>CM060929.1:943133090-948133090 GCA_030765085.1 Allium cepa
GTTAATTAATTATTAATGGTTAATTACTTGATGTAAGTAATTAAAAGATAATTAGTACTTGAAGGTTAATTAATTAAAGGTTAATTAATTTATGTGATTAAATTAATTAATTATTTAGAGGATGATTAATTAATTAATTAAGGGATGATTAATTAATGTAATTAATTAAGGATAATTAATTAAAGAATAACTAAATAATTAAAAGTTAATTATTTAATGATTTAAGGTTAATTGATTTATTAATTATGGTTGATTAATTAATAATTAAAGGTTAATTTATTTATTGTTAAAGGTTAGTTAATAAATGATTAAACGATAATTAATTAAAATGGTTTGTAATTAATTAACATTAGTTAAGAAGGGATAAGTAATTCATTCATAAGTAATTAATTTACTTGGTTAACTTTAAATCAGACGATTAATTGATTTTGCTTATGGATGATTGGATCATATTGAATGCCTTGAATTGTTTGATATATCTGATGTGTGACATTATGTGATATGAATTACTTTGAATGAGTTGTGAACTGTGATTTATTTATCTGTGATGAATTTACTTATTTATCTGTGAATGGAAGATAAGCGTTATAGTATTATACCGCTTATCAATATTGTTGTTCTTGAATAGATGATGGTTGTGATATTTTATTATTGCCTGTGAAACCCCTACTCAACAAAATTCAAATTAAATTATTTTACTTAACACTTGTTAGGACAAGTGGTATCAAAGCTCTCTGCCACCTGTGGGTTTTTGAGGCCCTTAGGGTCAGGTAATTTTGTGCTAGGGGGAGGACCTATATGGCCATGGACTAACACACACGTGCGTCGCCACCCGTCCGACGAGGTCGGGTCCAATGAGATTGGGTTGTGTCATATATTAAAAAAAAGGAAATGAAAAAAGAAATTCGCTATGTGTTTTGGAAAATGAAACTATCATAAGGCCTCCCGCCACACACACAATGCAATTGCACACTTGGAGGAGATTTCTCCTTATGATAGTCAAACATGCTTGATATGTGAAAATCCTTTTGATATTATTATTAATGCATAGTGCAGAAAACATTTCAAATAATATTAATCTTTGCCAGCATACTACCATTATAGTATACCTACTATAGCTATCATGTTTAATGGCAGGTTACCACCATGCTACATGGCAGGCTATAATTGTACAAAGCTCATATTGGGTGATTGAATTTCCAACAAATGGCCAAGGCTAAGGAACTTCCTTTATCCGAAAGGGTACGCCTCTAGAGGGATGCCCCGAGAATCTAACCGGATCTATGCCAACACAAGGCCAAGTTACCTCCATAACTAGGTATCTAACTGTCATGAGTATGCCATCCTCCGGTCGTAACCGACCATTATCGAGGGCCCTCAACACCAACAAGCACATAAGCAAAATATCTGGGTTCCATACCAGAATACCACTATTTATCCAGAAGGAAATGTACATACCCTAAGGGGCGCGACCCCCACAACCTTGCTGCATCTTTTCCTGTTTCGACCATTTCGGGGGTGTTAGGTTCGATGAAGTCTCGTCCCACAAAGCTACGCTTTTCACAAATGCTATGCTTCAATCAACAAATGATCAGCACTTAGCTTGCCACACTACCAAATTGTGAATATATCACTAATAACCATCAACTACATAACCTCTGAGCTTGTACATCTCAGAGAAGGGTGTTAAGCTAAGAGAATAATTTCTCATCGTGTGGCTGTAGTTTAGTGGTAAGAATTACACGTTGTGGCCGTGGAGACCTAGGCTCGAATCCCACCAGCCCACAATTTCGGGTCGTGAATTCACAGGTCGCAAAGGTGAAGTTTTGGATGAATGTCAAGACCAAGATTAGTATCCATCTAGGGGTTAATAAAATGTACCGAGATATTAAAAGGACCTTCTGGTGGAAAACAATGAAGAGAGATATATCTATTTATGTTGGTCGATGTGCAACTTGTCAACAAATCAAGAGTGATCGAAAGAAGATAGCGTGTTTACTTCAACCGTTGGAAGTGCCTAAGTGGAAATGGGATCAAGTGTCTATGGATTTCATAGATGGTTTGCCATGAAATCGTAAGGGTAATGAGGTGATTTGGGTTATTGTGGATCGTCTGACCAAGACTGCCTACTTTATCCTAGTAAAATCCACCCGAACGGCAGAGAGTTTGGCAGAGTTGTTTGTGAAAGAGATTTTTCGTCTCCATGGAATACCGAGTAGTATAGTGAGTGATCGTGGCCCGATCTTAACTAGTAGATTTTGGGAGGCATTTCAAGCCACACTAGGAACCAGGTTGAACTTCAATACTAATTACCACCCACAATCTGATAGGCAAACTAAAAGGATAAATCGAATCTTGGAAGATCTTTCGGTTGCTTGTATTCTTGATTTTGGCGGTTCATGGGAGGACAATTTGCATCGGTTGAATTTTCATATAATAATAGCTATCAGGCCAATATTAGGATGGCTCCATTTGAGGAATTATATGGTCGTCCACGTAAATCACATGCATGTTGGATTGAGTCGGGTGATAGGCTTGTCCTTGCCCAGATATGATAAAGGAAGCTACTGAGAAAGTCGATTTCATTTGGAAGAAGTTGAAAACGGTCTAAAGTCGACAGAAAAGTTATGCCGACCACAGGAGAAGAACTTTCGAATTTTAGGTTAGAGATTCAGTTTTCCTAAAGTTTCTCCAATGCGTGGAGTGTTGAGATTTTGAAAGATTGGTAAGATGGCACCGTAATATATAGGTCCTTTTCCTATACTTGAAAGGATTGGTCCTTTGGCTTATCGAGTATAGTTACCTAATTGGTTAGCTGGCATACATGATGTGTTCCTTGTTGCACACCTTCAGAAATATATACACGATCCAGACTATATCATTGAGGAAGCTGCTCAACAGGATTTGGAAATCACACCCAACTTGGCAGTGAAAAGAGAACCATTAAAGATTATTGACCGAGATGAAAAGCAGTTGAGGAATAAAGTGGTGAAGTTGCTGAAAGTTCAATTGAGTGGGGACCCAAAAGATTGTACTTAGGAAACAGAGGATAACATGCAGAAGTCCAATCCCAATTGTAGAGTGGATATTCCAGCTTAATCTAGTAAGCCATTTCTCTATTTCATTATGTATTCATATATTCTACGTTTTTCTCCCTGTCTGTCAAATTTCAAGGATGAAATTTTCTTAAGGGGGAATATGTAACGATCCCCTTTTTAAATCAAGTTTAATTTGGTAATTAATATAAATTTCTGGAATTAATTTGAAATTAATTAAAAAAATAAGATAAGAGTTGATTTATATATATATAAATAGATTGGAATTTGAATTTGAAATTGAAATTCAAATATAAATATCTTAAAAATATTTGGATTTAAAAATAATATTTATGTGATTCTTATTAATGTAAAGATTAGTTATAAATCATTTTCTTTTAAATTATATATGAATATAACAAAGGAAATGTAATTATAAAAATAGGAAAATATAATTTAAAATCATTTAAAAATGCAAAAAGACAAGTGTTAAAAATTTAACACATAATTTAACAAGTGTTAAGATTTTAATTCATCATTTAACAAGTGTCACTTATTTTCTTTCTATTTTTAATTATTAATAAAAATATAAACAAAGCTATATATATATATATCTCTACCTCTTCCCTTCTCATTTCTTTTATCTGTTCAAACTTTAAAAACCAAAAGAAATCAAAAGAAAGAAATCGAAACCTAAAAAACTCTAAAACTAGAAAACAAATCTGAGAAAAGAAAAACAAAAAGCAAACCGTCACATTTCAAATCAAAGATCAAAGGATCATGTGAAGCTAGATCATCTCAAAAACATCAAGCAAATATCAGATCAAAGCTAAAGTAAAACAGATTCAAAATAAAAACTAGATCAGTTTTCATGTTTTCAAAACACATTCCAGATTTCTTAAATAAACTCCTCTGCGCATTTTATATAGGTGAGTAAACCCTCTTAAGATATGAACTAAAACTTATGGTTGTGAATGATATTTGAAGTATGGATTGTGAATTTATGTTTGCATGTATATATACATGAAAATGAGGTGTGCATGTCTGTACACATGAAAATGCCCTCTGTTCCAGTTTTATAGGTTTCAAAATCTGATTAAAAATTCAAATCTCTCACTCTAATCCTTTATAGGCATAGGTGTCTAAATAAAAATGTTTGAATTTGCAAGATCATAATTTTAAAAATACTTTTGAGTAAAAATGAATGTATTTATTGGGAAATATAAAAACATAGTAAAATCATATTTTGTCCAAAATTTAGATGTTTAAAATTTGTGTTTTGATTACATAGTCTTGTACGTCTTCTTAAATCATGAATTTTAAAAGAAGAATTAATATTTTTAGTGCCTTATTGATTGAGAAATTTGTGGTTGAACGGTTTTGGGTCTTGTGGAAAATTCTGGTGAATGGTGAAAGTTGTGGTCTCGTGTTCATCACTGAGGGTAGCCTGGAGGTTGAAGAACCTAGGAAAAATAATAGGTGGATTTTTAAACCACCGTGGTGGCTGTACGTTGATGATCTAGGGTTTTAATCCAAGTTTGGGTTGTGGTCGGAATTCGAGTTGTTGCATCATCGTCAGTGGACCGAAGGTGATCGCACGGGTGGGAATCGAAGCGTAGGAGTCAGGCGGAGCTCTAGACGGAGTTGCATGACCTTTGGTAGCCTGAAACAGTGGGTCGAGGCGATCTTGGGTGATCTAGTTTCATTCCAGGTTGTGTCGAGTTGCTCGATTGCGAGTTCGTTGTCGTTTAGGGACTCTGGGTGGTCGTACGGTTAGAATAGGTCGTCGACATCGCGCTGGTGGTCTTGGAAAGGATCGGAGTTGACTGGAATGGTGTGCAATGTGCACGCGTGCATGTTTGAAACCTCGTGGTTGTGGTTTTAAGAAAGGTTTTGTCTCGAGGTCGAGTTCGAAGACGAACATGGTTGGACTCGAAGACGAGGGTGTGGGATTTTGCTCAGGGTTTTGCTCGGGTAATCTGGTGTTTGATTCGAGTAAGTCTCGAGTCTAAAAATTTTGTAAATAACAAGTTTTTCAAATTTTAAAATTAATCATTTTTTTAATTAAAACAATTTTCTTAACTCATTCATTTTAAATAATTAATACTTTTTTAAATTTAGATTAGTGAAAGGCTTTAAAACTGAAGTATTTTAAATTAATTAAGTTTTAAAATGTTTAAAATATATAATATTTATTTTTTAAAGTTTATTTTAAGTAAACTTAATCATATAATTAAGGAGCTAATTAAGAAGATAAAAAGTTTTAAAGGTTAATCAACTTAAATATCTTAAGTTAAATTATTTGCTAATGATGATTTATTACCAAGTTTTATTAAATAAAGGTTTTAATGATAATTAAATGATTAATTAAAATAAATTATTTATTTTTAAATTGATAAAAGATAATTAAGTAATAATTAAAGACTAATTAACTAAAGGTTAATTAATTATAAACTTAAAGATTAATTTAATTACGAATTAAAGGTTAATTAATTTATATTAAGGATTAATTAATTAATATAATTAATTAAAAAATAATTAATTAATGAAAGTAATTATGTGATTAGTTAATTATAATTAATTAGAATAATTGTAATTAATTATAATTAATTAAAATAATTGTAATTAATTAATGATAACTAAGCAGGATTTAAAAGTAACTAAAATAATTAATTTAATTTGTTTGGAAATTGAATTGAATTAATGGGGAATTGAACGACTAATTCATCTTGTTTATGGATGATTGGGTTATTATTGAATGCCTTGGATTGGTTGATATCTCTGATATGTGATTGTGATACTTTGTGATATGGATTGCTTTGTGTTGAGCTGTGACATCTGTGATATATTGCTGTGTGATTGTGAACTTCTAAATTGAAGTAAAATTGTTGGCCTTTAAACGACATTTGAATTTTGATGCGACCAGGAGTCGAATTCCAAATGGTTATCCGAAATCCACATCGAATCTTAATGGTGAATCTTTTGGGACTTATATATCCATGTGTTTTTATAATAAACGGTTCTTATTCGTTTGAGCCGAGAGAGGTCATTAAGTCGTAAAACCCATTTTGAATAATGATACGACGAAAAGAGATTGTATTTGAAGACGGTGGATGAAGACTGGGTATTTTCAAGAACGAAAGGATTACGTGTCGATTGTCTCTGCACTGAGTTGCTTCGGTATAGAGATCTCCATATGTGATGGGGAGTCCGGTCAATATTGTGGATACTCGGATTTGCAAGGACTTCTTCTTTTACTGGACGAAGTGCCTTCGGTTCCATTCAGACCCAGGATGGACTTGTATGGATCTATGTTTGACATTACACTTTGAGATGTAAAGCTGATTTCTATCAAATCCATTTTTGTTTGGTGGTGTAGAATTTATTCTCTTGGCTTAACACCCTTCTTTTGGGACGTACGAGCTCAGAGTTATGTAGTTGATGGTTATTAGTGATATATTCCTAATTTGGTAGTGTGGCATGCTAAGTGCTGATCACTTGTTGATTGAAGCATGGCTTTTTTGAAAAGCGTGGTTTTGTGGGACGAGACTACATCGAACCTCACACCCCGAAAATGGTCGAAACAGGAAGGATGCGATAAGGTTACGGGGTCGCACCCCTTAGTGTATGTGCATTTCCTTCTGAATAAAAGTGGTTTCTGGTACGGAGCCCAGATACTTAACTTATGTGGTTGTTGGTTGTTGTTGTTGGGACCTGGGATAAAGGTCGATTATGACCGAAGGATGGCATACTCATGACAGTTAGTTACTTAGTTACAGAGGTAACCCGACCTTGTGTTGGTAGAGATCTAGTTAGGTACTCGGGGCATCCCTCTAAAGGTGTACCCATTCGGAAAGAAAGTTCCTTAGCCTTGGCCATTTGTTGGAAATCTAATCACCCAATACGAGCCGTTTACGATTTCAGTTGCATAACCTACCATTCTTAAATGGTAGCTATAGTAGGCATAGTATAATGGTACCTATGCTGGCTAAGATTAATATTATACTTTCAAAATGTTTTCACACAATGCACTAATAATAATATCAAAAGGATTTTTCTCATATCAAGCATGTTTGGCTATCATACGGAGAAATCTCCCCCAAGTTTGCGATTGCGTTGTGTGCGTGTGTGCCGCGAGGCCTTTTGGTAATTTCATTTTCCAAAAAAAATAATAGATTTTTTTATAAATTGTTATTGTACAAATAACTGTTTTTGTTTACTTATACCAGTCTCATGACTGACCAGGAGTTTATTGTTCCCTTCCTAAACTATAGGTGCCCATAATTTTTCTACACGGGCAGCCTAGAGTCAGGTTATCCATGTTCCAGAACTAGTTTAGATTTGGATCTACAAGTCTTTTGGAGTCTTCGGTTTGAAAGCTATTGGATTTTGGAAGCTTTTGGAGCTTTGAAGTTTGGATTGAAGGTGCTTATGTAGAATTCTCGCTCTTTCTCTTCTTGGAAGCTCTGTTGGTGTTATTCAGTTGTTATGTTGTCTTTTCTGCTGTGGCATTATATTTTGTTATTGTATCATATACATTCTACTCTGACGATGGTGTTCAATTATTGTAATGATGTTATATCCATGTTGTGTAAATGTTGTGATCAATGAAATCATCTTTTGTTTTCCGCTGAGTTGTATTCGTCTAATGTTGTTAATAGCTCCAACGAACTAGAGTCCGACGTTTGAATCTCCGGCGTTCGAATACAAGTGAGGTATTGGATGTCGATTTTCGAACGCTGGATTTCGGATCGTGACAAGCTGTAACGATCTCGGTTTTAAGCCAAATTTAAATTGGTAATTAATATAATTTTTTGGATTAATTTGTGAATTAATTTGAATTTTTTTCCAAATTAAATAAGATATTTGTTTGTTTGTTTATATATATAAATTGATAAATTGATAAATTGAATTGTGGGTTTGAAATTTAAAAATAAATATTTTATAAATAAATTAGACTTGAAACTTTATATTCTAAAATTAATAAAATTTGTTTTGTAATTATAAAATATGTGTGTGTGTGTGTATACACACATTATGATTTGAAATTTATAATTTGAATTTGATTTTGTTTAAAGTTAAATTCAATATTTTGAAAATGAACTTAAAATATAATATATATATGTGTGTGTGTTCATTTATTAATGTATAATTTGTTTTAAAATTATTTTCTTAAGATAATATAAATATATAAATAAATGGAAATGTATATAAAAAAATATTAAAAATACAAGAATATATGTATATATATATATATATATATATATATATATATATAATTTTAACATATAAAAAACTAAATTGGAATAATAATATAAAATAATACTTAATCCTTTAATATATGCAAAATTACATGTGTAAGCATTATAACATAAGATTTACAAATGTAACCAATTTAAACATGAATTGAAAAAGTATTTCAGCATGAATTACAAGTGTCTTTTGCTTCTTTATTTTTAAAAATAACAAAAAAATGTAAACAAGTTTATAAATACCACTACACTCCTACACCTTATTTCTTATTCTATCTTCAAATTTGTTTCAAAAGCCAAAACTTGGAAAGAAAAAAACAAAAGCGAACCAAAAAATTAAAAAAAAATCTAAATCAAACAATTTCTTCGTATTTTAAAACCTGATCAAATTCAAGATCATCTCAGATCAACAATTAAACAAAACTTTCATAAATTTTCAACGTGAAAACAAACAGAAGCCTGTGGAAATCAAAGAAAAGATTCAAATTCATACTTAAATCTGATCAAAAGAAAAAATCAAGATTAGAGATAAGTTTGAAAATCATATGGCAAATAAAATTCAACTCAGTTAAAACAAGTTCCAGGTTTCAGATCAAAATCCTGAAGCAATCATCATAAGAAAATTCACAGATCAACTAGCAGATCAAAATCCAGTTCAAATTTAATCTTCCATATCAAAACATTTTTACAGGCTTTTGTTTCTCTGTTACATTTTCCAGGTCCTCTCTGTTCTTCAACTCCAGGTGAGCAAACTATTTACATTTGTTTACAAGCCTTGATTTTCTGTGATTGATACTTGAAGTGCGTTGAAAAAGATGTTTGTATAGATACAAATATGCTCTCATATATATAAAAATATGAAGAAATTGACTGTGCATGCCTATGTACAGGTGAACAAGTTACTATTTTGGGTTTTACAGATCCAAACATGTCTAAAAAATCAAATTTTCTTCCCCTAGTCTCTTTTAGGATTTGATATCTGAATGAAATATGTTAGTCTCAACCAGAAATGAATTTTAATATTTGTTTCAGGTAGAAAATTTTCACAAATACATTGAAAATTAGGAATTTACAGTAAAAAAATACAAAGTCAGAAAATCGATTGATAAAAAATTACTTTTGAATGTATAAATGGATTCGAACTTGAAAATAATGAATTTTGATAATAGTTTCAAGATTTTTAAGCTTGGGTTTGATGAAGAGTTGCGAGTTGAATGAGTAACGATTTTTCGTCGATTGCTGTCGATCGACGAAGGAAGGTAGGTCGTGATCAAGGCTGGAGATGGAGGGAAGAAGGGAGATCATAGGAAAAATAGTGGTTGAATTTATAGATCGCCGTGGTGGCCGATCGACATCAATATAGGGTTTAGAAGGCGGTTTGGTTGACGTTTGTTTGCGAGGCGATTTCATCATCGTGGGTGATCTAGTGGCGATCGGACCTTAGGGGAAATGATGCGTGAGTCGAAGGCGAAGATTCTGGTGGATCGGCGTGGATTTTGGTGAATTAGATCGATGGCACGAGGCATTTTAAGATGATCATGTTGGGTTCTAGGAAGTTGCTTGATGGCTCGATTTCGATTTTTAGGTGCGATCGTCGAACTGGGTGCTCGAGTTGATCGTCGAGGTCATTGGCGACCGGTTGAGGGTCTCGACGATGGTCGGAGGGCGTTGGATCACCGGTGCACGTGCACCTGTGCACATTTGTGTACGGATTTGACTTGTTACAAATGGGAAGAAAAAGATGAAGTTGGATCGAAGTCATGTTCGGGGAATTTGTGTCCTGGCTCGGGTTCGTTCTAGGAGAAACTCATGTGGGTTGATACCCGAAGTAATCTCGGGTCTGACTTTTTGAATTTTTAATTAAACAAGTTTTTTTCCAAATTTAAATTTAAAACAATTTTAAACACCTTCTTTAATTCTTTTAAAATAATAAATGTTTTGTTCTAATTTTGGAATTAGTTAAAGTTTTTAAAGAAATTATTTCAAATTAATTAAGTTTTAAAGTGTTTTAATATATATATATATATATATATATATATATAACCTTTACTTTAAATAAATTTAATATTGAAATTGAATAATTAAGGAAATGAAATGCTTTCAATTATCAATTAGCTTAAATGACTTAATTTAATTTATTTGTTAATGGTGATTTAATAAAGGTTTTAATGATAACTAAATAATAAAAGATAATTAATTGATAATTAAATGATAATTAATTAAAGGTTAATTAAGTATTAATTAAGGATTAATTAATTTGGTAAGAGTTAATTAATGACGAGTAATTAAAGGATGATTATTTAATGAAATTAATTGAGTATAATAACTTAATGTAATTAAGGGATAATTACCTCATTAAATAAGTATAATTACTTAATGTAATTAAGGGATAATTACTTTGTGTAATTACATTAAAGGATAATTAATTAATTAAGATTAGTTAATGTAAGTAATTAAAGGTAATTAATTACTTAAACATAATTACTTAATTAAAATAATTAAGGATAATTAATTAATTATTGAATGTTGATTAATCTAGTGATTAAAGGATAATTAATTAAAAGATAATTTGTAATTAAAGGTTAATTAATTAAAGGTTAATTAATAATAAGGGTTAACACTTAATAATAAAAGGTTAGCTAATTAATTAAAGGATGGTTAATTAATGAAATGGATTAAGGGTTAAATTAATTATATAATTAACTTAAGGTAAATTTGTTTATGTGATTAGTTAAGGAATAATTAATTAAATAAGGATAATTAATTAAGATGGATGATTAGGGATGATTAATTAATTTTCATTAATTAATTAAATTGATAACAAATGGTTTGTAATATATTAATGTTAATTAATTAGAGATAAGAAATTAATTCATAAGTAATTAATTTGTTTGGTTAAATTAATTATAAACTTTGTGATTAATTAATCTTGCTTATGGATGATTAGATTCTGTTGAATGCCTTGAATTGTTTGTTATCTCTGATATGTATTGTTCTATGATGTGAATTGTTTTGGATTGAGCTGTGAACTGTGATTCATTTATTTGTGATGAATTTACTTGTTTATTTGTGAATGAAAGATAAGCATTATAGGATTATACAGCTTATTGATATTGTTGGGCTTGAATTTATGATGGTTGATATTTTATTATTGCCTATGAAACCCCTAAACTACACACAACACATACACAAACATGGATTTCACGGAAAATTTGTTAAGTCGGTGGTATTTTGAATTAAATTCAAAATGGTGAAAATTTCAGAGACTAATTTTAAAACCAAAATGATTTGGAAATGGAATTAGGTTGAATATGAAAAGCTTTTGAAAAGGAAGTTTTGAAATTAAAATTTAGTTTGAATATGATACGTCTTGTTAAAGTTTTGAAATTACTTTGGAAACTATGTTTTTGAAAGGATTATATAAGTTATACAACTTACATGTGGATTTTAAACCATTTTTGAAGTATATTAAATGGAATTATTTTGGGAATTTGAATATAAGTCAAATAGAACTTGCCGATGATATGGCAGTTCGTTGATTTTCCGATTTATACTTGAAAGGGCTTTAACTTGAGCAAATTTAATCGGATTTTCCCGAAATGAAAAACCTTTATTTTCAAATGATAATAACTTTTATATAATGGAAAGAATTTCTGGTTTTGTTGAAAGGATTTCAAATTTGAAAATGAAATTATTTTGAAAGCTATAAATGAATCTTTGTTAAAGACTGGTTGTGACGCCCCACCTCTATACCCACGTTAGCCAAGGACACTACGGGACAATGCCGTCAACTAACGGGAGAATAAGGCTGGTTAGGAGCAACCATCTATAGCCTTACTTTAACTATCTATTGAATACATCGACAATTGTCATACCAAATAGATCGATGTACCCAATGAATACTTAAAAAAACCCATAGGTGGCAAGGGGATCTATCAGAGCAGAATATAACAACTCAAATGTAATGTACATCACAGAACAGTAGATCATCATATACACATATGCTCATACATAACAGAGTATACAGACTAATACATGTCAAGTGGTATAGCAAACCACAATATACAGGCGAATCCAAAAGAATATATATATATATATATATATATATATATATATATATATATATATATCAGAGTTACACAAAATGGGACTACGCAAAAAGCCATAACAAAAAGAAGCCAGCGAAGTAGTCCATGCGGCAGCAAAATAGGCTAAGTCCAAAAGCACCTAACCTGAAACATCTCGGTTTGACCCGATTATAAATACACGGGTCAGTCTAGCTAAACAAATCAGTTAGATAAATTGAACAACAATAACCTGGAAGGTCATAAAGTATAACAAATATCTCTAAAAGAGATAACACAATCATCTAACAAAAGATGAATCATAACAGAACAAGCCTCATATCAATGGCAACTCAAATAAACAAAGGATATGAATATCCCAAACACGCCAAAAAGGCAAATAAAAAATACCAATGAAGGGAACATAAGTTCCACAAGGTAACGGCTATATATCGTGCGGCTCAAAAAGACCAACACCGAAGGGCGATACCTAGGGAATATAAATATCAACGAAACAAAAGATGCTCGAGCTCAATACTGTATAACAAGGATCCATGAGCCCGAAGGCTCCAAACCAAATATCACTCGAGCGATGACGAATGACCAACTCCAAAAGCGATACAATAGGGCAACAAACCCGAAGGTACAAATCCGAAGGCAACATACCCGAAGGCAAAAAACCTGAAGGAGGCAGTCCAGAGACACTATCCCAAAGGCAAAAAACCATAGTGGTGAAGGTCTGGAGGCCCAGTACTGGACACCACTAACTGGCAGAATGTGTCACAACTCTCGAAAAGGAACCCGAAAAGCGTTAACGTGAGTCCCATAACTACTCGTTCGCACTAAATGGTTTACTATCCGTTAGTCAATTTCACACTCAAAGCAGTACAAAGTTTACCTCATCTCATCGGTAAACCAGACCCAAAGGTCAAAACCTTCAAACGAATAGATTGGGAATTAACTGAGAAGATGAACGCACGTGTTCATTGAAAGTGTTTTATCTAATCGTTTAATTCTCCTCCCACTTCGCTCGGAGTGCGAAATCGTGTGTGTTTTAAATAGAATTTATAAATTGGAGAAACGAGCTTTAAATGCAATTTAGAATATTATTTATAAAAACCCGTGGATGAAGTCAAAAAGGAGGCATCAAGGTCAAATATGCATAAACAACTAATTCGAATCAACATGAATCAATAAACGTTGGAATCACAAACAAATAGGCATACTAGGCAAAATTGAAGCAGGTCAATCGACTGGCTCTCTGAGAAAAATCGACTGAACTAGAAGCATGGAAATTCCATTTCCTACAGTCAGTCGACTGGTTACAGAGGGTTAGTCGACTAATTGCAGAAAACGGAGGCTTCTAGCCTCTACAACCAACCTCGGAACCCTCATTTGCTACAGCCAGTCGACTGACTACAGAAGGTCGGTCGACTGACTGAGCTTTGAGGCTGTACTTCAGCCTATCAAATGAAGGAAAAACTCCTCCAAAATGCAATCGAACGAGCAACGACGCTAGGGATTTATGCCAATGTATAACCTAGCCATATTTTCTCTTTAATACACCTCCAAAATCATGATCAAGCATCAAAGTTATGATTTTCAAAGATTTGACTCCAAAACACCAAAAATTGGAATATTCACCAATTCAATCAAAGCCAAAAGCAATTGCACAAGAATAAGTGTTAGGAATTCATACCTAACAATCAAAGATAGTTTGGACATAGATGTGAGATAAAAATCTCACCTTTCAACTCACAAATAAAGATGAGAAGCTCAAACGCAAAGAAAAGACCAACCACTCTCCACTTCAACTCTACAAGCTTCAATCTAAGATCAAAACAAGTATTTCCTAAGTTAGGTTTAGGAAACTTTCTGAAATTGATGGAAGAAAGAGTTGGAGAAGATGAAGAGAGGGCTTACCAATAGCTTCTCTTGGATTTTGGAGCAAGACTTTGGATTTTGCAAGAGGAAACTAGGGATTGGAATTTCTATATCCCATTCTCTTCCCCCATTTTCAGTTGTGCTTGAGTTTTATGAAATAAAATGAGTGAGTGGAGAGGAGAGGGGGCTGAGTTGAGGTATAGGATGAGTTGGTTGAACCCAAACCCAAAAGCCCACTTAGCAAATAGCAAAATTCGACTTACTCCAAACATATCGAAGCTCATACTCAAAAGGATCACAAACGCCATTTTGAACTCAATGGAAGTGGTTTCGAGTTCTAATTCGGCCGTTTGCAAAAAGTAACATTTCGGACCTAAATCCGACTAACGGCGCTATATTTAAATAAAACATTTAAATATATAAATGTTAAATATGCGGGTTGTTACATTGGTGAACTTTGTTCCCAAAGTGAAGAGGATATTAAAGGTGTATCTTTTGTATAAAAGATTTGAATGGAAATTTGTTTAAACCATTCAAAAGAAAGGTTTTCGGAATCAGGGCTAAAAGTTGTGACTTAACTAAGATCCCAATATATCCATATGCTTTATAAAATCAGCGCTCATTATTCGGATTAGCCGGGAGAGGACTTTATGTCATAAAACCCATTCCGAATAAATGATACGACGAAATGGATAGCAATTAAAGACGGTGGTGAAGACTGGGTATTTTCGAAAACGAAAGGATTACCTGTCGAATGTCTCTGTACTGAGTTGCTATGGTATAGAGATCTCCATATGTCATAGGGGGTCCGATCGGGATTGTGGATATCCGGATTTGAAAGGGCTTCTTTGAAGTGACTTTGGTTCCATTCAGACCCAGGATGGACTTGTATGGACGTACGTCTGACGTTACACTTTATGTAAATCTGGTTTCTATCAAATTTCAATTTGGTTGCGGAGAATTTATTCTCTTAGCTCAACACCCTTCTCTAAGACGTACAAGCTCGTAGGTTATGTAGTTGATGGTTACTAGTGATATATTTCCAATTTGATAACGTGGCATGCTAAGTGCTGATTATTTGTTGATCGAAGCATGGCTTTTGTGAAAAGTGTAGCTTTGTGGGACGAGACTTTGTTGAACCTCACACTCCGAAAATGGTCGAAACAGGAAGGATGCAGCAAGGTTTTAGGGGTCGCGCCCCTTAGGGAATGTGTATTTCCTTATGGATAAAAAGTGGTATCAGGTATGGAGCCCAGATATTTAACTTTGTGGTTGTTGGAATTTGTTGGTGTTGAGGATCCTCAAATAAAGGTCAGTGACGACCGGGGGATGGTGTACACGTGACAGTTAGTTACCTAGTTACAAAGGTAACCCGACCTTGTGTTGGCAGAGACCCGGTTAGGTTCTCGGGCCGTCTCTCCAGAGGCGTACCCATTCGGAAAGGAAATTTCTTAGCCTTGACCATTTGTTGGAAATCTAATCATCCAATATGCGCCCGGTACGGTTTTAGTTGTAAAACCTGCCATTTAAAATGGTAGCTATAGTAGGCATACTATAATGGTACGTATGTTGGCTAAGATTAATATTATACTTTTGAAATGTTTTCCACACTATGCACTAATAATAATATCAAAAGGATTTTTGTGTATCAAGCATGTTTGACTATCACAAGGAGAAATCAACCCTAAGTGTGCGATTACATTGTGTGTGTGCTGGGAGGCCTTATGGTAGTTTCATTTTCCAAAAAGCATAGCGAATTTATTTTATTTCTTTTTGTTGTTTCTTTTTATACAAACAACTATTTCTGTTTGCTCACACCAGTCCCATGACTGACCTGGAGTTTATTGTTCCCTTTCTAAACTCTGGATGCCCACAATTTTCCACAGGGCAGCCTAGAGTCAGGTTTTTAGATAGTTAGATAGTAGATGTAGATTTGATAGCCTTCAATCTTTGGTATGGATGGATTTGCTATATTCCATCATGATGGTGGCTTTGAGCTTTCTGTTATGGAAATCTTTCGAGTTTTGGATTGAAGATACAGTATTGGATTCTCTCACTCTCTCTCTTTCTATTGAAGACGATGTTGGTGTTTCTTTGTTGAAGATTTCTTTCCGCTGTTGTATTTTGGCTCTGATAGTGATAATTATTTGTATCATATTGTTGTATCAATTGTTGTGTATCAATAAAACTATTCTTCTATTTCAGCTGTGTTGTTACACCCAATGTTGTTAAAAGCTCCGACGAACCAGACTCAACTTTTGAATCTGCGGCATTCGAATATAGATGATGTATTTGATGTTGATTTTTGAAGGTCGAGTCAGGGTCGTTAAATTTGGTATCAGAGCTAAAGGTTGTGTAAGAACTTTAGCTTTGGAGTATAAACCATTAGGTGACTCATTAGAGATAGGGTTATAAATGCCCTAGAATGAGTATATCCCTAAGATATCTTGTCTGTATGCCTTAGTAAATTCTATTACTATTCACTAATAGTGAGAATGAGTGCAAGTAGAGGATGAGATAGGGGACATGGGAGTACCACTACAAATGGTCGATACCCTACAACAACAAGGAAAGAATTTTTCCTATCAACCTCTTTTGATCCTCATTCAATTTCAATCTTTGATGGCTTCTTGGCAGCTACAAGAAGAAGCTTCGGTGTGGTGGTGGCCCTACGGATCTTTGTTTACGTTGTAGAAAGATTCCAATTTCATATTCTCTTCATTAGTTCTACATCAATCTTTTTGTTTCTAACATTAATAACTTTGAAATTTAAATTGAAATAAACTGGTTAATAAAATATGAAGCTGAATTAAATTGTATCTATTTGTCTATTCTTTGGAGTGCCGATTCATTCTACGAATGTTAGTTATCCCTTCGGACTAACCAATGCCCAGCATATTTCATAGACCGGATGACTCGAATATTTGGAGAAGTGTTGAATAAGTTTGTTCTCGTATTTTTGTTGATATTTTGATTTGTTAAGCCAATTACTGAATTGATATTCAGTTTGATCTGGAAAGCTATTTCTCTATCTTTATATGTTCACCTATTCTTTGTTTGTCTCCCTGTCTAGCAAATTTCGAGGACGAAATTTTCTTAAGTGGGGAATCTGTAAAGATCCCAGTTTTAAGCTAAATTTAAATTGGTAATTAATATAAATTTTTGAATTAATTTGTGATAAGATCTTCCGAAGCAGGTAGCCTTAACCATGTATGGTAAAGAAAAGCCCGAAGGCTGATCCCGTCCCTGTTTGGGGAGATGCCAACCGTCTCTCCTTTCATTGAACACGCAACCTTCTGACATATTCAAAAATGGTAAAAGAATTTCAGAGTTGAATTGTGAATCCAAAATGGTTTGGATGTGAAATTAGGTTTAATATGAAAGGAGTTTTGAAGATAAAATTATTCTGAATGACTTGTTAAAGTTTTGAAATTAAAATAATTTAATTTGAATTTGAATCCACGATTATGAAGTTGAATTCTATATACATATATATTTGAAAACTATGGTTTAAAGGGTTATACAGGTAATAAATTGTGTATATAGGGATTTTAAACCGTTTTTAAAAGTATTTTGAATGAGTTATTTTAGGAATTTAAATTTAACCCAAATAGAACTTGCCGAGGATACGGCAGTTCGTTGATTTTCCCGACTTATACCTTAAAAGGCTATAACTTGTGCATATTTGATCAGAATTTTCCAAAACTAAAAACCTTTATTTTCAAATGACAATTGCTTTCACATAAAGAAAGGACTTCTAGTTTTGGTTGAAAGGATTTCGAGTTATGGGTAAATCAAGTTTGAAATGGAAATATTTTGGAAAGCTATGAATGAATCTTTTGTTGGAAATTTGTTTAAACCATTTAAAAGGAATGATTTTGAGCTCAAAGTTGTGACTTATATATCCACATATTTTTAAAATAAGCTCTTCTTATTTGGTTAACTCGGGAGAGGACATTAAATCATGAAACCCATTCCTAATAATGATACGATGAAATTGGAGTGCATTTGAAGACGGTGGTTGGAGACCGGGTATTTTCGAGAACGAAAGGATTACCTGTCGAATGTCTCCACACCGAGTACCTCCAGTATAGAGATCTTCATATGTGAAGGGGAGTTCGATTAGGATTGTGGATACTCGGATTTGCAAGGGCTTCTTTGAAGTGCCTTCGGTTCCATTCAGACCCAGGATGGACTTGTATGGATATATGTCTGACATTACACTTTGAGATGTAAAGCTGGTTTCTATCAAATACATTTCTGTTGGTGGCAGAGAATTTATTATCTTAGCTTAACACCCTTATATGAGACGTATGAGCTCAGAGGTTATGTAGTTGTTATTTACTAGTCATATATTCCTAATTTGGTAATGTGGCATGTTGGGTGCTGATTATTTGTTGACCGAAGCATGGCTTTTGTAAAAAGCGTAGCTTTGTAGGACGAGACTTCATCAAACCTCACATCCCGAAAATGGTTGAAACATGAAGGATGCAGCAAGGTTATGGGGGCCATGCCCCTTAGGGTATGTGCATTTCCTTCTGGATAAAAAAGTGGTATTCTGGTATGGAGCCTAGATAATTTGCGTATGTCGTTGTTGGTGTTGAGGGCCCTCGATGAAGGTCAGTTACGGCCGGGGGATGGCATACCCATGACAGTTAGTTACCTAGTTACAGAGGATACACGGCCTTGTGTTGGCATTGAGCTGGTTAAGTTCTCGGGCATCCCTCCAGAGGCGTACCCATTCGAATAAAGGAAGTTCTTTAGCCTGACCATTTGTTGGAAATCCAAACAAAATAATACGAGCCCTATACGGTTTTAGTTGTATAACCTGCCATGCAGCATGGTGGTAATCTGCCATAAAACAAAAATCGTAGAATAAACGTCGCCTGAGAGATTCGAAATCTCACGGGGAAACCCTTTGTATTTAGCAGGCAACTGTGAATTCATGACTCGAAATCTAGCGTATATAACCTACGTTTTGAATATAATATGGCTTTAAAATCTTGATACCCTTACAATGATTAAAGGATAAAGAAATTGTTACTAACTGTAACAATCCCATTTTTAAGTCAAATTTAAATTGGTAATTAATATGATTTTTGGTCTAAAATTGTGAATTCATTTGATTTTCCAAAATAAATAATATATGTGTTTGTTCGTTTATATAAATAGATTGTAATTTGTAATTTGAATTTGAATTTCAAATACATATGTTGAAAATAAATTGGATTTAAATACTCTATATTTCAAAATTAATAAAAATTTGTTTTCTAATTATAATATACATATATAATAAATATTTCGAAAGTTATATTTTTAATTTAATATAAATAATTTTCAAAACCTGTTTAAAGTTAAATTCTACATTTTAAAAACTTATCTATTGTATATATGTGTTTATTTATTTAGGTGTAATTAGATTTTAAAAATCAATTTTTTTCAAGTTATAAATATTTTAAAAAAGAAATGCGTTAATATAAACTATATAAAAACATATTTTAAATATAAATACATGCATTTTACATGTGTAAATATTATAAACAAAAGGTAAATATAAAATAAAGATATTATAAAATACATATAAATACAAGTGTAAAGACATGAAGTATGGAATAAAACATGTGTAGGCTTATGAATATATGTGTTTACAAGTGTAAAAGGATTAAAACATATGATTAACAAGTGTTAACATAATCTTAGCATGATTAAACAAGTGTCATTTGTCTTTGTATTTTCAAAATAATGAATAAAATTAAAACAAGATTCATATATACATCTATCTCCTTCTTCTCTCAATTTTCCTTCAAACATTCAAAGTAAAAAAAATAGTAAAAAAACTTGATAACCAGGAACAAACTAGAAAAGACAAAGAAAACATTCAAACTTCAAAAAACTAAAGCAATAAAATCAAGCAAAGATGCAACTCAAACAAAGTTCAAGATCAGAACATCAAGCAAATTAAAATCCAAGTTCCTAGTTTTCAAAATCTTAAACCTGGTAACAAAAGAGACTAAAACCAGAGATTAAAAGACAACAACCAATCAACCTGAAACAATCAAAAGCATGTAAACTCAACAATAATCAAGTAAGCAAGATCAGATCAAAGTTGCCAAATCCTTTTTCCAATTCCAGGCAAAATCTGTTCTCTACTTAATCAATAGCCAGGTGAGCAAACTAACCTATTAAAAGCTTGAATCTGTGTTATATTGTGATTCTGTGAAGTAAAGTGGTGAAAAATTGTTTGCATAGATGTGAATAAATATGCAGAAGTTTGGATATGCATGTCTGTGCATATGTAAATAACTCCGTTTTTGGTATTTACGGGTTTAAATCAAGTTCAAAATTCAATTTATCTTTATACAAAAAAATTATGCTATGATCTTTAAAAAGGAAATGATTGAAACATTGAAATATCATTTTTTAAAATAGATTCAAGTGGATCTATTGAGTAATTGTTAGGAAAATAAGATTTACAGTGATGATCAAATAATAAGTCAGAAATCGAAGGTCTTAATTTCTTGTTTTGATTCTATATCTTGATTCGTATTAGAAAACTATGTTTTTAGGTAATGGTTTCAAGATTTTTAGGATTGGGAATGTCGAGAATTCATAAGTTGAACGGACTTGGTTTTTTTGTAGATTTCTGGTGATCAGAGGGGAGATGGTCGTCGAGATCAAGGCACAAGGAAGCGAGGATGGTGGCAATTATGGTAAAAATACCAAGTGGAATTCTAGAGTGATGTGGTGGTCGTATGAGGTCGACTAGGGTTCGACGACCAGTTTTGGTCGATACTGTTCTCATGACGATACGCCGACATGGATGCATCAGAGACGATCGCACTAGAGGGAAACGAGGCGTGGGAAGGTGGCGTTGCTTTGAGTGCAATGGCGAGGTTGATGGTGATCGGGAACATCATCGGCGAGGTGTTTTCTTGTTCAGGTTTTGGGTTCCAGGCGATGCTGTTTTGTTCGATTCTGATTCTGGTTATCATCAATGGTTTTGGGAGTTTGCCTGATTCGAGGTGGTCAGCGGTGACTTGGGTGAGGTATCGGCGATGGTTGAAGCAACTCTGATCATTTGTGCACATGGATGTGCATGTTTTGGGGAGTTTCTGTTGGATTTGGAGAAGAAGAAGGGTGCCTCGGGTTTGCTCTCGGGGGATTGGGTTGGTGGCTTGAGTATGGATGCAGGATTGTTCGTGCATATTACAGGTTTTAAATTTGAAATAAGACAAAGTAAAAAAATAAAAAAAATGAGAGGGGTAACTCGAAGTTTTGCTCAGGGAAATTGGGATTTGACTTGGGTTGGAACCCGAGGTTGTCTCGGGTCTGAGTTTTTAAGTGTTTGAATAAATCAATTTTGAAATTTGAAATAAAATAAGTTTTTCAAAATTTTGAATTTAATCAAGTTTTAAATATTTCTTAATTAATAATAAATGTTTTATACTAGTTTTGGAATTAGTTAAAGTTTTAAATAAATTATTTTAAATAAATTAAGTTTAAAATGTTTTAATATAACCTTTATTTTAAAATTTATTATAATGTTGTGGATTGGTTTAAAATGCAAGTGTTTTTAATTATTAAGTAACTCAGGTCTTAATTTAATTTATATGTCAATGCTAATAAATTTTCAAGGTTTATTAAATAAGATTTAAATGACAATTAAGTGATTAATTAAGTAAATGGTTTATTTTTAATTAGAGGGTACTTAAATAATGTAAGTAATTAAAGGTCAATTACTTAATGTGATTACTTAAAGGATATTCAAATAATTAAAGGTTGACTTATTAATTATTTAAAGGTTGATTAACTAATGATAAGTAATTAAAGGGTAATTATTACTTAAATGTAATTATTTAATGAAAATAATTAAAGGTTAACTACTTGATTAATTGAAGGTTAATTACTTGATTAATTAAAGGTTAATTAATTATTAATGGTTAATTACTTAATGTAAGTAATTTAAAAGATAATTAGTAATTAAAGGTTAATTAATTATTTAAGGTAAATCAAATTTTAAAAATATAGTAGAGGAGAGGCTCGGGTAGATTAGATTTTTACTCGGGAATTCTATACATTTACTTGGAGGTTGGCTCGGGGTTTTGATAGCTCGGGCTCGGGTGCTTTTGTGATAATATCAAAGTTTAAAATAAAGAGAAATATTGACCAAGTTCAAAGTAAAAAAGTTTATAAATTTTTCCTCAAATAAATTTCAAACTTAAATTCTAAATTCAAATGTGATTTGAAATAATTTTATTTGGTTTTGAAATAATTTTATTAAATCTCTAAGTGCTTTAAAATGTAATTAACGATGCAATTAAAGAATAATTACTTAATGAAACTAATTAATTTCAATTACTTAATGTAATTAATAAAAGATTATTACTGAATGTAATTAAGGGATAATTACTTAGTGTGATTTATTAAAGGATAATTAATTCCTTAAAAGGTAATTACTTTATGGAAATAATTAAAGGTTAATTACTTAATAATTAAAGGTTAATTACTTGATTAACTAAAGGTTAATTAATTATTAATGGTTAATTACTTGCTGTAAGTAATTAAAAGATAATTGTAATTAATGGTTAATTGATTAAAGGTTAATTAATTAAAGGTTAAGTAATTAATAATCTAAGGTTAACTAATTTATGCGACTAATTAAATTAATTATTTGGAGGACAATTAATTAATTAATTAAGGGATGATTAATTAATGCAATTAATTATAGATAATTAATGAAAGAATAATTAAATAATTAAAGGTTAATTATTTAATGATTTAAGGTTGATTAATTTATTAATTATGGTTGAATAATGAATAATTAAAGGTTTATTAATTTATTATTAAAGGTTAATTAATAAATGATTAAAGGATAACTAATTAAAATGGTTTGTAATTAATTAATGTTAATTAAGCAGGGATAAGTAATTTGGTTAACTTTAAATCAGGGGATTAATTGATTTAGCTTATGGATGATTGGATCATATTGAATGCCTTGAATTGTTTGATATCTCTGATGTGTGACATTCTATGATATGAATTACTTTGAATTGAGCTGTGAACTGGATTTATTTATCTATGATGAATTTAATATTTATCTATGAATGGAAGATAAGCGTTATAGGATTATACCGCTTATCGATATTGTTGTGCTTGAATTAATGATGGTTATGATATTTTATTATTGCTTGTGAAACCCTAGGACTACACAAACACACACACAAATATGGATTTCATGGAAAATTGGTTAAGTCATGGGTTTTTGAATTTAATATTGTTTTATTCAAAATGGTGAAAGAATTTCAAGTTGAATTTTGAATCCAAAATCATTTGGAAGTGAAATTGGGTTTAATATGAAAGGAGTTTTGAAGTTAAAATTATTTTGAATGGCTTGTTAAAGTTTTAAAATTAAAATAATTTAGTTTGAATTTGAATTCAAGATTTTGAAGTTGAATTCTATAGACATATATATGTTTACGGTTTAAAGAGGGTTATACAGGTCATATGATGTGTGTGTGTGTGTATATATATATATATGTATTTTAAACCATTTTTGAAGTATTTTAAATGAAATATTTTGGAAATTTAAATTTAACCCAAATAGAACTTGCCGAGGATACAGCGGTTTGCTAATTTTCTTTTAAAAGGCTATAACTTGTTTATATTTAATCGGGTTTTCTCGAAACGAAAAAGTTTGTTTTCAAATTATAATAGCTTTCATACACGGTAAGGATTTCCAGTTTTTGTTGAAAGGATTTCAAGTCATGGGTGAATCAATATGGAAATAGTTTTGAAAACTATGAATAAATCTTGATTAAAGATTTGGTGAACATTATTTCAAATTGAAGAGGATCTTAAAGGGTGAATCTTTTGTTTAAAGATTAAAAGTGGAAATTTGTTTAAACCATTCAAAAGAAAAGGTTTTGGGCTAAAAATTATGACTTAACTAAGATCCCAATATATCCATATTTTTTTAAAAACAAGCACTCATTATTCGGTTTAGCCGGGGGAGGACTTTATGTCACAAAACCCATTTCGAATAATGATACGACGAAACGGATAGCATTAGAAGACAGTGGTGAGACCGAGTATTTTTCGAAAGCAAAAGGATTACCTGTCGAATGTCTCTGCACCGAATGGCCCCGGTAGAGATTTCGCTATGTGATAGTGAGTCCGAATGTGATTAAGGATTATTCGGATTTGCAACGACTTCTTTTGAAGTGCCATCATTTCCATTCAGACCCAGGATGGACTTGTATGGATGTATGTCCGACGTTACACTTTGAGATGTAAAGCTGGTTTCTATCAAATACATTTCTGTTTGGTGGTGGAGAATTTATTCTCTTTGCTTAACACCCTTATTTGAGTCGTACGAGCTCAGACGTTATGTAGTTGATATTTACTAGTGATATATTCCCAATTTGGTAATGTGTCTTGCTAAGTGCTGATCATAGGTTGATCGAAGCATGGCTTTTGGGAAAAGCATAGCTTTGTGGGACGAGATTTCATCGAACCTCTCACCCCGGAAATGGTCGAAACAGGAATTGTGCAGCAAGGTTTTAGGGGTCGCGCCCCTTAGGGTATATGCATTTCCTTCTAGATAAAAAGTGGTATCATGGTATGAAGCCCAAATATTTAACTTATGTGGTTGTTGCAATTTGTTGGTGAATCCCAGGATAAAGGTCAGTGACAACCGGGGGATGGCATACTCATGGCAGTTAGTTACCTAGTTACAAAGGTAACCGGGCCTTGTGTTAGCACAGAGCTGGTTAAGTTCTCGGGGCGTCCCTCTAGAGGCGTTCCCATTTCGGATAAAGGAAGTTCCTTAGCCTGGCCATTTGTTGGAAATCCAAACAAAACAATATGAGTCCTCTACGGTTTTAGTTCTATAACCTGCCATGCAGCGTGATGGTAACCTGCCATTAATGGTAGCTATAGTAGGTATACTATAATGGTAGTATGCTGGCAAAGATTAATATTATAGTTTCGAAATATTTTCTGCACTATGCATTAATAATAATATCAAAAGGATTTTCACGTATCAAGCATGTTTGACTATCATAAGGAGAAATCTCCTCCAAATATGCGATTGCATTGTGTGTGGGGCAAGAGGCTTGTGGAAGTTTCATTTTCCAAAAGCATAGTGAATTTGTTTTTATTTGTTTTTGTTTAAAATAAACTGTTTTTGTTTGCTCACACTAGTCCCATGACTGGCCTAGAGTTTATTGTTCCTTTCTAAACTCTTGGTGCCCATAATTTTCCACACGGGCAGCCTAGAGTCAGGTTATCAATAGATAGTAGATATGGATCTAGAAGTCTATGGATTTGGCGATCGCATTGTGGACCGAGTTTGCTACATTTCAGCATGATGGTGGTTCGAGCTTTTGGTTTGCAGCTTTAGAGCTTGGGCATTGAAGATGTTATCTCTTCTGCTGTCTTATTATTTCCACTGTTGTATTTTGGCTTTGATATTGATAATTCATTTGTAGCAGATTGTTGTATCAATTGTTGTGTATCAATGAAATTATTTCTTCTGTTTTCGTTGTGTTGTTATCACCTAATGTTGTTATAAGCTCCAACGAATCAAATTTCAACGTTTGAATCTGCGGCATTCGAATACGGATGAAGTATGGATGTCGATTTTCGAGCGTTGGAATCAGGGTCGTAATATTTGGTATCAGAGCTAAAGGTTAAGGAAGAACTTTAGCTTTGGAGTATAACACATTGGGTGACTCATTAGAGATAGGGTTATAAATAACCAAGAATGAGTTTCCCTAAGATATCTTGTCAATTTGCCTCAGTTAATTCCCTTTCTGTTCACTGATAATGAGTATGAGTGCAAGAAGAGGACGAGATATGGGACAGGGGAGCACCATTACAAATGGTTGATATCCGGTAACAACAAGGAATAATCTTTTCTCATCAATCTTCTTTGATCATCATCCAATTTCAATTCTTGGATGGCTTCCTGGTAGCTACGAGAAGAAGCTTTGGTTTGGTGGTGGCCCTGCGAATCTTCGTTCATGTTGTAAAAAGGTTCCTATTTCGTATTCTCTTCATAAGTTTTCTATCAGCTTCTCATTTTTAACGTTAATGAATTTGAAATATTATTTGGAATAAATTGATTAGCAAAATATGAAGTTAAATTAGATTATATCCATTTGCCTTTTCTTATGGGGGTCCAGATACATTCTACGAATGGTTAGTTATCCCTTCAGACTAACAAATGCCGCTGCATAATTCATAGACCTAATGACCCGAGTATAATTCAAGAGGTGTTGAATAATTTTTCTCTCGCATTTATTGTTGATATTCTGATTTGGTAAGCCAAATATAGAATAAATATTTCGTCTTGATCTGGAAAGCTATTTCTTTGTATGTTTATCTGTTCTTTGGTTGTCTCCCTGCCTAGTAAATTTCGAGGATGAAAATTTCTTAAGGGGGGAATCTGTAATGATCCTGTTTTTTAGTCAAATTTTATTTGGTAATTAATATAAATTATTGGGATTAAATTGTGAATTTAGTTGAAATTTTCCAAATTTGATGAGATAAGTGTTGTTTTATATATATATAAATAGATTATAAATAGAATTTTGAATTTGAAATTCAAAAATAAATATTTTGTAAATAAATTGGATTTAAAACTCTATATTTTAAGATTAATAAAAATTTTGTTTTCGAATTATAATTATATGTATATATATTTCGGAATTTATATTTTGAATTTAATATAGTAATTTTTCAAAAAGCTATTTAAGCTAAGTTCTATATTATAAAGAAACTAATATATATGTATATGTAAGTGTTTATTAGTGTAAAATTAGATTTTAAAATCAATTTCTTTAAAGTTATAAATATTTATAAAACGAAATGCAATTATTAAAAATAAAAAATATTAAAACATAAGATATTTATATATATATAAAGATAAATTGAAAATATAATATTAAAAAGCCTAATACAATTTCTTTTATACTAGTAATAAATAGTTTGGGTATATATATATATGTGTGTATATATATATTAATAAACATTAAACATATAAGAATATGAACATGAATTAAAATAAAAACATAAACCTATGTAAAATATAAAATTTAATAAAATTTAATAAAGGGGTTCAAATATAAAATACTTACATCTAAACATTTGTAAGATAATGATAAAGGATATAAATAAGTGCAGGCTTAATAAACATGTGTAAGTTTAATATGATTTGCAATTACAGATGGAAGATAATTACAACATGAAATTTACAAGTGGCAAGGCATGTTTTTCTTTAAAAATTATAATGTAAATATCAAAATGAGAAACCAGGTTATCTTCTCTAATTTCTCTCATTCATTTTTCTAAAGTAAAACCAAAACAGAAGCAAACTACTTCATCACTTTCAAACCTCTATAAATTTTAACCTGAGAAAAGAATCAAGTTTGCAACCTGATTCAAGGGCAAATAAAATTCAAAATCAAATGCAAGTAAAGATCAAAATCAAACATTCATTCGACCTTAAGCATTTCAAAAACCTGAAAGCCCGAAACAAATTTTCAGATCAAATGCAAGATCTACTAGCAGTTCTAGTTTCAAACTTTCTCAACAAACAATTAGATCATTTTCCCAGATTTTCAAAAAAAAGTTCCATTTTTTAAAACTCGGGCTTCTCTATTCTCTGTCAGCATGTTCCAGCTTAGCAAAAATGATTTTAAAACATTAATATATTTATATCTTGATGGATGTGATGAATGATATGAAGAATGTTATGAAAATTGTTTGTATGGCTGTTAAAAATACATGTATGTTTTTGTATATGTACACAAATGATTGTGTGCATGTCTGTGTTCCAAGCATCATGTCACTGATCATATTTTACAGGCTTGTATTAAGATCAAAAATTCAATTCCTTTTCTTCCACTCCCTTTTAGGTTATGATCTCTGAATGGAAAAGGATTGTAATTATGTAATATCAATTTTAAAAATAATTCCAAAAGAATATGGTGAGCATTTATTTCAAAATGATAATCTACAGTAAAAATGATTTAAATCAGAAAAAATCAATAATCATATTTTTGAGTTTTAATTTTATAATCTGATTCGAACTTGAAAATATTGATTTTTGAAAGTAATATCATAATTTTTAGTGTTGGGAATGTTCGGGTTTCTCGAGTTGATCGGTTTTAGCTTTTCCATCAAATTCCAGCGATCAACGATGAAATGGATATCGTGCTCATGGATGGAGGTAGCCTGGGCAGTGGAGATTCATGGAAAAATGGTTAGATAATTTTCTAACCACCATGGTGGTCAGACGGCAAGCATCTCGGCCTTTAGACCCAGCCTGGGTTGACTAGGTTTGAGTGGTTTTTTCGACGTCGTCGTGGCATCGGACACAACCAGTGGTAGGGGAAACGAAGCTCGTGGTTTTGGAAAATCATGCGGGATTGACGACGAGGCTCCTGACATTCGAAGTTGGGTGATTCATGGTGGTTTAGTTACTGGGTTTTGTTCCAGGTGGAGGTCGATGTGCTCAATTTGGTTTTCATGATGGGTACAGGATTCTGGGTGGACGGAAGGTTAGGGAAGATGATCGACAACAAGCTGAAGATGGTGGCGATGTTCGGAGCCGCCGCAATCGCCTGTACACGTGTACGTGTGTACTTGTGTGTCAGAAAGATTGAGATGAATGGGTTACTCGGGTTTTGTTTCGGGGAGATGATGACGGAGCATGAAGATGTTCCCAGGTGTTCGCATGTGTTTAAGTATGCAATAGTTTTTAAATTTTTAAAACAAAAACAAGTTTTAAAAATATAGAAGAGGAGTGGATCGGGTAGATTAGATTTTTACTCGGGAATTCCATAGATTTACTCAGAGGTTGGCTCGGGGTTTTGATAGCTCGGGCTCGGGTGCATTTGTGATGATATCAAAGTTTAAAATAAAACGAAATATTGACGAAGTTCAAAGTAAAAAAAAAATTATAAAATTTTCCTCAAACATATTTAAAACTTAAATTCTAAATTCAAACATAATTTGAAATAATTTGATTTGGTTTTGAAATAAATTTATTAAATCCCTATGTGTTTTCCAATGTAATTAATGACATAATTAAAGGATAATTACTTAATGAAATTAATTAAGTTTAATTACTTAATGTAATTAATAAAAGATTATTACTGAATGTAATTAAGAGATAATTACTTAGTGTAATTTATTGAATTATAATTAATTCCTAAGAAGGTAATTACTTAATGGAAATAGTTAAAGGATAATTACTTGATAATTAAAGGTTAATTACATGATTAATTAAAGGTTAATTAATTATTAATGGTTAATTACTTAATGTTAGTAATTAAAAGGTAATGAATAATTAAAGGTTAATTAATTAAAGGTTAATTAATTAATAATTCAAGGTTAATTAATTTATGTGATTAATTAAATTAATTATTTAGATGACGATTAATTAATTAATTAAGGGATGATTAATTAATTAAGGATAATTAATTAAAGAATATTTAAAGTTTAATTATTTAATGATTTAAGGTTAATTGATTTATTAATTATGGTTGATTAATTAACAATTAAAGGTTAATTAATTTATTATTAAAGGTTAATTAATAAATGATTAAAGGATAATTAATTAAAATGGTTTGTAATTAATTAATGTTAATTAAGCAGGGATAAGTAATTAATTCATAAGTAACAAATTTATTTGGTTAACTTCAAATCAGGTGATTAATTGATTTTGCTTATGGATGATTGGATCATATTGAATGCCTTGAATTGTTTGATATTTCTCATGTGTGACATTCTGTGATATGAATTACTTTTAGTTGAGCTATGAACTGTGAATTATTTATCTGTGATGAATTTACTTGTTTATCTGTGAATGGAAGATAAGCATTATAGGATTTTACCGCTTACCGATATTGTTGTGCTCGAATTGATGATGATTGTGGCATTTTATTGTTGAAACTCCTGGACTACACAAACACACAAATATGAATTTCATGGGAAATTGGTTAAGTCATGGGTTTTTGAATTTAATATTATTTTATTCAAAACGGTGAAAGAATTTCAAGTTGAATTTTGAATCCAAAATTGTTTGGAAGTGAAATTGGGTTTAATATGAAAGGAGTTTTGAAGCTAAAATTATTTTGAATGGCTTATTAAAGTTTTGAAATTAAAATAATTTAACTTGAATTTGGATTCATGATTTTGAAGTTGAATTCTATAGACATATATATGTTTATGGTTTAAAAAGGGTTATATAGGTCATATGATATATATATATATATGGATTTAAACCATTTTTGATGTATTTTAAATGAATTATTTTAGGAATTTTAATTTAACCCAAATAGACATTGCCGAGTATACGACGATTTGTTGGTTTTCTTTAATTAAACGGCCATAACTTGTTCATATTTAATCGGATTTTCCCGAAACAAAAAACGTCTGTTTTCAAATGATAATAGCTTTCATATAAAGAAAGGATTCCCAGTTTTTGTTGAAAGGATTTCAAGTCATGGGTGAATCAAAATGGAAATATTTTTGAAAACTATAATAAATCTTTGTTAAAGATTTGATGAACATTGTTTCAAATTGTAGACGATCTTAAAGGGTGAATCTTTTGTTTTAAAGATTAAAAGTGGAAATTTGTGTAAACCATTCAAAAGGAAAGGTTTTGGGCTTAAAAATTTAACTTAACTACGATCCCAAAATGTCCATATTTTTTTTAAAAAACAAGCGCTCACGATTCGGTTTAGCCAAGAGAGGACTTTATATAATAAAACCCATTCTGAATAATGATACGATGAAAGGATAACATTTGAAGACGGTGATGAAGACCAGATATTTTTCGAAAGCGAAAGGATTACCTGTTGAATGTCTCTGCACTGAAAGGCTCCGGTATAGAGATTTCCCTATGTAATGGGGAGTCCGGACGTGATTAAGGTTTATCCGAATTTGCAAGGACTTCTTTTGAAGTGCCTTCGGTTCCATTCGGACCTAGGATGGACTTGTATGGATGTATGTATGACGTTACACCTTGAGATGTAAAGTTGGTTTCTATCAAATACATTTCTGTTTGGTGGCAGAGAATTTATTCTCTTAGCTTAACACCCATCTCTAAGACGTACGAGATCAGAGGTAATGTAGTTGATATTTACTAGTGATATATTCCCAATTTGGTAATGTGGCATGCTAAGTGCTGATCATTGGTTGATCGAAACATGGCTTTTGTGAAAAGCGTAGCTTTGTGGGATGAGACTTCATCGAACCTCACACCCCAGAAACGGTCGAAACAGGAAGGATGCCGCAAGCTACGGGGTCACGCCCCTTAGGGTATGTGCATCTCCTTCTGGATAAAAAGTGGTATCATGGTATGGAGCCCAGATATTTAATTTATGTGGTTGTTGCAATTTGTTGGTGAATCCTGGGATAAAGGTCGGTGACGACCGGGGGATGGCATACTCGTGACAGTTAGTTACCTAGTTACAGAGGTAAGCCGGCCTTGTGTTGGCAGAGAGCTGGTTAAGTTCTCGGGGTGTCCCTCTAGAGGCGTACCCATTTCAGATAAAGGAATTCCTTAGCCTTGCCATTTGTTGGAAATCCAAACAAAACAATACGAGCCCTGTATGGTTTTAGTTGTATACCTGCCATGCAGCGTGGCGGTAACCTGCCATTAAACATGGTAGCTATTGTAGGTATACTATAATGGTATTATGCTGGCTAAGATTAATATTATACTTTCAAAATGTTTTCTGCACTATGCACTAATAATAATATCAAAAGGATTTTCACGTATCAAGCATGTTTAACTATCATAAGGAGAAATCTTCTTAAAGCGTTCGATTGCATTGTGTGTGTGGCAGGAAGCTTATGGTAGTTTCATTTTCCAAAAAGCATAGAGAATTTCTTTTTATTTCTTTTTGTTCAAAGTAAACTGTTTTTTTGCTCACACCAGTCTCATGACTTACTGACTTGGAGTTTATTGTTCCCTTTCTAAACTCTGGGTGCCCATAATTTTCCACACGGGCAGCCTAGAGTTAGGTTATCGATAGATAGTAGATATGGATCTAGAAGTCTGTGGATTTGGCGACCGCATTGTGGACCAAGTTTGCTACATTTCAGCATGATGGTGGTTCGAGCTTTAGATTTGGAGCTTTGGCATTGAAGATGTTATCTCTTCTACTATCTTATCATTTCCGCAATTGTATTTTGGCTCTAATATTGATACTTCATTTGTATCAGATGGATGTATCAATTGATGTGTATCAAATTATTTCTTCTGTTTCCGCTGTGTGGTTATCACCTAATGTTATTATAAGCTCCGGTGAATCAAATTTCAACGTTTGAATCTGCGGCATTCGAATACAGGTGAAGTATGGATGTCGATTTTCAAGCGCTGGAATCCGGGTCGTCACACTTAAAACATTTTAAAATAAAACTGCTTGAAAGACTTATTCAAAATAAAAGTTATGAAATTCTAAACTAATTTATCAAATAAAAACTTTAGCCAAACTACTTTTAAAATAAAGCTACTTTATAAATATAAATATTTAGTAATTATCTTTCAAATCATAATACCAATTTAACCTTTAAAATAATTGCTACTATAACTAACTTAATAAATATTTACCTTAAAATTTTTAAACAACTTAAATAATAAATTTCTCAAATAAAACATTCTTTTAAAACAACTTTGAAACTTTTAACTTATACTTAAAAATCTGCTTTGAAAACATACTTGGATTTTTCAGGAAAATACACTTTCTATTCAATATAGTCCATTTAATCAGTTAATAAATCCTTCTCGATTTATCCCAATTTAATTTACATTCCAAACCCGTAAATTTACTTTCCACACTTTTAAAAATAAACCCCTATTTATTTTTAAAAACATATCACCCTTTCATTTTAATTTCCCATCGTGAATTTATACTTCTAAATTATCCACTGAGAAGTATTTCACTTTATTTATAAACCCCATTTATAAATTCCATAATCCCGTTCTCATTTAATCACAGTTCCGACATTTAGTCAATTTTCAAATCGATTTCGAAAATTAGCTCCATTTTAAAATAAATTCTTTTACTTACGCCAATTTATTTCGAAACCCATTAATTTCATATTCACTTCCTTATTTATGATTTAAAATCCTATTTTAAACAGAAATATCAATTTCTTTCTTAATTCAAATTCTCCCTTTTATTTCTTCACAAATCATATTTAGTCTTAAAATTTAAAAATAAAAATCCTTCAATTCTTAGGCGATATCACTCAAGTCTGTAAAACTCTTTTAACTCCATTTATTTAAAATTTCTATTTTTTTCCATACCCAAAATTTATTTAATAGAATTTAAAATAAAACTTTTATTCTTTTCCAAATTCATTCTTTTTTATCTAAAATTATTTTACTTAAAATTTCTCTCTTTATATCCTTTTTCAAGATCATATCTTTTATATTTTTCATATCTTCAATACCCAAAACATGTTCATCAAAATCCATAACATTCGATACTTTGAAATTTCCAATAATCTATCATAGAAATCAATCAATCATATCACATACTATGAAAACAAATTTCAATATTTTGCGGAATCTAGTTAGATCCCTCCAACCTGTTTTCCTACATCCACGGATGTTAGTCAATAAATAAAATACCAAATCCCGCTTCGAGGGAAACATCGCGGTATAAAGGGTCATCCGTTATTATGCGGGGCGCATAGGGTCTCATCCACTATATAATGCAGGAATATCAATCACTCTAGTATATACGTATACACACACAATACTATATATAATATAACACTTCCAGACTGATAATAATAATCAATTCCAATGAATCAGCCGACAATTTTAAATTTAACTATTTAAATTAACTGGTAATCCAATTTGAGTGAGATTAACTCCCCATTGATTTTATGCGACCCAAACCAAAACAACTTGTTTCCTTCACGTTTCTTCACGATTTCAGACCTTGTATAAACAATTCATGATTTATTACTGTTTGAATTAATCAAACAATTAATCAACATTTACGCCTTTAATTTAACATATAATTTGATTTAAACTAATTTTCCCTTGAAATCTTTAGTAACTAAAATAATTAAATAAGCTAATTTAACAAGTTAATCTCCTTGAATTCATTTTCTTTAAAATAAACTAGTAAGTGAAAATATGTATATGTATTTTTATATAGATATATTTATATTTATATTTTTTTTGAAACCCATTCACTTATAAAATTTATTTATGTGTATTCAAAATCTAATTTCATAGAAACTCTTTTACATTCAAAATTCCTATATATATATATATATTCCATATATACACATATATATACTAAACATAGTTAGCATTTGATAAGTGAAATAATATACTTTACTGCCCTATATATATACACACACACAACTGATTCAATCTTAAAACCAAAACTGTTATATTTTTTAATTTATGCACAAATTTATTATATTTAAATTGAAAGGTAATCTATACCTTACTGCGAAAAAAAAACCAGGCTATACTACCTCGATCGCCACCACAACCAACATATGCTTGCGACGTACTTCGACCCCGCGCGAATTCCACAACGCCAAACCCAATCGCCATCACAAATGACATCGATCGAGACTCCCTTCTCTACTTCCGCATGCCTTGACACTCGTGCCTCTGCCAACACAACGTCTTTGACAATGAGGCCTCCCGATCTTCTCGATTTCCTAAATCTCGAAGACTAGTAAACTCACCGGCGATCATTTCCCAACTCGACCATGCTGCCCACGGCCTCGACCCCCTTCAAATCAATCTCAAAACTCACTGTAGATGCCAAACTCGAAAGCTGCTGAAGCCCTAACTTCTCTTATGCTGACGAATAACGAACCCGAGGCGACGCTTTCTCGAACTTAATGCGTTGATCGCCGCCAACGCTAAATTTTCAACTGATCTGTTTTGAATCGAACAGGGGGAGGAGGATTAGATTCGATTTTGTATGCCTTTTCTTTTTTTTCTTTTAGCATGATTTCAATTTTGATACGAGAAGGGGAACAGTGGGGAGAAAACATGGTTTTGCTTGGCCGTTACTTACTCTTTTTTTATTACAGAGAAGATGTGTGTCTCGGGGAAGACAAGTGTTTTGCCTTGCGTGTCTGCGTAGCCTTGCTACAATGCCATTTGAATTGAAGGGGAAAAGTGTTGATGTGAATGCCCTTTTGACCAGTTCAAATATATATATAATATTTAACTTAAATTTGTATCGTCTCGAAATCGCAACTCAAAATTTTGACCTCCTATCGAGGCGTCCCGCTAGGCGTTTATATTGTGATACCCCTATTCTGAACGCAATGGAAAAGGTTTTGAGTCCTAATTCGGTCCAATGGAGAAGGTAGCTTTTTTGGACTCAGTTATAAAATTGAACTTTCAATATAGATTTCAACGCGTTTATATATCGTACGGTCACACAATAACTCCAAATGCTACGAAAATCGTAATACCATAATAATACACTATTACGGATCCAATGGAACTGGTTTCGTCAAATTCCGAGACTGTTCCTCGGGAGGCTATTTTTAAACATCGATTTAAATGATATATTTCAAAACTGAACAAATCACCGTTAAAATTCAATTTTAACACTTTACTATCTTTAGTATCATCATTGTAAATTTTATAAGCCTTTAAAATATTTTAACAAGCTGTAATTTCCAGATTCAATATTTTGCCCAATTTCTTATTATTAAATTCAACAATTTAATTATCCATTAGTTGGTTACATTTGAAATTCAAGCTAGAAATTAACTTTTAAATATTTCAAATCAATTAAATATTTCAATGTCAAATATCCAAAAATTCTGGATCGTCACATTCCTTCCCCCATAAAAGAATTTCGTCCCTGAAATTACTAGTTAAGTGCATTGTTCCACAACTTGTTAACTTTTTTCCCAAAACCAAACAGTTTCTAACAACGCCCGAAACAATTTTTTTATTAAATACACAATCACTCTTACTAACTTCCTAGACTCAACCGTAGGTTCCGTACAATATCACTTACTCAACCATTCAAATGATAATTTAAAACCAAATTTAAATTATCAAAATTTTCTCAAAATTTTTTTAACTCCCTAAATTTCCAAAAAAAATTCGCCAGCGTCTCCTTTGCGCAGCTGGCTCGGAACACCTACAAAACTGCCTCTACGGACCCCAAATTCCAAAAGAAAACAAAAGCCAAGTGGCTAGATCAGAAAACCTTCAAATTTCGTATGAAAAATTAAATACATACCTTTTTATCGGGCAATTCAAATTTTATCTTCTGAAATCAAAACCAATTTTCTTTTGCCTTTAATTACATGCATCCTACTTAGCAATAATATCCAATCACAGAATTCAAAATCTTTTTGTTCACTTCTTTACAAAATTTTCAATATCTATTTCATCCAAGTTCGTACAATGTACACATATCATCTATACGCAATACCAAATCTGATCGCTCACTTGATTACACAATTTCACTTCTGAACTAGTATTGTCCACCCGACTTCCTAGTGCGGAATCAGATCTGGTTTCTTGATCAGAAACCATCATTCTCCTCGCATAGTCATAAAATATGATATAGAATTTCCAGAATCAATCAAAAATCCATACCAAGGTTCGCCGTCGAAAATTGAGTGAAAAATCCCAACTCGGATCGATATAACTACCTCAAAATTATTTGCTCGAATCTGCATCAAATCACTATGCGAATAAAATAATATACTTACATTCCATGTATTTATCTCAATTGATTATTAACTATATCCATTTTATTTTTATTCACATTTATTCTGATTTTTATTCACTTATCCACACCTACCCTTTTCATAGCTTTACTTAACCTTCATTTAAATACTAACTTAGAATATATTTCTCAATTCCAAATTTACTTAAGAATTTCACCATCCTTTTCTTAAGTTCACTATAAATATTTTATACAACCTCTTATATTTATTTCCTCTTTATCACTTTGGTTTTACATCTATGTTCCTTCACATTACATTTCAATTTCCCTTGAATTCAATTTACCTTTAATTTTTAAATATTGAATTATATTCACCTTATCCCAAACCATATTTAATTTGTCATTTCTCAACTTAGTTCCATTCATAAATTTGTTTATACCTCAAACACTTTTTATTCCTAAACCTTAATTATTAGTCCACTTCGAACTAATTTTTCTATTTCACTTTACTTAACATGATTCAAGTTAAATATCTCATTCCAATATTCATTTCAATTCCATTTACTTACAAATGTAAATTCATTTGTCCATTTACAAATTCATTCCCCACTTAAGAAATTTTATTCAAATGACCATCCCATTTAGCTTACTTAAGAAATTCACTTTTATTTAACTTAATTCAGTTAAACTCTATTTTAATTCAAAATTTAAACTTTTATAAGTTCTCCAACTTATTTACAATCCATTTACTCATATCCTTTAATTTACTTCATTTAATTGGCTTACTTTTCTGACTTATTTCGTTTTCAAACTTGTTTTAATTTAACCCTCTTCAAGTCAGAATTGTATCCTTCAAATTTCAAATTTTATAAATTATCAAGCCCATTTATATTCCATAAACATTTTTAATTAAACCTCCAGAGTTTAAACAATTGCTTAAACATTCAAAACATTTTTGAAATCAATCGTACACATAATTCATTTATATATTACATTGTCCTTTGAATTTTAAAATCAAACCCAGTTTTGCAAACAACTCTAATTCAAAATATGTAGGTAGTAATTCCTCCTTTGGAAACTCGAAAATGTACAACGATGATGTCGTGACCATCATCGGAGTTATTTTCCAGCGATCGAAAATAGTTCAGGACTTTTAACTCTTTAAAATCCTTTAAAATATTTTTACATTCCAAATCTCACCAGATTTCAAATCCATTTTAAAAATATTTCCGAAATAACATCACCATTATTCCTTCAAAACCTTTGAAAAATCATTTTCAAACTCAAAGGAATTTAATTTCCAAAATTTCGTATTCCAAATCCTTTCAACCTGTATACAAATATTACTCTGGAATTTTATTCAAATTATAAACCAAATTTATAAATTCACATTTATGAATTCCGCATGTATATCAATTTATTTCTTAGTTTTTAGTTATGATTTCATTTTCTAATTAAATTCGACACAACGAATGAGAATATTTAATATTATCATTTCCTAGCAACCAAGCAACCATATATACTATAATAATTTCCAAATATTATTCCTTTTATATGTAAAATAATTTAGGTAAAATTATTTCATTTACCCTATTTAAAAACCATACCGTGTCGAATTGTTCTATTCAAGTGTTTAGAGATCCCTACCAATAATGTTAATTACTCGTATTGGCTAGAATCCATAAACCACTCAACACAATATAAAACAATTTTATATCCACTAACAAATATATGCTCATATCTATTAATACACTCAAACTTATTCTAGAGTACCACTGACTCTATTTCTAATGAGTAATCCCCACCGGAGCCAAGGTTCTCGCTTAATCTTCAGCTCTAATAGCAAGTGTAACAGCCCGCAAAATTCGTACTCCTTTGAGCCGACAATATTCTCCAACATTTCAAGTCAAAGTGGATGGGAATACAAAGCATTAGGGTTAAAGAAGAAAGAGGTAGAAGAAGAAATGGAAAACAACATCAGAATCTCACAAACGCAGTGGAACAATATATAGTAGATAATAACTGATCTTTATACAAAAAGAACTATACCTATTTTATACATTACATTATCTGAGTACAAAACAATAAATAGCGAAATCATGGACAGTTACATTAACTTGTCCTCACAAAAGCTGACTATACAGCTAATACTGCACAGTGGAATATACATCAAGTACGTGTGATACGTCTCACCATCCAGCTCATCTTTTGAGCTCCACATCATCCTATCATGTATCCGATAGTACTCGGGTGACTTGATCATTATAGTTAAATAACATCCGAGTCAGTCTAGAAAACCAACGTGAGAAAACACACTCAATTGGATTATTAAAGTTTTCAAAGTCCTTTGAAATCGAAGGTATCTCGTAAGACCACGCCACAAATAAACATGTCGGGTTTTTACCTTACGATAACCAAAACATTTTTATCAAATTCGTCTGATATTAGAAAAGTGTATATAGAAAGTAAAATAAAATCTAGCTGAAATGCTTGAGTCTCACGTTTCAGCATAGTTGGGCACAATCAAAACCATACAAGTGCTTATTAGAGATTGGATTCCATACAATGGCAGGGCTACTGGGGTACCATCTGTCATAGTACCTGGCCTAGATCAAAGTACCGAGGATCCCTCCCGATCCCCTGCAATGCAAGACCGGAGCTACCACCTACTGGATAGTCCGAAAAAGATCACCCTATGGTTGGGATCAGCAACCGTCCATACAGTCGAAACCAAAAGGGACATCTAGACAGGGATGACCTTACCCAAATTGGTTGCTAGCCACTTATCCTTGCTGCACCTCCCCTTTTTTAGCCATTCCCGATTGAGGAGGCCTGAGGCAATGCCTTAACTTTTTAGAATACATTCACTTAGAATTCCCAGAGTCCTCCTGATGATGGTCTGATAGCATTCGTCCCTACAAGTTGTCCTAGGTTTGGACAAACTAAGTTACCGTCTTTATCATCTTTACGATATTCATTATCTGTAACATCCCAATTTTTATAAAAAATTAAGATTAGTAGTTAATATAAATTTTGGAATTAAATTAAAATCAATATGAAAATTTCAAAATAAATTAGATAAGTATTGATTTGTATAATTGAATAAGATTGTAATTTGCATCTGAGTTTAAAAATTCAAAATAATAAATACATTAAAAAATTATTTGAATTTAAATATATATATATATATATGGGCATATTTGAATTAGAATTTAAATTTAAATAAATATCTTAGTGAAATAATTTAGATTTAAAATAATATATACGTGATTTATTTAATGTGTAATTTGTTTTAAAACATTTTTATTTTAAATTGTATACATTAAATAAAGGAGAAATGTATTTATAAAATGAGAAAAATGTAATATAAAATTTATTTAAAACCCTTAATTCATGCAAAATACAAGTGTTAAATTTTTAACACAAATGTTAACAAATGTAATTCATGAAACAAGTAGTTTAACAAGAGTAATGATGTTGTAATTAAAATGAACAAGTGTTCTTTTTATTTTGAGAAAATTTATAAAAAGAAAATAAAACTATATAACATCTCTAATCTCCTCCTTCTCGTTCCTTTATCTTCATTTTCAAACTAAGCCTGTATAAAATCAAAACTAGAGGAAATCAAACCTGATCTAAAGATAAACGAAATCAAATTTTCTCAAATTTTCAAACCAGGAAAATCATCAAAACAAATAAGCAAGACCTGGAAGTTCAACACCTTTTACAATACAAAGTCTTAAGCCTGGAAATCATTTCAAGCCTGTAAAACAAATTTCAACTCAGCAAGCTATAAATTCAACAATTCCAGTTTCAAGGTCAACATCAAATTTTCAAATTCAAGATCAAAAACTTAGCAATTAAAACATTTTCCAGCCTTCAAGTATTAAAACCAAGACAAGTTCTCTGTTTTCAAAGCAAACAGGCGAGTAAATTTTTGAAACCTGGATTTTTGACTTGTTTTTTGAGAATCATGCTTGAAGTAAAGTGATAAAGTATTGTATGTATACAAGTATGTGTGGATATATGTATGGATTGGCTGTGCATGTCTGGAAAGCAGACATATGCATTTTTGTTCTAGGTTTATAGGCATCAAGCCTGTTCAAAAATCAACTTCTCTTTCTCTAATCATTATTAGACTTTAGGATCAAAACAAGATCTGTTCGTTTAAACCTGATTTAATTTTTAAAAATAAATTTATGTAAATTCCATTTAAGTTTTCTTTGGGAATTTGAAAATATAGGCAAACCCAACAAATGTTGAAATTTCAACCATCATGATTTCTGATTTCAGCTATATTTTCTTAAATGTTATTGAAAATAATGATTTTTAAAGGTGCAATTGAAATTTTTAAGAAAGCATTCATTGAGAAATTCAAGAATGAACGATATTGGGTTTAAGGGCAAATTCTGGTAATTGATGATTGGAGAGGTCTTAGGATTGTGGCGGTGGGTAGTCGGGGGATGGACAAGCATGGGAAAAACGATAAGGAAAATTCCTGATCATCGTGGTGGCCGAACATCAATAATCTTGGGTTTAAGCTCATGTTTCTGTAATGGTCAGAATTCAATAAAATGTAGCGTCGACCGGGCATCGGAGGTGGCCTGGCGTGAGGGGATCGAAGCGTTAGGCATCGGTGAAGCTTCGGGTATGATCACGTGACCTCTGATGATCGGAGGTGGAAGTACAAGGCGATTGTTGGTGGCTCGGTTTTGTTCCAGTTTTGGGTTAGATAGCTCGATTATGAATTCGATGTCATTGAATGGGTCTGGGAGGTTGGAGGCCTGTGGGAAGTTGTCGTCGACTTGTCGATGATCGTAGCATCGACCGATGGTGGCTTGAATCATTGCATGTGCACAATGTATCTGGGTTGTATCAGGGATTTGGTTTGAGGAAGAAGATCCGGTGACTCGAAGTATTCTTCAGGAAGACTAGGTGCAGGCTCGAGTATTTTTTCGAGTGTTTTTGTGTTTTATCGGGTATTAAAAAACATAAAAAAAAATCTAAGTTTTAAAATGAAAGTTTGGGGTTTGACTCGGGGGAAACTCAAAGCAAGTAGTGATATAGCTCAGGAAACACTTGGCTAGTTCTCGGGTTTGACGTATAAAACAATTTTTTACTTTAAAACCAAATTCAATTTTTAAAACAATTTTTTATCCGTACTTTTAAATAATGGTTTTGATTTATGTTTGGATTGATAAAGGTTTTAAGTAATATATTTCTAAAGTAATTAAATTTTAATTTATTCAATTTTGTGACATTATTTACAAAATTAAAAAATAATGTAATAAAGAGTTAATTAAGATGAAATGTTATTTTAATTAACCTCAATCTTTTGAATTAATGTGTTAATGATAATTAATTATAAAGTTTATTAAATAAAGTTTTAATAATAATTAAATTATTACTTAACAAAAATGATTTATAATTACTTAATAATTATAGAATAATTAATTAAAGATTAATTTATTATTAATTAAAGGTTAATTAATTTATAATTAAGGATTAATTAATTAAGGAATAATTAATTAATAAAGGTGATTAAGATTTAATTAATTAATAATTAAGGATTAATTAATTTATAATTAAGGATAATTAACCATTGATTAAAGATAATTAATAGTAGTAGTTATGTGATTAATTAATTATAATCACCCAATTAATTCATCTTACTTATGGATGATTGATTATTATTCAATGCCTTGAATTGATTGATACCCTTGATATGTGATTATGATACTTTGTGATGTGAATTGTTGTGCATTGATCTGGGATATCTGTGATATATTTCTGTGTGAATGTGAAAATTGTTGGCCTTTGAACTGCACTTGAATTTCGATGCGACAGGGAGTCGAATTCTAGTTGGTTATCCGAAACCCACATCGAATCTTGATCATGAATCTTTGTGATTGATACATCCACGTGTTTTTAAATCATGTGCTCACTATTCGGTTTAGCTGGGAGAGGACTTTGTGTCATGTAACCCATTACGAATAGTGATACGACAAAATGGATAGAATTTGAAGACGGTGGTGAAGACCGGGTGTCTTCAAGAACGATAGGATAACCTATCAAATGACTTTGCACCGAGTTGCTCTGGTATAGAGATCTCCATATGTGATAGGGAGTCCTATCGTGATTATGGATGCCCGGATTGCAAAGGCTTCTTCCTTTATTGGACGAAGTGCCTTCGATTCCGTTCAAACCCGGAACAGACTTGTATGGTTGTATGTCTAACATTACACTTTGAGATATAAAGCTGATTTCTATCAAATACATTTCTATTGGTGGCAGAGAATTTATTCTCTTAGCTTAACACCCTTCTATGAGATGTACGAGCTCATAGATTATGTAGTTGATGGTTATTATTGATATACTCCCAATTTTGTAGTGTGGCATGCCGAGTGTTGCTGATCATTTGTTGATCGAAGCATGGCTTTTTTGAAAAGCATAGCTTTGTGGATGAGACTTCGTCGAACCTCCCAACCCAGAATTGGTCGAAACAGGAAAGTTGCGGCAAGGTTATTAGGGGTCGCGCCTCTAGGGTATGTCCATTTTCTTCTGGATAAAAAGTGGTATCATGGTATGGAGCCCAGATATTTAACTGTGTGGCTGTTGCTATTTGTTGGTGAATCCCAGGATAAAGGTCGGTAATGACCAAGGATGCATGCTTGTAGGTGTTACCTAGTTACAGAGGTAACCCGACCTTATGTTGGCAGAGATCAGGTTAGGTTCTTGGGGACGTCCCTCCAGAGGCATCCCATTTGGTAAGGAAGTTCCTTAGCCTAACCATTATTGGAAATCCAAACAAAAAAATATGAGCACTTTACGATTTCAATTGTATAACCTACCATTCTTAAATGGTAGCTATAGTAGGCATAGTATAATGGTACTATGCTGGCTAAGATTAATATTATACTTTCGAAACGTTTTCACACTATGCACTAATAATAATAATATCAAAAGATTTTTTTCGTATCAAACATATTTGACTATCATAAGGAGAAATCTCCCCCAAGTGTGCAATTGCATTATGTGCGTGCTGGGAGGCGTTTTTGAAGTTTCATTTTCCAAAAGCATGAACGGATTTCTTTTGTAAACTGTTTTTGTACAAAAAATTTTATTATATTCATACCAGTCCTATGACTAACTTGGAGTATATTGTTTCCTTCGTAAACTCTAGGTGCCCATAATTTCCATACGGGTGGCCTAGAAGCAGGTTATCCGTGTTTTGGAGCGAGCTTGGATTTAGAAGTCTTTTGGAAGCTGTCGGATTTCTGGAAAACTTTTGGTTTGGAAATCTTTTGAAGTGTTTGGAGTTTTTGGAAGATCTTATCAAAGTCGAAGTATGTTGGAACCTTTTGAAGACAATGTTATTGTTCCACTGTGGTGTTATCATCCTGTTATTGTATCTTGTATATATCACTCTGATGTTAGTGTTCATCTGTTGTAATCAAATATTATATCAAATATTGTATCTATGTTGTGATAATGAAATCATATTTTGTTTCTGATGTTCATATTCATCTAATGTTGTTATAAGCTCCATTCGAACTGGAGTTCAACATTTAAATCTTCGACAGTCGAATAAAATTGTGGTATTGGATGTCGATTTTTGAATGCTGGATTTTGGGTGGTGACAAGTGGTATCAGAGCTAAAGGTTGAGTAAGAAATTTAGCTACGGAGTATAACATATCAGGTGACTCATTAGACATAGGGTTAGAAATACCCTAGAATGAGTATATCCCTAAGATATCTTGTCCATATACCTAAATCAAGTTTTCTTACTATTTACGGATAATGAGAATGAGTGGGAGAAGAGGACAAGGTAGGGGCGGGGAAATACCACTACAACTGGTCAAGACCTGCAACAACAGCTATTCCCACTCAACCTCAACCGAATTTGGCTGATCTATATAGAAGTTTTTCCAGACTTGGTGGAAAGCCATTCACAGGTTAGGAGACTATTATCGAAGCACAAGCCTGGATTTGATCGTGTGAAGGAATTTTCAAAGGTCTGAAGTTGGAAGACGATCAAATGCGGTTGATAGCTTCTTGGCAACTCAAAGAGGAAGCTCTAGCCTGTTGGAAAACTATTACGATGGATGAGTTGGAGGATGAATTCACTTGGAGTCGATTCAAAGAGGTGTTTGAACAGTGATACATGTCGTCTGCTTGTATCCCCAGAATGTACTGGGAGTTTATAGACTTGAAGCAGGGAAGTTTATCATTTGAGGAGTATTTGAATAAGTTCAACCAGTTATCTCGGTTTGGTCTGGAGTTTATGAATACACCTTTAAAGAAGAATGAAAGATTTATTCGAGGAATTAATAAGAAGTACCACGAGAGGATGACAGCCCACGTAAATCTTTATCTGAATTGATCGATATTGGTTATAGATATGCTACCCTGGACAAGCAGGAAGTTCCAGAAGTGAAGGGAAGTTAAAGCAATCCGAATTGGAAGAAAAGGAAGTTCGGAGGGAAGAAACCGGATCAAGGCAAGGAGAAGAAGAGTAATCAAGAGAACCTGGCGAGGGATATTACTAGTTACAATTGTCAGGAGAAGGGCCATTATTCAAACGATTGTAACAAGCCAAAGAAACAAGTAAAGAAAAATCAACCTATAAAGACAAGTAAAAGAACAAAGGAATGCTTTTAGTATCATAAGCCAGGTCATAAAGCTAAAGATTGCCTAAAAAAGAAGCAAGCATAAGTGGCAAAAATGTACGCGATAAAAGATGACCCCTCAACTTCAAAGGAGGATAAAGGAAAAGGAGTTTTAGAAGGTAACCATATTATTTATGATAGAGTTGTTAGAGTTTTGTTCGACATGGGATCCACACATAGCTTTATCTCCCAACAAACCATAAATGAATTAAGACTTAAACCTAAATTTGTTGTCGAGCCCATTTGCGTGAAGAATCCGGTTGGTGGACCTGCGAATCTTCGCCTATGATGTAGAGAAGTTCCTATCTCGTATTCTCGTCATCAGTTTCCTATCAGTCTCTTTATCCTCGATTTAATGAATTTGAAATCTTACTCGGAATGGACTGGCTAACGAAATATGAAGCCAAATTAGATTGTAACAATTGAACAATTTCGGTCATAACAAATTTGGGAATTTCGTGGAAATATCTTGTGAGGATCCGAGTCATAAAAGAGTTAAGCTAATGTATACTTTAGGATACCCCGAACCTAGTCTGGAGTCCATATCTATTGTTCAAGAATTTCCAGACGTGTTCAAGGAGGTTAAATCTTTACCCCCACATAAAGAAATTGAATTTAGAATTGATTTATTTCCAAATGCTCGCCCAGTTGTTCATGCAAGCCGCAGGATGGCACCAAGGGAAAGAATAGAACTAATCAATCAAACCCGAGAATTACGTCCTACTATTTCTGATTAGGGTTCAGCTGTGGTGTACGTAGCCAAGTCCGATGGAGCCTTGAGATTGTGTGTGGACTACCGCAATCTCAATAAATTAAGTCTCAAAAACAAATTTCCTTTGCCCAAAATCGACGACTTGTTCGATCAACTACAAGGCGCTTGATAGTTTTCGAAGATAGATCTGGCCTAAGGGTTCCATCAGCTACGAATTGCTGAAGACTGTGTTCATTTAACAGCTTTAGGTGTCTAGACACATTCTACAAACTGTTAGTCATGCCTTTTGGACTAACCAATGCTCCCGCATACTTCGTATGCTTAATGACTCGTGTATTCCGAGAAGTGTTGAACCAATTTGTTCTTGTATTTTTTGACGATATTCTGATTTACTCCAAAATCGAAGAGGAACATGCTAAGCATTTGAGAATTGTTTTGGAGATATTGAGGAGGAAAATTCTATTTGTCATATTTTCCAAGTGTCATTTTTGGGTCAAGGAAGCTAGATTTCTCGAGCACATTGTTAATGAAGAGGGAATTTCTATAGATCCTAGCAAGGTTTCCGCTATTCTAGACTAGAAGCTTCTCACAACTCCAAAAGAAGTTCGAAGTTTTCTGGGTTTAGTGGGATAGTATAGAAAGTTTGTCCAAGATTTCTCCAAATTGGCCAATCCATTGACTAAGCTAACAATGAAAAATGCTAAATTTGATTGGACTCCGAAATATGATGAAGCATTCCATGAGTTGAAGAAAAGATTGACTACCACTCCCGTTCTCGCAATTATTAACGAGAATCAAGGCTTATCTGTGCTACACAGATGCTTGTGGTGATGCTGTGGGTGCTATGTTAATGCAAAATGTTAGAGTAATTGCCTACGCGAGTAGACAATTACGTCCACATGAGAAAAACTACCCAACCCATGATCTAGAGCTCTTGGCTGTTATTTTTGCTTTGAAAATATGGCGACATTATCTTCTCGGTATGAATCTCTTTCAGCTTTCCTAAAAGATTTAAAAGTTTAACTTAACTTAATATTTATACTTAATAAGTCCTCCTTGTTTTAGGTGAAAAATTTGAATTGTTCACTGACCATAAATCTCTAAAGTATTTCTTTACCTAGAAAGATTTAAATCTGAGGTAACAACGTTGGTTGGAATTTCTAGCATCTTACGACCTAAATATTCTGTATACGCCCGGAAAAGCCAAGGTGGTAGCCGATGCCTTGAGTAGGAGACATGTTATTCTTGCTCATCTTGTTGTCGCTCCTACTCTTCTTAAGAAGATCGCCAGTAAATAGAAAGAAGACAAGTTTCTTTTAGAAATTTATAGGAGAATTCATCGTGGTGAAAATTCCAGTTTTGAGGTCGATAAGAATAGAATTGTAAAACTGAAGGAAGAATCTGTGTCCCAGACATCCCGGATCTAAAACTTGAAGTTTTGGACAAGTGTCACAAATCTAAACTCAGTATCCATCCAGGAGTTAATAAGACGTATAGAGATATCAAAAGGACCTTCTGGTGGAAAACAATGAAAAGGGATATATCTATTTATATGAGTCGTTGTGCCACTTGTCAACAAATCAAAAGTGATCAAAAGAAGATGACGGGTTTACTTCAGCCATTGAAAGTTCCTAAGTGGAAATGGGATTAAGTATCTATGGATTTCATCGACGAGTTGCTACGAGCTCAAAAGGGAAATGAAGCAATTTGGGTTTGTAACATCCCGGTTTTTTATACGTTTTAAATCGGCGATAAACTACACGCGCCAGACTCAAACCATACAAAAGGGCTAACTGTTACTGGGGTGAATAAGAAAAGCAGAGAAAGAAATAAAAAATAGAATCTCACAGCGGAACGATAAAATATAATAATCAAATAAATAGTTCATGAAGCTGTTTACAAAATATTCAAATATATTTACACAATACATATCAGAGTTATACATACCAGAGAATAATAATTAATGTACTGGAGTACAATAGGGTTGCGGAATATAATAAATAGTAATAATAATTCTTCATCTTCGTCCTCCATAAAAAAGGGTCTTCAATTCTTGAAATGCCCAAATTGACCCGAGCGAATTGAAAAGACAAAACATTCGAGTGAGAACTAAAAGATCTTATATAAGTTAAATCAACTGTAAATAATATGAGTGGAATAGCGTCAGAGATGTTTACGGGATTTGACATCTCCTATCCAGTGTCAAATGTGAGCGCAGTAACTTAAGAGATGCTCGGGATTCACATCTCCTAAGGATCCGTTAAACTATTTACTATGTAGTAATATTTCGCTATTATAAAAATGTCTATTAGTAAAATAAACATACTTTAAAATAGAGTTAACGGGTTACCCATATAGCCCTTAACACGTAATAGTGCTAGTAGTCTATATAGTACCTGCATATCTCCTGATCGGGAGACTACGAGAAGATACTCCATAGGTATGACACAAATCAAACTCGTAGTAAAGCTCGCTTATGACACCCCACCTCAATACCCACGCTAGCCAAGAACACTACGGTGTAATGCTGTCAACTAGCACGGAGAATAAGATTGTTGAGGAGCGACCATCCGTGTAATCGCTTTGCGCGAGCACCAATATGTCAAATAGTATAACATGCATTTTATTTCAAGAGGAAATCCGACATACCGATACAAACACAAAGCTACTCCACAGTGGCTATAATAATCTTCGAAAACAAATATAGAAATAAGCATAACACAAATCAGTCACAGTAATTCATATCACAAAGGCGGAAGAAGATATGAATATATAACTAACACATAAAAGTGTATATCAGAGTAGTGGTCAAAAAGATCCACCATAATACAAAAGAATAGCAACACGTGCTATACAAAAGAATACATCTATGAGTCCATATCTCAAGTGTATACAACAAAATAAACTACTAATCTAAGTAGTTAGCCAAAAGATCATATGATAACCCCAGAAGAGAAGTCATCAAAGTCGATAATAAATGATAACAACAAAAGGGAAACAACACGAATCGATTAAAGTTGGAAATTCATACAACTAGGCAAAAAAGGCATAGTTGGAAGATAGGAGCAGGTCGGTCAACCAGACTCCCTGAGTCGGTTGACCGAACCAGAGGTTGGAAGTGCTCGGGAACTAGGTCGGTCGACCGGCCTAGGGGCTCGGTCGGCCGAAGCCTGTAACCAGCACTTCCAAAACAGAGGCAGGAAGTGCCTGGGTAGCAGGTCGGTCGACCGGACCCTGAGCTCGGTCGGCCGAACTGTATACTTGCACTTCCTACCCTATTCCAAAAGAGGTGCGAACTCCCTCAATTTGCAAACCGTCGAGCAACGACACTAAGGGTTTACGCCAATCGACTACCCGGCCATAGAAGCTCTTTGGTTCATCACCAAAAACATGATCAAAACATCAAAGTTATGATTTTTTAAAGAATTGAACCCAAAATACCAAAAAATTGGAATATTCACAAAAGCAATCCAAATCAAAATCAAATGCACATGAATAAATGTTAGGAATTCATACCTAACAATCGAAGATAAATATAGACTAAGATGTGAGATAAAAATCTCACCTTTGAACCCAAACGATTGAAAAAGAAGCTTGGAAGAAAAAGGAGAATCAACCACTCTTCAAATCCAACTCAAGAAGCTTGATTCTAAGCTTTAAAAGAAGAACATTCCCAAAGTTAGATTTAGGAATTTATGAAATTGATAAGAGAATGAGTTGGAGAAGAAGAAGAGAAGCTTGCCAATGGGTTCACTTGAGTTTGGAGCAAGAAGATGGATTTGCTAATGGAAACTAGGGCTTAGGATTTCCTAATTCTTTTTCTCTTCCCCCATTTTTGATGAAGCTTGAAGGGTTAGGAAATAGAAATGAAATGAAAATAAGTGGGGGTGGAGCTAGGGCTCAGCTGGGGTTAATGGGCTGAGACAACAAACCAAAGCCCTAAGTGAAAAAGTAGCCAAATTCGACTAACTCCAAACATATCGAAGTTTATACTTAAAAAGGTCGCAAATGTCATTTTGAACTCAATGGGGGTGGTCTCGAGTCCCAATTCGACTGTTTGCAAAATGATGCTTTTCGGACCAAAATCCAACGAACGATAAAATATTTAAATATAAAATCGATAAATATGCGGGTTGTTACAGACTCCTCTCCTTAAAGAAATTGTGTCCTCGCAATACTTAAGAAGAAAATAAAGAGTAACAACCATAAAAGCATATCAACACAAAAGAAAATTGAAATAAGAAGTTCACCATAAAGAGCATGAAAGAGTTTGCACAAACGGGATCACTCGATGAATTCTCTAGATTCCCAAGAGTAATCCCTAAGATTTGAGAACCATTGAACTCTCACAAGAAGAATATCTTTATTTCGAAGTCTCTCAACCTCCGAAGCAATGATGCGAATGGAATGTTTCTCATAAATCAAATCTAGTGAAACTTCAATTTCTACAATATCACCGGGCTCAAGAATAAAAACCGGAATCCCTAAGGCATTTCCGTAGATAAAAGACGTGGAGAACGTCAAGAATTGTAGAAAATTGAGCTGGTGCAACGACGTAGTATAATAACAGTACGCCCGAGAAACTAGAAACTCAATAAAACGAAGTACGTCAAAACGCCCGTTAAACTTGGTAAAACGATCATTAGATACAAGGAATCTCGAGCCAACGAGGTTGACGCAAATTAAGTTCCTTATTAGAAATAAATATTCCAAAGATTTATGATCGAGGTGGAGAACAAATTTCTCATCCAAAAATGGTGATGCCAAATCCTAAAAGTAAAAACAATAGCCGCGAGCACTAGATCATGAGTGGCATATCTAGTCCCGATAAGCTATAATGATTTAGAAGCACAAGCGATAACACGTTCTCCTTTGCAAGAGAACGGCATCCAAACCAATACGACTAGTATCGGTACAAATAGCAAAGTCTTGGTTCCCTTCGGAAAACACAAGAATAAGACTATCGGAAAAGAATTCTTTCAAATAATCTTCTTTCCCAAAAACTAAAACTTTCAAAATTACAATTAACTTATGTAATCATCTTTTTAGAAAATTTTACTTATTTGTAGTGAATTTTACTGTGTTTGATTGTCTCATCAAAGCATTTAGGAAATTCCTATCGATAAAGTTGATCAAGCGCATCGATCAAAATTCTTAAAGCACTCAACGGGCAGTAAAATCACAAAATCGTCTTCTAGATAATAAACATGTTTCTTAAAAACTTTGAAGAATATTCTTCGTTCGTTTCAAGAACAAAATCCAATTTTACTTATAAATAAATCTTATGGAAATATTTGCAAAATTTTAAATTACTATTTTCATCCAAAATCAATAAATACAAGAACGGTCTCATCGAAATATTCATAGAATATTCGATTTATAAAATTGATGAAATAAGCTGATAAACCGAATGACATAATAAGTCATTCATAAGAATCATAACGAGTGCGGAATGCGGTAAGTGGAATGCAAACTTCCGCAACTCGTAGCAAATGAAAACCGGTGGCAAGGTCGAGCTGAAAAGACCTTAACACTACTCAAAAGATTGCTTAGGTGACAGTCCTAAGACAAATTCAAAAATACCGAAAAATTTCTCAAACTACATGAATGAGAGAAACAACACTTTCCTTATAAGTGGGCTTAAGGAATAAAATGATGCCATCAAGTTGGAATCAAAATCATAAAGGAAAAAACAGAAATTTGCTTAACGGATTGAAAATGTCGAAGATGAATAGTCCACACGGGACAAAGGATATGGCTGCGTAATGAAAAAGCCAATCCTTTAACACAAATCAATTCCAAAGCCTAAGTAAAAAATATCGGCTCGAAAAGAAAAATCACATAAAATAATTTCGACATCAATAGAAAGAAAATTGAGTGTTGCGGATCTACCATCCGGATTCGCAATTCTCAAGGAAGACATCAAGCCGAAAATTATTTAAAGGGAAAGAATCAATAAGTTCTTTCGATATAAAATAGTGAGGTGGAACCCATATCAAAAAGAACTCGAATAAGAAGAGCACGAAATAAAATAACGTCATCAAGGATTGAATGTAAAATACCTTGACTAAGAGAAGAGTTGCCAGGGGCTTGCAGCTTTCCTTCTCTCTTGCTTTGACTCTTGGGACACGAAGATATATAATGATCCGCACTTTTGCAATAGCGGCAAGAAATAGGCCTTGGACACCTATTTATATAGTGGTCCCTAGAGCCACAATTGTAGCATTCTCCGCGATTAGGGATGGGAGTATTTGCTATAGAAGTCTCCTGCTTCGCCCTCTTGTTAGGATTAGGACTTTCGAACCTAATAAAGGGATGCCTCTTCTTGTTGTTGTTGAAGTTCTGTTTGGCACGCACAACTTCAATATTGCTTTCTCTATCGGCCTCTTCAAGACGAAGAGCGATATCAATAAGCTGATCAAATGAAACTTCTAGTTTCAGAAGTAATGGCTTCTTGAGGTTCTTATTCAACCCATAGACGAACCTATGATTTTTCTTCATTGGGGTATTAATATACTCAACCCCGTATTTAGAAAGAGATTCGAAAGATGCGACATAGTGTGTCACAGAAGATTCACCTTGAACAAGGTCAATAAAACGCCAGGCCAAAGTTACTTTTTCAGCCTCCGGCACAAATTTCAATTCGAATCTATCTCAGAATTGCTCCCAAGTGAGATCCGCTTCAACGATTTCAGAAATTAAAAGCTCATACCAATCTAATTCTCTTTCTTGGAGCATGCTAGAAGCCACTTTGACTCGATGTAGATAAATAAGGTTCATGCGAGAAAAGATGTGATCGCATGATTTGAGCCAAGCTTGAATTTCTATAACACTATCGGATCCTTTGAATGGCCTTCCACCCAAATCGGTATAGTCTCTGCACAAGAGTACAAGACCAGATCTAGGATGAGTAGGCTCTGGATTGAGTCCGGCTGCTTGAGCGTTCTTCACTAGATCTAGAAGCTGCTGGGCAGACATAAATACTCCATCCTGAGGAGTAGCACTAGATTGACCGGCGCTGGGACGGCCTGGTCTAACCATTTCTCTTCTTTAAGAAAGAAAGAAAGAAGAGGAAAAAAAGTTATTCTCAAAATGAATATCAAGCAATCTTGATAGATAAAACAAGGAATCATAAAGAAAATATGATGAATTGGTACGAAGACCCGAATTAAATCCTAAGGCACAACTCCAAAGAAAGACTTAGGACATGATCCTTGTTAGATTATTCTACATTGTTCCGAAGTGTGGCTCTGATACCAAGATGTGACGCCCCACCTCAATACCACGCTAGCCAAGAACACTACGGTGTAATGCTGTCAACTAGCACGGAGAATAAGGCTGTTGAGGAGCGACCATCCGCGTAATTGCTTTGCGCGAGCATCGATATGTCAGATAGTATAACATGCATTTTATTTCAAAAGGAAATCCGACATACCGATACAAACACAAAGCTACTACACAGTGGCTATAATAATCTTCGGAAACAAATATAGAAATAAGCATAACACAAATTAGTCACAGATAATTCATATCACAAAGGCGGAAGAAGATATGAATATATAACTAACACATAAAAGTGTATATCAGAGTAGTGGTCAAAAAGATCCACCATAATACAAAAGAATAGCAACACGTGCTATACAAAAGAATACATCTATGAGTCCATATCTCAAGTGTATACAATAAAATAAACTACTAACCTAAGTAGTTAGCCAAAAGATCATATGATAACCCCAGAAGAGAAGTCATCAAAGTCGATAATAAATGATAACAACAAAAGGGAAACAACACGAATCGATTAAAGTTCGAAATTTAAACAACTAGGAAAAAAAGGCATAGTTGGCAGATAGGAGCAGGTCGGTCAACCGGACTCCCTGAGTTGGTTGACCGAACCAGAGGTTGGAAGTGCTCGGGCACCAGGTCGATCGGCCGAAGCCTGTAACCAGCACTTCCAAAACACAGGCAGGAAGTGCCTGGGTAGCAGGTCGGTCGACCGGTCCCTGAGCTCGGTCGGCCGAACTTGTATACTTGCACTTCCTACCCTATTTCAAAAGAGGTGCAAACTCCCTCAATTTGCAAACCGTCGAGCAACGACACTAAGGGTTTACGCCAATCGACTACCCGGCCATAGAAGCTCTTTGGTTCATCACCAAAAACATGATCAAAACATCAAAATTATGATTTTTTAAAGAATTGAACCCAAAATACCAAAAAATTGGAATATTCACAAAAGCAATCCAAATCAAAATCAAATGCACATGAATAAATGTTAGGAATTCATACCTAACAATCGAAGATAAATATAGACTAAGATGTGAGATAAAAATCTCACCTTTGAACCCAAACGATTGAAAAAGAAGCTTGGAAGAAAAAGGAGAATCAACCACTCTTCAAATCCAACTCAAGAAGCTTGATTCTAAGCTTTAAAAGAAGAACATTCCCAAAGTTAGGTTTAGGAATTTATGAAATTGATAAGAGAATGAGTTGGAGAAGAAGAAGAGAAGCTTGCCAATGGGTTCACTTGAGTTTGGAGCAAGAAGATGGATTTGCTAATGGAAACTAGGGCTTAGGATTTCCTAATTCTTTTTCTCTTCCCCCATTTTTGATGAAGCTTGAAGGGTTAGGAATTAGAAATGAAATGAAAATAAGTGGGGGTGGAGCTAGGGCTCAGCTGGCGTTAATGGGCTGAGACAACAAACCAAAGCCCTAAGTGAAAAAGTAGCCAAATTCGACTAACTCCAAACATATCGAAGTTTATACTTAAAAAGGTCGCAAACATCATTTTGAACTCAATGGGGGTAGTCTCGAGTCCCAATTCGACTGTTTGCAAAACGTAGCTTTTCGGACCAAAATCTGACGAACGATAAAATATTTAAATAAAATATTTAAATATAAAATCGATAAATATGCGGGTTGTTACATCGCTAGGGTATGGGACACGTCACACAAGGCAATGTCAGGCTAGATATACCAATTACGCACATGGGCTGGTCGTGAGCATAACGCGCAGCTACCACCCACCTCGAGCCACACCCCAAAAAAATCAAAGGGCCCCAATCAATCACAGAGTAATAAAATGGTATCGAAGGAGTGTGTCCGATAAGAGGGGCTACCTCACTGGCCCGAGATCACTCCTTGTTTTAGCCACCTTAAGCCAACTCACGGGAGTCGGGTCCAAGTTCATACCTTAAAGGAAACGCCGCCACCATCCTACTTCATTCTGGAATCTCCACCGCATACACGGTTGTTAAAGTGTTTTTCGGAGTTGGCAGAGAGTATGACAACTTCCGATCCCGGTCTCTTTAACAAACAAATGTTATTATAACACTGCAGTCATTAAAAATAGTTATACTTCAAAACCAGAATATAATATCCATGTCAAAACCATATAAATACGATATCATTTTCGTTTCAAAAACCAATCAATATGATATCGTTTTATTAAAATCCAATCAATATAATATCATTTTTATTTCGAATATATCCTTTCGAAAATCATAGCACTTTCAATGTTATAATATTTCGGAACCAAATTCTTGAAATAATAACACTTCTAAAACATAATACTTTGAAGTTCGTAACTTCGAAACGTTTCAATTTCGATAAAAAATTTCAATATCGATATATTTCACGGCTATAAAAATTCCAAAATTTCAAAACTAAATTTGATAATTTCGGTTAAGCAATTAAATTTTCTATTATTTAGTTTTGAAACATTTTAGATAATAAATCACTTATCATTTAAATAAACTCAGATTACAAATAACTAAATATTTCCTTAAATTCATTTATACTTGAAATAATCATTTAATTCACCTGGACCACAAAATCAAGTTATAATAATTATACCTTTTAAAATTTCCAATTTAATAAATTTCACATCAACCATTTTTTAGTTTAATTCTTAAATAAATTTAATTTCAAATAAGTCTCCAATTTATCTCCCAACCTTAATTTATTTAAATCATTATGCACTCCATATTAAAATAAAATTTAAATACTTACTCACATTTATTCTAATAAAAATCAAACTCTATAATTTTATTAAATTTTTATCTAACAAACTTATACATAACTTATATTCAAGCATTTAACTGTATGTAAAAAATATAATATTTATATAATATCAAAAATTAATATATTTTAAACCATATATTTCTTTCCAAAACCATAGAAATCATTTCAAAATAATTTAGATATAGACCACAGCGTATGTATATAATTTTCTACTCTATGATCAAATGACATGGATATTTATCATTTCAATCCGTAATTTAAAATAAAAATGCGGTTATATATCATTCAAACCGTAATCCCGAATGAAATAAAAATGCACAACAACTTGCAGTTTATAACAATATACAATACAACACCCTTCATCCAATATCAATCATTAACCATTTACCGTAAACATCATCCAATTTAAATAATAACATCAATATAGAACATATAATAAATAACAGGTATTTACTGGCAGATTATATTCAAACATAGATTAAATAACAATTTAATTCAATAAAATTCAATTTAACTGGAATGATGATAAAAATATGTCAAACAGTCATAAATAAATTTCTAATCACATCAAAAATTAATTTAACACACATAAGAAATTTTAGAAGTTGTGAGTAGGTTAAAACACTCATCTTTTCAATTTAAATTGAATTTAAATCCAATTTAAACCCAAAATTTGAACAGTCTTAGAATTTGTCCAAACCAGCGCCAAAATGTCCGAAATTCCAATACGATCCTATTAGAGAAAACCGCACATAATTTTGACCTCGTATGTAAAAGTTATATAGATTAGAACTATTGAATTTCAAAATAAAAAAGTAAAAGGGATTAAAACAAAAGCCATAAAATCACCGACACGTCAACTCCTTCTTCTGTTTTGCTGTGACCATCAGAACCTTACGTTGGAAAACTTCCTAGCTTTGACCGTGCTTCAGCCTCGCCTGAGACGTCGATTGACCAAGCCACTGCCACCAGTTAACTCCCCTTCTCCTACTCCATTGCCGAGACAAATCGCGGCAACCCTCAGGTAGCACCGCAGCCGCCTCCAACCTAGTTTTCGATACCCTAGCTCGCCAATTCCGACTGCCGCAGAGCACGACACACCTTCTAACCGCCGCCAAACGACTGTGCGCGGTGAAAACTCAAAAACCCATATCCTGATTTTGCTGATCGAGGCCAAAATCGAAACCCCCAAATCGACGTCTAGGATTCATGAAATTTGTGCTTTGGCCGAGCTTTCAAAATGATTCGAGCATCAATTACGAAAACGAACACTTGACATGGATTCGTATTGACGAGATCTTCGAATTTCATATTTTTTTGAACTTTTTTTGAGGAGTTTTAATTTTTGGCTTTGAATTTGATTTGAAATAGCAACTGGAATTTTGGTTTGTCTGTCATTGGAAAGAGGAGGAGCAAATGGAATTATACGTACAGAATTGAGGAAAAAGAAATAGGCTAAGGTATATAATAAGGTATGTATAGGAAAAGTTGAAATAGAATAGATGGACGCGATTGATTTATGCGTTGAATGAAAAAAAATGGCCCGAAAAGTCCGTTCTGACTCCGAAATGAAATTGGGTCAACCTATATATCAAAATAGATGTTTTAAAATATTTTAAATGCAACGGAACAGGTTTCAAGTCCAAATCCCATAGTATGAAAAAGTTATGCAAAAATTAAGTTATTTCAAATTGATTTCAATTGAATTCAACTAAATTGATTTCTAGGCTCGAGTCCGTACAATCAAACGACAAGTCCGATCGTTTCGAAACCTGAAATCCTACAATAATTCACTGTTACGGATCTGGTGAAACTAGTTTCGTCGAAATCCGAGTCAGTGGCCAAAATGGCTATTTTTACATTAATTAAATAAATTAATAATTAATTAGTTAATTCAAATTTTCAATTTCAATTCGGTAATTGACAAATTTCATCATTTTTGATTTCTTAATCATTTACAACGATTTAAACAAATTTAAATGTCCATTTAAAGTTGATTAATTTATCAATTTCAGTGTTAACCTCAATTTCATAAATCCTGAAATTATAAATTTCATATTCCAAAATCCATTTAATTTACTTTTCATTCTATTGTTCAATTCATAATTATCAAATAGATGAAATTAACATTGGATTCATAATCTATTACATTAGTATTCTCACATTCCATCTTAATTTCAATTAGCGTAATATATAGATATTTAATTTCATTTATTTGCAATTAAATCCAATATTATTGCTCAAATCCTATTAAATTGATAAATCTTCATTTTCATTCTTTTAAATTCAACAAACTGTCCAATTGTGGATAATATTAACATTATTTTCAAATATTACCTTGATTAACATTAACGTAATAATTTATTTAAATTTATTGCAATTGATTCCAATTCAATTACTATTTATTATTATTAATTCATTAATTAATTCAATATTTACGTTTGTTTTCTTATATTCAGTTTATAACCTGTATAACCATTTACATTACTTCAACTAATCGTAATTTCATTTCAATTATTAATACTTAGCTTTAATTTCCATGGTTGCATTTCACTTTAGCATTCATTTCATTATTTAAATTACAAAATTTTTATTTCTTCACTATTACATTACCAAAATCTTATTAAATTAACAAATTTTAATTATCGAAAATTATGGGTCGTTACACTCTCCGCCACTCAAAACTTTTCGTCCCCGAAAAGGAAAAGAAGGGGAAAGAAAGACTTAAGTAGTCAATACATCTTATTCAAAATATTAATTTTGTAAACAAATAAATTTACAAAATTTAATAATTTAAATAAAAGATACTACTTTATAATCATTAAATATTTTTATACTCAAATAATAAAGTTTAGAAAATATTTTCAAAATATTTTCTAAGTCCAAAGTTTACGGAAAATTTCGGCAGAGTCTCCTTTGTACGAAGAGGCTCGGGAGAAATTATAATATCAAATATAACAATATATAACATATATTTTTCAAAATAATATATATCCCAACACAGGAAAATAGTATAATATCGCTAGAAACCGTAAACCGAGAATGTACCTATTTGTCGGGCAATTTACGCTTATTTTGTGAAAACACAAGTAGTAGAAATTGCTTCCATAACCTGTATTTCACTTATATAATCCGAAAAGAGTTAACAATTATATAAAATGAAATGTTTAAAGTTGCTTCAACCATAAACGAACAAATAAATACAACCAACAATTTCTTACAACAAGGCATACAACCATCACATAAAATCAACACAAATCAATCATTCACTCATATCAAACAAAACAAATAGTTATTCGGGTTTAAACTTTAAATTGCACAGAATGAAAATAAACTACCTAGTGTACCATTTACTCAACAGTCCTAGATGAAACTAAATAGATTATTCATTCATCCAAACAATTTTAAAGTATCCTTGCCCAAACAACCATAATTTAACAAACAATAATTTCAAACAATGGATCAATTTCATTCTTATTAATTTCGTTTCATACATTTGTTGTTTGATTTCCTTTCGTTCATATAATGATTTATCTTTTTAATTTACATTTAACTTCTTAAAAAAATTCATTTACTATCATTTATCCGTATCATGTGAATTTTCATTTTATTGTATTACATTCATTTATTCACCACTTAATTTCATTTATTTACAGTATTCATCTTCCTACTTATTTTTATTATAAATAACTTCAGCATTTACCTTCTATCATATTTTATTATAGTATGCTTTCCATTATAACTTAAGTTTATAACAATTACAACATCAAATTCTTATTATTAAAGAATTTCATTGAATAATTTCATTACTTCAAGTTTTACTTGTATAATATCCATTAGATTTTCTTATTAAACATTAGAAATTTTAATATTTGGTAAGTTACATATATTCTTTTAAGGATGTAATTGAAAGTTATACTAGTTTTCTCATTTCTTTTAACTAATTTAATGTTCAATAGTAATATCCTTTGTTTTATAGGTTACAATTTCAACTTTCTTTTTAGTACTATTTATAACTTAGCATTAAATCCCTTATTTCATTTAGAAGTTTCAAATTGTTAGTTGAATTTCATTTTACTACACTAATTGAAACTATTAATTAACGGAAACTTAAGAACTAAATACCGGGTTTAATTTCAAATAGTTTTAAAATAATAGATAAATGTATATACTTACGGCTTATATATCCAATTAGATTTAAAACAATTTGAAATATAATTTTTTTTATCAAAATAAATCTGTAATAAAACTACTACAGTGGCATTCCCACTTAGAAACTCGAAAATGAATGTCGATGATGCATGCACTCATCACTGAATTTATTTTCCAACGATAGAGAGGGGAGTACAGAATTCATTTCTTTTCAAAGTTTCTTTAAAACTATTCTTTCCAATTATATCGATATATTTATATCAAAACATACTTCTAATAATATTATCATTATATTTCAAAATCATTCAAAAGAAATTTTCAAAAACCCCTGGACTTAGATTCTAAGTTTCCAATTTTCATTTATTTTATTTTAAATCTTATTTCCAATCAATATTTATAAATTTCATTACCTAACAACCATTACATTACAACCAAATATATACTTTATAAAATTTATTACTTTATATACAGAAAATATAATAGGCGAAATTATTTCATTCACCTATATTCAAAACAAATATTGTGTCGATCTGTCCTATTAAGTGTTTAGAAATCCCTATTGATGTCATAGCATTCTATGCACCAACCCGAATTTATAAATACAAAACGGAACAAACTAACACAATATATCAAAACCTTTTTATAACACTAACTAATACGCTCTCTTATATATATACACTCAATGACTCATCATAGGGTATTACTACCCTATTAATAAAGAGTCAGACCCCACAAAGCTATGGTTTATCGCTAAACCAAAGCTCTGATACCAGATGTAATACCCCGCCTTTTTGTACGTTTTAAATCGACGATAAACCACACACGTCAGACTCAAACCATACAAAAGGGCGAATTGTTTTTGGGTGAATAAGAAAAGCAGAGAAAGAAATAAAACAAAATAGAATCACACAGCGGAATGATAAAATTTAACAATCAAATAAACAGTTCATGAAGCTGTTTACAAATATTCGATTATATTTATACAATACATATCAGAGTTACATATACCAGAGAATAATAATTAATGCAGCGGAGTATAATAGTGTAGCGGAATATAATAAATAGTAATAATAATTCTTTGTCTTCGCCCTCCAGAAAAAAAGGTCTTCAATTCCTCAAATGCTCAGACTGACTCGAGCGAATTGAAAAGACAAAACATTCGAGCCAGAACTAAAAGATCTTATGTAAGTTAAATCAACTGTAAATAATATGAGTGGAACAACGTCAGAGATGCTTACGGGATCTGACATCTTTTATCCAGTGTCAAACGTGAGTGTAGTAACTTAAGAGATGCTCGGGATTCACATCTCCTAAGGATATGTTAAACTATTTACTATGTAGTAATATTTCGCTATCATAATAATGTTTATTTGTAAAATAAACTTACTTTAAAATAGCGTTAAGAGGTTACCCATATAGCCATTAACACGTAATAGTGCCAGTAGTCTATATAGTACATGCATATCTCTTGATCGGGAGACTATGAGAAGATACTCCATAGGTACGACACAAATCAAACTCGTATTAAAGCTCGCTATGGAAGGTGACATGGCACACAAGGCAAAGCCAGGGTAGATATACCAATTAGACACACGGGCTGGTGGTGATGCATAGCGCGTAGCTACTGCCCACCTCGAGCCACACCTCCAAAAAAATCAAAGGGCCCCAATCATCACAGAGTAATAGAATGGGGTCGAAGGAGTGTGTCCGATAAGAGGGGCTACCTCATTGGCCAGAGATCGCTCCTGTTTTAGCCACCTTATGCCAACTCACGGGAGTCGGGTCCACGTTCATACCTCAAAGGAAACGCCGCCGCCATCCTACTTCATTTTGGAATCTCCACCGCATACACGGTTGTTAAAGTGGGCTTCGGAGTTCGCGGAGAGTATGACAACTTTCGATCCCGGTCTCTTTAACAACCAAACGTTATTATAACACCGCGGTCATTAAAAGTAATTATACATCAAAGCCAGAATATAATATCCATTTCAAAACCATATAAATACGATATCATTTCCGTTTCAAAAACCAATCAATATGATATCGTTCTATTAAAACCCAATCAATATAATATCAATTTTATTTTGAATATATCATTTCCAAAATCATAGCACTTTCAATGTTATAATACTTTGAAACCAAATGCTTGAAATTATAACACTTTTAAAACATAATACTTTGAAGTTCTTAACTTCGAAACACTTCAGTTTCAATAAAACATTTCAATTTCGATATATTTCAAGGCTTTAAATATTCCAAAATTTCAAAACTAAATTTGATAATTTCGATTCAGCAATTAAATTTTCTATTATTTAGTTTTGAAATATTTTACACAATAAATCCCTTATCATTTAAATAATCTCAAATTATAAACAACTAAATGTTTCCGTAAATTCATTTATACTTGAAATAATCATTTAATTCGCCTTGACCCAAAAATCAAGTTATAATAATTATACCTTTTAAAATTTCCAATTTAATAAATTTCACTTCAATCCTTTTTGAGTTTAATTCTTAAATAAATTTAATTTCAAATAGATCTATAATTTATCTCCCTACCTTAATTTATTTAAATAATTATACAATCTGTATTAAAATAAAATTTAAATACTTACCCACATTTATTCTAACAAAAATCAAACTCTATTATATGATTCAATTTTTATTAACAAACTTATACATGGCTTAAATTCAAGCATTTAACTATATATAAAAAATATAATATTTATATAATATCAAAAATCAATATATTTTAAACCATATATTTCTTTCCAAAACCATAGAAATCATTTTCAAAATAATTTAGATATAGGCCACAGTGTCTGTATATAATTTTCTTCCCTATGGTCAAGTGATACGGATATTTATAATTTCAATGCGTAATTTAAAAATAAAAATACGGTTATATATCATTTCAAACTGCAATCCCAAATGAAATAAATATGCACAACAACTTGCAATTTAAAACAATATACAATACAACATCCATTTATCCAATATCAATCATCAACCGTTTACCACAATCATCATCCAATTCAAACAATAACATCAATATAGAACTGATAATAAATAACAGGTATTTACTGGCATTTTATATTCAAATATAAATTAAACAACAATTTACTTCAATAAAATTCAATTTAACTGGCATGATGATAAAAATATGTCAAACAGTCATAAATAAATTTCTAATCATATCAGAAATTAAATTAACATATATAAGAAAATTTAGAAGTTGTGAGTGGGTTAAAACACTCACCTTTTGAATTTAAATTGAATTTAAATCCAACCTAAACCCAAAATTTGAACAATCTCATAATTCATCCAAACAAACGCTAGATTGTCCGGAATTCCAATACTATCCTAGCAGAGAAAACCACGCGTAATTTCGACCTCGTATGTAAAAGTTATATGGATAAGAACGATTGAATTTCAAAATAAAAAGGGATTAAAACAAAAGCCACAAAATCACCGACACGTCACCTCCTTCTTATGATTTTGCTGTGGCCATTAGAACCTTATGTTGGAAAACCTTCCTAGCTTTGACCGTTCGCCTAAGACGTCGATTGACAAAGCTACCGCCACCAGTGAACTCCCATACTCCTACTCCATTGCGATGACCAATCGCGGCAACCCCAGGTAGCGCCGCCGCCGCCTCCATCCTAGGGTTTCAAAAGCCAGCTTGCCAACTCTGATTGCCATAGGCCATGACACACCTTCTAACCATTGCCAAATGACTCCGTGTGATGAAAACTTAAAAACCCATATACTGGTTTCGCTGATCGAGGCCAAAATCGAAAACCCCCAAATCGACGTCTAGGATTTGCGAAATTTGTGCTTTGACCGAGCTTTTAGATTGATTCGAGCATCAATTACAAAAAAAACACTTGATGCAAATCCTTATTGACGAGATCTTCGAATTTCATATTTTTCTGAATTTTTTTGATGATTTTTAATTTTTGGCTTTGAATTTGATTTGAAATAGCAATTGGAATTTTGGTTTGTCTACCATTGGAAAGAGGAAGAGCAAATGGAATTATATGTACAGAATTAAGGAATAAGAAATAAGCTAGGGTTTATAACAAAGTGTATATAGGCAAAGTTGAAATAGAATAGATGGACACGATGGATTTACGCGTTGGACGAAAAAATGGGCCGAAAAGCCCGTTCTGACTCCGGAACGAAATTGGGTAAACCCATATATCAAAATAGATGTTTTAAAAGATTTTAAATGCAATGGAACAGGTTTCAAGTCCAAATTCCATCGTATGAAGAAGTTATGCAAAAATCAAATTATTTCAAATTGATTTCAATTGATTTCAATAAAATTGATTTCTAGGCATTTCGGGTCCGTACGATCAAACGACAAGTCCGATCATTATGAAACTTGAAATCCTATAATAATTCACTGTTACAGATCCGTTGAAACTAGTTTCATCGAAATCCGAGTCAGTGGCCAAAATGGGTATTTTTACATCAATTAAATAAATTAATAATTAATTAATTAAATCAAATTTTCAATTTCAATTCAATAATTAACAAATTTCATCATTTTTTATTTCTTAATCATTTACAATGATTTAAACAAATTTAAATGTCTATTTAGAGTTGATTAATTTATCAATTTCAGTGTTAACCTCAATTACATAAATCCAGAATTTATAAATTTAATATTCCAAAATCCATTTAATTTACTTTTCATTCTATTATTCAATTCATTGTTATCAAACGGATGAAATTAACATTGGATTCATAATCTATTACATTAATATTTTCACATTTCATCTTAATTTCAATTGGCGTAATATTTAGATATTTAATTTCATTTATTTGCAATTAAATCTAATTATTATAGTTCAAATCCCATTAAATTGATAAGTCTTCATTTCCATACTTTTAAATTCAAAAAATTGTCCTATTAAGGATAATATTAACATTATTTTCAATATTACCTAAATTAACAATAACTTAATAATTTATTTAGATTTATTGCAATTGATTCAAATTCAATTACTATTTATTATTATTAATTCATTAATTAGTTCAACATTTACGTTTGTTTTCCTATATTCAATTTATAGCCTAGTATATCCATTTACATTACTTCAACTAATCGTAATTTCATTTCAGTTGTTAATACTTAGCTTTAATTTCCATGGCTGCATTTCACTTTAGCATTCATTTCATTATTTAGATTACAAAAATTTTATTTCTTCACTATTACATTACCAAAATCTTATTAAATAACAAATTTTAATTATCGAAAATTACGGGCCGTTACAGGTTGATTGTGAATCGTTTGACTAAGACTGCTGATTTCATCCCAGTGAAATCTACCCGAACTGCAGCAAGTTTGGCTGAATTGTATGTGAAAGAAATTGTCCGTCTCCACGATATACCCAGCAGCATAGTGAGTGATCGTGACCCGATCTTCACTAGCAGATTTTGGAAGGCATTTCAACCCGCATTAGGAACTAAATTAAACTTCAGCACTGCTTATCACTCGTAGTCTTTTGGGCAGACTGAAAGGATAAATCAAATCTTTAAAGACCTTTTGCATGCTTGTATTCTTGACTTGGTTGGTTCATGGAAGGACCATTTGCATCTGGTTGAATTCTCATATAATAATAGCTATCAGGCCAGTATCGAAATAGCTCCTTTCGAAGCTTTATATGGACGTCCGTGTCGATCACCCACATGTTGGATCGAGTCAAGTGATAGACTCGTTCTTGGACCAGATATGATAAAGGAGATCACTGTGAAAGTTGATTTTATTTGAAATAAATTGAAAACGGCTTAAAGTCGTTAGAAAAGTTATTACGACCGCATAAGAAGATCTCTAGAATTCTAAGTTGGAGATTCTGTTTTCTTGAAAGTGTCTTCAATGCGGGGAGTGTTGAGATTTGGGAAGACCGGTAAGCTGGCACCGATTATATTGGTCCTTTTTCTATACTAGAGAGGATCGGTCCTCTGGCATATCGAGTGCAGCAACCCAGCTGGTTATCTGGCATACACAATATGTTTCATGTTTCACATCTTCAGAAATATATGCACGATCTAGATTGTATTATTGAAGAAGGCGCATAGCAGGATTTGGAGATCACAGCAAATCTGGCAGTTAAAAGAGATCCGTTGAAAACAATCGATCGAGATAAAAAGAAGCTAAGGAATAAAGTTGTGAAACTAGTTAAAGTGCAATAGAGTCGTGATCCAAATGACTGTACTTGGGAAACGGAGGATAGCATGCAAAAGTCCTATCCCATTGTAGAGTGGATATTCCAACTTAATCTATAAGCCATTTTCTTTATTTTTCATATACTCTTATATTCTTTGTTTGTCTCGCTCTCTCTCTCTTTCAAATTTTGAGGACGAAATTTTCTTAAAGGCAGGAAATCTATAACTTCCCAATTTTTATAAAAAATTAAAATTAGTAATCAATATAAATTTTAGAATTAAATTAAAATCAATTTCAAAATTTCAAAATAAATTAGATAAGTGTTGATTTGCATATCTGAATAAGATTGTAATTTGCATCTGAGTTTAAAAATTCAAAATAATAATTATTTGAATTTAAATATATATATACATGGTTAAATTTGAATTTGAATTTGAATTTAAAATTTAAATAAATACTTAGTGAAATAATTTGGATTTAAAATAATATATTTGTGATTTACTTAATGTGTAATTGTTTTAAAACATTTTTCTTTTAAATTGTATACACTTAAATAAAGGAGAAATGTATTTATTAAATGAGAGAAATGTAATATAAAATTTATTTAAAACCTTTAATTCATGCAAAATACAATTGTTCAATTTTTAACACAAATATTAACAAATGTAATTCATGAAACAAGTAGTTTAACAAGGGTAATGATCTTGTAATTAAAATAAACAAGTGTTTTTTCTTTTGCTTTTTTATTTATTTTGAGAAAATTTATAAAAAGAAAATAAAACTATATAATATCTTTAATCTCCTCCTTCTTATTCCTTTATCTTCATTTTCAAACTAAGCCTGTAAAAAAATCAAAACCAGAGGAAATCAAACATGATCTAAAGATAAACAAAATCAAATTTTCTCAAAATTTCAAACTAGGAAAATCATCAAAGAAAATAAACAAAACCTGGAAGTTTAACACCTTTTACAATTCAAAGTCTTAAGCCTGGAAATCATCCCAAGCCTGTAAAACAAATTTCAACACGGCAAGTTATAAATTCAACAATTCCAGTTTCAAGATCAACATCAAGTTTTCAAATTCAAGATCAAAAACTTAGTAATTAAAACATTTTCCATCCTTTAAGTTTTAAAACCCAGACAAATCCTCTGTTTTCAAAGCAAACAGGTGGGTAAATTTTTGAAATCTTGATTTTTGACTTGTTGTTTGAGAATCCTGCTTGAAGTAAAGTGATAAAGTATTGTATGTATACAAATATGTATGGATATATATGGATTGGATGTGCATGTCTGGAAAGCAGACATATGCATTTTTGTTCCAGGTTTACAGGCATCAAGCCTATTCAAAAATCAAATTCTCTTTCTCTTATCATTATTAGACTTTAGGATCAAAACAAGTTTTGTTTGTTTAAACCTGATTTAAGTTTTAAATTTTTTTTAGTGTATTCCATTTAAGTTTTCTCCGAAAATTCAAAAATATAGGCAAACCCAATAAATGTTGAAATTTCAGCCATCGTTATTTCTGATTTCAACTATATCTTATTAAACGTTATTGAAAATAATGATTTTTAAAGGTGGAATTGAAATTTTGAAGAAAGTATTCATTGAGAAATTCAGGAATGAATGATATTGGGTTTAAGGGCAAATTCTAATGATTGATGGTTAGAGACGTCTCGGGATCGTGGCTGTGGGTAGTCGAGGGATGGACAAGCTTGGGAAAAATGATCAGGAAAATTCCTGATCATCGTGATGGACGAATGTCGATAATCCAGGGTTTAAGCTCATTTTTGTGTAATGGTCGGAATTCGACAAATTGTAGCGTAGACGGGGCATCAAAGGTGGTCATACATGAGGTGATCGAAGCATTAAGCATCGGTGAAGCTTCGTGTATGATCACATGACCTATGATGGTCGGAGGTGGAAGTACGAGGCGATTATTGGTCGCGCAGTTTTGTTCCAGTTTTGGGTCGATAGCTCGATTATGAATTCGATGTCATTGAAAGGGTCTGGGAGGTCAGAGGCCTATGGGAAGTTATCATCGACTTGTCGACGATCGTAGCATCGATTGGTGGTAGCTGGAATCATTGTGCATGTGCACAATGTATCTAGGTTGTATCAGAGATTTGGTTTGAGGAAGAAGGTCTGGTGACTCGAAATATTCTTCGGGAAGACTGGGTGTAGGCACGAGTATTTGTTCGAGTGTTTTTGTGTTTTATCGGGTATTAAAAAACTTAACAAAAAAAATCTAAGTTCGAAAACGAAAATTCGGGGTTTGACTCGGGGGAGACTCGAAGCAAGTAGTGTTTTAGCTCGGGGAACACTCGGGTAGGTCTCGGGTTTGACGTATAAAACAATTTTTTACTTTAAAACTAAATTTAAATTTTAAAACATTTTTTATCCATACTTTTAAATAATGGTTTTGATTAAAGTTTGGATTGATAAGGTTTTAAGTCAGATATTTTTAAAGTAATTAAGCTTTAATTTATTTAATTTTGTGACATTATTTATAATATTAATAAATAATGTAATAAAGAGTTGATTAAGATGAAATGTTATTTTAATTAACCTTAATCTTTTGAATTATTGTGTTAATGATAATTAATTATAAAGTTTATTGAATAAAGATTTTAATAATAATTAAGATAAATGATTTATAATTACTCAATAATTAAAGAATAATTAATTAAATATTAATTTATTATTAATTAAAGGTTAATTAATTTACAATTACGGATTAATTAATAAGGAATAATTAGTTAATGTAGGTGATTAAGATTTAATTAATTAATAATTAAGGATTGGTTAATTTATAATTAAGATAATTAATAATTGATTAAAGATAATTAATAAAAGTAATTATGTGATTAATTAATTATGATCACCCGATTAATTCATCTAATTTATAGATGATTGATTATTATTGAATGCCTTGAATTGATTGATACCCCTAATACGTGATTGTGATACTTTGTGATGTTGATGCAGCGCACTATGATAAGTCGCTTACCTTAGGTCGCTCAACTTTAAGTCGCAACCATGCAGCGCATCATGCCTTAAGTCGCAACCAACATATGTCGCTCAATCTTACGTCGCAACCAACATATGCCTTAAGTCGCACCAACATAAGTCACTCCATCCATAAGTCGCTCAACGACATACCTTCTAAGATAACGGCTCAAGAAATCAAGCGCATTTCCATAATTCGCATACCTTATGCCGCATTCCTTAAGTCGTAAGTCGTAGGCCGCATTTCCTTAAACCGTTCACTTATGCCGCATTTCTTTAAGCCGTTCACTGATGCCGCATTTCTCTTAAGTCACATGAAGCTTATGTCGCTTGAGTCGTTCTGAAGCTTATGTCGTAGGAAGCTTAAGTCGCTTAGACCGGTCCTGAAGCCGTGCTTTCATCTTATGTCGTTGAGTTCTTAGGTCGAAGGTCGTATGTTGTTATGTCATGTATGTTATATTGTTAAGTCGTGTGATGCTGTGTTGTAACTTGTATGTTGTGAGTCGTGTAATGTTGTAACTCGTATGTGTTAGGTCGTGTATTGATGTTAAGTCACCTGTGTGTGTTAAGCCGTGAGTCGTATATTTTGAGTCGCGTGTGTTGTAATTTCCTATAAATAGGGGTGTATTGTCATTTGTAAAGGAGACTTCATTTTAAAATAAAATTGTGTGTGAGCTTTTACCACCATTGTTGGAAGTTGAGTGTGATCTTCTTCTACTTTCCATCTTCGGGTTATTCGTGTGCGAATCAACGAAGTTGAAGCGAATTCTCGGTATCACTTGCGAGTGATTAACGATCGAATTGTAGATCTTTCAAGACGGCATCTTGCGAGATCAACGGGTTGGAGATAGCTAGATTCCAGTATCGTCACAATCAACGGAATTGAGCATTTATCGTTCTATCAGTTTATTGACACGAAATTATCATTTCGTGAGGAAGATCCTGGATATGTTGCGACAGTTTGGTATCTAAACTGATCAAGCCTAAATCTAAGCTGCGTCAATTGGTATCAGAGCTAGATCAGAGACATAAACGAGTTTGTTTAATGATCATGCCTCCGAGATGCGCTAATCGCTATCATAATGTTGAAGATTTGTATATAAGACAAGAAGCTAAGCAGATGGAGCAGCGTACCAATGAAAAGTTCAATGAGGGTATTGAGAAATTGGAGAAATTGATGAAAGACATGATTCAAAATCAAAGGAGAAAGACACCAGTTTCGAATCAGAGTGGAAACAGGGTTTCACCATCGGTTTTGGGAGAAAGGAGGATGTCACCCCAGTCTTATCGAGATAGGAGAGAATCATCAGTTTCAATGATACGAAACCACCATGGGTATCGAAATGAAGAAGGAAGAAATCAACGTGGGTTTGAAAATGAATCATATCGTGATGCTGAAAGACAGGGTAGAAGGGGCATGCGTAGTCGTAGAGACGTAGATGGTCAGGATCAATATCGAAATACATATGATTTTGAGGAAGATGGTGATGGAGGTAGTATTCATTATCGAAATCGAGGCCAAGTGCGAAATAAATATCTGGATGCAGAAAATGATCATAAATGGGAGTCAGGTATGAGGATGGAAATTCCAAAATTTAAAGGTGGTATGCAAGCAGAAGAATTTCTTGATTGGTTGTCGACTGTTGAAGAAATTTTGAAATTCAAGGAAGTGCCTAAAAATCACAGAGTTCAATTAGTTGCTACAAGACTAAGGGGAAGAACTATGGCTTGGTGGCAACAAACTAAATTAACTTGGGAGAGAATGGGAAAACGAAAAGTTGTCACTTGGGAGAAGATGAGAAAGATGATGAAAGCGACTTTCTTGCCGTACAATTTATCAATCTCTTATGTATCAACGTTTGCAATTTGAGACAAGGGGCGAAGACAGTGAATGACTATGTAGATGAATTCTATCAATTGATTGCAAGGAATGATATTATGGAAACTAAGGGACAGCTAACGGCTAGATATATTGGAGGGTTACGAATGCAAATTCAAGACATGCTTAATATGTTTAATCCAATGTCTATTGCTGAAGCACATCAGAAAGCTCTAGCTTGGGAGAAACAAGGGAGACGAGGAAGTGGTGTGTTTGCGGGTTCTAACAACCAGAATAACGGTGCTAGTAGCAGTGCTAATGTTTCCAAGGCAGTTAGTAAACCAATTGTCAATGAAGCCGCTAAAGCAAAGGTCAATAACAATATCAAGTGCTATAATTGTTAGGAGTTTGGCCATAAAAGTAATGAATGTACAAAGCCAAAGAAGAGAGCATTAGTTGCAGAGTAATGTGAGTATGAGGATGTGGAAGCTGAAATTGATTATTCTCAACCATCGAAGTTTGATGAAGATGAAGAAGTTGTGTCAGGAGACGAAGGATGTAATTTGATGATAAGGAGGTATTGTTTAGTGCGAAAGCATGAGAATGATTCTAGTTGGCTGGGAAGCAATATCTTTCAGTCTACATGTACTATCTAGGAAAGGTTTGTCGATTTGTTATTGATGCGGGAAGCTGCGATAACATTATTTCCGAAGAAGCTGTCAAGAAGTTAGGGTTGAAGATTGAAAAACACACTAGACCTTATAAACTGGCATGGCTAAAGAAAGGTGGAGAAGTGATAGTGGGAAGACGAGCATTTGTTACATTTTCTATTGGGAAGAAGTACAAAGATGATATATGGTGTGATGTTGTCGATATGGATGTGTGTCATCTACTATTGGGAAGACCATGACAATATGATAGAGCTGTACAACATAATGATCGCACCAACAGCTACAGTTTCATGTTCGAAGGGACCCAAGTTACCTTAGTTCCTAAGAAGCGTGAACAAAGTGAAAGCAAGTCAGAGAAGAAAGTGGAATCAACTAGTCTATTATCTACGAGAGAATTTGTTGAAGAAGTGAAAGATAGCGCTAAATTGTTTATGTTGATTGGGTATGAAACAAGTGAAGATCTTGAAATTCCTGTGGAGGTTAGACCGGTGTTAAATGAATTTGAAGATGTCTTTCCTGCGGAATTACCCAAGGAATTACCGTCGTTGGGAGATATACAACATCAAATTGATCTAGTGCCAGGTGTTGTTTTACTGCATAGGCCACATTATCGTATGAGTCCAAAAGAGCATTAAGAGTTGAGGAGACAGGTTGAGGAGTTGCTTGAGCAAGGGCATGCTGAAGAGAGTCTCAGTCCTTGTGCTGTACCAGCTCTGTTGGTACCGAAGAAAGATGGTTCATGGAGAATGTGTACCGACAGCAGGGCACTCAATAAAATAACTTTCAGATACAGATTTCCTATGCCAAGACTTAATGATCAATTGGATCAACTCAGTGTGTCTTTAATCTTTTCTAAGATCGATCTTAAGAGTGGTTATCATCAAATTCGCATAAAACCAAGTGATGAATTGAAGACAGCATTCACGACTCGGGAAGTATTATATGAATGGTTGGTCATGCCATTTGGTCTATCTAATGCACCAAGTACATTTATGAGGGTGATGAATCAAATTTTCAGACCTTACATCGGAAAGTTTGTTGTAGTCTACTTTGACGATATCTTGATATATAGTGCTAGCACAGAGGAGCACATTCAATGCTTGCGAAAGGTGTTAACTATTCTTTGTCAAGAACAGTTCTATGCAGCGATGAAGAAATGCGTGTTCATGACGCCTAAGTGTTTTATTTCTGGGTTATGTCGTATCCAAGGAAGGAATACAAGTGGACCAGAGTAAAGTAGCTGCTATCAGAAATTGGCCACAGCCCAAAACAATAACAGAAGTCAAAAGTTTCCATGGGTTAGCTTCATTTTATCGAAGATTTATACCGCACTTTAGTAGTGTAATGGCTCCTGTTACTAATTGTATGAAAGGAAAACAGTTTTCATGGATGAAAGAAGCAGGATCTACTTTTTAACAAATCAAGGAACTTTTAACTTCAGCACCGATTCTAGTGTTGCCATATTTTTAGTTACTATTTGAGTTACATACAGATGCATCCAAAGTTGTGATTGGAGGAGTGTTGAGTCAGAAGGGTCGTCCAATTGCCTATTTCAGTGAAAAACGTTATAGAGCAAAGATGAGATACAATACTTATGATGTGGAGTTTTATGCTATTGTGCAGGCTGTGAAGCATTGGAGACATTATTTGTTCCACAAAGAATTTGTTTTTTATACGGACCATGAAGCGTTGAAACATTTACAAGGGCAGAATAAAATTGCAGCTAGGCATGCATCGTGGATAGCTTATTTGCAACAATTTACATTTGTCGTAAAGCATAAGTCTGAAGTAACTAATCGCGTCGCTGATGCATTGAGTCGGAGGGAGAATTTACTAAAAACTATGCGAGGAGAGGTGATGAGTTTTGACTTACTTCCATATTTGCTTACTTCAGATTCATATTTTTTTGAAATCCTAGACAAAGTCAAACAGGAAAGCATAGATGGATATATGCTGGTTGAAGGTTTTCTATTCAAAGGAAATCAGTTGTTTATTCCAGATTGTAGTTTACGAATGAAAATTATCAAAGAATTACATGAAGAAGGACACGTGGGACGTGACCGTACTATGCAGTTGATCTCAAAGTCTTATTTTTGGCCGTCAATGAGGAAGGAGGTTGAAAGGTTCGTTCAGAGGTGCCATATTTGTCAAGTTTCAAAGGGAACCGCAAAAAATACAGGTTTATATATGTCGTTGCCTATGCCTACTAAACCAGGGGCGGATGTTAGTTTGGACTTTGTATTGGGCTTGCCGAGGACACAACGTGGCAATGATTCTATCTACGTGGTTGTTGATCGATTTTCAAAAATGGTACATTTTATCGCATGCAAGAAGACGGCAGATGCAGTAATGTCGCACAGTTATACTTCAGAGAGATCTATCGACTTCACGGGTTGCCTGAATCTATTGTGTCGGATAGAGACACTCGTTTTCTGAGTCATTTTTGGATGAGTCTATGGAGAATGGTTGGGACAAAGCTGAAATTTAGTAGTGCTTATCATCCACAGACGGATGGACAAATAAAAGTTGTGAATAGATCCCTAGGTAATCTATTGGGATGCCTAGTGAGTAACAATTTGAAGAGTTGGGATTCCAAGCTGTGTCAAGCTGAGTTTGCACACAACCATGCAGTTAATCATAGCACTGGGTTCAGTCCATTCCAGATTGTTTACTCAACAATTCCTAAGGGACCATTGGATTATCTATAGTACCACAGTAGAAAGGAGTGATCAAACGAGCTAGTGATTTTGTGAATGAATTGCAAGAGTGCCACAAGGTTGTGCAGGAATGATTGCTTAAGGCGAATGAGAAATATAAGCAATCTGTAGATATTAAACGATGAAATTTCGAGTTCAAAGAAGAAGATTTTGTATATGCAGTATTGACTAAGGATCGATTTCCTATTGGTACTTAAAACAAACTAGCTGCTAGAAAGATTGGTCCTCTGTAAATCATAAAAAAGGTTAATGAAAATGCTTATCAGTTAAAATTGCTGGATCATATCCATACTACTGACGTTTTCAACGTCAAACACTTGATTCAATTCCATATCATGAGGATAAATATGTCGAAGAAGAAGAAAGTGTAAATTCGAGGTCGAATTCTTTTCAACCAGGGGAGGATGATGCAGCGCACCATGATAAGTCACTTACCTTTAGGTCGCTCAACTTTAAGTCGCAACCATGCAGTGCATCATGCCTTAAGTCGCAACCAACATATGTCGCTCAATCTTATCTCGCAACCAACATATGCCTTAAGTCGCACCAACATAAGTCGCTTCATCCATAAGTCGCTCAACGACCTACCTTCTAAGATAACGGCTCAAGAAATCAAGCGCATTTCCATAAGTCGCATATCTTATGCCGCATTCCTAAAGTCGTAAGTCGTAGGTCGCATTTCCTTAAACCGTTCACTTATGCCACATTTCCTTAAGCCATTCACTGATGTCGCATTTCTCTTAAGTCGCATGAAGCTTATGTCGCTTGAGTCATTCTGAAGCTTATGTCGCTTGAGTCGCTCAGTTATGTCGCAGGAAGCTTAAGTCGCTTAGACCGGTCCTGAAGCTGTGCTTTCATCTTATGTCGTTGAGTTCTTAGGTCGAAGGTCGTATGTTGTTATGTCATGTATGTTATATTGTTAAGTCGTGTGATGCTGTGTTATAACTTGTATGTTGTAAGTCGTGTAATGTTGTAACTCATATGTGTTAGGTCGTGTATTAATGTTATGTCGCCTGTGTGTGTTAAGTCGTGAGTCGTATATTTTGAGTCGCGTGTGTTGTAATTTCCTATAAATAGGGGTGTGTTGTCATTTGTAAGGAGAGTTTATTTTGAAATAAAATTGTGTGTGAGCTTTTGCCACCATTTTTGGAAGTTGAGTGTGATCTCCTTCTACTTTCCATCTTCGGGTTATTCGTGCGCGAATCAATGAAGTTGAAGCCAATTCTCGGTATCACTTGCGAGTGATCAACGATCGAATTGTAGATCTTTCAACACGGCATCTTGCGAGATCAACGGGTTGGAGATAGCTAGATTCCGGTATCATCACGATCAACGGAATTGAACATTTATCGTTATATCGGTTTATTGACACGAAATTATCATTTCATGAGGAAGATCCTGTATAGGTTGCGACAGTTTGGTATCTAAATTGATCGAGCCTAAATCTAAGCTGCGTCAGATGTGAATTGCTGTGAATTGATCTGGAATATCTATGATATATTTCTATCTGAATGTGAAAACTGTTGGCCTTTAAACGACAATTGAATTTCGATGCGACAGGGAGTCGGATTCCAGTTGGTTATCCGAAACCCATATCGAATCTTGATGGTGAATCTTTGTGATTGATATATCCACATGTTTTTTAATCAAGCACTCACTATTTGGTTTAGCCGGGAGAGAACTTTGTGTCATGTAACCCATTTTGAATAGTGATACGACGAAATGGGTAGCATTTGAAGACGGTGGTGAAGACCGGGTGTCTTCAAGAACGATAGGATTGTAACGACCCGTAAATTTCAATGATTTAAATTTGTTATTTTGATAAAAGTTTTGGTAATTTAATATTGAAAGAATGAAAATTTTGTTAATTAGTAAGGAGATAATAACTTAAACGAAAAGTAACAAGGTTAACCAAAGTTAATTTTTAACTATTTGAATGAAATTGCAATAAATGAAATAATGTAAAATAGTATGACTTAGTTATAAGTTGAATGTAAGTAACAAATGTAAATGTTGATTAATTAATATAATAACGGATAGTGTGAATGTATAAATTTCGTAGAAATGTAATGTAGGAATAAAGTAATATATTCGTGCAAGAATGAAATTTAGGTAAATACATTTGTTGGTTTTAAACCTTAACTAATGTGTAAAATTGATAGAAGTACACATTTAGAAATTTAATAATTATTCAAATTTTGATTTAAATAGGCGTGTGTTAGTGTAATGGGATAAAACTAATGTAATTTGGTATGAATGTAAGGGTTGTATAAATAAAGGAAATTTGTTATTTGTTAATGAATTTATAACGGGAATAAAATGTAAGCTAATAAATCATTAATTCAATGCAATCCCAATTGATTGAAACATCTATTTGGGTTATAAAAAATTGTAAATAGGAATATTTGGTAATAAATTAATATAAGAAAAGTAAATGTAAATGTTGGATTAATCAATGAATTAATAATGAATAAATAGTGATGGAATAAAATCAATGTTCTATAAGGAATCATAACCTGGGTTGATAGGTAACAACCTTATAAATGCAACTAAAAGCAAATAGATGACAATTAACATAGGTTGTTTATTTATTTAATGTTTCAAATAAACTTTGGTAATCGATTACAATAAATCTTAATTTAACGTTTTGTTATTGTAAATTAAGGTAACAATTGATGTAATAAAGGATGGAACCAAGGTAAATTAGTTAATTGGATTTAAAATCTTAATTTATGGGTGAAATTGACAAATTTCAATATGATTGAATTATAGTAGTTATTAGACAATAAGTGGAAATAAAATAGTTAATACGAATAAAGGTGATATTTGAAGTATCAGTGTAATGAAACGTAAACAAATGTTAAATATGTATATAGGATATTGATTGTTGAATAATAAGAACGGGAATCAATATTTATTTATTTGAATGTAAAATTATGGTAATTGGGTTTATTTCAATTAACTGAAATTAAATATTTAAATATTACGTAAATGTGACTTAAGATGAATTTGGAATGTCAGTGTAGTAGATATAAACCCATGTTGACATCACCTTTAAGATGGAAAGTTATAATTGATTCATAATAAGATTAAAGGTCAAATAAATGGATTTAGGGGCATTGCAGCTGATAAGTAATGAGTTTATTTAATTTGAAAGTTAAACACTGTAGTTGTGAATTTAATAACTTTAAATTAATATGGAAATTTGTTATAAATGATTTTTAAAATTTCTAAAGTAATACAAGATGATAAAATTTATGAATTATAGAATTTAAATTGGACGGTGATTTAATTAATTAATATTAATTTATTTAATTGATTGGAAAATAGCCGTTTTGGCCACTGACTCGTATTTCGACGAAACCAGTTTCATCGGGTCCGTAATGGTGAATTATTGTAGGATTTCAAGTTTCGTAGCGATCGGACTTGTCGTTTGATCGTACGGACTCGAAACGCCGTGAAATCAATTAAATTGAAATCAATTGAAATCAATTTGAAATAATTTGATTTTGGCGTAACTTCTTCATACGATGGAATTTGGACTTGGAACCTATTCCATCGTGTTTAAAATATTTTAAAACATCCATTTTGATATATGGGTTGACCCAATTTCGATCCGGAGTCATAATGGGCTTTACGGGCCATTCACCGTTCAGCGCGTTTATAAATCGGGTGCATCTATTCTTTTCAACCTTGTCTATAATACCCTGTTATAAACCCTAGCCTACTTCTATTTCTCTTTTTTCTGTACGTACAATTAAAACTATCTCTACTCCTCAATGGTTGACAAACAAATTCTAGATCCAAACACAAATCAAATTCAAATCCAAAGCAAAAATTTCGAACTCCTCAGAAAAATTCAGAAAAATCATATATCGAAGCTCTCAATGAACGCATCTCATATCTATGATTCATTTTTGGATCTGAATTTCTATGTAGCCGGAATTGGCTCATTTATTTTCGGCCATCCATTTGCGTCGAAATCATCGTCGTTTGATTGACAAATTGAAGACACAGTTCTGTGGAGAATCGCGAGGGGATCGCATCGGTATAGGAGATTCGTCGTTTTGACGGGTTGATTGTGCGATTTAATTCGAATAGGGTTCGAAAAATGTGGCGCTGGGCTCAATGGAGGCGTTCGATCGTCGATCGGTGATCATGGAGGTGGCTCGAAGGCCTGGAAGGCGGCACAACGACATCTAGAACGTGCGTCGAGCCTCTGGATGGTGGTGGCTGTAGTTACAGTTCGTACAAGGGTTGTGCCAAGCGCGGTACCTTGTGAAGAAGGAGGAATTTCTGACGTGGTAAATTAATATATTATTTTATTTTATTTTATTTTCAAATGATCAAATCTTAATAACTATTTCATACGAGGTCGAAATTACACGCAGTTTTCTCCGCTAGGTTCGTATTGGGATTCCAAACATTTTGACGCTGGTTTGGATGAATTTGGAGACTGTTCAAATTTTGGGTTTAAATTGGATTTAAATTCAATTTAAATTCAAAAGGCGAGTGTTTTAACCCACTCACAACCTCTAGAATTTCTTATGTTTGTTAAATTTAATTTTTGTTGTGATTGTGCATTTATTTATGACTGTTTAGTATATTTTGGTCATCATCTTTGTTAATTGCATTTATTTGAATTAAGTCGTTATTTATTTTATTATTGCATATAACTACCAGTTAATTACCTGTTAAATATAATCAGTTATATATTGATAGTTGATTGATTGTTTTGAATGATGATTGTGATGGATGTATGATTTTATGTTGGATGAATGGATGTTTATTTATATCATTATAATCTGCAAGTTCTTTATTGCTTTATCATTATTGATTCGGGATTGCGGTTTGAAATGATATATAACCGTAATTTTATTTTAAATTACGGATTGAAATGATAAATATCCGTATCACTTGACCATAGGATAGAAAATTATATACATACACCGTCGGTCTATATATATAAATATTTTGAAATGATTTCTATGGTTTTAGAGAGAAATATATGGTTTAATAAATAATAAATTTTGATATTATACAAATATTATTTATATATATATTTAAATTCTTGAATTTAAGCTATGTATAAATTTGTGTAACAAAAATAAATTTATTCATGGAGTATGATTGTTTTATATTATATGGTTAAATACCTGTTTAAGATATTGTATATATATAGAGTTTTAATGACTTAAATAAAATTTAAGTTGGAAGATAAATATGAAATTGGTTAAGAATTTTACTCGAATAAATTTGATTTGAAATTTAAATAAAATTGAGATTTGTAGGGTGGGATTCTTATAACTTGGTTTGGCTTAGAGGGATTTAAATGAATATATCAAGTTAAATAAATTGAATGGATATCCAGTTGTTGAAGTTAAAAGTTTTACTTAAAATTATATTGGATTTATTAAGTAGACATTTCAAATCTAAATAATAGTAATTAAATTTGATATATTTGGAATTATCAAAGAATTAGTTTTGAAATGGTGGAATATTTAAAGCTTTGAATTATATGGAAATTGAAATGGTTTAATTGGAGGTTCAAATCGGTATTTGGAATTTATTTGTGAAATTTAAAACGCTATTTTAATATATAAAGTAATTTAATATTTAACCCATTTAAGTATTCGAAGTTATATTTCAAAGCTATGGGGTTCAAGGTATATAGATTTGAAAGTACGACGATTTTGGAAAAAGATATATTTTGAAATAAAATGATATCATATTGATTTGTTTTTTTAAATGGAAATGATATCATATTTATATGGTTTTGAAATGGATATGATATTCTGATTTTAAAAGTATAAACTATTTTGAAAAGACCGCGGTGTTATAATAATGTTTGGCTGCAGAAGAGACCGAGATCGGAAGTTGTCATACTCTCTGCCAACTCCAAAAACCATTTTAACAACCGTGTACATGATGGAGATTCCAGAATGAAGTAGGATGTTGGCGGCGTTTCCTCTGAGGTAAATACGTGGACCCAACTCCCGTGAGTTGGCATAAGGTGTCTAAAATAGGTGCGATTCTCGGGTCAATGAGGTAGCACCTTTAATCGGACACATCCCTTCGATATTATACTTTGACTTTTAGATTTATTCGATGGCCACTTTTGATTTTTTTTATTTGGGGGTGTGGCTTGAGGTGGGCGGTAGCTGCGGCTATGCGTTACCACCAGCCCGGATAGCAATTGGTATATCTACCCTGGCATTGCCTAGTTGTGCCATGTCACCTACCCTATCGCGCCTTGTACGAGTTTGATTTATGTCGTACCTATGGAGTATTTTCTCGTAGTCTATCGATCAGGAGATATGCAGGTACTGTATAGACTAGTGGCATTATTTATGTGTTAAGGTGGAAAATGTAAAGCCTTAACGCTATTATTAGCACCAAAATTGGCCACTAACACCCTTAAGAAAGATTGTGTAGAGAGATTAATGAAGATAGTAAATTAAAACAGAAGACAATATGTAAATTTAAATGCAGAGAACAAGAACACCAAATTTATAGTGGTTCGGCGTAATTGCCTACGTCCACTTTGAAGTTAATCTTTGTTTCTTTACTGGATGATTGATTACAGGTACAATCTGTTTCCAATCACTTGAATACAATTGCTAAGTAAAAGATTAAGTCTTTAAATGAAGGTTGAAGGCGGCAGTGTCTTCCCCGTGTTCTCCGAATTCTCCTCCTTTTCACTGTGCCCCCGCCTCTCTATTTATAGACGAAGGTGGATTGGACTCCCCTGGTTGGTCTGGTAGCAGAATACTTCGGCCCAAATGGAGTAGGCTCCGTGTGCTGACCCTAATATGCCGAACGAGCAAATGCCGAACCACCACCTTCATGCCAAACGAAGCGAGGTGCTGGATGGGGAGTGTATGCCCAGAATGGTCGAAATTGATTGAGGTTGAACGAATTCCGAACAACTATGGCTGCTGAATGATCTCGGGATGCCAAAAAATCTTTGGATGCCGAGCGCTCTTGGATGCCGAGCGCTTCTGGATGCCGAGCGCTTCTAGATGCTGAGCGCTCCTGGATGCCGAGCGAGACTCATGCCGAACGATCTTTGGATGCCGGTCGATCTCAAATGCCGAATAATCCATTTGCGCCAAACGACACTGGATGTCGAATGGTATGCGAATGCCGAACGAGACTCATGCCGAACGATCTTTGGTTACCGGTCGAACGCGAATGCCGAACAAACCATTTGCGCCGAACGACACTGGATGCCGAACGGTAGGCGAATGCCGAACGAGACTTGGATGCCGAGCGCTCTTGGATGCCGAGCGTTCCACAATGCCGAGTACTCTCAATGCTATTCGAACGTGAATTCCAGATGAACCATTTATGCCAAGCGTTCAGAATGCCGAACAGTAAGTAAACGCCGAGCGCCTAGTTGCCTGTCAAATCTCCAGGAAACACTTGGCCCCCAAAGTGTATTGCGTGACCGAACGTGATACACTTTGAATTACGTGCCCTCTGTACTTCGCTTTGAATCCTGGTTTACTTTCTTTGGCGGTGTTCTTGTGAACGCCAGGTGAGGTGGTGCGTGCCGAACGTAATGCGAAGGCCGAACAATACGGCTGAAGCCGAACGCTCCATGTGTGCCGAATGACTTCATTTTGACCGGTTCTAACAGTCATCGCCTCTTCGACTTCCTCTTCTTCCCTATAAAGGCAGGACTTCTCCATCTTCTTCTCTTTTTCACTTTCACCTCTGCCACTTTATACTCGCGAACCACGCCTATCAACGAACTCTAAAGACATAACAATCCTTCCCAAGTCTGGATCTACTAACTAGGTATCGATTCCTCTATCTAAATCCTTTCCCTAACTAAAAAGTTTCAATACGAGACTTAAGTTCGTAAATTAGAACCGTAGCTGACAGGGTTGCATGGATGAAAGAATCGAACTTCGATTAGGATAATTTTAGGGCCAAGCGACGTGGAGGAAAGAAGAGGTGGCCAGAGATGAGCACATGAGGGAGTTGTTGGGAAATTTACTGTGGTTCGACATGGTTTTCTCGTGCCGAACGAGATTGGAGGGAAAAACAATAGAGGAGCAGGAATTGGCTAGAATGCCGAATAGCATGGTTCGTCATGACTCGTCGAATTATCAAGCCTCGTTGTTCGGTATGGATGGAGGAAGAAAAGAAAAACAAAACCGTTGTTAAAGGCGGAGTGCCGAACGTTGGGGCTCGGTATAACTTTGGTTTGGCATGATTTGCCACATGCCGAGTAATGGGATGGAAGGATAGGAAGGTTGTACAAATTAGATAAGATGCCGAACGTCATTTCGGCCGAGCAGAACTTAGGCCGGAAGATACTTTGACCGAACGGTGCCTAGGCCGAACAATGTCTTGGCCGAATGGTACTTAGGCCGAACAATGTCTTGGCCGAATGGTACATAGGCCGAACAATGTCTTGGTCGAACGGTGCCAGGACGTACAATTTCTTGGCCGAACGGTACCTAGGCCGGACAACTTTTTGACCGAACGGTACATAGGCCGACCAACATTCTCAACTTGCATAATCATAAGACGAAAACAAAGACATGGACCTAAGCAAACTGGCATATCGAACTGATCTGAACTGATAACTTTCTAGTTCCTATTATTCGTAAGTCTGAACTGAAGTCGATAAAAACAAATAAAAGCTTTTGACATACAATGTCAATGTCCGAGTCCAAAATTGAAAACATTGCAAGGCTGGCTTTCGAAGACGGTCAACGATGACGGTCTTCGAAAATGACATTCTAAAGTTCAACTTTATACCATCAACTATGTGACCTATAATTTCTTAGCATTTATATTTGAATGATTGCACTAGATCAAACACCGCATGGGGGGGTTTATGTTGTTAAGTCTAACGCCGATTTTTTTTTCGAGTATAGTTCTAACAGGTGCTCTGCCAAACTCAATATTTATCGAAGATATCTAAGAAGTCTAGCTCCGCCACGGTCTCAGATAGACCTGAGCCGTCTTCAAACCAAGAAGTCGTAGATATTTCAAATCCATCAACCTCCCCTGCCCATAACTTGGCTCCCGACGCTCTGAAGGCAGTAGTTTTCTTGGATAATCCTGTTGATTCTCAGGCTTCGAAGGTCAATGAAGTTGCGCTCAGGCGATTATGCTCTATCAATGGAACCTTTTTCCACGACGTGCTGGTTCCTTCGGGGCACGATTGTCCACACTTTCCCACGTTGGATACACGGCGTGTAATAAATTCATGTTCTGGGTTAGCAGCGTGCCACCGTTCAATTTATTTCTTCGGGATGTGCTGCAATACATTGACATTGCCCCGTCGTAACTGCATCCGAACGGCCACGCATTTATCTACGGTACCTACATCCTCTCATGACCGTCCTCTCTAGGCCCCCAACTCCGGGCGACGTCATATATATATATATATATATATATATATATATATATATATATATATATATATATTTGTGTGTGTGTGTGTGTGTATGTATGATCAAGAAGCGGAGAGATAGCCCCTCTTTTGTATTCCTCGAGCCGTACCACAAATGCCAGATTTTAACCGGGGCGTGGAGAAAATTTGTCCTGTACAAACAGGAATGGTTCTATGTGCGTTGCCCTCCTGATTTCACCAGGATATGGGTTGAAGGAAGTAAGTCTTTTCTCTGGATCGATGTTTGTGCTTGGTCGGGGCTATGCCTTTTCTAACTCTTGTTTCATCTTTTCAGGTACCAACCCGCGTCCTGATGATCGCAGATACTCTGAGGCCGTCGAGCCTATTCGAGCCCTTCCTACCAAAGAAAGAGACATCCGGACTCTCATTTCGAATGAGTCGCTTACAAGGTTTGGGCTGTTGGCAGCAGGCCGTCAGATAAGCCTTCCTCAAGGCGTTACTGTATCCAGGCCTGCCTCTGGCAAAGGGAAAAACTTAGCTGAGTCATCACGTCACACCCCTGACGCACCGAAAGAGGGGGAAATTAAAGAGAATGAAACACCAGAAGCACAGGATGATAACGTGGGTCCTTCTCAGGATCCGATAGTCCAAGTGCATGACATCGAAACGTCATCTTCCCTTCGAAGGGGAAAAGGAAATTGACGTACAAGATAAGGAAGGAGAGAGTTGGCGGAACTTCCAAAGTTACGCTCATTCCGACAGAGAAGGAGGCTTCTTCATAGCACGTAGAAAGTTCTTTAAAGGGCCTATCGAACCTCTCCATTCCCGATGATCTGCTCAATTACGACTTTGACGATCCGGAGGCATTTAAACTTCACTCGCCCATCAAGGGCGATGCAGGCGCTCTAGCCCAAAGTCAGGGAGAAAAAACTCCCATTAGTAAAGTAACTGGTCCATTGGGAGAAAACATGCACACGCACTTGCACTTCACTTTGCACTTAAATTCTGGTTGTCACTCTTCTTATTGCTAATTCATCGTTTCTCAAATTTCGTACAAGTGACATGGGACGTACACACGGCATTGATCGCCTCCGTGGGTCATCTGTTTTCTATCACTCTAGACATGACTCAGGTTACGGGAGACGTTGGGATAGAGACGGTGATGGCAATAGGGATTATCATTCCCGGGACTCATCATCTCGGAAGAAAACATATTATCAGCCCAAGTACCACCAACATCCCTCTTCTCGCAAGGAACCAAGCAAAGACAAGCACGACTATAAGGGGTCGCAATCCGATGTCCCTGGAGACCAACACTCCGATTCCTCTTCCACACGGCAATCTCGGGATCCTCACAAGAGAGTTGAACTTTCAAAGCCGTCTCCTACCGTTCCCGCAACAGATTCAACAGTATCGGAGAGACTGGCCAAGCTTAAAGCTAAATTTCCAAAGACCTACTTTGATGGTCTGAAGTTCCTCCTGGCGATCCACCATATACCTGGAGATGTTAAACAGAGCGCCATCGCCTACACCAACGACGTCTACGTTCAATATGAAGCGTTTGTTCATTTGGCTAAAAAACTTTCAGAAGTCTCCGTGGAGCGCTAACACGAGATCGATCGGCTGAAGCTTGAGGCTACCCACGACAAAGATATCATTAAAGCTTAGGACGAAGAGATTGTGACTTACAAGTCTAAACTTGAGGCCACCCAGCAGAGCGCCGAGGACACCGCCGAAGCCCTAACTCGTTTGGAAACGACTCACAAAAAAGAACTTGACGAGGCGGTAAAACGCTGTGAGGCTTTGGCCTTGGAAAAAGATTCGGTACAAAAAGAGAGGGATGCATTCTGTCTCCGGGTTAAGGAACTTGAGGAGTGGCTCTACAAAGAACTAGAGGAGAAGGTTGCTGCCCAAGAAGAGTCGCAACGGTATTGCGACAAGACTGTTGCAACGCGACTCCTTAAGGGGAAACTTGAGGGCGAGCTTTCTAGAGTTGAGGCGCTGAAGAATGAAGGCCGCGAGGAGGGCAAAAAGATAGCCTTTGTGGAGATCGACTCTCGTTTTGAAGCGGCCAAGGAGGAGGGTAGGGAAGAAATCAAAACTATGTTCGACCCGCTTATTGTCGAATTCAATGCCCGCGTTCTCATGCACCAGGATTTAACTTTTCTGGGCGACGGCTATCTCGAATCTTTAGCCGAGGCAGGGGAAACTTTAATTGAAATCAAAAAGGCTGAACACGGTATTGAGGAGGTTGATGAGGGGACCTTGATAAAAGAATTCCTCAAGGGAAATGAGCCTTCAGACCTGTCAGCGGCTAAAGCTATTTATTGTAAAGGCTCCCCTTCCAAAAAAGGAAAAGAAGTTATTGCTGGTCCATCCAAGATTAAGTCTCGAGCTCGTGTGCCTACCCAGCCGACTAGTCAGCCGATACTCGATCCTTTTAAACAGCACATTGGCTGTGACCCGGAGGACCCCGGCCTTGGTGTTCATGTTTTGTCCCCATTCCGGAGGGTGAGACCCCTTGACGGCTGAGGGCCAGCCAGAACCTGGTAGGCAACTCTTTTTCTTTAACATTCCAAGAGCTTTCGTTTCCCACCAGAAGCTAGCGTATTCTAATACTTGCTTTTCGTGATTTTGTGTAGGCCGTTCTGATCTTGAGCCTACTTCTCGGAGCGATGTCGCCAAGGAGGTGAGGGAAAAAACCAGTGGAGCCACTCAGGCAGGAGAGGCTCCCTGTCCAGATGCACAAGTGATCGGAGCGCTTGATGAAGACAAATCTGAGATTTCCTCTCCCATTGATGGGATTTATGAAGTTGAAATTACAGTCGTCTCCGAGCACATATCCGAGCTGAGCATGAAGGAGTAGCTTGAGAAAGAGAAGGAAGAGACGATCAAGATCAAGGTCAAACCTCGAGCTGTGGACCCAGACGATCCTTTGAACAGGCCATTAAAGGTCATTCTCCCTGGCAGGTCCAAAACCACGGATGTTCCTCATACTTCTTCGGCTGCCACTCCCCCGTCAAAGAAAGCTATCAAGGGTAAATGTACCGGGGAGGAGTCATCGGGCAAAAAGTCAAAGAAGTCAAAGAAGTAGTTATTGCTTTCGTTCAACAAGAGCTAGTTTAGGTTATGCAATTATTTTTGTTTCCGTAGCTTATGTAAATAAACTTTTGACTCCGAGCTTTGGAATAGTTGTAGTAGAAACTTGCTTTTGGTGAATAAAACTTAGTTTTTATGTCTTTCAAAAGGCTCTTGTGGTTCAATTTTTGTGTGATTGTGATTAATGCCCAAGCGGTTGTGAATAACATGGACTTCTCGGTTCACCTTCATATAACTTGGAGATTCTTTGAGAGTTGTTCATTTTTCCTTCCGTGCTTCGAGCACTTAGAATATTTTTTTAGTCCACACATTGGGGACTTAGAGTACTCCAGTCCACGCTATGGGGACTTGGAGATTTGAGTTGTTTATAATCGAGTCCATGCTCCGAGGACTTAGAGTACTCCGGTCTGCACTCTGGGGACTTGGAGATTTGAATCATTTACTCGAGTCCGCACTCCGGGGACTTAGAGTACACCTGTCCGCACTATGGGGACTTGGAGACTTGAATCGTTTACTCGAGTCCGCACTCCGGGGACTTAGAGTACTCCGGTCTGCACTCTGGGGACTTGGAGGTTTGAATCGTTTATACTCGAGTCCGCACTCCGGGGACTTAGATTACTCCAGTCCGCACTCTGTGGACTTTGAGCTTTGAATCGTTTATACTCGATTCCGCACTCCAGGACATAGATTACTCCATTCCGCACTCTGGGGATTTGGAGTTTTGAATCGTTTATACTCGAGTCCGCACCCCGGGGACTTAGAGTACTCCAGTCCGCACCTTGGGGACTTGGAGCTATGAATCGTTTATACTCGAGTCCGCACTTTGGGGATTTAGATTACTCTAGTCCGCACTTTGGGGACTTGGAGCTTTGAATCGTTTATAGTCGAGTCCGCACTCCGGGGACTTAGAGTACTCCAGTCCACACTCTGGGGACTTGGAGCTTTGAATCGTTTATACTCGAGTCCGCACTACGGGGACTTAGAGTACTCCAGTCCTCACTCTAGGGACTTGGAGTTTTGAATCGTTTATACTCGGGTCCGTACTCCAGGGACTTAAAGTACTCCAGTCCGCACTCTGGGGACTTGGAGTTTTGAATCCTTTATACTCGAGTGCGTACTATGGGGATTTAGAGTACTCCAGTCCGCACTCTGGGGCTTGGAGTTTTGAATCGTTTATACTCGAGTCCGCACTCCGGGGACTTAGAGTACTCCAGTCCGCACTCTGGGGACTTGGAGCTTTGAATCATTTATACTCGAGTCCGCACTCCGGGGACTGAGTACTCCAGTCCGCACTCTGGGAACATGGAGTTTTGAATCATTTAGACTCGAGTCCGCACTCCGGGGACTTAGAGTACTCCAGTTTGCACTCTAAGGACTTGGAGTTTTGAATCATTTACACTCGAGTCCGCACTCCGGGGACTTAGAGTAGTCCAGTCTGCACTCTGGGGACTTGGAGTTTTGAGTGTCTGCGCGCGTTCGTACGTCATACGGAATAATATAATTTTAATTGCCTGCCACAGGATCATCATAAGCAGAAACATTAGTAATTCACGGAGAGGATGGGTTCAATCCTTTATTAATGAAAGCAAGCTAAATTGTCTTATTACATGCCAAGAAGTAGAATAAAAGCGAACTGGAACTAAATGCAACTAATAATGAAAGAAATAGACTAAGTATAATAACATCGCATGTGCTCGCTATTCTAGGGACCTGGATATTATTATAATAGCACTGGATTTTCTTATAAAATGGTTTGGCTATCATAAGGTAAAATCCCATCCATGTTTATATGTGATGTGGTCTTACGAGATACCTTTATTTTTGAATTTTTTTTTATAAGTATAGAAAATCCATATGATTTGCAACGACCCAGAATTTTTATTAATTAAAATTTGAATATTTAATTAATTTTAAATATTAATAAGTGAAATTTATAAGTCGAATAAATTTTATTTCGAATAATTGGATTTAATTGGATAATTAAATCGATAATTAAATAGTTGGAAATACAGAAATAATTGAAAATTAGGTTAAATATGATTGAAAATGATTTTTAAAATTTTATTTTATCATATTGGAGTTAGAATGATGTTATAGAACTTTTAAAATTGTATTTAAAGTTTATTTGTGAAAATTGAATATTTTAATATTTAATCGACCAGTGAAATTAGCAATTTTTCGAACAGTCTCAGAATTGGACGAAACTAATTCCATTGGATCCATAATAGTTTGTTATTATCGGATTTTAATTTTCGTAGCAATCGAAGTTGTCGTTTGATCGTGGCAGCTCGAAACGCATCGAAATTGTTTTAATATTAATTTGGCGAGTTAAAATAGTCATTTTTCAAAAAGTCTCGGATTTCAACGAAACCAGTTTCATCGGATCCATAATGTGATATTATTGTATGGTTTCCAATTTCGTGTCAATCGGATTTACCGTTTGTCCGGTGCAAGCTAAAACGCCTAGAAAATCGTTTAATCGGTTTAATTTTAAATTGAACGTTTATTGGCATAACTCGCACAGATGAACGAATTAGCTCCCGAAACACGTTCCATTGTGTTCGGAACGTGGGGTAAACTTTAGGAACGCCAACCGGCATGCTTCGTTTGGAGTTCGAAAATTCCGGGATGAATAGTGTTCGTCGTTTTTTCTATAAAAGCAGCTCAACTCTTCACATTTGCAACCAAATTAAAACCCTAACCCTAATTTCAATGCCTAGCCGCCATTAGTAAACCAAAGGCCATAAATTCATCATTTTCTTCTCTTAATCTCTCTCAATCTATATACAATTAGAAGAAATGCTCAACTACAAAGTCGAAGAGCTCGATGAGAGCTTTGATTCTATACGGTGATGATCGGAATCGGAGCGTCAGAGGGGGTGCTAGTGGGGCCGATGGCCTGTAGTTGCGCACGCAAATCGAGGGCCAAAGGGGGGCCGAGTTCACCATGGTTGATGCCGAGTGTAGCTTGCTTGATGCTCTTCAATATGGCACTCTCTGATCAACTTATCGATGCTCGTGGAGGTCGCAAAAATCAAACCCTAGAGAGGCTAGTTGGGTTCGGTCCTTGCGTGATCTAGCCTGTAGAAGAACGTGAGAGATGAGGGAAGAGACGTGCGGCTATGATTGCAGGGTGATGGGATCCTACGGCTGGTATTAGATGTAGGTTAAAAATTAAAAAGAAATGTGTAAATTTAGTTTATATAAATTCGTGTAACTTCAAAAATTCATATCTTTTTCATACGAGGCCGAAAACTCGCGAAACCAGTTGCGTTGGAATCGTATCGACGAGCACTACGCTATGGAATTGGATTGGAGTCATTTGGAGTTAGTGAAAATTTCGGGTAAAATTAAACGCACGTTTAATTTTATTCGAAATAAATCGCTAAAACGAAATTGAAATCAAGGTGAGAACTTCTCACTCAATCGAATCGGTTTCAATTTTATTTTAGATAGTTATATTTAAAATTCTTGAATGTATGTTTGAATGATGATTATTATCTATTGATTATTAAAATAGACATTATGCGCCGTTAGTAAGCGGAGGTTATTTATTAAAAACATATACCGCGAATATTTCACAGTACAGTGAAATTGGTATTATTTATGTACTTGGAATTGATTTCCCGCATTATATAGCGGATGAGACCTTATTGCACCGTATAATAGAGGATAATATTTTAAATCCCAAATACCACGATAATTCCGTACTGGAACGGAATTAGTATTGTGCTAACATCTTTGGATGCAGGAAAACGGGTTGGAGGGATCCAACTGGATTCCTCAACAGTATTTATTTGATTATGAATATTTTGATATTCGTTGATTATCATATTGATATATGATGTCGTTGTTGTCGTGATTGACTATTTGGTGTGTAGCATCATTGGGCCAAATTTTGGAATTTTAAAATGATTTTTAAAGTGATTTTTGAAAGTATACGTTTATAAAATATTTTTGGAATTGATTCATCTTAAATAAATAAACGATATAATTTTTAATGTTATAAAAATTATGATTTTTGAGAAATATAGTTAAAAGCTGATTTTTGAAAATATGGGGTTAATGATTTTATAAAATGGTTTGAATTGGATTTTTGAATTTATTGTAAAAAGTTTAAATATAGGATTTATAAAATTTGATTATTTTATAAATCAAAATGATGAAATTGTAAAGGAGTTTAAAGACGTTTTAAAAGAATAATATAAATTGATCCATAGAAAAGATTTATAAAATGGATATTTATAAATTAGAATATTTTGAATTATAAAACGAGCTTTTATAAGTGTTAGAATGAATTGTGAATGAATTTCACAAATGAATGAAATTTACAGAATTATTAACGATGAAGTTATAAATGGAATTTATAAGCAGTAGGTTTATAAAATTTGTAAGGATATAAAAAAATAGATTTGGATAAATAAATGAATCTTATAAGTTATAAGATTTATAAATTTGGGAAGTTTAAAAGAACGTTTTTGTAAACAAATAAATTATAAGTATTTAACTTATAATATGAACTTTTAGTATATCATTGAGATATGAAATTGAATAGATTAATAAAGGAAATTATAAAAGGAAGTTGTTATAAAATAAATAGAAATGGAATTTATAAACATTGTTTTATAAATCCGCAATGACTTATTTTGATACGTAAATTGTTGTAATTTATTAATGGAGTTATATTCACGTTTTAGACAGTGAATAATCCTTTAAAACAAAATGTATACAAATGATGAAATTGGTTAACGAAGTGTATTCACGTTATCGAACAGTGAATAATATGTTAAAGAAAATGCTTTGGATGTGATGTTTTAAATAGAATTAAAACGATCTAACGATATTTTTAAAATGTGTTAAGATTTGAAACCATAGTTTCAACATTCATTGTTGAAATAGACGTTTTCGAGAAATGGAGGGAAATGGTGGACTATAACACTGTTGTTATAGTAAATGATTTCCGAAAGGAAATGTTTTGTATAGTATTGGGATTTATATATCTATTTTAATTTCGAATCCCTATACTAGTGATTTTGGGTTGTCGTAACGATGTTTTACGCAACATCCGTTTTGGCCCAAATAAATATGGTTAAGAGAATGATTTCCTTAAAGAATGAAATATATACTTAATTTCGATTTAAGTATATTGAATATTTTCCAAGTGTAGAAAATAAAAAGTTTGTGAATTATATAATTAAATAAGTATGGAAATGTTTTTCCAATGAGAAATGAAACGTTTAGAGAATTTATCTTTTTTGAAGATAAATTGAAAATGAATAATTGAAAACGTATATTCATAGATATTTTAGAATATAAATTCACTATGGAATTTATAAAAGGAAAGGGGAACTAGTTTAAAAGTAAACGTTGATTTATTTTTGAAGTGTGGGAATTAATTTACGGATTTGGAACGTAAATATAAAGTAAATCGTTAAGGATTTATTTAATTGGTTTAAATGAACCATGTTGAAATGAAAGTATTTCCGTGTAAGGAAAATGATTGAAATTTGTTTTCAAAAGTGGTAAGGATGAAAAGTGATTTGAAATTTGTTTTCAAATGGTTGAAGTGTGTGTAACAACCCTGTATTTCGTGTCGATTTATAATCGACATTAAACGATTAATGTTTTCGCTTATTGCAAATTTAAGTTTAATATATTAATTAAAATTCTTTTATAAATTATTAAAAGGAAATTTGGGATTTAAATTGAAATCGTGGCCCCGTGAAAATTTACAAGTCTTATACCGTTCCTTTTTTTCCCCCTTTTTAATTTTCTTTCATTCATTATAAAAAAAAAACCCTAGTACCAAATAAACGAAAGATAATGGCGGTCTCTCTCGTCCTACCCCTTCTTCCCAAATTAGGGTTTCGTTCGTTCTGGCTTCGCTCGTCTCTGTGATGCTTCAATTCGTCGACAAGGTGAGTGGTCCCCTTCACTCACATCTAATTCCTCTCGTGTTCGACTGTTTTTGGTTCGATTCTTAGGTACTGACTTGTTTAATGTCGACTTTGGCATTTTTGTGACATTTGATTTCTGTTTTGTTCTAGTTCGTGCTTTTCTATGATTAACTAATTGATGCTCACGGTTTTGACATCTTTGGTTAAACTGTATTTTGATTTCGTGAATTTCTAGCATCACCGATCCTTAGAGCTTTGATTTTATGGCCCCTGTGAGGTTCGTCTCTGGCCATCTTTGTAATCAATCCTGAAGCATTGATTTGAATTTTTTTTATATAACCACGGCTTTTAAAAATGTTTGACAGTGCTTCGTCCCTTACCTGTTGCTTATTCTCTGTGCACGCCTGTTTTACTGCCTTCGTTTAAGTGATAATTTTCAACCTTGTTCTTGTGCATTTGTATGCATTACATCCGGACTTGTTCATCTAGTCTTTGAGGATGCTCCTTTGTTCAGTGATTATTTATGCCCACTGATATTAATTATGTTGTATTTTCATATTCATGCACGGGTGTTGTTTGGAATTTGGTCGGTGGTTCAAGTACTGGAATGTGCACCTGTTTACTTGGATTCTTGTTGGTTTAAGTTTAAAAGTTTTGGACTTTCACTTTGGCTTGCACTTGAACGTGAAATCTGTAGTTATGCGTACTGATTTGGAATTTGCAGTTATTACTGTCTCTGTATCTTTAACTGGTTTTGTTGTAATTGGTCCCGAGTTTGAGTCAGGGTTCTTACTGACTTCGATTCACTGTTGATTCACTTGCACTGTCTCTGACCTATTGGCATTTCTGTTGCATTTCGTTCTGTTGTTGGTTGGTCAACAAATGCTGCTGTAGTTTTCTCTACAACTTTAGTTATATATCGAGTTGTACTCATATTTGTCGCTTGGTTGGTCTGCAACTCTTTGCAGCCACCTCTGTTTCATTTTAGTCCCCATGTTTGAGCTTTGAGTGGTTGAAGCTCTGTTTGCCTGGTTCACCTCTGTTGATTACCTTGGTGACTGACACTGCTCAGTTGCTTGTATCAACCCCATTTCCAGGATGCATGTAATCTTGTTGAAGTTAAATTGTAGCGAACCAGATCATTTGAATCTGTGTGATATTAGATTCACTGTTTTTCTGTTGCAGTTTTGTCATTCACTTGTATTATTCATGAGCATATTTGTTCAGTAGCTCACTGTTCTGAGTTGAAATTTCATTATAAATATACTTGATAATGATGTATTGCACTACAACTTTTGTTTGCGTAATTAATATGCAAATATACCTTGGTGTGTCGCTGCTGCGTTGCCTTATCTTTGCGCATTTCTTTGATGTTTCACTGCCACTTTCGTGTTGCATATCTTATATGCAGATACTTGGGCATTTTTTTTGTTTCATTACAACTTTTGATTGCATATTTAATATGCAGACGCTTGAGCATATGTGTTGGTGCATATTTTCTACCTAAAGTTTATCACATGTGTGTTCAGGTCTGCATTTTTGATATTCATTGCTGATGGGCTTCATGTCGTTATGTACTCCATTATTTTAGTGAGTTGCATATCAGGGCTGTTGCACAGTAGATTGTTTTTTTTATGTGGTGGCTTGGTACACTGGTGCATGTCTTTGACTGTTGGCATGTGCATTACATGTGTACTTCATACTTGAACTTGAGGGTTGGGCCGATTGTGTACATCATTACTGTAGTGGCAAGGCAGTGCACGCAAGCGTGAACTGCAGCCACACGGAATTGAGTTTTTGGGTACATTATCACTGTAGTGGCAAGGCAGTGCACGCAAGCGTGAACTGCAGCCACACGGTACAGCATTTATAATATTCTATCTTGTTTCGATTTATTGATCTTATGCATATTCCATATGCTGTAGTGGCGAGGCAGTGCACGCGTGCGTGTACTGCAGCCCTACTCGTCTTAATATTTTGATTGATATTTCAATGGTTTGAACTATTTTGTTTATTCAATTCAATATTCTGAATTGCATTCTGATTTGGTTTAATTACTGTCGTCTATTCATTATTTAATTATTATTGCTTCTGTGCACTAATAACTGAGTTTGAATTAGACTGACCCGAGTATTATTTTCTTTTGAATCTAATACTCGGGTCAGACCGAGTATTTCAGGTTGTAGATATTCTGCTTTGGGTTGCTGCTAGAGCTATGAAGTTCTTTCGTATCTTTTGGAGTAGTCGTCGTGCTTTGTAGTAGTCTGTATAATTGTATAGGAAGATATGTATTCATGTATATTATATACGTTAATGTACTTGTATATGTAACTTCCTGAGTCGACAGTTGTAGTTGTATCATAGGTACCGTATCAAATGTATTGTAACTGACATCAGTTATTGTATACATGAGAATTTATGTTTTATTTGTGTTCCGCATTATATTATCTGTGTCATATTTTATATTTACTGTTCTAAACTATTACGAACCATCGTAGTTCGTTTTATACTGGAATTGGGGTATGTCGATGGGAGAATATAAATCAGATATGAAAAATGAAAGAATATTTATATATATGTATATACCACTCCTATCGAGATAACCAATACTAGTGTAAAGCCTAACTATTGATGGCCGCTCCTCAACAGCCTTATTCTCCTTGCTAGTTGACAGCACTACACCGTAGTGTTCTTGGCTAGCGAGGGTATAGAGGTGGGGCGTCACAGCTTGGTATCAGAGCCTGGGGTTTAGAACAAATATAAAACATAACTTAGATAGTACATGTGTTACAACTATTTGTTGACGTTTTATCTCTCATATTTGCATATGATTGTCTTTGATTGTAAGGTATGAATTCCTAACGCTTATTCATAAGCATTTGATTTTGATTCTTGTGTTTTCGGCATTGATTTGATTTTAGCCGATGATTGATTTTGTTCGAACCTTAGCGATTCTGAACTCGATATTTTATGTTTTCCTCGGCTTGAATTCCATTCAACTTCGGTCACTTTGTTTTTGAGAAATTTCTAAATTCTTGATTTCCAAGACTCTGACTTGGTTTGCCGTTGAGTCCTTTGATGATGATGTTGAATCGTTTTTGTACTCTATTATGGCCATTAATTGTTGACTTCGACTTCGACTTGATTTTTATTTTTGTTGAAGTCATTTATGCATTTATGCTCGTTTTGCTTCGTTATCCCATTTGTTAATCGATTCTTCTTTTCCGATTAGTTGTTATCTCCTTTGTTGACTTTGATAACTTCTATTTCTGGAATTTTTGGATATTCCTACTTTGATGGATTTAGAATCGAATTCTTTGGATTTTATTCACGTCTTCGAAGGTGAATTTTAGTGAATTGATTTGGTTTCCAAATTTAATCGATTCTTGTTAATTCCTCGATTTATTGCTATCATTTATTAGCAACTTTGATAACATTTTCTTCGGGATTTTCGTGAACATACTTTTGGATGGATACAGTATCGATTTCTTTGGATTCTATTCACGTCTTCGTATGTGAATTCTTGTGATTGATTGTTTCAACAATCATTTTTGTGATTTGTCACCTTAAAAATATAAATGTTTCAATACTAGTAGTAAATATCAAAACTCTTTTATCAAAATGTTTTCAACTCTATTTTCAATATCAAAATCTTTTCCTAAACCGTTTTCCAATCTATTAGTATATACAAACCTTTATTTCACTAGTATGAGAAATCTAATTAAACGGCTTAGCAAAACAAGTGGTATGAAACGCTTGCGTTTACTTCGTCGGTTAATTTTTGGACTTGTTCGATTGAACCACTTGTGACATTTTTCTAGTGAAGATCTACAATTTGTTCGTAAATATTTAAGTTAAGCTAGTGGTTATGGGACATGAAGCTAAACTTTTATATTCACTAGCTTAGTGTAATTGACACTTCTCGTTGATCTTGATGATCGCTTTATGAATTAGACTAGCAATTGCGCGCTGTCTCTTTCATTGCAAGGTTAGACTAGACACCACTTGTGTGATTCCACTCACGCATACCTTTTTGCTTTTTGGTTAGTCTTGACCTCAATCTGTGTGATTCCATTCACACATGCTTAGTGTAATTGACACTCCTCGTTGATCATGATGATCGTTCTGATGGTCAGACTAGACACCACTTGTGTGATTCCATTCACACATACCTTTCTGCTTTTTGGTTAGTCTTGACCTCAATCTGTGTGATTCCATTCACACATGTGGGGTAGCTCCCCTTGGTCTTCGGACCGTCATGTGATAGGCCTCTTTCCCTTTTTCTGTGATTTCTAGATTCCTTATGTTGATTTCTGGAAATTTTATGCTTCACCTATTTTTGTGCATTGGTGAATTCATATGTTATTGATTTGTCATGAGTACAAATTTGGGGTATGATACCTCTTTGGATCTTTGATAAGATTCTTGTGATATTGATTATCTCTTATCGGTTGATCTCCTGTTGATCATTATTTGCATACTTATAGTTGTATGTCAGTATGGGTATTTCATATTTATGCCATACCTCTTATCGGTTGATCTCCTGTTGATCATTATTTACATACTTATAGTAGTATGTCATTATGGATATTTTATGTTATGCCATATCTTTTATTCTATGTCATACTCCCATTCGAGTTTCCATACTCCCATTCGAGTTTCCATACTCCCATTTGAGTTTTCGTACTCTCATTTTGTGATATCTGGATTTCTTGTGTAGATTTCTAGAATTTGTGTTTTCTGGATTTTTTGTGTAGATTTCTAGAATTTGTGCTTCACCAATTTTCGTGATTTCCATTGATAAGTTTTATCAATTTTTGTGCATTGGTGAATTCGTGTGTTATCGACTTGTTATGAATACAAGTTTAGGGTATGATATCCATTCCTATCTTTGAGAGGATTCTTGTGACATTTTTGATGAATGAAAATTCATTGGTATTATATTTTGATGCCAATTATTTCGATGAAATTTTGACGTATGTCAAAGTTGCTACTGACGTTGCTATTTTATATCACGTGTTTTGAAAATTTTTTATTCTTCAAAATTGTTTCAAAATAAAAATTAAATTGATTTCAAAATTTATTTACAGTTTACGCTTTCAAAAGAATGAGGAAGCGATTTAAACGTTTCAGAAAAATCGAGGACTATGACCCCTTTCTTTTACTGATTCGCTTAATTCCGGACTTGTCCGTTTGAGAATGTGAAATGTTATTTTTTTAAAAATACACAACTATGCACTTTCAAGAAGACGATGAAGTGAATTAAACGATTTAGTAAAACTCGTGGTTATGGGCCATGTGCGTTTGCTATTTCGGTTAATTCCGGACTCGTTAATTGAAAAATTTGTGATTTTTGATTATCGTTTTGATAATCGGATGTTGGTGATTTCTGATTATCGTCTTTGATAGTCAGATATTTATTGTTTCTAATTATCTTTGTTGATAATTAGATATTTGAGATTTAATTATCGTGTGATAATTAAATATTTACGATTTAAGATTTGATTATCAGTTGTGATAATTAAATATTCGTTGATTTGTGATTTCTGATTCGTTTTGATAGTCAGATATTTATTGTTTCTAATTATCTTTGTTGATAATTAGATATTTGAGATTTAATTATCGTTTATGATAATTAAATATTTACGATTTAAGATTTGATTATCAGTTGTGATAATTAAATATTCGTTGATTTGTGATTTCTGATTATCGTTTTGATAATCAGATATTTATTGTTTCTAATTATCGCTTGTGATAATTAGATATTTGAGATTTAATTATCGTTTGTGATAATTAAATATTTGTGATTTAAGATTTGATTATCGTTTTGATAATTGAATATTTACTGATTTGAAATTTGATTACCGTTATGGTAATGCCTGATTATCGTTTTTGATAGTTAGATATTTGTGTTTTCTAATTATCTTTGTTGATAATTAGATTTGCCGATTTTGCTGTTTTCTAATTATCGAATCAGTGATTAGATATTGCTGTTTTGTGATTTCTGTATTCTGATTATCTATTTGATAATTAAATTTTGTTAAGAATTTGTGAATTTCTTTTATGAAATTAAAAGATTTCTTTGGTGTTCTTATTGTACTACGCCGGTGTACCGGCTCAATTTTCTGCTATTCATGACGTTTTTTACGTCCTCCAATTACGGAGATGCCTTAGGGGTTTCCGATCCTTATTCTTGAGCAACCTTCTATTCACATCATTGCTTCGGGGGTGTAGCACCTTCGAAATAACGATGTTTTTCTCGTGAAAGCTCTGTGGTTCTCAAATCATATGGATTTCACTCCGTAATCCTGAGAATCATCGAGCAAACACGTTCAGGTTCTCTCTCTCTCTCTCGTGCTCTTTGTGGTGAACTTCCTATTTCAAATTTCTTCATCTTGTGATGATATCCTCATGTGGTTGTTACTTTTTTTCCGTTTGTTCCTTATGATTGCGTGGACGCAATTTCTTTAAGGAGGGGAGTCTGTAACAACCCTGTATTTCGTGTCGATTTATAATCGACATTAAACGATTAATGTTTTCACTTATTGCAAATTTAAGTTTAATATATTAATTAAAATTCTTTTATAAATTATTAAAAGGAAATTTGGGATTTAAATTGAAATCGTGGCCCCGTGAAAATTTACAAGGCTTATACCGTTCCTTTTTTTCCCCCTTTTTAATTTTCTTTCATTCATTATAAAAAAAAACCCTAGTACCAAATAAACGAAAGATAATGGCGGTCTCTCTCGTCCTACCCCTTCTTCCCAAATTAGGGTTTCGTTCGTTCTGGCTTCGCTCGTCTCTGTGATGCTTCAATTCGTCGACAAGGTGAGTGGTCCCCTTCACTCACATCTAATTCCTCTCGTGTTCGACTGTTTTTGGTTCGATTCTTAGGCACTGACTTGTTTAATGTCGACTTTGGCATTTTTGTGACATTTGATTTCTGTTTTGTTCTAGTTCGTGCTTTTCTATGGTTAACTAATTGATGCTCACGGTTTTGACATCTTTGGTTAAACTGTATTTTGATTTCGTGAATTTCTAGCATCACCGATCCTTAGAGCTTTGATTTTATGGCCCCTGTGAGGTTCGTCTCTGGCCATCTTTGTAATCAATCCTGAAGCATTGATTTGAATTTTTTTATATAACCACGGCTTTTAAAAATGTTTGACAGTGCTTCGTCCCTTACCTGTTGCTTATTCTCTGTGCACGCCTGTTTTACTGCCTTCGTTTAAGTGATAATTTTCAACCTTGTTCTTGTGCATTTGTATGCATTACATCCGGACTTGTTCATCTAGTCTTTGAGGATGCTCCTTTGTTCAGTGATTATTTATGCCCACTGATATTAATTATGTTGTATTTTCATATTCATGCACGGGTGTTGTTTGGAATTTGGTCGGTGGTTCAAGTACTGGAATGTGCACCTGTTTACTTGGATTCTTGTTGGTTTAAGTTTAAAAGTTTTGGACTTTCACTTTGGCTTGCACTTGAACGTGAAATCTGTAGTTATGCGTACTGATTTGGAATTTGCAGTTATTACTGTCTCTGTATCTTTAACTGGTTTTGTTGTAATTGGTCCCGAGTTTGAGTCAGGGTTCTTACTGACTTCGATTCACTGTTGATTCACTTGCACTGTCTCTGACCTATTGGCATTTCTGTTGCATTTCGTTCTGTTGTTGGTTGGTCAACAAATGCTGCTGTAGTTTTCTCTACAACTTTAGTTATATATCGAGTTGTACTCATATTTGTCGCTTGGTTGGTCTGCAACTCTTTGCAGCCACCTCTGTTTCATTTTAGTCCCCATGTTTGAGCTTTGAGTGGTTGAAGCTCTGTTTGCCTGGTTCACCTCTGTTGATTACCTTGGTGACTGACACTGCTCAGTTGCTTGTATCAACCCCATTTCCAGGATGCATGTAATCTTGTTGAAGTTAAATTGTAGCGAACCAGATCATTTGAATCTGTGTGATATTAGATTCACTGTTTTTCTGTTGCAGTGTTGTCATTCACTTGTATTATTCATGAGCATATTTGTTTAGTAGCTCACTGTTCTGAGTTGAAATTTCATTATAAATATACTTGATAATGATGTATTGCACTACAACTTTTGTTTGCGTAATTAATATGCAAATATACCTTGGTGTGTCGCTGCTGCGTTGCCTTATCTTTGCGCATTTCTTTGATGTTTCACTGCCACTTTCGTGTTGCATATCTTATATGCAGATACTTGGGCATTTTTTTTGTTTCATTACAACTTTTGATTGCATATTTAATATGCAGACGCTTGAGCATATGTGTTGGTGCATATTTTCTACCTAAAGTTTATCACATGTGTGTTCAGGTCTGCATTTTTGATATTCATTGCTGATGGGCTTCATGTCGTTATGTACTCCATTATTTTAGTGAGTTGCATATCAGGGCTGTTGCACAGTAGATTGTTTTTTTTATGTGGTGGCTTGGTACACTGGTGCATGTCTTTGACTGTTGGCATGTGCATTACATGTGTACTTCATACTTGAACTTGAGGGTTGGGCCGATTGTGTACATCATTACTGTAGTGGCAAGGCAGTGCACGCAAGCGTGAACTGCAGCCACACGGAATTGAGTTTTTGGGTACATTATCACTGTAGTGGCAAGGCAGTGCACGCAAGCGTGAACTGCAGCCACACGGTACAACATTTATAATATTCTATCTTGTTTCGATTTATTGATCTTATGCATATTCCATATGCTGTAGTGGCGAGGCAGTGCACGCGTGCGTGTACTGCAGCCCTACTCGTCTTAATATTTTGATTGATATTTCAATGGTTTGAACTATTTTGTTTATTCAATTCAATATTCTGAATTGCATTCTGATTTGGTTTAATTACTGTCGTCTATTCATTATTTAATTATTATTGCTTCTGTGCACTAATAACTGAGTTTGAATTAGACTGACCCGAGTATTATTTTCTTTTGAATCTAATACTCGGGTCAGACCGAGTATTTCAGGTTGTAGATATTCTGCTTTGGGTTGCTGCTAGAGCTATGAAGTTCTTTCATATCTTTTGGAGTAGTCGTCGTGCTTTGTAGTAGTCTGTATAATTGTATAGGAAGATATGTATTCATGTATATTATATACGTTAATGTACTTGTATATGTAACTTCCTGAGTCGACAGTTGTAGTTGTATCATAGGTACCGTATCAAATGTATTGTAACTGACATCAGTTATTGTATACATGAGAATTTATGTTTTATTTGTGTTCCGCATTATATTATCTGTGTCATATTTTATATTTACTGTTCTAAACTATTACGAACCATCGTAGTTCGTTTTATACTGGAATTGGGGTATGTCGATGGGAGAATATAAATCAGATATGAAAAATGAAAGAATATTTATATATATGTATATACCACTCCTATCGAGATAACCAATACTAGTGTAAAGCCTAACTATTGATGGCCGCTCCTCAATAGCCTTATTCTCCTTGCTAGTTGACAGCACTACACCGTAGTGTTCTTGGCTAGCGAGGGTATAGAGGTGGGGCGTCACAGTGTGAAATTATATATCTTGTAAAGATATTTTTGGAAAATAAATAATTTGGAAAATTATTTGGAATCTGGTGATGTTGTGCATATCCATTGATAGTTCAATAACCGACTATCGATATTTACCTTTGAATAGGTATTTATTGTGATTTGCTTGAATTTGAATGCCACACTTATTTTTAAATAAGCGCTCACTATTCGGGTTAACCGGGAAAGGACTTTGGGGTCGTATAACCCATTCCGAATATGTGATACGTCGTTATGGATTGCATTTGATGACCGGTGTTGAAGACCGTATATTTGTGAAAACGGAAGGATTACCGTTGAGTTACTCTACATCGGCTGATCTCCGATATAGAGGTTTTATCACCCTTAGTGATGGGAAGTCCGGACGTGATTAGAAAATATCCGGAATGCAAGGACTTCTTTGTAAGTTCCTTTGGTTCTGTTCGATCCCGGAACAGACTTGTATAGATTGTATGTCTGACATTACAAATTGAGATATAAAGCTGATTTCTTTCAAATATATTTCTGTTGGTGGCGGAGAATTTATTCTCTTAGCTTAATACCCTTCTCTGAGACATACGAGCTCAGAGGTTATGTAGTTGAAGGTTATTAGCGATATATTCCCAATTTTGTAATGTGACATGCTGAGTGTTGCTGTGAAATGATCATTGTTTGATCATTTGTGATATGATCATTTGTTTGATCGTTTATCTTTGTGATCATTTCTATGATCATTTGTTGACCCAAAGCATAGCTTTTGTATAAAGCGTGGCTTTGTGGACGAGACTTCGTCGAGCCTCACACCCCGGAATGGTCAAAACAGGAATGATGCGGCAAGGTTATTGGGGGTATCACCCCTTAGGGTATGTGCATTTCCTTCTGGAAAAGGGTGGTATCATGGTATGGAGCCTAGATACTTACTCATGTTGAAACACTTTATTTATTATGGTGTGATGTTGGTTACGAGTGCTCGGATAAAGGTCCCAAAGGACCGGGGGATGGCATACTCGTGCCAGTTGTTACCTAGTTTGAAAGGTAACCCGGCCTTGTGTTGGCAGAGATCCGGTTAGGTTCTCGGGACGTCCTTCCAGAGGCGTTTCCATGTGACAATGGAAAGTTTCTTGGCCTGACCATTTGTTGGAAATCCAAAGAAACAATACGATCTTTTACGGTTTTAGTTGTAGAACCTATCATTCACTTATGGTGGCGCCCCACTGTTTGGATGGTAGCTATAGTAGGCATAAGTGCAGAATGCCTATGCTGGCTAAGATTTATGTCTTTACTTTCGAAATATTTCCTACACTATGCACAAGTAATAATATCAAATGTCTTTTTTATGCGTATCAAGCATATTTGACTATCATAAGGAGAAATTTCCTCCAATTCTGCGTTTTCATTGTGTGTGTGTGCGGGAGGCCTTATGGTAGTCTCATTTTTAAAAAGCATTGTGAATTGACTTTAAAAATATTCCTCTATTTTGATTCTAAAGATAAATAAACTGTTTTGAGTTCTCACACCAGTCACATAACTGACTCGGAGTTTATTGTTTTCCTTCCTAAACTCTGGGTGCCCACCAATTTCCACACGGGCAGTCAAGAGTTAAGGTTTATCAGGATATTCTGGAATTCAGGAGTTGCTGGAGGCAAGCTGGATGGCATGGCGTATTACTAGTATATAGTATTTCTTTTCCGCTGTTTGTTGTTGTACACTCTGATAATGAAATGTAATGTAATGTGATGTAATGTAATAACTGATATAGTTCTTTGTTTAAAGATTATTCATTTATTTATTATATGTTGTTCCGCTGCGATTGTGAGATTCTGTTATTGTTCTGTTGTTTTCTTCTGTTCTATTTTCTATCTTTTCTCCCTTCTTCTATCTTTTTCTTTTTCTTAAACACTGAGAATTCGTATTTCTGTTCGTCTTGAGTTAATCTATGGAGATTAGTGTATATTCAAGGAGTACGGATTTGCGGGTCCTCACAGGTGGTATCGGAGCATATGGTTAAGCGACAACCTTGGCTCTGTTGGGAATTACTCATTAGAGATAGAGTCAGCAGTACTCTAGAATGAGTGTGAGTGTAAAAATAGATATGAGCGCGTATTTGTTAGTGAATATTAAATGGTTTTATATTGTGTTGATTGATTTATTGAGTGGCATATGAACCTTCGTCAGCACGGTCTGCACAACTATGCCGAAGGGGTTTCTAAACACTTGAATAGCACAATTCGATACAATATTGTTTTCGAAAGGGATGAATGAAATAATTTCATCCAAATTATATTTTGACACAATAAAAAAAAGGAAAAAAAGAAAGAAATATTTTCTGAAATTATTATATAACTTGGATGTTTTGAATGATAACATTATAGTTAAATAAGATTATAAAATCTGAAATAGCTTATATAACCAAGGAAGTCATTAGATTTGAAATTTTTGAAATTAAAAGTAAAAGTGAGGAGTTAAAAATGAAATTTAACTTGGATTAAGATTAAAAGGTGAAATTTAATTAATGACTGGAAGAATAAATAAAAAAATGAATTCAGTTGTATTTAAACAAAGTTGTTGGAAGTTAAATGGAATTTACTTTAGAATTGAAATCTGAATTGAATCTATAAGTGGAAACTTAAGTTAAGTTAAATAAATTATGTTTGAAAGAGAATGTAACTTAAGAGATGTTGAATAAAGTTGATTTTGGTGTCGAAGTAAATTAATAAGTGAATTAATGAAATGAAGTCATTAATAATTTGAGCATGAGTTATATAAATGAAATTCAACTTTATATTGTTAAAGGAATTAACAACTGAATTGATGAATGGATGAAATATTAATCAATTGAATGTAAAATAAATTGATATGGGACAATGGATGAAAGTGTAAATTCATTAAAAGCTAATGTTATTGGAAGTTGAATAATTGAATGAAAGTCAATTAAATATCAACCAATTGGAATTAAAAGTGTTGGACCAAATTAAATGTAAATTAAAAATATTTGGTTATGTTGAACATACATTGGTTGTCATGTGAATGTTAGTTGATTGTATATAATTCATTAAGTGTTAATGAAATTGAATTAGCGAAATTGAAAGCTAAAGTAATTGAAATTCAATTGGAAGTTAAGTGAATCTTGAATAGAATTGAATTTGATTTGGAAGTGAACCAACTTGAATATGAATTAGTGAATATAAACTAATTGAAAATGAATGTTAGTAAAAACATCCACTGTTAATGAATCAAATGTGATTAAAATTGAAAACCCATTTCATTGAATATTAATGAGAATATGAATGAATATTTATTGGTTATGAATGCTATTTGGATAATAGTTGGTTGATGGTTGAATACATTGCTTTTACTACATTTGATATGTTGGCATATATAGTGATTATGTTGCTATATGTTGTATATCGATACTATTGTCTATATACATGTTTCTCATCTATTTGTTGAGTGTTTAGTAGGTGCGGATAGCGTTTGCTTCGCATTTGGAGCTCGCTTTCGCGCTATATTAGCCGTATATGCTCGCTAATAAAATATAAGGTACATACCTCGGATTAAATATCGTACTTTTACACTTTTTTCCCTGCGGGATGCCTCATCACTTGATGAGATGTATATTTGTGATATATATACTGTGATTTTTTTTCGGATCGAGCCGCGCAAAGGAGACTCTGGCGAATTTTTTCGAAAATTTAAGGCGTTAGAATATTTTTGAGAAAATTTAGAAAATTTTGGGAAAACTATAACTTTGATTTGGAGTTGAAAGTTAAACAATAGTAGTTGTTTTTGAAAAGATAACTAAGTATGATTTGAAAACTTAGTAAAGATATTGTAAGAAGTTTAACTATGAATTTGGGAAAGTTAATAGATTCTGTAACTTTTCTTACTTGGTAATTTCGAGGACGAAATTCTTTTAGGGGGGGAAGTATATAACGACTCAGAATTTTTATTAATTAAAATTTGAATATTTAATTAATTTTAAATATTAATAAGTGAAATTTATAAGTCGAATAAATTTTATTCCGAATAATTGGATTTAATTGGATAATTAAATCGATAATTAAATAGTTGGAAATACAGAAATAATTGAAAATTGGGTTAAATATGATTGAAAATGATTTGTAAAATTTTATTTTATCATATTGGAGTTAGAATGATGTTATAGAACTTTTAAAATTGAATTTAAAGTTTATTTGTGAAAATTGAATATTTTAATATTTAATCGACTAGTGAAATTAGCCATTTTTCGAACAGTCTCAGAATTGGACGAAACTAGTTCCATTGGATTCATAATAGTTTTTTATTATCGGATTTCAATTTTCGTAGCAATCGGAGTTGTTGTTTGATCGTGGCAGCTCGAAACGCATCGAAATCGTTTTAATATTAATTTGGCGAGTTAAAATAGTCATTTTTCAAAAAGTCTCGGATTTCGACGAAACCAGCTTCGTCGGATCCGTAATGTGATATTATTGTATGGTTTCAAATTTCGGGTCAATCGGATTTACCGTTTGTCCGGTGCAAGCTAAAACGCCTAGAAAATCGTTTAATCGGTTTAATTTTAAATTGAACGTTTATTGCCATAACTCGCACAGATGACCGAATTAGCTCCCGAAACATGTTCCATTGTGTTTGGAACGCGAGGTAAACCTTACGAACTCCAACCGGCACGCTTAGTTTGGAGTTCGAAAATTCCGGGATGAATAGTGTTCGTCGTTTTTTCTATTAAAGCACCTCAACTCTTCACATTTGCAACCAAATTAAAACCCTAACCCTGATTTCAATGCCCAGCCACCATTAATAAACCAAATGCCAGAAATTCATCATTTTCTTCTCTTAATCTCTCTCAATCTATATACAATTAGAAGAAATGCTCAACTACAAAGTCGAAGAGCTCGATGAGAGCTTTGATTCTATATGGTGATGATCGGAATTAGAGCGTCATAGGGGGAGCTAGGCGGGCCGACGGCCTGTAGTTGCACAAGAAAATCGAGGGCCATATGGGGGCCGAGTTCACCATGGTTGATGCCGAGTGTAGCTTGCTTGATGCTCTTCAATATGGAACTCTCTGATCAACTTATCGATGCTCGTGGAGGTCGCAAAAATCAAACCCTAGAGAGGCTAGTTGGGTTCGGTCCTTGCGTGATGTAGCCTATAGAAGAACGTGAGAGATAAGGGAAGAGACGTGAGGCTAAGATTGCAGGGTGATGGGATCCTACGGCTGGTATTAGATGTAGGTTAAAAATTAAAAAGTAATGTGTAAATTTAGTTTATATAAATTCATGTAACTTCAAAAATTCATATCTTTTTCATACGAGGTCGAAAACGCGCGAAACCAGTTGCGTTGGAATCGTATCGACGAGCACTACACTATGGAATTGGATTGGAGTCGTTTGGAGTTAATGAAAATTTCTGGTAAAATTAAACGCACGTTTAATTTTATTCGAAATAAATCGCTAAAACGAAATTAAAATCAAGGTGAGAACTTCTCACTCAATCGAATCGGTTTCGATTTTATTTTAAATAGTTAGATTTTAAATTCTTGAATGTATGTTTGAATGATGATTGTTATCTATTGATTGTTAAAATAGACATTATGCGCCGTTAGTAGGCGGAGGTTATTTATTAAAAATATATACCGCGAATATTTCACAGTACAGTGAAATTGGTATTATTTATGTACTTGGAATTGATTTCCCGCACTATATAGCGGATGAGACCCTATTGTGCCGTATAATAGCGGATAATATTTTAAATCCCATATACCACGATAATTCTGTACTAGAACGGAATTGGTATTGTGCTAACATCTTTGAATGCAGGAAAACAGGTTGGAGGGATCCAACTAGATTCCTCAACAGTATTTATTTGACTATGAATATTTTGATATTCGTTGATTATCATATTGATATATGATGTCGTTGTTGTCGTGATTGACTATTTGGTGTATAGCATCATTGGGCCAAATTTTGGAATTTTAAAATTATTTTTAAAGTGATTTTTAGAAGTATACGTTTATAAAATATTTTTGGAATTGATTCATCTTAAATAAATAAACGATATAATTTTTAATGTTATAAAAATTATGATTTTTGAGAAATATAGTTAAAAGCTGATTTTTGAAAATATGGGGTTAATGATTTTATAAAATGGTTTAAATCGGATTTTTGAATTTATTGTAAAAAGTTTAATTATAGGGTTTATAAAATTTGATTATTATATAAATCAAAATGATGAAATTATAAAGGAGTTTAAAGACGTTTTAAAAGAATAATATAAATTGATCCATAGAAAAGATTTATAAAATGGATATTTATAAATTAGAATATTTTGAATTATAAAACGAGCTTTTATAAGTGTAAGAATGAATTGTGAATGAATTTCACAAATGAATGAAATTTATAGAATTATTAACGGTGAAGTTATAAATGGAATTTTATAAGCAGTAGGTTTATAAAATTTGTAAAGATATAAAAAAAATAGATTTGGATAAATAAATGAATCTTATAAGTTATAAGATTTATAAATTTGGGAAGTTTAAAAGAACGTTTTTGTAAACAAATAAATTATAAGTATTTAGCTTATAATATGAACTTTTAGTATATCATTGAGATATGAAATTGAATAGATTAATAAAGGAAATTATAAAAGGAAGTTGTTATAAAATAAATAGAAATGGAATTTATAAACATTATTTTTTAAATCCGCAACGACTTATTTTGATAAGTAAATTGTTGTAATTTATTAATGGAGTTATATTCACGTTTTAGACAGTGAATAATCCTTTAAAACAAAATGTATACAAATGATGAAATTGGTTAACGAAGTGTATTCACGTTATCGAATAGTGAATAATATGTTAAAGAAAATGTTTTGGATGTGATGTTTTAAATAGAATTAAAACGATCTAACGATATTTTTAAAATGTGTTACGATTCGAAACCATAGATTTCAACATTCATTGTTGAAATAGACGTTTTCGAGAAATAGAAGGAAATGGTGGACTATAACACTGTTGTTATAGTAAATGATTTCCGAAAGGAAATTTTTTGTATAGTATTGGGATTTATATATCTATTTTAATTTCGAATCCCTATACTAGTGATTTTGGGTTGTCGTAACGATGTTTTACGCAACATTCGTTTTGGCCCAAATAAATATGGTTAAGAGAATGATTTCCTTAAAGAATGAAATATATACTTAATTTCGATTTAAGTATATTGAATATTTTCCAAGTGTAGAAAATAAAAAGATTGTGAATTACATAATTAAATAAGTATGGAAATGTTTTTCCAATGACAAATGAAACGTTTAGAGAATTTATCTTTTTTGAAGATAAATTGAAAATGAATAATTGAAAATGTATATTCATAGATATTTTAGAATATAAACTCACTATGGAATTTATAAAAGGAAAGGGGAATTTGTTTTAAAATAAGCGTTGATTTATTTTTGAAGTGTGGGAATTAATTTACGGATTTGGAACGTAAATATAAAGTAAATCGTTAAGGATTTATTTAATTGGATTAAATGAACCATGTTGAACTGAAAGGATTTCCGCGTAAGGAAAATGATTGAAATTTATTTTCAAAAGTGGTAAGGATGAAAAGTGATTTGAAATTTGTTTTCAAATGGTTGAAGTGTGAAATTATATATCTTGTAGAGATATTTTTGGAAAATAAATAATTTGAAAAATTATTTGGAATCTGGTGATGTTGTGCATATCCATTGATAGTTCAATAACCAACTATCAATATTTACCTCTGAATAGGTATTTATTGTGATTTGCTTGAATTTGAATGCCACACTTATTTTTAAATAAGCGCTCACTATTCGGGTTAACCAGGAAAGGACTTTGGGGTTGTATAACCCATTTCGAATGTGTGATACGTCGTTATGGATTGCATTTAATGACCGGTGTTGAAGAACGGATATTTGTGAACACTGAAGGATTACCGTTGAGTTACTCTACATCGGCTGATCTCCGATATAGAGGTTTTATCACCTTTAGTGACGGGAAGTCCGGACGTGATTAGAAATTATCCGAAATGCAAGAACTTCTTTGTAAGTGCCTTCGGTTCTGTTCGATCCCGTAACAGACTTGTATGGATTGTATGTCTGACATTACAAATTGAGATATAAAGCTGATTTCTTTCAAATATATTTCTGTTGGTGGCGGAGAATTTATTCTCTTAGCTTAACACCCTTCTCTGGGATGTACGAGCTCAGAGGTTATGTAGTTGAAGGTTATTAGCGATATATTCCCAATTTGGTAATGTGACATGCTGAGTGTTGCTGTGAAATGATCATTGTTTGATCATTTGTGATATGATCATTTGTTTGATCGTTTATCTTTGTGATCATTTCTATGATCATTTATTGACCCAAAGCACAGCTTTTGTATAAAGCGTGGCTTTGTGGACGAGACTTCGTCTAGCCTCACACCCCGAAATGGTCAAAACAGGAAAGTTGCGGCAAGGTTATTGGGGGTAGCACCCCTTAGGGTATGTGCATTTCCTTCTGGAAAAGGATGGTATCATGGTATGGAGCCCAGATACTTACTCATGTTGAAACACTTTATTTATTATGGTGTGATGTTGGTTACGAGCGCTCGAATAAAGGTCGCAAAGGACCGGGGGATGGAATACTCGTGTCAGTTGTTACCTAGTTTGAAAGGTAACCCGGCCTTGTGTTGGTAGAGATCCGGTTAGGTTCTCGGGACGTCCTTCCAGAGGCGTTTCCATGTGGCAATGGGAAGCTCCTTGGCCTGACCATTTGTTGGAAATTCAAAGAAACAATACGATCTTGTACGGTTTTAGTTGTAGAACCTATCATTCACTTATGGTGGCGCCCCACTGTTTGGATGGTAGCTATGGTAGGCATAAGTGCGAAATGCCTATGTTGGCTAAGATTTATATCTTTACTCTCGAAATATTTCCTACACTATGCACTAGTAATAATATCAAATGTCTTTTTAATGCGTATCAAGCATCTTTGACTATCATAAGGAGAAATCTCCTCCGATTCTGCGTTTGCATTGTGTGTGTGTGCGGGAGGCCTTATGGTAGTCTCATTTTTAAAAAGCATTGCGAATTGACTTTAAAAGTATTCCTCTATTTTGATTTTAAAGATAAATAAACTGTTTTGAGTTCTCACACCAGTCACATGACTGACTCGGAGTTTATTGTTTTCCTTCCTAAACTCTGGGTGCCCACCAATTTCCACACGGGCAGTCAAGAGTTAAGGTTTATCAGGATATTCTAGAATTCAGGAGTTGCTGGAGGCAAGCTGGATGGCATGGCGTATTACTAGTATATAGTATTTCTTTTCCGCTGTTTGTTGTTGTACACTCTGATAATGAAATGTAATGTAATGTGATGTAATGTAATAACTGATATAGTTCTTTGTTTAAAGATTATTCATTTATTTATTATATGTTGTTCCGCTGCGATTGTGAGATTCTGTTATTGTTCTGTTGTTTTCTTCTGTTTTATTTTCTATCTTATCTCTCTTCTTCTATCTTTTTCTTTTTCTTAAACACTGAGAATTCGTATTTCTGTTCTTCTTGAGTTAATCTATGGAGATTAGTGTATAATCAAGGAGTACGGATTTGTGGGTCCTCACACGATTTGAGTTTCTCATGCGGGTTTACCAAAACGAACTGAGTGATAATTTCTTATAATACTCTGGTTAGACCCATGTACTTTCCCAGATTCAGTGACGGACGCTTGGAGCTTCAAAAGACGAGCTGGATGCCTCCAAGACCTGATGTATTTTATTTCTGGTGTATATATTATTTTATATCTATTAACAATTGTAAGGACATACTGTTATAACTGCTCAGGTTGATGATAGATTAGTTACTCTAATTTATTGTAAGCATATTAAAGTTTCTTTTGTAAAGATCAATTGGATATTATATATTATTCGTCATGATATGATACTCTATTCTGTCTTTTCATTTCTTTTACCCAAATAATCTGTCTTTCAAGCACTCGGATTCTCGGCATGTGAATACCATGGATTTATTCGTGTGGAAGTTTGAGGGTTGAAAAGAAGGTTATTACAATGGCACTAAAGCTTAGGTTGAACAAACAACTAGGCCTTGCTGGGGGTAAACTCATTGAAGATATAGTAAGTGGCATTATAAAAAGAGATTGAGTGTATTATAGATGAGAAACAAATTTGTTATGTTCTATATCGTGTTGAAAATGGTAACTGAAATAATTCTATTATATTTTTGATATGCAAAATAATAACTTTCAAAAAATATAGATTGGTATTTTTGTTGTGATTATTTACTAGGTAATGAGGATATTTATTTATCATTATTTGTTGATCGATTATTTATTCTCAGTTATTTTATGAACTTTTTCGTATGATTGAATTAATTACGAACGCCTTGAGAATTGATTTGACTATAAGCCATTTGTTAATAATGTAGGCTTAACAAGATTAGATTTTTAAAAAGATAACTATAATAAAGGAATTCATTTATAAAGGTAATTTTATAAATTTGGGTCATAAGAAGTAATTCATAAAATAAAGAGAATTTTTGAGAATATAAATCCCGATGTCTTTGAAAAGGATTTCAATTTTGGAAAAAGTAATAATGGTATTACAATAAAGTATTTGCAAGTATAAGTATTTTCAAAAAGTATTTTTAAGTAAGTTAAATTTTATTTTGATAGTTCAAGGAATAAGTCTCGATTAGTTTTGTGGTAATCTTAGCAATGTTCTAAGTGACAATCAGATATTTTCTTAGGCGAACATTGTAGTGCACTTAGCAAATTATTCACTTCTTTATTATACGATCGAAACAAGTTTGTATCCGAATAAACCTAAAGTAAGTTTTAGTAAATAAAGCGCTAAAGCTATTTTATATATAAGAAATACATATAGTTTTGTTTCAAAATGGAATTTGAAAAATATGAAGTATTTTATGTTATGTTAACTAGTTTGAGTTGCTCGAAAGTAATTAAACATGGGCAATATATATGTTTGGATGTTAAGCACATCTCTCGAGTATTAATCTTCTTGGTAAAGGATTATATGATACTATTTGGTAAGACCCTGTTCCTAGGTATCATTTTGGGGTTACTCAGTCTATATGTATATGTTCTGCGGATTAAAATATATAGTATCTGTAACGTCCCGCCTTTTCGCACGCTTTAAATCGACACACGTGCCAATTCAAACCATACGGAAGGGTGGATCAATATGGGGTAAATAAGAAAAAAGAGAAAGAAATAAAACAAAACAGAATCTCACAGCGGAAGGATAATATATAATAATCAAATATACAGTTCATGAAGCTGTTTACAAAATATTTAATTTTACTTACACAATATATATCAGAGTTGCACATACCAACGAATAAAAACAATGCAGCGGAATACAGTGTGTAGTGGAACAATATAATATAATAATAGTAATGAAATCTTCATCTTCTTCCTCTAGAAATAAAGTCTTCAATCCTGAAATGCTCGGACTGACCCGAGCGAATTGAAAAGACAAAACACTCGAGTCAGAAATAAAAGATCTTATGTAAGTTAAATCAACAATAAATATGAGTGTAGTAACTTAAGATATGCTCAGGATTCACATCTCTTAAGGATCCGTTAAACTATTTACTATGTAGTAATATTTCGCTAATATAATAGTGTCTATTAGTAAAATAAACTTACTTTAAAATAGCGTTTAGGAGTGACCCAATATTCCCCTTAACATATAATATATTCCCATAGTCTATACAGTACCGTAATCTCCCCAGTACTAGGCATCTTTAGAGGGCACTCCATAGGTATGGTACAAAACAAAATTGTATAAGGCGCGCTAGGGTAGGTGACACGGCACAACTAGGCAATGCCAGGGTAGATATACCAATTGCTATCCGGGCAGGTGGTAACGCATAGCCGCAGCAACCGCCCAACTCGAGCCACGCCCTCAAAAAGAAAAATCAAAAGTGGCCACCGAATAAATCCAAAAGTCAAAGTATAATATCGAAGGGATGTATTCGATCAAAGATGTTATCTCATTGGCCCGAGAATCGCACCTATTTTAGCCACCTTATGCCAACTCACGGGAGTTGGGTCCACATATTTACCTCAGAGGAAATGCCGCCAACATCCTACTTCATTCTGGAATCTCCACCGTGTACACGGTTGTTAAAGTGGTTTTTGGAGTTAGCAGAGAGTATGACAACTTCCGATCCCGGTCTCTTTAACAACCAAACGTTATTATAATATCGCGGTCTCTTTAAAAGTTTATACTTTAAAACCAGAATAAAATATCCATTCAAAACCATATAATTACGATATCATTTCTATTTTAAAATCCAAGTCAATATGATATCATTTTATTTCACATATATCCTTTTTTAAGAAATCTATATACCTTGAAATTTATGGCTTTGAAGCATAACTTAATATACTTCAATGGTTTACAAATTTAATTACTTTATAAAATAAAATCGCTTCTTTAATTTTACAAATAAATTCTAAATACTGATTTGAACCTCTCAATAAACCATTTTAATTTATATATTTTGAAGCTTTAAATATTCCACCATTTCAAAACTAATTCTTTGATAATTCCATATATATCAATTTCAGTTACTATTATTTAGATTTGAAATGTTTACTTAATAAATCCCATATAGTTTAAGAACTTTTAACTTCAAACAACTGGATATTCTTTCAATTTATTTAACTTGGTAAATTCATTTATCTCAACTTTATATTCATTTAAATTACTTTAAACAAAATCAAGTTATAAGAATCATATCCTTTAAAATTTCCATTTTTATTTAAATTCCAAATCAAATTTATTCAAGCACAGTTCGTAAATAATTCAATTTAAACCAATTTCATATTTATCTTCCAACTTAGATTTCATTTAAGTCAATTAAAACTCTATGTATACAATATCTTAAATAGGTACTAAACCATAAAATATAAAACAATCAAACTCCATTTCTAAACTCATTTTTATAAATCAATTTTTATACATAGCTTAAATTCAAAAATTTAACTGTATATAAAATAATATTTATATAACATCAAATTTAATATTTATTAAACCGTATATTCCTTTCCAAAACCATAGAAAATCATTTCAAAATATTATATATATATATATATATATATCTATACTATAAAGCAAAACCTTGGGTCAACGGGTCAAAGTGAAGCCTTTTTGGCATTTCCCACAATACCCCTCCTAAGTATAGTTTGTACACGGTATAACTTCCTTTTTTTTGCCCTCTTCCCTCTCCACTAACCCAACACGTTCCCACTTCTCCCTATTTTCAACTCCATTTTCCTCACTTTACCAGCAAATCATTTTATCAGTTATCAGTACTGCTAAGCAAAAGATACCATCGCAACATCAGATTCACATGCAAATCCATGGTAGTTAGCGAGGCATTTTCAAACTGGAAGCGAGCATTCTATCAACGCAGATCTGACTGCAAGCATCACCAGCGATTGCCCGACCTAAGCTTCAAAATAATCAAAATCTCTTCACCTAGGAAGCACTCACGACTTCATCAATAGCAGGCGACAAAAAGTTGTTCTCGAATCAACAATCAACCTCTAGATTCTTTTAGTCCTAGATTCTTTTACTCAGGTATGCTGCCGCCTCTTCTTCTCATTCCTCTTCTTTTTCCATTTTGATTGTTGAATTGGGTAAGAATCCTTCAACTGTTTTTTCGATTTTGGATTTGGTAATTGCTTAGTTTGGAAGCCTATATGGATTTGAAGCAATATTTATTGGGTGAGTTTTGGTACGGAAATGCATAACGATGGTGAAGCACTGCGTGGTCTTCTCTGATTATTGTTAAGATTTATGGCTGTCATTGCTACCCTGACCCACTAACTTATCAACTGAAAATAGGTCCATGTTCCATATTGCTTAGGTGTATCTTCTGTTGATTGGCTTTATAAGGTAATTCTATCACCCTATTTCATCAATTAACACGGATTTATCCAGAAATTATTTCAGGAAAATCAAAATTATAACTCATACATATAGCGACTTTGATGACATCATGTTTCAGATTCAGGTCAAGCTGCAGTAACTGAATGATCAATAAGAAGCGAACAATGATGAGTTTTCACAACAAATGGCTTGGACTACAGCAAGTTTGGGAAGTTGGAGGTCTTCGTTCTTAATCATAACAGAGTAGTGGAAGAATGCAGGTGCTATTTAATTAAAGTTTAATAGGGTGCTAGCTTTTGAAACTAATACTTTTAGGCTCTTACAGCTATACCGTACTTTTTTGATAAAAATCTATACTGTTCTTGAGTTGGACTTCTAAATGAATCTATACTGTACCAGTATTTCAGTATTATCCCTCAGAGCTGCGAAAGGATCAGTGCATGTAGCGATTTGGGTATCTCCTTCCTTATTTGATTTTAATACACTTTTTATCCCTTATTCATTAGCTTTTGGATATTTATAAGCTGACTACTTTATATTATTTGCATGTTTTAAGTACGAATTAGGAAAAAAGTTTAATTTAATGACTATTTATTAGGAAAAAAATTTACTATTTATTATTTACTGTTCAGACATGGCTGTGAGAATTCTTTATCAGCAGTTACACAAGTATTTTTATTCATGGAAATGAATGTTCATTAATCAGCTATATTTATTTCTTTTCTTACGCATTGTATACTGCCTTACTCTAGCAACAATTGAAAACAGACGTTTGATTTGTATATTTAACATTTGTTTTTACCTTCCACCATCATTAACTTTTTCGGTGTAATTAATGCTATTGCTAAATTAGTGTTTATTATTTAATCCCAGGTTATAATAATGTATTAACTAATTTTCCATTATCACGTATAGAAAATATATAATTATTGAGAATGTCTTTGAATTTCAGTGATAACGATAGTTGGTAAAACTGCTCGAATTGCATTTCATTGGGGATCCAAGAGGATTTCTTGCAACAACTACAAATCTTACTATATTCTCTTCACCTCATTATAATGCCTACTCTTTAAAAGGATGATAGTGCATAATTCTAGGCTTTAATTTTATTTTAGAATGTTATTTGTTGCATGTACTGATTGCTTCTACAAAGCAGCCAATGCATTTTTAACATTTATTATTTAGTTCCTTCACGAACCATGACTTCACCAAAATAAGCAACTTTGTGTATAGATGTATAGGTACTTGGAAATAATCTCTTAATATTTTTTTATTTTCCAACTGTACTGATTAATTGATGATGCATAAATAGTATTATATGATTATCATAACATATTTTATTAGGAGATGACCGTGAGAATGCTTGATTAGTGGTTACAGAAGTATATTTATTCATGGAAATAAATCTTCACTACTCAGCTATATTTGTTCTTTTTCTTCCGCATGGTATACTACTTCAAATTAGCAATAGTTATACTATCAACAGTTGTTTCTACCTTCAGCCATCATTAAGTTTTCCGATGCAATTAATGCTACTACTAAATTAGTGCTTATTATTTAATTTCCACTTTATAATAATGTATTAAGTAATTTTCCATCTTTAGATATAGAAAGTAAATGGTTAGTAAGAATGTCTTTCAATTTCAATTATAATGATAGTCAATAAAATTGCTTGAATGACATATCATGGGAATATTATATGGTTTCTTGCTTTCTTGCAATAACTACCTATCTTACTGTATTGCATCTATGCTCACCTTATTATCATATAACATGTGCTGCAAACTACAAAATACAGTACATCACGAATTTGCATTTTTTTCACATTAATCAACCATAAAACCATATACTATCACTCTTCTTCCTTTCTTAATAGATTAGAACAATATGATAATTGCCTTGCTCTGTTCTGCTCCTACATGGTGTGAAAGGTTGTTTAATTATTCCAAATTTAATTAACCATTTCTACATTAAGTTTGTATTTCATAGCCGTTGTCCAATCTATCAGCTGTATTTCATGTATCATCGTAGAATCTAACCATGCAACCAAAACTATCAAACCACAAAGAAGTACTAATCCCATGCCTTAATTTCTTCTCATTCCAGGTTTACTGCCACTACTAAGATCAATAATGAATTATGATGCCAACGGTGGGTTTAGTTATCCTCAATAGCGATTGATATTGCAATCAGTATACATATATTGCAAAATGGTTAGTGTCACCCATTTATTTAAATAAAAGTTACATTACTTTTGTTGCTCTTATCTTATTGACCACTTTCTTTTTAATTTACCATTGAGTCATACTTTTAATACAGCTGAAATATTAGACATGGGTATCTTTTATCTTTATATTCATTCATCCATAAGCAACTAGCCAGATTTTCATCAATTACAACTTTTCTGCATGGACTGTACATGGAATAGTCAATTTACAAAAAGTACTACTATATATTATTGAGGCAAAAATATTAGTGATTAGTATATCCATCCATATACTACTTTAGGATTTAGTTTAAAGAAGTATTCCTAACAATCTGCATCAAGCTGGCTTGATCAAAATTTTATTAGTTATTTCCTTTTTTTCCATTTTTTTAAACGAAAGAAAAAGAAACTTATTGCATGATTTGGGATACCACTAAAACTGTGAATGTTATGCAACGAAAGAAGAAAAGTTTATTGCATGATTTGGGTTATCGCTGAAACATTGAATGTTATGCGATTGAAGAAAGAAACATTTATTGCATGATTGAGTTACCACTAAAACTGCAAACGCTATGCTTTATTTTTTATATTATTTTTCGTGGAGCATAATGCGATAATGTTAGTAATGACATGCCATGAAGGACAACTACGTATTATGATATGATTTTAATGCTAGCTATAGCTGCTGTAGCCGCCTAAAACCGCCATCACTACCAAGCTACATCACTTGAGTTTCTAACTTTACATAGGAAACTTACTTGATTTTTTCCGTCGATTAATTATAAATGGTGTAGTTTTCATGTGACAATTTTTATCAAGCGCTTATTTTGATATTCCTTTGGTATCGTATAAATATCATCGACTATAGTTGTTGCAAAGTCAGATCCACCTTTATCATTTTTTATCAAGTTATTAAGGTTAGCTATTTCTGCCACAGAAAGCAAACTAATTCATGCAAATCTTTGGATGTTTTATTATGGATTGCTACAGGCCTCTTCTCTCTGCATTAAAAAATTGATTTTTTTACTTTGAAATTTTTGTCCTTCTTTTTAGATGTTGTTTGCAGATTAGGTAGATGAATTTGTAAACAGATAATTTAATTTTACTTCCAGTTCCAAAATTTGTTAGTTTGATATCAAACTAACATTTCATTTAACTCATTCAATGATTTTATTGGTGCATTTTAATATGCTTCTTCTACAGGGATGACATATTGTAACGACCCGTTAAATTAATAATATTTAATAAATTAAATTAATATAATTTCTAATTTGTTTAAGAATAAATGTAGAAATTTGGTATAGTAGTTGTAACCTAGTGTAACAATAAAATTTTATGACAATAGATTTGGATAATGTAATTTGTCACTTTTTGTTAAAATGTAAATTTTAGGAAATCAATAAATGTTGAATTGAGAATATTAATAAAAAATATTAACTAAAATGAGATTCATTAATATAAAATCAGTAGTGAAGATGTCACCTTTGGTTGTAATAAAGGTGAATGCTATTAGTGGATGTCAACACTTAATAAAATTTATTTAGAATAAAAAGAATTTAAATGCATGTTTGAATAGAGTATTAAATTGATAGATTAAGCGTAAGTAATTAGAATTTAACCCTATAAGATATGGAACTGAATGTATGAATATAATTTTGTAGAAATAGTTAATTAACAACTTATTTGTCCATACCCAATTTAATATAAATAACAAAAGGGCTAGCACTTGATGTGCCTAAGTATTAATATATTGGAACTATAATAAAATAGAGAGTTTGGTAGTAAATAGAAATAAAAAGACCGTTATTAACTAGTAAATTAATAAATGGATTCTAATAATAGATAGTAATTAATGCGTGTATATTGGGCATTTGCGGATTACCAATTTTTCTACCTATTCATATAATTTATTTATGTAAATCTAAACCTATGGCAACATTTTGTTAATAAATGTTGGAAGTGAATTTGAATATATCAAAGGATAACAAGTGTTTAGGTTAACCATTTATTTTATTTAGTTAAGAAGGGAAATAGATTGAAATAAAGCTAATTTAATTTTTTTGGTTGTTAATGGGTATAGTTAAATAAGGAGAAGTTATAGGAAATAAAACGCGCACTAATGAGATGTAATATAATTCCAAAGTTATTTATACCCACAAATAGGTTAATTACTGTATAGAAAGAGTCTAAATCAATAAATGAATTTATTAAGATTACATTTATAACCTTTATGCTGATTTAAGTTCAATTAATTTATTTGATTAAATAGTGCAGTAGCGTAGTTTTGTGCGGTAGTTGAAATAACTAATTCTTTTAGGTGAAGTTAAGGCTAATTCTATGTATATATTTGACCTATTGTTGATATAGATTCTAGGAAGCAGGATCTATTAATTAAATGGAGTATTAGATTCAATAATTGCATTTATCGCATAAATAAAGAGAATATAACGGTTAAATTTGGCGTTATTGAAATTAAAAAGGAATGGGGGAATAATAATTTGAAATCATTGCAATAGATATTAATTTAAGGTTACCTTAAATAAATTAAGGTAATAAATGGAGGATAGTGTAAATATCTTTATAATACGATGATTTGTGTAGTTAGGGTAGTTTTGATTTGTCACTTAAGATGGAGGATTTTTATAAAATGTAATAAATGCAGTTTAAATTAAGGCATTGACGTTTGGGTATTTAAGACGTGATAAACTAAAATTTATTTATTTATTTGAAAATTTGAAATCCAATTTGTGGATTTATTGCAAATAAGTGAAATTTGTGTTTAACCATTACATCGATAGGAATAAATTTAATTTAAGGTTATATTAATAAAATTTGGACTAGAGAAATGATATGAATCGGTTTTAGAAGCCTTAAATATAAAATGGGAAGTAGACGAGATTTCACGTTACAACCATTTTTAAAAATCCTGATGTATGTAGAAATATTTATGAAATATAACGTAAACCAATGTTGAATCAAAAGAATAGAGTCAATACTTATTTATTCATTTAATGTGATATAACTACGAGTATGATTTATTGCAAATTACATGGAAATCTAATATAGGACATTACCTAAAAAGGAAGAGTAGATAAAATTTATGATAAACATATTTGTATATGAAGGTTATTGATTTAAGGAGAAATTAGGCAAGTTTTATGTATTTGGGTTAAGTGCAACCTTTAATAGATAAATCTAGTGCAATTAAAGAAATTGACATTTAATATTTCGATAACTTAAAATTTGATGGGATAAGAACATTTGGGTAATGAAGGGATGACAAATATTAGCTATGATTCTAGAAGGAATTAAATAGATAATGGGAAGATTAAAATCAGGTTCTAAGCAATAATTATTAAATAACAGAAGTTTAGGAGTAAAGTGAGATAATTGAAAATTTTAATCATTCATATAAGTCATTTGTTTATTAATATAAGTTAGCTAATAAATTTAACTTGGGCAATACCTATATATTGGAAACACATTTGTAAAGTGTAATTAATTGAATTCGGTGAATTGGGAATGAATCCAAGGTTATAGGAATTGATGTAATACTACGCAAATAAAAGGTAACTGCATAAAATCAATGTTTCGTAATAAATTGTAATTGATAATTAAGTAGGAATGGGTTTGAATTTGACAAAAAGGAAAATTTATTATTTGCTTACCCATCTATTCAATCTATTAAATTTGATCAGATCCATTTGCAATTAAACGAATTTATTTACAAGTTAGTATGTATTTAGCTGATAACTATAAACCAATTAGGGCAATTGGGTATATATATTACCAGTTAAGTTATATAAGATAATGGTTGACTTAATTAAGGGAGTTTATGTAATAATTTCATTTATTTTGTAAGTGGAAATAAAACGTTAATGATAACAAGTATTCAAAATTTACCATCTATTTAGTATATTAAGTATAATTGATAATCAACTGCAGCAAGTAATAAATAATAAATACGTAACGTTAAATGAAGTAATATTTGAAATTTAATATTTAGAAACTATGTAAATATAAGTGCAGATGAAATTGGGGATATTTACATATTGAAATATGAATCCAATGATAAATCAATCTAATTGACAATAAATAATGGAAAGTAAATTTAATTAAATTTTGGAAATTTAATATATATATATACAGTTATAAACCCTAGCCCCATCCTATTGTCATTTGCTGTATATTCATTTCTTCATCTCCTTCTCCTCCTCAAATGGTTGCAAAACCTAGATCTACTTCAATCCAAATTTCAATGAAAATGCAAACACTTCAGAAAAATTCCACAAAAAAAAATATATGTTAATGTTCTCGAGGCACATATATTTGTAAGTGATGAATGTGTGTCGTTTTATTTATTTTCAATTTTGAATTCAATCATCATTTTCGCCATAACTATCTCATACGAAGTCGGATTCACACGAAATTTCTTTTGTTAGGATCGTAATTTAATTCCGGATTTGATGACGCTGGTTTGGACGAATTCCGAGAAGGGCAAATTTTTGGGTTTAAATCGAATTTAAATTCGATTTAAATTCAAAAGGTGAGTGTTTTAACCCACTCACAACTACTAGAAGCTTTTATGTTTGTTAAATTAATTTTAGAAATGAATAGAAATTTATTTATGAGTATTTGGCATGTTTATTTCACTCATATTTGTTGAATTGCATTTATTAAATTTAATTGTTAATTTAATTTATTTGTTGCGTATTAATTGATAGTTAGAATTTATTTGTTTGCCTATAAACTGCTAGTTAACAGTTATATAGATTATTACTGAATATAAACTGTTAGATTAATAGTTGTTAAATTTAATCTGAATAAAATTGCCAGTTATTACCTGTTATATATTATCAAATATGAATTGTTATTGATTGATATTGCTTGATGATTGTGATTGGATGATGGGTGATGTAGATGGATATTTTATTGTATTTCATAAAATTGCAAATTATCATGCATATTTCCTTTCATTCGGGATTGTGGTTTGAAATGATATACAACCGCAAAATTTTATATTTTTTTTAAATTGCGGATTGAAATGATAAATATCCGTATTACTTGACCATAGGATAGAAAATTATATACAGGCACCGCGGTCTATATATAACTATTTTATGTGATTTCTATGGTTTGGATGGAATACGGTTTATAATAATCTTAAAGTTTATATTGTATAAATATTTTTCTTCCATATATATATATATACATATGAAGTTGAAAATTTTGAAATTAAAAGGTGTATAAAAATCTTTATTAAAAATGGAAGAAAATTAAGAAAATGGAGTTTAATAATTTATATCATATGTTTAAAGGTTAAGTTTGGAAATTTTAAGATATGATATTTATAATTGGATTTTTCCCAAAATAAATTGAAATGAATATTCTAGTATAATTTGAATTGGGAAAATATATATATATTATTACTAGAAATTGAAGTCTTATTATTTATGGATTTTATGTGAATATTCAAGACTAATTAATAGAACATTCGATTTGTTGAAAGAATAAAATCCAACTTTAGTTTGAAATATTAATACTCCAAATGGATATACGTATATATATATAAATTGAAGTGGTTTTGGAACTTGAGAGAGATAATACAAATTTTGGTTTAGACTTTAATAAAGAAATGTATTTGTAAAGCCATAAGAACTATTTTCTTTACAAAGTAACATTTAAGTTAAACCATTTAATTCATATACCGTTGAATGTCCAAACCATTCAAGTTTTTTTTTAGAAATTATGGTTTTAAATTATGATTTTCAAAATATTATGCTTTGAAAATATTTGATTTTCAGACGTTATGAAGTTAAAGCATTATGATTTTGGAAAGAATTATATATGGGATAAGTGATAAAATATGGTTTTGGGTTTTGAAATAATATCGTATTCATGGTTATGAAATGGAATGTTTATTCTGATTTTTAAAGTATAACCTATTTTTAAATGACCGCGGTGTTATAATAACGATGGGTTGGAAAAGAGACCGGGATCGGATATGGACATACTCTCTGTCGATACCGAAAACCACTTTGACTAACCGTGTACGCGGTGGAGATTCCAGAATGAAGTAGGTGGTGGCGACGTTTCCTGTAAGGTAAATACGTGGACCCGACTCCCGTGAGTTGGCATAAGGTGGCTAAAACAGGAGCGATTCTCAGGCCAATGAGGTCATTCCTCTGATCGGACCCTCCTCTTCGATATTATACTTTGATTTTGGATTGATTCAGTGGCCACTTCTATATTTTGATTTTGGGGAGTTAGTCCGAGGTGGGCGGTAACTGCGGCTACGCGTTTCCACCAGCCTGGATAGCAATTGGTATATCTACCCTGGCATTGCCTAGTTGTGTCGTGTCACCTACCATACCGAGCCTTTACTACGAGTTTCTATTTGTGTCGTACCTATGGAGTATCCTCTGGTAGCTTCCCGATCAGGAGGTATTACGGTACTGTATAGACTATTGGCATTATTTGTGTTAAGGGCTATATGGGTAACCCCTTAACGCTATTAAAAAGTAAGTTTATTTTATAAATAGACACTATTATAATAGCGCAATATACTACATAGTAAATAGTTTAACGGATCCTTAGGAGATGTAAATCCCGAACATCTCTTGAGTTACTGTACTCATATTTATTTCTGTTAATTTAACTCCCATAAGATCTTTTAGTCTGACTCGAGTGTTTTGTCTTTTCAAATTCGCTCGGGTCAGTCCGAGCGTTTCAGGATCGAAGACTTTAGCTTTGAAGGACGAAGACGAAGGAGTCTTATTATTATTATCTATAGTATTGCACCACACTCATACTGTTCCGCTGCATTGATTGTATTGGTATGTGTAACTCTGATATTTATTGTATAAAGCAAATCAAGTGTTTGTAAAATGTTTTGAACTGTATATTTATTATTATAATTTATCCTTCCGCTGTGAGATTCTGTTTTGTTTTTATTTCTTCTCTGTTTTTCTTATTTACCCCATAACAATCCGCCCTTGCGTATGCTTTGAATTGGCACGTGTGTCGGTTTAAAATGTGCGAAAAGGCGGGATGTTACAGTTGGTATCAGAGCTTTGGTTTAGCGATAAACTTTGGCTTTGTGGGGTTCGACTCTTTGTTAATAGGGTAGTAATACCCTATGGGAGTCGCTGAGTGTATATATATGAGGGAGCGTACTTGTTAGTGTTATAAAAAGATTCTAATATTGTGTTAATCGGTTCCGCTTTGTATTTATAAATTTGGTTGATGCATGGGACGCTATGTCATCAATAGGGATTTCTAAACACTTAATAGGACAGACCGACATAATATTTGTTTTTAATATAGGTGAATGAAATAATTTGGCCTATTATATTTTCTATACATAAAAATATTTTTATAAAGATATATTTTGGTTGCTATAGTTGGGTGTTAGGTAATAAAAATATTTGTAATGAATTAAAGCTAAGTTGAAATTTTAATAAATCAAATTGGAGATTTTAGAACTTAAGTCCGGGATTTTTGAAAATCTTCTTTCAAAGGATTTATGAAATATAGGGATTTGGTTTATAAGTATTTTCTTATATAAATATTTAGTATAATTCGAAAGAATTGGTTTAAAGAGGATTTTGAAGAAAATAAGTTTGTACTTTCCTCTCTGTCGCTAGAAAATAATTTCAGTGATGGCGGCCGCATCATCGACTTCTATTTTCGAGTTTCAAAGGGGAAAGGCTACTGTAGTAAATTCTACTGCAGATTTATGTTGGAAATATATGAATTTGTTTGTTTTAAATATAATTGAGATATAAAGTTATAGGAAACTAATTATCTATTATTTCAAAATAAATTGAAATTTGACCCGGAATTTAATTCTAAAATTTTCCATTAATTAATTGCTAAATTTTAGTGGAATAAAAAAAGTAAGTAATAAATGGATTGAAAACCTCTAATAAGTATGAGAATTAATGCTAAGTATAAAGGAAGTTAAATTTTTTATTATAAATAATGGTAAAGATTTATTGGAAAATCAATGAATTAAAAGAGTTGAGATTAAACTTGCATAAGTTCTTTTGCTTTTTCTTTAACATAAATAACTTACCAAGTATAAAAAGTTGAAATGTAAATTAAGAGTGGAATAGAATATTATGCAAGTAGAATTTTGGAAAAAAATGAAGTATTCAATAAATTACTGTTATAAATAAGAATTTAATGGTATTACCTTAAGTGATGATTGGAATTTTACTAAAATTAAAGGTTGTATTATTAATAGGTGATTTTAACCTTAAGAAAGTAAAAAAATGAAATTCCTTAATTTATAAAGTTTGATTGTAGGGTTATTAACTTAAGTACGCCTTAATTTCCCCTATTCTAATATAATGGAAAGTAGGAAAAATATAAATGACTGCAACCCATAGTTAATGAATGAGTAAAATCTTTCACTTATAGGAATGCACGTTATAAGGTCAATAAATTAAGTGTAAGTAGAGGGTTACTGTAATTAAATATAATGGAAACTTCAACATTAAATAAATGAATGAGATTAAAGATAAGTCGAAATTGTAATTTATAAAACAAATATATATTAATTAAAGGAATGGAGAAGAAACTTGTAAATTTTCACTTACATTCTTAAAACATACATAACTTGCCATATAATAAAAAGTTGCAATGTTAGTAGGAAAATGTAAAGGGAAATCTTACTAGTGAAGAGTAAGGTAATAAAGGTATTCTATTAATTTGCTATTATTAATGAGAATTAATTGTGTAGACTTAAGTTAAATTGGAAATTTTACTACAAGTAAAGGTAAGTAGTATAAATAGATGATAGAAACTTTAGTAAATAAATTGGAATACAAATATAATGAATTTTGTGATAAATGGAAAATGAAAATTGTAAGAAATAAAGAAATCACTCCATAAATGAAAGAAAGAAAATCAAACCATTGAAGCATGAGATAAATGTATAATAAATAAATTTGGGTGTTGGTTTGAATTGTGTTGTTTGATTTATGTTGTTGGGTAAGAAATTTGAAGTGGTTAAATGAATAAGTATCTATCTTTGTTCCATCTAAGACTGTTGAGTAAAGGATGCACTTGGTAGTTAATTCCATTTCATAAAAATTTCAAGTTTGAACCCGAACAACTATTTGTTTGATGGATTAAATGGTTGCTTTGTTTGTGTATGTATGTTGTTTGTAAGGTTGATGGTTGTTGAATTGTTTGGTTGATTAATGATTGAATCCACTTGAATAGTTCACTTTAAAATAAATATTTAACCTTTTAGATTATATAAGTGAATACAGGTGATGGAAGCAACTGCTACTGCTTTTGGTTCCATAATAATAAGCGTATATTACCCGACAAATAGGTACGTTTTCGGATTACGTTTAAAGCGCTATTTTTCCCGTGTTGGGATATAATATTTTGATAATATATGTAATATATTTGTATATTTTGATATTATATTTTCTCCAGAGTCTCTCCGTACAAAGGAGACTCTGCCAAAATTTTCCGTAAATTTTGGACTTAGAATTTTGTGAAAATATTTTCCCAACTTTAATAATTAAGTATAAATTATTATAATGATTATAAACAGGTATATTTTATTTAAGAAAATAAATATAGTAAATTATTGTTATAAGTTAATATTTGGAATAAGATGTACTGTTTTATTCTTCCTTCTCCCTTCTTTTTCCTTTTCGGGGACGAAAAGTTTTGAGTGGGGAAGATTGTAACGACCCGTTAAATTAATAATATTTAATAAATTAAATTAATATAATTTCTAATTTGTTTAAGAATAAATGTAGAAATTTGGTATAGTAGTTGTAACCTAGTGTAACAATAAAATTTTATGACAATAGATTTGGATAATGTAATTTGTCACTTTTTGTTAAAATGTAAATTTTAAGAAATCAATAAATGTTGAATTGAGAATATTAATAAAAAATATTAACTAAAATGAGATTCATTAATATAAAATCAGTAGTGAAGATGTCACCTTTGGTTGTAATAAAGGTGAATGCTATTAGTGGATGTCAACACTTAATAAAATTTATTTAGAATAAAAAGAATTTAAATGCATGTTTGAATAGAGTATTAAATTGATAGATTAAGCGTAAGTAATTAGAATTTAACCCTATAAGATATGGAACTGAATGTATGAATATAATTTTGTAGAAATAGTTAATTAACAACTTATTTGTCCATACCCGATTTAATATAACTAACAAAAGGGCTAGCACTTGATGTGCCTAAGTATTAATATATTGGAACTATAATAAAATAGAGAGTTTGGTAGTAAATAGAAATAAAAAGACCGTTATTAACTAGTAAATTAATAAATGGATTCTAATAATAGATAGTAATTAATGCGTGTATATTGGGCATTTGCGGATTACCAATTTTTCTACCTATTCATATAATTTATTTATGTAAATCTAAACCTATGGCAACATTTTGTTAATAAATGTTGGAAGTGAATTTGAATATATCAAAGGATAACAAGTGTTTAGGTTAACCATTTATTTTATTTAGTTAAGAAGGGAAATAGATTGAAATAAAGCTAATTTAATTTTTTTGGTTGTTAATGGGTATAGTTAAATAAGGAGAAGTTATAGGAAATAAAACGCGCACTAATGAGATGTAATATAATTCCAAAGTTATTTATACCCACAAATAGGTTAATTACTGTATAGAAAGAGTCTAAATCAATAAATGAATTTATTAAGATTACATTTATAACCTTTATGCTGATTTAAGTTCAATTAATTTATTTGATTAAATAGTGCAGTAGCGTAGTTTTCTGCGGTAGTTGAAATAGCTAATTCTTTTAGGTGAAGTTAAGGCTAATTCTATGTATATATTTGACCTATTGTTGATATAGATTCTAGGAAGCAGGATCTATTAATTAAATGGAGTATTAGATTTAATAATTGCATTTATCGCATAAGTAAAGAGAATATAACGGTTAAATTTGGCGTTATTGAAATTAAAAAGGAATGGGGGAATAACAATTTCATTCATAAGTTTACTTGTACAATTTCCACTATATTTTCTTATTCATATTTCAAATTTTTGCATCCTATGGTAAGTTGTATATGTGTTAAAGAATGCAAATGAAACTTATACAAGTTTTTCTCAATTCTTTTAATTAATTAAATGTTCAATAATACTATTCTTTATTATATATGTTACAAATTTAAATTTTCTTTTTATTTAATTTATACTTAGCATTAAATCTTTTATTTCCTTTAGAGGTTTCAATTATTAATTACCTACGTTCCAATTCACTCCAATAATTGAAACTATTAATAAATGGAAACTTAAGAATTAAATACCGGGTTTAAGTTTCAAATCATTTTAAAATAATAGATAAAGGTTTATACTTAAAACTTAGGGGATTTCAGCCTCAAGGAAAAAGTTAGAAAAAAATTTAGTTTCAGGGACAAGAAGTTAGTTTTTTAGGCTGAAGGACACTTTTTAGTGTAAATCACAGAATGATAGTTGTAACTATCATTTTCAGTTTACACTAAAAAGCGTCCTTCAGACTAAAAAGCAAACTTGTTGTCCTTAAGACTAATTTTTTTTTCAACTTCTTCCTTGTGCCTATTTACCTGTAAAACTTATATATCCAATTGTACTTAAAACAATTTAAAATTTATATTTGCTTATCAAAATAAATCAACGGTAAAACTACAACAGTGGCCTTCCCACTTCGAAGCTCGAAAATGAATATTGATGATGCGTGCACTTATCATCGAAATTGTTTTCCAACGACAGAGAAGGAGTACATAACTTATTTCTTTCCAAAATTTCTTTAAAACAATTCTTTCAAATTATATTGAAATATTTATATCAGAAAATACTTTTAATAACATCATTATTATGTTCCAAAATCAATTGAAAGAAATTTTCAGACACTGGAACTTAAGTTCTTAAATTTCCAATTTCATTTATTTATTTTCAATTTTTTTTTCTCAACTATTATTTATAAATTCATTACCCAACAACCAATATATAGCAACCAAGTATATATCTTATTTATAAAATTTTATATTATTTTATGTATAGAAAATATAATAGGCAAAAATATTTCATTCACCTATATTAAAACAAATATTATGTCGGTCTGTCCTATTAAGTATTTAGAAATCCCTATTGATGTCATAGCGTCCCATGAACCAACCAGAATTTATAAATACAAAGCGGAACAGATTAACACAATATTAAAATCTTTTTATAACACTAACAAATACGCTCTCTCATATATATACACTCAGCGACTCCCATAGGGTATTTCTACCCTATTAATAAAGAGTGAGACCCCATAAAGCTAAGGTTTATCGCTAATCCAAAGCTCTGATACCAGATGTAACGTCCCGCCTTTTCGCATACTTTAAATCGACACATGTGCTAATTCAAACCATACGGAAGGGTGGATTGTTATGGGGCAAATAAGAAAAACGAGAAAGAAATAAAACAAAACAGAATCTCATAACGGAAGGATAATATATAATAATCAAATATACAGTTCATGAAGCTGTTTACAAAATATTTAATTTTACTTACACAATATATATCAGAGTTGCATATACCAACAAAAAAATCGATGCAGCGGAATACAGTGTGTAGTGGAACAATATAATATAATAATAGTAATGAAAACTTCGTCTTCGTCCTCTAGAAATAAAGTCTTCAATCCTGAAATGCTCGGACTGACCCGAGCGAATTGAAAAGACAAAACACTCGAGTCAGAACTAAAAGATCTTATATAAGTTAAATCAACAATAAATATGAGTGCAGTAACTTAAGAGATGCCCGGGGTTCACATCTCTTAAGGATCGGTTAAACTATTTACTATGTAGTAATATTTCGCTATTATAATAGTGTCTATTAGTAAAATAAACTTACTTTAAAATAGCATTAAGGAGTGACCCAATATTCCCCTTAACACATAATATATTCCCATAGTCTATACAGTACGGTAATCTCCCCCGTACTGCGCATCGTCAGAGGGCACTCCATAGGTATGGTACAAAACAAAATCATATAAGGCGCGCTAGGGTAGGGGACACGGCACAATTAGGCAATGCCAGGGTAGATATACCAATTGCTATCCGGGCTGGTGGTAACGCATAGCCACAGCTACTTCCCACCTCGAGCCACACCCCAAAAAGAAAAATCAAAAGTGGCCATCGAATAAATCCAAAAGTCAAAGTATAATATCGAAGGGATGTGTCCGATCAAAGGTGCTATCTCATTGGCCCGAGAATCTCTCCTATTTTAGCCACATTATGCCAACCTACGGGAGTTGGGTCCACGTATTTACCTCAGAGGAAACGCCACCACCATCCTACTTCATTCTGGAATCTCCACCGCGTACACGGTTGTTAAAGTGGTTTTCGAAGTTGGCAGAGAGTATAATAACTTCCGATCCCGGTCTCTTTGACAACCAAACGTTATTATAACACCGCAGTCTCTTTACAAAGTTTATACTTTAAAACCAGAATAAAATAACCATTTCAAAACCATATAATTACGATGTCATTTCTATTTTAAAACCCAAATCAATATGATAACATTTTTTTTCACATATATCCTTTTTCAAGAAATCTATATGCCTTGCAATCTATGGCTTTTAAACATAACTTAATACACTTCAATGGTTTAGATATTTAATTACTTCAAAAATTAAAATCGCTTCTTTAATTTTACAAATAAAGTCCAAATACTGATTTGAACCTCTCAATAAACCATTTCAATTTATATATTTCAAAGCTTTATATATTCCACCATTTCAAAACTAATTCTTTGATAATTCCATATATATCAATTTCAATTACTATTATTTAGATTTGAAATGTTTACTTAATAAATTCCAAATAGTTTAAGTAAAACTTTTAACTTCAAACCACAGGATATTCTTTCAGTTTATTTAACTTGGTAAATTCATTTATCTCAACTTTATATTCATTCAAATTACTTTAAACCAAATCAAGTTATAAGAATCATATCCTTTAAAATTTCCATTTTTATTTAAATTCCAAATCAAATTTATTCAAGCATAGTTCTTAAATAATTCAATTTAAACCAATTTCATATTTATCTTCCAACTTAGATTTCATTTAAGTCAATTAAAACTCTATGTATACAATATCTTAAATAGGTACTAAACCATAGAATGTAAAACAATCAAACGCAATTTCTATACTCATTTTTATAAATGAATTTTTATACATAGCTCAAATACAAAAATGTAACTATATATAAAATAATATTTATATAACATCAAATTTAATATTTATTAAACCGTATATTCCTTTCCAAAACCATAGAAAATCATTTCAAAATATTATATATATAGACCGACGGTGTCTGTATATATTTTTCTATCCTATGGTCAAGTGATACAGATATTTATCATTTCAATCCGCAATTTTAAAAATAAAAATACGGTTGTATATCATTTCAAACCGCAATCCCGAATGAAATGTTAATGCACAATAACATGCAGTTTATAACCATATAAAATACAGCATCCATTCATCCAATATCAACCATCAACCATTTATCACAATCATCATCAAATTCAAACAATAGCATCAATATAGAACAGATAATAAACAACAGGTATTAAATAGTAATTTATATTCAATGAAAAATTAAATAACTATTTAACTGGTAGTTTATATGAAATGACCTGGAAATTTCAATCCAGAAAATTCCAAATAGTTAGGAAAAGAAGAAAAGAGAAAGAAGAAGAAACAGTAACAAGTCACAGAAACCTCACACTCGTTGCGGATCAAAATATAATATCACATAAATAACAGTTTTACAAAGAAGAACTGTATCAGTACACTTATATTTCATACATCAGAGCTACAACCATTACTCATCACTGGACAGTTTAAAACAACATGTCCTAGTTATACAATAATATATCACAGCGGGAAAACACTCCATAAGTTCCTGCCATCCAGCTCGCCTCCTGAACTCCGAAATGTCCTTATCTGAAAATCTGTAATACTCGGTCTGACCCGAGCATTACAATGTAATACCCGGGTCAGGCTGGAAACCAGCGTGAGTAAACCCATATAATTAGAAATACTAAGTTCAAACCATAAAAGAAAACCCGGATAACTCGTACTTCACTACGAATTCCTTACTTGTTATGCTCATACACTTATTTCATAACTCAAATTCTATGTATTCTAACTTAGTTCAAGGGTCCATATTATTCCATTCCAACCTATTGACATCACATATAAAGAATTATTGGAAATTTCTAATCGAAGTGGTTTCGAGTATTAACTAATACCCGACTTCGGTCTCTTCGAATCCAATGTCATTTTAGCCCAAATTATCCATTTAAATACAATTCAACTTTAATTACCAGATAACACTTTTACACCGCAATTCATAATTGATAGATAATCACATTATCGGCGTCCATCCAACAAATCATATCACAAAGCAATTCATATCAGAGATATCAACCAATTCAAAGTACTCATCACCCTTCTATCATTAATAAGCAAGATTTGTCATTTCCATTAATTACATGAACTATTGATCCTTTAATTACTTTCATTTGTTAATTATTCTTAAATTTCATTTAATAATTATCCTTTAACTTAATTACATTCATTAATCAACCTTGATTGATCATAATCAGAAATTATCTTTCCTAAATTACTCCATCAATTAAACCAACTCCTTGATTAATTATATTAATTAATCCTTTATTTACATTGAGTAATTATCACTTAATTCCTTCCTCCAGGTAATTATCCACTCATTACTTCACTAAGGAATTACACCTCATTAATTACCTTATGTAATTATACTTAATCTTTAATTAATTATATTTATTAATCACCCTGTAATTACCATTACTAATTACTTCCATTAAGTAATTATACTAAAAAAATTCCATAAATGAATATCTTTAATTAATTAATAAAATTAATTATTAAAATTAATCACATTAATTAATTGTTAAATAATCTCAAGTTAATAACCTTCATTAACTACTAACAATTCTTTAATTACTTTTCTTAAGTAATTATACTTACATTAATCAATATTAGTTACGAATTAATTAATCTTTAATAACTCATTAATTAGTTCTAATTATTTAATTTATCAAGTTTTAAGTGTAACTTAATTAATCTTTAATTACTTGACTAATTAATCTTTGGCCATTAATTAAAAATCTATTCTTATCAAATTAATGATTCTTAATTACCAATTAAATATTCTTAATTAATTAACTTTAAACCTTAATTTATTAAAATCCTTAATTACTAAATTTATTAATTCAAATCATTAATAAATTAAATCAGTTAATTATCTATTTTAATTACCTTAACAATTTTAATGAATCACAAATCATTAAATTATTAATTACCCTTAAGATAAAAAAATTATTACTTAATCAAAGCATAAAAAAACAATTTACTTTTAAATCTACTTTTAAATTTCATTTTAAATTTCATTTTAAATTTAAGATTTTAAAATGAATACAAATTTATTTAAAACAAGGTTTAAAAACGTTAAAGATATATCCATTTATAAAGAAGTTTGAAAGAATTTAAAACCCAATTCATTTTTAAATTCAAATTTTATTTTTGAAAATACACCTAAACAAACCAGATTGTTTAAATTATATTTAAATTTAGTATGATTCCAGATTACTTATTCAAAACTTACTTACATTTTAAATTCCATCTAAAATTCAAATCATTTAACCATTTAAAATTCTAACTATTCAACCATTTTAAAAATAGTTAAATAAATTTAAATTTAAAACTTTACTTATTTTAAAAACTGAAGTTTAAACTAAATTCCATATTTCAAAAACTCAGATTTAAACTTATTTCAAATTCCTATTTTACAATTTAAAACTTACAGTTTAAATTCTAAATCAATATACTTTTATAATTAAAAGATTTAAAACCAAATTTAAATTTCAAAATTCAAATTATTTCAAACTCAGATTCATATTAATTTGAAACCAGATTCAAACTCATTTTAAACTTATTTTAAATTTCCAGTTTGCATTTTAAACTTTACTTTTAATTTTTAAAACTGAAACAGGTTTCTGTTTTTATTAAAACCTGAAACAACATCAATACCCGAGCAACTCGAATTTTACTTCGAGACAAAACCTTAACTGCTTCGAGCTAATCCTCAACTTACTCGAGACAAACCCGAGTAAACAAAACCCCTCAACCCAAACATTCACCAGCAGATCCACCAACCCCTGTGCACCTGTACAGTGCCTCCGGCCACCGCTGACCAACTACGCGACCTCCCCACAGTCGTTAATCATCAACTCAGACCAACCATACAACAACTCCATCGATTAATACTCGAAATCAAAATCGAGACAAAGGTTTCAAACCTGGAATAGGCACAATAGCTCAACATCCCAACCTGTCAACACCTCGTTCACGCGCCACCGGCCATTGTTACCCCTAAAACTCCGGCGAAGTCTTCAACAACCCATCATCTTCCAATGCCCAAGAAATAGTTGAACTCGATCAACAAAGGAGATCGAACTCAAGAAAAATCTGTAACCCAGTAAAACTAGGGTTCCAAAGCTTCAAATCACTACCACAACTTCTCTCATGTATTAAATCACCATCAACAATTTTCTTAGCATCAACAATCACCCCTCTACCATCTGGAAGAACTCAGTTCCCTCCAGTTACATAGATCATCAAGAAATCAAGAATTCCCATTCCAGTAAATAACCAAACTGCACCTTTATCCTATTCCTAAAAATCTTGAATTTACTTTTAAAATTCAAGGTTTGATTCAAGGATTCCACTGATGTTACTGAATTAATGAATTTAGAAGTATGAAATTTTCCACTTATACTTATTTTTACTCTGCTATTTCATTTTCCAGGCAATACAAAAATTATTCAATTTACATAAATTTTTAAAATTTTCTTTATCATGTAATAAACAAATTTCATTCAATTTCTGAATCATAACAACAACCAGATCAAAAGAAAAGAAATTTTTATCAATTTGAGCTTGTACTATGCGGACAGTAACTTAGGTAATCAAACATGCATCACATCCATACTTATATATACACAGCAATATATTTAACAATATATGTGTAAAATTCTACTTATTTCTACAGATAAATCAAAAAACCATATTTCATACTTAAATTTTAAAATGTAAAGTTACTCACCTCTTAATGAACAAACAGAGAACAGTTTGATTTGCTCTGTAAATCTGGAATTTCCTTTGAGATTGAGATGATCTAATGTTGAATCTAGCTTGAATCTAAGCTTCAGGTCGAAGATTGAAAATGATTGTAGTTTTGAAATTTATTTCTTCTTGATTTGTTCCCTGGTTTCTTACAGGCTTAGGTTAGTTTCAAATTTTTTTTATTAAAACACTAACTTACACAATTTTTTCTTTTTAAGAAAAACAAATGTTGCCATTTGTTTCTCGCATGCTAATTCAACTTACACATGTCTATACATTTTTTTATTACCTTACAAGTGTAAAAGAAAACCTTTATTTATATTACTTTTACACTTACATATAATTTCTATCACACTTATATACAACTTATATATATATTTAAATAAGGTATGAACCTCTATTAAACCTCACTTAGGTCCATTTTATTTTTAATACCCTTTTTGAAAATCATTAGATTAAATTCAAACCAAGCTTCCTATTCACAATTTACATATATATCTATAAAATTAGAAACATTATCTTAAATCCAATTTATTTTGAGATATTATCTTTTAGATTTAAATTTTAACCCAAATTCAAATTCATTTTCAATTTAAAGTCCTATTTTGAAATCAGATCAAATGTATGTATGTATTAAGCAACACAAATTAAATTTGTAAATCTAATTTCATTTAAATCTATGTATATATGAAACAACCCGACTTTCTCACCACATAAAATCGCATCATTTTTAAGAAAGAAAGGGATAGAAAAGAGAAAAGACAGAGAAGAAGAAAGAAAAAACATCAGAATCTAAACAGCGGAACGAATAAATTATAGTAATCACATAATATATTACATAGTATCATATACATCAGAGATACACAGCTAAAACAACACATACTAGACAGTTATAAACACCTGTCTAGTCATACAACTCAATACAACACAAAGACAAACGACTCAGAGAACACACAGCGGAATATTATATAGCTACACGTAGAAGCCTCCTGCTCCATTGCTCCTCCAGAAGTCATCAAGCCAACCTGAATTCACTGTCTAATCGTAAAAATTTGAGTACCCAAGAATTTATGAAAAACAGAATAAACACCGGGTCAGACATGGGTCTGGTGTGAGTAAACGGTTTAAAGTTGCTTAATTTTTAAAAACCTTTTGAAAGAAAAGGTATCACGTAAGACTTCCCACACATAAATATGGAAAAAAAATTACCTTACGCTAACCAAACATTTGGTAGGAAATTCAATGATATTATAATAGGTGTAACGACCCGCCTTTTTGGACAGTTTAAACCGACGATCAAATACACATGCCGGTTCCAAACCATTAAAAAAAGGCAGATGGTTATTGGGATAATTAAGAAAAGAAAAGAAATAAAGGAAATGAAACAACATAGAATCTCGCAGCGGAACGATAAAATATAATAGTCAAATAAACAGTTCATGAAGCTGTTTACTATACTTAGACAATTATTTATACAACATTTATCAGAGTTATACATATACAACAGAACAAATAAATAATGCAGCAGACAACATGATGCACAGATAATAATAGTAATAGTATACCAAATCTTCGTCTTCGTCCTCCAGAATAGATCTTCAAAAATCTGAAAACTCAGGACTGACCCGAGCATAATGAAAAGACAAAACACTCGAGTCAGGACTAAAATATCCATATGAAAGTTAAATCAATCGTAAATAAATATGAGTGTGACGGCGTCAGAGATGTTTACGGGGTTTGACATCTCATATCCAGTGTCAATGTGCGTGCAATAACTTAAGAGATGTTACGGGATTTTCCACCTTTCAAGGATCCGTTAAACTATCTACTAGGTAGTAATGTACGCTAAGTAGATAATGTCTATCAGTAATATAAAGTATCAAAATAGCGTTAAGGCGTTACCATAATCCCCCTTAACACATTTTATATTCCCAAAAGCATATACAAGACCGTAGTTTCCCCAAAACCGGAAGTCACCAGAGGGCAATCCATATACTCAAGGTACAAACCAAAACGTAGTGGTCGCGAATAGGATAATCAGTATGACAAGGTACATGAGGCGATACCAACTAGGATACTAGTAGTTGCGTGATCCGGACTGATGTTGAACATAGCAGCTACTACCTCAACACCGCGAAACAACACTCCCAAATCAAGGGGTGCACCCAAATCAAATCACAAATGTAATAGATATGGTATCGAAAAAGTGTGTCCGCTAGAGGTGGCGAACCTCAATGGCCCGGCGCGGCTCCTGTTTTAGTCATGTCAAGGGTCATCCAATATCGTTCTCTTTCTTCAGTCAACGCATTCACCAAACCATCCACTTCATTCTGGATCAACACTCCGCGTATAATAGTTATTAAAGTGGTTTTCGGTATCGACAGAGAGTATGTCCATATCCGATCCCGGTCTCTTTAATAACTACGTATTATTACACTGATGACTCTTTTATATTTCAAATTGATTCATGATTGATAACAAAATATCATATTCGCTTTAAAATCAAATCCATTTCAAAATCATCATATATTCAAAATTATCAATTTTGTCCGATAAATCAATTTCACTTCAAAATTTGATTCGAATTCAATTTAGGTTATAATCTCTACTTTAACCTAGTTCGTATTTAAACCAAAGGTTTAAATATAAACATTTCCGTCTCTTTAACCAGTTTGAATTTAAGAAAATAGTTTAAATAGTTTAAAATAGTTAAATAATTCAAAATAGTTTAATAGAAAATATTTAAATAGTTTAATCGAAAATAATTTGAATATAAAATGGTTTATATATAAAATAGTTTGGAAAAAATCAAAAATTATTTGATAAATAATTCCAAAGTCAAACCGGTCAACTTCCCAAATTTCCTATCCAAATCAAATCCAAATTCCATTTCGATTTAATCGATTTATTCCAATTTCAACCTGAATAAATTTCTATTCCACGTAAATTTCGATTTCAATTCACAAATTTCTTTAAATTTCAATTCAATTCCAAATTAATTTAAATCTAAATTTCAAATAAATTTTCAATTCCAAACTCAAACTTGAAATATCATTTCATATCAATTTTCTTAGAAATATTCAGAGTTCGATTAAAAGTCCAATCTTTTAAAACAAATCAACTTTCAAAATTTTACACCGTATTTCAATTTTCAATTTAAATCTAAACTTCGATTTTATTTAATAATTTCGTTTACCAAGTTTAAATTCTAACATTTCGAGCTCCAATTCAAAATAATTCAATTTCCATAAATTGGATTTTATTCTTAAAATCAATTCATTTAAATAATTTCAAAACAACTTTTAAAATCATTTAATTTATCCAACTCGGTGTCCGTATATAATTTTCTAACCTATGGCCAAGTGATTAGTTATTACAATTAAATGTCAGGGATGAATATATCATTTAAATCAATCACAGTGTCATATGTATGCATAGCAGGATATATATAAACAAATAAACATCCAAACATTTAAATATCAACCAATAACATCCATCGAAATACATCATCCAATAGGCAATACAATTCACGGCAATTTCATATTTATCAATGTCAGGTAATTTAATCGCAATTCAATTTTAATTTAAATTTAACTGTCAATTTAATTTTTTTAACGGTGAATTCAAATGACAATCAATATGATAATTAAATTTTATCAAACAACAACAAATAAAAATCATAACTATGCATAATGTCAAATTTAACTAGCATAAAGATATTCAGTACGTTGTGAGCGTTATAAAGCACTCACCTTGATTTTACGATTTTAAATCAAATCGAACGACGTTCGATTTAACATAAAATTTTAATGAGCTCCAAACACTTTCGGATCTGCACTGCAGCGCAGCTCTCATCTCCGTGATTCCGGCGCTTCTTCCCCAACGTGAAATTCACGTATGCAAACCTATTAGCCGCCGATCTTCAAGCAATTTTCATGACCACCTCGTCGACTTTCAGAACGATCAGCTAGTGCCACCACGAAGCCCTTCACCAGAGCCACCTATGCGCCAAGTTTCATCCCGTCATTCGCCGTCGTTTGCACGCAATCTAAGGAAATACGTACACACTTCCAAATCAGATCTGGACGAATCCATGAAAAATTAGCATACATCAACCGTATGGATTTGAAGAGCTCGTCGAGGTTTACACTTTTGCTTTTGGAATTTTTCGATTTCGTCGAACGGATTGAGAGATATTAAGGAAAGAAGATCGGCAATTTCTGGCCATGGAATAGGTGGCGGCCATGATTTAGAATTAGGGTTTCTGGATTAAAATAATAATAAAACTGTCTCGGTTTGCGTGCGTATTTATATAGGTAGGTCCAAAATCATCCGAACTCCAATCGAGACGTGCCGCCAGGCGTTTATAAGGTTTTACCCCCATTCCGGACGCAATGGAACTAGTTTCAAGGCCTAATTCGATCATATCTAGAAGATAGCTTTTCGAAGTCGATTATTTTAATTAAATTCGAAATTAAATTTCTACGCGTTTCAAGCTCGCACGGCCAAACGACAAGTCCAATTGCTACGAAAATTGAAATCCTACCATAATTTACTATTACGGATCCGATGAAACAAGTTTCGTCGAAATCCGAGACTGTTTGAAAAATGGCTATTTTAACTCGTCAATTAAATATTAAAATATTCAATTTTCACAAATTTACTTTTAATTCGATTTTAAAGGTTCTACAACATCATTCTAACTTTAATATGATAAAATAGAATTTTACAAATCATTTTTAATCATATTAAACCCGTTATCCAATTATTCAAATAATTTCAAATATTAAATTATTCAACAAATTACATTAATAATCATTTTCCTTCAATAATCACCTTAAATTTTCTAATTAAAATAGCTAAAAATACGGGTCGTTACACTCTCCCCCACTCAAAACATTTCGTCCCCGAAAAGGAATAGAAGGGAAAAGGAACTAAGTATAGAATTCAACATTAGATATATTTTATTCAAAGTTACCAACTTATAAAACAATGAAATTCCATTTATAAAGTCATAACTACGCTTCCACAATGTTACTCCGAATGGCTTTCTAAATTTAAAAGTTAGTTATCAAAACAAGTTATAAAATTTAAAAACTTGAAAATTTTTCTAACACCCGGATTCACGGAAAATTTCGGCAGGGTCTCCTTTGCGCGGCTCGATCGAAATTTTTTACAATTCAATATATAACACAAATATAACCAATATATATCAAATATACATCTCATCTCAATGATGAGGCATCCCATATCTGGGGAAACAACATATATATATCACCAATACCATATAAAACCATAAGCGTACCTTTTATTTAGCATTTATTAGCAGTTTACTTACATTTTGTATTTAGCACAGAAGCGAGCTCTACAACGAAGCGCAACCCCTTTGCTACCTACTAAAATGCTCAATAACTAAGTTAGAACCATGCATATAAAGATAGATCGATATATTTAGCCTGCACAACATATATATAACCTATTTAGCTTCAAAACTGAGATTCCAATTTCAGAACAGCAAACAAATCTCAGTTTTAGGTCACCTAAGCTATAAAATTTGGCAATAGAATCTAAACAAAAGTTGTTGTATTCATTTCAAGCTTTCCGGAATGTCCAAAATCATCGAATTCGGACCATACATTCAAAAGTTACTGCCGTTTTACTTAGAGGATACGCCTCAGCCTGGGCAATGAATTACGCAGGTCAGCGACGTTCACCCACGTTTTCGACCATCTAAACGATATCAAAACTCAAAACACTTAAAACAAAAGTTTTATCTTAAGTTCTTAGCTTTCCATAAAGTGCAAGATCATCAAAATCCGATAAACCAGTCAAAAGATATGGCGAAAATACTAAGGGTGTATACTACTGATTTTACTTATTTTTACACAGGACAGCGAGTAACATTCAAGTTTTTAACCAAGTAGACGAAGAAATTTTCTCAAGTTATCTAAACAAAAGTTGTACTATAGTTTCTAAGATTTCCGAAAAGTCCAAAATCGTCGAATTCCGTTTAGCCATTTAAAAGTTATGGTTGTTTTCGTTTCAGCATATATTGGACAATGTTGGATTTTTTTTTCTTCCAAAAATTTGCTTTTATTATTTCAAAGTACAAAACATCAAAACTTCAAATTTTTTAAAGAACAATCATAAACACAAAGTCATCTATTTTCTTATTCATCCATGCAATAGGTTTACATTCAATTTGTTTTCGATTTATTCAAGTTTGTTTCGTTCACATTTTTAATTCAAGTCAATTTGCTCCCAATTTGAATTTAATTATTTAAAATTTTCTTCGTTTATTCAATTCCATTAACACTAATGAATTCTACTTAATCAATTATCATCCATCTAACAACCAATGCATATCAAACATTAACATCCATCCAAAATCTACACTAAATCAATTATACATTTCCAAGTCAATTTTAATTTCATACACTTCCAAGTTTATTGACATTTAGTTATATTCAAATTTAATTAGTTTCCATTTACCAATTTTATATTTCATTAAGTTTAAATTTTATTCATTCACTTATACATGTATCATTCATTTTACAGTTTAAATTTCTTTTATATTTACAACTATCAATAGACCTTTACATTTTATTTTTCACTCTCACACTGGTATATTATTTCTCTACTTATCCTTATTAGCATTTTAAACCCTTTAAGTATTTGGTAAGTTATAGTTATGCAAATAGAATGTAGTTAAACAACATACAACTTTTTTTCATTTAAAGTTGAATTTTCAATTTATCAATTCTTAAGTCATTACTTAAATTTCACTATAATTTAATTTCACATTTACATTCACATATAGTATTTTCATTTTATATTAACATAATTGTGAATCACCTTTAAATGTTAATTTAAATTCCAATTATTTACTAACAATTTTATTTATATTTGCAAACCATTAATTAAATGCATATTTCATTATTCAAACCTATACTTGTATATTATCCAATTAACAATTCATATAACATTTTTGAACTTCTTAAGTATTTTGGTAAGTTATATCTAAGCTATAGAATGAAATTTAATACTATGCGAGTTTTACAGTTTCAATTTTATTTTAAGTTCATAATTTCCTAATTCTAAGGATTTCTACTTCAATTGATATTTTCACTTAGCTCTTAGGTTCATTTCTCATTTCACAATTCAGAAGTTCCTTAATGATTCAAGTCTAAATTCATTTCAATCATAAAAAAAAATCATTAATTATTAAAGAACTTAAGAATTCCAATCTCGGTTTCATTTCAAATCAAGGTTTGAAATAATATATAATTATATAATTTATATATCAAATCATACTATAGAGAATGCAAAACAAAATAAAATTTGAGTCAAAACAAGGTTTAGACAAGCTATTAAATGGTCTCCCCCACTCGGACTCTCGAAAATAAACGCTAATGATGCGTGCACACATCATCGAAATCATTTTCTAGCGTCAAGAGAAGGGAATATAACACTTATCATAAAAAAAATCCTTCGAAAACAATTTCAACTCAATTATACTATCATATAATGCTCATATTATATTTTTCAAATTCTTGTAAGTCAATCTCAAACACCGGAATTTAAATTCCCAAATCCAAGTTAAAATTCATTTATATTCATTATCAATTGTGTTTACAAGATTTCATTTTCCTAAATCCATTGTTATTTAATCAATTGTTGTAAATATTGACTGATCAAACAATAACGATAATAATCTAATATTATCATCTCCTAACAATCAATTCAATCAAAATGAATAAATATTCAAATAATTCTTTTATATAAAATATATTCCAAAATGATATTGTGTTGGTTTGTCCTATTCGAGTGTTTAGAAATTCCTATCGACGCCTTGGCGTCCCAAGTATCGACCAGAATTCATAAATACTCAACGGAACAAATTAACACAATATAAAACCATTTTATATCAAATAACAAGTACGCTCTCTCATATACACTCAACTCATTCATATAGTTTACCTCTATTTCAATGAGTTATTCCCCACTAGAGCCAAGGTTTATCGCTAAACCAAAGCTCTGATACCAACTGTAACGACCCGCCTTTTTGGACAGTTTAAACCGACGATCAAATACACATGCCGGTTCCAAACCATTAAAAAAAGGCAGATGGTTATTGGGGTAATTAAGAAAAGAAAAGAAATAAAGAAAATGAAACAACACAGAATCTCGCAGCGGAACGATAAAATATAATAGTCAAATAAACAGTTCATGAAGCTGTTTACTATACTTAGACAATTATTTATACAACATTTATCAGAGTTATACATATACAGAACAAATAAATAATGCAGCAGACAACATGATGCACAGATACTAATAGTAATAGTATACTAAATCTTCGTCTTCGTCCTTCAGAATAGATCTTCAAAAATCTGAAAACTTAGGACTGACCCGAGCGTAATGAAAAGACAAAACACTCGAGTCAGGACTAAAATATCCAAATGAAAGTTAAATCAATCGTAAATAAATATGAGTGTGACGGCGTCAGAGATGTTTACGGGGTTTGACATCTCATATCCAGTATCAACGTGCGTGCAATAACTAAAGAGATGTTACGGGATTTTCCACCTTTCAAGGATCCGTTAAACTATCTACTAGGTAGTAATGTACGCTAAGTAGATAATGTCTATCAGTAATATAAAGTATCAAAATAGCGTTAAGGCGTTACCATAATCACCCTTAACACATTTTATATTCCCAAAAGCATATACAAGACCGTAGTTTCCCCAAAACCGGAAGTCACCAGAGGGCAATCCATATACTCAATGTACAAACCAAAACGTAGTGATCACGAATAGGATAATCAGTATGACAAGGTACATGAGGCGATACCAAGTAGGATACTAGTAGTTGCGTGATCCGGACTGATGTTGAGCATAGCAGCTACTACCTCAACACCACGAAACAACACTCCCAAATCAAGGGGTGCACCCAAATCAAATCACAAATGTAATAGATATGGTATCGAAGAAGTGTGTCCGCTAGAGGTGGCGAACCTCAATGGCCCGGCGCGGCTCCTGTTTTAGTCATGTCAGGGGTCATCCAATATCGTTCTCTTTCTTCAGTCAACGCGTTCACCAAACCATCCACTTCATTCTGGATCAACACTCCGCGTATAATAGTTATTAAAGTGGTTTTCGGTATCGACAGAGAGTATGTCCATATCCGATCCCGGTCTCTTTAATAACTACGTATTATTACACTGATGGCTCTTTTATATTTCAAATTGATTCATGATTGATAACAAAATATCATATTCGCTTTAAAATCAAATCCATTTCAAAATCATCATATATTCAAAATTATCAATTTTGTCCGATAAATCAATTTCACTTCAAAATTTGATTTGAATTCAATTTAGGTTATAATCTCTACTTTAACCTAGTTCGTATTTAAACCAAAGGTTTAAATATAAACATTTCCGTCTCTTTGACCAGTTTGAATTTAAGAAAATAGTTTAAATAGTTTAAAATAGTTAAATAATTCAAAATAGTTTAATAGAAAATATTTAAATAGTTTAATCGAAAATAATTTGAATATAAAATGGTTTATATATATAATAGTTTGGAAAAAATCAAAAATTATTTGATAAATAATTCCAAAGTCAAACCGGTCAACTTCCCAAATTTCCTATCCAAATCAAATCCAAATCCCATTTCGATTTAATCGATTTATTCCAATTTCAACTTGAATAAATTTCTATTCCACGTAAATTTCGATTTCAATTCACAAATTTCTTTAAATTTCAATTCAATTCCAAATTAATTTAAATCTAAATTTCAAATAAATTTTCAATTCCAAACTCAAACTTGAAATATCATTTCATATCAATTTTCTTAGAAATATTCAGAGTTCGATTAAAAGTCCAATCTTTTAAAACAAATCAACTTTCAAAAATTTACACCGTATTTCAATTTTCAATTTAAATCTAAACTTCGATTTTATTTAATAATTTCGTTTACCAAGTTTAAATTCTAACATTTCGAGCTCCAATTCAAAATAATTCAATTTCCATAAATTGGATTTTATTCTTAAAATCAATTCATTTAAATAATTTCAAAACAACTTTTAAAATCATTTAATTTATCCAACTCGGTGTCCGTATATAAGTTTCTAACCTATGGCCAAGTGATTAGTTATTACAATTAAATGTCAGGGATGAATATATCATTTAAATCAATCACAGTGTCATATGTATGCATAGCAGGATATATATAAACAAATAAACATCCAAACATTTAAATATCAACCAATAACATCCATCGAAATACATCATCCAATAGGCAATACAATTCACGGCAATTTCATATTTATCAATGTCAGGTAATTTAATCGCAATTCAATTTTAATTTAAATTTAACTGTCAATTTAATTTTTTTAACGGTGAATTCAAATGACAATCAGTATGATAATTAAATTTTATCAAACAACAACAAATAAAAATCATAACTATGCATAATGTCAAATTTAACTAGCATAAAGATATTCAGTACGTTGTGAGCGTTATAAAGCACTCACCTTGATTTTACGATTTTAAATCAAATCGAACGACGTTCGATTTAACATAAAATTTTAATGAGCTCCAAACGCTTTCGGATCTGCACTGCAGCGCAGCTCTCATCTCCGTGATTCCGGCGCTTCTTCCCCAACGTGAAATTCACGTATGCAAACCCATTAGCCGCCGATCTTCAAGCAATTTTCATGACCACCTCGTCGACTTCCAGAACGATCAGCTAGTGCCACCACGAAGCCCTTCACCAGAGCCACCTACGCGCCAAGTTTCATCCCGTCATTCGCCGTCGTTTGCACGCAATCCAAGGAAATACGTACACACTTCCAAGTCAGATCTGGACGAATCCATGAAAAATTAGCATACATCAACCGTATGGATTTGAAGAGCTCGTCGAGATTTACACTTTTGCTTTTGGAATTTTTCGATTTCGTCGAACGGATTGAGAGATATTAAGGAAAGAAGATCGGCAATTTCTGGCCATGGAATAGGTGGCGGCCATGATTTAGAATTAGGGTTTCTGGATTAAAATAATAATAAAACTGTCTCGGTTTGCGTGCGTATTTATATAGGTAGGTCGAAAATCATCCGAACTCCAATCGAGACGTGCCGCCAGGCGTTTATAAGGTTTTACCCCCATTCCGGACGCAATGGAACTAGTTTCAAGGCCTAATTCGATCATATCTGGAAGATAGCTTTTCGAAGTCGATTATTTTAATTAAATTCGAAATTAAATTTCTACGCGTTTCAAGCTCGCACGGCCAAACGAAAAGTCCAATTGCTACGAAAATTGAAATCCTACCATAATTTACTATTACGGATCCGATGAAACAAGTTTCGTCGAAATCCGAGACTGTTTGAAAAATGGCTATTTTAACTCATCAATTAAATATTAAAATATTCAATTTTCACAAATTTACTTTTAATTCGATTTTAAAGGTTCTACAACATCATTCTAACTTTAATATGATAAAATAGAATTTTACAAATCATTTTTAATCATATTAAACCCGTTATCCAATTATTCAAATAATTTCAAATATTAAATTATTCAACAAATTACATTAATAATCATTTTCCTTCAATAATCACCTTAAATTTTCTAATTAAAATAGCTAAAAATACGGGTCGTTACAATAGGTCTAGGGTTCAAATAAATATGAAATAGCTAAAATTATTATATTTATTAAATTCCAGCTGCTAGCCACAAAAGTGGGTAATATAATCAAATCCAATGGCACTTATTGAATTTTGGATTTCATACAATGGCAGGGCTACCGGGGTACAGCCCGTCACAGTACGTGGCCTAGATCACCGTACCGAGGATCACTCCCAATCCCCTACAACACAAGTCCGGAACCATTCCTTACTGAACAGTTGCGAACAAGACAAACCCGCGGTTGGGTTGTAGCTAGCAACCGCCCACAAAGCCGAATAAAAAAGGACCACTAGACAGGGGAAAATCTCGTCCTACTTAGGCATGACCCACTTAACCTTGCTGCGCCTCCCCTATTTTAGCCATTCCCGGTTGATGAGGCTTGAGGCTACGATTACCTTTATAGAACACATCCCTTAGAATGCTCATCATCCACCTGACGATGTTCTGAAAACATTCAATCCATACAAGTTCGTTCTGCGTTCGAACAAAACCGAAGGCATTATCTCTTTACACTCATTTTGGAATCACCCTCAGAGTTAACGACAATAACCCTTACACTCTGAATCTTCATCTTCACTTGAGATTCACGACCTATCGTTAATTTAGATCGATGTGGTTTTCGAATATCCACATATGGAAACCCAATCCCGGTCTCAACGAAATCCAAAACGTATCTTTTAGGTCCAAGTTGTTTAAGGTTAAACAATTCAATTCAACTATCTATATACACACAGATAGATAACTCACAAGTCACAATTGATAATCATATATCATAATAAACAGATGATCCATAACAAAATAGGTAATCCATATCATCATCACAATAGATAATCTATATTACCATCAAAATGCAACCAAGCATTCATACCATAAAACATTACTTATCTCATTTCTGAGATTACATCCATTCAAGACAATCAATGTCACCCATTCATACACAAGCAAAGATTTACTTAACCACAACATAATTAATTTAAAATGAATTAAATTAACTATCTCTATCTCTATTTAATTTAAAGTGAAATAATTAATTGCCTCATCTCTTAATTAATTTAAAATTAATTAAATTAATTACCTTCATTACAATAAATCTTGCTTACTTATCCATTATTTAAACCAATTAATTAATCATCATCTCAATTAATCAACCTTGATTAATTATATCTTAATTAAGTAATTAATCCTTAATTATTCTCATTAATCATATTAATTAATGAACCGTAATTAATTACTTCCATTAATTAATGAACTATAATTAATTACATTATTGCTTAATTAGTTTCATTAATTAATCGTGCTTAAACTAATTAAATTAACTTTAATAATTTTAAGCATTAATAAATTATTCTTAATTACTTTTAATTATATTTAATAAACCTTTGATTTAGTACACCAAGTAATAAATCCTTAATTACTTTACCAAGTAATTATCCATTTAAAATTACTTCCTAAAGTAATTTCCCTTATCTCAATTACCTTCTGTAATTTATTCATCAATTACTTATCTTAAGTAATTACTTTGATTAAAACTTATTAATTAAACATACTCAATCATTTATCATGTGACTATCTTAAGTTAATTAACGAATTAATTAACTTAACATGATCACCATCACCCTATAAATCATAATCGAGTAATTCATCCCGTAATTAATCTTTAACTAAATTAATCATTAATTACAGATTAATTATCCTTCAACTATTAATTAATAAACCTTAATTATTAATCAATCCTTTAATACAAAGTAATCAATCCCTAATTACTTTATAGTTAATTAATTAACCTTAATTAACTAATTAATCATCTCTTAATCATTAATTAATAAAAATTATTAATTAACAACCTTAATTACAAATTAATTAATCCATAATTAAAATTAATCAGTCCTTAATTACAATTAATTAACCTCTAATAATAGTTAATTAATTCTTAATTAACTTTCATTATAGATTAATAACCTCTTAATTATTAATCAACAAAACCCAACTATTACTTAATAAAACTTTATTAAGTATTCCTTAATTACTATTTTAATTAACCCTTAATTACTTAATTAATAAATAATTACAATTTAATTAATCATTAGTCGTCAATTAAATTATCATAATTATTAGTTAATTAAATTAATAATTATACTTAATTAATTACTTAACTAATCCTTTTCAAATAATTAATTAAGTTAATTAATACACTTAAACTTCTTAACTATCTTAATAAATCTCAAATTATTTAACCATAATTATCTTGAGATAAACCTTATATTAATTATGCTTATTAAAAAAAATTACTTTAAAAAATTATCTTTACTTAATCAAATTATTAATTAAGTTTAAAGTACTTGTTCAACATAATAATTTAAATTTTACAAATCACAACTTCCTTTAAATACTTCAAAATATCATCAAGTAATGGTTTAAATCAATTTTAAATTTAAATCAATATACTTGCTTTTATAAAATCTTTATAAATCCATTTCTATTAAGGTTTTAAAATACTTTAACTTGATTTGACAAGATTTAAATTAAATAAAGTTCAACTTCATAAAACAATGTTAAAGAAGCATTTATTTCATAAATAAATTTAAAAACAAGATTCATACACAAAATTCAAACATACCTTATTTAAAATTTAAACCTATTTTTAAAAATAAATCCTTTAAATATTTTGAAAATTTTCTTTAATAAACCTGATTCGGTTGAAATCCCAGTATCACTTGAAACATTCAAAGTTTCATTCTTTCCTGCCATTTCAAAAATTTAGTTTAAATTTAAATTAAAAACCTGCAATTTATTAAACTGTTACAGTTTAAAAAAAACAAAGCACGCTGCTTCGAGTTTCAACTCGAGCCAAGCACTCAAACGCACCATCATCCCTTCGAGCCACAACCTAACCCAACCCTTCAATACTTACACAAAAACGTCTCGTGCACCTGCACCAGTGCCGGAATCACCTCCGGTCAACGACGACTCCATCGCCAAGTCACCCAACCTCCCTACAAGCACCTACGATCAACAGAACATCGTCTCATGCCTCGATTCAAAATCGAGTAGCCAGGATGAACTGAAACCCAAACCATCATCAGGAAATCCCCTGGAACTCATGCTTCCGGTCACGATAACCCCTACAATTCCGGCTATGGATTGTCGATCCACTGTGCTTCCTCTTTCCAGAATTATATGTAACTTGAATCACCATAAGCAGGGCAGTGATTCAATTTACAGCTAGACCCAAAATTAGGTTTAAAACCAAATTCAAGCAAATCCAAACTCCACGATGGATTAACTACCCTTCAGCAATTTTTTCCACACTCCCCAATCCTACTTCTAGCTCCATCAAGAACCCCGAACACCCCAGATGCAAAGATCATCAGATTTTGACAAAAACCCAAATTCCAGTTAAACCCCAATTACTCACTCAATTCAATTTTAAAAGTTGTGATTTTCTTTTTAAAATTTATATTTCGCAGTGACAATCCAGATTACATAATTATTTCATCCAATTTCAACATTTGATTTCAAACATTGGTGATTAAGTGTCACTGCATTGTTTATTTTCCAGAAAATTTCAAACACAAGATACTTAGTTTTATTCCTGGTCCTTAGTTTATAATTAAACTAACCTATTTTGTTTGCATCTAAGTCCTAACAGTTTTTAAAAAGAAATAGCTTGAAGTTCTGATTATTTCTTAAATTTTGCAGTAAGGAAAAACAGGGAAGATTTATGAAATCAAGCATGCACAGATTCAAAGCATACAACACATATTGCATATTTATTTACACAGAGAATAGAGGCAAACTTATATAAAATAAAGATCATCACAAACTCATATGCAACAAAAAATTACTATTTAAGTTATAGGAAAAATGTTTACTCACCTCTTTTTAAATGAAATGCAGAGGTTTGATGATAAAACTGGAAACTTGCAAAATATTTTGAACTTGAACTGAAGCCTCTAAACTGAATTTTCTTTAAACTGAATTACTTCAGGTTGCCTTGACCAAGATTCACTTGCATGCATTTTGAAAACTGGCAATGTTTGAATTTTTGAAAACATATTGCAGGCTTTTGATCATGAGAAGAATGTTTCAGGCTTTTGGTCACAGAATGGTTTTTGAAATTGGGTTACAGGGCCTCAAATTTATTTCTGGATTGTGTTTGAGTTTGAGGGATTTCAGATTTTCATTTGAACTTGAGAGGTTTTTATTTTTGAGGAACTTTTCAGGCTTTGGAATGAATTACAGGTTTGGGAAATTTTTTTACAGGGCAACAAATTTTGCAGATTTGAATTTGAGGAGATTTTCATATTTTCATTTGAACTTGAACAAGGGTTTCAGATTTTTGTTTGAGGATTTCTGATTTTCTTTTGAAGAGTAAAGATTGCAAGGATAATTCTAGTTTCTTTTAGGAATGAACATAAAATTTAAAGAAAAAGAAAATGAAGAAAATATAGTGTTTATATAGGCTAATTTTCAGTTTTATTAAAATTAAAAGGAAATGCAAATAAAATGACACATGTCTCTAGCTTATTTTAATATTTAACACTTGTTATCAAAGTGATTATAACTTTAACACCTGTTAACATTTATTTATTTTTATCCTAAAAGAATTTTAAAAGCTTTTAAAATTAATTTCCTAATTAACTAATATGTTTTCTTAATTTATAAATACTTTTCTAATTTAAGTTCCTAATTAACAAATACATTTATAAATGTTATCTAAATTTATATAAATACAGTCTTTAAAAGAAAATAAAATAAAACTAATTATAATTTAAAAAAATTATATATAATATTGCAAACTCATTTTAAAATGCTATTCAATAAGCCTTTTATTTATTCTTATAAAATAAATACATATCCAAATTTCTATAGATAAATTTCTATAAAAAAATATAAAACAAATCTTATTTTTAACTAAAAACATTATCTATATATTTTTAAACCAAACTATATTATTATTTTATTTTAAGATGTATGTATATTCCATTAAATTCAAATTTATATTCAAATTCAAAGTCAATTTAAAAATCCGAATCAATTTAAATAAATATAAATATCAACTTTTTAAATAAGCTCATTATTATTTATAAATAATTTATCCTATTTTAAAATCAATTTTAAATACACAGATATGTATATATTTAAACACACTTATTAACTTTGAAAACAATAAGTCAGTTTAGAATTTATTTACACAAACAAAATAATTATTCTCGTTTTAAAAACCAATCTATAACCATAATTAAGACATTATATTATTATTACTTGTTTATTTATTTTTGAAAATAAAAATTTTATCGGTTCAAATAAATTTAAATTAAGAGACTATCATATTTTAAATTCCTGGAAATTCCGGGATATTACATTCCTCCCGCTTTAAAAGAATTTCGTCCTCGAAATTTAAAACAAAGATAATCCAAAGTTTTATTTTATGTCAACCAATTCAAACATTCATAACAGCCATACACTATCAATCAAACAAACAATTTCATTCAAATAACCATTTTAATCAAATAAATAACACTAGCTATCTAGCTATAGATCCGGATAAGCTTCCTAAAATTATCTCGAGTTTCCCAAGTACAGATACAGGGATACACGCTCTACTAAATCCAAACTAGCTATACTACCAAGCTACTAAGTTCTTACTCAGCTAGATCTATAATCTGCACAAGATACCAGACTGCAGACAAGTCTGATCAACCACCAAATCCTTCACAGAACTACTGGTCTCAAAACCAGTGATGGATCAAACACGTACTCCCTCAGAGATACGTAAAATATTTTGAATTCCAGTCTTCCAAACTGGCAATTCAACTCTTCAGACCAAAGCACTGATCTTTACAAAAACTCAGAAGAATCCAATATACCTTAGAGCTCACCAAATCTTATTGCTCCCTTTACCAGAGAAAACCTCAACACATCGAATCCTCCAACTTTGAATTCCAAATTCTTCCGTTTCTTAACCTCAAAACTTCCCGGATGATCCGGGCTGCCTACAGATCCATCCTGATTAGCTCAACCTTCGTTGATGCTTCTACAAACAAACTGGATCAAAACAACTCAACAAACTGATCCTCACAAGATCTACCCAAAATCAAAACCAAACTCAAATTTTACTATCAACGGTAGAAAACAACTTCTCCCATCCGGAAAAGACAGAACAGAATAACTCGCCAACTTGTCTCAGATCCTTAAAAAATATCGGTAGAAACTCTCTAATCCAAAACACTACAACTTCCAGTTGCTTCTACTCAATAACAACAGCCACCTTGCTTCCGCTGCACAACTCTGATCTGAAGCAGATGAGAATGTCGTCGAATGAACACAGGCACAGACTAAACAGCACATCTCGAAAATAAGATTCAACAGAAGTTCCAAGAAATACAGAGCTGCTTCACCAAACAATCAACCTAAAAGACAACCTTCTACCCAGCTGAATCACCGGTATCACTCCTGACATCAAGTCGATTCAAAACTCAATCTTCAATGCGGGAAAATCTCTAACCTTCCTAAAGATATATCCGAAAAATCTTCGACAATTCCATAACTTCTACATCCTCTAGAAATGCCACAAATCCGAGCAAAAGACTACCTAAGATAATCACCAAACCATCGCAAGTCACTTTTGCGATTCACCCAATCTAAATTCCAAAAATACTGCTCTCTCTCTTCACAAATCAGAACAGTTTATCCTCGACCAACTAATCCATCGAGAAACAGGTCTTCTCTGCTGCTTCTGAATTCCACCTCTAGGAAATGCTAAGCCAAAAAGATCTTCCTGCTGGAACACATAACACTCCCGAGTTGCACCGCTAGCGCAGATGCCAAAGACTTCTTATCCAAAGCTCTTTGAGAAACTCGGACCTCCAACTAAACACATACATCCTGCTGAACTCAGCTACAACACCGAAGCAGACACACTTCCTTAAACTTGCTCCAAAAGAAAACATCTTCAGAGACATCCATAGTCACTGTGTCTCATCATGAAGCTACTACTTCCTGAGGTTGCCAAGATACCATCACTTACTTCTGCCTAACCAACAGATCCAAATTCTCAAAAATACACTCACACGAGCGTGATCAAACTTACACTTCAAAGATGAACTCCGAACCTTAATAGGTTTCCTTCAGAGATCAATGAAATCCTTACAACAAACTACAAAGATTACTCGAGACAGTATTAGGTCTACAGTCTCGACAAATACACTTCAAATCTCAAATATTCAAACTCCAACCATTGGTATTCGTGTTACACACACCACTACTCTATCTACCTTTATAACTTATGTTGTAAAACCCGAACAGGTAACCCGACAGATAGGTAGAAATATATATATATATATAGTTATATATAAAAATTAAAAGTACGCTCTCTCAAGAAAGACACCACTACAGAGCCTAGATATTCGCCCAACCTATGCTCTGATACCAAGTGAAATGACCCGACTTTCTCACCACAGAAAATCACATCATTTTTAAGAAAGAAAGGGATAGAAAAGAGAAAAGACAGAGAAGAAGAAAGAAACAACATCAGAATCTAAACAGCGGAACGAATAAATTATATTAATCACATAATATATTACATAGTATCATATACATCAGAGATACACAGCTAAAACAACACATAGTAGACAGTTATAAACACCTGTCTAGTTATACAACTCAATACAACACAAAGACAAACGACTCAGAGAACACACAGCGGAATACTATATAGCTATACGCAGAAGCCTCCTACTCCATTGCTCCTCTAGAATTCATCAAGCCAACCTGAATTCCCTGGCTACTCGTAAAAATTTGAGTATCCAAGAGTTTAAGAAAAACAGAATAAACTCCGGGTCAGACATGGGTCTGGTGTGAGTAAACGGTTTAAAGCTGCTTAATTTTTAAAAACCTTTTGGAAGAAAAGGTATTACATAAGACTTCCCACACATAAACATGGAAAAGTTTTTACCTTACGCAAACCAAACATTTGATAGAAAATTCAGTGATATTATAATAGGTCTAAGGTTTTCAAATAAATATGAAATAGCCGAAATTGTTACATTTATTAAATTCCAGCTACTAGCCACAAAAGTGGGTAATACAATCAAATCCAATGGCACTTATTGGATTTTGGATTCCATATAATGGCAGGGCTACCGGGGTACCGCCCGTCACAGTACGTGGCCTAGATCATCGTACCGAGGATCACTCCTAATCCCCTACAACACAAGGCCGGTACCATTCCTTACTGAACAGTTTCAAATAACACAACCCCGTAGTTGTAGGTAGCAACCGCCCACAAAGCCGAATAAAAAGGGACCTCTATACAGGGGAAAATCTCGTCCTACTTGGGCATGACCCACTTAACCTTGCTGCACCTCCCCTGTTTTAGCCATTACCGGTTGATGAGGCTTGAGGCTACGATTACCTTTATAGAACACATTCCTTAGAATGCTCATCGTCCACCTGACAATGTTCTGAAAGCATTCAATCCATACAAGTTCGTTCTGGGTTCGAACGACACCTAAGGCATTATCTCGTTACACTTATTTTGGAATCACCCTCAGAGTTAACGACAATAACCCTTGCAATCGAAACCTTCACTTGAGATTCACGACCTATCGTTAATTTGGATCGATGTGGTTTTCGGATATCCAAATATGAAAACCCGATCCTGGTCTCATCGAAATCCAAAACGTATCTTTTAGGTCCAAGTTGTTTAAGGTTAAACAATTCAATTCAACAATCTATACACACACAGATAGATATCTCACAAGTCACAATTGATAATCATATTATCATAATAAACAGATGATCCATAACAAAATAGGTAATCCATATCATCATCACAATAGATAATCTATATTACCATCACAATGCAACCATGCATTCATACCACACAACATTATTTATCTCATTTCTGAGATTACATCCATTCAAGACAATCAATGTCACTCATTCATACATAAGCAATGATTTACTTAATCACAACATAATTAATTTAAAATGAATTAAATTAACTATCTCTATCTCTAATTAATTTAAAGTGAATTAAATTAATTACTTCATCTCTTAATTAATTTAAAATTAATTAAATTAAATACCTTCATCACAATAAATCTTGCTTACTTATCCATTAATTAAACCAATTAATTAATCGTCATCTCAATTAATCAACCTTGATTAATTATATCTTAATTAAGTAATTAATCCTTAATTATTCTCATTAATCATATTAATTAATGAACCTTAATTAATTACTTCCATTAATTAATCAACTATAATTAATTACATTATTGCTTAATTAATTTCATTAATTAATCATGCTTAAATTAATTAAATTAACTTTAATAATGTTAAACATTAATAAATTATTCTTAATTACTTTTAATTATATTCAAGAAAACTTTGATTTATTACACCAAGTAATAAATCCTTAATTACTTTATCAAGTAATTATCCATTTAAAATTACTTCCCAAATTAATTTCCCTTATCTCAATTACTTCCTGTAATTTATTCATCAATTACTTATCATAAGTAATTACTCTTATCAAAACTTATTAAGTAAACATACTTAATCATTTATCATGCGACTATCTTTGATTAATTAACAAATTAATTAACTTAACATGATCACCATCACCCTATAAATCATAATCGAGTAATTCATCCCTTAATTACTCTTTAACCAAATTAATCACTGATTACAGATTAATTATCTTCAACTATTAATTAATAAACCTTAATTATTAATCAATCCTTTAATACAAAGTAATCAATCCCTAAATACTTTTATAATTAATTAATTAACCTTAATTAACTAATTAATCATCTCTTAATCATTAATTAATAAAACTTAATTATTAATTAACAACCTTAATTACAAATTAATTAATCCATAATTAAAATTAATCAATCCTTAATTACAATTAATAACCTCTAATAATAGTTAATTAATTCTTAATTAACTTTCATTATAGATTAATAACCTCTTAATTATTAATCAAGAAAACCCAATTATTACTTAATAAAACTTTATTAAGTATTCCTTAATTACTATTTTAATTAACCTTTAATTACTTAATTAATAAATAATTACAGTTTAATTCATCATTAGTCATTAATTAAATTATAATAATTATTAGTTAATTAAATTAATAATTATACTTAATAAATTACTTAATTAATCCTTTTTAAACAATTAATTAAGTTAATTAATACGCTTAAACTTCTTAACTATCTTAATAAATCTCAAATTATTTAACCATAATTATCTTTTGATAAACCTTATATTAATTATGCTTATTAAAACAATTTACTTTAAAAATTATGTTTACTTAATCAAATTATTAATTAAGTTTAAAGTACTTGTTCAGCATAATAATTTAAAGTTTACAAATCACAACATCCTTTAAATACTTCAAAATATCATCAAGTAATGGTTTAAATCAATTTTAAATTTAAATCAATATACTTGCTTTTATAAAATCTTTATAAATCCATTTCTATTAAGGTTTTAAAATACTTTAACTTGATTTCACAAGATTTAAATTAAATAAAGTTCAACTTCATAAAACAATGTTAAGAAGCATTTATTTCATAAATAAATTTAAAAACAAGATTCATACACAAAATTCAAACATACCTTGTTTAAAATTTAAACCTATTTTTAAAAATAAATCCTTTAAATATTTTGAAAATTTTCTTTAATAAACCTGATTCGGATTAAATCCCAGTATCACTTGAAACATTCAAAGTTTCATTCTTTCCTGCCATTTCAAAAATTTAGTTTAAATTTAAATTAAAAACCTGCAATCTATTAAACTGTTACAGTTTAAAAAAAAACATAGTAGGCTGCTTCGAGTTTCAACTCGAGCCAAGCACTCAAACGCACCATCATCCCTTCGAGCCACAACCTAACCCAACCCTTCAATACTTACTGACACAAAAACGTCTTGTGCACCTGCACCAGTGCCGGAATCACCTTCGGTCAACGACGACTCCATTGCCAAGTCACCCAACCTCCCTATAAGCACCTACGATCAACAGAACATCGTCTCATGCCTCGATTCAAAATCGAGTACCCAGGATGAACTGAAACCCAAACCATCATCAGGAAATCCCCCGGAACTCACGCTTCTGGTCACGATAACCCCTACAATTCCGGCTATGGATTGCTGATCCACCGTGCTTCCTCTTCCCAGTATGCAACTCGAATCACTATAAGCAAAGCAGTGATTCAATTTACAGCTAGACACAAAATTAGGTTTAAAACCAAATTCGAGCAAATCCAAACTCCATGATGGATTAACTACCCTTAAGCAATTTTTTCCACACTCCCCAATCCTACTTCTAGCTCCATCAAGAACCCCGAACACCCCAGATCCAAAGATCATCAGATTTTGACAAAAACCCAAATTCCAGTTAAACCCCTATTACTCACTCAATTCAATTTTAAAAATTGTGTTTTTATTTTTAAAATTCATATTTCCCAGTGACAATCCAGATTACATAATTATTTCATCCAATTTCAACATTTGATTTCAAACATTGGTGATTAAGTGTCACTACATTGTTTATTTTCCAGAAAATTTAAAACACAAGATACTTAGTTCTATTCCTGGTTCTTAGTTTATAATTAAACTAACCTATTTTGTTTGCATCTGAGTCCTAACAGTTTTTAAAAAGAAATAGCTTGAAGTTCTGATTATTTCTTAAATTTTGCAGTAAGGAAAAATAGGGAAGAATTATGAAATCAAGCATGCACAGATTCAAAGCATATAAAACATATTGCATATTTATTTACACAGAGAACAGAGGCAAACTTATATAAAATAAAGATCACCACAAACTCATATGCAATAGAAAATTACTACTTAAGTTTTAGTAAAAATGTTTACTCACCTCTTTTTAAATGAAGTGTAGAGGTTTGATGATAAAATTGGAAACTTGCAAAATATTTTGAACTTGAAATTGAAGCCTCTAAATTGAATTTGCTTTAAACTGAATTACTTCAGGTTGCCTTGACCCAGATTCACTTGCATGCATTTTGAAAGCTGGCAATGTTTGAATTTTTGAAAACATATTGTAGGCTTTTGATCATGAGAAGAATGTTTCAGGCTTTTGGTTACGGAATGGTTTTGGAAAATGGGTTACAAGGCCTCAAATTTATTTTTGGATTGTGTTTGAGTTCGAGGGATTTTAGATTTTCATTTGAACTTGAGAGGTTTTGATTTTTGAGGAACTTTTCAGGCTTTGGAATGAATTACAGGTTTGGGAAAAAAATTTACAGGGAAACAAATTTTGTAGATTTGAATTTGAGGAGAATTTCAGATTTTCATTTGAACTTGAAAAAGGGTTTCAAATTTTAGTTTGAGGATTTCTGATTTTCTTTTGAACAGTAAAGATTGCAAGGATAATTCTTGTTTCTTTTAGGAATGAACATAAAATTTAAAGAAAAAGAAAATGAAGAAAAGATAGTGTTATATAGGCTAATTTTCAATTTTATTAAGATTCAAAGAAAATGCAAATAAAATGACACATGTCTCTAGCTTATTTTAATGTTTAACACTTGTTATCAAAGTGATTATAACTTTAACACTTGTCAACATTTATTTATTTTTATCCTAAAAGAATTTTAAAAGCTTTTTAAATTAATTTCCTAATTAACTAATATGTTTTCTTAATTTATAAATACTTTTCTAATTTAAATTCCTAATTAGCAAATACATTTATAAATGTTATCTAAATTTATATAAATACAATCTTTAAAAGAAAATAAAATAAAACCAATTATAATTTAAATAAAATTATATATAATAGTGCAAACTCATTTTAAAATGCTATTCAATAAGCCTTTGTATTTTTTCTTATTAAATAAATACATATCCAAATTTCTATAGATAAATTTCTATATAAAAAATTAATATAGAACAAATCTTATTTTTAACTAAAAACATTATCTATATATTTTAAAACCAAACTATATTATTATTTTATTTTAAGATGTATGTACGTTCCCTTAAATTCAAATTTATATTCAAATTCAAAGTCAATTTAAAAATCCAAATCAATTTAAATAAATATAAATATCAATTTTAAAATAAGCTCCTTATTATTTATAAATAATTCATCCTATTTTAAAATCAATTTTAAATACATAGATATGTATATATTTAAACACACTTATTAACTTTGAAAACAAGAAGTGAATTTAGAATTTATTTACACAAACAAAATAACTATTCTTATTTTAAAAACCAATCTATAACCATAATTAAGACATTATATTATTATTACTTGGTTATTTATTTTTGAAAATAACAATTTTATCAGTTCAAATAAATTTAAATTAAGATATTATCATATTTTAAATTCATGGAAATTCCAAGATATTACAATACACACACACACACACACACACACACACACACAACATAATTACAAATATAAATATTTATCCGATCAGATTCTTTCATTCAATTTATAATTCAATATTCTATTAATTAACCCAGTTTGTTAATCAATTAAAAATGTTCTAAAATTTGGGTTATCACATTCCTCCCCCCTTAGAATCTTTTCGTCCTCGAAAAGGAAAGAAACCAAAATTTATTCAATACTTAAAATCAGATAAATCACTTTTAGATTTTTTTTAAAAAACACTTTGAAAATCCATATGATATTGCCAAATCAGTTTTTACAAAAATTACTTTTTATAACTCGATGTTTCCAAAAGTCCATCTTTTTTCTCATAGAAATTCGGTCATATGTTGATCAGGCGTAAGACTGAAAATCTATAAATACTTAGCAGACCCATTTTCAACACCTAGTGAAAATACTTGGAAAATAATTTTATTGAAAATATAGAAAATATTTTTGAAAATATCAGATATATCTTTGGTGAGAATTCTCTAGAAATCTTCACCCCCATCCATGGTCGAAGTTACATCCTTGGTTACATTGCCATCACAACAAAAGTCCATGAACTGTAGGCACTCCACGCCTCTCGATTACACCATGAAACCCACAACAGATCGCAGTTACATTCCAGGGTTACGTTGCCATCACAGCAAAAGTCCATGTACTGTTGGCTCTCAGCGGCACACATGATTTTCGCTGTCAAAATGAAACTTCTCCACTCTTACATAGGTCGCAGTCTACCGATATAAAATCAAATGCAGACTGTTGGCTCTCAACGGCACAAACGACTTTCGCTATGTTACCATATTTCGCAGTCTACCGATATAAAATCAAACGCAGACTGTTGGCTCTCAGTGGCACACATGACTTTCGCTATGGTACACATTACTCATAATCCTCAGGAACTAGTTTTGTCTGGACTCCTCACAGGATCAACTTTAGAACCCTCCCTTGGGGCTCAAGGCAGCACCACCCGGCGGCACTCCTGAGAAGTTCATTTCAAGGAAGCGCCTTTTTCTCCAGAGCCATCATCAAAACACTTTATACTATACACGTATAGTATTCTACAAATCATACACCTAGTATGATCCTCATATAAAGCTTCTTTACACAAAATCGATAATTCTCAAACTAGGCTTTCCAAATTCCAATATTGATTTTTCCAAAAATCAAAAACCCTTTTCAAATCCAAAGGTTTCAAAAACCTTTCCTCCAAAATCATTCTCATAAGATCCTTTATATATATATATATAGATAGATATATATAATCTTGAAAAATCTTTGGACCATATCAAACTTGTATAAATTTTTTTTGTACTTCAAATATTTTCATAAATCCTTTCCTTCCGGCAATAGATTCAACAAGGGGAGATTTATTTTATATAACAAAGATATATAAATTTATTTATTCCAAATCAAATATTCAAATTTGATTACTCCTTACAAACCACTGACCATATCACTTACTTCCATAAAGTAAATTTTTATCATAGAAATATCCAATTTTCATTTTACGTCATCATACATTTCACAAAATATACCTTTCATTTCAAAAACCATTTCACAATGATTTTCCACAAATTCCCAGTATCAATTTTATTCAAATCCGTACGATGTACACATATCATTCGTATGCTATACCAATCTGATCGCTCACTCGATCACACAATTTCATTTCCGAACTAGTATCGTCCACACGACTTCCTAGTGCAGACTCAGATCTGGTTTCTTGACCAGAAACCGTCATTCTCCTTGCATAGCCTAACTATGATAGAGAATATCCAGAACCAATCAACAATCCATATCCAGGCTCGCCGTCGAAAATCGAGTGAAAAATCCCACTCGAATCGATAAACTATCTAGAAATTCTATGCTCGAATCTGGATCAAATCACAATGCGAATAGAATAATATATGTACATCCAACGTATTTAACTTCATTGATATTAGCCAAATCAATTCTTTTCTATTCACATTAGTTTAATTTTCACACTTATTCACAATTGCTTCAATCCCATTTGGATTATCACCTCTATTCTTATCTCAATCGGGTATTCAATCATAAACAGTTTAAACTCTATCCAGTTAAAATTTTGAAAATAGCTTGAAAAGTTAAAAATATATAAGTAATTGAAAAATAATTATTAGTTTGTAAAATAACTGCAAAATAGTTAAGTAATTGTAAAATAGTTGGAAAATAGTCAAATAGTTATAGAAATTTTAAATAATTGAAAAATAGCTATAAAACAATAATTAGTTATAAGGTAGTTGAAAAACAGTAATTAGTTTATAAAACAGTTGAATAATTGTTAGATAGTTCCAAAAACAATTGTAAAATAAGTATAAAATAGTCTTGGGTTTTAAAAAGAAAAGTTGTATAGTAAATAGTTTGGAAAATAGATTTAAAACGGTTTATATTAAAATAGTTTATTTGAAAATAGACCAGAGCCAAACTGTTTAATTTCCAATCTCCATTTCCATCAATTCAATTTAGATTTCCAAATCCATTTAAATTGACTCAATTTCAATTTGAGTAACTTCAATTTCCTTTGAACTTAATTTATCCCAAATCAAGTTGAATTAATCTCAATTTCTTTCCAAATTCAAGTCAAATTCCATTTGATTTTAAACCTATTCATCTTTAATTACAATTCCAAATTATTCAAATCAATTTGGACTAACTTCAAATTGAACCCACTTCAATTGCAAATCATCTCAATTCCTGTTTGAATAAATCCCAATTTTCATTTAAATTTGAACTCATTCAACTTCAATTTCATTTCAAATTAATCCAATTCAATTTTCCATTTGAATTTTTAAACTGATCCATTTTCAATCACAATTTTAATTAATTCAAATCAAATTCAATTTTAACTAATTCACTTTAATTCAAATTTAAACTATCCCGAATCATGTAAATTCGAGTTAAAATTTTAAATGTTAATTTAGTCCTTTAAATCAAGTCAACTTATACCTTTAAACCTTTTAATTCTGAATCCAAATTCCATATTCTTAATTTCAAATTAAGTTTAAATTTCCCTTCTACTTCGATAATGGATAAATTACCACAATCCATTTCTTCATTTATTTGAACAAATCTGATTCTCAATTTAAAGACTATTGATATTAATAGGATAATATTATCCAAATTATTTTAAAACATCTATCCATTTCCAATTTCCAGATCTTAAACCCAATTTGAGATCACTCAAACTCTTAATTCCAATCAACCATTTAACTTCCCAAGTTAAATCTTAATTTCATCTTGAAATTTCCAAATCAGGTTGATCATTCAAACTTATTTAACTTTTTCCAAGTTAAGTTCAATTTACTTAATCCAGACAAATTTACAAAATTTGAATTCCCATTCAAATTTTAAATTTCAAATTATTTATCTTCCCACTTAAGTTTTAAAACCTTATTTCACTTTGGGTTTCACACCACATTCCAAAATATTTATTATTTCTATATCACTTTGAAAAAAAATTCAAATTCTGGATCCAGATTTAAATCTTTACAATTCAGATCATTTTCAATTCTAATTTATAAGTCATACTTACCTAAACGTTTTACTTCCCTAAAACGTTTCATTTTGCTTACTCATTAATACACATTTTATTACCAAATACATCAACTATTTATGATAATAACCAAGATTATCATATCTGGAAACCAATTCATAATTATCTTATTCTAAAACTCCTTCCCAAATTCATGATTTTGACTTCAGTTTGAATCCATTTCAAACTTATCTTTATTTAACTTCAATTTGGTTGTATTTCTATTACCCTTCAATTTAATTTCAATAATTTAACAACCAATTACCTTAATATTTAATAGAAAGAAATACTGCTTTATATATCAAAATATATTCTTTATATAAAATCATTTAAATTCTTTATATAAAAAAATAACAAGTACGCTCTCATATATATATATATATATACACACACACACACTAAACTCATTTTAGGGTACCGTTGACCCTATCTTAAATGAGTAGACCCACCAGAGCCAAGGTTCTCGCTTAACCTGGCTCTGATACCAAATGAAACGACCTAGAAATTTCGATCCAGAAAATTCCAGATAGTTAGGAAAAGAAGAAAAGAGAAAGAAGAAGAAACAATAACAAGTCACAAAAACCTCACATTCGCAGCGGATCAAAATGTAAATCACATAAATAACAGTTTTACAAAGAAGAACTGTATCAGTACACTTATATTTTATACATCAGAGTTACAACCATTACCCATCACTGAACAGTTTAAAACAACATGTCCTAGTTATACAATAATATATCACAGTGGGAAAACACTCCATACGTTCCTGCCGTCCAGCTCACCTCCTGAACTCCGAAACGTTCTTACCAGAAAATCTGTAATACTCGGTCTGACCCGAGCATTACATCAAAGTAACACCCGGGTCAGGCTGGAAACCAGCGTGAGTAAACCCATATAATTAGAAATACTAAGTTCAAACCATAAAAGAAAACATGGTTAACTCATACTTCACTACGAGTTCCTTACTTGTTGTAACAACCCGACTTTTAGGGATACTAAATTGGGAATCAACTTAATAAATTGATAATTAATTAGTTAATAATAATAAATAATTAAATATTTATTAAGAAAATAAAATAATAGATAAATGGGAAAAATGAGAATTTAATATTAATAGCGTTGAGAGGAAAATAAATGGTAACAAATTAGTACGCTTTTATTTGGAGTTATAAATTGTTCCTTCTTGAGGTAGTGTAATTTATTTTAATAAATGAACCATTTTATTAACCTAAACTATTTAAAAAAAAAAATTAAATTAAATTAAACATTGAAAATGATAAGTTTTTTTTTATGATAGAATGGTAACTAATTACATGAGATAAAACGCGTTTTATGTATGAAAAGTTTACATAAGAATTTTTTTTATGTTGATTTACAATTAGATATAAAAGGAAAAAAAAGAGAAGGGAAAAATAATAATATTAATAAAAAAAATAAATAATAATATCTTTTTAATGCCATGTAGGAAAGTTCTAGAATTGAATAAAATAATGTTGAGGAAAAGAAAAATCTAGAACAAAAACAAAATAAAATGATTACACTTTATGTAAAAAAAAAAGAGAAAAAGAGAAGAAATAATAAAATAAAGGGCTAGTTGGGAGAAGATTCTAGAGTAGGGGCTTTACAATAAAAATACCCCTCTCCTCAACCCTCCCTTCACTGTACGTATACAGCACAGAAAGCAGAAGAAAAAACACAGAGGAAGAAAGGAAAACCTATTGCTAACCTTCTCATCCAAATCAAAAAAACAAAAAAAAGAGAAAAAAAAAAGAAGAAGAAGAGAAACAATTAAATCTAAGATTCCCAATTCTGAAAGTAAGTATCCCTAAATCAATTATTTTCTATTTCATTCTTTTGTTTTATGTGTAGCTATTTAGGGTTTTTTTCTCTTTTGTTAGCAATTGAAAGGAGAAGCTTCAGCAATCAAAGGCTAGCTGATTTAGGGCTTGGAGATTGCTAATTGGTGTTTAGGTGAGTGAAATTATAATTAAATTTTATTTTTTACTGTGCATGCAAATATGATGGGAAAATTTTGGATAAAAGGGATTGCCTGCATATTCCCTTTAGCATGTGTGTTACTTGGATCATTGAATTAGAAAGAAATGTAAATTAAAGTATACGATTGCAATGCACGCATGGTGTTCGCATAAATGTCACAATTACTTTCAGGTTCTTCATTTTGAAAGATTGAGAGGTTAAAAAAAAAAAAAAAAAAAAAATTTGATTTCAGAACTGCACTGTGCAGCCTAGACGAGGCTGCAAGTGCAGCCCCGCCAGCAGTTCAGCCAGGGGCTGCACAGGTGCAGCCAGAGGCTGCACAGATATGCAGCCCAGACTGGCTGCACAGGTGCAGACTGGCTGCACAGGTGCAGACTGGCTGCACAGGTGCAGCCAGGGGCTGCACAGAGGTGCAGCCTGGGGCTGCACAGAGGTGCAGCCCAGACGGGCTGCAGAGTGTGCAGCCCAGGGCTGCACAGTGTGCAGCCCTGGCGGGCTGCCCGGGCCCAGCCCGGGGGCGGCCCGGGGCCGGCCCGGTGGTGCAGCCCAGGTGGGCTGCACCCGGGCAGCTCGGGCCCGCCCAGGGCGGTGCAGCCCCTATGGGCTGCACCCGTGCAGCCCAGGGCTGCACAGGGGCGCCCGGGCGGGCTGCCCTGTGCAGCCCATGCGGGCTGCACAGTGGCAGCCCGGGCGGGCTGCCCTGTGCAGCCCGGGCGGGCTGCATCTGTGCAGCCCGGGCGGGCTGCATCTGTGCAGCCCAGGGCTGCACAGGGGCAGCCCGGGCGGGCTGCCTGGTGCAGCCCGGGCGGGCTGCACTGTGCAGCCTGGGGCTGTACAGCCCAGGGCTGCACTGGTGCAGCCCAGGCAGGCTGTACAGCCCAGGCAGGCTGCACAGTTACAGCCCAAGTCGGAGCTGCACCAAATTTGGAAAAAAAAATAATTATTTTTTTAAAATTAATTTAAATTATTGAATTTAACTTATTTTGTTTAAAGAAGAAAACTATTGTATTATCGATAAATATGTGTTTGAAAATAATAATAATAACAACAATATGTAAATAAAACATTTTAGAATTTTGATTACGTTTTTGAGTACTAAGCTTGCTTTTTTTTATTTGAATTTATTGTTATCAATTTTTTAAACTTAACGAATTTTTCCAATGAATGAGGCTTTTGCGTTTCGCCTTAATACATAAGTATTATGGGGTACTTATGTGTTAATGCGAAATGGGGATGTAATTATTTTCTTTATACACACAATTATTTGCTAAACACTATTCGCTTTTGAATCTTATACTGGGTTTATTAATGGAATTTTTGAAAGGCGATTGTCATTGTTGACTTTTAAGAAGTGTTTTAAAATTATAAACACTTTGATTTTTGGGTCGGGATAGATTGGACTCTGTTGTACCAATGGGCCAAAACTCCATCTTGGCCGACCTGATTCAGGATCGCTACCTGAATCGGTGGTATATCACATGCCCTTTTACCACCAAAGGTCAACGGTCTGCTACATAGGGCTAATCTTATTTTGATTGGGATCTCCGATCGGCGGGTCACGGACTATGAAGGATGGAGGCGTGGGGGTCCCACGTGTAGATCCGTGAACGGGTAGCATACGGCCTTTGCCTTAGACCGTCTTGGTTATCCTGGGTTGATCGCCAGGTGTATTATGGCGTTATGAGTAGGTTACGGGGTTGATGTCTCCGCGCGCGCTCGAGCTCTACCACTGTGATTTTACAATATTAGCGTCTGTTTATTTGGTATATTTTATGAGTCATGTTATATTTATCCCATAATTCCCATAATGCAATTTTCTTTACTTTATGATTTTGGAAGTATTAAAGTTGATTTTGAAAACCCAGTATCTTTGGAGAATGTGTGTATGAACTTATCCTTGTGTTACAAATAATAATTGGGAAGGTATCGTATTGGATTATATACGATAGGTTTGGCCTAAATCATTGTTTGATTAAAGGAATTGTTTATGAAACTAAATTTGCATGTTAGTTCTCACACACATATATGCCTCATGTTGGTTTATACATGCGGCGTTTTCTTTCCCTTTTGTTGATTGAGACAATTATTGTTCATAGACCTTACTTCACTCACACTAGAAATAGTCTGACCCGTGTGATTTGTTTTATAATCCTCGGGTCAGTCTGAGGATTGTGGTTGCAGGTTAGGTTGCGTGGATTGTAGCAGAATTCTTATCACTTTCCACGTTTTGGGGTTTTGGACTTTTCAGCTTGGACTTAGAAGTAGTTAATATGTATTATGGTATGTATGTTATTATGTATTTTGGAAGTGATATGTACTATGGACTATGTATCGTGGACATTATGATATGTATTATGCATTATGCTGTTTTTGGTGCTGAATTGTACATTCTATAATATTCTATACTATGTAACCTGGAAAATTTTTATCTTGTATCATTGCTTTGAACCAACACTGCGCACAAAGGGTAAGTAGAAGGAAAAAAAAAAAAAAAAATCGAAAAATTTCTCGTGCCAGTGTTAGTTCAAGGGAATGAGTACAACATTTAGCCCTATCGAGTCTCATTCTCCGTGCTTTCCGACAGTAATACTTAGTATTACTCTTGGTTGGCATGGGTATAGAGGCCGGGCGTTACATTTTTGGTATCAGAGCCCAGGATAACAATAGCATAGAATATATTTAGAATATAAGTTAGCACAAAGCAGTAGAAGCATTGTACATGTCTATATACCATAAGTATCACTTCCATAATATAATAATAGTCATACATACCTGAACCAAAACCCCAAATCTTTGATCTTTTTAGTATGAGAGCTATTTTGATTCCAGCATAATAACATTTCTCACTATGCAGAGTAGTGAGAAAGATGGCTGGAAGAACTCCCCGTTTGACCATGGAGCAGTGGTTAGAGTTAATGCGGAACATGCCACAGGCCGCACCTGCTCCTATTGCTGCTCCTAGAGTTGATTTCGCTCGTATGTGTAAGGATTTTGTGAGCCTTGGAGGGAAGCCTTTTCATGGTAATGAAGGTGTGGTTGGAGTCAGGCTTGGTTGAAGACTTGTGAACGAGTCTTTGGACACATGGGTGTGACGGACCGTCAGAAGGTCCAGATTGCTTCCAGCTTCCTCCAAGACGGTGCATCTGACTGGTTCGATGTGGTTAGTGCTGAGATAGGCGAGGAGGAGCTTACATGGGAGAGATTTAGAGAACGATTCGAGTTAAGGTTCATTCCTGAGGCGGAGAAGGCCATCCTCGCTCGTAGATTTATTGAGCTGAAGCAGAGAGATATGACAGTTCAGGAGTATGTCAATACCTTCAACTCCCTCTCTAAGTATGGCCCCGATTTGGTCAACACTCCCATCAAAAAGAACCAGAAATTTGTGGATGGTCTACGTAGGAAGTTGAAGGAACAGCTTTTGACTCAGCTTCGCTCCACTTTTGATGAGATTGTTGATTTGGCCATGAGGTATGAAGACTTGTATCGGGAAAGAGATGATGATGCACCACCGAACCGACCGAGCTTCGTGCCTAAGAGGAAAGCTCCATTCTTCCCTAAGAAGAAGCAAAATCCTCAGAAGAAACAAAAGAAAGGTCAAGCTTCAGGCTTCCAGAAGCAAGATAAAAGTGGAGTGAAGTGCTATAAGTGTGGAGTAATGGGACATTTTGCTAATAATTGTCCCCAGAGGCAGTGTTATGAGTGTCATCAGACTGGTCATTTGAAGAACAACTGCCCACAGCTTATGAAGAAGAAGCAAGCAGCTAAGCTGAATATGATGGAAGGAGATCCAGGCCCGAGTCAGAGGAAGGGAAAGCAAGTGGCGGTCATGGAAGGTACGATTCCTTTTAGAGATACTTTCATTCGTATACTCTTTGACACCGGTGCCTCCCATTCTTTCATATCTAAGGAATTAGTGGATAGATATGATTTGGAAGTTGTTTACCTCGTGACATCTCTAAGGGTTGCGAATCCCATTGGTGGGTCCGCAACACTTGGAATGTTGTGTAAAGGCTTTGAGCTTTCCTTATGCGGGCTCTCTTTTCTCTGTGATTTGCATGTATTTGAGTGCCTTGGCTTTGATATTATCTTGGGGATGGACTGGTTGGATCGTTATGATGCACAGCTTTCCTGCTCAGACAGAGCTGTTACTTTGAAGCATCCATCCTATAAAGGGCTTGTTAATATGACTCTGGATGTACCGAGCTCTAGTGCTTATGTTTCTTTGTTTTCCATGGAGTCACGAGAGGAAGATGAGATAGCCAGGGTACCAATTGTCAGAGATTTTGGTGATATATTTGAGCCTGTTACAGGCTTACCACCAAAGAGGGCCGTGGAGTTCCGCATAGATCTAATTCCTGGAGCCCAACCAGTCAGTCGACCACCTACTCGTATGCCGCGAGTCGAGATGGAGGAACTTCGTAAGAAGTTGACTGAATTGGAAGGGAAGCAGTTTATCCGATCTAGTAGCTCTCCTTGGGGAGCTGCTGCTGTGTTTGTAAAGAAGGCTGATGGCTCTCTTCGTTTATGCATTGACTACAGGAAGCTTAATGAGCTGACTATAAAGAATAAGTATCCATTACCTCGTATTGATGATCTTTTTGATCAGTTGAGTGGAGCAAAAGTCTTTTCCCAGCTGGACTTAGCCACGGGATTCCATCAGTTGAGAGTAGCGGAAGATAGCATTCCCCTTACTGCTTTCCGCACTCGTTATGGTTCATACGAGTGGCTGGTGATGCCGTTTGGGCTTACGAATGCTCCTGCATATTTTGTTGACCTGATGAATAGAATATTCAGAAGCTATCTTGACCAATTTGTCCTGGTCTTTATTGATGACATCCTAGTGTATTCCAAGTCCGAGCAAGAGCATGAAGGGCATTTGAGGATGGTTTTGGAGACCTTAAGGGAACATAAGCTAAAAGCTAAGTTCTCCAAGTGCCACTTTTGGCAGAAAGAGGTAAAGTTTTTGGGCCATATAGTCTCCGAAGCCGGTCTGGCAGTGGATCCTTCTAAGATTGAGGCCATACAGAATTGGAAGAGACCAGAATCAGTTACCGAGATACGGAGCTTCTTGGGACTAGCTGGTTATTACCGACGTTTCATTAAAGATTTCTCCAAGATTGTGACTCCTTTGACGAGGCTGACGAGGAAAGGAGTTAAGTATGAATGGTCAGATAAGTGTGAAGAAGCTTTCACTAAGTTGAAGGAGATGCTCACTAACGCCCCAGTTTTGGTGATTCCAGAGGGTAATCAGGATCTTGTGGTCTATACGGATGCTTGTGGCTCTGGCCTGGGAGCGGTACTTATGCAGAAAGGGCGAGTTGTAGCTTATGCATCTAGGCAATTGAGGCCCAATGAGATTCGTATGCTATTCATGATTTGGAGCTAGCAGCCGTGGTTTTTGCTTTGAAGTTGTGGCGACACTATCTTATGGGGGAGCGGTTTGTTCTCTATACAGACCATAAGTCCTTGAAATACCTATTTTCCCAGAAGGAACTGAACATGCGCCAACAAAGGTGGTTGGAGTTTTTGGCAGCCTATGATTTTGATATTCAGTATACTCCTGGGAAAGGAAATCGTGTTGCGGATGCCCTCAGCCGTAAACACCAGGCAGTTGTATCGATGATGGTGGCTGAATGGCGTGACTTAGAGGTGTTAGCTTCTAGTGGGATCTGTTACAGTATGCCTACTCATAGCTCAGGGAGGATGTTAGCTAGCTTGGTTGTGAGACCAAGTCTTATGGACAGGATTTCTCTTGCTCAGAAGGAGGATCCAGTTGCTTTAGATCGTGTTCATCGGTTGAAGAATGGAGAGGAAGCGGATGACCTGAAAGGTTTTGAGATGGATGCTCATGATTGTTTGAGGAAGAAGGGTAGAATCTTTGTACCAAATGTTGCAGGGCTTAGACAAGAGGTGATGAAGGACTGCCATTGTTCACGATACACTATTCACCCATGTGGCAGCAAGATGTACATGGACATGAAGCGCCTATATTACTGGGAAGGAATGAAGCGTGATATAGGTGAATATGTTAAGAATTGCATTACTTGCCAACTGGTGAAATGCGAGCATCAAAAGCCTAGCGGTCTTCTTCAGCCCTTGGAGATTCCATTATGGAAATGGGATCAGGTATAAGTGAATTTTGATTTTATAACAGTTCACTTATATAAACCCTTATTTGTGATCCAATTAGTGTTCCATTAATACTTTATTTAGGTATCAATGGATTTCATTGATGGCTTGCCTCGATCGAAGCAAGGGCATGATAGCATATGGGTAGTAGTGGATCGTTTGACGAAATCTGCCCATTTTATTCCTGTCAAGGCAAAGAGGACTGCATCTTATTTGGCGAAGCTGTATGTGAAGGAAGTTATTCGTCTCCATGGTGTACCTAGTGCTATAGTTTGTGACAGAGATCCATTATTTACTAGTGGATTTTGGAGGAGCTTACAAGCAGCTTTGGGGACGAAGTTGAATATTAGCTCAGCCTATCATCCTCAGTCTGATGGACAAACTGAGCGAGTCAACAAGATATTGGAGGATTTGTTGCGATCCTGTATTCTGGACTTTGGAGGCTCTTGGGAGGACCACCTGTACTTGGTAGAGTTTTCATATAATAACAGCTTTCAGTCTAGTATAGGCATGGCCCCTTTCGAAGCACTGTATGGAAGACCATGTAGATCTCCTGCATGCTGGCTTGAGACTGGAGATAAGTTAGTTCTTGGTCCCGACACGGTACGTGAAGCTTCAGAAAAGGTTGAGATAATTAGAAGGAGGATGAAGGAAGCACAAGATAGACAAAAGTCCTATGCAGATAAAAGAAGAAAGGACTTGGAGTTTAGCGTCGGCGATCATGTGTTCGTGAAGGTTACTCCTTTAAAAGGGGTAATGAGGTTCAGCAAGACCGGTAAGCTTGCTCCTAGATTTATTGGGCCTTATCCTATTATGGAGCGGATTGGGAAGCTTGCCTATAGAGTTGCTTTACCTGAACACTTATCAAGTGTGCACAATGTCTTTCATGTGTCACACTTGAGAAAGTGTTTGAGGGATTCTGAGGAGGTGATAGAGCCAAAGCAGTTGCAGCAGCTTGGGATCGCTCCTAATATGACATATACTCGAGAGCCTATCCGTATCATTGCCTCTGAGACGAAGAAGTTGCGTAGTAAGGTGGTTCCACTAGTCAAGGTGCAATGGTCGAGCAATCCGAAAGACTGCACCTGGGAAACACAAGAGTCGATGCAGAGGCATTATCCTGAATTGTTTGGCACTCGAGTAAGGTATGTCTTATTCTTTTTGAAATTTAAATCAACTAATAAAGTTACAGATATCGCCCTTACGTAGAAATTGCGAGGACGCAATTTCTGTAAGGGGGGAAGTCTGTAACAACCTGACTTTTAGGGATACTAAATTGGGAATCAACTTAATAAATTGATAATTAATTAGTTAATAATAATAAATAATTAAATATTTATTAAGAAAATAAAATAATAGATAAATGGGAAAAATGAGAATTTAATATTAATAGCGTTGAGAGGAAAATAAATGGTAACAAATTAGTACGCTTTTATTTGGAGTTATAAATTGTTCCTTCTTGAGGTAGTGTAATTTATTTTAATAAATGAACCATTTTATTAACCTAAACTATTTTAAAAAAAAAAAATTAAATTAAATTAAACATTGAAAATGATAAGTTTTTTTTAATGATAGAATGGTAACTAATTACATGAGATAAAACGCGTTTTATGTATGAAAAGTTTACATAAGAATTTTTTTTATGTTGATTTACAATTAGATATAAAAGGAAAAAAAAGAGAAGGGAAAAATAATAATATTAATAAAAAAAATAAATAATAATATCTTTTTAATGCCATGTAGGAAAGTTCTAGAATTGAATAAAATAATGTTGAGGAAAAGAAAAATCTAGAACAAAAACAAAATAAAATGATTACACTTTATGTAAAAAAAAAGAGAAAAAGAGAAGAAATAATAAAATAAAGGGCTAGTTGGGAGAAGATTCTAGAGTAGGGGCTTTACAATAAAAATACCCCTCTCCTCAACCCTCCCTTCACTGTACGTATACAACACAGAAAGCAGAAGAAAAAAACACAGAGGAAGAAAGGAAAACCTATTGCTAACCTTCTCATCCAAATCAAAAAAACAAAAAAAAGAGAAAAAAAAAAGAAGAAGAATAGAAACAATTAAATCTAAGATTCCCAATTCTGAAAGTAAGTATCCCTAAATCAATTATTTTCTATTTCATTCTTTTGTTTTATGTGTAGCTATTTAGGGTTTTTTTCTCTTTTGTTAGCAATTGAAAGGAGAAGCTTCAGCAATCAAAGGCTAGCTGATTTAGGGCTTGGAGATTGCTAATTGGTGTTTAGGTGAGTGAAATTATAATTAAATTTTATTTTTTACTGTGCATGCAAATATGATGGGAAAATTTTGGATAAAAGGGATTGCCTGCATATTCCCTTTAGCATGTGTGTTACTTGGATCATTGAATTAGAAAGAAATGTAAATTAAAGTATACGATTGCAATGCACGCATGGTGTTCGCATAAATGTCACAATTACTTTCAGGTTCTCCATTTTGAAAGATTAAGAGGTTAAAAAAAAAAAAAAAAAAAAAAAAAAAAATTTGATTTCAGAACTGCACTGTGCAGCCTAGACGAGGCTGCAAGTGCAGCCCCGCCAGCAGTTCAGCCAGGGGCTGCAAAGGTGCAGCCAGAGGCTGCACAGATATGCAGCCCAGACTGGCTGCACAGGTGCAGCCAGGGGCTGCACAGAGGTGCAGCCTGGGGCTGCACAGAGGTGCAGCACAGACGAGCTGTAGAGTGTGCAACCCAGGGCTGCAGAGTGTGCAGCCCAGGGCTGCACAGTGTGCAGCCCAGGCGGGCTGCCCGGGCCCAGCCCGGGGGCTGCCCAGGCGGGCTGCCCGGGCCCAGCCTGGGGGCGGCCCGGGGCCGGCCCGGTGGTGCAGCCCAAGTGGGCTGCACCCGGGCAGCCCGGGCCCGCCCAGACCGGTGCAGCCCAGGCTGCACCGGTGCAGCCCAGGCTGCACCGGTGCAGCCCAGGCTGCACCGGTGCAGCCCCTATGGGCTGCACCCGTGCAGCCCAGGGCTGCACAGGGGCGCCCGGGCGGGCTGCCCTGTGCAGCCCATGCGGGCTGCACAGTGGCAGCCCGGGCGGGCTGCCCTGTGCAGCCGGGCGGGCTGCATCTGTGCAGCCCAGGGCTGCACAGGGGCAGCCCGGGCGGGCTGCCTGGTGCAGCCCGGGCGGGCTGCACTGGTGCAGCCCAGGCAGGCTGTACAGCCCAGGCAGGCTGCACAGTTACAGCCCAAGTCGGAGCTGCACCAAATTTGGAAAAAAAAAATTATTTTTTTAAAATTAATTTAAATTATTGAATTTAACTTATTTTGTTTAAAGAAGAAAACTATTGTATTATCGATAAATATGTGTTTGAAAATAATAATAATAACAATAATATGTAAATAAAACATTTTAGAATTTTGATTACGTTTTTGAGTACTAAGCTTGCTTTTTTTTATTTGAATTTATTGTTATCAATTTTTTAAACTTAACGAATTTTTCCAATGAATGAGGCTTTTGCGTTTCGCCTTAATACATAAGTATTATGGGGTACTTATGTGTTAATGCGAAATGGGGATGTAATTATTTTCTTTATACACACAATTATTTGCTAAACACTATTCGCTTTTGAATCTTATACTGGGTTTATTAATGGAATTTTTGAAAGGCGATTGTCATTGTTGACTTTTAAGAAGTGTTTTAAAATTATAAACACTTTGATTTTTGGGTCGGGATAGATTGGACTCTGTTGTACCAATGGGCCAAAACTCCATCTTGGCCGACCTGATTCAGGATCGCTACCTGAATCGGTGGTATATCACATGCCCTTTTACCACCAAAGGTCAACGGTCTGCTACATAGGGCTAATCTTATTTTGATTGGGATCTCCGATCGGCGGGTCACGGACTATGAAGGATGGAGGCGTGGGGGTCCCACGTGTAGATCCGTGAACGGGTAGCATACGGCCTTTGCCTTAGACCGTCTTGGTTATCCTGGGTTGATCGCCAGGTGTATTATGGCGTTATGAGTAGGTTACGGGGTTGATGTCTCCGCGCGCGCTCGAGCTCTACCACTGTGATTTTACAATATTAGCGTCTGTTTATTTGGTATATTTTATGAGTCATGTTATATTTATCCCATAATTCCCATAATGCAATTTTCTTTACTTTATGATTTTGGAAGTATTAAAGTTGATTTTGAAAACCCAGTATCTTTGGAGAATGTGTGTATGAACTTATCCTTGTGTTACAAATAATAATTGGGAAGGTATCGTATTGGATTATATACGATAGGTTTGGCCTAAATCATTGTTTGATTAAAGGAATTGTTTATGAAACTAAATTTGCATGTTAGTTCTCACACACATATATGCCTCATGTTGGTTTATACATGCGGCGTTTTCTTTCCCTTTTGTTGATTGAGACAATTATTGTTCATAGACCTTACTTCACTCACACTAGAAATAGTCTGACCCGTGTGATTTGTTTTATAATCCTCGGGTCAGTCTGAGGATTGTGGTTGCAGGTTAGGTTGCGTGGATTGTAGCAGAATTCTTATCACTTTCCACGTTTTGGGGTTTTGGACTTTTCAGCTTGGACTTAGAAGTAGTTAATATGTATTATGGTATGTATGTTATTATGTATTTTGGAAGTGATATGTACTATGGACTATGTATCGTGGACATTATGATATGTATTATGCGTTATGCTGTTTTTGGTGCTGAATTGTACATTCTATAATATTCTATACTATGTAACCTGGAAAATTTTTATCTTGTATCATTGCTTTGAACCAACACTGCGCACAAAGGGTAAGTAGAAGGAAAAAAAAAAAAAAAATCGAAAAATTTCTCGTGCCAGTGTTAGTTCAAGGGAATGAGTACAACATTTAGCCCTATCGAGTCTCATTCTCCGTGCTTTCCGACAGTAATACTTAGTATTACTCTTGGTTGGCATGGGTATAGAGGCCGGGCGTTACACTTGTTATGCTCATACACTTATTTCACAACTCAAATTATAAGTATTCTAACTTAGATCAAGGGTCCATATTATTGCATTCCAACCTATTGACATCACATATAAAGAATTATTGCAAATTTCTAATCGAAGTGGTTTCATGTATTAACTAATACCTGACTCCGGTCTCTTCGTGTGACGCCCCACCTCTATACCCACGCTAGCCAAGAACATTACTGTGAATGCTGTCAACTAGCACGGAGAATAAGGCTGTTGAGGAGCGACCATCTGTATAATTGCTTTGTGCGAGTACCGATATACCGGATAAAATATAACTTTTCATCTCAAGAGGAAATCCGACATACCGACACGAACTCAAAGCTACTATACAGTGGCTATAATATCTTCGAAAACAAATATAGAAATAAACATAACATAAATCAGTCACAGACAATTCATATCGCAAAGACGGAAATAGATATGAATATTACACATAAGAGTGTATATCAGAGTAGCGGTCTAAAAAGATCCACAATAATACAAAAGAATAGCAACACATGCTATACAAAAGAATACAACTATGAGTCTATATCTCAAGTGTATACAACAAAACAAACTACTAATCTAAGTAGTTTGCCAAAAGTCGGGACGATAACCCCAGAAGAGAAGTCAAGGAGAGGTACCTATAACATCTCGGTCTGACCCGAGTATTATTTATAAGAAAATAATAAACGGATCAGTCTAGCTATAAATATCAGAAGAAATGATATAGAATAGGAGATATGACATAAACATATACTAATCACAATGCCAAGCTGTGATTAATAAGTAATTGAAAATCAACAAGAGATTAATCAATATCACAATAATCTACTCAAGATAGAAGGAATGTCATACTCCTGATTTCATTCACCAAACCACAATAAATGACATATATATATCCATGCCAATCGTAAAAGTTGGTGAAACACAAATTCCAGAAATCAACACACGAAATCTAGAAATCACAATAAAAAGGATGACCAATCCCAGAAAAATGAGCCGTAGCTCCTCCAGACAGGGTATAGTCCCCCATTGCGGACATTGAGCCGAAGCTCCTCCTGGTGAGTCAAAAACTCCTCCTGACAGGGTATAGTCCCCCATTGCGGACACTGAGCCGAAGCTCCTCCTGGTGAGTCAAAAACTCCTCCTGACAGGGTATAGTCCCCCATTGCGGACATTGAGCCGAAGCTCCTCCCGGTGAGTCAAAAACTCCTCCTGACAGGGTATAGTCCCCCATTGCGGACATTGAGCCGAAGCTCCTCCCGGTGAGTCAAAAACTCCTCCTGACAGGGTATAGTCCCCCATTGCGGACATTGAGCCGAAGCTCCTCCTGGTGAACCGAAGTTCCTCATGACAGGGTATAGTCCCCCATTGCGGACATTGAGCCGATTGCTCCACGAAGTAAATAAACATCGATGCACCTAGAAAGGTACACCCCATGCATAAATAAACATCGACGCACCTAGAAGGTACGACCCATGTATAAAATGAGACGAAAGTCAATAAAATGAGGAACAGTCCTCCACATAGACAAAGAGACATCGCACATTGCTAGTCTAAACCACAAAGATGATCGTCATGATCAAAGAGAAGTGTCAATTACAATAAGCTAGTAAATATATGAGCTTAGCTTCATGTCCCATAACCACTAGCTTAACTTAAATATTTACGAACAAATTGTAGATCTCCACTAGAAAATTGTCACAAGAGATTCAATCGAACAAGTCCTAGAATTAACCGACGAAGTAAACGCAAGCGTTTCATACCACTTGTTTTACTAAGTCGTTTAATTAGATTTCTCATACGAGTGAGGTAAAGGTTTGTATATACTAATAGATTGAAAATCGTTTGAGAAAACGAGCTTTGTAATAAAATAGTGTTGAAATCATTTGAAGGAAGAGTTTTGATATTTACTACTAGTATAGAAAACCTTTATATTATTAAAGTGACAAATCGCAAAAAGGATTGTAGGAACAATCAATCACAAAGATTCACATTCGAAAATGTGAATAAAATCCAAAGAAATCGATATAAAAGCCATCAAAGTGGATATATCTAACATTCCCAAAGAAAAGGTCATCAAAGTCAACAACAACTGATAACAACAAATAGGGAAACAACACAAATCGATTAGAGTTGGATATTCAAACGGATTAGCAAAATATGCTAATCTGGAAAAAATCATCAGGTCGGTCGACCGGATTCCCTGAGTCGGTCGACCGAACTAAAGGTTGGGAACCTCTCGGGACAGCAGGTCGGTCGACCGAACCCTGGACTCGGTCGGCCGAACCTTAAAACAGAAAGTGCTTATGCACTTGGAAGCAGGTCGGTCGACCGGACCAGAGGGGTCGGTCGGCCGAACCTGATGCTCTGCCCAATGATGCCCATAAATTTATATGCAACCTCCAATTCGCAATCGAACGAGCACGGACGCTAGGGAATTATGCCTAACGGCTACCCGGCCCTATTGGCTCCTCGATGCACCACCAAAAACACATTTGAACATCAAAACTATGATTTTTAAGGATTTGGCTTACAAACACTAAAAATTGGAATATTCACAAAAGCAATCCAAATCAAAATCAAATGCACATGAATAAGTGTTAGGAATTCATACCTAACAATAGAAGAGAATTATAAGCATAGATGTGAGATTAAAAATCTCACCTTTTTAACTCAAGAAGAAGAAGAAGAAGCTCAAATGCAAAGGAAAGGCTAACCACTCTTCACTCTTACTCAACAAGCTTCAATCTAAGAATAAAACACATATTTTCCTAAATTAGGTTTAGGATATTTTCTGAAGTTGAAGAGGAGAAGAGATGGATAAGATGGAGAAGAGGCTTACCTATCCTTCTCTTCGAATTTGGAGCTAGGAGATGGATTTGCAAAGGAAGCTAGGGCTTGGAGTTTTAATTTCCACTCTCCACCTCCATTTTCAGTTTTGCTAGAGAGTTAGGAGTTGGAATGAAGTAATGAAGAGGAGAGGGGGATTGGGACTGAGTTCGTAAGTGGTTAATTGGCTCAGCCCAAACCAAAGCCCAAAGCAAAAAGTAGCAAAATTCAACTTTCTCCAAACATATCGAAGTTTATACTCAAAAAGGTCGCAAACGTCATTTTGAACTCAATGGGGGTGGTCTCGAGTCCCAATTCGACCGTATGCAAAAAGTAGCTTTTCGGACCAAAATCCGACGAACGATAAAATATTTAAATATAGAATCGATAAATATGCGGGTTGTTACAGACTCCCCTCCTTAAATAAATTGCGTCCACGCAATACTTAAGAGGAAAATAAGAAGTAACAACCATGGAAGCATATCAACACAAAAGAAAATTTGAAATAGGAAGTTCACCATAAAGTGCACGAAAGAGTTAGCAAGAAATCTGGTGAAACTTCGATTTCCACAATATTACCGGGCTCAAGAATGAAAAACCGGAATCCCTAAGGCATTTCCGTAGATAAAAGACGTGGGAAACGTCAAGAATAGCAGAAAATTGAGATGGTGCCATGGCGTAGTACAAAAATGGTACGCCCGAGGAACTAGAAACTCAAATAATTTGGGACATCAGCGTAGTACAAAAACGGTACTCCCAATGTACCAAAGCAAAGACATTGATGTAGTACAAATGGTACATCCAAAGAATCAAATAGCAAAAACATTGATGTAGTACAATGGTACATCCAATGAATCGAAAAGCAAAGACATTGATGTAGTACAAATGGTACATCCAATGAATCAAAAGCAAAGACATCGATATAGTACAAACGGTACATCCGATGAATCAAAAGCAAAGACATCAATGTAGTACAAACGGTACATCCGATGAATCAAATAGAGAAGACATTGATGTAGTACAAACGATACATCCGATGAATCAAAAGCAAAGACATCGATGTAGTACAAACGGTACATCCGATGAATCAATTAGCAAAGACGTTGATGTAGTACAAACGGTACATCCGATGAATCAAAAGCAAAGACATCGATGTAGTACAAACGGTACATCCAATGAATCAAAAGCAAAGACATCGATGTAGTACAAACGGTACATCCGATGAATCAAAAGAAAATGATTCGGAACACTGACGCAGTACAAAAACGGTACGTCCAATGAACCGAACACAATAAAAGCACATCCGACGCTAGTCCTTAAAAGGAATGAGATAAAGCTCAATAAAACGAAGTATACCAAAACGTCCGATGAACTTGATAGGAAAATAATTCCATTCAGACAACATCAAAGAATCAACCATTTGTTGCTTACGACAAAGCGCATTGGCAACACGATTTCCCTTTTCGGGAATAAAAGAATATCAAGATCATAAGATGCTAGGAACTCGAGTCAACATGAAGTTCCTTATGAGAAAATAATTATTCCAAAGATTTATGATCGAGGTAGAGAACAAATTTCTCATCCAAAAATGATGATGCCAAATTCCAAAAGTAAAAACAATAGCCGCGAACACTAGATCATGAGTGGCATATCTAGTCTCGATAAGCTATAATGATTTAGAAGCACAAGAGATAGCACGTTCTCTATGGCAAGAGAATGGCATCCAAACCAATACGACTAGTATCGGTACAAATAGCAAAGTCTTGGTTCCCCTTCAGGAATCACAAGAAAGAATAAGAGTATCGAAAAGAAAGAACTTCTTTTAAATAATTCTCTTTCCCGAAAAGTTAAAACTTTCAAAATTACATTTTTACTTTTATGTAATAATTTTTCTACAAAAATTTACATTTTTACAAGTCAATATATCGTGTCTGATTGTCACATCAAAGCGTTTAGGAAATTCCTATCGATAACGTTGATCAAGCGCATCGACCAAAAATTCTTAAAGCACTCAACGGGCAATACAATCACAAAGTCATCTTTTCTAGGATAAATAAATCTCTTAAAAAGTTTTAAGAATATTTTTTGCTCGTTTTAAGATAAAAATCAAATTACACTTATAATTAAATCTTATGAAAAAGATTTGCAAAATTTTAAATTTCTATTTCCATCCAAAATCCATAAATAAGAATGGTCTTATCGAAATTTTCATAGAATATTGGATTTATAAAACGGATGAAACAAGCTGGACAAATTGAATGACATAATAATTCATTCATAGGAATCATAACAAGTGCGAAATGCGATAAGTGAAACGCTAACTTCCGCAACTTGTAGCAAATGAAAACGGTGGTAAAGTCGAACTAAAAAGACCTTAGCACCACACAAAAGATTACTTAGGTGATAATCCTAAGACAAACTCAAAAATACTGGAAAATTTCTCAAACTACATGAATGAGAGAAATAACACTTTCCTTATAAGTGGGCTTAAGGAATAAAATGATTCCACCAAATTGGAATCAAAATCACAAAGGAAAAATAGAAATCTGCTTAACAGATTGAAAATGTCGAAGATGAATAGTCCACTCGAAAAATAGGATATGGGCTTTACAATGATTAAGCCGATCCTTTCAAAAAAATCAATTCCGAAGCCTAAGTAAATCGGCTCGGAAAGAAAAGTCTCATAAAATAATTTCGACATCAATAAAAAGCAAATTGAGTGTTGCGGATCTACCATCCGGATTCACAACTCCCAAAGAAGTCATCAAGCCCAAAATATCCAAAGAAAAAGAATCGACAAGTTCTTTTGATATAAAAATAATGAGAAGAAGCCCATATCAAAAAGAACTTGAATAAGAAGATCACGAAATAAAACAATGCCATCAAGGATTGAGTGAAAAGTACCTTGACCAAGAGAAGAGTTGCTAGGGGCTTCCACAATATTTAGCCTTCTCATGTCCTTTTTCAAAAGTTTGGGACATTCAGATAAAAGATGACCCGGTTTCTTGCAATAGCGACAAGAATGGGGTTTTGGACACATATTCGCATAGTGTTCCATAGAATTACAATTATAGCATCCTCCACGATTAGGGATTGGAGTCTTTGCTACAAAAGTAGTTTGCTTCACTCTCTTATTGGGATTAAGGCTCTTGAACTTAATATGCCTCTTCTTGGAAGTCCCAATATCACAAACACTTCCTTTACCAATCTCTCCATGAAGAAGAGTAACATCCACAAGCTGATTGAAAGAAACTTCAAGTTTCAAAGGTAGAACCATTTCGGGGTTCTTACTCAAAGCATAGATAAACTCTTGATTCTTTACAAGATCCAAAAGTTGTTAGGCAGACATAAAAACTCCATCTTGGGGAGTAGCACTAGATTGGCCGGCGCTGGGGCGGCCTGGTCTAACCATTTCTCTTCTTTAAGAAAGAAAGAAAGAAGAGGAAAAGTTATTCTCAAAATAAATATCAAGCAATCTTGATAGATAAAACAAGGAAGCATAAAAGAAAGTAGGATAGAACGGTACGAAGACCCGAATAAAATCCTAAAGCACAACTCCTAAGAAAGACTTAGGACATGATCCTTGCTAAATTATTCTATATTGTTCCGAAGTTTGGCTTTGATACCAAGCTATGACGCCCCACCTCTATACCCACGCTAGCCAAGAACATTACTGTGAATGCTGTCAATTAGCACGGAGAATAAGGCTGTTGAGGAGCGACCATCTGTATAATTGCTTTGTGCGAGTACCGATATACCGGATAAAATATAACTTTTCATCTCAAGAGGAAATCCGACATACCGACACGAACTCAAAGCTACTACACAGTGGCTATAATATCTTCGGAAACAAATATAGAAATAAACATAACATAAATCAGTCACAGACAATTCATATCACAAAGGCGGAAATAGATATGAATATTACACATAAAAGTGAATATCAGAGTAGCGGTCTAAAAAGATCCACAATAATACAAAAGAATAGCAACACGTGCTATACAAAAGAATACAACTATGAGTCTATATCTCAAGTGTATACAACAAAATAAACTACTAATCTAAGTAGTTTGCCAAAAGTCGGGACGATAACCCCAGAAGAGAAGTCAAGGAGAGGTACCTGTAACATCTCGGTCTGACCCGAGTATTATTTATAAGAAAATAATAAACGGACCAGTCTAGCTATAAATATCAGAAGAAATGATATGGAATAGGAGATATGACATAAACATATACTAATCACAATGCCAAGCTGTGATTAATAAGTAATTGAAAATCAACAAGAGATTAATCAATATCACAATAATCTACTCAAGATAAAAAGGAATGTCATACTCCTGATTTCATTCACCAAACCACAATAAATGACATATATATATCCATGCCAATCGTAAAAGTTGGTGAAACACAAATTCCAGAAATCAACACACGAAATCCAGAAATCACAATGAAAAGGATGGCAAATCCCAGAAAAATGAGCCGGAGCTCCTCCAGACAGGGTATAGTCCCCCATTGCGGACATTGAGCCGAAGCTCCTCCTGGTGAGTCAAAAACTCCTCCTGACAGGGTATAGTCCCCCATTGCGGACATTGAGCCGAAGTTCCTCCTGGTGAGTCAAAAACTCCTCCTGACAGGGTATAGTCCTCCATTGCGGACATTGAGCCGAAGCTCCTCCTGGTGAGTCAAAAACTCCTCCTCACAGGGTATAGTCCTCCATTGCGGACATTGAGCCGAAGCTCCTCCTGGTGAGTCAAAAACTCCTCCTGACAGGGTATAGTCCTCCATTGCGGACATTGAGCCGAAGCTCCTCCTGGTGAGTCAAAAACTTCTCCTGACAGGGTATAGTCCCCATTGCGGACATTGAGCCGAAGCTCCTCCTGGTGAACCGAAGTTCCTCATGACAGGGTATAGTCCCCCATTGCGGACATTGAGCCGATTGCTCCACGAAGTAAATAAACATCGATGCACCTAGAAAGGTACACCCCATACATAAATAAACATCGACGCACCTAGAAAGGTACGAACCATGTATAAAATGAGACGAAACTCAATAAAATAAGGAGCAGTCCTCCACATAGACAAAGAGACATCGCACATTGCTAGTCTAAACCACAAAGATGATCGTCATGATCAAAGAGAAGTGTCAATTACAATAAGCTAGTAAATATACGAGCTTAGCTTCATGTCCCATAACCACTAGCTTAACTTAAATATTTACGAACAAATTGTAGATCTCCACTAGAAAATTGTCACAAGAGATTCAATCGAACAAGTCCAAGAATTAACCGACGAAGTAAACGCAAGCGTTTCATACCACTTGTTTTACTAAGTCGTTTAATTAGATTTCTCATACGAGTGAGGTAAAGGTTTGTATATACTAATAGATTGGAAATCGTTTGAGAAAACGAGCTTTGTAATAAAATAGTGTTGAAATCATTTGAAGGAAGAGTTTTGATATTTACTACTAGTATAGAAAACCTTTATATTATTAAAGTGACAAATCACAAAGAAGATTGTAGGAACAATCAATCACAAAGATTCACATTCGAAAATGTGAATAAAATCCAAAGAAATCGATATAAAAGCCATCAAAGTGGATATATCTAACATTCCCAAAGAAAAGGTCATCAAAGTCAACAACAACTGATAACAACAAATAGGGAAACAACACAAATCGATTAGAGTTGGATATTCAAACGGATTAGGAAAATAGGCTAATCTGGCAAAAATCATCAGGTCGGTCGACCGGATTCCCTGAGTCGGTCGACCAAACCAAAGGTTGGGAACCTCTCGGGACAGCAGGTCGGTCGACCGAACCCTGGACTCGGTCGGTCGAACCTTAAAACAGAAAGTGCTTATGCACTTGGAAGCAGGTCAGTCGACCGGACCAGAGGGGTCAGTCGGCCGAACCTGATGCTCTGCCCAATGATGCCCATAAATTTATATGCAACCTTCAATTCGCAACCGAAAGAGCACGGACGCTAGGGAATTATGCCTAACGGGTACCCGGCCCTATTGGCTCCTCGATGCACCACCAAAAACACATTTGAACATCAAAACTATGATTTTTAAGGATTTGGCTTACAAACACTAAAAATTGGAATATTCACAAAAGCAATCCAAATCAAAATCAAATGCACATGAATAAGTGTTAGGAATTCATACCTAACAATAGAAGAGAATTATAAGCATAGATGTGAGATTAAAAATCTCACCTTTTTAACTCAAGAACAAGAAGAAGAAGCTCAAATGCAAAGGAAAGGCTAACCACTCTTCACTCTTACTCAACAAGCTTCAATCTAAGAATAAAACACATATTTTCCTAAATTAGGTTTAGGATATTTTCTGAAATTGAAGAGGAAAAGAGATGGAGAAGATGGAGAAGAGGCTTACCTATCCTTCTCTTCGAATTTGGAGCTAGGAGATGGATTTGCAAAGGAAGCTAGGGCTTGGAGTTTTAATTTCCACTCTCCACTTCCATTTTCAGTTTTGCTAGACAGTTAGGAGTTGGAATGAAGTAATGAAGAGGAGAGGGGGATTGGGACTGAGTTAGTAAGTGGTTAATTGGCTCAGCCCAAACCAAAGCCCAAAGCAAAAAGTAGCAAAATTGAACTTTCTCCAAACATATCGAAGTTTATACTCAAAAAGGTCGCAAACGTCATTTTGAACTCAATAGGGGTGGTCTCGAGTCCCAATTCGACCGTATGCAAAAAGTAGTTTTTCGGACCAAAATCCGACGAACGATAAAATATTTAAATATAGAATCGATAAATATGCGGGCTGTTACACTTCGAATCCAATGTCATTTTAACCCAAATTATCCAATTAAATACAATTCAACTTTAATTACCAGATAACACTTTTACACAGCAATTCATAATTGATAGATAATCACATTATCAGTGTCCATCCAACAAATCATATCACAAAGCAATTCATATCAGAGATATCAACCAATTCAATGTACTCATCACCCTTCTATCATTAATAAGCAAGATTTGTCATTTCCATTAATTACATTAACTAATTATCCTTTAATTACTTTCATTAGTTAATTATTCTTAAATTTCATTTGATAATTAACCTTTAACTTAATTACATTCGTTAATCAACCTTGATTAATCACAATTAGAAATTATCTTTCCTAAATTACTCCATCAATTAAACTAACTCCTTGATTAATTATATTAATTAATCCTTTATTTACACTGAGTAATTATCACCTAATTCCTTCCACCAGGTAATTATCCACTCATTACTTCACTAAGGAATTACACCTCATTAATTACCTTATGTAATTATACTTAATCTTTAATTAATTATATTTATTAATCACCCTGTAATTACCATTACTAATTACTTCCATTAAGTAATTATACTAAAACAATTCCATAAATGATTATCTTTAATTCATTAATAAAATTAATTATTGAAATTAATCACAAAAATTAATTGTTAAATAATCTCAAGTTAATGACCTTCATTAACTACTAACAATTCTTTAATTACTTTTCTTAAGTAATTATACTTGCATTAATAAATATTAATTGCGAATTAATTAATCTTTAATAACCTATTAATTAGTTCTAATTATTTAATTAATTAAGTTTTAACTGTAACTTAATTAATCTTCAATTACTTGATTAATTAATCTTTTGCCATTAATTAAAAATCTATTCTTATCAAATTAATGATTCTTAATTACCAATTAAATATTCTTAATTAATTAACTTTAAACCTTAATTTAATAAAATCCTTAATTACTAAATTTATTAATTCGAATCATTAATATATTAAGTCAGTTAATTATATATTTTAATTACCTTAACAATTTTAATGAATCACAAATCATTAAATTCTTAATTATCCTTAAGATAAAACTTTTCTTACTTAATCAAAGCATAAAAAAACAATTTACTTTTAAATTTACTTTTAAATTTCATTTTAAATTTTCATTTTAAATTTAAGATTTTAAAATGAATACAAATTTATTTAAAACAAGGGTTAAAAACGATTCAAAACATTTTTATCTCATATGTTAAAGATATATCCATTTATAAAGAAGTTTGAAAGAATTTAAAACCCAATTCGTTTTTAAATTCAAATTTTATTTTTAAAAATACACCTAAACAAACCAGATTGTTTAAATTATATTTAAATTTAGTACGATTCCAGATTACTTATTCAAAACTTAATTAGATTTTAAATTTCATCTAAAATTCAAATCATTTAACCATTTAAAATTCTACCTATTCAACCATTTTAAAAATAGTTAAACAAATTTAAATTTAAAACTTTTCTTATTTTAAAAACTGAAGTTTAAACTAAATTCCGGATTTCAAAAACGTAGATTTAAACTTAATTCAAATTCCTATTTTACAACTTAAAACTTATAGTTTAAATTCTAAATCAATATACTTTTATACTTAAAAGTTTTAAAACCAAATTTAAATTTCAAAATTCAAATTATTTCAAACTCAGATTCAAACTAATTTAAAATCAGATTCAAACTCATTTTAAACTTATTTTAAATTTCCAGTCTGCATTTTAAACTTTACTTTTAATTTTTAAAACTGAAACGGTTTCTGTTTTTATTAAAACCTGAAACAACATCAACTCCCGAGCAACTCGAATTTTACTTCGAGACAAAACCTTAACTGCTTCGAGCTAATCCTCAACTTACTCGAGAAAAACCCGAGTAAACAAAACCCCTCAACCCAAACACTCACCAGCATATCCACCAACCCTGTGCACCTGTACAGTGCCTCCGGCCACTGCTGACCGACTACGCGACCTCTCCACAGTCGCTATTCATCAACTCAGACTAACCATACACCAATTCCATCAATTAATACTCGAAATCAAAATCGAGACAAAGGTTTCAAACCTAGAAGAGGCACAGTAGCTCAACATCCCAACCTGTCAATACCTCGTTCACGTGCCACCGGCCACCGTTACCCCTAAAACTCCAGGGAAGTCTTCAACAACCCATCATCTTCCAGTGCCCAAGAAATAGTTGAACTCGATCAACAGAGGAGATCAAACTCAAGCAAAATATGTAACCCAGTAAAACTAGGGTTCCAAAGCTTCAAATCACTACCGCAACTTCTCTGATTTATTAAATCACCATCAACAATTTTTCTTAGCATCAACAATCACCCCTTTACCATCTGGAAGAACTCAGTCCCCTCCAGTTACATAGATCACTAGGAAATCAAGAATTCCCATTCAAGTAAATATCCAAACTGCACCTTTATCCTATTCCTAAAAATCTTGAATTTAGTTTTAAAATTCATGGCTTGATTCAAGGTTCCACTGTTGTTACTGAATTAATGAATTTAGAAGTTTGAAAATTTCCACTTATACTTATTTTTACTCTGCTATTTCATTTTCCTGGAAATACAAAAATTATTAAACTTATATAAATTTTTAAAATTTACTTTATCATGTAATAAACAAATTTCATTCAATTTCTAAATCATAACAACAACCAGATCAAAAGAAAAGAATTTTTGATCAATTTGAGCTTGTACTATGCAGACAGTAACGTAATCAAACATGCATCACATCCATACTTATATTACACAGCAATATATTTAACAATATATATGTAAAATTCTACTTATTTCTACAGGTAAATCAAACAACCATATTTCATACTTCAATTTTAAAATGTAAAGTTACTCACCTCTTAATGAACTAATAGTGAACAGTTTGATTTGCTCTATAAATCTGGAATTGCCTTTGGGATTGAGATGATCTGATGTTGAATCTAGCTTGAATCTGAGCTTCAGGTTGAGGATTGAAAATGATTGTAGTTTTGAAATTTATTTCTTCTTGATTTGTTCTCTGGTTTCTTATAGGCTTAGGTTAGTTTAAGATTTCTTTTTTATTTTATTTTATTAAAACACTTACTTACACAATTAATCTTTTTTAAGAAAACAAATGTTGCCATTTTTTTCTTGCATGCTAATTTAACTTACACATGTCTATACATGTTTTTTATTACCTTACAAGTGTAAAAGAGAACCTTTATTTATATTACTTTTACACTTATATATAATTTCTATTATATTTATATTTCTTTTATGCTTAACACCTTTATATATATATATACACACAACTTATATATATTTAAATAAGGTATGAACCCCTATTAAACCTCACTTAGCTCCATTTTATTTTTAATACCCTTTTTGAAAGTCATTAGATTAAATTCAAACCAAGCTTCCTATTCACGATTTACATATATATCTATAAAATTAGAAACATTATCTTAAATCCAATTTATTTTGAGATATTATCTTTTATACTTAAGTTTTAACCCAAATTCAAATTCATTTTCAATTTAAAGTCCTATTTTGAAATTAGCTCAAATATAGGTATGTATTAAGCAACACAAATTAAATTTGTAATCAATAGTTTCATTTAAATCTATGCATATATATATAACATAATTACAAATATAAATATTTATCTGATCAGATTCATTCGTTCAATTTATAATTCAATATTCTATTAATTAACCCAGTTTGTTAATCAATTACAGATGTTCTAAAACTCGGGTTATCGCATTATACGCAATAATAAATAAATATAATTTAACTAGCAGTTTATATGCAATGAGTAATTAAATAACAATTTAATTAAATAAATGCAATTTAACTGAGAGGATGCTTAAAAAGCCAAACAATCGTAGATAAATTTTAAATCACATCAAAAATTAATTTAACAAACATAAGAAATCTTAGAAGTTGTGAGTAGGTTAAAACACTCTATAACAACCCGCATATTTATCGATTTTATATTTAAATATTTTATTTAAATATTTCATCGTTAGTCGAAAATTTAGTCCGAAAAGCTACTTTTTGCATACGGTCGAATTAGGACTCGGGACCACTCCCATTGAGTTTAAAATGCCATTTGCGACCTTTTTGAGTATAAGCTTCGATATGTTTGGAGAAAGTTGATTTTTGCTACTTTTCACTTTGGGTTTGGTTTTGGGCCCAGCCCTATGTTAACTTATGCTCAAATCTGAGCCACTCTTCCCCACTCACCCTCATTCTCTTCTCTTTTCAGTTTTTATAACATTAATGGTGGGAGAGATTGGAAATCAAAACTCCAAAAGCCTAGTTCCTTTTGCAACTTCAAATTCCTAGCTCCAAACTCAAGAAGAACCCATTGGTAAGCTTCTCTTCTTCTTCCCCAACTTATTCTTACCAATTTCAGAAATTCCTAAACCTAATTTTTGGAATGTTCTTGTTTTTGAGCTTAGATCCAAGCTCAATTGGGTTGTGTTGAAGAGAGGTTGATTCTCCATTTGCTTTCAAGCTTCTTCGTGTTTGATTTTGTGAAAAGGTGAGATTTTTATCTCACATCTATGCTTATATTTATCTTCGATTGTTAGGTATGAATTCCTAACACTTATTCGTGTGCATTTGCTTTTGGTTTGGATTGAATTGGTGTATATTCCAATTTTTAGTGTTTTGAGTTCAATTCGTTAAAAATCCTAACTTCTATGTTTGAACATGTTTTTGGAGATGCATCGAAGAGCTTATAGGGTCGGGTAGTCGATTGGCATAATCCTTTAGCGCCGTTGCTCGAGAGAATGTAATTTGGACAAGATTGAACCTCATTTGCAATAGGCAGGGAAGAGGCTGGAAACAGGTCCGGCCGACCGACCCCTCTGGTCCGGTCGACCGACCTGCTTCCAAATGTGCAGTTGCACTTCTGTTTCTGGTTCGGCCGACCGACCCCTCTGGTCCGGTCGACCGACCTGCTTCCAAGTGCCTAAGCACTTTCTGTTTTAAGGTTCGGTCGACCGACTCAGGGAGTCCGGCCGACCGACCTGATGATTTTTGCCTGCTTTGCCTTGTTGCTTAAATATCCAACTCTAATCGATTTGTGTTGTTTCCCTAATTGTTGTTATCAGTTGTTGTTGACTTTGATGACTTATTTTCTTTGGGAATTCTGTGAATATCCGTTTCGATGGATTCGGTATCGATTTCTTTGGATTTTTATTCACATCTTCGTATGTGAATTTTAGTGATTGATTGTTCCTACAATCTTCTTTGTGTTTTGTCACTTTAAAAATATAAAGGTTTTCTATACTAGTAGTAAATATTAAAACTCTTTTCTCAAACGATTTCAATACTATTTTAATACCAAATTCGTTTATAAAACCGTTTTCCAATCTATTAGTATATATATAAACCTTTACCTCACTTGTATGAGAAATCTAATTAAACGACTTAGTAAAACAAGTGGTATGAAACGCTTGCATTCACTTTGTCGGTTAATTCTTGGACTTGTTCGATTGAATCTCTTGTGACAATTTTATAGTGGAGATCTACAGTTTGTTCGTAAATATTTAAGTTAAGCAAGTGGTTATGGGACATGAAGCTAAACTCATATATTTACTAGCTTAGTGTAATTGACACTTCTCGATGATCATGACGATCATCTTTGTGATTTAGACTAGCAATGTGCGATGTCTCTTTGACTGCGCGGGAGAATTAAACCCCGTTTTGTGGAGTTTCGACTCAAATTGGTGGGGTAGCAACCCACGGTCTTTGGACCATTCGTGTGTCAGGTCTTCGGACCATTCGTGTGTCAAATTAATGGCTAGCTACCATGAGATAGCTTCTCGTTCATGTGTTACAGCTGTTGGTGAGTTTTCATGCTCCCGTTCGTGTGATAGGCCTCCCCCCTATTTTGTGTGATTTCTGAATTTCGTGTGTCGAATTCTCAGATTTTCTTCTTCACCTATTTTTGTGATTTCTATTGATATGATTTATCAATTTTTGTGCATAGGTGAGTTTGTGTGTCATTTACTGGATTTCTTGAGATGATTTCTAGAATTTGTGCTTCACCAATTTTCGTGATTTCCATTGATAAGTTTTATCAATATTTGTGCATAGGTGAATTTGTGTGTCATTGACTTTTGTGATTGACATTGATAAAATCGTCAATATTTGTGGTTTGAAGAACGAAATAAGGAGTATGGCATTTCTTTGATTCTTGTGTAGATTTGGTGATATTGATTAATCTCTCGTAGATTTTCAATTACCTATGTATATCACAGCTTGAAATTATGATTATTATGTGTTTAGTCATATCTCTTATTCTATATCGATTCATTTGATATTTATAGTTCGACTGATCCGTTTATTATTTTCTTATTAAATAATACTCGGGTCAGACCGAGATGTTACAGGTGCTTTTGCTTGACTTCTCTCTTGGGATTGATTTCTCTGACTTTTGGTTAACTACTTAGATTAGTAGTTTATTTTGGTGTATACATTCGAGATATAGACTCCATAATGTATACTTATTCTTTTGTGTAGTTCATGTAACTATTCTTTTGTGATATTGTGGATCTTTTTAGACCACTAATCTGATGTACACTTCCTAGTGTAATATTCATATCTATTTCCGCCTTTGTGATATGAAATGTCTGTGACTGATTTAAGTTATGTTTATTTCTGTATTTGTTTCCGAAGATGTTATAGCCACTGTGTAGTAGCTTTGAGTTTGTGTCGGTATGTCGGATTTCCTCTTGATAAAGTATCGCATATTATTCTTTCTGACATATCGATGCTCGCACAAAGCAATTACACAGATGGTCGCTCCTCAACAGCCTTATTCTCCGTGCTAGTTGACAGCATTCACCGTAATGTTCTTGGCTAGCGTGGGTATAGAGGTGGGGCGTCACAGCTTGCTATCAGAGCCAAACTTCGGAACCATATGGAATATTATAACAAGGATCATCGTCCTAAGTCTTTCTTAGGAGTCGTGCTTTAGGATTTTATTCGGATCTACGTACCGTTCTATCCTATTTTCTTTTATGATTCCTTGTTTTGTCTATCAAGATTGCTTGATATTCATTAGTGAATAATCTTCTTCTCGCTCTTCTTTCTTTCTAAGGAAGAGGAATGTCTAGACCAGGCCGTCCCAGAGCTGGACCATCTAGTGTTCCACCCCAAGATGGAGTTTTTATGACTGCTCAACGGCTTCTTGATTTAGTGACGAATGCTCAAGCAGCTGGAGCTAACCCGGAACCTACTCACCCAAAGTCGGGATTTGCACGCTTGTGTAGCGATTACACTAATTTGGGTGGGGAGCCATTCATAGGTTCCGAAACTATTATTGAAGTACAGGCTTGGCTAAGGTCATGCGATCGAATCTTTTCTCGCATGAATCTTATTGACCTTCACCGAGTTCAGGTGGCCTCTAGTATGCTCCGAGAAAGAGCATTGGACTGGTACGAGCTTCTTATTTCTGAGATTAATGAAGCGGATCTCACCTGGGAGCAATTCCGGGAACGCTTCGAGTTGAAATTCATACCAGAAGCTGAGAAGGTGACTTTGGCTCGCCGTTTTATAGACCTTGTTCAAGGTGAATCTTCCGTGGCAGATTATGTCGCGTCTTTTGAATCTCTCTCCAAATATGGGGTTGAATACATCAACACTCCATTGAAGAAAAATCAGAGGTTCGTCTATGGCTTAAATAAAAATCTCAAGAAGGCATTACTTCTAAAATTAGAAGTTTCTTTCGACCAACTCGTTGATATTGCTCTTCGTCTTGAAGAGGCGGATAGGGAGAATGATGTTGAAGTGGTGGGTTCCAAACCAAACTTCAACAACAAGAAGAGGCCAAACAAATTCAAAGGCCCTTATCCCAATAAGAAAGGGAGGCAAGCAACTCCTGCTGAAAAGACCTTTTCCTCTACTCAAGGGAAATGCTATAATTGTGGTTCGAGAGACCATTTTGCGAACAAGTGTTCAAAGCCTCGTACTTGTCGCTATTGCAAGAGCCCGGACAATTTTATGCATGCATGTCCCAAACTTCAAAATAGAAAGGAGGGAAACCTTAATGTTGCTCAAGCCCCTGGCAACACATCTCGTGGCCAAGGTATTTCTCATTCTATTCTGGATGGAATTATTTTATTTCGTGATCATCCTATTCGAGTTCTTTTTGATACGGGTGCGTCCCATTCTTTTATATCAAAAGAACTTGTTGATACTTTTTCCTTGGATGTTTTGTGTTTAATGACTTCTTTGAGAATTGCGAATCCGGTTGGTGGATCCGCGACAATCAGTTTATTGTGCAAAGATGTCGAGATTATTTTATGTGATTTTTCTTTCCGAGCCGATTTGCATGTCATGCGATATTTAGGCTTTGGAATGATTTTGGAAATGGATTGGCTTAACCGTTATGAAGCTCATATCCTATGTCCTGAGCGGACTATTCATCTTCGACATCCTCAATCTGTTAAGCAGATTTCTATTAATCTTAAAGATTCAGATTCCAGCTTGGTTGCATCTTTATATTCTTTAAACCCTAGTGATGACGATGACGATTGTAAGGGTGATATTATTTCTCTTATTCACGTCGTTCGTGAATTTTCCGACATATTTGAGCCCGTTTTAGGATTACCACCTAAGCGAGCAATTGAGTTCAGAATTAATCTCATTCCTGGAGCTCAACCTATCACTCGCCCTCCTTATCGTATGTCCAATAAAGAAAACGAGGAGATGCGCAAACAATTATCCGAATTGGAGACGAAGCAATTTATTCGCTCTAGTTCCTCGCCTTGGGGAGCTTCGGCTATTTTCGTGAAGAAATCCGATGGTACACTTAGGCTTTGCGTTGACTACCGCAAGCTTAATGATCTTACTATCAAAAATAAATATCCTTTACCTCGGATTGATGATCTATTCGATCAACTTAGTGGTGCTACAGTCTTTTCACAATTAGACTTAGCTACTGGATTTCATCAGCTTCGTATTACAGAGGATAGTATTCCTTTGACATCGTTCCGTACTCGGTATGGATCTTATGAATGGCTTGTTATGCCATTTGGTCTAACGAATGCTCCGGCGTATTTCGTTGACCTTATGAATAGAGTTTTCAAAGACTTCCTCGACCGGTTTGTTCTCATCTTTATCGATGATATTCTTGTGTATTCTAAAACTGAGGAGGAGCATGAAAAACATCTTCGGATTGTGTTGGAAACTCTTAGGAGTAATCAATTAAAGGCAAAATTTTCTAAATTCCACTTTTGGCAATCTCGTGTGATGTTTCTCGGTCATATTATTTCCGAATCCAGAATTTCCGTGGATCCTTCAAAGATTGAAGCGATTCAAGATTGAAAGAGACCGGAGAGTGTGACAGAGATTCGTAGTTTTCTCGGATTGGCGGGCTATTACCGTCGTTTTATCAAAGACTTTTCTAAGATTGTCGTGCCTCTCACTAGCTTGACTAAGAAAGGTGTTAAATACATTTGGTCGGACAAATGTGAAGCTTCTTTCCAGAAATTAAAAGAACTCCTTTCTGATGCTCCTATTCTTGTTATTCCCGAGGGGAATCAAGATTTCGTTGTTTATACCGATGCTAGTCACGTTGGTTTGGGTGCCGTTCTTATGCAAGGAGAACGTGTTATTGCTTATGCTTCTAGGCAATTGAAGTCTGCCGAGTCTAGATATGCCACTCATGATTTAGAACTCGCGGCTATTGTTTTTGCTCTCCGTATTTGGCGTCACTATCTTTTAGGAGAGAAATTTGTTCTTTATACCGATCATAAGTCTTTGAAGTATTTATTCTCTCAAAAGGAACTTAATTTGCGTCAACAACGTTGGCTCGAATTTCTCGCACCATATGATCTTGATATTCTTTATACTCCCGGCAAGGGTAATCGTGTCGCCTTTGCTCTTAGCCGTAAACAACAAGCTGTTGTTTCTATGATGACATCCGAATGGAATGATCTCGAGATCTTATCAACTTGTGAGATTCGAGACCGCGTATCCGATTTATGCTCATCATTTGTTTTATGTAGCCTTGAGGCTCATCCTTATCTTTTAGACCGCATTCTTGAAGCTCAAAGGCTAGATCCCGAATTGGCTCTTCTTGGCCAAAATATTAAGGATAAGATTGATATTGAAGATTTAAAGGACTTTTATATCGATTCTCGTGGCGGCATTCGGAAATTTGTTAGACTTATCGTGCCAAATATTAGTGATCTTCGTAAAGATATTTTAGAAGATTCTCATCGTTCTAAATTTACCATTCATCCCGGAAGTAGTAAAATGTACGCGGATATGAAGCGACTTTATTATTGGGAGGGAATGAAACTTGACATCGCTAACTTCGTTAAGCGTTGCATGACTTGCCAACTCATTAAGGCCGAACATCAAAGGCCCGGTGGGTTATTGCAACCTTTAGAAATTCCAATTTGGAAGTGGGACCAAATTTCCATGGATTTTATAGATGGCCTTCCCCGTTCTCGTTCGGGTCATGATAGCTTATGGGTGATTGTTGATAGGCTTACTAAATCTGCCCATTTTATTCCCGTTCGGTCTAACCGAACCGTTCCTCTTTTGGCCAAGTTCTTTATCAAAGAGATTGTTAAATTGCATGGGGTTCCTACTTCTATTGTTAGTGATCGTGATCCATTGTTTACTAGTGGATTTTGGAAGAGTCTTCAAAAAGCTTTGGGAACAAAGCTTAATTTTAGCACCGCTTATCATCCTCAGTCCGATGGACAAACCGAGCGTGTGAATCAAACTCTTGAAGATCTTCTTCGTGCATGTGTGCTTGATTTTGGTGGAAGTTGGGAAGATCATATTTCACTTGTTGAATTTTCCTATAATAATAGCTTCCAATCTAGTATTGGTATGGCACCTTTCGAGGCACTCTATGGAAGGCCATGCTGATCTCCTTCTTGTTGGCTTGAGGCCGGTGAGAAGCTGGTTTTAGGTCCAGATTTTATTCGTGATTCCACAGAAAAGATTGATCTTATTTATTCATCATAGGATGAAAGAAGCCCAGAGTAGACAAAAATCCTATGCGGATAACCAGAGAAGGAAGTTAGAATTTTCTGTGGGAGATCTTGTGTTCATTCGTATTTCACCTATGAAAGGTGTTGTACGTTTCAGTCGATCGGGAAAATTGGCGCCTCGATATATTGGGCCATTTCCTATCACCGAACGTATTGGTTCCATGGCTTATCGCCTTTTGTTGCCGGCTCAATTTTCTGCTATCCATGACGTGTTTCACGTTTCTCAACTTCGGAAATGTCTTCGAGATTCCGATTCTATTCTTGAGCTCGGTGTTGTGGAAGAGATTGAAGTTTCGCCTAATTTAACTTATGAGCAACATCCCATTCGTATCATTGCTTCGGTGGTCAAACGACTTCGAAATAATGTTCCGCTTGTTAAAGTTCAATGGTCTTCAAATCCTAAGGATTGTTCTTGGGAATCTAGAGAGTACGTCGAGCGAACACATCCAGACTTACTTTCTCGTGCTCTTTGAGGTGAACTTCTTATTTCAAATTTCTTTTGTGTTGAATATGCTTTTATGGTTGTTACTACATATCTTCTTCTTAAATATTGCGAGGACGCAATTTCTTTAAGGAGGGGAGTCTGTAACAACCCGCATATTTATCGATTTTATATTTAAATATTTTATTTAAATATTTCATCGTTAGTCGAAAATTTAGTCCGAAAAGCTACTTTTTGCATACGGTCGAATTAGGACTCGGGACCACTCCCATTGAGTTTAAAATGCCGTTTGCGACCTTTTTGAGTATAAGCTTCGATATGTTTGGAGAAAGTTAATTTTTGCTACTTTTCACTTTGGGTTTGGTTTTGGGCTCAGCCCTATGTTAACTTATGCTCAAATCCGAGCCACTCTTCCCCACTCACCCTCATTCTCTTCTCTTTTCAGTTTTTATAACATTAATGGTGGGAGAGATTGGAAATCAAAACTCCAAAACCCTAGTTCCTTTTGCAACTTTAAATTCCTAGCTCCAAACTCAAGAAGAACCCATTGGTAAGCTTCTCTTCTTCTTCCCCAAATTATTCTCTTACCAATTTCAGAAATTCCTAAACCTAATTTTTGGAATGTTCTTGATTTTGAGCTTAGATCCAAGCTCAATTGGGTTGTGTTGAAGAGAGGTTGATTCTCCATTTGCTTTCAAGCTTCTTCTTGTTTGATTTTGTGAAAAGGTGAGATTTTTATCTCACATCTATGCTTATATTTATCTTCGATTGTTAGGTATGAATTCCTAACACTTATTCGTGTGCATTTGCTTTTGGTTTGGATTGAATTGGTGTATATTCCAATTTTTAGTGTTTTGAGTTCAATTCGTTAAAAATCCTAACTTCTATGTTTGAACATGTTTTTGGAGATGCATCGAAGAGCTTATAGGGCTGGGTAGTCGATTGGCATAATCCCTTAGCGCCGTTGCTCGAGAAAATGCAATTTGGACAAGATTGAACCTCATTTGCAATAGGCAGGGAAGAGGCTGGAAACAGGTCCGGCCGACCGACCCCTCTGGTCCGGTCGACCGACCTGCTTCCAAATGTGCAGTTGCACTTCTGTTTCTGGTTCGGCCGACTGACCCCTCTGGTCCGGTCGACCGACCTGCTTCCAAGTGCCTAAGCACTTTATGTTTTAAGGTTCGGTCGATCGACTCAGGGAGTCCGGCCGACCGACCTGATGATTTTTGCCTGCTTTGCCTTGTTGCTTAAATATCCAACTCTAATCGATTTGTGTTGTTTCCCTAATTGTTGTTATCAGTTGTTGTTGACTTTGATGACTTATTTTCTTTGGGAATTCTGTGAATATCTGTTTCGATGGATTCGGTATCGATTTCTTTGGATTTTTATTCACATCTTCGTATGTGAATTTTAGTGATTGATTGTTCCTACAATCTTCTTTGTGTTTTGTCACTTTAAAAATATAAAGGTTTTCTATACTAGTAGTAAATATTAAAACTCTTTTCTCAAACGATTTCAATACTATTTTAATACCAAATTCATTTATAAAACCGTTTTCCAATCTATTAGTATATATATAAACCTTTACCTCACTCGTATGAGAAATCTAATTAAACGACTTAGTAAAACAAGTGGTATGAAACGCTTGCGTTCACTTTGTCGGTTAATTCTTGGACTTGTTCGATTGAATCTCTTGTGACAATTTTATAGTGGAGATCTACAGTTTGTTCGTAAATATTTAAGTTAAGAAAGTGGTTATGGGACATGAAGCTAAACTCATATATTTACTAGCTTAGTGTAATTGACACTTCTCGATGATCATGACGATCATCTTTGTGATTTAGACTAGCAATGTGCGATGTTTCTTTGACTGCGCGGGAGAATTAAACCCCATTTTGTGGAGTTTCGACTCAAATTGGTGGGGTAGCAACCCACGGTCTTTGGACCATTCGTGTGTCAGGTCTTCGGACCATTCGTGTGTCAAATTAATGGCTAGCTACCATGAGATAGCTTCTCGTTCATGTGTTACAGCTGTTGGTGAGTTTTCATGCTCCCGTTCGTGTGATAGGCCTCCCCTCCTATTTTGTGTGATTTCTGGATTTCGTGTGTCGAATTCTCAGATTTTCTTCTTCACCTATTTTTGTGATTTCTATTGATATGATTTATCAATTTTTGTGCATAGGTGAATTTGTGTGTCATTTACTGGATTTCTTGAGATAATTTCTAGAATTTGTGCTTCACCAATTTTCGTGATTTCCATTGATAAGTTTTATCAATATTTGTGCATAGGTGAATTTGTGTGTCATTGACTTTTGTGATTGACATTGATAAAATCGTCAATATTTGTGGTTTGAAGAACGAAATAAGGAGTATGGCATTTCTTTGATTCTTGTGTAGATTTGGTGATATTGATTAATCTCTCGTAGATTTTCAATTACCTATGTATATCACAGCTTGAAATTGTTATTATTATGTGTTTAGTCATATCTCTTATTCTATATCGTTTCATCTGATATTTATAGTTAGACTGATCCGTTTATTATTTTCTTATTAAATAATACTCGGGTCAGACCGAGATGTTACAGGTGCTTCTGCTTGACTTCTCTCTTGGGATTGATTTCTCTGACTTTTGGTTAACTACTTAGATTAGTAGTTTATTTTGGTGTGTACATTCGAGATATAGACTCCATAATGTATACTTATTCTTTTGTGTAGTTCATGTAACTATTCTTTTGTGATATTGTGGATCTTTTTAGACCACTACTCTGATGTACACTTCCTAGTGTAATATTCATATCTATTTCCGCCTTTGTGATATGAAATGTCTGTGACTGATTTAAGTTATGTTTATTTCTGTATTTGTTTCCGAAGATGTTATAGCCACTGTGTAGTAGCTTTGAGTTTGTGTCGGTATGTCGGATTTCCTCTTGATAAAGTATCGCATGTTATACTATCTGACATATCGATGCTCGCACAAAGCAATTACACGGATGGTCGCTCCTCAACAGCCTTATTCTCCGTGTTAGTTGACAGCATTCACCGTAATGTTCTTGGCTAGCGTGGGCATAGAGGTGGGGCGTCACACACTCACATTTTGAATTTAAATTGAATTTAAATTCCATTTAAACCCAAAAATTTGACATTCTTAGAATTTGCCCAAACCAGCATCATAAGGTCCGGAATTCCAATACGATCCTAATAAAAAAAACCATGTGTGAATTGGTGTTCGTATGTGAAAGATATAGTTATAAATGCGTTTTAATTTCAAACATAAAAATAAAATAAAACGAAGATATTCCAAAGCTAAGCCACGTTACCTTTTTCTTTTCTGAGTAGCACACATCTTCCCATTGAAACCCTATAGCTCACAAACTCACGCGACCTGTAGCACAAAACCTAGCTGCTTCGACCACGTACAGCGCCACTTCAGGCGATCACATGCTTGTTGACGACCACCGCGTCATCCCCCCTCGCGCGACTCGATCCCAAGCCATGAAACAACGCATCCGCCTTTGGATTTAAAGCCCTAGTCAAATTATGCGCAACATCCGACCGTTAATTCGACGAATGAAAATCATTGATGCACTCCCCAGCGTCCCCTCTACAATACCCAGAAACGGTTCGTCGATTCGTCAATTTTGATTTCGACGTGATGAACGGCCGAGACTTCTTCGATTTTTACCAGTCAAACGAGAATCCAAAACGAAAAATTAATTTCACCAGAAGATTATGCACTTCGAGAGCTTCAACATATATTATTTTTGAATATTTTCAAGGAGTTTGATTTTTAAGTTGATTTTTGATTTGAAATTTGAATTGGATAAATTAGGGTTTACAGCCATTGAGGAAGAGGAGCACATAATTTTCTATACATATAGAAATGAGGAAAGGAGGCTGCTAGGGTTTATCACTGGATATTTATAGGCAAAGTTGAAACAGGATGGATCGGATAAGATAGATGTATGCGCTAACGACAAAGTGGCCCAAAAAGCCCGTTCTGACTCCGGAACGAAATTGGGTCAACCCATATATCAAAATAGATGTTTTAAAATATTCTAAATGCAATAGAAAAGGTTTCAGGTTTAAATTGCATCGTATGAAGAAGTTATGCTCAAATCAATATTTCAAATTGATTTCAATTTATTTCAATTAATCGATTTCAAGGCGTTTCAAGCCCAAGCGATAAAGCGACAAGCCCGATCGATACGAAACTTGAAATTCTACAATAATTCACCGTTACAGATCCGATGAAACTGGTTTCATCGAAATCTGAGTTAGTGGCCAAAACGGCTAATATTACACTAATTAAATAAATTTATAATTAATTGATTAAATCCAATTTTAAATTTTAAATTCTAAAATTGACAATTTTATTATCTTTACATTTCTCAAACATTTACAATGATTTAAACAAATTTAAATGTCAATTTAGAGAAGATAAATTTAAAAATTTCAATATAAATCCTCAATTTCATTAAATTCGAAATTATAAATAAAATTTCCGATAATTCTATTAAATTCACTTTTCATTCTATTATTTAATTCATTGCTATCAAAAGGATGCAATTTACATTGACTCACGATTGTTTCCATTATTTTTCTTGGATTTCATCTACATTTCCATTTATGCAAATTTTAAATATTAAATTTTCATTTTAAATGCAGTAAATCATATTATCGTAATTTAAATTCAAATAAATAAATAAATGTTGATTCCCATTCTTATTATTCGAACAATCATTATCCTATAAATATATTTAACATTTGTTCATGTTACATTGCACTTATACTTCTATATGCATATTAGATTTGTATAAATGGTTATATTTCAAAATATGAAATCTTGTCTATTACACATATTAATTAAGGTTTTAAAACCAATTAACAAAATTTCCTTAGTCCAATCCTTTTTACCAAATCAATTATTATCCAATAAATAAAGATAACATTTGTTTACCCTATTTTAGAATAGTACGCTCAAATTTTCATCTTTCCTTTTTATTGACTACTCTATTTCCATTTTATTATTTCTACCAATATACACGCTAATTGCGATAACATTCTAAACAATTCATTTACTTGGGTTCATACTTCCCACTATATCGATTACTACATTATGAATAAATTCACAATTCCATTTATTTCATTATTTCATTAATACCATCTGTTACAATTCTTAAATACTTCTTCTTTAATTTAATTACCATTGCTTATCAACTTGCATTAACCTTATCACATTAATTTGCATTCAGTTACTATTCAATATTTATATTTTGTTTTCATATATTCAATTTGTCGCTAAGCATACATCTACATTATTTCCACTGATTCGAATTTCATTCAATTTATTAAAAGTTTCCTAAGTTAACATTAACGTAACATTTTCTTTATTTTAATTGCAATTGATTCAAAATTCAATTCCTAATTCTTAATATCCTTTAAATTAACGACTTCCAAACATTGTATTACTCCTCACATTAATGTGACATTTATTAAAATTAATTTCCAATAAACATCCTACTAAATTTCCCTTAATTGTAATTTGATTTCAAATTCTATTTAACATACTAAATAAAATATATAACATATATAGATTGTTACCTATTTTCCTTTACTTGCATTTATAAGTTTATTACTTAACAACACAGGTTAAAATTCCATATATACACAAATTTTAATTAATTGTCATTAACACTATTTAACTTATTTTGGTCGTTATTCCAAGCATAGGTCGCAAGTTTTCATTTCTTATATTATCCTATGGAAACCATGTACATTTCAATACTTTATTACATTTATTGAGATTTATCTTCCAAATTTACTAGATACCACCAATTATGAACTTACAGTTATTTCAATTAATTTGGATTGCGCTAAATTAATTATTTATTAACTCACCTTAACATAATTTCATTAATTTACATTCAGTAACGAATAAATCAATATATTATTTCATTATTAAGTTACACAAATTTTATTTTTCCAAATACTAAATCACAAAGTATTATGTGATTTACCATTGCTACATTACCTTTCTAACGTTTTCTTCATGATAAATTATAAATTTTTTGTCTTCTTCTAAATTTAACTACTCAATTTTAAATAAAATAACCAAACTTAATTATTGAAAATTTACAGGTCGTTACACTATCATTTCAACAAGGTTTTGAAATAAAAACTTGGTACTTAGTTCTTAAGATACTTTAAAAAAAGGGATTCAATATAGAAAGGTATTTTGGTAAAAGAACGTGTTGATAAATGGAATTTTTAATATGAGTTTATATCATTCTTGGATGGAGAAGAAATAATTTAACATAGGTTTTAATAGGTTAAAAAGAAGGTTTTAAAATCTTTGTTTAATTAAACCGTGTCTTTTGTTTTAACATCTAAGTTGTAGAAACTATTTGATTTTGTTAGGCAGGCTAATAAACATCTTTACCTTAGAAGTGTCTAAGAAAAAGTAGACTCTGGGACTGAGTTTGGATACGAGCATGCTACTCTTCGTAGCTACTTGCCAGACTAGATAAGAGAAGAGGATGAAGAGGTCCACTCGGTTTTAAGACAAAGATTTATTGTAGGCTTATATCTGAATTTAATAAAAAAGAAAAGAGATTAAACTAGATAGTTGTATATACTCTCTGGATGTAATAGGCTATCATACAAGTTTAAAACGTTATGTTATGTGTTTATGAAATGCTTTAATAAATAATTTGGGGAAGTAAAAGGAATCCGAGTAGTGTACTTACTAAGTTATCCTAAAGGGATAAAAACTGTAAGTTGGACTTGGATCATTTTATTCGTATTACAATTCTTGATCCCGGTTCGGGCACATGATTTCTAAGTAACATACATCAGTCCGAACTAGGCATTTTCACTTGATTCTTATATGAGAATACTTGAGATGAATTCTTGGGTTGATGTGATTGTTTTCTATCATACGTTAGGACTATGTTTGGACAACATATGTATCAGATCAAGGAATTGGATCGGGGTTTCGCAATGAAGAAGTTAAGTGATCAATACTAGTTTGGATAAGAGATTTATGATTAGAGTAAGTGATCAGGTCGGATATTGCATATGGATGATTTATGCACATCATATGGGCTTAAGTATATTTTCCTTTAATGTTTTATGCATTATGAGGAGTTGGATAGATGACTCTTTGATTTGTCATAAGGTAGTGTGAATAATCGATTGAGTAATAACCTATGGTTGTTGAGCATGAGATATGCTCAGTAGATTTTTTATCATCCTTATGTGATGAAAAGGTTGTAAATCTGGACAAACCCTAAGTTTATTTGTTAGTCATTTAACATTTTAGGAAATTTTAATAACCAGCATGGCTTTTCTCTTGGTTGTTTGTTTGTGATGAAATTTTCGATTCGAAATTCTTTTGAGAGGGAAGAATATAACGATCCAAAATTTTATCGGTTTGATTTATGAATATTTAATTAAGTTTAAATATTTAATTAATTTTAAAATTTAATTAAAGATTTTTAATAATAAAAAATCCTCTTTTAATTAATAAATAATAATGGTGAACTCATTTTGAAAGTTTGTTAACAGAAATTAATAATTCGATAAAAAATAAAAAAATGTGATCAAAAATTGTTTTTTGGATTTTCGACTTTTTATCGAACGAAGTTATTGCAATGTTGTGGCATATAAATGCGCTTCTGTAACATACATATATTCATTTAATAAAGTTGAAAAAAATGTAAAAAGGAGATAAATTAAAGTGAAGAATCCTTAAATATATTTAAAACATAATTAAAGTAATAAATTAAGTGGACTTCTCTTTCTTGTTTTAAGTGTTAAAGTACTATGTAATATAGTAATGGAGTGGGATGTAAAGGAAGTTCATGTGAGCAGGTGTGGTGCATGGGTAGGCACTTAGGAAAGTGAATGGAAGAAGACATTAGTGAAGGGTAATTTGGAATTTTTGCAATGGGGTGGTTGGTGTTGTTTGACACATTTACAGTTCTATAAAATGACCACCTTACTTCATTTTTTCATTTTACTTCATTTCCAAACTATTTATCTCTTCTTCCCACTCTTCTCTCTTCTCTTAAAAAATTCCTAAGCCTTAAAAAAGTTAAACACCTAAATTTTTTGCCAAACTTTTATAAACCTTAGCACATCGTAACTTCACATTATAGAGAGTCAAAGTTCGAAGCTTTGGAGCACAAATCCCTAAAATGGCCTATAGCCATAAGCTTTTAGGAGGAGAGGGCCTTGGCATGAGCTAGGGTGATGATAGCAGGTGTTGTGCTAGTGGTTTGGGTGATAACAAAAGTTAGTAGCTTGTTCCAAGGTCTAAATTAGTTTTAAAAATGAGTTGCATGTCGAAATAATTTTATACTTGCTCGATGTAGTTTTTGCATGTGATATTGTATAGTAACGATCCACCTTTTTAGACGGTTCAAATCAACAATAAACCACACATGTCGAACTTAAACCATTCAAAAGGGAGGATTATTATGGATTAAATAAGAAAAGAAGAGAAAAGAAAGAAAACAAAACATAGAATCTCACAGCGGAATGAAAAATTTAATAATCAAATAAACTGTTGTTTTACAAATAACATTTGATTACACTTTTACAATACAAATCAGAGTTATACATACATCAGAAATAAGTAAATAATGTAGTAGAACAACATGATGCAATGGAATAAATATACATAAAAAATAAATAGTATACAAATCTCCGTCTTTGTCCTCCAGAAATAAAGTCTTCAAATGCCAAAATGCTCAGACTTACCCAAGCTTAATGAAAAGACAAAGCACTTGAGTCAGAACCGAAAGAGCTTATGCAATTTAAATCGATAGTAAATAAATATGAGTGTAAGGGCTTTAGAGATGTTTATGGGATTTTACATCTCCTATCCAATGTATAATGTGCGTGCAATAACTTATGAGATGTTCTAGATCCCATCTCCTAAGGATCTATTAAACTATCAACATACATAGTACAATACACTATTATAATATATCTACAGTAAAGTAAAGTATTAAAATAGCGTTAAGGCGTTACTCATATCCCCCTAAACACATTTTATATAAATGCCATAGTCTATACAATACCGTAATTCCTCCGTAAACTGGAGGGCTATCAAAGGGCACTCTGTAGTGTACAATACAAACCAAACTCATAGTGGGCTCGATAAGGCATATGACAAGGCATGCGAGACAATGCTGGGGTAGGATTCTATCGTTTGTACTCTCGGATCGGTGGTAATGCGTAACTGCTACTATTGCCCACCTCAGAACACACTCCCATAACCAAATTGAGGATGGCTACCAAATAAATTGCAAAGTAATAAATATGGTATCGAAGAAATGTGTCTGATCGAAGGAGCGACCTCACTTGGCTCGGTATAGCTCATGTTTTAGTCATATCAAGGTGACCTAAGGGGGTTAGGTCTACGTTCATACCTCAAACAGTGGCGTTCACCAAGCCATCGTACTTCATTTTGGATTCTCCACCACATGCACAGTTGTTAAAGTGGTTTTTGGTATTGGCAGAGAGTATGACAATATCTGATCTCGGTCTCTTAAACAACCAAACGCTTACTTCGTACCGATTGGTTCTTTTACATTTCCAAAACCGTTCATATTTGATATCAAAATATCAAATTCACTAAAAAATCATATTACTGTCGAAATCATATTCACTTTAAATCGTATTCATTTCAAAATCAAACCACAAAATAGGTTACACCTTCATATCAAAATATTGCATTTAAATCAATTAAATCTAAATCATAACAGTTCAAACTTTAACAGTTTGAATATTGAAAGTAATTTATATATTGGCATAGTTATACTTTAAAATAGTTTATACGTTTCAAAATAGGTTATAGATTAAAATGGTATATATTTAAGAAATAGTTATTTATTAAAATAGTTTATATATATTAAAAGTTGTTGTATTAGAAATATTTTATAATAGCCTAAAATAGTTTAAAAAAGTTTTAAGAGTTTAAAATAGTTTAATAGTTTCAGGATTTTAAAACCGTTAAAATAGTTTGATATAAAATTATTTGATTATTGGAAATGGTTTGTGTAGTAAATAATTTGAAAATTTAAATAATTTGAGTTTTAAAATAAGATTTTAACCAGTTTATATTAAAATAATTAATTTGAAAATAATATCAAATCAAACTATTTCTTTCGTTTCAACAAACCTGGATCATATCTAGATTTCAAATCAACAAACTCAATTTTAATGTTTCAATTCAAATTCTCATTTAAACCAATTCAATTTATATCATTTCAATCCACAATAATTTAAATTTTACAGGTATATATCATTTTAACCCACAATCCTGATTAAAATTCAAAATCCTTAAAGTCGCTCGATGTAACAACCCGACTTTTCTCCACAGAAAAGTCGCATCAACTTAAAGAAAGAAAGGTATAGAAAAGAGAAAAGAAAGAGAAGAAAGAATAAACAACATTAGAATCTCAATAGCGGAACGAATAAATTATATTAATAACATAAGTATTACATAGTATACAACACTAATCAGAGTTACACAGAATATACATCACATACTAGACTGTTATGAACACCTGTCTAGTTATTACATTTCAATACAACTCAACAAAGAGATACAAACACAGAGAACACACAGCGGAACTATATATCTAACGCCGAAGCCTCTTGCTCCATTTGCTCCTCCATAATTCGTCAAAAGCTAACCTGAATCCCTTGGCTACTCGTAAAACTTGAGTACCCAAGCGTTTAAGAAAACAGAAGATAAACTCTGGGTCAGACATGGGTCTGGTTTGAGTAACACGTTAAAGTTGCTTAACTTTGAAAAACCTTTGAAAAGAAAGGTATCACGTAAGAATTCCCACACATAAACATGGAAAACTTTTTACCTTACGCTAACCAAAACATTTGATAGGAAATCCAGTGATATTATAACAGGTCCAGGGTTTTCAAGTAAATATGAAATAGCCGAAATTGTTACATTATTCAATTCCAGCTACTAGCCACAAAAGTGGGTAATACAATCAAAACCATTGGCACTTATTGGATTTTGGATTCCATCAATGGCAGGGCTACCGGGGTACCGCCCGTCATAGTATGTGGCCTAGATCAACGTACCGAGGATCACTCCCAATCCCCTACAACACAAGACCGGAACCATCCCTTACTGGATAGTCCCGAACAAGACAAACCCGCAGTTGGCTTACGTTCCAACCGCCCACTAAGCCGAATAAAAAGGGACTTCTAGATAAGGGAAAATCTCGTCCTACTTGGGCATGACTTACTTAGCCTTGCTGCACCTCCCCTGTTTTAGCCATTCTCGGTTGATGAGGCTTGAGGCTACGATTATTTTTAGAGAACACATCTCTAAGAATGCTTATCGTCCACCTGACGATGTTCTGAAAGCATTCAATCCATACAAGTCCATTACGGGTGCGAACGAAAACGAAGGCATTATCTCGTTACACTCATTTTGGAATCACCCTTAGAGTTAACGACGATAACCCTTGCACTTTGAATCTTTATCTCGAATCTAAAAGTACTACTCCATCAAACTCATCTCGGAATCACCCTCAGAGTTATACTGACGAATAGTTCTTACACCTCGAGTCTTCACTCTTCACATGAGATTCACGACCTATCGTTAATTTGGATCGATGTGGTTTTTAGATATCCAAATATGAAAACTCGATCCCGGTCTCATTGAAATCCAAAGCATGTCTTTTAGGTCCAAGTTGTTTTAAAGGTTTAAAACAATTCAATCATCTATATACAGAGATAGATAAATCACAGATTCACAATAGATAATCAACATTATCGTAACAACAGATAATCCATATTATCATTATCAAAAGGTAATCAAAATCATCATCACAATGCATCCATATCATTCAACATTACTTATCTCATATCTGAGATTCAAACCATTCAAGGCAATCCATATCATCCATTCATATAAGCAAAGATTAATAATCATATCAAATATAATTAATTTAAAGTGAATTAAATTAATTACACCATCTCTAATTAATTTAAAATGAATTAAATTAATTACTTCATCATTACCAAACTTGCTTACATCATATTGATTAATTATCAATCAATTAATTAATCATCAATCACTTATTCATTTTAATTAATCATCTCTGATTAATTAACCTTTAATTACATTCAAGTAATCATCCACTAATTAATTTCTCAAATTAATTATACTTAACCAAATACAGTAATTAATCTTTAATTACTTCCTTAATTAATTAACTATAAATTAATTGCATTACTTCTTAATTAATTACTATTAATTAATTCCTTCATTTATTAATTATTTCCAAATAAATTTATTCTTAATTACATCATTAATTATAATAATTAATCATTTCTAAAATAATTCTAATTAAGTTAATTATATTAAGTAATTAACCTTTATTTAAACCATAATTGTTAATCACCCTTGATTAACTCCATTCAGTAATTAACTACAATTAATTACTTCCCCAAATTAATTAATTACTCTGTAATCAATTATTTCTAATTAATCCCTTGATTAGTTCACGAAGCAATTATACTCAGATTACTTTTATCATCAAACCTCCTTCAATTAATTACCAGTAATTACTCATTAATTACTTTCCTAAGTACTTTCTCTCCATTTAATTACATTAAATAATTATACTTCACAAATCACCAAATGATTAATTTAAATTAATTAAACTGAATTAATTAACTTATCTAATCAAATTAAACTCAATTAATTACAATAAATAATTAATTACTTAATTACTTCCATAAGTAACTATACTTAAAAATTTACACAAATGATTATCTTTAAATTAATTAATCTAATTAATAATTAAAATTAATCACATTAATTAATTATTAAATAATCCTTAGTTAATAACGTTTATTAACTATTAACAATTCATTAATCATTTTGCTAAAATAATTAACTTATTTTGATTATTATTATTTACAAATTAATTAATCATTAATATCTCGTTAATTAAACCCTAATTAATTAATTAATTAAGTGTTAACCATAACTTAATTAATCCTACTTGATTAATTAATTATTAATCATTAATTAAAAATCAAATCTTATTTAATAAATGATTCTTTAAATTAAAAGTTAATTATTATAAGAATAATTAATCTTAAACCTTTAAGATTAAACCCTTAATTACTTTGAGCAATTATTTATTTCACTAATTTATAAAATAAATTAATTATTCATTTAATTACCCTAAAAATTAAATGCATAACAAATCATTAAATTATAATTTAACTTCAACAAGTTTTAAAATCAATTTAAAACCTTTAAAATTACATGATAAATAATACTTTTCTTATGAAAGAAATTTACAAGAGTTTAAAACAATTTATTTTTTAACTTCAAAACATTTAAATTTTACTTTATTATTCAAATAGTTAAATACTTTTTGGCAAGGCCAACCGGTTTTATAGTGGACCGTCCACTTTTTATTACGAACGTAATAAAATCATGAAGTACAGGAGTAAGGTAGAGACACCTTAACTACTATGAAAGAGAGAAATAAATACATCACAGGAGTGTGACAGACATGTCACAGCTACTAGATAAAACAAACTAGACTAAGACTCCTCCATAGAGGTAGTACCACCAACAACAACGTCCACCTGGGAAGATTCCACAGAGAAACCCCCAAGTAGACCAAAAAAGGGGTGAAATAGGAGAGCAAGCGAAGGATCGTAGATGTCCACTTCAGATGAGTAGAGATAAGATCGATCCCAAGTAGAATCAGCAAGCATGGTAGAATTTAGATCAGCAAATGAACCATCCAAATCAAGAACCAAGGAGTCACCAGACGGTCTGTAATAAAGGCATCATAGGTCTGTAAGATCGTTAGAAACAAATCTGAAGAAAGTATCATCCACAGGGTTGTAACGCAAGTCAGAACATCGATCAACCCAACATCGCTCAGACTCAACCCAAACAATAGGCAACTGAGAAGGAACAGGATCCGGAATAGCAATGGAATCCACAGGCACAACACTAGAAACAACGGATGCAACAGGGGAAATAGGCCGAGAAGATGGAGTCGGCGATCCAGGGACAGGAACAATAGGAGGAGTAACCTGAGACACCTTGGGAACCCATTTCCTAAGTGGAGGTCGCGGAAGAGGTATCTTAGGCGCAAAAGCGGAAGCAACAGAATGGTAGCAGGCAGAAACTAAGTGGCCAAAAGAGTGATAGGAAGTACATATGTCGGGGATCCAACCATAACGAACACGAACATTACTACATGGCGAACAGCTAGCTGAACAGGAATAGAGGTAGGGAGAGGCTTAAGGGGGGTAATCTCAATCAAGGCCTTAGCATACACCATCTTTTCACGCGCAATTGTATTAGCATCAAAACATTTCAGCTTACCAACGTTGCAAGCAAGCCAATTCAAACCCAGCAGGGGTTGAAGAGCTGATGGTATTTGAGAAAAATAAACCCAAACAGGGATAGATAGCACTTGTTCATGAGCACTAGCAACCGTAGGGGACCAGGGAGTAATAATAAAAGGTTTCCCATCAAAAAAGGATGGCTCCGCCTCAAGTACACGACGACGTTCCTCAGAGGAGGAGAACAAAAGGAAATACATAGAGTCAACGAGCTTTACACGGAGATTACCTTGAAGCCTCTAAGCCTTATGACAAACAGTAGACGCATCATGAAAACGATGTTTAGGATCCAAAAAGAAGCCAACTAAATATTTTGACCAGTAATCCAATCCAGTTTGCATGACATTTGGAGGTGGGATCATCACTCCATTCTCCTCAATGATATTAAATTACACAGGTTCATAAACCCCCGCGTTCCGAGGCATAGAAGTATAAAGCGAAGACCAAGCTTTTAATCCTGTAGGAGAAGCAGCTGATTGAAAGGCATCCACACATGGACCACCGATAGGAGACGCAAGCACAACAGAGGGGGTGGTCGCAAGTAACGAACAACCAGTTCTCAAAACATTGAATTGGAAACTTCCTTCTCAATAGATTTATGACAAACACTTGGTGTGCATCGAGTCAAACTCGAAATTTTAGCATCGGCCGAAAACTTCACACTTCCAATCACACCACTGGCCATACCAATATCACCAGTAACATCATCTGCATTCGCAAGAGAATGCAATGAACCACAGTTAGAATGACAGTCATCACCTACCAAGGCACACTAAAGACGCACACAAGGGCACGCAACAGCAGCTGAGCACGACTTAGCTGAAGGGAGAGGAGGGAACTCCGACTCAGAAAGCAAGGTCGGCATAGATAATTTCGAAACCTGGGGAACCTTATAAACTCTTCCAGAACGTGTAGAAGAGGGAGAAGAAGATGGAGCAGCGGGGAGAATTGGAAGATGAGGGGGAGAGCTTGGCATGAACACGAGTGGGGGGGGGGGAAGAGAGAGGAGAACTACAGCGATCTGGAGACGAGGCACAAAATCGAAATCGCACAGGAGGCCACCATTCATGAAGTGTATAAATTGATGATTCTAAAATCTGATTTTAGTTAAATACTTAAGTTTATAAAACTTTAATTTATTTTAAACCAAAGATTCAAATCCAGATTTGAATCAAATTTAAACTTTGTTTAAAACATTTCTTTATATTTAAACTCCAATTTAAATTCAAATTTCTTTAAAAACATTTTTAAACAATAAATCCCTTTAAAGTATTTTAAACAAATTTGAATCTTTGCTTAGTGCTTTAAATTTTCAGTTTAAAATTTGAAACATGACAAATTTTCTAACCTACAACAAACTAGCTCGAGAAAAAATCAAAACCACTCGAGTAAAATACTAAATAAACTCGAGTAAATGCATTTATTCAAAACTTATAGTATGTCAGGTTTAAACAAAAACCTGCAACAACCAAAAATATCCGAGCCCACTCGACCATGACTTCGAGTTCAACAACCTAAAACTTCGAGCAAATCAAGATTCAACCCGATACATATACGAGTACCCCTTCTTCCCCAAAACAATCAGCTGATACACCAAGATCGCCGTGCACTTGCACCGTCACGCCATCAACTCTGACCCCTCGCGATCATTCGCGCAAGTCGACGACCACTTCCCAACTAATTTTCGACCATCAAATCGGTTGCAGAACCCCGAAATCAAAAAATGAGCATTCGAGCTCAAACAGGAAACAATGTCGAACTAAAATTCGCCTCAAACTCCAAAATCTGCTCACCAAAGAAGCTATGCCTCCGGCCACTACTCCATCCATACTCCACCTATCACTAACTCAAATAAGGGCAAGCTCGATCACTTATATAGGTCGCGGTGATCAATTCTTCTGAGCCACAGAAAACTGGGGTAAAAATCCTTAATCCCAATTCACCGCTGCCTCACTGCATTAATCCCTTATCCAGTAGTTTTCCCTGCATCTTCGATAATCACACCATCACCAGAAATGATTCTGGCTAATCAACCCCCCTAGATCGACAGTTCTAACTAAAAATAGGATTTCTGGTTAAACCAGAAATACTCAACCAAATTCAAACTATAAATTCTAATTTTAGTTTTAAAATTCAAGTCTTTGATTAATTGGTTTATAAACTTTAATCAATGAATCTGGCAAATTAAATTACTACTTCCGTAAGTTGTTCTGTTATATTTTTGTGCTTCAAAAATTTTTCATATATTTCTTCATATTAAATAAAATTAAAACTTTAACTTATATTTCATAACTAAATATTATTTGAAATCTAAATCCTTAACAAGATTTGAATCATGAGATCATGATTTGATCAGAGTTTAACCATGGAATGCTAGAACAGGCAAGAACATATATTCAACAGCAAGCGTATATTCAGTAACCTTACATAGAAAATTCTATCATACTCTTTCACATAATCATGACTATATCAGTAAATAATTTCAAGCAACTAAATTTACTTAAATTAGTTTAAATAAAAATGTTACTCACTGATTTTTTTTATGAGCAGAGCATCCTTGTTTTGACAAGCTTGAACCCGAATGCTTTGATTTTCAAAACTTCAAGTTGCTGCGGTACTTTAGAAACTACAGTTTGCTTTTGCTTATGAATTTAAAATTCAATTTTCTTTTTAAAAGCTTCCATCTTGATTTACTGCTAATGCTTGCTGCATGCATGATTCCAGAAAGAATGCAGGCTTGATGAAGTTTCAAAACAGAAAAGGAAGAAAAGCAGTGATTTCAGATGCATGCAGGTTTTGGAAATTCGAAAATTGATTTCAGTCATTTAAATGTTTTGAAGAGGCTACTGGATTAAGATTTGCATTTCAGGTTTACATGCATTTCAGTTTGAAGATGGTTGATGTTTTGAAGGGCTACAGGTTTATACTTTGATTTGCAGAATGAAATTTCAGATAGCTTTTGGTTTAGAGGAAACATTGGTTTCAGTTGAGTTTTTGAGGGAAATTTGCAGATTTTAATTTTGATCAAAATCACTGTTTTGAATGGAGATGATTTCATATTTCAGCTGAAGGTTTCTCAAGTTTTTGAAGAAGAAGAATAGAAAAAGAATAAAGATGAGAAGTAATAGGTTTATATCAGATTTTTTTTTGATTTCGTTAAACTAAAAGAAAACGAAAAATAAAGTAGGACACTTGTTTTCTTAGTTTAACATTTGTCAGTTATTTGATTTATGCCTTACACATGTCTATTTGGGTGTTAAGAAGCTCACACTTGTAATTTAAGTATATTAAATTTTAATTTTAATTGTTTATAAAAACTTTTGAATCTTAATTTATTCCTTATGTATATATAATTTCTTCCCTTTGTAATTTAAAAAGAAGTGAAACAAAACAAATATAAATATAAGCTTATTAAATATTTTTATGTATTTATTCTTTTGAATTTCAAAATATTGAATTCAAATTTAAATTGAATTATTAAACTCCAATTTAATAATCAAGTTATATATATGCATATATAACTCTTATTTAAATTTAAAAACAACAAATCCTATTTTTAAAAATCTATTTATGTTTGTAAAAACTAAGTATTATCATTATTATCTGAAAATAACAAATTAAACAATATTCCAAATGATTTATAATCTATTACTTAATATATTAAGATCATTTGTAAATTGCATTTTAAATTCTTATATAAAAATTCAAGCAATATTTTTAAAAAGAAAACAAAACAAAGCTTTTATGTTAATCTAATTTAAATTCATATTCAAGTTAAATAAAATTTTAAAACCAATAAGATTTATCATAAGTATAAACCATATAATTATTTATTAAATTGTTTTGAAAAGCTAAATGTTAAATTTAAATCAAATTTCCAATTTACCAAATATAAACTAAAATTAGAAAATTGATTCATTTATTAAATTCCAAATCAAAGTTTATCAATTTACAATATCTACAATTATATATATTATAAACAGAAAACAATTTATTTGCTTTAAAAAGTTAAAATCTTCCAATTTAAGTTTCTATTAAAAGATGATTATTAGATCAATTCAAAATTTATTAACAAAAATTATGAAATCAATTTAATTTCTAACATAGATTATTAAATTTATATTGCCAAATTTCCGGGATATCACATTCTTCCCCCTTAAAAGATTTTCGTCCTCGAAATTTAAAAGCAAAGGTAATTTAATAATCTATCTTAAGATTTTATTTTAAAACATAAGCATATATTAACAATCATATGCTAACAACCAAAGCAACCAATTCATACAATCAAAACAAATCTAATTATCCATAAAAATTCTGGATGAAATTTCCACGAGTTTCCCCGGTAAATATCGAGATACTCGCTCTACAGAATCCAAATAATCTATACCACTAAGCTACAAAGCTCCTATCCGACTAGATCTACAAACTAAATAGGAAATCAGACTACAAACAAGTCTGAATCAACAATCACATCCTCCTGAAATGCTGGTTCCATAACCAGAGATTGATCCTACACGTACTCCCTCAAAGATACGTGAAACCCATCGAATCCCAGTTATCCAAACTAGCAATTCAACCTTGAAAATCAAATACTAATCCTCACAAGAACACAGAAAAGATCCAAAACACCTCGGAGCTGACTTACCCAGTCTTACTCAAATCTTAAAGCTCTTTAGATCGGAGAAAACTTACCCAAAATCAAATTTCCGACTCTGGAATCCAAATTCCTTCGTCTCTTATCCACAAAACACTTCTGATGATCCTGTGCTGCATTCACCTCTCCCGATCAGCTCAACCTTCGTTGATGTCTCTAGAAACAAACTGGACCAAAACAATCCAACAGAATGATCTCCTCAAGATCAATCCCAAATCAAGAACACCAACTCTACTCCACAAACATCAGAAGACTAACTTACTTCTCCTATCCGGAGAGGAGAAAACAAAAGCACTTCCAAACTGCTTCCGCTGTACAACTCCGATCTGGAATAGAAGAAAATGCTGAAGAAGAACACAAGCGCAAACTGGACAACACATCTCAGAAATATGGTTCAACGGATCCATAAAAGAAAACTTAGGTGTCCCACCTGATCCTAAGCTGCTTCACCAAACCTCTGGATCTCAAGAGAACACTCAAACTATCGCAAGTCACTTTTACGATCAACCAGTCCAATATCCAAAGAAGACTATTCTCTCTTTACCAATCAGAACAGCTTACACTTATCTAGTCAATCCATCGAAGAAATGGATCCACTCTACTACTTCTGAGCTCCATCTCCAGAAAACTGCTAACCAGAAGACCTTCTTGCTAGCACAGAACACTCCAAGCTGCACTGCTGACACCGACGCCAAAGACTTCCTAATCCAAAGCCCTTCGAGAAACTCGGACCTCAAACGAGACAGAAACATCCTGCTGAACTCAGCCACAACATCGAAGTAGATATACTTCCTAAACTTGTTCCAAAGAAAAATCAGAAACATCCATAGTCACTACGTCTCATCACACAACTACTAATTCCTGAGGTATCAAGATACCATTATTCTCTTCTGCCCACCCGATAGATCCAAACTATACTCATCCAACTTCAAAGATGCACTCCGAACCTTTACAGGTTACCTTCAGAGATCTATGAAATCATATACTTTGCACAACTCACTCGAGACGGTATTAGGTCTACAGTCGCGACAGATACACTTCCAACCTCAACAATCAAACTCCAACCATTGCTAGTAGTCGTGTTACACACTCCACTACCTTACCTACCTTTGTAACTTATATTGGAAAAACCCGAACAGGTAACCCAACAAATAGGTAGAAATAAATATATATATTTAAAATTACAAATACGCTCTCTCAAGAAAGAAATCACTTCAAAGCCTAGGTATTCACTCAACCTAGCGCTCTGATACCAACTGTGACAACCCGACTTTTCTCCACCGAAAAGTCGCATCGTCTTGAAGAAAGGGATAGAAAAGAAAAGAGAAAGAGAAGAAAGAAGAAACAACATCAGAATCTCAATAGCGGAAGAATAAATTATATTAATAACATAAGTATTACATAGTATACAACACTAATCAGAGTTACACAGAATATACATCATATACTAAACAGTTATAGACACATGTCTAGTTATTACATCTCAATACAACTCAACAAAGAGGTACCAACACAGAGAACACACAGCGGAACTATATATCTAACGTCGAAGCCTCCTGCTCCATTTGCTCCTCCATAATTCATCAAAAGCTAACCTGAATCCCTTGGCTACTCGTAAAAATTTGAGTACCCAAGAGTTTAAGAAAATAGAAGATAAACTCTGGGTCAGACATGGGTCTGGTGTGAGTAACAGGTTAAAGTTGCTTAACTTTTAAAAAACCTATGAAAAGAAAGGTATCACGTAAGATTTCCCACACATAAACATGGAAAAGTTTTAATTTACGCTAACCAAAACATTTGATAGGAAATCCAGTGATATTATAATAGGTCGAGGGTTTTCAAGTAAATATGAAATAGCCGAAATTGTTACATTATTAAATTCCAGCTACTAGCCATAAAAGTGGGTGATACAATCAAAACCGTTGGCACTTATTGGATTTTGGATTCTATCAATGGTAGGGCTACGGGGGTACCGCCCGTCACAGTACGTGGCCTAGATCAACATACCAAGCATCACTCCCAATCCCCTGCAACACAAGACCGGGACCATCCTTTACTGGACAGTCCCGAACAAGACAACCCCGCAGTTGGCTTACGTTCCAACCGCCCACTAAGCCGAATAAAAAAGGGACTTCTAGACAGGGGAAAATCTCGTCCTACTTGGGCATGACCCACTTAAGCTTGCTGCACCTCACCTGTTTTAGCCATTCCCGGTTGATGAGGCTTGAGGCTACGATTACCTTTAGAGAACACATCTCTTAGAATGCTCATCGTCCACCTGACGATGTTCTGAAAGCATTCAATCCATACAAGTTCATTCCGGGTTCGAACGAAACCGAAGGCATTATCTCGTTACACTCATTTTGGAATCACCCTCAAAGTTAATGACGATAACCCTTGCACTCTGAATCTTTATCTCGAATCTGAAAGTACTACCCCGTCAAACTCATCTCGGAATCACCCTCAGTGTTATATTGGCGAATAGTTCTTACACATCGAGTCTTCACTCTTCACATGAGATTCACGACCTATCGTTAATTTGGAACGTTGTGGTTTTTGGATATCCAAATATGAAAACCCGATCCCGGTCTCATCAAAATCCAAAGCGTGTCTTTTAGGTCCAAGTTGTTTTAAAGGTTTAAAATTATTCAATTATCTATATACACAGATAGATAAATCACGGATTCACAATAGATAATCAACATTATCATAACAACAGATAATCCATATTATCATTATCAAAAGGTAATCCAAATCATCATCACAATGCAACCAATGCATCCATATCATTCAACATTACTTATCTCATATATGAGATTCATACTATTCAAGGCAATCCATATCATCCATTCATATAAGCAAGGATTAATAATCACATCAAATATAATTAATTTAAAGTGAATTAAATTAATTACACATCTCTAATTAATTTAAAATGAATTAAATTAATTACTTCATCATTACCAAGCTTGCTTACATCATTATTGATTAATTACCAATCAATTAATTAATCATCAATCAATTATTCATTTTAATTAATCATCCCTGATTAATTAACCTTTAGTTACATTCAAGTAATCATCCACTAATTAATTTCTCAAATTAGTTATACTTAGCCAAATACGGTAATTAATCTTTAATTACTTCCTTAATTAATTAACTATAAATTAATTACATTACTTCTTAATTAATTACACTAATTAGTTCCTTCATTTATTAATTATTTCCCAATGCATCTATTCTTAATTACATCATTAATTATAATAATTAATCATTTCTAATTATTTTTTCTAATTAGATTAATTACCTTAAGTAATTAACCCTTATTTAAACCATAATTGTTAACCACCCTTGATTAACTCCATTCAGTTTTAACTACACTTAATTACTTCACCAAATAAATTAATTACTCCTTAATCAATTATTTCTAATTAATCCCTTGATTAATTCATAAAGTAATTATACTCAAATTACTTTTATCATCAAATCTCCTTTAATTAATTACCAATAATTACTCATTAATTACTTTCCTAAGTAATTTCTCTCCATTTAATTACATTAAGTAATTATACTTCACAAATCACCAAATGATTAAATTAAATTAATTAAACTGAATTAATTAACTTATCTAATCAAATTAAACTCAATTAATTACAATAAGTAATTAATTCCTCAATTACATCCATAAGTAATTATACTTAACAGTTTACACAAATGATTATCTTTAAATTAATTAATCTAATTAATTATTAAAATTAATCACATTAATTAATTATTAAATAATTCTTAGTTAATTACCTTTATTAACTATTAACAACTCATTAATCATTTTGCTAAAATAATTAACTTATTTTAATCATTATTATTTACAAACTAATTAATCATTAATAACCCATTAATTACTAATTAATTAATTAATTAATTAAGTGTTAACCATAACTTAATTAATCCTTTATTACTTGATTAATTAATTATTAATCATTAATTAAAAATCAAATCTTATTTAATAAATGATTCTTTAAATTACAAGTTAATTATTCTAAGAATAATTAATCTTAAACCTTTAAGATTAAACCCTTAATTACTTTGAGTAATTATTTTTTTCATTAATTTATAAAATAAATAAATTATTCATTTAATTACCCTAAAAATTAAATGCATAACAAATCATTAAGTTATAATTTAACTTCAACAAGTTTTAAAATCAATTAAAAACCTTCAAAATTACATGATAAATAATACTTTTCTTATAAAAGAAATTTACAAGAGTTTAAAACAAATTCTTTTTTTAAATTCGAAACATTTAAATTTTACTTTATCATTCAAATAGTTAAATACTTAAATTTATAAAACTTAAATTTATTTTAAACCAAACATTCAAATCCAGATTTGAATCAAATTTAAACTTTGTTTAAAACATTTCTTTATATTTAAACTCCAATTCAAATTCAACTTTCTTTAAAAACATTTTTAAACAATAAACCCCTTTAAAGTATTTAAACAAACTTGAATTTTAAAAAAAAACTTATTCGTTTCCAACAATGATTCAAATTAAAACTTGAATTCATAATTTAAAATTAGATTTAAAACATACTTTAAATCTAGCTTAGTGCTTTAAATTTTCAGTTTAAAATTTTAAACATGACAAATTTTCTAACCTGCAACAAACTAGCTCGAGCAAAACTCCAAACCACTTGAGTAAAATAATAAATAAACTCGAGTAAAACTCGAGTAACTTCCCACATGCATTTATTCAAAACTTACAGTATGTCAGGTTTAAACAAAAACCTGCAACAACCAAAAATACCCGAGCCACTCGACCATGACTTCGAGTTCAACAACCTACAACTTCGAGCAAATCAAGATTCAACCCGATACATATACGAGTACCCCTTCTTACCCAAAACAATCAGCTGATACACCAAGATCGACGTCCACCTGCACCGTCACGCCATCAACTCCGACCCTTCGTGACCATTCGCGCAAGTCGACGACCACTACCCAACTAATTTCCGACCATCAAATCGGTTGCAGAACCCCAAAATCAAAAAATGAGCATTCGAGCTCAAACAGGAAACAATGTCGAACTAAAATTCACCTCAAACTCCAAAATCTGCTCACCAGGGAAGCTATACCTCCGGCCACTACTCCATCCGTACTCCACCTATCACCAACTCAAATCAGGGCGAGCTCGATCACTTATATAGGTCGCGGTGATCAATTCTTCTGAGCTACAGAAAACTAGGGTTAAAATCCTTAATCCCAATTCACCACTGCCTCACTGCATTAATCCCTTGTCCAATATTTTTCCCTGCATCATCGATAATCACACCATCACCAGAAACGATTCTGGCCAATCAATCCCCCTAGATCGACAGTTTTAACTCAAAATAGCATTTCTGGTTAAACCAGAAATACTCAACCAAATTCAAACTATAAATTCTAATTTTAGTTTTAAAATTCAAGTCATTGATAATGTAATTGGTTTATAAACTTTAATCAATGATTCTGGCAAATTAAATTACTACTTCCGTAAGTTGTTTTGTTATATTTTGTGCTTCAGAGACTTTTCAGATTTTTCTTCATATTAAATAAAATTAAAACTTTAACTTATATTTCATAACCAAATATTGTTTGAAATCTAAATCCTTAACCAGATTTGAATCACGAGATCATGATTTGATCAGAGTTTAAACTTGGAATGCTAGAACAAGCAAGAACATATATTCAGCAGCAAGCATATATTCAGTAACCATACATAGGAAATTCTATCATATTCTTTCACATAATCATGACTATATCAGTAAATAATTCCAAGCAACTAAATTTACTTAAATTATTTTAAATAAAAATGTTACTCACCAATTTTTTTTATGAGTAGAGCATCCTTGTTTTGACAAGCTTGAACCTAAATGCTTTGATTTTCAAAACTTCAAGTTGTTGCAGTACTTTAGAAACTGCAGTTTGCTTTTGCTTATGAATTCAAACTCAATTTGCTTTTTAAAAGCTTCCATCTTGATTTACTGCTAATGCTTACTGCATGCATGATTCCAGAAAGAATGCAGGCTTGATGAAGTTTCAAAATAGAAAAGGAAGAAAAACAGTGATTTCAGATGCATGCAGATTTTGGAAATTTGAAAATTGATTTCAGGCATTTAAATGTTTTGAAGAGGCTACTGGATTAAGATTTGCATTTCAGGTTTACATGCATTTAAGTTTGAATATGGTTGATGTTTTGAAGGGCTACAGGTTTATACTTTGATTTGCAGAATGAAATTTCAGATAGCTTTTGGTTTAGAGGAAACATTGGTTTCAGTTGAGTTTTTGAGGGAAATTTGCAGATTTTAATTTTTATCAAAATCTCTGTTTTGAATGGAGATGATTTCAGATTTCAGCTGAAAATTTCTCAAGTTTTTGAAGAAGAAGAATAGAAAAAGAATAAGGATGAGAAGTAATAGGTTTATATAAGAATTTTTTTTGATTTCATTAAATTAAAAGAAAAAGAAAAATTAAATAGGACACTTGTTTTCTTAGTTTAACATTTGTCACTTATTTGATTTATGCCTTACACATGTCTATTTGGGTGTTAAGAAGCTCACACATGTAATTTAAGTATATTAAATATTATTTTAAATTGTTGATAAAAACTTTTAAATCTTAATTTATTCCTTATGTATATATAATTTCTTCCCTTTGTAATTTAAAAAGAAATGAAACAAAACAAATATAAATATAAGCTTATTAAATATTTTTATGTATTTATTCTTTTGAATTCCAAAATATTGAATTCAAATTTAAATTAAATTATTAAACTCCAATTTAATAATCAAGTTATATATATATATGCATATATAACTCTTATTTAAATTTAAAAACAACAAATCCTATTTTTAAAATTCTATTTATGTTTATTAAAACTAAGTATTATCATTATTATCTGAAAATAACAAATTAAACAATATTTAAAATGATTTATAATCTATTACATAATATATTAAGATCATTTGTAAATTGTATTTTAAATTCTTATATAAAAAATCAAGCAATATTATTAAAAAGAAAATAAAACAAAGCTTTTATGTTAATCTAATTTAAATTCATATTTAAGTTAAATAAAATTTTAAAACCAATAAGTTTTATCATAAGTATAAACCATATAATTATTTATTAAATTGTTTTGAAAAGCTAAATGTTAAATTTAAATCAAATTTCCAATTTACCAAATGTAAACTAAAATTAGAAAATTGATTCATTTATTAAATTCCAAATCAAATTTTTTAATTTACAATATATACAATTATACATATTATAAACAGAAAACAATTTATTTGCTTTAAAAAGTTAAAATCTTCCAATTTAAATTTTTATTAAAAGATGATTATTAGATCAATTCAAAATTTATTAACAAAAATTATCAAATCAATTTAATTTCTAACCTAGATTGTTAAATTTATATTGCCAAATTTCTGGGATATCACACTCGAGTTTATCATTTCAACTAACAACGATTTTCCCCTAATCTATAAGACCACCTGGGTATGTATCATTTCAACCCATAGTGATTTTCTAACAATAACTAAGGGAACTTGCAGTGTGATAACGACATATAAAAATAAACGTAATATCCAATCAACTAAATATCAATAATTAAGCATCCATCACAATAATCATTCAATTCAACCAATAAATCACAAGTAGACTGGTTACCATTATCAGGTATTTAACTAGCAATTAAATTCAAATATTAATTTAAATGCAATTAAATTAAATATAAATTCAAATTAACCTTGAATGACAATTTAAATACACCAAACAAGAATCAATAAATTTCTAGTTGCATCATGAGTTTTATCTAACCAATATAAGATAGTTTAGTAGTTGTGAGTGGGTTAAAACACTCACCTTTGATTTCAAATCGATTTCAAATCCAAATTAGGCCTAAAATTAAAGAGTCTCGGAATGCAGCCAAACCATTTCCATAATATGCGGAATTTCGATACAATACTAATGGAACAAACCACGCGTGAATCCGAGCTCGTATGAGAAAGTCATGATAGTTAGAACGATTGAAAAATTATATTTATATTAAATAATAAAACATAAAAGAAGACACGTCACCTCGAAATCAACAAAGAAACCCTAGCCTACGTGACAACAAACACGACTACACGCAGCCTCCACTCTTCATCAAATTATCACCGCCTCCACGCTCGCATCCGCGACCATCAGGACACGCCGTCGCCTTGCCTCCATCCAGGCGCCTACATCGGTGGTGGTGAAACCACCCCTAACGCTTTTGAAGGCTTTCGCCGCCGCTCGCCTTTGGGCATGAATTATGGTGAATTCCAAGCCATCTATGATGAGTGAACAACACTATAATGATCTTCTCGACCTTCTCTTCCCGACTCCACTCCTTGATCGTCAATTGGCTAAAGATCCACCGTTGGATCGAAAACCCAAGAAATGGATGGTCGGGGTTCATCATCGATTTCTGGTCAAATGATGATTTGAATAGAAAACGAGTTTCTGCAGTAGATTGCGCTCATCGAGATTTTTCCAACGATATATAATATGATAGAGTTTGTAGAGTTTGAATTTTTGAAATTGATTTTGATTTGAAATTGAATTGGGATTTAGAGTTCGTGCCATTGGAAGGAAGGAACATATAAGAAGTTGATGTATGAATAGAATAAACTGAAAGGCTGCTAGGTTTGAGAAAAAAAACTCTTTATATGAACAAAGTTAGATAAGAATGAATAACATATCGACTTGGTTCGAAACGATAACACGACCCGAAAAGCCCATTTTGTTTTTTAAATCAAAGTAGGTCATTCAATATATCGAAATAAATGTTTCGTTATTTTTAAACTTAGTGGAACAAGTTTCAAACCCTAATTCAAAAGTATATGGAAGTTATTCTTTAAAAGCATCTTATTTTAATTGAATTCATTAAATTGATTTCTACTTGTTCCGAGCCCACACGAGCAAACGACAAGTCTGATCGCTACAAAATTTGAAATCCTTTAATAATTCACTATTACAGACCCGATGAAACTAGTTTCGTCAAAATTCGAGACAGTGGCCAAAATATCTAATTTCACTTTAATTAAATAAATTATTATTAAATTAATTAATCACTTTTAAACTCAAAATTAAAAATTCACAATTTTAATCATTCTTGGTTACACGGAAATTACAATCCTTTAAAATAAATTTTCAATGTCAAATCCAATATTAAGCATTGCAACTAATTACAGCGTTCAATTGCGATTGCATTAAATCCATTATTGATAATTTAAATTCCAATAAATTCATTTATTTTGATTTACATTCTTATTATCCACTCAACAATACCCTAAGAATATAATTAACGTTAATTTACCTTTTATTACTTTTATAAATTTACGGTTAACATCTTTTACTATGTCAACTGCCATATTTAATTATATTAATTCACATCAATTTCCAAATTAATTCAACAAATTAAATAATAAGACGATAAATAAGCAATTTTTACCTTTACATAATTTAGTCACATTTATAAGTTTCTTATTTACAACAAGATTATAAATTTACATACAAATAACTGATTTCACATTATATACTAAAACCAATTAAATAAAGTAAAATATAATTTCATTATTAATACAACATTGAATTTATTCCTTATTTATAATTATAACCAAATAAACTTTACAATTATTTCAATTGATTGAAATTACATTAAAATAGTTGTCAATAATATCCAATAAACTTTATCAATTCACATTCTATTTGTTTTCTCATTAATAAATCATAAATTTTAAATTTCTCATAATATTTGATTTCAAAATCTTAATTAGCTTAATATTTTTAAATTATCAAAAATTATGGGTCGTTACACTCTTCCCACTCAAAGGTTTTTGCCCTTAAAAAGGAAAGAAGTAATTAAGAAACTAATATATTTGTATTCAAAATAATGAATTTATAAACGCTTTAAACTTACATAATTATGTATTTTAAGCAAAATATGTCAATTTATAAACAATTAAATCTTTCATATTCTAGTTTAATAAAAGTTTGAAAATATTTTCACTTTCACAAAATTGTTCTAAGTCTAAAATACATGAAAAAATTTGACAGAGTCTCCTTTGCACGGTTAAGTCCGGAAAAATAACAATATCAATAATTTCAATATATATATCGTATTCCAATAAGAAAACATCCCCTGCCACGAGAAAACAATAAAATATCACTATAAAACCGTAATTAAAAAATGTAGCTATTTTTCAAGAAAACAACGCTTAATTTATGAAACCTAATGCAGGAGTTACTGCAAAATTATAAAATCCAAAAGAGCAAGAATTATGCACAAGAGAAATATTTATTTATTTTACATGATAACAAATCAACACAAAACATATGCAAACAAAACATCATGATCATCATATGTGGCAAACGAGTCAGTCATACATCCATAGAAATGAATCTAATGGTTTTTTCAATTTCAGAAACTTCTCGTCCTTCAAGGATGATAAATAACTCCCAAGATTACCTTACGCTCAGCAGCCTTTGGTAATTTATTCATAGATTATTCATACAACCTTAAACAAATTGAAGTCTCATTCTCAAAGCTTCCCATCGGCCAAAAACAATGAAATGCAAATATTATTTAAATTTATTCTATTGGTTCCTTTTCACATTATTAACCTCAAATTTATTTAAATTCTCATTTATTCATACAATATCATCTTTTATTAGTTTACATTCATTTACTTACATAAATTATTTCACATCCGATATCTGAAGTTATCAATAAATCTATTTTTAAAATAATATATAAGTTTCTTTGCAATCAAATTCACATTCATTTACTTACATTAAGTACTTTCCATTCAGCATTTAAAATAATAAATGAATTCATTATTTATATATTACATTTCAATTTGGTTTATTTTACATTTATTATTTACTTATAATCCTTGATATTCATTTTAGTATTAATACTCATCAATGAATCATTTCCATCATTTTCTTGAGTTTTAGTCCTTCAATTAAACAACACGTACTTTTACTATGCAATTTAATACAAGCATTTCACAATGTTAACTTATGTTTATAACATTTCTTGTAACATTTTAAATTTTCATTTATAAAATGTATATTCATCTTGAAGCATTTTGTTATTAAGCTTTACTTGTGTAATATTTTATTATATATTCCTAGTTAAAATTACAAACTTTTTAAACATTTCTGGTAAGCTATATATGTGTTTTTAAGAATGTAAATGAATGTTAAACAAGTTTATCTCATTCATTTTAATTAGCAAAATATTCAATAATGTGATGCCCCACCTCTATACCCACGCTAGCCAAGGACACTACCGGGTAATGCCGTCAACTAACACGGAGAATAAGGCTGGTTAGGAGCGACCATCTATAGCCTTGCTCTAACTATCTATTGAATACATCGACAATAATCACACCAAACCGATCGACATATCCAATGAATATTTAGAACAAAACCATAGGTGGTTGAAGGATCTATCAGAACAGAATATAACAACTCAAATGTAATATACATCACAGAACAGTAGATCATCATATACATATATACCAATACATAGCAGAGTATACAAAATAATACATGTCAAGTGGTATTGCCAACCACAATATACAGACAATTCCAGAAGAATAAATATCAAAGTTTCAACATAATAGGACTACACAAAAGCTATGACAAAAAGAAGCTAGCGAAGTAGTCCATGCGGAAGCAAATAGGCTAAGTCCAAATGCACCTAACCTGAAACATCTCGGTCTGACCCGAGTATAAAATACACGGGTCAGTCTAGCTAAACAAATCAGTTAGATAAACTGAACAACAATAAACCTGCAAGGTTACAAAGTATAACAAATATCTCTAAAAGAGATAACACAATTATCAACAAAAGATGAATCGTATAGAACAAGCCTCATATCATCGGCAACATATAGAAACAAAGGATAAGAACATCCCAAAGCAAGCCAAAAGGCAAATAACAAATACCAATAAGGTATACAAGTTCCACAAGGTAAACGCTACGCATCATGTGGCTCAAAAAGACCAACACCGAAGGGCGATACCTAGGGAATATACATATGAATGAAACATCAGAAAATTTTCTCGAGCTCAGCATTGTACAAACAAGGATCCATGAGCCCGAAGACTCCAAACCCAATATCACCCATGCGGCTCATAACGACCAACATCGGAAGCGATACTAAAGGGCAACAAACCCGAAGGCACAAACCCGAAGGCACATACCCGAAGGCAACAAACCATAGTGGTGAAGGTCAGAGACCCAGTACTGGACACCACTAACTGGCGGAATGTGTCACAACTCTCGAAAAAGAATCCGAAAAGTGTTAACGTATGTCCCATAACCACTCGTCCGCACTAAACGGTTTACTATCCGTCAGTTACTTTCACACTCAAAGCAGTACAAAGTTTACCTCATATCATCGATAAACCAAACCCGAAGGTCAAAACGATCAATTGAATAGGTCGCGGACTAATCGGGAAGACAAACGACAGATTCATGGTCCGTGTTTTACCTAACCATTTAATCTTCCTTCCACTTCGCTCGAAGTGCGAAATTGTGTGTGTGCATTATAAATAGAATTTATAATTTGGAGAATGGAGCTTTTAATACGATTTAGAGAGATTATTTATAAAATTAGTGAATGAAGTCAAAAACAAGTCATCAAAGTCAAATATGCAATAACAACTAATTGGAATCAACACGAATCGATAAAAGTTGGAAATTAACTCAAAATTAGCCAAAATTGGCAAAACGGCACATTTCAGACATCTGAATTACCTTCCAGACGTGTGAACCACAACCAGACGTCTGAATGGATTACCAGATGTCTGGATTTTGTCTCTGCCTTTTTGCGTCTTCCAGGGACCAATTCCAGACGTTTGAATTTCCAAACCAGATGTCTGAATTTTGAAACCAGACGTCTGAAATTAGAGTTCAGACGTCTGAAATGCCCCTGTAGGCAAAATAAACAGCCAAGCACATAAAGGCAAAATCCAAATGAATTGCAAACGAACGAGCGATGGAGGCTATGGGTTTATGCCATACGACAACCCAGCACTATTGGCTCTTTTATACACCTCCAAAAACATGATCAAATATCAAAGTTAGGATCTTTAAAGAATTGAACCCAAACACTAAAAATTTGGATATTCACCAATTCAATCCAAACCAATAGCAAGTGCATATGAACAAGGTGTTAGGAATTCATACCCAACAACCAAAGATACTTATAGTCATAGATGTGAGATAAAAATCTCACCATTTTGCACACAAACAAAGATGAGAGCACAAACACAAGAAGGAGGTTAACCACTCTTCACTTCAACTCTACAATCTTCAATCTAAGAACCAAAACATATATTTCCCAAATTAGAGCTTAGGAATTTCTGAAATTGAAGAGAGAAAGAGATAGAGGAGAAGAAGAGGAGCTTACCTATGTCTTCTCTTTGATATTGGAGCAAGAATCAAGTTACAAAGAAGAAACTGGGGCTTGCAAATTTCTATTTCCCCTTCCCTTCCACCATTTTCAGTTTTTCTTAAGCTAAGAAATGAAATGAGGGTGAATGGATGAAGAGTAGGCTGAGTTAGGCTTTTAAACTAACAAATGGGCTGAGCCCAAACCCAAAACCCAAATAGAAAAGTTGCAAAAATTCACAAACTCCAAACATATCAAATATTATACTAAAAAAGATCGCAAATGCCATTTTGGACTCAATGGAAGTGGTTTCAAGCTCCAATTCGGCCGTTTGCAAAAAGTAGCTTTTCGGACCTAAATCCGACTAACTACGCTATAATTAAATAAGACATTTAAATATAAAATCGTTAAATATGCAGGTTGTTACAGATCTCCCCTCCTTACAAAATTGCGTCCCCGCAATTCCTAGAGACGATATTTGTAACAACTACAAATATACAACATTCAAAAGAAAAGGAAATAAGCTTGAGATGAAAAGACATACTCACCGTTTCAAAACGAAGAAAGAAAACCCGGATAAGATCGCTCAATAAATTCTCTGGTTTCCCAAGTACAATCATTGGGATTAGCGGACCATTGAACTTTAACGAGCGGCACGTCCTTGTTTCGAAAGTGTCGCACCTCCGTGTCAAGTACGCGAATAGGCTGTTGCACAATAGATAAGTCCGGTGAGATCTTAAGCTCTAGCAAATCAGGAGAAGTAACAACAGAATCCGACTCCCGAGGACACTTTCGAAGTTGCGAGACGTGAAACACGTAATGAATACCAGATAAATGAGCTGGAAGTGAAACTCTATAAGCCGTAGGGCCAATACGTTCAGTAATAGAAAATGGTCCTATATAACAGGGAGCCAATTTCCCAGTCGTACTGAAGCGCATAACCCCCTTCAAAGGAGAAACACGAATAAAAAAAAGATCGCCGATCGAGAACTCGAGAGGCATCCTACGGCTATCCGCGTAGGATTTCTGGCGACTTTGTGCTTCTTTCATTCTCAATCGAATAAGATCAATCTTCTCGGAAGAATCACGAACAAAATCTGGACCAAGAATAAGCTTCTCTCCAGATTCCAACCAACATGAAGGAGATCGACATGGCCTTCCGTATAAGGCTTCGAAAGGAGCCATACCGATACTAGATTGAAAACTATTGTTGTAGGAGAATTCTACAAGAGGTAGGTGATCCTCCCAACTACCACCAAAATCAAAAATACAAATACGGAGAAGATCTTCCAAGATACGATTCACCCGTTCTGTTTGTCCATCAGAGTGCGGATGATAAGCTGTGCTAAAATTAAGCTTTGTTCCCAAAGCTTGCTGAAGACTCTTCCAAAAATGACTCGTGAATAAAGGATCACGGTCACTCACAATAGAACTAGGAACACCGTGAAGTCTCACGATTTCCTTGACATACAACTTAGCCAAATGTGAAGCGGTCCTATTAGACATAATATGGACAAAATGAGCAGACTTAGTGAGGCGATCAACAATAACCCAAATGCTAGAATGGCCTGATCTCGAACGAGGTAGGCCGTCAATGAAATCCATAGATATATGATCCCATATCCATAATGGAATCTCAAGAGGCTGAAGAAGACCAGAAGGACGCTGATGTTCGGCCTTAAAACGCTGACAAGTTATGCAATTACTGACATAACTCGCCACATCGCGCTTCATGCCTTCCCAATAATAAAGGCGACGCATATAGACATACATCTTGCTACTACCAGGATAAATAGAATAATTAGAATGGTGACAGTCATCAAGAATGTCATGCCTAAGTGCAAAATCAGAAGGCACAAAAAGACGGTTCTTCTTACGAAGACACCCATGAGAATCAATGCTGAAATTCCGCAAAGCCTCATCACAGGATTCAGACTTACAAAGCTGAATAAGATGCAACAAATCAGGATCACTCCGCTGAGCATCGGCAATACGATCCAATAAAATGGGTTGAGCTCCCAAACTAAATAATAGAATAGGAGAATCAGAAGATGAACCTCGATCACGAATTTCACAAAAAGATAGAGTCTCAAGAACATCCCATTCGACAAGCATCATAGAAACAACAGCCGAATGTTTGCGACTAAGCGCATCTGCAACACGATTACCCTTACCAGGGGTATACTGGATATCAAAGTCATAGGAGGCAAGAAACTCGAGCCAACGTTGTTGTCTCATATTGAGTTCCTTCTGAGTGAACAAATGCTTCAAGGATTTATGATCGGTATAGAGAATGAAGCACTCGCCCAATAAGTAGTGTCGCCAAATCTTCATGGCGAAGACAATGGCGGCTAACTCAAGATCATGAGTGGCATAGCGAACTTCATTCGGACGCAGTTTCCTAGAAGCATACGCAACTACCCGATCCTTCTACATAAGAACAGCACCGAGACCACTACCACAAGCATCGGTGTAAACAACAAGATCATGATTCCCTTCGGGAACCACAAGAATAGGAGCATTAGTGAGAAGTTCCTTCAATGTCTGAAAGGAAGCTTCACACTTGTCGGACCAATCGAAACGAATGCCTTTCCGAGTAAGGCAGGTGAGAGGAAGCACCACACGGGAAAAATTCTTAATGAACCGACGGTAATAACCCGCCAATCCAAGGAAACTACGAATCTCATGCACTTTCTACGACGACCCGAAATTTTCAAGCATTTAAAATCGGAATATTTAATTGATTTTAATTATTTAAAGGTTAATTATCAACTTAAATTACAAATATTATGATGTATTTGACAATTAAATCGTTGAATTAAATAATTTGAATTGAATAAGATATGAAACCTTAGATGTTAAACATGTTAAAAACAATTTGAAGGCTTGTAAATTTGATATTGATAATATTGAAGATAATAAAAGTGATAGAATCAAATTGAAAGATGTTTTGTTCAGATTTTAAAAATATATCGTTTAAATTGATTTAAAAATAGCCGTCCGAGGCGCAGTCTCGGAATTCGACGAAATAAGTTCCGTTGGATCCGTAATATATTATTGTTATCGGCTTTTAATTTTCGTAGTTTTTCGAATTGTCGTATGAGCGTACGACATATTAACGCACTGGAATTTTATCGAGAATCTTATAAAAAAAGAAAGAAAGGAAAAGATTCTTCCTCTATACGCGTCTTTTGATTTTTAATGACCCTCTTCCTTTATCTGATGAACGAAATTTCCTTACGAAAGAAAAAAAAAGAGGGCCGACAGTCTTATTCTCTTTCCCTTTTCTAATAATCGAGACCGAATAAGTATATATATATATATATAAATCTCAGATTTCAATAGCCGTTCTTCCTTCCCCAATCAATCATGCCGAACCCAAATTGATAGAGAGAGAGATGGTTGACGAGTCGATTTGTGAGGCGACGCGTGCGTGGGTAGCGTCGAGGGGGTTCGCGACGAGCTTCGCGCTGGGTCTGTCATCGCGCGAGTGAGGGATTGGCGATCTTGAAGACTCATCGACCTCTGGGATCGGCTATGGCATGAGCAAGAAGGGTCAACTCACGCGTACGCGTGGTCTTCGGCAGGGTAGTGGTCGTTGGGGTTCGAGTTGGGGGGAAATCGCGATTTCATCTGATTCGAGCTCGAGGCGGCACGCGTTGGATTTCGGCTCGAGTATTGCGAGGTATAATCCTTGTTGTTTTCTTAAACTTTTGATTTGTTTGATCTGAGGGAATTAATAAAAAAAATTGGAAACCAGATTTATATATATATGTATATATATATATATGAGTATAGGCAGGAAAAATGTTTACTGTAAATATAAAAACTTATGTTAGTTTTAATTATGTATATATATAGAGTCAGATAAAAAAATAAAAATCAATGAACTGCAGTTTTATTAATTTGAAAAGAAAATATAATAATTATTAAGAGGGTCAATTTATTTAATTAGCTTATTCTGTTACTTTTATCATTGGAAATAAATTATTTAAAGGAAAATTAGTTTGAATAAAATTCTTGGTTAATTAAATTATGAATTAATTAAATTATAAAAAGGGAAGATTAATTGTTTGATCAATTCAAATATTAATAAATAATCTAATGTTTACTCAAGGTTTGAAAACGTGAAGAAATCAAGCTTGGTTGGATGGACTGCAAAATTAAGTAAAAGGTGAGTTAATCTCACTCAGTTGAAATTTAAATTTGAATGATTATATTTAAATAATTGATTGTATGGTTGGATTGATTGATGTGATAGAGTATAGTATAATTTGAATTTGGCATATTAAGTAATGCTAACGGCTGTGGATGCATGGAAAACAGGTTGGAGGGATCCAACTGGATCCCTCAACATTTATTTAAATTATTTAAATTACCCTGTTATGATGATTTGATATTTTATGATGGATTATGTTGAAATATTGAATGCTATGGCTTGATTGGATAATTGGGTATAATGAATTTCCAGAAAAATATATAACTTGGATGTTGGAAAGAAAAGAAAGGAAGTGAATTTGTAAGTAAAATAATTATGGAAATTTGAATAAATTTAAGAATGAAATAAAAATAAAATAAAGTGACATAAGAATTCTAATTAATAAATCTTGAATATAGAAAGGAGATTTTTGAATTAATAGAAAGTTAATGAATTGTAAACTCCAATGCTAATATCTAAAAGAACAGAACATTTATTTTAAATTTAAGATTTTAAATTTTGAAAGGAACAAAGAAGAAAATAGGAAAAGCCTGAAATTTGTATATTTCAATTAAAAGATTTAAAATCAAACAGAAAGTAATAATAATAAAAATAAAGTCCATACCTAATGAATTTTGAAATGAACCGAGCAAGTAAAGAAATTTATTTCAAATAGAATGAATTAGAAATCAATTCGGGAAATTGATTTAAGTACTTGAAGTTGGAATTCTCTTTGGATGGCCAAGTACATGTTTTTAAAAGGTAAATTTGTAAATATAATTAAATGTTTTAAAGTTGTTTTTAAAGAAAGCAAGTTTTGTAAAATTTATTTCTAATATTTAATTTCTAAAGCAAGTATTTCCTTTTAATATATTATAGCATTAATTATTTAAAAGTGACTTAGTATTTGTTTTTAAAGTGAAAACCTGGTTTTATATTTTATAAAGTAACCTTATTTTCTCAAATTCATATAGTATGTATTTTTAACAAATTATTTAAGTAGTTTTATCCTAAATGTTTTAAAGTATAAATTGTAAAGTAAAGTGTTTTAAACTATTTTAAAAATCTATTTTTGTGCTTGGTGATTTCAGAGGAGATAGAAAGTATTTGGGAAAGTTGATTCTGAAAAGAAAGATGGTTTTGAAATTTTTTTCAAAGGTTCGGAAATAGAAATATATCTTGTAAGGATATTTTTGAGGTGATAAATAATTTGGAAAAAAATTATTTATTGTTTGATGGATGTTTGTAAATAGAAATTGATAGTTAAATAACCGACTATCAATATTGGACACATGCGTTGATTGTTTCGAAGAGACCGGGATCGGGATTTATTTCTCGAAAACCACTTCGATCCGGTTTGTACATTTCGTGAAAACGATTTTGGATTCGAAGATGGAGCAGTGAAGTGCAAGGGCTAGTCGCTACTAATCCTGAGGATATTTCCAAAATGGATGTAGTAGGAATAGTGCCTTCGGTTCCGTTCGAACCCGGGACGGACTTATATGGATGAATGCTTGTGAAAACATCGTCAGGTGGACGATGGGCATTCTAAGGGATATATTCTTAAAAGGTAACGCTTAGCCTCAAGTCTCATCAAATGGGAATGACTGAAAATCAGGAGTTATGCAGCAAGGCTAGGTGGGTAGCACCCAAGCAGGGTGAGGTCATTCCAGTCTAGATGTCCCTTTTTATTTTCGGCTTAGTGGGCGGTTGTTGATCCCAACCGTGGGGTGATCTCACTCGGGATTATCCAGTAAGGGGTAGTCCCGGCCTTGTGTTGCGGGGGAGCGGGCGTACTCCTCGGTACGGTGATCTAGGCCCCGTACTGTGATAGTTGGTAACCCATTGCCTAGTCATTGGTTGAAAATCCATTCTCCCTACGAACCTTGTACGAGTTTTGTTTATATTACCCACTCTATGGCTAGTAGCTGGAATTTAATCATGTAACAATTTCGGCTATTTTATAAGTATTTGTATATAAACCCTATTATAATATCAGAGGATTTTTATAAAAATTGTTTTAGCTATCGTAAGGTAAAAACCCGACATGTTTATTTGTGGCGTGGTCTTACGAGATGCTTTTGTTTTCAAAGGATTTTTGAAACTTTAATAATCAATTGAGTGTGATTTTCTCACGCTGGTATTCCAGACTGACTCAGGTGTTATTTAACTGCAATGCTCGGGTCAGACCGAGTATTATAGGATACATGATATGATGCTGTGGAGCTCAGGAGGCGAGCTGGATGACGAGACGTACTTCCGTACTTGTATTTATATATATATATTCCGCTATTGTTGAGTTGTTGCGTATCCATTTGTATTTTATTGATGTTGAGCTGTGATTGATGTACTCTGACGATTGTAAATATGTAAGAAGACAAATTTGGTTTTGAGTAAAGAGTATTTATTATCTATTATATTTTATTCTGCTGCGATGGTTAGATTCTGTTGTTGTTTCCTATCTTCTCCTTCTACCTCTTCTTCTTTAACCCAAATGGTTCGTATTTCTGTACAACTTGAGTTGATTTAGATAGAATAGTGTTGACTCAAGGGGTACGGATTTGCGGGTCGTTTCACTTGGTATCAGAGCTTAGGTTGGTGATAACCTTGGCTCTGGTGGGAATTACTCATAAAATAGAGTCTTTAGTACTCTATAATGAGTTTGAGCGTATTAATAGATATGAGTGCGTATTTGTTAGTGAATATAAATTGTTTAATATTGTGTTAGTTGGTTTATTGAGTGGCATATGAACCTTCGTCGACACAGTCTGCGCAACTGTATTGAAGGAGTTTCTAAACACTTGAATAGAACAATCGACACGGTATTGTTTTAAATGTGGGTAAATGAAATAATTTTAACCAAAAATATATTTTCGATATAAAGAAAGTTTTTGTAAACCATTTAGCTAATATATGATTGCTTGGATGTTAAAAATGATAATATTAAAGTATTATCATTGTTAAGTGAAAATTTAACTAGAAATTGAAAATATAACCAAAATTTGAAGGAATCAATTCATTATAAATGAAATTCATAAATATGGATTATAAACGTAAATTATAAATGGAAATATAATTAAATGAGAATTTGTATAAGCATAAGCTGTACAAATGCATTATAGTTAAATTTGAATTTAAAATAGAATTTGAAACTTTAAAACCCCAGAGATTTTGGAAGTATTTTAAAGATAAATAGTAGCATTGTTGTTTTTGGGGTATTTCTGAAAGGAAATTGTTTCAAATACATTTTGGAAAGAGATGTAGCATTAAATTCACTTCAGTAGCTGAAAAATAACTTCGGTAATGACTGCAGCATCATCGATGTTCATTTTCGAGTTTCTAAGTGATGAATTGATGCCAATTTGATTTGTTCAGGAAAACCTGTTTATTTTTGAAATTCCAAAGGAAATTTGTTGGAAATAAAAACCAGTATTGGTTTGGCCTTTGAGAAATGTGATTTGTGATGTTAGAGATTTTAAATGATTTGAAACCAAAAGCCAGGTGTTTAAAAATCCTGATGAGATAGGTTGTAAGCTTATAAATTGAGATGATTTTTAAATCATGAAGGAAATATAAGCTTTGACTAATGGAATTTAAACTTAAAATGAAATGAAGTTAACTTGGATTGGAAAATAAAAATTTAACTGGATTGAAATTAATTGAATAAGCTGAAAATATTATCCAATTATATTCTAATTAAGTTGAAGTCAAATTGAGTTAAATAAATGTGAGTTAAAATAAAATTGAATTGGAATAAAAATAAAGCTGAATTATTAAATGAAATTAAATTCTTACCTAGATAACTGGAAAATAAGTTGGATAAGAAATAAATTGGGTAAGAATTTGATTGAGTTAAATAAATCAGAATAGCATATAAAAGAATTAAAAATGTATGGAATAAAATATGTTTGAGTTATAAATAAGTGTAAAACTTGAGTCAGAAATAAAAGAAGAATATATTTAAGCCTATAATGAATGGAATAGTGTAAGTAATAAGTTGTGACTTATAAAATTGAGAATGGAATACAAATCCAAAACAAATATTGTTGGATGAATTGAAAAATAAAATAAAAATCCAAACTTGAATTATCAAATACATGTGAACTTAAGAAAATTTGAATGAAGAGATTTTGAGATTAAAATCAAGTTCTGGTTTATAAGTTGGGGAAATACTATTTTAGATGATAATTAGGTAATGAAATGTGTGAATGGAGTCTATTGGAGTTAAATAAAGCTGAATTGCGAGTTAATAATGAAGGTTGAAAATCAAACTCGAGTTATAAATTAAATTCGACTTAAATTGTCAATGAAGTAAATGTAAATGAATTGTGAGTTCATGAACTTTGGGGGTAAACTGAAAATGGATAATGGATTCAGAACTTGAGTTATTAATTAAATTTTATTGTGAAGTGTTAACAAACTAAGTATAATTGAAATGTATCGAATAAAAATGTAAATGGATTAAAATAATAATGGTATGAATTGCAAATTAAATCCAAATATGTGGAAATAAATTGGATATGGCCTTGTAATCGATTGAGTTAAGTTGAGTATAAATGAGAACTTTGTTTGCAAAATGAGAATGAGCTTAAGTATAAAATTTGAATAATTGAAGGAAATTGACTTAAGCTAAATGAATGAAGGAGAGTTGAATTGAACTCAACTTAAACAAAGTTTAATAATATTGGATCGGTTTTAAATTAAGTGAAAGTGATTTTTAATCGAAATAAAATTTGGTGGGTTATAAATAATATTTAAGGAAATGAAAATTCATAATGGATTGAGTGGGTAAACCAATTATATTAAATAAATAAATGATGGAATAAATAAGAATCAAATGAAATGTGGTTTAAATAAGTTGGAAAATGGGAATGCAATAGCTTGGATTGTCTTCGAGCTAAATATAATAGTTTGGAATAAACAAATATGGAATGAAATGTAAATAAATGGATTGTAAATGAAATTTAAATGGAATGTGTCGAGCTAAATAAATGGTCGTGAATGAATTGAAATAAAAGGAAATTTAATTAGTAATGAAGATGAATCTAAGTTGTTAATGGTTTTAAACGAACTAGTTTGGTTAATAAAATTGAAATGCCATGAAACTGAGAATATATGGATTGTGAATAAATCCGAAATGGAATACAATTAAGCATAAGTTGAGTTGGAGTCAATTTAAATTGATTGTAAAACTCAAGTACTTATTTATTCACATAAATCTCATCAAATTGCAAAGAATAAATTGTTATTGAATGTAAATAAAAGTTATTAAAATGCCTTGGATGGATAGGAGTAAAATAAATTGGTATTGAAAGCAATTGAATAAAATATGAGTTCAGTTTGCTTAAAAATAAATTAAATGTAAGCAATTGAGTTTTAAACCATTCAAATTGATGAGTTGTATACGATTGGATTGGAAACCATTCAAATTGAATGAAATGGTTTGTAAATTAATTGGAATAGTGGAATTAGTATGAAATTATATGAGTTGCTTATGGAGAAATGTTTGTGTGAATTTCTTTTAGAATTCATATGTTTAACTATTGCAAATAAGTGATATGCTGTTAAACTTTATATATTTGGCACTTACATGTTTAAATTGAGTAAGTACAGGTTTTTGGAAGCCGTGTAGCTGGATTTGGGTTGCATTAACTGCTAAATAGATAAGCTACTTGCTTAAAAATGCTAAATAAGGTACGCCTACGCAATAAAAATAGGAAATATGAACTGTTTTTGATTTTTCCGACCGTGTGGGTCGATGTATATATATTTATATCTTTTGTCAAATTGCAAAAGCTCCTCCGTACAAAGGAGACTGTGCCAAAAATTTTCGGGAATTTTGGGAGTTAGAAATTTTTTGAAAATTTTGGAAAATTGTGTTAATGACTAACAAATCCAAATTTGAAACTAAAATAAATCAGTAAAGGAAACCAATTTTAAGTAATGATATGAATTAGTTATTAATGAAAAATAAAATTTAAATATTCAGATTAAAGATAAATTGAATTCATATGGAAATGAAAGAATTAATTTGAATAGAAATAGATATAAACTGAAGTGGTAAGACGGAAATAAATATAAGAAACATATAAATGCTTATACTAAAATTAAGTAAGGAATGGTCAATTCTTAATTGGAAATTGAATATTGCAAATGTATTCTAAGTTGATATTTGGATGAATATTGACATTTGGTAAGAAAGTCGATAAAATGTTTCGGAAGTTGTGATTGAATGTTAGTGCTAAGCAGGATATGCAGGTAATCTGAAGGAAAAAGTGAATTGGATTGATTTCAAAAGATAAAAATTTGAAATGCTCGACAAAAAGGTATGTGTTTAAATTTCTGTGAAATTTGATTGGGATTTTCGATTGAGCCACTTGGCCTTTTTGTTTTCTTTTTGGATTTGGGAGGCCGTAGAGCCATTTTGTAGTTGTACCGAGCTAGCCGTGCAAAGGAGACGCTGGCAAAAATTTTCGGGAATTTAGGGAGTTAGAAAATTTTGAGAAAATTTTGATAATCCAAGATGTGGTTTTAAATTTACACTTGAATGGTTAATCAAATAGTATAGTTTGAAAACTATTGGCGAGTAGAGAAGTTAATAAGAATGATAATGGTCTTTTATAAAAAGATAGTTGGTAGGATGTCGAATTGTTGGTTTTGGGAAAAAGGTAAACGAGTATTGGTCCATTCTTCCTAACTAGTAATTTCGGGGACGAAATTCTTTTAAGGGGGGTGGAATGTGACGACCCGAAATTTTCAAGCATTTAAAATCGGAATATTTAATTGATTTTAATTATTTAAAGGTTAATTATCAACTTAAATTACAAATATCATAATGTATTTGACAATTAAATCGTTGAATTAAATAATTTGAATTGAATAAGATATGAAACCTGAGATGTTAAACATGTTAAAAATAATTTGAAGGCTTGTAAAATTGATATTGATAATATTGAAGATAATAAAAGTGATAGAATCAAATTGAAAGATGTTTTGTTCAGATTTTAAAAATATATCGTTTAAATTGAATTTAAAAATAGCCGTCCGAGGCGCAATCTCGGAATTCGACGAAATAAATTCCGTTGGATCCGTAATATTTTATTGTTATCGGCTTTTAATTTTCGTAGTTTTTGGAATTGTCGTATGAGCGTACGACATATTAACGCACTGGAATTTTATCGGGAATCTTATAAAAAAAAGAAAGAAAGGAAAAGAGTCTTCCTCTATACGCCTCTTTTGATTTTTAATGACCCTCTTCCTTTATCTGATGAACGAAATTTCCTTACGAAAGAAAAAAAAAAGAGGGCCGACAGTCTTATCCTCTTTCCCTTTTCTAATAATCGAAACCGAATACGTATATATAAAAATAAAAAAAATCTCAGGTTTCAATCGCTGTTCTTCCTTCCCTAATCAATCATGCCGAACCCAAATTGATAGAGAGAGAGATGGTTGACGAGTCGATATGTGAGGCGACGCGTGCGTGGGTAGCGTCAAGGGGGTTCGCGACGAGCTTCGCGCTGGGTCTGTCATCGCACGAGCGAGGGATTGGCGATCTTGAAGACTCATCGACCTCTGTGATCGGCGATGGCGTGAGCAAGAAGGGTCAACTCACGCGTATGCGTGGTCTTCGGCAGGGTAGTGGTCGTTGGGGTTCGAGTTGGGGGAAATCGCGATTTCATCTGATTCGAGCTCGAGGCGGCACGCGTTGGATTTCGGCTCGAGTATTGCGAGGTATGATCCTTGTTGTTTTCTTAAACTTTTGATTTGTTTGATCTGAGGGAAGTAATAAAAAAAAATTGGAAACCAGATTTATATATATATATATATATGAGTATAGGCAGGAAAAATGTTTACTGTAAATTTAAAAACTTATGTTAGTTTTAATTATGTATATATATATAGAGTCAGATAAAAAAATAAAAATCAATGAACTGCAGTTTTGTTAATTTGAAAAGAAAATATAATAATTATTAAGAGGGTCAATTTATTTAATTAGCCTATTCTGTTACTTTTATCATTGGAAATAAATTATTTAAAGGAAAATTAGTTTGAATAAAATTCTTGGTTAATTAAATTATGAATTAATTAAATTATAAAAAGGGAAGATTAATTGTTTGATCAATTCAAATATTAATAAATAATCTAATGTTTACTCAAGGTTTGAAAACGTGAAGAAATCAAGCTTGGTTGGATGGACTGCAAAATTAAGTAAAAGGTGAGTTAATCTCACTCAGTTGAAATTTAAATTTGAATGTTTAAATTTAAATAATCGATTGTATGGTTGGATTGATTGATGTGATAGGGTATAGTATAATTTGAATTTCGCATATTAAGTAATGCTAACGGCTGTGGATGCAGGGAAAACAGGTTGGAGGGATCCAACTGGATCCCTCAACATTTATTTAAATTATTTAAATTACCCTGTTATGATGATTTGATATTTTATGATGGATTATGTTGAAATATTGAATGCTATGGCTTGATTGGATAATTGGGTATAATGAATTTCCAGAAAAATATATAACTTGGATGTTGGAAAGAAAAGAAAGGAAGTGAATTTGTAAGTAAAATAATTATGGAAATTTGAATAAATTTAAGAATGAAATAAAAATAAAATAAATTGACATAAGAATTTTAATTAATAAATCTTGAATATAGAAAGGAGATTTTTGAATTAATAGAAAGTTAATGAATTGTAAACTCCAATGCTAATATCTAAAAGAACAGAACATTTATTTTAAATTTATGATTTTAAATTTTGAAAGGAACAAAGAAGAAAATGGGAAAAGCCTGAAATTTGTATATTTTAGTTAAAAGATTTAAAATCAAACAGCAAGTAGTAATAATAAAAATAAATTCCATACCTAATGAATTTTGAAATGAACCGAGCAAGTAAAGAAATTTATTTCAAATAGAATGAATTAGAAATCAATTCGGGAAATTGATTTAAGTACTTGAAGTTGGAATTCTCTCTGGATAGCCAAGTACACGTTTTTAAAAGGTAAATTTGTAAATATAAATTAAATGTTTTAAAGTTGTTTTTAAAGAAAGCAAGTTTTGTAAAATTTATGATTTCTAATATTTAATTTCTAAAGTAAGTATTTCCTTTTAACATATTATAGCATTAATTATTTAAAAGTGACTTAGTATGTGTTTTTAAAGTGAAAACCTGGTTTTATATTTTATAAAGCAACCTTATTTTCTCAAATTCATATAGTATGTATTTTTAACAAATTATTTAAGTAGTTTTATCCTAAATGTTTTAAAGTATAAATTGTAAAGTAAACTGTTTTAAACTATTTTAAAAATCTATTTTTGTGCTTGGTGATTTCAGAGGAGATAGAAAGTATTTGGGAAAGTTGATTCTGAAAAGAAAGATGGTTTTGAAAATTTTTTCAAAGGTTCGGAAATAGAAATATATCTTGTAAGGATATTTTTGAGGTGATAAATAATTTGGAAAAAAATTATTTATTGTTTGGTGGATGTTTGTAAATAGAAATTGATAGTTAAATAACCGACTATCAATATTGGACACATGCGTTGATTGTTTCGAAGAGACCGGGATCGGGATTTATTTCTCGAAAACCACTTCGATTCGTTTTGTACATTTCGTGAAAATGATTTTGGATTCGAAGATGGAGCAGTGAAGTGTAAGGGCTAGTCGCTGCTAATCCTGAGGATATTTCCAAAATGGATGTAGTACGAATAGTGCCTTCGGTTCCGTTCGAACCCGGGACGGACTTGTATGGATGAATGCTTGCGAAAACAACGTCAGGTGGACGATGGGCGTTCTAAGGGATATATTCTTAAAAGGTAAAGCTTAGCCTCAAGCCTCATCAAATGGGAATGACTGAAAATCAGGGGTTATGCAGCAAGGCTAGGTGGGTAGCACCCAAGCAGGGTGAGGTCATTCCAGTCTAGATGTCCCTTTTTATTTTCGGCTTAGTGGGCGGTTGTTGATCCCAACCGCGGGGTGATCTCACTCGGGATTATCCAATAAGGGGTAGTCCCGGCCTTGTGTTGCGGGGGAGCAGGAATACTCCTCGGTACGGTGATCTAGGCCCCGTACTGTGATAGGTGGTACCCCAGTGCCTAGTCATTGGTTGAAAATCCATTCTCCCTACGAACCTTGTACGAGTTTTGTTTGTATTACCCACTCTGTGGCTAGTAGCTGGAATTTAATCATGTAACAATTTCGGCTATTTTATAAGTATTTGTATATAGACCCTATTATAATATCAGAGGATTTCTATAAAAATTGTTTTAGCTATCGTAAGGTAAAAACCCGACATGTTTATTTGTGGCGTGGTCTTACGAGATGCTTTTGTTTTCAAAGGATTTTTGAAACTTTAATAATCAATTGAGTGTGATTTTCCCATGCTGGTATTCCAGACTGACTCGGGTGTTATTTAACTGTAATGCTCGGGTCAGACCGAGTATTATAGGATGCATGATATGATGCTGTGGAGCTCAGGAGGCGAGCTGGATGACGAGACGTACTTCCGTACTTGTATTTATATATATTTCGCTATTGTTGAGTTGTTGTGTATCCATTTGTATGTTATTGATGTTGAGCTGTGATTGATGTACTCTGATGATTGTAAATATGCAAGCATATAAATTTGGTTTTGAGTAAAGAGTATTTATTATCTATTATATTTTATTCCGCTGCGATGGTTAGATTCTGTTGTTGTCTCCTATCTTATCCTTCTACCTCTTCTTCTTTAACCCAAAAGGTTCGCATTTCTATACAACTTGAGTTGATTTAGATAGAATAGTGTTGACTCAAGGGGTACGGATTTGCGGGTCGTCTCACATTCTCAAGCCTTTTCCAATTCTGGATGGCTTCGATCTTTGAGGGATCGACAGAAATGCCATCGGAAGATACAACATGGCCTAAGAACTTAACCTTATTCTCCCAAAAATGGCACTTGGAGAATTTGGCTCTAAGATGATGATGACGGAGAGTGCTCAAGACAATGCTAAAGTGATTAGCATGCTCGGCTTCAGACTTAGAATAAATAAGGATATCATCAATGAATACAGGGATGAACCTATCGAGATATTCCCGGAATACTCGATTCATTAAATCTACAAAGAAAGAAGGAGCGTTCGTCAAACCAAATGGCATAACGAGCCACTCGAAAGAACCATAATGAGTGCGGAAAGCGGTAAGAGGTATGCTATCCTCCGCGACTCGTAATTGATGAAAACCTGTGGCAAGGTCGAGCTGAGAAAAGACCTTAGCACCACTCAACAGATCGTACATATCATCGATCCTAGGCAATGGATACCTATTCCGGATGGTTAACTCATTAAGCTTGCGATAGTCAATGCAAAGCCTAAGAGTTCCATTAGACTTCTTCACGAAGACGACCGTGGACCCCCACGGAGAAAAACTGGACTGAATCAACTACTTGGAATCAAGCTCTAAAAGCTGCTTCTTGAGTTCCTCATTTTCCTTTGTAGACATCCTCGTGGGAGGACGACTAACTGGCTGCGCGCCTGGAATGAGATCAATGCGGAACTCAATTGCCCTCTTGGGTGGCAAACCTGATACAGGCACAAAAACATCAGGAAAGTCACAAGGAATAGGAATACGAGATATATCAACATCATCTCGCGAGTCAAGAGAATATAAAGCCATTTCGGAATTATCCACATCCCGAAGAACAAGAAATAGCTGAGTAGGCGAATCCGGATGTCGAAGATACAAAATTCTCTCCGAACAAATAATCCTTGCATCATATCTCACTAGCCAGTCCATACCCAAAATCATATCAAATCCCAGACAAGAGATAACGTGCAGATTCGCACGAAAAGAAAAACCACATAAAATAATCTCAACATCATCACAAAGCAAACTAAGGGTCGCGGATCCCCCAATAGGATTCGCAATCCTTAAAGAAGTAACCACACAAGAAACATCCAAAGATAAATCATCAACGAGCTTTTTCGATACGAAAGAATGTGAAGCACCCATATCAAAAAGAACTCGAATACTATGATCATGAAATAAAACAGAACCTTCCAAAATGGATGGAGACATACCTTTGGGTTGAGAAGGACCTTTAGAAGCCTTAATAGCGTAAAAATTGCTAGACTTGGCACCAGCCGGAACAGTAGGGCAAGATGAAACATGATGACCTTCCTTCTTGCAATAGCGGCAGAAGAGAGGCTTAGGGCAAGCTCCAATAATATGATCCGGAGAGCCACAATTGAAACACTTCCGAATAAAAGGTGTTCCAACAGACTGAGGCTGAGAACTAGAACCACCAGTCTTCTTCTTCTTAGAAGGAAACGGCCTGGACTTCTGAAATGGAATCGGCCTCTTGTTGGGTTTCTTGGAAACCTCAACATCCTCATCAGTATTACACTCCTTCTCGACAGCTTCGAGATGAAGTGCCGAATCTACTAATTCTTCAAAAGAAAGTTTAAGCTGAAGCAATAAGGACTTCTTAAGATATTTCTTAAGACCAGAAAAAAATTCAAATTCTTCTTATAAGAAGTGCTAATAAATTCAAGACCATACTTAGATAAAGCCTCGAATGATGCAACATACTCAGAAACAGAAGACTTCCCTTGCTTCAACTCAAGGAAGCGACGGGTCAATAAAACTTTTTCAGATTCAGGAACGAACTTGAGTTCAAATCGCTCCCGAAACTGAGTCCAAGAAAGAGTAGACTCATCAACCTCGGCTATAAGAAGCTCATACCAATCAAGGGCACGCTCTTGTAATAAGCTAGAAGTTACAAGAACTCTATCATGGTCAGAAAGATCCATACAAGAGAAGATACGCTCGCATGTGCGAAACCAAGCTTGGACTTCAAGAACGGATTCAGAGGCTTTAAACGGCTTTCCTCCAAGATGAGAAAAATCACTGCACTGACGTGCAAAGGAAGAATTGCGAGGCGGAGACACTCGAGGAGGAACTGGAGGCTGAGTGCTCCTAAACAAGTCCATAAACTAATCGGCGGACATATAAACGCCATCCGGATGTGAGCCACTGGATTGCCCAGCATCCGAACGTCGTCCCCTGCCTCTTCTAGCCATAGGTTGAAAGTAAAATAAGAACAAGATTATTCACAAGGTGGATATTACAATATGGGATACTACGGAATAAAATGCATTCCTAGACGTATTCCCAAATTCTATATAACCTTGATGGAATAGGGAGACACGATGATTCAAATATTTGTATCACTTATACACTTTGATGTATCGTAATATGTTCTTCTATTCTGTGTTTATCATACTTTGTTCTGAACTCAGCTCTGATACCACGGTGTGACGCCCCACCTCTATACCCACGCTAGGCAAGGACACTACAGGGTAATGCCGTCAACTAACATTGAGAATAAGGCTGGTTAGGAGCGACCATCTATAGCCTTGCTCTAACTATCTATTGAATACATCGACAATAATCACACCAAACTGATCGACATATCCAATGAATATTTAGAACAAAACCATAAGTGGTTGAAGGATCTATCAGAACAGAATATAACAACTCAAATGTAATATACATCACAGAACAGTAGATCATCATATACATATATACCGATACATTGCAGAGTATACAAAATAATACATGTCAAGTGGCATTGCCAACCACAATATACAGACAATTCCAGAATAATAAATATTAGAGTTTCAACATAATAGGACTACACAAAAGCTATGACAAAAAGAAGCTAGCGAAGTAGTCCATGCGAAAGCAAAATAGGCTAAGTCCAAATGCACCTAACCTGAAACATCTCGGTCTGACCCGAGTATAAAATACACGGGTCAGTCTTGCTAAACAAATCAGTTAGATAAACTGAACAACAATAAACCTGCAAGGTTACAAAGTATAACAAATATCTCTAAAAGAGATAATACAATCATCAACAAAAGATGAATCGTATAGAACAAGCCTCATATCATCGGCAACATATAGAAACAAAGGATAAGAACATCCCAAAGCAAGCCAAAAGGCAAATAACAAATACCAATAAGGTATACAAGTTCCACAAGGTAAACGCTACACATCATGCGGCTCAAAAAGACCAACACCGAAGGGCGATACCTAGGGAATATACATATGAATGAAACGTCAGAAAATTTTCTCGAGCTCAGTACTGTACAAACAAGGATCCATGACCCCGAAGACTCCAAACCCAATATCACCCATGCGGCTCATAACGACCAACATCGGAAGCGATACTAAAGGGCAATCCAATATCACCCATGCGGCTCATAACGACCAACATTGGAAGCGATACTAAAGGGCAACAAACCCAAAGGCACAAACCCGAAGGCACATACCCGAAAGAACCAAACCGTAGTGGTGAAGGTCAGAGACCCAGTACTGGACACCACTAACTGGCGGAATGTGTCACAACTCTCGAAAAGGAATCCGAAAAGTGTTAACGTATGTCCCATAACCACTCGTTCGCACTGAACGGTTTACTATCCGTCAGTCACTTTCACACTCAAAGAAGTACAAAGTTTGCCTCATATCATCGATAAACCAAACCCGAAGTTCAAAACGATCAATTGAATAGGTCGGGGACTAATCTGAAAGACAAACACACAGATTCATGGTCCTTGTTTTACCTAACCATTTAATCTTCCTTCCACTTCGCTCGAAGTGTGAAATTGTGTGTGTGCATTATAAATAGAATTTATAATTTGGAGAAGGGAGCTTTTGATATGATTTAGAGAGATTATTTATAAAACCCATGAATGAAGTCAAAAACAAGTCATCAAAGTCAAATATGCAATAACAACTAATTGGAATCAACAAGAATCGATAAAAGTTGGAAATTAACTCAAAATTAGCCAAAATAGGCAAAACGGCCCATTACAGACGTCTGAACCACTACCAGACGTCTGAATGGATTCCCAGACGTATGGATTTTGTCTCTGCCTCTTTGCGTCTTCTAGGGACCAATTCCAGACGTCTGAATTTCCAAACCAGACGTCTGAATTTTGAAATCAGACGTCTGAAATTAGAGTTCAGACGTCTGAATTCCCCCTATAGGCAAAATAAACAGCCAAGCGCATAAAGGCAAAATCCAAATGAATTGCAAACGAGCGAGCGATGGAGGCTATGGGTTTATGCCATACGACAACCCAGCACTACTGGCTCTTTTATACACCTCCAAAAACTTGATCAAATATCAAAGTTAGGATCTTTAAAGAATTGAACCCAGACACTAAAAATTTGGATATTCACCAATTCAATCCAAACCAACAGCAAGTGCATATGAACAAGGTATTAGGAATTCCTAACCAACAACCAAAGATACTTATAGTCATAGATGTGAGATAAAAATCTCACCTTTTTGCACACAAACAAAGATGAGAGCACAAACACAAGAAGAAGGTTAACCACTCTTCACTTCAACTCTACAATCTTCAAGCTAAGAACCAAAACATATATTTCCCAAATTAGAGCTTAGGAATTTTTGAAATTGAAGAGAGAAAGATATACAGGAGAAGAAGAGGAGCTTACCTAAGTCTTCTCTTTGATATTGGAGCAAGAATCAAGTTACAAAGAAGAAACTAGGGCTCGCAAATTTCTATTTCCCCTTCCCTTCCACCATTTTTAGTTTTTCTTAAGCTAAGAAATGAAATGAGGGTGAATGGATGAAGAGTAGGCTGAGTTAGGGGTTTAAACTAACAAATGGGCTGAGCCCAAACCCAAAACCCAAATAGAAAAGTTGCAAAAATTCACAAACTCCAAACATATCAAAGATTATACTCAAAAAGATCGCAAACGCCATTTTGGACTCAATGGAAGTGGTTTCGAGCTCCAATTCGGCCGTTTGCAAAAAGTAGCTTTTCGGACCTAAATCCGACTAACGACGCTATATTTAAATAAAACCTTTAAATATAAAATCGTTAAATATGCGGGTTGTTACAAATAATTTACATCTTCTTAATTTTCATTATCCCTTGATTTACAAGTTACAAATTTCCAATTTCTTATATATTTCATTAGTAACTTAGCATCTAATTTCTTATTTTTCATTTTAGAAGTTTCCAATTGTTAAAATAGTTAGAATTCCATTTTATTACAATAATTGAAATCACTAATTTGTAGAAACTTAAGAACTAAATGCCGGTTTCATTTCAAATCATTTTGAAATAATACAAACGCATACGCACTCTCATATCTTTTATATCCAAATCATGCTTAGAAATTTAGAAATTAAGATTTATTTATCAAAACAGATGTGTAACAAAACTACTACATTGGCCTTTCCACTTTGAAACTCGAAGATGAAAGTATATGATGCGACCATCATCACCAAAATTATTTTCAAGTGACAAGAGAGGGAAGTACCGAACCTATTTCCTTTTTAAATTCTTTTTAAAACATTTCTTTCAAATCACATTGAAAATATTAAGGCCCGTTTGGTTTCATTTTGTATTTTGAGTTTTGTGTTTTCAACTTGCACTAAGAAATAGCAAGAAATATAAGAAAAAGATTATAATTCTTAGCCATTGCAACGACCAACGGACAATGAAAGAGTTGGATTATTCTCCGTGCTTTTATATCTCTTGAAACACGAAAAAAAATAATCTTTGTTTCTATTTTGCGTGTTAATTTCATTTTTCAAAATTTTTTGTTTTTCAACAATACATACAACGGACACGCTTTTGTATAGACGAAAACACAAAACTAAAAACGACAAGCCAAACGGGGCCTTAATATCTGAAAATACTTCCAAATAAATATTATATTCCAAAATCTTTTGAAAACCAATTGCAAAACCCCAGAAATAAAGTTCTCAAATTTCTAATTTATATTCACTTTATTTGTAAATTTTATTTTACAACCAAATATTTATAAAAATTTACTTCCTAATAAACAAATATATCACATACAACTATACCCAGTTATAAAAAATTATCCTTTTATATACAAAATATAATACTAGGTAAAATTATTTCATTTACCTATATTTTGAAAACAATTTTGTGTCAGTCTACCCTATCAAGTGTTTAGAAATACCTACCGATGTCATAGCGTCCTATGTACCGACCAGAATTTATAAATACTAAACTGAAACAAATTAACACAATGTAGAAACATTTTTATAACACTAACAAGTACACTCTCTTATATATATACACTCAAAACAACTCATTCTAGAGTGTTACTACCCTATCCCAAATGAGCCAAACCCCACAAAGATAAGGTTATCGCTAAACCAAAGCTCTGGTACCAATTGTAACAACCATCTTTTTGGACGGCTCAAATCGACAATAAACCACACATCTCGGACTCAAACCATTCAAAAGGGAGAATTGCATTGGTGTAAATAAGAAAAAAAGAGAAAAGAAAGAAAACAGGACATAAAATCTCATAGCGGAATGATAAAATTTAATAATCAAATAATTAGTTTATGAAGCTGTTTTACAAATAACATTTGATTACGCTTTTACAATACAAATTAGAGTTATACATATAGTAGAGATAAGTAAATAATGCAGTGAGACAACATGTAGTAGAAGAAAAAATATGTATAAAATAAATAGTATACAAATCCGTCTTCATCATCCAGAAATAAAGTCCTCAAAAGCTAAAATGATCAGGCTGACCCGAGCGTAATGAAAAGACAAAACACTCAAGTCAGAGCTGAAAGATCTTATGTAAGATAAATCAATAGTAATAAATATTAGTGTAACAGCTTCAAAGATGTTTACGGAATTTTACATCTCCTGTCCAATGTATAATGTGCATGCAATAACTTAAGAGATGTTTAGGATTTCATCTCCTAAGGAACCGTCAAACTATCTACATACATAGTACAGTACGCTATTACAATATGTGTACAGTAAAGTAAAGTATTAAAATAGCATTAAGGCGCTACCCATATCCACCTTAACACATTTTATATAAATGTTGTAGTCTATACGATAGCGTAACTCCTCCGTAAACTGGAGGGCCATCAAAGGGCACTCCGTAGTGTACGACACAAACCAAACTCATGGTGGGCTCGATAAGGCATAAGACAAGGCATACGAGGCAATGTCAGGATAGGATTCTACCATTTGCACTACCGAATTGGTGGTAACGCATATCAGCTACTACCACCCACTTCGGAACACACTCCCGTAATCAAATCCAGGGTGGCCACCAAATCAATCACAAAGTAATAAATATGGTATCGAAGAAATGTGTCCGATCGGAGGTGTGACCTCACTTAGCCGGGTATAGTTCCTGTTTTAGTCATATCAAGCTGACCTGAGGGGTTTAGGGTTGCATTCTTACCTTAAACAATAGCGTTTGCCAAAAAATTCTACTTCATTCTGGATTCTCAACCATGTGCACAGTTGTTAAAGTGGTTTCGGTATTGGTAGAGTGTATGACATATCGGACCCTAGTCTCTTTAACAACCAAATGCTTAGTTCATACCGGTTGGTTCTTTTATATTTCCAAAGCCGATTCATATTTGATATCAAAATATCATATTCACTTAAAAATCATATCACTTTCGAAATCATACTCACTTTTGAAATCATATAACTCTCTAAATCATATTCACTTTATATTATATTCATTTCAAAGTCAAACCACAAAATAGGTTAAATCCTCATATCAAAATATTGCCTTTAAAGTCAGTTAAATCTAAATCAAAACAGTTCAAACTTTAAAAGTTCGAATATTGAAAGTAATTTATATATTGGAATAGTTATATATTTAAATAGTTTATAAGTTTAAAAGTAGGTTATAGATTAGAATAGTATATATTTTACAAATAGTTTATGTAAAATAGGTTATATATATATAATATTAAAAGTTGATGTATAAGAAATAGTTTAATATAGTCTAAAAGGTTTAAAATAGTTTAATAGTTTAAGGATTTTAAAACAGCTAAAATAGTTTAATATAAAATGATTTGATTATTTGAAATGGTTTATATAGTAAATAGTTTGAAAACCTAAATAATTTGAATTTTAAAATAATAGATTTTAAACAGTTTATACTAAAATAATTAATTTGAAAATAATATCAAATCAAACGGTTTATTTCATTTCAACAAACCTGGATCATATCCAGATTTCAAATCAACAAACTCAATTTTAATGTTTCATTTCAAGTTCTCATTAAAACCATTTCAATTTATATCGATTTCAAATCCATGTTTGGATTACAAATTTAAACCACTTCAAATTCAATAGATTTCAAAGTTTAAATATTGAAACATTTACAATAACTCAATTTTGATAAATTTCAATTATATTCCAAAATTCAACTTCAAAATTTCAATTTCAATTCTTTAAACAATTCACTTAAACAAATTTCAATTTCTAAATTTTAAAGCTTGGATTTTGAAAATAATTCAGTTCATATAAATCAAATTTTATTTCATAAAATCATTTAACGGAATTGAAAATTTAAGGATTTAAAGATCATTTAATTTAACTAATCTGATGTCCGTATATAATTTTCTACCTTATGGTCAAGTGATATGGATATATATCATTTCAGTCCTCAATAATTTAAATTTTACGGGTATATATCATTTAATTTGCAATCCCAAGTAAAATTCAAAATCCATAAAATTGCTCGAGTTTATCTTTTCGACTCGTAATAATTTTTTCGTAATCTATAAGACCGTTTGGTTATGTATCATTTCAACCCATAGTGATTTTCTAACAATAACTAATGGAACTTCCAGCGTGATAATGACATATAAAAATGAACATAATATCCAATCATCCAAATATCATTAAGTATGCATCCATCACAATCATCATTCAATTCAACCAAATAAATCACAACAAATAAATTGGTTACCATTATCAGGTATTTAAACGAAAATTAAATTTCAATATTAACTTGAATGACAATTAAATTCAATATAAATTCAAGTTAAACTCGAATGACAATTCAAATATACCAAATGGCAATTAATCAATTTCTAATCACATCATGAATTTAATCTAACCAATATAAGATAGTTTAGTTGTTGTGAGTGGATTAAAACACTTACCTTTGACTTCAAATCAATTTTATATTCAAATTTTAAATCCAAATTTCAAATTGATTTGAAATCCAAATTTAAAATTGATTTCTGGTCAAACGATGATTCAAATCGAAAAATGAATTGTTGTAGTAGATTGCACTCATCGAGAGCTTTCGAACATTATATAATATGATAGAGTTTGGAGAGTCTGAATTTATGAAATTGATTTTGATTTGAAATTGAATTGGGATTTAGGGTTCCCAGCATTAGAAGGAAGAACATATAAGAAGTTAATGTACGTATAGAATAAACTAAAAGGCTGCTAGGGTTTGAGGAAAAAAACCTATTTATATGAACAAAGTTAGATAAGAATGAATAACATATCCAATGGTTCGAAATGATAACACGACCCGAAAAGCCCGTTTTGTTTTCGAAACGAAGGTAGGTCATCCAATATACCGAAATACATATTTGATATTTTTAAACTCAATGGAACAAGTTTCAAACCCTAATTCAAAAGTATATAGAAGTTATCCTTTAAAATCAGCTTATTTTAATTGAATTCATTAAATTGATTTCTACTTGTTCCAAGCCCGCCCGATCAAAGGACAAGCTCTATCGCTACGAAATTTGAAATCCTTCAATTATTCACCGGTACAGATCCGATGAAACTAGTCAAAATTTAAGACAGTGGCCAAACTGGCTAATTTCATTTTAGTTAAATAAATTGTTATTAAATTGAATAATCGCTTTTGAATTCAAAACTAAAAATTTACAATTTTCATCATTCTTGGTTACACAAAAATTATAATCTTTAAAAATAATTTTTCCACGTCAAATCCAATATTAAATATTTCACTAATTACAACGTTCAATTGCAATTGCAATAAATTCATTAATTATGATTTAGATTCCAAGAATATTATTTATTTTGATTTACGTTCTTATTATCAAATCAACAATACCCTAAGAATATAACTAACATTAGTTCACCTTTTATTGCTTTCATAAATTTAACGTTAACATCTTTTACCATATCAACCGACATATTTAATTATATTAATGCAAATTGATTTCCAAGTTAATTCAACATATTAAATAATAAGACGATAAATAAGCAATTGTTACCTTTACATAATTTAATCACATTTATAATTTTCTTGTTTACAACAAGATTATAAATTTACATATATATAATTAACTACACATTATATACTAAAACCAATTAAATAAAGTAACATACAATTTCATTATTAATACAACACTGAATTTATTCCTTATTTACAATTATAACCAAAATAACTTTACAATTATTTAATTTGCTTGAAATTACATTAAAATAGTTCTCAATAACATCAAACAACTTTTTTAATTCACATTCTAATTGTTTTCTCATTAATAAATCATAAATTTTAAATTTCTCACGATATTTAATTTCAAAATCTTATTTAAATTAATACTTTTAAAATATCAAAAATTACGGGCCGTTACAATATACATATTACTTATTATTGTTCTTGATTCCAGTTTGAAAGCGGATGTCATATATAACCATTGTTTTGCATGGGAAAAAACAAAGAAAAGGAAGTCGAAGTGTTTCATAATGAATAGTTTGCTACGGAAGCACTTCGAAGAATAGAAATTTTATAGAGGGACCCTAAAGGATTCCACGCCATGGTGATTTTCCTTTTCATATGTTCTTGCTTATGTAAATTTTTATGTATGTAAAAAGTGAATGTTGCTTATTTATAATTGACCATCTCATTTTTGGTTTTTATGCAACATTGAAATCTTTTGCTCTCTTTATGTGGTTTGCGGTTTTGTTTTCTAAGGAGATTTTTATATGTTTTTTCTGAACTTGACCTTTGTTTCTAAACCTTTTTGCAAAGGTATTAAAGTGGTTTAAAATATAGAAGAAAGTGGAGTTTAAAAGCCAGTTGATTTACAAAACAAAGTATAAAAAGTTACGGTCCATATAAAGATTATTGTTATGAATGTACTTTGAAAATCTATAATTTTGGTAAAGTAAAAGAGTTATATACTTTAGATATTTTGTAAGTTCTTCTCGAATGTATTTTAAAGATGTAGTACAGGTATTTAAAAAGAAGTTCGAAGATTTATATCTATTTTTAGGGATTCATTTGGGTTATTTAAATAAGAAGTTTTAATTTTTATAAAGGAAACTGCTTTGTTTCAAAAGTTAAGTTTTGTTTAAAAACCAACCATCTTTAAGGGAATGTCTTAAATACAAGTTCCAAAATATGCTTTACAAGTAATTTTAAAGGAGGAAGGAAGGATGTATTTCAACACTATTGTTTTAATAAATGTTTCCGAGAGAAAATGAAAGAGATCATAGAATATAAAATTTCTATTATAGTTAACATTCATTGGAAATTGGAAAGGAAGTTTAGTTTACAACACTTTGTTATTGTTAAATGAGTTGTTTTCTTCATAAAATGGAAGTATGTAGCTTTTTAAATAAAACCTTGGTTTAAACCATTGAATTTAGAAAATATTTTTAATAGTCGGTATATTGGAACTCTCGTGTAACATTCCTGATTTTTAATAATTAATTTGGTAATTAATATAAAATTTTGGTTAAATTATGAATTAGTTGAGGATTAATTTGAATATTTAGGAATAAAAATATAAGTAGATTTAAAATAGATTTGGATTGGAAATTTAAGAATAAAATTACAAATAGGATTTTGGTTTAAAATTCAAGGATAAAAATCTTATCAATAAAAAGTTGGATTTAATAGATGAATTGGATTTAGAAGTTATATTTTGAAAAGTAAGATATATGTAATTGCAAATATAATATTTAATTTGAAATAAAACTTTAAGTATAAAAGTATATAAAATATAAGTGAGATTTAATTAAAGATTTAAAATGCTTTCCTCTTATATGATTGAAGATGAATATAGATAGAATAAATATAAAGGCTTTGTTATGAATATACCTTTTTGTAATAAACATATTAATACAAAACATGTTTATAAATTAAAATAGAACAAGGGTTTAACAAAAAATAGTTTGTATATAAATTAAATAATTTATTTAAATATAAGGGTTTAAAACAAAATTTTATAAAATTACTTAAAGGAGGACTTAAACATAAAAATGATTGTTTTGACATTTGTAGAATATTAGCAATTTGAGATTAACAAGTGTTAAACTTAATTATACAAGTGGAAACTTTTTTTTTAAATAATAATAATAAATATCAAAAGAATAAAACAGGCTGCTCATTTTTCTCAACTAATACCTGAGAAAGAAAGTAAACCAGGTCAAACTCAAAACAAAAAGAAAACAAAAGTCGGAGACAAATCAACTCAAAAGCAGGAAAGTGTAAATCAAAAATAGAATGCAAATCTTCAGCCTGGAAGTTCAAATTCATAAGCAACTTAAAGATCGTTTTTCAGATTTTCTGAAATCAAAACAACATCCAGCATGTACCCTCTAAAAAATGTTCAAATGCAAAGAATCAAGCTTCAGCCTGATCAAACAAATCTAAATTCAAGTCCAAGTTCAACCTGAGGCATTTCAACCTGAGCAACATCAGTTTCAACTCAATATACAAGCAACTAACTTAAATATAAAGCAATGATCCAGAGTCAGATCAGTTTTTGTCAAATTCAAATGTCATTCCAGGCTTAAACTCTCCTCTGTCTTCCTAATCAGGGGACCAAACTTCACCATCTTCGTTTTGAAATGCCTATGAGAAAACAGTATACCTAGTGTTTAAATCTGGTTGTTATTGATTGTTTGTGATCATGCTTAAGATAAAACTTTGAGAAGTACGTATACATATGCTTGAATAAGATATATATATAAAGTAAAATCAGGTGTGCATGTTTGGAACAGGCAAAAGTTGCCTCTATACACACATTCCAGGTTTTAAAACCTATTTGGAAATTTAAATTATCCCAACACAAAACATTTTAGGTTTCGATTGCTGAATGAATAATGTTCATATGAGTATAACGTTATTTATAAAAATGTAAATAAGTAAAATTAACAAATAGGTTATTGGAAATTAAAAATTTACAGTAATGATCTTTTAATGTAAAAAAATCAAATGATTTAATTCCCTGTTTTGATCATTCAATTTGATTAGTGCTTGTAAATGTTGAATTTTAATAATAAAATTTTGATTTTTAGTTTTGTTTTGAAGTGGGATTTGAACGGAAAACACAAAATAATCAAATTCCGGCGATTAGAATTGAAATGGACACCATGATCAATGGTGAAGGTGGCTTGCATGTTGATGATCATAGGAAAAATACTTGAAGCATTTATAGACGGTCGAGGTGGCGGCGTGGTGTCGAATTAGGGTTTAAGGAGGCTTTGAGGTCGTGGTCGAAAAATTGGTTGCCGCTTGGTCATCGGAGCACCGGAGGAGGCCGGTCGTAGTGGAATCGAGGCAGTGGATCGTGATGAGGCTTCAAACGGAGAATGGCGTTTTCTGGTGGTCGACGTCGCCTGTACGAGGCGAATTTTTGGCCGGAGTATTTGTTCCAGTGGACCCTGATGTGTTCGAATTTGGCTTTGGTGCTCGATTGAAAATGCTGAGTGGTTCAGTGGAGTGTGGACATCGTAGTTGACTTGGCGATGATGGTCGTGGACGCTGGAGTGCTGCCGGCAGTAGGTGCACGTGCACCAGATGGTCTGTGCACATGAGATTTGGATTGGGAACGACGAAGTTTTACTCGGGTTGATACCCGGGCAGGAAGAGGGTGGGCTTGAGTCTTTTATCGAGTTACACACGTGAGCATTTAATTATAACAGATTTTAAATTTTGAACAATTTTTGTGTTAAAACAAATTCTTTTGCAAATATTAATCCAAGTATTGAATTTGATTAAAAGTTTTTTTTAATTCAACTTGAAGGTTTTAAGATAATAAGTTGATAATGAATTTATTTCAAAGATTTTTTTTATTTGAATGATAATTTATTGATAACTTATTAGTTAGTAAAGGTAATTTAGAAGGATAAATTACCCAATGTAATTCAAGGGATTAAATATTTTATTTCTTAAAGATTAAATTAATATGATTAATTAAAGTAAAATAAAAGGTTAATTGATTTATTAAAGGAATTAATTGTTTAAAAGATAATTACTTAATTGAAAGTAATTAATGATTAAAGTAAGTTTATCAAGTGATTAAAAGGATAGCTACCCAAAGCAATCAATCTATGATTAATGATTACATAAATCGAATGATAATTAATTTGGGATTTATTAATGAAAGTGATTAGAGATAATCACTTATTATAATTAAATGGTAATTAACTAAGGGTTAATTTATTTATTAATTAAATTGTTAAGTATAATTAATTAATAATTAATTCATTAATAATTAAATGTTGATTAATTCATTAATGAAGGTTAATTAATAAATAATTAAAGGATGATTAATTAACATAAACTGGTTTCAATTAATCAGATGATCAGGTAACCTTACTTATGGATGTTTCAATTGTATGAACTGGTGTGAATTGTTTGTTACCTCTGTTGTGTGATGCTTTGTGACTCGAATTGTTTTAATTTAAGCTATGATGAATGTAATTTATTTATCTATAATGCATTTATATTATCTATCTCTGATTCTATGTATATAGATTAGCGTTATATGATTATACCGCTTATCGATATTGCTGTGATTGTATCTGTGATGCTTGATAATGTTGCACTATTGGGTAAAACCCCTAGACTACACCATACACACACAAATATGGATTGCACGAGGATATTGGTTAAGTCACGGATTTTAAAAATGATTTTGAAGATTGAATTTTTTGAATCCAAAATAGTTTTGGAAATGGAATTGAAAGCTTTTTAAAAGGAGTTTCGAAAAGTAAAAGTTATTTTGTATTACTCGATTAAGTTTTGGAATTTAAATAATTTGACTTAAATTTGAATTCAAAATTTTAAATTGAATTTTATGTTTGGAAACTATGGTTTAAAGATGTTATACAAATTATATATGGGTTAAACCATTTTAAAGGTATTGATTTGGGAATTTGGATTTAACTCAAAGGCTTTAACTCGTGCAAATATAATTGGATTTTTCCAAAACGAAGACTATTTTTTTCAAATAATAATAGCTTTCATTTAAAGAAAGGATTTCCAATTTGTATCGAAAGATTTCAAGTTTTTTTTATGAAATTGTGAATTGTTTTTAAAGCTATGAATGAACCTTTGTGAAAGATCGTTAAACTTTGTTTTGAAATCGAAGAGGATTTTAAATGGTGTATCTTTTATATATAAAAGATTTGAAATAGGAATTATTCTGAAAATTATGAATGGATCTTTGGAAATAGTTTTGAAAGCTATAAATTGAGTCTTTGGGTTAATAATTGGATGAGATAATCCAGTTTGAAAAGGAAGTTGTTTTGAAAAGCTGTGAATGAATCTTTGTGAAAAATGGGTGAACTCTGTGAAGTAAATCTTTTTGTTTAAAGATTTGGAAATGATAATTTGTTTAAACCATTTGAAGGAAAGTTTTGTGTGACGCCCCACCTCTATACCCACGCTAGCCAAGAATATTACGGTGAATGCTGTCAACTAGCACGGAGAATAAGGCTGTTGAGGAGCGACCATCCGTGCAATTGCTTTGCGCGAGCATCGATATGTCAGATAGTATAACATGCATTTCTTTTTCAAGAGGGAAATCCGACATACCGACACAAACTCAAAACTACTACACAGTGGCTATAATATCTTCAGAAACAAATATAGAAATAAACATAACATAAATCAGTCACAGATAATTCATATCACAAAGGCGGAAGAAGATATGAATATATAATTAACACATGGAAGTGTATATCAAAGTAGTGGTCAAAAAGATCCACAATAATACAAAGAAAAGCAACATGTGCTATACAAAAGAATACAACTATGAGTCTATCTCTCAAGTGCATACAACAAAATAAACTACTAATCTAAGTAGTTTGCCAAAAGTCAGGGTAATGAATCCCTGGGGAGAAGTCAAGCAGAAGCACCTGTAACATCTCGGTCTGACCCGAGTATTATTTAATAAGAAAATAATAAACAGATCAGTCTAACTATAAATATCAGATGAAACGATATAGAATGAGAGATATGACTAAACATATAATAATCACAATGCCAAGCTGTGATATATATAAGCAGTTGAAAATCATCAAGGGATTACTCAATGTCACAAAATCTACACAAGAATCAAAGAAATGTCATACTCCTTATTTCGTTCATCAAACCACAATTATTGACGATTATATCAAAGTCAATCACAAAAGTCAATGACACACAAATTCACCAATGCACAAATATTGATAAAACTTATCAATGGAAATCACGAAAATTGGTGAAGCATAAATTCTAGAAATCATCTCAAGAAATCCAGTCAATGACACACGAATTCACCTATGCACAAAAATTGATAAATCATATCAATAGAAATCACAAAAATTGGTGAAGAAGAAATTTCAGAATTCGACACACGAAATCCAGAAATCACACAAAATAGGGGGGAGGCCTATCACACGAACGGGAGCATGAAAACTCACCAACAGCTGTAACACATGAACGAGAAGCTATCTCATGGTAGCTAGCCATTAATTTGACACACGAATGGTCCGAAGACCAGACACACGAATGGTCCGAAGACCGTGGGTTGCTACCCCACCAAATTGAGTCGAAACTCCACAAAACGGGGTTTAGTCTCCCTCGCAGACAAAGAGACATCGCACATTGCTAGTCTAAATCACAAAAATGATCGTCATGATCATCGAGAAGTGTCAATTACAGTAAGCTAGTAAATATATGAGCTTAGCTTCATGTCCCATAACCACTAGCTTAACTTTAATATTTACGAAAAAATTGTAGATCTCCACTAGAAAATTGTCACAAGAGATTCAATCGAACAAGTCCAAGAATTAACCGGCGAAGTAAACGCAAGCGTTTCATACCACTTGTTTTACCAAGCCGTTTAATTAGATTTCTCATACGAGTGAGGTAAAGGTTTGTATATACTAATAGATTGGAAAACGGTTTTATAAACGAATTTGATATTAAAATAGAATTGAAATCGTTTGAGGAAAGAGTTTTGATATTTACTACTAGTATTGAAACCTTTATATTTTTAAAGTGACAAAACATGAAAATGATTGTAGAACAATCAACCACCAAAATTCACATTCAAAGACGTGAATAAAAATCCAAAGAAATCGATCCGAATCCATCAAAATGGGTATTCCCAAAAATTCCAAGAAGAGAAGTCATTAAAGTTGTAGCAACAACAAGTGGGAAATAACACAAATCGATGGAGTTTGTAAACCAAGCAAAAACATGCATAAATAGGCACAATAAGGCAAGTTGGTGCAGGTCAGTCGACTGACACAAAGGTCCAGTCGACTGAACCAGAAGCAGGGAAAAATAATTTCCTGCAGTCAGTCGACTGACCTAAAATTTCAGTCGACTGAATGCAGGAAAACAGAGGACCCGAGCCTCTGTTAGCTGCCTTCGGAATGCCTATGTGCTACAGCCAGTCGACTGACCCAAAGGTCCATTCGACTGACTGGCACCAAGGCTGTTTTCTTAGCCTATGAAATGAAGATGCAATCTTCATCAAAATGCTATCGAGCGAGCATGGTCACTAAGGGTTTATGCAAATCGACTACCCGGTCTAGTAAGCTCTTCGATGCATCACCAAAAACAAGTTCAAACAACAAAGCTATGATTTTTGAAGATTTGAACTCAAAACACTAAAATTTGGAATGTTCACAAAACCTATCCAAATCAAAATCAAATACACATGAATATGTGTTAGGAATTCATACCTAACAATCAAAGATAATCATAGACCTAGATGTGAGATTAAAAATCTCACCTTTTTACCAAAATCAAACAAGAAGAAGCTTGAAAGCAAATGGAGAATCAACCTCTCTTCAACACAACCCAAATGAGCTTGAATCTATGCTCAAAACAAGAACATTCCCAAAATTAGGTTTAGGAATTTCTGAAATTGGTAAGAGAATAAGTTGGAGAAGAAGAAGAGAAGCTTACCAATGGGTTCTTCTTGAGTTTGGAGCTAGGAATTTGATTTGCAAGAGGAACTAGGGTTTCGGAGTTTTAATTTCCAATCTCTCCCACCATTAATGCTATAAAAAATGAAAAGAGAAAGAAGTGAGGGAGAATGGGGAGGAGGGGTTCAGCTTTTTAGTATTAGTTGGCTAATGGCTGAACCCAAACTCAAACCCAAAGTGAAAAGTAGCAAAAAATCAACTTTCTCCAAACATATCGAAGCTTATACTCAAAAAGGTCGCAAACGGCATTTTAAACTCAATGGGAGTGGTCCCGAGTCCTAATTCGACCGTATGCAAAAAGTAGATTTTCGGACTAAATTCCGACTAACGATGAAATATTTTGAATAAAATATTTAAATATAAAATCGATAAATATGCGGGTTGTTACAGACTCCCCTCCTTAAAGAAATTGCGTCCTCGCAATATTTTAAGAAGAAGATATATAGTAACAACCATAAAAGCATATTCAACACAAAAGAAGTTTGAAATAAGAAGTTCACCTCAGAGAGCACGAGAAAGTAAGTCCGGATGTGTTCGCTCTATGTACTCTCTAGATTCCCAAGAACAATCCTTAGGATTCGAAGACCATTGAACTTTAACAAGCGGAACATCTTTATTTCGAAGTCGTTTGACCTCCGAAGCAATGATACGAATAGGATGTTGCTCATAAGTTAAAGTAGGCGAAACTTCAATCTCTTCCACAACACCGGGCTCAAGAATAGAATCAGAATCTCGCAGGCATTTCCGTAATTGAGAAACGTGAAACACGTCATGAATAGCAAAAAATTGAGCCGGCAATGAAAGGCGATAAGCCATGGAACCAATACGTTCGGTGATAGGAAATGGCCCAATATATCGAGGCGCCAATTTTCCCGATCGACTGAAACGTACAACACCTTTCATAGGTGAAACACGAATGAACACAAGATCTCCCACAGAAAATTCTTACTTCCTTCTCCGGATATCGGCATAGGATTTTTGTCTACTTTGGGCTTCTTTCATCCTATGACGAATAAGATCAATCTTTTCTGTGGAATCACGAATAAAATCTGGACCTAAAACCAGCTTCTCACCGGCCTCAAGCCAACAAGAAGGAGATCGGCATGGCCTTCCATAGAGTGCCTCGAAAGGTGCCATACCAATACTAGATTGGAAGCTATTATTATAGGAAAATTCAACAAGTGAAATATGATCTTCCCAACTTCCCCCAAAATCAAGAACACAAGCACGAAGAAGATCTTCAAGAGTTTGATTCACACGCTCGGTTTGTCCATCGGACTGAGGATGATAAGCGGTGCTAAAATTAAGCTTCGTTCCCAAAGCTTTTTGAAGACTCTTCCAAAATCCACTAGTAAACAATGGATCACGATCGCTAACAATAGAAGTAGGAACCCCATGCAATTTAACAATCTCTTTAATAAAGAGCTTGGCCAAAAGAGGAACGGTTCGGTTAGACCGAACGGGAATAAAATCGGCAGATTTAGTAAGCCTATCAACAATCACCCATAAGCTATTATGACCCGAACGAGAACGGGGAAGGCCATCTATAAAATCCATGGAAATTTGGTCCCACTTCCAAATTGGAATTTCTAAAGGTTGCAATAACCCACCGGGCCTTTGATGTTCGGCCTTAATGAGTTGGCAAGTCATGCAACGCTTAACGAAGTTAGCGATGTCAAGTTTCATTCCCTCCCAATAATAAAGTCGATTTATATCTGCGTACATTTTACTACTTCCGGGATGAATGGTAAATTTAGAACGATGAGAATCTTCTAAAATATCTTTACAAAGATCACTAATATTTGGCACAATAAGTCTACCAAATCTCCGAATGCCGCCATGGGAATCGATATCAAAGTCCTTCAAACCTTCAATATCAATCTTATCCTTAATATTTTGGCCAAGAAGAGCCAATTCGGGATCTAGCCTTTGAGCTTCAAGAATGCGGTCTAAAAGAGAAGGATGAGCCTGAAGGCTACATAAAACAAGAGATGAACATAAATCGGTAACACGGTCTCGAATTTCACAAGTAGACAAAATCTCGAGATCTTTCCATTCAGATATCATCATAGAAACAACCGCTTGTTGATTTTGACTAAGTGCATCAGCAACGCGATTTCCCTTTCCGGGAGTATAAAGGATATCAAGATCATATGGTGCAAGAAATTCGAGCCAACGCTGTTGACGCAAATTAAGTTTTTTTTGAGAGAATAAATACTTCAAGGACTTATGATCGGTATAAAGAACAAATTTCTCTCCTAAAAGATAATGAAGCCAAATCCGAAGAGCAAAAACAATAGCCGCGAGTTCTAAATCATGAGTGGCATATCTAGTCTCGACAGGCTTCAATTGCCTAGAAGCATAAGCAATAACACGTTCTCTTTGCATAAGAACGGCACACAAACCAACGCGACTAGCATCGGTATAAACAATGAAATCTTGATTCGCCTCAGGAATAACAAGAATAGGAGCATCTAAAAGGAGTTCTTTTAGTTTCTGAAAAGAAGTTTCACATTTGTCCGACCAAATGTATTTAATACCTTTCTTCGTTAAGCTAGTGAGAGGCACGGCAATCTTAGAGAAGTCTTTGATAAATCGGCGGTAATAACCGGCCAATCCAAGAAAACTATGAATCTCCGTCACACTCTTCGGTCTCTTCCAATCTTGAATCGTTGCAATCTTTGAAGGATCCACGGAAATTCCGGATTCGGAAATAATACGACCGAGAAAATTCACACGAGATTGCCAAAAGTGGCATTTAGAAAATTATGCCTTTAATTGATTACTCCTAAGAGTTTCCAACACAATCCGAAGATGTTTTTCATGCTCCTCCTCAGTTTTAGAATACACAAGAATATCATCGATAAAGATAAGAACAAATCGATCGAGGAAGTCTTTAAAAACTCTATTCATAAGGTCAACGAAGTACGCCGGAGCATTCGTCAAACCAAATGGCATAACAAGCCATTCATAAGATCCATACCGAGTACGGAACGATGTCAAAGGAATACTGTCCTCAGCAATACGAAGCTGATGAAATCCAGTCGCTAAGTCTAATTGTGTAAAGACTCTAGCACCACTAAGTTGATCGAATAGATCATCAATCCGAGGTAAAGGATATTTATTTTTGATAGTAAGATCATTAAGCTTGCGGTAGTCAACGCAAAGCCTAAGTGTACCATCGGATTTCTTCACAAAAATAGCTGAAGCTCCCCAAGGCGAGGAACTAGAGCGAATAAATTGCTTCGTCTCCAATTCAGATGATTGTTTGCGCATCTCCTCGTTTTCTCTATTGGACATACGATACGGAGGGCGAGTGATAGGTTGAGCTCCAAGAATAAGATTAATTCTGAACTCAATTGCTCGCTTAGGTGGTAATCCTAAAACGGGCTCAAATATGTCGGAAAATTCACAAACGACGTGAATAAGAGAAATAATATCACCCTCATCATCATCATCGTCATCACGAGGATATAAAGAATATAAAGATGCGGCCAAGCTGGAATCTGAATCTTTAAGATTAATAGAAATCTGCTTAACAGATTGAGGATGTCGAAGATGAATAGTCCGCTCAGGACATAGGATATGAGCTTCATAACGGTTAAGCCAATTCATTCCCAAAATCATTCCAAAGCCTAAATAACGCATAACATGCAAATCGGCTCGGAAAGAAAAAACACACAAAATAATCTCGACATCTTTACACAACAAACTGATTGTCGCGGATCCACCAACCGGATTCGCAGTTCTCAAAGAAGTCATTAAACACAAAACATCCAAAGAAAAGGTATCAACAAGTTCTTTTGATATAAAAGAATGAGACGCACCCGTATCAAAAAGAACTCGAATAGGATGATCACGAAATAAAATAATTCCATGTAGAATAGAATGAGAAATACCTTGGCCACGAGATGTGTTGTCGGGGGCTTGAGCAACATTAAGCTTTCCCTCCCTCCTATTTTGAAGTTTGGGACATACAAGCATAAAATGGTCCGGACTTTTGCAATAGCGACAAGTACGAGGCTTTGAACACTTGTTCGCAAAATGGTCTTTCGAACCACAATTATAGCATTTCCCTTAAGTAGAGGAAAAGGTCTTTTCAGCAGGAGTTGCTTGCCTCCCTTTCTTATTGGGATAAGGGCCTTTGAATTTGTTTGGCCTCTTCTTGTTGTTGAAGTTTGGTTTGGAACCCACCACTTCAACATCGTTCTCCCTATCCGCCTCTTCAAGACGAAGAGCAATATCAACGAGTTGGTCGAAAGAAACTTCTAATTTTAGAAGTAATGGCTTCTTGAGATTTTTTTTAAGCCATAAACGAATCTCTGGTTCTTCTTTAAAGGGGTGTTGATGTATTCAACCCCATATTTGGAAAGTGACTCGAAGGAGGCGATGTAATCAGTCACGGAGGACTCACCTTGAACAAGGTCTATAAATCGTCGAGCCAATGTCACTTTCTCAGCTTCCGGTACAAATTTCAACTCGAAGCGTTCCCGGAATTTCTCCCAGGTGAGATCTGCTTCATTAATCTCAGAAATAAGAAGCTCGTACCAGTCCAATGCTCTTTCTCGGAGCATACTAGAGGCCACCTGAACTCGGTGAAGGTCAACAAGGTTCATGCGAGAAAAGATTCGATCGCATGACCTTAGTCAAGCCTGTACTTCAATAATAGTTTCGGAACCTTTGAATGGTTCCCCACCCAAATTAGTGTAATCGCTACACAAGCGTGCAAATCCCGACTTTGGGTGAGTAGGTTCCGGGTTAGCTCCAGCTGCTTGAGCATTCGTCACTAAATCAAGAAGCTGTTGAGAAGTCATAAAAACTCCATCTTGGGGTGGAGTGCTAGACGGTACGACTCTGGGGCGGACTGGTCTAGACATTTTTCTCCCTTTAGAAAGAAAGAAGAAGAAGAAAAAGGTTATTCACCAAATTGAATATCAAGCAATCTTGATAGATAAACAAGGAATCATAAGGAAAATAGGATGAATCGGTACGAAGACTCGAATTAAATCCTAAAGCACAACTCCTAAGATGGACTTAGGACGATGATCCTTGTTATAATATTCCATATTGTTCCGAAGTTTGGCTCTGATACCAAGCTGTGACGCCCCACCTCTACACCCACACTAACCAAGAACATTACGGTGAATGCTGTCAACTAGCACGGAGAATAAGGCTGTTGAGGAGCGACCATCCGTGTAATTGCTTTGCGCGAGCATCGATATGTCAGATAGTATAACATGCATTTCTTTTTCAAGAGGGAAATCCGACATACCGACACAAACTCAAAACTACTACACAGTGGCTATAATATCTTCAGAAACAAATATAGAAATAAGCATAACATAAATCAGTCACAGATAATTCATATCACAAAGGCGGAAGAAGATATGAATATATAATTAACACATGGAAGTGTATATCAAAGTAGTGGTCAAAACGATCCACAATAATACAAAGAATAGCAACACGTGCTATACAAAAGAATACAACTATGAGTCTATCTCTCAAGTGCATACAACAAAATAAACTACTAATCTAAGTAGTTTGCCAAAAGTCAGGGTAATGAATCCCTGGGGAGAAGTCAAGCAGACGCACCTGTAACATCTCGATCTGACCCGAGTATTATTTAATAAGAAAATAATAAACGGATCAGTCTAACTATAAATATCAGATGAAACGATATAGAATGAGAGATATGACTAAACACATAATAATCACAATGCCCAGCTGTGATATATATAAGCAGTTGAAAATCATCAAGGGATTACTCAATGTCACAAAATCTACACAAGAATCAAAGAAATGTCATACTCCTTATTTCGTTCATCAAACCACAATTATTGATGATTATATCAAAGTCAATCACAAAAGTCAATGACACACAAATTAACCAATGCACAAATGTTGATAAAACTTATCAATGGAAATCACGAAAATTGGTGAAGCATAAATTCTAGAAATCATCTCAAGAAATCCAGTCAATGACACACGAATTCACCTATGCACAAAAATTGATAAATCATATCAATAGAAATCACAAAAATAGGTGAAGAAGAAAATTTCAGAATTCGACACACGAAATCCAGAAATCACACAAAATAGGAGGGAGGCCTATCACACGAACGGGAGCATGAAAACTCACCAACAGCTGTAACACATGAACGAGAAGCTATCTCATGGTAGCTAGCCATTAATTTGACACACGAATGGTCCGAAGACCTGACACACGAATGGTCCGAAGACCGTGGGTTGCTACCCCACCAAATTGAGTCGAAACTCCACAAAACGGGGTTTAGTCTCCCTCGCAGACAAAGAGACATCGCACATTGCTAGTCTAAATCACAAAAATGATCGTCATGATCATCGAGAAGTGTCAATTACAGTAAGCTAGTAAATATATGAGCTTAGCTTCATGTCCCATAACCACTAGCTTAACTTTAATATTTACGAACAAATTGTAGATCTCCACTAGAAAATTGTCACAAGAGATTCAATCGAACAAGTCCAAGAATTAACCAGCGAAGTAAACGCAAGCGTTTCATACCACTTGTTTTACCAAGCCGTTTAATTAGATTTCTCATACGAGTGAGGTAAAGGTTTGTATATACTAATAGATTGGAAAACGGTTTTATAAACGAATTTGATATTAAAATAGAATTGAAATCGTTTGAGGAAAGAGTTTTGATATCTACTAGTATTGAAACCTTTATATTTTTAAAGTGACAAAACACGAAAATGATTGTAGAACAATCAACCACCAAAATTCACATTCAGAGACGTGAATAAAAATCCAAAGAAATCGATTCGAATCCATCAAAATGGGTATTCCCAAAAATTCCAAGAAGAGAAGTCATTAAAGTTGTAGCAACAGCAAGTGGGAAATAACACGAATCGATGGAGTTTGTAAACCAAGCAAAAACATGCACAAATAGGCACAATAAGGCAAGTTGGTGCAGGTCAGTCGACTGACACAAAGGTCCAGTCGACTGAACCAGAAGTAGGGAAAAATAGTTTCCTGCAGTCAGTCGACTGACCTAAAATTTCAGTCGACTGAATGCAGGAAAACAGAGGGCCCGAGCCTCTGTTAGCTGCCTTCGGAATGCCTATGTGCTACAGCCAGTCGACTGACCCAAAGGTCCAGTCGACTGACTGGCACCAAGGCTGTTTTCTTAGCCTATGAAATGAAGATGCAATCTTCATCAAAATGCAATCGAGCGAGCACGGTCACTAAGGGTTTATGCAAATCGACTACCCGGTCCAGTAAGCTCTTCGATGCATCACCAAAAACAAGTTCAAACAACAAAGCTTTGATTTTTGAAGATTTGAACTCAAAACACTAAAATTTGGAATGTTCACAAAACCTATCCAAATCAAAATCAAATACACATGAATATGTGTTAGGAATTCATACCTAACAATCAAAGATAATCATAGACCTAGATGTGAGATTAAAAATCTCACCTTTTTACCAAAATCAAACAAGAAGAAGCTTGAAAGCAAATGGAGAATCAACCTCTCTTCAACACAACCCAAATGAGCTTGAATCTATGCTCAAAACAAGAACATTCCCAAAATTAGGTTTAGGAATTTCTGAAATTGGTAAGAGAATAAGTTGGAGAAGAAGAAGAGAAGCTTACCAATGGGTTCTTCTTGAGTTTGGAGCTAGGAATTTGATTTGCAAGAGGAACTAGGGTTTTGGAGTTTTAATTTCCAATCTCTCCCACCATTAATGCTATAAAAACTGAAAAGAGAAAGAAGTGAGGGAGAATGGGGAGGAGGGGTACATCTTTTAAGTATTAGTTGGCTAATGGCTGAACCCAAACTCAAACCCAAAGTGAAAAGTAGCAAAAAATCAACTTTCTACAAACATATCGAAGCTTATACTCAAAAAGGTCGCAAACGGCATTTTAAACTCAATGGGAGTGGTCGCGAGTCCTAATTCGACCGTATGGAAAAAGTAGCTTTTCGGACTAAAATCCGACTAACGATGAAATATTAAATAAAATATTTAAATATAAAATCGATAAATACACGGGTTGTTACATTTTGGGTTTTAAAGTTGTGACCTAACTGAAATCCCATTATCCATATGTTTTTAAATATTGCACTCATTATTTGGTTTAGCCGGGAGAGGACCTTGTGATATATAACCCATTCCGAATAATGATACGACGTTATAGATAGCATTTGAAGACCGGTAGTGAAGACCGGGTATTTTCGAGAACGAAAGGATAACCCGTCGATTGTCTTTGCACTGAGTCACGCTGGTATAGAGATTCCCTAACTGATGGAAAGTCCGATCGGGATTGTAAATACCCGGATTGCAAAGGCTTCTTTTGAAGTTCCTTCGGTTCTGTTCGAACCCGGAACAGACTTGTATGGATGTGTGTCTGACATTACACTTTGAGATGTAAAGCTGGTTTCTATCAAATGCATTTCTGTTTGGTGGCGGAGATTTATTCTCTTAGCTTAACACCCTTCTCTGATACGTATGAGCTCCGAGGTTATGTAGGTTATGGTTACTAGTGACACATTCCCAATTTGGTAATGTGGCATACGAAGTGCTGCTGATCGTTTGTTGATCAAAGCATGGCTTTGTGAAAAAGCGTAGCTTTGTGGACGAGACTGCATCAGGACCTCACAACACGGAAATGGTCGAAACAGGAAAGATGCAGCAAGGTTGCAGGGGCCGCACCCTTAGGGTATGTCCATTCCTTCTTGAAAAGGGTGGTATCATGGTATGGAGCCGAGATACTTAACTCATGTGGACACTGTAAATCTATCACTGTGTGATTGTTGTGGTTGAGAGCTCTCGGATAAAGGTCGCAAACTGCCGGGGATAGCATATCTTAGGTGTTACCCCCGAGAAGGGGCTAAACTGGCCTTGTGTTGGTAGAGAGCTGGGTAGGTTCTCAAGGCATCCCTCTAGAGGTGTTCCCATGTGGCCCAGGAAGTTCCTTTGCCTGACCATTTGTTGGAAATCTAATCATCCAATGCGCGCCCTGTATGGTTTTAGTTGTAGAACCTGCCATCTAACATGGTAGTTATAGTGGGCATACTATAATGGTACGTATGCTGGCTAAGATTAATATCATACTTTTGAAACAATTTCCACTATGCACTAATAATAATATCAAATGGTTTTCGCGTATCAAGCATTTTTGAATGTCATAAGGAGAAATCTCCTCCAAGTGTGCGCTTGCATTGTGTGTGTGGCGGGAGGCCTTATGGCAGTTTCATTTCCCAAAAAGCATTGCGGATTTCAATGTTTTCAAATTCTTTTGTTGTTTGTTTTAAAGTAAACTGTTTTTATTTGTTCATACCAGTCTCGTGACTGACCCGGAGTTTATTGTTCACTTCCTAAACTCCGGGTGCCCACAACTTTCCACACGGATCGTCTAGAGTTGGGTTTTTCAGATAATCCAATAGTAAGTGTAGATTCGGTAGACTTCAGTCTCTAGAAATCTTCTTCAGTCTTTGGATGACTGACCTTGCTTAGTATCACTGGATTGGGAGTTCGAATTATCTCTGGATTGGTGCTTTGGAGATGGAGTTTTTGGAGTTTGGCATTGAAGACATTGTCTTTCCACTGCTGTTGTCTCTGTTACTGTCTTGTATCTATCTTTGATACATTCAAATGATATTTAGTTATATCTGATGTTGTATCAATTGTGTATCAATGATATATGATATTATCTTTTCTTCCGCTGTATTGTTATACTTAATGTGTTATAAGCTCGGCGAGCCAGATTCGGCGTTTGAATCTACGGCATTCGAGTACAAGTGAAGTACGGGTGTCGATTTTCAAAGGTTGAGTCAGGATCGTTATATCTCAGATCTTAATTTAATTTCTAGACTTTGAGGTATGGAAACTTGTTTCTATTTTGAAAGTTCGAAGTGAACGTTGATTCAAGGTTTTTGAAGTGATTATATTCCAACTTGAACAGCTTCATTTCTAATCGATGAAAAGTACTGGTTTGTAACTGAAGACGAGTAATATGTTAATGGAGTTGGTTTGCAGATTGTTTTAAAAAGACTTTGTTTTATGCAAGTGATTTCTTTGTCGATGTCATTAGGTAACATAGAACAAATAAGATAAGTAGCGCTAAAATGTTGACACATTTATGGAAAGTAAGTCATCTTACATTCAACACTAAAATCAGATGAGTAGACTTCCCTCTATTTATTTGATCAAGAATCAGAGTGCTTTGACTAAGGCAAGGCCATGTGCAACTAATGCCCTGACTTACCTATCTTCGATTCTGGGTGGGATAGAGAATTCGAAATGCTGGAAGTGTGATAAGTATAAGAGGGTTAATTTATATAAATCGGTCATGATTAATTAAGTATATGGAAGGTTGTAACGTTCCCATTTTCAAATCAAATTTAAATTCGAAATTAATATTAATTTTAGAGTTTAATTGTGAATTAATTTGAATTTTCAAAAACAAATAAGATAAGTATTGATTTATATATATGAATAGATTGTAATTTGAATTTGAATTTGAAATTCAAAATATAGATATCTTAAAAGTATTTGGATTTAAAAAAATACATTTATGTGATTTTTATTAATGTATAAATTAGTTTAAAATCATTTTCTTTTAAATTATATATATAAGAAAGGAGATGTATTTATAAAATAAAAAAAATAGAAAAAATATAATTTAAAAATTATATAAAAACATATTCTCATGCAAAAAGACAAGTGTTAAATTTTTAACAAATAAATTAACAAGTGTAATCAATTTTACATAAGAATTAACAAGTGTTAACGTATGTGTTAACAAGTGCAAAATTTTCTATTTTTCCTTTATTTTTAGAAATAATAAAAATCAGGCTATATAAATCTATTCTTCTTCTATCTCGTTTTTCTTTTATCTTCACTTTCAAAAATTTGAGAAAATTAAAAACAAAACCAGAAACCCAAGAAAAACAAAACAGAAAACTATAAACCAGAGATAAGAGATTTACAATAAACAATCTTCTCAAATTTTCAAACCATAAAGGAATTAGGACAAGTGAAAAACAGTTTAAAAATTCAACTCAGTAATCAAGCAAATACAATTTCTAGATTTTCAATTCAAAACAACTTCCAGGTTTTACAAAAGCTCTCTGTTCTTCTTTAAAAGGTGAGTAAATTTCTTTGATCTGATCTTTGACTTGATATGGTGATTTATGTTGAAGTGAAGCTTTAAAAATATGGTTGCATGTATACAAAAATATGAATATATACCTGTGCATGTCTGATAATGGGCATATTGCCTCTGTGTTGTTTACATCCTGTTTAAAAATTCAAATTCTCTTCCTATGATTCTTGTATGGATTTAAGATCTAAACGAAACTTGTTTTTATAATCAAGATCTAAGTTTAAAAAATATTTTTGAGAATAATTATATAAAATTTATCAAAAAAATTTAAATATATAGTGAAAACTTTAAAAACATGTAAAATTCGAATCCCATAATTTCTTAATTCACCTATATCATCTTCTTCGTCTTCATAAATCATGAATTTTAAAAGTAGAATCAAGATTTTTAGTGTTCTATTGATTGAGAAATTTGAGGATGAACGGTTTTGAGTTTTGTGGCAAATCCTGGTGATGGGAGTAATGATAAATCTCGTGATCAAAGCTGGAGCATACTTGGTGGTCGGGGATCATCAGAAAAATGCACGGTGAATTTATAATTCACCGAGGTGGCGGTGCGACTTCGATTTAGGGTTTAAACCTAAGTTTTAGTTAAGGTGGGAATTCGAGTCACTGCGGTGACGTCAATGCATCAGGGTTGATCGGTGCGAGGGGAGTCAAAGCATTAGTCACCGATGAGGCTTTAAACACGATTGCATGATCTTCGATGGCCGGAGGTGGCAGTACGAGGCGGTTTTAGATGACCTAGTTTTTTTTCAATTTGAACCCATATTCTCGATTTCAATTTTGGTGATAGCACGGGGTTCTGGGTGGTCTGGTGGTCAGGGAAGATTGTCGTCGACTTGTCTATAGTCGTAGCATCGACCGGAGGTGGCCGGAATACTTGTACACATGTACGAGGCAGTTTGGCGTCTGGGTTGTATGGTAATCGAGAAGGGTTGTTGCCTCGAAGTCGATCTCAAGGAGAATAGGTGGTGGCTCAGGTTTTGTTTTGGTGTTTGCACGAGTTAAAAGGTTTTAAGTTCTTAAAATAAAAACAACGTATAAAAGGAAAGGGAAGGGTTTTACTTGGGGAAGAACTCATGTGATTTTTTTTTTGGGCTCAGGGGTTAACACAGGGTTGTCTCTGGTTGGTGTAAAACAGATTTTCAAATTCTAAAATCAAATTCAAATTTAAACATTTTTAGCTCATTCTTTTAAATAATTGTTTTGTTTTAAGTATGGGATTAGTTTAAGGTTTAAAAGTAAATTATTTTAAAGTAATTAAGTTTAATTTATGTAATTATGTGACATTATTTATAAATTAATTCTTAAATTATTTTAAATAAATAATGTAATTAAAGAGTTAATTAAGATGAAATGTTTTTAAATTATTTATTAATCTAAATCTTTCAAGTGAATTAAAGATTTTAATTTAATTAAATGATCAATTAAGATAAATGATTTATCTTGAAACTAATAAAAGATAATTAATTAATAATTAAAGGATAATTATTAAAGTTTAATTAATTATTAATTAAAGGTTAATTAATTTATAGTTAAAGGTTAATTAATTAATAATTAATGATTAACTAATTAATAATCAAGGATAATTAATCATTAATTAAGGATAATTAATGAAAGTAATTATGCGATTAATTAATTATAATCATACGATAAATTAATCTTGCTTATAGATGATTGTTTATTATTGAATGCCTTGGATTGGTTGATATCTCTGACATGTGATTGTGATACTTTGTGATACGAATTGCTTTGTGTTGAGCTGTGACATCTGTGATATATTGCTGTGTGATCGTAAACTTCTGAATTGAAGTAAAATTGTTGGCCTTTAAAATGACATTTGAATTTCGATGCGACCGGGGGTCGGATTTCAAATGGTTATCCGAAACCCACATTGAATCTTAATGGCGAATATTTTATGACTTATATATCCACGTGTTTTAAAAATAAGCGCTTCTTGTTCGGTTAAGCAGGGAGTGAACATTAAGTCATAAACCCATTCCGAATAATGATATGACGAAATTGGAGTGCATTTGAAGACGGTGGTTGCAGACCGGGTATTTTTCGAAAACGAAAGGATTACCTGTCGGTTGTCTCTACACTAAGTTGCTCCGGTATAGAGATCTCCATATGTGATGGGGAGTTCGGTCAGGATTGTGGGCACCCTGATTTGCAAGGACTTCTTCCTTTATTGGACGAAGTGCCTTCGATTCATTCAGACTCAGGATGGACTTGTATAGATGTATGTCTGACATTACACTTTATATAGGCTGATTTCTATCAAATAAATTTCTATTAGTGGCGGAGAATTTATGCTCTTAGCTTAACACCCTTCTTTGAGACGTACGAGCTCAGAGGTTATGTAGTTGATGGTTATTAGTGATATACTTCCAATTTGTTAGTGTGGCATGCTAAGTGCCGATCATTTATTGATCGAAGCACGGCTTTTATGAAAAGCGTAGCTTTTTGGGACAAGACTTCATCGAACCTCACACCATGGAAATGGTCGAAACAGGAAGGATGTGGCAAGGTTACGGGGTTCGCGCCCCTTAGGGTATTTGCATTTCCTTCTGGATAAAAAGTGGTATTATGGTATGGAGCCCAGATACTTAACTTATGTGGTCGTTGGTTGTTGTTGTTGAGGCCCCGGGTAAAGTTCGGTTACGACCTGAGGACTGCATACTCATGACAGTTAGTTACCTAGTTACAGAGGTAAACCGACCTTGTGTTGGCAGACATCCGATTAGGTTCTCGAGGTATCCCTCCAGAGGCATAGCCATTCGAAAAGGAAGTTCCTTAGCCTGGCTATTTGCTGGAAATCCAATCACTTAATACGAACCCTGTACGGTTTTAGTTGTAGAACCAGCCATTTAACATGGTATCTATAGTAGGCATACTATAATGGTACTTATGCTAGCTAAGATTAATATTATACTTTCGAAATATTTTTAACACTATGAACTACTAATAATATCAAAGTATTTTCGCGTATCAAGCATGTTTGACAATCATAAGGAGAGATCTTCCCCAAGTGTGCGATTGCATTGTGTGCGTGGCGAGAGGCCTTATGGTAGTTTCATTTTCCAAAAGCATAACAGATTTCTTTTTAAAATTGTTTTTGTTCACACAACTGATTTTTGTTTACTCATACCAGTCCCATGACTGATCCGGAGATTATTGTTCCCTTCCTACACTCTGGGTGCCCATAATTTTCCACACGGGTAGCCTAGAGTCAGGTTATCCGTGTTCTAGAGCTAGTGTAGATTTGGATCTAGAAGTCTTTTGGAGTCTTTGGTTTGGTAGCTGTTGGATTTTGGAAGCTTTTGGGTTGGAAGTCTTTTGGAGCTTTGAAGTTTGGATTGAAGGTGCTTATGTTGGATTCTCGCTCTCTCTTTTTGGAAGCTATGATGGTTTTATTCAGTTGTTATGTGGTCTTTTCCGCTGTGGCATTATATTTTGTTGCGTATCATATATATTCTACTCTGATGATGGTGATCAATTGTTGTAATGATGTTATATCCATGTTGTATAAATGTTGTGATCAATGAAATTGTGACGACCCGCCATTCATTCCACTGAATGACGCATCATCTTGAAGAAAGAAAGGGATAAAAAAGAGAAAGATAGAGAAGAAAGAAAGAAACAACATCAGAATCTCAACAGCGGAACGAATAAATTATATTAATCGGATAACTATTTACATAATATACAATATCTATCAGAGTTACACAGCTTATACAACACATATTAGACAGTTATAAACACCTGTCTAGTTATACAACTCAAATCCAACTCAACAAACACAACACAGGGAACACACAATGGAAACTTTATATCTAACGCCGAAGCCTCCTGCTCCATTGCTCCTCCATAATTCGTCAAAGCTAACCTGAATCCCTTGACTACTCGTAAAAATTTGAGTACCCAAGAGTTTAAGAAAACAGAAGATAAACTCCGGGTCAGACATGGGTCTAGTGTGGGTAATAGGTTAAGGTTGCTTAACTTTGAAAATCCTTTGAAAACAAAGGCATCACGTAAAACTTCCCACACATAAACATGGAAAAGTTTTTACCTTACGCTAACCAAAACATTTGATAGGAAATCCGATGATATTATAATAGTGTCTAGGGTTTTCAAATAAACATAAAATAGCCGAAATTGTTACATTCATTAAATTCCAGCTACTAGCCACAAAAGTGGGTAATACAATCAAAACCGTAAGGGCACGTTGGAAGAATGTGTTTCCATCAATGGCAGGTCTACTAGGGTACCGCCCGTCACAGTACGTGGCCTAGATCACCGTACCGAGCATCCACCCTAAATCCCCTGCAACTCAAGGCCGGAACCATCCCTTACTGGACAGTACCGAACAACACAACCCCGACAGTTGTTGCAATCAACTGCCCCACACAGCCAAATATAAAGGGACTTCTAGATAGGGGTTCATCTCATCCTACTTGGGCATGACCCACTTAACCTTGCTGCATCTCCCCTGTTTTTTCCATTCTCGGTTGATGAGGCTTGAGGCTACGATTACCTTTAGAGAACACATCTCTTAGAATGCTCATCGTGCAGCTGAAATGTTCTGAAAGCATTCAATCCATACAAGTTCGTTCCGGGTTCGAACGAAACCAAAGGCATTATCTCGTTACACTCATTTTGGAATCACCTTCAGAGTTAACGACGATAACCCTTGCACTCTATATCTTTATCTTCACTAGAGATTCACGACCTATCGTTAATTTGGATCGACGTGGTTTTCAGATATCCAAATATGGAAACCCAATCCCAGTCTCATCGAAATCCAAAATGCCATCTTTTAGGTCCAAGTTGTTTTAAAGTTTAAAACAATTCAATTCTATTATCTATATATACACAAATAGATAATTCACGTATCACAATAGATAATCACTACCATCATAAACAGATAATCCATATTATCATCACAAACAGATAATTCATATTATCATCACAATGCAACCAAAGCATCCATATCACACAGCATCACTTATCTCATATCTGAGATCTCAAACCATTCAAGGAAATCAATATCAGTCAGCATTCATAAGCAATGATTTATTAATCACCATTCTATAATTAAATTAAATTAATTACTTCATCTCTAATTAATTTAAAGAAAATTAAATTAATTACTTCATCAATATAAATCTTACTTACATAACTGTTAATTAATTACAAATCAATCTATTAATTATTCTCTAATAAATCACATTAATTAATCACCATTGATTAATTGTCCTTTAATTACATTCAAGTAATTAGCCTTTAATTAATTTCACAAATTAATTATTCTAAACCAAATTCAGTAATTAACCTTTAATTACTTCATTAATTAATTAACTATAATTAATTACATTATCCTCAATTAATTACATTAATTAATTCCTTCATTGATTAATTGTTTTTAATTAATCAGTGCTTAATTACATCATTATATTAATTAATGATCCCTAATTATTAATTTATTTATAATTACCCTATTTAAATTAATTACATGAAGTAATTAATCATCAATTAAACCATATTGATTAATCACATCTTGATTAATCACATTCAGCAATTAACTACCCTTAATTACTTCATTAGATAAATTAATTAATCCTTAATTAATTATCTTTAATAATTTATCTTTAATTAATTATATTTATTAATCACCCTAGATTAATCTCATTAAGTAATTAATTACCCTTAATTAATTACATCTCCTAATTATCTTCAAATAACTTTATTAATCAATTCTTAATTAATTACACTAAGTAATTAATTATTAATTACTTCCAATGAGTAATTATTCTTCATACTAATTACACAAAGTAATAAATTTCCAAATCTCTTCCATTACCTAATTATCCTTCAATTTAATTACGTCCAGTAATTATCTTCTTAATTACTACATTAAGTAATTATTCTTCATTAATTACATTGAGTAATTACTTCTTAAATTATCCAGTGATTATCTTAAATTAATTAAACTTAATTAATTAACATAAACTTAATCAAAATAAACTTAATTAATTACAATTAGTAATTAATTTCTTAATCACTTACATTAAGTAATTACACTTAAACAATTCTCAAATGATTATCTTTAAATTAATTAATCTAATTAATTATTAAAATTAATCATATTAATTAATTATTAAATAATCCTAAGTTAATGACCTTCATTAACCATTAACAAATCTTTAATTACTTCTCTAAAGTAATTAACTGAGATTAATCATTATTAATTACAAATTAATTTGTCTATAATAACCCATTAATTAATCTCTAATTATTTAATTAATTAAGTGTTAATCTATAACTTAATTAATCATAATTACTTGCTTAATTAATTCATAATCATTAATTAAAATTCTAATCTTATCTAATTAATGATTTTCTAAATTACAAATTAATTAGTTCTTGATTAATTTTACTTAAACTTAATTAACTAATTTAAAACCTTAATTACTTAATTAATCAATCCAAATTCATTAATTTGTTAAACAAATAAATTATCCATTTTAATTACTTTAATAATTTAATGATTCACAAATCATTAAATCCTAATAAATTTTAAGATAAAAACATTATTCTTATTAATGATTAAATTAACAAATACATTTGAAAATATTTTACCTTTAAATATATGTTTAATTTTCATTTCAAATTTAGATTTAAAATGAACACAAATTTAACTTTAACAAAGTTTAGATAATTTAAAAACTTCTTAATCAAATGTTAAAGAACACTTATTTTATAAAGAAATCTAAAAGAGTTTCAAACCAAATTTATTTCAAATTCAAATCATTTATAAAATATGCTTTAACATTTTTAAGGTTGTTAAAACATTTCATTTTTATAAAACTTATTTATTTTAAAACCAAGATACCAAATCTGAATTGAAACCAGGCTTATAAACTTGATTTAAAACTTTTCTTAAATTTGGCTTTCAAATTTTAAAATTTCATTTTAAAATTTGAAACACTGACAGGTTTTAAAATAAACCTGTAACAACTATTTGAGCCGAGTCCCCCCCCCCAAAATACTTCGAGTCAATCTTCGAATGACTTCGAGCAAAAACCTGAAACCACTCGTGTGAAATTCGAGTACTCATCACTTGCTTCAACCAGGCTTCATCAGAACCAGATATGCACTGTGCATATGCACAGACCAGCCACCCCTCTCCGATCATCCACGATGATCTTAACAAGTCAACGATCATCTCTAGATCAGTCTACGACCCTTAGACCTTCATCATCACCCGAAATCAGATTCGAGCATAAGAACCCAAAACTGGAACCCATTTCGAAACCTGGAACATCTTCGTTAACCAATCTCCGATCATCAGTGTGGCATTGCCTCCGGCCACATCTTCTTTTCCATCCCCTCAATCAATTCCCAAACTCTAGTGGAGCTCGATCCACCAGATGCGATGAACGAATACGCTAAAACCAACCCCCAAAAAATAGGTTACATGCAAGAACGACCTCCTGCCGCCACCACATCATCTTGATCCACGATCTGACATTTTTGCCAAAATTCCAGATCACTCTTCCTCCTCCAGTATGAACCCTGACCATCCCAAGCTACTATATTGCCAGAGGCAACCCAAAACCCCCCTTTTTGATAAACTAGAACCGCTCCTTAGATTCAATGTTAAAAATTATGATTTTGGTCTTAAAAATCATCTTTTCATATCAGGTTTCAGATCACAAACTTAAAATAATGAATTAGAGAATTTGAATTTTAAATCAAACTCAAGTCTTCATGTCCGTTTTGGTTTCTAGATCAAGTTTAAATTTTATTTTAACTTGTATAAAATCTTAAAACTAAATCTAGGGTCAACAAATAGTTTTTGTTTATATCTTAAATCCTATCCAAGTCTAGATCAAGAGATTAAGGATTTTAAATCAAAACATAGCTCAAAACTGGAAACAGAGGTATTTACAGGCATTAACAAACATGCACACATCATACATTCACATATACATGCAAAAACTCAATCATCTATATTCACACAAATCATAATTATCACAGAGATAAACATGCAACCATATTTTTACTTAAGTTATTTTAACAAAAATGTTACTCACCTATCAAGAATGATGAACAGAGCAACTACTTTGTTTTGAATTTTTTTTTTGAACTTTTGAAAACATGAATGCCTTTGCTTTAAAAACTAGAGTTGCTGGAATTTGTAAAAGAGCTTGAAAACTTGCTTTGATGATTTCTGCTTTTATTCCAGGTTTGAACAAAATACAGTCTTTTTATGATTCCAGATTGAAGAAGAATGCTTGTCTGCTGATGATTTCTAGATTGAAGAAAGGCAGACTTGATTTTCTTTTGAAAATGATTTGCAACTTGATTTGAACAGGAGTTACAGGGAAAATGATTTGCATTTTAGAATGTAGAGGATTACTGATTTCAGTTTTGAAGAGTTTGCTTATCTTATTTATTTCAGCTGAAGTTCTCAGATTTTTACTTGGCTTTTGATTTTAGAAAAAGAAAAGAAATGAAGAAGGAGATTTGTTTATATAAGCTGAAATTATTTAAAAATAAAAATAAAAGAAGAACTAACTTAAATTTTGACACTTTTCCTATAATACAACATTTGTCATTATAATATGCTAATCACTTAACACATGTCTCTTAATTTAATTAATTATATTTTAAATGTTAATGAAAGATTAATACAAAATCAAGCTTAATGAATTAGTTAATTAGTATTTATATATGTATAAATAATTTTAAAAGAAATAAAAACCAATTATATTTACAAATAAAAGTTTATACAAATATTTTAAAATCCAAACAAATATAAAATCTATACTTTGAATTTCAAAACTTTAAATTCAAATTCAAGTTAAATTATAAAATCAAATTTAAGTATTAAGTTATATCTTTACATATATAACTACTTATTAAATTTAAAAATAACAATCCTATTTCTATAAAATTTATTTATGTCTATAAAAGCTAAATTTTATAATCATCATTTGAAAATAATAAATTTAACAATTTTATATGATTTATAAAAGAGATTATAAATCACTTCTACTATTAAATGAATTAAGACCATATGCTATATTGTATTTTAGACTTCTATTTAAAATCATATATATCAAGTAATACTTAGAAGAAATGAAACAAACTTTTTATTTAAAGTTAAAAATTCAGCTAAGATATAACCTTAAGAAATTAACATTTATCTTAAGTATTTACAAACCATATAGTTATTAATTAAATAACTTTGAAAAGCTTAATATTAATTTAAATCACAATTTCCAAATTATTAAATATATTATTAGAATTTGAAAAAAAGACTTTATTTATTTATTAAATTTCAAGTCAAAGATTATCTATAATATATGTACAATATATATACATTATAAATAGAAACATTTATTTAGCTTTTAAAAGATGAAATAACTAATTAAATATTTATTTTATTAGATTATTGAATCAATTCTAATTTTTTATCAAAGATTATTAAATCAATTTCATTTTTAACACAGATTATTAAATTGATATTGCCCAAAATTCTGGGTCATCATAGAAATCATCTTTTGTTTCCGCTATTTTGTATTCATCTAATGTTGTTATAAGCTCCAGTGAAGTGGACTCCGACGTTGAATCTCCAGCATTCGAATACAAGTGAGGTATTGGATGTCGATTTTTGAACGTTGGATTTCGATCATGATAACAATACTTCATATTATACTTGACACTAAATTTTAAAGTATGGATGCCCATTTCTATCATACAAATTAATATTTTATAATTAGATTTAATTGATAAAATCATTATTTAATAATAATATTTAACAATAAAAAATTTTTTTTTTTGGCTGTGAGCAATAACAAGATATCTAAACAAAAACTTATGTGCAGGCGCACACACACATACACACATCCATGCATACATACATATAAACATCGAAATGTGACAATGCAGTAATGTACCGATTTATGATAAGTTCTATCTAGCAACAAATGATCAATTTATTAAGTAAGGAAATAAAAATATTAAAAATCAAAAGTATACTTCTCACTAAGGCCTAGAGATCACACATTGAAATAATAAAATGGTTGCTTGAATCGAATTCCATATTCTAGAGTTGTTGGCTCCCAAGCTTCTTTACCACTGATTAACGAATCGAGGTGCTATGGTATGATTTGTGCTTTGATATTTTGGTGCTTGGAAGAGACAATTTTGGTCGAAAATTGCACATATAAAAAGGAGAAAAAAGCATCCTTTGAATGAAAAATAGCGGCTTATTTAGAGGGAGATAAATGAGTGAAAATTGGATCACATTTCCATATATCTCTCTTACCATTTATACTCTTTTCATTCGAAATCATCAAGCCACATATATGGTCAGCCTCCCCATGCAAGCATCATAGCTTAAATTCCAAGTGCCCTTTGGACATCAAAAATAGTTCTACGCCCAAACGATATCCGTAGCATTTAAATCTAAATTTAAACGAACTAATATTGTATATCGATTAGTATATTTGTAACGACCATGAATACACTATTTAACATTGTTCAACACATTAAGTGTAAAATTTTATAATTAATATTTCATAAATATTAATTAATTAAATTAATTTATAACACTTACCAATTAGTTAAATCATGTAGTAAAGTAATTACAAATTAATATTTCATTGTTTCGGTCATGTAACTCGTAGGCGTAAATTAGTTCAGCGATTAGTATGGAGCAATTCAAATATTAGTGTTCACACATCATTTGGCATGTGGGGTGATACTATGGCCAAATTTACTTACTTTCGGTAAAATCCAATTTTATTTTATTAAGCGTTACTCGGTAGTGACAATTATTTACAAGAATTCTCTTCGCCAACAATATACACTTTGGACATATAATCTGGCAACGGTCAAACGTCTAATATCGTCCATATTCAATACTATTGTTCAAACATAAAGTCCATGGTTCAATAGTAATAATTATTATTAACTAAACTACTTTAGCCCAAGATTTTGAATGGATTTCAGTTGACTATGATACTAACCCCATATAACCGATGATAGAGATCCTCTCTTAAATTGTATTTCACTACCAATACTTCCACCCGACCCAACTATAGTCATTCAATGGAAGTCGTGCCATGACTTGACTATAATCAAAGCAGAGCTTTCATATTAAAGATCGACAGTATTCTCAAGTAAAGCGAATTAAGTAAATTAGTCACATCTATAATTTCTATTTGACCTCGGTTATATTAACTAACAAAAGACTATCGAGTGAGTCATTCCATAGTTATCCAATAACTATGAGTACATACCCCTTGGTGCCACCAGCAGTTATGAATAGTACACTACCCAACATTTGGAGAGTATATGTACTCTAGTACCAATGGATGGATCGATATCCAGTCTCGATGCATCTTGACTAAAAATATTTAAAATGACGTGTTTATTATATTATGATACATTACTCATGATTACAAGTATTTTTATTTGCTATCACAAATACACGATTTATTGGTTTTCTATTAAATATATTTTAATTGAACATTTAGTTATTCGTAACTTATTATAACAAATATATAAAAGAAAGAAAACTCCTTTATTACGAACAAGAATTGATTACAAAGTTAATAATTTACAATAAATTACAAAATTACCATTAGGGAATACCCTTGATTCTCAATCTCCCTTGCACTTGGGGACAATCATGGAATCTCAATTTTATCCCTTCAATCAGCTTTTCGAGAGCTAACCGAGCTAAACCCTTTATGAATGGATTTGTTATGTCATCCTTGGTATCCAACCTCTGTATCATGACCTCTTTCTTCTCAATGAATTCTGTAACGAGGTCGGTCTTCCGAAGAATATGTCATGACTTCTTATATACCCTAGGTCCTTTGCAATCTAAATCACCGCATTATTATCATAGAACAATGTCATAGGATTCTCGGTGCTAGGAATTATTCCAAGCTCACTCAAAATCTTATGTATACATATTGCCTCTTTAGCTGCTTCATTGAGGGCAATGTACTTAGCCTCGATCATCAAATCATCTACCGTCTCTTATTTGGAACTTTCCAATCAATGGCTCGGCTATTAAGCATAAACACATAACTAAACATCGAATTACTATTATCAATGTCACTTTGAAAGCTCGAATTCGTATACCCCTTCATAAGGAGGTCTCAATAACCATAAATGAGCAATAAGTCTTGAGTATTTCTTAAATGCTTCAGTATACATTTTACAGCCATCCGATGCATTTCTCTAGGATTAGACGGATATCTGCTTATGCATCCTAACGCGTATGCCACATTTGGTCTAGTACATAGCATAGCATAAATAATGGATCCTGTGGTTGAAGCATAGGGGATTATTTTCATATGCTCTTTCGCTTCATCAGTATGAGGAGCATCCTTTTAGAAAGGATGATTCAAGACTTCTTTGGAACGTTTACATGCTTGGAATTTTCATACTGGACCTCTTCTGTATGGTGCCTATGTACAAGATTGGGACAACCCCGCAATCTCTCGAATTTATCTATATATATCTTTATATCTAGCATATAGGCTTCTTCTCCTCGGTCTTTCATGGAGAAGTTCTTTGAAATCCAAGCTTTCACCAATTTCAATAACGAAATTTCATTGCCAATCAACAGAAGATCGTTGACATATAGCACTAAGAATATGATAACATTACCCTGTTACGCTTTTTATATGCAAACTTGTTCTATGTTCTGATAAAAACCAAGCTAATCGATTGCCTTATCAGAACACTTGTTCCAACTTCTAGAAGCTTGTTTGAGTCTACAAACGGACTTCAATATTTTGCAAGCTTTGCCCACACTCCCACTGACTACAAAACCCTTAGACTGTGACATATATAAGGTTTCTTCTAAATCACCATTTAAAAATGTCATCTTTCAATCCATTTTCCATATTACATATCCATAGAATTCAGTTATGGCTAGCATAATCCGAATGGATGTAACAAGGCTATGGATGAAAAGTTCTTGTCACATTCAACGCCTTGAATTTGATGGAATCTTTTCGCAACTAGCCTAGCCTTATATGTCTCTATTAACCAATCTGCATTTAGCTCTTTCTTAAAAATACATTTGCAGTCGATTTGTTTTATCCCTTCGGATATGTCCAAAAAAGTCCATACAATATTTTCATACATGGAATCCATCTTAGATTCCAATGCTCTAAGCCAGGGTATAGAATCTTTATTCTGTAGTACTTATTAGAAAGATAGAGGAATGTCTTCATCTAAGACACGGTTGTAACAACCTTGTATTTTGTGATTATTTTAATTATTTTAACTGAAATTCCTAATTTAAAAATTTTATTTTGTTTATTAAAATGAATAAATTTTGTTATTTTAAATATAAATTTTGGTTTTTGTGTGAATTATAATTCAAAACCTGAATAAATGGAATATTTCCAAAAAGGTGGATTTTGATCAAAATGGTCAGACTTTGACTTTTTAATTTAAAATTTAAATATTTTAATTTTATCTTTTATTATGAAAATAGATTTAATTTCAAGAATACTGCTTTTCGTTTCGTTGAAATCGGATTAATATTGTGAAAGTTATGCTTTTTACAATATTGTGTGTAAATTGTTTTATTTAACAAATTTGTTTATTTTAATTTATATAAATAATATTTTTGTTTGTAAAATCATGTTCTAACTTTTGTAACATGATATGCTATGCATATATTTTATTTTTAAAACATTTTTAAAGTATATTTATAATTTTCAAATGTTGATTGTATATTGTTTTCAATTTTAAATTCTAGTTTCAATTAAATAGCTATTTCTTTATTTATTTTATATTTTTCCTTAATGTAATTATTTATTTTCATTTACTTAATTTTTTTTATCATTTATCATATTTACTTGACTTTTATTTATTTAGAAGTGTTGTTGAAATTTTCCAAAGTCAGTTGAATTTTATTTACAATTTTTAATCCTAGTTTCCATTAAATAGAGTATTTTCTTTATTTATTACCTACTTTTCCTAAAACTATTTGATTATTTTTCATATTATCTATCTTTAACTTATTTTTCTATTTAGACATTCATTTATTGATTAAAGGGTAAGTGTTTAGATCCTTATTTATTTCTTGGAAAGCAATTTCAAATACACACACACACACACACGTTATTGCTTTAAAAGGCATATCTTTAAAATGTACTTATTTAACGTTATTGTATTTATTTGTTTGTAAAAACTTCTTGCATACATCTTTCTTTTATTTATAGGAAATGCATCAATTAAGATATGTTACCTATTTTTAATTCTAGGCAAACATTGCTTTGATTTCTTACATTTTTATCTTTCCATCCCTTGATTTTCCACCATAACTTCTCCATAATTTGCGCCGTTCATTCCTCAATCCCTAGCCGCCTATATCACTATTTTCACGTGATAAATTTTTTTCCCTTCTTCATTTCTCACGGCACTTCAGATCTGAAAAAAAAGTAAGCAATGCCCTCTCTTTTTCTCTCCTTTCTTCTTCTTTTTTTCATTTGCTTTGCTTTTTCATCTCTAGCTTTGCTCGGCGTAAACCCTCATCACCTTCACCACCACCAAATCACCTCCTTCCCATCACCATATGCGGCCTAAATCCCTCTTCCTCTGACCAAGACTGGCCATGACCATCAAATGATGCAAACACCTCCAAAAGTTGAAAAAAAACCCTTGAAACCCAACATAGCCAACCTAGTTTCCACCATCCCCTTCATATGTTGCCTTGGCCACCCCCTTAGCCCCCACCACCATCAAGTTCACCACCCTTGGCCTTCACTCCAGCCACCACCAGGCCTGTGCATGCCAAGGCCGAGCCCAATTCATGCATGGCCAAGCCTAAAAGTTGCACCAAAACTCCTCTTTTTTTCCTTAACCTTTGATCTTCCTTCACTAGTAAATCCTATCCCTTCACTTTTACTTGTAGCCATGTCTATATGAGTCCAAACTAGATCCATACCCTAGCCAAAACATCACCAAGGCCGAACCTATATAGCTTTGTGGCCGAGAAAATGTGATTTGTGGTCAAGCAAAATCAATTGAAAACTTGGTGTTGTCTTTTGTAAACTCTATTTCCATTTTGTTCAAATAATTTTAGTATTGTATTTATATTTATATTTTTCTTTGTTTTGTTATTGAATACAGGATTAACATCTTGGCTCTCCACTTCACTCAAATCAAAAGTCATGCTATTGTGCTTTCTAGACTTTTGTTTGTGTATTTTAATTTGCTAACTCCAGCGTAAGGAGGTGAGTATTCACTCATGACATTTATACTTATATAAATGGTGAATTGACAACAAGTGAATATGTAGAAATGTCATATCATATTACACCTGCCTGTGATATGAACCATATGATGTTAACCCTCTTTATAAACCCGTCATATCGTCTGTTACTGCTATATGATGCTATATTGTTTATTTTATTCTGTTCTAACACTACAAGTTCCTTATAGAATAGAATCACTATGGGTTGAAATGATACATACCCGAACGGACTTTAGAATAGGGAAAAATCATTATAGGCTGAAATGATAAGCCTAAGCGATTTTTATTTATTTTATTTAACTTGGGATTGTGGGTTTAAAATGATACAACCCGGATTTTTATTTTTAAATTACGGGTTGAAATAATATATTATCCGTATCACTTGATTTAGGATAGAAAATTTTATATCGACCCATGGTTATTTTATATATATTTTTGGATAGTTTTAAGCATTTTAAAATGTAAATTATGATATTTTGATTTAAATTTTAATTTAAAATGATTTATTAAAGTGTTATGGATTTTTCTGTGAATATAAAATGTTAAATAAATGAATGCTTAAGTGTGTAACTTGAAATATAACTTAACCTGGAATTTGTGATTTGGTGTAAAATGAGGATTTAAGTTAAAGAAAAAAATTGGAATTTATTTTAATTTATGAAATGGAAATTTAAATTTAAGTGTTAAAGTAAATTGTAAAAATGCAAGGAACAGGAAAATTTGTACACTTGAATTTAATAAATGAATTAATAGAAAATTTGGATTTAATTATTTGAAAGTATAATAACTTCACTTTTAAATGGTTTATATGATTATTTTTGATTATAATATATACCATTTTTAAAAGGTAATTAAATTTGAATAGTTGAATTTGAATTCAAATTATGATTTGAAATGAGATTTTGAAAGAATATGTATTTATATTGAAATGGTTTGGAAATGATATGATCCTTATTTTGATTAAGATTTGAATTCGAAATGATATTTTATTTTTGAAGTATAAAATACTATTTTAAAATTTATAACCATGGGTACACTTCTTGTGTGCCATTTGATTTCCTTGTGATTGTTTTGATACACACCTTGAATTTGAGAGTATGGCTAGAGGTGAGCGATTACTGCAACTCTGCGCTACCCTGGTCATATTTATACTATTATTTGCATTAATTACTTTAATATAGGTATTTCTGCGATAGTGTTTATTTGTAACGACCTGAAATTTTCGAAGCCGAAAATTCCAGATAGTTATGAAAAAGAAGAAAGAGATAGAAGAAGAAGAAGAAGAGAAACACCAAACATCTCACATTCGCAGCGGATAAAATATAATAAATAATAAATGTCTACAAAAGAATACTATATCTGTTGATTACATTTAATATACATCAGAGTTCCACACATATACAGTCACTGAATAAATACAAGTATCATGTCTTAGATGAACGAATATATAAATATAGCGGAAATACTCTACTCGTTACTGCCATCCAGTTTGCCTCCTGAGCTCCAGAATGTCCCTACCTGAAAATCTGTAATACACGGTCTGACCCGAGCATTACACAAAGTAACACCCGGGTCAGGCTGGAAACCAGCGTGAGTAAACCTAACTAACATGGAATGCAAAAGTTTACAACCCATATAAACCCAGGTAACTTATATCAATTTCCACTTCATAAGTTGTTATAGACATCACTTATTCCAAACATCAATTTCTAAGTGCCAGAACTTATATTTTATAGTCCAATTCACTTAAAATCATTCCAATATACCATATTGATTCCACGTATCAATTTGTATAGAATCAAAGTGATTTAGGGTATTAACTAATAACCGACTCCGGCCTCTTCGAGTTCAATGTTATTAATTTACCTTCCCTTTTCACAATAATCACATCTATCCTTGATTAAGTTCTCAGATTCATTAACTTATAATCACTTACATTGATTAAAATCCTTGAATTAATCATGCTCATAAATTTACTAACCCTCCATAAATTTTGTTACACTAATTAAACAAGTAATTAATCCTCAATTAAGTAATTACCAATAATTACCCCCTTTGATTTATGATATTAAGTAATTTTTCTTCGATTGCTTTTATTAGTAAACTCTATTAACTACATTGATTAATTACCTTAATCAATCATTGATTATTCCAAATCATTAATTACTCTAGAATTAATTAACCTTTAGTTGATTATATTATATTAATTGTTCACAATCATTAACTATCATCTTACAAACATGTTCATTTCGGCCAGAAATTTAACCCGAGCTTGCACCTCAAATTCATATATATAGATTGCTAAATTTTAAAAAGTGATACAAATGAAAGTTATAGGCCTTTCCGTTAGATTTCCATAATGACCAAGATTATCGAATTTGGATCAACGGTTCAAAAGTTATGACCATTTTACTAAAAACATTAAGCTTAGCCTGAACTTATGCATTTGCAGGACAACGACCAACAATTGCAATTTTAACATAGAAAACATAGAAATCAGGCAAAATGAATATATCAAAAACTGTAGCTTAGTTTCTAAGCTTTCCGGAACATTAAAAATTACTGAATTTCGATAAGCACTGTAAAAGTTATGGATAAAACAATTCTGAGATTTGAATTCCAAAACTTCTGTCATTTTGTCTCGGGACAGCGATAAACAATTATATTTCTGGCCAAGATAACATCGAAATTTTGGAAAACTCAAAACTTAAAAGTTTTAGAACAAAGTCTAAGCTTTTTAGAACATCTAAATTTATCGAAATCGGTTGAGGAACAAAGAAGTTATGGCCAATTTAGTTTCAGCCTTAGGCACAGAGCTAATATTGGTTTTTCTCTCGGGATTACAGTAGAAAAATTCAGTTTTTACATAGCTAACATCCAAAGTACAGAAAATACAAAACATCAAAGTTGTAGCACATGAAATAAGCTTTCCAGAACATCCAAGAAATCGAAATTTCATTAAGAATTGAGAAAGTTAGGTCAAATTACTAAGCTGCGTTTTTGATAGAACCGAGCCACTTTTACTTACTACTATCATCTCTTCAAGAATAACATGAATACTAGAAATTTAAATAGTTTTTCTCACCTTACACTTGTGTATTTGACTTGACTCTTTTTCCTTAGCTTTCTCCAAGCTTTTCACTTTATCCTACTTTTGTTTTTGCTTTGTGAAAAAAAGAAAAATAAGTGAACATTTCCACCTTTTATATAGTAATTTTCAAGGCTAGTTTGAAAATTTTAGTTTTGGACACTTGTCTACTTCTCTTTGCACAAGCTTTAGAATGTTGACACATGTCTACTTAGGTGTCTTAAGATGTTTCTACACATGGACACCTAATGGGCTTATGTGTCACTATTTTATTTAATCTTGTGACACATGTCCTTTATTTTTTTGTGCAAGCCTTATTTCATGACACATACCTTATTTAGTAATCATTTAAGGTGTTCTAGAAATGTACACCAAAGTGATATATGTGTCATAATTCTATTTCATCTTAAGATAGGTGTATGGTCCATATTATGCCACTTGTCCTCACCATGTCATGCCACTTATCCTATACTTATAAATGTATACATGCTTATAACTTTTGTATTATTTAAAAGCATACATATATATAAATAAAATAGAGATGGTGTAGATAGTATATTTTCAAAACTGAACAAACCACCTTTAAATTAAATTTCAACCATTCTATTATCTTCAGTATCATCATTATAAATTCTATAAGCCTTCAAATTATTTCAATCAGGCTTAGAAATTTCAGATTCAACAATTTACCCAATTTCAATTATTAAATACAATATTTAAACTATATAATTCAATGATTTAATTTTCAAGTAAATACTTATATCTCAAATTCACGTTAAAATTAACTTTTAAATGTTTAAAATCAATTCAATTATCCCATTCTACATTGTTAAAAATTCTGGGTCGTCACATTATTTCTGCTTAATTGATGGTTTATCGGATCCTCAAAGAATGGGCAGTTCCAAGCATCCTTTAATTTATTGTACATTCCTATTATAGTTCACTTTAGTTGGCTTACATTGTATAAGTATGTATGTCCTAACTCGAGTATTTGTGTTTTACGTTACGCTCGGGTCAGCCTGAGAGGCACAGCTTTGGATTCACCTTCTGGAGCTAGAGATTTGTTGGAGCTTATTTGACCATCTATTAGTCTATTTCTGATCCAGTTATTTCCTATTTGGTATTGCTTCTACATTGTGATTTATGTATCCAGACTTCTATTGTATCCATTTTTTAAACTATGATATTTTGTATACGTTTTGAGAGTATGTAGATAGTAGCTTTATGAACTACTGTGGTATTCTTTTCCGCTGTGAGTTATTATGATATTTCTGTGTCTATGATTCTGTGTTTGATTTTATTTGCTCCAAATTTTATTACAATATGTTATTTTGAATTATTCAAGCTCGACATGTGTGGATTTTTGTCGATTTGAATGGTCCAAAATAATGGGCCATTACAGTTGGTATCGGAGTTTGGTTTTAGGCAAACCTTAGCCTACCGAGCAAAAACTCATTAGAGATAGGGTAGAAATACCATAGAACGAGTGAAATCAATCTCAGAATCATTTCTTTGTGAGAAAACGTATTTTCGAAGTATAAAATGATTTTCAAATGATTTTGAAGGATTTTCAAAAATTATTTTGGTATAAATTTTCTTATTTTGAAATCAAGATTTCTAAACTTCATCCCTTCTGCATCCACCTTGTTAGTAATCTCTTGGTTAGGATTCTTATCGATTCGGATTCCTTTGAACTTTGGAACGCTCCCACTTGTTCTGAAATCCATTCCTGTCTCCTCTATTTGTATTCCTTTGATTTTGGAAAATTGCATAACTCCACTTTGAATGGCCTCTATAAAGAATGGTGATTCCGCAAATCTTTGAATGATTTGTAAAGGGGTGAATATAACTTTACATTTGTATTGATTCTCCGGAGATTTTTGTATCCTCGATTTACGATGCTATCTATCTCCAGCTCTACTTGAATTCTATCTTTGGCGATCGAATGTCAATTTGCCTTAGATTTCGGCATTGATTATATTCCTGAAGTCACGGTGGACCAGTTAAGGTTGCCCACAATTTAAATAGGCTTATCCATCTTCTATTTGGTAATTTAATTATCTCATCTTCGTTCGAGATTTTCATCGAACCAGAATTCTAACTGATTAGAGCTACTCTAAATTTGAATCTCCATTTGTTTAAAATCCATCCTTGAATATCCCGTGGGAATTTGTGTTTGGTTGTATTTTGAGATTGTGCATACATCAAAATTATTATTTTAAGGATGACCACATTTTATATATAAAAGTGAAATGTTTTCAATAGAGGATTATATGCCCTTTAAAAGGGTAGAATTTAAAATTTTGAAGATTGCATAAAAAATTTGATTTATATAAACATGATTTATGACTGAAGGATGTTGAATTTGAATTTTGAGGAATCGAACTCCGGTGCTTTGAAATCGGTTTTAAGATTTTGGAAAATATATAATAATAATACGATTTAAAAGATATTTTCCGGATAAGAAATGTTTCAAATGTATTCGAATGAGTTTCAAATGATTTTGAAGAAATTTCAAAAGAAGTTTTCGAGAAAATAAAAGTCCAGAACCCACTTATGTCACTGGAAAATAATTTCGGTGATGAATGCATGCATCACCGACATTGATTTTTGAGTTTTTGAGTGGGGGAGAGGCCAATCTAATAGCTTTCCTATGCAAGTGATTTTATAAAACCAATTTGAGTTTGAATAACGAAGTATAATTTGATTTTCGAAAAGATAAATGCATATATATGTGACACAGTTTTGAATTGAGCCGTTGTTTAGTTCTTGAGTTTCGAATTTAATTGATATAACCCTATCTTTTGGAACTGATTTACTGACTTGTTGTTGATTTCCAACTCTTGGACTTGAAATATGATTTCTTCGACTATATGAATGTTCGAACACTTCCAAATCAAGGCTAACTTTTCCAAGCTAAGTAATTTTGAAAAGTACAAAGTATTTGATAAAGTATATGAGTTTAGTTTTGTATGTTTTGATATGATTTAAATTGGTTTGAAACTGCTTTGTTAAGTAAATGAATAAGACTATTTTGAATTATACTAGTATGAAATATAGATTGGAAATGTTTTGAATAAAGTATATATATATATACATATAGAATAATAATCTTTCCAATGGTAAATTGAATTTTTCATGTAGAAATAAATAGTTTAAAGGTTTTAAAAGGGATGGTTTTAAACTTAGTAACCAGTTTGGGTATAATTGATTTTGAGAAAATATTTGGTTTTGGAAATAGATTGGAATTTAAAACCCAGTATTTATATGGTGACTTTAGAAACTTTGAAACTGAAGATATTTGGAAATATGGTTTATTTTTATGAACTTATTATTTTGGAAACTATGAAACTGAAGATATTTAATTTGGAAGAAATGATTTAGTGAAATCGTATATGAATTTGAAGCTGAATTTATATTGAAATGATTTGAAATTTAGAACCTTGTATTGTTAAGTACTTGATTTGGGAGTTGTTTAACTTATATAAAATGGATGTGTATAAGTATGAAGTTGATTTGAAAGGTACTCAATTTGGAAAGAGAAATCTTATAAAATCGAAGTCTATATAAGTGTGGTTTGATATACTATTGATTTGGAAAGTATTCGATTTGAAAATAAAATCTTATATATAATGGACTTTATATAAGTATGATGTTTGAAAGTGATTTGAAAAAGGTACTATGTGATACATATTTTCGAAGTAAAGATATGAAAGTGCCTTCTGCTTGATATCTGCTTTGTGGCCACATTGTGGATTCATTCTATCGATATTATTCTCTCTGATTTTTGGTTTTCCGGATGTGATACTTGAGTGTCCTACCATGTCATAACCCATGGTTTTTTGACCGCGACTGCATAGCATAATTCGCAGGGGCTGCGAGAGCCTGTGGGTAGGATGTTTCCTTGGCGATCCAGGCGTAACCATTGTGTATCTGTGATCTATTGGGTCGCTTGATAGCGTAATCAGCAGGGGCTGCGAGAGCCTAATGGTATGGATGTTTCCTGGGGGATCCAGCCGTAACCATTGTGCATCTGTGGTGCTACCAGTCTTCATTGCATAATCGCAAGGCTACGGTAGCGAGCCTACGGGCACGATGTTTCTTGGGGGATCTAGGCACAACCATTGTGTATCCACGATCTATGATCGACATGTTTTGCTTTGGTTGTTTTTTTGGATTGTACTTTCCATATATGTTTTTTATGTTTTTCCATTTTTCACTAGGCGTTGAACAAGTCTACTAAATACCTGGAGAATTTTAGCTTTGCGACTGATCAACACATAGCCAGAGCCTGCAGGAAAGAGGATAAACTTGTTGAGACATCGAGTTATAAAAGTATTTTGATAAAGTGTTATATAAAGGATATTTTGATCATTTATTTTATCCTTTCAAATAATTGAAATTTATATAGCATTAAAATAATTTTTCATCCTTATCTTTCAACCTGTTTTTCCTTTCTAACTATTTCTATTCTCCACCTTGTTAAACTTACCTATAACAACAGTTATCAGGTATAATTTTAATATTCTTCTCATCTTGTCTTAATATTATTTCATTCTATCTTTTTCTGTGCTTTCCGTGACTCATTCCTTTTCAAGGACGAAATGATTTCAGTGGTGGAGAGTGTAACAACATGTATTTTGTGATTATTTTAATTTTTAATTTTAATTATTTTAACTGAAATTCCTGATTTAAAAACTTTAATTTATTTATTAAAATGGATAAATTTTGTTATTTTAAATATAAATTTTGATCTTCGTGTGAATTATAATTCCAAACCTGAATAAATGGAATATTTCCAAAAAGGTGGATATTGGTCAAAATGGTCAAACTTTGACTTTTAAATTTAAAATTTTAATTTTTGAACTTTTTCATTTTACCTTTTATTATGAAAATAGATTTAATTTCAAGAATATTGCTGTTCGTTTCGATGAAATCGGATTAATATTGTGAAAGTTATGCTTTTTACAATATTGTGTGTAAATTGTTTTTTTTAACAAATTTGTTTATTTTAATTTATATAAATAATATTTTTATTTGTAAAAACATGTTCTAATTTTTGTAACATGATACGTTATGCATATATTTTAGTTTTAAAACATTTTTAATGCATAGTTATAATTTTCAAATGTTGATTGTATATTTTTTTCAACTTTTAAATTCTAGTTTCAATTAAATAGCTATTTCTATTTTTCCTTAAAAGAATTATTTATTTTCACTTACACTTTATTTTTTTCAGAATTTATTTTATTTATTTGAATTTTATTTATTTACAAGTGTTGTTGAAATTTTCCAAAGTTAGTTGAATTTTATTTACAATTTTTAATTCTAGTTTCCATTAAATAGAGTATTTTCTTTATTTATTTCCTACTTTTCCTAAAACTATTTATTTATTTCTCATAATATCTATCTCTACCCTATTTCTCTATTTAGTCATTCATTTATTAATTAAATAGTAAGTGTTTAGATCCTTATTTATTTCTTGGAAAGAAATTTAAAATATATACACACGTTATTGCTTTAAAAGGCATATCTTTAAAATGTATTTATTTAACATTATTGTATTTAATTATTTGTGAAAGCTTCTTGTGTACACATTTCTTTAATTTATAGGAAATGCACCAATTAAGATATGTTATCTATTTTTAATTTTATCCAAACGTTACTTTGACTTCTTACCTTTTTATCTTTGCATCCCTTGATTTTCTACCATAACTTCTCCACAATTTGTGCCATTCATTCCTTAATCCCTAGCCGCCTATATCACTATTTTCATGTGAGAAAATTTCTTTCTATCTTCATTTCTCACGACACTTCAGATCTGAAAAAAAGAGTAAGCAATGGCCTCTTTTTTCTCTCCTTTCTTCTTCTTTTTTTCATTTGCTTTGCTTGTTCATCTCTAGCTTTGCTCGGTCTAAACCCCTCACCACCTTCACCACCACCACATCACTTCCTTCCCATCACCATACGTGGCCTAAATCCCTCCTCCTCTGACCAAGACTTGCGATGACCATCAAATGATGCAAACACCTCCAAAAGTTAAAAATAACCATTGAAACCCTGCATAGCCAACCTAGTTTCCACCATCCCCTTCATACGTTGCCTTGGCCACCCCCTTAGCCCCCACCACCATCAAGTTCACCACCCTTGGCTTTCACTCCAACCACCAACAGGTCTGTACATGCCAAGGCCGAGCCCAATTCATGCATGTCCAAGCCTAAAGTTGCGCCAAAACTCCTGTTTTTTTCCTTAACCTTTGATCTTCCTTCACTAGTAAATCCTATCCCTTCACTTTTACTTGTAGCCATGTTTATATGAGTCCAAACCAGATCCATACCCCAGCCAAAACATCACCAAGGCTGAACCTATAGCTTTGTGGCCAAGCAAACGTGATTTGTCGTCAAGCAAAATCAATTGAAAACTTGTTGTTGTCTTTTATAAACTCTATTTCCATTTTGTTTCAATAATATTAGTATTGTATTTATATTTACATTTTGTTTTGTTTTGTTATTGAATACACGATTAACATCTTGTCTCTCCACTCCACTCAAATCAAAAGTCGTGCTAACATGGTTTTTGGATTTTTGTTTGTGTGTTTTGATTTGCTAACTCGAACGTAAGGAGGTGAGTATTCACTCATGACATTTATACTTATATAAATGGTGAATTGACAACAAGTGAATATGTAGAAATGTTATATCATGTTATACCTGCCTATGATATTAACCATATGATGTTAACCCTATTTACAAACCTATCATATCATTTGTTACTGCTATATGATGCTATATTGTTTATTTTATTCTGTTCTCACACTGCAAGTTCCTGTAGAATAGAATCACTAGGGGTTGAAATGATAACAGACTTTAGAATAGGGAAAAATCGTTATGGACTGAAATGGTAGGCCTGAGCGATTTTTTATTCATTTTATTTAACTTGGGATTGCAGGTTTGAAATGATAAAACCCGGATTTTTCTTCGTAAATTACGGATTGAAATGATATATTATCTTTATCGCTTGATTTAGGCTAGAAAATTTTATATCGACACGTGGTTATTTTATATATTTTCTGGATAGTTTTAAGTATTTTAAAATGTAAATTATGATATTTGATTTAAATTTGAATTTAAAATGATTTATTAAAGTGTATGGATTTTTCTGCGAATATAAAATGTTAAATAAATGAATGCTTAAGAGTGTAACTTGAAACATAACTTAACGTGGAATTTGAGATTTGGTGTAAAATAAGGATTTTAGTTAAAGAAAATAAATTGGAATTTAGTTTAATTTATGAAATGTAAATTTAAATTTAAGTGTTAAAGTAAATTGTAAAAATGCAAAGAATAAGAAAATTTGTACACTTGAATTTAATAAATGAATTATTGGAAAAATTGGATTTAATTATTTGAAAGTATAATAACTTCACTTTTAAATGGTTTAAATGAATTATTTTCTATTATAATATAAACCATTTTTAAAAGGTAATTAAAGTTGAATAGTTGAATTTGAATTCAAATAGTGATTTGAAATGAGATTTTGAATGATATTTTGATATATTGAAATGTTTGGAAATGATTTGATCCTTATTTTGATTAAGATTTGAATTTGAAATGATATTTTATTTTTAAATTATAAAATACTATTTTAAAATTTATAACCATGGGTATACTTCTTGTGTGCCATTTGATTTCCTTGTGATTGTTTTGATACACACCTTGAATTAGAAAGTGTGGCTAGAGGTGAGCGATTACTGCAGCTCTGCGCTAACCTAGTCACATTTACACTGTTATTTGCATTAATTACTTTAATATGGGTATTTCTGTGATAGTGTTTATTTTTGCTTAATTGATGGTTTACCGAATCCTTAAAGGAAAAGCAATCCCAAGCATCCTTTAAGTTATTGTGTATTGCTATTACAGTTCACTCGAGTTGGTTTACATTGTGCAAGTATGTATGACCTGACTCGAGTGTTTGTGTTTTACTTTACGCTCGAGTCAGCCAGAGAGCCACTGCTTTGAATTCACCTTATGGAGCTAGAGATTTGTTGGAGCTTATCTGACCATCTATTAGTCTATTTCTGATCCAGTTATTTCCTATTCGGTATTGCTTCTGCATTGTGATTTATGTATCCGGACTTCTATTGTATCCACTTTTTAAACTACGATATTTTTTATATGTTTTGAGAGTATGTAGATAGTAGCTTTATGAACTACTATGGTATTTTTTTCCGCTGCGAGTTATTCTGATATTTCTGTGTCTGTGATTCTGTGTTTGATTTTATTTGCTCCAAATTTTATTACAATCTGTTATTTTGAATTATTCAAGTCCGACGTGTGTTGATTTTTGTCGATTTGAATGGTCCAAAATAGTGGGTCGTTACAACGGTTCTCCTTCTCATTATCTTTAAGAAAACCATGGTATCTCTTTGGTGCACGGGATTCCCTATTAGACCTTCGAATAGGTTACATGTTGTCATTTACAACTGAACATGGTTCTCCCACTGGTTCGACATAAGTGTTTACTTCATGGATCTTATCCAAGTCTACAATTTTGTTGTTAATTTCCTTTGACAAAAATTTCTTTTCTAAAAGGAGAGCGTGCCAAGTAACAATAATCTTTTGTTCCTCGATATTGTAGAGTATATATCCTATTGAGTTTTGGGTATCCTACAAACTTACACAATATCTATCTTAACTCTAGTTTATTCGGACCAATGTGCTTTACGTATGCCGGATAATCCGACACCTTCAAGTACTTGAGTTAGGGTTTCTTACTATACCACATATCATGGGTGTTTTAGGAATAGATTTAGTGGGCAATAAGTTCAACATATCTGCTAGGATTTCTATTGCATATCCCCAAAAGGATAGAGGTAACTCAGCTTTACGCACCACAGAACTAACAATATCTAATAGGGTTCGGTTTCTTTACTTTGACACACCATTATATTGCAGAGTATAGGGTGGAGTAATCTAAGAGATAATCCAATTATCTGTTAAATAATGTTGGAATTACTATCTAATGTACTGAACTTGTTGATAAGATCGAAGAATCATAATCTTATGGCCGGTTGGGTTTTCTGCTACATTTTTATACTCAACAAAATTTTCATATACATCAAATTTGTTCTTCATAAGATACACATATCTCGCTCTTAAGAAATCATTAATGAAGGTAACAAAGTAAGAACTATCATCCTTGATGATTATAGGCATCAGGCCATACATCACTTTGTTCTAACCCTAAAAGTTCGTTAAGTCATTCATTGCTCTCATTGAAGGGGTGTTTGGTTATGACTCATACGTGTCAATTATTCAAAATTTAGCGATGGGACAAAACCTACTATCTTCAGCTTGTATCGTCTCTCACTAATATGACCTAGAATACAATGCTAAAGATAAATATCATTTATATTTTTAGAAGAACTGTTCATAGAACACAGATAATTAGTATTAGTCACATAATGCCATTTTCAAGAACATCACCGTAGAATTTATTTCCATTCAAACTAATGTTTATAAAATCATTCATTTTTATACTCAACAAAATTTTCATATACATCAAATTTGTTCTTCATAAGATACACATATCTCGCTCTTGAGAAATCATTAATGAAGGTAACAAAGTAAGAACTATCATCCTTGGTGATTACAGGCATCGGGCCATACATCACTATGTTCTAACCCTAAGAGTTCGTTAAGTCTTTCATTTCTCTCATTGAAGGGGTGTTTGGTTATGACTCATACGTGTCAATTATTCAAAATTTAGCGATGGGACAAAACCTACTATCTTTAGCTTGTATCGTCTCTCACTAATATGACCTAGAATACAATGCTAAAGATAAATATCATTTATATTTTTAGAAGAACTATTCATAGAACACAGATAATTAGTATTCGTTACATAATGCCATTTTCAAGAACATCACCGTAGAATTTATTTCCATTCAAACTAATGTTTATAAAATCATTCACACAATGATATATATATATATATATATATATATATAATCTCATACAATCTAGGAACAAACATAATTCCACAAATAAAGTTTTACAAATAGCAATTATTTAATATCAATACTAATTCACTAGACAAACATAAATGATAATCTCCTACTGCCATTGCATCTAAGAAAGATCCATCGACAACTTGGAGTCTCATTTCTCATTTTGCTACACGATGTCAGTTCTTAATCCCTATAACAAATTACATAGATGAGTACTAGATTTAGTATCTAAAATCCAAGACATTTTTCTGATACAAAATAATTTTGAATCATAAATTTACATGATAGAGCTACAGAACCATTCCTCTTTCTTTCTCTTACAAGCTTTTGGTGACTAGGATAGTTCCTTTTCCAATGACCTTTCTTGTGGCAGTGGTGACATTCACTATTGTCATCGGTCTTCTTACTTTTCTTATTCTTCCAATCTTCTCTTTTTCTCTTCTTTAAACCTTTTGAAGATGATGCACCACCCATTATAGCAAGCGCAGTACCTTGATCTTTATATGTAGTATAACGACCCAATTTTACGACTTTCGAAAGTCGACATTAATACGTCCACTGTATCAAATGCCGCACAATCGAATGCCGGAAAACTGAACCGTTAGGGTTTAATAAGAAGAAGATAGAAGAAGAAATAAAAACAGTAACAGAATCTCATATATCGCAGCGGAAACAAATATAATAGTTAAATGAATATTCTTTAAAACAAGGAATCATATCTGTTATTACAATACAACACTAGAGTTTACAACGACACCATTTAACACTAGGCATTTACAACATCTAATCCATATTAAAACTGGACTTACAACAATCCCAACATAGCGAATAATACATAGTATAATGATACGTCTCGCCATCCAACTTGCCTTCAGGTCTCCACTGCAACTCTTTTTCGACTTCGCTCTAGAATAATGATAACCTGACTCTAGGCTGTCCGTGTGGAAAATTATGGGCACCAAGAGTTTAGAAAGGGAACAATAAACTCCAGGTCAGTCATAGGACTGGTGTGAGATCTTAAAAAACAGTTATTTTCACAAAGAAAATAAAAAGAAATCCGCTATGCTTTTTGGAAAATGAAACTACCATAAGGCCTCCCCACACACACACAATGCAAGCGAACAATTGGTGGAGATTACTCCTTATGATAGTCAAATATGCTTGATACGCAAAATCCTTTTTGATAATCTTATTATTAGTGCATAGTGTGGAAAACATTTCGAAAGTATAATATTAATCTTAGCCAGCATAGGTACCATTATATTATGCCTGCTATAGCTACCTCCTGAGGAGGCAGGTTATACAATTGCAATCGTAAAGGGCTCGTATTGTTTCTTTGGATTTCCAACAAATGGTCAGGTTAAGGAACTTCCTACTACCGCATGGGTACGCCTCTGGAGAGACGCCCCGAGTACATAACCAGCTCTCTACCAACACAAGGCCGGGTTACCTCTGTAACTAGGTAACTACAACACAAGTATGCCATCCTCTGGTCGTTTGTGACCTTTATCCGAGGATCCTCAACCACAAAGCAACAACCACAAAGTATAATAAATTTGCAGCAACCACATAGGTAAAATATCTGGGCTCCATACCATGATACTACCCTTTTCCAAAAGGAAATGACATACCCTCAAGGGGCGCTACCCCCAAATAACCTTGCCGCATCCTTCCTGTTTCGACCATTTTCAGGTTATGAGATCCGACGAGGTCTCGTCCACAATGCTACACTTTTCACAAAGTCATACTTCGATCAACAAATGATCAGCAACACTTCGTATGCCACACTACCAAATTGGGAGTATATCACTAATAACCATAAACTACATAACCGATGAGCTCGTGCATTTCAGAGAAGGGTCTTAAGCTAAGAGAATAAATTCTCCGCCACCAACAGAAATGTATTTGATAGAAATCAGCATTATATCTCAAAGTCTAATGTCAGACACACATCCATACAAGTTCGTTCTGGGATCGAACGGAACCGAAGGCACTTCCAAAGAAGCCCTTGCAATCCGGATGTTCACTAATCACGTTCGGAATCCCCATAACAAAGGATGATAGAATCTCTATACCGAAGCAACCCGGTGAAGAGACATTCGATAGGTAATCCTTTCATTTTCGAAAATACCTGGTCTTCAACACCGTCTTCAAATGCAATCCCATTTCGTCGTATCATTATTCGAAATGGGTTTTATAACACAAAGTCCTCTTCCGGCTAATCCGAATAAAGAGCGCTTATTTTAAAAATAAGTGTTGAATTCAAATTTCAAACAAATCACAACAAATTTCCACTATGATCTTTTAATAAAAGATCCATCACAATCACAAAGGTTCGATGTGGTTTTCGAATATCCATTTGGAATCCGACCTCCGGTCGCATCGAAATTCAAATGTCTTTTAAGGTCCAATATTGATAGTCGGTTATTTAACTATCAGTCAATATTCACAACAATCACTATCAAACAATATTCACGACAATCACCCAGATTTAAATATTTTTTCCCAAACTATTTATTTACAAAATATCTTTGCAAGATACAATTTTTTATAACACTTCATCACTTTGAAAACAAATTTCAAATTACGTTCCATATTTCAACCATTTGAAAATAAATTTCAAATCATTTTCCTTACGCAGAATATATTTCCAAATAATTATTCATTTCTACTGAAAATCTGCTGAGTTCAAATGCTTTAAAATAATTCAAATTACTTATCCAAAATATACTTGGAAACATTTAGAATAGAACTATTTCTAAATACTTATCTAAATATTAGATATGAAAATATTATACTGACACCTCATATAATACTTTAAGTCCAAACTAATTTGAAAATAAAATTAGTAGATAGAGTATAAATATTTAAATAACTATTTCTAAACCAAATATCAATTTAGTCTTTAGAATAATCCCTTCTATAATTAATTAAATAAACCTTTACTTTAAAGATTTAAAACAATTCCCAAAAATAATTTCTCCAACAATATTCTTTCAAATCAATTTCTAGAACTTTTAAGTTATACTTCAAAAGCTACTTTAAAAATATACTCGGCTTTTCAGGGAAGAATTCTCTTTCCATTTCAAAATGGCCCATTTAAATCAAATAATAAATCTTCTCGATTTATTTTAATTTACATTCCAAATCTGTAAATTTCTTTCCACACTTTAAAAATAAACCGATATTTATTTTTAAAACAAAATTCCCTTTTCTTTATAATATTTCCATTGTGAATTTTAAACTTTCAAATATCCACTAATATACGATTTTCAAATCGTTTTCCAAATATACACTTTCAAATACCAAATCAAATTTCAATTTGATTTCCCAAAGATTCATTTTTAAACACCAAATAAATTACCAAATTGATTTCCAAAATCATTTCAAACACCAAATCAATTTTTCAATTTGATTTCTAAATTTATTTCCTTTTAAAATAAATTTCTTTATCTCTTCCAAATTATTTAAAATCTGAATTTTAAATAAATCCTTTAACCATTAAACAATATTACTTAAACCCATTTATTAAATTCTTTCCTGCAATTTTGAATTTATCTAATAGATTTTCAAAAATAAAACTTTATCCTTTTAAAACTCCTTTTAAATTTATCCAATTCTCAAAAATAAATTTTTACTGTAAACTTTCAACTTAAATTTCAAAAATCCAATTTTATTTGTTTCCAGTATCCTACAATACCAAAAATATATTCGGCTAAACTATAGCCTTCAACGATTTTAATCACAAATATAATCACACAGAGATTATAAATAATCAACACACAACATATGAAACAAATTCAGTATTTGAGGAATCCAATTGGATCCCTCCAACCTGTTTCCCTGCATCCACAGACATTAGCACAACAATTAAATAACATTTGCACTTCGAGGTGGAATATCGCGGTATATGGGATTTTATATAATATCATCCGTTATAATGCTGCGCATAGGGTCTCATCCTCTATATAATGCGGAAAATCAATCACTGCAAATACATATATAATATCAATTCCACTTCGAGGTGGAATATCGCGGTACATGGGTTTAATATAATATCACCCGCTATTATGCGGCGCATAGGGTCTATTTCAATACAACTGATAATAATTTATCATTCAAGCACACAATCAACAATTTTAAATTTAACTATCACAATTCAACAATCAATCAATAACTGAAATTTTCAATTATTGTAATTTGAGTGAGAAGATTTCACCTTTAATAATGCATGCAATCCATTTCCAATTCGACTTGTTTTTTCCACGATTTTTGACCTTGTATAAATATCAGATGATTTAATTAATATTCGAAATAATTCGAACAACTCAGTTGCCATTTTAAATTTTAGTTCAACTAATATTTTTAATTTTAAACTAATGATTTAATTTTAAACAAAGAATTAAATTTTAAACAAATTTATTTTAATAAATTTATTTAACTAAAATTAAATTTAAAACTAAATTTAATCCAACATTTATTTTATAAAGTATTCTTATCGATTAAAATAATTTAGTAAGTTTATAAACAGATTAATCCTATATTAAATTATTTAAAATAATTAGTAATTGAACAAATACACACATGTATACTTATTTCATTTTTTTATTATATAAACAGTACAGAAATTTTTCTTTGCTATAAAAAAAATTATTTTCTGCGTGTATAAAAAAAATTGAAAACTATATTATATTTTTTTCTTTTCAGATACATGAACATTTACATAATCAAAAATAAATAAAAAATAGTCATCTCACCGCCGTAGCTCCCAGAGACTCGAGAACGACATCGGCCACCATCCAAACCCTAATCCAAGCGTGCCTTCACCAGCGAATGCCATCTCGTCGATCGCAACCTCAATGTCACGCGTCCAAACCACTACATTGCCTTTGATTGACGACAAACCTGGAACACACGCGACCCCAACCACACTTCCCTCGTGCGGTCGCCTCCCTCTTGCTTACCGGACTTGAGCATAATCGCCACAGTCGTGCGCGACGACCCCCTTCCAGATCCATATGACGCACGAAATCGAGAAGAACGAATCGCCACCATTCCCGATCGCGATTCCCATTTTGATATCGAATTTGATTTGTCTGCCCTTTTTTATACGAGCATTGATTTTGATTTGGTTCCTTCGAACGAGATTTGCAACCCGCGGCCATTTGCATATTTTTTTGGTTTTTGATTTCGTTTGTTCGGCCATTGTCTACTATTTTGAATGAAGATAGTTTTTTCCTTTCTTCTTTCGTTTGTTTTAATTTTTTTTCCTTTTGATAAAACTTTGTTGAAAATGTAAAAGAAGAAGAACACGTGTTATAATCATACAGAAGAAAGGACACACGTATTTGATAAGAGAGAAACGTGTAATTTGCCTTGAGAAACTATCATATTAAACATATATAGTATTTTTAAATTCAAATTCAAATTTAAATCATATCAATTTCGCAACTCAAAATCTCGATCTCTAATCGAGGCATGTCGCTAGAAGTTTATAATGTTAAACCCCTATTCCAAACGCAATGGAAATGGTTTCGAGTCCAAAATCGATCGTATGGAGAAGATAGCTTTCCGGACCAGTTAAAGTATCGAATTTTTTGATTTAAATTTCTGCGCGTTTATCGACCGTATGACCAAATGATCACTCCAAATACTACGAAAATTGAAATCCGATAATAATACAATATTACGGATCCGATGGAACTGGTTTCGTCGAAATCCAGACTGTGCCTTGGAAGGCTATTTTCAAATATCGATTTAAACAAGATAAATTCAAAACTAAACAAAACATTTTTAAATTCAACTCTGGAGCTTCTATTATCTTTAATATCATCAATATAAATTTTCGAAGCCTTGAAAATATTTTTAACAAGCATAAAACCGAAGTTTCAAATTTTTAACCAACTTTAATATATTAAATTCAATAATTTAATTTCCAAATTCATAGTTAGAAATTGAAATTCAAGTTAAAATAACTTCCAAATATTTAAAATCAATTAGATATTTCAATTTCAAATGTTCAAAATTCTAGGTCGTCACATGTAGACTCGGCCTACTTCAATATATTGAGGAGCACTACGAGATCTCATTCAACTGGTTCATATTGTAATTCAGTATGAATGGTTCATACTGAGGTGTAAGTGAACTAATGATTAAATCAACTTCTAAATCATTGCTTATCTGCACATCCAATTGTGAAAGCCTATCAATATAGCATGTTTTCATTAGTATGTAACTGTCTACCTTATGTCTTTTAGTAATTTTGGTACCGAACAACTTCTTCATAATCATATCCCTTGTGGAACGTGGCTGTTCACCAAATATGTCCTTGAGACTATTAAATATCTCATGGACATAAAAAAAAAATCATGTTGCCTTTGCAATTGCTTGGCTAACGTAGATAGCACGAGAAAGTGGGCGATTTCTAGGTCAAAAACCCATTTCTCATAAGCAAGTCCAAGTTTGGGGTTCACATCATCAACAGGTTGTTCTTTAGGTTCATATGTAATAGCCAACCAAAGGCGCTCGTAAGTCAACACTGTCTTAATCGCTCTTATCCAAGCAATATAGTTTGGTTCATTCAGAAAATAGTTTTGGAGTTAATTTTTTATGCAAGTTCTAATTTGCAGATTATTAAGATTATATCATAGTATATGTTCTTAAAAGATTCGTAAGGTTAAACTTTACGTTTCATTTTACTAATAAGCTCCCATTGGCCTTTTATGTTTTGGCAAACCCAAGTTGAAACAATGAAATCTTTCAACTTTACTAGTAGATGTTAAGATTCGTCTATCTTATAATTCTGGTCTTGAGTTTTCTCAACAAGTCATAGCTCCACAGAAGATGGACAACTCCTTATCGGTTGTATTGTATACAACTTCTAATCTATGGTACCTTGCCCTAATTTCACTTTGACATTGAGTTTTCTCAACAAATCAAAATCAAATTATTCACTCGCACCCACCATATCGCGACGACCTAAGTATAGTATGTGTACCTTGAGTTTGCTCAACAAATGCATATAGTTATCTTACCTCATTTATTTAATATATTATTAATACTATACAGTACATCCATAACTTGAGTTTTCTCAACAACTAAGGAGCATGCAAACAATTTATTAATATATGGTAGAGAACAACATTATATTGAAGATTCATAATCCTCAATATATTAGATTGAGTGATATCGACTTATGGAATATTATATTTTTATGAGACATCATCGTGATTTAAGTGTCGGGTGCATCGAGAATCACGGTATATGTACATTTATGTGTGTTTTTATTCCTTAAGTCTATTTAAGATTTCTTAATGTTCCACCTTCAGTTTATACATTCATATTATATAAGTATAACCTTTATATTTTTGTTAGCTTATATAATACTTCATTAATTTTTAATTAATTAAATATTTAATAAATTGTTTATTATTAAATTTTAATATATTATATTAAATATTTATATACACTACCTTTATAGTGATGCACATATATCATATATATATATATATATGTCTTTTAATATATTAATTAATTTATATAATTAAACTATTTAATTAAATTTCATTAATTTTTAAAAATCATTTAATATGTACATACATGTGTAATTATATTATCGTAAACATTTCAAGACAACATAACACATTATGTAATTATATTATCGTAAACATTTCAAGACAACATAACACATTATGTAATTATATTATCGTAAACATTTCAAGACAACATAACACATATCGCTATATATTATACATGTATATGTGTATGTTGTTTAATTGACTTATTTAATTAATTTAATTCTTTTATTAGTCTTGCTAATAAACATAATTTTGACATTAATTTTAATTATTTTAAAACATTTTGAATTTTTTATTATATTATAATTTATATTATATATATATATTATATTTAACTTTTAAATTTAAAAGCTATATTTTTAGTTTTCAAACAATTTTGAAAATTAGCTCAAAGCCCAATTCAAATTGAACTTTCTTATTAGAGACAAACTTTAGGCTTACTTATTCTACGAGCTAGGTTAGTAGCCAAGTAGGCAAGAGTACTTGATTACTCAAACCTAATCCTTCGACACTTCCTTTCTAAATACCATCCTACCTAGGCTTTGAGATTAAGTAGTTAAATGTAACACCAACTAATTTGGATCACCTAGGCTGTTTATCTACATTGAAACTGGGCCAGCTTGTAGAGGAGTAATTGTTGTTTTAATTTTTTTTACCTATTTTGACCTTTAATGGGCCTAGCACGCTAATTTATATAGAACTTTTCTAAATTTTCTATTGAGTAAAACAATATTTTATTTTGATTTATAAATATATTTTATTTTATACAATTTGTATTATATTTCATTTAGTGTATCATATACACATATGTATGTGCGTGTATGTGCAATATGATAATGTGTACAAGGTTCGACATGCCCATATATAGATGCTGGCATTTACACCGCAAAGAACTTGTTGCCACTGTGTGTAAACTAATATATTGTCAAAATGTGTGTGTATATATGAATCAATTATTATATATATATATATATATATAATATATGTGTGCGTGTATTTTAAATATTGATAATAAATTATTTGTATAAATCATTTATGAAATACATGTGTAAAGATGTAATATAATTAAATTCCAAAATTGTTTTTAAATATTAATTTATAAAATAATTTAAAGCCTTTGTCATATACTATGAAAACTAATAATTTTTTTAATTTATACATATACGTTGATATATTATATATATACACATATAACTATTTCGTGAATACACACATACATTAATACATGCATGCATGCATACATACGTATATATATATTATACACATATTTTCTGCTGCTCACGGTCATGTAAACATATTTTTTAATTGCTTTCAATTTAAATGAACTTTAAAAATTAGATCCCGATGGAAATAATAAAAATAATAATATTAAAAAATCTATTTCAAATCAAAATGCATATTATATATTATGTAATTTTTTTCATAATATTATATTATTTATAAATGTAATATAAACATATTTTGTTTGTTTAACTAATCTTAAATCAAATAAATACTTATATATTTATGCAATAACAATTTTTTTATCGTCGAATGGCTTTTAGGTATGTACAAAATTTAAAAAAATTAAACATATATTTCTTATGATCTAATATTTTATAATTAGATTTGATTCATAAAGTTGTTTAATAATTATATTTTAAAAGTAATTTTTTTTATTGTGGGCAATAATAAGATATCTAAAAAAATTATGCACATACATATATAAACATCGACATATGATAATATAGTAACATACCGATTCGTGGTAAGGTCTACTAAGCTAACATAAGATTGATTGATTTACTAAGCAATTAAGAACATTAATAAATCAAAAGTATACCTCCCACCACAGGCCAAGAGATCATACTTTAAGTGGATGAAGTGGCTTCGAAATTCCAAGTTCAAGAGTTGCTGGATTCCAAACTGCGTTACCATCGATGATCAAATCAAAGTGTTTTGATTTGATTTGTGCTTAGAAATTTTAAGGTTTGGAAAGAGGCATTTATGGCTAAAATTTACAGGTAGGAGGAGGATCCAAAAAGTCTCTTTTGAATTAATAGAGAGTGGCTTGTTTAAAAGGAGATAAAAGAGTGAAAAATGAATCATAATTCCTAATATCTCTCTTACCATTTCCACTTTATTTTCATTAAAAATCACCAAGCCACATTATATATGGTCGGTCTCCTTATGCAAGCGTCGTAGTAGAAATTCCAATCCCCTTTGGGCTTCAAAAACAATTCCAACCCTAAACGATGTTCGTTGCATTTAAATCCATTGCATTTAAATCCAAATTTAAGCGCGTAGTGATATCATATATCGACCAATATAATTATAAAAATTATAAGTACACGATCTAACATTGTTCAACACATCAAAAATAAAATTTTATAATTAATAATTCATAAATATTTATCAATTTAATTAATTACAACAATTACAAATTATTTTAATCGGGTGGTAAAAAGAATATTCAGCATTTCGATTGTGTGAATCTTAGGTATAAATTTGGTCTACAATTAATATCAAACAATTTGAATACTAACGTTTACACGTCGCTTGCCAGGTGTTGCGACATTATGGCCAAATTTATCGCTTATTTGGTCCTGATAAAATCCGATTTTACTTTATTAAGCGTTACCCAGTGGTGGCAATTGTTACACCAATACGCTTCATCAAAACTATATCACTTTTGACTTAGGTAAATTGGTAATGGTCAAAATTCCAATAACATCGATATTCAACTCCATAGTACAAACACAAAGTCCTTGGTTTAACAATAATAATAATTATTAACAAACTATTCTGTCTAGAGATTTTGACTTTGAGCCGACTTCAGTTTGTTATGATACTAACCTCATATAATTGATGATACGAATCTTCTCTTAAATAGCATTTCACTTCCAGTATATCCCCTCAGTCTAACTATAGCATTCGATGGACGTCGTATGTAACAACCCAATATTTTTTGAAATTTATTTTATTTGTTTTAAATTATTTTTATAGTGAAGTAGAAATTTTTCTAGAATTAAGGGTGATTTATTGAAATTTTCAGGTTCTGTTTCCTATTTTTAAGCAATTTCTTCAATTCTTTTGATATTTCCTATGAATTTAATTATTTATTTTACTTTGAAAATGTTTTAAAAATCATTTTATTTCAAATTTTGTCTTGTAATATTTTTAAAATGAAGTAAATAATTTTCCAAAGCCATTGGTAATTTTCTTGTAATTTTATGTCGCGTTTGCTATTGTTAAACAATTTCTTTATTCCTTTTTCTATTTTTCCCCAATTTAATTATTTATTTTATTTTGGAAATGATAAATAAATTAATTTATTTCAAAGTTTCACTTCATAATATTTTTAAAATGAAGTTGATATTTTTCCAAGACTAGTAGTGATTTATTTGTAATTTCTGGACACTGTTTTGTATTTTTAAGTAATTTCTTTCATTCTTTTTATGTTTTCTTTAAAATTAATTAATTATTTTCTTATATTTTTACTTATTTCTGGTTTTTAAAGTATATTTCTATGTTATTTTGTTTATGTGAAAATTAAAAAGAAAAGGAAATGCCAAAGGTTTAAAAAGTTACAAAACTTAAGGCTTTTCACCTTCAAAACTCTTCATTTCCACAACTCCTTATTTATGTGCATTTTTGGCCGTACACTATTTTTCTTAGCCATGTATTTCCATTACATTTCACATGAAAAATTCCTCAGCACTTCATTTCTCATGGCTTCAACAAATATTGGCAATGGCCTCCATCATTTTCTACTTTTATTCTTATTTTCTTTAAATTTTTGCCTTGTTTCTCTTCTTGTTTAGATCGTCCTTCCCCTTGTTCCACGACCACCACCACCCTACATCTCTTCCATACCTTCACCACCATTTAATCCACCAGCCATGACCTTGGCCGAACCCACCTTGATGGCCAAACCCTTCAAATTGCAACCTAAATGCCTAAAAAACAATGTTGTTGACTACTACCTGCCATACCACTTCATCCACCACCCTAATCACCACCATAGCCGCCGCCGCCACCTCTGACCTGACCACCACACACCTCGCCAACCTCTGTCCAGTTATGGTGCACCCACATGCCGAGCACACTTCCCATGGCCGAGCCTTTTAGCCAACCAAAACTTCACCTTTTGCCTAAAAATCCTTCCACCTCCTCATGTATAAAACTCCACCTTGTTCATGCCATGAACCCGACCTATGCTAGCCCAAACCTGAGCCAAAACTTGAAAAAATCTGAACCAAACTATACCCTAGGCCGTGACAAAAGTTTGAGTAAGCACGAAAAAAAGTTTGGCAATTTATTTCTCTTTTAGTTCAAAGTTATTGCATTATAAAGTTGTATTGAATTGTGTTGTTTTGATTGTTTGTTTTAGGTTGTACACAAGTGTTGTAGCTTGGATTCGCTCTCCACTCAAGTCCGTAATCGTGTCATCATGCTTTGTTTTCTGTTGTATCTTTGGTTTTGAAATCTTCAGCAATTAGAGGTGATTAAAGCTCACATGACAATTATACTTGTGCAGTTGTAGAAAACAACAACTAAATGTGTAGAAAATATTTATGATGTTATAACTGCCATGTGATTTTATATATACGATGTTAAACATGTAAAATTGCATATCATCTCACTTGTTACATGTCATATCACCTGTTATTGTTAAACTGTTCATTTAAATCTATTTATCACACTGCAAGTTCCCTGTAGATTAGGTTCACTATGGGTTGAAATGATACATACCCGAACGGACTTTAAAATAAGGAAAATTCGTTTTGGGCTGAAATGATAGGCCTGAATGGTTTTTAAATTATTTATTTTGACTTGGGATTGCGGGTTTGAAATGATGGAACCCGGATTTTATTTGTAAACTGCGGATTGAAATGATATATATCCGTATCACTTGATCTAGGTTAGAAAACTATATATAGGCCTGTGGTTATTTTATAAGTTTTCTGGAAATTTTTAAGTAATTTTAAAAGTGTGTATATATATATATGAAATTTGATTGAGATTGGATTTTTAATTATTAAGTATAGAAATTTGGAATTTTCTATAAGTTAAAATGTTGGAAAAAAATTGAATAGTTGCATTGAATTTTGGAATATAACTTAAGTGAAAATTGGAATTTTGTTCAATAAAATTTAGTTATATAAACAAAAATTGAAAATTAAAAATTTATTTGAAAAAAAGGAGGAAAATTTAATTGTTAAGTTGTTTATTTAAAATGTGAAGAGTCGGAAAATTTACACTTGAATTTATTAAAGGAATTTGTTGAAATTTGATTTAATAATAAGGAATTTATTATGATAAAAGTAATATGTTTAATGATATGTAATGAACATTTTTAATGTTAAATTATGATTTTAGAATGTTTAAAGAGTTTAAAATGAAGTTTATTATTTGTTGGAAATACACTAAAAATCTGGAATTCACTTTTAATAGCATTCAGAAATGCTATAGTTTCTGAATTGAACTAAAATTGAGTAAAAAGAGCTATTATAGCATTTCTGAAATGCTGTAGTTGCTGTAGTTGAACTATAAGCTAAAATTGAACTCAGATCTATTATAGCATTTTTGTAAATGCTATAGTGGTCTACTGTCTTTGCAGAAATGAATAAAAACCCTTGTTTTGTAACTTGAGCTATTACAGCATTTCTGGAAATGCTATCTTTGCTGTTTTGAGCTAAAATTTAACTAGAACTGATTTTTAGCAGCAATTTTTAAGTGGTTCCTTTGCTGAATTAAAACGTTTTCAAGTGTAACTTATAACAGTTTTTTTTCTAAATGCTGTGAAAGGCTGAAATTTGAATAATTATGAGTTTTGACTTAGTAAACGAACTCCGAATGACTTGAAACTTTTAAATTAAAATACTTCACTTGAAAGAATAATAACCTCACTTTTAAATGATTTAAATGAATAAAATAAATTGGAAAATGAATCATTTTAAAGGATGATTCGAGTTGTACTAAATGAATGTTATCTTTGAGCTTTAAAAGGGTATTAAGTTTGATATTTGAATTTGAATTTAAATAATGATTTAAAAGAGAAGTTTTGAAAGTATATGATATTTTGATATATCGAAATGATTTGGAAATGATTTAATCTTCATGTTGATAAAGAATTGGGTTTTGAAATGATATTTTATATTGAAGAATATAGTATTTTTTTTTAAAGTTATAAACAAGGGTTATAATAATGATTGGTTGGCAAAGAGATCAGAATCGGATATGGACACACTCTCTGTCGATACCGAAAACCACTTTGACAACTGTGTACGCAGTGGAGATTCTAGAATAAAGTAGGATGGTGGTGACGTTCTTATGGTATGTTACGTGGACCCAACTACCGTGAGTCGGCATAAGGTGGCTAAAACAGGAGCGATCTCGGGCCAAAAGGGGTAGCTCCTCTGGTCGGATGCATTTCTTCGATACCATTCTATTACTTTTTAATTGTTTGGTGGCCACCCTCCGATTTTGGGAATGTGTTCTGAGGTGGGTGAATGTGGCTGCTGCGTTACCACCAGCCCGTGTGCATAATTGGTATATCTACCTTGGCATTTCCTTGTGTGCCGTGTCACCTACCATATCGAGCCTTTACTACGACTTTCTATTTGTGTTGTACCTATGCAGTATCTTCTCATAGTCTCCCGGTCAGGAGATCTGCAGGTACTGTATAGACTATTGGCATTATTTGTGTTAAGGTGGAAAATGTAAAGCCTTAACGCTATTTAAAAGTATGTTTATTTTACTGTTACACATTATTATAATAGCGCAATATACTATATAGTAAATAGTTTAACGGATCCTTAGAGGATGGGCGGTCCTAAGCATCTTCTATGTTATTTTTACCTTTACCACAGTTCACTTGAGTTGATTTACATTGGATAATTATATATGTCCTGACTCGAGTGTTTGTGTTTTATTTACGCTTGGGTCAGCCTGAGTTTATTCACATATTTGGATTTCTACTCTCTGGAGGTCTGGAATCGCTGGAGATTTATCAGCCTTTCTAGTTATCTATATTTCAGTTCTTTTGTTCTGTTGTCAGCTTTGTATTAGTGGACTTCTTTGTATCTAGGATTTGATGTCGTATTTACTTTCAGACAGATATTATGTATTTTCTATTTGGTTTTGAGACTTTGTGATAGTAGCTTCATGAACTACTACGGTATTTTATTTTCCGCCGCAAGATATTCTGATGTTCTATTTCAGTGATTCTGTGATTTGATTTTTCATTTGCTCCAAATTTTTATCACAATCTGTTATTTTGTGCTATTCAAGTCCAACATCTGTGGATTATTGTCGATTTGAATAGTGGAAAATAATGGGTCGTTACATCGTACGATGATTTGACTATAATCAAATTGGAGCTTTCATATTGAAGATCCACGGTATTCCCAAGTTAAGAGAACTGCGTAAATTAGTAACAACGATATTTTCTATTTCACCTTAGTTATATTAACTTACAGAAAACTCTTAAGTGATTACACCATTGTTATCAAATAACTATCAACCCCTTAGTTTCCACAGTGCTCATGAGAAATACAATGCCCAACATTTGTAGAATGTTACGTACTCTAGTCTTAAAGGATGCACTGTAACGACCCGAATTTTAGTCATTTGAATTTGAAATATTTAATTCATTTTAAATATTAAAAAATTAATTCCCTAGACTAAATATTTCAAATTTCAAATATGTGATTTATTGGATAATTTAATAATTGAAAAATATTTAAATAATTGAATCTTGGATTTTAAGTGGATAAAAATGATTTAAATGCTTATTAAATATCTATTTGTTAAAAACGAAAATAATAAACTTTTAAATTGGATTCAAAAGTGATTTAACTGATTTTGAAAATAACTCGTTTGAATTAATAAGTAAAAATAGCCTTCTAGGACAATGTCGGGGATTTCGGCGAAACCATTGTCATTGGGTCCGTAATAGTGAATTATATTACGCCGTCAAATTTCATAGTGATTAGACGTAGTTTTTGGTCATGCGGGATTGAAACGCATTGAAATTAATATTAAAAATTCAATATAATAATTGGGTTCAAAAACCTATCTTCTACATATGATCGAATTAGGCCTTGGAACTAGTTCCATTGCGTTTAGAATATAGGTATAACATATTAAATGATAAGCGGCACATCTTGATCGTGGTTCGAAATTATATAGCTAGATTTTTTGAAATTAAATTATATATATGTATATATATGTGTGTGTGTGTGTGTGTGTGTATACATATATATTGATTCAACCATTCATCTCAAGTCCACCCCCACTGCCATGTTCAATCTCGATCAACCACCCCATACACGAGACCATAGCTTCGTTCAGTTTAGATACTCCCTCCCTCTCTCGTTATTTGATAAAACTAGGGAAAGAAGAAAAAAATATGCTCAGTAACAAAATCGAAAAACCTATTTTCCCTAAGCTATATATGTGTATTGCTTGAATCCAGTGGTTGCGTAAGCTCGAACATGAGCAGTTATGGAAGATGAAAGCTCATAGTAGCTAGGGTTTGGTTTTCTGCAATTTAGAGGTTGAGTTGGGTGTTTCGGTGATTGGACTCGAGTTCGTCATGGAGAGAAGCAGCTCCAGTGAAGTTTTTGGCATTCGGGGTGGTCGACAGTGGTTTCCATCCATTGTACAAACGTCGAAAAAGGCCATGGATGCGATTGCCTAAGGTGGTACGGAGAAGGGTTTACGGCATCGAGATGGTGGAGCTCAGGGAGAGATGGAGTTTGGTGGTGGTTTCAGGATTCTTCATGGAGGAACGGAGGAGTGGTGGCCAATCGAAGTTGCGGCCACAGTGAGGTTATATACTAGAGGCGACCATTCTAATTGTGAAGGAGATTATTGAATTGTAATAAGAGTTTAAGTATGTAATTAGTTTATTTTATTTTTATTAAATTATCGAAACTTATAAAATTAATAACTCCTTCATACCAAGCCCGATCGAGACGAAACTTTTTGGGTTGCACTCGTATCGATGAGTGCTTCGCGATGGAACTGGATTAGATGAATTTGGAGACTATGGAAATTTGGGCTAAAATCGAACGTCGTTGGATTTTAGTTCCAAACTAAAATACCTCGGTGACAACAGAAAATCCGATGAGTTAATCTCACCTTTTTGGTTAACTAATATGATATGTATTTGATAAAAATCATTGTATGACTTTTTGGGTGAATTGCAATATTTATATTAGTTGGATTGAATATTCTCGCCTATTAGAGCGGATGAGACCCTATTATGTTCCCGTGTAAGAGTGGATGACCCTTTATATATGAATCCTGCCTCGAAGTAGTTGATTTTTATTTTATGATTATATAACATTTGTGTTGCAAAAGGAAGCAGGTTGGAGGGATCCAACATGATTCCTCGCTATTATTGAATTGTTTAATGATTTTCCTTTTATATGATTTATTGAATAATAAATATGATCATGGACACTGTGATTATATTGTCATTATATGTTTGAAAATAAAACCCAGTAGTGATAAGAAAAATCAGTATCGATATTGGTTAAGTATTGGATGGCTATTGACCTCAAATAAGTATTTTGAAAATACTATAAATTGCCATTTAAGTCGGAATTGGGTTTTGAGACAAGCAATGATTTTTAAATCCGAAATTAGGTGTACATGTTTTTAAGGATTTATTTTTAGATAATTAAATATATTAATATTGTTTGAGTTATTAAATTATAAATACTAATTTAAGGTTATCTAATTATAATAATGTTCTTTTAAAGTTATTTAATTATATTAAAATTGTTTTAAAGTTATATAATTATATTAATACCGTTTAAAGTTACTTAATTATCTAAATATTGTTTGAAATTCATTTGTTTATAATAAATATAGTTTAATTATTTATCAAAAGGTTAATAAATTGGAAGATTATTATTTAAGAATAATTATAGTTTGGAATTTATAATAAGGATTTATTAATGTGGTTTTGAAATAAATTATTATTATTTATAGAATGGTAAAGATTAATTATTATTATTATTATTCCTTTAACAGTATTTTGGAATGATTAATTATTATTTTATGATATTTAAAGTTAATGATTTTCATTTATTTATTATGTTCATTGTTAATAATTATTATTATATAGTAATGTTTTGAAGTAAATGATTTTAATTATTTATAAATATTTTCGAGACTATAAATAGAGTTGAAAGACTTACATTTTATAAAGAAATTTATAAAATGGATTGTAGACTTAAGGAAGGGTTATTTGCAAGGAGAAAGTGTTTATAAATAGTTAGATGTTTATAAACGAATTTTAGAAATAGGTTTATAGATTTATAAAAGAAGATTTTATAATGGTTTATGGATTCATAAAGGATCTATAAGTGATTTTGAAATGTATAAGAAGCTTATCAAAGATTGAATTTTTATAAAGGAATCATAAATGGTTTTTGGGAGATTTATAAAATGATTAATAAATGGTTTGGAGAATTGTAAGGAAATTTATAAATGATTTGAGAGTCGAATGAAAAGAGATTCTTTCTTAGTTTTGTAAATATACTTATAATGTTGGTATAAGTATGTAGGTATTTGTTTTTATTCGTAAAAGGTTTATAAAACAAGGCTAGTGGTCGCTTATATGCTTAACCATTGTTAGTTTTCCTTATGAAATAAATTCCTGATTGAATGTTTGTTGTTCGATAGTTAAATAACCGACTATCGAGATTGGACCCAAACGTAAATTTGGAAATATCTAAGAGAAACACGTGCGCTATATGGCACAGTCATCTCCAATGATGTTGTACTATGCATATTAATCTCGTTTCGTTCTCCTAAGAAAATAACAAGGAAACCCATCTACTAACGGTTAGGTGGTGATCTCCTAAGAAAGAACCAGGTTTGAGTTTACCGGAAATTATCAAACATTGTTTCGAAGAGATCAGGATCGGATATGTTATTCGAAAACCACTTTGATCCAACGAATTTGTTCGAAGTGAAGGCATCATGTCAAGCATGGAATCGAAGATAGAGATATAAAGTACAAGGGCTAATCGCTACTAATCTCAAGGGTGATTTCGAAATGGATGTAATACGAATAGTGCCTTCGGTTTCATTCAAACCAGAACGGACTTGTATGGATGAATGTTATCAGCACATTGTCATTGGAGGCCAATGAGCATTCTAAGTGTAAATCTTCTTGAAAAGTAAACGTAGCCTCAAGCCTCACCAACCGGGAATGACTTAAATAGGGGAGAGGGCTATGTGGGTCGTACCCATTAGGGTATGTCATCGCATTTCTAGATGACTAATCATATTTCCCAATTCAATTATGCATATGAGCTCGGTAAAATGGTTGGGAACAACTGGGTGATGACATATTCAATACTATCCAACAAGAGGTAGGCCAGTACTGTGTTGGCAGGGGTCGTTAGGTACGATTTTGCTACATTGTTCTAGAGGTGTACTGTGACGGACGATACCCCAGTAGCCCAGTCATTATATGGAATCCATTCTCCAATAAGCACCATACTGTTTTAGTTGTACCCAACTATGATGAAACATGAGGTACAAGCATTTCAGCTATATTCATACTTTACTTTGACTCCTAGACATTATTATAATATAAATGGATTTTGTATAAAAATGTTTTGGTTATCGTAAGGTAAAAACCCGTCCATGTTTATGTGCGGCTTGGTGTTACAAGATACTTTTGATTTCAAAGGTTTACATAACTTAAAAATCCAATTGGTTGTGTTTTTCTCAAGCTAGTTTTTCAGACTGACTCAGATGTTAATTTATTATAATGCTCGTGTTAGACCAAGCATATTACAGATTAGTTTAGATGCTTGGAGCTTCAGAGAAGAATTGGAGGCCCAGAGACATATTCACGTACATTGTTTTTTTCTGCTATATTCATTGTTGTGTTATCAGCAATTGTGAGGACGGGCTATTATAACTGTCCATGCTGAATAGGTTAGTATACTCTGATTGATGTTTGTATATACATGTATTACAGTTTTGCTTTTTGTAAGTAGTTATGGTATATTATAGATTATTCGTTCCACTGTGAGGTTCTGTATTATTCAATTTTCTTCTTATCTTCTTCCTTCTTTCTTTTTCCCCAAACAATCGGGTTTTTCGACATTCAATTTCTCGGCATGTAATATCGTGGACGTATTAGTGTCAATTTTCAAGGAATGAAAATCCATTTCGTTACATGCATCGTGTAAGGACCCCACCGCTATACCTAATTATTAAAGAACATTACAAGTAATGTTGCATAATAATATGGAGAATAAGGCTGGCTAAGGGTGATCGAAAGTGAATATATCTATGTACTAAAACTGATACGTCTTTATTACCTTTTGAGGATCTGAGCTAAATTTATTCTACTTGTGCGGTATTAATCCAAGTAATAAACACATCGATAAAAATATTCAAAACAGTGTATAATATAAATAAATCAGAATCACATATCACAGTGGAATAATATACATCATATATATACTAGAGTAGAAGTCTATTAAATATCAGTACTAGAGCCTCATAATATATACATCACATCCAAAGTACTATATCAAGTACACTATGACTACTAGATAATATACATGACATAAACTCCTAAATGTCAATATACACAAGAATGGAGTGAACTAAAATGGTCAGAATAGTCTACTTTAACGCTAGCCCAAAATCCAAAGGTCAACGAATCTCTGTACATGTAGAGTCTCGGCCTGACCCCGAGTATTTTTGAAATAAATAGGTCAGACTATATCAAATAAAGAGATGAGACGTAGATGTCGTAATTATATGACTAAAAACTAATAAAAAGTCATAAATAAAGATATGCTCAAAACCAAACAATATAAATAAGGCATATAATCAAGCTAAACCATCATTTCATAAATTCATATCAAGTCTCAATGGACAATCCTTTAAAATATAGTGATAACAAATTCAAAATTTCTCCAAACCAAAAGATGCTAAATATCCACCTCAAAATCTCTGAAGAAATAATCGTCACTGATAAAATAATAATGGTAGTCATTTATCAGTTTAAACAGCGTCATAGAGTTTAACGTATCAAAATAAATTCGGCCACATAGTGTATAAGTCTTACGTATCAAAATAGACAACAATACGAATTTACCTAACATATCAAAATAGGCAAGAATTATCAAACTATATACCCAAAATAAACTAATAAGTATCAGTCATCTAGTCTATAGACTAATCATGCATGTAACACCTGTCCATGAAACAAAAAGGCCGTCGTATCACACCACAACCGTAACAACCCTGTTTTTAATTAACTATTTAGTTAATTATGCATAGTTAATTTTTAATTTTAATTTGTGAAATTTGAGTGTGAAATTAAATCTAGTTTTTCAAAAATTGATTAAATTAAAATATTGTTGTAAATTTAAATTAATACTAAGATTTATTGTTGTAAAATAGAAATTTGTAATTGATAGTTTATTTTGTTAAAATGAATGAGAATAACTTTTGTTTTAAAAAGTTATATTTAATCATTAAAATATTTTAATATGGATGTAAAATAATAATTTCTAATGTATTAGTAATTCACAAATTTTGTGTAATCAAATTAGTAGGTTATGAAACTTTGTTTAGTGTACAATTAGTGTTTTATTAAGTGATTAAATCAAAATGAAATTAGTAATACTTAGGAATTAGCAACACCTTGCTTATGGGTTCATAACCAAACCCATATGGCCCATTTAGAATTAGTAACCATGATACATTTGAGAAATATATTTTATACGTACATTTCCTTACTCACTTAACCTCTATTTTAAAACCAGAATGCTTCTTCGTCTAACTATGGCAAACTCTACTTCTTAAATCCCCAAAGCAAAGCTAGAAATCAAAGAGCCTTTTGAATTTAATAGTATGAATTAAAGAAAAGTAATATTATCTACTTTCTCGGGATTCTATTTCGATTGTTAATTTCATATTTAGTCATAGTAAGTAATATTGTTTTGTAAATTTTAAGATTAAACTAGGTCCAGTTGATGGAAGAGGCTAGCATAGGAGAATTCGGGTTTTAATCATCAAACTCAAGTCAATAAAAGTGAGCTAATCAATCACATACCTATTTTTATATCTTTGTTTGTTGCACATAATTGTTTGAACAATTATTGATTGAATTGTTTGCAATTTGGTTGAAAACTTGTATGATTGATGTGTTATTGTTTGCTTGAAATTTGGTGTAAATTTCACTGCAATAAAACAGCGATAGCATGTGGTATAATAATCCAAATTGACTCAATCATTTTGTGGTAGAAAGCTCTTTCATTTATTTACAAGTTGTCTTTTGATAATATTTTGATATTTTCTAGTTTAATAGGTCGAAATTGAGTTTGAAACAAATGTTATAACATAGCCATATAAAACATTTCTGAGTTAATATCTGAGAGTAAAATGGACATAACTTTTAATTGATAAATCCAATTGTGTTGAATATTTTTGCAGTAGAAAGATAATTGACTAAGGAAGAACTTTTTTTAGTTAGTTTATCATATTTTTAAGATTTCTTGGTCAAAATTGAGTTTTTAACAGAGTTATAGTCTCTGCCTTATCAAATTTTCTGACCTAAAACATTGTTAGAAATTAAGCATATCTTTCTCATTCTTATTGCATTTTGATAATATTTAAAGTTTAGAAAATCATAGACATTATGATACAATTTTCATGTTTTAAATTTTTTAAAATTATACGATTTAAAGTGGCGAAATTGCGTTTTAAAACTAGAATTTGTGACTGAATTGTAACTGGTGAAGTGGTTGAAATGACTGGTGCACTCCCGACCAATTGCTTGGACATGTGTGTGTGTTGTTGTGACGCCCCACCTCAATACCCACGCTAGCTAAGAACACTCCGGAGTAGTGCTGTCAACTAGCACGGAGAATAAGGCTGTTCAGGAGCGACCATCCATGTAATTGCTTATCACACGGTGGCTATAAATAATTCGGAAACAAACATAGAAATAATCATATCACAAATCAGTCACAGATATCCATATCACAAAGGCGGAAGAAGATATGAATATATAACTAACACATGAAAGTGTACATCAGAGTAGTGGTCAGTAAGATCCACGATAATACAAAGGAATAGCAACACGTGCTATACAAAAGAATACAACTATGAGTCTATATCTCAAGTGTATACAACAAAAACTGCTAATCTAAACAGTTAGCCAAAAGTCAGAGTGATGAATCCCTGGGAAGAAGTCAAGCAGAAGCACCTGTAACATCTCGGTCTGACCCGAGTATTATTTAAGAAAATAATAAACGGATCAGTCTAGCTATAAATATCAGATGACATGATATAACATAAAAGATATGGCATAAACATAAACATCCATAACGACATACCACTATAAGTATGTAAATAATGATCAACAGAAGATCAATCAATAAGAGATAATCAATATCACAAGAATCTTCTCAAAGATTCGAAGAGGGCATCATACCCTAAACTTGTACTCATAACAAGTCAATGACATAAATTCCAGAAATCAACACGAGAAATCCAGAAATCATAAAAAGGGAAAGAGGCCTATCACATGACGGTCCGAAGACCATGGGGAGCTACCCCGCATGTGTGAATGGAATCACACAGATTGAGGTCAAGACTAACCAAAAAGCAGAAAGGTATGTGTGAATGGAATCACACAAGTGGTGTCTAGTCTAACCTTGCAATGAAAGAGACATCGCGCAATTGCTAGTCTAATTCATAAAGCGATCATCAAGATCAACGAGAAGTGTCAATTACACTAAGCTAGTAAATATAGAAGTTTAGCTTCATGTCCCATAACCACTTGCTTAACTTAAATATTTACGAACAAACTGTAAATCTTCACTAATAAAATTGTCACAAGAGGTTCAATCGAACAAGTCCAAGAATTAACCGACGAAGTGAACGCAAGCGTTTCATACCACTTGTTTTACTAAGTCGTTTAATTAGATTTCTCGTCCGAGTGAGGTAAAGGCTTGTATATACTAATAGATTGGAAAACGGTTTAAGAAAAGAGCTTTGTTATTAAAAATAGAGTTGAAATCGTTTGTTAAAAGAGTTTTGATATTTACTACTAGTATTGAAACCTTTATATTATAAAGTGACAAAACACAGAAGCAATTGTAGAAACAATCAGTCACAAAAATCGCATACGGAGATGTGAATAAAATCCAAGGAAATCAGCTCAATGTTTTTCAGATAAGATCCCCTACGGAGGGGGGGTCCAGGGGGGGTGGCAACCCCCCAAGGTGGGGGTGCGGGGGCAATGCCACCGCTTACGGGGTTCGACCTTCCCGGTCAGGTCGCGGGGGTCCAGGGGGCAGCGCCCCCGGCGGGGTGCGGGGCAGCGCCCCGTCCAAAACGGTACGACCTAAGTGAAGACAAGCGGCCTACGACCTAAAGCAAAATGAGGTCTAACGACCTAAGGGTTCACGCGGCCTAACACAATGGCCGAGCGACCTAACTGGAATTAAGGGAGGCAAGCGACTTAAGGTCCAACGACCTACGACTCAAGCAAGCTGAGCGACCTAGTGTGGAGGGGTCGAGCGACTTAAGGAAGGCGAACGACCTAAGGTCTAACGACCTACGACTTAACAGAGTCGAGCGACCTAAGGTCTAACGACCTACGACTTAACAGAGTCGAGCGACCTAAGGTAAATGGTCCAACGACCTAACTCGAATGACTTATCTAGAGCTTAGGTCGGAGACGACCTACGAGATAAACCAGGCCGACTTAGTGGACGAGCGACCTAAGGTAAATGGTCCAACGACCTAACTCGAACGACTTATCAGGAGCTTAGGTCGGAGACGACCTACGAGATAAACCAGGCCGACTTAGTGGACGAGCGACCTAAGGTAAATGGTCCAACGACCTAACTCGAACAACTTATCAGGAGCTTAGGTCGGAGACGACCTACGAGATAAACCAGGCCGACTTAGTGGACGAGCGACCTAAGGTTTGCCTAGAGATTATAGGTCGGAAACGACCTAAGACTTAAAGCTTAACTCGCGAGCGACCTACGGCTTAAGGCCCAACTCGTGAGCGACTTACGACTTAAGGCTTAACTCGTGAGCGACCTAATTCCGAAGTGCCAATTCTTCCAGAACGACCTAAAGTTAACTCGTGAACGACTCACGACCCATGGACGAACGACTTAACTCCGAACGACCTAAAAATGGCCAGAACGACCTAAGTGCAGAAAATTCACCAAAACGCTAAAAATTGGAGTTTTTCGCCAATCCAATCCAAACCAAATGCTAACATGCATGCAAAAATGATAGGGAATCATTCCCAACAGTCCAATATAGTTATAGGCTAGAATTGTGAGATAAAAATCTCACCTTTGCACTAAAATTTATGAAGATGAAGCTTGAAAGCAAGGAGAAGAAAGGAGAAGCAATCCAAAGCTTGAATCCAATATCTTCTACTTGAATTTGGAGTTGAATGTTGGATTTGCAATTGAATTTGTGCTTGGAGTTTTAATTTCCAATTCCTTTCACCATTAATGCCCAAGCTTGAGTTAGTTAGGAAATTTATGAAGAGTGAGGAGAAGAGGGTTGGAACTTGGGCTTAATAGGCTAAACTAACCCAAAGTCCAAAGCGGGAAAAGTTAGTGAAATTTCACTAACTCCAAACCTATCGATGTTTATACTTAAAAAGTTGTAAACGACATTTCGAACTCAATGGAAGTGGTCTCGAGTCCTAATTTGACCGTTTGCAAAAAGTAGCTTTTCGGACCAAAATCCGATTAACGAGTTAATATCTAAATAAAATATTTAAATACAAACTCGATAAATATGCGGGTTGTTACAGCTGTTGTATTTGTAGTGTTGTGCCGATTTTTTTGTTAGTTGGTTATACATATTTATAATAATAAATTTATATTGTAAGTTGAATTGAAATATAGTTAAGACTTAGAATTCTACAGAGATAGTTCATGACTAAAGTCTTATGATAACATAATATTTTTTCATAATGAGTTCTTATGTGTTTGTAGCATTTGAGTCGTTTGATTCAAAACCTTAGATTAAATAAAGATATGTCTATTTATTTATAAAGATTAATCTTTAGGTATAAACACCAATAATATGGTAAGGAGAGTTTAATAAAGTTCTAAATATTCAAATTGTTTTATAAATTGATCTAGCTTCCTTATAAATGATTTTATCAAATAGTTATATTTATACTAAGTATAACTAGTATAAGTAGTTATGGATTTGGAAATATGTTTTTGAAATATAGATTTAATTTTTCTTTAAAGAAAATGATTATGAGATTTAGATACATGGTTTTAAAGTATAAACTTATGTTGTTTTATACTAGTGTATAAATAATATTTTAGACATTTCAAAGAGTAATAAATATGGTTTTAGAGAATAAGTGATTACTTTTATATATATATATATATATATATATATGGTTTTAAAATACGATTCGTGAACGATACAACTTTATGGAAATTTAAGTATCAATATGGTTTTGGAAAATGGAAAATCTTAGTTCATAAAATAAATACAATTAGAACAATTTGGAATAACGGAAAATTTTAATAAGTGAAAAAATAAATAAATGTTTTGAGAACCTTAATTCTACAATTTGGGAAGTACTAATAATCAACTTAGTGTTATCAATTGGTTTAAATGCTTTCATATCGTGCTTCGTCGAATATGGCATAACTCGTTGAATAGAATGTTTGAATGGAATTTACTAACCCATTAACGAATACTCAAATTCCACCAAGTAGTATAGGATGCCTTGGTTAAATCTTGTGATCGTATTTGGGAAAGTACTTAACACATAGAGTTGTATTCCCTTCTGGTGTGCGATAATTGATTGTTAGATGTGGCGACCCATAATTTCGTACCCTTCGATTTGACAGTAAAACACACATGTTCAACCCAAATTCTACGAAAGAGCGAATAACAAGGGTAAAGAAGAAGAAAAAGGGTAGAAGAAAATAGAAGAACAACAATAGAATCTCACAATCACAACAGAACAAAATATGGTATATATAACAACAGATTTTTAATACAAGAACTGTGCTATTAATATACATACCATTATCAGAATATAATATACAAGAAATCAATCTACACAGTTTACTAACTTGTCCTCATACAGCGGAATTATAAATCAAGTACGGAGATACGTCTCTACCCCTCCAGCTTGCCTCATGAACTCCATAGCATCCTATCCAATGTTATTATAAACACGACGGTTTTCCCTTATGATAGCCAAAACATTTTATACAAAATCCAGTGATATTATAATAGTGTCTAAATAAAAATACTTATTCAAATAGCTGAAATTGTTACATTAATTAAATTCCAACATACTAGGCTCTACAAACAAAACCGTAAGCTTGTGTTGGAGAATGAATTTCAACGAATGACTGAGCCACTTGGGTACGGCCCATCACAGTACACATCTAGAACAATGTTCCAAGGACCACGTTGGGATCCTCTGTTACACAATACCGGCCTTGTAACAACTCAGAATTTTAGATATTTGAAATTGGAATATTTAAGTGATTTTAAATATTTAAAAGACAATTTTTAACTTGAATTTCAAATATAACTATTTATTGGGCAATTTAATTATTGAATTAAATAATTGGTAATTGGGAAAAATAATGAATCTTGAGTTTTAAGCTTGCTAAAAATAGTTTAAAGGATTATAAAATTTGTATCAATAATATTGAAGATAATAGAACTTTTGAGAAAAAAATTAAAAGTGATTCATTCATTTTTAAAAATATATCGTTTAAATTAACATTTAAATATATCCGTCCGGGGAACAATCTTGGATTTCGATGAACCTAGTTCCATTGGATCTGTAATAGTGTATTATTATCAGATTTGAAATTTCGAAACGTTTAGAGTTATTATTTGGTTGTACGGAATATAAACGCGCTGAAATTTATATCGAAAATTCAATATAATATTTGGGTCCAAAATGATATCTTCTCTATACGATCGAATTAAGAGTCGAAACCTTTTCCCTTGCTTCCGGAATAGGGTATAAAATTATAAATGCCCAGCGGCATGCGTCAGTAGGAGGTCAAGATTTTGAGCTACGAATTCGAGATGATTTAAAATTTAAATAATATTTTTTATTGACCAGCCAAAAGTATTTCACATCACCACTTTTCCCTTCCTATCCAAATCACTGTAGATCAATCATTCAAACATGTTTCCCCCTATTAAATTATGACATCTCTTCCATCACAATGTAAGCCGAACACAGTATGAAAAAGAAAAAAAATTGGTGCTCACAATATACTCGAAGAAAAAAATTGAAACAAATTTCAAAATTTCTGTTTCACTTCGAGCTTTGATTTAGTATATATTTTGGGTGGCGCGATGGTGTTTGGGGTGAGGTCGACAGTGAGGGTAGAACGAGAACGCCAACTAGGATTAAGGATTTGTGGTAGTTAGGTCGTCCATTGAGGAAACTGGAGGTGGGCTAGAGTTAGTTAGGATGAAACGCACGCATAGTCAGGAGATGGGGAAGCTCGGTGCAGAGTTTGGGGGTGCGGAATTTTTGGGTTTGCGGCAAGGAGAGTCACGTTTAAGTGAGGTGACTAGGAAGATGGGGCGGTGGTGCTAGCTGATCGAGGATGGAGGAGAGAGTGGAAACAGTTGCAAATCGGTCAATGGTGACTATGGAGATAGTGCACGTGCATGCAAGGTTGGATTTTGGAGTGTCTGTGCATTCTTGTTCTATTGAGGGAAGAAGAGGAGGGTAATTTCAATATTTAAAACTATGCCATTCGATTTTAAAATTTAATTATCATCAACTTAAAAATTGTATTACTTCCGCATACGAGGTCCGATTCGGAGGATTCAAGGTGCATTAGGATCATATTTCCATCACCTACACTTAGAAAATGGTTTAGACGAATTTGTAGCTTCTGAAATTTTTAGATAATTTCCGACGCTCTCGGATTCAATCAAAAACGGAAAGCAGAAGCAATAGAAAATCAAGGTGAGCTAATCTCACTCAATTTTGGATTACGGTAAAAAATTTAAAGTAGTTAAAATTAACTATTGGTTGATTGTTGAGTTTGATAATTTTTATCAAGTTGATGTGATATTATATATAGTAGTGTGTGTGTATATATATATTGGAGTGATTGATATTCCCGCACATATATAGCAGATGAGACCTTATGCGCTCTGCAAAATAGCAGATGATCCGATATACCATGATTTCCTCCTCGATGTGGGATTGGTATTTTTACATTGTGCTAACATATGTGGATGCATGGAAACAGGTTAGAGGGATCCAACTGGATTCCTCAAAAATGTTGAAATTATTTTTATATATGATTTATTTGAATAATCTTTGATAGATTATATTGGAAATTAAATTTATGGGATGCGATGGTACTGCTGAATAGATTTTTGGCATTTTAAAATACCATAAATATGAATACTGAATTTTAAAGGAAAATAAAAAGGAGAATTTCAAAATAAAATATTTATAGTGAAGTTGAATAAAAATAAAGTTATGAATTTGGGAAAAAGATAAATAGGTTATTTTTAAAATCCTATTCAACAATCCCGGAATATGGAAAAATAGATATTCTTCAATAAATGTCAATAAAAGGATTCTTAAAATTAAAAACATATGCGATATTGTTTTAAATATAAAAGTATGTATCTTTAAATTTGAAATTTAAATAGTTGAGAAAAAAAGGGAATTTGAAAATAAAATATGGGATTGGTGTTCCAGATTTAAATAAGATTTTAAATCATAAAAAGCAAGTGAATATGAAATTAGGGGTTTTTTTGGAATAAATTTGTGTTAACTGAGAAATTAATTTTAAATGGAATTAAATTTAGAAAGTCGATTTAAAATCGGTAAAGTGTTTGAAATAGTATAAAACGGGAAATGAGATTATAGAAGTAATAATCGAAGTTTATTAAATAAAGCAAAGAAAACAACAGTGGATAATTTGAAATTATAAATTCACGGTGGGAATTTACAAGGAGATATGTAAATCATTTTAAAAATAAATGGTAGATTTATTTTTAGAAATGTGAAAGGGAATTTATGGAATTGGTACGTAAATTAATTTGGAATTAAATCGAGAAGGATTTGTTAATATTAGATAAGCAATATGGAAGTTGAAATTTTTTTCCTGAGAAGTTAAGTTATTTAAAAAGGAAATTTTGAAGTGTGAACTAGAAAATTTAAAGTTTCTTAAGAATATTTCAGAAATTAAATATGCAGTTGTTTAAAATGGGGTTAAGTATATTTTAAATTATGAATTAAGTTAGTTTTTATTAAATTTATTATTATTTAATAATTAATCAATATTAGCATTTCAAAGGAATAAATTATTTAATACAAATATTATTTTTAGTAATTTTTATTTAAAAAGTATTTTTGTTTAAAGTTAACTTGAAATTTTGTTTTAGAACTTACAAGCATTATTTTGGAAATTTTATGAAATAAAGTCTTCGGAGAGAATTGGTATACTCGCATGGCGTAAATCGAAGGCAGTGAGTGCTTGTCGTTAAGTTTTGGATTTCTCTGGGATAGAGACGTAACCATTGAGCTTTGATCCATGATTTGCACTGCAGTGATACATTACACATATTTCAAAAAAAGGGTTTTTCAAATATTTTTGAATGACAGTTTGTAAATTTACTAAATTCGGTAGGATAAGTATGTATAATTTGGATAATGTATTTAAAATTTAAATTTAAAAGATATTTAATGTTGGCAATGGAAAATGAAGTGTTTGGTTGAATTGATTGTTTATTTGAGAGTTAGATAACGGACTATCAAACCTGGACCTAAACATAACTTTGGAAATATCTAGAAGAAGCATAGGATTATATGGTACGGTTACCATTCAAGGTGCTATACTATAGGTGTAAACTCGTTTCGTTCTTCTAGGACGTTGGTAAGGAAATCTGTCCACTAACGATTAGGAGGTGATCTCCGATCTTATTTTCGTCTGTTTATGTCACGACCCGGAATCCAGCGTCTGAAAATTGACATCCATCCTTCACTCGTATTCGAATGCCGCAGATTCAAATATCGAACTCCAATTCGGATGGAGCTTATAACACATTAAGTACAACAACACAGCGGAAGAAAAAGATAACGTCATTGATATACAACAGTTGATTACAACAATGATACAACTAATTGATCAATATTATAACAGGTACAAGATACAATAGAAAGAATAACGCCAAAAGATAATATCTTCAGAAGCCCTCAAGGTAGAAAATCCATCATATAGCGACTCTATTGCCAAAGTTCCAAAGACTCCAATCCAAAAGCAGTTATATCCAAACCACAAGCTCGAACCACCAAAATGCTTTCTAAACGCGAAGCAAGAAACCCCCATCACGTTGCATTAAGCCAGGTCAACCAGAATGCTAAAGAGAAGCAAATGCTATTGCCAAATCCAAATGGCTTCAAAGACTAAAGACTTCGAAGGCTATCGAATCTACAGCTACTATTTGAAAGTCTGATAATCCCAACTCTATGCTTTCCGTGTGGAAAATTGTTGGCACCCAGAGTTTAGAAAGGGAAAAATAAACTTCAGGTCCGTCATGGGACCGGTGTGAGCAAACTAAAACAGTTTTATTTGAAACAAAACAAACAAAAATTTTTAAAAAGAAATCCGCAATTCTTTTTGAAAAATGCAACTACCATAAGGCCTCCCGGCACATACACAATGCAATAGTACAATTGGGGGAGATTTCTCCTTATGATAGTCAAACATTGTGACGCCCCACCTCTATACCCACGCTAGCCAAGAACACTCCGGAGTAGTGCTGTCAACTAGCACGGAGAATAAGGCTGTTGAGGAGCGACCATCCATGTAATTGCTTATCACACGGTGGCTATAAATAATCTTCGGAAACAAACATAGAAATAATCATATCACAAATCAGTCACAGATATCCATATCACAAAGGCGGAAGAAGATATGAATATATAACTAACACATGAAAATGTACATCAGAGTAGTGGTCATTAAGATCCACGATAATACAAAAGAATAGCAACACGTGCTATACAAAAGAATACAACTATGAGTCTATATCTCAAGTGTATACAACAAAAACTGCTAATCTAAACAGTTAGCCAAAAGTCAGAGTGATGAATCCCTGGGAAGAAGTCAAGCAGAAGCACCTGTAACATCTCAGTCTGAACCGAGTATTATTTAAGAAAATAATAAACGGATCAGTCTAGCTATAAATATCAGATGACATGATATAACATAAAAGATATGGCATAAACATAAACATCCATAACGACATACCACTATAAGTATGTAAATAATGATCAACAGAAGATCAATCAATAAGAGATAATCAATATCACAAGAATCTTCTCAAAGATTCGAAGAGGGCATCATACCCTAAACTTGTACTCATAACAAGTCAATGACATAAATTCCAGAAATCAACACGAGAAATCCAGAAATCATAAAAAGGGAAAGAGGCCTATCACATGACGGTCCGAAGACCATGGGTAGCTACCCCGCATGTGTGAATGGAATCACACAGATTGAGGTCAAGACTAACCAAAAAGCAGAAAGGTATGTGTGAATGGAATCACACAAGTGGTGTCTAGTCTAACCTTGCAATGAAAGAGACATCGCGCAATTGCTAGTCTAATTCATAAAGCGATCATCAAGATCAACGAGAAGTGTCAATTACACTAAGCTAGTAAATATAGAAGTTTAGCTTCATGTCCCATAACCACTTGCTTAACTTAAATATTTACGAACAAACTGTAAATCTTCACTAATAAAATTGTCACAAGAGGTTCAATCGAACAAGTCCAAGAATTAACCGACGAAGTGAACGCAAGCGTTTCATACCACTTGTTTTACTAAGTCGTTTAATTAGATTTCTCATCCGAGTGAGGTAAAGGCTTGTATATACTAATAGATTGGAAAACGGTTTAAGAAAAGAGCTTTGTTATTAAAAATAGAGTTGAAATTGTTTGTTAAAAGAGTTTTGATATTTACTACTAGTATTGAAACCTTTATATTATAAAGTGACAAAACACAGAAGCAATTGTAGAAACAATCAGTCATAAAAATCGCATACGGAGATGTGAATAAAATCCAAGGAAATCAGCTCAATGTTTTTCAGATAAGATCCCCTACGGAGGGGGGGTCCAGGGGGTGGCAACCCCCCAAGGTGGGGGTGCGGGGGCAACGCCACCGCTTACGGGGTTTGACTTGCCCGGTCAGGTCGCGGGGGTCCAGGGGGCAGCGCCCCCGGTGGGGTGCGGGGCAGCGCCCCGACAAAACGGTACGACCTAAGTGAAGGCAAGAGGCCTACAACCTAAAGCAAAATGAGGTCTAACGACCTAAGGGTTCACGCGACCTAACACAATGGCTGAGCGACCTAACTAAGTGCGCGACCTGGTGGGTAAGGAGGTCGAGCGACCTAATGTTCTTTGCGACCTAACGAGGTAGAGGGGACACGCGACCTAAAGGTACGCGACCTAAAAAAGTTCGCGGGCTAAGGATGAGCGACCTAACAAGGTAGAGGGGACACGCGACCTAAAGGTGAAATGACCTAAGGGCGAAAACAAGGTCACGCGACCTAACAGGAAACAAGGTCAAGCGACCTAAGGGGTTACGCGACCTAACGTAACACGGGTCAATCGACCTAAGGCATCACAGGACGAACGACCTAACTTCTTAAGGGACAGGCGACCTAAAGAGGTTCGCGACCTAATAGGGTTCGCGACCTAAAGGTGCACGACCTAAGGTCTTTCGACCTAGGGGTATATAGGTAACACGACCTAAAGATGTCGCGACCTAAAAATAGAAAGCATGGCCGAACGACCTATCGAAGTAGAAAGGCATGCGACCTAACGGTCAAAAGGCCAACGACCTACGACCTAACAGCCATACGACCTACGACCTAAAAGCCATACGACCTACGACCTAAAAGCCATACGACCTAACGTGAAACGACCGAACTCCGAAGTGAAGATTCAAGGCAGTGCGACTTAGCGCGATAACACGCGAACGACCTAAGGGTTAGGTCGCGAGCGACCTAAGTACTAGGTCGTGAACGACCTAACTCCGAACACGCGAAAAATGGTCAGAACGATATAGGAGCTATCTCGTACGCGACCTACGACCTAAGACCCACACGACCTAACTCCGAACGACCTAAAAATGGCCAGAACGACCTAAATGCAGAAATTTCGCCAAAACGCCAAAAATCGGAGTTTTTCGCCAATCCAATCCAAACCAAAAGCAAATATTCATGCTAAAGTGATAGGGAATCATTCCCAACAACCCAATATAATTACAGACTAGATTTGTGAGATAAAAATCTCACCTTTGCACCAAATATCAATGAAAATGAAGTTTTAAGCAAGCAAGAATCAATCCTTCTTCTATCTAAGCACAAAAAGCTTGAATCCAATGTCTTCTTCTTGAATTTGGAGTAGAAAGATGGATTGCAATTGAATTTGAGTTTTGGAATTTTAATTTCCCATTCCCTCCACCATTAATGCCAAAGCTTGATTAGTTAGGAAATTTATGAAGAGTGAGGAGAAGAGGGTTGGAACTTGGGCTTAATAGGCTAAACTAACCCAAAGTCCAAAGCGGGAAAAGTTAATGAAATTGCTATAACTCCAAACCTATCGATGTTTATACTTAAAAAATTGTAAACGACATTTCGAACTCAATGGAAGTGGTCTCGAGTCCTAATTTGACCGTTTGCAAAAAGTAGCTTTTCGGACCAAAATCCGATTAACGAGTTACTATTTAAATAAAATATTCAAATACAAACTCGATAAATATGCGGGTTGTTACAGACTCCCCTCCTTAAAGAAATTGCGTCCTTGCGATATATATAAGATGGAAATAAAAAGTAACAACCATAAAAGCATATTAACCCAAGAGGAATTTTGAAATAAGAAGTTCACCTCAAGGAGCAGGAGTAAGCAAGTCCGGATGTGTACGCTCGATGAATTCTCTGGATTCCCAAGAACAATGCTTAGGATTTGAGGACCATTGAACCTTCACAAGCGGAACATCTTTATTTCGAAGTCGTTTAATCTCAGAAGCTATAATTCGAATAGGATGCTGCTCATAAGTTAAATTCGGCGAAACTTCAATTTCTTCCACAACAGCAGGCTCAAGAATAGAATCGGAATCCCGAAGGCATTTCCGTAATTGAGAAACGTGAAATACATCATGCATGGCAGAAAACTGAGCTGGCAATGCAAGGCAATAAGCCATGGAACCTATACGTTCAGTGATAGGAAATGGCCCAATATTTCGAGGCGCTAATTTCCCCGATCGACTGAAACGTACAACACCCTTCATAGGTGAAACACGAATAAAAACAGGATCCCCAACAGAAAATTCTAATTTCCTTCTTCGATTATCGACATAGGATTTTTGTCTACTCTGGGCTTCTTTCATCCTATGTCGAATAAGTTCAATCTTTTCCGTGGAATCACGAATAAAGTCTGGACCTAAAACCAGCTTCTCACCGGCCTCAAGCCAACAAGAAGGAGATCGGCATGGCCTTCCGTAGAGTGCCTCAAAAGGTGCCATACCAATACTAGATTGGAAGCTATTATTATAGGAAAAATTCAACAAGTGAAATATGATCTTCCCAACTTCCACCAAAATCAAGCACACAAGCACAAAGAAGATCTTCAAGAGTTTGATTCACACGCTCGGTTTGTCCATCGGACTGGGGGTGATAAGCGGTGCTAAAATTAATCTTTGTTCCTAAAGCTTTTTGAAGACTCTTCCAAAATCCACTAGTAAACAATGGATCACTATCGCTATCGATAGAAGTAGGAACTCCATGTAATTTATCATCTCCTTTAACAAAGAGTTTGGGCCAAAAGAGGAACGGTTCGGTTAATCCGAACGGGGAATAAAATGGACGGATTTAGTAAGTCTATCTACTATAACCCATAAGTTATCATGACCCGAACGGGAACGGGGAAAGACATCTATAAAATCCATGGAGATTTGATCTTACTTCCAAATTGGAATTTCTAAAGGTTGCAATGACCCACCAGGCCTTTGATGTTCGGCCTTGACAAGTTGGCAAGTCATGCAACACTTAACAAAGTTAGCAATATCAGATTTCATTCCCTCCCAATAATAAAGTCGCTTCATATCAGCGTACATTTTACTACTACCGGGATGAATGGTGAATTTAGAACGATGGGAATCTTCTAAAATACCTTTACGAAGATCTCCAATATTTGGTACGATAAGTCTACCAAATTTTGGAATGCCGCCACGAGAATCAATATCAAAGTCTTTCAAACCTTCAATATCAATTTTATCCTTAACATTTTTGCCAAGAAGAGCCAATTCAGAATCTAGCCCTTGAGCTTCAAGAATGCGGTCTAAAAGAGAAGGATAAGCCTCAAGGCTACATAAAACAAGTGATGAGCATAAATCGGATACGCGCTCTCGAATCTCACAAGTAGATATAACCTCGAGATCATTCCATTCGCATATCATCATAGAAACAACAGCTTGTTGTTTACGGCTAAGAGCATCGGCGACAAAATTATCCTTACCGGGGGTATAAAGAACATCAAGATCATAAGATGCAAGAAATTCGAGCCAATATGGTTGACGCAACTTAATTATGAGAAATAGATATCCCAATGATTTATAATTGAGGTAGAGAACAAATTTCTCCACCAAAGACGATAATGCCAAATATTGAAAGCAAAATCAATAGCCGCGAGTACCAGATCATAAGTGGCATTCCTAGTCTCGATCGGCCTTAAAGATTTAGAAGCAAAAGTGATTGCACGTTCTCTTCGGGAATCACAAGAATAAGAATATTGAGAAGAAGGAATTTTGTCCTCTTTCCCAAAAAGCTAAAACTTTAAAAATCACAATTACCTTTATAGAAAAATTTATATTTTGCAAGTCAATTTATTGTGTCTGATTGTCTCATCAAAGCGTTTAGGAAATCCCTATCGATAGCGTTGATCAAGTGCATCGACCAGAAATCTTAAAACACTAAATGGGCAATACAACACAAAATTACCTTTTTATAGGAATTTAAAATATCTTCTTAAAAGATTTGTAAAATTTTAAATTTCTATTTTCGTCCAAAATTAATAAATACAAGATTGGAATTATTGAGATATCCATAGAATACTTGATTTATAAAATGGATGAAATAAACTGGATAAACTGAATGACACAATATGTCATTCATATAAATCATAATGAGTGCGGAACGCGGTATGTGGAAGGCTAACTTCCGCAACTCGTAGTGATTGAAATTCGGTGGCAAGGTCAAACTAGAAAGACCTTAACACCACTTAAAAGGTTGCTTAGGTAATGATCCTAAGACAACTCAAAAGTATCGGATAATTCTTAACCGATATGAATGAGAGAGATATCTCTTTATTCAACATGTGAGCTTAAAGAATAAAATGATGCCATCGATTTGAAATCGAAATCACAAAGGAAAAATATGAATCTGCTTAACAGATTGAAAATGTTGAAAAAGGAATTGTCCATTCGGAACAATTGGATATGGGCTTCAAAGTGATTAAGCCAATCCTTTCACGCAAATCAATTCCGAAACCTAAGCAATGCAAAATACGCAAATCGGTTCGGAAAGGAAAATCACATGTAATAATTTCGACATCAATAATAAGCAAATTGAGTGTTGCGAATCCTCCGATTCGGATTCACAATCCTCAAAGAAGTCATCAAGCCCAAAATATAAAAATAAAGAGAATCAACAAGTTCTTCTGATAAATAAAAATGATGAGGGAAACCCATATCAAAAAGAACTCGAATCGGATAATCGCAAACAAATGAAATCAAGGATTAAATAAGGAATACCTTGACCCAGAGAAGTTTCGTTAGAAGCTTTTAGCTTTCCTTCTCTCTTACTAGGTCGTGTGGGACATGTAGACAAATAATGGCCCGAGCCCTTGCAATAACGGCAATAGAGGGGTTCCGGGCACTTAGTTACATAATGGTCTGAGGAACCACAATTGTAGCATCGTTTACGACTAGAGGTAGATGGCTTGGCTACCGAAGTTTCTGGTCCCACCTTCTTCTTACTTAGAAGTATGGGGCAGACAGAAATATGATGACTGGAATCTTTGCAGTAACGACAAAGGAGTGGTTCCGGACACTCCTTCGCATAGTGGTCCCTAGAACCACAGTTGTAGCATTTTCCACAATTAAGGATTGGAGTCTTTGCTCCAAAAATAGGTTGCTTCACCTTCTTATCGGGACGAGGGCTTTTGAATTTAATACGCCTCTTCTTGGAAATCCCAATATCACTATCAATCCCTCTATCAGCCTCTTTTTCTTGTAGCATGATATCTACAAGTTGGTCGAAAGGAACTTCTAGTTTCAGAGGTAAAACCATTTCGGGATCCTTATCCAAAGCACAGATAAACCTTTGATTCTGAGCAAGATCCAAAAGTTGTTGGGCAGACATGAATACGCCATCCAGAGAAGGACTACTGGATTGACCAGCGCTAGGACTGCCAGAACTAACCATCTCTTCTTCTTTTTTAAGAAAGAAAAGAAGAAGAAGGAAAAGATTATTCTCAGAATGAATATCAAGCCATCTTGGCTGATAAAACAAGGAATCATAAAGAAAACAGGATGAATTGGTTCGAAGACTCGAACCAAATACTGAAGCACGACTCCTAAGGTGGACTTAGGACAATGATCCTTGTTAAGTTATTCTATATTGTTCCGAAGTTTGGCTTTGATACCAAGCTGTGACGCCCCACCTCTATACCCACGCTAGCCAAGGACACTCCGGAGTAGTGCTGTCAACTAGCACGGAGAATAAGGCTGTTGAGGAGCGACCATCCATGTAATTGCTTATCACACGGTGGCTATAAATAATCTTCGGAAACAAACATAGAAATAATCATATCACAAATCAGTCACAGATATCCATATCACAAAGGCGGAAGAAGATATGAATATATAACTAACACATGAAAGTGTACATCAGAGTAGTGGTCATTAAGATCCACGATAATACAAAAGAATAGCAACACGTGCTATACAAAAGAATACAACTATGAGTCTATATCTCAAGTGTATACAACAAAAACTGCTAATCTAAACAGTTAGCCAAAAGTCAGAGTGATGAATCCCTGGGAAGAAGTCAAGCAGAAGCACCTGTAACATCTCGGTATGACCCGAGTATTATTTAAGAAAATAATAAACGGATCAGTCTAGCTATAAATATCAGATGACATGATATAACATAAAAGATATGGCATAAACATAAACATCCATAACGACATACCACTATAAGTATGTAAATAATGATCAACAGAAGATCAATCAATAAGAGATAATCAATATCACAAGAATCTTCTCAAAGATTCGAAGAGGGCATCATACCCTAAACTTGTACTCATAACAAGTCAATGACATAAATTCCAGAAATCAACACGAGAAATCCAGAAATCATAAAAAGGGAAAGAGGCCTATCACATGATGGTCCGAAGACCATGGGGAGCTACCCCACATGTGTGAATGGAATCACACAGATTGAGGTCAAGACTAACCAAAAAGCAGAAAGGTATGTGTGAATGGAATCACACAAGTGGTGTCTAGTCTAACCTTGCAATGAAAGATACATCGCGCAATTGCTAGTCTAATTCATAAAGCGATCATCAAGATCAACGAGAAGTGTCAATTACACTAAGCTAGTAAATATAGAAGTTTAGCTTCATGTCCCATAACCACTTGCTTAACTTAAATATTTACGAACAAACTGTAAATCTTCACTAATAAAATTGTCACAAGAGGTTCAATCGAACAAGTCCAAGAATTAACCGACGAAGTGAGCGCAAGCGTTTCATACCACTTGTTTTACTAAGTCGTTTAATTAGATTTCTCATCCGAGTGAGGTAAAGGCTTGTATATACTAATAGATTGGAAAACGGTTTAAGAAAAGAGCTTTGTTATTAAAAATAGAGTTGAAATTGTTTGTTAAAAGAGTTTTGATATTTACTACTAGTATTGAAACCTTTATATTATAAAGTGACAAAACACAGAAGCAATTGTAGAAACAATCAGTCATAAAAATCGCATACGGAGATGTGAATAAAATCCAAGGAAATCAGCTCAATGTTTTTCAGATAAGATCCCCTATGGAGGGGGGGTCCAGGGGGGTGGCAACCCCCCAAGGTGGGGGTGCGGGGGCAACGCCACCGCTTACGGGGTTCGACCTGCCCGGTCAGGTCGCGGGGGTCCAGGGGGCAGCGCCCCCGGTGGGGTGCGGGGTCGCGCCCCGACAAAACGGTACGACCTAAGTGAAGGCAAGAGGCCTACAACCTAAAGCCAAATGAGGTCTAACGACCTAAGGGTTCACGCGACCTAACACAATGGCTGAGCGACCTAACTAAGTGCGCGACCTGGTGGGTAAGGAGGTCGAGCGACCTAATGTTCTTTACGACCTAACGAGGTAGAGGGGACACGCGACCTAAAGGTACGCGACCTAAGAAAGTTCGCGGGCTAAGGATGAGCGACCTAACAAGGTAGAGGGGACACGCGACCTAAAGGTGAAATGACCTAAGGGCGAAAACAAGGTCACGCGACCTAACAGGAAACAAGGTCAAGCGACCTAAGGGGTTACGCGACCTAACGTAACACGGGTCAATCGACCTAAGGCATCACAGGACGAACGACCTAACTTCTTAAGGGACAGGCGACCTAATAGGGTTCGCGACCTAAAGGTGCATGACCTAAGGTCTTTCGACCTAGGGGTATATAGGTAACACGACCTAAAGATGTCGCGACCTAAAATTAGAAAGCATGGCCGAATGACCTATCGAAGTAGAAAGGCATGCGACCTAACGGTCAAAAGGCCAACGACCTACGACCTAAAAGTCATACGACTTACGACCTAAAAGCCATACGACCTACGACCTAAAAGCCATACGACCTACGACCTAAAAGCCATACGACCTAACGTGAAACGACCGAACTCCGAAGTGAAGATTCAAGGCAGTGCGACTTAGCGCGATAACACGCGAACGACCTAAGGGTTAGGTCGCGAGCGACCTAAGTACTAGGTCGTGAACGACCTAACTCCGAACACGCGAAAAATGGTCAGAACGATCTAGGAGCTATCTCGTACGCGACCTACGACCTAAGACCCACACGACCTAACTCCGAGCGACCTAAAAATGGCCAGAACGACCTAAATGCAGAAATTTCGCCAAAACGCCAAAAATCGGAGTTTTTCGCCAATCCAATCCAAACCAAAAGCAAATATTCATGCTAAAGTGATAGGGAATCATTCCCAACAACCCAATATAGTTATAGACTAGATTTGTGAGATAAAAATCTCACCTTTGCACCAAATATCAATGAAAATGAAGTTTTAAGCAAGCAAGAATCAATCCTTCTTCTATCTAAGCACAAAAAGCTTGAATCCAATGTCTTCTTCTTGAATTTGGAGTAGAAAGATGGATTGCAATTGAATTTGAGTTTTGGAATTTTAATTTCCCATTCCCTCCACCATTAATGCCAAAGCTTGATTAGTTAGGAAATTTATGAAGAGTGAGGAGAAGAGGGTTGGAACTTGGGCTTAATAGGCTAAACTAACCCAAAGTCCAAAGCGGGAAAAGTTAGTGAAATTGCTGTAACTCCAAACCTATCGATGTTTATACTTAAAAAATTGTAAACGACATTTCGAACTCAATGGAAGTGGTCTCGAGTCCTAATTTGACCGTTTGCAAAAAGTAGCTTTTCGGACCAAAATCCGATTAACGAGTTACTATTTAAATAAAATATTTAAATACAAACTCGATAAATATGCGGGTTGTTACAAACATGCTCACTACACAAAATTCTTTTGATATTAATATTAGTGCATAGTGCAGAAAACATTTCGAAAGTATAATATTAATCTTAGCCAGCATATGTACCATTATATTATGCCTACTATAGCTACCACCTGAGGTGGTAGGTTATACAACTGCAATCGTAAAGTGCTCGTATTGGAGGATTGGATTTCCAACAATGGTTAGGCTAAGGAACTTCCTCACCGAATGGAACGCCTCTGGGGGACGCCCCCAAAAACCAAACTAGATCTCTGCTAACACAAGCCCGGGTTACCTCTGCAACTAGGTAACACCTACAAGTTAGCTATCACCGGTCGTTACCGACCGTTATCTCGAGATTCACCAACAAATAACAACAACCACATAGCTAAATATCTGGGCTCCGTACCATGATATCACTTTTTATCCAGAAGGAAATGGACATATCCTAGGGGCGCGACCCCTAAAAACCTTGCCGCAACATTCCTGTTTTGACCATTTTCGGGTTATGAGGCTCGACGAAGTCTCGTCCTCAAAGCTATGCTTTTCACCAAAGCCGTGCTTCGTTCAACACATGATCAGCAACACTTTGTATGCCACATTAACCAATTGGGAATGTATCACTAGTAACCATCAACTACATAACCCTTGTGCTCGTACGTCTCAAAGAAGGGTGTTAAGCTAAGAGAATAAATTCTCCACCACCAAACAGAAATGTATTTGATGGAAACCAGTTCTACATCTCAAAGTGTATTGTCAGACAAACATCCATACAAGTCCATTCCCGGTTCGAATGGAACCAAAAGCACTTCCAAAGAAGCCCTTGTAAATTCGGGTATTCACAATCTCGATCGGACTCACCATCACATATCGAGATTTCTATACCGGAGCCATGATGTAGAGACATTCGACGGGTTATCCTTTCATTCTCGAAAATACCCGGTCTTAACCACCATCTTCAAATGCTATCCACTACGTCGAATCATTATTCGAAATGGGTTATATGACATAAAGTCATCTCCCGGCTAAACCGAATAATGAGTGCATATTTTTAAAACCATTTGGATATTAGGATCTTAATTAAGTCACAACTTAGAGCCCAAAAACCTTACTTCAAATGGTTTAAACAAATTACCATTTTCAAACTTTAAATAAAAAGATTCACTTCACAAAGTTCACCAATCTTTCACAAAGATTCATTCATAGCTTTCAAAACTATTTTCAATTTCAAATCTTTTTACATAAAAGATACGCCTTTAAGATCCTCTTCAATTTGGAAACAAAATTCACAAACCTTTCACAAAGATTCAATTATAGCTTTCAAAACAATTCCATTTCAAATTTGAAACCTTTTTAACAACAATTGGAAATCCTTCCTTTATCTGAAAACCATTATCATTTGAAAACAAAGAGTTTTCGTTTCGGAAGAGTCCAATCAAATATGCATATGTTATATCCTTTAAAGTATAAACTTGGGTTAAATTTAAATCCCCAAAATAATACTTTTAAAATACTTTAAAGATGGCTTGAAATCTATATATATTATATGACCTGTATTGCCACTTTTCAAACCGTAGATTCCAAAACTACTTCAAAACTTAAATCAGATATATTATATTCAAACTAAATTTCAACTTCAAAATTTTCTTTCCAAAAGCTTCCATATTCAATTCAATTCCTTTTCCAAAACCATTTGAATTCAAAATTCAACTTTAAAACAAATAATATTTAAATTCAAAATATATGTGACTTAACCGATTTCCCGTGAAATCCATATTTGTGTGTGTATGGTGTAGTCCAGGGGTTTTACACAATAGTGCCACATCATCAATCATCATAGATTCGAGCATAGCAATATCAATAAGCGGTATAATCTATAACGCTTATCTTCATTCACAGATTCATAGATAATAACATACATTCATCACAGATAAATAAATTACATTCGTCAAAGCTCGAATCAAAATAATTCATATCACAAAGCATCACACACCAGGGTTATCAAACAATTAAAGCATTCAATAGAATTCAAAAATCCATAAGTAAGATCTATTAATTATTTTACTAATTAAAATCAGATTAATCACTTATGAATAAATTACTAATCCTGGTTAATTAATATTAATTAATTACAAACCATCTTAATTAATTAACCTTTAATCATTTATTAATTAACCTTTAATAATAAATTAATCAACTTTTAATTATTAATTTATCAACCTTAATTAATAATTTAATCAACCTTTAATCATTAAATAATTAACCTTTAAGTATTTAATTATCCTTTAATTAATTTTCTTAATCACCTCAATTAATTAATCCTTGACTAATTACCATTTAATTTATTATCCTTAATTAATTACAAATTAATTAACCTTAATTAATAAATTAATTAATTATCCTTAAATTAATTGCCTTAATTAATTAATTACTCAAATTAGTTGTCCTTAAATTGACTATTCATTAATCACTTGATTAATCCACTCTAATCATTAATCAATTATTTTTTATTAAGTAATTATCTTTAATCACTTAAGACTTTAATCAAATGAAAAGATAATCCTTTTATGTTAATTAATTACATAAAAAGATCTTTATTTAATAAACCATGTAATTAGTTTTCATTAACAAATAAAATTAACTTAGATTTTAAAGGTTAATTAATAATTAAAACACCATTTCTTAATTAACTTCTTAATATCATTAAGTTTATTCAAAATAAACTTTAAAAATAAGGGTTATACATATATTTAAACCATTTCAAACTAAATAAATTTAAAATAACTTTATTTAAAAACTCTTATAACCAACTCAAAACTCGGATAAACATTTAACATTACAAAAGGATTGGTTTTAACCAAAATTGTTTCAAATAAACATGATTTTGTTCAAAAATTAAAAATTGTTTTTATACTAACTCTACAGACCCGAGACCTTTCATTTTTCACTCGAGCCTATCTTTGAGTTCACACTTCCCACTCTTGCTTCGAGACACTCATGTGAAAAACTCGAGTTTGCCCTGATAAAACTTCATCTTCCCCCAACTACCACAACCACTTCCAGATCCTACGTGCACCATATACGTGCACGATCGACCAAAGCCACTTCGATCATCGCCGTGATCATCCACACATCATCGTCGATCACCTCGACCTAAAAGACCTCCCAGAAACTCAAAAACCCTATCAACTCGAAATCGAGCATGTTGAAACGAAACTGAAACCCACTGCACAATCTAAAATCGTCTCGATGTCGACGATCTGACCACCTGAAACCCTACCACTCGGGCCAATGCAACATCACGACCCTACGCATCATTTTTCCTCCGGTACCTTCCGGTGCCACGTCGATGAAGAACCACCCCTTCAAACATCATCGACCAATTCTGGGTATAAAACCCTAATTCGTCGCTGCTCAATCATTCTGTTGATCGAGAAATGCTACGAGCATTTTTCTCGAGTTCGCCATCATCCAAATTTCCTCCAGTATCAATTACATTGACCAAACTACGTCCAATCATCGAGGATTGATGAAATTCATTCTTTTGATCATTTCACGATATATCGACAATCTCACACTTAAAAATTATAAAATTAATATCAAAATTCAACATTTTATAATATGATTTTATTTATATAACCAAATCAAAATTTCCATAGATCAAATATTTGACATGTCTTTGATTTCTTCTATAATTTACTATTACTGAAAAATCACAGAATTAAAAATCTTGATATCATTTTTAAAAATAATGTTGCCGTGTTTCGAACAATTTTTCTTCAGAAATCATAGTTTAATATTGATTGTATAAAAAGAAATCAGATTTAGAACTCATTTTAAACCTGGAGATTTCAAAACAGGGTTGTCTGGATATATATACAGATATGCCTACTCAAATTTACATATATATTCACATCCATACATCATACTTTATCTCATGATTTCAATCACAAGCATCAGGCATACAATCAAGATATAAATAGGGTTGAGATCAAAAGAGTTAGTTTGCTCACTTGGAAAAACAGAGGACAGGCTTTAAGTTTTATTTTCTTTTCCAGGAAAATGTTTTGATTTGGTCTGAGCTTTGATTTGAATTGAATCAGATCTGATCTTCATTGTGTTGAGTTGCTCTGATCAAGTTGAAGTTTGATTTGCTTTCGATTCTTTTATTTCTGGTTTTAAATATCCCTTCCAGGTCTTGAATTTAATCATGCTGAGTTGAATTTGAATTTATGTCTATTGCATGCTTTGATTTCCAGATTTGAACTTGATCCATTTTCATTTACTTTAGGTTTTTGTTTTGTTTTCAGTTTTGTTTGATCTATAGTTTGTTTTCAGATTTTCTTTGGTTTGAATGTTTTTGAGAAAGGAAAATAAGAGAGGGGTTAGAGGAATGTGTGTGTGTGTGTGTGTGTGTATATATGGCTTTGATTTTTCTTTATTATTTATTTTATAAACGTAAGAATTCAAGTGAAATTTGTAGATTTGCATGTTAGGATTATTAACACTTGTTCATTCTTATGTCATATAGTTTACATTTGTTCATTTACATGTTTTAAAATATTTACACATGTAATAATCTTGTTTTTTCCTATAATACTTATACATGTTATTTTGCATGTCATTAATGTTTTAGTATATTTTTATATTATTTTCTAATTATGTTTCCTTTTATAATTATTTATATACTCTTAAAAAAATTATTTTTAAAACTAACTAAACATAAATAAACATATGTATACATAATATTTAAGTTTAAAATATAGAATTTTAACTTTTAAATAGCTTTTGAAAAATAAATTTCAAAATATAACTTTCAAAATCAAAATGCATATTTAATAAAATTAAAAGACAAATTTTTTATTAGTTTTAAAATATAGAGTATTTAAACTCAATTTATTTTCAAGATATTTATTTTTAATTCCAAATAAAAATACTATTCAAAACACATATTTTTAATTATTCTAGGAATTTTCACATTGATTTACCAATAAATTCACAATTTGATTTCAAAAATTAAATTAATCACTTTATTGTATTTGGCTAAAATCCGGGAATGTTACATATTCCCCTTTAAGAAAATTTCATCCTTGAAATTTGCCAGGGAGACAATAAAGAACAGATGAACATACAGAGAAATGGTTCACCTGATTAAACTGGACATTTATTCTGCATTTGACTTAACCAATCAGAATATCATCAATAATTATGAAAACGAACTCATTCAATACTCCACAAGATACTCGGGTCATTCGTTCTACGAGATATGCAGGGCGCCGGTTAGTTCGAAGGAATAACTAACCATTCGTAGAATATATCTGGAACCAACAAAAAAAACAATGGATACTCAACTTTATTCAGAATATCCCAAAATATACACTATCTTGTCCCTCCTCGGACTTGAATCCTCACAAGAAATTACAACAAAATTTCAAATTTGGTTCTGATCGAAATTGTTCTATGGATACAAATTAATTTAACTTCATATTTTATTTACTAATTTATTTAAATTTTAAAATTTCAAATTCACTAAGCTTATAAACGAAAAGCTGATAGAGAATCTGATAATCAGAATACGAAATAGGAACTTATCTACACGATTCATAGGGCCAGCAACACACCGGAGCTTCTCATTGTAGCGGCTAGAAATTCATCAGAGAATTGAATGTGAATGATGATCAAAAGAGATTGATGAGAAAAGATTGCTCCTTGTTGTTGCAGGGTATTAACCATTTATAGTGTTATTCCCCTGTCCCCTACCTCATCCTCTTCTTGCACTCGTACTCACTATCAGTGATAGTAAGAGAATTTATTGAGGCATACAGACGTATATCTTAAGGAATACTCATTCTAGGGTATTTGTAACCCTATCTCTAAGAGTTACCTAATGTTTTATACTCCAAAAGCTAAAGTTCAACCTTTAGCTTTGATACCACTTGTCACGGTTTAGGCTTTTCAACCATCAACAGCGGCCACTCTCGACTAGTAGGCTTTTCAACCATTCCAGCCCCACAGTGGCAGACAATGGTACCACGACCTTGCTTTTACGGCCAGCCTTTCGACTACCTTAACCGGTAAGCCAACCCATCACCTGAGACATGTAGGGGTAAGAGTCTCCCGTTCGCCACCAAACGCGAAGGGAGAACACATTATCACGTTGCATTAATCAAGATCAACCTGAATGCTGAAGAGAAGAAAATGTTATTGCAAAATCCAAACGGCTTCAAAGACCAATGACTTCGTAGGCTATCGAATCTACACCTACTATTTTCATATCTGAAAATCCCAACTCTAGGCTGTCCGTGTGGAAAATTGTGGGCACCCAGAGTTTAGAAAGGGAACAATAAACTCCAGGTCAGTCATGGGACTGGTGTGAGCAAACGAAAACAGTTTTATTTGAAACAAAAACAAACAGAAGAATTTTAAAGGAAATTCGTAATGCTTTTTGGAAAATGAAACTACCATGAGGCCTTCTGGCACAAACACAATGCAATCTCACACTTGGGGAAGATTTCTCCTTATGATAGTCAAACATGCTTACTATGCAAAATTCTTTTGATATTTTTATTAGTGCATAATGTAGAAAACCTTTCGAAAGTATAACATTAATCTTAGCCAGCATAAGTACCTTCATATTGTGCTTGCTATAGCTACCACCTGAGGTGGCAGGTTATACAACTGCAATCTTAAAGGGCTCATATTGGAGGATTGGATTTCCAACAATGGTCAGGCAAAGGAACTTCCTCACTGAATGGAACGCCTCTGGAGGGACGCCCCCAAGAACAAAATTGGATCTTTCCAACACAAGGCCGGCTTACCTCTGTAACTAGGTAACACCTACAAGTAAGCTGTCCCTAGTCGTTACAGAACTTTATCTCGGGATTTACCAACAAATAGCAATAACCGCACAGTTAAATATCTGGGCTCCATACCATGATATTACTTTTTATCCAGAAGGATATAGACATACCCTAGGGGCATGAACCCACAAAAACCTTGCCGCAACATTCCTGTTTCGACCATTTTCGGGTTGTGAGGCTCGATGAAGTCTCGTCCACAAAGCTATGCTTTTCATAAAAGCCATGCTTCGATCAACACAAGATTAGCAGCACTTCGTATGCCACATTACCGAATTGGGAATGTATCACTAGTAACCATCAACTACATAACCTCTGAGCTCGTACGTCTCAAAGAAGGGTGTTAAGCTAAGAGAGTAAATTCTCCACCACCAAATAGAAATGTATTTGATAGAAACTGGTTTTACATCTCAAAGTGTAATGTCAGACACACATCGATAAAAGTCTGTTCCAGGTTCGAACAGAACCGAAGGCACTTCCAAAGAAGCCCTTGCAAATCTGAATATTCACAATCCCGATCGAACTCCCCATAACATATGGAGATCTCTATACCAGAGCCATGATGCAGAGACATTCGACGGGTTATCCTTTCGTTCTTGAAAATACCCGGTCTTCACCACCATCTTCAAATGCTATCCACGTCGTATCATTATTCGAAATGGGTTATATGACATAAAGTCCTCTCCTGGCTAAACCGAACATTGAGCGCATATTTTTAAAACAATATGGATATTACGATCTTAATTAAGCCACAACTTAAAGCTCAAAAACCTTTCTTCAAGTGGTTTAAACAAATTACCATTTTCAAATCTTTAAACAAAAAGATTCACTTCATAAAGTTCACCAATCTTTCACAAAGACTCATTCATAGCTTTTAAAACTATTTTCAATTTCAAATCTTTTTATATAAAAGATACACCTTTAAGATCCTCTTCAATTTGGAAACAAAGTTCACAAACCTTTCACAAAGATTCAATTATAGCTTTGATAACAATTCCATTTCAAATTTAAAACCTTTTCAACAACAATTAGAAATCCTTCCTTTATTTGAAAGCCATTATCATTTGAAAACAAAGAGTTTTCATTTCGAAAAAGTCTGATCAACTATGCACAAGTTATATCCTTTAAAGTATAAATTTGGGTTAAATTTAAATTTCCAAAATAATGCTTTTAAAGTACTTTAAAGATGGTTTTAAAATCCATATATATTATAACAAGCGTTTCCACTTTTCAAACCATAGTTTCCAAAACAATTTCAAAATTTAAATCAGATATATTATAATCAAACTAAATTTCAACTTTAAAATTTTCCTTCCAAAAGCTTTCCATATTCAATTCAATTCCTTTTCCAAAACCATTTGAATTCAAAATTCAACTTTAAAACAAATAATACTTAAATTCAAAATATATGTGACTTAACCGATTTCTCGTGAAATCCATATTTGTGTGTATATGGTGTATTCCAGGGGTTTAACACAATAGTGTCACATCATCAATCATCACAGATAAGCATAACAATATCGATAAGCGGCATAATCTATAACGCTTATCGTCATTCACAGATTCATAGATAAATAATATACATTCATCACAGATAAATAAATTACGTTCATGATAGCTCGAATCAAAATAATTCATATCACAAAGCATCACACATCAGGGTTATCAAACCATTCAAGCATCCAACAGAATTCAAACATCCATAAGTAAGATCAATTAATTATCTGATTAATTTAAATTAGATTAATCACTTATGAATAAATTACTAATCCTGGTTAACTAATATTAGTTAGTTACAAACCATTAATTAATTAACCTTTAATCATTTATTAATTAACCTTTAATAATAAATTAATCAACTTTTAATTATTAATTTATCAACCTTAATTAAAAATTTAATCAACCTTTAATCATTAAATAATTAACCTTTAATTATTTAATTATCCTTTAATTAATTTTTTTAGTTACCATTTAATTAATTATCCTTAATTAATTACAAATTAATTAACCTTAATTAATAAATTAATTAATTATCCTCAAATTAATTACCTCGATTGATTCATTACTTAGATTAATTATCCTTAAATTAACTATTCTTTAATCACTTGATTAATCCACTCTAATCATTAATCAATTTTTTTTATTCAGTAATTATCTTTAATCACTTAAGACTTTAATCAAATTAAAAGACAATCCCTTTATGTTCATTAATTACTAAAAAAATACTTATTTAATAGACCATGTAATTAATTTTCATTAACCAATAAAATTAACTTAGATTTTAAAGGTTAATTAATAATTAAAACACTATTTCTTAATCAACTTCTTAATGTCATCAAGTTTGTTCAAAATAAACTTTAAAAATAAGGGTTATACATATGTTTAAACCATTTTAAACTAAATTAATTTAAAATAACTTTATTTAAAAACTTTTTAATCAACTCAAAACTCGGATAAACATTTAACATTGCAAAAGGATTGGTTTTAACCAAAATTGTTTCAAATAAACATGATTTTGTTTAAAAATTAAAAATTGTTTTTATACTAACTCTACAGACCCGAGCCCTTTCTTGTTTCACCCAAGCCTATCTTTGAGTTCACACTTCCCATCTTGCTTCGAGATACTCACGTGAAAAACTCGAGTTTGCCTCGATAAAACTTCATCTTCCCCCAACTACCATAACCACTTCCAGATCCAACGTGCACCATGTACGTGCACGATCGACAGAAGCCACTTCAATCATCGCCGTGATCATCCACACATCATCATCGATCACCCCGACCTAAATGACCTCCTAGAAACTCAAAACCCTAACAACTCGAAATCGAGCATGTTGAAATGAAACTGAAATCCACTGCACAACCAAAAATCATCTCGATGTCGACGATCTGACCACTTGGAACCCTACCACTCTGGCCAACGCAACGTCACGACCCTATGCATCATTTTTCCTCCGATCCGGTACCTTCCGGTGCCACGATGATGACGAATCACCCCTTCAAACATCATCGACCAATTCTAGGTATAAACCCTAATTCATCACCGCTCAATCACTCTGATGATCGAGAAATGCTATCAGCATTTTTTTCGAGTTCGCCATCACCCAAATTCCCTTCAGTATCAATTACGTCGCCCAAACTATCTCCAATCGTCCAGGATTGACAAAATTCTTTCTTCCGTTCATCTCACTATATATCGACAATCTCACACTTCAAAATTATAAAATTACTATCAAAATTCATCATTTTATTATATGATTTTATTTATATGACCAAATCATAATTTCCATATGATCGAATATTTGACATGTCTTTGATTTCTTCTGTAATTTACTATTATTGAAATAATCACTGAATTTAAAATCTTGATATCATTTTTAAAAATAATGTTGCCTTGCTTCAAATAATTTTTCTTCCGAAATCATAGTTTAATATTGATTGTATGAAAATGAATTAGATTTAAAACTCGTTTTAAACCTGGAGATATCAAAACAGGGATATCTGGATATATATGCATATATGCATACTCAAATTTACATATTTGTTCACATCCATACATCATACTTTATCTCATGATTTCAATCACAAGCATCAGGCACACAATCAAGATATAAACACGGTTGAGATCAATAGGGATAATTTGCTCACCTAGAAAAATAAAGGACAGGCTTTGAGTTTTTTTTCTTTTCCTAGAAACCGTTTTGATTTGGTTTGAGATTTAATTTGAATTGAATCAGATCTGATCTTCATTGCGTTGAGTTGCTCTTATCAGGTTGAATTTTAATTTGCTTCTGATTCTTTTTTTTTCTGGTTTTAAATTTCACTTCTAGGTCTTGAATTTAAATCATGCTGAGTTGAATTTGAATTTAATGTATGTTGCATTCTTTGATTTTTAGATTTGAACTTGAATCCATATTTATTTGCTTTAGGTTTTTGCTTTGTTTTCAGTTTTGTTTGACCTATAGTTTGCTTTCAGATTTTCTTTAGTTTGAATGTTTTTGAGAGAGGAAAACGAGAGAGGGGTTAAAGGAATGTATATATATATATATATGGCTTTGATTTTTCTTTTATTATTTATTTTATAAACATAAGAATTCAAGTGAAATTTGTAAATTTGCATGTTAGGATTATTAACACTTGTTCGTTCTTATGTCATATAGTTTACATTTGTCCATTTACATGTTTTAAAATATATACACATGTAATAATCTTTTTTTCTATAATACTTATACATGTTATTTTGCATGTCATTAATGTCTCAATACATTTTCATATTATTTTCTAATTATATTTCCTTTTATAATTATTTATGTACTCTTGAAGAAAATTATTTTTGAAACTAATTATACATAAATAAACATATATATACATAATACATATAAGTTTAAAATATAGAATTTTAACTTTCAGATAGCTTTTGAAAAATAAATTTCAAACTATAACTTTCCAAATCAAAATGCATGCATAATAAAATTAGAAGACAAATTTTTTTATTAGTTTTAAAATATAGAGTATTTAAAATCAATTTATTTTCAAGATATTTATTTTGAATTCCAAATCAAAAAACAATTCAAAACACATATTTTTATTTGTTCTCGGAATTTTCACATTAATTTACCAATGAATTCACAATTTGATTTCAAAAATCAAATTAATCACTTTGTTGTATTTGGCTAAAATCTGGCAATGTTATATTTCATTTCCTAAAGAATCGGGGTTGAGTCTACGGGAAAAATGCCGAACGTTGTTTCAAAGAGACCGGGATTAGACTTGTTATCTGAAAAACACTTCGATCCAACGAGTATGTTTCCATAACGATGACAAGGGCATGGAGTCGAAGATGGAGCGTGAAGTGCAAGGACTAATCTCTACTAATCCTGAGGGTGATTTCAAATTGGATGTAGTAGGAATAGTGCCTTCGGTTCTGTTCGGACCGAGAACGGACTTGTATGGATGAATGCTATTAGTACATTGTCATTGGAGGACAATGCGTATTCTAAGCAAATATTTCTAAAAAATTAATCGTAGCCTCTAGCCTCATCAACCGGAAATGACTGAAAATCAAGGGGGATGCAGCAAGGCTAAGTGGGTCGCACCCAAGTGAGGTATGTCTATCACCTTTCTAGATACCTGCGGTTATTATTACTACGATGTATGAATAGAGCTCAGAGAGAGGGTGGGAAGGGGTGATAGCATATCGGTCTATCCAGGTTAGGGGTAGACCGCTCTTGTGTTGCAAGGGATCCTAGCATTTCGGTACGCTGTTCTAGTTGTGTACTATGACAAAAGGTACCCTAGTGCGTAGTCATTCGTATGGAATCCATTCTCCAATACGTGCCTTTACGGTTTTGACTGTAGAGCCTAGTGTGATGGAATTTAATTAATGTAACAATTTCAGCTATTTGAATAAGTATTTGTACTTAGACATTATTATAAAATCAAAGGATTTGATATGAAATGTTTTGGTTATCGTAAGGTAAAAACCCGTCATGTTTATGTGTGGCATGGTCTTACGAGATAACTTTGATTTTAAAAGGATTTCAAAACATTAATAATTCAATTTGAGTGTTTTCTCACGCTGGTTTTCCAAAGTGACTTGGGTGTTATTTTATGATAATGCTCGGGTCAGACCGAGTATTACAGATACATGATAGGATGCTGTGCTGCTCTGAAGACGAGCTGCATGTCGAAGACGTATCACATGTACTTGATTTTATTCCACTGTGTATGGTATAATGTATATTCAGCACTTGTGAGGACAAATTGTTATAATTGTCCACTACTGTGTTGTTGATGTATTGTACTCTGATGGTGTAATGTATAAGTAACAGCTATAGTTCTTTTTGCATAAAGGTCTATTGTTATCTGTTATACATAGTTCCCCTACGATTGTGAGATTTTATGTTGTTATTCTATTTTCTTCTTCTACATCTTCTTCTTTCCTTATTGATCTGGTATTTCCGTCATTCGATTGTTCGGCATGTAATATAGAGGACGTAGTGATGTCGATTTTCGAAGCATCAAAAATCCAGTTCGTGATAGGCATACCCCTGACGTGGATAGACCCAATATGTTATCACCTCGGTGTTCCCACCTTACTATAGAGTGGTACTTCCATGCACAACCATATCCATATTATAAAAGTTTCTGAGGACATCTAGAAATGTGATAGCATAATCTACTTGGGTGCATCCCACTTAGCCTTGTTGCATCTTCCATGTTTTAGTCATTCCCGGTTGATGAGGTTCGAGGCTAAGCGTTACCTTTTAAGAACAATCTTTTTCTTAGAATGCTCATCGTCCTCCAATGACAATTTTTTGATAGCATTCGTCCATACAAGTTTCCTGGGTTTGGACAAACCAAATCACCGTCTTAATCATCTTTTGGGTATTCATTCATACGTTCAAATAGGATCGAAGTAGTTTTCGGATAATTAAATAAGATCTCGGTCTCTTCGAAAAAATTAACGGAATTGGGAAAGTCGGTTATTTAAGTACTAATAACACATCCGTAAGAAATCACTAGGCCCAATTTTATAAATCTTCAAATTATTTATTTCAAAACATCTTCTGCAGGATATATTCAATCTCTTTCAATATTTCTATATTTGAAAACAATTTCACCGCTTGTTTCCAAGCAGGATTTGTACCATTTCAGTACTTAGAAATATTTTCATCTTCCATTCCTACAACAGTTAGAAAATATTTCTATTACAAATCATTTCCCACAAAAAAATTTCAAAACTTTCCTTTCAATACTTAGGAAAGTATTTATACGTATAATTTCCAAAGTCATTTTAATATTTAACTTGGAAATATTTCATACTTATATCGTAAGTCTTCGAAATTTTTAATAAATCCTTCTTATGATTTCTAAACCGATTATACTTATTTATAATCCCAACCACCTATTTTTAACTTCTTTAAATGAATTCAAAATCTTTCCGAAGTTATTGCATCTAACGTTGGAAATTCTCTTAAGTCTCTAAAATTCTATCTTTAAGATTTCTCTTATAGAATCTCATCCGTTAATAAACCTCGTGTACACATCTCGAGAGAATTTTATAAATTGTTAAAATATAAATTTTAACCATTTCAAACTACATATATATATATGTGTACAATGAGTATTTTTAAAGAATAGTAATTTATTTAAATAAGTTTAAGTTATTATTAAAAATATTGAAAACACTTTTGTATTATCAATAACTCATTTTTTGAAGAACAAATAGATTTCAAGCTTAATTTAAAAGTTAGAACTTATTAAATAAATAATTAACATTTGAAAATCTGCCTACCGAAGTATATAAATCTTAACCGGTTTAAAATTCCATAGTTTTAAAATAATAAAGTTTCCCTTTAAAAAATCTCATTTCTTAAAAAAAAAATTAAATCTCAATAACCAATTATAACTTCCTTTCGATTTCATAACATATCGATTCATTGTCGATTTCCCAACCATTCTCATTTCAAAACTACAATCTACTATTTTTTCTCAAAATCTTTTTTATGTATTCTCCCAATTTCCATCTGATATCCAATTCATTTATTTATAACATCGTTTATAAATTCCATTATATGAATTCATTCCTTATAAATTCCCTTTATACTCCCAATCAATTTTCAATATCGATTTTAACTTTTATATTTCCAGAATATCATTTATAAAATCTCTTATATAATTCATTTTTAAAAATCTCCATTTACCAGTTCACAATAGTTAGTATTACCAGACTCAAATTTTTTTGTTTTTCTAATTCAGTTTCTTTAAAATAACTCTAATTCCAATATATATACACTTTTTAATCAAATTCCCTTTAATTCCATAAATTTTAAAATTATATTTGCAGTATTTAAATTATTAAAATTCAAGTCAGTGCTACAATAGCATCCAATAATTCCAAATCACGATAATATATTATTCTACACAAATCATATATCACTGTATACAAAAAATAACAATAAATTTTAGGAATCTAGTTTGATCCCTCCAACCTATTTCCCTGCATCCATAAATGTTCATACGACATAAAATAAATACCAATCCCACTTCGAGGGGAATATCGCGGTATATGGGGTCATCCGCTATTATGCGGTGCGCATAGGGTCTCATCCACTATAGTGTGCAGGAATATCCCTCCAAATACTGTTATTAATATAATATATCATTCAATAGATAATAATTATTAAATCAACCATGCATTCAATAATTAATTTTAACCATTTTTAAAATTAAACTGATAATTTAATTGAGTGAATTTTCTCACCTTGATTATATTTGCAAACTATTCCCATCTGGACATGTTTCATTGATTTTGGACCTCGTATGAATAGATTGTAAAATTTTAAACACAAATAATAAGATTATATATATATATACACACACACACTTTTGTATATAAATAATCATTGAAACTACTTTCATTCATTAAGAAAAATCAGTTACCCTCAAAAATTTAATTTCTCTCCTTCTCTTCCTTCTAGGCTCGAGCACATAGCCAGCCTTCGATCGTACCACTGCCTCCTAATTCAATCACTACATCTACATCCATTGCGACTTGTCACCGAGTGCCCACGGCCTCCAGCACCCATCCACCATGCCCTAGCTCGCACTAGATTGCGACCGTGACCTTTGGCAAAAACCATAGCGGTCATCACATCGCACCCAATGTCTAACTCGTTGTCGCCACAACCAAGCATCTCGAAACCTACTATAACAACCCGATATTTTTAACCATTCGCATCCACACATGCTGGACTTGAATTGCTCAAAATACCGCATTGTAATAAAATTTGGAGCAAATGAAATACAATTACAGATAAGCAAACAAAGAAATATCATAATAACTCGCAGCGGAAATTAAAATACCATAGTAGTTCATGAAGCTACTATAACAAACTCTCAAAACAAAATACATAATATCAGTCTGAAAACATATACAATAGAAATCTCAAATACATAGATGTTTATAAATACCAGAGCTGAAATAGAACAATTGAAACTGAAAGGGAATAGATAAATAGACAAGCAGAATCTCTAGCGATTCCTAGCTCTAGAAAAGAAATCCAAAGTTAAGCTGTAAATACTCAGGTTGACCCGAGCGTAAAGTAAAACACAAAACGCTCGAGTCAGGACATATATGCTTATATAACATAAACCTACTCAAGTGAACTGTAGTAGTAATGCACTATAAATTAAAGGATGCTTGGGATCGCCATCCTTTAAGGATCAGTTAAACCATAAATTAAATACGTCCCGTGATTAAAATTTCAAAATAGTAATTTATACTTCGAAATCAAATATCATTTCAAAATTCATTATCATTCAAAAATCCATTTCAAAATATCAAAACAACATATCATTTCAAAACCACATTAATTTTTATTTAAAACACCATTTCAACACACATTTCAAAATAGTTTATATTTCAAAACAAATTACTTCATTAAAATGAAGTTATTATATTTAATAATTAAACTATTAAATTTCCAAAATTTAAATCTTTCAAAGTTCATTTATTCACTTAAATTTATTAAAAAAATGAAAATCCAACTTTCGAAGCATTTAGAAAATGCTACGGAAAGTTACTTTTAAAACAATTCAATTTAACAAAACAGAGCATTTAAAAAAGCTGTAATAGGGTTACTTTAGTTCAAATAAAACCTTAGTTAATTTCAGCAACTACAGCACTTACAAAGTGCTACAATTGCCCTTAATTTGGCCATTTAGTTCATTTCTATCAACTACAGCATTTACAAATGCTATAATATCCTTTACATTAGAAATAATAACATTTCAAAAATGCTGTTAATTAAATTCCAAATATTCAACATAATTTCACAAACAATTAAATTTTTATTTAAACCACTTTAAACTTATAAAATCTTATATTTTCACTTTTAAAACAATCATTTAAATACCCTTATATTTATGATTTTATAAAGTTAAATTTACATTCAAAAATCAATATTTAAAAATAATTCACATATTAATTCAAATCTAAATCTATTTATCATATTTCCTACTTAATTTAAATTCCATTTATAACCAAATCATAATTGCCAAAATAACTTATATTTCAAATTTCTAACTTTACCAGTAATTTATTTCATTGATAAATTTTTAGAAAATAAATAATGCTTTATAAAATCATTTTTCATTAAGTTTAAATCAAAATATTATAGTATTTACATTTCTAACATATTTTAGAAATTTTAGAAAAAACTATTTTAACCACGGGTCTGTATATCATTTTCCAGCCTAGGTTAAGTGATACGGATAATATATCATTTCAATCCGTAATTTACAAAGAAAACACGGGTTCTATCATTTCAAACCCACAATACCAAGTAAAAATGAAATAAATAAAAATCGTTCAGGCCTATCATTTCAGCCCATAATGATTTTTCCCAATTCTAATGTCCGTTCGGTTATGTATCATTTCAACCCATAGTGATTCTAATCTAAAGGGAACTTGTAGTGCAATAAACTGATATAAATAAACAGAATAACAATATATAACAGTAACAGATGGTATAGCAAGTAAATAAGGATGGGTGAACATCGTATGATCATAACATAACAAATATAGCATGGTGATATGTTTTATAGATTCAATTGTGATCAGTTCACTAGTCATATAAGTATAAATTTGTCTGGTGAGAATTAATCACATGTATAGCTGGAGATGACAACCAAATGCACAAACAAGGAACTTCAAAGGCATGATGACATGACAATGATTTGAGAGTGGGAGAGCCAAAGCTAATTGACTTGTTACATATTAAGCAAAACAAATACAAACATGAATTTTCAACCAAACTATTACAAAACAATGCTAGGAATAAACATGAAACACAAAGCTAACGCTTTTGCACCTGCATTCAACGACTTATGCTTCAGCTATAGGCTGTAAAAGCACTGTAATGGGATAAATTTTGGATCAGGTTTGGATCAAGTTCAGTTCATATAGATTGGCCATAACAATATATAAAGGAGAGAGAGAGAGAGAGAGAGAGAGCGAGAGATATGTGTGCATCAACACACAACTACAAGGCAACTACAAGGATTTCAAGGCATAAATGGCTTCGGCCAAGGGATGATTGGGCACGGCCTGATCTGGAAAGATCAATTACAGGTGTTACAGAGGTCCAAGGCTCAGGTTGTGGCTGGTGGTGGTGGTGTTTGGGTTGGCCAAAGCACGATTGGAGTGGTGGAGACAAGGGGAGTTCGGCTACGGTAGTTAAAATGGAGTTTTTATCTTTTTTTGGTGGATCACCAGCATGGATGGTCTCGACTCTGGAATGGTAGTGGAGAGGAGGGGATGGTGGCAGAGCAGGTGGTGGTGGAGGCGGCCAAAGTGCTGGAGATGGAGGGGGCAAACTACATGAAGGTGAATGAAAGTACAAAAATCAAACAAACAATGAAAAAAAAGAAAAAAAAAAGGGAAAGATTATACCAAAATTTTGCTTCAGGTGTAGGCCAATTGTTTTTTAGAGTTGAGAATTTTTTTTCACCTGAGAAACTAAAGTGGTGTTGGCTGAACAAAGTGTATAAGGTAGTAAATTGAAGTGGTGTTGATTGGTGATGAAAAGGTGGGGAATATGAAGAGGCAATGTACACGAAAGGTCACAAACTTTTCAAATTTCCTTAATTCTTTTTAAATTTTTAAATACACGTAAAAATACCTATAAATAAAAATAAAAACAAAAAAATATAATGAATGCATAAAAATAAATAAATTTTAATTAAATATAATTAAATTAAGAAAATAGCAAAAAAATGGAAACTAGGCTTTAAAATTAGAAAATAAATTCAATAAATTTTTGAAAAATTATAACATTACTTTAAAAATGTTTTAAAATAAAATATATACCTAACATGTCCTATAACACATATTAGAACGTGATATGACAAATAAAATATTATTTATATAATTTAAAATAGACAGTTTTATTAAATAAATCAATTTACAGACGATATTGTAAAAAGCATAACTTTCACAATACAAATCGGATTTCAACGAAACGAAAAGTAGTATTCCTGAAATTAAATTTATTTTCATAATAAAGTTAAAATTCAAAAAATTCAATTATTTAAATTTTAAATTTAAAAGTTAAAGTTTGACCAGATTGACCAAAATCCACTTTTCTGGAAATATCCTATTTATTCAGGTTTGGAATTATAATCCACACAAAATCAAAATTTATATTTAAAATAAAAAATTCATTCATTTTAATAAATATAATAAAGTTTTTAAATAAAATAATCAAAATAAACAATTAAAATAAATTACAAAATACAGGGTTGTTACACTCTTCCCCACTCAAATCTTTTCGTCCCTGAAAAGGAATGAGCGAGGGAAATAAGGAAAAGGAAGATAGAAAAAAAGCAAATAGTACCTTAAACGAACAATTCCGAATTCGAAGCACGAATGCTCTCCTCCGGTTCCTAGGTAAAATCTCAATCATTAGTACTTCACAGTACTTTGATCAGACTAACAAATTTCCCTCTTAGCTGCTTCGTACCTCTGTTGACAATATGAAGTGGCTTTCTCACGACAGTCAGATTAGGCTCAATATCCAAACCTTCAAGAGCAAAAGGCTGAACACAAAGAGATGGGTCATGAAGATACCAGCGAATATGCAAGACGTGGAATACATCATGCACTCCGGAAAGCTTCTCGGGCAAATCCAAACGATATGCCAAAGAACCAACTCTTTCCATAACACGGAAAGGACCCTCGAAGAGGAAGAAGGTTGAAATAGCTAGAAGGAAGAATAGGTTGAAAGCAAAAGGATGGACCATATTTTAAAACCATACAAATTTCAATTAAAATTTTATAACATTTTAAAAATTTTATGATATAATGAATAGTCATTTGATTCAAATCTGATAGTTCGAAGTAAACAATATTTAGAACATTTTAAATTATTTAGAAAAGTCAAATAAATGATCAAAATATCCTTTATATAATATACTTTATCAAAATACTTTTATAACTCGATGTCTTAACAAGTTTTCTTTCGTTCCTGTAGAATCTGGCCATGCGTTGATCAGGCGCAAAGCTAGAATTCTTCAGGTACTTAATAGACTTGTTTCAACACCCGGTGAAAATATTGAAAAACCTTTTAAAAACAACAGATATGGAAAGTACAATCCAAACAAATCAATCAAACCAAACATGTCGATCATGGATCGCGGATACACAATGGTTACACCTGGATCCCCCAAGGAACATCCGTACCCATAGGCTGACTACCACAGCCCTGCGATTACGCCATGAAGACTGGTAGTACCTCAAATAAATAATGGTTATGCCTGGATCCCTCAGGAAACATCTGTACCCCTAGGCTCTCGCAGCCCATGCAGATTACGCTACCAAGCGACCCAATTGATCACAGATACACAATGGTTACGCCTACATCCCTCAGGAAACATCTGTACCCTAGGCTCTCGTAGCCCCTGTGAATTAAGCTACGCGGTCGCGATCATAAGACCATGGAGATGGCCATGGAATTCGATGGACACTCGAGTATCATATCTGGAAAACCCAAATCAGAGAGAATAATATCGATAGAATGAATCCACAGTGTGGCCAGAAAGTGGATATCAAGCAGAAGGCACTTTCCATATCTTTACTTCGAAAATATGTATCATATAGTACCTTTTAAAATCACTTTCAAATATCATACTTATATAAAGTCCATTATATATAAGATTTCATTTCAAATCGAATACTTTCCAAATCGATAGTATATCAAACCATTCTTATACAGACTTCGATTGTATAAGATTTCTCCTTACAAATTGAGTATCCTTTCAAATCAACAGTTTCAAATCACTTCATACTTATACAAATCAATTTCATACTTATACAAATCCACTTATATAAGTTCGATAACTCCCAAATCAAAGTATTTAAATAAACAAGGTTCTCAGTTTCAAACCATTTCAATATCAATTCAGTTTCAAAATCATATATGATTTCGCCAAATCATTTCTTCCTAATTACATATATTCAGTTTCAAAGTTTCTTAAAACAATAGGTTAAGAAAATAATCCAAATTTCCAAATCAGCAAAATTTATGTCAAGCAAATTCATTTCCATTTCAAACATATATTCACTTTCAAAAAAGCATGAAACTTTCGAAGTTATAAATCTTTCGAAACCAAAATACTTGAAATCATTACACTTTGAAAATCATAACCTTTCGAAATCATACATTTGAAATCATAAAAAATTCCCTTAATTCTTTATGTTCACACATTTATTCAATTAAACCTAAATCTAAAATTTCCAATTTTAGTTCAATTCAAACCATACGTTTCAATTCAATTTAGCTTTTCAACAAAACCATTTCAGATATTATCAAATTTCAAATAAAGATTTGATCCATGAAATAAACTATTCATTCTTTAATATATTTCAAAACTTAAATATACCATATTCCAAAACTAATTTTTTTAATTTCATATATCTCAAATTTTACTTCGTTATTACTTAGTTTTGAAATATTCATTTCATAAATCCATCATTTTGAAATAAACTCAAATTACAAGTAAACCAAATATCCTTTCATACAAATGTAAACTTCAAATATTCATTTATTAAAATCAATTATCATTTCAAATTCACATTTTTTATAAAAATAAAGATTAAATCCTTTCCAAACCATTTCAATCATCAAAATATCTAAATGTCTACTAAATTTAAAACCATCTCTTTTTAAAACCTTCAAACTATTTATTTCCATATGGAAAATACAATTTACCATTGGAAAGATTATTATTCTATATATATATACACACTTTATTAAAAACATTTCAAATCTATATTTCATACCAGTATAATTCAAAATAGTCTTATTTATTTCACTCAACAACAGTTCCAAACTTATGTAAATCATATTACTTTATACTTTAATCATACCAAACTAAACTTATATTCTTTATCAAATACCCCACACCTTTCAAAATTACTAGGCTTTGAAAATTTAACATTGATTTGGAAGTGCTCGAACCTTCAAAATAGTCAAAGGAATCATATTTTCAATCCAAGAGTTGGAAATCACCAACAAATCAGTAAACCAATTCCAAAAGATGGAGTTATACCAAAACAAATCTGAATCTTGAGGATTGAACATAGGCTTACTTTACATCATTTCAAATACACACACACACACACATATATCTTTCGAATATCAAACCATACTTCAAAATCTGAAATCAGAATTTGGTTTCACAAAATCACTCGCACAACAAAGCTACTATAATGGCCTCTCCCCACTCAGAAACTCGAAAATCAATGTGGATGATGCATGCATTCATCATCGAAATTATTTTCCAGCGACATAAGTGGGTTCAGGACTTTTATTTTCTTGAAACTTCTTTGAAATCTCTACGAAATCAATGGAACTCACTCGAATACATTTGAAACATTTCATATTCATAAAATATCTTTAAATCATAATATTATTATATATTTTCCAAAATCCTAAAACCAATTTCAAAACACTAGAGTTCGATTCCTCGAAATTCAAATTCAAAATCCTTCAGTTATACATCATTTTTATATAAATCAAATTCTTGTCAATTTTTCAAAATTTTAAATCTTTTCAAAATTTCAAATTTTCATTTTTAAAAGGTATATAATCCTTATCGAAAACATTTCACTTTTATATACAAAATAGGGTCATCCTTATCAAAATAATAGTTTCGATATGCACAATTTCAAAATACAACCAAACAAAATTTCCAAAGAATGATTCAAGGTTAGATTTCAAACAAACAGAGACTCGAATTTAGAGAAATTCTAATCAAATAGAATTCTGGTTCGAAGATAAGCTCGGACAAGATGAGATAATTTTATTACCAAATAGAAGATGGATAAGCCTATATAAATCGCCAACGACCTTAACCGGGTCAACCGTGAATTCAGGAATATAATCAATTCGAAAATCCAAGGAAAATTGACATTCGATTGACAAAGATAGAATCCAGGTAGAGTAAGAGATAGTTGGCATCATAAACCGGTGATACAGAAATCTCCGGTGAATCAATGCCAATTGTAAAGGAGTTTCACCCTTTTACAAAATATTTAAAGATTGGCAGAATAACCGATCTTTAGAGAGGTCATTCCAAAGTGAAGTTAAGGAATGCCCCAAAATCAAAAAGGTAAAATAGGGAAGACAAGACTGGATTTCAGAACAAGTGGAAGCGTTCCAAAGTTCAAGGAATCCTAATAGGTAAGAATCCTAACCAAGAGATTTCTAACTAGGTGGATAACGAAGGAATGAAGTTTAGAAAATCTTGATTCCAAAATAAGAAATTTTTTTATACCAAAATAATCTTTAAAAATCCTATAAGATCATTTGGAAATCATTTTATACTTCGAAAATACGTTCTCTCACAAAGAAATGATTCTGAGATTGATTTCACGCATTCTACGGTATTTCTACCCTATCTCCAATTAGTTTTTGCTCCGCTGGCTATGGTTTGCCTGAAACCAAAGCTCTAAAACCAACTGTAACAACCCGATATTTTCAACCATTCGCATCCACACATGATGGAATTGAATTGCTCAAAATACCACATTGTAATAAAATTTGGAGAAAATAAAATACAATCACAGAATCGCAGACACAGAAATATCAGAATAACTCGCGGCGGAAATTAAAATACCATAGTAGTTCATGAAGCTACTATAACAAACTCTCAAAACAAAATACATAATATCAGTCTGAAAACATATACAATAGAAATCTCAAATACATAGAAGTCTATAAATACCACAACTGAAATAGAACAACTGAAACTGAAAGGGAATAGATAACTAGAAAAGCAGAATCTCCAACGATTCCTAGCTCCAGAAAAGAAATCCAAAGCTAAGCTGTAAATACCCAGGCTGACCCGAGCGTAAAGTAAAACACAAAACACTCGTATCAGGACATATATACTTATATAATGTAAACCTACTCAAGTGAACTGTAGTAGTAATGCACTATAACTTAAAGTATGCTTGGGATCGTCCATCCTCTAAGGATCAGTTAAACCATAAATTAAATACGTCCCGTAGTTAAAATTTCAAAATAGTAATTTATGCTTTGAAATCAAATATCATTTCAAAATTCAATATCATTCAAAAATCCATTTCAAAATATCAAAATAACATATCTTTTCAAAACCACATTCATTTTTATTTAAATTACCATTTCAACACACATTTCAAAATAGTTTATATTTCAAACAAATTACTTCGTTTTAAATCATTAAAATGAAGTTATTATATTTAATAATTAAACTATTAAATTTCCAAAATTTAAATCTTTCAAAGTTCATTTATTCACTTAAATTTATTAAAACAATGAAAATTCAACTTTCATGGTATTCAGAAAATGCTACGGAAAGTTACTTTTAAAACAATTCAATTTAACAAAAGACGGCATTTAAAAACTGCTGTAATAGGGTTACTTTAGTTCAAATAAAACCTTAGTTAATTTGAGCAACTGCAGCACTTACAAAGTGCTATAATAGCCCTTAATTCAATTTAGCCATTTAGTTCATTTCTATCAACTACAGCATTTACAAATGCTGTAATATGTTTTACATTAGAAATAGTAATATTTCAAAAATAGAGTAAATTAAATTCCAAATAATCAATATAATTTAACAAACAATTAAATTTTTATTTAAACCATTTTAAACTTATAAAATCTTATATTTTCACTTTTAAAACAATCGTTTAAATACCCTTATATTTATGATTTTATAAAGTTAAATTTTCATTCAAAATTCAATATTTAATAATAATTCACATATTAAATTCACACATTCAATTTCAATTCTTATAATCAAAGTTTTAAATTAACATTTAGGTTAAAATTTTCAAATATAACTTATTTTTCATCTTATTTACTTAACTTAAAATTCACTTTTAAACAAAATTCACAAATTTCCAATAAGTTATATTTCAAAATTTAACTTTAATATTCATTAATTTCGCCTTTTAATTTATTCAAAAATCATTAATACTTTATAAAAATCATTTTAATTCATTTTAATTCAAATTTAAATCTATTTATCATATTTCCTACTTAATTTAAATTCCATTTATAACCAAATCATAATTGCCAAAATAACTTATATTTCAAATTTCTAACTTTACCATTAATTTATTTCACTTATAAATTTTTAGAAAATCAATAATGCTTTATAAAATCATTTTTAATTAAGTTTAAATCAAAATGTTATAATATTTACATTTCTAAATTTTTTTAAAATTTTAGAAAAAAATTATTTTAACCACGGGTCTGTACATTTTCTTGCCTAGGTAAAGTGATACGGATAATATATCACTTCAATCCGTAATTTACAAAGAAAACCCGGGTTCTAACATTTCGAACCCGCAATCCTAAGTAAAAGTGAAATAAATAAAAATCGTTCAGGCCTATCATTTCAGCCTATGATGATTTTTTCCTTTTCTAAAGTCCGTTCGGGTATGTATCATTTCAACCCATAGTGATTCTAATCTAAAGGGAAGTTGCAGTGTGATAAACTGATATAAATAAACAGAATAACATTATATAATAGTAACAGATGGTATAATAGGTAAATAAGAATGGGTGAACATCATATGATCATAACATAACAAATATAGCATGGTGATATGTTTTATAGATTCAATTGTGATTAGTTCACTAGTCGTATAAGTATAAATTTGTGTGGTGAGAATTACTTACATGTATAGCTGGAGATGACAACCAAATGCACAAACAAGTAACTTCAAAGGCACGATAACGCGATAACGATTTGTGAGTGGGAGAGCCAAAGCTAATTTCCTTGTTACATATCAAACAAAACAAATACAAACATGAATTTTCAACCAAACTATTACAAAACAATGCTAGGAATAAACATGAAACACAAAGCAAACGCTTTTGCATTTGCATTCAACGACTTATGCTTCGGCTGTAGGCTGTAGAAGAACTGTAATGGGATGTATTTGGATCTGGTTTGGATCAAGTTCAGTTCATATAGATCTGCCATAACAATATATAAAGGGGAGAGAGAGAGATATGTGTGCATCGACACACAACTACAAGGATTTCAAGGCATAAATGGCTTCGGCCAAGGGATGATTGGGCACGGCTTGATCTGGAAAGATCAATTACATATGTTACAGAGGTCCAAGGCTCAGGTTGTGGCTGGTGGTGGTGGTGTTTAGGTCGGCCAAAGCATGATTGGAGTGGTGGAGACAAGGGGAGTTCGACTATGTTAGTTAAAATGGAGTTTTTGTCATTTTTTTGGTGGATCACCATCATGAATGGTCTCGGCTCTAGAAAGGCAGATGAGAGGAGGGGATGGTGGCTGGAGTAGGTGGTGGCGGAGGCGGCCAAAGTGCTGGAGATGGAGGGGATGAACTACATGAAGGTGAACGCAAGTACAAAAATCAAACAAACTATGAAAAAAATGAAAAATAGTGAAAGATTTTTACAAATTTTTTTCTTTAGATGTAGGCCGATTGTATTTTAAGGGTTGAGAAGTTTTTTTCATGTAAGAAACTGAAGTGGAGTCGGCTGAACAATGTGTATAAGGCAGCAAATTGAAGTGGTGTTGATTGGTGATGAAAAGGTGGAGAATATGAAGAGGCAGTGTACACAAAAGGTCACAAACTTTTCAAATTTCCATAATTCTTTTTCAATTTTTAAATACATGTAAAAATAAATATAATATAAAAAAATGAAAATATAATGACTGCATAAAAATAAATAAATAAATTTTAATTAAATATAGTTAAATTAAGAAAGTAGCAAAAAACGGGAAACTCGTCTTTAAAATTTGAAAAAAATTCAATAAATTTTGGAAAAATTATAACATTACTTTAAAAATGTTTTAAAATAAAATATATACCTAACATGTCATATAACACATATTATAACATGATATGACAAATAAAATGTTATTTATATAATTTAAAATAGAGAATTTTATTAAATAAATCAATTTACAAACGATATTGTAAAAAGCATAACTTTCACAATACAAATCAGATTTCAACAAAACAAAAAGCAGTATTATTGAAATTAAATTTATTTTCATAATAAAAGATAAAATTCAAAAATTAAAGTATGTAAATTTTGAATTTAAAAGCCAAAGTTTGACCAGATAGACCAAAATCCAATTTTTGGAAATATCCTATTTATTCAGCTTTGGAATTATAATTCACACAAAATCAAAATTTATATTTAAAATAACAAGACTTATTCATTTTAATAAATATAATAAAGTTTTTAAAAATAATAATCAAAATAAACAGTTAAAATAAATTACAAAATAGAGGGTTTTACACCTACAGCCGAGCCTTTCCATCACCGCAAATATGATGATCACATGACTGCAATCTCACCAAGCGCGCAGAAGCTCTTGATTCGTAAGCTGCTCCCCTCTACCATCGCACTCTGCTCTCTCCACCATAGCAATTTCAGTCGCATACAATATTTTTTAAACTATAATCGAACTCGATTTCAAATTCATTACAGAGGGAGAATAAAAGAATGGGAATAAGCGGCTCGAATTGTAAAGAGGAAAAAAGAAAGAAAGGAACGTGATTATGAATGAAAATGGGTGGCTTCCATTTTCTTTTTTATGAATCTTCTCGTGATTTACTGAAGGGGAGAGGGGAGATATACATGATTTTTGGGGTAGCATGTATGAATGGATAACGCCAAATACTAGATGGGTGATGAAAAGGGAAGACAGATGTGAAGGGTTGAAAGCAACATAAATATTAAATTAACTTCCAAAATATCTCAAATTTTCATAACATAGATTCCTGAACACCAAGGCATGCCACTAGGCGTTTATAATTTTATAACCCTGTTTGCACAAAAAATGGGCAAACACCTCCAAGTCGTATTATTTAGTTGATTTTATGTGGTTTTCAATGATTTGGGTGACTTATGCAAATATGTAAAAAGCAGGGACTGAACTGTAAAAGACACACAGATTTATAGTGGTTCGGCCAGAACGTGCCTACGTCCACTTTATATGTTATTATCCTTCTTCTTTCAGATTACAAGTACAAAGCTTTGTATACAAGTATATGAAAGTTGTTTGAAAGTTCCTTCCGTGCTTGAGCTCTCAAACTTGTCTGCCATTGTTGTACCCCTGCCCCTCTATTTATAGAGTGAGGTTGGGGGCAGGGGACTTGAATGCATATAGCTACTGATGGGCCTGGGCTGAAGCAATCTGGCCTGGCGCATCTGGTTCGGCGGAGCTTGGTTCGGCCATGCTTGGTGTGATTGGTCCGGAGGTTCATTCGGTAGTGGGTGGAAAGATTATGATTCGGCATTAGTAGGGAGAGGAGCTGGTCCGGCATTGGTAAGGAGAGATGTTGATTCGGCATGGCTTCTGGACCGGTGTCTTGGTGATTCGGCAGGAGGATGGAGTGACATTGGTTCGGCAGGTGGTGGTTCGGTAGGCTTTGGTTATGTGGTGGTGGGTTTTGGTCCGGTGGTTGCTTGGACCGATGATGGTGGATGGAGCACGGTTCGGCGTGGGCATGGGTACCGAATGGGCACGGATACCGGATGGAAATAGCGAAGCTGATGCCTCTTGGTCTCGTGATTCCATGGGTGAGAATTCGCCCAACATTTGCCCCCCAAAGTGGGGCACGTGCTTGTAAGTGTCGCGCTTTGTTTTTCTTCCAGTTGGTGTAGCTACGTTCGGTTTTGAGTGCCGAACCATTTGGTTCGGTTGTCCTGTGTACGTCTATAAATAGGGGCTACACCCCTTCGTTATTCCTTACCGAATCAGAGAGAGCCGAACCAACTTGAGTGCCGTATCAACCTTGTACCGAATCAACCTCGTGCCGAATCAAACTCGTGCCAAATAGGTATGTTTCTCTTTTTGTCGAATGGGCTTGAAATTTTTACTACCGAGTGAAAATTACCCAGGTGATGCCGAATGGACAATTGCCGAATGAGTTCGATTATTGGGAATGCCGAATGAAGCTTTAACCTTTAATGCCGAATGAAACTCGAAAACTTGACCACCGAATGGAACTTGAAAACTATTCGTTTATATTCCCATACTCCTTGTTCTAATACCATGTTTTTCTTGTGCCGCAAATAAATGTCTCGCAAAGCGGAAACTCGATCAGATAGAAAGAAGTCTAAGGATAGAGAAGAGTCTTCTTCCGTGCGCCCAGCCCAACCAGGACTGGCGCAACATGGACCTGCCCCGAGGTCGTTAGTGGATGGGTATGGTCCCCAGGAACTTCTGGTCTCCCCTCCCGATTGCTTTCCTAGCTCCCTAAAGGAGGAGCAACTTGATGTTATATCTCATTCCTTTGGGATAGATAGAGCGCTTACGCGGTTGCCGGGGGATGGAGTGATGTCGTACAATCCCCCTGAAGGATATTTTGCGTATAGTAGGTACCACTGCATGTGTGGGGGCCATTCCTCCCATTAATACCTGGATAGTCAGCTTCATTACTTATCTGAAGGTGGCTCCTTTCCAGCTTCAGCCCAATTCCTACGCCATCTTGGTGTGCTTATACATTATTTTCCAGAGAAGGTACGGGCGCCCCCCTTCCAACCGGGAGATCCGGTATCTATATAACTTGAGGGGTTACAAGAAGGGATCTCCGTACGTTAGCTTGGAAGCGGCTGTTCCATTCAAACCAGTCCTGGACCTATATTCGAAGCTTAGTATGTTTAAGAAAAAATTGTTTTTCATCAGGGATGACTCCGTTTCCTTCCGCCTTTTCACCTCTGGCTGTGAGTTGAACTTCATTTATAGTTTCCTTGTTTCGGCTGCAACGCTTCTTCTTATATGCTTTTATTTCTTGCTAGCGACAGGTGGCTTTGCAGTCGTGGAGAATGATTCCTTAGTTCAGATGGCTGCGGAAATAAGAGCCATTCCGGGACGGGATCGGTTGGCTTCTTACTTGATCAGGAACGCTACTCTCCTGGAGCACAACTTGATCCTCCCACGCTAGTCCGTGGTTAAGCAGAGAGATACAGCTGAGGAGAAGGCTGCCAAAGCCAAGGAAGGGGCCACGGTGAAGAGTGGCAAAAGGGAACCTTTTACAAAGCCTCCCGTTGTCGGAGGTAAGAAGCTTAAGAAGTCTGATGGTCCCTCTCCTAGCACTTGCCCAATTGCCCCGGGAGAGGAAGATGTGGAGGAAGATAGAGGTGAGGGTGAAGGAGGAGATGGACAGAGTGGTGGTGGCGTCGATGCCTTAACCTCTGGACAAGCGGGAGAGATTCATGAGTGGACGGATGATGCTTTCCGTTAGGCTTTTGGGGAGTCGGAGGAAGGATCGGCTTTGGTTGAGAAGGCAAAGGAGGTTGACAAGGCTGGGGCTGGCGCCGATTCATTCTCTAAGAGTTCTTCAGCTACGGCAACTCCAGTGATTCAAGGTGAACTTTTGACTTCTGCAGACTCCATTTACGATAGGGACTTAGGAATATTTTATGGTTCGCTTCCGTCCTGGAATGAGATTCAGGACTTATTGCAGTATCCTACTCCTCCGCAGGGTTTGTATAATAGATGTGTCTTCTCACTCTTTTTAACTTAACATATTTCTCGAATTATGGACCATTTTATGTTCGTAACACTTGGCTTTTATTCCAGGAGCAGGTAAGGCGACCAAGTCATCAGATATTCGGCACCGCCTCGAACAGTATAAGCTACTCAAAGCTTCTGCCAAACCAAAGCCGCCAACTAGCCACTCTGGGGATGTAGTTAGATATCGCCCTCTTCTTGGAGTCATTGAGGAAGATATGCAAAAGAGGAAAAGGGGCCGATCTTCGTTTGAACCTTCTCCTGGCCCCCAGCCTCCAGTCCAGCCCATCCATGATATTACTGAAGAGGATACTGAGTTTATGCCTTCCCCCCATCCGTCCGAAAATCCAACTGTCACTCCGATAGACCGTCCTGGTTAGGATCGCAACCCTTTTGCCGGCCACCCGGATCTGGACCCGAGTTTTCAGGATATCTCTTTTGACGAGGTCACGGGTGAGAATCTTCTTCCCCGCAATCCCATGGTACGGGTGCTTGATGAGGCTAAGTCATTAGACCTCGATTTGCTTACTACTCGAATTGTGATCATGGGGAATGAGGCCAAGGCAAGTATCGATCGGGTGGCTGAGGAAACCAAGAGGTTAATGGAGCATCATGCTCGACTGGCCAGTGCTGGGGAGGAAATCGGAAGTGCTAACATCCGATTGCGGCTACAGGTTTCTGATCAGGCCAAGTAGCTTGCCGATCAGGCTATCCAGATATCCCAGCATGAGGCGGCCACCCGACGAATAAAGAAAAACATGGAGGAGGCTAGCAAGGCTGAGTTGCGAAAGGTGGAGGCCGCCTGCAAGGAGCGGATTGACATAGCCATTGCTACGGTGGACGAGGTTCGGAGGGCGGATCTCGAGAAAGTAGAGGAGTTATCTGGGAGGCTTGAGGCCGCAGAGCTTGCTCAGGCCAGGCTAAAGGAAGAGATGGAGGAAATGAGGAGGTCTCTCCAGGCAGACCGCTTGAGATATCGATCGGAGAGGGATGTTGTCATCGCCAAGTTGTTGTCCTCCGAGGCCCGGGTGAGAGAGTTTGAGGAGAATGAGGGGATGATGGATGAGATGTTGCAGGATATGTACTTCCGTACCTGGAAGCAGGGTAATCTATCCTAGATGGATGACTATCCCCGGATCATGGCTAGGATATATCTCCGGGCTTTGGAGGAGGCCAAGGCCGATGTGGATAAGGAAGGTGGAGCGGCATTCAGGATGGACATGGTAACCGCCCAGTTCTCAAAGGAGGAGAAGGTAGCGGTGAAGGAGGGGATGCGGCTACTTGCTGCGGAGGAAGCTGGTGTGCAGTTGGGGGATGAGGACCAAGAAGCGGGTGCTAGTGAGTTCTCCCTATTTTAGTTTTTCATGACTTGATCGTCCGTTGTTGGTTTAATGGATTCCTCTTCTGAATTGGACAGGTGGGACTTCTGATAAGCATGCTGGGCGCTCCGACCCTGCGGCTAAGTAGGCTTGGAGAGCTGGTAGGATGAGGGTGAGGTGCGGACGCAGCTGGTTCCTTGTCCGGATTCGGTCACCTTTTGATTTCCTTTTATCGCTGTTTATGTTAGTCCAAAACATTGATGTGACTGTAATAATATTGTTTATGATGAATGACTTTATGTAATTTCATAACATAAGCTGATTCCTTTATGTTGGAATGTTACCGCTATTTTGTTGTGCTGTGTAAGTGATGTAACTATGCGTGTTACTAGTGGCTTGACTGTGCCTGATGCCAAGTTTTTTGCTTAAAGTATAATTTTCTCATTTTGCAACGTAAATGTGATGTGTGAATATGAACTGCAACTATGCGTTAATGTATAAAAGTAGAAGGTACCGCCCTTCATGTTTCGGCTGTGGACGACAACTACGTGCGCCCTGTAAGACTAAGCACGGAATGCTGTTGAGTGTCTCATCATCCGATTGTAAGTTTCTATTTCCATTAGCGAGCGTTCCCTATTTCATGTCCTGTACTTTCAAGCACCGTTACGGAGAATAGGAGAAAAGTTTTAAATGAAATGGAAATATAGGAAAAGTAAAACTTCCAGTCACGGAAGGCCGTCGATGTGCTTAAGTTCGTGGCAAACGGGTTTTGTAGTCACTTTCCCTAGCTGTAGGTCTTGGAGACATTTGTCACCCATCTTACGCCTCTGCGGGAAGTTTTCTTTTTTACCACAGCCGCACTTAAGACACATCGGAGCCAATCGCGCACAGTAACTACTCGGGCCATTATGGCCCGTAATCGCGGGTATTATTCGATTTACTGTGGTCGGCTAGCGTGGGGGCCGATCGTCAACTGTGAACTGCCCCTGGCTGGCCACACCTTATGTTGGGGCTTATGGTCGGTTCACAGTTGCCGGCGAGCCGAATCGTTGTAATGATCTGCCATGGCATAATCGGCCTTCTCGGTGGCTTATACTCGGCTTATTACAGTCGGCTTTAAGGGCCGAGGTAAACAATGAGTTAACTCGCGGTAGAGGGATACCGGAGCAAAGTGTCTCATTGGCGAGGGCATAGGATCGTAGCGTACCTGTTAGATTTTGTCCAGGCGGGGTTGTGTTGTGAAGCTCTGAATTGAAATGTCATCTGCAAAGGATTTTGTTCAACAGCAAAGGATAAAGCTTAACAAGTAGCCAAGATATAAAGGAACAAGTTAACAAGAGCCAAGTTTTTAAAGTGGTTCGGCACGAAAATGCCTACGTCCACTGATTCTCTTTGTTAATTCACTTCATATGGACAGTACAAGTTAAGAAAAGTATCGACGGATGTGTCGGATGTTCCATGCCCTCTGGAACACCTCTCCGTCCACTGTTGACAAAATATAAGCTCCGTTGTGGAGATCTTTATGAATTACATATGGTCCGTCCCAGATGGGGTCCGGTGCCCCGGGGCGCGGAAAGATTCGCTTGAGGACAAGATCTCCTTCTTGTAAGCTGCGATGCTTGACTTTGGAGTTGTATTGTGCTTCCACTTTTTGTTTGTGAGCTCCTACTTTGAGTGCTGCATCATTTCTTCTCTCCTCAATCAGATCCAAAGACATGAGGAGGAGTTCTTCGTTTTCTTCTGGGTTTTAGTGGATCCTACGGTGGGAAGGCACAATAGTCTCAACTGGGAGCATTGCCTCCGATCCGTATGCCAATGAGAAAGGAGTATGCCCTGTTGATGTTCTGAAAGATGTGCGGTAGGCCCAAAGTGCCGTAGGAAGTTGATCCACCCAGGCGCCCTTTGACTTTTCAAGCTTCTTCTTGATCAGCGTTTTGAGAATTTTGTTGACAGCTTCGACTTGGCCATTTGCCCGGGGATAAGCCACGGATGAGAAGCTTTTGTGAATCCCGTGCTTTTGGCACCAGTCGGTGAATTCCTCGCTGTCAAACTGAAGTCCATTGTCTGATATGATTTTGAGTGTTACTCCGTACCTGCACAGAACATTTTTGATCAAGAAGTTAATGATTTTTGTCAAAGATATTTTATTTAGAGGTTCCGCTTCCACCCATTTGGTGAAATAGAAGACTGCTACTATAGCATATTTAGCTCCGCCTCGGCCCATTGGCAGTTCACCAATCAAGTCAATTCCCCATACTGCAAAGGGCCAAAGGCTAGTCATTTGAGTGATCTCATTTGTCGGTAGTCGAGGAATTTTGGCAAATTTCTGACATCTGTCACATTTTCCGACGAAGTCTAAAGCGTCTTTGTTCAAGGTGGGCCAGAAATATCCATATCGGAGTATCTTCTTTGCTAGAGTCTGCCCTCCAGTGTGATCTCCGCAGCTTCCCTGGTGGATGTTGGATAATATTTCCTTGGCTTCCCTTCCAACGACACATCGTAATAAGGGGTTAGAGAAGCCACGTCGGTAGAGGATTCCTTCTTGCAGTGTGTAGCGGGAGGCTTTCCTCAAGATTTTCCTGACTTCGCTACGCTCGCTGGGCAATGCGCCGTCTTGTAAGTATTTCCGGATAGGAGCCATCCAAGTTTCTTCTTCAATCGCAGGTATCAGACCCTCCCGTTCGAAGCTCGGGGCTAGTTGTTTTGAGACGGCTATTGCTTCCGAAAAGGAGTTGTTCTTCATGCTGGCTTGCTTTGCCAGTTCGTCGGCCTCTTGATTCTCCTCTCGAGGAATGTGTCTAATCAAATAGTGATCCAGTTGGTTAAGTAGCAGCTTGGACTTCTTTAGGTATGCTATGAGTCGTTCTCCTCGAGTCTGGAACTCTCCTAGTATTTGATTTACAATAAGTTGAGAATCACTATGGAGACATAAAGAGCTGACTCCAATTTCCAGTGCAAGTTCTAATCCGGCTATCACTGCTTCGTATTCTACGTCATTGTTGGTGGCAGCGAATTCCAATCTTACGGCGCAGTGCAGCTTCTTTCCCCTGGGGGTGATTATCACAACACCTGCCCCCGATCCTTGTTCGTTCGACGCTCCATCTACGAAGAGATTCCACTTGATATCTTCTGCTATTTCAGATTGGTCCTTACCTTCGCTAGTAGTGAATTCGGCAATGAAATCAGCTATGGCTTGCCCCTTGATAGAGGTGCGAGGATGGTAAGTGATATCATATTGACTTAGTTCGATGCACCACTTAAGTAATCGCCCAGAAGTGTCGAGGCGATGGAGCACTTGCCTTAGCGGTTGATCGGTTAAAACTCTGATGGAATGAGACTGGAAATAGTATCGCAGTTTCCGCGACGTGATAAGCAGACAGTATGCTATCTTTTCAAGTTTAGGGTATCTGACTTCAGCCCCCGTAAACCTCTTACTTACGAAGTATACGGGCCGTTGCATGCGGTTGTCTTCTCTCACCAGCGCGGCACTTAGGGCATGTGGTGACACAACAAGGTATAGGTATAGTTCCTCGCCTTCATTTGGAGTTGAAAGTACCGGTGGTCTCTGGAGGTGTCCGATTAAGTTAAGGAAGGATGTCGAGCATTCGTCAGTCCATTCGAACTTTCCTTTGTCTTTCTTTAGAGCTTCGAAGAAAGGGATGCATTTGTCGGTTTCTTTAGAGATGAACCTACTCAGGGCGGCCACTTTCCAATTTAGGCTTTGCATCTCTCTTCGAGTAGATGGTGTCTTGATATCTTGTAAAGCTCGGACTTGTTCGGGGTTTGCTTCAATCCCCCTGGCATGAACGATGAATCCCAAAAACTTTCCCGATGATACTCCGAAGGAGCACTTTAGAGGGTTCAGCTTCATTCCATATTGGCGAAGTACTTGAAACATCTCGTCCAGGTGGTTTATATGGTCGTTGGCTTTCCTCGATTTTACCAACATGTCATCCACATAAACTTCCATAGTTCGTCCTATCAGTTCTGCAAACATCTTGTTGACGAGGCGTTGATAAGTAGCTCCGGCGTTTTTAAGTCCAAATGGCATTACCTTGTAGCAGTACAATCCTCGGTCAGTGATGAAGCTAGTGTGGTCTTGATCGGGGGCGTGCATAGGGATCTGGTTATATCCTGAGTATGCGTCCATAAAGGATAAGAGTTCGTGTCCGGCAGTGCTGTCCACGAGTTGGTCGATTCGGGGGAGTGGGAAGCAGTCTTTCGGGCAAGCGTCATTTAAGTTGGACAAATCGATGCATGTTCGTCACTTCCCATTAGCTCTCTTTACCAGTACCGGGTTGGCGATCCATTCCGGGTAGATGGCTTCACGTATGATGTCATTGGCAAGTAAGTTCTTTACTTCTTCCTCGAGGTCTGCTGATTGTTCTGCCCCCATACTTCTCTTCTTTTGCTTTACCGGTACCTTGGTAGGATCGATGTTTAGTGCGTGGCATGCTATGTCCGGGGAGATTCCAGTCATATCAGCATGCGTCCATGCAAATACATCCATTATGTGGCGAAGAAAATCAATGAGTTGATTCTTTAATTCTCTTTTTAACTGAGATCCGACTCTCAGCAGTTTACTTGGGTCGCGTTTGTCTACAGATACGAATTCCATAGCCTCTGCAGGCTCGACGGTGGCCTCCCCCTCTTTGTCCCTAGGGTCTAATTCATTGAAAGGATCACTGGTATACCGAAGAGGAGGGGCTTTCTTTAGTTGCTATGCTTCCAAGCTTTTCATGCAGAGAATAGTCTCTGCATTTCTCCCTTTATCTCTCCTGCGATTATTGCGAAGTTCGGTTACATAGCAGTCCCGAGCGGCGTCTTGATCCCCTTCTACTTCTCACACTTCATTATTCGTTGGTAACTTCATCTTCAGGCACCATGGGGCAAGGACAATTTGGAAGTCGGATAAGGCTGGTCTTCCTAAAAAGGCATTGTAGGCCGAGTGGTTGTCTATTAGCACAAATGTTTGTTTCCGAACGGCGGAGCGGGGATGACTTCCCAATTCAACAAAGAGATCCAATTGTCCGAGGGGCATCTTTGCTTCTCTAGTGAAACCGTGTAGCGGGTTGTTGCAGGGAGACACGTCCTTCATTGACAGCTTCATTTTGTCGAAAGCATGCTTGAACAGAATATTCACTGAGCTTCCAGTGTCTATTAGGATTCGAAAAACTTCAGCGGGGCCGAACCAGGCAGAGATGACCATAGGATCCATATGAGGGTATTGCCTTCCTTCTAGGTCACGCCCACTGAACGTGGTGTTATTATTTTCCTTCCGTTTAGGGTGACGTTCTTCCATAACAGAATTGACGCAGTCTCCCTCGCTTTTGAGTGAGTTTCCATATCTTTCCATTTCTGCCCAGCTTTTGTCGGTGATGTGTGGCCACCCAGATATTGTATGAACCACTATCTTCTCTCGGCTGGAACCGCAGGTGTTGCGGTTTCCTCCGCCTGTTTCTGGGTGGAGCTGCCCTGGGTTTTCCTTGGCGGGAGCTGGAGTCCCGTTCTGGCCCTTTACATAGCGTTCCAGCCTCTTTCTCCCGATGTGTTCTTCAATTAGGTCTCGGAGATGGCGGCATTCATTGGTATCGTGCCCATGAGACTCGTGGAAACGGAAGAATTTTCCGGACTGGATTGCACGATCTGACTCTTTCTTGTACGGGGGGCGCTTGTATGTAAGTTCATCCTGGGTGGCCAGGAAGATGTTCTCGACTGTTTCATTCAAGGGAGTGTAAGCGTCAAATCTCGGTCCTCGTCGGTACAAGCGCTTTTCTCCCTTCTTGCCCCTTGCATTGTCTCTGGAGTCGTTTCTCCGAATGTCCTTCGCTGCAGCGGGGGCATTTCCATGAGCCGTCTTAGCCCGTGGTCCTGTCTGCCTTTCAGTGGCAGCCTGTTCGAGTCTCATGTACTTCCCGGCTTCATGGAAGAAATCGGGCAAGGTAGCTGGTTTTTCTTTAGTTAGTCTTCTACCAAACTTAGTATCCGGATGCACACCACTACAGAGGGCCATTAGGACAAGTTTCTCATCGGCATCTTGAACTGCTGCCGCTGCGGCATTGAACCGGGTTAGGTATTGCTGTAGTGTCTCTCTGGGTTTCTGTTTGACAGTAGATAGGGAGTAAGCATCCTTGGGTTGTTCCACATGAATGCGGAACTGGCTGATAAACTTCTCCTTCAACATTTCCCATGAACTGATGGATCCTTGGGGTAGATGGCAGAACCAGGAGGTAGCTAGATCTGCTAAAAATAGTGGAAAGCATTTGCATAATACTCCTTCCGTTGCCCCACTCATGAGCATGTGTTGTGTGTATCTTTGTATGTGTACAACGGGGTCAGAGGTTCCCTTGTATGGATCCATTGTCGGCATTTTCCACTCTCGGAGGGTGATGGCAATTTCAATATCGCGGGTGAAAGGGCTGGTTACCCTAGCACCTATCCCACAATTTCTTTGGTCCCGTTGGACGCATTCTCTGAATAATCGTGCCATTCTTTCATCAGAATTTGGAGCGGACAAAAATGAGCTTGGTTCTTCCCTGCAGGATCGATCTCGTCCAGATGACATGTAGGGATGGTATAGTCTATCACTTCTGACGTTATCCAGTGGCTGTCTTTGGCTGCTCGGATGCATGCTAGGACCAGCTACAGTTGGCCCCTGCCTTGATCTTCCCCTGTGGGGTTCTGTTTCGAGCATTTCCATGGGGTCAACTTCGGGCTGGGTTCTAGCTCGGCTCCGTTCAGCGGGGTTTCTATGATTAGGCGGCATGACTGGCTCAGCTACATCCGACCCGCGCCTGGTGCCTCCCCCATTGGGTTCGGTTCCAAGCGGTTCCTCGAGTCGGAGTTCGAGCTAAGTCGTTCCTGTTGATAGCTTCTTCGAAGAGAGAAGACCTTTGTTGTCTCCGAGATCCTCTAGATTGAGACTCACCCCATGATTCAGTGTTGCGGTTGGATTCTTCGGCATCCCTCAAGTGTGACATGAGTTGGTTCACCAAAGCTTCTTGTTGGGATGCGAAGCGGTTAGTCACTTCAACCACAACTCTGTCTAGGTCTGCCCTAGTGATTGCTGCCGGTTGTTCCGTGGCAGGGGCTGTCGGAATTGCCTGATCTATATTTGGCACTGCTGTCGTAATGGGATGGTTCTCTTGATATGGATCCACTGGATCTGGAGCGCTGCTGGTTGCGATGTTCTTTCCCTTTCTCTGCCTGGAAGTCATGTTGTCCAGGCACCAAGCGATGCTGTTAGGAAGAAGGCTGAGTGGGGGAAGCTTGAAGCTTCGGGTTCGAAGTTCTCAGTGAAAGCACCAGAAATGTTTGCACAAAAAATGGGCAAACACCTCCAAGTCGTATTATTTAGTTGATTTTATGTGGTTTTCAATGATTTGGGTGACTTATGCAAATATGTAAAAAGCAGGGACTGAACTGTAAAAGACACACAGATTTATAGTGGTTCGGCCAGAACGTGCCTACGTCCACTTTATATGTTATTATCCTTCTTCTTTCAGATTACAAGTACAAAGCTTTGTATACAAGTATATGAAAGTTGTTTGAAAGTTCCTTCCGTGCTTGAGCTCTCAATCTTGTCTGCCATTGTTGTACCCCTACCCCTCTATTTATAGAGTGAGGTTGGGGGCAGGGGACTTGGATGTATATAGCTGTTGATGGGCCTGGGCTGAAGCAATCAGGCCTGGCGCATCTGGTTCGGCGGAGCTTGGTTCGGCCGTGCTTGGTGTGATTGGTCCGGAGGTTCATTCGGTAGTGGGTGGAAAGATTGTGGTTCGGCATTAGTAGGGAGAGGAGCTGGTCCGGCATTGGTAAGGAGAGATGTTGATTCGGCATGGCTTCTGGACCGGTGTCTTGGTGATTCGGCAGGAGGATGGAGTGACATTGGTTCGGCAGGTGGTGGTTCGGTAGGCTTTGGTTATGTGGTGGTGGGTTTTGGTCCGGTGGTTGCTTGGACCGATGATGGTGGATGGAGCACGGTTCGGCGTGGGTATGGGTACCGAATGGGCACGGATACCAGATGGAAATGGCGAAGCTGATGCCTCTTGGTCTCGTGATTCCATGGGTGAGAATTCGCCCAACAAACCCTATTTCAAACGAAATGGAAAATGTTTCGAGTCCTAATTCGATCGTATGGAGAAGATAACGTTTTGGACTCCATGATTATATTGAATTTTCGATATTACTTTTAGTGTGTTCCTAATTTGTACAGCCAGATGATAAATTCAAACACCACAAAATTTGAAATCCGATAATAATACAATATTAAGGATTTAATGGATCTGGTTCGTCGAATTCCAAGACTATGCCTCGTATCGCTATTTTTAAATATCATTTTGAAGAACTATTTTTAAAATTGAACGGATTACCTTTAAATTCAATTTTGAAACTTTTATTATCTTCATTATTATAAATATAAATTTTACAAGCCTTTAAATTATTTTTGTCGAGCTTAAAACTCAAGATACCATATACCCAACATTCAATTATAAAATTTAATAATTAATTTATCCAATAACATGCTATATTTAAATTCTGAATTTATTTTATAAATAAAAATCCAAATTTTCATATTCAAATCAATCTATAATTCAAATTCAATATTTAAAATCATTTAAATATTCCAATTCAAATGCCGAAAAATCTAGGCCATTACACTAAATCCTTAAGAGAATATAGTTTAGGTTTTCCGGTCGTATCCATAATATTTGATATTTACTAGCTTTTAGTAAATACTTGGATTTTACCATACGGTATGGGACGTATTGGTTTAGTTCTAGTGATTACTGAAGGTGATAGTATCTGACAATTTAGAGTTTACTCTCTTTTGGTGTGCGGCAAGCGGCTGCTAGATCCTTATGAAGTTTTTTCCAAGATTTCTTTTTGAACATAATAATATAATAATATTAAATAAATGTAAAGTAATAGAATCATGGCTTCTATGATCACCTTGATTGGTATGGGCTATCCTTGAGATCACTCTGTGACTCCGTGTTCCTAGCCCGAGTATGATCCTTAGTATCAGATCAGTTCGAGTAATACCAATTTGTTTGTTTGTTTGCCATGAGTTTTGAGTACAATCATTGCAATTGTTTTGGATAATCATTACGATTGATTTGGATTATGATCTCTTGGATTCTGGATATTTGGATTATGTGACTATTCTGTCGTCATGGAATAAATATATATTCTTGTGTCTTCTGTTAGTGAAATAAATATATATTCTTATGTCTTGTGTTAGTGAAATAAATATATATTCTTGTGTCTTCTGTCGGTGAAATGAATATATATATACATTCTTGTGTCTTGTGTTCATGAAATAAATATACATATTCCGTTGTCGTGTGTTCGTGAAATAATTATATGTTCTTGTGTCTTGTGATGGATTTTAAGTAAATTCAGTTATTTTATGTTTAGTGACTAGTTCAAGTTTGTGACTTAATTTTTTAACCCTGTTCTGAGTTAATCATTGATATTTGCATGCTTAGACATGTTGTATTTTGTTCAATGAATTTAGTGTTAAGTGACTAATATGTATTCATGACTTAAATGTATAATTATGTGCCTTGTGATGAAGTCTAAGTTAAATTAATTCCCATGACTCGTTATTTCATGGACATCTGTATTTACTTATATGTCATTTATTCTTGTGTTGTATTCTGTTCTCACCCTATTGGATGTTAGAGATAGTCTGACCCATGTGTTATTTTGCTGGGGTCAGGCCGACACTTTTCAGGTTATAAGACAAGTTGCCATTTGGATGTTTGGGCTAGCAAGGAGATGAACACTTTTGACTTTTTAGTTTTTCTCATTTAGGAATTTTTTTAATATGTTATTAATATATTCAATTGAGATTAGAGAGTTGTAAAACTTGTATAACAATCGAGTTTAGTATTTCATTTCGTAAACTCAAAATTTGTATGTGTGTAAGTTGAGATTATTCCTTTGTATTCCGTGACTGTTATTTTTATGATATATTGTTCTGGTTCTGAGAAATCGGTGTGTCTATTATTTTGTATTAATACTTTACGCCTCAAATTTAGTTCAGATATTAAGCAAAAAAGGTATAAATGACATGTCAGTGCTAGTAGATTCGGTTGCCTCTAACAAGTCGTATTCTCCTGAGTAGCAGATGACATTACCTATAATGTTCTTTACTAAACTTGGCATCGCGGTGGGGTTGTTACAGTTTGGTATCGGAGCAGTGTCAAACATTATAGAATATAATATTATGGATCCGAGACCTAGATGACTTAGAGTCCAGTCTCATTGGTGTATGGTAGTTATATTAATTATCTTTAGGGATAAGAATATAAACGATTGGCGGGATAATCATTTAGGTCGTAAATTTATTTTAAAAAAATTAAATTAATAAGTTGGAATTTTTGACGTTAAAACTTTTGGATAATAATGAATAAAATCTTTTAGAGTTGGGAAAATTATGGAATTAAATTGGAATGAATTAAATTAAAGCGAGTTATTTTCTTTCAGTAGAGAATTAGATAATGTTGAGTAAATAAATTTAATATTTTAAAGGTTAAGGAATAATCAGAGTTGCACAGCAGAATTTTAAACATTGAATTGTTTCATTGTAAGTGATTATGTATGTTTTGGTTGATTGGCTGCTAGGAATTGGATTTTTGTTTGTGTTTATTTAAATTGGATGTTTGAATGTTAGTGAAAAGAATAAACGCATCTAAACTTGGGATTATCTATTTTGTTGACTTATGCAGACGTTTTTTAAGGATTCTGATCGATATATTGGACGCTATGTTATTGATAAGGGTTCCTAAACAATGAACATGACATTTTAACATAAGTAATAACAAAAACTTGGAAATTTAAGTATGAATTTATTTCATTATTGTGATGACCCGCATTTCAAAAGGTTTACTTCGACAATAATCTATTCATGTCTGACTTAAACAATTTGGAACACAGATAATCAATGGGGATAATTAAGAAAAACAAGAAAAAAAGAAGAAAATAAACACAGAATCTCACAGAGGAATGATAAAACATAATAATCAAATAAACAGTCCATGAAGCCATTTATATTTTACGTTTGATTATGATTTATACAACATTTATCAGAGTTATATATACAACAGAACAAATAAAATAATGTTGCGGAACAAACAATGATGGAATAATGCTAGTAATAATATACCAAATCTTCGTCTTCGTCCTCTAGAGAATAATTTTCGATAAGCTAAAAAACTTAGGACTGATCCGAGCATAATGAAAAGACAAAACACTTGAGTTAGGACTAAAATATTCTTATGTGAGTCAAATCAATATCACATATAAAATGAGTGCCATGGCATCAGAGAAGTTTACGGGGTTCCACATTCCTATCTAGTGTATAACGTACGTGCAATAACTCAAGAGATGTTACAGGATTTTCCATCTCTTAAGGATCCATCAAAATATTTATATGTAGTAAAATACACTATATAGGTAATGTCTAATCAATAAAATAAATATTTTTCTTAGCGTTAAGGCTTAACATTAACCCCTTAACGCGGTTTTAATCATTGGCGTATAGTTTGCATTTGACACCACCAATAGCACGTCGGTAGTCAGGGATGCACCCTGATACGGCAATACTAAAACAAAATTATAGGAGTCTCGTATAGGGATAAAAGTTTGACAAGGCATGTGAGACAATGCCCAAGGTAGAATACTACCAGTTCACCCTTACTGGCTTGTGGTAACGCAGCATAGCCATGATCGCCCACCGAGTCCAACACTCCCAAAATCTAAGGATGCGCGCCAATCAATCACATAGTAAATGATGGTAATACGAAGAAGTGTGTCCGCTCGGGGTAGCTAGCCCACTTGGCTGGTACGGCTTTTATTTTTGTCATTTCAAATTGGCACAAGTGCAAGGCGAATACGTCATCGTTCTCTTTCTTCAAATCCAGAAAATGTACGCCAAATACAACCACTTTGTTCTGGATCATCACTCCACGTACACAGTTGTTAATGTGGTTCCGGTATTGATAAAGAGAATCCTTATATACGAGCTTGGTCTCTTTCACAACCAAATATCGTTTTACATACTGGTTGGTACTTTTACATTTCGAAAACAGTTCATACTTGATACCAAAATATCGTATTCGCTTCAAAATCAAATCTTTTTCGACATCATCATATTTACTCAAAATATACCATTTCATTTCAAAATCATTTTCACCTTAATATCACGATTTCGCTTCCAAAATTGTTTCAAATTTCAATTTAGTTTATAACTTTATTTTAACCAAATTCATATTTAAATCCATGATTTAAAAATAAACTTCCCACCCTTGATCATTTGAATTTTCGAAAAATGGTTTGAATAATTTTAAAATAGTTTAAATAATTAAAATATTTGAAAATACTTTAAATGGTTAAAATAGTTAAAAATAGTTTAAATGGTTAAAATAGTTTAATATAAAATAGTTTAAGTATTAAAATGGTTTATATAGCAAAATCGTTTGGAAAATCCAAAATAATTTGAATATTTAAAAAGATTGATTTAAGTAGTTTATATTAGAATAGTTTATTTGAAAATAGGTTCAAAGTAAAACACTTTCTAAATTTTCCAATTCAAATCACTTTCAAATTTTGATTTTGATTTAATCGATTCAATTCCGATTTCAAGTTGAATTTTAATTTGATTCCAAATTAATTTCGATGTCAATTTCAAATTAATTTCAATTCCAATTTCAAATTAATTTCAATTTCAAATTTTAAACCTTTTCGATTTTTATCAATTCCGAGTTCGATTTTCAAAACATCGATTCAAAACACTTAAATCAGTTTACTTTCCATACCCAATTCGAAATCCAACTCCTTAAATATAATTCCATTCCGAGCTCAATTTCGAAATAGTTCAATTTTCATATATTTTATTTTCCTTTTCTTAAAATCTAATCATTTAAATAAATTTCAAATCAAAAACTTTAAAATCATTTAATTTAACCTATCTGGTGTTCTTATATAATTTTCTATCTTATGGCTAAGTGATCGGTTATTTCAATTTAATTTTAGGGATGGATATATATCATTTCAACCCAATCACAATTTCATAGGTAAATATCATTTCATCATATTTACTAATTTATTTAAAATAATTCAATTTACAGTTTTATATACTGTAAATAATATACAGGATGATAACAGGATATATCAAAATAAATAAACATCCAAATCATCCAAAACATCAGTCAATAGCATCCTTCATAATCAATATCCAAATAAGCCAATAATTCACAACATTTCCATAGTTCTCAATATCAGGTATTTTACAGGCAATTAAATTCCAATTTAAAATTAACCATCAATTTTAATTTTTAACAGTTAATTCGAATGATAATTAAATTTATCAAACAACATTCAATAAATTTATATCACTTCATAATTCAAATTTAACTTGCATAAAATATTTTAGTACGTTTGAGCATTATAAAACACTCACCTTGAGTTTTAAGTTTTAAATCAAATAGAACGACTTTCGGTTTAACCTAAAATTTTAGTTAGCACCATTCAATTCCAAATCAGCTCCAGAACATAGTACTCATCGCCATGATTCTGTCGCTGCTTGTTTCTTCTAATTTCTACCTCGTATGTGAAAGATACACATTTTTAAACATTTGAATATACTTTATATAATTAATTTTTTTATTATTTTTTTAAATCCTCATCAGGGCCTTTGCTTTCCTTGAGTTGAAATCTAGGCAGCAGCTTTCATCTTCTTCCCACATCACGAATGCTCTAGGCATACTCATAATACATCCCAACGCCGCCCTCCTCATTTCGATTCTCGCGCCACCAACGTTGCCGTAGAGGACGATCGAAGAACACTGAGAGTCGCACCCCACCCGGCTTCCCCTATGACCATGTCTAGTCCAAATCGAAGCTATGTAGGCTGAGAAAATCTCCCCTAAACGTATGATGAACGCGACCAGCCTAGGCCTCCATTCGATGATGATAACGGAAATCCACTATTGGATTTGCTCGCCTCGACGTGCTCTACAACATTCCAGTTGAAAGTTTTTCACGAAAGTTTAAGGATTTGAAGAAAATAGAGGGGGAAAAGGTGTAGTTTTGGCCATTAAATAAGTTAGCGGTGACCATAATAAAATCAAGGTTAGGGTTTACTGTGCATGCGTATTAGCGGTGACCATAATAAAATTAGGGTTAGGGTTTACTGTGCATGCGTATATATATACGTGTAAAAATTATTATTTCAGTATTATTCTCATCGTTCATGTATTTTTCCAAACGTGCTACAAAAGAAGCATGCCGCCCAATATTTATTATGTTTATCCCTATTCCATACGTAATGAAACATGTTTCGAGGCCTAATTCGATCGTATGTGGAAGTATCTTTTTGGAGCCAATTATTATATTGAACTTTCGATATTAATACGAGCGCATTTCTATCCCATATAACCAAACGATAACTCTAAATGTTACGAAATTTGAATTTCGATAAAAATACGCCATCACAGAACCAATGGAACTGGTTTCGTCGAAATCCAATACCATGCTCCAGAAGGATATTTTACTTCATTCATTAAAATATAAAATTTTCAAATTTTAAATTAATCACTTAAATTCAATTTTTAAGTGTTGACAATATTCACCCATATTTAGTCAACATCTAAATCAACTTTTGAAGATATTCAATAGATTTCCATATTAGCTTTCACATGAATTTTAGTTATCGACCAATTACTTTATTTACATTTAATGTATTCGAAGTTTATTATTCAATTTAACTATTGACTGTAAACACATTCAATACTTAGCATTTCATTCTAATACTTGTTATTACTTAAATCATCGAAATTTGTTTATTTCATAATCTTGTTCAAGTTCATATTCAATAACCATATTAATAAATCATTAAAAAAAATTATTTTAAACCATTTTCATTCACTAGTTACACTAAATTTAATAATTTAAAATAGTTAAAAATACGGGTCGTTATATTCTCTCCCACTTAAAACTTTTGGTCCTCGAAAAGGAACTTAGTAGAGAATTTAATACTTGTTATATTATCTCAAAATAATTAACGTATGAAACATAAAATCCATTAGAAAACTTTTACTATGCCTTCACTACGCCACTCTGATCGGCTTATGGAAATTACAACTTATTTAATAAAAAAATCTATTAAAATTTCAAAATCTCAAAAAATTTCTAACACCCATATTTATGGAAAATTCGGCAGCGTCTTTTTTACGCGGCTCGATCGAAAAAAATATTCAGTTCAACGTATAACCCAAATATATACAAAATGCAATGGCCCAGATTTTGGGTATTTGAAATTGGAATATTTAATTATTTTAAATATTTAAAAGCTGATTTTAATTTAAATTCCAAATATACTGATTTACTGTATAATTTAATAGTTGGAAAGTACTAAAATAATATTACCTCAGGTATTTAGCTTGATACAAATAATTTAAAGGTTAAATAAATTTTTACTTATAAAAATGAAGATAACAAAAATTTTCAATTGGATTTTAAAGTGATTTGTTCGATTTTAAAAATATCTCGTTTGAATTAACATATAAAAATAGCCTTCCAAGACACACTCTTGGAATTTGACGAAACAAGTTCTATTGGATCCGTAATAGTGTATTACTATCGGATTTCAAGTTTCATAGCATTTAGAGTTATCGTTTGGTCATACGGAATAGAAAAGAATTGAAATTTATATCGAAAATTTAGTATAATAATTGGGTTTAAAAACTATCTTCTCTATACGATCGAATCAGGACTCGAAACCTTTTCCATTGCGTTCGAAATAAGGGTATAAAATTTTAAACGCATAGTGGAATGCTTCGATAGGGGTTTAAAATTTTAGGCAGTGTAAATCGAGATATTTGTAAATAAATAATAATTTAAATTTGTTAAGGTCAATCATAGTTGCATTCTCTCCAATCAAATGTGCCTTTCTCTTCTTCCTCATGTAATCCCTCTTCTTTTAAAAAAAATCATGCAACAGTTTGTACAGAACAAAGAAAAATGAAAAAAAGAGCAACTTAAGAAATTCTTTTCCCACAATTTACTCAAGGAAAAAAATACCAAATTTGTTTGAAAATTCAAGTTATTCAATGGGCTTCAATCTACTATAGGCATTGATAGGCACGACATCAATTTGGGTTGCTCGACATTTTTCAGAGCTAGTTCGAAACTAGAGTTGAAACTTAAGATCGATATAGGGATTGATTTTTAGATCTGAGGCTAGATTTGGGATCGTGAGGCAAAGGCGCATGCGAGGCCGACTTCTGGTGATGTACAGTCACTTGGGAAGGGATGCGACCCATCGTACGGTCTATAACAAAATGGTAATGTCGCATTTTTCTTTGTATGGTCATGCGAGGCAGCGTTGGGTCTAGGTGGTGGAGTTTTGGTCGAGATGATTGAAGCAACGATCAGATTGTGAAATGGTGGAGAGATGGTGAGGTATATATGCATGTATGAGCGGCCATAGAGGGGTATCTACATGCACAAGCGTTCAAAAATGTGGAAGGGGGAGAAGGAGGAACGGTGATGGGCTGAGTCAGGTATTGTATGGGTATGGGCTGTCTTTCTTTAGAAAAATCATTAGAAACTTATGAATCGAATATCTTATTCATTTTAAATCGTAATTCAATATGCTCAGTCGCTTTGGCTCCGTAATAGGGAGATCTTTGCTATGGAGTTAACTTGATTGATTTTAGACATTGTAGAATTTTTAGATAAATTCAAACGCGTTCGAATTAAAATCGAAAATTGAACGTAGGAGTGACAATAAAAATCAAAGTGAGTTAATCTTACTCATTTTTAGATTACTAGCTTAACTTCAAATAGTTAAAATTAATTATTGGATACCCGGTTGAATTTGATTATTATTATCCATTTGGATGTTATTATATATATAGTATATATGTTAGTAGTTGGATTGATATTCCCGTGTATTTTTAGCGAATGAGACCATATGCGCCGCGCATAATAGGGAATGACCCTATTTTACTACGATATCCTTCCTCGAAGCGAGATTGATATTTTTATTTTGTCCAACATCTACGGATGAAGGAAAACAGGTTGGAGGGATCCAACTGGATTCCTCAAAAATTTTGAATTTAATTTCATATATAGTGATATATGATTTGATTGAATAATTTGTGATAGATTATCGTGTGATTTGAATTTATTGCATGCTATGGTATTACTATACTAGAATTTTAGAATTAAAAATACCATAAAAATATATATCGAATTCGAAAGAAAATAAAAAGGGACTTTGAAATTAAAATATTTATATGGAGTTTCAGTTAGCTAAAAGAAATTGATTTTGATAAAATAAATAGTTTCAACCTTAAATTTGTACTTAACTATTTTGTGATATTGTAAATAGAGATTTTGGTTAACGTATAAAATGGGTTTTAATAATAAAACTTAAATGATATTTGTTTAAGTGTAAAAGGGGTTTAAAAGTCGAGATTTTAAATAGGTTGGGAGAATGGAAGTTAATTTGGAAATAAATATATAATTGGTTATACGGGATCTCAAATAAGATCTTTAACTTACCAAATGAAAGTAGAATCGAGATCTGGTTGTTTTGGAATATAATTTGGTTAATTAAAATTGATTTATAAATGGAATTTAATTTAGAAATCGATTTGTAATGGATTTAAGTGATGGGAAAACGTTGTAAATTGGAAATTAGATTATGTTATTTATAAAGAATGTTTATAAATAAAGTGAAATGATTTTTCATTTGATAAATTGAAGTTATAAATTGACGGTAAAGATTTATAATGAGATTGGTAAATTATTTCATAATAAATGATAGGTTTACTTTTAGAAATGTGAAAAGGAAATTTACGAAATTGGGACGTAAATCAATTGGTGATATATCAAGAGAGATTTATAAATATTAGACTGGCTATATTGGAACTGAAAAATATATTGTTATCGAGAATCTAAGTGTGTTTTAAAAAGATGATTTTTAGTTATTATACTAATTAATTTAAAAGTGTTTAAAAATGTAACAACCCTGGTTTTGGCGATTACCTATACATATTAAATTATAACGGTAGTTATAATTTAATATTGTGAATTAAAATAAAATTGGAGAAATTAAATTATTATTAGGAATAAACAATGAATTTTGAAACTAAAATGAGAAAATAAAGTTTGAAACTTTTTTTATTTGTTTGGGTTAATAATAAATGGAAAATAGTTTTTATTTAGAGAAAATGCAATAATTTTATTTATTATTGTCAATACTTCTTTTAATAATTTTTTAAAAGGAAGTATTTGATTTTTTTAAAGGTTGTTTATTTAAATAAAAATGTGGAAATTTGTTTTAAAATATGTTTTGGTTATAAATAAGGTTTGGAAATGGTTTGAAATATTTTTCTAAGGGAGAAAAGTATTTTTGGTTGAATTTTAGTAGTTAAAAGTGTGAACTTTTGCATTTGTTTGTCAAAATAGTGTATTTTTGCAAATTAAGGTTTTTAATAATAACAATGTTTTAAAAATAAAAATTGATCTTTTCATAGTGTAAAATAATTTATTTCATGTGTATGTAAATTGACATATTTTGTTTGGTTGAAAATTAGAAAGAAAATGACTTTGTTTTATTATATAGCGCAATATATGTGCATTTGATTTATGTGTTGATTTTATAACTTAGGCCATTTAGTTTTTTTCTTACTGGGTCCTAAAAGCCCAATAGCCTAATCTAAGAGATAAGGAAATGAGAAAAACATCACTTGTACGTACAAAAATCATTGTCATCTCCTTCCTCAAGTCGAAAAAAGAAACCATTTCCTTTTTACAAACCCTAGCCAAAAATCATCAAATTAGACTCAAATTTGGTGTTTTAAAAATCAGTTTGAAGCTAAATTGTAACGATCCCAGTTTTGAATTAAATTTAAATTAATAATTAATGTGAATTTTGGATAAATTTTGGAATTATTTTGAATTTGAAGTACATGTATGAGTAAATTTGTGTAGACTTTAAAATTTTGAATTTTTAATGTTGAATTTGTATTTAAAAATTTGAATAAATGACATAGAAAATGATTTGGGTAAAAATATTATTTATATTTATTTATGGGTAGTTAGTTTTATAATTATAAAAATATGTTAATATAAATTAAATGTGGATAGTTAAACTTTAAAAAGAAATAAAATAAATATCTATATAAATATATAGGAATGTAAATTAAAATAAGACAATAAGCATTTGAGTTAAAATGAATATTTAAATTAGAAATAGTAATAGATATATATGTGATAAATTAAACTATCAAGTGATTTCACTAGAATAAAATATGACAACATATTAAAATTGAATTCATTTATATTAGAGAGAAATGAGACAAGACAAAAGAAAAGATATCTATGTCTATATATATATACACACACACACATATATAGGGATGCAGTGTAAAGTAAGACAAAGATAATTAAACTTAAGTGTTTATGTACATATAAAGAACAAAGGAAATAATGAAGTACAAAAGCTTGCAAAAGAAGATTATGAAACAAACAAACATAATAAAATGGGATAAGCATGAGACATAAAGGACATGCATTTAATGCTCACTACACCACAAAGGCTAATTAGGCAGTGGTTAGGGCCGTATCAAAAGTCATTAGGCACGGCCATAAGCCGTATCAAAAATAAGCGTGTTTACTATTTAGATACGGCCCAAGACCGCATCTATTTCTCCAATTAGATACGGCCATGGACTGTATCTACTTGACGAATTAGATACGGCCATGGGCCGTATCTGACTGGAGATTTAGATACGGTCATGAACTGTATCTATTTCTCCATTTAGATACGGTCCATGGTCGTATCTAATGGGAGAAATAAATACGGCCCAAGGCCGTATCGATTTCTCCCATTAGATACGGCTATGGACCGTATCTACTTGTCGAAATAGATACGGCCATAGGCCGTATCTAACTGGACAGTTGAAGAGAACCGAAATGGGCACAAAGAATGTTGTGCAGAGCACTCTAATGATAGTACTCAAAAATCTAACATTAGTAATGCTAACAAAAGGGCAATAGTTTCAAACAAAAATAAATATAATGCTGGAATGGACATAGACAGCATAAGCAAGGACAGTCCAAACCCTCTAATTCTGTTAGATCAACAAATTAACAACAAAGGCAAGTTAATAGTCACAACATTTAGTGGGTAGAGAATAACATAGTCTAAAGTGATATTACAAATAAGTGTTCGACAGACCTGATCTAAATTTACAGTCAGTTTAGAAAAAAATAAGTTAAACTTCAAAGCCACTCAAGAAATAAATTAGGTAGCCATTCAGCATCGTAAGAACGTATCATAACTGAAGCGGAACAATGCATTCAAGCTGCACATTCAAGTAAGAACATTGTCTTAGTATCTTAGGAGCAAGTAGCAGCGCTTTCACCAGTAGAAGAGGCTGACATCTAAGGGGAGATAGCAAATCATTCAGTTGTTCAGTAAAATGCAACCAACAGGGAAGTTTCTCATAAATCCACAGCTGAAACTGCATAAGAAAACATAGAAACTAAATAGAGATTAAGCAGAAAAACAAGAAGTTCAGAAAATATGTCTGGTTTCAGAGCTAACAATACTTCTGATGTTATTTTTTTTTTAATATTTTGTAGTAGTGCAAGTGGTGTGTCTGCGTCAAATTTGAAAGTGATATTTCAACAAACAAAAGCCTAGTACCAAGACTAAAGATAAAGTAACTCAGCTACAAATGTCTAAAAAAAAACAAGAATAAAAAAAAAGCAAAAAAAGATAGAACTTGCAAAAGGTGATTTACAATTAAGATAAACTTCAACTGGTCCTCGAAGCTAACCAAAAAGTACCTTGCATGCTAACATATTACTCTTAAACAATTACCTTAAAAAAATTGAAATTTGCAGTAAAAAGTAGTTCAAGAAAAAAGGATCTATTTCTTTCGTCAAACCATATTAGACAAGTTGGAAGTTAACGTCAAAGAATGGTTCTTCGTAAATAAATATTATATTTAGTCTTAATAACAACTCTACCTAGTTATTACTGCCATCTCTCACAGAAAGGAAGAACGAAGATGATGAAAGCAGAGAAAGCAAAGAAAAATTTGGACATGAAGAAAACCGCTGTATCCATAACGTTACCGAAACAAGCAGCACAGAAATCTGGAGGAAAGAAAAACTACATGAAGAGTGTTACAAGAGATGAAATAGAGAAGTACTGGAAGTTGAAGAAGATGAACGAAGAGGAACATCTTTTTGCAGCTCTAAAAGCTGCTGCCAGGATCAAAGCCCGCGATCTATCTGTAAGCTTCCCTTTTTCTTAATTACAGTTGTTTATCAAGTAAAATATGTGATTAATATATCATACTCATCCCTAACAAGTTCGAGACTAGATAGTGGATACACAATTTTGAATGCATGTTCTTCCATGAACCTTTATGGCTGTTGATGCGGGAAGAAGATTACAGGAAATTTGAGGTATCTTTAAGGGATGTCATTAAATTGGCTAATGATGTTGATCACAACCAAAAATAATCTAAGGTCCTGTTTGGTTTGCTCTTTTCAAATAATTTTCAATTTTCAGTGAAAATTCATTTCTTTTACCATTTTGCAAAATTTATTTTGAAAAATTATCATTTTTGAAAATGGGCTTGATATTTAAACTCTAAGCAAATGTCTATCGAGTCAATGAAATTAAGGATGTGTTTTATTTGTAGCCATTCAGTTCTATCAGCCCAAAGCAGCAGTTTTGATGGTTTGATACAAAGTATGTGTTTTATTTGTATCCATTCAAGTATACTTCTATTATTTGATTGATTTATAAAAACCTTCCTGGTGTGGACTCTTGTACGTCAAGGATCTTTATTTTTTATTTATTTATTTTCCTTGTGTTCCCTTTTTTTAACAGTTTAAACAAATTATTGGAGCAAATATCTTACCAGAGTTTAACCATGAAAGACACTTATAAGTAATAGTTACCAGACTCCGTCTAGTTAACCAAATAACCTGCATAAACTTTCTATTTCAAAAATTATAGGTCGGTAATGAAAAGATAATAATTTCAAGTAAAAAAAGCGCGTAACTGTATGAGTTGAAAACAAATCTATTTTTATTTTCTTAGGTTTATAAACTCATAAACGTGTAACTGTATGACTTGAATGGAAGTCAGGACTAGAAACTAGAAACTCCCATTTGTACACTTAAAATAAATATAAATAAATTATTATTAAAAGGGTCTTTGCCTGAAACAAATACTCCAACTTCCATTTGTAATGGGTAACATGACTTAAAATAGCATTATCAAAAGACTCCCAATTTGGTTAAAGAGGTTTTTGATTTGGGTGACCGTTGAATTTTGAGTAGATTTTCAACAAGGAATTGCAGAACATGGTGTAGAAAAATTACATTCTATGGACGGTTGTTGAAAATTTTCTTGTCCCTTAACAGAATTTAGAGTCAAAATAAAAATAAATCACTAACTGAAAATGTCTTAAATGCGTATCTCAGCTCTTTGCAAGTTCCTATAGACGCTGATGTATTTCATGTAATTACTTCTGTTTGTGAAAGTACCTCCTAATTCTCAAGTAGTCAAAGAAACGAAAGAAGCAAACATGACGTCTGCGAGGATTTCGAACCAACACAGGTGCTTCTGACATATTTTGTAAACAATGTTAATCCTATTTTGCATTATCTTACCTTGATATTCATATATGAAATAACATTTGAAAAATGTTCTTAAGTTGAGATTTATGTATCCTTGCACCATACTTGTAAGAAAGATATATTGGATATGGACATATAATTTGCTACTAAGGAATGGCATGTTAAAGATAAATAATTTTAGGATGAGCTCACATACCTGCTAAAGATATCGAATCTTAATCTTCGGATGGCACACATACCCACCCACTCCAACATCAACAAAGGTCTCTGCAAATTGATGATTTATTTTGTTGGTTCTCTCATCTGGTAGCAGTATATTGTTCAAAACCAATTTTTCATGTGTAGTTGGTACAGATTTCCCATGGATTTTGGACGATTTAGAATCTCGACATACAGTACCTATTGCAATAAAATTTATTGTCTAGATCTATCCAACAAAATAACTGCATCGAAAACAAGTAAGACTAAAAAGCAACTAATAAATACCTATTGCTATTATGTCTAGATCGGAGTTGAGAATTTCACATTTTTGATTGTTCACCACATTGGTCGTATCCTGGGATTGAGAAACAACGAATTTATAAGCATTGGGTTGTGTGTTGCGTTCTCCTTGTTCTATGTTTCCCACCATGTTGATCAGAAGCTCCATTTGCCCAGACAAATTTCCTACTATACTCTCCAAATTTCCCACCGTACCCTCCAAACTTCCCATCCTCATTTTTAACTCAGCATTGTCTCCACAAACATGTTTCAATCGTTTATGTGCAATAGCAGAAGCCTTAATATTAGTCTTTGGTATGACGGTTCCAACACCGCGGCTCCTACCCCTTGTATCCTTTCCCATCACTTGTGATACGATATCTTCATCCACTGTCAATTTTTCTTCATCATTATCAGTGATCTTTTCCTTCAATTTCGCAATTTGATCCTGAGATTGCATAATACTTATATGGACACATAGTGCATAAAAGAAAGAAAATTGCTCATGTTTAACTTTAGGAGCAAAAATAACTTACGAAGTACGAAGAATTGGCATCTGATATGCTACCATCATTTTTCGTGTGTGTCTTCTCCCATACATGACGACGGTTGATATTTGCAGATGGATTAGCAACGATCTGCAATATATAAAATATGTTAGTTGTGATTTTTATCATTTTGGAAAAAAAATGAATATAAATTACCATTTTGTGTTCTATTCTAGCGTGACTTTTACGGCCTGCATGGTGAGCATAACTGAGCAATGATTTATTTTTTTTGCCTAACTCCCTTCTTCCGCTCGCTTCAGGCGTTGCTTCATTTTTTATGAACTCGTTCCAATCTTCTTGAGCAATTGTAGGTGGACAATTCTTCATTCGTTCTTCGTCATTGTCGAAAGTGTCATAAAAACTTGCTCTCAAGTTTTTTTTGTATCTCCTAAAAGCCTCGGACATTCTTTTTAAAAATATTTCCTTTGAAAGCGGGTCGAGCGCATACATTTTCTGCAAAAAGTAAAATACATAAACAAGTTAATCAATTCTATCAGACTTAAAACGGGTTTCAGAAACCGAGTGTAACAGGTAGTGCATATACATTGCAAATAGAGTGACCGACCATAAATATTTTTTAAATATCGTCATAAATGAATCAAAGTAAAAACTTACCACCAATTGGTTCCAAACATCATCCTTATATGTACCGGGTACTTTGTTCCAACTTATGTATGATATCGGCACATGAGCTCTTACTAGTTTACCCAGCATAGTGGCGATTTTTCCAGCGTTATCTGAGACTGGAATACCAAATAAGTTTTGATCAACTATTTTTTCTTCTGAACATGGTGAATGTGATGATGCTGGATTTTGTGACATAACTGTAAAATGCTGGATTTTCTGAATGCCAAATAAGTTTTGATCACCTCAAATGTCCTGAAATAAAAGTGAAATCAACATCATTGTAAAATTTGTTGTTTAGCCAATAAAAGCATTCTCATCAACCACCAATTCATGGTAATAACTAAAGTAAAAAAGCAATAACAATAGAAGAACTACTTGGATTTCAAATTTGACTACAATCGACTAATGAAAATGGTTTACATTTGTAATTTCGATTCCACGTTTAGTTTTAAAAATAAATCCCCTTTTATCTACAAGTCTATAAAAAACATAATATCATGAAACTTTTCAATATAATAGAAACCAACAACAATATAGACATTTTAAGAAACCTTCTCTTTATGTGAATTTTTGTTTGGTTCAATGATATCTCAAACTCCTACTACCCCAAGGAATAGGAATTCAAACGAGAAATGAAGCATTTAACAATTCATCAGTTAACAAATGGTTTTGGTAAGGTCTTCTAATTTTTCATTATCTTCAAAAGACGATTGATAGACGATAGGAAACTCAATGTCATCCACATTTGTAGTCAACCGTTTTGGTGTATGCAAAACTACCGACCAACCGTTATTTTTTAAATCCGTTGAGTAGAACACTTGACTCGCTTCTGATGCAAGAATAAATGGCTCATCATTCACGTTATCTGTGCTCTTCAATTTCCCTAAATTAACCATGATCAAGTTTGAAACAGGATCTATTTTGCAACCATTGATCTTATCCTCGACCTTTACCCAATCACAATAAAGAACTGTTTGTTTGAAGTCAGTGTAATCCAACTCAAGTATCTGCTGAATGACTCCGTAATACGTTGTTTCTGCTTCCTTATAATTTTATCTTTACCACTCGCTCTAAATTTCGTAATTGCTTTCACGCATACACCGCTATCTTGTGTTACCATACGATTTTCGTACATTTTCGTGGAAAATAAAAAACCATTCACTTGGTACTTAGTATAACTAAGCGCCGTGAACTTCGGCCCATGCACTAGCCGCCAGAGAGTTGGATCAACATCGATGCACTTCAACAACTACATAAAATACAATAAATAAAACAAAACATGGTCACGAAGGTGTATTGCCAACTTATAAACACGTGAACTACTTAAGATGCTGTAATACCTCGTTGCGTAACCATAGAGTAAAACTTTGAACGACTTCGACAGTTGTACCTCTGCCTCGTGATTGAAATCTAGTACTTTTCGCATAGGAGTTATACCTCCTACGGAAAACACATATCAAACCGAATACATAAATTGAATTAAAAAATGGAAATTCAAAACAAAGGTGTGAACTTACTTCTTCCATTCATCCAATCCATCATACTTATTAAGGACCCATCTACGTACTTGTTCAAACTGCACTTGGGTTAACGTTATATCTTTACCATTATCTAAAGGTATCTCACCAGCAAACTCATCGTCCTCATCTAAAAACGCTTCGTGGGTATGTTTATGATTGCCATCACCTCCGTTTGGCATATATTCCCTGCAGTAAAGGCCAGCTTCTTGTACGATATATCCTTCTGCAATACAACCTTCAATGTATCTTTTGTTGCGCACATATCCTTTGTATGTTTTCATCAACCTATGAATGTGATCAATTACATATTGTACATAATAGCTATTTCTATCGAATAATAATGTACATAACTGAAATTAGTTATTTACCGTTCAAAGGGATACATCCATCTATATCTGACAGGACCACAAATTAATGCTTCATCGGCTAAATGAACCATAAGATGGATACTGATATCAAAAAATGGAGGTGGAAAATGTTTTTCAAAAACACACATTGCTTCTACCAAACTAGCCTTTGCTTTTATAAGGTGTTCCCTATTGATCACCTTTGAGCACAAAATGTTAAAGAATAGACTAATACAGGAATAACATTTCGCAGATCCTTATGTTGTGGATAAGAATGTTGAAGCAATACCGGAAGCAAATGTTGCATTATGACGTGGTAATCATGTGACTTCATATTTCTTAGTTCGGGAGGATTGATGCTCACATTGTTGTGGAAGTTTGAAGAGAATTTGTTGGGCACTTTCAGGTTTTTCAAAATGGTGCAAAACCGTATCTTTTCTTCTTTGCTCAAAGTGAAAGTTGCCTTTGGTATGATTATTTTATTTGTTTCAGGATCTTCCATCACCCACAACTTTTGTTTTATACCCATGATTTTCAAATCCTTGCGTGCATTGATGCCATCTTTTGACTTATCTTTATGGTCCATAATGGTGCTGATGAGATGCTCTGTGACATTTTTCTCCGTATGCATAATATCAATATTATGGCGAATCATATTTGCTTTCCAATATGGTAAATCAAAAAAGATAGACTTCCTGTACCATGTAGAAACATTGTCAACTTCTTCATAAATTGACTTTTTCCGTTTTCGACTAATTTCTTCTTTGTCATTTTGATATTCTCTACTTTCTTTTCAACTTCAAAACCAGTCAATGTCCGTTTAGGACGTTGAAATTCTTGTTCGTTGTTGAAATTTGTCTTGTCGTATCGAAACTTGTGTTCTTTAGGAAGAAACATTCGATGTCCCGTGTAACACACCTCCTTACTTTCAGGAATATGATAAGAACAAGTGTTTTCCCCACAAACCGGACATGCAAAATAACCATGAGTTGTACAGCCCGATAAAGTCCCAAGAGCAGGGTGATCATGGATTGCCCACAACACCCTAGCTCTCATTGTGAATTCGGATTTATTTAATGAATCATATGTAACGACTCCTTCCCATAACTGCTTTAACTCGTCCATCAACGGCTGTAAATAAACATCAATATCCTTCCTTGGTTGTTTTGGCCCAGAAATCAACAGTGTTAACATTGAAAACTCTCGTTTCATGCACATAGACGGTGGAAGATTATATGGTACTACAATCACTGGCCAACAACTGTAAGGGTTGGATAGAGAAGCATATGGACAGAAACCATCTGTTGCTATTCCAAGTGTGACATTTCATGGCTCGACAACAAACGTTTGGTCAAAATAATCCGCGGCTTTCCATTGAGAAGTGTCACATGGATGACGAATTACGGTTGGATCAGACTTGGCACAACCATGCCAGGTCATCGCATCTGCTATCCATGGTACACTATACAGTCTCTTCAATCTAGAAATTAAAGGAAAATGTCTTAATGTCTTTCGAGGTACTTTGATGCCCTTTCTTTCTTCGTTAAATGATGTCATATATCTTGGTTCGTTGCAATTTGTACACGAAACTCTATTCGCATCATCTTTCCAGTATAATATGCAATCACTGATGCATGCATCATAAGTTTTGTAATTCATCCCAACTTGCTTAATTAACTTCTTCACGTCGGAGTACTTTGTCGGCAGCGTGTTACCTTCGGGGAGTAACTCCTTTATTAGTTCGAGGAGTGCAGTCACACCATTATTTGAAAAGCCGTATTGGGTCTTCAAGCTATTCAGTTTCACAATGGCATACAGCTTCGTCAACCCTTTTGAACATGAAGGATATAGTGGCTCTTTTGCGCTACCAAAAAGTGATTTATACTTCTTACTTTCATTGGCCTGCCAACTGCCATCAACCGTACACGGCTCTCCAACATTAGCATGATCAAACAACGGATTTTCAGGTTGAAAATGATGAAATCTATCTGCATCATTGACTAGATCTTCCATCATAATAGGTTCAGACTCGTTGGTACTTGTGTCATGACGAACTGGTTGTTTTTTTTCCTTCTCTACCCTTTTTTCCCCATGAAAATGCCATACGGTATATGATTGGATAAAACCCCATCTAAGAAAATGAAAATGAATGTCATCTAATTTGATCGTCTTCATATTTTGCACCGAGTGCAAGGGCATAAATACACTCCTTTCTTACCACCATTTTCATCAACAAAACTAATAAACTTCTTCACCTCGTCTATATAGTATGTAGATCTTTAATCAGATTCATTTATCCACTTTTTGTCTATATTGAAAGACATATTGTCCTCCTATATCATATATAGTAGAACATTAGACGTAAATATAATATATATATATATATATATATATATGAGTGTATATATAGGACGTACTCTAAAAGTCCCAAGTTTGATTTTATTGGCCTTAATTTTTACTTCAACTTTTTTTTTGTTTTAACTGAACAAGGCGTACGCTTTAATGTAATAATATAAGAATCTTTTTTGGCAATCAAAACTTCTGCAAGCGGTACGATTTTGTTTGTGGACGAGATATTTATTTCTGTTGGATAACATGGAATAAATCACTGTTTTCCGGAAAGATACACAGGATCATCCCATATTGTAACACCAGTGCTATAAGCATGATCATAAAGTTAATAACCTATTCTGCTCCAACATTTGGATCGATATAAATCAATCAAAGACGGCAAATTACTTAGCTATTTTATAATAGAAGGCTGAGCAAATTATTATAAATGATTGTTGCTTTGCATATGTTTGAGTGTTTGTTCGCATTTGTTTATTTTTATTTTGCATTTGTAATTTTCATTCAAAAAAAAAAATTCGTCTCATTTCCATTTCATACATTTACATTGCCTTTTCTTTGTTTACATTTTTCATTTAAAAAAAATATTAAACAGTCCAAAAACTGTGCAGTCTGTTACAGCTTGCACCTCATACATTCACTTTCCACCTTACTGCTAACTGCTCCAAAACTGCCTTAGCTTCTTGCCATCACCACACCATACAAACCTTCCATACAGTACACTCATCTGCCATCTGTACATGCCTGACCACCTTGCGGCGACTCCACCAAGCAACAACAACACTCATCTCACAACAAACTTCCATCACTGTACTGTCAATCTACAGTAATTCAAACTTCTGCATAGGCCACTTTCTCCTCCAACATCATCAAGCAACCATCAACCCACAAAATGTTCTCGTATCCTTACTTAATCACTCCTACATTCATTACTTTTGCCCACCACCTCAGTCCATCTTCTGTCACTTTAGTTACACTCAACACTCAACATAAATAACCATCAACAGTTCACACTTCTTTAACCACCATCGCCACACATAATCTCCATCCATGAACTGCACATACCCCACACGCACATCCAAACTGCTACTTCACCTCCTATAAATAGAAACTGCAACCATCATCTACATCTCCATGTCAAACACCTTCACATCACCCAAACCTATACTGTCTTCTCCACGAATTTCTCCACTCACCACTAAAATCACAAAGAACCCAGCAACCAAACCTTGCAGTCAAATATTTCATCAGCAACAACCTACTAGGCCGCCACCACCACCATCAACCTACATCAACTTCAACAACACCTCACTTTAATTCTTCTTGAATTTGTTTTAGTCTAAATTGATAGTCCTAGTATCACTTACCATCGTAATATCACAGCAAGTTTTTTTTCCCTCTGTAAACCTTTTCCTGCATTCATTTTGGTTCCATACATATTTTGGATTTGCAACGTGCTAATGCTGTTAAATTCTAAACTTTTCGATTAAATATGAATCTAGAAATTAGCAAATGACTAAAATGAAGATTATGCAATCTATTAATCCTATATGGATTCATATTGATGCTTATAAAAAATATTTTATACAGTTGGACAAACATTCTAGTCCGTTAACTAAATGCTTCCTCTCAGCTCGAGCTTACTTTTTTACGCACTCTAGGTTACTTTTACTTTCGAGTCAATTAATATTTATAGATTCTAAAATGGAGTAGATACTGATGAATTGATGAGAATTAGTGATTAAAATTTACTTTTTTTTGGAAGAACATCTAGATAGTTGTGCAATGTTATTAAATTAGAACAAAACAATGATCAAATTATTAGTTTAATTGATGGAAATGAATTGATATTCTCCAAATTTATTGTTCCTTATCCATTATTCACTCAAACAATATTCATGCTAACTGTAAACTTATGAAGAGATTAAGCTATGTCTCTTTGTTCCAATTCATGGCACATACAGCCCCCAGAAACTTATACAAGATTATTACTTTGTTAATTCATTTAATGCCTAAAATCAAAACATGTTACGAAATTCACTATTGTTTTAAATCAATGTAATGCAAGATAAAGATTAAGAAGATCTATATGGATCAAGAATATTATAAAATAGTTTTTGTAGTTGTTAAAATAGTAGTTGTAATTTATATTCTATTATTTATATATATCTGTTTCTTGCTATACTTACAAAATTTATGTAGAAATTAATTTTTTTTTGCTACACCAAACTGTTTCCAAAAAATTTGCCATTACAACGGCGCTATTTTATAGCACCGGAGTAATGTCTATGCATTACCCCTCTCCTGATACTTGGCTTGCGCCATTAACAATAATTTTATCCACTTATACAACAATATCAAAACCATATATAATGTCAAAACCATATACAACATAACTCCCAAGTTGAATTTGATTATTCCCCAAAACACAAACATAACACATGAATCACATCATTCAGCCCCAAGTTTATGCCTCTTAGGCAGCAACATAAAGCTAACAAATGAAGCAGACCCATTATTTGGAGCAGGACTTACTCAAGTATATCAGCAATAACATTATAAATTATAGTTTCTCAACATTACAATGGAGTAAAAAAAAACTTTAAAACCAAGGCATTGATAAGAGAAAATAACCATATCATTTATGTACAATTACTATAAAATCAAATTACTTGTGTTTAATTAATGGCAACAAAGCTAGTTTGGTGACATTGCATAAGTTGCTACGCATCCAAGCAGCCAACACAATTTTTTACTTAGAAATGTCTATTAATAAACACAGAACTTCAATCCATCGGCTGGTGGATTGATCTTTAACAAACACAAATACCATTGGAAAACCTACATTCAGTCAGTTCACCAGTTGAAAATACCAGTACTTAAGTCATACAACAGTACAATATAGATGCGGTACAAGTAAAAATGGAGATGACAACTCCAGTTATAACGAAGAAGGCTGAATCAAAAGGGGAGAAAATGGACATGACAACACCTGTAATAACAAAGCAGGCAAGCAACACAATACATTTATAGTGCATAAAACAACACATTGATAAGTAAATATGCTTGCTTTGGATTATGTTTATCACTGAAGAAGAAAAAACTTACCGAGTTTACCCACTATGTAGAAGCTCTCCTCAACTGGGCTAGCGAATTGAAGAAAGGAAACACTTAATTGTATTCGGCTGAACTTGCAATCAGAATATTCGACTCAACTTAATCGAACCTGCAATTCATTCACTAGATTAAAATATGAACTATGAACCAAGAACAAAATCAAATTAGGGCATCGTTTTAACGGCATAGGTGACAACCTGAAGACAAAACGATGAAGTCGACTGAAATAAAAAAAAGGGAGGGAGAGTGTGCGTTTTGGGGAAAATTTTCCCACGAAAAGAGGCACGGAATTTAATACGGCTACAAGTCGTATCAAATATTAATACAGCTTAAAGCCGTATTAAACGAGTTAGATGCGGCTATAAGCCGTATTAAAATTTGATACGGCTTGTAGCCGTATCAAATGCGCCGCCTACGGCAGCGCCAAAATCCTCTCTATGTTATAGTGGCTAGCGCAAACTAAAGTCAGTTCGAAATATTTAAAACATCATTTCTGTGTTTACAAAATCTCTAACTAAATAAAAAAAAATTCAAACCCAGTTAACACCTTCCCCTGTAGTCTTTTCTTTTCTATATATATATGTCTTCCTAGTTCATTCGTTCATCACAACTTAGCAACCAGAAAATTATATAGCAAGCATTTATTTTTACAAACTGAAGCATCATTTCATTTAAACAAAAGCAAGAAAATTGGGTGGAAGATCAAAGAAAAACAATTTCCAGTTTTAAAAGTTCAATTTGTTTCCAAATAGAGAGCTTTGTCTATTTCTCAAAACCATGAGTAACACTCTTTTTAAAACTTAAAAATATGAATCTATTGGATATTTACTTGTGAATAGGTATGTTTGAATATATATATAATTCTCTGTGTATATTAGGTGTGCAGGCTGCTGCTTATAAATGTCTCTGTTTTAAATCCATAAACCCAAAATTTTTGCTAAAAATATCTTTCCCTCTCAACCTACTTACTATTTGGACTTATGATTCAAACAAAAAACTGTTTGTTATAGCATATACTCAAGATCTAAAATTTATTTAAGTTTAAATAACTTGATAATATCCCTGGAAATCAAGATATCTGAGTAAAGCATCAAATAAGTGAAAATTCAAACTTTGTAAATTACGAATCCAGGTATGTAACAAGAATTTGTATCCTATAACATGATTTTTAATGTTAAAATCATAATTTTTCGATCAAAGAACGAAGAGCAGTTTGGGTCAGATTATATTGTGCTTTTTGGGTCGCCGTGGGTGATCCCATTGATTGGAGGAGTCGAGTTTCCTCCTGGAGGTGGAGGAGTGACAAGAGGCTCATGGAAAAATGGTGTGGTGGTGGTCAGACCACGTTGGTGGCGGCTGTGAATGTTTAGAGCTTGTAAACCTAATTTTCATCGATGCTGTGTATTTGTTTCGTTCATCATCCACGTGCGATCGAGTGCTTTGTGGTTTTAGGCGGTGATAAGGGGAGAGTTGACGAGGTTGTGGCTGGAGGCGCTGGGCTTCTGATGGCCGGAGATGTGATCGCGAATCAACTTTAGTCGGAGATATGGGTCGAGATTGCTCGAGCTACGCTCGATTTTGATTTTGGACGTGAATAAGCTTTTAGTTGACCGGAGTTCGTTGACGAGGTCGTAAGTGACTTACTGGAGTTCTCCACAACGATCAATGATGATTCGAGTAGATGTGCACGTTTATGCGTGAACTGGTTGTCGTTTGTTTTAGGCAAAGTTGCAAGTTTGGGGAAGAAGGATTATGACCCGAAGTTGATCTCGGGTAATCATGTGCTTGACTCGAGTTAATAAATGATTTAACCGGTTTTAAAGGTTAAAACCAAAATTAGTTTTAAAGAAAATTTAAAGGAAGAAGCAATGGGTTTGGCCTCGGGTTTTACTCAAGTTATTCGAATACATTACTCAAAGAAGAGGAGAGTTTGACTCGAAGTGAACATGGTGGGGGCTCGGGTCAAAAACTTTGTCCAGGTTTTAAACAAACTTGTTCTATTTGTTTTGAAATTTCAAAACTGAATTTGAAATCATAAAACAAAGTTAAAATAAGTTTTGAATCAAAGTTTTAATATAAATTCCAGTTTAGTTTGACACTTAGTTTGGACATAAAGTTTTTTTTAATTTAAATTGTTTAAATAACTAGAAGTGCTTAAGTAATTAAAGGGATTTTTAAAGACTTGAATTTAAAATGAAATATGATTTGTACTGGAAGAATTTAAACATAATTTTAAACCAGGACCTGAACCTAAATTGAATTCCGGATTTTGAAAATAAAATAGAGTTTTATAAATCTAAATGTTTAAATAAGTAAAGTATATTTTAAGTAAGTGAATTTAAAAAGGAATTTGATCTAACTCTTTTATATTCCTTTATAACAAAAGTATTATTTAACATGTGAATTTAAAGGTTTTAAAAATTTAGTTGTAGACTTTATTAAAGATAAACTGGTATTTCATTTTAAATCTTGAATTTTAAAATGAAATTTAAAAGTAAATTTGGAAAAATATATTATTAAACATATTTGTAAGTGAAAATTAAACCATTAAAAGAATGGGTTTCACTTTAAAGTTAATGAAAATTTAAGGATTTTTCATTAATTATTGAGTTAATTGGAATAGATAATTTATGTTTTGTGTTAATTGAATTAGTAATTCCAAGTTAAATTTATTTATGAAAGTTAAGTTAATTTAATTAAGGAATACTTAAATCGTAATTAAGAATTCATTAAGTTACAGTTGACACTTAATTGACTCAATAATTATGGTTAATTAATGAGTTCTTAATGGTTAATTAATTGATAATCAATAATGATTAATATAAGTAAATTTCTTTAACAAAGTAATTAAAAGAAATTTAATTGTTAATGAAGGTCGCTAACTAAGATCATTTAAATAATTAATTAATGTGGTTAATTTTAATAATTAATTTGATTAATTAATTTAATGTTAATCATTTATGAGATTGTGTAAGTATAATTACTTTATCGTAAGTAATGAAAGAGTTAGTTTCTTGAAATAATTAATTAAAGGGTTAATTAATTATGAAATTGGTTCAAAGGTTAATTTAATTAATATGATTAATTAAGAATGATTTAATTAATTAAAGTGATTGATTAATTAATTTATATCAAATGATTTGTAATTAATAAATCAGAATTAGGTAATTAATGCATAAGTAATTGATTTAATAAATTAGGATTAAAAAATTAGTTAATCCCGCTTATAAATAATTATTAAACGCTTGACCTTACTTATGAATGATTGTATTGTATGAGATGCCTTGAATTGATTGTCCTATCTGATCTGTGATATTTTGTTCTGTGGATTGAGCTGCGTATTTTATTCATTTAATTATGATACATCTGTATATTATCTGTGAATCTGTGAATAAACGATAAGCGTTATAATTTATACCTCTTATCAACTATATCTCTGTGTTTTGATCTATGATGATGATGTTGTTGCATTGTTGTGTTAAACCCGTGGACCACACCATACACACACAAATATGGATTTCACGAGGAAATCGATTAAGTCATAGATTTTTGGAATGATTTCTAAATAGACAATTTGAATTCAATGGTTTGGAAATAGAATCGGGTTAAATGTGAAAAGCTTTTGAAATGAAATTTCAAGATAAATTTATTTTTGAATAACTTGATTACACATTTGAATTTAAATAATTTGATTTAAATTTGAATTCAATATTTGAAACTGAATTCTATGATTTGAAACTAGGGATTAAAAGATGTTATACAAGTTATCTATGGGTTAATCCATTTTAAAGGCATTAATTTGGGAATTGGAATTTACACTCGAAGGCTTTAACTCGTGCAAATATAATTGGATTCTTTTGAAACGAAAACTGTTTGTTTTCAGATAATAAAAGCTTTCATATGAGAAATGAACTTCAAATTTGAGTTAAAAGGATATCAAGTCTAAAATGAAAATAGTTTTCCAAGTTATGGAAATGGTTGAAAGCTATAAGCTAAATCTTTAATTTAAAGATTTAATGAGCTAATCCAATTGAAACGGAAATTGTTTTGAAATCCGTAAATGGATCTTTGTGAAACTGTGTGAACTTTGTGAAACAAATCTTTTGTTTAAAGATTTAAAATGGTAATTTGTTAAACCATTTGAAGAAAGGTTTTGGATTTTATAAGTTGTGACTTAACTGAAATCCCATATCCATATATTTTAAATATTGCGCTCATTATTCGGTTTAGCCGGGAGAGGACCTTGTGTCATATAATCCATTTCGAATAATGATACGACGTTATAGATTACATTGAAGACCAGTGGTGAAGACCGGGTATTTTGCGTGAACAATAGGATAACCTATCGATTGACTCTGCATTGAGTTGCTCCGGTATAGAGTTTTCCCTAAGTGATGAGAAGTCCAATCGAGATTGTGAATACCCGGATTTGCAAGGGCTTCTTACGAAGTGCCTTCGGTTATGTTCGAACCTGGGACAGACTTGTATGGTTGTATGTCTGACACTACACTTTGAGATATAAAACAAATTTCTTTCAAATATATATCTATTGGTGGTGGAGGATTTATTCTCTTAGCTTAACACCATTCTCCGAGACATACGAGCTCATAGGTTATGTAGTTGAAGGTTATCAGTGATATATTCCCAATTTGGTAGTGTGGCATGCTAAGTGCTGCTGTGTGTTGATGATCATTTGTTGATCATTTGTGATCAAAGAATGGCTTTGGTATAATGCGTAGCTTTGAGGATGAGGCTACATCAGGACCTCACAACCAGGAAATGGTCAAAACAGGAAAGATGCAGCAAGGTTATGTGGGTCGCGCCCTTTAGGGTGTGTCATTCTCTTCTGGTAAATGATGGTATCATTGTATGGAGCCCAGATATTTACCTATATGGCGGGCTTCAATCTCGTTTCTGTGTGGTTGTTGCTTTGTGGTTTAGAGGCGCTTCGGATAAAGGTCCCAAAGGGCCGGGGGGGTGGCTTGCTCGAGAAGTAGTTACCTAGTTACAGAGGTAACCCGGCCTTGTGTTGGCAGAGATCCGGTTAGGTTCTCAGGACGTCCCGCCAGAGGCGTACCCATGGACAGTGGGAAGTTCCTTAGCCCGACCATTTTGTTGGAAATCCATTCATCCAATATGCACATTGTACGGTTTTAGTTGTAGAACCTGCCATCTACTTATGGTGGCGCCCCACTGTTTGGATGGTAGCTATAGTAGACATAGTTCGAAATGTCTATACTGGCTAAGATTTATATTCTACTTTCGAAATGTTTTTCTACACTTTGCACTTATAATAATAAGATCAAGAAATTTTCTCGTATCAAGCATGTTTGACTATCATAAGGAGAAATCTCCTCCAATTCTGCGTTTGCATGGTGTGTGCAGCGGGAGGCCTTATGGTAGTTTCATTTTCCAAAAAGCATTGCGAATTTATTTTATATTCTTTTGTTGTTTGTTTAAAAAGGCCAAACTGTTTTTGTTACTCACACCAGTCCCATGACTGACTCAGAGTTTATTGTCCTTTCCTAAACTCTGGGTGTCCACAATTTTTTCCAAACGGACAGTCTAGAGTTGGGTTTTTCAGAAAGTCAGGTTTAGTAAATTATGTGGAGTTAGTTCAGTCTTTGGATCAGGACGAGACTTGCTTGTCTAGGTGAAGCGGGATGTTGGTTCGAGCTAGCTTTGGATTGGAGCATTGGATTTGGGGATGCATTCTATTGAAGATATTGTTCCGCTGCTGATGTTATCATTATCTTTCCGCTGATATTTCTTTTTTCTCTTATAGTAGTAATATATATTGTATCATTTTGTTGTATCATATTATATCAGATGTTGTATCTATCATTGTATCAATTTTATATATATTGATATTCTTTTCTTCCGTTGTGTTGTAGTTAATGGTGTTATAAGCTCCGGTGCACCAGATTTGACGTTTGGATCTACGGCATTGGAATATGAGCGTCGTATTTGGTGCCGATTTTCGAAGGTCGAGTCAGGATCGTCACATAAATCTACAGGTAATCAAAATCTAAAACTAATATTTCATCAAAAGTCCAAATTTGTGAATGATTGTTTGTTAATTGCTTTCTTCTTCTTGCATGCACTTGTTTCATAGTTTTACAGGTTGTAGAAGCTCAAATTCAACCCAAGCTTCAATCTTTCTCCATTAATTCGGGTATTTTCTATGATAAATCAAAGGTGAGTTACTGCTCACATTTGCTAGCTGAAGCAAAAGCTTCAAAATACCAAAATATAATCGAAAATAGCTTCAATCCATTGATATTATGCTAATATTTTGTTTTTGGTGAAATTCGAGTTTGTATGTCACTTTGCATATCATTTTCTCCCACATCCGCAACGAAATGCATCGGATTTTCTTCAGTTGATAGCCTGTGTGTTGTAGTATATGCATACCAAATTTCATTCAAAAACAAATTCGTTTGATTCTTGAAAACTGCACTGTAAAATCAATGCACAACCTGAAAATTTTCTGTGCACATTTAGTTTTCTGCGATGCCACAAACATGGCCTGAGTCCATGTTTGAGACAGCATATCTCTTTCATTTCTCACTCGAATTACATCATTCTTTTTTTTCTGAAAGATGAAGTTCTCTGCTATATATTTACCAAATTTCAGGTCATTTTGACATTTATATCTTATATAAATAAATTGCCAAACTTGGACCTGGACCATGTTTTTGCCCAGTTTTATAGTGAAAACACTGTCTGAGTTCAATTTTGAAACATCTTAACTTTTTTTCTCATGTTTTATCCAAGTTAAATCATTCTTTTTTGTTAGAAAGATAAAGTTTTCTACTACAAGCATAACAATTTTGATCTCAATCTGATGCCATCTGATGCCAATTTTGATCTCAATCTGATGCCATTTATTAGAAAGATGGTTTCAAGCCTGTACATTTTTAGTTTTTGGACTGTTGCGAACATGGCCTAAGTCTAAGTTTGAGACAACATAACTCATTCGATTCTAACCTAATTTGAGTGAATCTTTTTTCAGATTGAAGTAGGAGCGTTGATTTACTTTCCTGTAAAATTTCACGACAATCTGGGTTGGATAACTATGCCGACCTCATTGCCGAAATCAGACTAGTGTGCTGTTTTGAATAAACAAAAAATCCTAGTTTCGATCCAACTTTAAGACGACGTCACTTCTTCGTTTCAAGTGGGAATCGAACGGTTGTTTTTGAAAATCTTAGTAGAAGTATTGTTTTTGTTCTTACCAAACTCCTCGAAGATCTGGGTTCATTTGCACCTTCGTACTCATCGTTGAAGTTGAACATTTACGCAGTTTTTACACAGCAGTTTATAGTGGTTTTAGTCCAACTTCGAAGCGATGCGGAATCTTCACTTCAAGTCGGAATTGGATGAATATTTTTGTAGATTGGAGTAGGAATATTAAATAATATTCCTACAAAATTTCATGTCATTTGGACTCTGTTTGCAGGTCCAAACGTGCTGTCGAACTTGGGTTCGCAGCGTGTTTTCTGCAGTTTTTATACTAGGAATAATTTCCACCATTTTTGATATTTTCCTGAGTTTTTGAGTTTTCTCTCTAGATTTCATGCATGGGTTTTATAAAGCATTTTAAATTTTTTTTTCAAACAAAGTGGCTTGTGAAATTATTATTTAGCATTATTTTAAGTATTAAATTATTTACTCCATATGTGACGACCTGGAATTTTTGAGCTTTTCAAATGGGAATATTTAATTAATTTCAAATATTTAAAAGTTAATTTTTAGCTTGAATTCCAAATATCACTATTTATTTGATAATTAAATTATTAAATTAAACAATTTGAAGTTGGGTAAAATGTTGAATCTTGAGTTTTAAGCCTGTTGAAAATAATTTGAAGGCTTATAATATTTATATTGATAACATTGAAAATAATGGAAGTGTTAAAATTGAATCTAACAGTGATTTGTTCAGTTTTGAAAATATACCGTTTAAATTGAATTTAAAAATAGTCGTCCAAGGCACAGTCTCGGAATTCGACAAAATCAGTTCCATTGGGTTCGTAATATTGAATTATTATTGGATTTCAAATTTCATATTGATCGAAGTTGTAGTGTGAGTGTACGATAAGCAAACGCGTTGAAAATTAAATAAAACTTTAATTGATCAAATCAATGTCACCAGTTGCTTCTCAAACACGCTTCCCTTTTTATGTTTAGCCGACTTCCTTTCATATTTGTGTTCCCTCTTTTAATAACATCACATCCGACCTATTCTGAAGCAAGCCGACCTAGCAATCTTTTTCCTTGCACAAATCACGCAACCCTCTTTTTCTTTAAAAATAGAACCAACATCTTCTGTCAAACAAAAAAAAAATCAAAGTTCAGAAAAAAAGAAATAAATGGACGAACAAGCATAAATCGAATATTCAATCTGTTTAATCGATCGTATCGATCTATTCGAACTCGAGTTCGAACGACAGGGAGCGGCGTGTCAATTCGTTGAGGGTTTCGCTCGGGATTATAGCTTGGGGATTGCGACCGTTATGAGAGCAAGGCTAGGCCGTGCAGTGCGAGTTTGGGCGAGGCAGCGCATGTGGGTTTGGTGGCCAGTGACGACAGGCGCGACTTAGTCACGATGGATCGATGGCCGCGTCAATCGAGGTTCTTGGTGTCGACGTTGGATCTGGAGGAGGCACTCGCGATCATTAGGCAAGCTTGAGGGAATGACTGTGTATGCGAGCAAGCTTGGGGCGGAGGACGACACGGTACATCGATTCGTGGGGGATGGACCTAGGATAACAACAACGTGGTGGATCTGGAGGTGAGGTCATGCCAACTCTCGGGGTCGTAAGGTTGTAAGGTGGTGTTTTGATTTCTATTTTTATTCGGCTGTGCACATATACATTTGTAGGTAACAGGAAGTAGAAAATAAAATAATTACAGTAGAGAAAATGTTTATTTGGTTATTTACTGGAAATATACATATTTTAAATTTGCGAAGTTTGTTTTAAGTGATAGATTTGGGGATAAATCTATTTAATTAACTTAGCTAATTTATTTAAACCACTACAAGATTCCTTAAAAAGGGATACTTATTTAGCTAGGATTGAATTGTCAACTAATTAATTAATTAAATGGAAATCAGTTTAAAATTTTAATTTTAATGTTAAACTAAATTCATTGGTTAGTTAAATTTATAAAATGGCAATTAATTGTTCGATTGATCCAAATATTAATAAAATCATCTAATATTTATACAAGGTCAATAATCGTGGAATCAATGTGAGAATGAAGTGGATTTGCAAATTTAAGGGCCAAAGGTGAGTTAATCTCACTCATCTGGTTTAATTTTAATTTAAATGGATAAATTTAAATAATTGTTTGAGTGGTTGAATTGGTTGATGTGCTATATTTTAGTATATACTACATCATGGAATGTTTGATTTCACGCATTTATATAGCGGATGAGACCCTATGCGCCGCATAATAACGGATAATATTATATTTAATCCCATATACCGCGATATTCCACCTCGAAGTGCGATTGGTATTTTATATTGTGCTAACGTCTGTAGATGAAGAGAAAACAGGTTGGAGGGGTCCAACTGGATCCCTCAACATATATTTAAATTATTTAATATTCTCTGTTGTGATTATTGATATTCTATGATGAATTATGCTGGAATATTGAATGTTATGGTTTGATTGAATATATTTGGGTATAATGAGCTACCAAAAATATATAAATTGGATTTTGGAAAGAAAATAAAGAAGTAAAGTTGTAAGCGAAATAACTATAGAAAATGTGAATAAATTAAGAATGGATTGAAAGAAATGGAAGTGATATTAAAATACTAACAAATAACTTCGATTATGAAAAGATTTTGAATAAAAAGAAATTGATGAATTGTAAAATCAAGTGATATTATTTCAAAGGAATAAAGAATTATTTTAAAATTTAAAATTTAAAATTATTTAAAAAGGATTGAGAAGTAATTTGAGAAATCTAAAATTGGTATTTTCAGTTAAAAGTAGTTCAAATCATAATTAAAGAAAAAAATCTGAAATTAATGGATCTTCGAATAATAGGGAGTAAATCGGAAATCAATTTGGAAATTGATTCAAGTGTTTGAAATTTGAAATTAAAGAAGAATGTGAAGAGAAGTATATTTCTCTGGATAGCCAAGTACGTTCAAGTAAATTTTTAAATATAAGATAAAAGTTTTAATGTTGTTTTAAAAAAAAAAAACATATTTGAGGAATTTATTATTTCTAAATATCTGAATTCTAAAGTAAATATTTTTCAAATCAATTATCGTAGTAATTATTTTAAAAGGTAACTTAGTATTTCGTTTTAAAAAGTGAAAACCTAGTTTTATATTTTATAAAGTAACCTTATTTTCAAATATTCATATAGTATGTATTTTTAAAATAATTGAAGTAATTTTTAAAATAAATATTTTATAGTATATTTCAAAGTAAAGCGTTTTAAATTATTTTAAAATCTAAAAGTTTTGTGCTTAGTGATTTCAGTGAAAATAGAAAATACTTGGAAAATTTATTCTGAGAAAGGAAGATAGTTTGAAACTGTTTTCAAAAAGGGTTTGCAAAGTGGAAATATATCTTTCGAAGATATTTTGAGAATAATAAATAATTTGGGGAAATTATTTATGGTTGATGGATGTTGTTAATATTAATTGATAGATAAATTACCGACTATCAATATTGGACAAATGCGTTGATCGTTTCGAAAAGACCGGTATCCGGATTTATTTCTTGAAAACCACTTCGATCCGGTTTGTACGTTTCGTGGAAAATGAGTTTGGATTCGAAGATGGAGCAGTGAAGTGCAAGGGCTAGTCCCTACTAATCCTGAGGATATTTCCAAAATGGATGTAGTAGGAGTAGTGCCTTTGGTTCCGTTCGAACCCGGGATGGACTTGTATGGATGAATGCTTTCGGAACATCGTCGGGTGGACGATGGGCATTCTAAGGGATATGTTCTAAAAGGTAACGCTTAGCCTCAGGCCTCATCAACCGGAAATGACTGAAAATCAGGGGTTATGCAGCAAGGCTAGGTGGGTAGCACCCATTCAGGGTGAGGTCATCCCTGTCAAGATGTTCCTTTTTATTTTGGCTTAGTGGTGCGGTTGCTGATCCCAACTGTGGGGTGATCTCACTCGGGATTATCCAGTAAGGGGTAGCCTCGGTCTTTTGTTGCAGGGGGTCGGGAGTGATCCTCGGTGCTGTGATCTAAGCCACGTAACGTGAAAGGTGGTACCCAGTGCCCAGTCATTGGTTGGAAATCCATTCTCGCTACGAACCTTGTATGAGTTTTGTTTGTATTACCTTCTCTGTGGCTAGTAGCTCGAATTTAATAGATGTAACAATTTCGGCTATTTTAATAAGTATTTGTATATAGACCCTATTATAATATCAGAGGATTTTAATAAGAAATGTTTTAGCTATCGTAAGGTAAAAACCCGACATGTTTATTTGTAGTGTGGTCTTACGAGATGCTTTTATTTTCAAAGGATTTTTGAAACCTTAATAATCAATTGAGTGTGATTTTCTCACGCTGGTATTCCAGACTGACTCGGGTGTTAGTTAGCTGTAATGCTCGGGTCAGATCGAGTATTATAGGATACAGGACATGATGCTGTGGGGCTCAGGAGATGAGCTAGATAGCGATACGTATTCCCGTATTTGGTTATTATTCCGCTGTGTATCCAGTTGTATGATATTGATGTGAAACTCTGATGATGTATGTATAAAACAGATATAATTTTCTTTTGAGTAAAAATCTGTTATTACATATTATATTTTATTCCGCTGTGTTGATTAGATTCTGTTGTTGTTTTCTGTTTCCTCTTCTTCCACCTCTTCTTCTTTAACCCAAATGGTTCGTTTTCTGTTCAACTTGAGTTGATTGATGTAGAATAGTGTCGACTCAAGGGGTACGGATTTGCGGGTCGTTACACATGGTATCAGAGCTTAGCTATGAGATTGTGTAGTACTCTAGAATGAGTTTGAGAGTATAAATAGATATGAGCGCGTATTTGTTAGTGAATATAAAATTGTTTTTATATTGCGTTGATTTATCGGTTGTGTGTTTATGGATTCTGGTCGATATATGGGACGCCGTGTCATCGATAGGGATTTCTAAACTCTTGAACAAGATAAACCGATACAGTATTGTTTTAAATAGGGCAAATGGAATAATTTTACCCAAAATTATTTTTGTATATAAAAGAAAAGATTTTCCGTGTGGATGTTTGGTTGTTAGAAAGTAATAATATTAAATTATTATCATTGTATGATAATTGAATAAAAATTGAAATAATAACTGAAGATTAAGGAAGAAATTAATAATAAATGGGATTTGTAAATGTGATTTATAATTGATTAAGGAATTGAAACCATAATTAAAAACTAGAAACAAATTCATATACAAACGAAATTTGTAAATATAAACTATAAATGAAAATTATAGTGTGATTAATAATTAAAATATGATAAAATTCCAAAGTAATGTTTGAATATAAATTTAAAGGATTTGGAAATTGGAAATTTAGATTCCTTTGAATTTGATAACGATTCTCAAAAGTTGGAAAGATAATAAATATTGAGAAATATTTTTGAATCAGATGTGAAATTTGGAGAGATTTGGAATTTGAAAATATTGGAAGGGTTTTAAAAGAGAGAAAAGTATTGAACTCTTTAGGTTGTTGGAAAATAATTCCGATGATGATCGCGACATCATCGTTGTTCATTTTCGAGTTTCCAAAAGAAGGATTGCTGCCAGGATGTTTTGGATTAATGTTTTGGAGAAATTTTGTTGATTTTGAAAATGCAAAGGAATAGTTTGGTTAGATATATATGTTTTCAAAATTGAATGTTGAACTTAAGTTTGAAAAAAAATTAGTCGGGTTGGACTAAATAAACAAGGTTTTAAGATTAAAATTTACAACTAACTGATTAATTAATAGGGTATGCAAATGAAATGAAATTCAATATTGGATGATGCTTGATTTAAATGTGTAAAATAAGGTGCAGAATATGTTCAAATGGACTAAAAATAAATAATATCTAGAAATAAAATTTATTGGTTTAAAATGAATTTGTGAACGAATAAATCAATCAACTATTGAACCTATAAAGTAAAGTTGATATTAATAATAAGGAATTGGAAATTTTAATCCAGGAATTAAATTTTAACTTAAGTGAATGATAGTGAAGCAAATATATCTGAATTTAACTTGAGATAAGTTAAATAAAATTGTAATTGAAATTGAATTAAATTTGGATTGAATTGAATCAAAAGCCAGTTGTGTCATGAATGATATTAAATGGAATTAAGTCCTTGCTTAACAAAAATTCAAAGGAATGGTATGTAACAGGATCTAACTGGGATTAAGTTGAATAGAAATTGAATTGGAGTAAAATTTAATTGAATTATGGGTGTTATTGAATAGAAATAGATTCTTACTTGAATAAATGGAAGTAAATTGGACAAGAAATAAGTTGGAATAAATAATTCAGAATAACTTATAAAAGAATTAAAAATCCATAGAATAAAATATACTTGAGCTATAAATAAGCGTAAATCTTGAGTTAAAATAAAAGATGAATATGCTCAAGGCTAGAATGAATGGAAATGTGTAAAATAATAAGTTGTGACTTATAAAATTGAAAGCGGGATAGAAAACCCAAAATAAATATTTTTGATGAATTAGAAAATAAAACGAAAAGTCCAAACTTGAATTATAAAATAAATTGCACTTAAGAAATTTAATAAAGAGACTCTGAGATTAAAAATCAAGTGTTGAATTTAAACCAGGGAAGAACTAATTTTATAATAAATTAGTTGATGAAATATGGAAATGGGACTCGAAATTATTAACTTAGAATTGAATTGTGAATAGATACTTGAGTTTGGAAATGAAGCTTGAGTTATAAATAGAAATTCAACTTATAATTGTAAGTGAATGAAATATGAATTGAAGTTGTATGGAATTGGATTAAAATAAAGATGATTTGAGATGAAAATAAATCCAATTCGAGTATGAATAAATTAAAAGTGAGAATGAACTTAGGTTATGAAATGGAAGTGAATTGAAATAAATTAACATAAGTTTGAAGTTAATGTAAGCATGGGATGATGTCGAGTATAACAAAGTGGCTTTGAACAAAACCAATGTGAAACAGGATGTAATGCAACTATACAGTTTGTAAATAAGTTTTCTTGGAATGGAATTTATATACATTGAGTTGGAATCAATTTAAATGGTTATAAAGCTTAAGTGATTATTTATTCACATTAATATTGCAGAATTGCATAAGGAAGTGGATCATTTGATGTAAACGAAATTGGATAAAATTCTATGAATTATTAGAAGTGAAATTAGATGATTTTGAAATCAATTGATATGTAATTTGGATGCAAATAATTTAAAACTAGTATCGAAACCTTGCATGTATACTTATGAATGTATATCACATGCATTACTTATGAAATCTATGTGTTAGCTATTTGAATATAAGTGAAATGTTAATAATTTGTAGATATTTAGTACTTACATATTTAAATTGAGTAAGTACAGGTTCAGGGAAGCCGTATGGATGGATTTGATCGCGCTAAATGCTAAAATAATAAGCCGCTTGCTTAAAATGCTAAATAAGGTACACCTACGCAATAAAAATAAGAAATATGAACTGTTTTTGGTTTTTTTTGACCATGTGGGTCGATGTATATATATTTATATCTTTTGTCAAATTGCAAAAGCTCCTCCGTACAAAGGAGACTCTGCCAAAAAATTTCGAAAATTTTGGGAGTTAGAATTTTTTTAAAAAAATAAATTTCACTAACAGTAAAGAATTTAAAAAGTTGTAAGCAAATAGATATGAAACTGAATATTGAAATCTAATTTAAAATTGTGTATGTAAAGTAAGGTGAAATCGAAGAATTTTTTTAAAGAAACTAATGAAAGAAAAAGTTTGCAAATAAACTTTTGTTGAGATTTTAAATCTATTGATAAGTGGAACTAATAAAAGGAAATGGTTAATTGCATATGAGTTGATATAAGACGAATACAATTCAATATTCAAAGTTTGAAGCAAATTGTATTCAAATGAGATTGTAAAGGCATAGTAAATAGAAATGGATATAAACTCCAATAGTGAAGTGAAAATAAATAAAAAAGTATATTAAGTGCTTATACTAAACTTAAGAAAGAAATGGTGAATTCTTAATTGGAAATTGATATTACAAATATATCCTAAGTTAATATTTGAATGAATAAATATTGACATTTTGTAAGGATGTCGATAAAATGTTTTGAAAGTTGTGATTGGATATTAGTGCTAAGTAGGATATGCAGGTAATATAAAAGGAAAAGAAAATTGGTTTTGATTTCAGAAGATAAATTTGAATTGCTCGAAAAAAAGGTATGTGTTTAAATTTTGTATGAAATTTGATTGGGTTTTTGATCGAGCCACTTGGCTTTTTTTTCCTTTGGAAATCTAGGGGACCATAGAGGCATTTTGTAGTTGAACCGAGCTAGCCGCGCAAAGTAGACGCTGGCAAAATATTTCAGAAATTTAGGGAGTTAGAAATTTTTTGAGAAACTTTGAAAATTTAATTGGGTTTTAAATTGAAATTTGAGTAAGTGAAATAAATAATGTTGTTGGAAACTATGGTAGGGTTTGGAAAGTTAGTAAGAATAACAATGGGTCTTTTATAAAACGATAGTTGATAGGATGTTGAATTGTTGGTTTTGAGAAAGTAAACGGGTATTGGACCATTCTTCCTAATTAGTAATTTCGGGGATGAAATTCTTTTAAGGGGGGAGGAATGGGACGACCCAGAATTTTTGAGCTTTTGACATGGGAATATTTAATTAATTTTAAATATTTAAAAGTTAATTTTTAACTTGAATTCCAAATATCACTATTTATTTGATAATTAAATTATTAAATTAAACAATTTGAAGTTTGGATAAAATGTTGAATCTTGAGTTTTAAGACTGTTGAAAATAATTTGAAGGCTTATAAAATTTATATTGATAACATTGAAAATAATAGAAGTGTTAAAATTGAATCTAACAGTGATTTTTTCAGTTTCGAAAATATACCGTTTAAATTGAATTTAAAAATAGCCTTCTGAGGCACAGTATCGGAATTTGACAAAACCAGTTCCGTTGGGTCCGTAATATTGAATTATTATCGGATTTCAAATTTCATATTGATCGGAGTTGTTGTGTGAGCGTACGATAAGTAAATGCGTTGAAAATTAAATAAAACTTTAACTGATCAAATCAATGTCATCAGTGCCTTCTTAAACACGCTTCCCTTTTTATATGCAGCCAACTTCCTTTCATATTCGTGGTCCCTCTTTTAATAACATCACAGCCGACCTATTCTAAAGCAAGCCAACCTAGCAACCTTTTTCCTTGTACAAATCACCCAACCCTATTTTTCTTTAAAAATAGAACCAACCTCTTCTGTCAAACAAAAAAAATCAAAGTTCAGAAAAAAAGAAAATAAATGGCCGAACAAGCATAAATCGAATATTCATTCTGTTTAAACGATCGTATCGATCTATTCGAACTCGAGTTCGAAAGATAGGGAGCGGGGTGTCAATTCGTTGAGGGTTTCGCTCGCGATTAGGGCTTGGGGGTTGAGACTGTTATGAGAGCAAGGCAAGGCTGCGCGGTGCGAGTTTGGGAGAGGCAACGCATGTGGGTTCAGTGGCCAGCGACGACAGGCGCGACTTAGTCGCGATCGATCGATGGCCGCGTCAATCGAGGTTCTTGGTGTCGACGTTGGATCTGGAGGAGGCACTCGCAATCGTTAGGCAAGCTTGAGGGAATGACTGCATATCCGAGCAAGCTTGGGGCGAAGGATGGCACGGTACAGCGATTCGTAGGGGATAGACCTAGGATAACAGCAACATGGTGGATTTGGAGGGGAGGTCACGCCAATTCTCGGGGTCGCAAGGTTGTAAGGTAGTGTTTTGATTTCTATTTTTATTCGGTTGTGCACATATATATTTGTAGGTAACAGGTAATAGAAAATAAAATAATTACAGTAGAGAAAATGTTTATTTGGTTATTTACTGGAAATATACATATTTTAAATTTTCTAATTTTGTTTTAAATGATAGATTTGGGGATAAATCTGTTCAATTAACTTAGCTAATTTATTTTAACCACTAAAAGATTCCTTAAAAAGGGATACATATTTAGCTAGGATTGAATTGTTAACTAATTAATTCATAAAATGGAAATCAGTTAAAAAATTAAATTTTTAGTTTAAACTAAATTCATTGGTTAGTTAAATTTATAAAATGGCAATTAATTGTTCGATTGATCCAAATATTAATAAAATCATCTAATATTTATACAAGGTCAACAATCGTGGAATCAATGCGAGAATGAAGTGGATTTGCAAATTTAAGGGGCAAAGGTGATTTAATCTCCCTCATCTGGTTTAATTTTAATTTAAATGGGTAAATTTAAATAATTGTTTGAATGGTTGAATTGATTGATGTGCTATATTTTAGTATATACTACATCTTGGAATGTTTGATTTCCCGCATTTATATAGCGGATGAGACCCTATGCGCAGCATAATAGAGGATAATATTATATTTAATCCCATATACCGCGATATTCCACCTCGAAGTGGAATTGGTATTTTATATTGTGCTAACGTCTGCGGATGTAGGGAAAACAGGTTGGAGGGATCCAACTGGATCCCTCAACATATATTTAAATTATTTAATATTCTCTGTTGTTATTATTTTATTCTATGATGAATTATGTTGGAATATTGAATGATATGGTTTGATTGAATATATTTGTGTATAATGATCTACCAAAAATATATATATTGGATTTTGGAAAGAAAATGTAACAACCCGCATATTTATCAATTTTATATTTAAATATTTTATTTAAATATTTCATCGTTCGTCGGATTTTAGTCCGGAAAGCTACTTTTTGCAAACAGTCAAATTGGGACTCGAGACCCTTCCATTGAGTTCAAAATGACGTTTGCGATTTTTTTAAGTATAAACTTTGATATGTTTGGAGATAGTAGAATTTTGCTACTTTTTCACTTAGGGCTTGGGTTTCAGCCCATTAACCTAACATATGAACCCAACTCCACTCCAACACTTCATTGCTTCATTTTTAATTCCTAATACTCAAGCTTTAGCAACAATGGTGGGAGGAATGGGAAATTAAAACTCCAAGCCCTAATCTTTATTGCAAATTCAAGCTTCTACCTCCAAATTCAAGAAGAAGCTATGGTAAGCCTTCTCTTCATCTTCTCCAACTCTTTCTCCATTCAATTTCAGAAATTTCCTAAACCTAATTTTGGAAATGTTTCTCCTTTAAGCTTAGATTCAAGCTTGTTGGGTTGGAATTGAAGAGTGATTGTTCATGCCATTGCTCTATAGCTTCTTCTTCATTTGTTTTGGGTTTAAAGGTGAGATTTTTATCTCACATCTATGCTTATATCTATCTTTGAATATTGGGTATGAATTCCTAACACTTATTCATGTGCATTTGCTTTTGGTTTGGATTGAATTGGTGAATATTCCAATTTTTGGTATCTTGAGTTCAAATCCTTAGCTTTGATCTTTGATCATGATTTTGTGATGCATCAAAGAGCTTAAACGGCCGGGTAGTCGATTGGCATAAACCCCTAGCATCCGTGCTTGTCCGTTTGCAAATTGAAGGTGTTTGCACCTCCTTTGAAATGGGTTTAAAATTAAAGAACATCAGGTTCAGCCGACCGAACCCATGGGCAGGTCGACCGACCCCATGGGCCGGTCGACCGGCCTGTAGCCCGAGACATTTCTGGGCTGTTTTTCGGTCAACCGACCCAGAAAGTCCGGTTGATCGACCTGCTCCTATTTTCCAATTATTCCTATATTGTCTATTTATTTGAATTTCCAACTTTAATCGATTCGTGTTGTTTCCCTTTTGTTGTTATCATTTATTATCGACTTTGATGACATTTTCGTTGGGAATTTTCGAAATATCCATTTTGATGGATTTGATATCGATTTCATTGAATTTTTATTATTCACGTCTTCGAATGTGAATTTTTATGATTGATTGTTTCTACAATCATTTTTTTTTGTAATTTGTCACTTCAAAATATAAAGGTTTTCAATGCTAGTAGTAAATATCATTTTATTACAAAGCTCGTTTCTTAAACCATTTTCCAATCTACTAGTATATACAAACCTTTACCTCACTCGTATGAGAAATCTAATTAAACGGCTTAGTAAAACAAGTGGTACGAAACGCTTGAGTTTACTTCGTCGGTTAATTCTTGGACTTATTCGATTGAACCTCTTTTGATAATTTTCTAGTGGAGATCTACAATTTTTTCAAAAATATTTAATTTAAGCTAGTGGTTAAGGGACATGAAGTTAAGCTCATATATTTACTAGCTTAATGTAATTGACACTTCTTGATGACCGATGATGACCATTTTATGGTTTAGACTAGCAATGTGCGATGTCTTTTTGTCCACGTGGAGGACTGTACCTCATTTTATTGAGCTTCGCCTCATTTCTTTATGGGCTGGCAACCCATGTACTTTTAATGTGTTTCGATTCATCTAATGTACCTTTTGTACTACATCTATGTCTTGGCTTTTCGATTCATTGGACGTGCCATGTGTACTTCGTCGATGTTTCGATCTGTTTTGTGTTTCGATTCATCTGATGTACTGTTTGTACTACATCGATGTCTCGGCTTTTCGATTCATTGGACATACCGTATGTACTGCGTCGATGTTTCGAATTGTTTTGTGTTTCGATTCATCTGATGTACCGTTTGTACTACATCGATGTCTTGGCTTTTCGATTCATCGGACGTACCGTGTGTACTGCGTCGATGTTCCGAATTGTTTTGTGTTTGGATTCATCTGATGTACCGTTTGTACTACATCGATGTCTCAGCTTTTCAATTCATTGGACGTACCGTGTGTACTGCGTCGATGTTTCGAATTGTTTTGTGTTTCGATTCATCTGATGTACCGTTTGTACTACATCGATGTCTTAGATTTTCGATTCATTGGACGTACCTTGTGTACTGTGTCGATGTTCCGAATTATTTGTGATACCGTGTTGGTGAGTTTTCACGCTTCCATTTTATGATAGGCCTCCCCCTTCTTATGATTTCTAGATTTCTAATTATTGATTTCTGCAATTTATGTTTCACCAACTTTTACAATTTGACATTGATATGTATGTCATTTTCCTTGTGGCTTGGTGAATGTAATAAGGAGTATGACATTCCTTTTGATCTTTGAGAAGATTTTTGTGATATTGATTAATCTCTTGTTGATTTTCAATTACTTATTTATCACAGCTTGGCATTGTGATTATTATACGTTTAGTCATATCTCTTATTCTATATCATTTAAGCTGATATTTATAGCTAGACTGATCCGTTTATTATTTTCTTAGTAAATAATACTCGGGTCAGACCGAGATGTTACAGGTGCTTCTACTTGACTTCACTTCTAAGATTATCATCCTGACTTTTGCTAACTACTTAGATTTGTAGTTTTGTTGTATACAATTGAGATATAGACTCCTTGATGTATACATATTTTTGTCTACCACTTGTATCTATTCCTTTGTGATGTTGTGGTTCTTGTTTGACCACTACTCTGATGTACACTTTCATGTGTTATATTCATATCTTTTTCCGCCTTTGTGATATGAATTATCTGTGACTGATTTGTGTTAAGTTTATTTCTATATTTGTTTCTGAAGACATTGTAGTCACTGTGTAGTAGTCTGGAGTTTGCATCGGTATGTCGGATTTCCTCTTGAAAAGAATGCAAGTTATATTCTAGCTGGCATATCGGTACTCACACAAAGCAATTATACAGATGGTCGCTCCTCAACAGCTTTATTCTCCGTGCTAGTTGACGGCATTACACCGTAGTGCCCTTGTCTAGCGTGTGTATAGAGGTGGGGAGTCACAGCTTGGTATCAAAGCCAAACTTCAGAACAATGTAGAATAATTTAACAAGGATCATCATCCGAAGTCCATCTTAGGAGTCGTGCTTAGGATTTAATTCGAGTCTTCGTACCGATTCATCCAATTTTTCTTTATGATTCCTTATTTTATCTATCAAGATTGCTTGATATCCATTTTGTGAATAACCTTTTTCTTCTTCTTTCTTTCTTTCTTAAAGAAGAGAAATGGTTAGACCAGGTCGTCCCAGCGCCGGTCAATCTAGTGCTACTCCCCAAGATGGAGTTTTTATGTCTGCACAGCAGCTTTTTGATCTCGTGAAGAATGCTCAAGCTGCCGGACCCAATCCAGAGCCTACTCATCCTAGATCTGGTTCAACACGCTTATGCAGAGACTATACCGATTTGGATGGAAGGGCATTCAAGGGATCCGAGAGTGTTATTGAAATTCAAGCTTGGCTCAAATCATGCGATCGCATCTTTTCTCGCATGAATCTTATTGACCTTCATCGAGTCCAAGTGGCTTCTAGCATGCTCCAAGAAAGAGTGTTAGATTGGTATGAGCTCTTGACTTCGGAGGTTATCAAGGCGGATCTTACTTGGGAGAAATTTCGGGAACGCTTCAAATTAAAGTTTGTGCCGGAGGCTGAAAAAGTAACTTTGGCCCGGCGTTTTATTGACCTTGTTCAAGGTGAATCTTCTGTGACAGATTATGTCGCATCTTTCGAATCCCTCTCTAAGTATGGGGTCGAGTATATTAATACCCCATTGAAGAAAAATCAGAGATTTGTCTATGGCTTGAATAAGAATCTTAAGAAGCCATTACTCCTGAAACTTGAGGTTTCATTTGATCAGCTTATTGATATCGCTCTTCGTCTTGAAGAGGCCGATAGAGAGAGTAACGTTGAAGTTGTGGTTACCAAACAGAACTTCAATGACAACATGAGAAGGCCTATCAAATTAAAAGGCCTACTCCCAACAAGAAAGGGAAGCAACAAACTCCGGTAGCAAAGACTCCTACCTCTAGTCTAGGACAGTGCTACAATTGTGGTTCCACAGACCATTATGCTAATAGGTGTCTGAAACCTCTCTTTTGTCGTTATTGCAAAAGTTCGGGTCATCTTTTATCTACATGTCCCAAACTTCCATGCAAGAGGGAAGGAAGGCTTAATGTTGTGCAAACGCCTAGTGACACTTCTCTTGGTCAAGGTACTTTTTATTCAATCCTTGATGACGTTGTTTTATTTCGTGATCTTCTTATTTGAGTTCTTTTTTATATGGGTTCATCTCATTATTTTTATATAAAAAGAACTCGTTGATTCTTTTTCTTTAAACATTTTGGGCTTGTTGACTCCTTTGACAATAGCGAATCCTGTTGATGGATCCGCAACGCTCAGTTGGTTTCTTGTATTGATGTCGAAAATTATTTTATGTCATTTTTTTTCATTTCGAGCCGATTTTTACTTATGCTTCGGAATAGACTTTGGAACCGATTGGCTTAATTATTATGAAGCCATATCCGAAGTCCCGAATGGACTTTTCATCCTCGACATTTTTAATCAGTTAAGCATATTTCTATTTTTCATTGTGATTTTGATTCCAATTTGATGGCATCGTTTTTATTCCTTAAGCCCACTTATAAGGAAAGTGTTATTCTCTCATTCATGTGGTTTGAGAATTTTCTGATATTTCTGAGTTCTTAGGATTGTCACCTAAGAAATCTTTTGTGTTGTGTTAAGGTCCTTTTAGCTCGACCTTGCCACCGGTTTTCATTTGCTACGAGTTGCGGCAGTTAGCATTCCACTTACCGCATTCCGCACTCGTTATGATTCTTATGAATGACTTATTATATCATTCAGATTGCCCATCTTGTTTCATCCATTTTATAAATCGAGTATTCTATGAATATCTCGATAATTACATTCTTATATTTATTGATCTTGGATGAAAATAGAAATTTAAATTTTTGCAAATCTTTTCCATAAGATTTATTTATAACTACAATTGGATTTTGATCTTAAATGAGCAAAGAATATTCTCAAAACTTTTGAGAGATATTTTTATCACATAGAAGATGATTTTGTGATTGTATTTCCCATTGGGTGCTTTAAGAATTCTGGTCGATGCGCTTGATCAACGTTATCGATAGGAATTTCCTAAATGCTTAGATGAGACAGTCAGACACGATATATTGACTTGTAAAATTGTAAATTTTTCTAGAAAGATTTTTACGTTAAGATAATTGTAATTTTGAAAGTTTTAGCTTTTTGGGAAAGAAGATTATTTAAAATAAATTCTTTCTTTTGATGCTCTTATTCTTGTGATTCCCGAAGGGAACTAAGACTTAATCTTTTCTACCGATGCTAGTTGTATTGGTTTGAGCGTCGTTCTCTTGCGAAAGGGAACATGCTATCATTTATGTTTCTAAATCATTAAAGCCTATCGAGACTAGATATGCCATTCATGATCTAGTGCTCGCGGCTATTGATTTCACATTTAGAGTTTGGCATCATCATTTTTGGATGAGAAATCTGTTCTCTACCCCGATCGTAAATCTTTGTAATATTTATTTTCTCATAAGAAACTTCATGTTGACTCGAGTTCCTGGCATCTTATGATCTTTATATTCTTTTATTCCCGGAGGGGAAATCGTGTTGCCAATGCGTTTAGTCGTAAGAAACAAGTGTTTGATTCTTTGATGATGTCTGAATGGAATTATCTTTTTACCAAGTTCATCGGACGTTTTGATATACTTCGTTTCATTGATCTTTATCTCATTCCCTTTATGGACTAGTGTCCGATGTTCTTTTATGGTGTTCGGTTCATTGGATGTACGTATTTGTACTACGTCAGTGTTCCGAAATTATTCGAGCTTTGGTTCATCTGGCGTACCATTATTGTACTATGCCGTTGTTCCAAATTATTCGAGTTTCTCGTTTCTCGGGTGTACTGTTATTATATTACGTTGTTGCACCGGCTCAATTTTTTGTTATTCATGATGTTTTCTCACGTCTTTCTACTACGGAAATGCCTTAGGGATTCCAATTTTTATTCCTGAGCCCGGTGTTATCGAGGAAATTAAAGTTCCACGGGATTTGACTCATGAGCAATATTCCATTCGCATCATTGCTTCGGAGGTTGAGCGCCTTCGGAATAAAGATGTCCTTCTTGCGAAAGTTCAATGGTTCTCAGATCCTAAGGATTGCTCTTGGGAATCCTGGGAATTCATCGAGCGATCCCGTTCAAGCTTACTCTTTCATGCTCCGTGTGGTGAACTTCTTATTTCAAATTTTCTTTTGTGTTTTTATGCTTTTATGGTTGTTACCCTTTATTTTCTTCTTAAGAATTGCGAGGACGCAATTTCTTTAAGGAGGGGAGTCTGCAGCAACCCGCATATTTATCAATTTTATATTTAAATATTTTATTTAAATATTTCATCGTTCATCGGATTTTAGTCCGGAAAACTGCTTTTTGCAAACAATCGAATTGGGACTCGAGACCCCTTCCATTGAGTTCAAAATGACGTTTGCGATCTTTTTAAGTATAAACTTTGATATGTTTGGAGATAGTAGAATTTTGCTACTTTTTCACTTAGGGCTTTGGTTTGGGTTTCAGCCCATTAACCTAACATATGAACCCAACTCCACTCCAACTCTTCATTACTTCATTTTTAATTCCTAATACTCAAGCTTTAGCAACAATGGTGGGAGGAATGGGAAATTAAAAATCCAAGCCCTAATCTTTATTGCAAATTCAAGCTTCTACCTCCAAATTCAAGAAGAAGCTTTGGTAAGCCTTCTCTTCATCTTCTCCAACTCTTTCTCCATTCAATTTCAGAAATTTCCTAATCTAATTTAGGAAATGTTTCTCCTTTAAGCTTTAGATTCAAGCTTGTTGGGTTGGAATTGAAGAGTGATTGTTCTTGCCATTGCTCTATAGCTTCTTCTTCATTTGTTTGGGTTTAATGGTGAGATTTTTATCTCACATCTATGCTTATATCTATCTTTGAATGTTGGGTATGAATTCCTAACACTTATTCATGTGCATTTGCTTTTGGTTTGGATTGAATTGGTGAATATTCTAATTTTTGATATTTTGAGTTCAAATCCTTAAAAATCATAGCTTTGATCTTTGATCATGATTTTGTGATGCATCGAAGAGCTTAAAGGGCCGGGTAGTCGATTGGCATAAACCCCTACCGTCTATGCTTGTCCGTTTGCAAATTGAAGGTGTTTGCACCTCCTTTGAAATGGGTTACAAATTGAAGAACATCAGGTTCGGCCGACCGAACCCCTGGGCCGGTCGACCGACCTGTAGCCCCAGAAATTTCTGGGCTGTTTTTCGGTCAACCGATCCAGAAAGTCCGGTTGACCGACCTGCTCCTATTTGCCAATTATTCCTATATTATCTATTTGTTTGAATTTCCAACTTTAATTGATTCGTGTTGTTTCCCTTTTGTTGTTATCATTTATTATCGACTTTGATGACATTTTCTTTGGGAATTTAGAAATATCCATTTTGATGGATTTGATATCGATTTCTTTTGATTTTTTTAGTTCACGTCTTCGAATGTGAATTTTAGCTATTGATTGTTTCTACAATCGTTTTTTTTTGTAATTTGTCACTTCAAAATATAAAGGTTTTCAATGCTAGTAGTAAATATCATTTTATTACAAAGCCCGTTTCTTAAACCGTTTTCCAATCTACTAGTATATACAAACCTTTACCTCACTCATATGAGAAATCTATTTAAACGGCTTAGTAAAACAAGTGGTATGAAACACTTGCATTTACTTCGTCGGTTAATTCTTGGATTTATTCGATTGAACCTCTTGTGACAATTTTCTAGTGGAGATCTACAATTTGTTCGTAAATATTTAAGTTAAGCTAGTGGTTATGGGACATGAAGCTAAGCTCATATATTTACTAGCTTAATGTAATTGACACTTCTTGATGATCGATGATGATCATTTTATGGTTTAGACTAGCAATGTGCGATGTCTCTATGTCCACGTGGAGGACTGTACCTCATTTTATTGAGCTTCGTCTCATTTCTTTGTGGGCTAGCAACCCATGTACTTTTAATGTGTTTCGATTCATCTGATGTACCGTTTGTACTACATCGATGTCTCGGCTTTTCGATTCATCGGACGTACCGTGTGTACTGCATCGATGTTCTGAATTGTTTTGTGTTTCGATTCATCCGATGTACCGTTTGTACTACATCGATGTCTCGTCTTTTCGATTCATTGGACGTACCGTGTGTACTGCGTCGATGTTTCAAATTGTTTTGTGTTTCGATTCATCTGATGTACCATTTGTACTACATCGATGTCTTGGCTTTTCGATTCATTGGATGTACCGTGTGTACTGCGTCGATGTTCCGAATCATTTGTGATACACGTGTTGGTGAGTTTTCATGCTCCCGTTTTATGATAGGCCTCCCCCTTCTTGTGATTTTTGGATTTCTAATTATTGATTTCTGGAATTTATGTTTTACCAACTTTTACAATTTGACATTGATATGTATGTCATTTTCCTTGTGGCTTGGTGAATGAAATAAGGAGTATGACATTCCTTTTGATCTTTGAGAAGATTTTTGTGATATTGATTAATCTCTTGTTGATTTTCAATTACTTATTTATCACAGCTTGGCATTGTGATTATTATACGTTTAGTCATATCTCTTATTCTATATCATTTCATCTGATATTTATAGGTAGACTGATCCGTTTATTATTTTCTTATTAAATAATACTTGGATCAGACCGAGATGTTACAGGTGCTTCTACTTGACTTCACTTCTAGGATTATCATCCTGACTTTTGGCTAACTACTTAGATTAGTAGTTTTTGTTGTATACAATTGAGACATAGACTCCTTGATCTATACATATTTTTGTCTAGCACTTGTATCTATTCCTTTGTGATGTTGTGGTTCTTGTTTGACTACTACTCTGATGTACACTTTCATGTGTTATATTCATATCTTTTTCCGCCTTTGTGATATGAATTATCTACGACTTATTTGTGTTATGTTTATTTCTATATTTGTTTCCGAAGACATTATAGCCACTGTGTAGTAGCCTTGAGTTTGCATCGGTATGTCGGATTTTCTCTTGAAAATAATGCAAGTTATATTCTAGCTGGCATATCGTTACTCGCACAAAGCAATTATACAGATGGTCGCTCCTCAACAGCCTTATTCTCCGTGCTAGTTGACGGCATTACATTGTAGTGTCCTTGTCTAGCATGGGTATAAAGGTGGGGCGTCATAGCTTGGTATCAAAGCCAAACTTCGGAACAATGTAGAATAATTTAACAAGGATCATCGTCCAAAGTCCATCTTAGGAGTCGTGCTTTAGGATTCAATTCGAGTCTTCGTACCGATTCATCCTATTTTCTTTATGATTCCTTGTTTTATCTATCAAGATTGCTTGATATCCATTTTGTGAATAACCTTTTTCTTCTTCTTTCTTTCTCCCTTAAAGAAGAGAAATGGTTAGACCAGACCGTCCCAGCGCCGGTCAATTTAGTGCTACTCCCCAAGATGGAGTTTTTATGTCTACACATCAGCTTTTAGATCTCGTGAAGAATGCTCAAGCTGCCGGACCCAATCCAGAGCCTACTCATCCTAGATCTGGTTTTGCACTCTTATGCAGAGACTATACCGATTTGGGTGGAAGGCCATTCAAGGGATCCGAGAGTGTTATTGAAATTCAAGCTTGGCTCAAATCATGCGATCGCATCTTTTCTCGCATGAATCTTATTGACCTTCATCGAGTCCAAGTGGCTTCTAGCATGCTCCAAGAAAAAGCGTTAGATTGGTATGAGCTCTTGACTTCGGAGGTTATCAAGGCGGATCTTACTTGGGAGAAATTCCAGGAACGCTTCGAATTAAGTTTGTGCCAGAGGTTGAAAAAGTAGCTTTGGCCCGGCGTTTTATTGACCTTGTTCAAGGTGAATCTTCTGTGACAGATTATGTCGCATCTTTCGAATCCCTCTCTAAGTATGGGGTCGAGTATATTAATACCCCACTGAATAAAAATCAGAGATTTGTCTATGGCTTGAATAAGAATCTTAAGAAGCCATTAGTCCTGAAACTTGAGGTTTCATTGGATCAGCTTATTGATATCGCTCTTCGTCTTGAAGAGGCCGGTAGAGAGAGTAACGTTGAAGTTGTGGTTACCAAATAGAACTTCAATGACAACATGAAAAGGCCTATCAAATTCAAAGGCCCGAATCCCAACAAGAAAGGGAAGCAACAAACTCCGGTAGCAAAGACTCCTACCTCTAGTCGAGGACAGTGCTACAATTGTGGTTCCACAGACCATTATGCTAATAAGTACGTTCAAAGTAAATTTATAAATATAAGATAAAAGTTTTAACGTTGTTTAAAAAACATGTTTTAGGAATTTATTATTTCCAAATATCTGAATTCTAAAGTGAATATTTTCCAAATCAATTATCGTAGTAATTATTTTAAAAGTTAACCTAGTATTTTGTTTTAAAAAGTGATAGCCTAGTTTTATATTTTATAAAGTAACCTTATTTTCAAATATTCATATAGTATGTATTTTTAAAATTATTGAAGTAATTTTTAAAATAAATATTTTATTGTATATTTCAAAGTAAAGGGTTTTAAATTAATTTTAAAATCTAAAAGTTTTGTGCTTGGTGATTTATGTGGAAATAAAAAATACTTGGAAAATTTATTCTGAGAAAGGAAGATAGTTTGAAACTGTTTTCAAAAAGGGTTTGCAAAGTGGAAATATATCTTGCGAAGATATTTTGAGAATAATAAATAATTTGGTGAAATTATTTATGGTTGATGGATCTTGTTAATATTAATTGATAGTTAAATTACCGACTATCAATATTGGACAAATGCGTTGATCGTTTCGAAGAGACCGGGATCCGGATTTATTTCTTGAAAACCACTTCGATCCGGTTTGTAGGAAAATGAGTTTGGATTCAAAGATGTAGCGGTGAAGTGCAAGGGCTAGTCGCTACTAATCTTGAAGATATTTCCAAAATGGATGTAGTAGGAATAGTGCCTTCGGTTCCGTTTGAACCCGGGACGGACTTGTATGGATGAATGCTTTCGGAACATCGTTAGGTGGACGATGGGCATTCTAAGGGATATGTTCTAAAAGGTAACGCTTAGCCTCAAGCCTCATCAATCGGGAATGACTGAAAATCAGGGGTTATGCAGCAAGGCATGGTGGGTAGCACCCATTCAGGGTGAGGTCATCCCTGTCTAGATGTCCATTTTTATTTTCGGCTTAGTGGTGCGGTTGCTGATCCCAACCGTGGGGTGATCTCACTCGGGGTTATTCAGTAAGGGGTAGTACCGGTCTTGTGTTTCAGGGGGTCGGGAGTGATCCTCGGTACTGTGATCTAGGCCATGCACCATGACAGGTTGTACCGCGGTGCCTAGTCATTAGTTGGAAATCCATTCTCCCTACGAGCCTTGTACGAGTTTTGTTTGTATTCCCCACTCCGTGGCTACTAGCTGGAATTTAATAGATGCAACAATTTCGGCTATTTTAATAAGTATTTGTATATAGACCCTATTAAAATACCAGAGGATTTTAATAAGAAATGTTTTAGCTATCGTAAGGTAAAAACCCGACATGTTTATTTGTGGCATGGTCTTACGAGATGCTTTTGTTTTCAACGGATTTTTGAAACCTTATTAATCAATTGAGTGTGATTTTCTCACGCTGGTATTCCAGACTGACTCGGGTGTTATTTAACTGTAATGCTCGGGTCAGATCGAGTATTATTGCACACAGGACATGATGGTGTGGGGCTCAGGAGACGAGCTAGATGGCGATACGTACTCCCGTATTTGGTTATTATTCCACCATGTATCCAGTTGTATGTTATTGATTTGAAATTCTGATGATGTACTCTTATGATGTATGTATAAAACAGATATAGTTTTCTTTTGAGTAAAGATCTGTTATTACATATTATATTTTATTCCGCTGCGTTGATTAAATTTTATTGTTGTTTTCTGTTTCCTCTTCTTCTAACTCTTCTTCTTTAATCCAAATGGTTCGTATTTCTGTTCAACTTGAGTTGATTGATGTAGAATAGTGTCGACTCAAGGGGTACGGACTTGCGGGTCGTTACACCATAATAAGAGAATTTCAAAGGCAATTTCCAAAGTGTTTTCAAATGATTTCTAAACTCATTCCAAATTATTTTCTGAGTAAAATTACACTCTTTCGCACTTCGAACGAAGTGAGAACGTAATTACATGGTTGGGTAAGACACGTACTATGGAATACGTGCATTTATCTTTCTAATTAATTCCTAATCTATTCGTTTGATCGTTTTGACCTTTGGATCTAGTTTACCGATGACATGAGGTAAACTTTGTACTGCTTTGAGTGTGGAATTGACTAAGGGTTAGTAAACCGTTTAGTGCGAACGTGTGGTATGGGTGTAACGACCCTGGATTTTGGCCCCGGTTATTTTAATAAATATTTAATTTAATTAAATATAAAATGTGAATTGATCATATTTGAATGAATATGATTTTGGAAATATTGCCATCTATTTATATAAATGGTATTTTTTAAAAAGGAGATTGATTTGGAAATTGAAATAAGTATTTCAATAATATTCACAATAAAAATCTATCTTATATAATCACTTAAAATACTTTACATTGTTTATATTTAGTATAAAATAATACATACAGATAATAATGTTTGAAATTCTAAAATAAGTTTCTTAACATTATTAATAAAATTTAACTCATATAATTAAATTAAAATGCTATACATTGTTAACATTTGTTAAATGAATACATATGCTTGATAATGTTTAAAATTTAAAATCTAATTCTAGCAATACAAAATATAAAGGTACATTATGAGTCAAATCTATGTATATGATTTAAATAAATACAAATGAATCATAAAAATGAGAATAAATGTAAATATAACTTATGAATCTAATTCAAATATTAATGGCTAAAATAGAAAATAGAAAATAGAAAATATTAATATCATTATAAGTCAAAAATATAAATATAAATGTACATAAACCATATGAACCATATGAAATATAAATATAGATGTAAATAAATTATATAAACATTATGCAAGCTAGAAAATAACTTAAACATTTAAAGTTAAAAAGAAAATATAAGAAAAACAAAGATTAAATGATTTTGTTACCATACAACATCAAAAATAAAACAAAAATTACTGGGCAAGTACACAACAGACAAATACAAAGGTCATTATGTATCATTAACCAAAACTGCTCAACAAACATTATTTATATGTTAACATCAGCAATAAGACAATATAAAAGCCTGCAAACGTTATTTATATGTTAACATAAGTTTGAAGACAAAATAAAATATTTTGTACATACCAAACCTGCAAAACAAACATGTTTATATGTTAAAAAAAAGAGAGAGCAAGAATTCACATCAATAAAACACATTGGTACAAATGGAGGCCTGCATATATCTTTGTACAAATGTTTGTGTCAACAAACATTAATAATGTGTTAGCATAAATGAAAACATTTTAGTACAAAAGAAAAACTGCAAATATCTATATACAAATCCTTGTATCAGCAAGCATTTAAATTGTGTTAACATAAGAGTAAACATACATATTTCATTAGCACAACTTTCTGCCTGGAACAAATTTTTCAGCCGAAATTGTTGAATCATCTCAGGCCATAGTACATAGAAAGTAAAGCTAATGTTATTATACAGGGGAGGCTTATTTGAGAAGCTAATATCCTATACAAACTGTTCTTAGCTATAAATCCACTATATATATCATTTAGTTCAGTCATAACTTAAAAAGTAAAACCTGATAAAGAAAAAGAAAAATAAACAAGACTGTATATTATCAAGCTCAATCAAAATTCAAGCAAAAGGGAAGTTTACAGAAATTTAGCTATAGGTTTCTTCAGCAAGCAACTAGCATCTGTTTCAACTATAGAGTGGTGAGTAAATGTATTTTTAAATCTGACCTTTAATTGATAGAGAAGCAATTCATTGTAAGTTGAAGTATGATATTTTGGAATGTTTGCTATTCAATGTAAGCTTTGCATGATTTGTTCTTCACTGTTTCAAACTTTGGCTGAGGCAAAGAAAGAGTGAAACTATATCATGATTCCTATATAAAATACTTATCTTTAATTAGTAACTTAACTAAACAAATTAGTTTAAGTTTAATATTTAGTTTTGGATTATTTGTTTTTAGTAGCTGTAAAACACAAGCACTGTAAACACATATTTTCAGTAAAAAAAAAAAAAAAAACAAAGATCAAAATTTGAATGTCTCGAATTGTAAACTTGAATTGATATATTGTAACTACATAAGAAAATATGATTTTTAAGAAAAATTTTATAATTTTTAGTTAACTATGTTTAGAGCAGTTTGAAAGTTAACCATAAATGCTTTTATATGAAATTCTGTTGATTCCTTCAATAATTGTTGATACAATTTGACATGGAGCTTGTGTATTGATGTATGAATATCAGAAAAATGTGAGAAAAATTTTTAATTACAAGATTTTTGAGGGAAGATCAAAAGTAGGGTTATGGGTCTGTATCTTGTGGGTTCGGCTTGTTGATGAACGCAACACCAGGGCGCAACTGAGTGTCGAGGGGTTTTAGGAGGAGTTAGGAGGTGTTGTCGGCAACGTATGGCCGAAGTCACATCATCTCAGGTGTTCGCGATCGTGTGGACGAGGTGAATTGTCTACTGTGTACGAGCTCCTGTTCAACTTTTTAGTCGAATTTTGATTTCATGAATTTTGGGTTGAGCTGGGCTTCGAATTCGAGTGTGGGAGTGGCGAGTGATTTGTGGATGAAGTCAGGTGGCGATGGCGCGGTGGTGGACCGCCGTGCACGTGCACGGCGGCGGAGAAGGGTCGCTGGGTGTCGACTCGAGTGAATCTCGAGTATGACAGCGTGATGCTTCGGGTTTGTTCCTGGGTATATGGTTGAGCGCGTGTGTGAGGTGTAGCAATTTAAAACTTTAAACTTTAAAAAAAAAGAACAGAAATATAAGAAACAAGGGAGAAGAAAAGAAAGGTAGGGGTGACGCGAGGAAAACGCTGGGAAACTCGTGCTCTAACCGAGTATGTCGCGTGGTTGTCTTCGGGTTTTAACAAATCCCAGGAATTTGCTACCTATTATATTATGTTCAAGTAAAATAAGCTAAGTATAAATTATATTATTAGTGTTGACTAAATTGTTTAAGCCAAGATGAACTGTAAGCTTTACTAATATGAAATGAGTAATGAATTTAAAATAAGTTAATTGAGAAGACAATATATCTTATAATTGTAATTTAATAAGTTGTATAAAAATTTAATTAAATTTGTGAGTAAAGATTTTAAATAATAATCTTGTGTACATCATTTGTAATTAAGAATTTAATTAATCGTTTGAAGTTGATTAATTAACAAATCATAGTTAACGAATTAATTAAATAATTAATGATTAATTAAGCAATTAATAATAATTAATTGTGTAATTGAGTTTTATAAATCAATAATTAAGGTTATTGATTAGTAATTAAGAATTAATTCATTAATTAAGTGAATAATAAATAGGTAATTAATGAATTGAAATAAGTTAATTTATTAGTAATTGATTAAGCAAAGAATAAAATATAATTTATTTTTAAGCAGGCAATTAAGTTTAAATCAAATCAAACTTGTTGATATGAATCGATGATTCTATTTGATTGATTCTGATATGTATTTATATCCTGTGATGTTCTGTGATATTCTGGATACATCTGTGATGATTGTATATGATTTATCTATGTTAAATTTCTATATGATTTATCCGATGTTATTTATCTGTGTTAAATTGCTTTGTGAATTCAATTGTTAAATTTAAACTGTTAAGTTAATTAGACAACTTGGCCCTTAAAATGGCGTTTGGATTCGATGAGACCGGGATCGGAAGAATCAAATTTGATTCTTCGAAAACCACATCAATCCAAATTAAATGTTAGGTCGTGAATCCTTAAATGAAGATCGAGATGATGTATTCAGAATGCAAGGGTTATCGTCATTGACTCTGAGGGTGATTCCAAAACGAGTGTAACGAGATAATGCCTTCGGTTTCGTTCGAACCCGGAACGAACATGTATGGATTGAATGCTTTCAGCACATCGTCAGGCGGACGATGAGCATTCTAGGTAATATGCTCTTTAAAGGTAATCGCAGCCTCAAGCCTCATCAACCGGGAATGGATAAAACAGAGGAGATGCAGCAAGGTTAGGTGGGTCATGCCCAAGCAGGACAAGGTATTTCCCCTGTCTAGATGTCTCTTTTATATTTCGGCTTAGTGGGTGGTTGGTCGCGCCAATCACGGGGTTTATCTTGTTCGGGACTGTTCAGTAAGGAATGGTTCCGGCCTTGTGTTGCAGATGGTCGGGAGTGATCCTCGGTACGGTGATCTAGGCCCCGTACTGTGACGGGCTGTACCCCAGCAGCCCTGTCATTGTTGGAAATCCATTTTCCCTACGAGACCCTACGGTTTTGATTTGTATAACCCACTTTTATGGCTAGTAGCTGGAATTTAATAGATGTAACAATTTCGGCTATTTTCTATTTACTTGAAAACCCTAGACACTATTATAATATCACTGGATTTCCTACGAAATTAACTTACCCGTATTTATTTGTGGGGAGTCTTACGTGATACCTTTATTTTCAAAATGTTTTTTTTTCAAAGTTAAACAACTTTAAACCGTTTACTCATACCAGACCCATGTCTGACCCGGAGTTTATATTTTGTTTTTCATAAACTCTTCGGTACTCAAATTTTTATGGGTAGCCAAGTGAAAGGTTATGGACTTTGATTTCTGGAGGAGCTTGGAGCAGGAGATTCCAGACGTATATAGCTATATATATATGTAGTCCGCTGTGTTAGTTGAGATGTACTGTACCTCTGATGTACATAGTGATAGGTGTATGTATATGACTGTCATGTATATTGATATTGAATAACTCTGATATATGTAAAAGCTATGTAACAGTTATGTGATATATTATATTTTGTTCTGTTCCGCTGTAAGATTCTGATATTGTTGTTCTTTCTTTCTCTTTCTTTTCTATTTCTATCCCTTCCTTTCTTAATGACGATACATCTTTCTGGTAGTAGAAGGGCGGGTCGTCACAGTTGGTATCAGAGCATAGGTTGGTGATGACCTTGGCTCTAGTAGGAATTACTCATGGAATAGAGTCAGTAGTACTCTGAAATGAGTTTGAGTGTATTAATAGATATGAGCGCGTATTTGTTAGTGAATATAAAATTGTTTTTATATTGTGTTGATTTATCTGTTGAGTGTTTATGGATTCTGGTCGATGTGTGGGATGCCATTTCATCGATAGGGATTCCTAAACTCATAAACAAGATTGACCGACACAGTATTGTTTTTAAAGGTAGGGTAAATGAAATAATTTTACCCAAAATTATATTTTGATATAAGGAAATATTTTTCTGAAATAACTATATATACTTGGATGTTTGATTGTTAATAGTACAATCAAATAAAAATTTAAATAAGAGTGGTTTATAACCAAATCAAATTATTTAAGAGTGACTTAAATAAAAAAAGAATATAACTAAAACTTGATTAAATTTGAATTTAAGTCCCGGAACTTTGAAGGTGTTTAAATAAATTTATACAAAAGGATTTGGGAATTTCAAAATCTTGGGAATGTTTGAAATGTTTTTCCAAAGAGTTGAAGGCAATAATGGAGTATTTTTTTGGGGGAAAATATGATCTAATGGAAATTGTTTGTAAAGAATTTGTGAAAATAAGGAGGCACTAAACTCACTTCAGTCGCTGGAAAATAATCCTGATGATGATGGCCACACCATCGGTATTCATTTTCGAGTTTCTAAAGTGATGGATTGCTACCAGGATAGTTGGCTATGATATTGTTTGGGCTTGTTGGGTATATAAGTTGTTTTAGAAATTGTTAAAAGGAGAAAATTTGTTTTGGTAAAAACAAGTGTTTGGGATTTGGAAATTTGATTTGATATACCCAGTGGGTAAGTGTGGTTATCCTTTCAAAATGATTTTGGAAATGAACACCGGGCAATTGAATTCTAAGAATTCTATTTAGTAATGTGAAAGGTTTGAATAAATCAACTATCGAACTTATAAAGTAAAGTTGATATTAATAAGAAGAAATCAGGAATTTTAATCCAGGAATTTAAAATTTAATTTAAGTAAATAAAGGTGAAGAAAATATATTTGAGTTTAACCTGAGATAAGTTGACTGGAATTGAAGTTCAAAATGAACTTAATTGGATATAAAATTTGAAGGAAAAATGATTGTGATGGTAAGGTGAAAATTTATACCTTAAGATAGTAAGTGTTATATATAATCTGAAATTGTGATTATAAGATGAAATGACCCAAATGAGCAATATAAGCTTTTATGTAAACAAATAAGTTTTGAGCTCATATATTGAGAAATAAAATTTAAAGGTTGGTAAGTAGCTAAATTTAGCTGAAGTTGAGTTGAAATAAGATTGTATTTAGATGAATTCAATCGAGTCATAAATAATATTGAATGAAATAAAATTCTTATGTAAATAAGTAAATGTAAACCAAAGTAAGTATTGAATTGGATTTAAATAGAAATGGTGCGAGTTGTTAACAAATTTAATTCAAGCATAAATTGAATAACCTTATTATGAATAAATTCAATAATGAATTGTTAATGTAAATTAAAAATTTAAGAATGGATAAAAGAATAAACTAATCAGTAAATAATTGGAATTTGATTAAAGGAAAATCAAATCAGAGATTTGAATGGAAATTTGTGAAATAGAGTAAACCTACGTTGTTAGGTGGAACAGTTTGAAGAAAGTAAAGGACTTGAGTAAATTGTGGGATGGTTGTTTAAAACATTGGTTGTCGAGTTAATAAAATGGTTTGGAATCAAACTTTTTAAGAAAATGAAAGAAATGCAATGTAGGAATTGTGAATAGATTAAATGTGATGGAGTCAAGTGTAAATTGAGTTGGAATCAATTTAAAATGGTTATAAAGCTTAAGCGATTATTTATTCACAGTGATATTGTTAATTCCCATAAGGAAATGAGTTGTTTTGAAGTAAACAAGATTTACTAAAATTCTATAAGTTATTGGAAGAAAAATAGGATGATTTTGAATATGAGTTTGTTTTGCTTAAGCAAGTAAGTTGTAAATCACTAAAACTGTAGAGAATGATTTGAGCATTAGTTAAAAGAAATTGTGATAAGGATTGAAACAATACATATGTGCTTATGAAAATATGTAATGCTAAACAAATGGAGAATATGTCAAAGCTTTTCAGAATTTGAAAACTATATAAAAAAAATTAGCAACAAAACAATTTCAAATTGAAAATTTAAAGTAAACTAAAGAATGAAACTAATTTAAAAATAATAGTAGGAATCAGTTATAAATGGAGATAGTCAATAAAAGTTCAATATTCAGAGTTAAGAAAATTGAATTCATATGGAATTGGTAATTCAGATGTAAATAAGAAGATATAAAGGTTAAAGTGGCAGAGTAATAATCTAAGAGAATATATAATGCTTATATTAAAACCTAAGAAATGAATGGTGGAATTCTTAAGTAAAATTTGATATTGGAAAAAAATTTATTCCAAGTGGATCGAATCAGAATGATGTGGATAAAAGAAATTAATATAGTTAACAATAAATGGATAAATACATAGGATGTACGTATATTATTTTATTTGCATAACAATTTGATCCAGATTCGAGCACAGAATTTCGAGATAGTTATATCGATCCGAGTTAGGATTTTTCACTCGATTTTCGACGATGAACCATGGATATGGATTTTGATTGATTCTAAAAATTCTCTATCATAGTTGTGACTATGCAAGGAGAATGATAGTTCTGATCAAGAAACCAGTTCTGTGTCCGCACTAGAAAGTCAAGTGGGCGATACTAGTTCGGAAATGAAATTGTGTGATCGAGCGAGCGATCGGATTTGATATTGCGTACGAATGATATATGTGCATCGTACGGACTTGATTAAATAGAAATTGAAATTCTGTAAAGAGGTCAATAAAATTTGGGAAGAATTAATACTGTAGATTTTCAGAATCGAATTGCAATAATAGATGTTTGGAATTCATAATGTATTCCATATATCCTATCTTAGAATTTGTTCATGATTCACCATTAGTTGTTGAACCAGTAGTTCAGGAATTTGGAAGTCAAATTAAATTTGATTGTGGTCAGGAATCCGGTTCGGATTGTTGATCATCGAGAGACAACTCTCGATAATTTTGAGAATGCTTATCCAGATTTATGTTCAGATAACCAGTGATGTTTGTTTGAGTAAACTGATTGGTTGTCTGCTAATGTATGAATAATATGTATGTTTGAATGGATGGAATAATAGCTTTTAAAATATCTTTGTTTTAAATTTCGGGGACGAAATTCTTTTAAGGGGGGAGGAATGTAACGACCCTGGATTTTGGCCCCGGTTATTTTAATAAATATTTAATTTAATTAAATATAAAATGTGAATTGATCATATTTAAATTAATATGATTTTGGAAATATTGCCATCTATTTATATAAACGGTATTTTTTAAAAAGGAGATTGATTTGGAAATTGAAGTAAGTATTTCACTAATATTCACAATAAAAATCTATCTTATATAATCACTTAAAATACTTTACATTGTTTATATTTAGTACAAAATAATACATACAGATAATAATGTTTGAAATTCTAAAATAAGTTTCTTAACATTATTAATAAAATTTAACTCATATAATTAAATTAAAATGCTATACATTGTTAACATTTGTTAAATGAATACATATGCTTGATAATGTTTAAAATTTAAAATCTAATTCTAGCAAAACAAAATATAAAGGTACATTATGAGTCAAATCAATGTATATGGTTTAAATAAATACAAATGAATCATAAAAATGAGAATAAATGTAAATATAACTTATGAATCTAATTCAAATATTAATGGCTAAAATAGAAAATAGAAAATATTAATATCAATGTAAGTCAAAAATATAAATATAAATGTACATAAACCATATGAACCATATGAAATATAAATATAGATGTAAATAAATTATATAAACATTATGCAAGCTAGAAAATAACTTAAACATTTAAAGTTAAAAAGAAAATATAATAAAAACAAAGATTAAATGATTTTGTTAACATACAACATCAAAAAGAAAACAAAAATTACTGGGCAAGTACACAACAGACAAATACAAAGGTCATTATGTATCATTAAGCAAAACTTCTCAGCAAACATTATTTATATGTTAACATCAGCAATGAAGACAATATAAAAGCCCGCAAACATTATTTATATGTTAACATAAGTTTCAAGACAAAATAAAATATTTTGTACAGACCAAACCTGCAAAACAAACATGTTTATATGTTAAAAAAAAAGAGCAAGAATTCACATCAATAAAACACATTGGTACAAATGGAAGCCTGCATATATCTTTGTACAAATGTTTGTGTCAGCAAACATTAATAATGTGTTAGCATAAATGACATTTTAGTACAAAAGAAAAACTGCAAATATCTATATACAAATCCTTGTGTCAGCAAGCATTTAAATTGTGTTAACATAAGAGTAAACATACATATTTCATTAGCACAACTTTCTGCCTGGAACAAATCTTTCAACCGAAATTCTTGAATCATCTCAGGCCATAGTACATAGAAAGTAAAGCAAATGTTATTATACAGGGGAGGCTTATTTGAGAAGCTAATATCCTATACAAACTGTTCTTAGCTATAAATCCACTATATATATCATTTAGTTCAGTCATAACTTAAAAAGCAAAACCTGATAAAGAAAAAGAAAAATAAACAAGACTGTATATTATCAAGCTCAATCAAAATTCAAGCAAAAGGGAAGTTTACAGAAATTTAGCTACAGGTTTCTTCAGCAAGCAACTAGCCTCTGTTTCAACTGTAGAGTGGTGAGTAAACGTATTTTTAAATCTGACCTTTAATTGATAGAGAAGCAATTCATTGTAAGTTGAAGTATGATATTTCGGAATGTTTGCTATTCACTGTAAGTTTTGCATGATTTGTTCTTCACTGTTTCAAACTTTGGCTGAGGCAAAGAAAGAGTGAAACTATATCATGATCCCTATATAAAATGCTTATCTTTAATTAGTAACTTAACTAAACACATTAGTTTAAGTTTAAGATTTAGTTTTGGATTATTTGATTTTAGTAGCTGTAAAACACAAGCACTGTAAACACATATTTTCAGTAAAAAAAAATAAAAAAAAATAAAACAAAGATCAAAATTTGAATGTCTCGAATTGTAAACTTGAATTGATATATTGTAACTACATAAGAAAATATGATTTTTAAGATAAAATTTATAATTTTTAGTTAACTATGTTTAGAGCAGTTTGACAGTTAACCATAAATGCTTTTTTATGAAATTCTGTTGATTCCTTCAATAATTGTTGATACAATTTGACATGGAGCTTGTGTATTTATGTATGAATATCAGAAAAATGTGAGAAAAATTTTTAATTACAAGATTTTTGAGGGAAGATCAAAAGTAGGGTTATGGGTCTGTATCTTGTGGGTTCGGTTCGTTGATGAACGCGACACTAGGGTGCAACTGAGTGTCGAGGGGTTTTGGGAGGAGTTAGGAGGTGTTGTCGGCGACGTATGGCCGAAATCACGTCATCTCAGGTGTTCGCGATCGTGTGGACGAGGTGAATTGTCTACTGTGTACGAGTTCCTGTTCAACTTTTTAGTCGAATTTTGATTTCGTGAATTTTGGGTTGAGCTAGGCTTCGAATTCGAGTGTGGGAGTGGCGAGTGATTTGTGGATGAAGTCAGGTGGCGATGGCGCGGTGGTGGACCGCCGTGCACGTGCACGGCGGCAGAGAAGGGTCGCTGGGTGTCGACTCGAGTGAATCTCGAGTATGACAGCGTGATGCTTTGGGTTTGTTCCTGGATATATGGTTGAGCGCATGTGTGAGGTGTAGCAATTTAAAACTTTAAACTTTTACAAAAAAAGAACCGAAGTATAAGAAACAGGGGAGAAGAAAAGAAAGGTAGGGGTGACGCGAGGAAAACACTGGGAAACTCGTGCTCTACCCGAGTATGTCGCGTGGTTGATTTTGGGTTTTAACAAATCCCAGGAATTTGCTACCTATTATATTATGTTCAAGTAAAATAAGCTAAGTATAAATTATATTATTAGTGTTGACTAAATTGTTTAAGCCAAGATGAACTATAAGCTTTACTAATATGAAATGAGTAATGAATTTAAAACAAGTTATTTAAGAAGACAATAAATCTTATAATTGTAATTTAATAAGTTGTATAAAAATTTAATTAAATTTGTGAGTAAAGATTTTAAACAATAATCTTGTGTATATCATTTGCAATTAAGAATTTGATTAATCGTTTGAAGTTGATTAATTAACAAATCATAGTTAACGAATTAATTAAATAATTAATGATTAAATTAAAAAATTAATAATAATTAATTATGTAATTGAGTTTTATAAATCAATAATTAAGGTTATTGATTAGTAATTAAGAATTAATTCATTAATTAAGTGAATAATTAATAGGTAATTAATGAATTGAAATAAGTTAATTTATTAGTAATTGATTAAGCAAAGAATAAAATATAATTTATTTTTAAGCAGGCAATTAAGTTTAAAACAAATCAAACTTGTTGATATGAATCGATGATTCTATTTGATTGATTCTGATATGTATTTATATCCTGTGATGTTCTGTGATATTCTGGATATTTCTGTGATGATTGTATATGATTTATCTGTGTTAAATTTCTATATGATTTATCTGATGTTATTTATCTGTGTTAAATTGCTTTGTGAATTCAATTGTTAAATTTAAACTGTTAAGTTAATTAGACAACTTGGCCCTTAAAATGGCGTTTGGATTCGATGAGACCGGGATCGGAAGAATCAAATTTGATTCTCCGAAAACCACATCAATCCAAATTAAACGTTAGGTCGTGAATCCTGAAATGAAGATCGAGATGATGTATTCGGAATGCAAGGGTTATCGTCGTTGACTCTGAGGGTGATTCCAAAACGAGTGTAACGAGATAATCCTTCGGTTTTGTTCGAACCCGGAACGAACTTGTATGGATTGAATGCTTTCAACACATCGTCAGGCGGACGATGAGCATTCTAAGTAATATGTTCTTTAAAGGTAATCGCAGTCTCAAGCCTCATCAACCGGGAATGGCTAAAACAGGGGAGATGCAGCAAGGTTAGGTGGGTCACGCCCAAGCAGGATAAGGTATTTCCCCTGTCTAGATGTCCCTTTTATATTTCGGCTTAGTGGGTGGTTGGTCGCGCCAACCACGGGGTTTATCTTGTTCGGGACTGTTCAGTAAGGAATGGTTCCGGCCTTGTGTTGCAGGGGGTCGGGAGTGATCCTCGGTACGGTGATCTAGGCCCCGTACTGTGACGGGCGGTACCCCAGTAGCCCTGCCATTGTTGGAAATCCATTTTCCCTACGAGACCCTACAGTTTTGATTTGTGTTACCCACTTTTGTGGCTAGTAGCTGGAATTTAATAGATGTAACAATTTCGGCTATTTTCTATTTACTTGAAAATCCTAGGCACTATTATAATATCACTGGATTTCCTATGAAATGTTTTGGTTAACGTAAGGTAAAAACGTACCCGTATTTTTTTGTGGGGAGTCTTACGTGATACCTTTATTTTCAAAATGTTTTTTTCAAAGTTAAACAACTTTAAACCGTTTACTCATACCAGACCCATGTCTGACCCGGAGTTTATATTTTGTTTTTCCTAAACTCTTGGGTACTCAAATTTTTATGAGTAGCCAAGTCATAGGTTATGGACTTTGATTTCTGGAGGAGCTTGGAGCAGGAGATTCCAGACGTATATAGCTATATATATATGTAGTCCGCTGTGTTAGTTGAGAGTACTGTACCTCTGATGTACATAGTGATAGGTGTATGTATATGACTATCATGTATATTGATATTGAAAACTCTGATATATGTAAAAGCTATGTAACAGTTATGTGATATATTATATTTTGTTCTGTTTCGTTGTGAGATTCTGATATTGTTGTTCTTTCTTTCTCTTTCTTTTCTATTTCTATCCCTTCCTTTCTTAATGATGATACGTCTTTCTGGTAGTAGAAGGGCGGGTCGTCACAATGGGACACACTTAACAATTTTCGGGTTCCTTTCCGACAGTTTGTGACACATATTGCCAATTAGTGGTGTCCAGTACTGGGCCTCCGGACCTTCGCCATTACGGTTTGTTGCCTTCGGGTTTGTGCCTTCGGGTTTTGTTTCCTTCGGGTTTGTTGCCCTGTAGTATCGCTTTTGGAGTTGGTCCATCTTCACCGCTCGAGAGATACTTGGGTTTGTCGCCTTGGGGTTTTTTTCCCTATAGTATCGCTTTTGGAGTTGGTCCTTCGTCACCGCTCGAGAGATACTTGGGTTTGTTGCCTTCGGGCTTGTAGATCCTTGTTTATACAGTACTAAGCACGTGCATCTTTTGTCTCATTGATATTTATATTTCCCTAGGGTATCGCCTTTCGGAGTAGGTCTTTTGAACCAGTCGATACATAGTGGTTACCTTGTGGAAACTTGTGTTACCTTCATTAGTATTTGTTATTTTCCTTGTTGGCTTGATTTAGGATAATCATATCCATTGTTTATTGAGTTGCCGATGATATGAGGCTTGTTATGATTCATCTTTTGTTAGATGATCATGTTATCTCTTTTAGAGATTATGTGGTACTTTATGACCTTGTATGTTCATTATCATTTATCTTATCTAACTGATTTGTTTAGCTAGACTGCGTGTATTTTATACTCGGGTCAGACCGAGGTGTTTCCGGTTAGGTACATTTGGACTTAGCCTATTCTGCTTCCGCATGGACTTTTCTGCTAGCTCCTTTTGTTATAGCTTTCTGTGTAGTCCTTTTTGGTTACTCTGATATGTATATTCTTTTGACTCGCCTGTATATTGTGGTTGCTACACCACTTGACATGTATCATTTTGTATACTCTGTGATGTATATGTATATATGTGTACATATGTGTGATGATCTACTGTTCTGTGATGTGTTTTACATTTGAGTTGTTATATTTTGTTATGTTTGATCTTATAGTCATTATAGTTTTGTATTATATATCTATTGGATATGTTGATCCACTTGAGAAAAAAAAATATGCTATATTTATCAACGTATTCAGTAGATAGTTAAGACAAGCTTATAGATGGTCGCTCCTATCCAGTCTATTCTCCGTATTAGCAGACGTTATTACCTTGTAATACTCTTTGCTAATGTGGGTCTCGGAGTGGGGCGTTACAAAAAATATTTCAGAAAGTTAGTTATTTAAATATTTTTAACATGGTCAAAAAGAATTATAAGTTTTATAAACAAGTCTTGTAAAACGATTAGAATTTTATTAATACATCAGAATTAATCAGTATTATTACTTTAAAACATAAATTATTCAGTATTAGTATAATTTATATAATAACTTTTATTTAAGTGTTTTTACCTTAATTAAACTTGGAAAAATTATTATAGAACTTTATAAGTATTATTTTGAGAATTATTAAATAAAGTTTTTGAAAAGTAATGGTATATATTCAGGGCGAAATCAGCGGCGGAGATTGCTTACAGTTAAGTTTGGATTTCTCTAGGATAGAGACGTAATCATTGAGCTTTGAATCCATGGTTAATACCGCGTAGTGCTTTCCATATTTATTTTAAAAGGTTTTTCGAATACGTTTGAAGAAAATGGTTTGCGAATATACTTATTTTGGTGAGATAAGTATATACTTTTGAAATAAGAGATTTAATTAAGGAACCCCGAAACTTTTAGAATTCGTTATAAACGAGTTAAGGAATTTACAATACAAATTGTAAAGGGTTTGGAGAAAAGATAAATAAATGGTACTTTCCTAAGTGTTGGGAAGTGAGGGATTTAGAAAATTATATTTTAAATATTTTTCTTAGTGTTGAAATAAGAGATGGTTTGAAATAGTCTAATATGGATATAAGTGTTTAATTTGTCTCGAATATTGAAAATTTTGAAGGGGTTTGAATATATATCTTATAAAGATATTTTAAAAATAAATTTTAGAAAATTATAATATGGGTCTAGAGACTGCTTACGAATGTTATATTGATATTTAAATAACCAACTATCAAGTATTTGGCCAATTTCATTGATCTTTTCGAAGAGACCAGGATAAGATTTAATTATCTGAAAACCACTTCGATTCGATTTGAGAGTTAGAAATGGATACCATGAAGATATTGAAGATGGTGATTCTGTTTGTCTAGACCCAGAACAACTTGTATGGACGAATGCTATCGGAACATCGTCATTGGAGGACGATGGGAATTCTAAGTGAAAGTGTTCTTGAAAGGAAATCATAGCCTCAAGCCTCATCAACCAGAATGACTGAAAATCAAGGGATATGCAGCAAGGCTAAGTGGATCATACCCAATTAGGGTATGTTATCACCTTCCTAGATACCCTTGGATATATTATAAATTATTGATACGGTGGTCCATGCAAAAGAGCTCTCGATAAGGGTAGGAACACCAGGGGTGATAACATATTCGATTCTATTCAGGTTAGGGATAAGGCTGGTCTTGTGTTGTAGGGGATCCCGGCTAGGTCCTCGATACATTTTTCTAGATGTGTACCGTGATAGGTGGTACCCTAGTGCTTAGTCATTATATGGAATCCATTCTCCAATAAGCATCGTACGGTTTTGATTGTGCCCAACTATGCTGAAATGTGAGGTGCAAGCATTTCAGCTATTTTCTATTTTACTTTCTATAGACACTATAATAATATCAGATGTTTTTTATATCAAATGTTTTGGTTATCGTTAAGGAAAAATCTGTTGTGTTTATGTGTGACATGGTCTTACGGGATACCTTTGTATTTCAAAGGATTTTGAAAATAGTAATAATTCAAATTGAGTGTGTTTTCTCACACTAGTTTTCCAAACTGACTCGGGTGTTATTTTATTATAATGCTCGGTTCATACTGAGTATTGAAGATTCAGATTAGAATGCTATAGAGCTCAAGAGATGAGTTGTGTAATGGAGACGTATTCCACATTCTTGATTATACTCCGCTATGTATTGTAGGCTGTATATTCAGCACTAGTGAGGACAAGTTATTATAACCGTCCAGTATTGAGTTATTAATTTGCTGTACTCTGATGATGTAGTGTATGACTAATAGTTATAGTTCTTTTTTTTATAAAGAATTCTTATTATCTATTATATATTGTTCCGTTGCAATTGTGAGATTCTGTGCTGTTACTTTTTCTTCTACATATTCCATTTCTATTCCTCTAACAATCAAGTTTTCTGGCATTCGATCACGTGGCATGTAATACGGTGAACGTATTATTGTCTATTTTCAAGGGTCAAAAATCTGGTCTGTGACACTTGGTATCAGAGCTGAAAGTTAAGCGAGAACCTTGACTACGATGGGGTAGCTCATTAGAGATAGTGTAACATCCCACCTTTTTGCACGCTTTAAACCGACACATGTGCCAATTCAAAGCATACGCAAGGGCGGATTGTTATGGGGTAAATAAGAAAAATAGAGAAGAAATAAAACGAAAATAGAATCTCACAGCGGAAGGATAAAATATAATAACAAATATACAGATCATAAACAGTTTACAAAAGTTTGATTCTTCTTTTACAATAAATATCAGAGTTACACATACCAATATAAGCAATGCAGCGGAATAGAAAGAGTGTGGTGTAATACTATATATAAAATAATACTGATTCTTCGTCTTCGTCCTCCAAAGCTAAAATCTGCTATCCTGAAACGCTCGGACTGACCCGAGCGAATTTGAATAGACAAAAACACCCGAGTCAGACTAGAATATCTTATGTGAGTTAAATAAACAGAATATAAATATGAGTACAGTAACTCAAGAGATGTTCGGGATTTACATCTCCTAAGGATCCGTTAAACTATTTACTATGTAGTATATTGCGCTATTATAATAGTGTCTATTTATAAAATAAACTTACTTTTAAATAGCGTTAAGGCTTTACATTTTCCACCTTAACACGTAATAGTCCCAGTAGTCCGTCCAATATCATAGCCCCTCCTGATCGGGAAGCCACTAGAGGATACCACACGGGCTACGGGAGAAAACCAAACTCGTACAAGGCGCGATATGGTAGGTGACACGGCACAACTAGGCAATGCCAGGGTAGATATACCAATTGCTATCCAGGCTGGTGGAAACGCGTAGCCGCAGTTACCGCCCACCTCGGACTAACTCCCCAAAATCAAAATATAGAAGTGGCCACTGAATCAAATCCAAGTCAAATTATAATATCGAAGAGGAGCGTCCGATCAGAGGAATGACCTCATTGGCCTGAGAATCGCTCCTGTTTTAGCCACCTTATGCCAACTCACGGGAGTTGGGTCCACGTATTTACCTTACAGGAAACGTCGCCACCACCTACTTCATTCTGGAATCTCCACCGCGTACACGGTTAGTCAAAGTGGTTTCGGTATCGACAGAGAGTATGTCCATATCCGATCCCGGTCTCTTTGCCAACCAATCGTTATTATAACACCGCGGTCATTTAAAAATAGTTTATACTTTAAAACCAGAACATAATCCCTTTCAAAACCATAATATTACGATATCATTTTTTCTTTAAAAACACAAATAATTTATCTTCATATTATTTTATAAAAGCCCAAATCAATGATATCGTTTCCCAAATAAAATTTTCCTTTCCAAAAATTATGTCACTTTTTATTATTTAATATCCCATGTAACCAATATTTTGTTTGTAACTTTCAACATAATTCTTCGAAAATCCATAGTATTTTAAAACCATTATTTTCAAAACTAAATGGTTTGGATATTCAACGGTATGCGAATTAAAAAGGTTTAACCTTACTGTTGCTTTATAAAGAAATAAATTATCTTTAAAGTTAAACCAAAATCCAAAATATTACTTCAAGTCCCAAAACCATTTCAATTTTTATATATACTTATATCCATTTTTGAGCATTAATATTTCAACTAAAATTGGATTTTCTTTTATCCTTTCAAATCACTATTCTATTAATTAATCTTGACCATTCACATAAAATCCATAATTAATAAGACTTCAATTTCTAGTAAAATATATATATATATATATTTCCAAATTCAATTTTTACTAGAATATTCATTTCAAAATATTTTAGGAAAAATCCAATTATAAATATCATATCTTTAAAATTTCCAGCTTAATATTTAAACATAGGATATAAATCATCAAACTCCAATTTCTTAATTTTCTTCCATTTTTAATAAAGAAATTTATTCACCTTTTAATTTCAAAATTTCAACTTCATATGCATATAAATATGGAAGAAAACATTTATTCAGTATAAAATTTAAGATTTTTATAAACCGTATTCCATCCAAACCATAGAAATCACATTAAAAATAGTTATATATAGACCACGGTGCCTGTATATAGTTTTCTATCCTATGGTCAAGTGATACGGATATTTATCATTTCAATCCACAATTTAAAAAAATAAAAATTGCGGTTATATATCATTTCAAACCACAATCCCGAAAAATGAAATATGCATGAAAATTTGCAATTTAATGATATGTAATAAACATCCATTCATCAACACATCCATCATCCAATCGCAACCATCAACCAATATCAATCAATAACAATATATGTTTGGTAATATACAACAGGTAATAATTGGCAGTTTTATTTCAAATTATATTTATCAACTATTAATCTAACAATTTATATTCAGTGATAATTGACATAACTGTTAACTAGCAGTTCATATGCAAACAAAAATTTCTAACAGCCAATTAACACGCAATAAATCAATTAAATTAACAGTTAAATTCGATAAAATGCAATTCAACAGATATAAATGAAATAACATGCCAAAAGCTCATAAATAAATTTCTATTCATTTCTAAAATTTATTTAACAAACATAAAAGCTTCTAGTAATTGTGAGTGGGTCAAAACACTCACCTTTTGAATTTAAATCGAATTTAAATTCAATTTAAACCCAAAAATTCGCCCGTCTCGGAATTCGTCCAAACCAGCGTTATCGAGTCCGGAATTAAATTACGATCCTAACAAAAAAAATCGCGCGTGAAACGGAGCTCGTATGTAGAAGTTATATCGATAAATGCGAGTTGAAATCAAAAAAAAAAATAATAAAGCAAAAGGAACACATTATCACTTACAAAAAAAATATATGCCACGTGAGCATCAGCTACAGGCGCGCGCAGAAGATTATGAGCTGAAGGAAAGAACCCTCACGCACGTACAGGCAACCAACATCAGAGACTCACGCGTTGACCAAACTTTGACTGACGATCCACGCCTCTACGCCCCGCCATAGCCCTGGCGCCTCCACCTACGGCCTCCTCACTCCAGGCCGACCGCCGTGAGCCACCACCGGCGCCCCCCCCAAACGAACAGCAGCCGCCATCCAATTTAAACCCTAGATCGAAATTTGCACGAGATCCAACCGTTGATACTCAAAACAAAATACATAGATGCGATCCCCTCGGTTCCCTCTCCAAAACCCAGAAACCGTTTTCCGATCCGACGAAGTTTTGCGCGACGATGATGAACGGTTTTGGGGCTGTTTGAATTTATTCTGGATGAACGACAGCTCCAATTGAAAAACGAATTTCACCAGTATATTACGCGTATCGAATACTTCAACATATATTTTTTCTGGAATTTTCTGAAATTTTTGAGTTTTGACTTTTGATTTTGAACTGTGGATGGATCTGGAATTGGATCTGAGATGTATACATTTGGGGAAGAGAAAAGAGTGAAGAAATGAACGTACAGCAAATGAAAAAGAAAGGAGCTAGGGTTTATAGATTTATATTTATAGATAGGCTAGAGGTAGGGTAGCTAGACTGGATACGCGAACGTGCGTGACAAATCATGGTCCAAAAAAGCCCGCTATGCCTCCGGAGTCGGATTTGTTAAAACTATATATCCAAATAGGTGTTTTAAAATATTCTGAACGCAATGGAAAAAGTTTCGCGACCAAATTCGATCGTATGAAGAAGTTATGCCAAAAAAACAAAAATTTCACATTGATTTCAAAATGCGTAAATTTCAAGGCGTTTCGGGTCCGTACGATCAAACGACAAGTCCGATTGCTACGAAACTTGAAACATTATTATAATTCAACATTACGGATCCGATGAAACTGGTTTCGTCGAAATCCGAGTCCGTGACAAAAATGGCTATTTTTAATATTTATTATATAAATTAAATAAATCATAAAAACCAATTTTAATTTTCAACTTCTATTATTAGTCAAATTTCATTACTAAGATAATTCAATCAGTTCCAATTGATTTAACACGCTTGGATTTGAATTAAAATGTATAAGTATATTAATTTGCAGCGTTAATATCCGCACTTTCTTATTATTAGGAAATTAAAATTTTATTCTAAAACCCAATTATTAAAACTTATACCCTTATACTCTCAACAAAAATCTAACTAAATAAATAATTGGATTTCCATTCCAACTCATCTTTGGATTGCAATTAACCTTTTTACCATAATTAAATTCCAAACTATTAATAACCCTTATTTTTCTTAACTATTTATTAATTCCAATCCAATTGAATTCAACACTATAAATTTGATTAATTTATTATATTCACTTCCTTTCTATTATTCAAAGTTATTGTTGTAAATACGACGAATACTAACATTAGTTTAAGATTTCACTCAATGTTTACAAATTCCATTTCCATTTAATAACGTAATATTTTACGTTCAATTCTATTTCATTTGTCGCAAATACCACTTGTTGAATTAAATACTCAAATCATAAATAAATCTTGCTTCTAAAGTTATACCAACAATGGTCCAGTTAAATTTGAATTAGCTTTACCTTTATTTTATGAAATTAACTATTGCAGTAAATCCAAATTTATAAAGAAGATTAGATTCCTATACTACTTCTTTGGTCTCCATTAACCTATTATGGCGAGTATGAATTTCCATGTATAATTGAAACTTTTATATCCCTTAAATTTTTACTATCATTCAATATCTACATCTTCTAGCTAAATTTCAACTAACATATAAATTAGCTATTCCAACTTCCATTAATTTCGATTATCATACTATAGAAATTAAATTCTCTTAACCACATAAATAAAAGTTGATCCCCATCTATTTACATTATATCACGTTTGCATAAATTTATTCAATGGTCACTTTTAATTAATGACTATCAAATTTCCAAATCCAAATGTAAATCTTTCACCTTTGAATTCTTATATTAAATGGAATTTAATATTTACTGATTCAACATTTATATGTTTCTAAAAATTAGCTCCAACCAAATGTGACAATTTACATTTCATTTCTATGCAATATATACTCACCTTATTCCATTTATTTGGTTACTGCATTGAAATCTATTTATTAACCAATACTAATGTTATTATCATTAAATAAAATTTGATTCCCAATTTCACCCTTCTATTCAAACCAAGTATCATGCTATGATAATATTTTACGTTGTTCACACTGAATAAAATCAACCTTTTCATCGTTATCAATTAATCATACATTGATTGCACTAATTTAAGGAATTAATTGCCATTGATATCCGATTAAATTTAATAGGCCATATAAATAGGTAATATATATACGAATTAAATAAATTCAATATTTCCATTTCGTTTTTCCTGTACTAAATTTATTACTAAGTGTATATACTCCGCTTTATCAATATACCTGAAATTTCTACCTAAAATAAGGATACGTTTCCATTGGAATTTACATTTACACCTTACGTTACAACATTAATCAACTTGCTAAACGTTTTATATGATTTCTATCCTTTATTTCATAAATTAACCCATTCCACCTAAACCCTTATCTACAAAATATTTCAACATCAAATTTCACCACATACCAATTGACCTAATTATTTATTTATTAAGTCATCTCATTTAAATAATTTATCAAAGTGAAACGTTCATTCAAGGTACAGATTTTTTACTTGCGTTACCGAATTCCTTAATTTATTCTAATTTCCGTTTTCATTCCTTTACTGCATTAAATTAATCTAATATTCCCATTTATTTCTCATATTAAATATATATACAGGTAAAGCCTTTTCACTACTTAAATTCATTTGAATTAGCTTCGAATTCTATAAGTAGGTTTAATACATATTATTTTCTACTAAATTCAATTACAACTTATTAAAGAAAAACGAATTAAAACCATGAAATAAATGAAATCTTCCCATTTGTATTCTTATATTAATTTCTTAGCCTATAAATAACAATTTACAGCACTTAAATTTCTCGTCATTTTGTTCCAACTGGAAATTCTTAGACTTAAATTCCCATGGTTTCATTTCATTTAGTCATTTGCTTCAAAAAAAATCACAGATCTTAATTTCTTTCTAACTTAAATTATTTAAATCCTATTAAAATGACTAAATTGAACTAACGAAAATTACGGGTCGTTACACTCTCCCCCACTCAAAACTTTTCGTCCCCGAAAAGGAAAAGGAAGGGAGAAGGAAGAATAAACAGTATATCTAATTTCAAATATTAACTTATAACAATAATTTACTAAATTAATTTCCTTTAATGAATTACACTTGTTTTATAATCATTATGTCTTTTAATACTTGAATTATTAAAGTTGGAAAACAATTTCAACAAAATTCTAAGTCCAAAATTTACGAAAAATTTTGGCAGAGTCTCCTTTGTACGGAGGGACTCTGGAGAAAATATAATATCCAAATATACAAATATATTACATATATATTCAAAATAAAATATCCCACACGGGAAAATATATAAATAGCGCTTTAATCGTAATCCGAAAACGTACCTATCTGTCGGCAATACGCTTATTATTTTGGAACCAAAAGCAGTAGCAGTTGCTTCCAACACCTGTATTCACTTATATAATCTAAGAGGTTAAATATTTATTTTACAGTGAAATGTTTGGGTAGATTCAATCATTTATATCCAATCAAATGCAACAACCATAAATTTTAACAAACAGCACATGCCACCAACAGACAATCATTCAATCAACCAAACAATTAGTTGTTAGGTTCAAATTCCGAAATTGTACGAAATGTAAAATAACTATCAAGTGCATCCTTTACTCAACAGTCTTAGATGGAACAAAGATAGATTATTTCTCCATCCCACAACTTCAAAATTCCTTACCCAACAACCATACATCAACCAAACAATTCAAATCAACACCAAAATAGCTTATTATACATTTATTTCATACTTCAGTGGTTTGATTTTCTTCCCTTCCTTTATGAGGGATTTCTTTGTTCTTACAAGTTTTATTTTCCATTTATTACAAAATTCATTATATTTGTATTCCAATTTATTGACTAAAGTATATATCATCTATTTATACTACTTACCTTTACTTATATAGTAAAATTTCCAATTTATCTTAAGCTTATACAATTAATTCTCATTAACCATAGCAAATTAATAGAATACCTTTTCCCTCAAGCTTCACTTGTAAGATTTTCCTTAAATTCTTAATCTGCTAACATTCATTCTTATAAGTGGAAGTTTTTATTTATTCATCAACTATTAATTGTAGTCATTTCAAATTTTTCTACTTTCCATTATATTGGAATAGGGAAGATTAAAACATACTTAAGTCAATAATCATACAATCAATCCTTATTTTGAATTTCATTTTATATACTTAGGTTCATATCACCTATTAATAATACTTAACTTTATTTTTAGTAAAATTTCAATCATAACTTAAGTTTATACCATTTAATTCTTATTATAGCAGTAATTTATTGAATACTTCATTTTTCCTAAATTCCTACTTGTCAAATATTCAATTCCAGTTTCTTATTTAACACATCAACTTTTATATTTGGGTAAGTTATTTATGTTAAGGAAATTGCAATTGAACTTATACAAGTTTAATCTCCATTCTTTTAATTAAATTTAATGTTTATTCATATTACCCTTTGTCTCATATGTATGCAAATTCCTCTTTATAGCTTTGCAGTTATTCTCTTATTTCAATTAGAGGTTTCAATTCATTTATTACTTAACTTTTATTTCACTAACAAATTTTAAACAATTAATTAACGGAAAAATTTAGAATTAAATACCGGGTTAAATTTCAATTTGTTTCAAAATAATAGGTAAATAAGTTCTTACATCTCAATATCTCTAATTATAGTTAGAGCAATAAAAGAAAAAAATTTTAGAAAATTTCAAAATAAATCTGCAGTAGAATTTACTACAGTGGCCTTTCCCCTTCGAAACTCGAAAATGAAAGTCGATGATGCGGCCGTCATCACCGAATTTATTTTCCAGCGACAGAGAGGAAAGTACAGAATTTAATTCTTTTCCAAAATCTTCTTTAAAACAATTCTTCCAATTTATACGAAATATTTATATAAGAAAATACTTATAAACCAAATCAATAAATTTCACAAATTCTTTGAAAGCAGATTTGGAAAAATCCCGGACTTAAGTTCTAAAATCTCCAATTTGATTTATCATAATTTCAACTTAGCTTCAGTTATTATAGATATTTTTATTTTCTAACACCCAATCTATAGCAACCAAATATATATATATCTTTATAAAACTATTTTTATATATAGAAAATATAATAGGCAAAATTATTTCATTTACCTATATTAAAACGGATATTATGTCGGTCTGTCCTATTAAGTGTTTAGAAATCCCTATTGATGACATAGCGTCCCATGCATCAACCAGAATTTATAAATACAAAGCGGAACAGATTAACACAATATAAAAATCTTTTTATTAATACTAACAAATACGCTCTCTCATATATATACACTCAGCGACTCCCATAGGATATTACTACCCTATTAACAAAGAGTCAAACCCCACAAAGCCAAGGTTTATCGCTAAACCAAAGCTCTGATACCAACTGTAACATCCCACCTTTTTGCACACTTTAAACCGACACATGTGCCAATTCAAAGCATACGCAAGGGCGGATTGTTATGGGGTAAATAAGAAAAATAGAGGAGAAATAAAACGAAAATAGAATCTCACAGCGGAAGGATAAAATATAATAACAAATATACAGATCATAAACAGTTTACAAAAGTTTGATTCTTCTTTTACAATAAATATCAGAGTTACACATACCAATATAAGCAATGCAGCGGAATAGAAAGAGTGTGGTGTAATACTATATATAAAATAATACTGATTCTTCGTCTTCGTCCTCCAAAGCTAAAATCTGCTATCCTGAAACGCTCGGACTGACCCGAGCGAATTTGAATAGACAAAAACACCCGAGTCAGACTAGAATATCTTATGTGAGTTAAATAAACAGAATATAAATATGAGTACAGTAACTCAAGAGATGTTCGGGATTTACATCTCCTAAGGATCCGTTAAACTATTTACTATGTAGTATATTGCGCTATTATAATAGTGTCTATTTATAAAATAAACTTACTTTTAAATAGCGTTAAGGCTTTACATTTTCCACCTTAACACGTAATAGTCCCAGTAGTCCGTCCAATATCACAGCCCCTCCTGATCGGGAAGCCACTAGAGGATACCACACGGGCTACGGGAGAAAACCAAACTCGTACAAGGCGCGATATGGTAGGTGACACGGCACAACTAGGCAATGCCAGGGTAGATATACCAATTGCTATCCAGGCTGGTGGAAACGCGTAGCCGCAGTTACCGCCCACCTCGGACTAACTCCCCAAAATCAAAATATAGAAGTGGCCACTGAATCAAATCCAAGTCAAATTATAATATCGAAGAGGAGCGTCCGATCAGAGGAATGACCTCATTGGCCTGAGAATCGCTCCTGTTTTAGCCACCTTATGCCAACTCACGGGAGTTGGGTCCACGTATTTACCTTACAGGAAACGTCGCCACCACCTACTTCATTCTGGAATCTCCACCGCGTACACGGTTAGTCAAAGTGGTTTCGGTATCGACAGAGAGTATGTCCATATCCGATCCCGGTCTCTTTGCCAACCAATCGTTATTATAACACCGCGGTCATTTAAAAATAGTTTATACTTTAAAACCAGAACATAATCCCTTTCAAAACCATAATATTACGATATCATTTTTTCTTTAAAAACACAAATAATTTATCTTCATATTATTTTATAAAAGCCCAAATCAATGATATCGTTTCCCAAATAAAATTTTCCTTTCCAAAAATTATGTCACTTTTTATTATTTAATATCCCATGTAACCAATATTTTGTTTGTAACTTTCAACATAATTCTTCGAAAATCCATAGTATTTTAAAACCATTATTTTCAAAACTAAATGGTTTGGATATTCAACGGTATGCGAATTAAAAAGGTTTAACCTTACTGTTGCTTTATAAAGAAATAAATTATCTTTAAAGTTAAACCAAAATCCAAAATATTACTTCAAGTCCCAAAACCATTTCAATTTTTATATATACTTATATCCATTTTTGAGCATTAATATTTCAACTAAAATTGGATTTTCTTTTATCCTTTCAAATCACTATTCTATTAATTAATCTTGACCATTCACATAAAATCCATAATTAATAAGACTTCAATTTCTAGTAAAATATATATATATATTTCCAAATTCAATTTTTACTAGAATATTCATTTCAAAATATTTTGGGAAAAATCCAATTATAAATATCATATCTTTAAAATTTCCAGCTTAATATTTAAACATAGGATATAAATCATCAAACTCCAATTTCTTAATTTTCTTCCATTTTTAATAAAGAAATTTATTCACCTTTTAATTTCAAAATTTCAACTTCATATGCATATAAATATGGAAGAAAACATTTATTCAGTATAAAATTTAAGATTTTTATAAACCGTATTCCATCCAAACCATAGAAATCACATTAAAAATAGTTATATATAGACCACGGTGCCTGTATATAGTTTTCTATCCTATGGTCAAGTGATACGGATATTTATCATTTCAATCCACAATTTAAAAAAATAAAAATTGCGGTTATATATCATTTCAAACCACAATCCCGAAAAATGAAATATGCATGAAAATTTGCAATTTAATGATATGTAATAAACATCCATTCATCAACACATCCATCATCCAATCGCAACCATCAACCAATATCAATCAATAACAATATATGTTTGGTAATATACAACAGGTAATAATTGGCAGTTTTATTTCAAATTATATTTATCAACTATTAATCTAACAATTTATATTCAGTGATAATTGACATAACTGTTAACTAGCAGTTCATATGCAAACAAAAATTTCTAACAGCCAATTAACACGCAATAAATCAATTAAATTAACAGTTAAATTCGATAAAATGCAATTCAACAGATATAAATGAAATAACATGCCAAAAGCTCATAAATAAATTTCTATTCATTTCTAAAATTTATTTAACAAACATAAAAGCTTCTAGTAATTGTGAGTGGGTCAAAACACTCACCTTTTGAATTTAAATCGAATTTAAATTCAATTTAAACCCAAAAATTCGCCCGTCTCGGAATTCGTCCAAACCAGCGTCATCGAGTCCGGAATTAAATTACGATCCTAACAAAAAAAATCGCGCGTGAAACGGAGCTCGTATGTAGAAGTTATATCGATAAATGCGAGTTGAAATCAAAAAAAAAATAATAAAGCAAAAGGAACACATTATCACTTACAAAAAAAATATATGCCACGTGAGCATCAGCTACAGGCGCGCGCAGAAGATTATGAGCTGAAGGAAAGAACCCTCACGCACGTACAGGCAACCAACATCAGAGACTCACGCGTTGACCAAACTTTGACTGACGATCCACGCCTCTACGCCCCGCCATAGCCCTGGCGCCTCCACCTACGGCCTCCTCACTCCAGGCCGACCGCCGTGAGCCACCACCGGCGCCCCCCCCCAAACGAACAGCAGCCGCCATCCAATTTAAACCCTAGATCGAAATTTGCACGAGATCCAACCGTTGATACTCAAAACAAAATACATAGATGCGATCCCCTCGGTTCCCTCTCCAAAACCCAGAAACCGTTTTCCGATCCGACGAAGTTTTGCGCGACGATGATGAACGGTTTTGGGGCTGTTTGAATTTATTCTGGATGAACGACAGCTCCAATTGAAAAACGAATTTCACCAGTATATTACGCGTATCGAATACTTCAACATATATTTTTTCTGGAATTTTCTGAAATTTTTGAGTTTTGACTTTTGATTTTGAACTGTGGATGGATCTGGAATTGGATCTGAGATGTATACATTTGGGGAAGAGAAAAGAGTGAAGAAATGAACGTACAGCAAATGAAAAAGAAAGGAGCTAGGGTTTATAGATTTATATTTATAGATAGGCTAGAGGTAGGGTAGCTAGACTGGATACGCGAACGTGCGTGACAAATCATGGTCCAAAAAAGCCCGCTATGCCTCCGGAGTCGGATTTGTTAAAACTATATATCCAAATAGGTGTTTTAAAATATTCTGAACGCAATGGAAAAAGTTTCGCGACCAAATTCGATCGTATGAAGAAGTTATGCCAAAAAAACAAAAATTTCACATTGATTTCAAAATGCGTAAATTTCAAGGCGTTTCGGGTCCGTACGATCAAACGACAAGTCCGATTGCTACGAAACTTGAAACATTATTATAATTCAACATTACGGATCCGATGAAACTGGTTTCGTCGAAATCCGAGTCCGTGACAAAAATGGCTATTTTTAATATTTATTATATAAATTAAATAAATCATAAAAACCAATTTTAATTTTCAACTTCTATTATTAGTCAAATTTCATTACTAAGATAATTCAATCAGTTCCAATTGATTTAACACGCTTGGATTTGAATTAAAATGTATAAGTATATTAATTTGCAGCGTTAATATCCGCACTTTCTTATTATTAGGAAATTAAAATTTTATTCTAAAACCCAATTATTAAAACTTATACCCTTATACTCTCAACAAAAATCTAACTAAATAAATAATTGGATTTCCATTCCAACTCATCTTTGGATTGCAATTAACCTTTTTACCATAATTAAATTCCAAACTATTAATAACCCTTATTTTTCTTAACTATTTATTAATTCCAATCCAATTGAATTCAACACTATAAATTTGATTAATTTATTATATTCACTTCCTTTCTATTATTCAAAGTTATTGTTGTAAATACGACGAATACTAACATTAGTTTAAGATTTCACTCAATGTTTACAAATTCCATTTCCATTTAATAACGTAATATTTTACGTTCAATTCTATTTCATTTGTCGCAAATACCACTTGTTGAATTAAATACTCAAATCATAAATAAATCTTGCTTCTAAAGTTATACCAACAATGGTCCAGTTAAATTTGAATTAGCTTTACCTTTATTTTATGAAATTAACTATTGCAGTAAATCCAAATTTATAAAGAAGATTAGATTCCTATACTACTTCTTTGGTCTCCATTAACCTATTATGGCGAGTATGAATTTCCATGTATAATTGAAACTTTTATATCCCTTAAATTTTTACTATCATTCAATATCTACATCTTCTAGCTAAATTTCAACTAACATATAAATTAGCTATTCCAACTTCCATTAATTTCGATTATCATACTATAGAAATTAAATTCTCTTAACCACATAAATAAAAGTTGATCCCCATCTATTTACATTATATCACGTTTGCATAAATTTATTCAATGGTCACTTTTAATTAATGACTATCAAATTTCCAAATCCAAATGTAAATCTTTCACCTTTGAATTCTTATATTAAATGGAATTTAATATTTACTGATTCAACATTTATATGTTTCTAAAAATTAGCTCCAACCAAATGTGACAATTTACATTTCATTTCTATGCAATATATACTCACCTTATTCCATTTATTTGGTTACTGCATTGAAATCTATTTATTAACCAATACTAATGTTATTATCATTAAATAAAATTTGATTCCCAATTTCACCCTTCTATTCAAACCAAGTATCATGCTATGATAATATTTTACGTTGTTCACACTGAATAAAATCAACCTTTTCATCGTTATCAATTAATCATACATTGATTGCACTAATTTAAGGAATTAATTGCCATTGATATCCGATTAAATTTAATAGGCCATATAAATAGGTAATATATATACGAATTAAATAAATTCAATATTTCCATTTCGTTTTTCCTGTACTAAATTTATTACTAAGTGTATATACTCCGCTTTATCAATATACCTGAAATTTCTACCTAAAATAAGGATACGTTTCCATTGGAATTTACATTTACACCTTACGTTACAACATTAATCAACTTGCTAAACGTTTTATATGATTTCTATCCTTTATTTCATAAATTAACCCATTCCACCTAAACCCTTATCTACAAAATATTTCAACATCAAATTTCACCACATACCAATTGACCTAATTATTTATTTATTAAGTCATCTCATTTAAATAATTTATCAAAGTGAAACGTTCATTCAAGGTACAGATTTTTTACTTGCGTTACCGAATTCCTTAATTTATTCTAATTTCCATTTTCATTCCTTTACTGCATTAAATTAATCTAATATTCCCATTTATTTCTCATATTAAATATATATACAGGTAAAGCCTTTTCACTACTTAAATTCATTTGAATTAGCTTCGAATTCTATAAGTAGGTTTAATACATATTATTTTCTACTAAATTCAATTACAACTTATTAAAGAAAAACGAATTAAAACCATGAAATAAATGAAATCTTCCCATTTGTATTCTTATATTAATTTCTTAGCCTATAAATAACAATTTACAGCACTTAAATTTCTCGTCATTTTGTTCCAACTGGAAATTCTTAGACTTAAATTCCCATGGTTTCATTTCATTTAGTCATTTGCTTCAAAAAAAATCACAGATCTTAATTTCTTTCTAACTTAAATTATTTAAATCCTATTAAAATGACTAAATTGAACTAACGAAAATTACGGGTCGTTACAGATAGGGTCAGTAGCATTCTAGAATGAGTTTGAGTGTATAAATATTTATGAGCGCGTATTATTGGTGAATATAATTTTTTTTATTTTGTTGATTTATCTATTGAGTGGTTTATGGGTTCTCGTCAATACGAGTATTAATGTTATTGATAGGAGTCTCTAAACACTTGTAAAAACAATCATCATGGTATTGTTTTGTAATGGGTAAATGAAATATTTTAGCCAAATTATTTTTATATATGAAAGAAATAATTTTTCAAAAATTATTATAGTTGTATATGGCGTGCTTCATTGTTAGGAAATGATAATATAAAACTATTATCATTTGTTGTTATTGTGGTGATTGAGTAAAAGTTGATTTTATAGTTAACAATTAAGAAATAATTTCATATAATGGAATAGACTTATGTAAATGTGATTTTGTAAATGTGATTTATAATTTGAAATGAAGTCAAATTCGAGAAGTATTTTTAAATATGATTTGTAAAAAGGGTTTGAAGGTTGGGAAGTTTGAAATTTAATTCCCGTTGGTTTTGAAATGTTTTCCAAAAGGTTTGGAAAATAATAGTGATATTATTTGGAGAATATTTGTGAGTTGGAAATATTTAAAAGTAATTTTAAAGGTATAAAAGCACAGAACTCACTTCGGTCGTTGAAAATAATTTGAGTGATGACCAGCATCATTGACATTTATTTTTGGGTTTCCAAGAGAGGAATTGCTACCATTGGGACTATTTGGTAAAACTGGATTTGGTTTTGGAATTCAAAGGTATGATCTAATATATTAGTGCAATTTTATGTATACGTGTATATGATTTCTAAAAAGGTTTGAAATACTTAGAACCAAATTTTTTTAAAACTCTAGGATTTTGATTTCCATGTTTATTGGAAATATAAGAAAATAAGATTTAACTTGCAAAATCTGGAAAGCAAAATTGAAATGTTTCTTACCTTAAGGTAAGTTAAATAGAGTGGATAAAATTGAATGTTGAAAACGGAGAATGAAATTTAACTTAAGGAATGTTAAATGAAAGTGAGTGTGATAATGGAATAAATTTGTAAAGTAAACTAATTAAATGAAGTGAATTAGAAGAAAATTAGTGAATGGAATATGAATAAGTTTGATAACTTATAAAAATTCAAAATTAATTTTGGAATGGAATTTAACTTAAATTTAGTTAAATAAGAGTGAATTTTGAAAATTTAGCCTAAGTAGGCTAAGTGAAAAAAATTATTGGAAATGGAATCTATTGAGATTTGAAATAAATTAATGAGATGGGCTAATTAAATTATTAGTTATTTGGATATGGTTATGTTGATTGATAAAAATCAAATGTGAAATTAGAGAATTGAAATTGATTAAAATTGATAAGGATTTGGTTGTGAAGTTGGAATAAACATGAGAAGTTTGTATAAAATGTTACAATTGACTTAAGAAAATCTGTTAGTGGAATTCTTAAGTGGAACTGGTCTTTAAGGGATATACCAAGTAAATAGTTGAATGGGAATTATAAGTGTAAATGATATTTGTGAAAAATTGAATGGAAAAGAAGTATATGTGAATACAAAGAATTTGATATAGGTAAGAATCAATTGTAATAAATACGTAAGTTGTACGTGTATTATTTTATTCGCATGATGGTTTGATCCAGATTCGAGCATAGAATTTCAAGATGATTTATATCAATCCGAGTTAGGATTTTTCATTCAATTCTCAACGGTGAACACTGGATACGGATTTTTTATTGATTCTGGGATTCTCTATCATAGTATATGGCTATGCAAGGAGGATAACGTTTTCTAATCAAGGAACCAGATCTGATTCTGCATTAGAAAGTCATGTGAACGATACTAGTTCGGAAGTGAAATTTGTGATTGAGTGAGTGATCAGATTTAATATTGCATTCAGATGATATATGCACATCGTATGGGCTTCAGTAACACAAATATTGAAATTTTGAATTTCGCAAAAAAATAAGATGATTTTGTATTATACGAATAGATATTATTGGTAAATAGGGTGCTGGTATTTGAAATCAAGAAAAATTGGATTGCCCGACAAAATGGTACATGTTTAAATTATTGTTTGATTTAATGATTTTATGATTAAGCCACTTGAATTTTTTCTTTTGATAATTTGGGCTGGTAGAGGCGATTTGTAGTTGTTTGGACCTAGCCGCGCAAAGGAGAAGCTGGCGAAATTTTTCGAAAATTTAAGGAGTTGGAAAGGTTTAAAGAAATTGTTAACAATCAAAATTTGATTTTGGATTATATCTTGAAATGGTTGAGTAAATAATATATTACTTGGAATCTATGGATGAATTTGGAAATTAGAAAAAGTGAAAACGAGTTTTCAATATATTGATTTCGAAAAGTTGTTTCAACTTATTGGATTTGAGGAATTTAATAGGTTTTAGACCACACTTCTTATCTTGGCAATTTCGGGGACGAATTCTTTTAAGGGGGGAGGAATGTAACGATCCATAATTTTGGGTATTTGTAATTGGAATATTTAACCGATTTCAAACATTTAAAAGCTTATTTTTAATTCAATTTCAAATATAATGACTTACTGGATAATTTAATAATTGGAAATTACTCAATAATATTATCTTGAGCTTTTAGCTTGATAAAAATAATTTAAAGGTTTATTAAATATTTATTTATAAGAATGAAGATAACAAAATTTTATATTGGATTTTAAAGTGATTTGTTCGAATTTAAAAATATCTCGTTTGAATTAACATATAAAAATAGCCTTCCGAGACACAGTCTCGGAATTTGATGAAACAAGTTCCATTGGATCCGTAATATTGTACTATTATCGGATTTCAAATTTTGTAGCATTTAGAGTTATTGTTTGGTCATACGGAATGGAAACGCGCAGAAATTTATATCAAAAATTTAATATAATAATTGGGCTCAAAAAGCTAATCTTCTCCATACATCGAATTAGGACCCGAAAACTTTTCCATTGCGTTTGGAGTAGGTGTTTAACATTATAAACATCTGGAGGCACGCCTCGATAGGGGTTTGAAATTTTGAGCTGTGTAAATCGAAATATTTGTAAATAATAATAATTTAATTTGTTTAAGGTCAATCACAGCTGTATTCTCTCCAACCATGCTTTTCTCTACTACCTCACGCAATCCCTCTCCTTTTAAAAAAAACATGCAATAGTTTGTATAGAACAAAGAAAATTGAAAAAAAGGCAACTTCAAAAATTCTTTTCTCATAATTGACTGAACGAAAAAAATACCAATTTTTTTTGAAAATTCATGTTTATCAATGGGTTTCAATCTGTATAGGCATTGATAGGTGCGATGTATATTTGGGTTGCTCGACATTTTTTAGAGCAAGTTCAAAACTAGGGTTGAAACTGGAGATCGATATAGGGATAAATTTTTTGGATTTGAGGCTAGATTTGGCATCGTGAGGCAAAGGCGCATGCTAGGCCGACTTCTGGTGATGTAAGGTCGGCTGGAAGGGGTGCGAACCGTTGTACGGTCTGTAGAAAAATGGTAATGTCGTGTTTTGCTTTATAGGGCTGAGCGAGGCACTGTTGGGTCTAGGTGGTGGAGTTTTGGTCAAGAAGATTGAAGCAACGACCGTATTAGGAAAGGGTGGACAGACGGCGATGTATGTGTGCATGTACGAGCGTCCACGGGGGGTATCTACGTGCATAGGCATTTGAAAATAAAGAAGGGGGAGAAGGAGTAACAGTGATGGGCTAGGTCTGGTATCATATGGGTATGGGCTGTCTTTCTTTTAAAAAAATATAGTTTATAGAATTGTTTATAATAAAATCGTTAGAGACTTTTAAATCGAATATCTTATTTGTTTCAAATCGAAATCCAACGCAGTCAGTCACATTGGGTCCTTGATAGGGAGATCTTTGCTATCGAGTCAACTTGGTTGACTTTAGAGGTTGTATAATTTTCAGATAAATTCAAACGCATGCGAATTAAATCGAAACCAGAACGGTAGGAGCGAAAATAAAAACCAAAGTGAGTGTGACGCCCCACCTCTATACCCACGCTAGCCAAGAACACTCCGGAGTAGTGCTGTCAACTAGCACGGAGAATAAGGCTGTTGAGGAGCGACCAGCCATGTAATTGCTTATCACACGGTGGCTATAAATAATCTTCGGAAACAAACATAGAAATAATCATATCACAAATCAGTCACAGATATCCATATCACAAAGGCGGAAGAAGATATGAATATATAACTAACACATGAAAGTATACATCAGAGTAGTGGTCAGAAAGATCCACGATAATACAAAAGAATAGCAACACGTGCTATACAAAAGAATACAACTATGAGTCTATATCTCAAGTGTATACAACAAAAACTGCTAATCTAAACAGTTAGCCAAAAGTCAGAGTGATGAATCCCTGGGAAGAAGTCAAGCAGAAGCACCTGTAACATCTCGGTCTGACCCAAGTATTATTTAAGAAAATAATAAACAGGTCAGTCTAGCTATAAATATCAGATGACATGATATAACATAAAAGATATGGCATAAACATAAGCATCCATAATGACATACCACTATAAGTATGTAAATAATGATCAACAGAAGATCAATCAATAAGAGATAATCAATATCACAAGAATCTTCTCAAAGATTCGGAAAGGGCATCATACCCCAAACTTGTACTCATAACAAGTCAATGACATAAATTCTAGAAATCAATGCAAGAAGTCCAGAAATCATAGAAAAGAGAAAGAGGCCTATCACATGACGGTCCGAAGACCAAGGGGAGCTACCCCACATGTGTGAATGGAATCACACAGATTAAGGTCCAGACTAACCAAAAAGTAAAAAGGTATGTGTGAGTGGAATCACACAAGTGGTGTCTAGTCTAACCTCGCAACAAGAGACATCGCACAGTTGCTAGTCTAAATCATCAGAGTGATTGTCATGATCAATGAGAAGTGTCAATTACACTAAGCTAGTAAATATAGAAGTTTAGCTTCATGTCTCATAACCACTTGCTTAACTTAAATATTTATGAACAAACTGTAAATCTTCACTAATAAAATTGTCACAAGAGGTTCAATCGAACAAGTCCAAGAATTAACCGACGAAGTGAACGCAAGCGTTTCATACCACTTGTTTTACTAAGTCGTTTAATTAGATTTCTCATCCGAGTGAGGTAAAGGTTTGTATATGCTGATAGATTGGAAAACGGTTTAAGAAAAGAGCTTTGTTATTAAGAATAGAGTTGAAATTGTTTGTTAAAAGAGTTTTGATATTTACTACTAGTATTGAAACCTTTATATTATAAAGTGGAAAAATACAGAAGCAATTGTAGAAACAATCAGTCACAAAAATCGCATACGGAGATGTGAATAAAATCCAAGGAAATCAGCTCAATGTTTTTCAGATAAGATCCCCTACGGAGGGGGGGTCCCGGGGGGGTGGCAACCCCCCAAGGTGGGGCTTACGGGGTTCGACCTGCCCGGTCAGGTCGCGGGGGTCCAGGGGGCAGCGCCCCCGGCGGGGTGCAGGGTGCGGGGCAGCGCCCCGTCCAAAACGGTACGACCTAAGTGAAGACAAGCGGCCTACGACCTAAAGCAAAATGAGATCTAACGACCTAAGGTTTCACGCGACCTAACACAATGGCCGAGCGACCTAACTGGAGTTAAGGGAGGCAAGCGACTTAAGGTCCAACAACCTACGACTCAAGCAAGCCGAGCGACCTAGTGTGGAGGGGTCGAGCGACTTAAGGAAGGCGAACGACTTAACAAGGTTCGCGGGCTAAGGATGAGCGACCTAACAAGGTTCACGACCTAACGTAGACGAGGTCATGCGACCTAAAGTGGTTCGCGACCTAAAGGGGAACGACCCATCGAGTTATAGGTCTAACGACCTAAAAGTTTAAAGGTCATGCGACCTAAAAGTGAAACGACCTCAGGTTGAAAACAAGGTCACGCGACCTAACAGGAAACAAGGTCAAGCGACCTAAGGGGTTATGCGACCTAACGTAACACGGATCAAACGACCTAAGGCATCACTGGACGAATGACCTAACTGCTTAAGCGACAGGCGACCTAAAGAGGTTCGCGACCTAATAGGGTTCGCGACCTAAAGGTGCACGACCTAAGGTCTTTCGACCTAAGGGTATATAGGTAACACGACCTAAAGATGTCGCGACCTAAAAATAGAAAGCATGGCCGAACGACCTATCGAAGTAGAAAGACATGCGACCTAACGGTCAAAAGGCCAATGACCTACGACCTAAAAGCCATATGACTTACGACCTAAAAGCCATACGACCTACGACCTAAAAGCCATACGACCTACGACCTAAAAGCGATACGACCTACGACCTAACGTGAAACGACCTAACTCCGAAGTGAAGATTCAAGGCAGTGCGACTTAGCGCGATAACACGCGAACGACCTAAGGGTTAGGTCGCGAGCGACCTAACTCCGAACACCAAAAATGGCCAGAACGACCTAAGTGCAGAAAATTCACCAAAACGCTAAAAATTGGAGTTTTTCGCCAATCCAATCCAAACCAAATGCTAATGTGCATGCAAAAGTGATAGGGAATCATTCCCAACAGTCCAATATAGTTATAGACTAGATTTGTGAGATAAAAATCTCACCTTTGCACCAAATATCAATGAAAATGAAGTTTTAAGAAAGTAAGAATCAATCCATCTTCTATCTAAGCATAAGAAGCTTGAATCCAATGTCTTCTTCTTGAATTTGGAGTAGAAAGATGGATTGCAATTGAATTTGAGTTTTGGAATTTTAATTTCCCATTCCCTCCACCATTAATGCCAAAGCTTGATTAGTTAGGAAATTTATGAAGAGTGAGGAGAAGAGGGTTGGAACTTGGGCTTAATAGGCTAAACTAACCCAAAGTCCAAAGCGGGAAAAGTTAGTGAAATTTCACTAACTCCAAACCTATCGATGTTTATACTTAAAAAACTTGTAAACGACATTTCGAACTCAATGGAAGTGGTCTCGAGTCCTAATTTGACCGTTTGCAAAAAGTAGCTTTTCGGACCAAAATCCGATTAACGAGTTAATATTTAAATAAAATATTTAAATACAAACTCGATAAATATGCGGGTTGTTACAGTGAGTTAATCTCACTCAATTTTGGATTACAAGTTTAAATTTAAATAGTTAAAATTAATTATTGGATTCCCAGTTGAATTTGATAATAATTATCAGTTTGGATGTTATTATATATATAGTGATATATATGTTAGTTGTTGGATGTATATTCCCGTACATTTTTAGCGGATGAGACCGTATGCCCTCCGCATAATAGCGGATGACGCTATATTACCATGATATCCTGCCTTTAAGCGGGTTTGGTATTTTTACATTGTCTAACAGTCGTGGATGCAGAGAAATTGGTTGGAGGGATCTACAGGATTCCTGAAAAACATTGAATTTAATTTCCTATATAGTGATATATGATTTATTTGAATAATCTGTGGTAGATTATCGTGTGATTTGAATTTATTGGACCTATGGTATTACTGGCCTATATTTTTGGTATTTTAAAAATACCATATATATATATATATATCAAATTTGAAAGAAACTAAAAAGGGATTTTAGAAGTAAAATATTTATATGAAGTTTCGGTTAGTTAAAACAAATTGATTTAGATAAAATAAATGGTTTTGACCTTAAATTTGTACTTAACTATTTCATGATGTTGTAAATAGAGACTTTTGTTTTATGTATATAAAGGATTTTTAATAATAAAGATTAGTGTAAAAGTGTTTTAAAAGTAGAGATTTTAAATAGGATGGAAGAATAGAAGTGAATTTAAAAATAAATATAAAATTGGTTATACTGGATCTTAAATTAGATTTTTAACTTACAAAATGGAAGTAGAATCGAGATTTGGTTGTTTTGGAATATAATTGGGTTATTTAAATTGATTTATAAATGAAATTTAATTTAGAAATCGATTTAGAACGGATTTAAGTAATGGGAATACGTTGTAAATTGGAAATGAGATTATAGTATTTATAAACTATGTTTATAAATAAAGTAAAAAGATTTTTCATTTGATAAATTGAAGTTATAAATCACCGTGAGGATTTATAATGAGATGGTTAAATCAGTTTAAAAATAAACGATAGATTTACTTTTAGAAATGTGAAAAGAGATTTTATGAAATTGGGACGTAAATCAATTGGTGATAAATCGAGAGAGATTCAAAAATATTAGACTGGCTATATTGGAATTGAAAAATATATTGTTGTCGAGAATTTGAGTGTCTTAAAAAGAAGATTTTTAATTATTAAACTATGTAATTTTAAAGTTTTTAAAATATTTTAGAAAATTAGTTATTTAAATATTTTTAAAATGGTCAAAAAGAATTATACGTTTTATAAACAAGTCCTGTTAAACGATTAGAATATTATTAATAAATCAGAATTAATCGGTATTATTATTTTAAAAGATAAATTATTCAATATTAACGTAGTTTTATATACTAAATTTTATTTAAGTGTTTATGCCTAAATTAAACTGGAAATATTATTATAGAACTTTATAAGTATTATTTTAAGAGTTATTAAATAAAAAATTTAGAAAATAACGGTATACTTTCATGGAGAATTTAGAGGCAGAGATTGCTTGTAGTTAAGTTTGGATTTCTCTAGGATAGAGACGTAATCATTGAGTTGTGAATCCATGGTTGACACCGCATGGTGCTTTCCATATTTATTTTAAAAGGTTTTTCAAATATTTTTAAGAAAATGGTTTGTGAATATACTTATTTCGGTGAGATAAGTATATACTTTTGAAATTAGAGATTTAATTGAGGAACCTTGGAACTTAAAAAGTTTGTTATAAATGAGTTAAGGAATATAAAATATAAATTGTAAAGGGTATTAAGAAATGATAAATAAATGGTACTTTCCTAAGTGTTGGGAAGTACGGGGTTTAGAAAAATATATTTTAAATATTTTTCTAAGTGTTGAAATAAGAAATGGTTTGAAATAGCCTGATATGGATATAAGTGTTTGAGTTGTCTCAAATATTGAAAACTTGGAAGGGATTTGAATATATATCTTACAAAGATATTTTGTAGATAAATTTTGGAAAATTATAATATGGGCCTAATGACTGCAAATGAATGTTATATTGATAGTTAAAAACCAACTATCAAGTATTTGGCCAATTTCATTGATCGTTTCGAAGAGACCGGGATAAGACTTAATATCTGAAAACCACTTCGATCTGGTTTGAGAGTTACAAATGGATACCATGAAGATGATGAAGTTGTTGATTCGGTTTGTCCAAAACCAGGACAACTTATATGGACGAATGCTATCAGAACATCTTCATCGGAGGACGATGAGCATTCTAAGTGAAATTGTTCTTGAAAGGTAATCGTAGCCTCAAGCCTCATCAACCGAAATAACTGAAAATCAAGGGATATGCAGCAAGGCTACAAGTGGGCCATATCCAATTAGGGTATGTTATCACCTTTCTAGATACCCTCGGATATATTATAAAATATGGATACGGTGATTCACACAAAAGAGCTCTCAATAAGAGTAGGAACACCAGGGGTGATAACATATTTGGTTCTATCCAGGTTAGGGATAAGGCTGGTCTTGTTTTGTAGGGGATCCCAATGAGGTCCTTGATACATTTTTCTAAACATGTACCATGATAGTGGTACCCCGGTGCATAGTCATTGTATGGAATCCATTCTCCAATAAGAGCCGTATGGTTTTGATTGTGCTCAAATGTGTTGAAACGTGAGATGCAAACATTTTAGTTATTTTCTATTTTACTTTCTATAGACCCTATAATAATATCATACGATTTTGATATCAAATGTTTTGGTTATCGTAAGGGAAATACCCATCGTGTTTATGTGTGACGTGATCTTATGAGTTACCTTTATTTTTCAAAAGATTTTGAAAATAGTAATAATTAAAATTGAGTGTGTTTTCTCATGCTGGTTTTTTCCACACTGACTCGGGTGTTATTTTATTATAATGCTTGGGTTAAACTAAGTATTCCAGATTCATGCTAGGATGCCATGGAGCTCAGGACACGAGTTGGGTTACAGAGACATATTCCATGTACATGACTATATTCCACTGTGTATTATAGGATGTATATTCAGCACTAGTGAGGATAAGTTATTATAACTGTCCTGTATTGAGTTATTGATTTGTTGTACTCTGTTGGTGTATTCTTTTTGTATAAAGACATGTTATTATCTATTATATATTGTTCCACTGCGATTGTGAGATTATGTGTCGTTGTTTCTTTTTTTCTACCTCTTCCTTTTCTTTTCCTCCAATAATTAGTTTTTCCGACATTCGATGGCTCGACATGTAATACAGTGGACGTAATAGTGTTGATTTTCGAGGGTCGAAAATCCGGTCCGTGACACCAAATATATCGAATATACTCATCTCAATGATGAGGCATCCCGAAGGGAGAAATATAAAAGTGCGGTATTTAATTCGAGATGTGTACCTTATTATTAATAATACGAGCGAGTTCGCTCATATTAAGCAAGCAAAAGCGTAATAAATCCGCGTATACGTCCAAACATTCTTCATATGCAACTATATCAAATCAATTTAGATTATTAGTCACTTATGAAGATATGGAAAGCATATACGAGTTTTATAGAGCATATAACATGAATTATAAACCCAAACAATAACATCAACATTAATATATGACAAACAACAATCATATAAAATAAAACAGTTATAACGACGATTTAGAACTAAAGAAACCATTCGATGATTATTATCCATCCAATTAATTCATAATGATATGAATTCATCATCCAATGCCAAAATTTAATGTATACACTTCATTTCTTATTAACATTCAATTTTTAGCAACATTTAATTGATCTACTTCCAATTTATTCAAATCTACTTCGTTTGTATTCAATTTTATTCAATTCAATTTGTTAAATTTCAATTGTTTCATTTTTTTAGCAACCTCCCATATTAATTCATTTATTTACATTCATTCTACACTAAAGTTCATTTCATTTTAAATCAATGTTATTTCATTTACTCATTTTATTAATCCATTCGCTGACTTCTCCCATTTATTCATTTCGGTTAGCTTTTCATAAGTTAAAGTACATTTCATAGTTCAATATTAGCTTCCTTCCTTTTACATCTATATTCAATTAATTTAATATCTTGTTTAACTAACATTCATCAAAGTTATAAACTATCAACTTTACTTTACATTTCGCGAAACAATTGAATTATAATGTTCATCTCTATTTTTAGCATCAACACCATTAATGAATTATTTCTTATATCCTTACTTAAGTTTCTTAATTCACATTTATTTTCAGAATTTCATTTAATAACAAATTTATTTATGAATCATTTTATTAATCATCACTTTAGTTTATAATAATTCTATAAAGTCCAACTTCTTATATATGACTTTATCTAAGTTTATAATTATATCAAAAGTTACAAATTCAATTTTAAAACTTCTTAGCAAATTTATATTTAATTCTGTAACCAATTCACAAAGATATTATTTATTTCATTTGTCTACTTTCTTAAGTTCCACTTACTTATTCCAATAAGTCATTTATCATTTCATAATATACTAATTAAGTATAACATTATTATTACAACTAAATTTCCATTTATATACATTTGAATTATTTTTAAGTTTTGTTTACTTAAATAATATCCCATTACACATCCAAATCATCCTTTTAACTTTTAACATTTGGTAAGTCTTATTTTATGTTATTAGAATGCAATTTGGTATTATACAAATTAATCTGATTCATTTTACCTAATTAGAATGTTCACTATTTTAACTTGTTTAAATTTTCTTTACTTTCAATTTAAGAGTTGCGAACTTCAACTCTAAAGTTTCCCAAAACATTTATGTAATGACCCGTATTTTTTGAAAAAAAGAAAATTCAAATTTTAGACTTTAATACAGTAAGAAATTAAAAATTTATGATTTTAAATAAAATTTACTTTGAATTATAACATCTGATTTTTATTTAATAAAGTGACAACTATTTTATGTGATTTCAAACCTATGGTTTAATAAAAGTTTAATTGGATAGGTTTAATATTATGTAAAGCATGAAATCAATTTATAATTAACTAGAATTGGGTTTTAATTGTAAATTAACTTCTAATCTATTTGTAAACAATAAATGTATAATTATGTATTCAAACTTATTTAAATTTTAGTCTTGATTTTCGCTTATCTTACATATCAACCTATTGAAATTAATTTTAAATAAAATTTAGTATAATTGGATTTTGCATAAAAAGAAAGAAGTATAAATTTTAATTAATAAGACTTAATTAGTTCAACTATTCAAGAATTGAGAAGATAAAGTTGAATTAATTGAAATTGTATTTAAATAAGAACTCTATTAAATTTAATCGAATTTAAACTATTGAAGTTTGGTGAAATTATCAATAATAATAAAATATAAATATAAATTTTGTTGTTTGTATGTCATTGACACTATTTAAGTAAGTTATTTTATAACTTATATATGTAAACAACAATTCTACAAATGTATTTAAGTTACTGTAAAAAAGATTTCAATTGTTTTAATTATCTATCCATTAATTATCTTCCGTTTTAAATTCTAATGTTGAAATTTATTGCCGTTAATTTAACTTGGAATCTTTGAATAAAAGGGAAAGAGAATTTAACTGAAATTAATGATGTTTAATGAAAGAAATGTACGTTTATTAGGATCCGCTTTAAAGTGTAATTTAGAAATTAATTACAGTTATGTCGATTTGGAATCTTTCAATATTAAAAAGGCAAAAAAAGAAATACATTAATTGTAATTAATGGATTTAATGAAAGAAACAACGTTATTGTTAAAATAAAAAAGGATGTTTTAATGAAAACAAAATGAATGTTATTGTTTTTAAAGTAAGCGTAATTTTATAAAAGAGAAAAATTGAATATTGAAGCAATATTTTACGGTCGTTAAATAATAGACTTTGATAGTATAGAAGTATAATGCTAATCGTAAAATTTAGAATAAATTAAATATTTTATGTTCATGATTGTGCATTGAGAAAAACACCGACTTTGATTTGAATTTGGTACCATCGTTCATCTTTAATTTTATGTAGTGGTGGTCCCCGTTACCTTGGTTGGTGTGTTTAAATTTTTTTTTGTACGGTAATAAAACTTTTAAATAGGCATAAATTTGAGTTGATTTGGGATTAACGAAATTAATTGAATTGAAATATATTTCCATATTGGATTAATGTGGAATTATATTCATTGAAGTATGAAAGGTGATGTTCATCACCAATTCATATTCATGCACATTTCATATACTATTGGTTTTTTTTTCTAACTACTATCTCATTCATGTTTTTTTTCCTTGTTCACTTTCACATTTCAAATTTTTACAAAAAAACCTCTCTTTATTTCATAAAACTTTCATTTATCCTCTCTATATTCATTTTCCATTTTTATTATTAGATATACATTCTCCCACATACTTTTATTAGGCCTAATTCTTACATACCTCTTATATTTGCATCTAAGCATTTATTATTGCATGTTACAACTTTTAGTATTTATTCTTTTTCATAACTTTTGCCTGCACTAATTCATCTATTAACAATTCATATTTAATGTACAAGCATCGTTCATGCTAGCATGTTCATGTTTATATTTATTAAACACATAACCACATCGTTTCTTTGAAAAGCTTATTTTATTTTTATATTCTTTTGTCACCTCCTCCTTTCAAAAACTATGCTGCTCCTCCAAATTTAATTCTTCTCATTCTCATTATTTTGTCTCTTTCTTCCAATATTTATACCTTCTGCATGCTTTAAACAAAAAGAATACGCACGAGTGCCTAATTTAGTGTTTTCCAATCCTTTCCCTAGGAATTTGATAATATGAGCCAATAAATGTTTTATTTTGCATATTTTCTTATTAAATTTTTATGTATATATATATACACATTATTTTATTAATATTTCGTATAACTTGAATTTGAGTTTCGGATCATCTTTTATTTTGTGTAACGTTACATTGGTTGTTGTAGTCAAATTTATTTATTATATGTTAATTTCATTTAAAACGGGTGTATAAAAAGTATATTTGGTGCTATTATATTTAATTGGTGGAACATGCAATTAATTAAATCCTAAGTGGTCCCTTGTAACGACCCGCTATTTTGGACAATTCGCATCTGCACATGTCGGACTTGAATAATTCAAAATATTGAATTGTTAATTTAAATTTGACAAAACTGAACATGTACAGTAAATAAATAATCACAGATCATAGACACGGAGTAATAAATATACAGCAGAAGCAAAAGATAGTAGTTCATTAAGCTACTATATATATAACAAAGTTAATAAGTTGCAACAGAAGTCTCGAATACAAAAGTCAAATACAATAATCAGAATGCATTACTAGAATCAACTGAGAATCTGAAAGCTGGATGGATAGCTGGATCTCCAAGCGAAGCTCCAACTCTAAGATGAGTCTCGAAAGCTGAACCTCTCAGTCTGACCCGAGCTTAAAGAAAAACACAAAACACTCGAGTCAGAATTAACATTCTTATATCAATAAATCCAACTCAAGTGATATAGCAATGTCATAGTGTACGATAAATAGATAATGTCTGTCAGTAATATAAATATCAAAATAGTGTTAAGGCATTACCCTTATCCCCCTTAACACATTTTATATAAATGTCATAGTCTATACAGCACTGTAAACTCCACCGTAAACTTGTGGGATATCAAGGAGTACTCCATAGGTATAACACAAAACAAATTCGTAGTGGTCGCGTATATAGGGATACAAGTATGACAAGGCACATGAGGCAATAGCCAAGGTAGTGAAACTACCGTTTGCCTGATCTGGACTGGTAAAAACGCATCGCTGCAACGATCGCAACACCGTGAAACAACACTCCCAAAGTACGAGAGTGCACCAATCAATAACAAGTAATGAGTAGTATTCGAAGAAGTGTGTTCGCTCGAGGTGGCTAACCCCATTTGGCCCGGCACGGCTCCTATTTTAGTCATTTCCAATTTGACACAAGTGTCAAGGCTATCCATTATCATTCTCTTTCTTTAGTCATCACGTACATCATTCCAACCACTTCATTCTGGATCACACTCGACTAAAGTAATTAAAGTGGTTTTCAGTTTAGACAGAGAGTATGTCCATAACTGATTCCGGTTTCTTCAATAACTTTCGTAATTATTACACTGATTGGTCGTTAATATATTTAAAACCAAATCAAATTCAATTTCAATTAGAGTTTGTAAACCAACAATTCTATTTGTCTTTCTAAATCAATTCCAGAATTTACGTTTCAAAACTTCCAAATTACCATTTCAAAATCTTATAATTCAATTTCCATTTTTATTATAACAATACAAATATTGATTCAAATTCATATATAAATTTCATTCCGAAATCATTTAAATTAATTTAATTTAACATTCAAATCAACAGGTAAATAGCCACAAGGAAAAAGTTACAAAAAAATTTAGTCTCAGGGACAACAAGTTTACATTTTAGTCTGAAGGACACTTTTTAGTGTAAACTGAAAATGATAGTTACAACTATCATTCTATGACTTACACTAAAAAGTGTCTTTCAGCCTAAAAAACAAACTTCTTGTCCTTGAAACTAAATTTTTCTCTAACTTTTTCCTTAAGCCTAAAACCCCCCCAAATTAAATTCATTGATCGATTTCATTAAATCTTTGTTAGGTTAATTTGTAATCCAAAACAATTTCTATAAATTTTCAATTCATTAAATCAATCACTTAAGTTCAACTCCATTATAACAGAACTTACAAATTTACTTAAATTTGATTCGTCTAATCAAATTCTTAAAATTACAAGTCTTACACTTTATTCCAATAAAGCACATTTTATTTCCTGTTAAAGAAATTCAATTCCAATTATTTATTTGCTTTCTTTAAATAATTTTCCAAAACTCAATTTAATAAAGAAGCTAAATTCCACTTATTTACGAAGTTCAATTTCACTTATTTAGAAGTCTAGTTTCAATTATCAAATAATTCCATTTTATTTAATTATTAAATAATTCAATCTCATTAAATTATTAAATAATTTCAAAACTTAATTATCAAATAATTTCAAAACTTAATTATTAAATAATTGCAAAACTAATTCAATCATTTCTTAAATTAAACAAGGTTCTTTCATCAATTACTTTGTTAATATTTTGTTTCAAATTATAAATATCAACATTTAAAATTTCACTAGAATTCAAGTTTCAACTTCATTTAAAAAACTTATTATTTTATTCAAATAAAATCTTTATTTTTATTTTTAAATAAAATCATTGACAAATCGGGTTTTTATTTAATTCTCTATCCTAAGTCAAGTTCATTTGGGTATTTATCATTTCAACCCGATTCCATTTCAATTCAAAAAAAATCAAAGCATAACAAAGGGAACTTGTAGTGTGATAACTGGGATGGTGTCAAAGTAAATAAACAAGCAATAACAATAATCAATAACAATCTAATAATTAATTCAAATAATCCCGAAATAATCGTATTAATTTACATTTTTGTTTGTGCAAATTAATATAATTATTTCTAGAATCTACACTATCATTTCATGTAGATTAAAGATTATTACACTTATTATTCTATACAATTCTACATTGACATTAATTATTCAATTTCATACTTAATCAATTAATACAACATAAATTCAAATGGTTCAAAGGTAATAAACTATTTTCCTATGTGTCGAATAATTAAACATTTAAGGGTCATATTATATAAATTTGTCTAATTAAATTCAATATACATATCAATTTCAAGTCGCTAACTATCCTACATCAAATTCAATTTCATATTTTTTTATCACTTAAACATTAACATTAAACGTCCAATGTAAACAACAAACAATCAATTATCAACCAAACTGGATTATCATTGTATCAATAATAGATAATGGTGTTAGATGTTACAGGTGAACTGATACAGGTAATAACGTACATATAACAGTGTGAATAACTAACAGTCGCATATTTCAATTGTCGTTTCAATTGAAATCGAATTTAATAAATAAAAGAACATTAACCGTGAGTGATTGCCCACCTTTCGAGGCTAGAGAGATTTGACAACAAAGCAAGCTACGAGTTCCAACGCAAAGTGGGACGACACGAATTTGACGGACAAAGCTGATGAAATGGGAATTGATGAGCCGATTAGAACAACTTAATAGAAACAACAATTATTGTTATTATTATTGCTACTACTTCCATGAAATTAATATAAAAATCAAAATAACAAACATATAATTAAAATTATCGTTTTAAATAATATATGAGATAAATACTCATATAGATATAACATATCAAAACAACAATCTTATATACTAGTAGATATAACAACTTATATATTGTGAGTCATATATAACCACACTTACAAATATAACTTAATATTTATAAAGGCAAACGACTCAAAAGCACTTTTCACAACCCACGTATATACACAGCATATATATACTATACTATTTCAACAATACCAAAATATATAAAACTAAAGTACTACAATATCAAAACATATATGTCTTCATCAAAACTTCATGTGTACGCAGAATATATATATTTGCGTAACACTATATATATGTATGCAGATTTCAACTATGTGCACAAGTACACAGCTTTTGAATTTAGAAATTCTTGACTCATATATATATATATAAGCTGACTACAATTATATAATAACAATTATATATCAACAGTAACTACGGCGGTATATATTTCTTCTACATCAGAGAAGCAAGGACCCTTATATAATATTATTAAAACCAATACTTACACAATCTGAATATCTATGACTACAGATCACAAAAGAACTTGTATAATGTAAAAATATATATACACGTAAAATATTTTTGAAAACATAATATACAAGTAACATAACAACTGACGCCAACATCCAATATAACGAACAAATACTCATGTGATACATGAAGTTTCATATACTAATCCATACTTATCACATATATACAATATAACTTAAAATTCTTTATAATATAAAACCTATGTATACCGTTATTTAAGTAGACCAATATGTAATCATAAAGATATAAACTTAAGAATCAACAGGCCAGAACATAGCTTCTTATTCTTATACACTTTCAAAATCAGTATATATATATATATATATATATATATATATATATATCATGGTTTTAAATCTCCTGTATCTCGCCCGAAATCTCGCCCAAGATCTCATTTTCACACTTAAATGAGACGAGACATCAAATCTCCTCCATATCTCCCTCGACACTCATCTCGTCCGAGATATTCATCTCACCCGATATATGTATTAAAATCTTAATCGAGATCTCACCCGAAGTTATACATTTTTCTTATTTTTCATAATAATTTTTATTTTCATACCGATTCAAAGAAACCACTCAATCCAATTATAATTTACCAACTTCTTGAACATATTATTTACTTTTATCTTAATGAGTCATAGCGAAAGGTTTCACTTCTTTATTACGTTCAAATAAAAGGATATTATTCAATCATTACCAAATCAATTAAGCTAATCAAGATACTAATCTTCTAAAAATATTTCTTTTTCCATGTAAATCGAGCATGTTACCATTTTTATTTTTACTAAGAAAGTTATAGTCGTTAAATAAATTTTTGACACATCAATTTTAAACACATAAGTACATCTGAGATATTCCCGAGATGCATTATAAGATCCGAGATGTCAACCCGAGATGTACACCCAATACGTACTCATCTCGTCCGAGATCTCTCCCGATACAAGATAACATGTGTAAAAATTCCGAGATGAAACCTGACCGAAATCCGATATTTAAAACCTTGATATATATATATATATATATATATATAAACATCGAAAACAACTTTTAAAAAGAAAACTATATACATATATAACAACAACACAACTTCACTTATATATAAACCGAAACTAATAAAATATTTTGTTTATAAATATACAATAATGTATATAAACTATACAATATGCCTACTGTATAAAATTTAACACTTAAAGAAATATAGGCAGATCTATATATATATGCTTATATACTGGCGTCACCAATCTATACAGTAACCTTAGAGACTAATGTATATAAGAATCAACGTATTTAAATAATATGTTCTCGAATACAAAATAATTAAACTCACAGATAAGGCACACATACCCACGGCTTATACAATATCGGCATCACAGTTTCGCTGCAATTGGATGAGGCTGCGGCCATGGCGTGGGAGAGGGTGGACCTCGACGTGGATTTGTTGGCATGGGTTTGCCGAGAAGATATGGTTGGTCTTGGTCTTGGCGGTTTCAAGTAGGGCGAGGGGAAAGTGGCCGAGGGACAAGGGCAAAGGCGGGTGAGTGTATGCGCGGCGAAGCGGAGCTATGGAGGAGAGGAGGGAGTGGGGTAAAGGGTTCGACTGCGATCATGAGGAGAAAGCAACAAAGCACGTTCACATGCTTAGGTGGCAGAGCGGATCCGGGTGGGTTCACGGAGGCAAGGGTTCGGAGGGGCTTGGTTAAGGTGAGGAGGGAAGGTGAGAGAGAGAGCGGAAGGTGGTGAGGCGGAGGAGGTTTGGTCGGCATGGAGGAGTAAGGGCTTGGGTGAGTACGGCCATTGGCTACAGGGACAAGTGGACGAGGGTTAGGATGGGCCATTTCGGTCATCAATAAAAGGCAAGACGTGACAGAAAATAAGGCGGAGGTTGGTTGTTGTTTGCTTGGTGTTGGGGAGGCACGTTGGAGGCTTGGCTAGTGACCGTTCAGTGGTGCTTGCTGTATATATTTAAAATTTACAAATATTGGTAGGGTAGAAAAAAAAATGTAAAAGGAAGTGAAAAGGTCTTTCACAAATATATAAACCATTTATACACGCAATAATACTTTTTTTATCTCAAAAGATGAAGGAACCAAACTTAATAAATGGAATATAGAGAAGAGGGTAAGAAGCACGAGAATTTAGGGAAAATTATAAAAGACAAATGAGTGTTTGGAATTTGACCGATGGAAAATTCGAAGGGACACAAGAAAAAGTTAAAACGGAGGCCGATGAAGTTATCAGTTTCGCCGGTATCGCCGCGTACTGAGCACCAAAACACATAATTGAAAATACTACAGATATCAATACAACGAAACGATCAAAACGTTATATAGACATTAGTGGTACGATTTAATTATAAAAATTTGGATTTTCTACTATCAGAAAATGCAAGTAAAACGCAGAAAAATAAGATCGACGGAGCTAAAGAAATCCGAATTTGGAAAAACGAAAAACAACGTCTTGCTTGCTTTAGATTTTTTCAATGTAAAAATATTTAGGTTTAGAAAACATTTTATTTTCATCGCTTTTTAACTGATTAAATTGAAGTAAATTTACGCGTGAAATAAACTTTCATATTTTCGGACGAAAATTTACCGGTTGCTATGTTAACTGGACGCATTCCAAATATCAAATTTATATTTCAAAATTTCGTTGTTTAAAATCCCATAAAATGTCAATTAATAACGTTATTAAAACTAGTTAAATCTGCGGGTTGTTACACTCTTTCCCACTCAAAACTTTTCGTCCTTGAAAAGGGAAGAGGTAGGAGAATAGAACCAACCAGAAAGGAAAATAGATTGGAAAACAAAATAACAATTAATCTAAACCATATAAATTCCGATTTAAACAAATTTATATTCACTAATTGGTTTAAATCCGTTCATATTAAATCAATAATATTCATTCAATTTAAATTTTGTTAGTTCAAACTATAAATTTCGATTTAAATCAAATTAATATCCAATAATTGAATCTAAATTCAAAGTATTTCATTAATGTTAGATACAAAAGGTTTCTTTCAAATGAAATTCAATTTAAATTCAATTTATTCAAGATACTCCTTTAAGTTGAGTTAATTCAATTTATTAACTTTCAAAACAAATTTTTTTTCTTTCATTAATCATTCCTATTATTTATTTAACTTATTTTTCTATTTATCTCCATAAACATTTTATAATTAAAATTTTAGTGAATAACATTTATTATACACACTCACATTTTATTTATAAAGACAATTTATATTGTATATTGTCCAATTTCTTAAATTAACAATTTCAAAGATCATAAATTTGAATAGTCATTTATTATAGTAATACTTTATTTGACAAATTTAATTTAATTCATTCCAACTTATTATTAAATTTACTCTACTTAATATAACTTATCACATATATTAAGAATATTTACATTTATTATAACTACTTAAATTTATTTAAAAATTCCTTTGATATCATTTATATTGTATAATATTCAATTACATAATTAACTTTTGAAAATTTAGGTAATTTATATATAATGCAATTGAGAATTATAGAAATAAATTTTACAGTTTAGTTATTTCAATTTAAATATTTATTCAAAATCTTTACCTCAATTTATAATTTGAAATCATCTTTAATCATAAATTTAAGAATTAAATTTCCGAGTAACTTCAAATTTATTTAAAAAATAAATAAATATATATATTATATATTAAATCAAATTTTAAAACATACATCAATATAAATTATGAACAGGTAAATAGCCACAAGGAAAAAGTTACAAAAGAATTTAGCCTCAGGGACAACAAGTTTACATTTTAGTCTGAATGACACTTTTTAGTGTAAACTGAAAATGATAGTTACAACTATCATTCTGTGATTTACACTAAAAAGTGTCATTCAGCCTAAAAAACAAACTTCTTGTCCTTGAAACAAAATTTTTCTCTAACTTTTTCCTTAAGCCTAAAACCCCCAATTATGAATCAAATCATACTTTAAGAAATTTAAATCAATTTATTTTTCAAAAAAAACCGTAGCAAAGTTACAGAATTGTCTCTCCACTTCGAAACTCAAAAATGAATGTCAGTGTTGCGGCCATCATCACCGAAATTATTTTCCATCGATAAAAGAGAAGAGCACTGATTTAAACATTTAAAATTCTTTGAAAACCATTTCTATTCGAAAAATATTTTAAATAATATACATTTTAAACTTTAAAACCATAGTTCGAAATTATTGGAAATTAAATTCTCAAATTCTAATTTAATTTACTTCAAATTCTAAATCAAATTATAACCAGGTTTTATAAATTTATTTATTTATATTATGCAATAGTCAATGGTTTATTATACAATAAATGAAAATATTATCATTTCGGACAACAGTTTCATTAACAATTTAATTTTAGAAAAATTTATACTTATATATAATATAATCATTCAAAATTATTTTCTAACTTTGAAACAATATCGTGTCATTTTGCTCTGCTCAAGTGTTTTGGAAATTCTATCGATAGCGTTGATCAGACGAATCAATCGAAAATCCAAATCAACATCAACAACTCAAACAACACAATATATAAAACATTTTAAATATAGATTTAAAAATACACTTCCTCGCTCAACAATATAGAAAAAAATTCAAAGCAAGGATAGAGATTCAAATTTGATGGATTCAAATCAAGAGAACTTTGATTCGAAGATAGGTTCGAATCAAAGGTAAGGTGATTAAATAACAAAATAGAAAGATGGATAAGTTTATTTAAATCGCGGGCGACCTTAACCGGGTCAACCATAACTTCAAGAATAAGATCGATGCAGAATTCCGAGGCAAATCTACATTTGATCTCAAGAAATAGAATTCAGGAATAGCAGGAGATAGATAGCATTGTGAACCGAGGATACAGAAATATCCGGTAAATCGATGCCTATTGTAAAGGAGTTTCATCCCATTCACAAATCAATTTGAGATTGGCAAGACCACCGACTCATTATAAAGATCATTCCAAGTGGAGTTATGAGATACTCCAGAATTAAAAGAAAACTAATAGTGAGGGACAAGAATGAATTTTGGAACCGAGGGGCGTTCCGAAAATTCAAAGGAATCGAGTCAAAAAGAAAGAGATTGAAACTCGAATGAGAGTGATTCTGTAAATACATTTACCCTATATGTTAAGTTTTCCTAGAGCTACCAAAGCTCTGATACCAACTGTAACGACCCGCTATTTTGGAGTATTCGCATCCACACATGTCAGACTTGAATAATTCAAAATACTGAATTGTTAATTCAAATTTGGCAAAACTGAACATATAGAGTAAATAAATAATCACAGATCACAGACACAGAGTAATAAATATGCAGCGGAAGCAAAAGATAGTAGTTCATGAAGCTACAATATATATATATAACAGAGTTAATAAGTTACAACAGAAGTCTCAAATACAAAAGTCAAATACAATAATCAGAATGCATTACTGGAATCAACTGAATATCTGAAAGCTGGATAGATAGCTGGATCCCCAGGCGAAGCTCCAACTCCAAGGTGAGTCTCAAAAGCTGAACCTCTCAGTTTGACCCGAGCGTAAAGCAACACACGAAACACTTGAGTCAGGATTAACATTCTTATATCAATAAATCCAACTCAAGTGAAATAACAATTGAAATACAATAACTCAAAGGACGTTGGAATAACCTTTAAGGATCCGTTAAACTATCTACTATGTAGTATTGTACGCTAAATAGATAATGCCTATCAGTAATATAAATATCAAAATAGTGTTAAGGCGTTACCATTATCCCCCTTAACACAACTTATATAAATGTCATAATCTATACAGCACTGTAAACTCCACCGTAAACTGGTGGGATATCAGGGAGTACTCCATAGGTATAACACAAAACAAATTCGTAGTGGTCGCGTATATAGGGATACAAGTATGACAAGGCACATGAGGCAATACCCCAGGTAGTGAAACTACCGCTTGCCTGACCCGGACTAGTGACAATGTATCTCCGCAACGATCGCAACACCACGAAACAACACTCTCAAAGTACGAGGGTGCACCAATCAATAACAAGTAATGAGTAGTATTCGATGAAGTGTGTTCGCTCGAGGTGGCTAACCCCATTTGGTCCGGCATGGCTCCTCTTTTAGTCATTTTCAATTTGACACAAGTGTCAAGGCTATCCATTATCGTTCTCTTTCTTCAGCCATCACGTGCATCATTCCAACCACTTCATTCTGGATCACACTCCGCGTATAGTTATTAAAGTGGTTTTCAGTTTAGACAGAGAGTATGTCCATAACCGATTCCGGTTTCTTCAATAACTTTCGTAATTATTACACCGATTGATCGTTAATATATTTCAAAACCAAATCAAATTCAATTTCAGTTAGAATTTGTAAACCACTAATTCTATTTGTCTTTCTAAATCAATTCCACAATTTACGTTTCAAAACTTCCAAATTACCATTTCAAAATCTTATAATTCAATTTCCATTTTTATTAAAACAATACAAATATTGATTCAAATTCGTATATAAATTTCATTTCGAAATCATTTAAATTAATTTAATTTAACATTCAAATCAAATTAAATTCATCAATCGATTTCATTAAATCTTCGTTAGGTTAATTTATCATCCAAAACAATTTCTATAAATTTTCAATTGATTAAATCAATCACTTAAGTTCAACTCCATTATAACACAACTTACAAATTTACTTAAATTTAATTCGTCAAATCAAATTCTTAAAATTACAAGCCTTACACTTTATTCCAATAAAACACATTTTATTTCTTGTTAAAGAAATTCAATTCCAATTATTTATTTGCTTTCTTTAAATAATTTTTCAAAACTCAATTTAATAAAGAAGATAAATTCCACTTATTTACGAAGTTCAATTTCACTTATTCAGAAGTCCAGTTTCAATTATCAAATAATTCCATTTTATTTAATTATTAAATAATTCAATCTCATTAAATTATTAAATAATTTCAAAACTTAATCATGGAATAATTTCAAAACTTACTTATTAAATAATTGCAAAACTAATTCAATCATTTCTTAAATTAAACAACGTTCTTTCATCAATTACTATGTTAATATTTTGTTTCAGATTATAAATATTAACATTTAAAATTTCACTTGAATTCAAGTTTCAACTTCATTTAAAAACCTTATTATTTTATTCAAATAAAATCTTTATTTTTATTTTTAAATCAAATCATTGACCTATCGGGTTTTTATTTAATTCTTTATCCTAAGTCAAGTTCATTTGGGTATTTATCATTTCAACCAGATTTCATTTCAATTCAAAAAAATCAAAGCATAACAAAGGGAACTTGCAGTGTGATAACTGGGATGGTGTCAAAGTAAATAAACAAGCAATAAAAATAATTAATAACAATCCAATGATTAATTCAATTAATCCCGAAATAATCGTAATAATTTACATTGTTTTTTGTGCAAATTAATATAATTATTTCTAGAATCTACACTATCATTTCATGTAGATTAAAGATTATTACACTTATTATTCTATACAATTCTACATTGACATTAATTATTCACTTTCATACTTAATCAATTAATACAACATAAATTCAAATGGTTCAAAGGTAATAAACTATTTTCCTAAATGTTGAAAATTAAACATTTAAGGGTCATATTATACAAATTTGTCTAATTAAATTCAACATATATATCAATTTCAAGTCGCTAATTATCCTACGTCAAATTCAATTTAATTTTTTTTATCACTTAAACATTAACAATTTTAAACACATAAGTACATAAGTACATCTGAGATATTCCCGAGATGCATTATAAGACCCGAGATGTACACCCGATACGTACTCATCTTGTCCGAGATCTCTCCCGATACGAGATAACTTGTGTAAAAATTCCGAGACGAAACGTGACCGAAATCCGATATTTAAAACCTTGATATATATACATATATATATATATATATATAAACAGCGAAAACAACTTTTAAAAAAAAACTACATACATATATAACAACAACACAACTGCACTTATATATAAACCGAAACTAATAAAATATTTTGTTTATAAATATACAACAATGTATATAAACTATACAATAGGCCTACTGTATAAAATTTAACACTTAAAGAAATATAGGCAGATCTATATATATATGCTTATATACTGGCGTCACCAATCTATACAGTAACCTTAGAGACTAATTTATATAAGAATCAACGTATTGAAATAATATGTTCTCGAATACAAAATAATTAAATTCACAGACAAGGCACACAAACTGTAACAACCCTGGTTGGAGATTACCGTAAATATTAAATTATAATGAATATTATAATTTAGTATTGGAATTAATTGAATTAATTGGAAGAAAATGATGAATTATATTGTTTATTTGGAATAAACAATATAATATGAATAAATTTTGGGAGAACAATATAAAATAAGGTTTATTTCAAATTAAATGATTGAAGAAAATTTAAGATGAAGGAAAGATGAAGTAAACAACTTAATTATGATCTTTGAGTTGGAAATTGTCATTGATGGAATTTAGTAGGAGCATTAAAAGAATATTGGCAATTTATTCCAATATTCTCCTTTTATTGTAAAATAAAAGGGAAAATAGAAGTAGAAAGATTTTATTGTATTAATAGTAATAAACATATGTGTGAGATAAAGTTGTTCCTTTATTTCATGAATTTTGAATATAGAGATGCAACTATATTCAATTAGCATGTACGATTTGGCGATAATGTAATTTATTGTCAAATTGCATCTTTTCTTTGTTAAATACAAAGAAAATTGTTAAATAAATGTTTAATCATCATATGCATAATGAATTTGAATTTTTGGGCTAATGAATTGTAACAAAAATAAATTAATCACTCCATTTCGATGGTTGGAGTGGTTTGGAATAATTAATGGAATTTTGTTTGGGTTGGGGAAATCACATTGGTAATTTTAAAACCAATAATACATTTTATTGTAAAATAAAATGTAGGGAATAAGAAGAAAAAAAATAATCTTCTTTGAGCATAAAAAATGATGGACATGAGTAAAATAAAGTTTCTACTTTATTTCATGAATTTGAATGTAGTTAATTGACTACATTTGATTAAATTGATAATTTGTACAATATTGTGCTTGTTTGCCAATATTGTCATTTTATTAATTAAATATATATACAAGAATGAGTTAATAAAATAATTAATCATGATAACTATGATTAAAAATGTGAGAAATAATTTAATAATGTCTAAACCTGTATTTGTTTTGTTTTGGGTACATAACATCTTTTTATTTAACCAATTGTATTAAATTTGCAATTTATTTTGCAATTATGGAAAAATTGGATAAATTGAGTAATAAATGGAAATTTATTAACAAAATTGTTAAAACTTATGTTTTGATAATTTTATTAAAAACTAGATGACATAACGAATCCAACGCATCCAAAATCATTAAAAACGGAGTAAAAATGTAGAAGTTATGAAGATTTAAGCATTGTATAAGTGTAAATTGATCAATTTCATTATTTTTGTTAAGTAATTAATTTTGGGCCTAATTACCTAACCCATATACATTATTCCTAATGAGAAACATCTAGAGAAAAAGTACGTTCTTCTTCTTCATTGTATACGGCTTCTCCTCAAAACTTCTGAAACTTAAAAACAATGGCTGTCTTCTCAAACCCTAGCCATAATTAACAAAATTCTTTGCTAAATCAATAGAAATTCGGATCTAATTCAACAAGAAGGTAATCTCCATCCTTCTCTATCTTAAATCTGAGGAGAAATCTATATTTGTTTATTGTAATTCTTGTTTTGTAATTTATCTTGTCTTGCATGCCTATTTTCAGCAATCATAGGTACGGCAAATGCAAATTCGAGTTGAAAACTTCCATCTACAAGCCCAAATCATCATCGTTTTGCTGCTAATAGGTAAGCTAAGGCTTATAGCAACTGTAAGTGAACAAATTTCAGCAGCAAATAATTTCTTGCTTGATATATTCGGTTAAATATGTTGAATTTTACCTCTGTTCTATATTGATTGATGCTGAAAATGCCCTGTCTTGTTTTGCTCATATCTGGCTCGTCCGATGTCGGATTGATGCCACTCTTTTTTCAGATTGTATAGAACTGATTATAGTTTGTTCACGTTAAATTTCATTGGGTTTTGAGTCCGTTTGGACCTTCTTAATTGCTGTCAAAAATGAAAATCCGAGAGGGATTAAGCCCAGAATATTCTAGTGGCTGGTTAGTGTTTTCGCCATAACTTTTGTTATACTTATCGGAATTTTGATTTCTTAGATGATCTTAAATCCTTGTGAAATATGCCAAAACTTTCATGTTTTCGGTTTTGACTGATTTCGAAGTCTACATAATGGAAAATTGGCATTTTCATCGCTGTCCTGTGTTGACAGGCAGCGCAAATAATTTCTTTCTTAGTAGTATTTCTATCATAACATCTTCGTTACTGATCGGAATATCAAAATTTATGAAGTTTTGGAAACCTGAGGCTGTTGGCTACAATTTTTGTATTTTGTGTTTTGTAGAATTTCGAAGTTTGCATGGTGGAAAATTGATGTTTTGCAATGTTGGTCTGTTATGAACTGCCCCAATATTGATGTAATTGTTCGACTTTGATGATTTCATTTGCATGCTTTTGCAAGAATTTTACTACGAAATTTGATGCTAACATTTGATTCTTTTGTCCAGCAATGGACTACTAAATTTAGAATGTGACTTGAATTTAAATTGGTTTTAAATTCGATTTAAAATTTGAATATCGGTTTTTGCCGATTAAATTGCAAATTGATGTTTTTCTGAGTTTTAAAAATCCGAATAAATTGCATAAAATCTTCTAAAATCATGGTTTGAGCAATAAATGTTTTTATACATTTTTAAAGATGTTTAAACAATTATTCTTTATTTTCTAGGCTTTCAAAAATCATTAAAATTCTTTAAATGATGGGTTTTCACTCAAAATCCTTTAGATAAATTTCTATAAATTGGTTTAAAATCCCGTTTTCTCTAGTAAAATATATTATAATTAATTTTATTTACTTTAATTACATTGATGCTTTTTCGGACGTATAAGGAAATAAATTAAACGATTTAGTAAATCCGCGAGGTATGAGACGTGAGTATTTACTTTATCGGTTAATTTCGGACTTGTACTACCGAAAAGATTTTGAGGAATCATTTGATTTCCTCCTTGATGTTAACCACATTGTGGCATGAGTTTGAGATTATATTAGTCCATTTGGCTAATACGTATAGTCCGAGATCTCCTATTTGGGAGTATATACGAGATTAGGACTATATTGATGGAGATATACTTGCCAATGATATGAGGCAAGATTTTGATGGAATTTGACGAGTTTGATGTTTTTATGGAGTTTCTACTCGTCGATGAGATGATAAGGGTTTAGCATCTTATACCATATGCCGATGACATGAGGCAATTCTTTTGATGATGTTGATGATTTCTTAGTGTGGCACGAACTAGCGGCTAGAAAACCGCTAAGTGAGAGCGTATGGTATGGGACATACGTTACCACTTTCCGGGTTACTATCCGAGAGTTTTCGACACATTCTGGGAGAACTACCAGTAATTAGAGTCCCGGTCGGGTTAAGTAATACTTGACTCGATCACTTTTGATGGCGGGGACTCAGCGGACACCGATTGGAGTGAGGTGCTCCAATCACTTTTGATGGCGGGTGTTCGGGGAGAATATAGATGACGTCATAGACCGGATTAATTCGAGATGAGGATTCCGATCGAGAGATGGATATGGTACCATGATGGTGAATAGTACTGGTAAATAGCACGTGCAACATGCTTTTGCATGTAATAATTGGCCAATATGAGATTTTTTTTATGAGTTATGATGATTTCGATTTCACCATTTTTGATGTGTTTACCTAGCCTTATAGATGTAAATAAGGCAAATATGATTTCTTTGAGGATTTTGGCGATTTTGGCAATTTCAAATTTTATGGATTTATACTTGGGATTTATATACGACTTGAGAGATTTATTTGTTCATGGATAATGTTTGAATGTTTTCCTTTATACCATATACATGAATTCCTTCAGATTAACCCAAGTATATGTATATGCAAACCACCATAGAGACATAGTGAAGTTACTTGATATCAACCCTAGATGTTCATACCTACTTATGTTATCCCGTTGTGAAGCTCTTCTCTTTACCTTATCGTATTCCTTTCTAACGATAAGATTCAGTTGCCTGACCCGTGTGTTTATCACTCGGGTCGGACCGAGTTGTTTAAGGTTAGCTATCAGTTACGGGACTTTGCTTTGATGCATCTGCTTGGATATCATCCTAGCGCTTTTGTGGTTTATATTTCTTTCCGCTTGACTCTGATGTATTTATATTCGATTCCATGTATATAGTGTGGTCGAATACCACCTTTATTGTATTCATATTGTATTGTACTAAACATGTATCAGTGTATATGTATATATATGATGTTGATTACCGTTCTGTGATGTGCTTTATATTTAGTTATGCTATTTTGTTCTGATAGATCCGTTAGCCACCTATAGATTTGGATTAAGCATTTATTGTGTATGTCGATCCATTGAGATAGAAAAGAAAAATCATAGTGCATTTATCGACGTATTCAGTAGATGTTTAAGACAAAGTTATAGATGGTCGCCCTTAACCAGCCCTAGTCTCCGCTTTAGTAGACAGAATTACTCATTAATTCTCTTTACTAAGGTGGGTCTCGGGGTGGGGCGTTACACAGACCCACGGCTTATACAATATCGGCATCACAGTTTCGCTGCAATTGGATGAGGTTACGGTCATGGCGTGGGAGAGGGTGGATATCGACGTGGATTTGTTGGCATGGGTTGGCCGAGAAGATATGGTCGGTCTTGGGCTTAGCGGTTTCAAGTAGGACGAGCGGAAAAGTGGCCGAGGGACAACGGTAGAGGCGGGTGAGTGTAGGCGTGGTGAAGCGAAGCCGTGGAGGAGGGGAGGGAGTGGGGTAAAGGGTTTGACTGCGATCATGAGGAGAAAGCAACAAAGCACGTTCACGTGCTTAGGTGGCAGAGCGGATTAGGGTAGGTTCGCGGAGGCAAGGGTGTGGAGGGGCTTGGTCACGGTGAGGGGGGAAGGAAAGAGAGAGAGCGGAAGGTGGTGAGGTGGAGGAGGTCTGGTCGGCATGGAGGAGGAAGGGGTTGGGTGAGTACGGCCATTGGCTACATGGACAAGTGGACGAGGGTTAGGATGGGTCATTTCGGTCATCAATGAAAGGCAAGGCGGTGACAGCAAATAAGGCGGAGGTTGGTTGTTGTTTTCTTGGTGTTGGGGAGGCACGTTGGAGGCATGGCTAGTGACCGTTCGACAGTGCTTGCTGTATATATTTAAAATTTACAAATATTGGTAGGGTAGAAAAAGAAAGAAAATGGAAGAGGAGGCGAAAAGGTCTTTCACAAATATATAAACCATTTATACACGCAACAGCACTTTATTTATCTCAAAAGATGAAAGAACGAAACTCAATAAATGGAATATAGTGTAACAACCCGCATATTTTACGATTGAATATTTAAATATTTTATTTTAATATTTTATCGTTAGTCGGATTTTACTCCGAAAAGTTACTTTTTGCATATGGTCGTATTAGGACTCGGAACCACTTGCATTGAGTCCAAAACACCGTTTGCGATCTTTTTGAGAATAAACTTTGATATGTTTGGAGTTAGTGGAATTTTGTTACTTTTTAACCTTAGGGTTTGGTTTAGCCCATTAGCCTAAACTATTTACTCTAGCTCAACACCCTTCCCTTCATAATTTTATTTTTATTTCCTAACACTCAAGCCTCTCAAAAATGGAGGAAGGAATGAGAAATTAAAACTCCAAACTCAAGTTCATTTGCAAATCCAACATCTAACTCCAAATTCAAAGAGAAGCCATTGATTCTTCCATTGATTTCAAGCTTCTTCTTCATTGATTTTGTGTAAAGGTGAGATTATTATCTCACATCTTTGTCTATAACTATCTTTGATTGTTGGGTATGAACTCCTAACATTTATTCATGTGCAACTGCTTTTGGTATGGATTGAATCAGTGAAAATCCCAATTTTTAGTGTTTTGGGTTCAAATCTTTAAAAATCCTAACTTTGATGTTTTAACACGTTTTTGGTGATACATCGAGGAGCCAATAGGACCGGGTAGCCTATGGGCATAATCCCCTAGCGTCGGTGCTCGATCGGTTGCAAATTGGGAGAGTTTTTGCACTTCAAACCCCTAGGTCGATCGGCCTGCACATGCAAGATTCTCGGCCTGCAGTTAGGTCGTGCCAACATAGGTCGCAACCCTTAGGTCGTTAGGTCGCTCGGACCATTAAGTCGCGCTTGCCCCTTAGGTCATTGATCGGCCTTCTTTACCCTTAGGTCGATAGGTCGCTCGGTCTTGTTTAGTCGTTAGGTCACACGCCCTATATGTCACTCGGCCTTCTCATACGCCTTAAGTCGTTAGGTCGCAACCCCTTTTGGTCGCTCGGCCATATGACCGTATTTCTTAGGTCGCTCGGCTTGTTTAAGTCGTTAGGTCGCTCGGCCTTCCCACTTAGGTCGTTTCGTCCCTAGGCTGCTCGGCCACATGCCGTATCTGTTAGGTCGCTGCACTCTTAGGTCGCGCCCATTTGACCACTTAGGTCGCTCGACCTTCTTACTTAAGTCCCTCGCCTTGGGTCGTTGGCCACATAGGTCGCTTGGCCATGTTAGGTCGCGCCATACTTAGATCGCGCCACTCCTTAGGTCGTTTGCAGCTAGGTCGTGCCATCCTTTTAGTCTTCCCTGCTTTAAGTCGTGTGCTATTTCCTGAGCTGTTGATTTCTTGTGTTGATTTATGTTAAGTCGTAAGTCGTCGCTGTTAAGTCGCAAGGGTATTTCCACTTTGATGAATTTTGAATCGAATTCTTTGGAACTTATTCGCGTCTTCGAATGTGAATTTTTGTGACTCATTGTTTCTACAACCATTTTTGTGATTTGTCGCTTCATCTCACTCGTACGAGAAATCTAATTAAATGGTTTAGTAAAACAAAGGGTATGAAACTCTTGTGTTTACTTCGCCGGTTAATTCTTGGACTTGTTCGATTGAATCTCTTGTGACAATTTTCGAGTGGAGATCTACAATTTATTCGTAAATATTTAAGCTAAGCTAGTGGTTATGGGACATGAAGCTAAGCTTACATATTTACTAGCTTACTGTAACTAACACTTATTGATGATCGTTGATGATCATTTTTGTGATATAGACTAGCAAATGTGCGATGTCTCTTTGTCTACGAGGGAGACTAAACCCCGTTTCTGTGGAGCTTCGGCTCAATTTGGTGGGGTAGCGACCCATGGTCTTCGGGCCGTTTTGTGGTGCTTCGGCTCAAAATTAATGGTTAGCAACCATGGAATAGCGTTCCATTTTGTGATATACGTGTTGGTGAGTTTTCATGCTCCCGTTTTGTGATAGGCCTCCCCCAATTTTTTTGATTTCTGGATTTCCATTGATGATTTCTGGAATTTGTGTTTTCACCAACTTTCATGGTTTACATTGATAAGTTTTATCAATATTTGTGCATTGGTGAATTTATGTGTCATTAACTTTTGTGATTGGCATTGATATTATTGTCAATATTTATGGTTTGGTGAATATAAATAAAAAGTATGACATTCCTTTTGATCTTTGAGAAGATTCTTGTGATATTGATTAATCCCTAGGTTATTTTCAATTGCATACTTATCACAATATGGCTTTATGGTTATCATATGTATATGTCATATCTCTTATTCTATATCATTTGATCTAATATTTATAGCTAGACTGATCCGTTTATTATTTTCTTATTAAATAATGCTCGGGTCAGACCGAGATGTTACAAGTGCTTCTACTTGACTTCACATCTGGGATTATCACCCTAACTTTTGGCTAACTATTTTGGTTAGTATTTTTTGTTGTATACATTTGAGATATAGACTCATTGATGTATCCATATTCTTTTATCTAGCACTTGTAGCTATTCGTTTGTGATATTGTGGATCTTGTTTGACCACTACTTTGATGTACACTTTCATGTGTTATATATTCATATCTATTTCCGCCTTTGAGATATGGATGTCTGTGACTGATTTGTGTTATGTTTATTTCTATATTTGTTTCCGACGAATATATATAGCCACCGGGTAGTAGCTTTGAGTTTGTATCGTTATGTCGGATTTTCTCCTGAAACCAGATGCTTGTTGTACTATCTGACATACTAGTGCTCGCACAAAGCAACTACACGGATGGTCGCTCCTCAACAGCCTTATCCTCCGTGCTAGTTGACGGCATCACCCTATAGTGTCCTTGGCTAGCGTGGGTATACAGGTGGGGCGTCACAGCTTGGTATCAGAGCCAATCTTTGGAACAATGTAGAATAATCTAGCAAGGATCATCGTCCTAAGTCCATCTTAGGAGTCATGCTTTAGGATTTAATTCGAGTCTTCGTAATGAATCATCCTATTTCCTTTATGATTCCTTGTTTATCTATCAAGTTTGCTTGATATTCATTTGGTGAATAACCTTATCCTTCTTCTTTCTTTCTTTCAAAAAGGAAGATAAATGGTTACACCTGGCCGCCCCAGCGCCGGTCAAACTCGTGCTACTCCCCAAGATGGAGCATTTATGTCTGCCCAGCAGCTTCTTGATCTAGTAAGGAATGCTCAAGCAGTCGGATCTAATCCGGAGTCTACTCACCCTAGGTCTGGATTTGCACGTTTGTGCAGCGATTATACCAATTTGGGTGGGAAGCCATTAAAGGTTCTGAAACTATTATTGAAGTCCAGACGTGGCTGAGATCGTGCGATCGAATCTTTTCTCGCATGAATCTTATTGATCTTCACCGTGTTCAGGTGGCCTCTAGTATGCTCCAAGAAAGAGCATTAGATTGGTATGAGCTTTTGATTTCTGAAATAAATGAAGCGGATCTTACTTGGGAGAAACTCTGGGAACGCTTCGAATTAAAATTTGTGCCAGAAGCTGAAAAAGTAACATTGGCTCGTCGTTTCATTGACCTTGTTCAAGGTGAATCCTCCATGACAAATTATGTCGCATCCTTCGAGTCACGTTCTAAATACGGGGTCGAATATATAAACACCCCACTGAAGAAGAACCAAAGATTTGTTTATGGCTTGAATAAAAATCTCAAGAAGCCATTACTTCTAAAATTAGAAGTTTCTTTTGATCAACTTGTTGATATCGCTCGAAGAGGTAGATAAAGAAAGTGATGTTGAATTTATGAGTGCCAAACCGAACTCCAACAACAAGAAAAGGCCTAATAAGTTCAGTGGTCCTTATCCCAACAATAAGAAAGGGAAGTAAGCCTCTCCGGCAATTAAGACTTCTACCTCAAGTAGTGGCAATGCGACAACTGTGGTTCTAAGGACCATTATGCGAACAAGTGTTCAAAGCCTCGTACTTGTCGCTATTGCAAAAGCCTAGATCATTATTTATCTTCTTGTCCCAGACTTCAAAATAGGAAGGAGGGAATGCTTAATGTTGCTCAAGCCCCTGGCAACACATCTCGTGTAACGACCCAGAATTTTTATTAATTAAAATTTGGATATTTAATTAATTTTAAATATTAACAAGTGAATTTATAAGTCAAATAAATTTTATTTTTAATTTTTGGATTTAATTGAATAATTAAATCGATAATTTAATATGTTAAATTATGGAAATAATTGAAAATCGAGTTAAATATGGTTGAAAATGATTTGTAAAATTTTATTATATCATATGGGAGTTAGAATGATATTTTAGAACTTTTAAAATCAATTTAAGAGTTAATTTGTGAAAATTGAATATTTTAATATTAAAATCGACTAGTGAAAATAGTCAATTTTTGAACAGTCTCAGAATTGAACGAAACCAGTTCCATTGGATCCGTAATAGTTAGTTATTACCGGATTTCAATTTTCGTGTCAATCGGAGTTACCGTTTGATCGTGGCAGCTCGAAACGCATCGATTTATTTTTAATTTTAATTTGACGAGCGAAAATATCCATTTTTCAAAAAGTCTCGGATTTCGACGAAACCAGTTTCATCGGATCCGTAATGTGATATTATTGTAAGGTTTCAAATTTCAAGTCGATTGGATTTACCGTTTGTCCGGTACAAATTAAAACGCCTAGAAATCGATTTAAATCGGTTTAATTCAAATTGAGCGTTTATAGCCATAACTCGCACAGATGTCCGAATTAGCTTCTGAAACCTGTTCCATTGTGTCCGGAACGCGGGGTAAACCCTAGAAACGCTGGTTACGGCGCGTAAATCGGAGTTCGGAATTTCCGGATGAATAGTGTTCGAATTTTTCCTATAAATACACCATAAATCTCAAAAAAAAAAAAAAAAAAAAACCCTAGTTTCATAACTGCAGCCGCCACCCTCCCCATAAACGGCCGAAATGCTCCCATCTTCATCTCCAAATTTCTTCAAATCCGTGCAACGATTCGACGAACTTCTAACTAGAGAATCGTAGAGCACATCTAGATCTACGAGTTCAACGGATATGATCGCGTATGGAGCTGTAAATTGATGGGAATCAGGCCGCAAAGGCCGCGCGTTCATTCTTGATTTTCGTGCTAGGATGGAGGCCGAGCTTCAAGTGCTCCCTGGCGTTCGTGCGTGGTGGATGGGGCTTCAACATGGCGTCGCCTGATCGAGGTATCATCTAGTGATGGAGGTGAAAAATTTAACCCTAACCTAGGATGTTGGGTTCGGCTTTACAGGGGGGGTTTCGTGATTTCACGAAGAAGAGAGGGGTAGGCACGAGCGGCTATGATGCAATGGTCATGAATCCTGTGGCCCAGATTGCATAGGTTTAAAATTAATTAGAATTTAGTTGTAAATTGTAAATATAAATCGTGTAAACTTCAAATATTAATATCTTTTTCATACGAGGTCGAAAACGCGCGAAACCAGTTGCGTTGGAATCGTATGGACGAGCACTACGCGATGGAATTGGATTGGAGTCGTTTGGAGCTAGTGAGAATTTTGGGTAAAATTAAACGCACGTTTAATTTTATTCGAAATAAATCGCTAAAACGGAATTTAAAATCAAGGTGAGAACTTCTCACTCAATCGAATCAGTTTCGATTTTATTTTATAGTTAGATTTAAAATATTTGAATGCATGTTTGAATGATGACTGTTATCTATTGATTGTTAAAATAGACATTATGCGCCGTTAGTAAGCGGATGTTATTTATTAAAAACATATACCGCGAATATTTCATAAACAGTGAAATTGGTATTATATATAATAGCAATATATATATATATTGGCATATGTATATATTGGAGTTATTGGTTTCCCGCAATTTTTGTTTAGCGGATGAGACCCTATTGCGCCGTCTATTAAGCGGATAATATTTAAATCCCATATATCGCGATAATTTCGTACTGGAGCGAAATTGGTATTGTGCTAATGTTTGTGGATGCAGGAAAACAGGTTGGAGGGATCCAACTGGATTCCTCAACAGTATTTATTAGATTTCAGATATTTTGATATTTGATGGATTATCATATTGATATATGATATCGTTGTTGTCGTGATTGACTATTTGATATGTAGCATCATTGGACCAAGTTTTGGAATTTTAAAATGATTTATAAAGTGATTTTTGAAAATATACTTTATGTTTGGAATTTGATCTATTTTAAATAAATAAACGTCATAATTTTTAATGTTATAAAAATTATGATTTTTGAGAAAAATAGTTAAAAACTGATTTTTGAGAATATGATGCTAATGATTTTATAAAATAATTTAATCGGGATTTTAGAATTTATTGTGAAAGGTTTAAATATAGGATTTATAAAATTTAATTATTTTATGAATCAAAATGGTGAAATAATAAAGGAGATTAAAGACGTTTTAAAGAATAATATAAACTGACTTATATTAAGAGATTTATAAATGGATATTTATAAATTGAAATATTGACATTATAAAACGAGTTTTTATAAGTGTTTGAATGAAGTGAAAATGAATTTTGTAAATGAATGGAATTTATAAAATTAAAAATGGTGAAGTTATAAATGAAATTTATAAATAGTAAGATTTATAAATTTGTGAAGTTATTTGAAGAATAGATTTGGTTAAATAAATGAATCTTATAAGTTATAAGATTTATGATTTGGAAAGTCTTTAAAAGAACGATTTTGTAAATAATCGTTTTTATAAGCATTTAACTTATAATGTGAACTTTTGGTTTATAATCGAGTTATAAATCGAATAGGTTAATAAAGAAGATGTATAAAAAGGAAGTTTTTATAAAATAAATAGAAATGGAATTTATGAACGTTGTTTTATAAATTCACAAACAACTTATTTTGATAAGTGAATTGTGGTAACTTATAAATGGAGTTATATTCTCGTTTTAGTCAGTGAATAATCCTTTAAGTTAAAATAAATTGAATAAAAGGATGAAATTGTTAACGAAGTTTATTCGCATTTTTGAATAGTGAATAACACGTTAAAGAAAATGTTTTGGATTTGGTGTTTTAAATAGAATTAAAACGATCTAACGATGTTTTAAAATGTGTTGAGATTCGAAATCATAGATTTCAACATTCATTGTTGAAATAGACGTTTTCGAGAAATAAAAGGAAATGCTAGACTATAACACTGTTGTTATAGTAAATGATTTCCGAAAGGAAATGTTTTGTATAGTATTGGGATTTATATATCTATTTAATTTCAAATCCCTATACTAGTGATTTTGGGGCGTTGTAACGATGTTTTACGTAACATTCGTTTTGGCCCAAGTAAATATGTTTAAGAGAATGATTTCCTTAAAGAATGAAATATATACTTAATCTCGATTTAAGTATATTGAATATTTTCCAAGTGTTGAAAATAAATAGGTTTGTGAATTACTTACTTTTAATAAGTGTGGAATTGTTTTCCGATATAAAGTGAATATTTTGAAAATTTATCTTTTTGAAGATAAATTGAAAATGAATATTAGAAATCGAATTGAAACGTATATTCACTGATATTTTGGGAATTATAAATTCACTAAGGAATTTATAAAAGAAAGTGGGATTGGTTTAGAAAAATAAATATTGATTTATTTTTGAAGTGTGAAAATTATATATCTAGTAAAGATATTTTGGAAAATAAATAATTTGAAAAATTATTTGGAAACCGGTGATGTGTGCATATCCATTGATAGTTCAATAACCGACTATCAATATTTCCCTTTGAATGGGTATTTGATGTGATTTGTTTGAATGTGAATGCCACACTTATTTTTGAATAAGCGCTCACTATTCGGGTTAACCGGGAAAGGACCATGGGGTCGTATAACCCATTCCGAATATGTGATACGTCGATATGAATTGCATTTGAAGATCGGTGTTGAAGACCGGATATTTGCGAGAGCGATAGGATGACCTGTCGATTGACTCTGCACCGAGTTGCTCCGGTATAGAGTTCTCCATATGTGATGGGGAATCCGATCAGGATTGTGAATATCCGGATTGAAAGGACTTCTTTGTAAGTGCCTTCGGTTTTGTTCGAGCCCGGAACAGACTTGTATGGATTGTATGTCTGACATTACAAGTTGAGATATAAAGCCGATTTCATTCAAATATATTTCTGTTGGTGGCGGAGAATTTATTCTTTTAGCTTAACACCCTTCTCTGAGACGTACGAGCTCAGAGGTTATGTAGTTGAATGTTATCAGCGATATATTCCCAATTTGGTAATGTGATATGCTGAGTGATGCTGAAATGATCATTGTGTTGATTATTTGTGATAGGATCATTTATTTGATCGTCTATCTTTGTGATCATTTCTATGATCATTTGTGACCCAAAGCATGGCTTTTGTATAAAGTATGTTTTTGTGGACGTGACTTCGTCGAGCCTCACACCCCGTGAATGGTCAAAACAGGAAAGAAGCAGCAAGGTTATGAGGGGTAGCACCCTTTAGGATGTGTGCATTTCCTTCTGGAAAAGGGTGGTATCATGGTATGGAGCCCAGATACTTACTCATGTTGAAAACACTTTGTTATGATTGTGTGAATTGATTACGAGCCCTCGGTGATAAAGGTCCCAAAGGACCGGGGGATGGCATATTCGGTCAGTTGTTACTCAGTTAGGGGTAACCTGGCCTTGTGATGGTAGAGATCCGGTTTGGTTCTCGGGGATGTCCATCCAGAGGCATTCTCATTTGGCAATGGGAAGTTCCTTGGCCTGATCATTCGTTGGAAATCCAAAGAAACAATACGTGACTTGTACGGTTTTAGTTGTAGAACCTGCCATCTAATATGGTAGCTATTAGTAGGCATAATATAATGGTACCTATGCTGGCTAAGATTTATATTCTACTTTCGAAACGAATTTTTTTTCCTACACTATGCACTAGTAATAATATCAAGTGTTCTTTTTAATACGTATCAAGCATCTTTGACTATCATAAGAAGAAATCTTCTCCAAGTCTGCGTTTGCATTGTGTGTGTGGCAGGAGGTCTTATGGTAGTCTCATTTTTAAAAGCATTGCGAATTGACTTTAAAAATATTCCTCTATTTTTGATTTTAAAGATAAATAAACTGTTTTTGAGTTCTCACACCAGTCACATGACTGACTCGGAGTTTATTGTTTTCCTTCCTAAACTATGGGTGCCCACCAATTTTCACACGGGCAGTTAAGAGTTAGGTTTATCAGGATATTCTGGATATTCTGGAGTTGCTGGGGGCAAGCTGGATGGCATGGCGTATTACTAGTTTATATAGTATTTCTTTTCCGCTGCACTGTTTGATGTTTGTTGTTGTTGTATACTCTGATGATATGATGTAATGAAATGAAATGTATAAAATGTAATAACTGATATAGTTCTTTGTTTAAAGATTATTCATTTATTATTATATGTTATTCCGCTGCGAATTGTGAGATTCTGATGTTGTTCTGTTGTTTTCTGTCCTGTTCTATGTTCTCTATTCTCTTTTTCTTCTATTTTAAAATTTTCTATCTTCTGTTTTCTCTTCCCTCTATTATCTATTTTCTCTCTTCTTCTCTCTTTTTCTTTTCTTAAATTCTTTTTCTTAAAAACCATAACATTTCGGGTTTTTGGCCTTCGATTTCTCGGCAGTCGATAAAGTGAGTATCGATGTTGAATTTTCGAAAGTCGAAAATTTTCGGGACGTTACATTTGGTATCAGAGCTTATGGTTAAGCGACAACCATGGTTCTGTTGGGTATTATTCATTAGAGATAGAGTCAGTAGTACTCTAGATTGAGTTTGAGTGTAATAATAGCTATGAGAGCGTATTTGTTAGTGAATATAAAATTGTTTTATATTGTGATGATTGGTTTGTTGAGTGGTATATAGATTCTGGTTAATACGAGTAATTAACGTTGTTGATAGGGATCTCTAAACACTTGTACAGAACAATTCGACACAGTATTGTTTTAAAAAAATGGGTAAATGATATAATTTACCTTGAGTATATTTTGTATATAAAGAAATAATTTTTCAAAATTATTAAAGTGTATATAAGTTGATTGTTTAGTTGTTTGAATGATCTAAATAAAAGAATAATTGTATAAGCAAAAGAATTATAAGAATTGAATTATAATTAAAGTGATTTACAATTATGAAATAAACTTATATATATATATAAGAAGTGAAACTATATGAATATATTTATGAATATGAGTTGAAATAAAAATGAATTTAAAGTTAACTGGAAGTATAACTTAAGAGATGTTGAATGAAGTTGATATTAGTATCAAAGTAAAATATTAAAGTTAGGTGATAAATATGAACTTGAGTTATGTAAATAAAATTCAACTTTTGTAATTGAATTGAATTAATGGATTGAATGTTAATCAATTGAATGTGAATTAAGTTGATATGAAATAATGGATATAAGAGTTAATTCATTAAAATCTAATGTTATTGAAAGTTGAATAGTTGAATAAAAATCAATTTGATTAAACCAATTGAATGCAAAGGCATTTGGTTGTAATTAATATACATTGGTTGTTATATGATTGTTAGTTGATTGTATATAATTCATTAAGTGTTAATGAAATTGAGTTAATAAAATTGGAAGCTAAAATAATTGAAATTTAATTGGAAGTTCAATGAATCTTGAATGGAATTGAATTTGATTTGGAAGTGAACCAACTTGAATATGAATTAGTGAATATAAACTAACTGAAAATGAATGTTAGTAAACATCCACTGTATATGAATCAAATATGATTAAATTGAAAACCAATTCATTAAATATTAATGAGAAGATGAAAGAATATATATTGGTTATGAATTTGTTGGATGATAGTTGGTTGATATTGCATTTGTTGTTTAGTTGCATTTGCTATGTTGACATGTATAGTTATTATGTTGCTATATATTGTATATCGATACTATTATCTATATACATGATTCTCATGTTGTTTGTTGAGTGATTAGTAGGTGCGGATCGCGTTTGCTTCGCATTTGGAGCTCGCTTTCGCGCTATATTAGCCGTATATGCTCGCTAATAAAATATAATGTACATATCTCGGATTACATACCGTACTTTTACACTTTTTCCCTTCGGGATGCCTCATTACTTGATGAGATGTATATTTGTGATATATATACTGTCATTTTTTTTTCGGATCGAGCCGTGCAAAGGAGACTATGGCGAATTTTTCCGGAAAATTTAAGGCGTTAGAAAAAATTTGAGAAAATTGGAAATTTTTTGAAAACTTTAACTTTTATTTAGAATTGAAAGTTAAACAATAGTAGTTGTTTTTGAAAAGATAACTAAGTGTGATTTGAAAACTTAGTAAAGATTATAAGAAGTTAAACTATGGATTTTGGGGAAAATTAATAAATTCTATAACTTTTCTTACTTGTTAATTTCGAGGACGAAATTCTTTTAAGGGGGGAAGATTGTAACAACCCAGAATTTTTATTAATTAAAATTTGGATATTTAATTAATTTTAAATATTAACAAGTGAATTTATAAGTCAAATAAATTTTATTTTTAATTTTTGGATTTAATTGAATAATTAAATCGATAATTTAATATGTTAAATTATGGAAATAATTGAAAATCGAGTTAAATATGGTTGAAAATGATTTGTAAAATTTTATTATATCATATGGGAGTTAGAATGATATTTTAGAACTTTTAAAATCAATTTAAGAGTTAATTTGTGAAAATTGAATATTTTAATATTAAAATCGACTAGTGAAAATAGTCAATTTTTGAACAGTCTCAGAATTGAACGAAACCAGTTCCATTGGATCCGTAATAGTTAGTTATTACCGGATTTCAATTTTCGTGTCAATCGGAGTTACCGTTTGATCGTGGCAGCTCGAAACGCATCGATTTATTTTTAATTTTAATTTGACGAGTGAAAATAGCCATTTTTCAAATAGTCTCGGATTTCGACGAAACTAGTTTCATCGGATCCGTAATGTGATATTATTGTAAGGATTCAAATTTCAAGTCGATTGGATTTACCGTTTGTCCGGTACAAATTAAAACACCTAGAAATCGATTTAAATCGGTTTAATTCAAATTGAGCGTTTATAGCCATAACTCGCACAGATGTCCGAATTAGCTTTCGAAACCTGTTCCATTATGTCCGGAACGCGGGGTAAACCCTAGAAACGCTGGTTACGGCGCGTAAATCGGAGTTCGGAATTTCCGGATGAATAGTGTTCGAATTTTTCCTATAAATACACCATAAATCTCAAAAAAAAAAAAAAAACCCTAGTTTCATAACTGCAGCCGCCACCCTCCCCATGAACGGCCGAAATGCTCCCATCTTCATCTCCAAATTTCTTCAAATCCGTGCAACGATTCGACGAACTTCTAACTAGAGAATCGTAGAGCACATCTAGATCTACGAGTTCAACGGATATGATCGCGTATGGAGCTGTAAATTGATGGGAATCAGGCCGCAAATGCCGCGCGTTCATTCTCGATTTTCATGCTAGGATGGAGGCCAAGCTTCAAGTGCTCCCTGGCGTTCGTGCGTGGTGGATGGAGCTTCAACATGGCGTCGCCTGATCGAGGTATCATCGAGTGATGGAGGTGAAAATTTTAACCCTAACCTAGGATGTTGGGTTCGGCTTTACAGGGGGGGTTTCGTGATTCCACGAAGAAGAGAGGGGTAGGCACGAGCGGCTATGATGCAATGGTCATGAATCCTGTGGCCCAGATTGCATAGGTTTAAAATTAATTAGAATTTAGTTGTAAATTGTAAATATAAATCGTGTAAACTTCAAATATTAATATCTTTTTCATACGAGGTCGAAAACGCGCGAAACCAGTTGCGTTGGAATCGTATGGACGAGCACTACGCGATGGAATTGGATTGGAGTCGTTTGGAGCTAGTGAGAATTTTGGGTAAAATTAAACGCACGTTTAATTTTATTCGAAATAAATCGCTAAAACGGAATTTAAAATCAAGGTGAGAACTTCTCACTCAATCGAATCAGTTTCGATTTTATTTTATAGTTAGATTTAAAATATTTGAATGCATGTTTGAATGATGACTGTTATCTATTGATTGTTAAAATAGACATTATGCGCCGTTAGTAAGCGGATGTTATTTATTAAAAACATATACCGCGAATATTTCATAAACAGTGAAATTGGTATTATATATAATAGCAATATATATATATTGGCATATGTATATATTGGAGTTATTGATTTTCCGCATTTTTTGTTTAGCGGATGAGACCCTATTGCGCCGTCTATTAAGCGGATAATATTTAAATCCCATATACCGCGATAATTTCGTACTGGAGCGAAATTGGTATTGTGCTAATGTTTGTGGATGCAGGAAAACAGGTTGGAGGGATCCAACTGGATTCCTCAACAGTATTTATTAGATTTCAGATATTTTGATATTTGATGGATTATCATATTGATATATGATATCGTTGTTGTCGTGATTGACTATTTGATATGTAGCATCATTGGACCAAGTTTTGGAATTTTAAAATGATTTATAAAGTGATTTTTGAAAATATACTTTATGTTTGGAATTTGATCTATTTTAAATAAATAAACGTCATAATTTTTAATGTTATAAAAATTATGATTTTTGAGAAAAATAGTTAAAAACTGATTTTTGAGAATATGATGCTAATGATTTTATAAAATAATTTAATCAGGATTTTAGAATTTATTGTGAAAGGTTTAAATATAGGATTTATAAAATTTAATTATTTTATGAATCAAAATGGTGAAATAATAAAGGAGATTAAAGACGTTTTAAAGAATAATATAAATTGACTTATATTAAGAGATTTATAAATGGATATTTATAAATTGAAATATTGACATTATAAAACGAGTTTTTATAAGTGTTTGAATGAAGTGAAAATGAATTTTGTAAATGAATGGAATTTATAAAATTAAAAATGGTGAAGTTATAAATGAAATTTATAAATAGTAAGATTTATAAATTTGTGAAGTTATTTGAAGAATAGATTTGGTTAAATAAATGAGTCTTATAAGTTATAAGATTTATGATTTGGAAAGTCTTTAAAAGAACGATTTTGTAAATAATCGTTTTTATAAGCATTTAACTTATAATGTGAACTTTTGGTTTATAATCGAGTTATAAATCGAATAGGTTAATAAAGAAGATGTATAAAAAGGAAGTTTTTATAGAATAAATAGAAATAGAATTTATGAACATTGTTTTATAAATTCACAAACAACTTATTTTGATAAGTGAATTGTGGTAACTTATAAATGGAGTTATATTCACGTTTTAGACAGTGAATAATCCTTTAAGTTAAAATAAATTGAATAAAAGGATGAAATTGTTAACGAAGTTTATTCACATTTTTGAATAGTGAATAACACGTTAAAGAAAATGTTTTGGATTTGGTGTTTTAAATAGAATTAAAACAATCTAACGATGTTTTAAAATGTGTTGAGATTCGAAATCATAGATTTCAACATTCATTGTTGAAATAGACGTTTTCGAGAAATAAAAGGAAATGGTAGACTATAACACTGTTGTTATAGTAAATGATTTCCGAAAGGAAATGTTTTGTATAGTATTGGGATTTATATATCTATTTAATTTCAAATCCCTATACTAGTGATTTTGGGACGTTGTAACGATGTTTTACGTAACATTCGTTTTGGCCCAAGTAAATATGTTTAAGAGAATGATTTCCTTAAAGAATGAAATATATACTTAATCTCGATTTAAGTATATTGAATATTTTCCAAGTGTTGAAAATAAATAGGTTTGTGAATTACTTATTTTTAATAAGTATGGAATTGTTTTCCGATATAAAGTGAATATTTTGAGAATTTATCTTTTTGAAGATAAATTGAAAATGAATATTAGAAATCGAATTGAAACGTATATTCACAGATATTTTGGGAATTATAAATTCACTAAGGAATTTATAAAAGAAAGTGGGATTGGTTTAGAAAAATAAATATTGATTTATTTTTGAAGTGTGAAAATTATATATCTAGTAAAGATATTTTGGAAAATAAATAATTTGGAAAATTATTTGGAAACTGGTGATGTGTGCATATCCATTGATAGTTCAATAACCGACTATCAATATTTCCCTTTGAATGGGTATTTGATGTGATTTGTTTGAATGTGAATGCCACACTTATTTTTGAATAAGCGCTCACTATTCGGGTTAACCGGGAAAGGACCATGGGGTCGTATAACCCATTCCGAATATGTGATACGTCGATATGAATTGCATTTGAAGATCGGTGTTGAAGACCGGATATTTGCGAGAGCGATAGGATGACCTGTCGATTAACTCTGCACCGAGTTGCTCCGGTATAGAGTTCTCCATATGTGATGGGGAATCCGATCAGGATTGTGAATATCCGGATTGCAATGACTTCTTTGTAAGTGCCTTCGGTTTTGTTCGAGCCCGGAACAGACTTGTATGGATTGTATGTCTGACATTACAAGTTGAGATATAAAGCCGATTTCATTCAAATATATTTCTGTTGGTGGCGGAGAATTTATTCTTTTAGCTTAACACCCTTCTCTGAGACGTACGAGCTCAGAGGTTAGGTAGTTCAATGTTATCAGCGATATATTCCCAATTTGGTAATGTGATATGCTGAGTGATGCTGAAATGGTCATTGTGTTGATTATTTGTGATAGGATCATTTATTTGATCGTCTATCTTTGTGATCATTTCTATGATCATTTGTGACCCAAAGCATGGCTTTTGTATAAAGTATGTTTTTGTGGACGTGACTTCGTCGAGCCTCACACCCCGTGAATGGTCAAAACAGGAAAGAAGCAGCAAGGTTATGAGAGGTAGCGCCCTTTAGGATGTGTGCATTTCCTTCTGGAAAAGGGTGGTATCATGGTATGGAGCCCAGATACTTACTCATGTTGAAAACACTTTGTTATGATTGTGTGAATTGATTACGAGCGCTCGGTGATAAAGGTCCCAAAGGACCGGGGGATGGCATATTCGGTCAGTTGTTACTCAGTTAGGGGTAACCCGGCCTTGTGTTGGTAGAGATCCGGTTTGGTTCTCGGGGATGTCCATCCAGAGGCATTCTCATGTGGCAATGGGAAGTTCCTTGGCCTGATCATTCGTTGGAAATCCAAAGAAACAATACGTGACTTGTACGGTTTTAGTTGTAGAACCTGCCATCTAATATGGTAGCTATTAGTAGGCATAATATAATGGTACCTATGCTGGCTAAGATTTATATTCTACTTTCGAAATGAATTTTTTTTCCTACATTATGCACTAGTAATAATATCAAGTGTTCTTTTTAATACGTATCAAGCATCTTTGACTATCATAAGAAGAAATCTTCTCCAAGTCTGCGTTTGCATTGTGTGTTTGGCAGGAGGTCTTATGGTAGTCTCATTTTTAAAAGCATTGCGAATTGACTTTAAAAATATTCCTCTATTTTTGATTTTAAAGATAAATAAACTGTTTTTGAGTTCTCACACCAGTCACATGACTGACTCGGAGTTTATTGTTTTCCTTCCTAAACTCTGGGTGCCCACCAATTTTCACACGGGCAGTTAAGAGTTAGGTTTATCAGGATATTCTGGATATTCTAGAGTTGCTGGGGGCAAGCTGGATGGCATGGCGTATTACTAGTTTATATAGTATTTCTTTTCCGCTGCACTGTTTGATGTTTGTTGTTGTTGTATACTCTGATGATATGATGTAATGAAATGAAATGTATAAAATGTAATAACTGATATAGTTCTTTGTTTAAAGATTATTCATTTATTATTATATGTTATTCCGCTGCGAATTGTGAGATTCTTATGTTGTTTTGTTGTTTTCTGTCCTGTTCTATGTTCTCTATTCTCTTTTTCTTCTATTTTAAAATTTTCTATCTTCTGTTTTCTCTTCCCTCTATTATCTATTTTCTCTCTTCTTCTCTCTTTTTCTTTCCTTAAATTCTTTTTCTTAAAAACCATAACATTTCGGGTTTTTGGCCTTCGATTTCTCGGCAGTCGATAAAGTGAGTATCGATGTTGAATTTTCGAAAGTCGAAAATTTTCGGGACGTTACATCTCGTGGTAAAGGTATTTCTCAATTTATCCTTGATGGCATTATTTTATTTCGTGATCATCCTATTCGAGTTCTTTTTGATACGGGTGCGTCCCACTCATTTATTTCAGAAGAACTTGTTGATACTTTTTCTTTGGATGTTTTTTGTTTAATGACTTCTTTGAGAATTACGAATCCGGTTGGTGGATCCGCAACAATCAGTTTATTGTGTAAAGATGTCGAGATTATTTTGTGTGATTTTTCTTTCCGAGTCGATTTGCATGTTATGTGCTACTTAGGCTACGGAATGATTTTGGGAATGGATTGGCTAAACCGCTATGAAGCACAAATCCTATGTCCTGAGCGGACTATTCATCTTTGATATCCTCAATCTGTTAAGCAGATTTCTGTTAATCTTAAAGATTCGGATTCCAGCTTGGTTGCATCTTTATATTCTTTAAATCCTCATGATGACGATAATGATGATGAGGAGGATATTATTTCTCTTATTCACGTTGTTCGTGAATTTTCTGACATATTTGAGCCCGTTTTAGGATTACCACCTAAGTGAGCAATTGAGTTCAGAATTAATCTCATTCCTGGAGCTCAACCTGTTATTCGTCCTCCTTATCGCATGTCCAATAAGGAAAATGAGGAGATGCGCAAACAATTATCCGAATTGGAGACGAAGCAATTTATTCGCTCTAGTTCCTCGCCTTGGGGAGCTTCAGCTATTTTTGTGAAGAAATCCGATGGCACACTTAGGCTTTGTGTTGACTACCGCAAGCTTAATGATCTTACTATAAAAAATAAATATCCTTTACCTCGGATTGATGATCTATTCGATCAACTTAGTGGTGCTAGAGTCTTTTCACAATTAGACTTAGCTATCATCAGCTTCGCATTGAAGAGGATAGCATTCCTTTGACATCTTTCCATACTGGTTATGGATCATATGAATGGCTTGTTATGTCATTTGGTGTAACGAATGCTCCGGCTTATTTCGTTGACCTTATGAATAGAGTTTTCAAAGACTTCCTCGATCGGTTTGTTCTCATCTTTATTGATGATATTCTTGTGTATTCTAAAATCAAGGAGGAGCATGAAAAGCATCTTCGGATTGTGTTGGAAACTCTTAGGAGCAATCAGTTGAAAGAATTTTTTTCTAAATGCCACTTTTGGCAATCTCGTGTGAGGTTTCTTGGTCATATTATTTCCGAATCCGAAATTTCCGTGGATCCTTCAAAGATTGAAGCAATTCAAAATTGGAAGAGACCGAAGAGTGTGACGGAGATCCGTAGTTTTCTTGGATTGGCAGGTTATTACCGTCGTTTCATAAAGGACTTTTCAAAAAAAATTGTGCCTCTTACTAATTTGACAAAGAAGGGAGTTAAATACATTTGGTCGGACAAATGTGAAGCTTCTTTTCAGAAATTAAAAGAACTCCTTTCCGATGCACCTATTCATGTGATTCCCGAGGGAAACCAAGATTTTATTGTTTATACCGATGCTAGTCGCGTTGGTTTAGGTGCCGTTCTTATGCAAAGAGAACGTGTTATTGCTTATGCTTCTAGGCAATTGAAGCCAGCCGAGACTAGATATGCCACTCATGATTTAGAACTCGCGGCTATTGTTTTCGCCCTTCGTATTTGGCGTCACTATCTTTTGGGAGAAAAATTTATTCTTTACACCGATCATAAATCTTTGAAGTATCTATTTCTCAAAAGGAACTAAATTTGTGTCAACAACGTTGGCTCAAATTTCTTGCAGCTTAGGATCTTGATATTCTTTATACCCCCGGAAAGGGAAATCGTGTTGCGGACGTGCTTAGTCGTAAGCAACAAGCGGTTGTTTCTATGATGATATCCGAATGGAATTATCTCGGAATTCTACCCACTTGTGAGATTCGAGATCGTGTTTTAGATTTATGTTCATCTCTTGTTTTATGTAGCCTTGAGGCTCATCCTTCTCTTTTAGACCGCATTCTTGAAGCTCAAAATCTAGATCCTGAATTGGCTCTTCTTAGCTATAATTTTAGGGATAAAATTGATATTGAGGGTTTGAAAGACATTGATATTGATTCTCGTGGCGGTATTCGAAAATCTGGTAGACTTATTGTGCCAAATATTAGTAATCTTCGTAAAGACATTTTAGAAGATTCTCATCGTTCCAAATTTACCATTCATCCCGGTAGTAGTAAAATATACGTGGATATGAAGCGACTTTATTATTGGGAGGGAATGAAATCTGATATTGCTAACTTTGTTAAGTGTTGCATGACTTGCCAACTCATTAAGGCCGAACACCAAAGGACTGGTGGTTTATTACAACCTCTAGAAATTCCAATTTGGAAGTGGGATCAAATTTCCATGAATTTTGTAGACGGCCTTCCCCGTTCTCGTTCGGGTCATGATAGCTTATGGGTGATAGTCGATAGACTTACTAAATCGGCCCATTTTATTCCCGTACAGTCTAATCGAACCGTTCCTTTCTTGGCCAAACTCTTTATCAAAGAAATTGTTAAATTGCATGGAGTTCTACTTCTATTGTTAGTGACCATGATCCATTGTTTACTAGTGGATTTTGGAAGAGTCTTCAAAAAGCTTTGGGAACGAGCTTAATTTTAGCACCGCTTATCATCCCCAGTCCGATGGACAAACTGAGCGTGCGAATCAAACTCTTGAAGATCTTCTTCGTGCATGTGTTATTGATTTTGGTGGATGTTGGAAAGACCATATTTCTCTTGTTGAGTTTTCTTATAATAATAGTTTCCAATCTAGTAAGTGTATGGCACCTTTCGAGGCACTTTATGGAAGGCCATGCCGATCTCCTTCTTGTTGGCTTGAGGCCGGTGAGAAGCTGGTTTTAGGTCTAGATTTTCGTGATTCCACATAGAAGATTAACCTTATTCGTCGTAGGATGAAAGAGGCCCAGAGTAGACAAAAATCCTACGCCGATAACCGGGGAAGGAAATTAGAATTTTCTGTGGAAGATTTTGTGTTTATTCGTATTTCACCTATGAAGGGTGTTGTACGTTTCAGTCGATCGGGAAAATTAGCGCCTTGATATATTAGGCCATTTACTATCACCGAACGTATTGGTTCCATGGCTTATCGCCTTTTATTACCGGCTCAGTTTTCTGCTATTCATGACGTGTTTCACGTTTCTCAATTACGGAAATGCCTTCGAGATTCCGATTCTATTCTTGAGCCCGGTGATGTGGAAGAAATTGAAGTTTCACCTAATTTAACTTATGAGAAACATCCTATTCGTATTATTGCTTCGAAGGTCAAGCGCCTTCGAAATAAAGATGTTCCTCAAATCCTAAGGATTGCTCTTGGGAATCTAGAGAGTTCATCGAGCGAACACATCCAGACTTACTTTTTCGTGCTCCATGAGGTGAATTCCTTATTTCAAATTTCTTTTGTGTTGATATGCTTTCATGGTTGTTACCTTATATTTTCTTCTTAAATATTTCGAGGACGCAATTTCTTTAAGGGGGGAGTCCGTAACAACCCGCATATTTTACGATTGAATATTTAAATATTTTATTTAAATATTTTACCATTAGTCAGATTAGAGTCCGAAAAGTTACTTTTTGCATACGGTCGTATTAGGACTCGGAACCACTTCCATTGAGTCCAAAGCACCATTTGCGATCTTTTTGAGTATAAACTTTGAATTGTTTGGAGTTAGTGGAATTTTGTCACTTTTTCACCTTGGGCTTTGGGTTTGGTTTAGCCCATTAGCCTAAACTATTTACTCTAGCTCAACCCCTTCCCTTCATAATTTTACTTGTATTTCCTAACACTCAAGCTTCATCAAAAATGGAGGAAGGAATGGGAAATTAAAACTCCAAACTCAAGTTCATTTGCAAATCCAACATCTAACTCCAAATTCATAGAGAAGCCATTGATTCTTCCATTGATTTCAAGCTTCTTCTTCATTGATTTTGTGTAAAGGTGAGATTTTTATCTCACATCTTTGTCTATAACTATCTGTGATTGTTGGGTATGAACTCCTAACACTTATTCAGGTGCAATTGCTTTTGGTATGGATTGAATTGGTGAAAATCCCAATTTTTAGTGTTTTGGGTTTAAATCTTTAAAAATCCTAACTTTGATGTTTGAACACGTTTTTGTGATACAACGAGGAGCCAATAGGACCAGGTAGCCTATGGGCATAATCCCCTAGCGTCCGTGCTCGATCGGTTGCAAATTGGGAGAGTTTTTACACTTCAAACCCCTAGGTCACTCGGCCTGCACATGCAAGATTCTGGGCCTGCAGTTAGGTCGCGCCAACATAGGTCGCAACCCTTAGGTCGCTAGGTCGCTCGGACCATTAAGTCGCGCTTGCCCCTTAGGTCGTTGATCAGCCTTCTTTACCCTTAGGTCGATAGGTTGCTCGGCCTTGTTTAGTCGTTAGCTTGCACGCCCTATATGTCGCTCGGCCTTCTCATACGCCTTAAGTCGTTAGGTCGCAACCCCCTTTGGTCGCTCGGCCATATGACCGTATTTCTTAGGTCGCTCGGCCTTGTTTAAGTCGTTAGGTCGCTTGGCCTTCCCACTTAGGTCGTTTCGTCCTTAGGCCGCTTGGCCACATGCCATATCTGTTAGGTCGCCTGCTCTCTTAGGTTGCGCCCATTTGACCACTTAGGTCACTCGGTCATCTTACTTGAGTCGCTTGCCTTGGGTCACTGGCCACATAGGTCGCTTGGCCATGTTAGGTCGCGCCATACTTAGGTCGCGCCACTCCTTAGGTCGTTTGCAGCTAGGTCGCGCCACCCTTTAAATAGCCCTTGTTTTAAGCCGTGTGCTATTTCCTGAGCCGTTGATTTCTTGTGTTGACTTATGTTAAGTCGTAAGTCGTCGCTGTTAAGTCGCAAGGGTATTTCTACTTTGATGAATTTGGAATCGAATTCTTCGGATCTTATTCGCATCTTCGAATGTGAATTTTTGTGATTCATCGTTTCTACAACCATTTTTATGATTTGTCGCTTCATCTCACTCGTACGAGAAATCTAATTAAATGGTTTAGTATAAAAAAATGGTATGAAACGTTTGTGTTTACTTCGCCGATTAATTCTTGGACTTGTTCGACTGAATCTCTTGTGACAATTTTCGAGTGGAGATCTACAATTTATTCGTAAATATTTAAGCTAAGCTAGTGGTTATAGGACATGAAGCTAAGCTTATATATTTACTAGCTTACTGTAACTGACACTTATTGATGATCGTTGATGATCATTTTTGTGATTTAGACTAGCAAATGTGCGATGTCTCTTTGTCTACGAGGGACACTAAACCCCATTTCTATGGAGCTTCGGCTCAATTTGGTAGGGTAGCGACCCATGGTCTTCGGGCCGTTTTGTGGAGCTTCGGCTCAAAATTAATGGTTAGCAACCATGGAATAGCATTCCATTTTATGATACATGTGTTGGTGAGTTTTCATGCTGCCGTTTTGTGATAGGCCTTCCCCTTTTTTGTGATTTATGGATTTCCATTGATGATTTCTGGAATTTGTGTTTTCACCAATTTTCCTAGTTTACATTGATAAGTTTTATCAATATTTGTGCATTGGTGAATTTGTATGTCATTAACTTTTGTGATTGGCATTGATGTTATTGTCAATATTTATGGTTTGGTGGATATAAATAAAGAGTATGACATTCCTTTTGATCTTTGAGAAGATTCTTGTGATATTGATTAATCCCTAGTTGATTTTCAATTGCATACTTATCACAGTATGGCTTTATGGTTATCACATGTATATGTCATATCTCTTATTCGATATCATTTGATCTGATATTTATAGCTAGACTGATCGTTTATTATTTTCTTATTAAATAATACTCGGGTCAGACCGAGATGTTACAGGTGCTTCTGCTTGACTTCACATCTCGGATTATCACCCTGACTTTTGGCTAACTACTTAGATTAGTAGTTTTTGTTGCATAAATTTGAGATATAGACTCATTGATGTATCCATATTCTTTTGTCTAGCACTTGTAGCTATTGTTTTGTGATATTGTGGATCTTGTTTGACCACTACTCTGATGTACACTTTCATGTGTTATATATTCATATCTATTTCCGCCTTTGAGATATGGATGTCTGTGACTGATTTGTGTTATGTTTATTTCTATATTTGTTTCCGAAGAATATATATAGCCACTGGGTAGTAGCTTTGAGTTTGTATCGGTATGTCGGATTTCCTCCTGAAACCAGATGCTTGTTGTACTATCTGGCATATCAGTGCTCGCACAAAGCAATTACACGGATGGTCGCTCCTCAACAGCCTTATCCTCCGTGCTAGTTGACAGCATTATCCCGTAGTGTCCTTGGCTAGCGTGGGTATAGAGGTGGGGCATTACATATAGAGAAGAGGGAAAGAAGCATGAGAATTCAGGGCAAATTATTAAAGACAAATGTCTGTTTGGAATTCGACCGATGGAAAATTCGAAGGGATACAAGAAAAAGTTAAAACGGAGGCTAATGAAGTTATCAGTTTCACCGGTATCGCCGCATACCGAGAACCAAAACACACAATTGAAAATACTTCAGAGATCAGTACGACGAAATGATCAAAACGGTATATAGACATTAGTGGTACGATTTAATTATAAAAATTTGGATTTTCTACTACCGGAAAATGCAAGAAAAATGCAAAAAAATAAGATCGATGGAGCTAAAGAAGTTCGAATTTGGAAAAACGAAAAACGACGTCTTGCTCGGAAGGTTCTTTAGAATTTTTCTGTAAAAATATTTAGGTTTCGAAAACATTTTATTTTCATCGCTTTTTAACTGATTAAATTGAAGTAAATTCACGCGCGAAATAAACTTTCATATTTTCGGACGAAAATTTACAGATTGCTATATTTAACTAGCCGCATTCCAAATATCAAATTTATATTTCAAAATTTCGTCGTTTAAAATCCCAATTCAATTAATAACGTTATTAAAACCGGTTAAATCTGTCGGTTGTTACATTCCTTGTAACATCCAGCCTTTTCGCACACTTTAAACCGACACACGTGCCAATTCAAACCATACGGAAGGTCGGATTGTTATGGGGTAAATGAGAAAGATAGAGAAGAAATAAAACAAAACAGAATCTCACAGCGGAAGGATAAAATATAATAATCAAATATACAGTTCATGAAACTGTTTTACAAAATAATTTATTTTTCTTGTGCAATAAATATCAGAGTTACACATACCAATACAACAATGCAGCGGAATTAAATGGTGTAGTGCACTAGTATAAATAATAATAATACAAATCTTCGTCTTCGTCCTCCAAAGCTAAATCTTCAAATCCTGAAACGCGCGGACTGACCCGAGCGAATTTGAAAAGACAAAAACACTCGAGTCAGAACTAAAAGATCTTATGTAAGTTAAATTTTACAGAAATAAATATGAGTACCGTAACTTAAGAGATGCTCGAGATTTACATCTCCTAAGGATCCGTTAAACTATTTACTATGTAGTATATTGCGCTATTATAATAGTGTCTAATTGTAAAATAAACTTACTTTTAAATAGGGTTATGGCTTTACATTTTCCACCTTAACACAGAATATATTCCCATAGTCTATACAGTACCGTAATCTCCCCCGTACTGGGCGTCGTCAGAGGGCACTCCATAGGTATGGTACAAAACCAAAATCGTATAAGGCGCGATAGGGTAGGTGACACGGCACAACTAGGCAATGCCAGGGTAGATATACCAATTACGCTTCCGGGTCGATGGTAACGCGTAGCCGCAGCTACCGCCCACCTCGAACAAACTCCCCCAAAATCTAAAATAGAAGTGGCCACTGAATCAATCCAAAGTCGAAGTATAATATCGAAGAGGAGTGTCCGATCAGAGGAATGACCTCATTAACCCGTCAATCGCTCCTGTTTTAGCCAACTTATGCCAACTCACGGGAGTCGGGTCCACGTATTTACCTTACAGGAAACGTCACCCCAACCTACTTCATTCTGGAATCTCCACCGCATACACGGTTAGTTAAAGTGGTTTTCGGTATCGACAGAGAGTATGTCCATATCTGATCCCGGTCTCTTTGCCAACCAATCGTTATTATAACACCGCGGTCATTTAAAAATAGTTTATACTTTAAAACCAGAATATAATCCATTTCAAAACCATAATATTACGATATCATTTCTTCTTTAAAACCCAAAACGATTCATTTTGATATTATTTTTATAAAACCCAAATCAATGATATCATTTCCCAAATATAAATCTTTTCCAAAAAAATTTGCCACTTATAAAATTTATAACTCACTCTAACCAAATATTTGAGTATTAACTTTCAACATAATACTTCGAAATTCATAGTTTTTAAAACCATTACTTTCAAAACTAAATGGTTTGGATATTCAACAATATATAAAATAAGTGATTTAACTTTATAGTTACTTTGTAAAGAAATATTTCTCGTGGCTTTACAATACATTTCTTTATTTAAAGTTAAAACCAAAATTTAATATCGCTTCAAGTTCCAAAACCATTTCAATAAATTCATATATATACGTATATCCATTTTGAGTATAAATATTTCAACTAAAGTTGGATTTTATTCTTTCAAATCAAATGTTCTATTAATTAGCCTTGAATATTCACATAGAATCCATAATTTATAAGACTTCAATTTCTAGTAATAAATTATATATATTTTCCAATTCAAGTTATACTAGAATATTCATTTAATTTATTTTGGGAAAAATCCAATTATAAATATCATATCTTAAAATTTCCAACTTAACATTTAAACATAGGATATACATTATCAAACTCCATTTACTAAATTTCCTTCCATTTTAATAAAGAGATTTATACACCTTTTTATTTCAAATTTTTCAACTTCATATGTATATAAATATGGAAGAAAACATTTATTCAGTATAAAATTTAAGATTTTTATAAACCGTATTCCATCCAAACCATAGAAATCACATTAAAAATAGTTATATATAGACCGCGGTGCCTGTATATAGTTTTCTATCCTATGGTCAAGTGATACGGATATTTATCATTTCAATCCGCAATTTAAAAAAATAAAACTGCGGTTGTATATCATTTCAAACCGCAATCCCGAATGAAATGTAAATGCATACTAACTTGCAGTTTAATGATATCCAAATAAAACATTCATTCAACAACACATCCATCATCCAATCACAACATCGATCAATATCAATCAATAACAATTATATATATGATCATATATAGCAGGTGATAACTGGCAGTTTATTCAAATTAAATTTATCAACTATTAATCTAACAGTTTATTCAGTAATAATTTATACAACTGTTAACTAGCAATTCATATGCAACAAAAATTTCCAACAGTCAATTAATACACAATAAATCAATTAAATTAACAGTTAAATTTAATAAAATGCAATTCAACAGATATGAATGAAATAAACATGCCAAATACTCATAAATAAATTTCTATTCATTTCTAAAATTTATTTAACAAACATAAAAGCTTCTAGTAATTGTGAGTGGGTCAAAACACTCACCTTTTGAATTTAAATCGAATGTAAATCCGATTTAAACCCAAAATTTGACGGTCTCTAAATTTATCCAAACTAGCGTCATCAGATCCGGAATTTAATTACGATCCTAACAAAAGAAATTTCGTGTGAAACGGAGTTCGTATGTGAAAGTTATCACAATTAAACGATTTGCAATTGAAATAAAAAAAATTAAAAATAAACAAAACAAAAATAAAATACCGTGCCACATCCACCTTCCCTCGTGAAAAACGCATATGCTTCTTCTTGATTGCTAACTTTGTTCCGTAATTTTTCTTTTATTTCGATTTACTTTAATTTTCCTCCTTATTATATGAATGTATGTATTTTAAAAGCTTTGAAAGAAAAAGAAGATTTGAAAAAGAAGAATTGAAAAAAAATGATTAAAATAAGAACTGAAAACGGAAGAGAAGATCTAGATTTGAAAAGAAGAAAGTTTGAAATAGAAGTAAATTTGAAGAAGAAGAAGAAGAAGAATATTTGAAGAGAAAGAAAAAAAAAATTAAAATGAGAGATAATAAGGAGCTTTGAGAAAAACAAGAAAAAGAAGAAGAAGAAGAAGAAGAAGAAGAAGAAGAAGAATAGCATGGAGGCTAGGGTTAGAGTTAGGAGAAACAAAATGTAATAGAAGAATAAGAAGTAGGTTATTTATAAGGTTAGAGTTAGGTTTAGGGACAAATAGATTTGAAAGGAGAGGCTGCTATTAATTAGAAATAAAGTGAATATGAACACTTGGTATTGAAATATAGCAAATATGAACAGTCCCTTTTTTTTTTTAAAGTAGCAGGTATTAAAAAGAGGTATTTATTAATTAGAAAGAAAATGAATATGGAGGGACAAAAATAAATGACACGTTTCGTTAGTTTGATTCTAAATTAATTAAGTGCTAGATACAGAAAAATTTGAATACATCATATATATATATTCATACTTTAACTGTGTGACAAAATTGCTAAACATACATCAAGTACGATTAATTGTTGACAATATATAGGAATAATCAACAATAAATGTGGATGCAATCACATAAGGATCTAATAGGGAAGGAGATAAAAGTAACAACGTTGATTAATTCCACTTTCCCACTTTAGCCAATCCAATTACAAAATTTAAAATTTTATAAAATTTCTCTCCTTTGATTTCTTAAACAATTTTAATAACTAACAACAAGTTCTATGTTAATTCAATCATTAATCATTTCGCCAATTACCAAATTAAATTTCAATTATTCGCAATAAATCAAATTATAAATTTTTCATTCCAATAAATAAAATAAATCTTGATTTTTTTTTCTTCCATCCTTATTAATTCCACAACTTGTTCAATTTGAAAATCATTATCATACTTTCCAAATGTTACCTTAATTTAACACTTATGTAACGTATTATTAGATTCGTTGCAAGATTTCAATTTCAATCCCCATTTCTTAATATACTCAAATTCTGGACATTTTTATTTCCTTACCCATAAGTGTAACATTTATTGCCAATTCCATCCAAATTTAACAGGTAACCCTTAACAATGTTTTCAATCCAAAGGTTATACTTAAGTTTACGTTGTATTCTACAACTTATCATATTATGAAGAAAATTCACATTATTCCCCAATATTACCTTAATTCATATTAACTTAACATAAAATTTACTCTTCATTCTATTATTAACCTATTAGTATTAAATAGATGAAATTAACATTGGTTTTACACTCTATTACGTAGATATCCTTAAATTTTATCTAAGTTTATATTTACATAATATTCCAACATTAAATTTCATCCAATTTTTTTTTCTTCCTTTTTATTTTAATTAAATCCAATTTCCCTAAAGTTACATTCAAATAAGTAAATTTTGATTTCCAATCAATCATTATACTATAACATTCTTAACATTTTTTCATTACACTACTAAATTCTACCTTGATAAGTTTACGCTTCTATTGCTTTACTTTCACACTTCCGTTAAAATATAAATTAATTCTAAAGTAACGTTTATTGTTGACCCCGCCATTTTAATTACTCATATTTAGATGAACGTTATTTCAAATAAGTTCATTGACTCATTTAAATTAGGTAGTTTATAGTAGTTGTTATCCCACCCTTACAATTATTTCCTACTAACGTGCTACCAACTCCTTTAATTAAAATTTGAATTCCAAACCTTATTTAATATACTAAGTAAGATAAATAACATATATAGATTGCTACCAAATTTCCTTTTCTTGCATCTATGTGTTTATTACTTGACACACCAGTAAATATTACATATACACAAAATTCCGTTATCACTTGCCTAACAAGGTTATTATCACTTAAGATCTCACTACATCCACATTTTCACATTTTCATTTCCTAGTTTCTTTACTTTATTCTACATAATTTATTACAAATGGGATTTTCTTTGGTTTACATCTTATTTGTATTTAACATTTCTCAATCACCAATTCATTTCACTTTAACTGCGGTAAATTGGCGGATAAATTGAATTTGATTCCCAAAATCTAAATTAACAAGAAACAAGGGTAGGTAACATACAATAGTCATTACTCAAAATTCTAGTCACCTAAATAGTCTTTTATTCCTTGCAAATAAATGTTACTATTTATTTTCATAGTACAAATCTCAATGATTATCCCATTTTAATTTGCTTAGGCCATTTATTTCACTATACATATCTACATAAATGGGTAATTTATTCAATTCATTAAGTGTCAATTCTATTAAGCCCTGTTTATATCTTTATGCATTCTTCTATTACTTTACAAAAGGGAATAACTTTTAAACTCATACACTTAATAACAAAACCGTTATAAATCCAATAAACTTCCAAATCCAAGTTTGTACACATTTTACACAACTATTATGATTTCTCACAAACGTTGAATTTATTAAATGACCATTTATTATAATTTAATTCCCTTAATTGAATCAAATGCTTATTATTATATATTCTTTTCATTCTACCATTCCTTCCCATTATAAATTCATTAACGTATTTACACATCTCTATCTTTCAAATATAAAATAACCAAACTGATTACAAACACTGTTTCTATCAATTTTCATAAGTTTGTTCAAAACTATACTTTTGTTTACATAAAATAAATTTTATGTTTCTATTAGTTTTCTTTTCCTTTCACTACAGGCATAAATTATTACTATCTACACTAATTACATCTTTGTATTAATGAACACCATTTAAGTTAATATTTATACTAACATTCACCAATTCAACATTTATTTGTTTCTTCAAAATTACTTTAAATCAAGTTGTGAAAATTTACATTATCCACATCTATTATCATAAAATTTTATAGTTACACTAAATTGCAACCACTATACCAAATTTCTACATTTATTTTTAACCAAATTAGAAATTATATTAATTCATTTTATTAAATATCATAAATTTAACGGGTCGTTACAATCTCCCCCACTCAAAACTTTTCGTCCCCGAAAAGGAAAAAGAAGGGAGGAGGAAGATTTACAGTGCATCTTATTTCAAATATTAACTTATAAACAATATTTTACTGGATTAATTTCCTTTAATGAAATATACTTGTTTTATAATCATTATATCCTTTAATACTTGAATTATTAAAGTTGGGAAAATACTTTCACAAAATTCTAAGTCCAAAATTTCCTGAAAATTTTGGCAAAGTCTCCTTTGTACGGAGGGACTCTGGAGAAAATATAATATCCAAATATACAAATATATTACACATATTATACAAATAAAATATCCCAACACGGGAAAATATATAAAATAGCGCTTTATACGTAATCCAGAAACGTACCTATTTGTCGGACGCTATACGTTTTTTTATTTTGGAACCAAACGCAGTAGCAGTTGCTTCCATCACCTGTATTCACTTATATAATCTAAAAGTTAAATATTTATATTACAGTGAAATGTTTGGGTAGATTCAATCATTCATATCCAATCAAATGCAACAACCATAAATTTTAACAAACAGCACATGCCACCAACAGACAACCATTCAATCAAACAATCAATTTGTTGTTCGGGTTCAAATTCTGAAATTGTACGGAATGAAGAATAACTATCAATTGCATCCGTTACTCAACAGTCTTAGATGGAACAAAGATAGATTATTTGTTCATCCCATAACTCCAAAATTTCTTACCCAACCAACATACATCAACCAAACAATCCAAACCAACACCAAAATAGTTTATTTACATTTATTTCATACTTCAGTGGTTTGATTTTCTTCCCTTCATTTATGAGGGATTTCTTTGTTCTTACAAGTTTTATTTTCCAATTATCACCAAATTTATTATATTTGTATTTCCTTTTTATTACTTAAGTTCATAAAATAATTCTCATTAATAACAACAAATATTTTGAATATCTTCCTTTCTTTACTCTTTACTTGTAAGGTTTCCCTTAAATTCTTAATCTGCTAACATTCATTCTTATAAGTGGAAGTTTTTATTTATCAATTAACTATGGATTACAGTCATTTAAATTCTTCCTACTTTCCATTATATTAGAATAGGGAAGATTAAAACATACTTAAGTCAATAATCATACAATCAATTCTTATTTTGAATTTCATTTTATATACTTAGGTTCATATCATCTATTAATAATTCTTAACCCTTTTTCAGTAAAATTTCAATGATAACCTAAGTTTATACCATTAAATTCTTATTATAACAGTAATTTATTGAATACTTCATTTTTCTAAATTCCTACTTGTAAAATATTCAATTCCAGTTTCTCATTTAACACTTCAACTTTTATATTTGGGTAAGTTATTTATGTTAAGGAAATTGCAATTGAACTTATACAAGTTTAATCTCCATTCTTTTAATTAAATTTAATGTTTATCCATATTACTCTTTGTCTCATATGTATGCAAATTCCTCTTTATAGCTTTGCAATTATTCTCTTATTTCAATTAGAGGTTTCAATTCATTTATTACTTAACTTTTATTTCACTAACAAATTTTAAACAATTAATTAACGGAAAAATTTAGAATTAAATACCGGGTTAAATTTCAATTTATTTCAAAATAATAGATAAATAAGTTCTTACAACTCAATATCTCTAATTATAGTTAGAGCAATAAAAGAAATTTTTTAGAAAAGTTCAAAATAAATCTGCAGTAAAATTTACTACAGTGGCCTTTCCCCTTCGAAACTCGAAATGAAAGTCGATGATGCGGCCGTCATCACCGAATTTATTTTCCAGCGACAGAGAGGAAAGTACAGAATTTAATTCTTTTTTTTTCCCAAAATCTTCTTTAAAACAATTCTTCCAAATTATACGAAATATTTATATAAGAAATTTCTTATAAACCAAATCAATAAATTTCACAAATTCTTTGAAAGCAGATTTGGAAAAAATCCCGGACTTAAGTTCTAAAATCTCCAATTTGATTTATCATAATTTCAACTTAGCTTCAGTTATTATAAATATTTTATTTACTAACACCCAATCTATAGCAACCAAATATATATATATCTTTATAAAAATATTTTTATATATAGAAAATATAGTAGGCAAAATTCTTTCATTCACCTATATTAAAACAAATATTATGTTGGTCTGTCCTATTAAGTGTTTAGAAATCCCTATTGATGACATAGCGTCCCATGCATCAACCAGAATTTATAAATACAAAGCGGAACAGATTAACACAGTATAAAAATCTTTTTATTAATACTAACAAATACGCTCTCTCATATATATACACTCAGCGACTCCCATAGGATATTACTACCCTATTAACAAAGAGTCAAACCCCACAAAGCCAAGGTTTATCGCTAAACCAAAGCTCTGATACCAACTGTAACATCCTGCCTTTTCGCACACTTTAAATCGACACACGTGCCAATTCAAACCATACGGAAGGTCGGATTGTTATGGGGTAAATGAAAAAGATAGAGAAGAAATAAAACAAAACAGAATCTCACAGCGGAAGGATAAAATATAATAATCAAATATACAGTTCATGAAACTGTTTTACAAAATAATTTATTTTTCTTGTGCAATAAATATCAGAGCTACACATACCAATACAACAATGCAGCGGAATTAAATGGTGTAGTGCACTAGTATAAATAATAATAATACAAATCTTCGTCTTCCTCCTCCAAAGCTAAATCTTCAAATCCTGAAACGCGTGGACTGACCCGAGCGAATTTGAAAAGACAAAAACACTCGAGTCAGAACTAAAAGATCTTATGTAAGTTAAATTTTACAGAAATAAATATGAGTACTGTAACTTAAGAGATGCTCGGGATTTACATCTCCTAAGGATCCGTTAAACTATTTACTATGTAGTATATTGCGCTATTATAATAGTGTCTAATTGTAAAATAAAATTACTTTTAAATAGCGTTAAGGCTTTACATTTTCCACCTTAACACAGAATATATTCCCATAGTCTATACAGTATCGTAATCTCCCCCGTACTGGGCGTCGTCAGAGGGCACTCCATAGGTATGATACAAAACCAAAATCGTATAAGGCGCGATAGGGTAGGTGACACGGCACAACTAGGCAATGCCAGGGTAGATATACCAATTACGCTTCCGGGTCGATGGTAACGCGTAGCCGCAGCTACCGCCCACCTCGAACAAACTCCCCCAAAATCAAAAATAGAAGTGGCCACTGAATCAATCCAAAGTCGAAGTATAATATCGAAGAGGAGTGTCCGATCAGAGGAACGACCTCATTAACCCGTCAATCGCTCCTGTTTTAGCCACCTTATGCCAACTCACGGGAGTCGGGTCCACGTATTTACCTTACAGGAAACGTCGCCCCAACCTACTTCATTCTGGAATCTCCACCGCGTACACGGTTAGTCAAAGTGGTTTTCGGTATCGACAGAGAGTATGTCCATATCCGATCCCGGTCTCTTTGCCAACCAATCGTTATTATAACACCGCGGTCATTTAAAAATAGTTGATACTTTAAAACCAGAATATAATCCATTTCAAAACCATAATATTACGATATCATTTCTTCTTTAAAACCCAAAACGATTCATTTTGATATTATTTTTATAAAACCCAAATCAATGATATCATTTCCCAAATATAAATCTTTTCCAAAAAAATTTGCCACTTATAAAATTTATAACTCCCTGTAACCAAATATTTGAGTATTAACTTTCAACATAATACTTCGAAATTCATAGTTTTTAAAACCATTACTTTCAAAACTAAATGGTTTGGATATTCAACAATATATAAAATAAGTGATTTAACTTTATAGTTACTTTGTAAAGAAATATTTCTCGTGGCTTTACAATACATTTCTTTATTTAAAGTTAAAACCAAAATTTAATATCGCTTCAAGTTCCAAAACCATTTCAATAAATTCATATATATACGTATATCCATTTTGAGTATAAATATTTCAACTAAAGTTGGATTTTATTCTTTCAAATCAAATGTTCTATTAATTAGCCTTGAATATTCACATAGAATCCATAATTTATAAGACTTCAATTTCTAGTAATAAATTATATATATTTTCCAATTCAAGTTATACTAGAATATTCATTTAATTTATTTTGGGAAAAATCCAATTATAAATATCATATCTTAAAATTTCCAACTTAACATTTAAACATAGGATATACATTATCAAACTCCATTTACTAAATTTCCTTCCATTTTAATAAAGAGATTTATACACCTTTTTATTTCAAATTTTTCAACTTCATATGTATATAAATATGGAAGAAAACATTTATTCAGTATAAAATTTAAGATTTTTATAAACCGTATTCCATCCAAACCATAGAAATCACATTAAAAATAGTTATATATAGACCGCGGTGCCTGTATATAGTTTTCTATCCTATGGTCAAGTGATACGGATATTTATCATTTCAATCCGCAATTTAAAAAAATAAAACTGCGGTTGTATATCATTTCAAACCGCAATCCCGAATGAAATCTAAATGCATACTAACTTGCAGTTTAATGATATCCAAATAAAACATTCATTCAACAACACATCCATCATCCAATCACAACATCGATCAATATCAATCAATAACAATTATATATATGATCATATATAGCAGGTGATAACTGGCAGTTTATTCAAATTAAATTTATCAACTATTAATCTAACAGTTTATTCAGTAATAATTTATACAACTGTTAACTAGCAATTCATATGCAACAAAAATTTCCAACAGTCAATTAATACACAATAAATCAATTAAATTAACAGTTAAATTTAATAAAATGCAATTCAACAGATATGAATGAAATAAACATGCCAAATACTCATAAATAAATTTCTATTCATTTCTAAAATTTATTTAACAAACATAAAAGCTTCTAGTAATTGTGAGTGGGTCAAAACACTCACCTTTTGAATTTAAATCGAATGTAAATCCGATTTAAACCCAAAATTTGACGGTCTCTAAATTTATCCAAACCAGCGTCATCAGATCCGGAATTTAATTACGATCCTAACAAAAGAAATTTCGTGTGAAACGGAGTTCGTATGTGAAAGTTATCACAATTAAACGATTTGCAATTGAAATAAAAAAAAATTAAAAATAAACAAAACAAAAATAAAATACCGTGCCACATCCACCTTCCCTCGTGAAAAACGCATATGCTTCTTCTTGATTGCTAACTTTGTTCCGTAATTTTTCTTTTATTTCGATTTACTTTAATTTTCCTCCTTATTATATGAATGTATGTATTTTAAAAGCTTTGAAAGAAAAAGAAGATTTGAAAAAGAAGAATTGAAAAAAAATGATTAAAATAAGAACTGAAAACGGAAGAGAAGATCTAGATTTGAAAAGAAGAAAGTTTGAAATAGAAGTAAATTTGAAGAAGAAGAAGAAGAATATTTGAAGAGAAAGAAAAAAAAATTAAAATGAGAGATAATAAGGAGCTTTGAGAAAAACAAGAAAAAAAAGAAGAAGAAGAAGAAGAAGAAGAAGAATAGCATGGAGGCTAGGGTTAGAGTTAGGAGAAACAAAATGTAATAGAAGAATAAGAAGTAGGTTATTTATAAGGTTAGAGTTAGGTTTAGGGACAAATAGATTTGAAAGGAGAGGCTGCTATTAATTAGAAATAAAGTGAATATGAACACTTGGTATTGAAATATAGCAAATATGAACAGTCCCTTTTTTTTTTTTAAAGTAGCAGGTATTAAAAAGAGGTATTTATTAATTAGAAAGAAAATGAATATGGAGGGACAAAAATAAATGACACGTTTCGTTAGTTTGATTCTAAATTAATTAAGTGCTAGATACAGAAAAATTTGAATACATTATATATATATATATATTCATACTTTAACTGTGTGACAAAATTGCTAAACATACATCAAGTACGATTAATTGGTGACAATATATAGGAATAATCAACAATAAATGTGGATGCAATCACATAAGGATCTAATAGGGAAGGAGACAAAAGTAACAACGTTGATTAATTCCACTTTCCCACTTTAGCCAATCCAATTACAAAATTTAAAATTTTATAAAATTTCTCTCCTTTGATTTCTTAAACAATTTTAATAACTAACAACAAGTTCTATGTTAATTCAATCATTAATCATTTCGCCAATTACCAAATTAAATTTCAATTATTCGCAATAAATCAAATTATAAATTTTTCATTCCAATAAATAAAATAAATCTTGATTTTTTTTTTCTTCCATCCTTATTAATTCCACAACTTGTTCAATTTGAAAATCATTATCATACTTTCCAAATGTTACCTTAATTTAACACTTATGTAACGTATTATTAGATTCGTTGCAAGATTTCAATTTCAATCCCCATTTCTTAATATACTCAAATTCTGGACATTTTTATTTCCTTACCCATAAGTGTAACATTTATTGCCAATTCCATCCAAATTTAACAGGTAACCCTTAACAATGTTTTCAATCCAAAGGTTATACTTAAGTTTACGTTGTATTCTACAACTTATCATATTATGAAGAAAATTCACATTATTCCCCAATATTACCTTAATTCATATTAACTTAACATAAAATTTACTCTTCATTCTATTATTAACCTATTAGTATTAAATAGATGAAATTAACATTGGTTTTACACTCTATTACGTAGATATCCTTAAATTTTATCTAAGTTTATATTTACATAATATTCCAACATTAAATTTCATCCAATTTTTTTTTCTTCCTTTTTATTTTAATTAAATCCAATTTCCCTAAAGTTACATTCAAACAAGTAAATTTTGATTTCCAATCAATCATTATACTATAACATTCTTAACATTTTTTCATTACACTACTAAATTCTACCTTGATAAGTTTACGCTTCTATTGCTTTACTTTCACACTTCCGTTAAAATATAAATTAATTCTAAAGTAACGTTTATTGTTGACCCCGCCATTTTAATTACTCATATTTAGATGAACGTTATTTCAAATAAGTTCATTGACTCATTTAAATTAGGTAGTTTATAGTAGTTGTTATCCCACCCTTACAATTATTTCCTACTAACGTGCTACCAACTCCTTTAATTAAAATTTGAATTCCAAACCTTATTTAATATACTAAGTAAGATAAATAACATATATAGATTGCTACCAACTTTCCTTTTCTTGCATCTATGTGTTTATTACTTGACACACCAGTAAATATTACATATACACAAAATTCCGTTATCACTTGCCTAACAAGGTTATTATCACTTAAGATCTCACTACATTCACATTTTCACATTTTCATTTCCTAGTTTCTTTACTTTATTCTACATAATTTATTACAAATGGGATTTTCTTTGGTTTACATCTTATTTGTATTTAACATTTCTCAATCACCAATTCATTTCACTTTAACTGCGGTAAATTGGCGGATAAATTGAATTTGATTCCCAAAATCTAAATTAACAAGAAACAAGGGTAGGTAACATACAATAGTCATTACTCCAAATTCTAGTCACCTAAATAGTCTTTTATTCCTTGCAAATAAATGTTACTATTTATTTTCATAGTACAAATCTCAATGATTATCCCATTTTAATTTGCTTAGGCCATTTATTTCACTATACATATCTACATAAATGGGTAATTTATTCAATTAATTAAGTGTCAATTCTATTAAGCCCTGTTTATATCTTTATGCATTCTTCTATTACTTTACAAAAGGGAATAACTTTTAAACTCGTACACTTAATAACAAAACCGTTATAAATCCAATAAACTTCCAAATCCAAGTTTGTACACATTTTACACAACTATTATGATTTCTCACAAACGTTGAATTTATTAAATGACCATTTATTATAATTTAATTCCCTTAATTGAATCAAATGCTTATTATTATATATTCTTTTCATTCTACCATTCCTTCCCATTATAAATTCATTAACGTATTTACACATCTCTATCTTTCAAATATAAAATAACCAAACTGATTACAAACACTGTTTCTATCAATTTTCATAAGTTTGTTCAAAACTATACTTTTGTTTACATAAAATAAATTTTATGTTTCTATTAGTTTTCTTTTCCTTTCACTACAGGCATAAATTATTACTATCTACACTAATTACATCTTTGTATTAATGAACACCATTTAAGTTAATATTTATACTAACATTCACAAATTCAACATTTATTTGTTTCTTCAAAATTACTTTAAATCAAGTTGTGAAAAATTACATTATCCACATCTATTATCATAAAATTTTATAGTTACACTAAATTGCAACCACTATACCAAATTTCTACATTTATTTTTAACCAAATTAGAAATTATATTAATTCATTTTATTAAATATCATAAATTTAACGGGTCGTTACATTCCTTCATTTCCTTATTATTCAATACACCTGCCACTATTTCCACATTTTGGTTTTATTGCTTTCTTTTATTAAATACATGCCTCTTTTGGTTTTCCACTAGAGAACAAAACCAAAGTACATACAGATTTCTGCTCACACTTTCTCCTTTTTCCTCGTAAAATACAGAAACTTCAAAATTCCTAAATCCATAAATCCACAACTTCCCAAACTTCAAACTCCATCCCTTTTCTCTTCAAATGCCAAACTGCATCACTCCTCTCTTGCTTCATCTCTCTAAAAAAAATAAACTCAGTTTGTTCGACTTGCGTTGTCGTGATTTACTTTGCTATTTGATTGTTGCTATGGATAGGATTGGTTAGTTTGTCGTGTTTGGATTTTATCTAGAATCTATCAATTTGTGTTGTCAAAAACTCTCTAACCTCAAAAGGTGAGCAATCACTCACGATTAACATTTTTATTGTTAGGTAAATAACATTGATTGAAATGTTTGCTTTAGATATGAATATGTGATATATGTTGTTATGTTCCCTTGAACTTGTGTTATAACATTCACATGCACATGTTGTTTTATATGTCACAAATAGTATATTATGTTGATTTGATTGATTTCCACATATGTATGTTAAATATGTCACATATGAGATGTAAAAAAAATGTTTTATGTTTGAAATTTTTTTTATGCCTTGTATTGAAATACGTCACATGTGCTTTGTAAAAAAAATGAGTTAGTTAATAAAATCATATGTTATACATACTATGTTAATAATATGTCACCTATGCTATGTGTAAATAATGTGTTATGTTCGAAAAAAATGAGATGCCATTTTATTTCACCTTGCAAGTTCCTTGTATATATGTCATGTTATATGTATATATATTATGTTAGTGTATGACACATCAGAATTTGAAATATTCACTTAAATTGTTTACGATATGTGACATATGTGATATGTTAGTTATGCATATGTATATATTAAGTTGTTAACTATGTACGCATGTTGATCATTGACATGTTATATTATTTATGTCATTATTGTCCTCACACTTCACGTTCTCTTTAACAAAATCACTTTGGATTGAAATGATGTACACCCGATATAAAACAACTTTGGGTTAAATAAATTGATTTAGAAATAAAATTGGAATATTGTAAGTTTGAATTTATGTTTGAACTTAAAATTATGAAATTGAAATTTAAACATTTTTTTATTTAAACTTGTTTGTTTTATAAGTTAATAGCTTTAATAGAAGAATTGAAATATGAAGTTAGATTTAATAATAAATCGATAGGAAATGAACATAAAGTCGGTATTTGAACTGAACCGATTTATAGTGTGAAAGATGATGTTTATTTAACCCTAAGAATTTCACTTATCGAGTTATCTGTACATTTCACTTGAGTTTACCTACTTATATAAGAATGTTAGTCCTGACTCGAGTGTTTTGTTTTACTTTACGCTCGGGTCAGACCAAGTATTTCAGTTTAGCGAAGACATTTATTTCTGAAGACGAAGACTGAGTCGAGGACCTTATCTACTATTATTATGGCAATTGTTTATTCTGCCTGAAAAGGTGTAAATTCTGATTTTGTTGAAAATAGTTTCATGAACTATTTATGTAATTATTTTTTTTGTATTATATTTCATCCTTCCGCTGCGAGATTCTGTGTTTCATTTTTCCTCCTTTTATTTTCTTATTTACCCATAAACAATCCTCCCTTTTGAATGGTTTGAATTAGACATGTGTAGTTTATTGTCGATTTAAACCGTCCGAAAAGGTAGGTCGTTACAGTTGGTATCAAAGCTTTGGTTTAGGCACACCTTAGCCTTTTGGGGTTTAACTCATTAGGGATAGGGTAGTAATACGTAGAATGAGTTGTTTGATTGTATATATGAGAGAGCATATTTGTTAGTGTTATAAAAATGTATTGTATAAATTTTGAAATGAAATTATTTTTCCTAATATTATATGATATATATATATAATATGTTATGAATAATATAGTTATTTGTAATGTGCTTGATTTATGAAATGGTAATATTTAATTATTATCATTTTTGTTGATTTGTTTTATTTAATCAAATTGTAAACATTGTTGTCGATTGAATTAATGGACTAAACATTAGTTTAATAATGGTGTATTAAAGAGAATAAAATGAATATTTGGATATTTTGGATAATTGAAACCTTTTGAATTTTGTGAATTTTGTTGTGAATTTACATTAGTTTAATAATGTTGTGAATAATGGATATAATGGTGTATTAAAGAGAATAATGGACTAAACATTAGTTTAATAATGTTGTGAATTTTGTTGTTTGTTGACATGTAGTTTCAACTAATAAAAAAATGGAATATTTGGATATTTTGGATAATTGAAACCTTTTGAATTAATATATGAGTGAAACTTGATAAGTGGGTTGAATTATATAGTTGAATTGTTAACCTTAATTTTAAAGCAAGTAAAACAAGGTTTAATTTGTTATATCTATGTTTGGTAAATGAATAGAATTGGGGTATACATTTTGGCATGTAATGTAATAATATACAAGTGTGAACTTTAAGCCTTGGGATCTTTAAATTGAAATTGTGATTAAGGAAATGTTGTAAATGAGATTAAATTGAAAAAATCTGTTTATAAACTTAATTAACATTTATGAAACGTGTCATAAATAAATTGAAAGGTAAAGTTGAAACTAAAAGGAATAGGCAAATATGAATTAAAATTGAAATGGCTACAAATAAAGGCATGATTTGTAAATTATTATGAAATAAATGGATGTTGCAATAAATGGTTATAAATAAAGTTGTGATAACTTTAAACTCGAAAAATATCTTATACAAAAGAATTAAGATTAATTAATTGGTTATAAACGTAAGAAAATTCCTTATGAAATAATTTGCAAATAAATGTAGTATAAATGAGAAATATTACATGTGAAATGAATATAATTTAAATTAAAGATAAATATAAGCAATATTATGAGAATAGATATATTAATGTTTATATCAAAAGGAGAAATTCTATTAAACAAATATGAAGTATGATTTTATTCTATATATAGAAGTTTTAAATGGATTTGAAAATTTAAGGATTTTATAAGAAATTAGATTTATATAAAAATGATTTATAACTGAAGGGTTCCGAATTTGAAATTTGAGAGATTGAACTCTGGTATTTTGGAAATTGGTTTTAAGATTTTGAAAATATATAATAATATGATTGAAATTATTTTTCGAATAAGAAATGTTCAAATGACTTTAAATGGGTTCCAATGATTTTGAAAAAGTTTCAAAGAAGTTTTCAAGGAAATAGAAGTCCAGAACTCACTTATGTCTTTGGAAAATAATTTCGGTGATGAGTGCACGCATCATCGACATGGATTTTCGAATTTCAAAGTGAGGGAGAGGCCACTTTAATAGCTTCGCTATGCAAGCGATTTTGTAAAACCAATTTTGATTTCAAATTCTGGAGTATAGTTTGATATTTTCGAAAGATATATGTATATATTTGAAACAATTTAAAGTAAGCCCAGCATTCAGTCCTCGAGTTTCGAATTCTGGTTTGGTATAAACCTATCTTTTGGAAATTAATTTATTGATTGGTTATTGATTTCCAACTCTTGAATTGGAAATTTGATTTCTCCAACTATTTTGAATGCTAGAACACTTCCAAATCAAGGTTTAAGTTTCAAAGCTAAGAAATTTCGAAAGTATAAATCATTTGATATTGTATATATGTTTAGTTGGTATATTTAAGTATGAAGTAATGTGATTTAAATAAGTTGAACTATACTGATATGAAACTTAGTTTGAAATGTTTGAATAAAATTTAGTTTAAATGTTTTAACTTAGTATCATCTTTTATAAAATCATAAATATAGAGTAATAGTTTTCAGAAAGGTAAATTGTATATTTCGAATACAAATAAATAGTTCAAAGGTTTTAAAGGGATGGTTATAAATTTGGAAATCATTTGGGTATAATTGATTTTAGAAAATATTTGGTTTCGAAAAATAAGATTTAGAATTTAAAACCCAGTATATATATGATGATTTTGGAAATGAATTTGATTGACCTAAATTATGTTGATTTGGGAACTAGGATTATTTCTAAACCTGTTATTTGGAAATTTTGGAACTGAAGATATTATATATGGAAGAAATAATTTGGTGAAATCATATATGATTTTGAAACCGAAATGATATTGAAAGAAATTGAAATTGAGAACCTTGTTTTACTAAATACTTGATTTGGGAGTTATCGAACTTATATAAAATTGATTTGTATAAGTATGAAGTTGATTTGAAAACCATTGATTTGGAAAGGTACTCAATTTGAAAGGTGTAATCTTGTATAGGCGAAGTATATACAAGTGTGAGTTGATATACTATTGATTTTGGAAAGTATTCGATTTGAAAATGAAATCTTATATATAATGGACTTTATATAAGTATGATATTTGAAAGTGATTTGAAAAAGGTACTATATGATATATATTTTCGAAGTAATGATATGGAAAGTGCCTTCTGCTTGATATCCGCTTTGTGGCCACATTGTGAATTCATTCTATCGATATCATTCTCTCTGATTTTGGTTTTCTGGATGTGATACTCGAGTGTCCTACAGTGGCGTAACCCATGGTTTCTCTTTTCTTGGTGCGACTACGTAGCGTAATTCACCTGGCTAAGATGGCCCAGGGGTACGGATGTTTCCTGGGGGATTCAGGCGTAACCATTGTGTATCCTGTGATCTACGTAGGTCGTTTTTACTAGCGAAATCCGCAGGGCTGAGAAAGCTTACGGATACGGATGTTTCCTAGGGGATTCAGACATAACCATTGTGTATCTGCGGTCTACTAGTCATTATGGTGAAATCCGCAGGGCCAAGAAAGCTTACGGATACGGATGTTTCCTGGAGGATTCAGGCGTAACCTTTGTGTATCTGCGATCCATGGTTGGACAAATGGTTTGGTTGAGTTGTTTGGATTGTACTTTCCATAACGGTTTTGAAGGTTTTCTAAGTATTTTCACTGGGTTTTGAAACAAGTCTACTAAATAATTGAAGAATTCTAGCTTTGCGCCTGATCAACGCATGGCCAGAGTCTGCAAGAACGAGGATAAACTTGTTGAAACATCGAGTTATAGAAGTATTTTCGAAAGGAATTTTTTTCGATATAAAGGTATTTTATTATAATGGTATTTCCAACAAAGAAATTTTGTATTGGATTAACTATTCGTGCCCGATACTATTCTTTTGAATCTACCTTATTTGCTCAGTTTATTTATTCACATGTATTCTGTTTTTCCGAATCTACCTTCTTTTCCTTATTGACTATATCCTTTTATAAATATTGTTTATTTATATACTACGTTGTTTAATAGAAAATTTTAGTGTTATAAATATTTTAGAAGTAATTAATTAAATAAAAAATATTTAAAGTAAATGATTATTGATTTATTAATAATATTTGAAAAGTATCTTGAGATAAAATTTATAAACTTATGAATTATGGATTAATGTTTTCAATAACTTCTTTGTAAATATAAGTAATGATGTAAATAATTGTTTTCAGATAGTTTTCATATATTTATAAAGGTGTTATTTAAACATATAAATGATATTTGTAAAGGAAGTAGGAAATTTTACAAATGGGTTTTGAAAAATATGAATATTTCAGGTAAAATTTATATCGTTTCAAATTAATTGTTAATTTTAACTTTCAATCTATATATATTTCTGGTTGTTCTATTCTCCTACCTCTTTCCTTTTCGAGGACGAAAAGTTTCGAGTGGGGGAGAGTGTAACGACCCGTATTTTTAGAAAAAAAGAAAATTCAAATTTTAGAATTTAATACAGTAAGAAATTAGAAATTTATGATTTTAAATAAAATTTACTTTGAATTATAACATCCCATTTTGATTTAATAAAGTGACTACAATTTTATGTGATTTCAAACATATGGTTTAATAAAAGTTTAATTGGATAGGTTTAATATTATGTAAAGCATGAAACCAATTTGTAATTAACTAGAATTGGGTTTTAATTGTAAATTAACTTCTAATCTACTTATAAATAATAAATGTATAATTATGTATTCAACTTATTTAAATTTTAGTATTGATTTTCGCTCGTCTTACTATCAACCTATTGAAATTAATTTGTTAATAAAATTTAGTAAATTGGATTTTACATAAAAGGAAAGAAGTATAAATTTTAATTTAATAAAACTTAATTAGTTAAGCTATTCAGGAATTGAGAAGATAAAGTTGAATTAATTAAAATTGTATTTAATTAAGAACTCTACTAAATTTAATCGAATATAAACTATTGAAGTTTGGTGAAATTATCAATAATAATAAATAAAAATATAAATTTTGTTGTTTGTATGTCATTGATACTATTTAAGCAAGTTGTTTTATAACTCTTATATGTAAACAACAATTCTACAAATGTATTAAGGTTACTATAAAAAAGATTTCAATTGTTTTAATTATCTATCCATTAATTATGTTCCGTTATAAATTCTAATGTTGAAATTTATTACCGTTAATTTAACTTGGAATCTTTGAATAAAAGGGAAAGAGAACTTAACTGAAATTAATGATGTTTAATGAAAGAAATGTACGTTTGTTAGGATCCGCTTTAAAGTGTTATTTTGAAATTAATTACAATTATGTCGATTTGGAATCTTTCAATATTAAAAAGGAAAAAAAAGAAATACATTAATTGTAACTAATGGATTTAACGAAAGAAACATATGTTATTGTTAAAATAAAAAAGGATGTTTTAATGAAAACAAAATGAATGTTATTGCCTTTAAAGTAAGCGTAATTTTATAAAAGAGAAAAATTGAATATTGATGCAACATTTTACGGTCGTTAAATAGTAGACTTTGATAGTATAGAGGTATAATGCTAATCGTAAAATTTAGAATAAATTAAATATTTTATGTTCATGATTGTGCACTGAGAAAAACACCGACTTTGATTTGAATTTGGTATCATGGTTCATCTTTTATTTTATGTAGCGGTGGTCCCCGTTACCTTGGTTGGTGTGTTTAAATTTTTTTTTCGTATGTTAATAAAACTTTTAAAGAGGCGTAAATTTGAGTTGATTTGGGATTAACAAAATTAATTTAATTGAAATACATTTCCATATTGGATTAATGTGGCATTATATTCATTTTGAAGTATGAAAGGTGATGTTCATCATGAATTCATATTCATGCACATTTCATATTCTATTGCTTTTTTTGCTAACCACTATCTCATTCATGTTTTTTTGCCTTGTTCACTTTCACATTTCAAATATTCACAAAAATACCTCTTTATTTCATAGAACTTTCATTTATCCTCTGTATATTCATTTCCATTTTTATTATTAGGTATACATTCTCCCACCTACTTTTATTAGGCTTAATTCTTATATACCTCTTGTATTTGCATCTAAGCATTTATTATTGCATATTACAGCTTTTAGTATTCATTCTTTTCATAACTTCTGCTTGCACTAATTCATCTATTAACAATTCATATTTAACGCATATGCATCATTCATGCTAACATGTTCATGTTTATATTTATTAAACATATAACCACATCGTTGGCTTACTGTATTTTTATATTCTTTTGTCACCTCCTCCTTTCGAAAACTATGTTGCTCCTCCAAATTTAATTCTTCTCATTCTCATTATTTTGTCTCATTCTTCCAACATTTATACCTTCTGCATGCTTTAAACAAAAGGAATACGCATGAGTACCTAATTTAGTGTTTTCCAATCCTTTCCCTAGGAATTTGGTAATATGAGCCAATAAATGTTTTATTTTATATATTTTCTTATTAAATTTGTATGCATATATATATATATATACTATTTTATTAATATTTCATTACACTTGAATTTGAGTTTCAGATCATCTTTTATTTTGTGTAATGTTACATTGGTTGTTGTAGTCAAATTTATTTATTATATGTTAATTTTGTTTAAAACGGGTGTATAAAAAGTATATTTGGTGCTACTATATTTAATTGAGTGGAACATGTAATTAATTAAATCCTAAGTGGTCCCTTCATTTCCTTATTATTCAATACACCTGCCACTATTTCCACATTTTGGTTTTATTACTTTCTTTTATTAAATACATGCCTCTTTTGGTTTTCCACTAGAGAACAAAACCAAAGTACGTACAGATTGTTTCTCATTATTCTATCTAAAGCTTTCTTGTCAGGACACGATTTTTCGTTGCCGAAAAACCGAACACTGAGAGGGTTTTTTTTTTTTTTTAAGAAAAAAAAAGATTTTAAGAAAAGAAAGAGGTAGAAGAGGAGAGAAAGAAAACAGAACAGGAAACAACAGAACAACAACAGAATCTCACAATTCGCAGCGGAACAACATATAATAATAAATGAATAATCTTTAAATAAAGGACTATATCAGTTATTACATTATCATCATATTACATCACATCATATCATCAGAGTGTATAACAACAACAACAAACAGTGCAGCGGAAAAAGAAATACTATATAAACTAGTAATACGCCATGCCATCCAGCTTGCCTCCAGCAACTCCAGAATATCCAGAATATCCTGATAAACCTAACTCTTAACTGCCCGTGTGGAAATTGGTGGGCACCCAGAGTTTAGGAAGGAAAACAATAAACTCCGAGTCAGTCATGTGACTGGTGTGAGAACTCAAAACAGTTATTTATCTTTAAAATCAAAATAGAGGAATATTTTTAAATTCAATTCGCAATGCTTTTTTAAAAATGAGACTACCATAAGGCCTCCCGCACACACACACAATGCAAACGCAGAATCGGAGGAGATTTCTCCTTATGATAGTCAAAGATGCTTGATACGCATTTAAAATAACATTTGATATTATTACTAGTGCATAGTGTAGAGAAAAATTCATTTCGAAAGTAGAATATAAATCTTAGCCAACATAGACATTTCGAACTATGCCTACTATAGCTACCATCCAAACAGTGGTGACCACCATAAGTGAATGGCAGGTTCTACAACTAATACCGTACAAGTTTCGTATTGGGAATTGGATTTCCAACGAATGATCAGGCCAAGGAACTTCCCATTGCCACATGAGAATGCCTCTGGATGGACATCCCCAAGAACCAAACCGGATCTCTACCAACACAAGGCCGGGTTACTCCTAACTGAGTAACAACTGACCGAATATGCCATCCCCCGGTCCTTTGGGACCTTTATCAACCGAGCGCTCGTAATCAATTCACACAATCATAAAGTGTTTTCAACATGAGTAAGTATCTGGGCTCCATACCATGACACCACCCTTTTCCAGAAGGAAATGGACACATCCTAAAGGGTGCTACCCCTCATAACCTTGCTGCTTCTTTCCTGTTTTGACCATTCACGGGATGTGAGGCTCGACGAATTCACGTCCACAAAAACATACTTTATACAAAAGCCATGCTTTGGGTCAACAAATGATCAACACAATGATCACAAGGATAGACGATCAAATAAATGATCCTATCGCAAATAATCAACACAATGATCATTTCAGCATCACTCAGCATGTCACATTACCAAACTGGGAATATATCGCTGATAACTTCAACTATATAACCCCTGAGCTCGTACGTCTCAGAGAAGGGTGTTAAGCTAAAAGAATAAATTCTCCGCCACCACAGAAATATATTTGAGAGAAATCGGCTTTATATCTCAACTTGTAATGTCAGACATACAATCCATACAAGTCTGTTCCGGGCTCGAACAGAACCGAAGGCACTTACAAAGAAGTCCTTGCAATCCGGATATTCACAATCCTGATCGGATTTCCCATCACATATGGAGTCTCTATACCGGGGACCAGTCGATGCAAAGACATTCGACAAGAAACCCTCTCGTTTTCAAAAATATCCGGTCTTCAACACCGGTCTTCGAATGCAATTCATAACGACGTATCACATATTCGGAATGGGTTATACGACCCCATGGTCCTTTCCCGGTTAACCCGAATAGTGAGCGCTTATTTTAAAAATAAGTGTGGCATCCAATTCAAGCAATCACAGCAATTACTCATTCAAGGGTAAATATTGATAGTCGGTTATTTAACTATCAATAAAGATGCGCCACATCATCAGATTCCAAATAATTTTCCAAATTATTTATTTTTCCAAAAATATCTATACTAGATATAAAATCTCAATACTTCAAAAATAAACTAATGTTTATTTTGAAATCAATTTCCCTTTTTCATTTATAAATTCTATAGTGAATTTATATATCATATTTTCTATTGATTTACTGTTTCAATAGATTTTAATTATTAAATTCCAATTTATCTTCAAAAAGATAAATTCTTAAAAATATTCCATTTCATATTGGAAAAGTAATTCCATACTTACTCTAAAAATAAGTATTCACAAATCTTATTTATTTTCAACAATTTGAAAAATATTCAATATACTTAAACCATAGTCAAGTATATATTTCATTCTTTAAGGAAATCATTCTTTTATTCACATTTATTTGGGTCAAAACGAATGTTGCGTAAAACATCGTTACGACAACCCAAAAACACTAGTATAGAGATTCGAAATTAAAATAGATATATAAATCCCAATACTATTCAAAAACATTTCCTTTCGGAAATTATTTACTAAAACAACAGTGTTATAGTCCATTATTTCTTTATTTTCTCGAAAACGTCTAATTCAACAATGAATGTTGAAATCTATGTTTTCAATACTCAATACATTTTTGAAACATTTCTAAATCGTTTTAAATTCTGTTTAAAACATGCTTTCCCAAAATATCCATTTTTAATTAATAATATATTCACTGTTCAAAAACGTGAATATAACTCCTTTAATAAACTTCTATACTCAATTGATCAAATTCAATTGATTTCGAATTTATAAACAAGGTTTATAAATTCTATTCCTTTTTATAAATTCCGATTTATAAATTTCCTTTATCAATCCAATTCAATTTTATAAACCCATTTACATATACCAAAAGCTATATTATAAGTTGAATACTTATAATATAAATTATTTACCCAAATCGTTCCTTTGAACTTCATAAATCTTGAATCTTATTACTTATAAGTTTTCTTAATAAATTTCCTATTTCCAACTTATCAAATTCAATTTGATTTCGGATTTATAAAACAACGTTTATAAATCCCATTTATAATTTTATAACTTCTATTTATAAAAACCAATTTATTTACAAATTCCCTTTATATTTCACTTTGATACCAAATTCCGATTCATAAGATAATTTCTTATAAATCTTTTATTTTATAAAATCTATTCATTCTCTAATCTCACAATTTATAAATTTATAAATTTTCATTTACTTATAATAACCATTTATATTTCACTTTATAACACTTATAAAAACTCGTTTTATAATTCCAATATTTTTAAATTTATAAGTATCAATTCTATAAATTTGCTAACTATTTCAAGATTCCCATTTCGCTTCCATTTCACAAAAATCTTAAATTCTAGAACTCGAAAAATTGAAATTTTAAATTTATTTAAAATGAATAAATTCAAAATTTTAAATAAAACATAACTTGAAAAATCGATTTAAAAATCCCTTTAAAATCAAAAATCGTTATTTTTAACTTTAAAAACGAATCCGATGATGCCACAGCATCAATTGGTCAATCACTACACAAATATCATATATCGATATGATATTCACAATCATTAAAAATATTTATAAACAAATAAATATTTGTGAGGGGTCCAGTTGGATCCCTCCAACCTGTTTCCCTGCATCCACAGAGTTAGCACAATACCCATTCCACTTCGAGGTGGAATATCGCGGTATATGGGATTTTATAAAATATATATCCGCTTACTAACGGCGCATAGGGTCTCATCCGCTAAAAAGAAATGCGGGAAATCAATCAACTGCAATATATACATATGCCAATATATATATATTGCTATATATATAATATAATACCAATTCCACTTCGAGGTGGAATATCGCAGTATATGTGTGTAATAAATAACCTCCGCTTACTAACGGCGTATAGGGTCTATTCACATCCAATATATATATATAACAATCATCATTCAAACATTCAATCAACACAGTCAATCAATTTTAAATTTAACTATTAAAATTTAAATAAACAATAAAATTCCTTTTGAGTGAGAAGTTCTCACCTTTGCTTTTATTAGCAATCCAATTTTCCTCTTGACTCGATTTTCTTGATTTATACCTAGTATAAATATTTACACAATTTATTAATATTCGAAATAATCGAATAATAAATTTTCGTTTAAAAATTTCGATTCATCGGTGCTTTTATTTTAATAGTTAAATTAACTGATAGTTTCGTTTCAAACCAATTTCTCGTTTAATAAATTTATTTAAACTAAAAATTTTGTTTTAAACAAATTTTCTTCTTTAAAATTTTATTTAACAAAAATTTAAATTTCTTTTAATAAACTTTATTAACTAACTCCTTTTAATTTCAAACATGTTATTCTTAACAATTTGTCTAATCCAAATTTAATTTCAACTAAACTTACTTAAATAAATTAAGTTAACAAATTATCCCTTTTTAAAATAATTCTAACTAGAAATTTCTTATTGAACTTAATTTCCTTTTATAAATTTTAAATCAACTAATCTTTCCTTAAATAAATTATTTTCTTTGGTTAATAAATTTATTTTAACTAAAGGTTACAATTTTTTTAAAATTAAATCCCTTCTTAATAAATTGTTTCAAACAATTCTTTTTTTAATACTTTGTTTTTAACAAAAATTAAACTCAAACTATAATTTTTTTTTTATAAATTCAAATTTTGTCAAACAAATTTAATTTCTATTTAAATAAATTTTATTAACTAACTATTAATAAATATCATTTTTTTTCTAAACATAATTTATTTGGAAACTGTCCATATATATGTAAATTAATTTATGTTTACATTTTCTGTTTTTACTGTTTATTTTTAGAACCCAAAATATATATATATATATATATATAAAACTTATTTACAGTATATTTTTCATTTCATTTTTTTTTTATCAGTACTGATACGAAAAAAAAAACGAATAAATAAATTTACCTTTACTGTATTTGAAATCCCCCAAACTCGAACTCGAGTTCCCTAGCTTGCTGTCGTCTCGACCATGCTCGCGAGTCGCCGCCTCATGTCGCGCGTGCACACGCGGCCCTGCCTCCTCCATCGATTCCAAATCGAAGCCGAAGTCGCTCACGAGTTCGAGCCATCACCTCCAACCTCGCGTCGCCTCACGCCACCTGCCGAAGCCCTAGTCGCGATCCTCACTGCCCTCGAGCGTGCGCCGCCGTGCTTTCAATTTCCCACGAATCGCGAGCACCAAAAGAAGTCGCGACGCCTGCCTCGACCTCCCTGCGCTCGTGCTTCCTCCATTCTGAATCGCGGCAACCATTTTTTTTTTGTTTAAATTTTTTTTTTTTTTTGATTTGAAGGCAGGCTTCGGCCATTGTTTTGAACGAGTGGAAAAGGGTTTTGTTTCGTGAATTTCTGATTTTAAATCGTGGAGGAGCGACCATTTATTTGTTTTGATTTGCCTTTTGAAAAACTGAAGAGAGGGAGGAAGATGATATTTAAAATAGACTAAGGCATGTTTATCACGATTTCTATCGTGATTTCTGCGTGATACTCGGCACGGTTTTAGGAGCGATTATAGGGAAGCGAACGTGTGTATTTTGACTAAGTTTAAATTTAAATTTAAATTGAATTCGATTTTATTTCAATGCGTTTACACGCCGTGTGATCACATATCAACTTCAAAAATTACGAAATTTGAAATCCTTGAATAATTCAATATTCCGGACCCAATGGGACTGGTTTCGTCGAATTCCGAGACTGTGCCTCGGACGGCTATTTTTTAAATTCAATTCAAACGATAAAATTTCAAAACTGAACGATTCACTTTCAATTTCAATTCTGAAGCTTCTATTATCTTCAATATTATCAATACGAATTTTACAAGCCTTCGAAATATTTTTAATCGGCTTAAAATTGAAGATTCAAATTTTTATTCAACTTTCAATAGATTAAATTCTATAATTTAATCGTCATATTTAAAGTTATATTGAAAATTCAATCCAAACCATTATTCAAATATTTAAAATAAATTAAATATTCCTAATTTAAATTGTTTAAAATTCAGGGTCGTTACAATCTTCCCTCCTTAAAAGAATTTCGTCCCGAAATTACAAGTTAAGAAGAATGCCCTTATCCCGTCCATTATTTTTCACAATCCAAATAATTTTATCAACTTACCAACCTAAATCTTTTACTAGAGATTCATTATCTTTTCAACTAGCTTTCCAACTTCATTTATAGGTTCCAAACAACATTGTTTTACTAAACAATTCAAGTTTAAATTCAAATTCAAATTTCAAACTTTCAAATTTTTCTCAAAAATTTTCTAACGCCCTAAATTTTCGAAAAATTTCGCCAGCGTTTCCTTTGCGCGGCTCGATCGGTACGACTACAAAATGGCACCACGGCCCCTCAGAATCAAAAAGAAAAGAGAAAAGCCAAGTGGCTAGAGAAGAAAGTCATCAAATCTCATATTAAAATTGAAATACGTACCTTTTTGTCGAGCAATTCAATTTTATCTTTGAAATCAAAATTTCCATTCCTTTATATACCTGTATAACCTGCTAGTAGTAGCATCCAAATCTAACATTCAAACCATTTTGCCAATTCCATTGCAAAATTTCCAATATATGCTTCTTATACGTTTTTACTTCATTGTTGAAGTTATATATTCATTCTCATTCAATTTCACGTTTCGATTCAATTCACAATTTCAATTCTATTTGAATTCAATTCACAATTTAAATTCTATTTGAATTAAATTCTAAATTCTAAATATTGAATTCTAACAATTAACTTTTATTTAGTAATTCATTTTACTATCTTAAATTAGTTTCATTCACTAATTCATTTCAATTTCCATATTCAAGTCATTTCATTTGAAATTATTTCACAAGTGAATAAATTATCAAGTTAATTTACTTGAATTCAATCCATTTTATTTAATTCCATATACTAATGATAATAATTCAATATTATCACTTCCTAACAATCATGCAACCATATCCTATAATAATTCATAAAAAATCATTTCTTTTATTTATACAAAATAGTCTTGGGCAAGATTATTTCTTTTTTTTTTTTTTTTTTTTTTTTTTTACCCGATTCAAAAACAATTTTTATATTCACTAACAAATACGCGCTCATATCTATTATTACACTCAAACTCATTCTAGAGTACTGCTGACTCTATCTCTAACGAGTAATACCCAACAGAACCATGGTTGTCGCTTAACCAACAACTCTGATACCACATTGTCAGGACACGATTTTTCGTTGCCGAAAAACCGAACACTGAGAGGGTTTTTTTTTTTTTTTAAGAAAAAGAAAGATTTTAAGAAAAGAAAGAGGTAGAAGAGGAGAGAAAGAAAACAGAACAGGAAACAACAGAACAACAACAGAATCTCACAATTCGCAGCGGAACAACATATAATAATAAATGAATAATCTTTAAATAAAGGACTATATCAGTTATTACATTATCATCATATTACATCACATCATATCATCAGAGTGTATAACAACAACAACAAACAGTGCAGCGGAAAAAGAAATACTATATAAACTAGTAATACGCCATGCCATCCAGCTTGCCTCCAGCAACTCCAGAATATCCAGAATATCCTGATAAACCTAACTCTTAACTGCCCGTGTGGAAATTGGTGGGCACCCAGAGTTTAGGAAGGAAAACAATAAACTCCGAGTCAGTCATGTGACTGGTGTGAGAACTCAAAACAGTTATTTATCTTTAAAATCAAAATAGAGGAATATTTTTAAATTCAATTCGCAATGCTTTTTTAAAAATGAGACTACCATAAGGCCTCCCGCACACACACACAATGCAAACGCAGAATCGGAGGAGATTTCTCCTTATGATAGTCAAAGATGCTTGATACGCATTTAAAATAACATTTGATATTATTACTAGTGCATAGTGTAGAGAAAAATTCATTTCGAAAGTAGAATATAAATCTTAGCCAACATAGACATTTCGAACTATGCCTACTATAGCTACCATCCAAACAGTGGTGACCACCATAAGTGAATGGCAGGTTCTACAACTAATACCGTACAAGTTTCGTATTGGGAATTGGATTTCCAACGAATGATCAGGCCAAGGAACTTCCCATTGCCACATGAGAATGCCTCTGGATGGACATCCCCGAGAACCAAACCGGATCTCTACCAACACAAGGCCGGGTTACTCCTAACTGAGTAACAACTGACCGAATATGCCATCCCCCGGTCCTTTGGGACCTTTATCAACCGAGCGCTCGTAATCAATTCACACAATCATAAAGTGTTTTCAACATGAGTAAGTATCTGGGCTCCATACCATGACACCACCCTTTTCCAGAAGGAAATGGACACATCCTAAAGGGTGCTACCCCTCATAACCTTGCTGCTTCTTTCCTGTTTTGACCATTCACGGGATGTGAGGCTCGACGAATTCACGTCCACAAAAACATAATTTATACAAAAGCCATGCTTTGGGTCAACAAATGATCAACACAATGATCACAAGGATAGACGATCAAATAAATGATCCTATCGCAAATAATCAACACAATGATCATTTCAGCATCACTCAGCATGTCACATTACCAAACTGGGAATATATCGCTGATAACTTCAACTATATAACCCCTGAGCTCGTACGTCTCAGAGAAGGGTGTTAAGCTAAAAGAATAAATTCTCCGCCACCACAGAAATATATTTGAGAGAAATCGGCTTTATATCTCAACTTGTAATGTCAGACATACAATCCATACAAGTCTGTTCCGGGCTCGAACAGAACCGAAGGCACTTACAAAGAAGTCCTTGCAATCCGGATATTCACAATCCTGATCGGATTTCCCATCACATATGGAGTCTCTATACCGGGGACCAGTCGATGCAAAGACATTCGACAAGAAACCCTCTCGTTTTCAAAAATATCCGGTCTTCAACACCGGTCTTCGAATGCAATTCATAACGACGTATCACATATTCGGAATGGGTTATACGACCCCATGGTCCTTTCCCGGTTAACCCGAATAGTGAGCGCTTATTTTAAAAATAAGTGTGGCATCCAATTCAAGCAATCACAGCAATTACTCATTCAAGGGTAAATATTGATAGTCGGTTATTTAACTATCAATAAAGATGCGCCACATCATCAGATTCCAAATAATTTTCCAAATTATTTATTTTTCCAAAAATATCTATACTAGATATAAAATCTCAATACTTCAAAAATAAACTAATGTTTATTTTGAAATCAATTTCCCTTTTTCATTTATAAATTCTATAGTGAATTTATATATCATATTTTCTATTGATTTACTGTTTCAATAGATTTTAATTATTAAATTCCAATTTATCTTCAAAAAGATAAATTCTTAAAAATATTCCATTTCATATTGGAAAAGTAATTCCATACTTACTCTAAAAATAAGTATTCACAAATCTTATTTATTTTCAACAATTTGAAAAATATTCAATATACTTAAACCATAGTCAAGTATATATTTCATTCTTTAAGGAAATCATTCTTTTATTCACATTTATTTGGGTCAAAACGAATGTTGCGTAAAACATCGTTACGACAACCCAAAAACACTAGTATAGAGATTCGAAATTAAAATAGATATATAAATCCCAATACTATTCAAAAACATTTCCTTTCGGAAATTATTTACTAAAACAACAGTGTTATAGTCCATTATTTCTTTATTTTCTCGAAAACGTCTATTTCAACAATGAATGTTGAAATCTATGTTTTCAATACTCAATACATTTTTGAAACATTTCTAAATCGTTTTAAATTCTGTTTAAAACATGCTTTCCCAAAATATCCATTTTTAATTAATAATATATTCACTGTTCAAAAACGTGAATATAACTCCTTTAATAAACTTCTATACTCAATTGATCAAATTCAATTGATTTCGAATTTATAAACAAGGTTTATAAATTCTATTCCTTTTTATAAATTCCGATTTATAAATTTCCTTTATCAATCCAATTCAATTTTATAAACCCATTTACATATACCAAAAGCTATATTATAAGTTGAATACTTATAATATAAATTATTTACCCAAATCGTTCCTTTGAACTTCATAAATCTTGAATCTTATTACTTATAAGTTTTCTTAATAAATTTCCTATTTCCAACTTATCAAATTCAATTTGATTTCGGATTTATAAAACAACGTTTATAAATCCCATTTATAATTTTATAACTTCTATTTATAAAAACCAATTTATTTACAAATTCCCTTTATATTTCACTTTGATACCAAATTCCGATTCATAAGATAATTTCTTATAAATCTTTTATTTTATAAAATCTATTCATTCTCTAATCTCACAATTTATAAATTTATAAATTTTCATTTACTTATAATAACCATTTATATTTCACTTTATAACACTTATAAAAACTCGTTTTATAATTCCAATATTTTTAAATTTATAAGTATCAATTCTATAAATTTGCTAACTATTTCAAGATTCCCATTTCGCTTCCATTTCACAAAAATCTTAAATTCTATAACTCGAAAAATTGAAATTTTAAATTTATTTAAAATGAATAAATTCAAAATTTTAAATAAAACATAACTTGAAAAATCGATTTAAAAATCCCTTTAAAATCAAAAATCGTTATTTTTAACTTTAAAAACGAATCCGATGATGCCACAGCATCAATTGGTCAATCACTACACAAATATCATATATCGATATGATATTCACAATCATTAAAAATATTTATAAACAAATAAATATTTGTGAGGGGTCCAGTTGGATCCCTCCAACCTGTTTCCCTGCATCCACAGAGTTAGCACAATACCCATTCCACTTCGAGGTGGAATATCGCGGTATATGGGATTTTATAAAATATATATCCGCTTACTAACGGCGCATAGGGTCTCATCCGCTAAAAAGAAATGCGGGAAATCAATCAACTGCAATATATACATATGCCAATATATATATATATTGCTATATATATAATATAATACCAATTCCACTTCGAGGTGGAATATCGCAGTATATGTGTGTAATAAATAACCTCCGCTTACTAACGGCGTATAGGGTCTATTCACATCCAATATATATATATAACAATCATCATTCAAACATTCAATCAACACAGTCAATCAATTTTAAATTTAACTATTAAAATTTAAATAAACAATAAAATTCCTTTTGAGTGAGAAGTTCTCACCTTTGCTTTTATTAGCAATCCAATTTTCCTCTTGACTCGATTTTCTTGATTTATACCTAGTACAAATATTTACACAATTTATTAATATTCGAAATAATCGAATAATAAATTTTCGTTTAAAAATTTCGATTCATCGGTGCTTTTATTTTAATAGTTAAATTAACTGATAGTTTCGTTTCAAACCAATTTCTCGTTTAATAAATTTATTTAAACTAAAAATTTTGTTTTAAACAAATTTTCTTCTTTAAAATTTTATTTAACAAAAATTTAAATTTCTTTTAATAAACTTTATTAACTAACTCCTTTTAATTTCAAACATGTTATTCTTAACAATTTGTCTAATCCAAATTTAATTTCAACTAAACTTACTTAAATAAATTAAGTTAACAAATTATCCCTTTTTAAAATAATTCTAACTAGAAATTTCTTATTGAACTTAATTTCCTTTTATAAATTTTAAATCAACTAATCTTTCCTTAAATAAATTATTTTCTTTGGTTAATATATTTATTTTAACTAAAGGTTACAATTTTTTTAAAATTAAATCCCTTCTTAATAAATTGTTTCAAACAATTCTTTTTTTAATACTTTGTTTTTAACAAAAATTAAACTCAAACTATATTTTTTTTTTATAAATTCAAATTTTGTCAAACAAATTTAATTTCTATTTAAATAAATTTTATTAACTAACTATTAATAAATATCATTTTTTTTTCTAAACATAATTTATTTGGAAACTGTCCATATATATGTAAATTAATTTATGTTTACATTTTCTGTTTTTACTGTTTATTTTTAGAACCCAAAATATATATATATATATATATATATAAAACTTATTTACAGTATATTTTTCATTTCATATTTTTTTTTATCAGTACTGATACGAAAAAAAAAACGAATAAATAAATTTACCTTTACTGTATTTGAAATCCCCCAAACTCGAACTCGAGTTCCCTAGCTTGCTGTCGTCTCGACCATGCTCGCGAGTCGCCGCCTCATGTCGCGCGTGCACACGCGGCCCTGCCTCCTCCATCGATTCCAAATCGAAGCCGAAGTCGCTCACGAGTTCGAGCCATCACCTCCAACCTCGCGTCGCCTCACGCCACCTGCCGAAGCCCTAGTCGCGATCCTCACTGCCCTCGAGCGTGCGCCGCCGTGCTTTCAATTTCCCACGAATCGCGAGCACCAAAAGAAGTCGCGACGCCTGCCTCGACCTCCCTGCGCTCGTGCTTCCTCCATTCTGAATCGCGGCAACCATTTTTTTTTTGTTTAAATTTTTTTTTTTTTTGATTTGAAGGCAGGCTTCGGCCATTGTTTTGAACGAGAGGAAAAGGGTTTTGTTTCGTGAATTTCTGATTTTAAATCGTGGAGGAGCGACCATTTATTTGTTTTGATTTGCCTTTTGAAAAACTGAAGAGAGGGAGGAAGATGATATTTAAAATAGACTAAGGCATGTTTATCACGATTTCTATCGTGATTTCTGCGTGATACTCGGCACGGTTTTAGGAGCGATTATAGGGAAGCGAACGTGTGTATTTTGACTAAGTTTAAATTTAAATTTAAATTGAATTCGATTTTATTTCAATGCGTTTACACGCCGTGTGATCACATATCAACTTCAAAAATTACGAAATTTGAAATCCTTGAATAATTCAATATTCCGGACCCAATGGGACTGGTTTCGTCGAATTCCGAGACTGTGCCTCGGACGGCTATTTTTTAAATTCAATTCAAACGATAAAATTTCAAAACTGAACGATTCACTTTCAATTTCAATTCTGAAGCTTCTATTATCTTCAATATTATCAATACGAATTTTACAAGCCTTCGAAATATTTTTAATCGGCTTAAAATTGAAGATTCAAATTTTTATTCAACTTTCAATAGATTAAATTCTATAATTTAATCGTCATATTTAAAGTTATATTGAAAATTCAATCCAAACCATTATTCAAATATTTAAAATAAATTAAATATTCCTAATTTAAATTGTTTAAAATTCAGGGTCGTTACATTTCTGCTCACACTTTCTCCTTCTTCCTCATAAATACAGAAATTTCAAAATTCCTAAATCCATAAATCCACAAATTCCCGAGCTTCAAACTCCATCCCTTCTCTCTTCAAATGCCAAACTACATCACTCCTCTCTTGCTTCATCTCTCTTAAAAAAAGAAGAAGAAAACTCATTTTTTTACTTGCATTGTCGTGATTTGCTTTGCTATTGGATTGTTGCTATGGATAGGATTAGTTGGTTTGTCGTGTTTGGATTTCATCTAGAAATCTAATTTGTGTTGTCAAAAACTTTCTAACCTCAAAAGGTGACACATCACTCACGATTAACATTTTTATTAGGTAAATAACATTGATTGAAATGTTTTCTTTAGATATGATATATGTTGTTATGTTCCCTTGAACTTGTGTTATAACATTCACATGCATATGTTTTTTTATATGTCACAAATAGTATATTATGTTGATTTGATTGATTTCCACATATGTATGTTAAATATGTCACATGTGAGATGTAAAAAAAATGTGTAATGTTAGAAAAAAAAATTATGCCTTGTATTGAAATACGTCACGTGTACTTTGTAAAAAAATGAGTTAGTTAATAAAATCATATGTTATACATACTATGCTAATAATATGTCACCTATGCTATGTGTAAATAATGTGTTATGTTTGGGAAAAATAAGATGCCATGTTATTTCACCTTGCAAGTTCCTTGTATATATGTCATGTTATATGTTTATATGTTATGTTAGTGTATGACATATCAGAATTTGAAATATTCACTTGAATTTTTTAATATATGTGACACATGTGATATGTTAGTTATGCATATGTATATATTAAGTTGTTAATTATGCACGCATGTTGATCAGTGACATGTTATGTTATGTATGTTATTATTCTTCTCACACTTCAAGTTCTCTTTAACAAAATCACTTTGGATTGAAATGTTGTATACCCGATATAAAACTACTTTGGGTTAAATAAATTAATTTAGAAATAAAATTGGAATATTGTAAGTTTGAATTTATGTTTGAACTTAAAATTATGAAATTGAAATTTAAGCACTTTTTTTGATTCAAACTTATTTTCATTACAAGTTAATAGCTTTAATAGAAGAATTGAAATATGAAGTTAGATTTAATAATAAATCGATAGGAAATGAACATAAAGCCGGTATTTGAACTGAACCGATTTATAGTGTGAAAGATGATGTTTATTTAACCCTAAGAATTTCACTTGAGTTTACCTACTTACATAAGAATGTTAGTCCTGACTCGAGTGTTTTTGTTTTACTTTACGCTCGGGTCAGACCGAGTATTTCAGTATAGCAAAGACACTTATTTCTAAAGACGAAGACTGAGTCGAGGACCGTATCTACTATTATTATAGCAATTGTTTATTCTGCCTGAAAAAAAGTGTAAATTCTGATTTTGTTGAAAATAGTTTCATGAACTATTTATGTATTTATTTATTTTTATTCTATTTCATCCTTCCACTGCGAGATTCCATGCTTTATTTTTCCTCCTTTTCTTTTATTTTCTTATTTACCCCATTAACAATCCTCCCTTTTGAATGATTAAAATTAGATATGTGTAGTTTATTGTCGATTTAAACCGTCCAAAAAGGTGGGTCGTTACAGTTTAGCTTAGATTCCTTAATTCTCTTATTTTGTAAGTTCTGATTATTCAAATGTTTCATTTCATTCAAATAATTTGAAGATTATTAATTAACATAACTTAACAATTTTAAATACCGGGTTCATTTCAAATCATTTGAAACACATATATATATACACTTATATCTTTTGTATATCAAATTATACTTTTAGAGTTTAAACAAAAATCCGTTTATCAAAACAATTTCATAGCAAAGCTTCTCAAAAGTCCTCCCACTTTGAGACTTAAAAATGAATGTCAATGATGTTGCGCAATCATCACCGAAATTATTTTCCAACGATAGAAGATGGGAGTATTGAATAAATTCCCTTTCAAATTTATTTGAAAACAATTTGTATATGTATATACTTTTAAACAATACTGATTGTTTTCCAAACCTGGAAAAACTTTTTCATGAACAACAAATTTAAATTTCTCAAATTCTCAATTATATATTCATTTTACTTGCAAATTATATTTTTTAGATCTCATTTATATAGTTTCATTTTCTTATAATTATATAATAGCTAATAGTTTAGGAATATTGACTAATCAAACAATAAACGATAATGATCAATATTATCACTTCTAACAATCAATTCACATTATAAATACCATAATCATTTCTGAAAATTATTCCACTATATACAAAATATAATCAGGGTAAAATTATTTTATTTATGCAATTTCAAAACAATACTATGTCGAATTGCTCTGTTTAAGTCTTTAGAGGTCCCTATCAATAACGTTAATTACTCATATTGATCAGAATCCATAAGCCATTCAACAAATCGACCAACATAATATAAAACAATTTTTATATTCGCTAACAAATACGCGCTCATATCTATTCATACACTCAAACACATTCTACGGTGCTACTGACCCTATCTCTAATGAGTTACCCCTCAAAGCCAAGGTTATCGCTAAACCAAAGCTCTAATACCACCCGTGACGACCCACATTTCGAAAAGTTTAAATTGACAATAATCCACATATGTCCGACTTAAATAGTTTGGAACATAGATAGTCAATGAGATTAATTAAGAAAAATAAGAAAAGAAAAAGAAAACAAACAAAGAATCTCACAGCCAATGATAAAATATAATAATCAAATAAACAGTTTATGAAGCTGTTTATATTATACATTTGATTATAATTTATACAACATTTATCAGAGTTATATATACAATAGAACAAATAAAATAATGCAGTGGAACAAACAGTGATGGAATAAAACTAGTAATGATATACCAAATTTTTATCTTCGTCCTCCGAAGAATAATCTTCGATAAGCTGAAAAACTTAGGACTGACCCGATCATAATGAAAAGACAAAACACTCGAGTTAGGACTAAAATATTCTTATGTGAGTTAAATCGATATCACATATAACATGAGTGCTATGGCATCAGAGATGTTTACCGGGTTTCGCATCTCCTATCCAGTGTGTAAAGTGAATGCAATAACTCAATAGATGTTATGATATTTTCCTTCTCTTAAGGATTCGTCAGAATATTTATAAGTAGTAGAATACTCTATAACGTAATGTCTAATCAATAAAATAAATATTTTTCTTAGCGTTAAGGCTTTACATTAGTCACCCTTAAAACGTTTTAAGCATTGGTGTACAGTTTTCATTTGACACCACCAGTGGCACGTTGGTTGTGACGCCCCACCTCTATGCTCGCAATAACAAAGAGTATTAAAAGAAATACTGTCTGTTATCACGAAGAATAAGGCTGGATAGGAGCGGCCATCCGTAGTTAGGCCTTACACTAGTATTGGTTACCTCGATAGGAGTGATATATCTTTTAAATTTTTTCATCTCTTATTTATTTACTCCCATCGACCTACCCAATTCCAGTATAAAACGAAGTACGATGGTTCATAATAGTTTAGGACAATATATATAATAATAACACAGATAATGTAAATACGGAGCACAGATATAACAGAAAGTCTCACATATATAACCGATGTCAGTTACAATATATGTGATACAATACATATGATACAACTACAAATGTCGACTCTGGAAGTTACATATACAAGTACATTATCGTGAATAATATACATGAACATACAACATCCTATACAAAGACACTGACTACTTTAAATAACAACGAAAACTCCAAAAGATATGAAGAGACTTCATAGCTCTAGCAACCCAAGGTAAAATATCTAAAACCTGTAAATACTCGGTCTGACCCGAGTATTAAATTCAAAAGAAAATAATACACGGGTCAGTCTAATTCAAACTCAGTTATTAGTACACAGAAGCAATAATAATTAATTAACAATTAGACGACAGTCAATATAATTCACCTATCCGATCCTTTAACAAGAAAATCGGATAACGGTGAATATAACACGTATAGTGTTAAACAATAAATCAGCAGATTCAAAATATCAACAAAGTAAGTGAAAAGACTATCAATGAAGATAATTCAGAAAACATCAGAATTGCCAAATTGGCAATTAACAACAAAATCCAATTATGGAATAAATAATCAGAAACTTAGAATCTAATTATCGAATAGGTAATTAGACACAACAAAATAATCAAATCAAATCAAATCAATTTAACCAATTGAAAAGTTACTTAAAAACATCAAAACCGATTGGCTGCAGTATACGCAGGCGTACACTGCCTCGCCAATACTCTCTATGAAATACGCAGAAGATCGATGAATCAAAAGTAATTAGAATATCAATAAAAGCAATACCGTGTGGCTGCAGTTCACGCTTGCATGCACTGCCTTGCCACTACAGTGATAATGTACCCAATGAATACCGTGTGGCTTCAGTTCACGCTTGCGTGCACTGCCTTACCACTACAGTGATAATGTACCCAATGAATACCAACAACAATCAAAACTGCAGAGGTCAAGTCTGGACGACATAAATACGAACCCAAATGTACACAATGGACGTACACTACTGGTGGCACATGGATAAAATGAAACAGAGATGCAACTTGGAGCTACAGACATATAAACCAATCAAGGTGACATCATACACAAGGTTATAAATGTACGTATGCACAGCATAGCACACATGCATGAGAACAGGAAGTGGTACCACTGCACACGAACGTGAAGGCAGTAGATACATGGCACCAATATCAACTACACATACTGCACTAGTGAACAACTAAATGAAACAGTGCAATTATGAAGTGCAACAGACTCAATGCTACAAGTCATGAAATATAACAGCTACAGAGAATATGCAACATGAAAGACATGAAGACAGTAAAGTGCGGACTGGAAACAAACTACGAAGACATCAACGAGTATGACATAAGGCAGTGCAACAAAGACCACCAATGTTCAATGTAAATGCAAGCTGGTACCGACAATGTCGCAATATGAAACAGAGATGACAACATAGACTGTAGACTAACAGATGCAAATTTAAAAAGGTACCAGACTCGGGTACATCCAACTAGGTACAACAATGTAGACCACCCTGAATACAAACAATGCAAATTAATATGTACTCCGGAATGCATCAGTGACAAAAAGGAAAGCATGTCGCTGTTATAACAATATCAGGCAGCAAACCACATGTGGAACAATATGCAACCGTGACCAAAGTCAAAGCAAAATCAGGTCGAACAGAGACAACGAGCGGTGAACATTTGTAGACTTATGCAAGCAATTCAATGGAGTGATAAAAGTGACTCAGGGAAATGCAAACAAATGTACACCATAATGAACAAATAGCACTTCAAACTACATAATAATACCAGTAGGTAGACTATACAACCCAGAATCATAAGCATGTATATACATAGCTTCAGTGCATATACAAGTGCACATAAACTGTTCAAACAATAATGAAGTTAACTACGAACAAGTGAAAATTATCTCCTAATCAAAGGCAGTAAAACAGATATGCACAGAGAGGGTTTAAGTGCCCAAAAGCATTTAGCAGCAGTTTCGAAATAAACAAGACAACAGTAGTTTCAAAGAATCTGCTAAACAAGTTCAATGCCGAAGATTAAGAAATGTCACAGGAAACTCCAAAAATGAAAGTCAGCCCGAAGTCAATAAAGAAAATCGAATTCATGATAGTTACGATATTAAACACCCCAAAAATCAAAACCAAGTTATACTAAGATATACGAATTTGATAAAATCAGAGAAATCATGAACAACGACATCAGAGAAATTATCAAAAACGAAACCAAGTCAAACGCAAGCCTTTTACTAAGCTGGATTAGATGTGAGTGAGGGACGATTCACTCACCTTCTTCGACGGGGGAGCCGTGAGCAACGACACTTGGCGGAGACGACGCCATGGCATCACGAAGACGAGTGAATGAATCGGCAGGAGCCCTAATTTGTGAAGACGAACGAACGAAAACGAGCCACCATTTTCTATTTTCCTTTCGATTTTAGGTTTATGGTCCGAATGAAAATGAAAACGAAAATAGAGAGGGGGATCGGGTTATAGGGTTTTAGCGGATAGAATGAACAGAGGGAGGGATTCGGTTTTGCTCCTTGACAACCATCATGGTACAAAAGAAAAACATGGGCCAATTTTTTTTTTTTTTTAAAGCCCGAACAACAACAATTAACAATTAAAGAATTTCAACCTGAATGAAAACTTCCATTAGTAATTAACTAGCACGTAATCGTTTAACAACGATTATAAATTGGGTAAAAACCCCGGGTTGTTACAGACTCCCCTCCTTATAAAAATTGCGTCCGCGCAATTTTCATAATTAAGGTCGTCAGTAACAATTATTTTCTAACGTAAACTGGTTAAACTAGAAAAATAAAGGTAGAGAATTCAGACGTCAAAGAAACCTTTTAATTTCATAAAAGAAATTCATAAATTCTCATCAAAATCTAACTATCAATTAGATAATCAGAAAAACAACAAAACTGGATAAGTGCAATCATCAGCAATATTCAATTATCAATAAGATAATTAGAACTCAGTAATCACAAAACAGCAATATCTAATTATCGATATGATAATTAGATGACAGTAAAATCTAATTATCAACAAAGATAATTATAAAACCCAAATCACAAATCGCAAAACTGAAGATATCTAGTCACCAAAACGGTAATCAGAAAACAACAAAGGTCTAATTATCAAAAACGATAATTAGAAATCTCAAATCGACAAATAAAGGCGATAATCAAATTTCAAATCAGCAACTATTTGATTATCTCAGTCGATAATCAAATTTCAAATCAGCAACTATTTAATTATCAAAAACGATGATCAAATCAATAAATATCCAATTATAAAAAACGATAATCAGAACTCATATCAACAAATATTCGATTATCAAAAACGATAACCAAATCAACAAATATCCGATTATCAAAAACGATAATCAGAACTCATATCAACAAATATTTGATTATCAAAAACGATAATCAAATCAACAAATATCCGATTATCAAAAACGATAATCAGAACTCATATCAACAAATATTCGATTATCAAAAACGATAATGAAATCAACAAATATCCGATTATCAAAAACGATAATCAGAACTCATATCAACAAATATTCGATTATCAAAAACGATAATCAAATCAACAAATACCCGATTATCAAAAACGATGATCAAATCAATAAATATCCGATTATCAAAAACGATAATTAGAACTCATATCAACAAATATTCGGTTATCAAAAACGATAATCAAATCAACAAATATCCGATTATCAAAAACGATAATCAGAACTCATATCAACAAATATTCGATTATCAAAAACGATAATCAAATCAACAAATATCCGATTAGCAAAAACGATAATCAGAACTCATATCAACAAATATTCGATTATCAAAAACGATAATCAAATCAACAAATATCCGATTATCAAAAACGATAATCAGAACTCATATCAACAAATATTCGATTATCAAAAACGATAATCAAATCAACAAATATCCGATTATCAAAAACGATAATCAGAACTCATATCAGCAAATATTCGATTATCAAAAACGATAATTAAATCAACAAATATCTGATTATCAAAAACGATAATCAGAACTCATATCAACAAATATTCGATTATCAAAAACAATAATCAAATCAACAAATATCCGATTATCAAAAACGGTAATCAGAACCCATATCAACAAAGATCCAATTACCTACAGATAATTGGAAACAACAAATATCTAGAAATCAATTAAGATAATCTAGAAAATCAACACAAAAGGTTGGATCGATCCCAGCAGATGGCGAGTTTTAGCTACGCCGCACGTGCATCTTAGAGTGGCCGAAGCCTACCAAGTACTCAACATAATTTTGGCGCCCATCAGATTGACCCGAAGGTCCGCAGAGTGACCCGAAGGTCTAGTACTGGTATTTGACCCGAAGATCCAGCAGAGTGGCCCGAAAGCCCAACAAATGACCCGGAGGTCCAGCAGAGTGGCCCGAAAGCCCAACAAATGACCCGGAGGTCCAGCAGAGTGGCTCGAAAGCCCAAATAAAATCATCAGATATTCAATTAACGAGTCCGGAATTAACTGAAAAAGCAAACGCACATGTCCCATACCACGTGTTTTACTAAATCGTTTGATTCTCTTCATCGTTTCCTTGAAGTGCAAAATTGTGTATTCACAAATAACATCTCACACTCTCAAACGGACAAGTCCGGACTTAAGCGAATCAGTAAAAGAAATGGGTCATAGTCCTCGATTTTACTGAAACATTTAAATCGCTTCCTCATTCTTTTGAAAGCGCAAAATGCAAAACTTCTAAAAACAATTTTCATTTATTTCATAAAAGTAATAATTTACATTCTCAAATGAACAAGTCCGGAATTAAGCGAATCGGTAAAAGAATGGGTTCATAGTCCTCGATTTTGCTGAAACGTTTAAATCTCTTTCTCATTCTTTTGAAAACGTAAACTGAAAAATTTTGAAAACACTTTTTATTTTAAAACGCTTTTTATAATCACGTGATTAAATCAGCAACATAAGTAGCAATTTCAACAAGAAAATGGTACTTCTCAAAACAAAATAAAACTAATCTCAAAATCAGCATTGCGGGATAACCGCTTGAAAATCCACTTTAAAATTTGACAGTTACTGAAATCAAGGCGACAGTAGTTTTTAAATGTCAAAATCTCATCAAAATAATTTGCATCAAAATATAATATCAATGAATTTTCATTCATTGAAATATGTCAACAAAACACCGTGCTTCAAAATATAGCATTGGTGTGAAAAGTCCGTTATAAGAATAACGGCAACAAATACGTTTCATAACCAAGCATCGGTTCAACGTAAAATTAATGCAGTAACGTGCAGCTTGAATTTTGCACGTACACTACAAAATGAACAAAGAAATCATTCGAATATATCTTCAATGAAGATAATTCAAAACAGCAAAATTTAATCAACATGTGATTAGCATCAAAGGAAACCAGCAAAATTTCAACAAAGCCACATAGCTGCAATCGCTTCGAATCCTCAAATCGAATTCGAAATTTTAAAGAAAATAAAATAAACACAGCTATGTAAACAGCAAATGAAATTTATTTCAATTTCATACTTTGATTTTTAAATCAAAATAATTATCATTTGTACTCAGCGAAGCAGTCACACTGTTTTCGCTGCGCACTCTGGTAAACAAAGCACATATAAAACATCGACTAATAGTTGTAACACATGTTCCATCTAAGTTATATTTTATATTATGTCCTAAACCCCAAGCTCTGATACCAACTGTGACGCCCCACCTCTATGCTCGCAATAACAAAGAGTATTAAAAGAAATACTGTCTGTTATCACGAAGAATAAGGCTGGATAGGAGCGGCCATCCGTAGTTAGGCCTTACACTAGTATTGGTTACCTCGATAGGAGTGATATATCTTTTAAAAAATTTCATCTCTTATTTATTTACTCCCATCGACCTACCCAATTCCAGTATAAAACGAACTACGATGGTTCATAATAGTTTAGGACAATATATATAATAATAACACAGATAATGTAAATACGGAACACAGATATAACAGAAAGTCACACATATATAACTGATGTCAGTTACAATACATGTGATACAATACATATGATACAACTACAACTGTCGACTCTGGAAGTTACATATACAAGTACATTATCGTGAATAATATACATGAACATACAACATCCTATACAAAGACACTGACTACTTTAAATCACAACGAAAACTCCAAAAGATATGAAGAGACTTCATAGCTCTAGCAGCAACCCAAGGTAAAATATCTACAACCTGTAAATACTCGATCTGACCCGAGTATTAAATTCAAAAGAAAATAATACACGGGTCAGTCTAATGCAAACTCAGTTATTAGTACACAAAAGCAATAATAATTAATTAACAATTAGACGACAGTCAATATAATTCACCTATCCGATCCTTTAACAAGAAAATCGGATAACGGTGAATATAACACGTATAGTGTTAAACAATAAATCAGCAGATTCAAAATATCAACAAAGATAAGTGAAAAGACTATCAATGAAGATAATTCAGAAAACATCAGATTGCCAAATTGGCAATTAACAACAAAATCCAATTATGGAATAAATAATCAGAAACTTAGAATCTAATTATCGAATAGGTAATTAGACACAACAAAATAATCAAATCAAATCAAATCAATTTAACCAATTGAAAAGTTACTTAAAAACATGAAAACCGATTGGCTGCAGTATACGCACGCGTACACTGCCTCGCCAATACTGTCTATGAAATACGCAGAAGATCGATGAATCAAAAGTAATTAGAATATCAATAAAAGAAATACCGTGTGGCTGCAGTTCACGCTTGCGTGCACTGCCTTGCCACTACAGTGATAATGTACCCAATGAATACCGTGTGGCTGCAGTTCACGCTTGCGTGTACTGCCTTGCCACTACAGTGATAATGTACCCAATGAATACCAACAACAATCAAAACTACAGAGGTCAAGTCTGGACGACATAAATACGAACCCAAATGTACACAATGGACGTACACTACTGGTGGCACATGGATAAAATGAAACAGAGATGCAACTTGGAGCTGCAGACATATAAACCAACCAAGGTGACATCATACACAAGGTTATAAACATACGTATGCACAGCATAGCACACATGCATGAGAACAGGAAGTGGTACCACTGCACACGAATGTGGAGGCAGTAGATACATGGCACCAATATCAACTACACATACTGCACTAGTGAACAACTAAATGAAACAGTGCAATTATGAAGTGCAACAGACTCAATGCTACAAGTCATGAAATATAACAGCTACAGAGAATATGCAACATGAAAGACATGAAGACAGTAAAGTGCGGACTGGAAATAAACTACGAAGACATCAACGAGTATGACATAAGGCAGTGCAACAAAGACCACCAATGTTCAATGTAAATGCAAGCTGGTACCGACAATGTCGCAATATGAAACAGAGATGACAACATAGACTGCAGACTAACAGATGCAAATTTAAAAAGGTACCAGACTCGGGTACATCCAACTAGGTACAACAATGCAGGCCACCCTGAATACAAACAATGCAAATTAATATGTACTCCGGAATGCATCAGTGACAAAAAGGAAAGCATGTTACTGTTATAACAATATCAGGCAGCAAACCACATGTGGAACAATATGCAACCGTGACCAAAGTCAAAGCAAAATCTGGTCGAACAGAGACAACGAGTGGTGAAAATTTGTAGACTTATGCAAGCAATTCAATGGAGTGATACAAGTGACTTAGGGAAATGCAAACAAATGTACACCATAATGAACAAATAGCACTTCAGACTACATAATAATACCAGTAGGTAGACTATACAACCCAGAATCATAAGCATGTATATACATAGCTTCAGTGCATATACAAGTGCACATAAACTGTTCAAACAATAATGAAGTTAACTACGAACAAGTGAAAATTATCTCCTAATCAAAGGCAGTAAAACAGATATGCACAGAGAGGGTTCAGGTGCCCAAAAGCATTTAGCAGCAGTTTCGAAATAAACAAGACAACAGTAGTTTCAAAGAATCTGCTAAACAAGTTCAAGGCCGAAGATTAAGAAATGTCACAGGAAACTCCAAAAATCAAAGTCAGCCCGAAGTCAACAAAGAAAATCGAATTCATGATAGTTACGATATTAAACAGCCCAAAAATCAAAACCAAGTTATACTAAGATATACGAATTTGATAAAATCAGAGAAATCATGAACAACGACATCAGAGAAATTATCAAAAACGAAACCAAGTCAAACGCAAGCCTATTACTAAGCTGGATTAGATGTGAGTGAGGGACGATTCACTCACCTTCTTCGACGGGGCAGCCGTGAGCAACGACACTTGGCGGAGACGATGCCATGGCATCACGAAGACGAGTGAATGAATCGGCAGGAGCCCTAATTTGTGAAGACGAACGAACGAAAACGAGCCACCATTTTCTATTTTCCTTTCGATTTTAGGTTTAGGGTTCGAATGAAAATGAAAACGAAAATAGAGAGGGGGATCGGGTTATAGGGTTTTAGCGGATAGAATGAACAGAGGGAGGGATTCAGGTTTGCTCCTTGACAACCATCATGGTACAAAAGAAAAACATGGGCCATTTTTTTTTAAAGCCCGAACAACAACAATTATCAATTAAAGAATTTCAACCTGAATGAAAACTTCCATTAGTAATTAACTAGCACGATAATCGTTTAACAACGATTATAAATTGGGTAAAAACCCCGGGTTGTTACATTGGTAGTCAGGGTTGTGCCGTGATACGACAACACTAAACCAAAAACATAGGGGTCTCGTATAGGGTTAAGATATGACAAGGAACGTGAGACAACGCCCAAGGTAGGATACTACCAGTTTACCTTCCCGGCTGGTTGTAACACATCATAGCCATTTTCCCTACCGCATCCAACACTTCCAAAATACGAGGGTGTGTAGCAATCCGTCCCAATGTAAATGATGGTAATACAAAGAAGTGTGTACGCTCAGGGTAGCTAGCCCGCTTGGCCGGTACGGCTCCTGTTTCAGTCATTTTAAATTGGCACAAGTGCCAGGCTAATCCATCATCATTCTCTTTCTTCAAATCCAGCAAAAGCATGCCAAATCCAACCACTTTGTTCTATATCATCACTCCATTTACACAGTTGTTAAAGTGGTTCTAATATCGACAGAGAGTATGCTATAACCGGCCACGGTCTCTTTAACAAACAAACTTCGTTTTACCCACCGGTTGGGGATCTATCAGCCTGAAATCTAAATACTCTAAGATAATACAACTCTAAGTGTTAATTACATTCATTAAGGTAATTAGAGGGATTTAACTAATTATCCCATAATAGATATGAAATTCAAGTATTTAGTAAAGGCTAGTAAATTCCACTCAACACTATTTAACAAATTATAATAATAAGCGAAAGAATAGTATGATATATCCCATACCAATCCACCAATTCAATCATTTGTTAAAATTATTTGTTTATCTCAATAGAAATTGAAATCAAACTTATTCACTTATAATTTAAAAAAAGAAATGAGAAAATGTAACGACCTACTTTTTCATGCAGTTTATGCAGCCAATAAACCACATATGAACCACCCAATTGAATGGAAAGGGAGATAGTTGGCGAAAAAGAAGAAGAAAGAAGACAAGAAGAAACTAAATGTAACATCCCCTATTTGGAGGCCCAAAGCTAAGCACTATAGATGCTGTAGTCACCATAGTTTAACTTCTGGTGACCAAATACGGTAATGTTAATGGTATCCATAATATCAGAAGCACTTGAATATGAAATAAAATCATCATAGATTAAAACACTTTTCTGATTACATTTCAAAACAACATTTCATACCAAGTTATAAAATCCCAAAAAGTTCCTCAGGTTTAGATCAAATAAAATTATTACATAAATACGCCAAAAGGGACAATGAAGATGCCTTCTTGGGCGACCAGAGTAATAAATAGTCATAACAGATTTAATACAACACAACGGAAATAAAACAAAACAACTCCTGAATATAGCTATCGTCTGCCTCCTACTTGTCTCCTGAAGCTTTATTCGTCCACTAACTAAACTTGTAAACCCAAACTCTCAATCTACTCAACTAATTTTGAGCACACAAGAGTTTAAGGGGGAAAACATAAATTTGAGTCAGACATAAAGCATAATGTGAATAATAATATTACATATCGGTTTACTAATATCAAGTGAGACCACGCCGCTTAGCAGAACGGGTTTTACCTCATTAATATCCTTTTAAAATATTTATTTTGAAAATCTTAATCCTGCAACCAAAATGGTTAATCAAACTGATATATCAATAATAGAAAATATCATATATGCTAAAAATAGGTAATAAATGGACCATCTGTTTGAAACAATGTAGTTTTGTTTGGCTAACTACTAACTATTGGCTGACTCAAGCCTACCAGACAAAAATTACAAACAATCTAACATCTGTTAGACAAATTTTTGGATGGTGCGTCCCTAACTTACCAGAGCCTCCTGATCCTAATGGTTTTGCAGGCTCACCAATAACCTATCTTTTTCGTATATATCATTATATTGTGTAACCATCATTTAAGTCTACCTATGACTAAGCCCTACACACTCGAATTTTGGACTAAATTAGCTAGGAGCTAATAGCTAATGTATATGGCACAACCTTGTATTAGTCTCATATGTTATTCTAATATCCGAATCATTTTACTTAGGGTCAACAACCTATAAATTTTCCTTGAAAACATTTTCTCTCAAATTGACTTAAACCTCTAAATCATACTTTAAACAAGGAAATATACTCCTATCTTTACTCAAATCACCTTGCCATGTTATACATACTTTACATAAAAATTTGTTGATGAAAAACCTTTAAACCTTTAAAAGTACCCCAACCGAATCCATTAAAAGTAACCCTGTCGAAACCAAGCAACAACTTAGCTTTATGATCTTAGACCAAAAAGCCAAAACATGCCTTTCGAAACCATTTACAATAGTCCTTTTAAAGAAAATGAAAACCTCTCTTTCGAAAGCTTTCTAAATTTTAGACATCCTCTTTTCAAAACATAGAACTTGCCTTTCGAAAGCAATTGCAAACCATCCATTTAAAGTACCTTAAATATCTTTCGAAACCTTTGGGGAATCACCCTTTCAAAACCTTTATCATTTACTTTTCGAAAATATTGGGGAACCTCCTCTTTGAAACCTATATTAGTAACCTTTCGAAAGAAGTTGGGTTCAAGTAAAAACTTGTGGAATATAGTTTCAAAACCATTATAACCATTTAATTCGAAACCTGTGGGTTTATCTTTCAACAGAACAAAGGATCTTAAAACAACCAAGTCGAAAGCACTTCTTCGAAAGCAGTTTCCTACGTGAAGAAAGTAGATGGCATCGACACCATCCCTTTTGAAAGAATTGGAGAAGAGGCTTCTTTAATAAAGTCGAAAGAATCCCTCTGACACCATGTTTAAAGGCAAGGCGGTCTCAACTGGGACGGAAGGTAGAATTGCGACAGCAAGGATTTCGGCACCGTCGAAAGTCATTTTGAAACAAAACGTGGCAACCTAGGTTGAATGCTTATCTTTAAGCCAATTAACCAAGTCAGAAGCCATCTCATTCAAAAGAAAGCAAGCACGTTTTCTTTTAAAAGACAAAATAAAGTTTCGACTTTTTCGGAAGCTATATTTCGACCCTATACCTTTCGCCCATCTCCAATCCACTACGTACCAAGTGTTTGATACCATGTGTGTTTGTTTCCAATTGCTTGGAGGTAGAGGTATAAGATCGAAAGGTTACTTATGAAAGTAGCAAAATAGCATATACTTACAAAAACTGTTTCCTTTCCTATTAAATTAATTTCTTTCCAATTAACTTGCTTATTTGTTAGAAATATATAATCGTTTGCCAATTTATTTTCCAAAATCTCTTCTAAAAGTGCTGTTGAAATCAGAATTTGTTTATTTAAAATATTTACAAAATGTCCCTTTTCCTATTTTAAACATATAAAAAATTTATGTCCTATAACTTAAATAACTTTGTATACCTTACAAACACTTAGGAAATTTTCCAAAAATTCCTAAACATCACTTTTACTATGTTTTTTTAACATATTTATATTTCTAACCCATAGCCATTATATATTGGCCGTAAATAATTTTAAACCCAAAATAGCACTTTCTTCACTAGAAAATTCATAATAAAGCCACAATAATTCATAAAATTATGAAACTTGACACGCATCTCCAAAATAATATTTCTGACCTTATATTAAAATTGTTAGTCATTTGGATGTCATCTAATAAGTTTTCTAAATCAATTATGATAAAATCTATATAAAATAGCCCATTAACAAGTATACACACACATCCATTAATCATTTAAAACCTGGTAATACATTTGCAAATAAATTTCGGATCTCAATCTAGCAACCGAAAAAAAAACATGAGATGCAACCTATTATTCTTCTTTGATTTGTTGTTAAGGAGTTGATATTTGTTCTTGAATTATGTTGATTAGCTTCTTCTTCTTGATTTACCTTGTCTTCCCATTTTTCTTCTGTAATGGTGGCCAATCTCTTATTTTGTTTTAGGCTGTGAAAATGAACATGTGAAATGAATGTGTGTAGGGGATTAGGATATAAGGTTATTACTTATTCCTGTATTGCCCTTGTCTATTAACCTGATTAAATTCATTTTACTTCTCTTAGTTCATTAGCTCAAATAGGCATGGCTACCACTTAGATTATTCAAAACTCAATCCTTTAACCATTTACATTATTTCATCTAATTTTCCTAATTAAATGTCCGAAACAATGTTTGTAACGACTCAGAATTTTGGATATTTGAAATTGGAATATTTAATCGATTTGAAATATTTAAAAGTGTAATGACCCGTAAATTTTTAATAATTTTATTTGTTTTATTAATTTTATTTAATTGAAATTTTGAGAAATTGCAAACAATAAAATTTTGAAATATAAATTTGATATTTGGAATGCGTCTGTTAAACATAGCAACTGGTAAATTTTCGTCCGAAAATATGAATTTTATTTTCGTGCGTAAATTTATTTTAATTTAATCAGCTAGGAATTGATGAAAATAAAATGTTTTTGAAACCTAAATATTTTTATATACAAAAATTCTAAACCATCTTTTGAGCAAGACGCCATTTTTCGTTTTTCCGAATTCGGACATCTTTAGCTCCGTCGATCTTATTTTCTTGCGTTTTTGTTGCATTTTCCGCTAGTAGAAAATTCTAATTTTTAAAATTTAATCATACCACTGATATCTATATACCGTTTTAATCGTCTCGTCATGCTGATCTCTACGGTATATTCAGTTTTGTGTTTTGAAGTCTGGTTCGAATTGGAAGCGATAAAACGATTTCATATCGGTACTGGTTTGTAAAATCTTTTGGTATCCTCTAACCATTTGCATTCCACCCTTTCACTTCCTACCGTGCTAGCCAGTAACTATCAACAATTTATGTTTCAGCTTTTTACTATCCCTGAATTTGTGCACGACTTTTAACATTCGCTTATTTTAACTTATAAGCATCATTTATCACTGTGTCTTTTCACGTTGCATTTTATTTCAACTGAAGATAATATACACATAGTATATTATACGACGGCTTCTTTTTCCTGTACTTTACCATTCCTTCTTCTTCTCCGCCACTTCACAAATTCAAGTCCTCCACAGCCTTTTCTCCCTGGGTCATTCGAAAAAAAAAACAATTTACCTTCATTCTGTCACTTTGGAAAACCACCAGCTGTTCATTTGAAAGAAAAAATTTTGATAAAATATAAGATTATATTCATTTTTCCCGGAAGCCAACCCGTCCCTTTCCATTTTTTGAGCATGCCACCTCCATCTTCTTCCTTCTTTCCGCCCACGTTAACCAATCACCACGCCTTGAACCCACATCCACCTCAACCATATTTCGGCAGCTTTGCCTCCACATCACCTACTGACAGCTACTCATCTACTCAACTACGCCTCCTTTAACTCACGCGCACCCAAGACTTGTCCTTGTCGCACCACACAACAGCCGCGTCAAGACTCACTTCATCACCAATACCTACACCGCAACCCTGAGCTTAATCTCGCCCCTGATTGCAGCAATCCCATCAGCGCTGCCCACGTTCCACCAACGCCAGACCAACCCGACCTCTCCTCTTTGGCCCATCTCCTTACTGCCACCCCAAGCACCGGCCCTGGCCACCCCGTGCTTCGCCTAGCCATGCAAGCAGCCCGATCCATTTGTGCAGCCACCATCACTTGATGCTGAGCCTCCATATCCTCCACCGTCTGGTGAGCAAACTATGACCAATCTCGACTCACTCGTCTGCCTTCATGCTTCACTCAGTGGGTACATATATGCTACGTCTCTATTTTATGTATAAAGTGTATAATATATTCACTGTTCTAAATATAAAATATTTACAGCTTATATTTGTATATTAATATTTAGAAATAATATAAGTCATAATGTTTGGACATTGGTCCGTAGTGTATGTATAATAGCAGCATGGGTTTTATAATATTTTATTTAAAATTTTAGACATAAAGGTTTGAAGTTTATAGGGTGTAAGTGCTACAATCTGTTAGTAGTCAAAGGTTAGTTACAGGTTAGTATGATATAAAGTTTAGATTGATACTTTAAAACATTGATTTTGAAGAGATATAGATGTGTGAATAGTACCTGATGTATATATCTAATCCTAGGTAAGTTGCGTTTTCTCTTCAGGCTTGCCTTGTTATTATATAATAGGACGTTATCATTTATATAAGTTTGTTGAGTTATAAGTATAATCTTATTTATTTATATATATAGTATGGTTCAGGTTTAAATATATATATATATATATATATATATATATATTCTGTTAGGATACATAAGTAAGATTTATTTAAAACGTATGCTACGTGTTTATTTATATAATCTTAAACGTGTTACGTTTTGCAGTAAATGTCAAGTATGTTTTAGGGTATGGATTTAACTTATTGTAGTATTTTTTTAAAATCATATGTTAGTACTTTAATATATTTGTTATGGGTCTGCAAATAGATTTTATTATATATATATATATATATATATATATATGAGGCTGCATAGTATGTTAGATTTGGTTGTCCAGTGTGCTTGCATTTATGCACTATTACCCTACATACATGAGTCGGGTTTTATTATAATAATATGTATGTTTTATTAACTGTTGACAAATTGAAATGTACACCTATAGTTTGTTTTGGAAACATATGTATGTATAATTTTAATGAGTTTCAAGTTTAAGATTGGTTAAAGAAATAATATATTAGAATAATATATATATATTCTTTGGTCATTTATATTAATTTATATAAGTTATACTAATTCATATATATATATATATTTCGTTCAGTCTGATTTATTTTCATCAATTCCTTGTTACCAGCCCTGTTCATCGAAATCATGCCAATCCTGCCTTTGCTTTGCAATTCGTGCTTGGATTCGTAGCTCATTTCCATTTTTCGAATCATCTCTATTCTCGAATGGTGAGCAATCACTCACGATTAAAGTTCTTTTATTTATTAAATTTGATGAAAATTGAAACAACAATTGAAATATGCGACTGTTAGTTATTTACACTGTTATATAAATGTAATTACCTATATCCGTTCACCTGTGACATCTGACACCATTATCTGTTACTTATACGATGATAATCCAGTTTGGTTGATAAATGTTTGTTGTTTGATGTTGACATTAGACGTTAAATTGTTAATGTAGTAAGTGATAAATAATATGCAATTGAAATTGACGTAGGACAGTTAGATTTGATATATGTTGAATTTTGATTAGGTGACATTTGCATAATATGACCCCTTTAAATGTTGAATTAATTGACACGTAGAAATTTGGTAAAATACATATTGAACCATTTAAATGTTTGTCGTTAAAATTGATGTAATATGAAATTAAATAATAGATATCAAGTGAAGAACCGTATAAAATAATAGTGTAATAATCTTTAATCTTCGTGAAATGATAGTGTAGATTCTAGAAATAATTATATTAATTTGCACAAACAACAATGTGAATTAATACGATTATTTCGAGATTATTTGAATTAATCATTGGATTGTTATTGGCTGTTGTTATTGCTTGTTTATTTACTTTGACACCATCCCAGTTATCACACTGCAAGTTCCCTTGGTTATGCTTTGATTTTTGAATTGAAATGTAATCGGGTTGAAATAATAAATACCTAAATGAACTTGACCTAGGATAGAGAATTAAATAAACCGATTGGTCAAAAATTTGATTTGAAAATTAAATAATGATTTTATTTAAATAAAGAATAAGGTTTTGAAATGAAGTTTGAATTTGAATCTTTATGAAAGGAAAATGTTGATATTAGATAATCCGAAACAAAATATTAACATAATAGTTGATGAAAGAACGTTGTTTTAAATTCAGTTATATAATAAAGTAAGTTTGGAATTATTTAATAATTAAGATAGGGATTATTTAATAATTAGGTTTTGAAATTATTTAATAAATAAAATTTGAAATAATTCATTAAGTTTTGAAATTATTTAATAATTAAAAAAGATTGAATTTTTAATAATCAAATAAAATTGAATTCTTTAATAAAATGAAATTGAACTTCTTGAATAAGTGAAATTAGGTTTCTTTATTAATTGAGTTCTGAAATTGTAACCGAGTAAGTAAATATGTGAAATTGAATTTCTTTAACAAGAAATAAAATGTGATTTATTGAAATTAATGTAACACTTGTAATTTAAAGAATTTCGTTTGACGAATTCAATTTAATTCAATTGGTAAGTTTTGATATAATGAAGTTGAACTTAAGTTTGATTTAATGAATTGGAAATTAAATAGAAATTGTTTTGAATGATAAATTTACTTAACGAAATTTAATGAAATCGATCAATGAATCTAAATTGATTTGAAAGATAATTAAATTAATTTAAATGTTTTTGGAATGAAACTTATATATGAACTTGAATCAACATTTGAATTGTTTTAAAATAATAATTGAAATTGAATTATCAGATTTTGAAACGGTAATTTGGAAGTTTTGAAAGGTAAATGTTGGAAATTGTTTTAGAAAGACAAATGAAATGTTGGTTTACAAATCCTAATTTAAATTGAAATTGATTTGGTTTTTGAAATTTATTAACGACCAATCGGTGTAATAATTATGAAAGTTATTAAAGAAACCGGAACCGGTTATGGACATACTCTCTGCCTAAACCGAAAACCACTTTAATAACTATACACGGAGTGTGATCCAGAATGAAGTAGTTGGAACGGTGATACGTGATGACTGAAGAAAGAGAACGATAATGGATAGCCTTGACACTTGTGTCGAATTGGAAATGACTAAAACAGGAGCCGTGACAGGCCAAATGGGGTTAGCTACCTCGAGCGAACACACTTCTTCGAAAACTACTCATTACTTGTTATTGATTGGTGCACCTTCGTAATTTTAGGAGTGTTGTTTCGCGGTATTGCGATTGTTGCGGCGATGCGTTTTCACCAGTCCGGATCAGGAAAACGGTAGTTTCACTACCTTGGGTATTGCCTCATGTACCTTGTCATACTTGTATCTGTAACGATTCAAGATTTTCGACTTTCGAAAATCGACATTAATACGTCCACTGTATCAATTGCCGAGCAATCGAAGGCCGAAAAACCGAATTGTTAGGGTTAAAGAAGAAGAGGTAGAAGAAGAAAGAAAGAAGAAGCAGCAGAAACAATATCAGAATCTCACAATCGCAGCAGAACAACATATAATAGATAAATGAATATCTTTAAAACAAAGAACTATATCATTTATTACATTACATCACAATACATTACATTATCAGAGTTTACAACAACAAACAACCGAAAAGAAATACTAAATACTAGTGATACGCTTCGCCATCCAGCTTGCTCCTGATCTCCACAGCATCTCCTGAATTCCAGAATGATGTGATAACCTAACTCCAGACAGCCCATGTGGAAATTGGTGGGCACCCAGTGTTTACGAAGGAAACAATAAACTCCAGGTCAGTCATGGAAATGGTGTGAGAACTTAAAACAGTTTATCTTTTAAAAAACAAACAAATAAATATTTTAAAATAGATCCGCAATGATTTTAGAAAATGTAACTACCATAAGGCCTCCCGCCACACACACAATGCAAACGCAAAATTGGAGGAGAATTCTCCTTAAGAGAGTCAAAGATGCTTACTACGCAGAATTCATTTGATTTTTTTTATTATTAGTGCTAGTGTAGAAAAACATCTCGAAAGTATTATATAAATCTTGGCCAGCATAGGCATTTCGCACTATGCCCACTATATCTACCATCTAAACAGTGGTGACCACCATAAGTAAATGGCAGGTTCTACAACTAAAACCGTACAAGGTGCGTATTGGAGTTTGGATTTCCAACAAATGGTCAGGCCAAGGAACTTCCCATTTCCACATGGGTATTCCTCTAGAGAGACGCCTCGAGAACCTCACCAGATCTCTGCCAACACAAGGCTGGGTTACCTCTGCAAAAGTAGGTAACTACTGACACGAGTATGTCATCCCCCGGTTGTAAACAACCTTTATCCGAGGATCCTCAACCAACAACAATCACAAAGTCATATATATTTGCGATATCCACATAAGTTAAGTATCTGGGCTCCATACCATGATACCACTTCTATCCAGAAGGAAATGCACATACCCTAAGGGACGCTACTCCCTATAACCTTGCCGCATCTTTCCTGTTTTGACCATTACCGGGTTGTGAGGTCAGACGAAGTCTCGTCCACAAAGCTACACTTTTCATAAAAGCTATGCTTTGATCAACAAATGATCAGCAGCACTTCGTATGCCACATTACCAATTTGGGAATGTATCACTAGTAACCATCAACTATATAACCTCTGAGCTCGTACGTCTCAAAGAAGGGTGCTAAGCTAAGAGAATAAATTCTCTTCCACCAACAGAAATGTATTTGATAGAAACCAGCTTTACATCTCAAATTTTAACGTTAGACACACATCCATACAAGTCCGTTCTGGGATCGAACGGAACCGAAGGCACTTCCAAGGAAGCCCTTGCAATCCGGATATTCACTAATCACGTCCGGACTTCCATCACAAAGGGTGATAAAATCTCTATATCGAAGATCAGCCGATGCATAGACGTTCGATGGTAATCCTTCCGTTTCCGGAAATATCCGGTCTACGACACCAGTCTTCAAATGCTACCCATTACGACGTATCACTATTCGGAATGGGATTCATGACCCAAAGGTCCTCTTCTTGCTAAACCGAATAGTGAGCGCAATATTTACAAGAAACATATGGATATTGGGGTCTCAGTTAAGTCACATCTTAAAGCCTAAAACCTTTCATTCAAATGGTTAAAATAAATTACCATTTCCAATCTTTTAAACAGAAATATTTATTTCAACAACCTTCAATGGTTTAAAAAAATTTCCACACTTTAATCTTTTAAACAAAAAGATTCAATTCACAAAATTCACCCCATTCACAAAGATCCATTCATGAATTTCAAAATAATTTCCATTTCAATTGGATTAACTCGTTAAATCTTTAAATCAAGGTTTAACTTATAGCTTTCAAAATTCATTTCTAAAGATTCATTCAAAGCCTTTCAAAACATTTCAATTTCAAACTTGGAACCTTTCAACACAAATTGGAAGTTCATTACCTATGTGACAGCTTTTATTATTTGAAAACAAATAGTTTTCGTTTCAGAAAAAATCCAATTATATTTTCACCAGTTAAGCACTTGAATTAAATTCGAATTCCCAAATCAATACATTGAAAATGATTTGACCATAGATAATTAGTATAACATCTTTAATCCCAAGTTTCCAAACATAGAATTCAATTTCAAATCTTGAATTCAAATTTAAGTCAAATTATTTCATTTCGAAACTTTATCAAGTTACTCAAAATAAATTCTTATCTTGAAATTCAATTCCAAAAGCTTTTCGGTTTAAACCCAATCCATTTCCAAAACCATTTGGATTTAAATGTTCAATTTTTTTTAAAACTATTTCAAAATCCGTGACTTAATCGATTTCCTCGTGAAATCCATATTTGTGTGTGTATAAGTGTGGTCCAGGGGTTTAACACAATAGTGCAACATCATTCAATCATCACAGATTAAGACACAAAAATATAGTTGATAAGCGATATAAACTATAACGCTCATCGTCCCTCCACAGATTCACACATAATATACAAATGTAAATAAATGAATAAATTATACACAGCTCAATCCACAGAACAAAATATCATAGATTAGATAGAACAATCAATTCAAGGCATCTCATATAATACAATCAATCATAAGTAAGGTCAAGCATTCAATATTCATTTATAAGTAGGATTAATTTAATTGCTTAATCATAATTAATTCAATTTATTTCCAATTGAATTAATTACTTATGAATTAATTATCCAATCTCAATTAATTGACTACAAATCATTTGATATAAATTAATTAATCAATCACCTTAATTAATTAAATTATTCTTAATTAATCATATTAATTAAGTTAACCTTTAAACCAATTACATAATTAATTAGCCCCTTAATTACTTTTTTTAAGAAATTAAACCTTTAATTACTTATCATTAAGCAATCATCTCATACCAATAAATCATTAATTACCAATTAATCTTTATTAATAAATTAATCAAAATATCCAATTTTAATTACAATTAGTAATTAACCCCTTAATTAATTTCATTAAGTAATTAACAATTTACAATTATTTATCTTAATTAATAAATCTAGTTAATTATCAAAATTAATCATATTTATTTAATTACTTAATAATCCTTAGTAAATTATCTTCATTAACTAATAACATTTCCTTAATTACTTTCTTAAGAAATTATCTTAGATTAAGTCATTATTAATCATTTCTAATTATAAATTAATCTAAATTATTTATTTATAAATTAAATAAATCATTCTTCAATTACCTTATTAATTAATCCTTAATTATTTAATAAATTAAGTGTTAACTATAACTTAATAAATCCTTATTTTCAATAAATTCTTCAATTTTTAAATAATATTACCCGAAATCTATTTATTTAAGCTTTTCCCATATTTTGAAAATTTATTCAATAAAATTGAAAATAAAACTTTATTTTTTTAGAATTCCTTCTTTTAAATTTATCCAATTCTCAAAAATAAATTTTAATATAAACTTCTAACCTGAATTTTCAAAAATCAAATCTTTATTTATTTTCGGTATCAAACGATACCAAAATTATATTCGGCTAAATTTTAGTCTTCAACGATTTCAATCACAAAGATAATCGCACAGAGAATATAAATAATCAACACACAACATTGAAACAAATTCAATTATTTGAGGAATCCAGTTGGATCCCTCCAACCCATTTCAAGACCAATCCCGTTTCAAGACGGAATATCGAGGTACATCGGTTTATATAAAATATTATCCACTATTATGCGGCGCAATAGGGTCTCATCTGCTATATAATGCGGGAAATCAACTCCAAGTACATATATAATACCAATTCCAGTTCAAGGTGGAATATCGCGGTATATGTGTATAATATAATAACCTTCGCTTAATATGCGGCGTATAAGGTCTGTTTCAATACGACAGATAGCAATCATCATTCAGTCACACAATCAAGCAATTTTAAATTTAACTATTTAAAATTTTAAATCGAAACAAATTCGATTGAGTGAGAAGTTCTCACCTTGCTTCCAATAACAGTTTCAGCGTTTTATTCCGAATAAAATTAAACGCACGTTTAATTTTACCCAAAATTCCACTAGCTCAAATAAATCCCAATCTAGCTCCATTGCGTAGTGCTCGTCAATACGATTCCAACGCAATTCGTTTCGTGCGAAACGGACCTCGTATGAAAAAGTTATGCTCTTTTAAAGTTTATATGATTTAATATAAACCAATTTACAAATTTATTTTTTTATTTTTTAACTTTAAACTCATCTCGACCCTTGATTTCCTGAGCAACCAGATCTGGCCGCAAATCCTACTTCTTCCCCAACGTGAAAATCACGTATGCCTCAAACCCATAGCCGCCACTCTTCAACAAATTATCTCCACCTTTATGCTTAACTTCACGACGATCACGAACTTCCACTCAACTGCCCTCGACGAGAGCTACCTACGGCCAGAGCATAGGCAAGCTTGGCCACCCCTAGGCATGTAAATACGTGCACAACCCTAATATGAACGCGAGAAATTTTCCGTTGATTCACTTCCTCGTTTTTGATCATAGCCGTTGATCTTCCAGAGCTCGATTAGCTCTACAAGTTTGTAGTTGGGCGTTTGCATAATTGTTGATAGATTGTGAGATATTGAGGAGAGAACATTAGTGATTTTCGGCCATTGATGTTAATGGTGGCGGCTGAAGAATAGGGTTAGGGTTTTGTATGCAAATGAAAGAAATGAACGTCCTTTTATAAAAAATATTCGCACACTATTCACCCGAAAATTTTCCGAACTCCAAACGAAGCATGCCGCCTGGTGTTTATAATGTTTTACCCCCATTCCGAACACAATGGAATATATATCGGGAGCCAATTCGATCGTATTTGAAAGATAGGTTTTCAAATCCAATTATTTAAATTTAAAAATCACTTAAACCGATTTCTACATGTTTTAGCTTGCCCCGGACAAACCGTAAATCCGATTGACACAAAATTTGAAACCATATAATAATTTAACATTACGGATCCAATGAAACTAGTTTCATCGAAATCCGAGACTGTTTTGAAACATGACTATTTTTGCTCGTCAATTAAATATTAAAATATTCAATTTCCACAAATTAACTTTTAATTCAATTTTAAAAGTTCTATAACATCATTCAAACTCCAATATGATTTAATACAACTTTAAAAATCAAATTTAATCACATTATACCCAATTTTCAATTATTTCTATAATTTCAAATATTAAATTATCGATTTAATTATCCAATTAAATTTAGATATTCGAAATACAATTTATTCGACTTACAAATTTACTTGTTAATATTTAAAATCAATTAAATATACGAATTTAAAATTACCAAAATTCTAGGTCGTTACAAACTTTCCCCCTTAAAAGAATTTCGTCCTCGAAATTGCCAAGTAAGAAAAAGTTACAGAATCCATTAACTTTTCAAAACCATTTGTTCAAATTAAATTTCAAATTCATTTAAACATTTTAACTTTTTCAAAATCCATAGTTAAACTTCTTACAATAACTTTACTAAGTTTTCAAATCCTACATTTTCATTTCAATTTAGAAATTGACTTTTCGTTAACAAAAAATTTTCAAAAAATTTCAAAAATTTTTCTAACTCCCAAAATTTACGGAAAATTTTGGCAAAGTCTCCCTTTTACGGAGGAGCTTTTGCAATATCACAATAGATATAAATATATATACATCTACCCACACGGTCGGAAAACAGAAAAACATTTCATATTTCCTATTTTTATTGCGTATGCGTACCTTTTTAGCATTTTTAAGCAAAGCAGTTATTTGTTAGCATTTTAGCGTGACCAAATCCAGCCAACTACAGCCCCGGTACATGTAACTACTCAATTTAAACATGTAAGTGACACATGTAGGAAATTCATTTACATTTCACTAATTTTCAATAGAAAGCACATAGTCTTCATAAGCAACGCAATCAAAATAATTCCCATAAGCAATTTATAAGGTTTCGATACAAATTTTAATTGCTTACTACCAATTCACATTAGTTCACTTTCAATTCAAATTCAATTACATAGCTTTCCATTTATTAATTCAATTTCAATAACACTTAATGAATTATATACAATCAACTAACAATCATATAACAACTAAATCATAACATAACCAAATTATTAAATTTACATTCAACAATTCATATTCACTTTGTCTAACTTCAATTTGGTTTAATACTTTTAATTCCAATTGGTTGATATTAAATTGACTTCCATTCAATTATTCAATCTATTTAACTTTCCTTTAGTTAAATTTCACATCATATATTTAATATGCTATCTCAAATTCTTTAACTTTACCAAAGCTAAAATCTATTATCTCATATTATAATTTCAAATTTGTTTATCACATCCAAACTTCAATTTTCAATTTACTATGGTTGTAAATCTATCACACAAAAAAATGAAAATGATACCGATGATGTTGCAGTCATCACCCTTATTATTTCCCAGTAACAGTAGTGAATTCAGTGTTTAATATTCTTTCAAAAAAATTCCTTTTACTTATAACTCACATTTATAAGTCTTTTTCTTATATAATTTCACTATTTAACTTTTAATTTTGGAAAATAATTTCGAAAATAAACAGGATTCAACATTTTCAATTCATTGTTCAAATTCATTTTTATTCACAACTCATATTTATAAATATATTCATATAGTTTCACTTCTTATATATAAGATTATTTCATAATTGTAAGTCATATTAATTATGATTCCATACTTAACAATTCTTTTGCTTATTCAATTATTCTTTTATTTAGATTATTCAAACATCTTTTAATTTACTTATATATATTCCTACATTTTAAACAACCAAACAATCAATTTATATACGCTTTAATAATTTCTGAAAAATTATTACCTTTATATGTAAAATATAATCGGGGTAAAATTATTTCATTTACCCAATTAAAAATGATACTATGTCGACTTGCCTCGTTTAAGTGTTTAGAAATCCCTATCGATAATATGGCGTCCCACATACTGACCAGAATTCACAAACAACTCAACGTATAAGCAAACACAATATAAAACATTTTTATATTCACTAACAACTATGCGCTCGTATCTATTATTACACTCACACTCATTCTAGAGTACTACTTACACTATCTCTAATGAGTAATTCCCAACAGAGCCAAGGTTATCGCTTAACCAAATGCTCTGATACCAAATGTAACGATTCAAGATTTTCGACTTTCGAAAATCGACATTAATACGTCCACTGTATTAACTGCCGAGCAATCGAAGGCCGGAAAACCGAATTGTTAGGGTTAAAGAATAAGAGGTAGAAGAAGAAAGAAAGAAGAAGAAATAGAAACAATATCAGAATCTCACAATCACATCGGAACAATATATAATAGATAAATGAATATCTTTAAAACAAAGAACTATATATCAGTTATTACATTACATCACATCGCATTACATTATTAGAGTTTATAACAACAAACAGCGGAAAAGAAATACTATATGCTAGTGATACGCTTCGCCATCCAGCTTGCTGCTGATCTCCACAGCATCTCCTGAATTCCAGAATGACCTGATAACCTAACTCTACACTGCCCATGTGGAAATTGGTGGGCACCCATAGTTTGGGAAGGAAACAATAAAATCCAGGTGAGTCATGAGACTGGTGTGAGAACTTAAAATAGTTTATCTTTTCAAAAAACAAAAAAAAAGAAATATTTTAAAATAGATCCGCAATGCTTTTAGAAAATGTAACTACCAAAGGCCTCCTGCCACACACACAATGCAAACGCAGGATTGGAGGAGATTTCTCCTTAAGAGAGTCAAAGATGCTTACTACGCAGAATTCATTTGATTTTTTTATTATTAGTGCTAGTGTAGAAAAACATTTCGAAAGTATAATATAAATCTTAGCCAGCAAAGGTATTTTGCACTATGCCTACTATAGCTACCATCTAAACAGTGGTGACCACCATAAGTAAATGGCAGGTTCTACAACTAAAATCGTACAAGATGCGTATTGGAGTATGGATTTCCAACAAATGGTCAGGCCAAGGAACTTCCGATTGCCACATGGGTATGCCTCTAGAGAGACGCCTCGAGAACCTAACCGGATCTCTGTCAACACAATGCCGGGTTACCTCTGCAAAAGTAGGTAACTACTGACATGAGTATGTCATCCCCCGGTTGTAAACAACCTTTATCCGAGGATCCTTAACCATCAACAATCACAAAGTCATATATATTTGTGATATCCACATAAGTTAAGTATATGGGCTCCATACCATGATACCACTTCTATCCAGAAGGAAATGCACATACCCTAAGGGGTGCTACTCCTTATAACCTTGCTGCATCTTTCCTGTTTTGACCATTACCGGGTTGTGAGGTCTGACGAAGTCTCGTCCACAAAGCTACACTTTTCATGAAAGCTATGCTTTGATCAACAAATGATCAGCAGCACTTCGTGTGCCACATTACCAATTTGGGAATGTATCAGTATTAACCATCAACTACGTAACGTCTGAGCTCGTACGTCTCAGAGAAGGGTGTTAAGCTAAGAGAATAAATTCTCCGCCACCAACAGAAATGTATTTGATAGAAACCAGCTTTACATCTCAAATTGTAAGGTTATACACACATCCATACAAATCTGTTCCGGGATCGAACGGAACCGAAGGCACTTCCAAGGAAGCCCTTGCAATCCGGCTATTCACTAATCACGACCGAACTTCCATCACAAAGGGTGATAAAATCTCTATATCGGTGATCAGCCGATGCAGAGACATTCGATGGAAATCCTTCCATTTTCGGAAATATCCGGTCTTCAACACCGGTCTTCAAATGCTATCCATTATGACGTATCACTATTCGGAATGGGATTCATGACCCAAAGGTCCTCTCTCGGCTAAACCGAATTATGAGCGCAATATTTACAAGAAACGTATGGATATTGGGGTTTCAGTTAAGTCACGGCTTAAAGCCTAAAACCATTCATTCGAACGGTTAAAATAAATTACAATTTCCAATCTTTTAAACAAAAAGATTTATTTCAACAACCTTCAATGGTTTAAACAAATTTCCACACTTTAATCTTTTAATCAAAAAGATTCAATTCACAAAGTTTACCCCATTCACAAAGATCCATTCATGGATTTCAAAACAATTTCTATATCAATTGGATTAACTCGTTAAATCTTTAAATCAAGGTTTAATTTATAGCTTTCAAAATTCGTTTCCAAAGATTCATTCATAGCCTTTCAAAACTTTTCAATTTCAAACTTGGAACCTTTCAACACAAATTGGAAGTTCATTACTTATGTGATAGTTTTTATTATTTGAAAACAAATAGTTTTCGTTTTAGAAAAAAAAATTCAATTATATTTGCACGAGTTAAGCCCTTGAATTAAATTCAAATTCACAAATCAATACATTGAAAATGGTTTGACCCATATATAATTAGTATAACAACTTTAATCCTAAGTTTCCAAACATAAAATTCAATTTCAAATCTTGAATTCAAATTTAAGTCAAATTATTTCATTTCAAAACTTTATCAAGTTATTCAAAAATAAATTCTTACCTTGAAATTCCATTCCAAAAGCTTTTTGGTTTAAACCAAATCCATTTCCAAAACCATTTGGATTTAAATATTCAAATTTTTTTTAAACTATTTCAAAATTTATGACTTAATCGATTTCCTCGTGAAATCCATATTTGTGTGTGTATAAGTGTGGTCCAGGGGTTTAACACAATAGTGCAACATCATTCAATCATCATAGATTAAAACACAGAAATATAGTTGATAAGCGATATAAACTATAACGCTTATCGTCCATCCGCAGATTCACATATATATACAAATGTAAATAAATGAATAAATCATACACAGCTCAATCCATAGAACAAAATACTATAGATTAGATAGGACAATCAATTCAAGGCATCTCATATAATACAATCATTCATAAGTAAGGTCAAGCATTCAATAGTTATTTATAAGTAGGATTAATTTAATTGCTTAATCCTAATTAATTCAATTTATTTCCAATTGAATTAATTACTTATGAATTAATTAACCAATCTCAATTAATTGATTAAAAATCATTTGATATAAATTAATTAATCAATCACCTAAATTAATTAAATTATTCTTAATTAATCATATTAATTAAGTTAACCTTTAAACTAATTACATAATCAATTAACCCCTTAATTAATTTTTTTAAGAAATTAAACCTTTAATTACTTACCATTAAGAAATCATCTCATGCCAATAAATCATTAATTAGCAATTAATCTTTATCAATAAATTAATCAAAATATCCAATTTTAATTACAATTAGTAATTAACCCCTTAATTAATTTCATTAAGTAATTAACAATTTATAATTGATTATCTTAATTAATAAATCTAATTAATTATCAAAATTAATCATATTTATTTAATTACTTAATAATCCTAAGTTAATTATCTTCATTAACTAATAACATTTCCTTAATTACTTTCTTAAGAAATTATCTTAGATTAATTCATTATTAATCATTTCTAATTATAAATTGATCTAAGTTATTTATTTATAAATTAAATAAATCATTCTTCGATTACCTTATTAATTAATCCTTAATTATTTAATAAATTAAGTGTTAATTATAACTTAATAAATCCTTATTTTGAATAAATTCTTCAACTTTTAAATAATATTACTCGAAAGCTATTTATTTAAGCTTTTCCTATATTTTGAAATTTTATTCAATAAAATTGAAAATAAAACTTTATTTTTTTAGAATTCCTTCTTTTAAATTTATCCAATTCTCAAAAATAAATTTTAATATAAACTTTCAACCTGAATTTTCAAAAATCAAATCTTTATTTATTTCCGGTATCCAACGATACCAAAATTATATTCGTTTAAATTTTAGCCTTCATCAATTTCAATCCGAAAGATAATCTCACAGAGATTATAAATTATCAACACACAACATTGAAACAAATTCAATTATTTGAGGAATCCAGTTGGATCCCTCCAACCTGTTTCCCTACATCCACAGATGTAGCACAATACCAATCTCGTTTCAAGACGGAATATCGTGTTACATGGCTTTATATAAAATATTATCCGCTATTATGCGGAGCAATAGGGTCTCATCCGTTATATAATGCGGGAAATCAATTCCAAGAACATATATAATACCAATTCCACTTCAAGGTGGAATAGCGCGGTATATGTGTTTAATATAATAACCTCCGCTTGATATGCGGCGTATAGGGTCTATTTCAATACAACAGATAGCAATCATCATTCAATCACACAATCAAGCAATTCTAAATTTAACTATTTAAAATTTTAAATCGAAACAAATTCGATTGAATGAGAAGTTCTCACCTTGCTTCCAATAACAGTTTCAGCGTTTTATTCCGAATAAAATTAAACGCACGTTTAATTTTACCCAAAATTCCACTAGCTCAAATAAATCCCAATCCAGCTCCATTGCGTAGTGCTCGTCAATACGATTCCAACGTAATTCGTTTCGTGCGAAACGGATCTCGTATGAAAAAGTTATACTGTTTTAAAGTTTATACGATTTAATATAAACCAATTTACAAATTTTTTTTTAACCTTAAACTCATCTCGACCCTTGATTTCCTGAGCAACCAGATCTAGCCGAAAATCCTACTTCTTCCCCAACGTGAAAATCACTTATGCCTTAAACCCATAGCCGCCACTCTTCAACAAATTATCGCCACCTTTATGCTCAACTTTACGACGATCAGGAACTTCCACTCAACTGCCCTCGACGAGAGCTACCCACGGCTAGAGCATAGGCAAGCTTGGCCACCCCTAGGCATGGAAAACCATGCACAACCGTAATACGAATGCGAGCAATTTTCCGTTGATCCACCGCCTCGTTTTTTATAATAGCCGTTGATCTTCTAGAGCTCGATTAGCTCTATAAGTTTGCAGTTGGGCGTTTTGCTTAATTGTTGATAGATTATGAGATATTGAGGATAGAACATTAGTGATTTTCAGCCATTGATGATGTTGGTGGCGGCTGATGAATAGGGTTAGGGTTTTGTATGCAAATGAAAGAAATAAGCGTCCTTTTACAGAAAATATTCGCGCACTATTCAGCCGAAATTTTTTCGAACTCCAAATGAAGTGTGCCGCCTTGCGTGTATAATGTTTTACCCCCATTTCGAACACAATGGAATGTATATCGGGAGCCAATTCGATCGTATTTGGAAGATAGGTTTTCAAATCGAATTATTTAAATTTAAAATTCACTTAAACCGATTTCTACGCGTTTTAGCTTGCCCCAGACAAACCGCAAACCTGATCGACACGAAATTTGAAACCATACAATACTTTAACATTAGGGATCCAATGAAACTAGTTTTGTCGAAATTCGAGACTGTTTTGAAAAATGACTATTTTTACTCGTCAATTAAATATTAAAATATCCAATTTCCACAAATTAACTTTTAATTCAATTTTAAAAGTTCTATAACATCATTCAAACTCCAATATGATTTAATACAAATTTACAAATCAAATTTAATCACATTAAACCTAATTTTCAATTATTTCTATAATTTCAAATATTAAATTATCGATTTAATTATCAAATTAAATTTAGATATTCGAAATACAATTTATTCGACTTACAAATTTTACTTGTTAATATTTAAAGTCAATTAAATATACAAATTTCAAATGACAGAAATTCTAGGTCGTTACAGTATCTCTATATATGCGACCACTACGAATTTGTTTTGTGTCATACCTATGGAGTACTCCCTGATATTCCACTAGTTTACGGTGGAGTTTACAGTGTTGTATAGTCTATGACTCTTATATAAAAATGTGTTAAGAGGGATAATGGTAGCGCCTTAACACTATTTTGATACTTTACATTACTAATAGGCATTATCTATTTAGCGTATATTACTACATAGTAGATAGTTTAACGGATCCTTAGAGGATGGTTATTCCAACATCCTTTGAGTTACTTGTATTTCAGTTGTTATTTCACTTGAGTTGGATTTATTGATATAAGAATGTTAATCCTGACTCGAGTTTTTGTATTTTTCTTTACGCTCGGGTCAGACTGAGTGTACCAGTATTCGAGACTCACCTTTAGAGTTGGAGCTTCACTTGGAGATCCAGCTATCTATCCAGTTTTCAGATATTTAGTTGATTCCAGTGATGTATTCTGATTCTTGTATTTGACTATTGTATTCGAGACTTCTGTTGTAACTTATTTAACTCTGTTATATATATAGTAGCTTCATGAACTACTATCTTTTGTTTCCATTGCATTTATTACTCTATGTCTGTGATCTGTGACTATTTATTTACTGTATATGTTCAGTTTTGCCAAATTTAAATTAACAATTCGGTATTTTGAATTATTCAAGTCCGACATGTGCGGATGCAAATAGTCCAAAATAGAGGGGCGTTACAAAAAGTTAATTTTTAACTCAAATTTCAAACATAACTATTTATTTGATACTTAAATTATTGAATTTAACAATTGAAAATTGGGTAAAATATAAAATATTGAGTTTTAAGCATGTTAAAAATAATTTAAAGGCATATAAAATTTATATTAATAATACTGAAGATAATAGAGGTTTTAAAATTTAATCTAAAAATGATTCGTTCAGTTTTAAAAATATGCCATTTAAATCAACATTTAAAAATAGCCTTCCGAGGCACAGTCTTGGAATTCGACGAAACCAGTTCCATTGGATCCATAATAGTGTATGATCATCTAATTAAAATTTCGTAATAATTGGACTTATCGTCTAATCGTACGAAATATAAACGTACTGAAATTTATATCGAAATTCAATATAATTATTGGGTCCAAAAAGCTATCTTCTCCATACGATCGAAGTAGGACTCGGAAACTTTTCCTTTGCGTTCGGAATAGGGGTATAACATTATAAACACCTAACGACATGCCTCGATAGGAAGTCAAAATTTTAAGTTACGATTTCTAGGCGATTTGAATTTAAATATAATATATGTTGTTTGACTAGTCAAAATTCTTCACATCATATACCTCTTTTCCATCAGTTTTTTTTCAAATCACTGTAGCAGGATAATTTCTTCGTGTAAGGCAATTTAAACACGCTTTGCTCCCTTATAAAACACACGCATCTTCTCTTTAAAATTTGATAGCCGAACATAGTTGAAAATAAGAAATAAAAAAAGGCTGAACGAATTCCTCCCTCCCTCATTTTTTAAGCACCGATTCCCTTCCTCCTCCTTTTAGTTAAATCGACCATTTTTCCTTCTCTTTAAAATTATAATGAAATTCGAAATCGAATTCAAAAAAAAAGCCTCCCCTCAAATCGAATCAAATTCTCTCCCCTGCCCTTATTTTCTGTTAATACAAAGTTGAGCGAGAGAGAAACCAAAGGAAAATTTTATCCATCGGAATTTCCGGAAGGCCTGGACGAGCACGTGATATTTTATTGAGCATGAACTCACGAGTGCGTGGGAGGAGGAGGAGGTAGGGTTTCGTCTTCGCGTTGATGGAGGGGGCACATGAAACTAGGTGGAGGCGGTAGGGGTAAATTCGATATCGCGATTGCAATCTGGAGGCAGGCTCAATACGAACGCGATGACAACTCGGAGGGAGATAGAGCATTGACGATGAAGGCTGTGATGTCAGGCGGAGGGAAGGAGCTGTAGCATGTTTGGGTGCGATTTAGTAGCTCTGGCCTTGGCCATGTGAGTTTTTGGTGAGATTTTTATCCTTGGTTCATATTTGTAAAATCTTAAAACTTAAATGACTTATAATTAAATAACAATTGGATATGAGGCAATTAGGTGGCTAATTATTCTTATTCAATCAATAAATTGGTTAATTAAATTCGTCCATGGGTAATTAATTTGAACTAAGTAATTAGTAGATAAACTTTTATTAAGGGTAAATTCGCTAATTTAAATAAAAACGAAAATTACATATACATGGTTTAGATCGAACAAATCAGTCAGGTGTGGTTCGAAGTTGCAGAAGCTGTAAAGAGGATTCAATCGGAATGATTAGCAAATAAAAGAAAAACCGAGGTGACTTAAATCTCACTCAACTTTGGATTTACCGCAATTAATTTTAATAGTAAAATTAATTATTGATTGATTGTTGAATTGATATTATTTATCAATTGAATGTGATGTTATATATGGTAGTGTGGGTGTGTTTGTATGTGTGTACATATATATATATATATATACACACACACACACACATACATACATATATATATATATATATATGAGTGACTGACATTCCCGCATTTATATATATAGTGGATGGGACCCTATGCGCCCCGCATAATTGTGTATGACCCTATATACCATGATATCCCCCTCGAAGTGGGATTGTTATTTTAATATTGTGCTAGCATATGTGGATGTAGGGAAACATGTTGGAGGGATCCAATTGGTTTCCTCAAAATGTTGAATTTTTTTTACATATTTAGCGATATAATTTATTTGATTTATCTATGATTGTTTATATTGTAAAATTAAATTTATTGGACGCTATGATATTGCTGGATATATTCTCGGTATTTTAGATAAAAAATATAAAAATTGGATTTTTGAAGAAAAATAAGAAAGGATTCTTAAATAAGATATTATAGTGAAGTTGGATAATTAAAAGAATTAATTTGAAAAAAAGTTGAATTTTTAAAAAAACCTATTAAATAAATTCCGAGTAGGAAAAAATAGATGTTTTTGAATAAATGTGTAACATCCCGCCTTTTCGCACGATTTAAACCGACACACATGCCGATTCAAACCATACGGAAGGGCGGATTTGTTATGGGGTAAATAAGAAAAAAAAACAGAGAAGAAAAAAAAACAAATAGAATCTCACAGCGGAAGGATAAAATATAATAAGAAAATATACAGTTTATAAAAACTGTTTACAAACATTTATATAATACATATCAGAGTTACACATACCAATAACAATGCAGCGGAACAGTGTGAGTGTAGTGCAATACTATGAATAATAATAATACAAATTCTTCGTCTTCGTCCTCCAAAGCTAAAGTCTTCGATCCTGAAACGCTCGGACTGACCCGAGCGAATTTGAAAAGACAAAAACACTCGAGTCAGAACAAAAAGATCTTATGTGAGTTAAATTAACAGAAATAAATATGAGTGCAATAACTCAAAAGATGTTCGGGATTTACATCTCCTAAGGATCCGTTAAACTATTTACTATGTAGTATATTGCGCTATTATAATAGTGTCTATAGTAAAATAAACATACTTTTAAATAGCATTAAGGCTTTACATTTTCCACCTTAACACGTAATAGTCCCAGTAGTCCATCCATTATCATAGTCCCTCCTGATCGGGAAGCCACCAGAGGATACCACACGGGCTACGGGAGAAATCCAAACTCGTACAAGGCGCGATAGGGTAGGTGACACGGCACAACTAGGCAATGCCAGGGTAGATATACCACTTCCGGGTCGATGGTAACACGTAGCCGCAGCTACCGCCCACCTCGAACAAACTCCCCAAAATCAAAATAGAAGTGGCCACTGAATCAATCCAAAGTCAAAGTATAATATCGAAGAGGAGTGTCCGATCAGAGGAATGACCTCATTAACCCGTCAATCGCTCCTGTTTTAGCCACCTTATGCCAACTCACGGGAGTTGGGTCCACGTATTTACCTTACAGGAAACGTTGCCACCAACCTACTTCATTCTGGAATCTCCACCGCGTACACGGTTAGTCAAAGTGGTTTTCGGTATCGACAGAGAGTATGTCCATATCCGATCCCGGTCTCTTTGCCAACCCATTGTTATTATAACACCGCGGTCATTTAAAAATAGTTTATACTTTAAAACCAGAATAAACATTTCCATTTCAAAACCATGAATACGATATCGTTTCAAAACCCAAAACCATATTTTTATCACTTATCGCAAATAAAATTTTATTCCAAAATCATAATGCTTTAACTTCATAACGTCTGAAAATCAAATATTTTCAAAGCATAATATTTTGAAAATCATAATTTAAAACCATAACACTAAAAACTTGAATGGTTTGGACATTCAACGGTATATGAATTAAATGGTTTAACTTAAATGTTACTTTGTAAAGAAAATAGTTCTCATGGCTTTACAAATACATTTCTTTATTAAAGTCTAAACCAAAATTTATATTATCTCTCTCAAGTTCCAAAACCACTTCAATTTATTTATATATACGTATATCCATTTTGAGTATTAATATTTCAAACTAAAGTTGGATTTTATTCTTTCAACAAATCAAATGTTCTATTAATTAATCTTGAATATTCACATAAAATCCATAAATAATAAGACTTCAATATCTAGTGATAAAATATATATATAATTTCAAATTATACTAGAATATTCATTTCAATTTATTTTGGGAAAAATCCGATTTTTAATATCATATCTCAAAATTTCTAAACTTAACAATTAAACATATGATATGAATTATCAAACTCCATTTTCTTAAATTTCTTCCATTTTTTTTTTTTAAAGAAATTTATACACCTTTAAATCTCAAAAAATTTTAACTTCATATGTATATGAATATGGAAGAAAAATATTTATACAGTATAAAATTTTAGATTATTATAAACCGTATTCCATCCAAACCATAGAAATCTCATTAAAATAGTTATATATTTAGACCGCGGTGCCTGTATAAAATTTTCTATCCTATGGTCAAGTGATACGGATATTTATCATTTCAATCCGCAATTTAAAAGATATAAAATTTTGCGGTTATATATCATTTCAAGCCACAATCCCGAATGAAATGTAAAATGCATGCAAACCTGCGGTTTAATGACATCCAAATAAACATCCATTCAACAACACATCCCTCATCCAATCACAAAACATCAATCAATATCAATCAATAACAATATATGTTTGATAACAAACAACATGTAATAACTGGCAATTTTATTCAATTTAAATTTTACGACTATTAATCTAACAGTTTATATTCGGTAATAAATTATATAACTGTTAACTAGCAGTTTTCATGCAAACACAAATTCTAACTGTCAATTAATACGAAATAAATAAATTAAATTAACAGTTAAATTCAATAGATGCAATTCATCAGATATGAATGAAATAAACATGCCAAATATTCATAAATAAATTCTATTCATTTCTAAAATTAATTTAACAAACATAAAAGCTTCTAGAAGTTGTGAGTGGGTTAAAACACCCACCTTTTTTGAATTTAAATTGGATTTAGATCCAATTTAAACCCTAAATTTCGATGGTCTCCAAATCTGTCCAAACCAGCGTCAAAAAAATCTGGAATTTAATTACGATCCTAAAAAAAAATCGCGCATGAAACGGAGTTCGTATGTGGAAGTTAAATGTATTAACGCATTTGAAAAATCAAAATTAAATTCAAACAAAAATAAATTAAACGAAAATGAAATACCGTGCCACATCCGCTCTTCCCACGTGAAAAATGCGTATGCTTCTTCTTGATTTCAAGCTTTGTTCCATAATTTTTCTTTTATTTCGATTTACTTTAATTTTCCTCCTTATTATATGAATGTATGTATTTTTAAAAGGTTTGGAAAAGAAAAAAAAATATTTGAAAAAGAAGATTTGAAAAAGAAAAGGATTAAAATAAGAACTGAAAACGGAAGAGAAGATCTAGATTTGAAAAGAAAGAAGAAGTATGAAATAGAAGAAAACTTGAAGAAGAATATTTGAAGAGGAAGGAAAAAATTAGAATGAGATATAATAAGGAGATTTGAAGAAGAAAAGAAGGAGAAGGAGATTTGAATGGAGGCTAGGGTTTCATTTGCATCATTTCGTATTTATAAGGTTAGAGTTAGGTTTAGGGACAAATAGATTTGAAAGGAGAGGCTGCTATTAATTAGAAATAAAGTGAATATGAACACTTGGTATTGAAATATAGCAAATATGAACAGTCCTTTTTTTTTTAAAGTAGCAGGTATTAAAAAGAGGTATTTATTAATTAGAAAGAAAATGAATATGGAGGGACAAAAATAAATGACACGTTTCGTTAGTTTGATTCTAAATTAATTAAGTGCTAGATACAGAAAAATTTGAATACATCATATATATATATATATATATATATTCATACTTTAACTGTGTGACAAAATTGCTAAACATACATCAAGTACGATTAATTGGTGACAATATATAGGAATAATCAACAATAAATGTGGATGCAATCACATAAGGATCTAATAGGGAAGGAGATAAAAAGTAACGACGTTGATTAATTCCACTTTCCCACTTTAGCCAATCCAATTACAAAATTTAAAATTTTAAAAAATTTCTCTCCTTTGATTTCTTAAACAATTTTAATAACTAACAACAAGTTCTATGTTAATTCAATCATTAATCATTTCGCCAATTACCAAATTAAATTTCAATTATTCGCAATAAATCAAATTATAAATTTTTCATTCCAATAAATAAAATAAATCTTGATTTTTTTTTCTTCCATCCTTATTAATTCCACAACTTGTTCAATTTGAAAATCATTATGATATTTTCCAAATGTTACCTTAATTTAACACTTATGTAACGTATTATTAGATTCGTTGCAAGATTTCAATTTCAATCCCCATTTCCTAATATACTCAAATTCTGGACATTTTTATTTCCTTACCCATAAGTGTAACATTTATTGCCAATTCCATCCAAATTTAACAGGTAACCCTTAACATTGTTTTCAATCCAAAGGTTATACTTAAGTTTACGTTGTATTCTACAACTTATCATATTATAAAGAAAATTCACATTATTCCCCAATATTACCTTAATTCATATTAACTTAACATTAAATTTACTCTTCATTCTATTATTAACCTATTAGTATTAAATAGATGAAATTAACATTGGTTTTACACTCTATTACGTAGATATCCTTAAATTTTATCTAAGTTTATATTTACATAATATTCCAACATTAAATTTCATCCAATTTTTTTTTCTTCCTTTTTATTTTAATTAAATCCAATTTCCCTAAAGTTACATTCAAACAAGTAAATTTTGATTTCCAATCAATCATTATACTATAACATTCTTAACATTTTTTCATTACACTACTAAATTCTACCTTGATAAGTTTACGCTTCTATTGCTTTACTTTCACACTTCCGTTAAAATATAAATTAATTCTAAAGTAACGTTTATTGTTGACCCCGCCATTTTAATTACTCATATTTAGATGAACGTTATTTCAAATAAGTTCATTGACTCATTTAAATTAGGTAGTTTATAGTAGTTGTTATCCCACCCTTACAATTATTTCCTACTAACGTGCTACCAACTCCTTTAATTAAAATTTGAATTCCAAACCTTATTTAATATACTAAGTAAGATAAATAACATATATAGATTGCTACCAACTTTCCTTTTCTTGCATCTATGTGTTTATTACTTGACACACCAGTAAATATTACATATACACAAAATTCCGTTATCACTTGCCTAACAAGGTTATTATCACTTAAGATCTCACTGCATCCACATTTTCACATTTTCATTTCCTAGTTTCTTTACTTTATTCTACATAATTTATTACAAATGGGATTTTCTTTGGTTTACATCTTATTTGTATTTAACATTTCTCAATCACCAATTCATTTCACTTTAACTGCGGTAAATTGGCGGATAAATTGAATTTGATTCCCAAAATCTAAATTAACAAGAAACAAGGGTAGGTAACATACAATAGTCATTACTCCAAATTCTAGTCATCTAAATAGTCTTTTATTCCTTGCAAATAAATGTTACTATTTATTTTCATAATACAAATCTCAATGATTATTCCATTTTATATTTGCTTAGGCCATTTATAGTCCACTATACATATCTACATAAATGGGTAATTTATTCAATTCATTAAGTGTCAATTCTATTAAGCCCTGTTTATATCTTATGCATTCTTCTATTACTTTACAAAAGGGAATAACTTTTAAACTCATACACTTAATAACAAAACCGTTATAAATCCAATAAACTTCCAAATCCAAGTTTGTACACATTTTACACAACTATTATGATTTCTCACAAACGTTGAATTTATTAAATGACCATTTATTATAATTTAATTCCCTTAATTGAATCAAATGCTTATTATTATATATATTCTTTTCATTCTACCATTCCTTCCCATTTTATATTCATTAACGTATTTACACATCTCTATCTTTCAAATATAAAATAACCAAACTGATTACAAACACTGTTTCTATCAATTTTCATAAGTTTGTTCAAAACTATACTTTTGTTTACATAAAATAAATTTTATGTTTCTATTAGTTTTCTTTTCCTTTCACTACAGGCATAAATTATTACTATCTACTCTAATTACATCTTTGTATTAATGAACACCATTTAAGTTAATACTTATACTAACATTCACAAATTCAACATTTATTTGTTTCTTCAAAATTACTTTAAATCAAGTTGTGAAAATTTACATTATCCACATCTATTATCATAAAATTTTATAGTTACACTAAATTGCAACCACTATACCAAATTTCTACATTTATTCTTAACCAGATTAGAAATTATATTAATTCATTTTATTAAATATCATAAATTTGACGGGTCGTTACAATCTCCCCCACTCAAAACTTTTCGTCCCCGAAAAGGAAAAAGAAGGGAGGAGGAAGATTTACAGTGCATCTTATTTCAAATATTAACTTATAAACAATATTTTACTGGATTAATTTCCTTTAATGAAATATACTTGTTTTATAATCATTATATCCTTTAATACTTGAATTATTAAAGTTGGGAAAATACTTTCACAAAATTCTAAGTCCAAAATTTCCTGAAAATTTTGGCAAAGTCTCCTTTGTACGGAGGGACTCTGGAGAAAATATAATATCCAAATATACAAATATATTACACATATTATCCAAATAAAATATCCCAACACGGGAAAATATATAAAATAGCGCTTTATACGTAATCCGGAAACGTACCTATTTGTCGGGCAATACGCTTATTATTACGGAACCAAAAGCAGTAGCAGTTTCTTCCATAACCTGTATTTTCTTATAAGCCTAAAAGGTTAAATATTTATTTTAAAATGAATTATTCTAGTGGATTCAATCATTCATATCCAATCAAATGCAACAACCATACATTTTAACAAACAGCACACACCGCAAACAAAATCATTCAATCAAACAAACAATTAGTTGTTAGGTTCAAATTCCGAAATTGTACGAAATGTAAAATAACTATCAAGTGCATCCTTTACTCAACAGTCTTAGATGGAACAAAGATAGATTATTTCTCCATCCAACAACTTCAAAATTCCTTACCCAAAACCATACATCAACCAAACAATTCAAATCAACACCAAAATAGCTTATTATACATTTATTTCATACTTCAGTGGTTTGATTTTCTTCCCTTCATTTATGAGGGATTTCTTTGTTCTTACAAGTTTTATTTTCCAATTATCCCAAAATTCATTATATTTGTATTTCCTTTTATTACTTAAGTTTCCTTTTATTACCTAAGTTTATAAAATAAATTCTCATTAATAACAACAAATATTTTGAATATCTTCATTTCCTTACTCTTCACTTGTAAGATTTCCCTTAAATTCTTAATCTGCTAACATTCATTCTTATAAGTGGAAGTTTTTATTTATCCATTAACTATGAATTGCAGTCATTTAATTTTTCCTACTTTCCATTATATTAGAATAGGGAAGATTAAAACATACTTAAGTCAATAATCATACAATCAATTCTTATTTTGAATTTCATTTTATATACTTAGGTTCATATCATCTATTAATAATTCTTAACCCTTTTTCAGTAAAATTTCAATTATAACCTAAGTTTATACCATTAAATTCTTATTATAACAGTAATTTATTGAATACTTCATTTTTCCTAAATTCCTACTTGTAAAATATTCAATTCCAGTTTCTCATTTAACACTTCAACTTTTATATTTGGGTAAGTTATTTATGTTAAGGAAATTGCAATTGAACTTATACAAGTTTAATCTCCATTCTTTTAATTAAATTTAATGTTTATCCATATTACTCTTTGTCACATATGTATGCAAATTCCTCTTTATAGCTTTGCAACTATTCTCTTATTTCAATTAGAGGTTTCAATTCATTTATTACTTAACTTTTATTTCACTACAATTTAACAATTGATTAATTAATGGAGAATTTTAGAATTGGATTCCGGGTCAGATTTCAATTTATTTCAAAGTAATAGATAAATAAGTTCTTACAACTCAAAATCTCTAATTATATTTAGAACAATAAAAGAAATTTTTTTTAGAAAATTTCATAATAAATCTGCAGTAGAATTTACTACAGTGGCCTTTCCCCTTCGAAACTCGAAATGAAAGTCGATGATGCGGCCGTCATCACCGAATTTATTTTCCAGTGACAGAGAGGAAAGTACAGAATTTAATTTTTTTTTCCCAAAATCTTCTTTAAAACAATTCTTCCAAATTATACGAAATATTTATATAAGAAATATCTTATAAACCAAATCAATAAATTTCACAAATTGTTTGAAAGCAGATTTGGAAAAAATCCCAGACTTAAGTTCTAAAATCTCCAATTTGATTTATCATAATTTCAACTTAGCTTCAGTTATTATAAATATTTTATTTCCTAACACCCAATCTATAGCAACCAAATATATATATATCTTTATAAAAATATTTTTATATATAGAAAATATAATAGGAAAAATTCTTTCATTTACCTATATTAAAACAAATATTATGTCGGTCTGTCCTATTAAGTGTTTAGAAATCCCTATTGATGACATAGCGTCCCATGCATCAACCAGAATTTATAAATACAAAGCGGAACAGATTAACACAATATAAAAATCTTTTTATTAATACTAACAAATACGCTCTCTCATATATATACACTCAGCGACTCCCATAGGATATTACTACCCTATTAACAAAGAGTCAAACCCCACAAAGCCAAGGTTTATCGCTAAACCAAAGCTCTGATACCAACTGTAACATCCCGCCTTTTCGCACGATTTAAACCGACACACATGCCGATTCAAACCATACGGAAGGGCGGATTTGTTATGGGGTAAATAAGAAAAAAAAACAGAGAAGAAAAAAAAACAAATAGAATCTCACAGCGGAAGGATAAAATATAATAAGAAAATATACACTTTATAAAAACTGTTTACAAACATTTATATAATACATATCAGAGTTACACATACCAATAACAATGCAGCGGAACAGTGTGAGTGTAGTGCAATACTATGAATAATAATAATACAAATTCTTCGTCTTCGTCCTCCAAAGCTAAAGTCTTCGATCCTGAAACGCTCGGACTGACCCGAGCGAATTTGAAAAGACAAAAACACTCGAGTCAGAACAAAAAGATCTTATGTGAGTTAAATTAACAGAAATAAATATGAGTGCAATAACTCAAAAGATGTTCGGGATTTACATCTCCTAAGGATCCGTTAAACTATTTACTATGTAGTATATTGCGCTATTATAATAGTGTCTATAGTAAAATAAACATACTTTTAAATAGCATTAAGGCTTTACATTTTCCACCTTAACACGTAATAGTCCCAGTAGTCCATCCAATATCATAGTCCCTCCTGATCGGGAAGCCACCAGAGGATACCACACGGGCTACGGGAGAAATCCAAACTCGCACAAGGCGCGATAGGGTAGGTGACACGGCACAACTAGGCAATGCCAGGGTAGATATACCAATTACGCTTCCGGGTCGATGGTAACGCGTAGCCGCAGCTACCGCCCACCTCGAACAAACTCCCCAAAATCAAAATAGAAGTGGCCACTGAATCAATCCAAAGTCAAAGTATAATATCGAAGAGGATTGTCCGATCAGAGGAATGACCTCATTAACCCGTCAATCGCTCCTGTTTTAGCCACCTTACGCCAACTCACGGGAGTTGGGTCCACGTATTTACCTTACAGGAAACGTTGCCACCAACCTACTTCATTCTGGAATCTCCACCGTGTACACGGTTAGTCAAAGTGGTTTTCGGTATCGACAGAGAGTATGTCCATATCCGATCCCGGTCTCTTTGCCAACCCATCGTTATTATAACACCGCGGTCATTTAAAAATAGTTTATACTTTAAAACCAGAATAAACATTTCCATTTCAAAACCATGAATACGATATCGTTTCAAAACCCAAAACCATATTTTTATCACTTATCGCAAATAAAATTTTATTCCAAAATCATAATGCTTTAACTTCATAACGTCTGAAAATCAAATATTTTCAAAGCATAATATTTTGAAAATCATAATTTAAAACCATAACTCTAAAAACTTGAATGGTTTGGACATTCAACAGTATATGAATTAAATGGTTTAACTTAAATGTTACTTTGTAAAGAAAATAGTTCTCATGGCTTTACAAATACATTTCTTTATTAAAGTCTAAACCAAAATTTATATTATCTCTCTCAAGTTCCAAAACCACTTCAATTTATTTATATATACGTATATCCATTTTGAGTATTAATATTTCAAACTAAAGTTGGATTTTATTCTTTCAACAAATCAAATGTTCTATTAATTAGTCTTGAATATTCACATAAAATCCATAAATAATAAGACTTCAATATCTAGTGATAAAATATATATATAATTTCAAATTATACTAGAATAATCATTTCAATTTATTTTGGGAAAAATCTGATTTTTAATATCATATCTCAAAATTTCTAAACTTAACAATTAAACATATGATATGAATTATCAAACTCCATTTTCTTAAATTTCTTCCATTTTTTTTTTAAAGAAATTTATACACCTTTAAATCTCAAATTTTTTTAACTTCATATGTATATGAATATGGAAGAAAAATATTTATACAGTATAAAATTTTAGATTATTATAAACCGTATTCCATCCAAACCATAGAAATCTCATTAAAATAGTTATATATTTAGACCGCGGTGCCTGTATAAAATTTTCTATCCTATGGTCAAGTGATACGGATATTTATCATTTCAATCCGCAATTTAAAAGATATAAAATTTTGCGGTTATATATCATTTCAAACCACAATCCCGAATGAAATGTAAAATGCATGCTAACCTGCGGTTTATTGACATCCAAATAAACATCCATTCAACAACACATCCCTCATCCAATCACAAAACATCAATCAATATCAATCAATAACAATATATGTTTGATAACAAACAACATGTAATAACTGGCAATTTTATTCAATTTAAATTTTACGACTATTAATCTAACAGTTTATATTCCGTAATAAATTATATAACTGTTAACTAGCAGTTTTCATGCAAACACAAATTCTAACTGTCAATTAATACGAAATAAATAAATTAAATTAACATTTAAATTCAATAGATGCAATTCATCAGATATGAATGAAATAAACATGCCAAATATTCATAAATAAATTCTATTCATTTCTAAAATTAATTTAACAAACATAAAAGCTTCTAGAAGTTGTGAGTGGGTTAAAACACTCACCTTTTTTGAATTTAAATTGGATTTAGATCCAATTTAAACCCAAAATTTCGACGGTCTCCAAATCTGTCCAAACCAGCGTCAAAAAATTCTGGAATTCAATTACGATCCTAAAAAAAAATCGCGCATGAAACGGAGTTCGTATGTGGACGTTAAATGTATTAACGCATTTGAAAAATCAAAATTAAATTAAATTCAAACAAAAATAAATTAAACGAAAATGAAATACCGTGCCACATCCGCTCTTCCCACGTGAAAAATGTGTATGCTTCTTCTTGATTTCAAGCTTTGTTCCATAATTTTTCTTTTATTTCGATTTACTTTAATTTTCCTCCTTATTATATGAATGTATGTATTTTTAAAAGGTTTGGAAAAGAAAAAAAAATATTTGAAAAAGAAAAGGATTAAAATAAGAACTGAAAATGGAAGAGAAGATCTAGATTTGAAAAGAAAGAAGAAGTATGAAATAGAAGAAAACACGAAGAAGAATATTTGAAGAGGAAGGAAAAAATTAGAATGAGATATAATAAGGAGATTTGAAGAAGAAAAGAAGGAGAAGGAGATTTGAATGGAGGCTAGGGTTTCATTTGCATCATTTCGTATTTATAAGGTTAGAGTTAGGTTTAGGGACAAATAGATTTGAAAGGAGAGGCTGCTATTAATTAGAAATAAAGTGAATATGAACACTTGGTATTGAAATATAGCAAATATGAACAGTCCTTTTTTTTTAAAGTAGCAGGTATTAAAAAGAGGTATTTATTATATAGAAAGAAAATGAATATGGAGGGACAAAAATAAATGACACGTTTCGTTAGTTTGATTCTAAATTAATTAAGTGCTAGATGCAGAAAAATTTGAATACATCATATATATATATATTCATACTTTAACTGTGTGACAAAATTGCTAAACATACATCAAGTACGATTAATTGGTGACAATATATAGGAAGAATCAACAATAAATGTGGATGCAATCACATAAGGATCTAATAGGGAAGGAGATAAAAAGTAACGGCGTTGATTAATTCCACTTTCCCACTTTAGCCAATCCAATTACAAAATTTAAAATTTTATAAAATTTCTCTCCTTTGATTTCTTAAACAATTTTAATAACTAACAACAAGTTCTATGTTAATTCAATCATTAATCATTTCGCCAATTACCAAATTAAATTTCAATTATTCGCAATAAATCAAATTATAAATTTTTCATTCCAATAAATAAAATAAATCTTGATTTTTTTTCTTCCATCCTTATTAATTCCACAACTTGTTCCATTTGAAAATCATTATCATATTTTGCAAATGTTACCTTAATTTAACACTTATGTAACGTATTATTAGATTCCTTGCAAGATTTCAATTTCAATCCCCATTTCTTAATATACTCAAATTCTGGACATTTTTATTTCCTTACCCATAAGTGTAACATTTATTGCCAATTCCATCCAAATTTAACAGGTAACCCTTAACAATGTTTTCAATCCAAAGGTTATACTTAAGTTTACGTTGTATTCTACAACTTATCATATTATGAAGAAAATTCACATTATTCCCCAATATTACCTTAATTCATATTAACTTAACATTAAATTTACTCTTCATTCTATTATTAACCTATTAGTATTAAATAAATGAAATTAACATTGGTTTTACACTCAATTACGTAGATATCCTTAAAATTTTTCTAAGTTTATATTTACATAATATTCCAACATTAAATTTCATCCAATTTTTTTTTGCTTCCTTTTTATTTTAATTAAATCCAATTTCCCTAAAGTTACATTCAAACAAGTAAATTTTGATTTCCAATCAATCATTATACTATAACATTCTTAACATTTTTTTCATTACACTACTAAATTCTACCTTGATAAGTTTACGCTTCTATTGCTTTACTTTCACACTTCCGTTAAAATATAAATTAATTCTAAAGTAACGTTTATTGTTGACTCCGCCATTTTAATTACTCATATTTAGATGAACGTTATTTCAAATAAGTTCATTGACTCATTTAAATTAGGTAGTTTATAGTAGTTGTTATCCCACCCTTACAATTATTTCCTACTAACGTGCTACCAACTCCTTTAATTAAAATTTGAATTCCAAACCTTATTTAATATACTAAGTAAGATAAATAACATATATAGATTGCTACCAACTTTCCTTTTCTTGCATCTATGTGTTTATTACTTGACACACCAGTAAATATTACATATACACAAAATTCCGTTATCACTTGCCTAACAAGGTTATTATCACTTAAGATCTCACTGCATCCACATTTTCACATTTTCATTTCCTAGTTTCTTTACTTTATTCTACATAATTTATTACAAATGGGATTTTCTTTGGTTTACATCTTATTTGTATTTAACATTTCTCAATCACCAATTCATTTCACTTTAACTGCGGTAAATTGGCGGATAAATTGAATTTGATTCCCAAAATCTAAATTAACAAGAAACAAGGGTAGGTAACATACAATAGTCATTACTCCAAATTCTAGTCACCTAAATAGTCTTTTATTCCTTGCAAATAAATGTTACTATTTATTTTCATAGTACAAATCTCAATGATTATTCCATTTTATATTTGCTTAGGCCATTTATAGTCCACTATACATATCTACATAAATGGGTAATTTATTCAATTCATTAAGTGTCAATTCTATTAAGCCCTGTTTATATCTTATGCATTCTTCTATTACTTTACGAAAGGGAATAACTTTTAAACTCATACACTTAATAACAAAACCGTTATAAATCCAATAAACTTCCAAATCCAAGTTTGTACACATTTTACACAACTATTATGATTTCTCACAAACGTTGAATTTATTAAATGACCATTTATTATAATTTAATTCCCTTAATTGAATCAAATGCTTATTATTATATATATTCTTTTCATTCTACCATTCCTTCCCATTTTATATTCATTAACGTATTTACACATCTCTATCTTTCAAATATAAAATAACCAAACTGATTACAAACACTGTTTCTATCAATTTTCATAAGTTTGTTCAAAACTATACTTTTGTTTACATAAAATAAATTTTATGTTTCTATTAGTTTTCTTTTCCTTTCACTACAGGCATAAATTATTACTATCTACTCTAATTACATCTTTGTATTAATGAACACCATTTAAGTTAATACTTATACTAACATTCACAAATTCAACATTTATTTGTTTCTTCAAAATTACTTTAAATCAAGTTGTGAAAATTTACATTATCCACATCTATTATCATAAAATTTTATAGTTACACTAAATTGCAACCACTATACCAAATTTCTACATTTATTCTTAACCAAATTAGAAATTATATTAATTCATTTTATTAAATATCATAAATTTAACGGGTCGTTACAAAATGGAAACAAAGAGTTTTTATGGACTTAAGCGATATTGTTTAAGTGTAAAAGAATTTATTTCTAAATTTAGGATTTAAATGGTTTGGAAAAATAAATATGAATTTGACATCCCAGATTTAAATAAAATTTGAAATCATAAAAAAGGAAATCTGAAATTAGGGTTTGGCATAAATTTGGAGTAAATCAAGAAATAAATTTTAAAATGGAATTTAATTTAGGGAAATCGATTTGAAAATCGATGAAGTGTTTCAAACAGTGATTAAAAGGGAGAATGAGACTATGGGATTTATAAACTGGGTTTATAAATAAAGTGAAGTATTTATTAGTGGATAGTTTAGGATTATAAATTCACGGTGTGAATTTATAAGGAGATAGGTAAATCGATTTAAAAATAAATAGTAGTTTATTTTTAGAAAAGTGCAAGAGGAAATTTATGGGATTTGAATGTAAATTAAACTAGAGATAAATCGTTAGGGATTTATCAATGATTGGATGGGCTATATTGGAATGGAAAGTATATTTTCCTGAGAAGTCAAGTATATTTTCAAAGAAATATTTTAAGTATAAACTAGAAAATTTAAAGGTTTTTAAAAGAATATTTTAGAAAAAAATTATTATTCATTTGTTTTAATTTTTTTTCAAAGTACATATTAATTAAGTTATTTATAGTAGTTAATTATTAAGGTTAATCATTATTTTATTTTAAAAAGGATAATTATTTAATATTCATATTTTACATAATAGATTTATTTAAAAGGTTTTTTCAAAATATCTTTGAAACAATTGCTTTAGTGAATTTACTTAACTCGATAAGATAAGTATATATTTTAGATAAAGAGATTTATGTATTTGAAATTCAACTTTAAGGAAATTCAAAATGTTTTTGGTGGAAAATGGATATTTTGGATATTGATTGTTTGTTTGACAGTTAAATAACCGACTATCAAATCTGGACCCAAGATAACTTTGGAATATCAAGAAGAAGTACGGAAATTATATGGTACAATTACTGTTTGAGGTGCTATATTGTACGTATAAACTCATTTCATTCTTGTAGGACATTTATAAGGAAATTCGTCTACCAATGGTTAGGAGGAGAACTCCGATCTTATTTTCGTCCGACTATTTCGTAAAGAACTGGGGTTGAGTTTATCGAGAATAGCGAACGTTGTTTCGAAGAGACTGAGATCGGATTTGTGATCCGAAAACTACTTCGATCCAACGAGTATGTTTTCGAAAGGAAAACCAGGGCATGGAGTCGTAGATGGAGCAGTGAAGTGCAAGGGCTAATAGCTACTAATCCTAAAGGCGATTCCAAAATGGATGTAGTAGGAATAGTGCCTTCGGTTCCGTTCGGACCAGGAACAGACTTGTATGGATGAATGCTATCAGTATATTGTCATTGGAGGGCAAGGAGCATTCTAAGTGAATCTTTCTAAAAAGTTAATCGCAGCCTCTAGCCTCATCAACCGAGAATGACTGAAAATTAGGGGGATGTAGCAAGGCTAAGTGGGTATCGCCCAAGTAGGGTATGGCTATCACCTTTTTAGATAACCTTGTATATTATCACTACATGTGAAAGGAGCTCGAAAAGCATTGGAACACCCAGAATGATAGCACATTCGGTCTATCCAGTAAGTGATAGTACAGTCGTGTGTTGTAGGGGATCAGTAGTGGTCCTCGATATGGTGTTTCTAGACAGGTACCGTGACAGATGGTACCCCAGTGCCTAGTCATTTGGTTGCAATCCATTCTCTAATAAGCGCATACAGTTTTGATTGTGCCCAACTACGTTGGAACAAGGGATGCAAGCATTTCAGCTATAAGAATACGTATTTGTACTTAGACCTATTATAATATCAAAGGATTTTGATATAAAATGTGTTGGTTATCGTAAGGTAAAAACCCGACATGTTTATTTGTGGCTTGGTCTTACGAGATACCTTTGATTTTCAAAGGATTTTAAAACTTTAATAAGTTAATTTGAGTGTGATTTCTCACGTTGGTTATCTAGAATGACTCGGGTGTTATTTTATTATGATGCTCGGGTCAGACCGAGTATTATAGTTTTGGGATAGGATGCTATGGAGCTCTGAAGACGAGCTAGGCAGCGAAGGCGTATATCATGTACCTGATTTATATTCCACTGTGTATGGTATGGTGTATATTCAGCTTTTGTGGGGACAAGTTATTGTAACTGTCAATTATTGTGCTATTGTTTTGTGTTGTACTCTGATGATGTAATGTATAAAAACAGTTATAGTTCCTTCGTGTAAAGAAAAATCTGATGATGTAATGTATAAAAACAGTTATAGTTCCTTCGTATAAAGAAAAATTGTTATCTAGTATATATTGTTTCGCTGCGATTGTGAGATTCTGTGTTATTATCTCTATTTTCTTCTTCTACCTCATTCTTCTATCCCTGAAAATCTAGTATTTTCGGCATTCGATTGTTCGGCATGTAATACAGTGGATGTATTGATGCGATTTTCATGGGTCGAAAATCTCGGACCACGACATTTGGTATTAGAGCTGAAGGTTAAGCGAGCTTGGCTCTGGTGAGGATTACTCATTAGAGATAGGGTCAGTAGCACCCTAGAATGAGTTTAAGCATATTAATAGATATGAGCGTGTATTTGTTAGTGAATATAAATTTTTTATATTGCGCCGATTGATTTGTTGAGTGTCTTACGGATTCTGGCTATACGAGTAATTAACGTTGTTGATAGGGATCTCTAAACACTTAAACTGAGAAATTCGACCTAGTATTGTTTCAAATTAGGGTAAATGAATCAATTTTTCCTCAAATCATTTTTGTATAGGAAAGGAATGATTTTTAGACATTATTATAGTTGTATATGGTTTGTTTGGTTGTTAGGAATGATATTATTAAACTATTATCATTATGTTGTGGTAATTGAAAAAATAAGAGATGGCATTATAACCAAAGGCTAAGACATAAATTCATGTACAAAATGGAATTTGTAGATGTGAGTAATAAAGGTGATTTATAATTTGGAATGGGATAAAATTCCAGAGGAATATTTGACTATAGATTGAAAGGATTTGGAATTCGAAAATTTGGGGAATTTAATTCCCTTTGAGTTTGAAAATAATTTTCAAAGGCTTTGGAGAAATGATAGTGATATTATTTGGAAATATTTTTGAATCGGAAATGAAATCTATTAAGGTTTGGGATAAAAAATATTTGGGAATGTTTTTTAAGTGATAAAAGCATTAAACTCACTTCGGTCGCTGGAAAATAATTCCGATGATGATCGCAACATCATCGATGTTCATTTTCGAGTTTCCAACTGAGAAATTGCTACCTGAATGTTTTGAATTGGAATTTATATTCAAAGCTATTTTGATTTGAAATTCAAAGAATAATTTTATATACCAAAGGACTTTAGATATATTTATGTTTTCAAAAATGATTTTGAAATATTAAGTAATTATTTAGAACTCCAGGGTTTGGTCCAAATTGTTATTTGGAGATATGACAAAATGGTTTGATAACTTATAAAAATTGAAATTTGTTTAGAATTAAATTTAACTTAAGAAGAGTTAAATAGAAGTAAGTGTGGTAATGAAATAAATTAATAATGAAAACCAATTAAATGAAGTAAATTGGAGGAATGGCGGATAGAATATTGATAAGTCTGATAACTTAAGGAATTTTTAAAATTCGAATTTGTCGTGCGAGATTTAACTTGAACTAAGTTAAATAAAAGTGAACTTTGGGGAAATAAGTCTAAGTACGCTAAATGGTATGGTCGTTAAAATAAAACTTATTAAGTTGGAAATAAATTTGTGAATGAACAAATTAATTTAAATTGTTAGTAAATAGAAGGTAAGTTGAGTTCAAATGAAATTGAAATTGAAACTTTGAATAGAAATGGATATAAACCAAGGGATGGAGTGGAAATAAATTTAAGAAGTTGTATACAATGTTTATAATAGACTTAAGAAAGTAAATGGTTACGCTCTTAAGTAAATTTGGTATTGGAAATATACTAACTTAGTAATTGAATGAAGATTTAATAAAAGTTGGGTAAAAGGAAAATTGTGGATAAGTGAATGGAAATCAAAATAAAATGTGAATAAAAAGAAAATCGATATAGTTGATAATCAATTGAGTTGATACATAGGATATTGGTATATTATTTTATTCGCATAATGATTCGATCCAGATTCGAGCATAGAATTTCGAGGTTATATTGATCCGAGTTGGGGTTTTCCACTCGATTTTCGATGGCAAACACTGGATATGTATTTTTGATTGATCTTGGAATTCTATATCATGTTATACGGCTATGCAAGGAGAATGATGGTTTTTATCAAGGAACCAGATCTGAATCCGCACTAGGGAGTCGTGTGAACGATACTAGTTTGGAAGTGAAACTGTATGATCAAGTGAGCAATCAGATTTGATATTGCATATGGATGATATATGTACATCGTATGGCATAGGCGAAGCGAATATTAAAAGTTTTGAAAAGAGATAAGTAAAATAATTTTGAATGATATAATTAAACACCATTGGTATATAAGGTTCAGGTATTTAAAAGCAAAAGGAAAAATTGATGTTTTCGATTTTAGAAGAAAATTTTGATTGCTCGACGAAAAGGTATGTGTTTAAAATTCCATATGAAATTGATGGTTTTCTGATCTAGCCACTTGGCTTTTGTTTCCTTTTGAAAATTTGGGGCAATAGAGGAAGATTTATAGTTATTCCAATCTAGCCGCGCAAAGGAGACGCTAGCGAAATTTTTCTAAATTTAGGGAGTTAGAAAATTTTGGTGAAATTTTAATTTAAAATTTGGTTTAAAATTATAATTTGGACAATTGAAGGAGTAATATTATTTGAAATCTAGGGGTGAGTTTGGGTAGTCAGTAAGAGTGATATTGTTGCTTCAATAAAAAAGATTGTTTGGGGAAGTGTTTTGAAATTGACGGGTTTTGGAAAAATAGTTAGTGGGTTTAGACCATTCTTCTTACATGGCAATTTCGAGGAAGAAATTCTTATAAGGGGAGGAATGTAACAACCCGAAATTTTGAATATTTGAAATTGGAATATTTAATCGATTTTAGATATGTAAAAAATTAATTTTTAACTCGAATTTCAAATGTAACTATTTATTTAATAGTTAAATTATTGAATTTAACAATTGAAAATTAGTTAAAATATGAAATCTTAAGTTTTAAGCTTGATAAAAATAATTTAAAAGCTTATAAAATTTATATTGATAATACTGAAGATAGTACATGATTTAAAATTTAATTTAAAAGCGATTCGTTTGGTTTTAAAAATATACCGTTTAAACCGATATTTAAAAATAGCCTTCTTAGGCACATCTTGGAATTTGACGAAATCAATTCCATTGGAACCGTAAGAGTGTATCATTATCGGATTTCAAATTTCTTAGTTTTTGTAGTTATCGTTTGATCGTTCGAAATATATACGCACTGAAATTTATATTGAAAATTAATATAATTATTGGGTCCAAAAAGCTATCTTCTCCATACGATCGAATTAGGACTTGAAACCTTTTCCTTTGCATTTGTAGTAAAAGTATAACATTATAAGCGCCTAGCAGCACACCTCGATAGGAGATTAAAATTTTAAGTTATGATTTCGAGGCGATTTAAATTTAAATGTAATATATATTGTTTGACTGGTCAAAATTCTTCACATCAACTTTTTCTTTTCCATCAATTTTTTTCTAATCACTGTTGCAGGATAATTTCTTTAAGAAAGGCAATTTAAAAATGCTTCCCTCCCTTATAAAACACATGCATCTTCTCTTTAAACTTTGATAGCCGAACAAAGTTGAAAACAAGAAATCAAAAAAATGGCCGAATGAATTCTTCCCTCCCTTTTTTAAGAACCGATTTCCTTCCTTCTCCTTTCAGTTAAATCGACCATGTTTCCTTCTCTTCAAAACTAATGAAATTCGAAATCGAATTCAAAAAAATGCCTACCCTTAAATCGAATCAAATTCTCTCCTCCGCCCTTATTTTCTGTTAATACAAAGTCGAGCGAGAGAGAAAGCAGAGGGAAACTTAGTTCATTCGAATCATCTGAAGGCCTGGATGAGCATGCGATGTTTTGTCAAGCACGAACTCACGAGTGCATGGAGGAGGTGGTGGGGATTCGTCTTCACGATGATGGAGGGTTGGTCTCATGAAGCTAGGTGGAGGCGGCAGGGTTATGTTGGGTGTCGTGGTGGCAAACTGGAGGCGGGCTCGGCAGGAACATGATGACAAATTAGACGGAGAGGGAGCATCGACGATGAAGGCTGTGACGTCAGGCATAGGGAAGAAGGAGCTGGAGCATGTTTGGGGTGCAAGTTCGCAGCACTGGCCTTGGCTGTGTGAGTTTTTGGTGAGATTTTTATCCTTGGTTCATATTTGTAAAATCTTAAAACTTAAAACTTGAATGACTTATAATTAAATAACGATTGGATATAAGGTAATTAGGCGGCTAACTATTCTTATTATGTCAATAAATTGGTTATCATGGGTAATTAATTTGAACTCAGTAATTAGTTGATAAACTTTTATTAAGGGTAAAATCACTAATTTGTATAAAAAATTACTTATACAAGGTTTAGATCGAACGAAATAAGTCAAGTGTGGTTCGGAACTATGGAAGCTGTGAAAAGGATTCAATTTGAAGGATTAGCAAATAAAAGAAAAACCAAGGTGAGCTATATCTCACTCAACTTTGGATTTACCGCAATTGATTTTAGTAGTAAAATTAATTATTGATTGATTGTTGAACTGGTAAATATTTATCAATTGAGTGTGATGTTAGATATGGTAGTGTGTGTGTGTATATTATATATATATATATATATATATATATATATATATTGGAGTGCTTGACATTCCCGCATTTATATATATAGCGGATGAGACCCTATGCGCCCCGCATAATAGTGGATGACCCTATATACTGCGATATCCCATCGAAGTAGGATTGGTACTTTTATATTGTGCTAACATCTGTGGATGCAGGGAAACAGGTTGGAGGGATCCAACTGGATTCCTCAAAATGTTGATTTTTTTTTACATATTCAGTGATATGATTTATTTGATTTATCTGTGATTGGTTATATTGGAAAATTAAATTTATTGGATGTTATGATATTGCTCGATATATTTTCGGTATTTTAGATATCAAAAATATAAAATTGGGCTTTTGAAGAAATATAAAAAGGGAATTTTTAAGCAAAATATTATAGTTAAGTTGGATAAATTGAATGAACTAATCTTGAAAAAATAGAAAAAAAGTTGATTTTTTTAAAAAAAACCTATTAAATAAATTCCAAGCATGGAGAAATAGAGTTTTTTCAATAAATGGAAATAAAAGAGTCTTTAAGGACTTAAGATATATTTTTTAAGTATAAAAGAATTTATTTTTAAATATAAGATTTAAATGGTTTGGAAAGAAAATAAAAGGGGAATTTTGATTAAATATGAAAATGACGCTCCAAATTTAAACAAGATTTTAAATTATAAAAGAAAGGAAATTTGAAATTAGGGGTTGGAATAAATTCAAGGTAAATCAAGAAATAAATTTTTAAATGGAATTTAATTTAGGGAAATCGATTTAAAAAGCGATTAATTATTTGAAACAGTGATTAAAAGGGAGAATGAGATTATAGGATTTATAAACTGGTTTATAAATAAAATGATGTATTTATCAGTGGATAATTGTGGATTATAAATTCACGATGGGAACTATAAGGAGATGGGTAAATCAATTTAAAAATAAATAGTAGTTTATTTTTAGAAAAGTGAAAGAGGAAATTTATAGGATTGGAACGTAAATTAAACCAGGGATTAATCGAGAGGGCTTTATCAACGAATAGACGGGCTATATTGGAATGGAAAGTATATTTTCCTGAGAAGTTAAGTATATTTTCAAAGAAAGATTTTTTAGTATAAATTAGAAAATTAAAAGGTGTTTAAAAGAATGTTATAGAAAAATTTATTATTCAATTGTTTTAAATTTTTTAAAAGTAAATATTAATTAAGTTAATTATAACAGTTAATTATTATTAAAGATTAAATCAGTATTTACCTTAAAAGGTATAATTATTTAATATTCATATTTTATATAATAGCATTTATTTAAAAGGTTTTTCCCAAATATCTTCGAAAGAATAACTTTGGTGAATATACTTAACTCAATAAGATAAGTATATATTTTGGATGAAGAGATTTATGTATTTGAAATTCAATTTAAAGGAGATTTTAATGTTTTTGGTGGAAAACAGATATTTGGTTGATTGATTGTTTTTTGATAGTTAGATAATCGACTATCAAACACTACACCAAATCAGTGATTTTGTGACATTTATAGTTCTCAATTTCTAACATTTATAAATGTTACAAACTTCCAACTATAAAAAAGTGTTAGCAAACCTGAAAAATGTTAGAAAAAATAAATATTCGTTTGTATAAACTTTCCAACATATTAATTATCGTTTCCAACACAAATAAATGTCACAACAATTGGCAAACCCGTAAATAACCCGTTAATTAGTGGAGCCTTGTGTAATTATCCATACGCTCTCTTTTCTAACACTTACCCCATTTTTTTGGCCATCGAATTTTAATTTAATTTACGATTTTCTCTGCTCACAAAATCATGCCGACTTCAATAGCTTGCCAACATCACTTCAATAGATCACTAACGCCAGCTTCAACATCGACTACATCTCACCGCGATTGGTAGCTTGAATAAATCGGTTGATTGGGTTAGATTGGTATCTCACGGCCGTTGTTCTCGAGGTGGTTGGATCGCAATTGTTGCATTTTGTTTGCCATCTCGTCTCCAGAAGCAGGCTATAGCAACGAGGGAGTGGTCTCAAAATTTTCTAATGAAAAGTTCCATCTTGTTGTTCCATTTGCTATTGGTCTAGGAATTCGTGATACATGGTGTGATTTCAGGATTTTTGCTAGAGATGTAGAGTTTTTCACGTATGTAAGAATCAAATGGCAAGCAGTGCTATTTTTATTAAGTCCTTGCATTATTATTTATAGCAGTTGTTCAGCTCATTTAGCCCCTTCCTACAGTGTTCACTTGGCTTGGTGCTGAAGAAAAAACCATATGATGATCAAAGAAGTAGAGGAGAAACTCTGGTCCATAAGCAATCCGATTAAAAGGTATTTGTATTTTTCAAAGAAAAGTCAGTTCCAATAAAAAATCAAATATGTTGTGCTTTCATTTATTATGCATCGTATGCCTCAATTACATATGCATATGTTTACATATTTATTTGGTTTCTTGTTTTCTTTGTAGTTTTACCATATTTGATGTTTGATTTTCGCCTTACCAAATTTTCTAATACGTTTTATACCCTTAAAATTTTAGAGAAGTTTGATGTAATAGATTTGTCAATCTGTCATACCTGCTTATGAATTCTTTTGTATTTACGCTGAAAGGTATGATGGTGATCCTCAAACTATGACTTTAATTGGATGTTACTGCCTCCTAGTTGTTTAGTTCTACGCAATATGTATATGTGTATGTTTATATGTGTACATATATTTAAGCTTATGGTGCTTATTTGCCTGTGCTGATATTACTTTTCAAAATGTTTATCTTTGGTCATTGCCTAAATTCCATTCATGCGGCACATTTATTTAACTTAAAAAAAACATGGAACACTTCATCAAAATATACATATGGCACCAAATAGTTATCTAGAATGTACACACTGTAATTTTTTATGAATTAGGTACACATTGTAATTTTTTATGAATCAGGTATCACCACAAATATACATATGGCACTAAACCCTTGGCCAAACCAACATCCAGATTTAAATTAAACAGCAACTCTTGGTGTCAACTAATTGATTTAGGATGGAACTCAGTCAATAATAAGTATGTTGAATTATATATATGTGTTTTTCTTGGGTGAGTAGTTGTGCTTGTTTTAATGTACGTGTGTGCAGTGTGTGGTTTCTGTGAATTCGTGTGTGTATGTAGATGGTGTGTGCAACTTTTATTATATAAATGTGAGAAACAGTCCATGTGCATGAATTTATGCATGTGTTCTGAGAGTGATGGGTTAATGCATGTGTTTATATTGCAAGCATTTAACTGTGTGTGTGTGTGTCTGCATCTAAATATATAAGTTTCTCCAGTTTTGTGCTTGCTAATGTTTGAAAAGGGGATTTGGCATTACCACGTTTCACATAATATCAACCTCAACTACTCTGTCAATGCGTATATTTATGCATATACAAAAGTGGGAGCTGTTATATATTTGATTGAGTGTATTCAGATAGATTGAGTGAATTCATGTGAACTTGTATAATAATATGTGCTTGTTTTTATGTTTTAGTTGCTAAAGTGTTATATCTTTGGGTTCGTATATTTGCTGATATACTTGATGGGTTTAGGAATGCGTGAGATAGTTGACTAGAATCATGGGTTGTTCTATTTTAATTATTGTTTCCTGTAGCTTTTGTGATCTAGTTCTTTGTTTGTTATTAATATGTTTTGTTATACAAGGTATTTGATTTGTCTCTAGAACCACTTGCGTTTTATATTCTTCTATGAAGAACTGGACTTTCTTCCAGTAAAATAGTAGTAGTAATAATAATAATAATAAAGTGAACTCTATGGTACTATTTAAATAAGAAAATATTATACATTTTATATCTGATATTTTGTTGTTTCAAGGTATGAAACTTTAATATAGAAATCAATTGTAAAAAAATGCGTTTAAATTTAAAGTTAAAGTTAAAAACAACCATTTTAAAGTAAGTTAAATTTAAAGTTAAATTTAAGTTTAAATTAACTAAATTAAAGTCAAATTTTGAACTTAACTAAATTAAATTTAAAGTTATTGTATTAACTAAATTAACATTTCATGGCACCTACTTCAAACAAACTTCACTTTCCTTCTTATGATAGGTTTCTAAAAGAAATAGATAACTGATTCGCAACTAACTGGGCTATCTTAAAATTAAATAAGAATTTTTTTTTCTTTGATTGGGCAACAATTTCACTTATGTATTTAGGTGTAGACTATACTTGCAGAACCAATCTGCGCCAACTGGATTTGAACTAGTGGATGATGAATTTGTACTACATGTAGAAGAAATGGCTAGGAGGCAGGGAGTGGTTTTACATATAGGACCAACTAGCTGGCCAGGTCCACAGTGTTAATTCGTTCATATATTTTTCTATTTTGTTCTATTTTACTTTGTTATGGAGATAATAAATTCATGAATTGTAGATTTTTACAAGCATCTTTATATTTTTTTTCAATATGGGTTGAATGAAGTTTCTAAATGCTTTTTTGAGTTTTAAATAAGAATTTGAGAATATTTGGTATATTTGTTATGCCTTCTTGGTAAATCAAGAGGTCGACTCTAACAGGCATCTTTATAATTTCATGTTTTTTCTTTTGGCAGGACGTGCTGTGGAGATATTTGGTCCAGGGCGTCATGGAAAGCAACACTAGCTCTTCATGTAATAGCTGAAGCACAAAAAAATAGAGGTAATGCTAATGTCATTGATGTTGTTATTATTATCAAGTATAATGCTTTTATATGCTAGTGAAACAGCTATTTTATTTCCAATTTTTTTAACCATCTGAAAGAAAGTGTAAGTGGTGTGTTATGTTACTAAATCAAAACTATCAATTTTTTTAACCGTTTGCTTTATGGTAAAAAGTTGAGTTACAAAAGCAGGTGATGCTAATTTAAAAATTATTGCATGTTTTGTTGTGTCCAAGGGTGTACAAGTGGGAAATGAGGAATTTTTTTTTGTCTTGAATTAACCTAGGTTACATGCCTTTATTACTATCCGTTTTTTCCTTTTATTATCTTAAAATGTATATTATTTTCCGAATCATTTTCACTAAGAGGATAAAAATTTAATGTAGTGGAGTTATTTATGATAATAGATCCAAATTTATGGAACAATAAATTACATATCTCAAGTATATTAACACTTAATTTTTTGGTGTTGTTATTTCATTATTTCACTTTATGTTCAGAGATGCATAATTATTTTCATTAACACTTGCAATTCAATCATTTTCACTTATACTGCATAATTATATTCCACTTAGTGTATACACTAAATTTTATTATTTAAAAAACACTTTTTTGAGCTGCTAAGATTGAAAACATATGCTAAGGTTTGATAAAAATCTACCACCTTGGTTGAAGGCCAAAACAATTAGAAGAATGCTCTGAATAGAATCTTAAGGATATTCTTTTACTATGTAATACAGTATAACCATACTATATGATTACTAAATATGCCAGAATTGAAATTGTTATATAGCTTATTGTAGTATATATTCTTATGTTATATATAATTTCCTCTGTTAAGTTTTAGCATGCTTTAAATCTTCAAGGTTGTATCTAGTTTTGTTTATGTTGAAAGATTTATGAAAAACACAGTATCCTTTGTTTATGTTATCAATCTTGGCCTGCATTAATCTTGTTTTACAGTATGCCATTATAAATTATAGCTTAGACAGTGACAACCCTTTTCAAAAAGCCACAAAGCGAACAGATTGTCAAATGGAATTTATGTTCATTGTTTTTAACTGTTTGTATCAATAGTTAAATGTAAAATACAATGACGAAGTTAGGAAGCAAGTAGGAAAATATTCCCATGTGAAGATAATCTCAATTACTATCAGTTTAGACTTGCAACAAGATTTTATCATCTAGAGACCATTTCCTAAAACAAAAAAGATGAGTAAACTAGACTTTTTTAACTCTTCATCATCTTGTACATTAGTTGCATGTGAAAATAACAACTTTGAACTTTTCCCATTCTTTTTTCATCCGTATCAATGGCCTATGCTTATTATTGTCTCAATTATGATCTGCTTTAGAGTATTTGATCATATTGGGTATTTTAACTTGTTTTAACCAAAATCCATATTAATTCCAAATTGTCACATATCCATCTTCATATAGGGGCAAAACGGTCATTTGTGTGCATATATTTCTTTGAGAAAAATTAATTGATGGCTTCATGTACACTTAAATGGTGATTAGTAGAAGCTAATGATTACTCTACCTCCACACTTTCTCAAGGGTTTTTGGGCATTCTCAAAAAATATGGATTAGGGTTTCATGCTTGTATAAATAACCCCTTATGTTTCATGTATCCTCTCTCTTCTCTTAGTCTCTCTTAGGCCTCCTTCTCTTTAGTTTAGTTTAGATCAAAAATAAAATGAAATCTCCTCTTTCTCTTTTCATGGCTACTTAGCCATTTTCAATTTATGTAATCTTTTTTTTAATGAAATTTAATACATGCTCTTTATTTTTCATGTTTACTTACTTTCATGTTGTAGTGTAGATCTCTTCTCTTTTATGCAAGTAGAATAATTTTTCCTTCCATTTTGCTTTATTTTTCCTCTTCTTTTTGTTCAATGTTACTTTCTACGTTTGTTCATATTTGCATTTATTTTCTTTTTATTAGTTAGTTCATTTTCTCATTTTCTAGCTCAACACACTCTCGACTTTGGTATAATTTGATTGAGTAGGAAATTTAAATCAACAATTCCCTGTGGATCGACTCGTATTCGCCACGTGTTACATTCGTACACCGTGCGCTTGCGATTATTTTTAATTAAAATTCGTTCGACGGTTTTCTAAACCGATAGAATTTCCGGCGACGAACAAGTTTTTGGTGCATTTGCCGGGGAATTGCTTTGATTTTGATCTTCTATTCTTCGAATTATTTTGTTTGATTTTTTGTGTGTTATAATTTTTGTGCGTTTGCATAAAAAATTGTGTGTATGTTTGTCATATGATTTGACTTGTGTGATTGTTTATTGTTTTTTATTCGCACTGCTTTTGAATATTTTCTTAAAAAAACAACACTTTCATTAAAAAAGAATAAATATATTTCATTGCAATTCACATTTTACTATGTACATACATTTTGCAGTGTTTTACATTTTACTTTGTTTTCACTCTTTGTTTACAAAACTGTTTTCACTCTCTGTTTTCACTCTCTTTTCACTCTCTATTTTCACTATCTGTTTTCATTAACCCTGTCACAAACTCTATTGCTTGTCTTCCAGATCCCTCAAATCACAACCAACACTACAACAACTCCATCAACACACATTCTCCATACAAAACATCACTAACATTCAACTGAACACAAAAATCCACTCACCATCCTCCTTGGCAAACGAACAAGCTGCCATAATATTTACATACTCCACTACCTACCAACCACAACTCCACATAACTTCTACATCCACTGCCCCTATCACCAGTTCAACTTGCTTCCAAACTGATCATCGAACCAATCCACTGCATGATTGCCTGACCCACTGACCAACCTCCCTGTCATACAATTCCAATACTGATCATACCAAGCCAATACTTCATCTCCATACTCATATATCACCAACCACCCCATTACTGCTGCATCAACACTTCAGCCATTATAGCAAAACTACCACCCATTGCCTAACAGTCCTCTCTCATCCACATTTGCATTCATCCACCTTGCTCATTCAACAACAACAACTTCCTACCTCATTCAAGCTCCCACCAGTCAACACTGCTGCTGATAGTTTCTCTTCGCTCTTCACCTTCACCAAAACACACCACTGTGTACTGCACCAAACCTTCACAACATCCACCATCATTTCATTGCCAAACCACCACCGTACCACAGTCTTGCAACATATCCTCATATCACTCACTGCCCATGAACGCAACCAACCCCTGACATTTGACAAACTTGAACATACCCTGAAACATCTCCACAAACTCCACAACTTCATACATAACACGCTACAACAACCACAACAACCCATCGACGGACCAAATTCGAACGATCGAACCACTAAACACATATGCCCCTTCCTTGAACCCGCCTCCAACTTCCACGAGCTTCACCTGAAACCCACAGTACATCACCAACCTCCTCCATATCATTCACAACACCATCGAATTCACAATCGAACTATCAATCTCCTCAAACCATCTCCCATACCAAACCTGCAGACACTCCATAAAGCCACTTTCATTCCATTCTCATCATCTATCTCCCCTATGACACTGCATATTTGAAGGCATCAACTGACATCGCATTCGCCAGCAACCACACCCCACAGCAACCAAAACCACAATCGAAATCAATCATCTCAGCAAATCTCATCGCAATTGACCACAATCGAACAGAATTCCCAAATTCCAGCAATCGCAACTCGTCCATGAACCTAGATCTCGCCTCGGTCCCCAGATCCACCAATACCATTCGCCCTCCCCAATTCTGTGGCCATCACAATCGAACTCTGGAATTCGATAACCTCGAAAAAAACAGCAACCCTCCGCATCGCTCCTCCTTCCAAGTCCGTGCGCAACAACAAACAACTCAACAGCGACCAAAACCACGAATTCGAACTCGACTCGTCCCCCACCAATCACTGCATCGAACGACCAATTGCCTTTATCCCCAATTGCAACCGCGAACACCACCTTAGATCGCCATCAACTGTAGAGCGTTTGCGATTGTAAATTGATTTCGGGTTGTGGGGATTTTGAATTTGATTTTTTTAGATTTAGATTTTGATTTGTTTGAATTTGTTTCATACGGGTGCATTTGTTTTGTGTTGAAATTTAAGTGGCGGGTCTGGTCTTTTGTTTGGGTCGAGTGTATGTGGTTTGGGCTGGGTTCAACTTCTTTTTTTTCGGTTCTAATTTGTGTAAGTCCAATCTTATAGTAAAAAAATGTTTTGAATTTGTTTTGTTTTGTTTAATTTTTTTTCTCCGTCCAATCCTTAAAAAAAAGAATTTGCTTCCTTTGAGTTTTGTTTCGTGTTATCCCTTCAAAAAAATGATTTGTTTTGGGTTCGTTTGTTTTAAGTTGCTTCTTTGATTTAGAAAATAAAATAAATAATTGTACATATCTTGTTTTTATTTCAGATTTTCAAAGCAGACATTCAGAAGGAGGACTGCTGCCCAAAAAAAATTGTTCTGCATGCTAGCTCAAAATTTTTTTGATTTCATTTCAGTTTTATTTGAATTGCATTTTGGTTGCTTGCAGTTGCATCTTTTAAAAAAATTCATCTGTAGTTGCATTGTTAATACACGTTTAATTTCTGTTTTACATTTCATACTGGAATTTGTTAATAATAACGATTAGACATCAATAACACTTAATTGTATATTGATAATTTGTCTTCTTTGAACAATTTAATTTCTTGGTGTCTAGGCTACGACAGAGTAATAACCATTTATAAATATTACGGTGATTCGTAAATATTGTTGCGGTTGTTCCTCTGAAGGTACTTAAACCTTCGGTTGCATTGCTACGGTGATTCGTGGTGCACCGATAACTCCTGCCCGTTACCTGGCTGAGAACTATCTTGTTTATCTAAGACAATTTGTGATTATATAGTTTTGGGTTAACTTAGGATAAATCATTTGTAATTAACCCTTGCATTCATTTAGTTGCATTAGTTCATGCATATTTAAAAAAAATCAAAATCCAAAAAAAAAAGCTGTGAATATTTCTTTTCATTTTGAAATTTCAAAAATCCAAAAAAAACTTATTATAAACATTTTCAAAAACAAAGAAAAAATTTGAAAAAAAAAATCAATTTCCTTTTGAAAAACAAATTTTATTTGTAAATAATTTTCCTTTAAAAAAAGAAAACCCAAAAATTTTCATGAAAATGTCCGAGTTTCCCCACTTACATGAATTTTACGATTGTTGTGAAAATCAATATAATCCACATAATTTCACTCCAAATTCGTATGGATATTTTAACGATAACTATTGTTTCAACAATTCGAATTTTGAGCAACAAAGTTTTCAAAACGATGACCCACCTTCGACTCTTGAAAATAGCATTTCATCTTTACTTGAACTATCTAGACAACAAAACCAGAGTATAAATGATTTGTGCAATTCATATTTGTGTAATAACTCGAGTCAAGGATTTCAAAATTTGAATTCAATTCAAAATTCAAGTGATTTTGAGTACAACCCATGCCAATTCAATTTCGAGCTTCAAAATGAATTTAACAATCAAGATGAAAATGTAAACCAATTTTCAAATAATTTTGGCAATGGGAATAGTTTCAAGAAAATTTTGGTTATCAACAAACTCAAAATGAAAATTATCACATTAATAATCATGAATTTGATTTTGTTGGCCAAATGGAAAAAGATAACGTGGATTTATTACTTGAAAAATACAACACTTTTCGTGAAAATATAATCAAATCTCAACTTGCGAAGAATCAAATAATAATCTATTGTTTATCGAAAATGACAATTCTTGTACTCAACAAGTCCAAATCGAAAATTTTCAAGTTAATAATTACAAATTTGACTTTGTTGAGCAAATGAATGAAATTTACGATGATCACGCGAATTTGTTGATTAAAACATCGGAAAATTTTCGTGAGAAACAAAATCAAATTTCAACATGTGATGAGTCAAGTGATAACCACCTTTTACCCAAATCGATGATTTTCAAATAACAACTTTCGAAATCGAAAACGACAATATTAACGAAGTTGTTGAAAAGACGGTAATTGAGTTGGATTTCAATTCTTTTGAGGGTGGAACCAAATTTAAAATTCGATCTTCCTTTTCTCGATTTCAAAATTTTGAATACAACAACTTTGGATTCTGAAAATTATATACATAATGAAGTTGTTGATAACCCAAAAAGGGATATGAATTTAATGAACACGAATTTTTTTGACTTTTGGATGACGAGTTGTTAAATTCCAACGGGGAAGATGAAAATCACCATTTTGATTTTGAAATCAATAACTCTTAAGAAGTTTTCAATGATAAGTTTGAACTTCAACTTGGTGAAAATAAACTTGAATTTCAATCAATTGTTTTATCAACCCTAAAAATCATCGAAAACAAAACAACCCATTCAATTTTCAATAAAACAACATTCGTTTTTTCAAATCCACATTCGACTTCAAAATCTTTTATGGTTTGGTTTTTTGAGCTTAAGCTGTTTCTCGTATACTTGACGAGACAAATGAATCGGTCTTTGGAAGACCGTTTCATTTACTTTTTGGCAATATACTTTCTGATGTCGTGTGAATACATTTCATTTTCATGTAAATAATAATAAACGTTCCTTTCACTTGGGTTGACTGTGGGGACATAGTCAAAATCAAGTGTGGGGGGGAGACTAGTCTTCAATTTTTTTATTTTTCATGGTTTATTTTTGCTTTATAATTTCAAAAAAAAATCACAAAAACAAATTTTCTTTTGATTTATTTTTAAAAGAAACACTAAGATAAATATGAGGTTTTGGTTTATTAAATTGAAATTTTTGAAAATTTATTTGTGTTAACAAAAATAAAAATGAAGTTTGATTACAAATAATAATGGTTTAACTAGTATATAGGAAGATTCGTATGTGTTAATTATTAAGTACATCCTAATAGAAAATCTTTTTTTAAAAAAGTGGTTGATTTAAAGTAAAGGATATAACCTTTTTTTTGCCTTCTAAGTTAAATGGTGCTAAGATGATTTTGCAAAACTCTCTCTCTCTCTTTAAAAAAAATAAAAAATAATAATGTCCAAGTGTTCACTCTCATTTAAAAGTCATCACGGTTATGCATGGGTGAATTACTTGAAAACTTTGATTATGTGCTTTCATCCTCATTTAAAAGTCCTCACGGTTATGCATGTATGGAAAACATGTAAAAAAACAAGCATAATAAAAACCGCCTACGGTCGATAGGTGTATCCACGAAAATGTGTGCACTCGCCACTCTGTACTCCCCTCACATAAGCCCGAAAGGCAGTGCATGGGTAGTATATCTGGCCTCAGTTTACCTGAGCTAGGTATGTAATTTTTCTTGCAAATAATGAGAGTGCAAGCAATTGAAATCCTAGCACTATTTTTACTTAGTTGATTTGATTTGTTATTGAAAAGAAATGAAAATACCACTTTGATAAACTTTGATAATCAATAAAGGATCCTTTTCATAATTACACTTTGTTATCAACCGAAAAAACGAGTTAAACTATAGTCTATTTGTTATGATAACTTTGTTTTTATTGAAAATTTTGACGAGTAAATGACTAAAAAATTTAAAGATAATAACCAAAACCATATTTAACTTATTTGTGTCGATTTAAAAGTAAATCCTTCATTGTAAATATTTTTAAAAATTCGCATTCATCTCTTTGTAAATAAATCTTGCATTTTGTAAATATTTTCATCCTGCATGTGGATTTTGTGGGTAGTATCCGCTGTAAACCCTCACGAGACAACACTCGTCCTACTGGGGACATCCAGAGGTTTAACGGCTTGTTTCATACGCTCAATGCAATCGTGCTCCCTACGAAAACGGACTTATCTTAGTTTTTCTTTATTCGAGGACGAATAAAAAGATAAGTGTGGGGGTATTTGATGTGCACGTAAATGTGCATATTTTTACCACCATATTTACTCTACTTAAATTAAATAAATGATCATATTGGGTATTTTAACTTGTTTTAACCAAAATCCATATCAATTCCAAATTGTCACATATCCATCCTCATATAGGGGCAAAACGGTCATTTGTGTGCATATATTTCTTTGAGAAAAATTAGTTGAAAATTTATATATATTTGTGTAGGAATTTGATCTCAAATAGGAGTGGTTTTATGAAGACACATGCATGCAAAATAAATACAAAGGAATGGAGATGGAAATAATTCAAAGTGAAGAACATGGAGGACCCCACCTACCCACCAACCTTAATGTACAAATTAGAGGCTAATGCACATGATTATTGAATTAATGGCTTCATGTACACTTAAATGGTGATTAGTAGAAGCTAATGATTACTTGCCCTCCACACTTTCTCAAGGGTTTTTGGGCATTCCCAAAAAATATGGATTATGGTTTCATGCTTGTATAAATAACCCCTTATGTTTCATGTATCCTCTCTCGTCTCTTAGTTTCTCTTAGGCCTCCTTCTCTTTAGTTTAGTTTAGATCATAAATAAAATGAAAGCTCATCTTTCTCTTTTCATGGCTACTTAGCCATTTTTATTATATGTAATCTTTTTTTTATGCAATTTAATACATGCTCTTTCCTTTTCATGTTCATTTACTTTCATGTTGTAATGTAGATCTCTTCTCTTTTATGCAAGTAGAATAATTTTTCCTTCCATTTTGCTCTCTTTTTCCTCTTCTTTTATTCAATGTTGCTTGCTACATTTGTTCATATTTGCATTTCTTTTCTTTTTGTTAGTTAGTTCACTTTCTAGCTTAAACACACTCTCGACTTTGGTATAATTTGATTGAGTAGGAAATTTAAATCAACAATTCCCTGTGGATCAACTCGTATTCGCCACGTGCTACATTCATACACCGTGCGCTTGCGGTTATTTTTAAATTAAATTCGTTCGACGATTTTCTAAACCGACAGAATTTCCGTCGACGAACAGTATTATAGCTAGTTTGAAATGACTTCATTCAGCCAAGCTAACTGTGTGTGAATATTGTGATAGCTTTACCATTCGTTTTGCAGTTTGAGCAGAGATAAATCAAAATCATGAACTAAGCCGTGGAGCTTATTAATTAGGAAGTTGACCTGACAGCATACTTGCGTCTAAGGTTCTAAATCATATGTACGTCCTTCACCTATGTTTACCTTTTAGAGAGGATTTATTTTACGTTAATACATTTGTACACGGTGTTGAATGGATTTTTCATAATTCTTTCAAAGAGAATATGCAGGATAAAGTTGTTGTTATTACTGGTGCTTCTTCGGCTATCAGAGAGGTATATGCTTTCTTTGCATTATTCATATTAATTTTCTTTTTAATGTAAAAGTGAGTACATAAGATAAGTTACATAATATTCCATTAGTTACTAATTTTTATATTGTAAAAACAAGCATTAAAGCAAGCACTTAATATGGATATTATAGATTAATGCAGCAAATTGCATATGAGTATGCTAGAAAGAGGGCGAATTTGGTGCTGGTGGCAAGAAAAGAGAATAGATTGAGAGGCATAAGAGAAAATTGTCGACTGTTGGATGCTAGTCATGTGCTTACCATGGCTGCTGATGTCGTTCATGAAGAAGATTGTTGAAGATTCATCGGTGATACTGTAACTTATTTTGGTCGTCTTATGATCATCGATGTTTTACAAGTTTATATCAAGTTTATACCGATAACATAGCTACTTAATATGTCTGTTGTAACAGTGGATCATCTTGTAAACATTGCGAACCTAGGCCACACTTTTCTATTTGAGGATGCTGGTGACCCTGCATATGTATGTACGGAGAGGTCCACATAGCATTGGATCCCATTTTCGTGATGCAGCTGCATAAGTATGTTGGACATTGGGGCGGGATTATTCAATTTTGGATATGAGAGGCATTCTGGAAAAACTTACTATATATCTCCTAATAATAGCTTGCTATGCCAAAGAGGTCAGTTTTTCTTTATTTTTTCCTTTTAGTTGTTCCAGTCCGTTAAATTTCACCTATTTCACTAGCAGTTCATTGAATTCCACTATTCATCCTAATTTCTTCAAAACTAATTCATATATGAATTATAAAGTTACATGTCAAGTTTACATTGACAAAAAATGACCAAGTACATCAACTTTTTCTGGTTCTGATTTCAAGCTAAATTCATAGGCTTAAATTACCTGAAAAATACAATTGACATCCAAGAGATTGGTATTGAAATAAACAAAAATTAGGTGGTGTGTATCAAAAGACTATTTGCTAGAAAAATGTTGTTGATTTTGATTGGAATGACTGTTTATTTCATCCTCCTTCCAGGTCAATTGTAAAAGAGCAGCTTCTGCTGCCTTTCAAGAGAATGTTGGAAGACAAGGTGCTTTCCCATACGGTATCGACTTGTCAATCCTACTGATTTTTTCTCTCTTGCGACTAGAACAAACTCATATCTTAATGTTGCTGTTTTCATCGCTCGGTATAAGGAATATCTTTATCTATGTGTGAAAGAATCACTAAGCTCCAAAATACCTCACTGGGTAATGTACCATCTAAATTTAAAGCCCTCCAACCCAGCAACTTCATATGATTTGTTTTAATGTTGAAAATGAAACTGTGGGAGAAATTGAAGATGCACCAGCAGTTACAGAAGGGATTCATGTGTCAATGTTTAGTTTTTTTGAGTTTGCAGGAATGGTAGCTGTTGCATAAGTAAAAGATTATGAACTCAAAATATATGTCTTATGCGATTTACATAGAAGTCGGTGTATAGTATTAAACTTCCAAATATGCTGAAAGGAATGGATCTAGAAAAGGTGTGGGACAACAATGGAAAAATTCATATTTTGATGGGAAGACTGGTCTTGATATATGATGAGAAGAAGGAAGAAGGAGAAAGAATAAGTTTATATGCGATTGTTAGGGTAAACAATAATATTGACTGGAAGTTGTTTTCAAGCTATAAACCTTCTTTTGGGTCCTTAGATGATTGTGGTTGCGAAGTTAAGGTTGGAAGTTTCGATATATCTATAAGGAAGGAGTTGGCACCTTGTATTTATTTTACCAGACAACGCATGTTAAACTTTAAGTGTATTTTGAATATTTTTTTTGAAGCTTATGTTGTAGTAATATATGAATATAACACATTGTGTTATTTTAGATATGTAAATAATTGTTTATGATATATTATACTACATTTGCAGAGCGTTTAAACTTTGCATTAAATATGTATAATGAATTATTTATGATATGGAAACCATTATTTGTAGAGTGTTTATATTTGAACTTTGCGTTTAAGTTTTGGTATGTGTATATATGTGTGTGTGTGTGTGTGTGTTACTAAATAATCATTTTCCAACACTTATAAGCGTTACTGTATATTTCTGTACCAACACTTATAAGTGTTATCGTATATTTCATTACCAGCACTTATAAGCATTACCGTATATTTCGTTACCAACACTTATAAGCGTTACCGTATATTTCTGTACCAACACTTATAAGTGTTACCGTATATCTCGTTACCAACACTTATAAGCGTTACCGTATATTTCGTTACCAACACTTATATGCGTTACCATAGATTTAGTTACCAACACCTATAAGTGTTAGTAATATGTATGTTTGTAACACTTATAAGTGTTACTAATTTGGTCGCTCCATTCCTCACAGTCCATTAGTAACACTTAAAAGTGTTATTAAAATTATTTGTAAATGTTAGAATTTTCCTGTTTTGGTGTAGTGAAATCTGGACCCAAAATAACTTTGGAAATATCTAGAAGAAGTACAGATATTATATGGTATAGTTACCGTTCGAGGTGTTATACTATACGTATAAACTCATTTCATTCTTCTAAGATGTTTATAAGAAAATCAATATACCAGCGGTTGGGAGGCGAATTCCGATCTTATTTTCATCTTTTTATTTCCTAAAGAACCAGGGTTGAGTTTACCGAGAATAGCGAACGTTGTTTCGAAGAGACCAGGATATGATTTGTGATCCGGAAACCACTTCGATCCAACGAGTACGTTTTCGAACGTAAAACCAGGGCATGGAGTCAAGATGGAGCAGTGAAGTGAAAGGGCTAACTGCTACTTGTCCTGAGGGTGATTTCAAAATGGATGTAGTAGGAATAGTGCCTTCGGTTCCGTTCGGGCGGGGAACAGACTCGTAAGGATGAATGCTATCAGTACATTGTCATTGGAGGACAATGAGCATTCTAAGTCAATCTGTCTAAAAAGGTAATCGTAGCCTCTAGCCTCATCAAATGAGAACGATTGAAAATCAAGGGGTATGCAGTAAGGCTAATTGGGTAGCGCCTAAGTAGGGTATGGCTATCACCTTTCTAGATAACCTCAGATATTATCACTACATGTGAAAGGAGCTCGGAAAGGGTGGGAACACCCGGGGTGATAGCATATTCGGTCTATCCAGTAAGGGATAGTCCGGTCATGGGTTGTAGGGGATCGGCAGTGGTCCTCAGTATGGCGTTTCTATACAGGTACCGTGACAGGAGGTACCCCCAATGACTAGTCAATCAGTTGGAATCCATTCTCCAATAAGTGTTGTATGGTTTTGTTTGTCTCCAACCACGCTGGAACATAAGATGCAAGCGTTTCAGCTATTTGAATAAGTATTTGTACTTAGACAGTATTATAATATCAGAGGATTTTGATATAAAATGTTTTGGTTATCGTAAGGTAAAAACTCGATATCTTTATTTGTGGCGTGGCCTTACGAGATACCTTTGATTTTCAAAGGATTTTGAAACTATAATAATCAATTTAATTGTGCTTTCTCACCCTAGTTTTCCAGACTACCTCGGGTGTTATTTTATTATAATGCTTGGGTCAGACCGAGTATTACAAATTCGGGATAGAATGCTATGCAGCTCAAGAGACCAGCTGGGTGGCGGAGGCGTATACCACGTACCTGATTTATATTCCACTGTGTATGGTATGTTGTATATTCACCTTTTTCGGGACAAGTTATTATAACTGTCCAGTATTGTGCTATTGTTTTGTGTTGTACTCTGACAATGTAATGTATAAAATCAGTTATAGTTTCTTTGTATAAAGAAAAATTGTTATCTAGTATATATTGCTCCGCTGTGATTGTGAGATTCGGTATTATTATCTCTATTTTCTTCTTCTACCTCTTTCTTCGTTCCCTAACGATCTGGTATTTCCAGCATTCGATTATTCGATATATAATACTGCAGACGTATTGATGTCAATTTTCGAGAGTCGAAAATCCCGGAACGTGACAATGTTAATCAAATTTAGGGTCGTTACACTAAATAACACAAAATCTCACAGCGGAATGACGATAATATAAACTAACCTTTACACAAAAACATAACTATAATGTATGTGTATACATACATCAATCAAAGTATGCAAACCTATTCTAGCCCGAATAGTTCGGGCAGTTATAATAAAATGTCCTTACAACTGCTGATAAATACAAACATGAATACAAAGGAAAAATAACCATGTACGTGAATACGTCTCTTGGTCTCCAGCTCATCTCCTAAAACTCCACACATCCAACTAAACCTGGAAATATGCTTGTCTTAACCAAGCATTGTAGGGAAATAACGCTCTGGTCAGTCTCATAAAACCAGCGTGAGAACTTAAATCACAAGAAATTTTACTTATTATAACTTGTAAAATCCATTAAAATTAAAGGTATATCATAAGATTACGCTGCACATAAACACGGGTGACTTTTTACCTTACGATAACTAGACCTTTATATAAGAAAATCCAGCGATATTATAAAAATGTCTAAGGGCGAAAATAATAATAATAAAGTAGCTGTGATGCTTATGAGTGTACATCACAATAATGCTAGGTATATAATCGAAAGCCAATAAGGCACGTTCGCTAATTATTTAGGATTTCCATGGGGGTACCCTCAGTTCTTCGCGGATGGTCCTCCTACATAAGGATCAGAGATATCCTTCCAAACCAGCATACATCCCTAGTGATGTGCCATAGAAAAAACATGGCTAGTCTCGCTAAGATCGAGTGCATTGCCCCAGGCATGCATAATAATTGTAAGTAACATCTAGGAGGAGCCGACTACACCCTATGGGTTTGCCAACCCTAATGGTCATGCCTCGTATCTCTAGTTTTAGTCATTTTCTATGATGAGACTACGTCCAGCGTTCCTACTCATGCACCGCCATCAAAATAGATTATGGAATCCCACATGGATTCCAATATCCCAACAGTCTCGGAATCACACATAGATTTCCATATCTCAATTAGATTTTGGAATCACACATGGATTTCCATACCCCAATGGGTTTCGGAATCACATATGGATCCCAACATCTCAATATATCACAAAAACTCCTCCATAACTATATGTGGTTTTCAGAGCAGTTTTGGTTTTCAAGTCATCTCTTACGAGTACACTCTTCTGCTTCCCCGGTGCTCTACAAAATAATCGTTGACTTTCGAAATGCTCAACATCAGTTCTTTAGTAAATAATCAGACAATACATAAGAGCGGGTACCACCCCCTAACCGTTTAAATGGATGGATCTCCTTATCACTTGTTCTAGAAGAACGAAATGAGTTTATACGTACATTATAGCACCACCGATAGTAACTATACCATGTAATCCCCATGTGTCCCCTAAATATTTCTAGAGTTAAAATCCTTTGGTATTAAGAAGGGAACATTTCCGTAGCACCAAAATTAAGAAGGATTACATATTTAGGCCAAGATTTGATAGTCAGTTATTTAAATATCAAATAAACAAACATTCAAACAAAGATTACATTTTCTATGAAAATCACTAAGTCTCCTTAAATTAAGTTTCCATTATTTTAAAATCACCTTTTAAACACTTTGGAAATCACTTCCATATACTTATCTCAATAGGATAAGCATATTCACAAACATTATATTTCGATACTTAGAAAATATAACCATATGCTAATCTCGGTGGTATAAGTATATTCACAAACCAATTCGCTTTCAAAACATAGAAAATTGAAACTCTTAAAGATAGATTTTGGAAAGTATCGTTCAATATCAATCATGGATCACAGTTTGCAAAATGGTTAAGTCGCTATCCCAGCAAATTGATAGTAAAATGTTGGTAATCCTCGCCACTCGAATTATGCCATAAAGATCAACCATTTCTTCCCAAATCCCTTTATTTTATAAATATTTCCAAATCTGTTTATAAAGTTTCTTTATAGATCTTAAAACTCCATTTATAAGGCATCTCCTTCTAGACCTTTAAAACACATTTATAATCCTTTTATAAATATCTAGAACCATTTATAAACTCTTCCCATTTTAAAACAACTTATTTACTAAACTTTCAAGTCGGTAAGATTCCCTCGATAAACCATAAATTATTTAAAAATAACTTTACATAATAAATTATTATATAAAAATCCTTCTATTTCACTTAAATTAAATCTCATTTAAAATAACAACTTTAAAATCTCATTAATAATTAATTAAATTAATTTTAAAACACTACCATTGTGTTAATAAGATAACTTCAAAATAATATTAATACAATAATAATTAACTCTAAAATGTTATTAATACAAAAATCAATTAATTTTTAAATAATTTAATATGCTAATTAATTAATCTATAAATATAATTAAATAACTTAAATCAATATAATTAAATAACTTTAATTAAAAACTAAAGTATAGTTAAATCGCTTTAAATAAATAATTAAAATATGAATAAATTTTTTTAAAACAATAACTAAATAAATTTAAAATAATAATTATATATTTTTAAATAACTTTAAGGAATAACTTTTAATAATATATTAATAAAATAATTAACTTTAAATCATTATTAAAAATAGTTATTTATTATCTTTAAAATATTATTACTAATAAGTCATTACCTTTTTAAATCTTATTTCTAAATAACGATTATTTTAAAGTATGGAAATAAAATAATTGTTCTTAAAATAACTTTCAAAACAATAATTAGCTTTTCTAATTCAAAGGAAGCTTAACGATCTCCATGGTACTTAAATAAGCCACCATATTATTCAATTTAACTTTTCAAGTTAATAACAGATATCTACGTAATCCACGATAATGTAAATAAATCCAACACTTAACCATCATTGTTTCATAAATCACTTATTCAAAGTGGCATATCAATTTACAATATATAATCAAATGTCTAATGCCATAAAATAACAGAACGGGATTTATTCTACTAATTAATTTCCAAATTGATCTAATTAGTGAAACTGTGTTTTATTCCTCTAAACAGCTGTCTAATTACCATATTCAATCCAGTTTAACTCAAAAATAATTTATCTCGCTAAGTAAACATTAACATTAAGGTATATAAATTTAAACGACGTTATTATTTAAGATGACATAATTTATAACCTATATGTTTCCATAATCATAAACTTATACTTGTCCATGGCTATCAATAAATCACACAATAATATTTTACTTATCAATAGGATTACAATGCAAAAACTCGCATGGCAATCAGATAAAATATGAGCAAGATATGACATTTTGAATTTAAGTGCTTATATAAATAAATTTAAAACAACGTAAACGAAATTTATCACCCTCAAGTATGCATCCCAAAGCCCAACGAATTAAATCCACACCAACAACAGCAAGGCTTTCTTCCTCATCTTTTATTCCTCCCCTCCATCCCAAACAAATAAGCATGCAAGGATACATTCACGTGCAAGTGCACTTGAGCTTCCCATCGCCGCATACAAACCCATCAGCATATTCGCCATCTCATGCTCGTCCAAACGAACACACCATCGTTGCTTCGTCCCTACGCCTCAATTTTCGAACGAACGTTTGCTCCAAGTTCCCAAAATATGCATGACAACTTTTATAACTAAAATCCACCAAAATTTCTACATTCGACAGCCTCACTTTCGTGAACACAACATAGAACCCTGAATCTCCAGTCGATGCTCAAATCAAAATTAAACCCAAGCCCTACTTTTCGACCAATTTCGATCGTCGACACGGAATCCTACCAAAACTTTGATAAAATTACTACGACTTTCCCTGACTCCATCAACGCATAGTGCGATGGACAATTCTTATGGAATCGAGAGAAAACAAATTTTGAAGTTATGAACATATTTTTCCTATTTGTTGGTTTTCTATGATTACTCGCTTGATTCTCAATGAAATCGAGTGCCGTCAATTTCCAAAAATAGCATGGATCAATACAAACAACTTTCATGTTGATCGCTAAGGCCAATTTTGAATGGGGTGGGAGATACTGTTTTAGAATAAGGGATAAATAAAATTTTCCTTATTGGAAACAAAGAAAAGGAAAACAAACTGGAGAAGAGAAAAATGAAATGTGTATGCATGCATGCATGCATGCATGCACGCACACACATATACACACACGTGGTCATCTTGACAAGGAGGAAAAATGGCTGGACCATTTCATGAATAAGTTGGCATAAGGGAGACAAGGGTCGACGGGTTTGTGTGCTGAGACAATATGGTGGCTGTGGGAAAAGTGGTGTATTGGATGTGCATATGTATGGGTGTATTTCTTTCCGGTATCCCAAAATGCCATATCACATTCACGTTCGAGCCGTAAATGACGAAAAATAAATTATGATTGCATATAGAATTAGAAAGTGATCACAAAAAAATGATAAAATAGACAAGTTATTAATACTGTGAAGTATCAAAATTGCCCATGTTGGCTGTAAAATACGATAAATGGGAATTTATTTATGTTTTAAATTGAAAATTATGATAAATCCCCAAAATTTAAATTAAAAATATGTCGTAAAAAATCAAGAGGTTATTTGAACATAGATTTTATTATAATTAAATAATTTTTGGAATATTTAAACAAATTAAATATTCATTCGAAGGTCCAAAAATACGGGTCGTTATACTCTCCCTCCCTTAAAAAGAATTTCGTCCCCGAAATTTCAATACAAGAACACTCAATACTATTCATAAGCCCTAATAATGTTCATAGATCATTCATATACATAATTTGATTCGATCATCACTCGAATACATAACTCTACTTCTAAACTAGCATCGCTCACCCGTTGTTCTAGTACGGACACTAATCAGACTCCTTGATTAGGAACCTTTGTTCCCCTTACATAGCCATATACTATGATAGAAAATCTTGATTCTATATCAAAAGCCATCAGCAAGTGTTCGACATCAAAAATCGAATGATAGATCCTTATTTGGAATGGTGTAAAACATGTCAAAGCCCTGTATTCAAATATTATACCAAAACTATAAAAAGTGAGAAATGATCTACATCCACTCTACATACTTATTTAATTGGTTATTCCTAATACCAAACTTTACTACCACTAAATTATTTCTGAAAACATTTTCATAAAACGTAGCTTAAGTTTGTGGTATAACCCCCAGCCATATCTGAAGCGTATACATTGCTATAATTCAAACTTTATTTTGAATCTACTTAATAATTTTAAACACCCAGTTTTTTATTCAAAACACTTTTTGAAACAATACCATATATTTTAGAAACTTAAGGATCAAATACTTGGATATTTATTTAAAAACCTTTTAAAATTATATTATATATTTTAATTCACAACAAATACACACACACACACATGTATATGTATGTATATACATACCCCGAGTATCCCTAAAATATCTAAGAATTGGGTAGTACCAAATAGTTTTATATATTTTCTTACCAGGAAGGATAATACTCAAGAGAAACATTTACTGCCCGAACGTATCTCTTACCCAATTTTAGTTATTTTCAAGTCATTTGAACTAGTTAACTTAAAACCACTTTTTTCTTTTTCAAACCTATTTTGAAACAAACCAAATATATATCCAAACAATAGTTTTCAACAAACTATCAGCTTCCAACTTAATTTGGATTCATCCAGATCCGAACTCGTTCTGACCATACAATGTCAAAAAGAATAATTTACTAAATGCACAATAACGTTAATCTAAGCAGACATCCGATCGTCATTTATAAGATTATTCAAGTCACCACAAAAAAATTCGGACTCCTTTCCCAAACTAGACCAAAGAAACATTTTTTTTCTTTAAAATTCTCTTTTCCAAAAAATAGTTATACCTAAAAACATTTTTAAGTATACTACCATCACCATTTCCATAATCATTTGAAAAAATTAACACGTCTACTTTATAGTAAAGCAAAATTTGTTTTATCAAAACAATTATAAAGCGAGATCCTAATGGTAGCAATCCCCTACTTAGAAACTCGAAAATGAACTCCAACAGCGCTGCAACCATCGTCGGATTTATTTCCTAGGGACCGAAATAAATTCAGTGCTTATATTCCCTTGAAAATCCTTAGAATTATTTTTAACCCGAAATATTTTCAAGTACTACTATTAACCTGAAAACCATTTTTCAAAAACACTGGGATTTAACTTCTCAAACTCTTTTTATTTATAAGACATTCTTTAATAAATCAAATTTATAAGATATCTCCCTTTAAATCATTTCTTAAATATTTAATGCAAAAATATTCTAGTTTCCTTATATAAATCATTCTTCAGGTATTATTTAATAAATATTTAAGTTTTCTTTAATAAACCTCTTTTATAAACCCTAATTAAATATAACCAACTTTTATATTCAAACTTTTCCAATGTATTATTTCAAAATATTCCAAATTCCTCTTAATAAAACAACATTTATTAAAAATTAATTTTAATCAAATCGACCTTCACATAAAATTATTTCTGAAATATTGATTCCAAAATATTCGTTTTTTCTGTTAAATCAACAAACTTTAGAAATCGATTTTTTAACCGAATGTTATCAATGACGTCTTATATTCAAACTATGGAACTTAATTCATAAGGTGTTCATTTCAATTTTCCTAAAATTCATACCTATCCAACCTAGATTTAAAAAGGAAGATTCAAGATAGATTAACCAATAATAGTCAATGCCAAGAATTGGACGAGCATGACTAATCAAATCCTAGATGATAATGATGGAATATTATCCTTCCTAACAACTAAACATATCTTAAGAAAACTATTTTTTAGGAAAAATAATTCTTTTATACATAAAATATAATTCTAGGTAAAATTATTTAATTTATCCAATTTTTTAAAAAAAATGTTCGCACCAAAATTGGTCATTAACACCCTTAAGAATGTTTATGTAGAGAGATAAATGAAGAAAGTAAACTAAAATAGGGAATTTTATACTAAATTAAATGCAAAGATAAGAACATATGATTTATAGTGGTTCAGCGTAACTGCCTACATCCACTCTGAATCTTGATCTTTATTACTTTCACAAATGATTGAATACAGACATAATCCATACTATAATTGCTTGAATACAAGTGTTAAGTAAAATAGAATAAGTCTTGAATGCAGCAAAGTCTCCACAGCGTTCTCGAAAAAAGGTCCCTTTTCATATCGCCCTTGCCCCTCTATTTATAGACGAAGATGGGTTGGACGTCCCTCATGGGCCTAGGAGCAAGATACCTCGGCCCTTGGTGAGTTACTTCTGCACGCCGAGCCATAAATGTCGAACGACAATTGCCAAGCCACATATCCAGGCCAAACGACATTCGTATGCCAATCGAGGAAGGTGTGTCGAACGGTACTTGTATGCCGAATGAGGCAGTGCGCTGAGTGAAGAGTGTAGGCCAAAGGAGACCTGTGCCAAACGAGATTTTATGCCGGTCGAGGGGAGATGTCGAAGGACTCACTTATGTCGAGCGAGACCTCATGCCGAGCGATGTTTCATGTCGAATGAGGCTCTGTGCTGAGAGAGGCTTCATGTCGAACGAGGGAAGATGCCGAGCGAGGGAAGATGCCGAGCGACGGAAGATGCCGAGCAAGGCTTCATGCCGAATGACCTTTCTATGTTCAACTAAGCTTCAAGCCAAACTACCCTTCCATGGCGAACGAGGGAAGATGCCGAGCGACCTCTCTATTCCGAACGAGGCAGATGTCGAGCGACCTTTCCATGCCGAATGAGGCCTTGTGTCGACCGGCACATCTATGTCGAACAATGCTATATGCCGTGTATGGTGAGGTGTGCCGAACGATGATCTGTGCCGAGCAAGGGGAGGTGTGCTGAACGAGGCCTATGTCGAGCCTCTTGTTACATGGTCAAATAACCGGGTAACACTTGCCCCCCAAAGTGTATCATGTGGATGAACATGATGCGCTTTGAACCATGAGTACTCCTCCTTTTTCTTTAAGCCCTTGTTTTGTTTTCTCGGTAGCATTTTTCTTACGACCTCCTAAATGCCGAACGAGGCATTGATGCCGAAAGAAGCCCTGATGTCAAACGAGATATTGACGCCGAGCGACCCCTTAATGCCGAACGACATATGGATGCCGAATGATTGAGATGCCTTAACCGGTTCTACTGGTCACTGTCTCTTCACGTTCTTTTATTCCTACTATAAAAGCCAGTGCTTCTCTCCTTCTTTCCTTTTTACCTTTTACCTCCGCTCTAACATCCTTACGAACCCACCTCCTTCCAGACTTTTTCCAACACTTTAACCTCCTTTTTGACTCTCGAGTCCTACAAGTTACTTCTCGACTTCCCTCAACAAAAAATATGAGAGGACTCCACTTCTAAATCGAGCACCCCATTAGACTTCGATCCCTTCTTCTAGGTATGAACCTTTCACTCACTCACCTTTCTCCGATTAGTGATTTTGGACAAGAGTTGAATTTATGGCCTTCCTATAACCCATGAATAATGGAAGTTGCGTAGATAGGGAAGGTGGATCCAAGGGTTAAATGAGCCTTAGGATTAAATGGAGAGGAGGATTGAAGAGGGTGTTGGCCCAGTAGGAATCCGTGAGAGTTGAGATGGCCAGTCGAAGGTGGCGTGCGAGTTGAGGAGGTGATCGACTGGCCACTTTGGAGGGTATCTGATTCGTCCAAAGAAATGAGTTGGAGGAGGATGTACGGCTGTGGCTCGGCATGAATTCCGCATGTTGAACGATGTGAGGGAGTGTAGGAGTGAAGTTGAGGTTGGGTTTGGCTTGCCGAGCGATGTGGCTCGGTATGACCATGGCTCGGCATGACTCCCTTATGCCAAACGACGTAATAGGGAGCGCAGGAGAAAAGTACGGAATGGGTAATGTTCCGAGCGATGCAGCTTGACATGACTTGCCGAAGGACTCTTCTGTGCCGAGTGGTAGAGATAGAGGGTAAGAAGGAGGTTGGAGTTGAGGGCAAAGTGAACGATGCGACTTGGCATGTCTGTGGTCTGGCATGATTGCAGTTCGGCATGACTTGCCGCATGCCGAACAGTGGAGAGGGAAGGTAGGAGAGTGGTGTACAGCAACAATACTAGTTGAACATAATGTAGAGGTGACTTAATCTATTTTTTATGCCCGAACATATGACATTGAACAAGTACAAGGACTTAAGCAATTAAGCATATCCAGACTGATAACTCCCCTGTTGTGACAACTATAAACTAAATTTAACTTGATTAAAACAGATAATAACCTTCAACTGATAGTGTCGATGTCGAGTTCAAAATATAAACTATCATATGACAAGCTCTCTTAGATGGTCCACAATGATGGTCTTCGAAGATGATAATTCAAAGCCTAACTTTATTTCATCAACTCTGTGACTTTTAACTCCTTGGCACTTATACTTGAATGATGGCACTAGTTCACACACCACAAGGGGGGGTATTTTTTTTCGTTAAGTCTAATGTCGATTGTTTTTCATGTATACTTCAAAAGGTGTTTCATCACATTCTACACACATTAGATATATCTAGGAAATCCAGTTCTACCACAATCTCGGACAGACCCGGGCCATCTTCCCCATAAGAAGTTGTTGGAACTTTGAATCCATCGATTACTTCTATAAAAGACATGTCGAGCCCTACGATCTCATCCGTCAACTTGGCTCCTGATGCCCTGGATTCAATGACCTTTTTGGACGATCCGATCGATTCTCTAACCTCGAGAATTAACGAAACCGCTCTTCATTGCATATGCTCAGTGCATGAGATTCCTTTCGATGATATGTTGGTTCCATCAAGACAAGGTCGTCCTCACCTACCCCCAGTCGCATACACGGCCTGCAAAAGATTAATGTGTTGGGTTGGTAGCATGCTGCCATTAAACCCCTTCCTCCGCGATTTGTTATAGTATATTGAGATCGCTCCATTGCAATTACATCCAAACAGTCATGCATTCGTATACGGCACGTGCATTCTTTTTATGAGTGTCTTCTTCAGGCTTCCGACTCCTGGCGATATCCGATACATTTATCATTTCAAGAGACGATCAAACAGCCCATCTTTTGTTTTTCTCGAACCACACAACAAGTGTCAAATTCTGACCAGGGCATGGAGCAAATTTGCCCAGTATAAGCAGGAGTGGTTCTACATGCGCTGTCCCCCTGGCGTCGCAAGGAGATGGGTGGAAGGAAATAAGTTTCTTTTCTGGATTAATACTTACATTCGGCAGTAATTTTTCCTTTTCTAACTTTTTACCCACTTTTACAGGTATCAGCCCATGTCCCGAGGGCTCTGGGTATTCTGAAGCTGTTGAGGCTATTTGAGCTATCCCCGTAGGAGACTGGGACATTAGGTCTCTTATTTCGAACGAATTTCTCTTGAGGTTTGGGTTGCTGGCGGTAGGCCGTCGAATAAGCTTTCCTCAGGGCAATACCATAACCGGATCTGCTTTGGGAAAAAGAAAAAAGCAAGCTGGCCATCAGCATGTAATGCTCCTGACACACTTGAGGAAGGGGGGATTAAAGAAGTTGAGACACCCAAAGTACATGGCAAGAATGTTAGTCCCGGTCTAGTGTCGGTTGTCGAGGTGCATGATATCGAAGTTACACCTCCCCCTGTAAAGGGAAAGAAAAAGTTGACTTACAAACTGAGGAAGAAGATAACGAGAGGAACTTCTAAAGTCACAATCACCTCAGTGGAGAGAGATCCTTCTCCTCAACGCTTAGAGAGTTCAATGAAAGGCTTGTCGGACCTCACTATTCCCGATGATTTGCTTAACTACGGCTTTAATGATCTGTAGGCGCTTAAACTTCATTCACCCACAAGGGGCGATGCAGGCGCTCAAGCCCATGTTTAGGGAGAAAAACTCTCATAAGTGGAGATAAAGAAACTGGTCGGTTAGGGGGAAACATTAGGACACACTTGGACACACGCACTTCACTTTGCACTTCAGTTTTAATCATCACTCTATTCTTTATTAAGTTGTTGTTATTCACATTCCACGTAGGCGACATAGGACGCACTCACAGACTTGACCACCTTCGTGGGTCGTCTATTTTTCACTACTCTGGCTAGGATTTAGTTTACAGCAAATGTCGAGACAGAGATGACATCGAGGATCGAGATTACCCCCACCGAGAATCATCCTACCGAAGAAAAACACATAGCCAGTCCTCCTACCCTTGGGATCCTCCTTCTCAATCGGAGAAAAGCAAAGAGAAGTCCACGCATAAGGGGTCCCAGCCTAAGGCCCATCGAGATCGGCACTCCGGTTCATCCAGTACCACAGAATCCCGGGATCCCTACAAAACACCTGTTGTCTCTAGGAAGACTCCTCCTGCTCCTGTATCTGATCCATCGGTAGCAAAACGACTTGCTAAGCTTAAAGCCACGTTTCCAAAGATATGCTTCAATGGTTTGAAATTTCTCCCGATGATTCATCATATTCTAGGACATGTCAGACAAAGCGCTATTGCTTGTACTAATGACGTTTATGTTCAACATGACGCGTTTGTTCATTTAGCCGAAAGTCTCGGAATTCTCTGTTGAGCATCAACACAGAATTGATCACCAGAAGCTCGAAGCCATTCATGATAAAGACATTATCAAAGCTAAAAATGAAGAGCTCTCTGCATAAAAATCTTAGCTCAAAGCTGCCCAAAAATTTGCAAAAGATACTACAGAGGCCGTAAATCGTCTGGAGACAACACATAAGAAAGAATTTGACGAAGTGGTCCAACGCTCCGGGGCCTTGGCTTTAGAGAAGGATTCTATTCAAAAGGAAAGGGATGCATAAGCTCTATGCGTCAAAGAGTTGGAAGATCTACTCCGCAAAGAGGGAGAAGAAAAAACTGCTGCCCACGAAGAGTCGCAATGATATTGCGATGAGATTGTTGCTACGTTACTCTTGAAGGCAAATCTTGACGATGAGCTCTCTAAGGTCGAGATGCTAAAGGATGAAGCCTGTGAAGAGGACAAGAGAATAACATCCGCAGAGATTCACTCTCGCCTTGAGGCGACTACAGAGGCTGGCAGGGAGGAGATTAAGTGCTTGTTCGACCCACTTATAGCATAATACAATGCCCATGTCCTCATGCATCCGGACTTAACTTTTCTTGGCAAGGGCTACCTCGAATCTCTAGCTGAGGCTTGGAAAACATTGATAAAGATTAGGAAGGTCGAGCTAGGCCCGAAGAGGTTGACGAGGAGGCTTTGGTGAAAGAATTTCTTAGGAGGAATGAGCCTTCAGACTTGTCTACAGGGAAGGCCCTCTACAACAAAGGTTCCTCCTCATCAAATGGCAAAGATGAGATCACTTGTCCATCTAGAACCGAGTCTACCGCTCCTCCCCTTACTCAATCGACCGTCGGCTGTTACTTGATCCATTCGAACAGCATGTCGGTTATGACCCGGAAGCCCCTAGCCTTGACAATCATGTACTATCTCCCATTCCAGAGGGCGAGACTCTAAGGACGGTTGAGAGCCAGCAAGAAATCGGTAAATAACTCTTCTTGTTAAAGTTCAAGGAGCCTTTGTTTTCGGCCTGAGTTCATTATATTCTAACATTTGTCTCTTGTGGTCTTGTGTATGTCGCTCTGACCCCGAACCCACTCCGAGGAGCGATGATGCCAAGGAGAAGGAAGAGAAGGCAAGCGAGGAAACTCCAACGTGAGAGACTCCTGACCCTGATGCTCAAGTGATTGGGCGCTTGACGAGGACAAGTCCGAGACTTCGTCCCCCGTCGAAGAAAGTTATTAAATTGAGATTACAGACACCTCTGAAGACACTTCAAAAATGAGCATGAAGGAGAAACTCACAGAAGAGAAGAAAAAGAAGGTCGAAATCAAAGTCGAGTCCCGAGTTGGGGATCTAGATGATCCTCTGAACTGGCCTTTATTGGTCATCCTCCCTAGTGGGTGTAAGCCACTAGAAGTCCCTCGTCCTCCCTCGGGTGTTACTTCCCCATCTAGCAAGGCATCCAAGCGAAAACGCGTGGGGGAGGAATCGTAGGAGAAAACGAGGGAGGAAAAGAAATCGAGGAAATCAAAGAAGTAGCTGCTACTCTTGTTCAATGAGAGTTAGTTTAGATTATATAATCATTTTTATTTATGTTCATAGTCAATGTAAATGGACTTTTGACTCTGAGTTTTGAAGGAGTTGTAGTAGAACCTCATTTTGGATGAATAAATAAAACTTAGTTCTTTTGTCTTTCAAACGACTTTACCGTTCAGCTTTTTATATTATCATGGTCGAAACCTGAGCTACTGTGAGTTACATAAACCCCCAATTCATCTTCATACAACTCAAAAATTCTTTGGAATTGTACATCCTTTATTCCATGCGTCGGGTACTTAGAATATTTTTTAGTCCGTACGCCACGGACTTGATGACTTCCAGTCATTTGTACTCTAGTCTACACTCCGAGGATTTAGAGATCTTTAAGCCATTTATATTACAGTCCGCACTCAGAGAACTCATAGTACCCTAGTCCGCACTCAAGAGAATTGGAGATTTTAAGTCGTTTATACTCTAGTTCGCGCTCATGGAACTCAGAGTACTCCAGTTGGCACTCAAGAGACTTGGACAATTTATGTCATTTATAGCCTAGTACGCACTCAGGGGACTCAAAGTACTCCAATCCGCACTTAGGGGACTTGGAGATTTTAAGTCGTTTATACTCTAGTTCGCACTCAGGGGACTCTGATTACTCCAGTCCGCACTCAAGGTACTTGGAGATTTTAAGTTATTTATACTCCAATTCGCACTCAGGGGAAACAAAATACTCCAGTCCGCACTCAGGGACTTAGAGATTTTAAGGAGTTTATACTCCAGTCCATACTCAGGGGAATCAGAGTACTCCAGTCCGCTCTCAGGGGAGAAGGAAATTTTAAGTCGTTTCTACTCTGGTCCGCACTCAGGGGACTCAGAGTACTACAGTCCGCACTCAAGGGACTAGGAGATTTTAAGTCAATTATACTCCAGTCCGCACTCAGGGGACTTGGAGATTTTAAGTCGTTTATACTCTAGTCCGCACTCAGGGGACTCTGATTACTCCAGTCCGCACTCAAGGTACTTGGAGATTTTAAGTTATTTATACTCTAGTCCGCAATCAGGGGACTTGAATATTTTAAGTCGTTTATACTCTAGTCCGCACTTAGAGAACTCAGAGTACTCCAGTCCGCACTACGGAGACTTGGAGATTTCAAGTCGTTTAAACTCTAGTCTGCAATCAGGGGACACAGAGTACTCCAGTCCGCACTCAAGGGACTTGGAGACTTTAATTCGTTTATACTCTACTTCTACACTTAGGGGACTCGGAGTACTCCAGTCCGCACTCAGAGGACTTGGAGATTTTAAGACGTTTATACTCTAGTCCGCACTCAGGATACTCAGGGTATTCCAGTCCGCACTCAGGGGACCTGGAGATTTTAAGTCGTTTATACTCTAGTCCACACTCAGGGGACTCTGGGTACTCCAGTCCGCACTCAGCGGACTTGGAGATTTTAAGTCGTTTATACTCTAGTCCGCATTCAGGGGACTCAGAGTACTCCAATCCACACTCAAGGTGTAACGACCCGTAAATTTTAATAATTAAGTTGGTTATTTTAATTGAAATTTAGTAATTAAATTTAGATGAAAAAAGAGAAAAACACTTTATAAGTTAATATTAAAATGAATGCTAAAATAAAATATATTGAATAGTAGTTGAATGAAAATATATGTGAAAAGGTTAATGCAAGTTGATAATTTATAAACTTGAATGAACATTTCAATTTAATAAATTTATTCAAATGTGGGACTTAGTTATAAGTGTAGATTTATGGGTATGATAACAAATCAGTGTAAATTGCCTAATTAAGTGGTCAATAAATTTATTTGGAAATCAAACTCATTTAAATGGTAAGAAATTTTAATGTGTTATTGATATAAACGGAACTTTAATGATTATTAATATAGTAACGGAAGTGGAAATGGAAATTAATAGGAACGTATTTTAAGGTAGTAATTGCATGTAGATTTATGAAATGGAGTTAATGCAAATAAGTGGAATTGAATTTTTCGTTACTATGAATTTAAAGGAATATGTGGTAATTGGATAGAATCAATATAAGACAATAAATGCAATGATTGTGAGTTAATAATAAAGTGTGAATAGGGAAATGATTGTTATAGTAATTGAATGGAATTCCAATTTGTTGGAATAGAGTAAATTTACACTTAGTAATAAATTTATTATAGGAAAACGAAATTGAAATATGGAATTAATTTGTGTATATATATAAAATAAATGGTGATTATTGAATTGGAAACCATTGCAATAAATCTAAAAGAAATGTTACATTAATATAAATTTTGGAAACATTAAGGGTAATAGTTATGGACCAAACATAATTATACCATAGGAAGGAATTTATCGAATAATAATTGGTTAGATAAAAAGGATTTAAGCAAACCAAGCTAATTTATTTGGATAAATTTTGTTTACTGAGTTTATTATGAATGTAATTAATTACTACGCTATTTGGAATTGAGACGGGAATTGGTTTAAAGAATTATAAATTAATAAGCAATATAAGATGATAAAATTTATAAATTATAGAATTTGAATTTTAATTGTGAAGTTAATCTATTTAATTTATAATAATTGGATTTATTGCAAATGAATGAAATCAAATATTTAATTATTACGGTAAAGTAAAAATTTAGTTGAAATTGAGAAATATTTATGTAATAATTTTAAATCGAAAGGTAAACCCTTCTATTTGAAATTATGAATGGAATAGTTATGGGTTAATTCAATTTAATGGAAATTCTGAAAATTTATCTATAATTTTGAATTTTATGAAATTGAAGATTTATATTGATTAATCTTTAATAAATTGACATTTAAAAATTGTTAAATCATTGTAAATGTTTGAAAATTATAAAGTGATAAAGATTGCAAATTTCAGAATTTTAACGCGAAATTTGATTTAATTAATTTATTTTAAATTTATTTAATTAATGGAAAAATAGCCATTTTGGCCATTGACTCGGATTTCGACGAAACCAGTTTCATCAGATCCATAACGGTGAATTATAATAATGTTTCAAGTTTTGTAGCAATCAAGTTATCGTTTGATCGTACGGACTCGAAACGCCTTGAAATTTATGCAATTGAAATCAATTGAAATCAATTTAAAAATATTGATTTTAGCATAACTTCATCATACCATACAATTTGAACCTGAAACCTTTTCCATTACGTTATAAATATTTTGAAACACCTATTTTGATATATGGGTTTACCCAATTTCATTTCGGGGTCGGAACAGGATTTTGGGCTACGTTAGCGTTAGCACGTACATCTATCAACCCGATCCATGTATTTATTTCAGTTTGCCTATAAATACCATGCTAAACCCTAGCCTCCACCTATTCTCATTTATCTACGCGTAAAAATTTCATCTACTCTTCCTCTTCCTCAGCGGATGCAAACCCTAGATCCAAACACAATTGCAAATCAAATCAAAAGCTAAAATTTCATAGTCCTCAGAAAAAATTGATCAAAATATATGTTGAAGCTCTCGACTAGAGTAATTCATTGGTGGTGCTCGTTTTTGGATTCAATTTGTCATTTGACCGGTAAAAATCAGAGAATTTCGGCCGTTCATCATCGTCGAAATCAAAGTCGTCGGATCGGGAAACAGTTTCTGGTTTTGGAGAGGAAACCGAGGGGAGCACATCTATATATTTGATGTGTCGATTCAACGATTTGATCATCTTCAATCGGTGATTAGGGTTTTGAAATTGGGTGGGTGGCGACGGCTACTCCTTTTCGTGCCCACGTGGCTCGTCGCTGATGATGGAAGATTCAAGGTGGAGGCGGCGCATACTTGAGGGGGTCACATTCATCTGCAGCGCGACGAACGACAAGGGGCAGTGTGCGTTGGGTAGCGTGTGTTTGAATGGGGTTCTCGGTTGCGTGCAGTGGTTCCTGTAGCCACAAATGAAGAGTGTGACGTGGCAAAGTGTGTTGGGGGTTAGATTGTATTCACCTCTTTATTTTATTTTTATTTGAAATTCAATCATAATTTTCGCAATATCTCTCGCATATGAACTCTGTTTCATGCGCGATTTTTTTTGGTAGGATCGTAATAAAATCCCTGACTTGATGACGCTGGTTTGGACGAATTCTGAGACTGCCCAATTTTTGGGTTTAAAGTGAATTTAAATTCAATTTAAATTCAAAATGTGAGTGTTTTAACCAACTCACAATTTCTAGAATTTCTTATGTTTATTAAATTGATTTATGATGTGTTTAGATATTTATTTATAACTGTTTGGCATATATTTCATCATTATCTCGGTTAATTTGCATTCATAAAATTTACTTGTTATTTAATTCATTTTGCATATAAACTGCCAGTTAAAATTTTAGTTAAATTTATTATTGCATATAAACTGCTAGTTAAATTTATTTATTATTGCATATAAACTATAGTTAAACAGTTATTTAATTCACTATTGAAAAATTTACTGTCAGTAATTTATTGTTATATATTGATGAGATTGTTTGAATTGGATGATAAACTGATGAATGCTAGATTATTGATATGATGGATGAATGGATGTTGTATTTATATTGTATAAACTGCAAGTTATTATGTATTTTCATTTCATTCGGGATTGCAGTTTGAAATGATATACAACCGCAAAATTTTATTTTTAAATTGCGGATTGAAATGATAAATATCTGTATCACTTGACCATAGGATAGAAAACTATATACAGGCACCGTGGTATATGTATAAAATTATTTTTGAAATGATTTTCTATGGTTTCGAAAAGAATACGGTTTAATAAATATTAAATTTTGATATATATATATATAGTAAAATTCTTGAATTTAGCTATGTATAAATTTGTTTCGAATTTTAAAATAAGCTAAATAATGAAGTTGATTTCGTTTATATAATATGGTTAAGTATATATTGAAATTCTATTGTATATAGAGTTATAATAACGCATATAAAAGTAAGGTTGAAGATAAATGTGAATATGATTTGAATTAAAGTATTTAAGAAGTTTTCCTTGAAAAATTTGTTTGAAATGTAAATAAATTAAGGTTTAAAAAGGTATGATCTTATAACTTGATTTTTGATTAGAGGATTTAAACGAATATCAAATTAATTTAAAGAATATTATCAAGCAAATTTAATTAAAAGAATCTCCTGTTATTGAAGTTTAAGAGTTTTACTTGAATAATATTTGTTTAGTAAGTAAATATTTCAAATTTAAATAATAGGAATTGGATTTGATATATATTAAATTTTCAAGGAATCCATTTTGAAATAGTGGAATATTTAAGGACTAAAATATATGAACTATAAAGTTGTGAAATATATAATATTTAAGCTTTGAAATATATGGGAATTAAAATGGTTTATTTGGAGGTTCAAATTGATATTGGGAATTTATTGTGAAATTTGAAGAAGCTGTTTATTTTATATAGTAATATAGTATTTGAACCATCAAGTATTGGAAGTCATGTTTCAAAGTTATGGTTTCAAGGTATATATATTTGAAAAATATTATGATTTTGGAGAAGAGATATTTAACAAATAAAAATGATATCATATTGATTTGGGATTAAAAATATAAATGATATCGTACTTATATGGTTTTGAAAGGGATATCATCTTCTGGTTTTAAAGTATAAATTATTTTGAAATAACCGCGGTGTTATAATAACGTTTGGTTGTTGAAGAGACCGGGATCGGAAGTTGTCATACTCTCTGCCAACTCCGAAAACCACTTTAACAACCGTGTGCGCGATGGAGATTCCAGAATGAAGTAGGATGGTGGTGGCGTTTCCTTTGAGGTAAATACGTGGACCCAACTCCCGTGAGTTGGCATAAGGTGGCTAAAACATGAGCGATTCTCGGGCCAAGGGGGTTAGCGCCCTTTATCGAATACTCCTCTTCGATACTATACTCTGACTTTGGATTGATTCAATGGCCACTTTTGATTTTGATCTTAGAGGGGAATTTGTCCGAGGTGGGCGGTAGTAGCAGCTACGCGTTACCACCTTCCCGGATGCGTAATTGGTATATCTACCCTGGCATTGCCTAGTTGTGCCATTTCACCTACCCTATCGCGCCTTGTACGAGTTTCTATTTGTGTCGTAGCTATAGAGCATCCTCTGGTGGCCTCCCGATTAGGAGGTATTACGGTACAATATAGACTATTGGCATTATTTGTGTTAAGGGCTATATGGGTAACCCCTTAACGCTTTTTAAAACTAAGTTTATTTTACAATTAGACACTATTATAATAGCGAAATATACTACATAGTAAATATTTTAACGGATCCTTAAGAGATGTGAATCCCAAGCATCTTTTGAGCTACTGCACTCATATTTATTTTTGTTGATTTAACTTACATAAGATCTTTTAGTTCTGACTCGAGCGTTTTGTCTTTTCAATTCGCTCGGGTCAGTCCGAGCGTTTCAGGATTTCGAAGACCTTAGCTTTGGAGGACGAAGACGGAGATTTATATTTTTATTACTATTATTAGTCCACTATACTCATACTATTCCGCTGCATTTTTATTGGTATGTGTAACTCTGATGAATGTGATTGTATAATCGAATATTTTGTAAAATAGCTTTATAAACTGTATATTTGATTATTATATTTTATCCTTCTGCTGTGAGATTCTATTTTGTTTTATTTCTTTCTCTTTTTTCTTATTTACCCCATAACAATCCGCCCTTCCGAATGGTTTGAATTGGCATGTGTGTCGATTTAAAGCGTGCGAAAAGGCGGGATGTTACACAGGGGACTTGGAGATTTTAAGTCGTTTATACTCTAGTCCGCACTCAAGGGACTCATAGTACTCCAGTCCGCACTCAGGAGACTTAGAGATTCTATGTCGTTTATACTTTAGTCTGCACTCAGGGGACATAGAGTACTCTAGTCCGCACTTAGTGGACTTGGACATTTTAAATCGTTTATACTTTAGTCCGTACTCAGGGGACTCAGAGTACTCCAGTCTGCACTTAGGGGACTTGGAGATTTTAGGTCGTTTATACTCTAGTCCGCATTCTGGGGGCTCGGAGTACTCCAGTCCGCACTCAGGGGATTTGGAGATTTTAAGTCGTTTATGCATGTTCATTACATCAGACAGAATAATGTAACTTTAGTTTTCTACCATAAAATTATCACACCCGGAAATATCAATAATTCATGGAAAAAATGGCTTCAAGCCTTTATTAATGAAGCAAGCTAAATTTTCTTACTACATGCTAAAAACTAAGAATCAAAGAAACGAAAACATACTGAAAATAATTGCAAAAAAGGTAGAAAATGAATAGACTGAGTATAGTTGTGCCACAGATGCTCGTTATTCCATGCTCGGGGGAGTGTCGCACCATCAAAGATCGCTAGCTTGAAAGTTCCTTCTCCGGGCCTTCGTTCAAAGACGTATGGACCTTCCCAAGTGGGATTTAGATGCGACGGAGCTGGAAAAACTCGTTTCAAAATGAGGTTGCCCACATCAAAGAATCTTGGACGGACTTTTTCTTTATAATATCGAGCGACTCGGTGTCTATATACAGCTGCTCCTAAATCAGCTTCTTCACGTTTTTCATTAATGAAGTCCAGGGATTCCAGCAAAAGTTCATGTTTCATCTTGGGGTCGTAATGAGTTACCCGATGTTACTGAACTTCAAGTGCTACGAGTATAACAGCTTCCGCGCCATATGCAATATGAATGGAGTGTGACCAGTCGCGGACTTGTGGGTGGTTCTATAAGCCCATAGTGGAGTTGGAAGTTCATTCACCCACTTGCCTCTAGCCTTTTCCAAATGCTTTTTCAATATGGACTTGATTATTTTGTTCACGGCTTCCACTTGTCCATTGGCTTTTGAATGAGCAACTCCTGCAAAAAAAAATTCAATTCCATACTTTTGACAAAATTCTTTGAAATCTTTGCTTTCATATTGAGTTCCGTTGTGTGTAATGATAGTCCGTGGAAGGCCAAAACAGCATATAATATTTCGTACAACAAAATTAATTACCTTCTTGGTGGTGATCGTGGCTAAGGGCTCTGCTTCCGTCCACTTAGTAAAATAGTCGACCGTAACTATCGCGTATTTGGCACCACCTTTAGATATGGGTAAGGAACCGCGATCCCCCACATTGCAAATGGCCAGGGACAAACCATTTGCGTGAGTTCCGTTGGCGGAGCTCTCTAGATTTCTGCATACTTTTGGTGTGACGACCCGCCCTCCTACGCTCAGGAAGACGAAGCGTCTTTAAGAAAGAAAGGGATGAGAAAATAGAAAAGATAGAGAAGAAAGAACAACAACACCATAATCTCACAGCGGAACGAATAAAATATAATAATCACATAAATATTTACATAATATACAACATCAATCAGAGTTATACAGACAATACATCACATACTAGACAGTTATAAACACCTGTCTAGTTAACACACCTCAATACATTACAGTTCAAACAATAAGACTCGGAGATACCAACACAGCGGAACTATATATATATCTACAACGCTGAAGCCACCTGCTCCATTGTTCCTCCAGAATTCGTCAAAGCTAACCTGAATCCCTTGGCTACCCGTAAAAATTTGGGTACCCGAGAGTTTATGAAAAACAAAAATAAACTTCGGATCAGACATGGGTCTGGTATGAGTAACAGGTTAAAGATTGCTTAACTTTGAAAATCTTTTGAAAATAAAAAGGTATCACGTAAGACTTCCCACACATAAACATGGAAAAGTTTTTACCTCACGCTAACCAAAACATTTGATAGGAAATTCTGTGATATTATAATAGGTCTTGGGTTTTCAAGTAAATAGAAAATAGCCGAAATTGTTACATTCATTAAATTCCAGCTACTAGCCACAAAAGTGGGTAATACAATCAAAACCGTGGACACTTATTGGATTTTGGATTCCATACAATGGCAGGGCTACTGGGGTACCGCCCGTTACAGTATGTGGCCTAGATCAACGTACCGAGGATTACTCCCTTCATCCCCTGCAACACAAGGCCGGAACCATTCCTTACTGAACAGTCCCGAACAAGATAAACCCTGGCAGTTGTTGCAATCAACCGCCCACACAGCCGAAAAATAAAGGGACATCTAGACAGCGGAATATCCTTGTCCTGCTTGGGCATGACCCACCTAGCCTTGCTGCACCTCCCCTGTTTTAGCCATTCCCGGTTGATGAGGCTTGAGGTTACGATTACCTTTATAGAACATATTCTTAGAATGCTCATCGCCCGCCTGACGATGTGTTGAAAGCATTCAATACACACAAGTTCGTTCTCGGTTCGAACGAAACCGAAGGCATTATCTCGTTACACTCATTTTGGAATCACCCTCTGAGTTAACGACGATAACCCTTGCATTCTGAATCTCCATCTTCACTTCAGATTCACGACCTATCGTTAATTTGGAATCGATGTGGCTTTCGGATATTCCTAATGCGGAAAACCGATCCCGGTCTCATCGAAATCCAAAACGTGTCTTTTAAGGCCAAGTTGTCTATTTAGTCTTAACAGTTTAATTCAATATAATCAATATACACACAGATGGATTATTCATAATATCACAGTAGATAATCACAGATAATCTCATAAACAGATAATCAATATTATCATCTAAGCAGATAATCAAATACTATCATATTTGAACCAAGCATCCATGACACATAGATATAATTCATGCCGGATCACAATCATCAAATGAAATATCAATATCATTCATCCATAAGCAATGATTTATAATCATACCATTTGTAATTAATTTAAAATGAATTCAATTAACTACTTCAATCTCTAATTAATTTAAAATAAATTAAATTAATTACTTCATCTATAAATTCTGCTTATAAAACCATCAATTAATTATAAATCAAATTAATTAACCATCTTCTAAATATCCATCTTGATTAAACACCTTTGATTAATCATTTCCTAATTACAATAAGTAATTAGTCTTTAATAAATTTTACAAATTAATTATCCTATATTATTTATAGTAATTAACATTTAATTACTTCATTTATTAATTAAATATAATCACTTACATTTATTCTTAATTAATTAAAATAATTAATCACTTCATTATCTATTATTACTTAATTAAACAATTCTTAATTATGTCATTAATTACATTAGTTAATGGTCTCTAGTTTATATTTAAATTAAATTCCTTTATTTAAGTTAAACATAATTATTAATCTCCTTGATTAATAACAATCCAGTAATTAACTACCCTTAATTACTTATTTAATAAATTAATTATTCCATAATTAATTATCTCCAGAATTAATCCCTGGTTAACTTCAAAAGTAATTACCCAAATTACTTCATCTACAATTCATCATGTATTAATTACATTCAGTAATTATCATCTAATTACTTTCCTAAGTAATCCTGCTCCATTAATTACACCAAGTAATTACACTTATCAAACCATCAAATGATTTCTTAAATTAACTAAACTAAATTAATTAACTTAATTTAATCATAACATCAAAATTAATTACAATAAGTAATTAATCTTCTAATTACTTTTATCAAGTAATTACTCTTAACAATTTACAATAGATTATCTAAATTAATTAATCTAATTAATTAATAAAATTAATCACATTAATTAATTAATAAATAATCCTTAGTTAATTATCTAATAACATTTCTTAATTTACTTCTTTGTTAATCTCTAATTCTAAATCATTAATTTATAAATTTAATAATAAATCATTCCTTTATTTTCTTATTAATTAAAACACTTATTACCTTAATTATCTCTAAGATAGTTCATTTCTATTAATAATTTCATTAATATTAAAATGTAAATTTTAAATTCAAATTACATTTGAATTAAAAATCCAAAGATTCACCAATTTAAACATTACCAAATTTAAATTCAATTCTAAATAATGTGAAGTACATCAATCACTTATATATGAAACTTATGTAAGAAAAGTTTAATCTATATTACTTAATCCTTTTTATTTAAAAATCAAGCCTTTAAAATGAATTATTTAATTTAAACTTGTTTTAAAACATTTAGATTTCAAAACTGACTTATTTTCCGGATTTGAATTCATTAGTTTAATTTTGAATTTAAAACTTGGGTTTTATCTTTGATTTTGATTTAAAACCAAATTCATTTGAAATCTTGGATTCGAAGATCATTTGAAATTTTATACTGTAAGTTCTTGAATTTAACCCATTTTAAATTCTGTTTTCAAACTTAAATAAAATGTAAAATCTGAAACCTGAAGCCCACCTAAAATCATTTAAACTTTGATCTCATTTCAATCTTGAATCAAAAAAAAAACTAAACTTGAATTTAATCTTTTAACTGAATCTAGATTTGATTAAACTTATACTTATTTTATTTTTCATTTTGTTTTTAAAACATAACAACACTGTTTCCAGGTTACACATGCCTGAAACAACACTACTCGAATCCCCCTTTATTAACTTCGGGTCATCCCCTACCACGCTTTGAGTTAACACTCGAGTGTCACGAGTCTTTCCCGAGCCCCAAAAAAAAAACAACACAGCACCTCCAATCCCTACAGAACTGCCATGGGCACGGTGCACGTGCACCGTGGCCACATCCACCTCCGGCCACCCACTGGAGCTCCAACATAACACCCACCGCCTCCAGATCACGGCACGACCACCCAAAAACATCACAGCAGCACAAAACAAAAGGGGGTTCAAAAACCCAAACCTGGAAACGCAACAGGCATTCCCCCTCGAAACCTGGAACATCGCCGTTCTCGCGACCAAGACCACCGGAGTTTATACCCCTCCGGCCAACAACTCGACAATCTCCCACCTTCCATTTCCCAGAACCACGATACACTCGATCAACTAAAAAGGGAGAAATGATCGAATTATCCCAAACCGTTAAAACTAGGGTTGCATCCAAAATTTCACCACCGCACTTTCCACTTGCCACTGCTCATCCTCCACCCAATTTTCCCAAACACCTCGACCACCCATGCACCTCCAGGAAGCACCACGAACTTCCATGTCCACTGGATTGCCTGAGGCAACCCATAATTCCCAAAACCATTAAATCAGAATTTCCAACCCAATACTTAACTAAAGAAAATGAATTTACTTTTAAAAATCCTAGTTTCAGATAGGAATTCAATTTTGTAATCCTGAATTTATATTTTAGAATGATTAAAATTTCACTTATATCAATCATCAACTATTTTTGGTCTTTTTACAGAACAGTGTTACTTTATTTAATTAAGATACAAAATTTAAAATTTACTTTATGGTCAAACAAACATATCTTGTTAAGATACTAAGTCCTAATAATCACTAGATCAAGCAATAATGATTTTTTTGAAATAAGATATGAACTTGAGAACTATAAACAAGATGGTCTTACAGGGTATTCAATATGCAGATATTACACTCACAAATACACAGAGAATGGTCACATAAATATTCATCCAAATATTTTCAAGCATTCAATATTTATCTGCAAAAAGTTTAAACTTCAAGTTATTTAGAAAAATGTTACTCACCTTTTTAAACAGAGGTGATTCCAGGATGTCAACTCACATACATGCAGTAACACATACTCAGAAATGCATTAAAATATATTCACATATCAAACCATAATTAAGCAACATATATACTTAAATATTTTAAAATTTAAGTTACTCACCTGATTTTTGAAAGACAGAGCACTTAGTCCTTTTTTTTTCTTCTTGAAAAACAGTTTGAAGCTGAAATTCTTTAGCTTTTAAAATCCTTGCACTTGAATACATCAGGTTTGCATGCAGGTTGCTTGCCTTAAAGCTTGGGTTGAAGATGAATACATCAGGTTTTGAATTGTATTTGCTTGCAGGCTTAATTTTCTTAAATCTTCTTGTTTTAGTTTACATGAAAAATGTTTAAGTTGTAAAGTAATGATGCTTATTTTCTTGTTTTCTGGTTGCTATGTTGAGATGATCGAATTAGAAATAAGAGGAGAGGTATATATAGAAAGGAGTTTGCAGGGTTTGCATATGCTTGTACAAACATTTTCTGTTTGTATCAGAGATGTATTTAGAGGAAGAAAATTTACAGGTGAAGGTAATATCTGGGCTTGCAAATGCTGGTGCACTATTTAGTTTTGTTTTATCAGGCAATACTTTTCAAATGGGGGCAGAGTTGCCTTATGAGATTTTTGAATAGACTTAAGTTATGCTAGTACTGGTCACATTAAATGCAAGTGTTCCCCTTCATGCATACATCCTTATCTTATTCGTATAAGTTGATATTTTATTTTTTTTTATTTTTTTTTATTTTTTTATTTTGTTCTTGCCTTGCCTGGTTATGCTTAATATTCTATGTACATATAAACTTTGTTTTATTTTCACCTATTTATTTTACAGTCACATACATGATTACTTGCCAGGTTGTGTTATTACTTATCCTATATACTTTTACATGTCTTGCATATATTACTAATTACAGGTTACATACTCTTTTTGCCTGGTTGCTTTCATATGTATACAAAGCCTGGTTTTCTCTTAGTCTTAGTTATTTTAAATGCTACTTATTTTTCTTTTTACTTTACTTTGATTTTGTACTTGTATACATATTATAAAATTGTTTAAGTCATTTGTATTGGTTTATTACTTAATTTATATCCATATAATTTTATACTTAAAAATTTTACAAATTCTATCTTTCTTTTAATTTTCAAAACTTAACAATTAAATACTTAATTTACTTATTATTTATTTCATACTTATGATAATATTTATAAGATTTATTTTATTTAAAATTTACAAATCATAGTTTTCCAAAATGCATATATATATACAAAAGTTTAAAATAACAATTTCTATTTATATTGAAATCCATTTGTAAAAAATACTGCATTATTAATATTGTTTAAATATGACTCATTAATAAATTTAAAATAAATTTATAAAAGAAATTATCTCTTTATAAATAAGATTACTTATCTTATCAAGCTATATAACAAAACAAATCTTTTTGTTTAAACTTAAGCTAAAATCAATTTTAAACAATTTAAGTTTTTATCTTGAGTATTTTAAAGCTATGGTTACTTATTTAATAGCTTAATATTAAATTAAATTTCTAATTTACCAAAATATTAGAATTAAAAAGCTTGCCCCTTTATTTACTAAATTTTAAAACAAAGCTTATCTATTTACAATATATATACAAATATATATATATACACACACACACACACACACACACACACACACATTATAAATAAAAATAATCTAAATTAGCTTTTAAAAGATAAAACCACTCATTTAAATATTTACTAAAGAAAATTACTAAATAAATTCAAATTATTATTAACAATCTATTTAATTTTAACTCAGATTATTAAATTTATATTGCCAAAGATTCCGGGATATCACATTCCTCCCCCCTTAAAAGAATTTCGTCCCCGAAATTTAAAACAAAGGTAATTTAATAATCTATCTAAAAATTTTAAAACACAAGCATATATCAATTATATGCTAACAACCATAGCAACCAATTCATCCGAACAACCAATCTAACTATCCAGACAAAATTCTGGATAGAATTTTCTCGAGTTTCCCAGATATAAATACTGGGATACTCGCCCTATAGAATCTAATCAATCAATACTACTAAGCTACAGAGCTTCCACCTATCTAGATCTACAAAACAAGACAGGGTATCAGACTATAGACAAGTCTGACACAACAACCAAAACTCCATGAACTGCTGATTCTACAACCAGAGATAGATCTTACACGTACTCCCTCAGAGATACGTGAAACACAATGAATCTCAGTTATCCAAACTGACAATTCACTCCTGAAGACCAAACGCTTCTCCAAAATCAAATCTCTGACTTTGAAATTCAAATTCCTTCGTATCTTATCCACAAAACTCCTCGGATGATCCTGGGCTTCCTTCATCTTTCCCGATCAGCTCAACTCTTGCTGATGCTCCTAGAAATAAATTGGACCAATAACAATCCAACAAAATGATCTTCCCAAGATCAACCAAACTCATAACATAAACTTTATTCCAAATCAGAAAACAGAACTCACTTCTCTCATCTGGAAGAGATAAAACAGGTGCACTCCAATCTGGCCTCAGATTCTGAAAAAATTTCCTGTAGAACTCTCTAATCCAAACATTGCAACATCCAATTGCTTCCAAACTAAAATAGCTACCACCATGCTTCCGCTACGCAACTCTAATTAAACAGATGAAAATGCTGAAGTCGAACACAGACTGGTCAACACATTCCCAAAGATAAAGTTCACATATCCAAAAAGAAAATTCTGAAGTTCCTCCAAAATCCGAGTTACTTCACCAACTCAAAAATCATCCTATTACTAAGCTGATCCATCAGTACCACTCTTGGAAATCCAGTCGATACCAAACTCAATCTCCAGATGCCGACACAACTCTGACTCCTTGAAGACATCCAGAAAAATTTTGAAACACAAAAGAACACTCAAACTATCGCAAGTCATTTTTGCGATCAATTCAGCCTAATTCCAAAATACTGCTCTCTCATTACAAATCAGAACAGCTTACGCTTATATGACCAATCCATCGAAGAAATGGAACTACTCTACTACTTCTGAAATCCACGGCTGACTCAGAAACCAAAGACTTCCTTCCCAACACACAGAATACTCCAAACAGCACTGCTGACACCAAAGCCAAGAAATTCCTAATCCAGAGTTCTTCGAGAAACTCGGACCATAAGCCAAACACAAACACCCTGCTGAACTCAACCACACACCGAAGCAAAAACACTTCCTTACTTATTCTGAAGAAACATCTTCGGAGACATCCATATTCACTGTGTCTCATCACACAGCTACTACACCCTAGGGTATCAAGATATCATGACTTGCTTCTGACAGGTTCAAAACCCTAGCTCATCCAACTACTTCAAAGATGAACTCCGAACCTTAACAGGTTTCCTTCAGAAATCATTGAAATCCTTACACCATCCAAAGTTTACTCGAGACGGTACTAGGTCTACAGTCTCGACAATTTCACTTCCAACCTCAAACATTCAAATTTCAACCATTGGTAGTTGTGTTACACACACCACTACCCAATCTACCTTTATAGCTTATACTGGAAAACCCGAACAGGTAATCCAACAATAGGTAGAAACAAATATATCAAAATATATATATACCAAAATTACAAATACGCTCTCTTAAGAAAGAAATCACTCAAGAGCCTAGGTATTCGCTCAACCTAGCGCTCTGATACCAACTGTGACGACCCGCCCTCCTACGCCCAGGAAGACGAAGCGTCTTTAAGAAAGAAAGGGATGAGGAAATAGAAAAGATAGAGAAGAAAGAACAACAACACCATAATCTCACAGCGGAACGAATAAAATATAATAATCACATAAATATTTACATAATATACAACATCAATCAGAGTTATACAGACAATACATCACATACTAGACAGTTATAAACACCTGTCTAGTTAACACACCTCAATACATTACAGTTCAAACAATAAGACTCAGAGATACCAACACAGCGGAACTATATATATATCTACAACGCTGAAGCCACCTGCTCCATTGTTCCTCCAGAATTCGTCAAAGCTAACCTGAATCCCTTGGCTACCCCTAAAAATTTGGGTACCCGAGAGTTTATGAAAAACAAAAATAAACTTCGGATCAGACATGTGTCTGGTATGAGTAACAGGTTAAAGATTGCTTAACTTTGAAAATCTTTTGAAAATAAAAAGGTATCACGTAAGACTTCCCACACATAAACATGGAAAAGTTTTTACCTTACGCTAACCAAAACATTTGATAGGAAATTCTGTGATATTATAATAGGTCTAGGGTTTTCAAGTAAATAGAAAATAGCCGAAATTGTTACATTCAATAAATTCCAACTACTAGCCACAAAAGTGGGTAATACAATCAAAACCAGGGGCACTTATTGGATTTTGGATTCCATACAATGGCAGGGCTACTGGGGTACCGCCCGTCACAGTACGTGGCCTAGATCAATGTACCGAGGATTACTCCCTTCATCCCCTGCAACACAAGGCCGGAACCATTCCTTACTGAACAGTCCCGAACAAGATAAACCCCGGCAGTTGTTGCAATCAACCGCCCACACAGCCGAAAAATAAAGGGACATCTAGACAGGGGAATATCCTTGTCCTGCTTGGGCATGACCCACCTAGCCTTGCTGCACCTCCCCTGTTTTAGACATTCCCGGTTGATGAGGCTTGAGGTTACGATTACCTTTATAGAACATATTCTTAGAATGCTCATCGTCCGCCTGACGATGTGTTGAAAGCATTCAATCCATACAAGTTCGTTCCGGGTTCGAACGAAACCGAAGGCATTATCTCGTTACACTCATTTTGAATCACCCTCAGAGTTAACGACGATAACCCTTGCATTCTGAATCTCCATCTTCACTTCAGATTCACGACCTATCGTTAATTTGGAATCGATGTGGTTTTCGGATATTCCTAATGCGGAAAACCGATCCCTGTCTCATCGAAATCCAAAACGTGTCTTTTAAGGCCAAGTTGTCTATTTAGTCTTAACAGTTTAATTCAATATAATCAATATACACACAGATGGATTATTCATAATATCACAGTAGATAATCACAGATAATCTCATAAAAAGATAATCAATATTATCATCTAAGCAGATAATCAAATATTATCATATTTGAACCAAGCATCCATGACACATAGATATAATTCATGCCAGATCACAATCATCAAATGAAATATCAATATCATTCATCCATAAGCAATGATTTATAATCATACCATTTGTAATTAATTTAAAATGAATTCAATTAACTACTTCAATCTCTAATTAATTTAAAATAAAATAAATTAATTACTTCATCTATAAATTCTACTTATACAACCATCAATTAATTATAAATCAAATTAATTAACCATCTTCTAAATATCCATCTTGATTAAACACCTTTGATTAATCATTTCCTAATTACAATAAGTAATTAGTCTTTAATAAATTTTACAAATTAATTATCCTATATTATTTATAGTAATTAACATTTAATTACTTCATTTATTAATTAAATATAATCACTTACATTTATTCTTAATTAATTACAATGATTAATCACTTCATTATCTATTATTACTTAATTAAACAATTCTTAATTATATCATTAATTACATTAATTAATGATCTCTAGTTTATACTTAAATTAAATTCCTTTATTTAAGTTAAACACAATTATTAATCTCCTTGATTAATAACAATCCAGTAATTAACTACCCTTAATTACTTATTTAATAAATTAATTATTCCATAATTAATTATCTCCAGAATTAATCCCTGATTAACTTCAAAAGTAATTACCCAAATTACTTCATCTACAACTCATCCTGTATTAATTACATTCGGTAATTATCATCTAATTACTTTCCTAAGTAATCCTGCTCCATTAATTACACCAAGTAATTACACTTATCAAACCATCAAATGATTTCTTAAATTAACTAACTAAATTAATTAACTTAATTTAATCATAACATCAAAATTAATTACAATAAGTAATTAATCTTCTAATTACTTTTATCAAGTAATTACTCTTAACAATTTACAATAGATTATCTAAATTAATTAATCTAATTAATTAATAAAATTAATCACATTAATATTAGTAAATAATCCTTAGTTAATTATCTAATAACATTTCTTAATTTACTTCTTTTTTAATCTCTAATTCTAAATCATTAATTTATAAATTTAATAATAAATCATTCCTTTATTTTCTTATTTATTAAAACACTTATTACCTTAATTATCTCTAAGATAGTTCATTTCTATTAATAATTTCATTAATATTAAAATGTAAATTTTAAATCCAAATTACATTTGAATTAAAAATCCAAAGATTCACCAATTTAAACATTACCAAATTTAAATTCAATTCTAAATAATGTGAAGTACATCAATCACTTATATATGAAACTTATGTAAGAAAAGTTTAATCTAGATTACTTAATCCTTTTTATTTAAAAATCAAGCCTTTAAAATTAATTATTTAATTTAAACTTGTTTTAAAACATTTAGATTTCAAAACTGACTTATTTTCCGGATTTGAATTCATTAGTTTAATTTTGAATTTAAAACTTTGGTTTTATCTTTGGTTTTGATTTAAAACCAAATTCATTTGAAATCTTGGATTCGAAGATCATTTGAAATTTTATACTGTAAGTTCTTGAATTTAACCCATTTTAAATTCTGTTTTCAAACTTAAATAAAATGTAAAATCTGAAACCTGAAGCCCACCTAAAATCATTTAAACTTTGATCTCATTTCAATCTTGAATCAAAAAAAAAAAACTAAACTTGAATTTAATCTTTTAACTGAATCTAGACTTGATTAAACTTATACTTATTTTAGTTTTCATTTTGTTTTTAAAACAGAACAACACTGTTTCCAGGTTACACATGCCTGAAACAACACTACTCGAATCCCCCTTTATTAACTTCGGGTCATCCCCTACCACGCTTCGAGTTAACACTCGAGTGTCACGAGTCTTTCCCGAGCCCCCAAAAAAAAAACAACACAGCACCTCCAATCCCTACAGAACTTCCATGGGCACGGTGCACGTGCACCGTGGCCACATCCACCTCCGGCCACCCACTGGAGCTCCAACATAACACCCACCGCCTCCAGATCACGGCACGACCACCCAAAAACATCACGGCAGCACAAATAAAAAGGGGGTTCAAAAACCCAAACCTGGAAACGCAACATGCATTCCCCCTCGAAACCTGGAACATCGCCGTTCTCGCGACCAAGACCACCGGAGTTTATACCCCTCCGGCCAACAACTCAACAATCTCCCACCTTCCATTTCCCAGAACCACGATACACTCGATCAACTAAAAAGGGAGAAATGATCGAATTATCCCAAACCGTTAAAACTAGGGTTGCATCCAAAATTTCACCACCGCACTTTCCACTTGCCACTGCTCATCCTCCACCAAATTTTGCCAAACACCCCGACCACCCATGCACCTCCAGGAAGCACCACGAACTTCCATGTCCATTGGATTGCCTGAGGCAACCCATAATTCCCAAAACCATTAAATCAGAATTTCCAACCCAATACTTAACTAAAGAAAATGAATTTACTTTTAAAAATCCTAGTTTCAGATAGGAATTCAATTTTGTAATCCTGAATTTATATTTTAGAATGATTAAAATTTCACTTATATCAATCATCAACTGTTCTTGGTCTTTTTACAGAACAGTGTTACTTTATTTAATTAAGATACAAAATTTAAAATTTACTTTATGGTCAAACAAACATATCTTGTTAAGATACTAAGTCCTAACAATCACTAGATCAAGTAATAATGATTTTTTTGAAATAAGATATGAACTTGAGAACTATAAACAAGATGGTCTTACAGGGTATTCAATATGCAGATATTGCACTCACAAATACACAGAGAATGGTCACATAAATATTCATCCAAATATTTTCAAGCATTCAATATTTATCTGCAACAAGTTTAAACTTAAGTTATTTAGAAAAATGTTACTCACCTTTTTAAACAGAGGTGATTCCAGGATGTCAACTCACATACATGCAGTAACACATACTCAGAAATGCATTAAAATATATTCACATATCAAACCATAATTAAGCAACATATATACTTAAGTATTTTAAAATTTAAGTTACTCACCTGATTTTTGAAAGACAGAGCACTCGGTTCTTTTTTTTTCTTGAAAAACAGTTTGAAGCTGAAATTCTTTAGCTTTTAAAATCCTTGCACTTGAATACATCAGGTTTGCATGCAGGTTGCTTGCCTTAAAGCTTGGGTTGAAGATGAATACATCAGGTTTTGAATTGTATTTTCTTGCAGGCTTAATTTTCTTAAATCTTCTTGTTTTAGTTTACATGAAAAATGTTTAAGTTGTAAAGTAATGATGCTTATTTTATTGTTTTCCGGTTGCTATGTTGAGATGATCGAATTAGAAATGAGAAGAGAGGTATATATAGAAAGGAGTTTGCCGGGTTTGCATATGCTTGTACAAACATTTTCTGTTTGTATCAGAGATGTATTTAGAGGAAGAAAATTTACAGGTGAAGGTATTATCTGGGCTTGCAAATGCTGGTGCACTATTTAGTTTTGTTTTATCAAGCAATACTTTTCAAATGGGGGCTGAGTTGCCTTATGAGATTTTTGAATAGACTTAAGTTATGCTAGTACTAGTTACATTAAATGCAAGTGTTCCCCTTCATGCATACATCCTTATCTTATTTGTATAAGTTGATATTTTCTTATTTTTTCTTATTTTTTTATTTTGTTCTTGCCTTGCCTGGTTATGCTTAATATTCTATGTACATATAAACTTTGTTTTATTTTCACCTATTTATTTTACAGTCACATACATGATTACTTGCCAGGTTGTGTTATTACCTATCCTATATACTTTTACATGTCTTGCATATATTACTAATTACAGGTTACATACTCTTTTTGCCTGGTTGCTTTCATATGTATACAAAGCCTGGTTTTCTCTTAGTCTTAGTTATTTTAAATGCTACTTATTTTTCTTTTTACTTTACTTTGCTTTTGTACTTGTATACATATTATAAAATTGTTTAAGTCATTTGTATTGGTTTATTACTTAATTTATATCCATATAATTTTATACTTAAACAATTTACAAATTCTATCTTTCTTTTAATTTTCAAAACTTAACAATTAAATACTTAATTTACTTATTATTTATTTCATACTTATGTTAATATTTATAAGATTTATTTTATTTTAAATTTACAAATCATAGTTTTCCAAAATACATATATATATACATAAGTTTAAAATAACAATTTCTATTTATATTGAAATCCATTTGTAAAAAATATTGCATTATTAATATTGTTTAAATATGACTCATTAATAAATTTAAAATAAATTTATAAAAGAAGTTATCTCTTTATAAATAAGATTACTTATCTTATCAAGCTATATAACAAAACAAATCTTTTTGTTTAAACTTAAGCTAAAATCAATTTTAAACAATTTAAGTTTTTATCTTGAGTATTTTAAAGCTATGGTTACTTATTTAATTGCTTAATATTAATTTAAATTTCTAATTTACCAAAATATTAGAGTTAAAAAGCTTGCCCCTTTATTTATTAAAATTTAAAACAAAGCTTATCTACTTACAATATATATACAAATATATATATACATTTTAGATAGAAACAATCTACATTAGCTTTTAAAAGATAAAACCACTCATTTAAATATTTACTAAAGAAAATTACTAAATAAATTCAAATTATTATTAACAATCTATTTAATTTTAACTCAGATTATTAAATTTATATTGCCAAAAATTCCGGGATATCACATTTGGCATCTGTCACATCTCCTTACATTGTCTACAACATCCCGATTTACAGTTGGCCAATAATATCCATAGCAGAGGATTTTCTTTGCTAATGTCTGCCTCCTAGTATGGTCACCACATTCTCCATCATGGACTTCCTTCAGGACTCGTTTTATCTCATCGTGGGCAATGCGCAGAAGTAAGGAGTCGAGATTCGCTTCCAACACATTATTCCATCCTGCATTACATATCGTGAAGCCTTACGAATGAATTGACGTCTTTCTTTCCTTCTTTCGGGCAAGATCCCGTGTAGGAAGTATTGTTTGCATGGGGTCATCAATGACTCTTTCTTGATTTCTGTTGTCATCAAAACCATCATTTCAAGGACTAACAATCTCCCCCTTTTTGATGATGACAACCTTTGTTTATAAAATATTACTTCTATCCTAATAACTCCCTCTAAAACTAATAACTCCCCCTTAATCTATACCTAACTATCCTATTTTATACTTCTCCTCCTTTGTCATCAACAAAAACTAACTCCAAACTATATAGTCTCCACACTATATGACTCCCCATCATTCTTGTACTAAAGTACCTGCATTAATAAACTATAAAATGGAGTATATAATAGATAGATTAAGAGATAATTATACTAATAGACATGATAATTAATCAAAGATCATAAACCCATCAATGTGTATTTATACATGTTTTGTACAACAAACATCAATTAACACCAAATATCAATCTACATCAAACCGAATTAAGAAAAATGAAATCAAATCAATCAAAGCAAACGATTCAAATTAAACAAAGGAACCATATGAAATCAAACATTAGGAGGAACTTCCACTCATCCTCCTTCTCCAAATATAGGGTCTGCTTTAATGGCATTCCAATTTTTATTATCATTGGTGAGAGAGACTCGAGGATGTGCTTCATTATCATCCTTCTGTAGGGAGGAAATCATCCATCGTATTACATCGAAATGCTTTTCTTGCTCCTTGATCATCTGTTTTTGACTCAACTCTAAGTGTCGCTGGTAACGAAGAATGAACGAATGAAAGAGTTAAGAGTTTCTTCAAGATTCTCGATTAAATCATGAATTGATTGTCCATATTTGAGTTTGTGAGAAGAATGAGAGATAAAGTAGATAACAAATAATATTGAGTGATGAATTCTAAAAGAAATAGGTATTTATAGGTGTAGAAATTCGTTTGAAATGAATAGACATAAGGTAGTTATTCAAATTTCAAATTTAAAATGAAGTGTCATTTCTGACCAGTACATGTCGACATGGTCATAGAGGGGATGTCGACATAGTGTAGTAAATTTTGATGGCTTATTTTGATTTTGTGAATAACTGTGTGTATATATATTTAGTATATTAATATACTAGCATTTATTCTAGAGATAAGATAAGATAGATAACAGAAAGGAAATCAATTTCATTTCACGATAACACGATACAATGATTAAACACAAAGAACTACATGAACTTTTAAATTAAAACAAACTAAACTAATACAACATGAAATGAAAAGATAGAACTAGTTACAGGATGACGAAGATGAAGATAATCCAAGCTTCTTGCTGACTTTGGAAATAAACTTGTTCATCTTGGATGAAATTTTATCCAACTTCTTACTAACGGATCGTTTAAGAATCCGATGATTCTCAACAATGCTCTTTAGGTTTTTGAGAAGGATTTTGCTGGTTGGATTAGGAGGATAGTCAATGCTTTCCAAAGAGGTTTCACCTTCTTCTTCTTCTTCAATTTCCATTTCATCCCTTTCTTCTTCTTCCTCTTCCTCCTCTTCTATCTCCTCATGAGCCAAACGCTCTTCCCTTTCGGCAAGAGTCTCATAAGGTTGAAAAACAATGGAATTTTCATAAGGGAAATGTTTGAGTGATTAAAAACCTTTCTTGAAATAAATTCTTGTCCTTTGAAATCCATGCCAAAATAGTTAAAAATCCAAGTGGGATAGATTCCATGATACAAAGTGTTTTCACCCATTTCAAGATTTTTTGGACGAAATTCATCCAAAATAACTTGCGTCCAATTAATATCATAATTTCCAAAAATAGCAAAAAGTGCTTTGCAAACTTTTGACGTAGGATTGTTAAAATTTCCTGATCTTAGGGTCAAAGTATGTTGTAAAAGAAGATTAACAATTCTAGCTTCTGGTCGAAAGTTTTGATTTTTGAATTCAAAATTATCATTTCCTTCGAAAATGTGATGAAATGTCTCACGATCATTTTCATCAATTTTAAAGCTAGAAAGATCCATTCCCATGCTATTGCAATTGAGAATGGTACTGAAAAGATCACAATTTAAAACGATTCTAGTGCCTTTGACACTACTCCAAATTTCATCATCATTTCCAATATAAAATCCACGGTTTAAATTTGCATAGAAAATTTTAACAAGATTTGTATAAGAAACGAAATCATTTTGAGGAGCATCAATAAGACTAAGAATTTGATTGTTTGCAAAAAGAGAATCAATTTCATAAGAAGAGAAATCTTGAAATATAGCAAACTTTCTGGGATGGACTTTTCCATAGTAGCATAATTGATGTATGCTTTTACGGCCTCCGGATCATTGAAGAGTTGCTCTTTTATCTTTCTAGAAATTCTCATGGTGGAGGGGTTGCTTGAAGAAGCGATTAGAGTAGAGAGTAGAGAGCTTGAAGTTTTGAAGAAAGAGTTTGAATTTGAAAATGAGGGTGAAAAGATGCGATAAAAGGTAGTGAATAAATAGATTCTCAAAGGACATGTTCTCTGGTCAAAAGATGCCTTTTCAGAGAATTGAATAAAGTGAAAAGGTGGCTGGAAATTTAACCATTTGAATTAAAATTTTGAATTTCAAATTCTGTACCCATGTTGACATCATGGTGGGGACTATGTCGACATGTGTCTTTGAATTTCTATGATTTATTTTTCCTAAGTATTCTAATATATATATATATATACTTATTATTTTTAATGTGTATATATATTTGGAATAATTCTGAAATTATGGTATATTCTATAAAATATTATAATACTATTAAAAATAAAAATAAAAATAATAAAATAATAGTAAAAAAATAAAAAATTTAAATTCAAACAACACACCAATTCAAAATCAATCAATCAAGCAATCAAACATCCAAATCTAAGCATGCAATTTCTACTAATTGTATTGTAAATGTGTACCTTCTTCTGAGTCCATTTCTCTGAATTCGTCGGAGTCGTGAATTTCTTTGAAACATATATTTGAATTATCTGTCTTCATATCATCATCGCTAGAGGACGAGTCTGAATCATCTAGATTAGCAGTAAATGCATGTCTTCATTTCTTTACAAAATCACTGCTTATAGGAGGATTTTGCCTATCTGGATACGGACAGTCTCTTTTGATATGGCCTGGTTCGTCAGAGTTGAAACATTTGATATTTTTTGGCACTACATTCTGATTTTTAGAGTTCTTATGGTTGTTTCTCTTGAGATTGTTCAGGAATTTTCGAAAATTCTTGGTCATAAGGGCTATCTCTTCATCATTATCGCTGTTTGAATCTGATCCATCGGTCAATGCATTGAATGCCATTGATTTCTTTTCCAATGCTTTGCTTTCTCTTCTCTCAATCATTAGGACTTCAAACGACATTAGATTTCCAATAAATTCTTCTATCTTTAAGGTAGTGATGTCATTTGCCTCTTCGATCGCAAGTGTCTTTTGATCCCATTCTGAAGTAAGAGAATTTAAGATTTTTCTTACTTGATCTTCTTACGAAAATTCCTTTCCCAATGATATTAGAGAATGCATAATATCCTGAAATCTACTATACATATTCGAAATAGACTCACTAGAATTCATTTTAAATAATTGAAACTGGTTTGTGAGCATGGAAATTTTGGTCTGTTTAACTTTGCTTGTTCCTTCGTGAGTAACTTGCAAAGCTTTCCAGATTTCATATGCAGACTTATAAACTGACACTCCATTAAATTTATTTCTATCAAATGAACAAAACAAAATATTCATAGCTTTAGAGTTATTTTGTGCAACAGTCTTTTGCTCAGCAGTCCATTGTGCAAAATCAGTTGTGGGTTCAGAATATTCAGTCTGTGTGACATTCCAAGTGTCCAGTCCTATAGATTGTAAATATATTTTCATCCTCCATGCCCAATATGCATAGTTACTGCCATTAAAAAGTAGTGGTCTGACAGTAGACTGACCTTCTACAGATGAACTAGTGGCAGGGATAATAAAACTAGTAGTGTTACCAGTACCAGTGTTGGTAGTCATTTTGAAAAAATTACAAGATTCAGGTTACGAAAACATTGAAATCCTTGCTCTGATACCAAATGTGAGAAATGCGAATTACGGATCATAAGGCTAGGATAAACACTAGACGGGGGTAAAAATTGTTTTAAGGAATTATTAAATCTTTTTGAGTTTATGTTAATTTAAACACAAATGTATGCAATATTTCGACACAGATATGACCACAGAAACAAACACAGATGCAGAAATAAAGTAAAAGCAGTAAAGGAAAGAACATGTCCTATTTTATATTGGTTCGGAGTTACCCTACATCCAGTCCCGCACACAAGTACGGATTTCCTTTCAAAAGCAATTTTTACAATTACACCCTCGATTTCAAGCCTACGAGGTACACCCTCCAGATTCACAATCCTTTGGGTAGAGATACTTGATTTCGGGGGTAAAAAGTTCACCCAATTGATTTCCTAGGCTATAATCACACCTTTTCTAACTGGATTGATTTCCAAGGCCATAATCACACCTTTACTTGCTTGATTGATTTCAAAGGCTACAATCACACCTTTTCTCACTAAATTGATTACAAAGAAGTCTGTAACTCTGAATAGCACTGAGATCTTATTGAGATAGTGACAGAGAATCAAACTAGAAATGATATTTCAATGTTGATTTCGGAAGAGTAATGGTAAGAATATGTATAAAGAAATGTGAAAGAAGACGAAGAGTGAAAACCAGAAAAATATGAAAATAAATTCATTCAAAATAGCCCCTATTTATAGAACAACAACAGCCATGTCCATTCGTGAAGAGATATGATGAATAGACACTTCTTTTGAAATTCAAAATTTTGAAATCAACCGCTACTATGTCGACAAGGGTATCTTGGGTACGTCGACATCTTAAAGAAAATTTTGGTGATTTGTTTTACTTTGAAAATAACTTCTACCTTGTATTAAAACTATTTTAAACTTTATAAATATACTTAACTATAGTTAAAATACATAAATAAGTATAGAGAATAATATTTTGGTATATACAAAATTTTACTATAATTTTATATTTAAATCTAAGTATAAATATGTAAAAGTTAAATATATATTATTAAAAGATAGTTTAAAAATAAGGATAATTTGATTTTGAAAATAAAGATTATTTTGAGGCTAAAATATTTAAAATCAGGATAGATGTTTTTGATTCTTTTAAAAGGAAGGTTTTGAAATCATTTTGAAAACAGGATATAATTTTGTAAAAACATTTGAATAAAAGGTTAGCGGATACAAAACAATGTTCCACTAGATTTTTCGTACGTTCCATCCTACTTAGGGTTCCATCCCTTTAATAGGCTCGAAGTGGATTCCATTCCACGAATAAATTGGATTTTAAGATGTCGGTGCTTTTCTAGGAGTTTTAACAAAATTCCTAATTAAATTACTTATTATTGAAATCTTGAACTCTTGATTATCTTGATACTCATGAGTCTTCAATCTTGATATCTTAAATCACTATACTGTACAGTCTTCATTCTTGGTACCTGCATGGTTTAATCCTGCATATACATATATTTCTAAACAATAATGTTAGTATTTATATTTTATAATCCTATTATAAGATTATTGTCATCAAAGCCATCATCTCAAGGACTAAAATGTATCATTTCAATCCATAATGAATTCTACACTAGCAGGAAACTTGCAGAAGGATAACATATATGGTAATAATATAATAGGCATAAACAATAGGATATGGTGTCATATCCCACAGGTGAACAGTTATAGATAATATCATATATAACAATTTAAATAACTACAGCAGCAAATTTCAGTTGTCGTTTTAATTGAAATCAAATTTAATAAATACAAGAACGTTAATCGTGTTGCTCACCTTTCGAGGCTAGAGAGATTTGACAAAGAAATGAGCTACGAATTCTAAAGCAACGCTAGATGGATACGATTCGATGGAGAAAACAGGCACGACGAACAAAGCTAATAACAGGAATCGACGGAATCAAACTAGAACCAGATTGATGAAGATAATTGGTATAAGCGAATTTGTTAAAAATCATTATCCATTTAAAGCACACACACACACACACACACACACACATATATATATATATTATTTTCAATGCCTCCTATATTCAAAACGAATGTATATATGAAAATCAAGATTAAAATTAAAAGTGCATATAACTGATATAACTGTATGACATCCTTTAAAATATACTATTCTATACAACTAATATATCTACACTAACAGTTCAAATATATTGTCACAATGTAATCATTATCATGCGAACAATATAAATATGAAAACAAATGCACATACACTCTACAAAATGCACACTAACTATAAATGCAGACTGTCAACATGTATATGACAAAAAAATGCAAACAATATAACAAATGCAGGTCACGCTTCCCAAAAAAATATGTAAACACCTATTCAGGCTACATATAATATACGATAAACTAATCTGTACACTGCAGTAACATTATATAATATATGACTTATATATACATTAAAACTATAATTAATATACGACCCATAAAACTAGTATAAAAATTTACATTCTTTAAGGCATATGTAAGCTGTCAAACTTATACACAGTAAAACCATCATATATAAATCATATATAAATTATTATACACAACTTACTGTGATCAAAAATTATGCAGAGCATATGCTTATTCGTATATATCTAGAGAACCTATGCTATAACTAACATATTAGCACTATGCAGTTGAATTTAGAAGACATACATATTTCAAAAAAAAGGACACAATATATAAATATATCCTTCCCGCAACATTACCCGTGCATATACACATCCATTTAAAAATAAAAATAAAATATAAAATCAAATCTACAGATAAATGGAATAACACTTGTATTATATGACATACCCGAAACATGCCTACACATAACGCATGCATCCATGATGTTCAAGTGGAAGGGAGAGGTAGGCCCTGGTGAGGTGGAGGCTAGGGAAGATGGTGGCCACGTTGTGCTCGGCTCGTGGAGGAGCTTAGGCGGGGCAGACGGAGGACAGATAGGTAGGGGCTACAGGCAGATGACTTTGGGTTTCGGGTTTTCTAGCGATAGTTAAGTCGAGATGACGGTGCTGGATGACTTCAGTAGGCACGTAGGTCGAGGTGATGGTGGATGAAGTTTCGGGTGGTGGGTGGCACTTCTGGTTTTTGGTGGATCTGCATGGATTGAACATGGCGATGTTTATATAGGCAGAGAAAAGGCACGATACTTCGAAAAAAAAAAAAGAGGCTCGAGCATGACTTCGGGTATTTTCCTCTTTGCATGAAGTGACTGTGTATTGGAAATAGTTAAGCAAAGACAGAGAAAAATGGAGGAGAAAGAAGGTCAGGCTAAAGGGAACGTGCTCTTTGATAAATTAATATATGTATTTCAAATGAAACCGATAGAAAGCCAAGAGGCACATTGAACAGTGGAACGTTGGGAAAAAAATAAATTGAACGTTGGGAAAGCGATTGTCAATCCTTAAATTCCGAAAAATAAAATCAACGGCTAATTAATTTATACGGCACATAATTCAAAGGTTCAAATGTACCAATACGGTGAATCATTTCACAGGTTTCACCGCGTACCAGAACTCTGAAACACAGAATTGAATATACCATGGAGATCGGCACGACGTCAAAATGGTATAGAGATACCAATGGTGCGATCATCCGATCAAAAGTCGATAATCGGTACCAGAAATGCTGCTATTTTGTCAGAATTAAGATAAACATAGCTGTAGGAATCCGAATTTTGAAAAACGAAAGATGACGTCCCACTCAAAAGAGGATTTAGAATTTTTATATAGAAAAATATCCAGGTTTGGAAATAAATTTATTATCATTAATTATTAACTGATTTTAATTGAAATAGAATTACACAAGAGAATAACTTCCATATAATTAATTGAAAATTTACCACCCGCTATGTTAAAATATACGTGTTTCAAATAATAAATTTTTGTGTTAAATTTTTATTGTTTAAATTTCATAAAATTTCAATTAATTTAATAAATAAAATTACTAAAATTTATAGGCCGTTACAATTTCGAGTGAAATGGAAAATTACATGAAATATAATACACAACATACCTAATTTTATTCTTAATCCCATTCAAATATAGTAACGGATATGTCTACAAATCATATTATGATTGAACTTTTTTATTCCTACTCCTACACTTAAGTTTGCTTATACCATTGCTCACCATGATTCTTCTTGTAATATAACAAACTATAATTATTACTATACATATGTATCTTTCACTTTTCACTTTCTTATTCAATTAATCATACTTTATTACCAAAAATTAAGTAGTAAGTCAAATTCATTAAATAGCTTTTGATAGTTTTGACTATTACTACAAAGTTGCTTAGGCAAATGTCATAAGAATTACTTAATTTTTTCATATTCGTCTACATTTTAACTTTAATATGATGGTTTTCAAGTATATTCAACATGCACAAACTATCTTAAAAAAGATTAAAATTTGATACTAAGGTAATCGGTGGATATAGCAATGTGAACAATTTTTCTCTGACAAGTTGATATTGAGCAGTTGATATAAACAAAACATGAGTTACTGAATGTATAAGAACAATTTTAGGTTTATATTATGTAACATCCCCCATTTTAATTCCTGAAACTAAGTTCTATGGATGCTAGAGTCATTTATAGTATTAATTTCCGATGACAAACTATGGTAATGTTAATTGTATTAACATTAGAAACACAAGAATCTGAAATTTTCTTAAACATAATTTCAAAATAACTTTTACATTCCATTTCAAAGATAATATTTCATATACATTATATAATCCCAAACATTGCTCAGGCTCAGATAAAGTATAATTATTACAAAATACCCCAAGAGCGACATATGAAGGTACCCCCTTGGTTGATCAGAGTATACTACTAGATAGTTATAATATCTATCATTATATAAATTCTAATGAAGTAACTTCAACATAGTTGCTAAGTAATATACATATACACACACATACACACTCCTAAATAGCTAAATCTGCCTTTTGCACATCTCTGAAAGTTTTATTCATCTGACCTAATGACCTATAAACCCTTACTCTTGAACTACACAAATCGAATTTCGAGCACCCAAGAGTTTAAGGGGAAAAATAAACTTCGAGTCGAATAAAAAGTCTGGTTTGAACAATAATATGCTATCTTGGTTAATGGATGTCCAGTGAGGACCACGCCATTGAGCGGAGTGGGTTTTCCCCTTACCAATATCTTTTAAAGATATATCTTTTGCAAATAAAACTCCTACAATCATAATAATTAAAATAGTTAACAAAAATAGTAATGTGCATGCATGCAACATGAGCAATCATGACCAATCTTTCTAAATCAAGAGAATATTTTTCCCAATAGCATAGTTTTTCTTAGGGTAACAACAAACCTATGACTGACTCGAGCCTACCAAATATGTCAAATTCTCTAATATACTGTTAGAAGGCAACTGGACGATCTATCCAAAACTTACTATTCCTAGAGTCACTCTGATCCTAATGGTTTTGTGAGCTAACAAATAACCTACCTTATCTTGTATGTTCTTTTCTACGTGTAAACCTATTTTTAGTCTTACCCGTGACAATGCCCTACGTACTGGTATTTTGGACTAATATCAGCTTAGGTCTAACAACTAAAGTATAGGGTGCTACCATACACCAGTCCCATCTAGGTTTTCAATCTCTGAGTCAATTCATCCTATCACGATTTATCTAAAGGTGATAAGAACAATAATCTATTTAGTAAAATCCTAAGCTAAGTCCCCTTCTTATTCCCTTGAAAATATAATTCTTCATAAATGATTTAACCCTGGAACCATATTTTAAAATAAGGAAAATGTAGCCCTTTACTTTATCCAAAATATTTATCCCATGATATATGCTTTTATAAAATAATAGTAATGACTGTCGATATCACTTAAAGATTGCCATACCTCAAAACATAGGCTATATATCCAAAGAATAAACCTATTAAATTGATAAAGTGCGGCACCGACATGGTTCTTCACACCCTTCTTATTATTGAAGAATATGGTAAATAATTTTATTTAATAAAGCATAGGACCATAGGGTCAATATAAATCTACAACGCCTATCATAGAATCGAGTTTCATAAGTTTGCATAGTATAAAGTAATAACGCTTAAAGACATGGAAATGACGACATTAATGACTAGCGGAATCAATACTTTAAAGATAAACAAGGCGTCATTATCATCGTTATAGACCAAATTCGAAAGCAATGGGGGTCGATGTCACTGCCTAAAGGAGTTAACGCAATAAAGATAGCAGCATCACTGCCTTACAAGATCAACGTCGACATTTAAAACTTTAACATTATTAGCGCTGACATAGATGATTTGCGGCGTCATAGTACAAGAGATTTAATATAGTAAACCAGTGGCATCGTCGTCGTCAATGAACCATGCGGCATCAGTGACGTCGAAGTTATTGATGTTGACTTTGATACTTTCCTTCATATTTCAACCAAGGTCGATCCATTTCATATCAACCGAAGTTGATGTTCAATGTACCGCCCATGATTGACGTCAAAGACCATAAATGTCGCATAATGAAGTGCGCCGTCATAAATCTTGCCGTGGCAAAGCCGTAATTACTATGAAAAATGTTTTCTTGCTAATAAAAGTAATTCATTTTCTCCAACTCCTATTTTATGTCGAAAGCTTATTCGATAATAATTTTTTATCAAAACATTTTCAAAAATATGCTAAAGTCTAGAGAGTTCATTCCCAAAACATTTGCACACGTATAGATTTATATTAATATTTTAATATAATTATTAAGTTTTTCTAACCTAAATAATTAATAGTAAATCACAAACACTTGAAAAAAAAATATAAAAATCATATTAAATCCAATTTATTATATTTTTTAACATATAAAAATTCAGAGGCAAAAGCTAAATTTAGTTATTTTTAATAATTAAAACCCGAATTAAACCAATTTCTCTACTTAGAAAATTCGTAATAAATTTATACTAGCCTGGAAAATTATGAAACTCGAAACCCATTTCTAAAATAATGTTTCTACCATCGTATTAAAATTTTAAGTCACTTCGGTATCATATAGTAGGTTTGCCACTCAAACTTATCAATTAATTTCATAAATAAATTCTTTAATTCATCAATAAGTATATAAACATCCAACCATTCAAACTTGTCATAACATCAATCATATAACTTTTAGTTTGATACTAAAACTAAAAGTAAATAAGCATATTATGTGATGGGTATCATTATTCACCTTGATTGGTTAAAATAACTTAAGATTCGAATTAAAATTTGATTCCCTTAAGCTTTAATTTTGTTTACCCAGTTTCTCTTCCTCTTAAAGCTCTTGTTAATGGTTTGCCTTCCTCTTTTAATTTCATTCATATGAACGAAGTGAGAGAGGAATGAGAATGGGAAGTTTTATGTTGAGGTAATGTGCTCTTTTCCTATTTTTCCCTCCTTATATATCCTCCTTATTAATGTTTTAAGTAATCATATTCCTTCATTGATTAATGCTCAACCCATATTGCATATCAAATCTCAGTCTCCTTATCGTTTCACATTATTTTATTTTATTTATCTACTTAAATATTCTAAATAATGTTAATCAAAATTAGGGGTGTTACAGATTTTCCTCCTTAAAGAATTTCATTCTCGAAATTATGATAAGGTATATACATCAAAACATACAGGCATAGATGTAAAACATACCATCAAACAAGTCAAGATAATTGTATCTAATCCTATCATACATCTCCCAAGTACAGTCTCTCTCGTCGTCGCTCCATAGGGCTTTTACTAATCTGACTATCTTGTTCCTTAACTTCTTCACATTTCTAGCCATGATACGAACTTGATGTCTAAGTATAGTCATCTCGGGTTCCACTACTAAATCTTCCAAAATAGTTGGAATAGTAGTCTCTAGATCTCAACACACTTTCTAAGACGAGAAATATGAAAGACATTGTGTACTCCTGCCAAACTTCTCCGTAACTCAATCCTATAAATGAGTTTTTCGATCCTTTCTATGATCAAAAATAATCCAACAAACCTTGATGCTAATTTTCCTGATTTTCAAAATCTTACTACACCCTTCACTGGCAATACTTTGACGAAAACCAGATCTTTAGTTGAGAAATCTATGTCCTTCTATCTCTTATATGCATAACTACTCTGTCTAGACCGAACTCCCTTTATTCTAGTCCGAATCAACTCAATCTTTTATGCGGCTTCTCTTACCATATTTGGATCAAGAACTAATCTATCGCCAGTCTCTAACCAACATATAGGTGATTTATATGACCTTCCATACAAAGCTTCAAAAAGTGACATCCCTATTCTAGTATGATAATTATTGTTATATGAATTTGACTAAGTGTAGACGATCTTCCCACGATTCTCTAAAATCAAGCACACAAGCTCTTAACAAATGGTCCAAAACTTTGTTAACTCTTTCTATTTGCCTATCGGTCTATGGATGATAAGCGGTACTCATCTTGAGCTTGGTACCTAAAATCTCTTATAGTCTCTTCTAGAATTCGCTAGTGAATAATGAATCTCTATCACTAACTAGGAATCCCATGTGGTCTTACAATATTTTTCAGCTTAGCTAAAATAGGTGTTGTCCTTATCAACTTAAGGAGTACAAAGTGTGCACTCTTAGTAAGTCTACTCACTCACGCTAGATACTTTCAAATCCTCTATTCAACCTTGGCAGCCCATCTATGAAATCCATAGATATAGAATTCCATTTCCATACTGGTATATCCAAAGGTTGAAGCAGTCCACTTGGTTTTTGATGTTCAGCTTTCACTTGCTGACAATTCAATCATTGCTTTACCCATAAGCATACATCTCTTTTCGTATCCTCCCAGTAGAAATTTCTCTTCATATCCTGATGCATCCTAGTTCCTTTTGGAAGAATAATAAACTTTGATTGGTGAAACTCCCTAAGGACTTCTTTCCTTAGGTCTTCAACATCTAGAACATACAATCGTCCCTTCTTTCTCAACCATCCATTTTGATCAAGATAGAAACCCTTCAAATCATCAATCTCAGTTCCACATTCCAATCTTCTAGTTCATTTAGCTAGCAGCGGATCATCTCTTTTCTTGGAAGCAACCCTTTCAACCAATGTTGGTTGAATTTCTAAGCAAGACAACATTGCAGTACTCTAACTAGAACTAGCCATTGATCTTAACTATATTTACACATGCTCAATGCCTCTAAATCTTTCCATTCAGCTACCATTGCTAATACTGCATTCTGATGCTTTCTACTAAGCTCATCTTCTACCTTAGTTCCTTTTTCTAGTGTGTACTCAATTCCAAAACCATAACCAGCCATAAACTCTAACCACCTCTACTGTTTCATATTTAACTCTTTTTGAGAGAATAAATATTTAAAGACTTATGACCCATATACAACTCGAACCATTCTCCCAAAATATAACGTCCTTACACTTTGAGAGCAAAAATTATAGAAGCCAACTTAATGTTATGAATCAGATATCCGACTTCATTTGGTTTGAGCTGTCGAGAAGCGTAGGTAATCACTTTACGCTTTTGCATTAACACATCTCCTAATCATGTTCCGCATGCATCGGTATACACAACCAAATCTTAGTTTCCATCCGGGACGACTAACACAGGAGCATTAGTGTAACACCTGGTATTTTTCAACCATTCGCATCCACACATGTCAGACTTGAATTGCTCAAAATACCGCATTGTAAATAAAATTTGGCAAATCTTAGAATATACAGTAAATAAAAATCACAGATCACAAACACAGAGTAATAATAGTGCATTGGAAGTAAAAGAAATAGTAGTTCATGAAGCTACTATATAAATATATCAGAGTTACATAAGATACAATAGAAGAAATAGAGTACAACAGAAGTCTCAATACATAGAAGTCTACTAATATAAGAGCTAAAAAGGAGCAACATACTAAAAAAGATAAAACTAGACAAGTAGATAATCTCCAGCGATTCCAATCTCCAAGAAGTGGAAATCCAAATCTGTGACTACTCAGGCTGACCTGAGCGTAAATAAAAATACGAACACTCGAGTCAGGACATACATACTTATATAATGGAAACCAACTCAAGTGAATTGTAGTAAAGGTACAAGTAACTTAAAGAATGCTTGAGACCACCCATCCTCTAAGGATCCGTTAAACTATTTACTATGTAGTAATATTACGATATTATAATAATGTCTATCAGTAAAATAAACTTACTTTAAAATAGCGTTAAGGAGTGACCCAATATTCCCCTTAACACAAATAATGCTAGTAATCTATATGAATCTGCATATCTCCTGATCGGAAGACTACGAGAAGATACTCCATTGGTACGACACAAATAGAAACTCGTAGTAAAGCCTCGATATGATAGGTGACACGACACACAAGGCAATGCCAGGGTAGATATTTATACGCCTTGGTGTGTCTAGTCTATACTGAGAGAGTCAGACTGCTCATCATCTAATTGTTGTTGCAGTCATGAACTTATGATCCTTAACATCTAAAGAGTTTTTTTGATAATGGTCAAAACCGGTAGGCGGTATTCACTTATTTGAGAATTTAATATAGAAATAACCAACCATTGGCTGGTTTATTTTAAATAGTTTGCTTTCATTAATTCATTTTTGTTATGATCGTTAAAGTAACCAATTCAAAGTATATTCTCTAGCGAAACTTATCCGCAAAAATATTTTTCAACTTGTCTACCGGGGACTTTTTGGATACAAGCCATTGTGCATGTTGATTGGAAACATTCCAAATAAAACAATGTAAGGTATGTGAATATGGTTTTCTACATGTTATTTGATAAGGAAAACCCTTTTCCCTGCATCATTAATTGGACCACAATCTGCTACTTGGATATCTTGGTTATTGCTAGTCAATTCACGTACAATGTTGGAAATAAAATGTTCAAAATCAAACAAATTGCATTGACTCCATAGATGTAGAACTTCTTGACGTAATTCTGGAGTTTTTACCTCAAATATAGCTGGCAACTCTTAAAGATTTTAAAGAAGAATATACATACTAATAGAAGACAGTTAAACTTAGAGTGCAACTATGTACTCCCAGTTTTCTTCTCATTAAACCCATTAATTCTCACTCGAAAATAATATAAGTTCTTCTTAAACCCGCTCATACTCATCTTCTTATTTTACTTAAAGTAACATAAATTAAAAAAACTCATTTCCTCAGTGACATGTGTCTCAAGTTTAGATATAATTGAGCTTCAAATCAAATTGCCCAACCTTCACTTAAACTCTTTCTTTCATGCTTGATTCCAGGGCTTCAAAATCCTGAGTTCGATTAATTATAGCGGAATTTAATAATTAAAATTCAAATCAAACTCATGATTCACCAAGCATAAATCGAAAATTCTTTATACTCTTCAAACCCGTTAGATTGTTTAAGGTTTGAATCCCAAATTACCTGTTTGGGATTTTCCTTTGTTGCCTTTTTTTTTACAAATTGAGTGAAAATTTTGTTTGTGTATGAAGGAAGGGGAACATGAAGTTTGATTACTTTATTTATCGTAATTCACTTTTAAAGCCATTAAGGAGAGTTTTGGTGAATGTAAATAGCAGTACTATAAACTTATTTGTTGGTATTTTGAGGACGTAAAGATATTTTTATTGTATTCAAATTAACATTCATATTATAAGATCTGATCATGTACTTTCTAATACTCATTGCTTTATATAAACGTGGACGCTAAAGCAACTTTAAGCCTCGTTTTGAGGACCATGTGTATATTTTACATTTAACGTAAACTTTTTATGTTTGACATAAAATGGACTAAAAATCTATTATTTGTCAAGAACCACTAGTTCAAATTGTCGGTGACATGACAGTCTAAACTGAGATTTCAACGGTCATGGTTCCATGAGACATTAAAATAGGCGGTCTTCTTCATTTAAGTACTGCTGTTATTATAAACAAACATCGTTTATCTACCATTTATAATTCACCGATCATTCTTTTACCATCATGCATTCCTCCACTGCTTTTAGGAAACCAGAACGGTCGAAAATGAAAACCTTAATCAAAACTCACTTAAAATCCAAACTTAATTGAAAATCAAAATCCAGTTATAAACTAAAATAACCATGCAGGAGTTTGACATTCATCCAATGCAAGAATAAGGTTGAATCTGTATCATACTATAAATATTTGTGGAGGTTTTGTAACGTTATTCGCTCAACTCAAGTTCAACTAGGAATTTAGCATCGCAATAAGAGCGAAAATGACATAGAAAAAAAAAATATATGATGCATTACTTATTTGATGAGTTTGATCAAGCATTTTATCTGTTAACTAATTTTTGTTATTAATGCAAAATCTTAAATCCGACCCTTATATCCAAAAAAAATCTACTCAAACTCTCGTCCAAGAACCAAACTTCTAAATAAAATCTTGGATCGATATATCAGTTCATATCTCGACTTGAAATCTTAACTTCTTGCGCGAAAAGAGTTTCTACCAGGCAAAAATTACATCTGAGATTATAGTCTTAGCCCTTGTAAACTTATGTTATACTTTTATTTTGCATTGTTTCCCAAAAGTTATTTTTTTTTACTCATCTTTTAAAATGAGTACTATTCTATATTGAACTTAAATATAAAGTTCCGCTCGTGTTAAAAAAAAAAAACAAAAACAAAAACAAAAACAAAAAACAAAAGAAAGAAAAAATATGTTTCAGTTTTACATCCCTTCTCTGTCTTTTTTCTATAGTTTCTGTATTATAACTAATTCATTTAAACTGTACAGTTCATTGCACTATTGGTGCATTAAACCAGAATAATGGTAGTATACTAAAATGGGCTGAACTCATTTTGGCTTTGGAGAAACGGAAGTGTTATTATTCATTATTCAGCCAAGGCTTCATTAACATGACTCCTCAAAGCTACAAATTTATTCAGTATTAAAGTGAATTGGCATTCCGCAGATTCAAAAAAGAAAGCCTCTGATGTATTTATCTGGATACATTTAAAATTACTGCTTCTGGGCTGTGCTAAGAATTAATTCTATCAACTGGTATTGAACTGATTTCGAAATAAACACATTTGCATCTATACTAAAATAGTATACAGATATTTAAATAGTTGTAAAACTAGATAACATATGTATATTTGGACAGTCATATCATCCAATTTATTACCACATGTTATTGTCTTTACATTGTTGAATTGATAAAGCATGTACCATAAATGCATAAATAGTGTTAATAGTTAAAAGGAAATTATTGTGAAGGAAAAAATTTCACAACTTTTTAGCCTCAAGGACAGACCTCCAATATTTTATCGTGAAGGACAACTATCTGTAGGTATCAGTTTTTAGTTATTGATAGCAGTTTTTAGGTATCAGTTTGTAGTTATCGGTAGCAATTTTTAGGTATCAGTTTTAACTCGGTAGCAGTTTTGTTGTCCTTATGAATAATTTTGAAAAATGTTTGTCCTTATGAATAATTTTTATAAGATGTTTGTCCTTGTGGTAAAAATATTGAGGACATGTCCTTGAGGCAAAAAATATACAAATCTTTATCCTTTAAATTAATTCCCCGTTAAAAGGAAATTCAGTTGACATTTATTTCGGGGATCATATCATCTAATTTATTACCACATTTATATCTTTATGTACTGCACTAAGTTCAAATAGTGAACGACAACAGTGACGTCCCGACTTTGGTGATCGAATTATCAAAGTGAGTTTACCGTCCCATAGTTTGAATTAAAGGACATAGCAGGAGCGATATGTCATATACATCACTTTAGATCAACATAGATACATTATAATATCTGATTATGTCTAAAATAGTCCGTGACATATCTCAACACTAGGTAATATGGACGAGTTTCAGGACCAAATAAATCACATGACAAAGCAGGAATAAGGAATGTCATCAGATATAAATCACAGCAAAACGACCAAAATATCATGTAGATATACATAAAAATTGTAAAAAAGTGTCTGCCATATGGACATCACAAAAATATTACTATATACATGACAAATAATATACAACCAAAACGGCCCAGGATAATATACATCCATGGCCTATTAGCCCAAATCTCATACTCTAGTCTATCTCTGCTGTGACTCTAGGTCCACCTGTGCAATTTCGTTTCATACAGATCTTGTAGTGTACAATAGTCTTTACAATACTATCTCCATGCTCCAAAAAAACACCGCTAGCAATGAAATAAAAACCAATTCTGCAACAGTCAACCTTTTCGACCTTCAAATGTCGACAACAACACTACAAGAAATGACCTAATTTTCGACGGCTGAAATCCGTCTGCGGCCGTTGAAAGCCGAAGAGGGGGTCAAAAAAAACCATCAAAATAAAGCCGTCACCAAACAGTACTTCCAAATGTTTTTCGACTGTTTCATCGATGGTATTGCGACCCAAATCAACGATAAATTCCGATGGCCGCCGTATACAAGTGGCTATTCGTGGTTCACCTTAATGTGTGTCGAAAACCGTTGTCATTTTTGCCAATAAACCGTGGATAGCTATTGGATATTACCGATCAACATGCCATAAGTAGCCATCAGAAATCTGAGCTGTATTTTTAAATTTCTGATGTCTTTCGTTTCCTCTACAACATATACATATCAATATATATCGCAGATCGATTTCACACATATAAGTTATATATAAGCTAAATCACATATAAAGCATCAATACTAAAAACATCACTATTTACAACAAATAAAACTCAAACAATCCATCATACAACAAAACATTTTACCAACATACACATAATCAACATCCAACATCTCAAAATGTATCAATTGTGTCAAAACAAATCAACACATCATCAAACATCTCCTCAAAATACATCAAACATATCAAAATACATCATCCTCACCATCTCCAAGTGCATATACGTATAGTATCCAAACACAAAAATCATATCTATCAAGCCTCATCATCGCCTCCAGAACCATCCAACGAAGGAAACGTCCAATGCCGCTGTATATACGCAGCCAAATGCTTGTCCAACGGCGTCATCTCCACGGCGCAACAACGTCTCGCTCCTCCAGCTCTGCAATCCTGGCTCTTCCTAAGTCTCTTCTTTGTCTTGAGCTTTTTGGTACGTCCTTTGCTTGCTCCTAGCCTGCAACACACGATCTAATAAGCGATTTGTGTTTAATGGCTTAGCACCCGCTACAATAATATGATATATAAGATTAATAGATGCTACAACAGTGTAAAATGGAATAGAGTTGGGATTCAAAGACGTTATTACCTTACTTGCTTTGATTAAATTGAGAATGGTTAGATTGTCTTCTCAATCCAGTGCTTGTACATGTATATATATTAAAGAGAAACCAAATTAATAAGAAATTACATGCTGATAATTTAGGTTATTGTTATAAACTAACTTATTTCTTTAAAACTAAATTTTATTAATTCAGATAATTTTACGAACCAAGCTATTTCTTTAAAAACTTAATTATTTTTTATTAACTTAAACTGTTATGAACTTATTTAATTTTTATAAAGCTTACTTAATTTATATAAAAATTAGTTTTAAACTTAGTATGGTTGTTAGGGATGGTTAGAGATGATTGCTATGTTTAATATTTAGTCCTTGTCGAATTTTGAGGATAAAATTCTTTAAGGTGGGGAGGAAGAGCCTATAACATCCCCAATTTTTGATAACATTATTCGGAAGATTTAATTAGATAAATTAAACCGAATAATGATGATAAGGAGATTAATATTTGATTAAAATATTTATAGGGTCGTGCTCATTAACAAAGTAAATGGGCTTTAAATTAGTTTAAAGGTTAATTAAACAACACATGAGCATATTAATGAATTAGCCAACTAATTATACACGGCTATAACTTCTCATTTTGTCCATGCACGTTCATTTTATTTCTCAAATCAAAATAAACACAAGAACCCTAATAGAGTCAGACACTAACAAAGGAGAAGGTTAATTTTAATCAATAGTTAGGGAGGATTAATCAACAACAAATCTCAAATTCCTTATCAAGTTTAAGGTGAATAATGATCTTCTAACATCTCTATTTTTATTCTATGATTTTTATTCTATGATTATATGGTTTCAAATTTAAGATTTAAATTCGTTTTTATGATAAACTGGATGATGATATGCTTGAGTTACATTATGATGATTTGTTTTAAATCATAAGCACATGATTTTATATGATTTTAATATAAACCTGTTAATATATGATTTCATATTGCCATTTTTTTGTTAAGTAAACATAATTTTGGAGATGAGTTTTAATTTTAAGAATTTTTCAAGCTATGGAAATTTTATCATGAATTTTTGATGAAAGATATGATATAATTGGTTTTAATATTTATTTCGAGAATTTCAAAAAGAAACCGGGTCTAAAATTTAACATTTTTGATTACATGATGAAATCGATTTTCTGTGATTTTTGGGGATTTTCCCAACTGGTTTATTTGGGAAAATAAATTATTTTAAAAGAAGGGCCTTTCTATAAAATGTCGATTTTTGTTATATGAAAAGGTTTTAACGTTAAATACCTTTAATTTGAATCTGAATTAATGTTGAAGTTTTAAAAGTAAAGTATTTGAAATGCTTTTATGACAACCAATAGATAGTTTACAAATAGGCAAGTGTTATAAAGTAATTATTGAAAGTTGCTATAATTCAGCCGTTAAACCAAAGAAAGCTGTTCCGCCCTTATTAGTAAGGACCTTTTGACTCCTTTGATTCCGCCTCATCCTAGTTGAAACTCACACACTCGAAATCACCATAGTCGAAACCAATACACAAGATCTTACTTAGATGATATGCAGTGGATTAGAAGGAAGGTGGAAGCCATGGTGTCGAAAAGGCAGCTTCTGATGGGATCAAAACCCTATTTTGTTTTCAAAAGGTAAAGTCTTGCCTAGTATTACCAAAAGCTTTCAACACGGTAGATAGCTGTACTTTCGGAAAAGTTTTATAATTAGCTTTCGAAGAAGGTTGTCATGTTAAAGTATTTTCTTTTGAAGAAGTACCTTTTTCCTTTAAATAATTGCTTTCAAAAGAGTAGGTTTTGTACTAGTCGAAACCAAGCCGCTAGCTCCCTTTTTGACTACAGTGGAGTCATATTTGTTGTCGAAGGAGTTATTTCTGTTTTACTTAAGCTTTTAACTTGTATGCTTTCGAAGGGGTCGAGGGTTTCGAACGTGATGGAGTTAAAAAGGTGGTTTCGACCTTGTCCTTCAAGGTTTTTGATTTTAAAGGTTTTACTTTCGACTAAGATGGTTCTGACACCATCAATTTTCCCCAAAGTTTGTTGCTTTCACTTTCGTATATTACCATTTTGACCCAAATGATGTTTTTGAAAAGAAAACCAGTACTTTCAAAAGGGGTGCTTTATTTATTTTGAGGCTCTATATTTTAAAAAGATGATTTGATACCATTGATATGCATAATAGGTTTCAAAAGAGAATGTTTATTAAGGGCTTCGAAAGGTATTTATACAATGATTTGAAAAGAGGTCTTTGTTTTCGAAGGAGGCTATCCAGAGGTTTCAAAAGAGATGCTTTTATGGTTTCAAAACATAAGCCCAATCTCAGTATAAATTAATAACCATGGCTTAAATAAAGATTTTAAATGATATTCACATTGTTATTAGCCTATAGCTGTATTTGAGAAAAAGGCAGAATAACCAGTTAGGTTGACCTAATATTGAATATAACTTAACAGTTGTTGAAATTTTAATTAAAGATATTAGCAAGGGCCAATAGGTTTACAGTAAGCCCATGAAAACTGTAGGATATTGGCAAGGGGCCAATAGGTTCACAATCAGCCCATGAACACTATGATTTGATACTGGCAGTGGCCAGCAAGTTTGTAGTTAGCCCATGAAACTATATCTGGATTAAGATATTGGCAGTCAACGAAGAGGTTCCAAGTTAGCCAATGAAAACTAGGATAAGAGATAAGATATTGGAGTTACCAATAGGTTCTTAGTGATCCCATCAAAACTAAGTAATTAGACAGATAGTCCTTAACATTTAACAGGTTAATAATAACCCTAGAAACTATAATAGAGATAGACAGTCATATGAATGGGGATGGGTAATCCATAATTGATTTAATTTTATTGCATATTGTAACATCCCACCTTTTGGTATGCTTTAAATCGACGATAAACCACACACGTCAGAGTTAAACCATACAGAAGGGTGGATTGTTATTGGGTAAATAAGAAAAAGCAGAGAAAGAAAAAAAACAAAATAGAATTTTACAGCGGAACGATAAAATATAATAATCACATAAACAGTTCATGAAGCTGTATACAAAACATTTGATTATACTTATACAATACATATCAGAGTTACATATACCAGAGAATAACAAATAATGCAGTGGAGCAGTATGAATGTAGTAGAATAATATAAATAATAATAGTAATACACTCTTCGTCTTCGCCTCCAGAATTAAGGTCTTCAAATCCTGAAATGCTCAGGCTGACCCGAGCGAATTGAAAAGACAAAATAATCGAGTCAGAAATAAAGATCTTATGTGAGCTAAATCAAAGGAAATAAATATGAGTGGACCGGTGTCAGAGATGTTTATGGGATTTGACATCTTCTATCCATTGTCTAACGTGAGTGCAGTAACTTAAGAGATGCTCGGGATTCACATCCCCTAAGGATCCGTTAAACTATTTACTATGTAGTAATATTTCGCTATTATAATAATGTCTAATAGTAAAATAAACTTACTTTTAAATAGCGTTAAGGGGGTACCCATATAACCCTTACCAAGTAATAGTCCCAGTAGTCCATCCAGTATCAGCGTATCTCCAGATCGGGAGACGACCCTAAATACTCCACGGGCTACGGGAGAAAACCAAACTCGTACAAGGCGTGCTAGGGTATGTGACATGACATAACTAGGCAATGTCATGGTAGATATACCAATTACGCTTCTGGACTGGTGGTAACACGTAGCAGGTACTACCGCCCACCTCGAGCCACACCTTCAAAATCAAAATGGTCCAAATCAATCACAAAGTAATAGAATGGTATTGAAGGAGTGTGTCCGATAAAAGGTGCTACCTTCTTAGCCCGTCGATCGCTCCTGTTTTAGCCACCTTATGCCTACTCACGGTAGTCGGGTCCACGTATATGCTTCAAAGGAAACACGGCCACCATCCTACTTCATTCTGGAATCTCCACCGCATACACGGTTGTTAAAGTGGTTTTCGGAGTTGGCAGAGAGTATGACAACTTCTGATCCCGGTCTCCTTAACAACCAAACGTTATTATAACACCGCGGTCATTTCAAAATAATTTATGCATGAAACTAGAATATAATATCCATTTCAAAACCATATAAATATGATGTCATCTCCATTTAAAAAACCAAATCCAAATAATATCATTTTTATTTCAAATATATCTTTTTTTCCAAAATCAATGCACTTTCAAAGTTATAACCCTTCGAAATCAGAACACTTAAAGTATAACACTTTCAAATCATAATACTTTGAAATTCACAACTTTGAAACACTTCACTTTCGATAAAACATTTCAATTTCGATATATTTTAAGGCTTTAAATATTTTAAAATTTCAAAACTAAATTTGAAAATTCCATATATATCAAATTCAATTGCTATTATTTATATTTGAATTATTTCTCAATAAATCCAATATCATTTAACTAAAACTTTTCAACTTCAAATAACTGGACATTCCTTCAATTTATTTAACTTGATATATTCATTTAAATCAACTTGATATTCATTTAAATCACTCTAAACAAAAATCAAGTTATAAAAATCATACCCTTTGAAATCTCAATTTTTTTAAATTTCAAATCAAATTATTCGAGTATAATCCTTAAATAATTTAATTCAAATCAATTTCATATTTATCTTCCAACCTTAATTTTACTTAAGTAATTATAAACTCTATATACAACATAATTTAAACGGATACTTCACCATATTATATAAACAATTAAACTTTATTATTCAACTTATTTTATATTTCAAAACAAATTTATACATAGCTAAAAATCAATAATAAAATAACATTTATATAACATCTGAAATCAATGTTTATATAGCTTATATATTTCTTTACAAAACCATAGAAATTATTTCAAAATATTTTTATACATAGACCACGGTGTCTGTATAAAATTTTCTATCCTATGGTCAAGTGGTACGGATATTTATCATTTCAACCCATAATTTAAAATATAAATATGGTTATATATCATTTCAAATCGTAATCCCGAATGAAATAAAATCCATAACAACTTGCAGTTGATAATAGTATAAAATACAACATCCATTCATCCAATATCAAATCAAGCATTTATCACAATCATCATCCAATTCAATCAATAACATTAATATAGAATAGATAATAAATAAGAGACATTTACTGGCATTTTATACTCAATAATAAATTAAATAAACATTTAACTGGAAGTTTATATTCAATAATAATAAATTAAATAACTATTTAACTGGTAGTTTATATGCAATAATAAATTAAATAACAATTTAATTCGAATAAATTCAATTTAACCGAGATGATGATTAAAAATATGCCAAACAGTCATATATAAATTTCTAATCACATCAAAACTAATTTAACACACATAAGAAATTTTAGAAGTTGTGAGTGAGTTAAAACACTCACCTTTTGAATTTAAATTCAACCAAATTTGAGCGATCTCAAAATTCGTCCAAACCAGCGCCAAAATGTTTGGAATTTCAATATGATCTCAATGAAACAAACCACGCACAAATCCAACCTCGTACGTAAAAGTTTTGTACATTAGAACTTACAAGATTTAAAAAATATATATACAGTTTAATTAATAACATACATACACGTAAGCAATTTCACACGTACGCAATCTGATTGAACTCTAATGCATCCGAGCCCTTTCTCGTTCGTGCTTGATACACGCACAGCCGCCGCATATGAAACAAATTTTGCTTCCTCCACATCGCGTTCTACCACGATCAGGCACCTCCGTTGCTCCCTTTGTCTTCGGGCGCACACAACCATGGTGGTGCGAGCCCCTGCCGTGGTCTTGGGCCATCACGTCGCAGCCAAGCTTGCTCGACTCCTCCTTCCTAACGCCGCCTCCCGATCGTCGATCGGGTAAAGTTCATCATTGGATCGTCCAAAACCTAGAATGGACGGCTGTGGTTCATCCTCGATTTTTGGAAAAACGGTGTATCGAGTTGAGAAACGAATTGCAGATCTGAGATGCGTTCATCAAGAGCTTCGAATCCATATATAATTCGATATAGTTTGTGGAGTTTGAAAATTTTGATTTGGTTTTGACTTGAATTTACAGTTTGGGATACAGGGTTCTGTCTACCATTGAAAGAGGTGAAGCAAATAGAATTGTACGTACAGAAATGAGGAATAAGAAATAGGCTAGGGTTTATAATAAGGTATATATAGGCAAAGTTGAAATAGAATAGATGGACACGATTGATTTACACACTGAACGATAAAATGGCCCAAAAAGCCCGTTCTGACTCCGGAACGAAATTTGGTCAACCCATATATCAAAATAGATGTTTTTGTATAATATAAACGCAATGGAACAGGTTCCAAGTCCAAATTCGATCGTATGAAGAAGTTATGGTAAAATCAAGTTATTTCAAATTGATTTCAATTGATTTCAATTAAATTGATTTTCAAGGCGTTTCGAGTCCATACGATCAAACGACAAATCGGATCATTACAAAACTTGAAATCTTACGATAACTCACCGTTATGGATCCTATGAAACTAGTTTCCTTTAAATCCGAGTCAGTGACCAAAATGGCTATTTTCCTATTAATTAAATAAATTAATAATTGATTAATTTAATCAAATTTTCAAATTCAATTCTAAAATTGACAATTCTTATCATTTTTATATTTCTAAATCATTCACAATAATTTGAACAAATTTAGATTTAAATTTAAAATTGATCAATTCCTCAATTTCAGTGTTTAATTTCAATTTCATTAAATTTAGAAATTAAAATTAAAATTAAAATTTAAAAAAATCCATTTAATTTGACCTTTCATCCTATTATTTAATATATCGTTATCAAATGGATGAAATCAACATTGGTTCATGATTTATTACATAATATTCTCAATTTTTATCTTAATTTCCATTAACGTAACATTTAAATATTAAATTTCAATTATTTGCATTTAATCTAATTAAATTAAAATTCCAATAGATTAATAAATCTTGAATTTCCATTCTTTTTATTCAACCTATTATTATATTATGAAAAATTTTTAACATCATTACTTCTCATTCCCGTTAGTAATTCATTAACAAATTTCAAATTTTTATTTATTTCAGATTTAATTACAAAAATCTTATTAAATTAACAAATTTAATATCAAAATTTACGGGTCGTTACACTCTTCCCCACTCAAAAATTTTTCATCCTCGAAAAGGAAAAGAAAGGTAAAGAAAGAATTAAGTAAACAATACATCTTATTCAAAAACATTAACTTTATAAACAAAAATTTACAAAATCTAATAATTTAAATAAAATATATCAATTTATAACCATTAAATCTTTTTATATTCAAATTAATAAAGTTTGGAAAACATTGTTCAAAAATTTCTAAGTCCAAAATTTATGGAAAATTTCGACAGTCTCCTTTGTACGAAGAAGCTCGGGAGAAAATATAATATCAAATATAACAATATACAACATATATTTTCCAAAATAATATATATTCCAACACGGGAAAATAGTATAATGTCGTTAAAAACCGTAATCCGAGAACGTACCTACTTGTCGGGCAATGAACGCTTATTTATGAAACCAAAAGCAGTAGCGATTTCTTCCATACCCTGTATTTTCACTTATAAAGTCCAAAAGAGTTAATAATTATATAATATGAAATATTTAAAGTTTTTTCAACCACTAACAAACAAATCAATATAAACAACAAGCATTCGCAACCAACAGCATACACATCATATACAAATCGACCATTAAAGCAAAACAAAACAATTGATTTGTTCGGGTTAAGACACTTTAAATCACATAGAATGACAAATAACTATGAAGTATTCCACTTACTCAACAGTCTTAGACAAACTCAATAGATTATTCATACATCCAAGCAAATTTAAAGTATCCTTGCCCAAACAACCATAAACCAAACAAATAACAATTCCAAACAATAGATCAAGTTAATTTTTCAATTTCATTTCATAACCTTTGTTGTTTGATTTCCTTTTCATTCATATAGTAGTTTTTCTTTTTATTTTACATTATTTCTTGCAAATTTTCTTTTATTACTTATAACCATTCATTTTCATTTATTCATAGTATTCATGCTTAATTCAATTTCTTTGCATATTAATTCATTTACTTAAGTTTATAATCTTATACTTACAATACTTACTTCCTATTACCTGTAACGACCAGAAATTTTCAAACCCGAAAATTCCAAATAGTTATGAAAAAAAGAAAGAGATAGAAGAAGAAGAACAAAAACACCAAACATCTCACATTCGCGGCAGATAAACTATAATAATAAATAATAACAGTTTACAAAAGAATACTATAACTGTCGATTATATTTTTATACATCAGAGTTTCACATATACACAGTCACTGAATATACACAATTATCATCTCACATAATATAACACAGCGGAAATACTCTATACGATATTACCCTCTAGCTCGTCTCCTGAGCTCTAGAACGTCCTAACCTGGAAATCTGTAATACTCGGTCTGACCCGAGCATTACATCAAAGTAACACCCGGGTCAGGCTGGAAACCAGCGTGAGTAAACCCAACTAACATGGAATACAAAAGTATACAACTCATATAAACCAGGGTAACTTATATCCATTCACAAGTTGCGATTACTATAGACATCACTTATTTCACATATAAATTTCTTTGTACCAAACTTAGATAAAATAATCCAATTTCACTTAAATCATTTCATTCCTGCCTATTCATTTCAGAAATCAATTTATAAAACAAATTCGAAGTGGTTTCGGGTATTTCCAATTACCCGGCCCCGGACTCTTCGAAATCAATACCATCTCAGACCATATTATTCAAGTGAACACAATTCAAACTTCAAATACAGGTGTCACCTCTATTAATACATCATCGATAGATAACCACCTTATAACAGTTTATACCCAACCTATCTTATCACAAGAATATTTCATTTCATAAAGCTCCACAATCACACCTTAGAGATAGCAAAATCCAAGGCGTTCAAGTATCATTATGAGTTAGTCATATATTTCTGATTAATTTAATTAACTACCAATGAATTAAATTAATTACTTTCTTACTTATTCATCTAGCTTATTTAACATTAAATAAATTATTCAATGTATAAATCATCCCACAATTACTCATCTTGATTTACCATTCTTGATTAATCAATCCTCTAATTACATTAGATAATTATCCGTAATTAATTCTATAAATTTAATTATTCCCAAATAATTATAGTAATTAATCTTCAATTACTCTTATTAATTACATTATTCCTTAATTAATTCTTTAATAAGTTTTGTTCTAACTAATCAAATCCTATTCATTAATCTGCTTAATTAACCACGTTTAATAATTTATTGTCCTTAATTTATTACCTTACCTAATTAATTTTTTTTATAAATAGTAATTTATTAATTCCTTCACTAAGTGATTACACCTCATAAATTACATTAAGTAACTACACTTAATCACGTTCAAGTAAATACATTTTTTTTTGTCTTTCTTTTTATTTACAATAAGTAATTAACCATCTTTAATTATTTCCATCAATCTCATTCTTCCATTACTCATTAACTACTTATATTAAAAAATTAACTAACCTTTAACAAATCATATTTTAATTAACTATTAATTTAATTACTTTAAGTAATTAACCCCGTTGTTATTATTCTTAAGTTTTAATTTAAAAAAAATGTATTTACTTGAACGTGATTAAGTGTAGTTACTTAATGTAATTTATGAGGTGTAATCACTTAGTGAAGGAATTGATAAATTACTATTTATAAAAAAAAATTAATTAGGTAAGGTAATAAATTAAGGACAATAAATTATTAAACGTGGTTAATTAAGCAGATTAATGAATAGGATTTGATTAGTTAGAACAAAACTTATTAAAGAATTAATTAAGGAATAATGTAATTAATAAGAGTAATTGAAGATTAATTACTATAATTATTTGGGAATAATTAAATTTATAGAATTAACTAGGGATAATTATCTAATGTAATTAGAGGATTGATTAATCAAGAATGGTAAATCAAGATGAGTAATTGTGGGATGATTTATACATTGAATAATTTATTTAATGTTAAATAAGCTAGATGAATAAGTAAGAAAGTAATTAATTTAATTCATTGGTAGTTAATTAAATTAATCAGAAATATATGACTAATTCATAATGATACTTGAACGCCTTGGATTTTGCTATCTCTGAGGTGTGATTGTGGAGCTTTATGAAATGAAATATTCTTGTGATAAGATAGGTTGGGTATAAACTGTTATAAGGTGGTTATCTATCGATGATGTATTAATAGAGGTGACACCTGTATTTGAAGTTTGAATTGTGTTCACTTGAATAATATGGTCTGAGATGGTATTGATTTCGAAGAGTCCGGGGTCGGGTAATTGGAAATACCCGAAACCACTTCGAATTTGTTTTATAAATTGATTTGTGAAATGAATAGGTAGGAATGAAATGATTTAAGTGAAATTGGATTATTTTATCTAAGTTTGGTACAAAGAAATTTATATGTGAAATAAGTGATGTCTATAGTAATCGCAACTTGTGAATGGATATAAGTTACCCTGGTTTATATGAGTTTATACTTTTGTATTCCATGTTAGTTGGGTTTACTCACGCTGGTTTCCAGCCTGACCGAGGTGTTACTTTGATGTAATGCTCGGATCAGACCGAGTATTACAGATTTCCAGGTTAGGACATTCTGGAGCTCAGGAGACCAGCTGGAGGGTAATATCGTATAGAGTATTTCCGCTGTGTTATATTATGTGAGATGATAATTGTGTATATTCAGTGACTATGTATATGTGACACTCTGATGTATAAAAATATAATCGACAGTTATAGTTTTCTTTTGTAAACTGTTATTATTTATTATTATAGTTTATCCGCTGCGAATGTGAGATGTTTGGTGTTTTTGTTCTTCTTCTTCTATCTCTTTCTTTTTTTCATAACTATCTGGAATTTTCGGGTTTGAAAATTTCGGGTCGTTACATTACCTTTATTATAATAACATTTCAATTATAACTTAAGTTCACAACAATTACAACATTAATTCTTATTTATAAAATAATTTCATTAAATACTTTCGTTACCTCAGATTTATTACTCGTATAATATCCACTACATTTTGTTATTAAACATTAGAACTTTTAATATTTGGTAAGTTACATATATGCTTTTAAGGATGTAATTGAAAGTTACACAAGTTTACTTTTTTCTTCTTTTAATATGTTCAATGATAATGTCCTTCGTTTCATAGGTTTCAAATGTCAACTTACTTTTAATTTCCTTTATAACTTAGCATTAAATCTCTTATATCATTTAGAAGTTTCAATTATTAGTTAAATTCCATTTCACTACGCTAATTGAAACTATTAGTTACCAGAAACTTAAGAACTAAATACTGGGTTTAATTTCAAATCGTTTTAAAATAATAGATAAATGTATATACTTACAACTTATATATCCAATTAGATTTTAAAAAAATTGAAATTTATATTTGTTTATCAAAATAAATACGTAGTAAAACTACTATAGTGGCCTTTCCACTTAGAAACTCGAAAATGAATGTCGATGATGCGTGCACTCATCACCGAAATTATTTTCCAGCGACAGAGAGGGAAGTGCATAACTTATTTCATTTCAAAATTTCTTTAAAACAATTCTTTCAATTCTTATTGAAATATTTATATCAGAAAATACTTCTAAATAATATTACTATTATATTCTAAAATCATTCAAAAGAATTTTTTTCCTAAAATCCCGGAACTTAAGTTCTAAAATTTCCGATTTTATTTATTTTAATGTGAATCTTATTTTCAACCAATATTTATAAATTTCACTACCTAACAACCAATATGTTACAACCTAATATAACCTTTATCAAATTTATTACTTTATCTACCGAAAATATAATAGGCAAAATTATTTTATTCACCTATATCAAAACAAATATTATTTCGGTCTGTCCTATTAAGTATTTAGAAATCCCTATTGATGTCATAGTATCCTATGCACCAACTAGAATTTATAAATAAAAATCGAAACAAATTAACACAATATTAAAACCTTTTTATAATACTAACAAATACGCTCTCTCATACATATATACATTCGGCGACTCATCATAGGATATTACTACCCTATTAATAAAGAGTCAGACCACACAAAGCTAAGGTTTTTCGCTAAACCAATGCTCTGATACCAGGTGTAACATCCCGCCTTTTTGTATGTTTTATATCGACGATAAACCACATACGTCAGACTTAAACCATACAGAAGGGCGGATTGTTATGGGGTAAATAAGAAAAATAGAGAAAGAAAAAAAAAATAGAATCTTTCATTGGAACGATAAAATATAATAATCAAATACACAGTTCACGAAGCTGTTTACAAAACATTTGATTATACTTATACAATACATATCATAGTTACACATACCAGAGAATAATAAATAATCCAGCGAAGCAGTATGAATGTAGTGGAATATTATAAATAATAATAGTAATAACAGTCTTCGTCTTCGTCCTCCAGAATTAAGGTCAAATCCTGAAATGCTCAGGCTGACCCGAACGAATTGAAAAGACAAAACACTCCAGTCAGAACTAAAAGAACTTATTTGAGTGAAATCAAAAGAAATAAATATGAGTAGAATGACATCAGAGATGTTTATGGGATTTGACTTCTCCTATCCAGTGTCTAACGCGAGTGCAGTAACTTAAGAGATGCTCTAGATTCACATCTTCTAAGGATCCGTTAAACTATTTACTATGTAGTAATATTTCGCTATTATAATAATGTCTAATAGTAAAATAAACTTACTTTTAAATAGTGTTAAGGGGTTACCCATATAGCCCTTATCACGTAATAGTCCCAGTAGTCCATTCAGTATCAGCGCATCTCCAGATCGGGAGACTGCCCTAAATACTTCACGGGCTACGGGAGAAAACCAAACTCGTACAAGACGCGCTAGGGTAGGTGACACGGCACAACTAGGCAATGCCAGGGTAGATATACCAATTACGCTTTCCGACCAACGGTAACGCGTCGTAGCTACTACCGCCTACCTCGAGCCACACCCTAAAATCAAAAGGGCCCAAATCAATCACAAAGTAATAGAATGGTATCGAAGGAGTGTGCCCGATAAAAGGTATTGCCTTCTTAGCCCGTCGATCGCTTCTATTTTAGCCACCTTATGCCAACTTACGAGAGTCGGGTCCATGTATATACCTCAAAGGAAACGCCGCCACCATCCTACTTCATTCTGGAATCTCCACCGCATACACGGTTGTTAAAGTTGTTTTCGGAGTTGGTAGGGAGTATGATAACTTCCGATCCCTGTCTCTTTAACAACCAAAAGTTATTATAACACTGTGGTCATTTCAAAATAATTTCTACTTGAAACCAGAATATAATATCCATTTCAAAACCATATAAATATGATGTCATCTCCATTTCAAAAACCAAATCAAAATAATATCATTTTTATTTCAAATATATCCTTTTTTCAAAAATCAAAGCACTTTCAAAGTTATAACCCTTCGAAATCAAAACACTTAAAGTATAACACTTTCAAATCATAACACTTTGAAATTCACAACTTTGAAACACTTCAATTTTGATAAAAATTTCAATTTTGATATATTTCAAGGCTTTAAATATTCCAAAATTTCAGAACTAAATTTGATAATTCCATATATATATATATATATCAAATTCAATTACAATTATTTTGATTTGAAATGATTACTCAATAAATCCAATATCATTTAAGTAAAACTTTTCACCTTCAAATAACTGGATATTCCTTCAATTTATTTAACTTGATATAATCATTTATCAACTTGATATTCATTTAAATCACTCTAAACCAAAATCAAGTTATAAAAATCATACCCTTTGAAATCTCAACTTTTTTAAATTTCAAATCAATTTATTCGAGTATAATTCTTAAATAATTTAATTCAAACCAATTTCATATTTATCTTCCAACCTTGATTTTAATTAAGTTATTATAAACTTTATATACAATAATTTAAACAAATACTTAACCATATTATATAAACAATCAAACTTTATTATTCAACTTATTTTATATTTCAAAACAAATTCATACATAACTAAAAATCAATAATAAAATAAAATTTATATAACATCTGAAATCAATGTTTATATAACCCACATATTTCTTTACAAAACCATCGAAATTATTTCAAAATATTTTTATATATAGACCACGGTGTCTGTATAAAATTTTCCATCCTATGGCCAAGTGATATGGATATTTATCATTTCAATCCATAATTAAAAAAATAAATACGGTTATATATAATTTCAAACCATAATCTCGAATGAAATAAAATCCATAACAACTTGCAGTTGATAACAGTATAAAATACAACATCCATTCATCCAATATCAATCATTAAACATTTATCACAATCATCATCCAATTCAATCAATAACATCAATACAGAACAGATAATAAATAATAGGCAGTTACTGGCATTTTATACACAATAATAAATTAAATACCTATTTAACTGGCAGTTTATATTCAATAATAATAAATTAAATAACAATTTAACCGACAGTTTATATGCAATAATGAATTAAATAACAATTTAATTCGAATAAATACAATTTAACCGAGATGATGATTAAAATATGCCAAACAGTCATAAATAAATTTCTACTCGCATCAAAACTAATTTAACACACAAGAAATTTTAGATGTTGTGAGTGGGTTAAAACACTCAACTTTTGAATTTAAATTCAAAATAAGTCCACAATTTGAACGGTTTCAGAATTCGTCCAAACCAGCTCCAAAATGTTTGGAATTTCAATATGATCTCAATGAAACAAACCGTGCACATATCCGACCTCGCATGTAAATGTTTTGTACATTAGAAGTTACATGATTTAAAAAAATATACAGTTTAATTAATAGCATACTTACACGTCAGCAATTTCACACGTACGCAATCTGATCGAAACCCTAATGCATCCAAGCCCTTTCTTGTTCGAGCCTGATACATGCACTGCCGCTGCCTATGAAATGAATTTGCTGCCTCCACATCGCGTTCTACCACGATCAGGCACCTTCGTTGCTCCCCTTGTCACCGGGCGCACGCAACCATGGTAGTGCGAGCCCCTACCGTGGTCTTGGGCCATCACGTCGCTGCCAAGCTTGCACGGCCAATCACAGTGAAACTATCGACGTCTCAGACAAACGAATGAATGACACCACAATGACCTTCTCGACTCCTCCTTCCCAACGCCGCCTCATGATATCAATTGGGTAAATATTCACCATTGGATCGTCCAAAATCTAGAATGGACGGTTGAGGTTCATCCTCGATTTCTGGAAAAACGGTGTATCGACTTAAGAAATGAATTGCAGATCTGAGATGCGTTCATCGAGAGCTTCTAATCCATATATAATTCGATATAGTTTGTGGAGTTTGAAATTTTTGATTTGGTTTTGACTTGAATTTGCAGTTTGGGATATAGGGTTCTGTCTACCATTGAAAGAGGAGAGGCAAATAGAATTGCACATACAGAAATGACGAATAAAAAATAGGCTAGGGTTTATAATGAGGTATATATATGCAAAGTTGAAATAGAATAGATGGACACGATTGATTTACACGTTGAACAATAAAGTGGCCCGAAAAGCTCGTTCTGACTAGGAACGAAATTTGATCTACCCATATATTAAAATAGATGTTTTTGAATATTTTGAACGCAATGGAACAGGTTTCAAGTCCAAATTCCATCGTATGAAGAAGTTATGCTAGAATCAAGTTATTTCAAATTAATTTCAATTGATTTAATTTTCAAGGCACTTCAAGTCCGTATGATCAAACGACAAGTCTGATCGCTACGAAACTTAAGGTCCTACAATAATTCACCATTATGGATCCGATGAAGCTTGTTTCGTTGAAATCCAAGTCAGTGGCCAAAATGGCTATTTTCCTATTAATTAAATAAATTAATAATTGATTAATTAAATCAAATTTTCGATTTCATATCTAAAATTGACAATTCTTATCATTTTTATATTTCTAAATCATTCACACTAATTTAAACAAATTTAGATCTAAATTTCAAATTTATTAATTCCTCAATTTCAGTTTTAATTTCAATTTCATTAAATTCAGAAATTAAAATTAAAATTCCAAAAATCCATTTAATTTGACCTTTCATCCTATTATTTAATCTATCATTATCAAATTGATGAAATCAACATTGGTTCATGATTTATTACATAATATTCTCAATTTTCAACTTAATTTCCATTAACGTAATGCTTAAATATTAAATTTCAATTATTTGCAATTAATCCAATTATTAAATTTAATTTCCAATAAATTAATAAATCTTGAATTTCCATTCTTTTTATTCAACCTATTATTATATTATGAAAATATTTAACATCATTGCATCTCATTCTCGTTATTAATTCATTAACAAATTTCAAATTTTTATTTATTCCAGATTTAATTACAAAAATCTTATTAAATTGACAAATTTAGTTATCAAAATTTACGGGTTGTTACGCATATCATCATAATGTTATGAAATACCATCGCTTAACCACTGTGGATGCAGGAGCATAGTATATGATTTTGTAAATGTATTAGGATACTAGTGAGGGGAAACCCTGTTCCACTAAGTGGCGTGGTCTCACCAGATATCCAAATGGTTTGAGATGGTAGATTAGTATTCATACCCGGCTTTATGTCTGACTCGTAGCTTTTGTTTTTCCAATAAACTCTCGGGTACTCAATTGATTTTGAGTAGGTTGAGAGCTATGATTTCCAAGTGTTCTTTTTGACGAATAAAGCTTACGCGGACGTGCAAGAGGCAAAATTATTATTAAAGTTCTTTTATTTCCACTGTGTGTTTGTTTGTAAAGGCCAATTGTTTTCTTGCCTATCTATATACTCTAATCCACCAACGAGGCATCTTCGTATGTCTCTCTTGGCGTATTTTGGAATAATTATATGCTATCTGAATGTGGTCTACGAATTAGGATTTTGTAATCAATTTGTAATATTTTGAAATGGAATGTGGAATTTGTTTTGCAGTTAATATTTTTTTCATATTCTTATGTTTCTGTATATCAATGTATCTCATATCGCCGTGTTTGGTTGTCGACGATTAATAACTATGGATGACTGCTGCATCCGTAGCTGTTAGTTTTGGGCCTCCAAATAGAGGGATGTTACAAGTTTGTATAAGAGTCTTGTTTATGAAACTTTAAAAGAAACTTAAACCTAAAATATTTTTTCAAACATAGTCTAATAATTTAGATAATAAGATTAGGGTTTGGGTTAACGCTATAGTAACGTACTTGTATTTGCTATATATAATTATATATATGTAAGTACGTATCCCTACTCTCTTAGGCCATTTTTCTTTATCTTACTAAGGCTCGTATGTAGACTTGTGAGAAAGGAGATATGGAAGCAGGAAATGGAAGTGGAAATCTAGGTGGAGGAAGCACCACAACTAATGGAAATGTCGGACCCACTACCAGGAGAAACCAGGCATGACTCGGTAATTCTAGTAACCAAAATGCTGAAGCCAATATGGGTGTTGAAAATCCACGAGTAGATATGGGGATGATGTATCAATTCCTAGCCGGTTTGATGCAAGCCGAAGCGGCTGCTGGATTTGCTGGAAATATAGGAGGAGCTAATCCTATGGCTCCAGTTAGGAATATAGCTTTGTTGAGTAGAGATTACACCATTTTCGATGGAAAGCCGTTCTTGGGAACAGGGTGTGCCGTAGAAGTTCAGAATTGGTTGTTGCATTGTGAACATATATTTACTAATATGGGTCCGAATGATGGACAAAAGAGGAGGTTGGCCTCCAGGAAATTGTAGGGGTTAGCACTGCATTGGTGGAACAATGTAACTGTTGGGGTGCTAGAAGAGCAGTTAGCTTGGAATGATTTCAAAACGTGATTTGAGTAGAAATTTGTATCTCAGTTTTCTAAGTCTGAGCTGATGAGGAAGTTTGTGGATTTAATTCAGGGAGACATGTCGGAAGTCGAGTGTGCTACTAAGTTTGAAGAGCGGTCTAGATATGGATGTGCTATTAGAGATACTGACATCAAAAGGAATGAGAATTTCATTCAAGGACTAAGGCCCGAGCTTGTTAGAGATCCATGTCCGAGGTCCTTCTAATATAGTGGTGGAGATAACCATTCGCCATGAGGAGTTACTTGCTGATTTGGCTAAAGAGAAGTTGATGGAAACCCAGGGTTCTCAGGAGAAGAAGAGGAAGTTCTTTAAGAAGAAGGGAACTCAGAAGGGAGACGCTGCCAAGAATAAAAGGCTAAGGTAGTTTACTATAAGTGTGACAAGAAGGTCATTTTTCTAATGAATGCGGGTCAGGAAATGGGAAGAAAGCCACAGTTAAGAATAATGTGAAATGCTTCAACTGTAATCGAGTTGAACATTACAAGAATCAATGTCCAAAACCAGTTAGGGAGGACAAAGGAAAAGTTTTTTCTTTAGGGCAAGCTCGGCTTACTGTAGCAGATAAGGGAAAGGCTGAGATGGAAGGTACGCTTTTGATTCTGAGTACTTCAGTTAGAGTACTTTTTGATACCGGTGAATCACAATCATTTATATCTCAGCATTTGGTTGATAGATTATGTCAAGAACCCACCTACCTTGTTACTTCTATAAGGGTTGCAAATCCAATAGGAGGGCATTCAACTCTAGGCTTAAGATGTGACCAGTTAGAACTTGACTTGTTAGGTCATAAGTTTGCATGTAGTTTGTATTTTATTGATTTCGTAGATTTCAGGATCATTTTAGGTATGGATTGGCTGAGTAGGTATGAGGCTAGAATATTTTGCAAAGGTAGGAAATTATCACCGAGACACCCTAATAGTCATAACCAAGCAATATTCTCAGTAAAGAATAATGAACGGAGTGTTAGTGCTATGCTTAATGCTACGCAGGTAGGAAATGAGATAACCAGGCTCAGGTAGCAAGAGAATATGTAGATGTTTTTGAGCCTGTCACTGGACTACCTCTGAAAAGAGCTGTTGAGTTTGGAATAGATCTTGTGCCATGAGCTAAACCTGTAAGTAGACTACCTAGCAGGATGACACCAACTAAGATGAAGGAATTAAAGGTGCGGCTAGTGGATCTAGAAGGAAGGAATTTTTTAAGACCAAGAAGTTAGCGAAGCTGCCGTGGTGTTTGTGAAGAAACTAGATGGGTCGTTGACGATGTGTATTGACTATCATAAGTTAAACGAAAAGACAATTAAGAATAAGTATCCTTTGCCAAGAATAGATGATCTGTTTGATCAGTTAAGTGGAGCCAAAGTGTTTTCCTAGTTGGATTTATGGACAAGTTTCCATCAGTTAAGAGTGGTGGAGGACAATATCTCTTTGATGGCATTTCAAACTAGATATGGTTCATATAAGTGGTTGGTAATGCCATTTGGATTGACGAATGCACCTGCTTTCTTCGTAGATTTGATGAACTGAGTTTTCCGAGAGTACTTGGATAGTTTTGTACTAGTGTTTATAGATGACATTCTAGTATACTCTAAGGATAAGAGAGAGCATGAAGTTCATCTTAGAGTGTTGCTTGAGACGCTGAGGCAGAATCAGCTAAAGGTGAAGTTTACCAAATGTCATTTTTGGAAGAAAAAGGTAAAGTTTCTTTGTCACATGGTTTCAGAGAAAGGGTTGTCAGTTGATCCATATAAGATCGAAGCTTTGAGTAATTGAAAGAGACTAGAGATAGTGACTGAGATCAGGAGTTTTCTTGGACTTGTTGGCTACTAACGGCGATTCATTAAGGGTTTCTCGCGGATTTCAACACCCTTAACTAAGCTAACCAGGAAGGAGCTGAGATTGTTTTGGTGCGACAAATGTGAGGAGGCATTCCTTAAGTTAAAGCATTTGTTGACCAATGCACTTGTGTTAGTAGTTGTAAATGAAAAACCAAGGTTTTCATGTTGTATACTATGCATGTGGAACTGGATTAGGAGTAGCGTTGATGCAGAGTGGTAAAGTCATTGCCTATGCATCCAGGCAGCTTATACCGCATAAAGTTGGATATCCTACTCATGATTTGGAGTTGGCAGCTGTGATCTTCAGATTGAAGATTTGGAGACATTATCTCTTAGGGAAGAGATTTGAGTTGATGGATCATAAATCTTTACAGTATTTATTCTCTCAAAAGGATTTGAATACGAGGCAGCAAAGGTGGTTGGAGTTTTTGGCTGCATATGATTTTGGTATAGAATATAAACCGAGAAAATGTAATAAAGTGGCTGATGCTCTTAGCATGAAACGTCATAATGTGGTGTTGGCTATGTTGGTAGAGAGGAAAGATTTAGAAGCTCTAGTGAGGTGCAATGAACGGTTAAGATCAACTGTTGGTTCTATCCAGAGTACAACTAGGCTGTCTTATTTAGAAGTTCAACTAGTATTGATTAAGAAAATTGCTTCTAAGCAGAAGGAGGATCCAATATTAGCTGAGAGGATCAAAAGACTTGAGGTTGGAACAAAGATCGATGATTTAAAGGATTTTACCTTGACCACAGAGGGTGGCTAAGGAAGAAGGGATGGTTGTGTTCCGAATGTGGTGGACTTGTGGAAAGAAATTCTTGGAGAATTTCATCGATCAAAATTTATGATTCATCTTGGAGGAACCGGGATGTATCAGGATATGAAGAGGAGCTTCTATTGAGAGGGCATGAAGATGGATGTTGGCTTGTGGGTTAGACAGTGTGCAAACTGTCAATAAGTGAAAGCTGAACATCAAAAATCAAGTAGGTTAGTACAGCCTTTAGAAATTCCAATTTGGAAATGGGATTAAATATCCGTGAATTTTATAATTGGGTTGCTAAGGTCAAATAGAGGTAATGAAAATATATGAATGTAGTGAACAGATTGACCAAGGGTGCCCATTTCATCAAGTTAAGTCAACCAAAGTAGTACCTGTTTTAGCTAAGTTGTTCCTTAAGAACATAGTTAGACTGCACGGAGTTCCTAGTAGTATAGTCAGTGACAGAGATGCATTGTTCACTAGTGGATTCTAGAAGAGTCTACAGAAAGTGATGGGTACCAAGGTTAACATGAGTACTACGTATCACCCTTAGATAGATGGGTAGATAGAGAGAGTCAACAAAGTACTCGATGACTTATTGAGAGTTTGTGTACTACACTTTAGTGGTTCTTGGGAGGATCACGACATTTAGTTGAGTTTTCTTATAATAAAAGTTATCAAACTAGCATAGGAATGGCGCTGTTTGAAGCTTTGTATGAAAGGCCATGCAAATCACCAGCATGTTGGTTGGAAGCTAGAGACAGATTGGTCTTAGGTCCAGATTTGGTTAGAGAGGCGTCAAAAAAGACTGAGTTAATCCAAGAAAGGATAAAGGAAGCTCAGTCAAGACAGAAGAGATACGCTGATAAGAGGTGTAAGAACCTAAAATTCTCAGTTGGAAATAAGGTTTTCATTAAGGTATCATCTATGCAGGGTGTGATACGATTTGGAAAGTTGAGGAAGTTAGCCCCAAGATATGTAGGTCCATTCCAGATTATAGAGAGGATTGAAAAGCTCACATACAGAATAGATTTGTCGAGCAGTTTGGCAGGTGTCCATAATGTATTTCATGTATCTCATCTTCGCAAGTATTTGCATGATCTAGAAACTACTATTCCTATGATAGGGTTTGATGACTTAGTGGTAGAGCCTAATTTCACTTTTGTTAGACAACCAGTTCGAGTGGTAGCCAGAGATGAGAAAAGATTAAGGAATAAGACAGTCAAGTTGGTGAAAGTTCAGTGGAGCGACAACGAGAAGGACTATACTCGGGAGATAGAGGACAAGATTAGAGATACTTATCTTTTGAGGGTATGTCTATATTAGATTTATATAGATACTTGCTAGTCAGTTAGACTAGTATGGTTTAGAGTGGTTACAAATGATTGTTATGTTTAGTATTTAGTCCTTGCTGAATTTCATGGATGAAATTCTTTAAGGGGGAGCCTGTAACATCCCTAATTTATGATAACATTATTCGGAAGATTTAATTAGATAAAATAAATGTAATAATGATGATAAGGAGTTTGATATTTGATTAAAATATTTATAGGGCCATACTCACTAACATAGTAAATGAGCTTTAAATTGGTTCAAAGGTTAATTAAACTACACATGGGCATAGACAATTAATTATATACGGCTATAACTTCTCATTTTCTCCATTCACATTCATTTTATTTCTCAAATAAAAATGAATGCAAGAACCCTAATAGAGCCGGCCATTAACAAAGGAGAAAATGAATTTTATTCAAAAGCTAATGATCAAAAGCCAGGGAGGATTAATCAACAACAAATCTGAAATTCCTTATCAAGTTAAAGGTAAATAATAATCTTCTACCATCTCTACTTTTATTCTTTGATTATATGGTTTTGAACTTATGATTTGAATTAATTTTTGTGATAAAATGGATGACGATATGATTAAGTTATATTATGATGATATATTTAATTCATAAGCATGTAAACTTGTATGGTTTTAGTATAAAACTGAGAACATACGATTTTAATTTCCATGGAAATTTTTTAAAAATATGATTCTTGAGTCGGGTTTTAATTTTCAGAATTTTTCAAGCTATGGAAATTTTATTATGAATTTTGATGAAAGATATGATATAATTGGGTTTTAAATTTATTTCAAGAATTTCAGGAAGAAATTGGGCCTAAAATTTTAATATGTTTGATTACATGATGAAATCGACTTTCTGTGATTTTTGGGGATTTTTCCCAACTGGTTTATTTGGGAAAATAAATCTTTTTAAAATAAGGGCATTTCTACAAAATGTTAATTTTTGTTATATTAAAAGGTTTTAACGTTACATACCTTTAATTTGGATCTGAATTAATTTGGACGTTTTAAAGGTAAATTATTTATAAAAAATTATGACAACCAATAAAAAATTTATAAATAGGTTATTAGAAAGTAATTACTAAAAGTTGCAATAATTTAGTCTTTAAACCAAAAAAGGTGTCCTACCCTTATTAGTAAGGACCTTTCGACTCCTTGATTCGGCTCCATCCTAGTCGAAACACATATAGTTGAACCACCATAGTCAAAACCAATACACAAGATATCACTTAGATGGTATGCAGTGGGTTGGAAGGAAGTCGAAAGCCATGGTTTTGAAAGGGTAGCTTTCGAAGGGGTTGAAACCCTGCTTTGTTTTCAAAAGATAAAGTCTTGCCTGGTTTTACCTAAAGCTTTCGACACAATCGATAGCTACGCTTTTGAAAAGGCTTTATAATTAGCTTTCGAATAAGGTTTTCATGTTAAAGTACTTTCTTTCAAAGGAATACCATTTTCCTTTAAATAATTGCTTTCGAAAAAGTATGTTTCGTCCCAATCGAAATCAAGCCGCTAACTCCGCTTTCGACTACAGTGAAGTCATCTATGTTGTTAAAGGGGTTACTTCTGTTTTCGTTAAGCCTTTTTCCTGTGTGCTTTTGAAAGGGTTGAGGGTTTCTAAGGTGATGGAGTCGAAAGGGGGGTTTCGAGTCTATCCTTCAAGGTTTTTGATTTTAAAGGTTTTGCTTTCCACTAAGATTGTTTCGACATCATCAATTTTCCCCAAACTAATTTTTGTTGGTTTCGAAAGAGATAGTTCCGTATGTAACCATTTTGACCCAAATGATGTTTTTAAACAGAAAACCCATTACTTTTGAAAGGGTACTTTCATTTGTTTTGAGGATCTATATTTTAAAAAGATGATTTGATACCATCGAATGGTATAATAGGTTTCGAAAGAGAATTTTTACTAAGGGTTTCGAAAGGTATGTATATAATGTTTTAAAAAGAGGTCTTTGTTTTCGAAGGACGTTATCTAGAGGTTTCGAAAGAGATGTTTTTATGGTTTCAAAACATAAAACCAATCTCAGTTTAAAGTAAATGCCATGACATAAATAACGATTTTGAAATGATATCCACATTGTTATTAACCCATAACTGTATTTTCGAGAAAGGGCAGAATAATCAGTTAGGTTGATCCAGTAGTGAACGTAACTTAACAGATGTTAAAATTTTAATTAAAGATATTGGCAGGGGCCAATAGGTTTATAGTAAGTCCATGAAAACTGTATGATATTAGCAGTGGACAATAGGTTCATAGTCAGCCCATGAAAACAATGTTTTGATACTGGTAGGGGCCAGTAGGTTCATAGTTAGCCCATGAAAACTATATCTGAATTAAGATATTGGCAATCAGCTAATAGGTTCCTAGTTCGCCCATGAAAATTAGGATAAGAGATAAGATATTGGAGTTACCAATAGGTTCTTAGTGATCCCATGAAAACAAAGTAATTGGACAGATAGTCATTTAACAAGTTAAACTATAATTGAGACAAATAGTCGGAATGAATGAGGATGGGTAATCCAGAATTGATTTAGCTGCATTGCATATTATCATAATATTTTGAAATACTATGTTTTAACCATTGTGGATCCAGGAGAATATTATATGGTTTTATAAATGTTTTAGGATACCAGTGAGGGGAAACCCGTTCTTCTAAGCGGCATGGTCTCACTAGATATCCAAATGGTCTGAGATGGTAAATTATTATTCATAGTAGGCTTTTTGTCCGACTCAAAGTTTTTGTTTTCCCCTTAAACTCTCAATGTGACGACCAGGAAATTTTAACAATTTAAATTGGAATAATTAATCTATTTTAAATATTTAAGAAGTTAATTTTAACTTGAATTCCAGATATCAATATCTACTTGATAATTAAATTATTGAATTATATAGTTAAATATTGAATCATATAAATTGAAATTGGGTAAATTGGTGAATCTGAAATCTCTAAGCCTGTTAAAGATAATTTGAAGGCTTATAAAACTTATATGATAATACTAGAGATAATAGAATGATTGAAATTTAAGTTAAAGATAATTTGTTCAGTTTTGAAATTTATTTTGTTTAAATTGAATTTAAAAATAGCCTTCCGAGGCACAGTCTCAGAATTCGACGAAACTAGTTTCATTGGATCCGTAATAGTTAGTTATTATCGGATTTCAATTTTCGTGGCAACCAGAGTTGTCGTTTGACCCTAGCAGCTCCAAACGCTTAGATTTATTTTAATCGATTTAATTTAAAATCGATCGTTTAATTCCATAACTCGCACGTACATTCAAATTAGCCTCCGAAACATGTTCTATTGTGTTCGGGACGTAGGTAAAACCTTATTATAGCCTAGCGGCATGCCGCGATGGTGGTTCGAAGTTTCGAGCGGGGTAAAGTGAGATATTTATAATTAAATATTTTAATCTGTTAAATCAAAAACTTGCTTGCTCTATACGACACCGTTCCCACTTATAACCCACATACACGTTCCCCTCTTTAATATGAACAGCAGATCGAATGTAACTCCAAAAAAAAAGGGCGACGCATTATCATTTGAGTTTGAACCCGAGGGGAGGAAGCGGCCGCGCGTGCGCTGGAGGCGATATCGATTTGGGGGATTCATGGGTGCAGCGCACGCTCGGGAAGGAGTCGCGAGCTCAAATGATGGGCCGTGCTGTGTCGTAGCGAAGCTTGGCAAGGGTAGGGAAAGCATCGATCGAGCGAGCTGTAGGCGGGGAGGCAAGCTCCCATTCGACGTTAAGGTTTGCTCGAGGATCTAGAAGTCGTGATTTTTGAATCGCAATGAGGTAGAGGCGCTCGTGCTCGCGCGATTCGAGGAGGATGTGGGCTGGCTAGAGGAGTCGGCGCGTTCGATTTGGGAGCGGCAAAGCATATGATGACGGCGAGAACTAGGGCGAGGGCGAGGCAGGTGAGCATGCTTTAATTTCATTTCTGTACATATAGATATATGTGTATACATTTTTGAAAAAAAAAGAAAAAAAAATTGTTTTTACAGGAAGATTTAAAAGGGAGAAATTCAGTTTTAGATATCTAAATTTATTTGAGAAATTGGAATACATATAACCTATCATTGAATTTATAATTTAGGTAGAACCTAAAGTTGTAAAGACCCGTAAATTTTCGAAAATTAAAATAACTAATTTAATAAGATTTCGTGATTTAGTGTTAGAAGAAAATTGTAAGTCGTTTGGAATAATAAAACTAGAATAAAATGCAACAAAATTTTATCGAAGTCAATTATTTAAGGATTGAACGGAATCCCAAATTATATGTAGTCAAAGGTAATTGAATGAATTTGTATTGTATAAGTAATTGTGACGCTTGTTTGTAAATAATAAACTTATAAGTCATTAATAGTTAACAACGATAATTATTTAAGTTACCTATTCATTTAGTTAGTCGAATTGAATTTGTGAACCAATTGAAATTGAAATGAAAGTTCATATATTAGTTGAGTGCATTATCTCTAACTGTTGCTTAATAATAATGTAAAGTTCATTTGATGTAATATAGTAAATTGACTGATAATGAAATTCTATTTAAAAATCCAATAATGAAATCCGTCAAATATTGAACAATTAAATTGTTTAAATTTAATATTTGGAATCTATTGAATTAATCGAATAACGGGAATTGAATAACTGTTTTAATGAAAATGGTTGTTCTATAATTTGAATTTGTTAAATTTTATAAGTTCGTTTAAATATTCCAAAAGATAGTGATTTAAGAATAATCAAATTTGTTTAAATTTAATATTATAAATGTTTGAATAATTAAATTCTGAATTTGATATGATTAATTTGATATTGAAATTTAATATATGAAAATAGAGTGAATAATTAAAATTTGATTTAATATGATTCAAATTGGTTTCCAAAGTGAATGTAAGTTATATCGGGATTATAATGGAGTTAATAAGATTTTAAAATTGGAATTTATTGGATAATTGAATAACGGGTTTAATATGATTAAAAATGATTTGTAAAATTTTATTTTATCATATTGGAGTTATAGTGATGTTATAGAACTTTTAAAACTGAATTTAAAATTTATTTGTGAAAATTGAATATTTTAATATTTAATTATCGATTGAAAAATAGCCCATTTTTGAACAGTCTCAGAATTGGACGAAACTAGTTCCATTGGATCCGTAATAGTTAGTTATTATCAGATTTCAATTTTCGTAGCAATCAGAGTTGTCGTTTGACCGTGGTAGCTCGAATCGCGTTGAAATTATTTTAATATTAATTTGGCGAGTTAAAATAGTCATTTTTCAAATTGTCTCAGATTTGACGAAACCAATTTCATCAGATCCTTAATGTGATATTATTGTAAGATTTCAAATTTCGTGTCAATCGGATTTACCGTTTGTCCGGGGCAAGCCAAAACGCCTAGAAAATCGTTTAATCGGATTAATTTAAAATCGATCGTTTATCGCCATAACTCGCACAGGCGATCGAATTAGCTTCTGAAACCTGTTCCATTGTGTCCGGAACGCGGGGTAAACCCTAGAAATGCCAGCCGGCACGTTTCGTTTGGAGATCGTTTGAAAAAGCATGTAAATTTTGGAACTAATAATAAAATAATATATAAAATCTTATATAAACATTTTTGCACAGTGAAACCCTATAGGGTTTTCGTGGCCGCCATTCTATTAGTTAATGGCCGAAAATGCTCGAATCTTCTTCCTTCCTTTTCTCCTAATCCATCGATCTTTGCGAGAAACTCTCAACTAGATTATCGTAGAGCTCAACAAGATCTTCTTATCCAACGGTAATGATCGTGAATGGAGCAAAGAATAGACGGCGATTGGAGCTGGAACGCGCCGCGTTCGCGCACGATTTCCAGGCCGTAGATGGGGCCGAGCTCCACCCCATGGCAGGCGCAGGTGGCTCTTGAGATGCTCTTCGATATGGCGTATCCCGATCGTCCTGGAAGTCGATGTATGGGTTGCGTGTATTAGGGCTAAACGGCGGCGATTGGGTTCGTGTACCACCTGTAAAGACCCGCAAATCCGTACTCCTTGAATATACACTAATCTCCATTGATTAATTCAAGATGAACAGAAATACGAATTCTCAATATTTAAGAAAAAGAAAAGAGGTAGAAGAGAGAAGAAGAAGATAGGAAATAGAGAAAAAGAAAATAGAACGGAACAGAAAAACAGCAGAACAATAACAGAATCTCACAATTCGCAGCGGAACAACATATAATGAATAAATGAATAATCTTTAAACAAAGAACTATATTAGTTATTACATTTCATACATTACATTTCATATCATCAGAGTGTACAACATCAACAACAAAAAACAGCGGAAAAGAAATACTATATACTAATAATACGCCATGCCATCCATCTTGCCTCCAGCAACTCCAGAATATCCAGAATATCCTGATAAACCTAACTCTTGACTGCCCGTGTGGAAATTGGTGGGCACCCAGAGTTTAGGAAGGAAAACAATAAACTCCGAGTCAGTCATGTGATTGGTATGAGAACTCAAAATAGTTTATTTATCTTTAAAATCAAAATAGAGGAATATTTTTAAAGTCAATTCGCAATGCTTTTTAAAAATGAGACTACCATAAGGCCTCCCGCACACACACAATGCAAACGCAGAATCGGAGGAGATTTCTCCTTATGATAGTCAAAGATGCTTGATACGCATTTAAAAGAACATTTGATATTATTACTAGTGCATAGTGTAGACAAAAATTCATTTCGAAAATAAAGATATAAATCTTAGCCAGCATAAACATTTCGAACTATGCCTACTATAGCTACCATCTAAACAGTGGTGACCACCATAAGTTAATGGCAGGTTCTACAACTAATACCGTACAAGGTTTCGTATTGGGAATTGGATTTCCAACGAATGATCAGGCCAAGGAACTTCCCATTGCCACATGAGAATGCCTCTGGATGGACGTCCCCGAGAACCAAACCGGATCTCTGCCAACACAAGGCCGGGTTACCCCTAACTGAGTAACAACTGACCGAATATGCCATCCCCCGGTCCTTTGGGACCTTTATCCGAGCGCTCGTAATCAATTCACACAATCATAAAGTGTTTTCAACATGAGTAAGTATTTGGGCTTCATACCGTGATACCACCCTTTTCCAGAAGGAAATGCACATACCCTAAAGGGCGCTACCCCTCATAACCTTGCTGCATCTTTCTTGTTTTGACCATTTCCGGGGTGTGAGGCTCGACGAAGTCTCGTCCACAAAAACATACTTTATACAAAAGCCATGCTTTGGGTCAACAAATGATCATAGAAATGATCACCAAGATAGACGATCAAACAAATGATCTTATCACAAATGATCAACACAATGATCATTTCACAGCAACACTCAGCATGTCACATTACCAAATTGGGAATATATTGCTGATAACCTTCAACTACATAACCTCTGAGCTCGTACGTCTCAGAGAAAGGTGTTAAGCTAAGATAATAAATTCTCCGCCACCAACAGAAATATATTTGAAAGAAATCGGCTTTATATCTCAATTTGTAATGTCAGACATACAATCCATACAAGTCTGTTCCAGGCTCGAACAGAACCGAAGGCACTTACAAAGAAGTCCTTGCAATCCGGATATTCACTAATCACGTCCGGACTTCCCATCACATAGGGAGTCTCTATATCGTAGCTACTCGGTGCAAAGACAATCGACGAGTTGTCCTTTCGCTTTCAAAAATATCCGGTCTTCAACACCGGTCATCAATGCTATCCATTACGTTGTATCACTATTCGGAATGGGTAATCCGAATAACGAGCGTAGTAATTTAAAAATAAGTGTAGCATCCAAATTCAAGCAATCACAACAAATACCTTTCAAAGGTAAATATTGATAGTCGGTTATTGAACTATCAATGGACATGCACACATCACCAGATTCCAAATAATTTTCCAAATTATTTATTTCCCAAAGATATCTTTACTAGATATATAGTTTTGACACTTCAAAAATAAATCAATATTTATTTTTAAACAACTTCCCTTTCCATTCATAAATTCCATAGTGAATTTATATTTCACAATATCCATGCATATACGATTTTAATTATTCATTTCAATTTATCTTCAAAAAGATAAATTCTCTAAATATTCACTTCATATTGGAAATCATTTCCATACTTATTTAATAAGTAATTCACAAATCCATTTATTTCCAACACTTGGAAAATATTCAATATACTTGAATCGAAATTAAGTATATATTTCATTCTTTAAGGTAAACATGCTCTTAAACATATTTATTTGGGCCAAAACGAATGTTGCGTAAAACATCGTTACGACGTCCCAAAATCACTAGTATAGGGATTCGAAATTAAAATAGATATATAAATCCCAATACTATACAAAACATTTCCTTTCGGAAATCATTTACTATAACAATAGTATTATAGTCCACCATTTCCTTCTATTTCTCGAAAACGTCTATTTCAACAATGAATGTTGAAATCTATGGTTTCGAATCTCAACACATTTTAAAACATCGTTAACTTGTTTTAATTCTATTTAAAACATCACATTCAAAACAATTTCTTTAACATATTATTCACTATTCAAAAACGTGAATATACTACGTTAACGAATTTCATCATTTCTATACATTTTATTTTAAAGGATTATTCACCGTCTAAAACGTGAATATAACTCGATAAATAAGTTATACAATTAACTTATCAAAATAAGTCGTTTGTGAATTTATAAAATAACGTTTATAAATTCCATTTCTATTTATTTATAACAACTTCCTTTTACGAATTCCCTTTATTAACCTATTCGATTTATAACTCAATTATATACCAAAGGTTCACATTATAAGTTAAATACTTATAATTCATTTGTTTGCAAAAATCGTTCCTTTGAACTTCACAAGATATAAATCTTATAACTTATAAGATTGTTTATTTATCCAAAATCCATTCTTTTAATAACTTTATAAATTTTATAAACCTACTGTTTATAAAATTTCATTTATAACTTCACCGTTTATAATTCTATAAATTTCATTCATTTATGAATTTCATTCACAATTCATTCTAACACTTATAAAAACTGGTTTTATAACTCAAATATTTTTAATTTACAAATTATCAATTTATAAATCTTTTATATAAATCAATTTATACTATTATTCTTTTAAAACATCTTTAATCTCCTTTATAATTTCACCATTTTGATTTATAAAAAAATCAAATTTTATAAATCCTATATTTAAACTTTTCACAATAAATTCAGAAATCCCGTTTTAACTATTTTATAAAATCATTAACCCCATATTTTCAAAAATCAACTTTTTAACTATTTTTCTCAAAAATCATAATTCCTATAACTTTAAAATTATAACGTTTATTTATAATAGATCAATTCCAAAAATATTTATAAACGTATACTTTCAAAAATCACTTTGAAATCATTTTAAAATTCAAAATTTGGTCCAATGATGCTACATACCAAATAGTCAATCACGACAACAACGATATCATATATCGATATAATAATCCATCAAATATCAAAATATCTGAAATCAAATAAAAACTGTTGAGGAATCCAGTTGGATCCCTCCAACCTGTTTTCCTGCATCCACAAACATTAGCACAATACCAATTCCGCTCCAGTACGGAATTATCGCGGTATATGGGATTTAAAATATTATCCGCTTAATAGACGGCGCAATAGGGTCTCATCCGCTATACAAATGCGGGAAATCAATAACTCCAATATATACATATGCCAATATATATATATATATATTGCTATTATATATAATACCAATTTCATTGTTTATGAAATATTCGCGGTATATGTTTTTAATAAATAACATCCGCTTACTAACGGCGCATAATGTCTATTTTAACAATCAATAGATAACAATCATCATTCAAACATGCATTCAAATATTTTAAATCTAACTATTTAAAATAAAAATCGAAACTATTCGATTGAGTGAGAAGTTCTCACCTTGATTTCAATTCCGTTTTAGCGATTTATTTCGAATAAAATTAAACAGACGTTTAATTTTACCCGAAATTTTCACTATCTCCAAATGACTCCAATCCAATTCCATAGTGTAGTGCTCGTCCATACGATTCCAACGCAACTGGTTTCGCGCGTTTTCGACCTCGTATGAAAAAGTTATGGATTTTACAAGTTTATACGAATTTTTATAACTAAATTACAACATATTATTTTTAATTTTCAACCTCCATAATATCATAGCCGTAGGATCCTGTGACTTTGCATCTGGGCCACACCCCCCTACCCCTTTCTTCTTCGTTCTCTTCTACAGTCCATTGCCGCATATACATAACCCATTAGTCGAAACTAGGGTTCCATATTTCCATTACCTCAAGCATCGAAACTCCATCACTCCACCACCAAATCGAAGGCCTATGCGAACTCCAACTTCACCACGAAAATCACTAAGCTCGGTCAAGCCCCCAGCACGAAAATCGAGGCCGAACGGCCACACTTCCAACTCGACTTGCCACCAATCCACAACTCCAAACACGATCTCCACCGTTGGATGTATCAATCACACTGCCCTCTATAACTTTCATGTAGAAAGTTTTTCGAATTAATGAACAGATTTGAAGAAATTTGAGGAGATAGACAGGAAGTTTTCGGCCTTCGGTTTATCACTGGTGGCGGCTATAGAATTAGGGTTTTAGTTTATTTATTTTTTTCTTGTGAATTGAGCCCTATTTATAGAAATTTTTTGAACACTATTCATCCGGGAATTCCAAACTCCGATTCACGCACCATAACCAGCGTTTCTAAGGTTTACCCCGCGTTCCGGACACAATGGAACAGGTTTCGGAAGCTAATTCGGTCATCTGTGCGAGTTATGGCAATAAACGTTCAATTTAAATTAAACCGATTTAAGTGATTTTCTACGCATTTTAATTTGTACCGGACAAACGGTAAATCCGATTAACACGAAATTTTAAACCTTACAATAATATCGCATTACAGATCCAATGAAACTGGTTTTGTCAAAATCCGAGATTTTTGAAAAATGGCTATTTTAACTCGCCAAATTAATATTAAAAATAATTCGATGCGTTTCGAGCTGCCACGATCAAACGATAACTCCGATTGCTACAAAAATTGAAATCCGGTAATAACTAACTATTACGGATCTAATGGAACTAGTTTCGTCCAATTCTGAGACTGTTCGAAAATTGACTAATTTCACTAGTCGATTTAAAATTAAAATATTCAATTTTCACAAATTAACTTTTAATTCGATTTTAAAAGTTCTAAAATATCATTCTAACTTCAATATGATAAAATAAAATTTTACAAATCGTTTTCAATCATATTTTACCCAAATTTCAATTATTTCCATAATTTAACATATTAAATTATCGATTTAATTATTTAATTAAATCCAATTATTCAAAATAAAATTTATTCGACTTATAAATTCACTTATTAATATTTAAAATTAATTAAATATTCAAATTTTAATTACTAAAAATCCTGGGTCGTTACATCTACTGGGAAGCGTACGTGTTTTCACGCGTGAGGAAGAAGGGGGAGGGGGTGCGGCCCAGATCTGCTATGCAAGGAACGAGCGGCTGTGATGGAGTCTGGGTTGAAATGTAAATTAAATTTGTAAATATTTATATTATAATTCATGTAACTTTAAAACTATGTAACTTTTTCGTATGAGGTTGAAAAATTACGAATCAAATTGCGTTGGAACAGTATGGACGAGCACTACGCTATGGAATTGGATTGGAGTCGTTTGGAGCAAGTGAAAATTTTGGGTAAAATTAAACGCTCGTTTAATTTTATTCGAAATAAACCGTCGGAACTGCATTGAAATCAAGGTGAGTGTTTTATAACGCTCACAACGTACTAAATATCTTTATGCTAGTTAAATTTGATATTATGAAGTGTTATGAATTTTGTTTGTCGTTGTTTGATAAAATTTAGTTGTCATTACGATTATCATTTGAATTAACCGTAAAAATTTAATTGACAGTTAAATTTGAAATTTAAATTGAAGTTGAATTGCGATTTAATTACCTGACATCGATAACTATGAAATTGCAATGAATTGTATTGCCTATTGGATGATGTATTTCGATGGATGCTATTGGTTGATATTTGAATGTTTGGATGTTTATTTGCTTATATATATCCTGTTATGCATACATATGATACTGTGATTTAATTTAAGTGATATATATTCATCCCTGACATTTAATTGAAATAAATAATTACTTGGCCATAGGATAGAAAATTATATATGGACACCGAATTGGCTAAATTAATAATTTTTGAAATCGTCGATTTGAAATTTATTTAAATGTTTGATTTAAAAGTTATAAATAGAAATCGATTTATAGAAATTGAATTCATCGAAAAATTGAGTTTGGAATGTTGAAAAAAATTTTGGTTAAAGGAATTTTGTTAAATAATTAAGTTGGGACTTTGAAAATTGAAAATTGGATATGATTGAATGTCGAAAATTGATTGGTTTAAAGATTTAACCTTAATTCGAGCTTTGAATATTACTAAGTAAGAGTGATATAAAAATGATATTTTGAAATCGAGTTTGGAATTGAATCATATTTGGGATTTGGATTTAAACTTGAATATTGTTGGAAATTTTGTTAAGTGTTATAAATTGATATTTTGAAAAATCAAGCTAAAAATCGATATAAATTGAATAAATTGAAGACGAATGTAAAATTGAATTAATTTGAAGTCAAAGTTGACATTGATTTGAATCGAAATCGAAATTGAATCGGTAGAATGGAAATTGAAATTGATTTGAATTGGGAAGTTATAATTGAAATGGATTGGTTTTGAAGCTGTTTTATTTTGTTTCCAAATTAGTCGGTTATATAAACCATTTTGAATACTTAACTATTTTAATCTATTTTAAATCTACTTAACCCAATTTAAATTAATTTAAACTAATTTATCTATTTCAAGTCCGTTGTAAGATTTTAAGTATTTTAACTATATTAAATTTTTTTTTTAAAAAGCTACTTTTAAACTACTTAAAACTATTTTCTAAAATTCTAAGCTGGTTAATAAGGTGAAATGTTTATATTTAAATATTGATTTTAAATACGAATTGGGTTAAATGAAGTTGCAACCTAAATTGAAATTCGAAATGATTTTGAAATCGGAATGAGATATTGATCCGAAAAATGATTTTTGAAACGGAATCTTACATTTGAAAGGATACGATGATATTTGAAATGGATTTGATTTTGGAAGCGAATATGATATTTTGATATCAATTATGAATCGATTTGAAATGTAAAAGAGCCAACGGTGTAATAATACGTAGTTATTAAAGAGACCGGGTTCGGATATGGACATACTCTCTGTCGATACCGAAAACCACTTTAATAACTATCATACGCGGAGTGTTGATCCAGAATGAAGTGGATGGTTTGGTGAACGCGTTGACTGAAGAAAGAGAACGATATTGGATGACCCCTGACATGACTAAAACAGGAGCCGCGCCGGGCCATTGAGGTTCGCCACCTCTAGCGGACACACTTCTTCGATACCATATCTATTGCATTTGTGATGCGATTTGGGTGCACCCCTTGATTTGGGTGTGTTGTTTCGTGGTGTTGGGGTAGCTGCTGGCTATGCTCAACATCAGTCCGGATCACGCAACTACTAGTATCCTAGTTGGTATCGCCTCATGTACCTTGTCATACTGATTATCCTATTCGCTACCACTACGTTATGTTTTATGTTATACCTATTGGGTACCCTCTGATAACCACCAGTTTACAGTGGGACTTACGGTGCTGTATAGACTATGGCTTTATAAAAATGTGTTAAGGGGGATTATGGTAACACCTTAACGCTATTTTGATACTTTATATTACTGATAGACATTATCTACTTACCGTATATTACTACATAGTAGATAGTTTAACGGATCCTTAGAAGATGGAAAATCCCGTAACATCTCTTGAGTTATTGCACGCACGTTGACACTGGATATGAGATGTCAAACCCCGTAAACATCTCTGACGTCGTTACACTCATATTATTTACGATTGATTTAACTTTCATAAGGATATTGTAGTCCTGACTCGAGTGTTTTGTCTTTTCATTACGCTCGGGTCAGTCCTGAGTTTTTTCAGATTTTTGAAGATCTATTCTGGAGGATGAAGACGAAGATTTGGTATAATATTACTATTATTACCCTTGCATCATGCTATCTGCTACATTATTTTAATTGTTCTGTTGTATATGTATAACTCTGATAAATGTTGTATAAATAATTGTCAAAGTATAGTAAACAACTTCATGAACTGTTTATTTGACTATTATATTTTATCGTTCCGCTGCGAAATTCTGTGTTGTTTCTTTTCCTTTATTGCTCTTTCTTTTCTTTTCTTATTTACCCCAATAACCATCTGCCCTTTTTGAATGGTTTGGAATCGGCACGAGTATTTGATCGTCGGTTTAAACCGTTCAAAAAGGCGGGTCGTTACAGTTGGTATCAAAGCTTTGGTTTAGCGATAAACCTTGGCTCTAGTGGGGAATAACTCATTGAAATAGAGGTAAACTATATGAATGAGTTGAGTGTATATGAGAGAGCGTACTTGTTATTTGATATAAAATAGTTTTATATTGTGTTAACTTTGTTCCGTTGAGTATTTATTAATTCTGGTCGATACTTGGGACGCCAAGGCGTCGATAGGAATTTCTAAACACTCGAATAGGACAAACCAACACAATATCGTTTTGGAATATATTTTATATAAAAGAATTATTCGAATATTTATTCATTTTGATTGAATTTATTGTTAGGAGATGATAATATTAGATTATTATCGTTATTGTTTGATCAGTCAATATTTACAACAATTGATTAAATAACAATGGATTTAGGAAAATGAAATCTTGTAAACATAATTGATATTGAATATAAATGAATTTTAACTTGGATTTGGAAATTTAAATTCCGGTGATTGAAATTGACTTACACGAATTTGAAAAATATAATATGAGTATTATATGATAGTATAATTGAGTTGAAATGGTTTTCGAAGGATTTTTTTTTGATAAGTGTTATATTACCTACTCTTGACGCTAGAAAATGATTTCGGTGATGAGTGCACGCATCATCGGCGTTTATTTTCGAGAGTCCGAGTGGGGAGACCACTTAATAGCTTGTCTAAACTTTGTTTTGATTCAAATTTATTTTATTTTATATTCTCTATAGTATGATTTGATATATAAATAAGTATATATTATTTCAAAACTGGATTTGAAATGAAACCGGGATTGAAATTCTTAAGTCCTTTAATAATTAATGTTTTTTTTAAATGATTGAAATGAATTTAGACTTGAATCATTAAGGAACTTCTGAATTGGGAAATGAGAAATGAACCTAAGAGCTAAGAGAAAATATCAATTGAAGTAGAAATCCTTAGAATTAGGAAATTATGAACTTAAAATAAAATTGAAACTGTAAAACTCGCATAGTATTAAATTTCATTCTATAGCCTAGATATAACTTACCAAAATATTTAAGAAGTTCAAAAATGTATATGAATTGTTAATTGGATAATATACAAGTATAGGTTTGAATAATGAAATATGCATTTAATTAATGGTTTGCAAATATAAATAAAATTGTTAGTAAATAACTGGAATTTAAATTAACATTTAAAGTGATTCACAATTATGTTAATATAAAATGGAAATACTATATGTGAATGTAAATGTGAAATTAAATTATAGTGAAATTTAAGTAATGACTTAAGAATTAATTAATTGAAAATTCAACTTTAAATGAAAAGAAGTTGTATGTTGTTTAACTACATTCTATTTGCATAACTATAACTTACCAAATACTTAGAAGGTTTAAAATGCTAATAAGGATAAGTAGAGAAATAATATACCAGTGTGAGAGTGAATAATAAAATGTGAAGATCTTTTGATAGTTGTAAATATAAAAGAAATTTAAGCTGTAAAATGAATAATATATATAAGTGAATGAATATAATTTAAAATTAATGAAATATAAAATTGGTAAATGGAAACTAATTAAATTTGAATATAATTAAATGTCAATAAACTTGGAAGTGTATGAAATTAAAATTGACTTGGAGATGTATAATTGATTTAGTGTAGATTGTGGGATGGATGTTAATGTTTGATATGCATTGGTTGTTAGATGGATGAAAATTGGTTAAGAAGAATTCATTAGTGTTAATGGAATTGAATAAACATAATAAAATTTTAAAATAATTAAATTAAAATTTGAAGCAAAGTGAAATTAAATTTAATTGAATTCAATTTAAATTGAAGCAAATTGACTTGAATTTAAAATGTGAATGAAACAAACTTGAATAAATCGGAAACAAATTGAATGTAAACCTATTGCATGGATGAATAAGAAAATAAATGACTTTGTGTTTATGATTGTTCTTTAGAAAATTTGAAGTTTGATGGTTTGTACTTTGAAATAATAAAAGCAAATTTTGGAAAAAATCCAAAATTGTCCAATATATGCTGGAACGAAAACAACCATAACTTTTAAATGGCTGAATGGAATTCGACGATCTTGGACTTTTCGAAAAGCTTAGTAACTATAGAACAAATTTTTTCTAGATAACTTGAGAAAATTCCTTCGTCTACTAGGTTAAAAACTTGAATGTTACTCGCTGTCCTGTGTAAAAATAAGTAAAATCAGTAGTATACACCCTTAGTATTTTCGCCATATCTTTTGTCTGATTTATCAGATTTTGATGATCTTGCACTGTCTGGAAAGCAAAGAACTTAAGCTAAAACTTTTGTTTTAAGTGTTTTTTTTTAAAGTCGTTTAGAAGGTCGAAAACGTGGGTGAACGTTGCTGACCTCCGCAATTCATTGCCCAGGCTGAGGCGTATTCTCTAAGTAAAACGGCCACAAATTTTGAACATATGGTCCGAATTCGATGATTTTGGACATTACGGAAAGCCTGAGATGAATGCAACAACTTTCGTTTAGATTCTATTACCGAATTTTATCGTTTAGTTGACCTAAAACTAGGATTTGTTTGCTGTCCTAAAATTGGAATCTCAGTTTTGAAGCTAAATATGTTATAGATATGTTGTGTAGGCTAAGTATATCGATCCATCTTTATATGCATGGTTCTAACTTAGTTATTGAGTGTTTAGTAGGTGCGGATTTCACTTGCTTCGCATTTGGAGCTCGCTTTCGCGCTATATTAGCCGTATATGCTCGCTAACAATATATAAGGTACATATCTCGGATTACATACCGTACTTTTACACTTTTTCCCTGTGGGATGCCTCATCATTTGATGAGATGTATATTTGTGATATATATACTGTCATTTTTTTTTCGATCGAGCCGCGCAAAGGAGACTCTGCCGAAATTTTCCGTAAAATCCGGGTGTTAGAAAATTTTTCAAGTTTTAATTTTTTTTTAACTTGTTTTGATAACTAACTTTAAAGTTAGAAAACCGTTCGGAGGAACTTAGTGGAAGCGTAGTTATGACTTTATAAATGGAATTTCATTGTTTTATAAGTTGGTAACTTTGAATAAAATATATCTAATGTTGAATTCTAAACTTAGTTCCTTTTCCCTTCTTTTCCTTTTCGGGGACGAAAAGTTTTGAGTGGGGGAGAGTGTAAAGACCCGTAAATTTTCGAAAATTAAAATAACTAATTTAATAAGATTTCGTGATTTAGTGTTAGAAAAAAATTATAAGTCGTTTGGAATAATAAGAACTAGAATGAAATGCAACAAAATTTTATCTAAGTTGATTATTTAAGAATTGAACGGAATCCCAAATCAATCGAAATGATATGTAGTCAAAGGTAATTGAATGAATTTGTATTGTATAAGTAATTGTGACGCTTGTTTGTAAATAATAAACTTATAAGTAATTAATAGTTAACAGCGATAATTATTTAAGTTACCTATTCATTTAGTTAGTCGAATTGAATTTGTGAACCAATTGAAATTGAAATGAAAGTTCATATATTAGTTGAGTGCATTATCTCTAACTGTTGCTTAATAATAATGTAAAGTTCATTTGATGTAATATAGTAAATTGACTGATAATGAAATTCTATTTAAAAATCCAATAATGAAATCCGTCAAATATTGAACAATTAAATTGTTTAAATTTAATATTTGGAATCTATTGAATTAATCGAATAACGGGAATTGAATAACTGTTTTAATGAAAATGGTTGTTCTATAATTTGAATTTGTTAAATTTTATAAGTTCGTTTAAATATTCCAAAAGATAGTGATTTAAGAATAATCAAATTTGTTTAAATTTAATATTATAAATGTTTGAATAATTAAATTCTGAATTTGATATGATTAATTTGATATTGAAATTTAATATATGAAAATAGCGTGAATAATTAAAATTTGATTTAATATGATTCAAATTGGTTTCCAAAGTGAATGTAAGTTATATCGGGATTATAATGGAGTTAATAAGATTTTAAAATTGCAATTTATTGGATAATTGAATAACGGGTTTAATATGATTAAAAATGATTTGTAAAATTTTATTTTATCATATTGGAGTTATAGTGATGTTATAGAACTTTTAAAACTGAATTTAAAATTTATTTGTGAAAATTGAATATTTTAATATTTAATTATCGATTGAAAAATAGCCCATTTTTGAACAGTCTCAGAATTGGACGAAACTAGTTCCATTGGATCCGTAATTGTTAGTTATTATCGGATTTCAATTTTCGTAGCAATCGGAGTTGTCGTTTGACCGTGGCAGCTCGAAACGCGTTGAAATTATTTTAATATTAATTTGGCGAGTTAAAATAGTCATTTTTCAAACGGTCTTGGATTTTGAAAAAACTAGTTTCATCAGATCCGTAATGTAATATTATTGTAAGATTTCAAATTTCATGTCAATCGGATTTATCGTTTATCCGGGGCAAGCCAAAACGCCTAGAAAATCGTTGAATCGGTTTAATTTAAAATCGATCGTTTATCGCCATAACTCGCACAGACGATCGAATTAGCTTCCGAAACCTGATCCATTGTGTCCGGAACGCGGGGTAAACCCTTGAAACGCCAGCCGGCACATTTCCTTTGGAGATCGTTTGAAAAAGCATGTAAATTTTGGAACTAATAATAAAATAATATATAAAATTTTATATAAACATTTTTGCACAGTGAAACCCTATAGGGTTTTCGTGGCCGCCGTTCTATTAGTTAATGGCCGAAAATGCTCGAATCTTCTTCCTTCCTTTTCTCCTAATCCATCGATCTTTGCGAGAAACTCTCAACTAGATTATCGTAGAGCTCAACAAGATATTCTTATCCAACGGTAATGATCGTGAATGGAGCAAAGAATAGACGGCGATTGGAGCTGGAACGCGCCGCGTTCGCGCACGATTTCCAGGCCGTAGATGGGGCCGAGCTCCACCCTATGGCAGGCGCAGGTGGCTCTTGAGATGCTCTTCGATATGGCGTATCCCGATCGTCCTGGAAGTCGATGTATGGGTTGCGTGTATTAGGGCTAAACAACGGCGATTAGGTTCGTGTACTGGGAAGCGTACGCGTTTTCACGCGTGAGGAAGAAGGGGGAGGGGGTGCGGCCCAGATCTTCTATGCAAGGAACGAGCAGCTGTGATGGAGTCTGGGTTGAAATGTAAATTAAATTTGTAAATATTTATATTATAATTCGTGTAACTTTAAAACTATGTAACTTTTTCGTACGAGGTCGAAAAATTACGAATCAAATTGCGTTGGAACCGTATGGACGAGCACTACGCTATGGAATTGGATTGGAGTCGTTTGGAGCAAGTAAAAATTTCAGGTAAAATTAAACGTCCGTTTAATTTTATTCGAAATAAACCGCCGGAACTGCATTGAAATCAAGGTGAGTGTTTTATAACGCTCACAACGTACTAAATATCTTTATGCTAGTTAAATTTGATATTATGAAGTGTTATGAATTTTGTTTGTCGTTGTTTGATAAAATTTAGTTGTCATTTAGATTATCATTTGAATTAACCGTAAAAATTTAATTGACAGTTAAATTTGAAATTTAAATTGAAGTTGAACTGCAATTTAATTACCTGACATCGATAACTATGAAATTGCAATGAATTGTATTGCCTATTGGATGATGTATTTCGATGGATGCTATTGGTTGATATTTGAATGTTCGGATGTTTATTTGCTTATATATATATATATATATATATATATATATATCCTGTTATGCATACATATGATACTGTGATTTAATTTAAGTGATATATATTCATCCCTGACATTTAATTGAAATAAATAATTACTTGGCCATAGGATAGAAAATTATATACGGACACCGAATTGGCTAAATTAATAATTTTTGAAATCGTCGATTTGAAATTTATTTAAATGTTTGATTTAAAAGTTATAAATAGAAATCGATTTATAGAAATTGAATTCATCGAAAAATTGAGTTTGGAATGTTGAAATAAATTTGGTTAAAGGAATTTTGTTAAATAATTAAGTTGAGACTTTGAAATTTGAAAATTGGATATGATTGAATGTCGAAAATTGATTTGTTTAAAGATTTAACCTTAATTCGAGCTTTGAATATTACTAAGTAAGAGTGATATAAAAATGATATTTTGAAATCAAGTTTGGAATTGAATCATATTTGGGATTTGGATTTAAACTTGAATATTGTTGGAAATTTTGTTAAGTGTTATAAATTGATATTTTGGAAAATCAAGCTAAAAATCGATATAAATTGAAATTGAATAAATTGAAGGCGAATGAAAAATTGAATTAATTTGAAGTCAAAGTTGACATTGATTTGAATCGAAATCGAAATTGAATCGGTAGAATGGAAATTGAAATTGATTTGAATTGGGAAGTTATAATTGAAATGGATTGGTTTTGAAGCCGTTTTATTTTGTTTCAAAATTAGTCGGTTATATAAACCATTTTGAATACTTAACTATTTTAATCTATTTTAAATCTACTTAACCCAATTTAAATTAATTTAAACTAGTTTATCTATTTCAAGTCCATTGTAAGATTTTAAGTATTTTAACTATATTAATTTTTTTTTAAAAAAAACTACTTTTAAACTACTTAAAACTATTTTCTTAAATTCTAAGCTGGTCAATAAGGTGAAATGTTTATACTTAAATCTTGAATTTAAATACGAATTGGGTTAAATGAAGTTGCAACCTAAATTGAAATTCGAAATGATTTTGAAATCGGAATGAGATATTGATGCGAAAAATGATTTTTGAAACGGAATCTTACATTTGAAAGGATACGATGATATTTGAAATGGATTTTGGAAGCGAATATGATATTTTTGTAACGACCCAGAATTTTTGATAATTAAAATTTGAATATTTAATTAATTTTAAATATTAATAAGTGAATTTTTAAGTCAAATAAATTTTTATTTGAATTTTTGGATTTAATTGGATAATTTAATCGATAATTTAATACGTTAAATTATGGAAATAATTGAAAATTTGAGTTAAATATGATTGAAAATGATTTGTAAAATTTTATTTTATCATATGGAAGTTAGAATGATATTTTAGAACTTTTAAAATCGAATTAAAAGTTAATTTGTGAAAATTGAATATTTTAATATTAAAATCGACTAGTGAAAATAGCCAATTGTTGAACAGTCTCAGAATTGAACGAAACCAGTTCCATTGGATCTGTAATAGTTAGTTATTACCGGATTTCAATTTTCGTGTCAATCGGAGTTATCGTTTGATCGTAGCAGCTCGAAACGCATCGATTTATTTTTAATTTAAATTTGGCGAGCTAAAATAGCCATTTTTCAAAAAGTCTCGGATTTCGACGAAACCAGTTTCATCGGATCCGTAATGTGATATTATTGTAAGGTTTCAAATTTCGTGTCAATTGGATTTACCGTTTGTCCGGTACAAATTAAAACGCCTAGAAAATCGTTTAAATCGGTTTAATTTAAATTGAGCGTTTATAGCCATAACTCGCACAGATGTCCGAATTAGCTTCCGAAACCTGTTCCATTGTGTCCGGAACGCGGGGTAAACCCTAGAAACGCTGGTTACGGCGCGTAAATCGGAGTTCGGAATTTCCGGATGAATAGTGTTCGATTTTTCTCTATAAATACACACCATCCTCTTCATAAATTAAAAAAAAATAATAATAATAAACAAACAAAACCCTAGCCGCCACTACCCCCTGAACGGCCAGAAATGCTCCCATCTTCATCCCCAAATTTCTCCAAATCCGTTCATTAATTCAAGAAACTTTCTAAATGAAAGTTGTAGAGCACAACACGATCTTTAATATCAACGGTCAAGATCGCGAATGGCTTCACGAATCAACGGGAATTTGTGTTCAAAGGGCTGTAGTTCGGCCTCGAACTGCGTGCTACAGGGATGGCCGAGTATCAAGCCACTTGGGCCGAGCATGAGGTGGAGCGAGGCGGTTCGAATGAGGGGTGTGTGATGAAGTTTACTCGAGCGAGGAGGGAGCAAGAATTAACCCTAGTTTTGGGCTTAGTGGGTTCATGTGCGTGCATAAGCTGGAGAGGGAGTGAACGTGGGGGAGAAGAGGGAAGGGTGCGGCCTGATGTAGTTTGCCTTAGATCCAAGGGCCATGATTAATGATAGGTTGGAAATTAATTATGAAATGTTGTAATTAGCTATATATAAATCGTGTAATCTTTAAAACTGCATAACTTTTTCATACGAGGTCGAAAACGCGCGAAACCAGTTGCGTTGGAATCGTATGGACGAGCACTACGCGATGGAGTTGGTTTGGAGTCGTTTGGAGTTAGTGAGAATTTTGGGTAAAATTAAACGTCCGTTTAATTTTATTCGAAATAAAAGCTGAAACGGAAATTAAAATCAAGGTGAGAACTTCTCACTCAATCGAATTAGTTTCGATTTTATTTTAAATAGTTAGATTTAAAATATTTGAATGCATGTTTGAATGTTGATTAATATCTATTGATTGTTAAAATAGACATTATACGCTGTTAGTAAGCGGATGTTATTTATTAAAAACATATACCGCGAATATTTCATAAACAGTGAAATTGGTATTATATATAATATCAATATATATATATATTGGCATATGTATATATTGGAGTTATTGATTTCCCGCATTTTTTGTTTAGCGGATGAGACCCTATTGCGCCGTTATTAAGTGGATAATATTTAATAAGAACATATACCGCGATAATTTCGTACTGGAGCGAAATTGGTATTGTGCTAATGTTTTTGGATGCAGGAAAACAGGTTGGAGGGATCCAACTGGATTCCTCAACAGTATTTATTTGATTTCAGATATATTGATATTTGATGGATTATCATATTGATACATGATATCGTTGTTGTCGTGATTGACTATTTGGTATGTAGCATCATTGGACCCAAGTTTTGGAATTTTAAAATGATTATAAAGTGATTTTTGAAAATATACTATATTTTTGGAATTGATCCATTTTAAATAAATAAACGTTATAATTTTCAAAATTATAAAGTTATGATTTTGTGAGAATATAGTTAAAAGCTGATTTTTGAGAAATATGGATTTATGATTTTATAAAAATAGTTTAAATTGGATTTTTGAATCTATTATGAAAAGATTAAAAATAGGATTTATAAAATTTAATTATTTTATAAATCAATAGAATGGTGAAATTATAAAGGAATTTAAAGACGTTTTAAAAGAATAATATAAATTGATTTATATTAAGAGATTTATAAATGGATATTTATAAATTGAGATATAGACATTATAAAACGAGTTTTTATAAGTGTTTGAATGAAGTGAAAATGAATTTCATTAAAGAATGAAATTAATAGAATTATAAACGGTGAAGTTATAAATGGAATTTTATAAACAGTAGGTTTATAAAATTTGTAAAGTTATTAAAAGAATAGACTTGGGTAAATAATTGAATCTCATAAGTTATAAGATTTATAATTATGAAATTCTAAAGAACGATTTTGTAAAATAATCGTTTTATAAGTAATTAACTTATAATATGAACTTGTAGTTTATAATTTAGTTATAAACTGGAATAGGTTAATAAAAGAATTTATAAAAAGGAAGTTTTTATAAATAAATAGAAATGGAATTTATAAACGTTGTTTTATAAATCCGCAAACAACTTATTTTGATAAGTTAATTGTCATAACTTATTTAATGGAGTTATATTCACATTTTTGAATAGTGAATAATCCTTTGAATTGAAATGAATAAAAGGATGAAATTTGTTAATGAAGTTTATTCACGTTTTTGAATAGTGAATAACACGTTAAAGAAATTGTTTTAGATTTGGTGTTTTAAACAGAATTAAAACGATCTAACGATGTTTTAAAAGATGTTGAGATTCGAAACCATAGATTTCAACATTTATTGTTGAAATAGACGTTTTCGAGAAATAAAAGGAAATGATGGACTATAACACTGTTGTTATAGTAAATAATTTCCGAAAGGAAACGTTTTGAATAGTATTGGGATTTATATATCTATTTTAATTTCGAATCCCTATACTAGTGATTTTGGGTTGTCGTAACGATGTTTTACGTAACATTCGTTTTGGCCCAAATAAATATGTTTAAGTGAATGATTTCCTTAAAGAATGAAATATATACTTAATTCGATTTAAGTATATTGAATATTTTCTAAGTGTTGAAAATAAATAAAATTTGTGAATTACTTATGAATAAATAAGTATGGAAATGTTTTCCAATATGAAGTGAATAATTAGAATTTATCTTTTTTGAAGATAAATTGAAATAAATAATTGAAATCGTATATGCATGAATATTTTGGAATATAATTTCACTAAGGAATTTATAAAAGAAAGTGGAATTTGTTAAAAATAAATATTGATTTATTTTTGAAGTGTTGAAATTTTATATCTTGTAAAGATATTTTGGAAGATAAATAATTTGGAAAATTATTTGGAATCTGGTGATGTGTGCATATCCATTGATAGTTCAATAACCGACTGTCAATATTTTCCCTTTGAATGGGTAATTGATGTGATTTGTTTGAATGTGAATGCTACACTTATTTTTGAATAAGCGCTCACTATTCGGGTTAACCGGGAAAGGACCATGGGGTCGTATAACCCATTCCGAATATGTGATACGTCGTTATAAATTGCATTTGAAGATCGGTGTTGAAGACCGAGTATTTGTGAAAGCGATAGGATGACCTATCGATTGTCTCTGCACTGGGTAGCTCCTGGTATAGAGATCTCCTAAGTGATGGGAAATTCGATCGGGATTGTGAATACCCGTATTGCAAGGGCTTCGTAAGAAGTGCCTTCGGTTTTGTTCGAGCCCGGAACAGACTTGTATGGATTGTATGTCTGACATTACAAGTTGAGATATAAAGCCGATTTCTTTCAAATATATTTCTGTTGGTGGCGGAGAATTTATTCTTTTAGCTTAACACCCTTCTCTGAGACGTACGTGCTCAGAGGTTATATAGTTGAATGTTATCAGCGATATATTCCCAGTTTGGTAATGTGATATGCTGAGTGATGCTGAAATGATCATTGTGTTGATTATTTGTGATAGGATCGTTTATTTGATCGTCTATCCTTGTGATCATTGTGTTGATGACCCAAAGCATGGCTTTTGTATAAAGTATGTTTTTGTGGACGTGAATTCGTCGAGCCTCACACCCCGTGAATGGTCAAAACAGGAAAGAAGCAGCAAGGTTATGAGGGGTAGCACCCTTTAGGATGTGTCCATTTCCTTCTGGAAAAGGGTGGTATCATGGTATGGAGCCCAGATACTTACTCATGTTGAAAACACTTTGTTATGATTGTGTGAATTGATTACGAGCGCTCGGTGATAAAGGTCCCAAAGGACCGGGGGATGGCATATTCGGTCAGTTGTTACTCAGTTAGGGGTAACCCGGCCTTGTGTTGGTAGAGATCCGGTTTGGTTCTCGGGGATGTCCATCCAGAGGCATTCTCATGTGGCAATGGGAAGTCCCTTGGCCTGATCATTCGTTGGAAATCCAATTCCCAATACGAAACTTGTACGGTTTTAGTTGTAGAACCTGCCATCTAATATGGTAGCTATTAGTAGGCATAACATAATGGTACCTATGCTGGCTAAGATTTATATTCTACTTTCGAAATGAATTTTTCCTACACTATGCACTAATAATAATATCAAATGCTCTTTTTAAATGCGTATCAAGCATGTTTGACTATCATAAGGAGAAATCTTCTCCAAGTCTGCGTTTGCATTGTGTGTGTGGCAGGAGGTCTTATGGTAGTCTCATTTTTAAAAGCATTGCGAATTGAATTTAAAAATATTCTTCTATTTTGATTTTAAAGATAAATAAACTGTTTTGAGTTCTCACACCAGTCACATGACTGACTTGGAGTTTATTGTTTTCCTTCCTAAACTCTGGGTGCCCACCAATTTCCACACGGGCAGTCAAGAGTAAGGTATATCAGGATATTCTGGATATTCTGGAGTTGCTGGAGGCAAGCTGGATGGCATGGCATATTACTTATATAGTATTTCTTTTTCCGCTGCACTGTTTGTTGTTGTTGTACACTCTGATGATATGATGTAATGAAATGTATAAAATGTAATAACTGATGTAGTTCTTTGTTTAAAGATTATTCATTTATTATTATATGTTGTTCCGCTGCGAATTGTGAGATTCTGATGTTGTTCTGTTGTTTTCTGTTCCGTCCTATTTTCTTTCTATTTTATTCCGTTCTATTTTCTTTCTATTCTCTTTTTCTTCTATCTTAAAATTTTCTGTTCTCTTTTCTATTTTCTCTTCTTCCTATTTTCTGTTTTCTTCTCTATCTTTTCCCTCTATTTTCTCTCTTCTTTCTTCTTCCTTTTTCTTAAATTCTTTTTAAAACCCATAACATTCCGGTTTTTGACCTTCGAATTCTCGGCAGTCGATAAAGTGAGTATCGATGTTGAATTTTCGAAAGTCGAAAATCTTCGGGGCGTTACATCTGGTATCAGAGCTTATGGTTAAGCGACAACCATGGTTCTGTTGGGTATTACTCGTTAGAGATAGAGTCAGCAGTACTCTAGAATGAGTTTGAGTGTAATAATAGCTATGAGAGCGTATTTTTTAGTGAATAAAAAAAAAAATTGTTTTATATTGTGATGGTTGGTTTATTGAGTGGCATATGAACTTTCGTCAGCGTGGTCCGCAAGACTATGCCGAAGGGGTTTCTAAACACTTGAATAGAACAATTCGGCACAATATTGTTTTAAATTGAGTAAATGAAATAATTTTACCTTGATTATATTTTTATATATAAAAGGAATAATTTTTCAGAATTATTAAAGGTATATAAGTTGATTGTTAGGTTGTTTGAATAGTCTAAATTGAAGAATAATGGTATAAGCAAAAGAATTATAAGAATTGAATTATAATTAAAGTGATTTACAATTGTGAAATAAACTTATATATATAAGAAGTGAAACTATATGAATATATTTATGAATATGAGTTGTAAATGAAAATGAATTTAAAGTTAAATGGAAATTTACTTTAGAATTGAAATCTGAATTTATTACAAGTAGGAATTCAAGTTATGTAAAACTAAGTGATGTTTAAATGGAATATGACTTAAGCGATATGGAATGAAGTTGATATTAATAATAAAGTAAAATGAAATATGAACTTAAGTTATTTAAATGAAATTCAACTTTAGAAATTGAATTGGATTGAATGTAATTCAATTAAATGTAAATTTAAGTTGATATGAAATAATGAATATAAGTGTTAATTCATTGAAATCAAATGTTATTGGAAGTTGAATAAATTGAATGGAAGTCAATTTAATTAAAGGTGTTAAACCAAATTGAATGAATATAAGCAAATGAATTTGGTTGTAAAGAATTTACATTGATTGTTATGTGGTTGCTAGTTGATTGATTGTATATGAATTCATTAAGTGTTAATGAAATTAATTAAGGAAATTGGAAACTAAAGTAATTGGAATTCAATTTGAAATTAAATGAAATCTTAAATGAATTGAATTTGATTTGGAAGTGAACCAACTTATGAATTAGTGAATATAAACTAATTGAGAATGAATGTTGATAAAATCCAATGTTAATGAATCGAATGTGATTAAATTGAAAACCCATCTCATTGAATATTAATGAGAATATGAATGAATATTTATTGGTTATGGATGATAGTTGGTTGATGTTTGCATTTGTTGTTTATTTCATTTGCTATGTTGGCATATATAGTTATTATGTTGCTATATGTTATATATTGATACTATTATCTATATGCATGATTCTCATGTTGTTTGTTGAGTGATTAGTAGGTGCGGATCGCGTTTGCTTCGCATTTGGAGCTCGCTTTTGCGCTATATTAGCCGTATATGCTTGCTAATAAAATATAAGGTACATATCTCGGATTAAATATCGTACTTTTACATTTTTTCCCTGCGGGATGCCTCATTACTTGATGAGATGTATATTTGTGATATATATACTGTCATTTTTTTTTCGGATCGAGCCGCGCAAAGGAGACTATGGCGAATTTTTCCGAAAATTTAAGGCGTTAGAAAAATTTTGAGAAAAATTGGAAAATTTTGAAAACTTTAACTTTGATTTTAGAAATTGAAAGTTAAACAATAGTAATTGTTTTTGAAAAGATAACTAAGTATGATTTAAAACTTACTAAAGTATTATAAGAAGTTTAACTATGAATTTTTGGAAAGTTAATAAATTCTGTAACTTTTCTTACTTGTTAATTTCGAGGACGAAATTCTTTTAAGTGGGGAAGATTGTAACGACCCAGAATTTTTGATAATTAAAATTTGAATATTTAATTAGTTTTAAATATTAATAAGTGAATTTTTAAGTCAAATAAATTTTTATTTGAATTTTTGGATTTAATTGGATAATTTAATCGATAATTTAATACGTTAAATTATGGAAATAATTGAAAATTTGAGTTAAATATGATTGAAAATGATTTGTAAAATTTTATTTTATCATATGGAAGTTAGAATGATATTTTAGAACTTTTAAAATCGAATTAAAAGTTAATTTGTGAAAATTGAATATTTTAATATTAAAATCGACTAGTGAAAATAGCCAATTTTTGAACAGTCTCAGAATTGAACGAAACCAGTTCCATTGGATCCGTAATAGTTAGTTATTACCGGATTTCAATTTTCGTGTCAATCGGAGTTATCGTTTGATCGTAGCAGCTCGAAACGCATCGATTTATTTTTAACTTAAATTTGGCGAGCTAAAATAGCCATTTTTCAAAAAGTCTCGAATTTGGACGAAACCAGTTTCATCGGATCCGTAATGTGATATTATTGTAAGGTTTCAAATTTCGTGTCAATTGGATTTACCGTTTGTCCGGTACAAATTAAAACGCCTAGAAAATCGTTTAAATCGGTTTAATTTAAATTGAGCGTTTATAGCCATAACTCGCACAGATGTCCGAATTAGCTTCCGAAACCTGTTCCATTGTGTCCGGAACGCGGGGTAAACCCTAGAAACGCTGGTTACGGCGCGTAAATCGGAGTTCGGAATTTCCGGATGAATAGTGTTCGATTTTTCTCTATAAATACACACCATCCTCTTCATAAATTAAAAAAAATAAAAAAATAATAAACAAACAAAACCCTAGCCACCACCACCCCCTGAACGGCCAGAAATGCTCCCATCTTCATCCCCAAATTTCTCCAAATCCGTTCATTAATTCAAGAAACTTTCTAAATGAAAGTTGTAGAGCACAACACGATCTTTAATATCAACGGTCAAGATCGCGAATGGCTTCACGAATCAACGGGAATTTGTGTTCAAAGGGCTGTAGTTCGGCCTCGAACTGCGTGCTACAGGGATGGCCGAGTATCAAGCCACTTGGGCCGAGCATGAGGTGGAGCGAGGCGGTTCGAATGAGGGGTGTGTGATGAAGTTTACTCGAGCGAGGAGGGAGCAAGAATTAACCCTAGTTTTGGGCTTAGTGGGTTCATGTGCGTGCATAAGCTGGAGAGGGAGTGAACGTGGGGGAGAAGAGGGAAGGGTGCGGCCTGATGTAGTTTGCCTTAGATCCAAGGGCCATGATTAATGATAGGTTGGAAATTAATTATGAAATGTTGTAATTAGCTATATATAAATCGTGTAATCTTTAAAACTGCATAACTTTTTCATACGAGGTCGAAAACGCGCGAAACCAGTTGCGTTGGAATCGTATGGACGAGCACTACGCGATGGAGTTGGTTTGGAGTCGTTTGGAGTTAGTGAGAATTTTGGGTAAAATTAAACGTCCGTTTAATTTTATTCGAAATAAAAGCTGAAACGGAAATTAAAATCAAGGTGAGAACTTCTCACTCAATCGAATTAGTTTCGATTTTATTTTAAATAGTTAGATTTAAAATATTTGAATGCATGTTTGAATGTTGATTAATATCTATTGATTGTTAAAATAGACATTATACGCCGTTAGTAAGCGGATGTTATTTATTAAAAACATATACCGCGAATATTTCATAAACAGTGAAATTGGTATTATATATAATATCAATATATATATATTGGCATATTTATATATTGGAGTTATTGATTTCCCACATTTTTTGTTTAGCGGATGAGACCCTATTGCGCCGTTATTAAGCGGATAATATTTAATAAGAACATATACCGCGATAATTTCGTAATGGAGCGAAATTGGTATTGTGCTAATGTTTTTGGATGCAGGAAAACAGGTTGGAGGGATCCAACTGGATTCCTCAACAGTATTTATTTGATTTCAGATATATTGATATTTGATGGATTATCATATTGATAAATGATATCGTTGTTGTCGTGATTGACTATTTGGTATGTAGCATCATTGGACCCAAGTTTTGGAATTTTAAAATGATTATAAAGTGATTTTTGAAAATATACTATATTTTTGGAATTGATCCATTTTAAATAAATAAACGTTATAATTTTCAAAATTATAAAGTTATGATTTTGTGAGAATATAGTTAAAAGCTAATTTTTGAGAAATATGGATTTATGATTTTATAAAAATAGTTTAAATTGGATTTTTGAATCTATTATGAAAAGATTAAAAATAGGATTTATAAAATTTAATTATTTTATAAATCAATAGAATGGTGAAATTATAAAGGAATTTAAAGACGTTATAAAAGAATAATATAAATTGATTTATATTAAGAGATTTATAAATGGATATTTATAAATTGAGATATAGACATTATAAAACGAGTTTTTATAAGTGTTTGAATGAAGTGAAAATGAATTTCATTAAAGAATGAAATTAATAGAATTATAAACGGTGAAGTTATAAATGGAATTTTATAAACAGTAGGTTTATAAAATTTGTAAAGTTATTAAAAGAATAGACTTGGGTAAATAATTGAATCTCATAAGTTATAAGATTTATAATTATGAAATTCTAAAGAACGATTTTGTAAAATAATCGTTTTATAAGTAATTAACTTATAATATGAACTTGTAGTTTATAATTTAGTTATAAACTGGAATAGGTTAATAAAAGAATTTATAAAAAGGAAGTTTTTATAAATAAATAGTAATGGAATTTATAAACGTTGTTTTATAAATCCGCAAACAACTTATTTTGATAAGTTAATTGTCATAACTTATTTAATGGAGTTATATTCACATTTTTGAATAGTGAATAATCCTTTGAATTGAAATGAATAAAAGGATGAAATTTGTTAATGAAGTTTATTCACGTTTTTGAATAGTGAATAATACGTTAAAGAAATTGTTTTAGATTTGGTGTTTTAAACAGAATTAAAACGATCTAACGATGTTTTAAAAGATGTTGAGATTCGAAACCATAGATTTCAACATTTATTGTTGAAATAGACGTTTTCGAGAAATAAAAGGAAATGATGGACTATAACACTGTTGTTATAGTAAATAATTTCCGAAAGGAAATGTTTTGAATAGTATTGGGATTTATATATCTATTTTAATTTCGAATCCCTATACTAGTGATTTTGGGTTGTCGTAACGATGTTTTACGTAACATTCGTTTTGGCCCAAATAAATATGTTTAAGTGAATGATTTCCTTAAAGAATGAAATAAATACTTAATTCGATTTAAGTATATTGAATATTTTCTAAGTGTTGAAAATAAATAAAATTTGTGAATTACTTATGAATAAATAAGTATGGAAATGTTTTCCAATATGAAGTGAATAATTAGAATTTATCTTTTTTGAAGATAAATTGAAATGAATAATTGAAATCGTATATGCATGAATATTTTGGAATATAATTTCACTAAGGAATTTATAAAAGAAAGTGGAATTTGTTAAAAATAAATATTGATTTATTTTTGAAGTGTTGAAATTTTATATCTTGTAAAGATATTTTGGAAGATAAATAATTTGGAAAATTATTTGGAATCTGGTGATGTGTGCATATCCATTGATAGTTCAATAACCGACTGTCAATATTTTCCCTTTGAATGGGTAATTGATGTGATTTGTTTGAATGTGAATGCTACACTTATTTTTGAATAAGCGCTCACTATTCGGGTTAACCGGGAAAGGACCATGGGGTCGTATAACCCATTCCGAATATGTGATACGTCGTTATAAATTGCATTTGAAGATCGGTGTTGAAGACCGAGTATTTGTGAAAGCGATAGGATGACCTATCGATTGTCTCTGCACTGGGTAGCTCCTGGTATAGAGATCTCCTAAGTGATGGGAAATTCGATCGGGATTGTGAATACCCGTATTGCAAGGGCTTCGTAAGAAGTGCCTTCGGTCTTGTTCGAGCCCGGAACAGACTTGTATGGATTGTATGTCTGACATTACAAGTTGAGATATAAAGCCGATTTCTTTCAAATATATTTCTGTTGGTGGCGGAGAATTTATTCTTTTAGCTTAACACCCTTCTCTGAGACGTACGTGCTCAGAGGTTATATAGTTGAATGTTATCAGCGATATATTCCCAGTTTGGTAATGTGATATGTTGAGTGATGCTGAAATGATCATTGTGTTGATTATTTGTGATAGGATCGTTTATTTGATCGTCTATCCTTGTGATCATTGTGTTGATCATTTGTTGACCCAAAGCATGGCTTTTGTATAAAGTATGTTTTTGTGGACGTGAATTCGTCGAGCCTCACACCCCGTGAATGGTCAAAACAGGAAAGAAGCAGCAAGGTTATGAGGGGTAGCACCCTTTAGGATGTGTCCATTTCCTTCTGGAAAAGGGTGGTATCATGGTATGGAGCCCAGATACTTACTCATGTTGAAAACACTTTGTTATGATTGTGTGAATTGATTACGAGCGCTCGGTGATAAAGGTCCCAAAGGACCGGGGGATGGCATATTCGGTCAGTTGTTACTCAGTTAGGGGTAACCCGGCCTTGTGTTGGTAGAGATCCGGTTTGGTTCTCGGGGATGTCCATCCAGAGGCATTCTCATGTGGCAATGGGAAGTTCCTTGGCCTGATCATTCGTTGGAAATCCAATTCCCAATACGAAACTTATACGGTTTTAGTTGTAGAACCTGCCATCTAATATGGTAGCTATTAGTAGGCATAACATAATGGTACCTATGCTGGCTAAGATTTATATTCTACTTTCGAAATGAATTTTTCCTACACTATGCACTAATAATAATATCAAATGCTCTTTTTAAATGCGTATCAAGCATGTTTGACTATCATAAGGAGAAATCTTCTCCAAGTCTGCGTTTGCATTGTGTGTGTGGCAGGAGGTCTTATGGTAGTCTCATTTTTAAAAGCATTGCGAATTGAATTTAAAAATATTCTTCTATTTTGATTTTAAAGATAAATAAACTGTTTTGAGTTCTCACACCAGTCACATGACTGACTTGGAGTTTATTGTTTTCCTTCCTAAACTCTGGGTGCCCACCAATTTCCACACGGGCAGTCAAGAGTAAGGTATATCAGGATATTCTGGATATTCTGGAGTTGCTGGAGGCAAGCTGGATGGCATGGCATATTACTTATATAGTATTTCTTTTTCCGCTGCACTGTTTGTTGTTGTTGTACACTCTGATGATATGATGTAATGAAATGTATAAAATGTAATAACTGATGTAGTTCTTTGTTTAAAGATTATTCATTTATTATTATATGTTGTTCCGCTGCGAATTGTGAGATTCTGATGTTGTTCTGTTGTTTTCTGTTCCGTCCTATTTTCTTTCTATTTTATTCCGTTCTATTTTCTTTCTATTCTCTTTTTCTTCTATCTTAAAATTTTCTGTTCTCTTTTCTATTTTCTCTTCTTCCTATTTTCTGTTTTCTTCTCTATCTTTTCCCTCTATTTTCTCTCTTCTTTCTTCTTCCTTTTTCTTAAATTCTTTTTAAAACCCATAACATTCCGGTTTTTGACCTTCGAATTCTCGGCAGTCGATAAAGTGAGTATCGATGTTGAATTTTCGAAAGTCGAAAATCTTCGGGGCGTTACAATTTTGATATCAATTATGAATCGATTTGAAATGTAAAAGAGCCAACGGTGTAATAATACGTAGTTATTAAAGAGACCGGGATCGGATATGGACATACTCTCTGTCGATACCGAAAACCACTTTAATAACTATCATACGCGGAGTGTTGATCCAGAATGAAGTGGATGGTTTGGTGAACGCGTTGACTGAAGAAAGAGAACGATATTGGATGACCCCTGACATGACTAAAACAGGAGCCGCGTCGGGCCATTGAGGTTCGCCACCTCTAGCGGACACACTTCTTCCATACCATATCTATTACATTTGTGATGCGATTTGGGTGCACCCCTTGATTTGGGAGTGTTGTTTCGCGGTGTTGGGGTAGCTGCTGGCTATGCTCAACATCAGTCCGGATCACGCAACTACTAGTATCCTAGTTGGTATCGCCTCATGTACCTTGTCATACTGATTATCCTATTCGCGACCACTACGTTATGTTTTGTGTTATACGTATGGGGTACCCTCTGATAACCACCAGTGTACGGTGGGGCTTATGGTGCTGTATAGACTATGGCACTATAAAAATATGTTAAGGGGGATTATGGTAATGCCTTAACGCTATTTTGATACTTTATATTATTGATAGGCATTATCTACTTAGCGTATATTACTACATAGTAGATAGTTTAACGGATCCTTAGGAGATGGAAAATCCCGTAACATCTCTTGTGTTATTGCACGCACGTTGACACTGGATATGAGATGTCAAACCCCGTAAACATCTCTAACGTCGTTACACTCATATTTATTTACGATTGATTTAACTTTCATAAGGATATTGTAGTCCTGACTCGAGTGTTTTGTCTTTTCATTACGCTCGGGTCATTCCTGAGTTTTTTCAGATTTTTGAAGATCTGTTCTGGAGGATGAAGACGAAGATTTGGTATACTATTACTATTATTACCCTTGCATCATGCTATCTGCTGCATTATTTTAATTGTTCTGTTGTATATGTATAACTCTGATAAATGTTGTATAAATAATTGTCAAAGTATAGTAAACAACTTCATGAACTGTTTATTTGACTATTATATTTTATCGTTCCGCTGCGAAATTCTGTGTTGTTTCTTTTCCTTTATTGCTCTTTCTTTTCTTTTCTTATTTACCCCAATAACCATCTGCCCTTTTTGATTGGTTAGGAATCGGCACGAGTATTTGATCGTTGGTTTAAACCGTCCAAAAAGGCGGGTCGTTACAAAAGTTAAGTTAACGATCATTGAATTTAACAATTTGCTAGTTGATTAAATTTATTAAAAGGGAATCAGCTGGAATTTAATTATTCCTTAAAATTAAAATCATAAGTTAAATTAAACAAGTGAATGATAATGAATTGCTTAATTAAAACTCAAGTGTTAATAAATTTATGTAATATTTATGCAAGGTCTGAATCCTGATGGAAAACAAGCTGGGTTGTAATGAATTGCAAAAATGAAAAGGTGAGTAAATATCACTTTGTTGGGAATTTATTTAAATTTAAAATGGTTAAATTTAGATAATTGGATGATTGATTGAATTGTTTGGATGTGCACTGATGATTTGGTGATTTTTGTTTTGGGTTGGTTTTTGTGTTAAGAGTTGATTGACTCGAAGCATTTGGATTTTAAATTATTTAAACTTAAATCATAAATAAGAAAATGGTTTATTTTAAAATTAATAAGGATTTAATGAATTAGTGATTCATTAGATAGGAAGGATAATTTAAATGGATAATTGATTAATTAAATTAATTAATAATTTGAGTTAATTAATTAAGTTTAAGTTTATTGGATGGTTTAATAGGTAATTTCTTAATGCAATAAATCAAAAGATAATTACTTGTGTAATTAATCCATTTAATGAAGTAAATAAAAGGTAGATAATTTTCGGTGGAGAAAAATCAAGCATGGTTAATGTTGTGGTTTAATTAATATAATTAATTCAGATTAAGATAAATTTGAAATGTAATTGGAAATCAATAATTTATATAATAAGTGATGTAATTAAAGACTGAATTAATTAGGACTAATTTATCCATAATAAGTGACTTATCAGAAATTAAGTAAGAAAAGTAATTAAGAATTAATGTAATTAATATAGTTTATAAATTGATGAAGTAATTAAGTTTTCTTATTGATTTTGGTTGAGAGTAATTAATATCGTGAAACTAATCAAAGATAATTTCTTGAATGAATTTGAAAGATAATTAATCCAGGGTGATTAATTAAGATGAATGGATATGGAATGGTCGGTTGATTAATTGATTTTGGAGTTGATTGATAAAAGAATCTAAGTGATGAGGTTTGAAATTCAATTAGAATCAACTGAATTGATTTGTATGTGATTAAGCTTTGTTATGAATAATTGAATGGTATTGGATGTTTTGAATGAGTTGATATCTCTGTTATGAAATGTTGGGCATTTCATTTGAATAATTTGGGACGGGATAACATGAGTTTCGAAGGGGCCGGGTCGGGTATTAGGAAATACACGAAACCACTTCGAATTTTTATAAATTGATTTGTGAAATCAATACGATGGAATAGTACGATTTAAGTGAATTGGATTATGTTATCTAAGTTGGTACTTAGAAATTGATATGTGAAGTAAGTGCTGCCTATAGAAAATCATGGATTGGTTGAATTGATATAAGTTACCCCGGGTTTTATTTAAATTGTATGCTTGGTATTCCATGTTAGTGAGATTACTCACGCTGGTTTCCAGCCTGACCCGGGTGTCACTTTGATGTAATGCTCGGGTCAGACCGAGTATTACAAATTTTCAGGTAGGTACGTTCTGGAGCTCAGGAGGCGAGCTGGATGGTAAGAGCGTATAGAGTATTTCCACTGTACTCATAATATTGTTAATCTGGGACATGATTATTGTACATATATTCAGTGACTGTATATATATGAAACTCTGATGAATATTAATTGTAATCGACAGATATAATATTTTTTTGTAGACTGTTATTATTTATTATTATATTTTATCTGCTGCGAATGTGAGATGTTGGTGTTTTTGATCTTCTTCTTCTTCTTCTATCTCTTTCTTTTTCATAACTATCTAGAATTTTCGTGTTAGAAAATTTCAGGTCGTTACATTTGGTATCAGAGCAGAAGGTTAAGTGAGAACCTTGGCTCTGGTAGGGATTACTCATTGAATAGAGTCCGTAGTACTCTAGAATGAGTTGAGTATTTATATATGAGAGCGTATTTGTTATTTACTTATATAAGAGTTTTAAATGATTTTGTATAAAATATATATTTTGACATATAAAGTAATATTTCATTCTAATAAATATTTAGGTGATCGGTTGTTAATTATTGAAATTAAAATTAAGGAATAATATAATACAACCAAATCGAAATTGGAGTCATGAATTGGAATTAAGGTAAGTAGAAATAAAAATACAACCAAATTAAAATTTATTTGATTGAAGATAAAATTCTAAATCTGGTACCAGAATATGAAAATTTTGTTTCAAAGTAATGAGAAGTAATAAATAAATACTATTTCAATAACTGGGATTGTTGCAAACAATGGGTTGTTTGAAAATTTGATTTGAATTAAAAACCAAAGGTGGTTTAAAATTTTAGAATATGGCTGGGAGGGTCAAGAAATAAATATGTATGTATGTATGGATATACATGATATCAAAGATAATTTGAAGTAAACTCTAAGAGGTTGAGTTTTGATTTTTCTCTAAAGCGATGTAAACCCCAAAGTGATATAGGTTTTGAACTTATAAGAGGGTAAGAATTTTGAAGTTTGAAGCGGGAATTCAAATTTAGTAAGGTTGATTGGATTAAGTATATTGGAATTTAACTTGGAAAGTTAAATGGTTGATTGGAATTAGGAATTTTTGTGATCTCAAAATGGGTTTGAGTTTTAAAAATTGGAAATGGATGGATGTTTTAGAATAAATTGGATGTTATCATCCTATTTCCTATTGTTGATAAAAAAATCTTTAAATTGAGAATGGTATTGTATAAATAAAATAAATTTGAATAATTGAGTTTGTAAATTAAAATTGTTTAAGAACTGGCTTCAAACTGGAAGATAAATTGAATAATAAATTAAATATTGAAAACAAATAAAATTGTATTGAGCTCTTATTTGAATCTGAAAAATATAAGTAGAGATAAATTGAAATGAAGAATTGGACTCAAAAATTTAAGATTGTTTAAAAACTTTAAATAAAAAGTTAAATCAACCTTTGAGAATTTAACTCGAATTTATACAATTCGACGTAGTTTAAATTCAAGATTGAAATTGAATTAGTTCAAAATTTAATTTGGTTTGAAGTAATTGGATTGGTGATTGAAAATGTATAAATTTCAAAATTTTAAATGGGAAATTGGATTGGATTAAATTGAAGTGATTTGGATTCTGAAATTAAATTGATAATAATTCAAATTGATTGAAATAATATGAAATTATAATTAAAATTGAACAGGATTAAAATCAACTAGAATTTGATTTAAATTTGGGAAGGAATCAAGATTGATTCAACTTGAATTGGGAATTAATCAAGTCCAATGGAATTTGGAGTTATTTGAATTGAAATTGGGTCAATTTAAATGGAGATTTAAATTGAATTGTTGGGGAAGTGAACAGTAGGCTCTTGACTATTTTCAACATAAATTGTTTTGATATAAACTTATTTTTCTAAGCTATTAAATATATACAACCTTTCTTTCTTAAAGCCAAATTATTTTATATACTTGTTTTACGACTATTTTTGAAGCTATTTAACCATTTTTCAACTATTTTCTAAATTAATTACTATTTTACAACTATTTTACAATTATCTAAATTTTTTGAAAACTATTCAGCTATTTTCAACTATTCTACGATTAGTTAACTATTTTCTAACTATTTTACAAAACTAGTAATTATTTTCCAACTACTTATTTGTTTTTAAAATTTTCAAGCTATTTTCTAAATAAACTGGTCGGAGTTCAAACTGTTATGGATTTGAATACCCAACTGAGATAAGAATTGAAGTATAAAAGGGGTTTTATACAAGTTGGAAATGATCCAAAATTTTAAAAATTATATATATCTGTATATATATATATATATATATATATATATATATATATATATAAAGGATCTTATGAGGATTTTGGAAAAGGTTTTGAGAACCTTTTGGATTTGGAAAGGCTTTTGATTTTGGGTAAAATCAATATTGGAATTTGGAAAGCCTATTTTGAGAATTATCGATTTTGGGATAATCGATTTTGTGTAAAAGAGCTTTGTATGATATCATACTAGGTGTATGATTTGAAAGATACTATATGTGTATAGTATAAAGTGTTTGATGATGGCTCTGGGAAAAAAGGCGCTTCCTTGAAATGAACTTCTCAGGAGTGCCACCGGGTGGTGCTGCCTTGAGCCCTAGGGGGGTTCTAAAGTTGATCATGTGAGGAGTCCGGACAAAACTAGTTCCCGAGGATTATGAGTAGTGTATACCATAGCGAAAGTCATGTGTGCCGCTGAGATCCAATAGTCTGCGTATGATTTTATATTGGTAGACTGCGGCCTATGGTATAACATAGCGAAAGTCGTGTGTGTCGCTGAGAGCCAACATGTCTGCGTTTGATTTTATATCGGTAGACTGCGACCTATGTAGGAGTGGAGAAGTTTCATTTCGACAGCGAAAATCAGAGGCCGCGGAGAGCCTGCAGTTACATGGACTTCTGCTGCGATGGCAACGTAACCCTGGATGTAACTGTGATCTATTGTGTGGGATCCATGACGTAATTGAGAGGCCGCGGAGAGCCTGCAGTTACATGTACTTTTGCTGCGACGACAACGTAACCCTGGATGTAACTGTGACCATGGATGGGGGTGATGATTTCCAGAGCATCCTCACCAAAAATATTTTCTCTATTTCAAAATGCTTTCAATATTTTCAATAAAATTATTTTCAAAGGTATTTTCACTGGGTGTTGAAAACGGGTTTACCAAGTACTTATAGATTTTTAGTCCTACGCCTGATCAATATATGGCGGAATTTCTGTGAGAACAAGGATGGACTGGTTGAGACATCGAGTTATAAAAGTATTTGTATTAAAAGCTATTTTAAATAGTATTATCTGAATTTAAAAGCATTTCTAAATTTTTTAAATAAAGATGTTGGAATTTTGGGGAAATAAAAAGGAAATCCAAACTGGAATTTTAATGAAGTGAATTTGTAATTAAAATCGAACATTAATTTAGAAGTCGAAAGTAAACTAATTGGCTAAATAATTATTTGGTTGAGTATATTAATAGAATTTAACTTGAGTAAATAAATGGGTTGTAAGTGATAATGGGTTTGAAAATGAATTCGAATTTTAAATAGAATTCGACTTAGATTTGATAATGACTTAAAGAGAGGAAATGTTATGAAATAAAAATAAAATAGAGTTGGATTGAAAAATGTGATGGTTTGAATTACAAATGAAAAATTCAAGGGTGATTTGAATAATATTTAATGAAATTTGCAAGTAAATTGGATATAAGAGAAGTGATGTTATATGAAATAGAAGTGATTATAATAGATATGGTTTGAGTTGCAAAACAAAATTTCCCCAAGTAAATAGAAATAAATTAAGGATGGCCTTGTATTAATAAAATAAATTCGGAAATGAATTAAGTAAGTAAATTTAAAATTTAAAATGGGTTAATTGAATTAAATAATAAATGGATGAAGTCTGATTGAATAAAAAACTAAATCAAAGTTGTAATTGGAATTAGGTTATCAGACTGAACTTAAGTTCGGTGGCATATGTGCTTGGATATTATTTTGATAAATGGAGAAGATGAATAAAAATTTAAATTTAAATGGATGGCTAACTGAATTTAATGGAATTTGATTAAATGAGAATCAAATAGAGGTAAACTTAAGTTTGATGTTGGAATAAGTTAAAGTAAATTAACTTAAGTTTAAAATTTATGGAAACTTGGCTTCGAATAAGGATGAAAGCCCATTAAATAAAAGTTTGGATTGAATTAATTTGGAAATGGCTAGTAGTATACAAGAATGGAATGTGTCGAGCTAAATGTATGGTTGGTGAATAAATTAGAAATGAAATGGAATTAAATACAGAATGAGTAGAAAAGTAATTTAAAGTAGATATAAACTAAAATAGATATTCTATTAAGCAATATCGTCGGAATTGCATGAATATGGTAGTCGCTCGGCATAAATGAAAGTAATTGAAATGCTACGAGTCAATGGAAATTAAATAAATTGGTTCTAAATCATTTGAAGTGAATATGAGCTTGTTTGGATTAAAAATCAATGGAATGTAAGAAAATGAGTTGCAAATCATTAAAATTGAATAGAATGGTTTATGAATTGATTGAAAGCAATTGAATTTGCTTTAAAATTATACAAATCGCTTGTGGAAAGCGTTTTGGTGCTTGTTGCTTATGTTATACATGTGTTTAGCTATTGAATATAAGTGAAATGCTAATAAATTCTCTATATATGACACTTACATATTTAAATTGAGTAAGTACAGGTACCTGAAGGCCGTTTGGCTGGGTTGGATTGCGCTAATTGCTTAAATTAATAAGCTGCTTGCTTAAAATGCTAAATAAGGTACGCCTACGCAATAAAATTAGGAAATATGAACTGTTTTTGCTTTTTCCGACCGTGTGGGTCGATGTATACATATTTATATCTCTTGTCAAATTGCAAAAGCTCCTCCATACAAAGAAGACTACGCCAAAATTTTCCGAAAATTTTGAGAGTTAGAAAATTTTTGGAAAATTTTGAGAAAAAAATTGGTTAATGACAAATCGATTTTAAATTGGAAAACTAATGTAAATTAGTAGATGAGACTAATGTGAATCAGTTATAAATGAAAAATAAAATCTAATATTCAAAATTGAAATAAGCTGAATTCATATTAAAACGGGATAAACGAATTTGAATAGAAGTACATATGAGAACCTATATAAGAGAATGTATAAAATGATTTGTAATGTTACAATTGGATATTATTAAGTAAGATATGCAGGGATTATAAGGAAAAAGAAATTGGATTTGATATGAGAAGATAAATGTGAATTGCCGACAAAAAGGTATGTATTTAAGTTTCTATATGAAATTGGATTGGGTTTTTAATGTAGCCACTTGGCTTTTGTTTTCTTTTTGGTATTTGGGAGCCCGTAGATGCCTTTTGTTGTAGTACCGAGCTAGCCGCGCAAAGGAGACGCTGGCAAAAAATTTCAGAAATTTAAGGAGTTAGAAAAAATTTGAGAAAATTTTAAACTGAAATTTAGATGATTGAGAAAAGGGTATGGTTTGAGACACTAGAAGGTTTTAGGAAGTTGGCCAAGGTGATAGTGGACCTTTAATAAAGGATAGTTGGTAGGAAATTGAATTGTGAGTTTTGGAAAAAGGTAAACGGGTATTGGTCCATTCTTCCTAACTAGTAATTTCGGGGACAAAATTCTTTTAAGGGGGAAGGAATGTGACGACCCGGAAATTTTAACAATTTAAATTGGAATAATTAATCGATTTTAAATATTTAAGAAGTTAATTTTAACTTGAATTCCAGATATCAATATCTACTTGATAATTAAATTATTGAATTATATAGTTAAATATTGAATCATATAAATTGAAATTGGGTAACTTAGTGAATCTGAAATCTCTAAGCCTGTTAAAGATAATTTGAAGGCTTATAAAATTTATATGATAATACTAGAGATAATAGAATGATTGGAATTTAATTTAAAGATAATTTGTTCAGTTTTGAAATTTATTTTGTTTAAATTGAATTTAAAAATATCCTTCCGAGGCACAGTCTCAGAATTCGACGAAACCAGTTCTATTAGATCCGTAATAGTTAGTTATTATCGGATTTCAATTTTCATGGCAACCAGAGTTGTCGTTTGACCCTGGCAGCTCGAAACGCTTAGATTTATTTTAATTGATTTAATTTAAAATCGATCGTTTAATTCCATAACTCGCACGTACATTCGAATTAGCCTCCGAAACATGTTCCATTGTGTTCGGGACGCGGGTAAAACATTATAATAGCCTAGCGGCACGCCGCGATGGTGGTTCGAAGTTTCAGCGGGGTAAAGTGAGATATTTATAATTAAATATTTTAATCTGTTAAATCAAAAATCATAGCTTGCTCTATACGACACCGTTCCCACTTATAACCCACATACCCGTTCCCCTCTTTAATATGAACAGCAGATCGAATTCAACTCCAAAAAAAAAGGGCGACGCATTATCATTTGAGTTTGAACCCGAGGGGAGGAAGCGGCCGCGCGCGCTAGAGGCGATATCGATTTGGGGGATTCATGGGTGCAGCGCGCGCTCGGGAAGGAGTCGCGAGCTCAAATATTGGGCCGTGCTATGTCGTAGCGAAGCGTGGCAAGGGTAGGGAAAGCATCGATCGAGCGAGCTGTAGGCGGGGAGGCAAGCTCCCATTCGACATTAGGGTATGCTCGAGGATCTGGAAGTCATGATTTTTGAATCGCAACGAGGTAGAGGCGCTCATGCTCGCGCGATTTGAGGAGGAAGTGGGCTGGCTAGAGGAGTCGGCGCGTTCGATTTGGGAGAGGCAAAGCATAGGACGACGACGAGAACTGGGGTGAGGGCGAGGGCAGGTGAGCATGCTTTAATTTCATTTCTGTACATATAGATATATGTGTATACATTTTTGAAAAAAAAAAAGAAAAAAAAAAATTGATTTTACAGTAAGATTTAAAAGGGAGAAATTCAGTTTTAGATATCTATATTTATTTGAGAAATTGGAATACATATAACCTGTCATTGAATTTATAATTTGGGTAGAAACTAAAGTTAAGTTAACGATCATTGAATTTAACCATTTGCTCGCTGATTAAATTTATTAAAACGGAATTAGTGGGAATTTAATTATTCCTTAAAATTCAAATCATAAGTTAAATTAAACAAGTTAATGAAAATGAATTGCTTGATTAAAACTCAAGTGTTAATAAATTTATGTAATATTTATGCAAGGTCCGAATCCTGATGGAAAACAAGCTGGGTTGTAATGAATTGCAAAAATGCAAAGGTGAGTAAATATCACTTTGTTGGGCATTTATTTAAATTTAAAATGGTTAAATTTAGATAATTGGATGATTGATTGAATTGTTTGGATGTGCACTGATGATTCGGTGATTTCTGTTTTGGGTTGGTTTTTGTGTTAAGTGTTGATTGACTCGAAGCATTTGGATTTTAAATTATTTAAAATTAAATCATAAATAAGAAAATGGTTTATTTTAAAATTAATAAGGATTTAATGAATTAGTGATTCATTAGATAGGAAGGATAATTTAAATGGATAATTGATTAATTAAATTAATTAATAATTTGAGTTAATTAATTAAGTCTAAGTTTATTGGATGGTTTAATAGGTAATTTCTTAATGCAATAAATCAAAAGATAATTACTTGTGTAATTAATCCATTTAATGAAGTAAATAAAAGGTAGATAATTTTCGGTGGAGATAAATCAAGTATGGTTAATGCTGTGGTTTAATTAATATAATTAATTCAGATTAAGATAAATTTGAAATGTAATTGGAAATCAATAATTTATATAACAAGTGATGTAATTAAAGAATGAATTAATTAGGACTAATTTATCCATAATAAGTGACTTATCAGAAATTAAGTAAGAAAAGTAATTAAGAATTAATGTAATTAATATAGTTTATAAATTGATGAAGTAATTAAGTTTTCTTATTGATTTTGGTTGAGAGTAATTAATATCGTGAAACTAATCAAAGATAATTTCTTGAATGAAATTGAAAGATAATTAATCCAGGGTGATTAATTAAGATGAATGGATATGGAATGGTCGGTTGATTAATTGATTTTGGAACTGATTGATAAAAGAATCTAAGTGATTGAGGTTTGAAATTCAATTAGAATCAATTGAATTGATTTGTATGTGATTAAGCTTTGTTATGAATAATTGAATGGTATTGGATGTTTTGAATGAGTTGATATTTCTGTTATGAAATGTTGGGCATTTCATTTGAATAATTTGGGACGGGATAACATGAGTTTCGAAGGGGACGGGGTCGGGTATTAGGAAATACACGAAACCACTTCGAATTTTTATAAATTGATTTGTGAAATCAATACGATGGAATAGTACGATTTAAGTGAATTGGATTTTGTTATCTAAGTTGGTACTTAGAAATTGATATGTGAAGTAAGTGATGCCTATAGCAAATCGTGGATTGGTTGAATTGATATAAGTTACCCCGGGTTTTATTTAAATTGTATGCTTGCTATTCCATGTTAGTGAGATTACTCACGCTGGTTTCCAGCCTGACCCGGGTGTTACTTTGATGTAATGCTCGGGTCAGACCGGGTATTACAAATTTTCAGGTAGGTACGTTCTGGAGCTCAGGAGGCGAGCTGGATGGTAAGAGCGTATAGAGTATTTCCGCTGTACTCATAATATTGTTAATCTGGGACATGATTATTGTACATATATTCAGTGACTGTATATATATGAAACTCTGATGAATATTAATTGTAATCGACAGATATAATATTCTTTTGTAGACTGTTATTATTTATTATTATATTTTATCCGCTGCGAATGTGAGATGTTGGTGTTTTTGATCTTCTTCTTCTTCTACCTCTTTATTTTTCATAACTATCTGGAATTTTCGTGTTAGAAAATTTTGGGTCGTTACACTCAGGTACTCAATTAATTTTGAGTAGGTTGAGTGTTAAGATTTCCAGGTGTACTTTTAGATGAATAAAGTTTCCGAGGACATGCAAAAGGTAAGATTGTTATTAGAATCCTTTTATTTCCATTGAGTCTTTGTTTGTAAAGGCAAATTGATTTCTTGCCTATTTATAAACTCTGATCAACCAAGGTGGCATCTTCACATGTCACTGTTGGCGTATTTTGCAATAATTATATATTATCTGAAAGTGGTCAACGAATTAGGATTTTGTAATCAATTTGGAATATAATGAAATGGAATGTAGAATTTTTTTTTACTATTTAATTTTTTCCATATTGTTATGTTTTTGTGTATCAATGTGTCTAATATCATCGTGTTTGGTCGCCGAGGATTAATAACTATGGATGGCTGCAGCATTCGTAGCCGTTAGTTTTGGGCTTCCAAATAAGGGGATCACTACACCAAAACAGTGGTTTTGCAACATTTATATTTGTTAATTCCTAACACTTATAAATGTTACTGACTACTAAAGGTAAAAAAGTGTTAGGATATTTGAAAAGTGTTGGTAAATATAAATAATGTTATTGTATAAACTTTGCTACACATCGATTATAATAGGCAACACAAAAAAGTGTTAGAATAGTTGGTAAATCTGTAAATAATTCATGGAAAATTGCACCCATCCGTAATTTTGCATATTTTGCATAATAGGCAACACTTTCCCTTTCCCTTTCCCATTTATCGGCCGCATAAGTTTTAGTTTCAATATTAGGGTTTTTCATTCTCAGTTGGCTCTCAACATATCAACGACGCTCGACATCTCTAGGCGACTTTAACGGCTTAACCGATCTTCCCTTAGCACATCCTCAAAGCTACATCGAGAAGCTATTGACATAGACCTACGTCTTCACACGCGAATGTTGATTTTGTACGTCATCTTTCCAGGTGACATCAACCAAACATCGACGGTTCTCACAACTTTAGGTTCTGCATATAATCTTTCCTGGCAACTTCAGGTTCGTTTTAGATTTTGTATATTGGATTTTCGGATAACTTCAGGTTCTGGGTATAACTTCTTCTTGACTTATCTGAGGTTATCTGTAAATCTATTTCTATTTAATTTTTATTAGTAGATTACAAATTATTTGTGCATTATGCGTACATATCTGAAAATGGTTTATATGAACTGATTTTTGTCATAGTATATTTTGTCGTTGTTGTCTAATAATTGTCAGTATTGTTGAGTTTTATTTGACAACTATTATGTTTGTACCGATGTTTTTATTCATATATTTAGCTTTATTTGAAAATAATTTACAGTTTGTCGATTGGAAATGATTTATTTATTAATAAACGCTAAAAATATGATACTCCGGTAGCATAAGGGTGATTGGCTATTGCATTTTGCTATGTCTTTGATTTATCAGTGTTCAGTTTGATTTCATATATTTTAAAAGCAATCACTATCCTATTGGTTAACTTTTTAAATGATAACATCATAATATATTAATTTAATGTGATGTTTTTTACGTTATGTAGGAGCTTTGTTTGTATGTTTATTTTTTTGTTGGAACTTTATGATTCTTAGAAATTTTGATAACAATTACAGTTAGCTTGTTTTTGAGTCTGTTATGGCATTGTAGAATTGATGTAAGATATAAAAAAAACTTGTCAATGTAAAGCCTACTAAGCACTCACACTGTAGCTAATCTTTCCCAACTTCTTGCATTTATCCAGCATTTCTGGTCTTCCAAATTTTCATTCAGACCAAAAATGTATTGACCTTTGATTAATCACATGGTACATTAGCAAGGTTGCAATTAATATGATGGTCATCTGTTGCTCTCTCCTACCATTCGTCTCTTTAAAAGTCCAACAATATCCCATCTTAAAAGAAGTTAAGTCTTCCATCTGCCTCTTTCATAATTTTCATATTCATACATTCCAAGGTTCTTTCCTTCTGAGGTATTGTTAAAAAAATGTGTATGATGCGGTAGAGATCACATTCCTTTCCCCCATTGATTGACTTTGATTACAAACAACAAATTTAATATTTCTCTTGGGAGAAATCAACCCAATGTTCTAATCTGCATGCTTTCATTAGATCAAAATACTATTTTTTAGAAAAATCATTTACCGAAATATTAAGAGAATAATCAACTTAAGGCTTGTTTCTCAAAACATTTACAATTGTTGCCTAAGAGATTTGCTTTGCTAGGCTTTGTTACTTATATTGTTCTATCCTTCCCTGGATGTTTGAAATTATCATATCATTATTGTTTTGATACTATTTTGGGCTTGTATTAAATTTGAAATACACGCTAGAGATTATGTTCCTTTCCCTGCAATGACTGACTTTCATTATAATTTGTGAGTTTTATTTTTACCTTGGGAGAAATCAAGCCAATGTTTTGTTCTCGTGCATTCACCATACGGGGATGTATAGTTACCTTATTTAAAATTTATTTTTTACTTCTCTTGTGCCCTTATTCCTTTTTCATTAGTCTTTTCGATTTGAGAAAGAAAAAAAAATCTTAGGATTTATGCTAAAACAGAGTCAAACAAAGATTTATATCTTTAGAGCTCTGATTCAACTTTTGAATCCCAAATAGGATATTTCAATTCAATGGTTATATTCAAATTCTTTTCTTCTTTGGAAATTGTTTTATTTATCCAAGCTTATATTTTTTCCTTTTAGGAGTTGCCGTGGGAATGAAGAATTGGTTAAGATTTACGTACTCCCACGAGTAGAAATTTAGGCTGAAGCCAATAGTAAGTTATGCTAAGAATTTGCGATATACCATTTCTTTGTGCAGAAGCATATTATTTTAACAACGCTAGCTTTAACTGCACTTAATTAATTATTTTATCCTTGTTGCAGTTAAGTCTAAAAATGAAGATGGCACTGCTAAAAAAGAAGCGGTTGACTTCGTGGAACTTAAACGAGTTGATCACATCCTTTCATCTGTAGTATGTAAGGTAAAGCGCCTCACTTTTTTTTATTACTATTATTTTGGACTTGAAGTCGGCTAACATTTAGTTGCGTATGCTGATTTTTCCCCTTCCTTTTTCTGAATTATCCATGGTTTTTTCCCTATATGATTGGAATTCAGCGATTTCCATTCAATAATCTATATGTAAAGATGACCAATATGGGGCTGTTTAATCTGTATGTAAAAATGACCAATATGAGGCTGTTTAATCTGTATCTAAAGGCGACCACCATGTGGAAGTTCCCCAAATTTAATCAATATATCGTTAACTAAACTAACAATTTTTTTTCTTAGAACCTGCTCGTTTATCTTCAAGTAACATATGTGTGCAGTTTATTTGGAAAGGACATACAAGAAATAATATGCTTATGCATGTGCCAATTTGTTGTTGTACAATGCTATAATTACTTGATTAAATCATTCATTTAACATTTATCCTCCTTTAATCATCACACAGTTTCTATTATGATAAACTTCCAAATACGTGGTGCTAATCAGGATCAATGACATCAATTCCGTACTTCCTGTGACAATGTCTTATATGAATGTCAACATTGTCATGCATTATTATATTAACTGCAGGAATTACGAGTATGGGTGCAATTAATGTCGTTCTTGGAACAAGTTCATCTAACTAGGAGTTATTTCAAATATATGAGCAATCAGAAAGGTTTGTGAATTAGTTTTCTTTTCACTTCCTTTTCTTTTTTCTTTTTTTTTATAAAATTCAAGACGTCTACACTTTCCACTTTACATGCACTATTTCATGCGCCCACCTTTGTGCTACCAATTCTTTTCCACCAAAATGCCTATTGTGCAGTCTCATGTATCTTGCATTTTGATAGGTCGTTGACGCAAACCAAAGCATGAGAGATTTTTTATTTTTACCAACTGGTAGCGAATGCTTTCAGAAGTATTTATTTCACACTTTACATTATGGCGTCCCTATTGTTATAGATAACCCGTATTTTTTTAATAGAATCACTGAATCTTTTCTTTAAAGAGGTAACATACGTGCAATTATTCTCTATAAAGAGGAGATGAGCTAATTATGAATTTACAAGATGAAACACATTTTATCATAAAGTTGGAATGAAGGTGTAGTATTACTATTAAAATATAGGAACATGTATAATGATATTTTTCTGATTAAATGTCATACGCTCATTTTCATATAATTTAAAAATGGTTAGAAGTTTTCACCTCTTAATGTGTGTTCGCATAAAGCATTTTGATACGCACACGTTCTTATGTATTTATCAGTTTTTAGTTGCAGTTCTTTTTTATACACATTTCGCTATTAAAATAAAATAATGTATTTATTAGTTTTTAGTTGTAGTTCTTTTTTCACTATTACAGTTCTTTTTGAGCCTTAATGCTAAAAAATCCTTTTAATATTGGAATTGCATCGTAGGTTCATCAGAGTATTAAACAATAAGTTTGTTTATTTTTTCCATATGCAATAAAAATGTAGTTAGAAAATAGCACTTCCCATTCACTATAGATTATCAAAAGTTTAGATACAAGATGACTGAAACTGTAAGAATTTCCATTTATAGGTGAGATTTTGATTATCAAAGGTCCACTATAGATAATTGGCTTTTAGAGAAAGGATGAAAACAGATTAACCTGTTTGAAAGCAGAGGCACTTGGAAGAGAAATACATTCTGCATCCCATGGAGTGATTTTGCCTGTGAATTTGTAAGTTTTTTATTTTTTAGTTTCTCTTTTATTGTGGGTTTTTGTACTTGTTCTTTAGTGATGATGTGCCATTTAATTGTTTTTAATGATATGATAATTAATTTTGAATCACAACCGTGATTATGCTGCAATTGTGCAACCGTTGCTTATTATATAAGAACATGATTATGCCAGTTCCTTAACTTTATATACATTAAATTACTGTATAGCTACCTCCTTTAAATACATTAAATTCCTGTATAACCGTAGCTACCTCCTTTATGTATAATAAATCTTTTAGTTAGCAATGTTAGTAAATGGAACATGCATTAACTTGTTGTGTACTGAACTGCTATCAGATGCATGCAATGATGTGCATAGAAGGGAAAGGGACAATGCTAGGTGTTGAACTGCTATCAGATGCTGATCTGATGGAGCATGCACTAACTTGCATATATACACAGGTATTTAAGAAAAATGTGATAGCAAGATGAGCTATATCGGTTTTAAAAATAATGTGTCTCACATGATCAACTTGTACGTTTAACATGAGAGCCACCCTAATATTCAATGTACCTTGGTTGAAATTCAATTTTAACCAGTGAAGCCTTCATTACTCTTTGTAGAAATCAGAATATAGACAGATTTCGAAGTTGCACATACAATTTTTTAATTATTTACGTTGCTATAGTTTAACTATAACATCTAACTTTATTAATCATAACTAAAAAAATGCTGATATTTTTATTGTATCTAATTGTTCTTTGTTTTCATTATGAGTTTGTTTCCTCAAAGTTGCATGGTTTGATTTTGCTTCAAATAAACATCCAAAACAACAGTGCAAAACTAATTGACCAGCAAAGCATTATGTTCGTACCTCCTTCACATCGGATTCATAAATATAACTTGACTTATTATGCATCCAAATTACTAAGAGTAATAACAGGACAACAAGATTTTAAATCTTTATGCTAGAACATGACGTTTTGAGTTGGGTTAGGTAATATATATTAAGATGTATGTTTCTGAATGCGCAGGCCTTAATAGAAGCTGCTCCTATAATTACAGTGCTGCACACCCATGATGATCAAGTTGGCCAAAGCTACTCAACATGAAGCGTGAGCTTAATGCTACCGTCATTGAGCAGTTCCTAACTATTGCAACTACACTGTCCCGATTATAGTTCCAATTCAGACTTCACTTCGACCTACAGACTCTACGGATGCCACTGATGCTTCATGCTAGTGTCCGCTTATGTGTATTACTTCTCATCCACTTCATGAAATTGCTAGTTATGCTCACAGTCAGGTTCAATTTGAAAGAATGCTTCATTGCATGTACATGCTGCTCATAATGATATACATGACCCCTATGTGCAAGCTACTTCCGATGCTCAAGCGCACTCATACAATATGCCTCATGTTGCTGTTGAAGTTGCAGACTGAATATTAGAGTTTGGAGTGGATGATAAGGAATGGTTAGGTTAACCGTAAGTTAAACTTTAAGTGTATTTTGAAATATATATTTTGAAGCTTATGTTGTAATAATATCCGAATATATGACATTGTGATATTTTAGATATGTAAAATATTGTTTATGATATATTATACTACATTTGCAGAGTGTTTAAACTTTGCATTGAATATGTATGATGAATTATTTGTGATATGGAAACCATTATTTGCAGTGTGTTTATATTTAAACTTTGCGTTTAAGTTTTGGTGTATATATATATAAATGTGATACTTAATAATCATTTTCCAACACTTATAAGCGTCATCGTGTATTTCTATACCAACACTTATAAGTGTTATCGTATATTTCGTTACCAACACTTATAAGTGTTACCGTATATTTCGTTACCAACACTTATAAGCGTTACCGTATATTTCTGTACCAACACTTATAAGTGTTACTGTATATTTCGTTACCAATACTTATATGCGTTAACGTATATTTCTGTACCAACATTTATAAGTGTTACCTTATATTTCGTTACCAACACTTATAAGTGTTACCGTATATTTCTTTACCAACACTTATAAGCGTTACCGTATATTTAGGTACCAACACTTATAAGTGTTAGTAATATGTATGTTTGTAACACTTATAAGTGTTACAAATTTGGCCGCTCCATTCCTCACAGTCCATTAGTAACACTTAAAAAGTGTTACTGAAATTATTTGTAACACTTATAAATGTTAGAATTTGTCTGTTTTGGCGTAGTGGATGTTACAATAATAATCTAGTTTCCACTCCAACCGCATTACATAATGACATTCATTCATCCACAATGGAAGAAAAAAAGTAATGTTAGTGTCATAAGATTTAGAGATGGATGTAGCTAAATGTTATGTTGGAACACAAACGACTTGTCATTTTAGGAAGGTGTTACAGAATGTAGAGAAAGTTATTTAGGTGGTTGAAGTTCTTGAACCAGATGTACCAATTTACGATGGTCCTCAAAATGGAATGTACAAGCTATGTGAATTTTTTGATGGAGGCTTCGTTGTATGGCCAGAGTTTTGTATTCGGTATTTCTAAACTTTAACTATGAACTATGTCTTATCTTTTTTTATTGCAATTGGTATTAGTATGGAATTGGTAAACTATGTATTGATAACATAATTATGTATTGAACTTCTCTTTTATTACTTGATAATCTATTTTATTACTGATTATGAATATTGTTTATTGATATTGATTGGATTATAATTTTCTAAGTTAAGATAATATATCATATTAAATATAGTCTACATTATATCTTTTAACATTCAAATTATTATATCTTTCAACAATCACGTTGTTGATAAGTGTTTATTTGTCTGTATTTATTTGTAACGCTTATAAGCGTTGGAGGTTATTTTTTCCCAACACTTATAAATGTTAGAAGATATTTTTTCCCAACACTTATAAGCATTGGAGGATATTATTTCCAAATGCTTATACGCATTGCAAATAAATACCCACGCCACTATAGTGACACATATGAGTGTTACTGAAATTCTTGGCAACGCTTACACTCGTTGGGAATTCTCTGTTTTGGTGCAGTGTAACTACCTCAGTTGTCTCATATTTAACTCTTTCTGAGAGAATAAATATCTAAAGACTTGTGACCCGTATAAAACTGGAATCATTATCCCAAAATATAACGCCTCCACAATTTGAGAGCAAAAATTATAGCAACTAACTTTATGTTACGAATTAGATATATGACTTCACGTGGTCTGAGCTATCGAGAAGCGTAGGTAATCACTTTACCCTTTTGTATTAACACAACTCCTAATCCTATTCGGAACACACCGATATACATAACCAAATTTTTGTTTCCATCTAGGACAAATAACATAGGAGCATTGGTTAATAAGTGTTTCAGCTTCTGGAATGAGTTTTGACATTTGTCGATCCAAACATACTTCACGTCCTTCCTTATCAACTTAGTCATCTGTGCTGCTATATGGGAGAAATCCTTGATAAATCCGCGATAGTAGCCAGCTAACCCAAGAAAATTCTTTATCTCGGTCTCTATCTCGGATCTCTCCCAATTATTAACTACGTCTATCTTTAATGGATCTAATGACAACCCTTCTTTTGTGACTACATAACCAAGGATCTTCACTTCTTTCTTCCAAAAATGACAGTTCGAAAATTTCTGTTTTAACTGATATTGTCCTAACGTCTCAAGCATTATTCTGAGATGTATCTCATGGTCTCATTTATCCTTAGAATATATCAACTTTTGTTTATAAATACTACATGGATTTGTCCAAATGCTCTCGGAAGATCCGGTTCATTAAATCTATGAAGAAAGCAGACACATTAGTCAGTCTGAATGACATTACTAACCATTCGTACGAACAATATCTTATTCAAAACGCCGCCAAAGGAATATTGTCCTCTGCCACTCTTAATTGATGGAAACCTGTCGCTAAATCCAATTGGGTAAACACTTTGGCTTCACTTCACTGATCAAAAAAATCATTGATTCTTGGCAGGGGATATCGGTTCATTATCGTCTTTTCATTCAACTTACGCTAATCGATTCACAGCCTTAATGACTCATCTAGTTTCTTCACAAATACCGCGACCTCTCCCCAAGGCAAACTACTTGGTGTAATAAAACATTTTCCTTTGAAGTCCACTAGCTGCAATATTAACTCCTTCATCTCTATTGGTATCATTCTGCTATATGTCTGCTATTGTTTTTATCTCCAAGTAAAATATCTTTTCATAACTCAATACTCATTTTGGCTATACTCCTATCACTTGCTCAAAGATGCTGACAAACTCTCTAACGACATAAACTTGATTCAACTCGTCTTCCTCCTCCATTGCCCCAACAAAGCATAAATATAAAAATTTGAGTTCTTTATTGAGTATATAATTCGATCATTACTATTAGGATTTCTTTGTGATATTTTCCTATCTTGGAAAAGTATCCTGGTATTATATTTACTTAACCAGTCCATACTCCAAATAATTTCAAAGCCTACGAAAAAAAACACATGCAAACTATAAGCAAATATATGAACTAACAATTTAAACTCTAATTAGTCACATCTTATCATTAGAGTTGCATACCTTCCTACTTGATTCACAACCATTGAGGAAGTAACAAAGGATGAGGGTACTATATTAAGCTTATCTGCCAAATAATGAGATATAAAAGAATTGGAACTTGGCCCGACTTATGTACCAAATAGTATAATTGTGACAACTGGAACTTCCGCAATTGCTCCCCAACATTTCTACCAACTAATCCATTTGCAACTCTTACTTGCATCATGTTGACATAGAAATGATACATAGCTCCCATATCCACCTATGGTGTTCCAACACCCACATGTGCAGCTATTTGTCAATCCGAATTCCTTCTAGTACTGGGCTTGATAATTCCATTGATTATGATGCTCCTTCTAATGAATTCACCCTTTCGTTTCCTGCATCCATATCTTACTTTCTTAAATCTACATTCGAACCTTAGTAAGATGCGAAACAACAGTCTAAGATAGATGGGAATAGAGAAGGTATATATATACTTATGTATATAACAAATACGAGCACGACACTGTAACATTATCCTTTTCCCAGTCTTATTCTCTGATTCTTTTGGGTTATATTTTTCAAGACTCTTTTTAAGTGCAAAGTTCTTTTATTTTTGCATAAACCTATGCTCTGATACCAAGTTGAAACATCCCCTATTTTGAGGCCCGAAAAAGCGCTACAGATGATGTAGTCATATATAGTATTAATTTATGGTGATAAAATGCGGTACTGTCAATTATATTAACATCAAAATCACAAGAATATGAAGTTTTCTTAAACGTAATTTTAAAACAAATTTCACATTCCATTTCAAAGTTAATATTCCATATTCATTACATAATCCCAAATGTTGCCCAGGCTAAGATAAAAAATAATTATTGTAGAATACTCCAAGAGCGACATTTGAAGATGCCCACTTGATTGATCAGAGTTTATTACTAAACAGTTATAACATCTATCACTATATACATTCCAATGAAACAATTTCAATACGGTGGATAAATTATATATATATATGTATGTATGTATGTATATGTATATGTATATGTATATAAACTCTAACAGCTAAATCTGACTCCTGCACGTCTTTGGAAGCTTTATTCATATGGCCCAATGACTTGTAAACCCTTACCCTCGAACTATCAAATCGAATTTTGAGCACTCGACAGTTTAAGGGGAAAACATATACTTCGAGTCAAGCAAAAAGTCTGGTGTGAATAATATTATGCCACCTCGATTAATGGATATCAGGTGAGACCACTCCATTGAGTTGAGGGGTTTTTCCCTCATTAATATCTTTTAAAAATATAGCTTTTGCAAATCAAACTCCTATTACCACAATGGTTAAAATAGATAATAAATATAGTAGTATGCATGCATGCAACATGGATAATCATGACTATTTTGTCTAAATCAATGGAATATCTATCCCAACATCATATTTTTTCTCAGGATAACTACAAAACTGAGGGAAAACTCAAGCCTACTAGATATATCAAGTTCTCTAACGTACTGTTAGAAGGCAATTGGATGACGAGTACGATACTTACTATTCTTAGGGTAATCATGATCCTAACAGTTTTTGGGCTCACCAATAACCTACCTCGTCTTGTATATTCCTTTTACGCATAAACTTACTTTTAGTCTTACTTGTGACAGAGCTTTACACACTAGAATTTTGGACTAATATCAACTAGGGACTAATAGCTGAAGTATAGAGCACTACCCTACATCGGTTATGTCTGGTTTTCCAATCTAAGTCAACTCATCCTATCATGATTTATCTAAAGGTGAAAAGTGCAAAAATTTCTTTAATAAAATCCAAGGCTAAGTATCCTTTTTATTCCATCGAAAACATAATTCTTTACAAATGATTTACTCTTGAAATCATGCTTTAAAATAAGGTAAATATAACGCTTTGCTTTATCTAAAATGTTTATGCCATGAAATATGATTTTATAAAAATAACATTAATGAATGTCGATATCACTTAGAGGTTTTCGTAACTCAAACATAGGCTATAAAGTCAGAATAATAAAACTCTTAAATTGATAAAGTACGGCATGATTTTTGCCAATATGGGTCTTCGCACCCTTCTTATTGTCGAAATATATGGTAAAGAACTTGATCTAATAAAGCATAAGGCCATTGGGTCGGTATAAATCTACGTCGCCTATCGTAGTTTCGAGTTTCAAAGGTTTGCATAGTATAATGTTGTAAATCTTCAAAATATGAGAATCGTGACATTGATTACTGGCAACAATAATGCCTTAACGAGAATGGGGCGTCAATATCACCGTTGTAGATCAATTTCGAAAGTAATGGTGTCGGTGTCATTGCCTAAAGGAGATAACATAGTAAAATTAGCGGCATCACTACCTCATAGAGTCGAAGTTGACGTTGAAAACCTTTGGCGTCATTAGCACCGACGTAAATGATTTGTGCCATCGTAGTACAAGTGATTTTAGTATAGTAAACTAGCATCATCGCTGCCTTGTGGAGTCGGCGTCGTCATTAAAACCATGTGGGATTACTCTTGTTGAAGTTATTGATGTCGACATTGATACTCTCCTTCATACTTCAACCAACGCCGATCCATTTCATATCAACCGAAGTTGATGTCCTGTGTCTCGTCCATGACTGACATTGAAGACCATAAATGCGAGATAATGAAGTGCGACATCATAAACCTCGACGTGACAAAGCTGTAATTTCCATGAAAACTATTTTCTTGCTAATAAAATTAATTCGTTTCCACCAACCCATATTGTTTGTCAAAATCTTATTGGATAATAATTTCTTTATTGGGGTTATTAGGCTCAAGGAAAAAATCAAAGAAGATTTTAGTTTCAAGGACAAGAAGTTTGTTTTTTAGGCTGAAGGACACTTTTTAATGTAATTCACAGAAAGATAGTTATAACTATCATTTTTAGTTCACACTAAAAAGTGTCATTCAGACTAAAAAGCAAACATGTTGTCCTTGAGATTGAATTTTTTTACAACTTCTTCCTTGTGCCTATTTACCTTTTTTATCAAAACCTTTTAAAAAAATCTGCCTAAGTCTAGATCATTTCCATAACATTTGCAAACCTATTCATTTATATTAATATTTTAATATAATTATTAAGCTTTTCTAACCCAAATAATTCAAAATTAATCAAAAACGGTTGAGAAAAATCCCCAAAAATACAATAAATTTAATTTATTATATTCTTTAACATGAAAAAAAATTTAGGGTCAAAAACATAATTTAATTATTTTTAATAATTAAAACTTTTATTAAACTAATTCATTTACTTAAATAATTTGTAATGAATTCATACTTTCTTGGAAAATTATAAAATTCGAAACCCACTTCTAAAATAATGTATCATATGATAGGTTTTCCACTCACACTTATCAACTAATTTTATAAATAAATTTTATTATTCATCAATAAGCATATAAGCATATAAGCATTCAAACATGGCATAACATCAATCATATAATATTAGGTTTAATACTTCAACGGAAAGTAAATAAGCATATTATGAGATGGGTATGTCTGTTTACCCTGAGTGTTTAAAAGAACTTGAGATCTGAATTAAGATTTGACTCCTTTAATCTTTAATCTTGTTTCCCTCGCTTTTCTTCCTCCTAACGCTCTTTTTTAGTGGTCGACCTTGCTCTATTGATTTAATTTGTATGAATGAAGTGAGGAAGGAATGAAAATGGGAAGGTTCATGTTAAAGAAATGTGTTTTTTTTCCTATTTTGCCCTCCTCACATATCCTCTTTCTTATTATTGTTCTAAATAATCTCGTTAATTCGTTGATTAAGGCTCGACCCATATTGCTTATCAGATCTCAATCTCCTTATCCTTTAATATTATTTTATTTAATTTATTTAGTTAAATATCCTAATAATATTAATCAAAATTAGGGGTGTCACATACGGTCCCTTTTTGTACATTTTGCTGACATATTTCATGTTAATAAATAGCCGTCTAATTTTCTATAGATTTTTCGGTTTAACATCATTGTACTACAAGTAGTAAACATGTTTTCTGTTTTATCCTAAGCTATTGAAATATTCTCTTTTATTTACGAGTGGATCCTCATTAGTGTTTTTTCATGTTGTACTATTTCATTTCCTTGTCTATGGTAAGCAACACCTAACCACAACCATGCATATCAGTACCTTCATGGAGCATCCTAATTAGGTTATTGATTACTTTTGCTATGCATTGTATCAACAGATTTTTTAAATTTGTAGGTACACCGATACTCTACGTATAAAGCTTGGTGTTGATAGTATGAACCATGCTGAAAAATGCTGTTTGTTTTTGGTGGTATAATAATCACTGTTCTAGCATCATAATGGCGGTTACTAAAGTTGCAACTAGTTTTTCAGGGCATTAAAATTTAACGTCATCTTGTGAATTCTAAAAGTTGGTTATCTTAGTTGGGCCACCACATATGAACATTGCTATACTACTGTTGCTTCTTTTAACTCTTTTTTTACTTATGATGTCATTATCCTCATAAGTTACTGCATTCACTTTCCAATATATACTTTTATAGAACTTCCTCTTTTAAGAACCTTTAGTACTATTTAAGAGATGGAAATAACAAAAAATAAGTGTCATAGCTAATAATATACTGGGAAGGGGTTGTTGATAACGCTTTATCTTCAATAATATTATTTAAGAAAAACGTGTACTATGGGGTGAATATTACGTGAAAATGGAATTGCCAAAACATGGATACAAACAGCCCCTATGCAAACATTCAATCTATAATGAAAATTTCAAAATCTCCAACTATGCATTTGTATATATGTAAGTGTGAGCACATATTATTTACAATTTTTACACCTAACAACTTTTCATTTTTGCAAAAGGTAGAATTTACAAACAAGAAGCAATCCATACCCCTGCCATTGGCATGGACTTCATACTAGTTCAATAATAGAAGTTCTTCTAAACTCTTATCTTGATTCTTATTGAATCCTTCTTATCCCTTGCATAAAATATACTTTCGCAAATCCCTTTTATTTTAGCTCTAACTCTATCAGATTTGAGTCTCAAATTGAAAGTTGCACTCAGTTCATTATTCATTCTTTGATTACTATCATTTATAACCCTCGAGAATACAATTCAAATATGTTATTATTAGTATATAGGAAGTTTTACACTCAAATTGCATTGTCACTTTTTGGAAGAAGTATTGTTGTATGTTATTAATTGAGCACCTAAGAAGAGTTATGTATCAACTTAGGGAGATATTATTGTGGAGTAAACATTTTCTTGCGGGTGGTAGTAAGACTATTATATTGAATTTTCATGCAAAGTTGTTGCTGGACTAAACGTTATATTAAAAGCATACAAAAATCATTATGCTTGCTCTACTTTATTTCCTTTACCTACTATTTGTTGCTCATGTCTCCATATCATAATTTACTAATCAAAACGATTTGTGACTTTATTCCTATATACATGTATATGTATATTTCTTGGTTCCTGATTCCAACCAGCATGTTGGAATTTTGTTTAGGTTTGAGCAATGACAGGAATATTTTGCACAAAATTTCTGGTTCTAACAAAAAATAAAAGAAACTGGTTTATAATATAAATACCCCAGAGAGATGAAGAAATAGAGGGAGTGTAATATCCCGGAATTTTGGACAATTTAAATTTAATAATCTGGGTTTAAATTTAAATTGAATTGATAACTTTTGTTAATAAATTTGATTTGATTTAATAATCTTCTTTATTTAAATATTTAATTTGTGAATTTATTAATAAAATTGTTTTCTATTTAATAATGTATATGTATTTATATATATTTTAAATAGATAAGTTGTTAAATTAGTTTTAACGTTTTTAAAATAGGAATTGAGATTTATTTTTAATTTAAGTTTTTCAAAAATATATTAAATGATTTTAAATATGATTTTTAAATATAAGAAAAATGTTTTAATTGGTTTAAAATTCATCTTTAACTTAAGGGTTGAATATTAAAATAAGTTACAAAATGTTTATGTTAATTCTTTTTAAATATTGATTGATAATTTTGATTTGTAATTTTAATTTGAAATATAAAATACAATTTAAATATGAAACATGTATTCATATAAGTTGTAACATCTTTCATAAATTTATTTTAATTGTTTAAAAGTAAAAGAACTAATTAATTTAATTTAAACATTCATTAACACTTAATTAAATAACTAATTACTTGAAAAGAGACATGTGTATATAATTTAAAATTTAAGTAACACGTGTTAAAAATTTATGTAAGTAAATTAACATGTGTCCATTCTTTTTACATGTGTCATTGTTTAAAATTTGTTTTTCTTTAATTTAAATTAAATCATAAATTAGTTTGAAAACAATGCATATACTCATTCCTTTATTTTTCTCATTTTTCATTCTTAAACAAAGAAACCTGGAAAAAAAAAATCTTCTCCTCTAACCTGCAAATTCAAATGAGCAAACATGCATGCAATAAGTTTCAAACCTGTAAATGCATTGCATTCAAACTCCTCAAAAATTCAAATCTGCATCACAAAGGCCTGTATTTCAATTTCTAAATCAAATATGAGGCCTGCATTCAATTCATGTCTTCAAAAACAATCTGGATCTAAAACTGCAACTTCAAATTTGCATCTGCAACCTGCATTTGATATGAAACATGCAGTTGGATCTGGAAAGGGAAGAGGTCTGCATTTCTTTTAAAATCTGGGAAAAAGCAACCTGCATTTCAACTGAAAATTTGCATCTTCATTCAAGCTACTGCATGCTAAATCTAGGGTCTGCATCATTTTACAGGTGAGTAACTTAACCCTTAAAAACTAAGTAGGTAAAAGTTGTTTATACTTTTATTTAGAAATGACTTAACATTTTAATTTGCTGTGTATATGTTTATATGAGTTGAATTCTGTTTCACTTGGGTTCTGGCTATTACAATGTATGTTCTAGCTGATAGAAATATCTTTTATTTTGATTTGTTTGCTGTTGTGTTTTAATCTAGGAATGAAACTTGCTTATTTCTAAATAAAGTAAGCACTAAAAATTATATAAGTTGAAATAAAACTCTGTTTTACCTGTAAGTAATATAACAGAGTAAAAATTTATATTAAGTGAAAATTAAAATTATAGGAATTCATGTTTCAGGTTTATTAATTGAAATAACAAGTGAATTCTTGAATTTTAAATCAAACATTATAATTTATAGTGTTGTGAAACAAATGCAGTAATGAATTTACTGTATCCTACAATTTGGTTAAGTACATTTGATTTTTGCATTGGATTTGATTGAATTGGCTCCTGGAGATAGAGTAGCTATCTATGATTATAGGAAAAATTCTAAATTGGATTTCAATTCAAAAATGATGTTGAATTTTGGAATTTAGTTTTAGAACCCTAGTTTGTTTGAGTCTCTGATTTTGTTTGAATATGGACTCCTGGGTTGATCGAGCTCTATGATCTTTTGGGCGATGATAGATGATGGGTTGGCGAAGTCATTGACGAGGTTTCAAAGTTGTCAGTGGTCGGAGTTGCCAGAGCTCGCCGTTGACAGGTCGAGCATGAAAGGGGGAAGTGTTTCCAGGTTTCTGTTTTAAAAACTTGAATTTAAATTCAAGTTAAATTATGGGTATTTAGGGGTTGAATGTTGATATAGGGATTTTGGGTCGATAGAGGATGGTCATGGATGATCGCCAGTGATGCCGGAGTTGGGAAGTGGATGCACAGGAGTGTGTGTATGTTGGTGAGGATGGTGATGTAGTTTTGGGTTGCAGGGTTTTGGTTGCTCGGGAGTGTCTCGAGTTATTTGGAAAGAAACTCGAAGCAATATGCCTTCTGACCCGAAGTAAAAATTTAGTTGCTCGGGTTGAAATGTGTTCAGGTTTTAACAGAACCTGTTTTTCAGATTTTAAAATTTTAAAAGTTTTTAAAAATGTAAACTTAAAACCTGAATAAGTATGGAATTTAAACTGAATTTAAATGTGGATTCAAAAGTTTGAATTCTGTTTGTTTTAATAATTTGAATTTATTTTTTCTAAAAAAATGTAAGTATTTCTGTTTTAAGGTTTGATCAGCAACCTGTTTTTCCAGGTTTTTTTGAAGTAAAAGGAAATTTCAAACAAGTCTGAAAATAAGTTGGAAACTGGAAATTTAATTTGAAATTCAATTAAGTTTTAGGTTTTAAATCTTTGAATTAAATTTGAAATGCTTTTAAATTCAAGATTTGTTTTAAACTTAAACACAGAAACTGTTTTCTGTTTTTAGATTTAAAAGTAAAATTTCAAAATTGTCAAATGAAGTTCAATTTGAAATTTTAACCTGAAACTTAAATATGATTCAATAATTTAAATCTGAAGTTTTGAATCATTTTTGAATTCAAATTTAAGGTGTTAAATTAAAACAGGAAATTGTTTACTGTTTTTCTGTTTTAGTTTAAAAGTAAACTTTAAAATGCAACTGAAATTTAAAAACAAGTTTAGAATCTGGAAAAAAACAGAAATATGGAACCTGAGTTTGAATTAAATCTGGAATTTAAAATTTGGAATTTAAATTTAGATTTTAAACTTTTAAAAGTATAAAAGAACATTGATTTGAATTTAAAACTATAAGTTTTAAATTTTTGAAATAAGGTTTAAAATAAGGTTAAATTCAGTTTTAAACCTGGAATTTGATTTTTATGATAGTTTTTAAAATTCAATAAGTTTTTAAATTTAAATTTGTTTTAACCATTTTTGGAAAAGGTTAAATAACTTGAATTTAAAAATGAAGATGGAAGTGTAAATAAAGTTTTAAAATTTTAAGTTTGAATCTGAAATGAAAATTTGAATTGTGTTTCAGTTTGAATTTAAAATGAATTTTTTAAAAATTTGAATTTTTGTTTGAAACAAATTGTTTAAAATACTTTTGTATAAAGAAGAATGTATCTTAATTTAGAACTTAAATTGGTTTCATTTAAATTATTAAGTTAATTTAATTGGAATATTAATTATTTAATTAATTAATAATGTGAATGATTAATTAAGTAATTAATAATTTTTAAGTTAATTAATTAAATTTGAGATTAATTAATTAAGGTTAATTAATCTATAATTAAGAATGGTTAATTAAATTTTAATTTATGATTAAGATTTATTTAATCAAGTAATTAATGTTAATTAAGATTTTAATTAACACCTAATTAATAAGTAGAGATTAATTAAATTGTAGTTGAATATTAATTAATTGATAATTAATAATGGTTAATATAAGTTAATTCTTAATTAAGTAATTAAGCAATGATAATGAAGGTCATTAACTTAAGATTATTTAACAATTAATTAATGTGATTAATTTTGATAATTAATTAGATTAATTAATTAGTAATAATCAATTGTTTAATTTTTAATTACTTAATGAAAGTAATTAAAGAATTAATTACTTGGTGTAATTAATTTAAGGTGATTAGTTTAGATTAATTAAGTTAAATTAACTTAAACATTTGTGGGATGTTGATAATTACTTATGTAATTTATGAATTTATAATTACTTAAGGAAGTAATTAAATAATAATTACAGAATGTAGTTAAAATATTTATTATAGAAGTAATTTGGATTTAAATTACTTTGAATATTAATCAAGTGATTAATGAAGATAATTAATTAAGGGTAATTAATTTATGGAATGAGTAATTAGAGTAGTTAATTATTGGTTATTAATCATGGGTGATTAATATATAAGGGTTAAATTGAAGATTAATTACTTATGTAATTAATTTATATTTAGAGATTTATTAAATGTAATTAGGAATCATTAATTAATTAATTAATGATGTAATTTAGAATTGATTAATTAAGGTATGATTAATATTAAATGCAAATTACTTATTGTAATTAGAGATGGTTAATCAGTAATGATTAAGTGAAATAAATATGAGATGATGATTTATAAATTGTTTTGTAATCATTTAAAGGTTAAGATAAGCAGGATTTTAATGAGGAAGTAATTAATTTAATTTATTTCAAATTAATTAGAGATTTAGTAATTAATTTAATTCATTTTAAATTAATTATAAATGGTGAGATCATTAGATCATTGCTTATGTTTGATGAATGGTAATTGATTGCCTGGTATGGTTTGTAATCTCAGTTATGAGATGAGTAATGTTATGTGATATGGATGCATTGGTTGCTTTTGGATGATAATATGGATTATCTGATTATGATATAAATTATCTGTTGATAATGATAAGATTGATTATCAATTGTGTTGTAAATTATCTATCTATGTGTATTTAGATAATGAATTGAATCGTTTTAAACTTAAAACAACTTGGACCTTAAAAGACACGCTTTGGATTTCGATGAGACCGGGATCGGATTTCCATATTTGGATATCCGAAAACCACATCGATTCCAATTAAACGTTAGGTCGTTAATCCAAGTGGAGCGAGTGAAGACTCGAGGTGTAAGGGCTATACGTCAGTATAACTCTATGGGTGATTCCGTAATGAGTTTGACGGAATAGTACTTATAGATTCGAGATGGTGATTCAGAGTGCAAGGGTTATTGTCGTTAACTCTGAGGGTGATTCCAATACGAGTGTAACGAGATAATGCCTTCGGTTTCGTTCGAACCCGGAACGAACTTGTATGGATTGAATGCTTTCAGAACATCGTCAGGTGGACGATGAGCATTCTAAGTGTTATGTCCAATAAAGGTAATCGTAGCCTCAAGCCTCATCAACCGGAAATGGATAAAACAGGGGAGGTGCAGCAAAGCTTCGTGGGTAGCACCCACTTGAGAGAAGATTTATCCCTGTCTAGAGGTCCCTTTGATATTTTCGGCTTAGTGGTGCGGTTGCTGATCACAACTGCGGGGTTGTCTTGTTTGGAGCTGTTCAGTAAGGAACGGGTCCGGCTTTGTGTTGCAGGGGATGAAGGGAGTAATTCTCGGTACGGTGATCTAGGCCACGTACTGTGACGGGCGGTACCCCAGTAGCCCAGCCATTGATGGAATCCAAAATCCAATAAGTGCCAATGGTTTTGATTGTATTACCCACTTTTGTGGCTAGTAGCTGGAATTTAATCATGTAACAATTTCGGCTATTTCTTATTTACTTGAAAACCCTAGACACTATTATAATATCATCGGATTTCCTATCAAATGTTTTGGTTAGCGTAAGGTAAAAACTTTTCCATGTTTATGTGTGGGAAGTCTTACGTGATACCTTTTCTTTTCAAAGGTTTTTCAAAGTTAAACAACTTTAACATGTTACTCACACCAGACCCATGTCTGACCCGGAGTTATTTCTGTTCTTCTATAACTCTTGGGTACTCAAATTTTTACGAGTAGCCAAGGGAATTCAGGTTAGGATTCAGACTAGCTTTGACGAATTGTGGAGGAGCAAATGGAGCAGGAGGCTTCTGCGTATAGTTATATAGTTTTCCGCTGTGTTGGTATCTCTAAGTGTTTGTGTATTGTGTATTGAGTTGTAATAACTAGACCGGTGTTTATAACTGTCTAGTATGTGTTGTATATGTCTGTGTACTCTGATATTTGTTGTATACTATGTAATACTTATGTTATTAATATAATTTATTCGTTCCGCTGTTGAGATTCTTGTGTTGTTTCTTCTTTCTCTTCTTTCTTTTCTCTTTTCTATCCCTTTCTTTCTTAAAGATGATGCGATTTTCCAGGAGTGGAAAGTCGGGTCGTCACACTTGGTATCAGAGCATTAGGTTGAGTGAATGCCTAGTCTGTGTAGTGGCGTCTATCTTGAGAGAGCGTATTTGTATTTTAATATATATACATACATATATATATATATATATATTTATGGTTCTACCTATTTGTTGGATTACCTGTTCAAGGTTTTCCAATATAATGAATATAGGTAGATGAGGTAGAAGTGTGTGTAACACGACTACCATTAGTTGGAGTTTGATGGATGAGGTTGGAACTGTATTTGTCGAGACTGTAGACCTAATACCGTCTCGAGAAGTTTTGTTTAGTATAAGAACATCATCGATCTCTGAAGGTAACCTGTTAAGGTTCGGAGTTCATTTTTGAAGTGCAGAGTTGAGTTTGGATCTGTCGGTTGGGCAGAAGCAGTGAGTGATGATATTTTGATATCTCAGGAAATTGTAGCTGCGTGATGAGATGCAGTGACTATGGATATTTCCGAAGATGTTTCTTTGGAACAAGAGTAGGAAGTGAGTCTGCTCGGTGATGTGGCTGAGTTTAGCAGAGTATTCTGAGTTGGTAAGGAGTCTTCTGGCTGAGTAGTTTTTCTGAAATGAAGTTCAGAAGCAGCAGAGAGGATCTTTTTCTCTAGTAAGTTGGCTAAGCCAGCATAAGCTGTTCTGTTTGGTTAAGAGAGAGCAGTTTCTTTGGATTTAGGCTGAGTTGATCGCAAAAGTGACTTGCGATAGTATGTTCTTCTGGATTGTTGGAGATTGTCCGGATTTCTTCCAGGAAGCCAGAGGTTTGTCTGCATCTGGAGATCGAGTTTTCTTTCCAGGAATGGAACTGGTGATTCAGAGAGTAGATGGATGGTTCGTTGAGATAGAAGTTGGTGAAGTAGCTCAGGTTTGGGAGGAACATCTGAGTTTTCTATATGGATATGTGGAACCATATTTCTGTGCTGGGTTGTCTAGTCTGTGCTTGTGATCTTCAGCATTTTCTTCTGTTTCGGATTAGAGTTGTGCAGCGGAAGCAGTTTGGAGTGCTTCTGTTTCCTTTTCCGGATAAGGAGAAGTTTGTTCTGTCTTCTGTTGTTGAGAAGCAGGGTGTGTGTTCTTGGTTTTTGAGGGATCTTGAGGAGATCATTGGATTGTTTTGATTCAGTTTGTTTCTAGAGGAATCAACAAGAGTTAAGCTGATCAGAATGGATGTTGTAGCCCAGGATCGTCCGAAGAGTTTTTTTTATGGATAAGAGGCGGAGAATTTGGATTCTGGAATCGGAGATTTGATTTGGGATAAGTTTTTCTCTGATCCAAAGAACTATAAGTTTGGGAAGCTAGCTCCGAAGTGTTTTGGTTTCTTCTGTGTTTTGGGTTTGATCAGTGTATGGTTTTCTAGAGTTGAATTACCGGTTTGGATAACTGGGATTCAGAGTGTTTTCACGTATCTCTGAGAAAGTACGTGTTTGATTTTTCTGGTTGTAGAACTAGCAGTTTAGGTGGTTTGTTGATTGAGTCAGACTCGTTGGTAGTCTGATATTCTGTATAGAATTGTTGTTAGGAGCTCTATAGCTTAGTAGTATTGATTGATTTGATTCTATAAGAGCGAGTATCCCAATATATATATATACCGGGGAAACTCGTCAAAGTTTTATCCAAAATTCTTTTGGATAATTAGATTTGTTCTGATTGTGTGAATTAATTGCTTAGGTTGTTGGCATATGATTAACATATGCTGTGTTTTAAAATAAAATATGTAAGTAGATTATTAAATTACCTTGTTTTAAATTTCGGGGACGAAATTCTTTTAAGGGGGAAGGATTGTAATATCCCGGAATTTTGGACAATTTAAATTTAATAATCTGGGTTTAAATTTAAATTGAATTGATAATTTTTATTAATAAATTTGATTCGATTTAATAATCTTCTTTATTTAAATATTTAATTTGTGAATTTATTAATAAAATTGTTTTCTATTTAATAATGTATATGTATTTATATATATTTTAAATAGATAAGTTGTTAAATTAGTTTTAATGTTTTGAAAATAGGACTTGAGATTTATTTTTAATTTAAGTTTTTTAAAAACATATTAAATGATTTTAAATATGATTTTTAAATATAAGAAAAATGTTTTAATTGGTTTAAAATTCATCTTTGACTTAAGGGTTGAATATTAAAATAAGTTACAAAATGTTTGTGTTAATTCCTTTTAAATATTGATTGATAATTTTGATTTGTAAATTTAATTTGAAATATAAAATACAATTTAAATATGAAACATGTATTCACATAAGTTGTAACATCTTTCATAAATTTATTTTAATTGTTTAAAAGTATAAGAACTAATTAATTTAATTTAAACATTCCTTAACACTTAATTAAATAACTAATTACTTGAAAAGAGACATGTGTATATAATTTAAAATTTAAGTAACATGTGTTAAAAATTTATGTAAGTAAATTAACATGTGTCCATTCTTTTTACATGTGTCATTGTTTAAAATTTGTTTTTCTTTAATTTAAATTAAATCATAAATTAGCTTTAAAACATTGCATATACTCATTCCTTTATTTTTCTCATTTTTCATTCTTAAACAAAGAAACCTGGAAAAAAAAATTCATCTCCTCTAACCTGCAAATGAGCAAACATGCATGCAACAAGTTTCAAACCTGTAAATGCATTGCATTCAAACTCCTCAAAAATTCAAATCTGCATCACAAAGGCCTGTATTTCAATTTCTAAATCAAATATGAGGCCTGCATTCAATTCATGTCTTCAAAAACAATCTGGATCTAAAACTGCAACTTCAAATTTGCATCTGCAACCTGCATTTGATATGAAACATGCAGTTGGATCTGGAAAGGGAAGAGGTCTGCATTTCTTTTAAAATCTGGGAAAAAGCAACCTGCATTTCAACTGAAAATTTGCATCTTCATTCAAGCTACTGCATGCTAAATCTAGGGTCTGCATCATTTTACAGGTGAGTAACTTAACCCTTAAAAACTAAGTAGGTAAAAGTTGTTTATACTTTTATTTAGAAATGACTTAACATTTTAATTTGCTACGTATATGTTTATATGAGTTGAATTCTGTTTCACTTGGGTTCTGGCTATTACAATGTATGTTCTAGCTGATAGAAATATCTTTTATTTTGATTTGTTTGCTGTTGTGTTTTAATCTAGGAATGAAACTTGCTTATTTCTAAATAAAGTAAGCACTAAAAATTATATAAGTTGAAATAAAACTCTGTTTTACCTGTAAGTAATATAACAGAGTAAAAATTTATATTAAGTGAAAATTAAAATTATAGGAATTCATGTTTCAGGTTTATTAATTGAAATAACAAGTGAATTCTTGAATTTTAAATCAAACATTATAATTTATAGTGTTGTGAAACAAATGCAGTAATGAATTTACTGTATCCTACAATTTGGTTAAGTACATTTGATTTTTGCATTGGATTTGATTGAATTGGCTCCTGGAGATAGAGTAGCTATCTATGATTATAGGAAAAATTCTAAATTGGATTTCAATTCAAAAATGATGTTGAATTTTGGAATTTAGTTTTAGAACCCTAGTTTTTTTGAGTCTCTGATTTTGTTTGAATATGGACTCCTGGGTTGATCGAGCTCTATGATCTTTTGGGCGATGATAGATGATGGGTTGGCGAAGTCATTGACGAGGTTTCAAAGTTGTCAGTGGTCGGAGTTGCCAGAGCTCGCCGTTGACAGGTCGAGCATGAAAGGGGGAAGTGTTTCCAGGTTTCTGTTTTAAAAACTTGAATTTAAATTCAAGTTAAATTATGGGTATTTAGGGGTTGAATGTTGATATAGGGATTTTGGGTCGATAGAGGATGGTCATGAATGATCGCCAGTGATGCCGGAGTTGGGAAGTGGATGCACAGGAGTGTGTGTATGTTGGTGAGGATGGTGATGTAGTTTTGGGTTGCAGGGTTTTGGTTGCTCGGGATTGTCTCGAGTTATTTGGAAAGAAATTCGAAGCAATATGCCTTCTGACCCGAAGTAAAAATTTAGTTGCTCGGGTTGAAATGTGTTCAGGTTTTAACAGAACCTGTTTTTCAGATTTTAAAATTTTAAAAGTTTTTAAAAATGTAAACTTAAAACCTGAATAAGTATGGAATTTAAACTGAATTTAAATGTGGATTCAAAAGTTTGAATTCTGTTAGTTTTAATAATTTGAATTTTTTTTAAAAATGTAAGTATTTCTGTTTTAAGGTTTGATCAGCAACCTGTTTTTCCAGGTTTTCAAAAATTTGAAGTAAAAAGGAAATTTCAAACAAATCTGAAAATAAGTTGGAAACTGAAAATTTAATTTGAAATTGAATTAAGTTTTAGGTTTTAAATCTTTGAATTAAATTTGAAATGCTTTTATATTCAAGATTTGTTTTAAACTTAAACACAGAAACTGTTTTCTGTTTTTAGATTTAAAAGTAAAATTTCAAAATTGTCAAATGAAGTTCAATTTGAAATTTTAACCTGAAACTTAAATATGATTCAATAATTTAAATCTGAAGTTTTGAATCATTTTTGAATTCAAATTTAAGGTGTTAAATTAAAACAGGAAATTGTTTACTGTTTTTCTGTTTTAGTTTAAAAGTAAACTTTAAAATGCAACTGAAATTTAAAAACAAGTTTAAAATCTGGAAAAAAACAGAAATATGGAACCTGAGTTTGAATTAAATCTGGAATTTAAAATTTGGAATTTAAATTTAGATTTTAAACTTTTAAAAGTATAAAAGAACATTGATTTGAATTTAAAACTATAAGTTTTAAATTTTTGAAATGAAAATTTGAATTGTGTTTCAGTTTGAAATTTAAAATGAATTTTTTAAAAATTTGAATTTTTGTTTGAAACAAATTGTTTAAAATACTTTTGTATAAAGAAGAATGTATCTTAATTTAGAACTTAAATTGGTTTCATTTAAATTATTAAGTTAATTTAAATGGAATATTAATTATTTAATTAATTAATAATGTGAATGATTAATTAAGTAATTAATAATTTTTAAGTTAATTAATTAAATTTGAGATTAATTAATTAAGGTTAATTAATCTATAATTAAGAATGGTTAATTAAATTTTAATTTATGATTAAGATTTATTTAATCAAGTAATTAATGTTAATTAAGATTTTAATTAACACCTAATTAATAAGTAGAGATTAATTAAATTGTAGTTAAATATTAAATAATTGATAATTAATATGGTTAATATAAGTTAATTCTTAATTAAGTAATTAAGTAATGATAATGAAGGTCATTAACTTAAGATTATTTAACAATTAATTAATGTGATTAATTTTGATAATTAATTAGATCAATTAATTAGTAATAATCAATTGTTTAATTTTTAATTACTTAATGAAAGTAATTAAAGAATTAATTACTTGGTGTAATTAATTTAAGGTGATTAGTTTAGATTAATTAAGTTAAATTAATTTAAACATTTGTGGGATGTTGATAATTACTTATGTAATTTATGATTTTATAATTACTTAAGGAAGTAATTAAATAATAATTACAGAATGTAGTTAAAATATTTATTATAGAAGTAATTTGGATTTAAATTACTTTGAACATTAATCAAGTAATTAATGAAGATAACTAATTAAGGGTAATTAATTTATGGAATGAGTAATTAGAGTAGTTAATTATTGGTTATTAATCATGGGTGATTAATATATAAGGGTTAAATTGAAGATTAATTACTTATGTAATTAATTTATATTTAGAGATTGATTAAATGTAGTTAGGAATCATTAATTAATTAATTAATGATGTAATTTAGAATTGATTAATTAAGGTATGATTAATATTAAATGCAAATTACTTATTGTAATTAGAGATGGTTAATCAGTAATGATTAAGTGAAATAAGTATGAGATGATGATTTATAAATTGTTTTGTAATCGTTTAAAGGTTAAGATAAGCAGGATTTTAATGAGGAAGTAATTAATTTAATTTATTTTAAATTAATTAGAGATTTAGTAATTAATTTAATTCATTTTAAATTAATTATAAATGGTGAGATCATTAGATCATTGCTTTTGTTTGATGAATGGTAATTGATTGCCTGGTATGGTTTGTTATCTCAGTTATGAGATGAGTAATGTTATGTGATATGGATGCATTGGTTGCTTTTGGATGATAATATGGATTATCTGATTATGATATAAATTATCTGTTGATAATGATAAGATTGATTATCTATTGTGTTGTGAATTATCTATCTATGTGTATTTAGATAATGAATTGAATTGTTTTAAACTTAAAACAACTTGGACCTTAAAAGACACGCTTTGGATTTCGATGAGACCGGGATCGGATTTCCATATTTGGATATCCGAAAACCACATCGATTCCAATTAAACGTTAGGTCGTTAATCCAAGTGGAGCGAGTGAAGACTCAAGGTGTAAGGGCTATACGTCAGTATAACTCTGTGGGTGATTCCGTAATGAGTTTGACGGAATAGTACTTATAGATTCGAGATGGTGATTCAGAGTGCAAGGGTTATTGTCGTTAACTCTGAGGGTGATTCCAATACGAGTGTAACGAGATAATGCCTTCGGTTTCGTTCGAACCCCTAACGAACTTGTATGGATTGAATGCTTTCAGAACATCGTCAAGTGGACGATGAGCATTCTAAGTGTTATGCCCTATAAAGGTAATCGTAGCCTCAAGCCTCATCAACCGGAAATGGCTAAAACAGGGGAGGGCAGCAAAGCTTCGTGGGTAGCACCCACTTGAGAGCAAGATTTATCCCTGTCTAGAGGATCCTTTGATATTTTCGGCTTAGTGGTGCGGTTGCTGATCACAACTGCGGGGTTGTCTTGTTTGGAGCTGTTCAGTAAGGAACGGGTCCGGCTTTGTGTTACAGGGGATGAAGGGAGTAATCCTCGGTACGGTGATCTAGTCCACGTACTGTGATGGGCGGTACCCCAGTAGCCCAGCCATTGATGGAATCCAAAATCCAATAAGTGCCAACGGTTTTGATTGTATTACCCACTTTTGTGGCTAGTAGCTGGAATTTAATCATGTAACAATTTCGGCTATTTCTTATTTACTTGAAAACCTTAGACACTATTATAATATCATCGGATTTCCTATCAAATGTTTTAGTTAGCGTAAGGTAAAAACTTTTCCATGTTTATGTGTGGGAAGTCTTACGTGATACCTTTTCTTTTCAAAGGTTTTTCAAAGTTAAACAACTTTAACCTGTTACTCACACCAGACCCATGTCTGACCCGGAGTTATTTCTATTTTTCTGTAACTCTTGGGTACTCAAATTTTTACGAGTAGCCAAGGGAATTCAGGTTAGGATTCAGATTAGCTTTGACGAATTGTGGAGGAGCAAATGGAGCAGGAGGCTTCTGCGTATAGTTATATAGTTTTCCGCTGTGTTGGTATCTCTGAGTGTTCGTGTATTGTGTATTGAGTTGTAATAACTAGACATGTGTTTATAACTGTCTAGTATGTGTTGTATATGTCCGTGTACTCTGATGTTTGTTGTATACTATGTAATACTTATGTTATTAATATAATTTATTCGTTCAGCTGTTGAGATTGTTGTGTTGTTTCTTCTTTCTCTTCTTTCTTTTCTCTTTTCTATCACTTTCTTTCTTAAAGATGATGCGATTTTCTGGGAGTGGAAAGTCGGGTCGTCACAGGGAGTATCGAGTGAGGGAGAAGCGGCATGAGGGAGAGAGGCAAAGTTGATAGAGAAGAACCATCGGTGATTGAAGGAAGAAGTGCATCACGAGTGGAAGAGAGAGATACGAAATTTGTTCTGTTGATGTGGTGGATTAGGATGTTTTGGATGAGCAGAGTTTGAATTTATGGTTTAGGCTTGTTTTGTTTAAATATAGACCTTGTTTTTTTGGGTTTCATTTTTCCCTTAATGGCTATATTTTGTGCCTAGTAATGGTAATTGATTAAAGGGTACTTTTGGCATAGGTCCCTGGTAGGTTTCAAAATACAAGAAAAGTCAATGTCTTAAAACTTTATAAATTACGTCCTTGTTTTTCGAAAATCATCAAAAAAACAATAAAAACATCGTAAAAAATTGCCAAACCTCAAAGCTTATTTCAACATATAATCATCTTCATATCATGCAAGAAAAACATTAAAAAAATCCATTAAAATCCAAAAAAACAACAAAATTCGCACTTCGGGAAATTATGCAATTTTTCTTGAAATTGCCGATATTTCAGAAACTTAGTAAAAAGTTACATTGTTTGATGCAATTTTTTCTGTTTAGTTATATCTTCCAAATTTACTATCTACATTTATTCAATCAATATATTATTGCACAACAATCAAGGAAAAAATGATGAAATTGCGTATAATTGAATAATAATCAATATTGCATAGAACACACAGCTTATTCCCAATAATTGCAGCAAAAAAGCAATAATTCATAAAAGTTGCATACAAATCAACAATAATAAGCCAAAAGCACCTTATTTTATGGAATAGCTGCACACATATCAGCAACAATGTAGAATAATTGCACATATTGTTGCAATAATATAAATTTTAGTTGATATATAATTATTCAGCGACAATTGCATGATTATCAGCAACAATATTCAATTGTTGCTGACATTTCAGCAACAATATTTACTATCAGCAAGTATTCCTGAATAGTTGCTGAAATGTTAGCAATTACTCTGCAGCAAAAAAAAAGACCCGCTTTATAATGAAACTTACACAGGGACCCACTTTGCAATATTCTTCCTTTTAAGGATGCGATCTAAATTTCCACTGGATTAAATTAGGTTTGACTATTATTTTGGATTTATTTATAATTCATTGTAAATTAGTTTTATTCATATTATTTCATGTACTTCATTATGCAAATAGCAATGTTCAGAGATGAGACAGCAACTGCTATAATTCATATGAAGTTCAAAAAATAGTTCTTCGTACAATGTATATTTTTTAGGCCAATAAACGGATGCTGATGGATATAGATAGTGCTTTATCCGTATCCATATCTGTATTGGAAAATGGAAATGCATATCTGAATTTGTATTTGATTTTTGTAGATAGTTACTGAAGCATATCTATATATGTATCCTACTTAGTAAATACAGATATTTTTGAATATTCGAAAATATCCAAAAATATTTGTATCCAAAATTTAATAATATACATCGAATACAGATATTTCTGTTATTCGACAATATTTGAAAGTTAAGCACTAAATTGTATTTTTTTGGCTTTTAATTGCAAAAGTTATCAAAAATAATTAACACAAGATTGATTCATACAATATTTCAGAAATGGATCAATACATGAAATCAACAACAGTACATAAATCACACAGACTCCATACATGATACAATAAATAAAAGTTTGTCTAATGTATGAAAATCATAGAACATAAATACAATAAATGTTGGCCATTTGAAATTTCATACAATAAAGGTTTTAACAGTTTTTCCAGTAAAAAAAACGTAGAACAGAAAATTAAATACATGTCTTAAATTTTTTTTGAAACATGTAAATATTTGGCCCAAGGCCCAGAAATAAACAGGCAAGGTAAAAAAACCCTACCCAAAACAAAACCCTTACAAACCCATGCCGCAACTTATCTTACATTCAGAAACGAAATAAGAAACCCTAAAGTAAAAACTCCGAAGCTAGATCGAACCATGGCGATTCATGGCGATTTTTAAACAAATTAGGGAAAGCATGGAGGCTTCCATGCAAAATTCTTTCCCTTGCCATCTTCACCTTTGATAACGAGTTAATCACGGTTTATTATTCACAAAAAGGCAGAACAGAGGCTCTCTGCTCCGTATGCTTGTTATTTTTGATGAGTAACTCAGATGAAGGTCGATCTCTATTGTTTAGGGGATCTCGAGTAAAGTCGTCTTGAACTCTGGCCTAAGAAGGGCCTTATGCTTATTGTAGTCGGAAGAGTAAGCAAATGAGCAGCAATCGAAGTAATCGATTGTATCAATCTTGCTTTTAGAGAAACTCTTTCTATTATCACTAGTAGCAAGCTCTTCACTAGGATAATAATGCTTGTTGGATTCACCTTTGTCCCAAACAGATAAGTGATGGATAAGATTATTGATGTTGCTTTTGTAGTAATCTGTCGAAACTCTCCGATTATTCATATCCAGTTGCAAAACCCCATCTTTATGCAGGCTATGCTTGGAATTTGTCTTACGCCTGAGTGTGCGGTAGCCTCCGCCCCTATCAGGTAAATTAGAAGAGGCATCAGTGTTTAAATTTGTATGATTATAAACATCACGATTATAATAAAGTGTACATCCCTTTCTATTGTATGGTGAATTACTGGTTCGTTGGTAGAGGTGGCCGCCACCAATATGTGCAAGCTCCGATTTGGATCTACTGAGGCTACTAGATTTCTTCATCCAGTGAAAGCCACTGTAGTGAAGAGGTTTGGCTCCAAAAAAGGCAGAATCCTGTTTCTTGTTTTGTAAGAAAGTTTCTAACTCTTCCTCATAACTTTCTGCACTTTAGAAAGTTTGATTGAGATTTTCTGTGTCTTTTTGCCGATTTCAAATTTTTTGAGGAGAATTTGGCTCTCTATATCTATTGTTTTCCATAATTGAATGCTTCCTGTCTCCTTTTGAGTATGAAGTCTTTGATTTCTTTATTTCCAAATATGAAAGATGGTTGTTGTGGGAATAATGCTATATTTATGAATTCCATTGATTTTTCTTTGAAGTTTTCCTGAATATATTTGATGCTTTCTTTGATGCTTTGAACAGCCTGATGCTGATTTATTTTAAGTTTTGACTTGGCTATGCACCAAACATGCTTTGAAAAGACACAATCAAAAAATAAATGATTTATTCTTTCAGCCTCCTGTTTGCAAAGTAGACAAATTGTTTCACCATTTGTATTCCATTTCAAGCACATGTCCCTAGCAGGTAATCTGGTAATAACAGCAAAGAAAGCACAATGGGACATTTTGGGTAGTTCGATTTATTCCAGATAACATTGTACCAATCTACTTCACTTTCATGACCCTGAATAAATTTTCAAGTTTTTTTAAAAGAAAAATTCCCTTTTTTTAAAGTCTCCAATCCTTGTGTCATTTTGAAGATTTGGATTAATAGTAATCTTTTTTATGGCTTCATTAAAAATTGAAGTAGCTCGGTGTCTAAATGTATTCCAAGAATTATTTTGAATAATGGTGCTAACTTTATCAAAAGTCCTACCAAATCAAAGCAAACTATCCCAACCCAAAAGACCGACCAGAGATTTCCAATGAATCCATGGGTCAAACTATAAGCTGGTCTGGTTACCATCCTTAGATTTCCTTTCCAAAAGCTTTAGACCAATATCCCTACAACTCAAAATATTTTTCCAAGATAAAGAGTAATGATTTTCAGATTTCGCATTCTAAAAATTCTTATTTTTAAGATATTGTGCTTTCATACATAAAGCCCGTAATGAATTCCCATTGACAAATTTGCAAAAAAGTTTAAGCTTACAGACTTCACTCAAATCATTTATATTCCTAAGGCCACCTGATTTTTTTGGTTTGCAGACCATATCCCATGCAATTTTTTGCTGTTTCCTTTCTAGATGAAATTCGCACAGGCTTTTTCCAATTTATGAATAGCTTTAATTGGGATATTGTAGGCTTGAATCCAATACATTATGATTGCAATGATGATGGTATGTGTTAATTCTAACCTACCAACTAAAGACAGAAGCTTACAAGCCAACCCTTAGATTTATTTTGAATTATGTCCAAAAGTCTAGTGCAGTCTATATCATTGATTTGGTTTACACTCAAAGGCAAGCCCAAATATTTTACTGGTAGTTTGCCCTCTTTAAATTTAAGGATATTAATAATTTCATTTTTTCTGTTACATCCTTTACTGAAGTAGATTTTCTTTTAAAATCATTTACTTTCAGACCAGCTTGTTCTTCCAATTTCATAAAAAAAATTGAGATAGTTTTAGCACTATTGGAGTCTGGATATAAAAATAAAAGATCATCTGCATATAACAAATGAGTAATAGATGGTTTGATTCAATTAATGGATTTAATATTTCCCTTTATGAACTCAGTTTCCATAAGAATAGAGAAATATTCCATAGCAATAGTGAATAAGTAGGGAGAAAGTGGATCCCCTTGTCTAATACCTCTATTGCTATGAATAAAACCCTTAGGAGAACCATTAACCAGAATTGAGTAGGAGACATTGTTGATACATTCTTGTATAAACGAAAAGATTTTTTTTATCAAAACCCATTTTTTGCATCATATAAATAATAAAATGCCAATTAATTTTATCAAAGGCTTTGTGTAAATCAATCTTGAGACACATAAGATTTCTATTTTTATTATTAAAATTTCTAATTAACTCATGAGCAAGAAGAGTATTTTCCACAATAAGTCTGCCAGGGATGAATGCGCATTGATTTTCAGAGATTAAGAATTTTAATAATATTTTATTCTGTTGCATAAAATATTAGCAATGATTTTATATATAAAGTTACAACAAGCAATAGGTCTGAAATCTTCCTGGCTATTTGGGATTTGAATTTTTGGAATTAAAGTTTTAAAAGTATGATTAAATTTTTTTAGAAGCTTGCCTGTTCTAAAAAATTCAGAAGTAGAACCAAATAAAAAACACTTTATATCATCCCAATGAGCTTTATAGAATTTTGCACCAAACCCATCAAGGCCAGGGTTTTTATCATTATTAGATTGAAAGACCATGTTTTTAATTTCCTTTAAGCAGATAGGGGCAAGAAAATATCTTGGCTATTAGAATTTAGTTCGTTCTTGGATTCAATAATAGGAAAATTATTAGAGTAGCTATTAGTATTATAGAGATTAGTAAAATAATTAATAGCTTCTTTCTCAATGCAAGATTCTTCATTATTAATATTACCTTTAACATCAATAATTTTATCAATATCATTTCTAAATTTTCTCCTAGACATCCTAGCATAAAAAAATTTACTAGCTTCATCGCCTTGAGTAAGCCAATCTGATTTAGCTTTTTGCCTCGAATTCATAGCATGCACTTGAAGGGACATGATTAAATTATTTGGGCCTTCAAAAAATTTGTTGACATTTTCAATGTCCGAGCAATCACAATTCAATAGATCCTGCCTTATCTTACATTCCTCTCTAAAGTGAGAGACAACATTCTTATTTCTGATTTTGTTCTAATTTTTCAAGTTACCTTTTGCAATTTGAAGGAAATTACTAAATTTTTACTGGGCAGTGCCCTGTACCTTGATGGACAGACTATTTTTGATAATATCTTTATAGTTGTTATCATAAACCCACCCATTAATAAATCAGAAGGGGAAATTTTTCTTTGAAGAATAATTTTGAGTGAGTAAATTTTGGATTGGGGTGTGGTCACTAGAGGCTTGAGGAAGAGTGTAACATTTAAAATCTTTGAAATAGTTAGTGAACTTAAGGTTAAGTAAGATTCTGTCCAGTTTGCAATGAACGTTTTTGAATTTTCAGATTTCCAAGTATATTTGTTTCTAAAAATAAATGGTTCATAAAGACCAGTTTTGACTAAAAATTTGTTTAAAATATCCAATTTTTTAGAAGGAAAAGGGATCCCCCCTTCTTTTTTCATGAACATGCATAATAGTATTGAAATCACCAAAAATAATCCATGGGGAATGCATATTAGAATTAATCTGATCAAGATTTTTCCAAAGATTTTGCCTTTCAAACTCGCTATATGATGCATAAACAAAGGTAATTTCTTTATGAAACCTACCTTTATTAATACATTTGCAGTGAATAAATTGGAAATTAAAAAAATATTGGGAGATATCCCCAAATATTGGGATCCCAAATAACCATGATTCTTCCATTCCCCCCATCTGATTATTATTAACAATGTTCCAATTATTTAGGCTTTTGATATGATAATCTTTTATCTTATAATCATCTAATTTATGTTCAAGCAGACCAACCATACTTGGATTTTCTGTCTTAAGAAGATAAGACAGGTCCAATCTTCTTTCAGAAGAATTGAGACCTCTGACATTCCAAGAGATTATAGACATAATGAACAAGATAAAAATAAAAATACAAGGATACGTAAAGGATACATAAAGCAGCAGCACCTAAGCACTGTGACTGCTCTCTTCTTCAAAGGTTTCTATCCTTTTCCCTTTCTTCTTGTATATGGTTTTGCTGATTGCTTTTAATTGATCTTCCCATTTGAGATTTTTGATGATGTATGTCTTTCCGAGTTCACTGTCTTCTGAATTTTCAGTGTTTCCATTATCAACTATTTCTTTAATACTTTTCATTTTGCCTTTCTTCTTATCTTTGCTGTATTTTCTGTTCTTCCTTGAGACTGAGATAGAATTTGAAATCAGACTGATTTCCTTTTGAATATTGCCTTCTGAATTGGAATTTGAATTTTTGATAATTGGGGAAAGATGAGAGGCAAGGTGACTGATATTGGGGTTATCAGATGGTTCTTTATTTAAGATATTATTAATGTAAGAACCATCATCCAAATTCATAACCTATGTAGCAGTTGAGACCTCATTTGCTTGTAAATTTATGACCATAGCTTGAGATATTTCGGTGCTTTTCTCTGGACCTTCATATGCTTCAGAAATGATTTCAGTTCCATTGCCTTTATTTGCCAGATCTTTGAAACCTTCTTGTGTATCCTTTTCAAGGGGCAAGTTTTAAATGCTGAGAGATTCTTCAATGTTTATATTTTTTTCCCTAAAGTAACATGATATGATTTTGGATTCTTTTTGTTGTAAAGATCTATTAATGAATTTCCAACAGTATCATTTCCCTCTACAGCAAAGGTGCTGCAATTAACTTCAACATTTACTTGACTGTTTTTCTTTTCTTTCCAAACCAAATTAGCTTCACAACTTTCTATTGAATGTCCAAAACAAGAACATGTTTTACATATGAGGGGAACCCATTCATATTCAATGTTTTGAACTAAATTTTCCCCATCGTGCAAAGAAATAGTAACTTCATTTGTTAGGTCTATGTCTGCATTAATTTCAAACAGTATTCTTGCGAAAGAAAGTCTTGAATCCTTTGCAGTGTGTTCATCTAATTTGAGAGGAGTACCCACCACACTAGCAACAGCACTTAAAATTTCACTATTCCACAATCTGAGATTTAATCCAGGCAGTTTATTCCACATAGGCATGGTAGAGAGTAAATCCCTGTCAAGATTGATTTTACTGCTCCATTTTTTCATGATGATAAGCTTTCCATTTATAAAGAATGGACCTCCATTAATTGCATTGTCGCAGTCTATAGCATTAGAGAGTCCGATTAGAAAGAAACCATTAATATGAGTAAAGATGTCGAAATTTCTAGTGAGATTACATGTTATAACAATAACTGCCTTGAAGTGATGATAAGCAAGTGTATTGCTGAATACATACGCAAGAACTGAGAAACTCCACTTACTCTCAGCCCTTCTACCGGCCTCCACGCTCACCACCACTATATTATTCTCATTGGTGAAAGGAGCCACATATTTTAGGTCAAAATCAGAATTTGAACCACCTTTTTTGAACATTTCTGCCCATGAAGCGGGTTTGATCAGGTTAGTATTAGAGTGGGATGCAGTTCCATTATTTTGAATGATTCTTGCATTGATTCTTAAATTTATGAATTGATTTTTTGAATTTGAAACTTGCTGGTTGGTTCTTGTCATATTTCTTTCAAAGTTTCCTCCATTAACCGCATTTCTTGAATTGAAGAATCCTTGATTTGCATTTTTGTAATTATGTTTAGGAAATTGTATCAGGTTGGATTAATGGGAACCTTTATCTGCAAATTGCAAAGCAGATTCCTTTCTCATTTGTTTAGATTTTCTGCTTTGAACGACCTGAAAACCTTCTGAATCAATAGCAGGCGCCTTCTCTGGCTGAGGTGGTTCTTGCAACAATGAATTCAGTAGAGGTGGAGGAGAGTGAGATGAAGAAATATGGTGGTGATCAATCAAATGGAAGAAAGAATGCAGTTGGAAAGCACATTCCTTAAATTAATTATTCAATTTCAGGTATATATCACTGTTTATTTTTTTCCTTCGGCCTGGATATTGTACCCTGCCCAATATCATAAACTGTAATATTTACTCAATTGTGATGACAGAATGAAAACTGAAGAGTTCACAAATGTACATAATCATGCCATACAATATTTAAGCTACTTATACTACAACATTATTAACCATGAGGAAACACTATGCTTATATCAAATTTAGCGGTGAAGGTTACACAATATGTATCAACATTCATAGTCCTCGAAACATAATACAACGTGTATTTGTAATAAATATGTACATAAAACATCAACAAGCTTATAGGAAACAAGTTAAGGAAAGATTATTTAACTTCAAAGTTAATCAAATGATGCAGACTTAAGTTTAGCAAAGTCTTATGAAATTTAAGACTAATGTATCCTAAAAATCACACGTGCATGGTAACTACTTGTTATTTGATGTTAGTAATTTAATTAGTTAGTTAGTTAATTATTTAGGCTTAAAAATAAAATTTATGCAAATGATGGATTTGACTATGAAACTTACACCATGGCCTTCATGGGGAAAATTTGAATAATTCTCATTTATGGAGTTTTGCGATCGAAGTCCAAACGAAGAAGTTACGAAAGAGAAAAAAATCAAAATGAAGTTAATTCAAATAGGAAAATCAATGTTTTATATTAGTTAACTCTAGGCCACAGGTTGACCCACCACTATTAGTGATCGACTCCTCGGTAGGGGGCGTCAACTGTTGTAACGACCCGGTATTTTCAACCATTCGCATCGACACTTGTCGGACTTGAATTGCACAAAATACCGAATCGTAAAATAAATTTGGCAAATCTTAGAATACACAGCAAATCAATAAATCATATAATCATAGACACAAAGTAATATAATGCAGCGGAAGCAAAGAGATAGTAGTTCATGAAGCTACTATAAAAATACATCAGAGTTAAACAAGGATACAACAGAAGTTTAATACAATAATCGAGTGCAAAGCTGAATACATCACTGGAATCAACCGAATAACTGGAATCAACTGTATTGAAATTGGATTCCAGTATTGAAATTGAAATAGATAACTGGATCTTCAAGCTCCAACTCCGAAGGTGAGTCTCGAATGCTATATAACTCCGTCTGACCCGAGCGTAAAGCAAAACACAAAACGCTCGAGTCAGGACATACGTACTTATACAATGTAAACCAACTCATGTGAACTATAATATAAAGGTACAAGTAACTTAAAGGATGCTTGGGACTGCCCATCCTCTAAGAATCCGTTAAACTATTTACTATGTTTTTATACTTCGTTATTATAATAATGTCTATAGTAAAATAAACTTACTTTTAAATAGCATTAAGGAGTGACCCATATAGCCCTTACCACATAATAATCCCAGTAGTCCATCTAATATCAGCGCATCTCCAGATCAGGAGACTAACCTAAATACTCCACGGGCTACGGGAGAAAACAAAAATCATACAGGGCATGCTAGGGCAGGTGACACAACACACAAGGCAATGCTAGGGTAGATATACCAATTACTATCCAGACATGTGGTGACGCATAGCGCGCAGCTACCGCCCGCCTCGAGCCACACCCCCAAAATCAAAAATCAAAAGTGGCCACCAAATCAATCTCAACGTCTGAATATAATATCGAAGAAGTGGTTCGATAAGAGGAGCTACCTCACTGGCCCAGAATTGCTCCTGTTTTAGCCCACTTATGCCAACTCACGGGAGTCAGGTCCACGTATATACCTCAATAGAACGTCGCCACCATCCTACTTCATTATGGAATCTCCACCGCGTACATGGTTGTTAAAGTGGTTTTCGCTGTTGGCAGTGAGTATGATAACGATTCCGGTCTCTTTAACAACCAAACGTTATTATTACCCATGGATATTTATTTCAAACATTTCTATTCCAAAACCATTTAAAACAAATTACCATTACTTTCCAAAATAATATCCATTTCAAAACTAAATACTACATTATTTCATTTCAAAATTAAACCAGTATATCATTTAAATAAAACCCACATTTCCAAATCACTGAATATTTCTTTCAATCTATTTAACTTGAAATATTCCTTTAAATTATCTTAAACCAAGCCACTTTATAAAGTCATATTCTTAAATCTTTAATTTCAACATGTTTCAAATTAATAGATATAAAGACAATTCTTAATTAAATACAAGTTTCAATAAATTCATTTCCAAAATCATATTACTTTCAAGTTATAACAACTCTGAAACCAAACACCTTGAAACCATAATACTTTGAAATCCTAACAATTTAGAAATGTTATCAATTGGAATTCATACTGCTCAAAATCACAATACTTTGGAAATGTAACCTTAAGGAATCATAGCATTTTTGGATTTCCACTTTAACAAATTATATAATCAAAGTATTTATATACTTACAAATTTTAACATGGTCATTTCATCATAGCCTTATAGTTAAATAAACTTTGTTACTGTAATATCCAATTTAAAGCTGAAATTATTATGTTAAGTTAGAAGTACATTATTAACTTACATTTATTATTACAATAAAGAAACTTTATCATTTTAATCTTTTAAAATATGCCATTTACATTAATTAAAACTCACCTATCAAATGTACGTTATCAACTTACATTTTATTATTACAGTAAGGAACATTTATCATTTTAATCAATTTAAAATACACCATTACATTAATTAAAACTTACAGGTCAAATGTACGTTTTAACTTACATTTATTACAATAAAGAGCATTTATCATTTTAATCAATATTACACTAATTAAAACATACATTATCAAATGTACGCGTTAATTTACATTTTTATTACAATAAAGAGCATTTATTATTTTAATCAATATTACACTAATTAAAACTTACATTATCAAATGTACGTTTTAATTTACATTTCTATTGCAGTAAAGAGCATTAATTATTTTAATCAATATTACATTAATTAAAACTTTACATGTTTCTTTCATTAATTAAAATTTACATGTTTCTTATATTAATTAGAAATTTACATGTTTCTTTCATTAATTAAACTTTACATGTTTCTTTCGTTTTTGTTATTACATTAAAGAATATTTATTATATTAATCAATTAAAATATTAATTAAACTTACATCTCACATGTATGTTTTAACTTACATTTTTCCATTTTGAAGTCATAGCAATTTATCTTACAAAACATAACATTTTACAAAAGAATATTTTATCACAGTTAATATAGCAATCAAATTTTCTTCATAGATCTACTCATTAAGACATTAATTAACTATGATTTTCTAGTTAAATAAATTTTATTGCAAAAATGTCCAATTAAACTGTATTCCATTTTACTAGTTCAAAATACGTTATTTATTATACAAACTTGTCCATTTCATAAAGTAAAATTCATAACAATTTCTAGGTTAGATTTACAACTTCCATATTAGGTTAAACTCAATTATTAAGTTATTTATCATAACAAAGATCTTTGAATTTCCATTTAAAACCAATTAAAGATCTTTAAATTACAAGTTAAACCAATTATCGACTTATAAAAATTAAACTTATAGAAAACCAATATCTCTTTATATTTCAAATCATTAAATCAAATTTGGGTTAAAATTCCACATATTCTAAGAGTTCAAAATACTTAAAAAAATTCTTTTTTCCAGAAAAATGTTACATTAAAAATATTAACCGTTGGGCTGCATAATATTTTCTAACCTAGGTTAAGTGATACAGATATGTATCATTTCAATCCGTAATTTAAAAGAAAAATCTGGTTTCTATCATTTTAAACCCGTAATCCCAAGTAAAATAAATATAATAAAAATCATTTGAGCTTATCATTTCAGCTCATAATTATTTTTCCTTATTCTAATGTCCGTTCGGGTATAATCCATAGTGATAGGGAACTTGCAGCGTGAGATACGGTAAATAAAGTGAACAATATATCATATAATAACATATTAGATGAGGTAACAAATATATAAACAACATTTAACATCATATAACATATCATAGGCATATATGGGCATACCATATGAATTTTTACAATTCACTTGTCATTATTCCACAATAATATAAGTACATATGTCTAGACGATAAAACTCACCTTTTTAAGGCTAGAATTGAAATTCAAACCCAAATCTAAACTCCTCAAAGCACGAAAAGTCACGAAAAGGCCCGACTATATTTTTGAGTGGATGAAGAGTTAGATCCAACTCTTGTATGCAAACAAATACACATATATATAAGAATATAATTCTCAACACAAAGATTAGAATTTAAATAATGGAAAAATATGAAAAATAGTGACATAACCTTTGCTCTAACCCACCAGTGGTGATGGTTGATAGTGTTGGTCATGGTGGTGGCTAGAGGCAAGAGGCCGAGCCTAGTTTTGAAGCAAAATGAAGAAAGAGGAAAAAAAGAGAAAAGAAATGGAAAAGAAGAGAAGCCATGACTTTAGAGCTTTAACATACATTTTTCTTCATTCAAATGATAATGAGGAGCTTCGAGAATTGTCTGTGCTTGAGTTATCAAAATAAATACACGGCTAAAGATGGAAGAAAAAAAGAAACGGCTAAGGAGGAGTAAATGATAGGAAACAAAAAGGCATAAACTAAGGAGAAATAAACTTGCATATATTTTATTCTTAAATTCAAATGAATATGAGAAGTGGGAAATAAATCTTTGTAATAAAGTTTCTCATGGCTAATAGATGGAGTGGTTTGGAAGGCAAACAAAGAAGTAAATGCTAGGAAACGGAAAGGCATGAGTTAAGGAGAAAGAAACATATATATTTATTCTTAATTGCAAATGAAAATGAGGAAATGTGATAATGAGAATATATTATGCTTGATTTGATAGGGGAATACACGGCTAGAATAGGTGAATGGATGGGGTAAGAAATAAAGAGGCTAGGCAATTAAAAGCAAGAAATTAACGCATGTAACCAATGTCTTTAAAACTTCACCAAGCCATTTATTTGCATAGATTTCTTTCTAAAAATTAAATGAGAGATGAGAATGATTTGATTTGTACATGAGTAACAAGTGAAATGCATGGCTAAAAGAAAAATGAACGTGTAAGGGGAAGTTTTGGATGGTAAGAAAAGGAAAAGTCTCATTTTGAATTAAATAAAGAGCAACCTATGACCTTTGAATTTCCTACACCATTTATCAAAAATAAACCAATCAAAAATAAAAAATAAAAATAAAACAAAAGTTAAAAATAAAATTAGAAAAATGAAAAATGTAACGACCCCTAAATTTCGATAATTAAATTTTTCATTTTAATAAGATTTTTGTAATTTAATTTACAAAGAAATAATTTTTTTATAATTTATAATTAAGTAAATGTTAAGAATGAAGTGTAGCGATGGTTATTAAAACTAATTATTGATAATCGAAGTGGAATCACAATAATAATGGAATAGTGTAAATTTTTGCACTTGAGTAAAAATTTATAATGAGTAAATAAAAGTAAGCATTTAATTAACCAATGCAATAATATATTGATTTATAGTAGCTGAATGTAAATTAACGTAGTAATGTTAATGCCAGTTGATAAATAACTAATTTAGTGCAATCCCAATTTAATTGAAACAATGGCAAGGTTATAATTGACTGTATTTATAAAATTGGAAATAAATTTCAATAAATATAATTAAATAGTATGTTAATGATGATTGAATGAAATTTGTGTGGTGTAAAAAATTGTAACAATTGTTTGGGAATAATAACTCATAAGTGTGATTGAAAGTATATGGTGACAAATATTTTAGGTTACATATTTATTTAGCCTATTAATTTAAATGTGGTAAAAATTGCAATAAATCCAAATTAAATATTTTGTTAATGTGAATTTGGTAAATAGTGGAAATAACATTTACTTTATTCATAATATGACAACTGGTGAACAAAAGGAACAGAAATTCAAGATTTATTAATTTATTGGAATTTAAATTTAATAACTGAATTAATTGCAAATAAATAGAATTTAAAACTTAACGTGAAATCAATTGTAGTTAATTGACTTGATTAGTGCGGTTATGGTAGATTTAATTTGTCATTTAAGATTGCTTATTCAACAAGAAGTAACCAATGTAAACTCTATCCGTAATATGGCAATCGACTGAATGAAAATAATTGAAATTCATGGTTGATTAATTTATTGAATTTTGAGCTAAAATAAATGGATTATTGAAATTAAATGAAATAAAATATTACGTGATGTGCCTGTAAATGTGCATATTTTTACCACCATATTTGTTCTATTTAAATTAAATAAATGATCATATTGGGTATTTTAACTTGTTTTAACCAAAATTCATATTAATTCCAAATTTTCACATATTCATCTTCATATAGGGGCAAAACGGTCATTTAAGTGCATATATTTCCTTGAGAAAAATTAATTGAAAATTCGTATATATTTTTGTAGGAAATTGATCTCAAATAGAAGTGGTTTCATGAAGATGTGCATGCATAAAATTAATACAAAGGAATGAAGATGGAAATGATTCAAAGTGAAGAACATGGAGGACCCCACCTACCCACCTACCTTAATGTACAAATTAAAGGCTAATGCACATGTTTTGGACTTAATGGTTTCATGTACACTTAATGGGGGATTAAGAAATGTTAATGGTTACTTGGCCTCCACACTTCCTAAGGGGCATTTTGGGCATTCCCCAAAAATATGAATTAGGGTTTCATACATGTATAAATACCCATATGTTTCATGTAACATGCACTCTTCTCTTAGTCTCTCTTAGGCTTCCTTCTCTTTAGTTAATTTAGATGAAAAATAAAATGAAAGCTCATCTTTCTCTTTTCATGGCTACTTAGCCATTTTTATTTTATGTAATCTTTTTTGTTTTATGCAATTTAATACATGCTCTTTCCTTTTCATGTTCATTTACTTTCATGTTGTAGTGTAGATCTCTTTTCTTTTATGCAAGTTAATTAGCTTATCTTTTCATTTTGCTCTCTTTTTCATCTTCATTTTTCTTTCATGTTGTTAGCTACATTTGTTAATAAAATGACAAATATGAGAAGCTAAACCCCTTCAATTTAGGGGTAATGAATCTCTCTAATTATGTAGCTCCAACTATATGTTAATTCATGCTCTCTTTTTATGCTTAATGAATGATCAATGAAGTGGTTTAATTGTTGTTTTTGCTTTGAATTTGATAGCCTATATTGTTGACACCAAATAGGCTATGCTTAAACAATCACTAACACTAATTGCCTCTTCATCAAAATATGATTATGGCAAAAAAAAGTGATTTGAAATTAAAATTTGATGGTCTATGTTTCTAATCAATAGTTAATAGGCCATACTTAAAATAGATTTCATTTTCATTTTCATTGTCATTTTTCATGAGAGTTAAAAGTTGTTTAAGGGGTGTGTTATAGCTTGATGGCTTATGCTGAGCTAATTAATAGCATAAATAGGTCATACTTATGATAAACACATCAATTAAACTAAATAATGACCATAAAAGAGATCATGATTTCATATATGTTGAACTATGTGATCTAGAGAGTTGATTTATTCTCTAAATTGTCACTTAACTCTTATATTTGCTTCTTTTTTTTTCTTTCTGTTAGTTAGTTAATTTTCTAATTTTCTAGCTTAACATTCTTCTCGACTTTGGTATAATTTGATTGAGTAGAATTTTAAAATCATCAATTCCCTACGGATCGACCCATATTCGCCGCGTGCTACATTCGTACACCGTGCGCTTGCGGTAAATTTTATTTCAAAATTCGTTCAACGGTTTTCTAAACCGATAAAATTTCTGTCGACGTACAAGTTTTTGGCGCCATTGCCGGGGAATTGCTTTGATTTTATTTTTCTATTCTTCGGATTATTTTTGTGTGATTTTATTTGTGTTTTATTTTGTATGTTTGTTTGCATTTTTTTAAAAAAAATGTCGTGTGTTTCTTCTGTGAATTTTGCTTCCATTTTGCTTTGTTAGCTTATTGCCTTTTCTGTTTCCATTTTTGCATTCCAAATGAAGAAAAAAAAACACAATTTCAAAAGAAAAAAAAAAGTTTCATTTCATTTTCAATTTACATTTCAGATATTTACATTTACAAGTTTCTGAAACTATAGACACACACACACTGTGCATTCCTGCACATACACAGTGCACACTGCCTCTGTTCTCCTTCATTCTCTGTTTTCCTGTTCTCTGATTTTCTTGCCTCTGTTTGCCTATACCTATTTCTGTGTATTGACCAATTCCCTCTTCATCCCCAAACTATCACAACATCACCAATAACAACTGCAGTCCCCTGTCGACCCCCCCTTTCTTGCCTTCACTGACCAGAAACCACTGCTATTATGAATAAACTCTACTGACCAAAACCACAGTGTCAACAACAGTGTACATTTCACCTTTCTAACAATAAACCATAAACTTCACACATTTCCCTACACACTTCAAAATCTGCTACTTCCATCATCCATTACAACTGAGACTCTCCAAAATCTGCTTGCATCATAGCAGTTCTTCCTCACAATTCAAACAACTGCACAGTGCCTTCCACAAACAACCCATTACCATCATCAAACATCATCTCACAGATTCCCCACATAACTGCTACTGTTTGCCTGCCATCGCATCCCCTACCATATATCATCTCTAACTAACCGCCTTCATCACTCAACATCATCCCCTGTCCACCGATTACAAACCATCCAACCACTGTCTTCCCACTATCCTTGTTATAACAGACCATCAACTACCCCACAGCAACTCTACAAACTCAACCATCAAACCTGACCAAACCATCAAACAACCCAATCACCGAAATCCCACAGCGAGCCAACCACCTCCACCACTACAAATTCCACTGTTCTACACTTCAAAGCAAGTCACGACCGCCTCTGCAATCTCCAATTCGACAGCCGCCAGCAGACCTCGACTTTAACCCAAATTTGCATCCAAAAACTCTTCAACCATCCTCCTAGTCATCAACCACCCAATCCACATTCGCCTTGCAGCCATTAGTCCCTCTGCCATCAGTATACACACATCAAAATCCCTGTGCTTCTTCTTTTCAAAAAAAAGAAAAAAAACAACAACCCTTACCACAGTTCCTTGCCTCCATTCCTCCTTAACTTACCCACAAAATCCCACTGCATGCCTCGACTACAGTGAACTGCCGACCCTTGCTAATCCAACTCAGGCCTCAATTCACCTCCACGCCAACAGCATCGACCACCTCAGCTTCACTGTTAACTACCACAACCACTGCCAAGAAGACAACCAGAGCAACCCATCCTCGAATTCCATCTAACATCCCACCGAAACCACGAACAAATAATCGACCTCCCATCATTCCTCCACCAAAATCATCACTTCGAAGACCAACCACTACGCCATTCCTAATTCGACCACACGACACGCTCCCATCCATCCCTGCAAATCTGACTGCACTCGATTGCCTCGCCGAAGACCGCGACTTCCAGTAGTCGTCTCCAATTCAATAATCCCTGAAGCGTCATCGATAATCCCCTTCGCAGCCTCTCAATCGAACATTTGACCTCCACTCCAAAATCACAAAACAACTAAGATTTCATCTTCATCCTTGGTTGCGGAATTGTAGTTGTTTGAATCTTGAATTTCGAATTGTGAATTGCGGTTTCGATTGGGGAAATTGAGCATTTTGGATTAAAAAAAAATCTGTGAATTGTGGCATGTTTGTTCGAATAAAATAAGAAGTTGAGAAGTGAGATAGGCGGGTATGACTAGCATTGGGCAGGCCTGTTTAAGGAGTTAATTTTTTATTTATTTTGTTTTAGTGTTCTGTTCTAAAAAAATGAATTTGTTTTGGTTTTATTTTGTTTCCTTTTGAGTTTGCGGTTGTCATATTTTTTTGAGTTTTGAGTTTTGAGTTGTGTGTTTTGCTTTGAGTTTGTGAGTTTGTATGATGTGTTTTCGCATTAAAAAAAAGGAGTTTCTCAATTTGTCTTGGTTACTTTGTTTTAGTTTTGTCTTAAAAAAAGTTTCAATTTTAAAACTTGTTTTGTTTTGTGTTAATTTGTTTGTCTTATCCAAATTTTTTTTTAAGTAAAACCATACTTCTAAGTTTCCTTTCAAAAAAAAATGTTGTATATATCTTGCTTTATTTCAGTTTGCCAAAGCAGAACTACAGAAAGAGCAGAAGTGCTTGTTAGATAAATTGCTTGATATGAAGTGCTTGCTAAAAAAAAAAATAACTGCTTGCTTGTTTATAAAATTTTATGTTTTAGTTGTCTTGCATTGTTGTTTGCTTGCATTTTAAGAAAAAAAAATAAAAAAAAATTCAAAATCAAAAGCAAAAACAAAATTTCATTCTAGTTGCATTGTTAATACACGTTTTATTTTAGCTTTGCATTTCATCTTAGAATTTGATTAAATAATAACTCACCTAATTGTATATTGACAGTTGTCTTCTTTGAACAATTTAATTTCTTGGTGTCTAGGCTACGACAGAGTAATAACTATTTATAAATATTACGGTGATTCGTAAATATTATAGTGGTTGTTCCTTTGAAGGTACTTAAACCTTCGGCTGCATTGCTACGGTGATTCGTGGTGCACCGATAACCTCTGCCCGTTACCTGGCTGAGAAATATTTTTGTTGATTTAAGACAGTGTGTGACTATACAATTTTGTGTTAACTTAGGATAAATCATTTTTAATTTACGCTTGCATTCATTTAGTTGCATTAGTTCATGCATATTTAAAACAAAACAAAAAAAATTCAAAATCCAAAACTAAAAAAAATTATAAATATTTCTTAACTTAGTTTTTTTCCCTTTTCCTTTGAAAATTTTCAAATCAAATTTCCAAAAATCCAAAAAAAGAATTAAAATCAAAAATCCAAAAAAAACTTTTCAAAAACAAAAAAAAAATTTGAAAAACCAAAAATCAATTTCCCTTTTGAAAAAATAAATTTTCTTTGTAAATATTTTCCATTTATAAAAAAAACCAAAAAACATTCTTTAAAATGTCTAAATTTCCATATTCACTTGAATTTCACAATAGTTGTGAAAATCAATATAATCCGTACGATTTCAGTCCAAATTCATATGGATATTTTAACAACAACTGTTGTGTAAATAATTCAAATTTCGAACAACAAAATTTTCAAAACGATGACCGACCTTCGACTCTTGAAAATAGTATTGAAATGATTTCATCTTTACTCGAACTTTCTACACGACAAAATCAAGAGATAAATGATTTATGTAATTCTTATTTGTGTAATAACTCGAGTCAAGGATTTCAAAATTTGAATTCAATTCAAAATTCAAACGATTACGATTATAACCCATGCCAATTTAATTTCGAACTCCAAAATGAATTTCAAACTCAACGTGAAAATGGAAACAACTTTTCAAACGAATTTGGCAATGGGAATAATCTTAACCATGTTACGAGTGAAAATTTTTGTTCTCAACAAATCCAAATCGAAAATTCTCAATTTAATAACTACAAATTGGATTTTGTTGAACAAATGAATGAAATTTACGATGATCACACGCATTTGTTGTTTGAAACTTAGATGAAACAACGTGAACAACAAAATAAAATCTCAACATGTGATGAGTCAAGTGATAATCCACCTTTTACCCAAATCGACGATTTTCAAATAACAACTTTTGAATTTGATAATGACGATCTTAATGAATTTGTTAAAAAGACGGTAATTGTGTTGGATTTCAATTCTTTTGAGGGTGAGAAATTCGATTTAAATTTCGATCTTACTTTTTCTGAAAATTTGAATACAACTACTTTGGATTTTGTAATGGATATATGCGATGAAGTTGTTGGTAATCCAATGTAGGAAGATGAATTTATCAAACACGAGTTTTATGGACTTTTCGAAAATGAGTCATTAAATTCTGATGGGGAAGATTTCGATCATCATTTTGACTTCGAAATCGATAATTTGGAAGAAGTTTTCAGTGACAAACTTGAATTTCAATTTGGTGAAAATAAATGTGAATTTCAATCAATTATTTTATCAACCCCAAAAATCATTGAAAACAAAATAACTCGTTCAATTTTTAATAAAACAAAATTCGTTTTTCCAAATCGACAATCAACTTCAAAATCTTTTACGATTTGGTTTTTCGTGCTTAAGCCGTGTCTCGCATACTTGTCGAGACAAATGAATTGGTCTTTGGAAGACCGTTTCATTTACTTTTTGACTATATACTTTCTCATCTCTTGTAAATAATAATATTTCATGTAAATAAGGATTTTTATTTTATTTTTCTCCTTCCATTTGGGCTGACTGTGGGGACACAGTCAAAATCAAGTGTGGGGGGGAGACTCATCTTCATTTTTTTTCATGGTTTATTTTTGCTTTAAAATCAAAAAAAAATTAAAAAAATAATCCCAAAAACAAATTTTCTTTTGATTTATTTATAAAAGAAACACTATAAGATAAATATATGGCTTTGGTTTATTAAATTGAAATTTTTGAAAATTTATTGGTCTCAACAAAAATAAAAATGAAGTTTGATTACAAATAATAATGGTTTAACTAGTATATAGGAAGATTCATATGTGTTAATTATGAATTACATCCTAATTGAAAATCTTTGTTTTAAAAAGTGGTTGATTTAAAGTAAAGAATATAACATTTTTTTTGTCTTCTAAGTTAATTGGTGCTAAGATGATTTTTCAAAACTCCCTCTCAAAAAATAAAAAAATAAAAAATAATAACATCCAAGTATTCACTCTCATTTAAAAGTCCCCACGGTTATGCATGGGTGATTACTTGGAATTTTTGATTATGTGATTTCATACTCATTTAAAAGTCCTCACGGTTATGATGTATGGAAAACATGTAAAAAAAAAGACTTAATAAAAACCATATACGGTCGATAGTGTATGCATGAAAGTGTGTGCACTCGCCATGCTCTGTACTCCCCTCACATAAGCCCGAAAGGCAGTGCATAGGTGGTATATCTGGCCTCAGTTTATCTGAGCTAGGTGTGTAATTTTTCTTGCAAGTAATGAGAGAGCAAGCAATTAAAATCCTAGCACTACTTTTACTTATTTGATTTGATTTGTTATTGAAAAGAAATGAAAATAACATTTTGATAAACTATGATAATCAACTAAGGATCCATTTTATAATTACACTTTGTTATCAACCGAAACAACAAGTTAAACTAATGTCTCTTTGTTATGATAACTTGATTTTTGTTGGAAATTTGACAAGTAAATGACTTAAATTTTAAAGATAATGACCAAAACCAATATTTAACTTATTTGTGTCGATTTAAAAATAAATTCTTAATTTTGTAAATATTTCAAAAACTTGCATTCATCTCTTTGTAAATAAATCTTGCATTTTATAAATATTTTCATCATGCATTTGGATTTTGTGGGTAGTATCCGCTGAAAACCCTCACGAGACAACACTCGTCCTACTGGGGACAACCAGAGTTTTAACGGCTTGTTGCGTACGCTCAATGCAATCGTGCTCCCTACGAAAACGGATTTATCTTAGTTTTTCTTTATTTGAGGATGAATAAAAAGATAAGTGTGGAGGTATTTGATGTGCACGTAAATGTGCATATTTTTACCACTATATTTATTCTATTTAAATTAAATAAATGATCATATTGGGTATTTTAACTTGTTTTAACCAAAATTCATATTAATTCCAAATTTTCACATATTCATCTTCATATAGGGGCAAAACGGTCATTTAAGTGCATATATTTCTTTGAGAAAAATTAATTGAAAAATTGTGTATATTTTTGTAAGAAATTGATCTCAAATAGAAGTGGTTTCATGAAGATATGCATCACAAAATTAATACAAAGGAATGAAGATGGAAATGATTCAAAGTGAAGAACATGGAGGACCCCACCTACCCACCTACCTTAATGTACAAATTAAAGCCTAATGCACATGCTTTTCGACTTAATGGTTTCATGTACACTTAATGGGGGATTAAGACATGTTAATGGTTACTTGGCCTCCACACTTCCTAAGGGGCATTTCGAGCATTCCCCAAAAATATGAATTAGGGTTTCATACATGTATAAATACCCATATGTTTCATGTAACATGCTCTCTTCTCTTAGTCTCTCTTAGGCTTCCTTCTCTTTAGTTAGTTTGGATGAAAAATAAAATGAAAGCTCATCTTTCTCTTTTCATGGCTACTTAGCCATTTTTATTTTATGTAATCTTTTTTATTTTATGCAATTTAATACATGCTCTTTCCTTTTCATGTTCATTTACTTTCATGTTGTAGTGTAGATCTCTTTTCTTTTATGCAAGTTAATTAGCTTATCTTTTCATTTTGCTCTCTTTTTCCTCTTCATTTTGCTTTCATGTTGTTAGCTACATTTTTAATAAAATGAAAAATATGAGAAGCTAAACCCCTTCAATTTAGGGGTAATGAAGCTCTCTAATTATGTAGCTTCAACTATATGTTAATTCATGCTCTCTTTTTATGCTTAATGAATGATCAATAAAGTGGTTCAATTGTTGTTTTTGCTTTGAATTTGACAGCCTATATTGTTGACACCAAATAGGCTATGCTTAAACAATCACTAACACTAATTGCCTCTTCATAAAAATATGATTATGGCAAAAGAAGGTGATTTGAAATTAAAATTTGATGGTCTATGTTTCTATTCAATAGTTAATAGGCCATACTTAAAATAGATTTCATTTTCATTTTCATTGTCATTTTTCATGAGAGTTAAAAGTTGTTTAAGGGGTGTGTTATAGTTTGATGGCTTATGTTGAGCTAATTAATAGCACAAATAGGTCATACTTATGATAAACACATCAATTAAACTAACTAATGACCATAAAAGAGATCATGATTTCATATATGTTGAACTATGTGATCTAGAGAGTGGATTTATTCTCTAAATTGTCACTTAACTCTTATATTTGCTTTTTTTTTTCTTTTTGTTAGTTAGTTAATTTTCTAATTTTCTAGCTTAACATTCTTCTCGACTTTGGTATAATTTGATTGAGTAGAATTTTAAAATCATCAATTCTCTGCGGATCGACCCATATTCGCCGCGTGCTACATTCGTACACCGTGCGCTTGCGATAAATTTTATTTCAAAATTCGTTCGACGGTTTTCTAAACCGATAGAATTTCCGTCGATGAACATTACTTTAATGTTAATTAAGGTAATATTTGGAAATACTGTTAATGTTATTCATAATCGGACAATTTGTTGAATTCCAAGAATGAGAATAAAGATTTAACAGTTTACTGGGATTTGAACTATAATAATTGGAATAATTGCAATTAATTGAAATTAAATATCTAAATATTACGTTAATTGAAATGAAGATGGAATGTGAGTCCATCTATTTGACAATAATGAATGAAATAATTATTGATTGATTTAATTTAAAGAATTATTTGAAATTTTATTTATAAATTCTAAATTCAATAAATTGAGGTAAACACTGAAATTGATAAATTAATTAACTTTAAATTGACATCTAAATTTGTTGAATTAGTGTGAATGATTTGGAAATATAAAAAATGATAAGAATTGTCAATTTTAGAATTAGAATTGGAAGTTTGATTTAATTAATTAATTTTGTGTTCATTTAATTAACTGGAAAAATAGCCATTTTGGCCACTGACTCGGATTCCGATGAAACTAGTTTCATCGGATCCGTAACGGTGAATTACTATAGGATTTCAAGTTTCGTAACGATCGGACTTGTCGTTTGGTCGTACGGACTCGAAACGCCTTAAAATAAATGAAATTGAAATCAATTGAAATCAATTTGAAATAAATTGATTTTAGCATAACTTCTTCATACGATGGAATTTGGATTTGAAACTTGTTCCATTGCATTTAAAATATTTGAAAACATCTATTTCAGTATATGGGTTGACCCAATTTCCTTCCGGAGTCAGAACGAGCTTTTCGGGCCATTTATCGTTCAACGGTTTATCAATCTGGTCCATTTTTATCTTTTTCAACTCTGACTATATATATCTGTTATAAACCCTAATTTATTTCTTATTCCTCATTTCTGTACGTTCTATTAGCTCCTCTTTCCAATGGCTGTAAACCCTAATTCTCAAATACAATTCCAAATCAAATCCAAAGCCAAAAATTCAAACTCTCCAAACAATATCAAATTATATATCGTCGGAAAGCTCTCGAAGAAATCCATCTCAGATCCATAGTTCGTTTTTCAATTTGAACCATCGATTGCTGAGAAATTTATGATAAACTCTCAGCCATTCATCTCGTCATGATGAACTTTGCCGGATCGTGGAGCGGAGGGTATGGTCGCGTAGAGGGGAACTAGTGGAATGCATCAGTGTTGGTTTTTCATTGTTTTGACGGCTAGATCGTCATCAATAATTCAACGTAGGGAAAATTTTTGGTGGCGGCGGCTGTCATTAGGGGGAACTGCGATCAATCGACACGAGGAGGAACAGGGGGCCGGCGATCTCAAGGTGGAGGCGCGCGCTTGGCGCGGCTGGTAGTAGCGAACGACGAAGGATCTTGGCCAGGTAGATGCATTCGGCCTGTTGTCTGTAGCTAGGGTTTTCGTGTATGCTAAGGGTTGGTGCAACGTGCTCCATTGGGAAGTGATAGGTGACGTGTAAATTAATAATTATTATTTGTTTTGTTTTCGAATTTTAATCGTATAACTTCTAATTAGTATAACTTTCACATACGAGGTCCATTACATGCGTGGTTTTCACCGTTACGTTCGTATTGGAATTCTAGACATTTTGGCGTTAGTTTGGACGAATTTGGAGACAGTTCAAATTTTGGGTTTAAATTGGACTTAAATTCAATTTAAATTTAAAAGGAGAGTGTTTTAACCCACTCACAATTTCTAAAATTTCTTATGTGTGTTAAATTAATTTCTGATGTGATTAGAAACTTATTTATTGCTATTTGGTATATTTTTATCATCATTCGAGTTAAAATTGAATTTATTAATTTAAATTGGTATTCAATTTATTAATGCATATAAACTGCCAGTTAAATTAATTTATTATCGAATATAAACTGACAGTAATTACTTGTTATTTATTTTTATTCTATATTGATGTTATTGTTTTAATTGGATGATGATTGTGATAAATGGTTGATGATTGATATTGGGTGAATGGATGCTGTATTTTATGTTGTTATAGACTGCAAGTTGTTATGCATTTTATTTCATTCGGGATTGCGGTTTGAAATGATATATAACCGTATTTTTATTTTAAATTGTGGATTGAAATGATAAATATCCGTATCACTTGACCATAGGATAGAAAATTTTATACAGACACCATGGTCTATATTAAAATATTTTTAAATGATTTTCTACGGTTTTGTAAAGAAATATATGGGTTATATAAATATTGATTTTAGATGTTATGTAAATGTTATTTTATAATTGATTTTAGCTATGTATAAGTTTGCTTTGAAATATAAAATAAGTTGAATAACAAATTTTGATTGGTTTTATATAATATTGTTAAGTAGCCGTTTAAATTATATTGTATATATAGATATAATGGCTTAAATAAAACTGAGGTTGGAAGATAAATAGGAAATTGATGTGAATTAAATTATTTAAGGATTATACTCGAATAAAGTTGATTTGATATTTTAAATAAAATTGAGATTTTAACGGGTATGATTTTATAACCTGATTTTGGTTTAGAGTGATTTAAATGAATATCAAGTTGATTTAAATGGATATATCAAGTTAAATAAGCTAAAAGAATATCCAATTAATTGAAGTTTTAAAAGTTTTTCTTAAATTAAATTGGATTTATTTAGTTAACATTTCAAATCCAAATAATAGTAATTAAATTTGATATATATATATATATATGGAATTATCAAGGAATTAGTTTTGAAATGGTGGAATATTTAAAGTTTTGAAATATATGGAAATTGAAATGGTTTATTGGGGGTTCAAATCTGTATTTGGAATTGATTTATGAAATATAAGAAGCTATTTTATCTTATATAAAGTAATTTAATATTTGAACCATTAAAGTATTGGAAGTTATGTTTCAAAGTTATAAATTTCAAACTTTTCGGAAATGTTATAGTTTATGTCTTTGGTTTTGAAATTTTATAACTTGGAATACTACGATTTTAAAAAGTATATTGTCACAGTCCAAATTTCAGCGTTCGAAAATCGACGCCCGTACTCGAATGCCGCAGATTCAACCGTTAAAATTTGACTCGTGCCGGAGCTTATAACACAATTAAGTAAACAACACAGCGGAAGAAAAAGAAACTGCTTTCACCGAGAAAACCCAGATTTTCTCCTGCTCTTTGGTTCTATCATCGATACTGGATTGAATAAATCTAAGAGAGAGATCCAGATCATCAAATCCAACTTCCTTCCCTTCTATTCAGATTTGCACAAAGTCTAGGAAAGGAATTCAACTTTCAAGATGGTTAGCACAAGAACCACCTCAAACGCTATCAATCAAGAAGAACAGGATAAACAGAATCCTGCGCCACTACCTCCATCTAATCAAGATGCTATTGGACATTCGGAACCATCAGGTCCGGTTACCGGCAAGAGCTCTAGTTGCTACTCTAAGAGCTGACCCAGAGTCGGCAACAACTAGCAGAACAGCTACGCGCTAACGCCGAGCTAATCAATAAGCTGGATCGCCAAAAGCGAAAGAAATCCGAGAGAGACCATGCTTCTCGCTCCTCCAGTGAAAGTTCTTCATCTTCTAATTATCATAACCAATCTCCACGACCCCAGCTAGATGGGAGTCACATGCCAGCCGCTGGAGATCAACCGACACTGACCGTCGGACAACTGAGAGTTGGTCCATCATCCAGTTTTCAAACCGGACCCTCCTCCCGAGGAGGTGCCGTTGCTCACCACACCACAGAATACCGCACCACTAACGTCGTGGCTGAACCAGGGGTCGATGTCCAAGATCAGTCGAACCTGGACCGTCATCATAGTGGACGTACTCCTGAACCATACGTCACGGAAGACTATGAGCCAAGATGGGAAGACTTGGACCGTCGACCACATCCGATCCAACCCCAAAGTATGGAACGTAAATATACTTCGGCGCAAGCCGCACAAAATGCGCAAATGCCGGATCTTTCAGTTATGATATGCCAGATGATCCGTGAGAGCCAAGGATTCACAAATGACGATTGGGGAGTTTCTCGAAGTCACACTCCCTTTACGGACGATATTCTTACTGCTGAACCCCCACGGGGATACAGGATGCCAACTCTACCCATGTACGAGGGAAACTACGACCCCAACCAACATATTCTGAAATATGAATGGTCAATGACCGCTGCCAGAGCTAACGATGCAGTTAAGTGTCGTAGTTTCCCTATATCCTTGGGAGGGATCGCTACCATGTGGTTCACTCGATTGCCACCTCGATCCATCTCTTCATTCGACCAGTTGGCCACAAAATTTGTTGAACAATTCCGCATGCACGTCGCAAGGCCAAAAGATGTCAACACTTTGTCTAGCGTCACTCAAGCTCCTAGAGAGACGCTCCGACACTACTTAGAGAGATTTCATACTGCATGTGCGGAGATCAGCAATCCAAACGATAACTCCATCCTTATGGCGTTGACTAAGGGGATCGACCCCAATTCTGAGTTTGGCAACTGGTTAGCTGGAAAACCACCTACATCATTGGACCGTTTCCACGCCAAGGAGGCTCAATTCCTGACAAGGGAAGACGTGAAACAGTCTAGGAAGCAAACTGATGCGGGACCAAGTACGGAGGGAACCCAAAGCAATGTCGCAATCAAACAGTCCGGTGAGAGCTACGGAAAAGTTCAGTTGAACGTTAAAAAAAACAAGCTCGGCGAAGAGAGAGCGTGAATCAAACTAGAAAACCAGATCAAAATCGTGGCCCACAGCGCAAGAATCCAATGTTTCACAGTTACACTCCTCTGAATACATCACTGGAGGACTTGTACTTACAAACTTGTAATACAATTCAGTACCAAAAACCCGCACCAAAACCGTCGTCAGAGAGGCAAATCCAGATGGGAAAATTTTGCAGGTTCCATGAAAGCTATGGGCACAATACGAACGAGTGTCGTCACTTACAAGATCTCGTTGGAAAACTGATCAGAGAAAGGAAGCTAAAACAGTTTGTTCGGACACCGCAGCCCAGAGAAGCGGGCCTATCTAATCGAAACAATGAACCCAATCGACCAAGACAGGAGGACTCCACTTGTCCCCACGGAAGATTGGTAATAAACGCCATCAGTGGCGGACCAACTTTATCAGGAGCCTGGAACGACGAAGATCTTCGTCACTGTAATACATGACAGACTCATTCAATCTATGAATACTTTGCAATTTCCTTTAGATTATGAAATTTGAATTTGTAACAAGGCACTGACTTCGCCATATCTTCTTATTTCAGCAATAAAATGCTATCTCTTCAAGCTAGATCTGTGATCCACAAATGCAACATTCAACAATAACGACACACGAAGAGCTAAGTTCCATCAAACAATGGAATTTATTCAAATAGCGAGTGACTGTGATTCGACCGACCACTCACTAAGTGAAACCCCAACTCGGGGGCAAGCCATCACATCAAAGGCTGAATTGGACCAACGCACGACAGTCCTACAACTAACTCCAGATTCGCAGAGTGCGAATTGGAGTATAAACATCAAATAACTCGTTCCCAGAGTGTGAACGGACTCCAAATTCCCAGAGTGCAAATTGGAGTATAAACATAAAATAACTCGTTCCCAGAGTGCGAATAGACTCCAAATTCCCAGAGTGCGAATTGGAGTATAAACATCAAATAACTCGTTCCAGAGTGCGAATAGACTCCAAATTCCCATAGTGTGGATTGGAGTATAAACATCCAATAACTCGTTCCCAGAGTGCGAACGGACTCCAAATTCCCAGAGTGCGAATTGGAGTGTAAACATCAAATAACTCATTCCCAAAGTGCGAACGGACTCCAAATTCCCAGAGTGCGAATTGGAGTATAAACATCAAATAACTCGTTCCCAGAGTGCTAACGGACTCCAAATTCCCAGAGTGCGAATTGGAGTTTAAACATCAAATAACTCGTTTCCAGAGTGCGAACGGACTCCAAATTCCCAAAGTGCGAATTGGAGTATAAACATCAAATAACTCGTTCCCACAGTGCGAACGGACTCCAAATTCCCAGGGTGCGAATTGGAGTACAAACATCAAATAACTCGTTCCCAGAGTGCGAACGGACTCCAAATTCCCAAAGTGCAAATTAGAGTATAAACATCAAATAACTCGTTCCCAGAGTGCGAACGGACTCCCAATTCGCAGAGTGCGAATTGGAGTATAAACATCAAATAAATCGTCCCCAGAGTGCAAACGGACTCCAAATTCACAGAATGCGAGTCGGAGTATAAACATCAAATCCACTATTCCCAGAGTGTGAACGAATTCCTAAAAAACCCAAATAGGTGTGACTGACCATCTATCGGCAAACTCCAACTTCTCAGAGCGTGGATTGGAGTATAAACATCAATTCCAGTTTCCCGGAACGCGAACCGAAGCATCCGTGCTAACTCCAACTTCTCAGAGCGTGAATCGGAGTGTAAAATTACAGGTTCCCGGAGCACGAACCCAAACATACATGCTATCTCCAAGTTCCCAGAGTGTGAATTGGAGCACAAATACCAAGTCAATGTTCTCGGAGTACGAACCGAAATATCAATACTAACTCCAAGTTCCCAAAGCGTGAAGTGGAGTATAAACATCAATTCCAGGTTCCCAGAGCGCAAACCGTGTTACAAACATCGATAACTCTCAAATTCCCGGAGTGCGAACCAGATTATCTATTTCAAATTATCCCAAGTCCCTAGAATGTGGACATGTGTTTAAGATTTGCAATAAGTGCGATCAATCACCAAAATACAAATGTTGTTCCCGAAAGATGGGGGGCAAAAAAGCTAAGTGTTAGTCACTAACCAAAGTGATACAATGTCCGAAGTTCAACTCATTCATCGATCACAACATGTGACCAAGATTTTCAGACTTGGCGAATAAAACGGACTCTACTTGACGGTAAAAACACCACAAGTACACCGGACTGAAAGCCAAACACTGCAAACACTTAAGCACAAAGGAAATGAGAATTGAAACAAAGAAATTGAATTTTATGTCAACAAACTGTATGTGAAGATTCATGTACAAGTTATTTCAAAAAATTCCTACTAGCGGGGGCCAAGCCTGCATCTATATATAGCCTATGAAAGGAAAATAAAAGTGACTTCCTAGCTGCCAAAAATGCACTAGAAGGAATCATCTACTTCTTCTTCTTCGGTTTCCTCTTCAACGCGGAACCACTAGATCCACTAGCAGTCTTCCACTTCGACCCCGCACCCTTTGGCGGATCTTTCTCTGACGAAGGCATGATATCGATATACTCCTCTGAACTTGAATTTAAAGGAATGTTCTCTTCTCGAGAAGTCGGAGGAGTAGGGTCTACCACCGAGGGAGGAATGGGCGCGCTGGTTCCGACTGGCGTGTCCCCAGAAGATGTCACCGCAAGAGGAGTGGGATCAACCGCCTTCGTAGCACACTCAGAATTACCGCCGTGTGCTTCCGCTTCCATCTCTGCTTCGATTTGAGCGAGTATCTCAGTCTCACGAGAAGCACGAGACTCACGATAGGTAGCGGTGGACTGTGATGGTGCAATAGAAGCGGTTGGGAACGTGCCAAGAACAAATGACATGTCAACAAAGGGGTCACTGTGCTGGCTCAAGAGTTCATTCATCATTTGTTCGTCAAAAGTAATTGAACCCCCTTGTGTCACCTCAGTCGGCGCGGCTGTCGTTGTGCCGATCGCTTCAGTAATGATGGTCGCCTGTTCTTGATGTGGCTCTTGGACTGCAGGAGGCGCTGTCAGTGTTACTTTACTCACTGGACAAGAGGATAGTCAAAAACAACCATCAAGCGTTGTTCCAAATCAAATTTCTAAATCGGTTCAGGAGAGAATCAATAGGAAATTCAACAACAAACAAAACTGACAACGGCTCGTGGACGCACGAGTTAACAAGGGTCAAACTAACATATGTGCATATATGTCGGACTAACATTCAATTTCAAACATTTACAGAGATCGAATACTCATCTTGTTACAACAACCAACAGCTAAGCACTATTATACAGCAATCAATCATATCAACGCAAGGTTACAACCTTCGACAAAAGAGCAATGATTGTTCAGAGAGAAACTGCAGCTTTTCAAAGCACGTCATGTTTCCACAAGACGTACTTTGGGGCGCAAATGTTAACCCGCTTTTTGGAAAAGCCGTGATACCAAAAGATCGATCGAAAACAAAGGACGGTCTGTCTCAGAGATTGGTCGTACTTCGCTTCACTATGGATATCGATGGATTTTGTCTGGGTCCAGATTGAGCTACAATTGATAGGGCATGACAAGAAAGATCATAGAAGTCATCATCTCAACTTTCAAGTCAATCCGAGTTTATACGCTCAAGTTATGATCGATTCAATTTGAAGGGAAAAGCACCGGTTTCGGATCTATCGATTTCGAATCGATCAGGCTCCAATGACTTCGTATCCTTCGAAGTGCCGCACTTCATATCGATCAACTTTGAAACCATCCAAGTGTCTCGGTTCGTATCGATTAGTTCAAATCCATAGAAGTACCTCGGTTCGACTCGGTCCCATTCGAATCCATCAGCAGATGGACCACGTCACGTTCGAACCCCTAAGTTGAACTTAGTTCGAACCCATCAACTTCAGATCGGTCAAAGTGGCGGTAACCTCACTCCCCTCTGGTTCAAACCCGAAGGCTTGAGTCCTTCGAACCCATCATGGTACCTTGATTCGTATCCTCCATGACCATCAGAATGCCCCGCCTCGAATCCATACATGATAATACGTTCGAATCCACCGAGTTTAGAAACCCTGGGTTGACACGGTAAACATGGATACGAGCGTGGTGAAATCTTGGGAACGACTCGATCAACTCGACAAGAAAGGCGGATCTACACGAATATTGCACTCCACGTCATCACCAAGGCGCGTGCCATCCTCTGTTCGAAGCAATCGATTCGAACGAATTGATTCGAACTAAACAGCCACCGAAGAAGCACATTCGTATCGACCATATCTCTCGATCTACTGATCCAAATGCCACGAAATTTTCACAGAAGCTTGCATACATGTTGAAGAATGTCCACACAAAATTTCACCTCGATTGGATGATTTTCTCATCGATTCGAATGGAGTTCGAATCAATCCCAAAGTGGGCCCAAATTTCCTGAGGCCGGGCGTGTGAGCCCTCTCACGCGCCAGAAATGGTCTCTCGAATTTTCAGCAAAATATCAGCATCCTACGCCTATAAATAGATCCCCAGAGCCAACATAAAAATGGATCTTTGGATTCTGAAGCGCCTAGACTCTGCCGGATCAAGATCTCCATCATCCTACATCATGTTCTTGCTGTTGATTTCGAATTTCTATTTGTAATCCACTGTTGCACGCTGTAACCACGTGTAAACGTTGAAAGAGAATCAATAAAACTGCAAAAACTTCACAGTGGACGTAGGCAACATGCCGAACCATTATAAATCGCTTGTCTACGCATTTACATTACTGTTGATTAGAGTTTTTGTTAGATAATATTTGTTTTGAATTTACATTCTTCGTTATTATCTCTTCAACGACTCCGGAAAAGTGTTGTGACCAATTTTAGTGAAAACAGAAAGGAATATCAAATATAACTCCAACGAATACAATATCTAATTATGATATAACACTAACACAATATGATACAAGAATATCAGAGACCATAAACAGTAGCGGGAAACAAATAGCCAAGGGATAACTCCAATCCAATGCTCCAAAGCCCAAACTCCAAACCACAAGCTCGAACCACCATCAAGTTTCACCAAGCTAAGCATGGTCAGTCATCCTAATCAAAGACTTCAATATCCAAAGTCTCCAAAGAATAGCAAAGAAAAAGCTGAAAGCTACCGAATCTACTATCTGAAAAACCCAACTCGAGACTGCCCGTGTGGAAAATGGTGGGCACCCAGAGTTTAGGATAGGAACAATAAACTTCGGGTCAGTCATGGGACCGGTATGAGCAAACAAAAACAGTTTGTCTTTAAAACAAACAACAAAAGAATTTAAAATTGAAATCTGCAATGCTTTTTGGAAAATGAAACTATCATAAGGCCTCCCGCCACACACACAATGCAAGCGCAAACTTGGAGGAGATTTCTCCTTATGACAGTCAAAAATGCTTGATACGCGAAAACCATTTGATATTATTATTAGTGCATAGTGCAGAAAACCTTTCGAAAATATAATATTAATCTTAGCCAGCATAGGTAGCATTATATTATGCCAGCTATAGCTACCATTTTAAATGGTAGGTTCTATAACTGAAACCGTACAGGGCTCGTATTGTTTTGTTTTGATTTCCAACAAATGGTCAGGCAAAGGAACTTTCTGCATAAAATGGAACGCCTCTGGAGGGACGCCCTCGAGAACCTAACCGGATCTCTGCTATACAAGGCCGGGTTACCTCTGCAACTAGGTAAAAAATGACACGAGTATGCCATCCCCCGGTCGTTACCAACCTTTATCCGAGGGCCCTCAATCCAACAACCACACAGTAAAGTATTTGGGCTCCATAACATGATACCAACTTTCAAAAATCAACATAAGTAAATATCTGGGATCCATACCATGATATCACTTTTTATCCAAAAGGAAATTGTCATACCCTCAAGAGGAGCTGCCTCCAAATAACCTTGCTGCCACGATTCCTGTTTCGACCATTATCGGGTTGTGAGTCTCGACAAGGTCTCGTCCACAAAGCTATGCTTTACACAAAAGCCATGCTTTGATCAACAAATGATCAACAAACAGCAGCACTTAGCATGCCACACTACAAAATTGAGAGTATATCGCTGATAACCTTCAATTACATAACCTCTGAGCTCGTACGTCTCAGAGAAGAGTGTTAAGCTAAGAGAATAAATTCTCCGCCACCAACAGATATGTATTTGAAAGAAATCAGCTTTATATCTCAAGGTGTAGTGTCAAACATACAACCATACAAGTCAATTCCGGGTTCGAACAGAACCGAAGGCACTTCCGAAGAAGCCCTTGCAAATCCGGGTATCCACAATCCCGATCAAACTTCCCAATACTTAGGGAATCTCTATACCGTAGCTACTCAGTGCAGAGACAATCGATTGGCCATCCTATCGTTCTCGCAAATACCCGGTCTTCACCACCGGTCTTCAAATGCTATCCATAACGTCGTATCATTGTTCGGAATGGGTTATATGACACAAAGTCCTCTCCCAGCTAAACCGAATAATGAGCGCTATATTAGTAAACATATGGATATGGGATTTCAATTAAGTCATACTTTAAAGAAAACCAAAACCTTTCTTCAAATGTTTTAAACAAATTACCATTTCAAATCTTTAAACAAAAAAACTTATTTCACAAAGTTCACCAGTTTCACAAAGATCCATTTACGAATTTCAAAATAATTCCCATTTCGATTGGGATTAACTCACCCATTTTTATAACAAGGATTTAACTTGTAGCTTTCAAACCCGTTTCCAAAGATTTGTTCATTACTTGGATAACCATTTTCATTTCAAACTTGAAATTCCTTTAACACAAATTGGAAATCCAAAGCTTTTATTATTTGAAAACAAACTGTTTTTTATTTTGAAAAAAACCGATTTCATTTATACAAGTTAAAATCTTTTGGGTTAATTTAAATTCCCAAAAATACTTAAAAAATGGTTTAAAGCCCATATAAGCTTGTATAATTCTTTTTAAATCATAAATACCCAGTATATAATTAACTTTCAGATATTGAATTCCAATTTAAATCAAATTATTCAAAACTCAACTAAGTGATTGAGAATAACATTTATTTTTGGAATCCCTTTTCAAAAGCTTTTTACACTTAACTCAATCCATTTTCAAAACTATTTGAATTTAAAATTCATATTCAAAACTATTTTAAAAATCTGTGACTTAACCGATTTCCACGTGCAATCCATATTTGTATGTGTATGGTGTAGTCCAGGGGTTTCACACAATAGTGCACAACATCATCAATCATCACAGATTCAATCATATCAATCTCGATAAGCGGTATAATCCATAATGCTTATCTTCATTCACAGATTCACAAATAAAGTAAATTTATCAATCACAAAGATTCACCATTACAATTCGATGTGAGTTCCGGATAGCCAACTGGAATCTGACTCCCTGTCGCATCGAAATTTAAATGTCGTTTTACGGGCAAAGGGGTTTTCACATACACATAGAAACAAATCACAAATGACTATTCAGCACGAAGCAATTCACATCACATAGTATCACAGTCACATATCAGAAATATCAATCCAATACACAATATTTGACAATTAACTTAAACAAATCAAATTAAACTCAATTAATTACAATAAGTAATTAATTTCTTAATTACTTTCATAAAGTAATTACACTTACACAATTTCATAAATGATTATCATTAATTAATTAATCTAATTAATTGTTAAAATTAATCACATTAATTAACTATTCCATTCCAAATCTTTTAATTAATCAATCATATCCTAATCAATTTATTTAACCTTAATTACTTAATCAATTACCCCTTAATTATTAATTAATAACCTAATCATTAATTAGGAAAACTTAATTACCCATTTATTGACCACTTATTACTTGATAAATCAATTATTAATTCTTAATTAAATAACTTAATTAGTTACCTACTAATCATACATTAATTAACTTTAAGTAGTTAATTACAAAGCTATTTATTACTTAATCATTACTTAACTAATCTCTACTTACAATTATAATTTAATTATTCTTAATTGCTTTTCGAAAATAATTAATTTAATATTAGTTATTTATCTTAATTAACATTTAATTGAAATCTTCTTTAAATTTTGAAAATAATTTATTATTATCTACAAACTTAAATGTTAATAAATTTTATACTTAACTTAAATTAATTACTTAAAATACTGATTAAGAGTTTAAAAACATTGTTAAGTATTAACTAAAATAATTAAAACTTGTATAAAGTCTTAATTCAAATTTTTAAACCTTTATTAAGTCAACCATTTTTAACTTGTTGAAAAATAAGTTGCTGAACTTTACCTTTTATAACATAGCAGGTGAAAAGAAAACCCACCCTAGTACTTTCCTTGTTTAACTCGAGTAATACTTCGAGTTTTCTCACCCATTCCCCCCGAGACACTCTCTCTTCCTCACGCACTCCATCTTCCTCTTCTCATTTTTTATTTCCCAGTAAGTTAAGTATAAACAAGTTATAGTATCAGTAAAACATGTTTACTCACTCGATCTAAAAACTCGAAGCAACCACCTGGATAACTCGAGCAACGACTCGAGACACTCATCCATCAACGACGCTGACACCTAAACCACGCCGTACACGTGCACGACGACGCGCCTTAGCTCCGGCGAACCCCACGTCCATCGGCAAGTCACAAATCATCCATAAACTCGAAAACCACATACGATTCGCCTCCAAACATTTGAAATCAAAAAAGGAAAGTTCGATCGAAAAACTACAAACACCACCCACTAACTAAAGCACCTCGCCACCGCCGCACAGACCACCGGAGACGCTCAGAATTCATCCACACCACGACAACACATAAGCAATCATCCTACGAAGTCTCACGAAGCTCGATCACGTAGAGAAGACGAACTCGCCTCGATTCTTAACCCCAACAAAAACAAACCTTAAACCCTAAAATGATCTCGACCCCTCAATATATGCAATGGAAAAATTATCTGATAATTTTCTCAAAATCAATGATGTTTACACTTGCTTCAATCCAAATTTCAACATTAAAAATTGAATTGATTGTCAGAAAATGGGCAAAGTGCAAAATTTGTTCACATACAAACTTCTCTTGGAATACTAATCTAAAAATCTTTATTTTTGTTTTAAAAATCATGATTTGCAGTAATAATTCAAACTATGAACTTGAATTAACTTTTTATAACAAACGAATTTATCAAATTATTACTTGATTACATGTAAACAAGGTTTCCAGTGGTAATATTTCACTAACATGTTTTAATCAGCTTTGAAAAATCTTGTTTAAGGTTTAAACATCTTGTTTGATTGAAAAATGAAAGTTTTACAATGATTTGACGAGAATAAATTTGAGTTTGAAAAAAATATTCACCCTGTAACAATAAACAGATATGTATAGAGCAACACAGAACAATAATCAAGCTAAAGCATATGCAATACCATATGATCAATAAATCATCTTTATTGTTTTAATTTAAACTTAAAGCTTTTAAGTTGATGTTTACTCACCTTGTTTCAGAAGAAAAAACAGAGCTTGTATGTGAAAACTGCAATTATTTTTTTCTTTCTTCCTTTAATCTTTTTCCTATTTTGTTGAATTGAATGGATTGTTTAAGTTTATGAGATGATATTTTTCAGGTTTACTCAGTTTGGAATGGTCGAACTGAAATGAAGATGGGCTGGTATGTATGAAGTTACAAGTTGATATATTTTTCTTTGAATAGGTTGATTATATTGTCTGTACAATATAAGTCAAATAATTTTTTTATTTTGGAGGCTGATGAATCTAATTTGTGTGCAAAGCATTAATTATCATTGTCTTATTTCCTAAGTCTTCATAGATATTTATATTATCTTCTTTTACAAGCATATATATATATATATATATATATATATATATTGATTTTTAACTTTAATACTTATTGTCTTATTTTACATTTGCATTCCTATATGTATATATAGATATTTAGCTTTTAAAGAAATTGTTTTTTTAAAACTTAATTATACTTTAATAAAATAAACACACATATGATATATTATAAAATATAGAATTTAACTTTAAACATCCTTTGAAAATTGTTTTATATCAATTTCGAAATATAATTTCCAAAAGATTCATTTGTTTAAATAAAGGCACATCTAATTTAATCATATCCAAAATCCAAATACAAATTTATTTTCTAAGATATTTAAATTTACATCCCAATTTCAAATTCTATTTTCAATCCATTTTATATACATATTTATTTTCAAATGTCCAATTTAATTCTCAATTAGTTCATAATTTAACTAGAATCTTATATTAATTACCAATTAATTTCACCATTTTTATTCAAAAATTAAATTAATTATCAATTTAAACTTAGTTAAAACCGGGATCATTACAGATTCCCTCCTTAAGAAATTTCGTCCCTGAAATTTGCCAGGGAGATAATAAAGATAGATGAAAGATAGAGAAATATCTTTCCAAATCAAACTGGATATTTATTCTGCATTTGGCTTACCAAATCAGAATATCGACAATAGATATGAGAACAAACCTATTTAACACATCACAAGATACTCGGTTTATCCGGATCTACGAAGTTTGCAGGGGCATTGGTTAGTCCGAAGGGATAACTAACCATTCGTAGAACATATCCAGACCCAAAAATAACAGATATATGGATACAATTTCAAAACTTTTAGTTTAGAAACTAAAGTATACCTATTAACCATAGCAACCAAAGCAACTAATTCATCCAAACAAACAATTTTGACCTATTTGGAGTTTATGTCCCATGCAAATATATCAAATCTTCTTCCTTGATTTACCAGGAACCATCGAAGAATTTAGGTCTGAACAAAAGAGATTGATAGAGAAAAGATTGTTTCCTTGTTTCCTTGTTGTGACAGGGTATTGACCATTTATAGTCGTATTCCCCTGTCCCCTATCTCATCCTCTTCTTGCACTCATACCTACTATCGGTGGATAGTAAGAGAATTTACTGAGGCATACAGACGGATATCTTGGAGATACTCATTCTAGGGTTTACTTCACCTTATCTCTAATGAGCTACTTAATGTGTTATACTCCTGAGCTAAAGTTCTAACCCTCTACTCTGATACCAAAATGTCACGGTCCAAATTTAAGCGTTCGAAAATCGACACCCGTAATATGCTTGTACTCGAATGCTGTAGATTCAACCGTTAAAATTTGACTCGTGCCGGAGCTTATAACACAATTAAGTAAACAACACAGCGGAATAAAAAGAAATGAATATCAAATATAACTCAAACGAAAACAATATCCAATTATGATACAACACTGACACAATATGATACAAGAATATCAAAGACCATAAACAGTAGCGGAAAACAAATAGCCAAGGGATAACTCCAAACCACAAGCTCGAACCACCATCAAGTTTCACCAAGCTAAGCAAGGTCTGTCGTCCTAATCAAAGACTTCAATATCCAAAGTATCCAAAGAATACCAAAGAAAAAGCTGAAAGCTACCAAATCTACTATCTGAAAAACCCAACTCTAGACTGCCCGTGTGGAAAATGGTGGGTACCCAAAGTTTAGGATAGGAACAATAAACTCCGTGTCAGTCATGGGACTGGTATGAGAAAACAAAAATAGTTTGTCTTTAAAACAAACAACAAAAGAATTTAAAATTGAAATCCGCAATGCTTTTTGGAAAATGAAACTACCATAAGGCCTCGCGCCACACACACAATGCAAGCACAAACTTGGAGGAGATTTCTCCTTATGACAGTCAAAAATACTTGATACGCGAAAACCATTTGATATTATTATTAGTGCATAGTGCAGGAAACCTTTCGAAAATATAATATTAATCTTAGCCAGCATAGTTACCATTATATTATGCCAAATATAGCTACCATTTAAAATGGCAGGTTCTACAACTAAAACGGTACAGGGCTCGTATTGTTTTGTTTGGATTTCCAACAAAAGGAACTTCCCACATAAAATGGAACCCCTTTGGAGGGAAGCCTCCGAGAACCTAACCGGATCTCTGCTACACAAGGCCGGGTTACCTTTGTAACTAGGCAACAACTAACACAAGTATGCCATCCCCAGTCGTTACCGACCTTTATCCGAGGGCCTTCAATCCAACAACCACATAGTAAAGTATCTGGGCTCCATACCATGATACCAACTTTCAAAAATCAACATAAGTAAATATCTGGGCTCCATACCATGATATCACGTTTTATCCAGAAGGAAATGGTCGTACCCTTAGGAGGAGCTACCTCCAAATAACCTTGCTGCCACGATTCTTGTTTCGACCATTACCGGGTTGTGAGGCTCGACGAAGTCTCGCCCATAAAGCTATGCTTTACATGAATGCCATGCTTTGATCAACAAATGATCAACCAATGATCAACACATAGCAGCACTTAGCATGCCACACTACCAAATTGAGAGTATATCACTGATAATCTTCAATTACATAACCTCTGAGCTCGTACGTCTCAGAGAAGGGTGTTAAGCTAAGAGAATAAATTCTCCACCACCAACAGATATGTATTTGAAAGAAATCAGCTTTCTATCTCAAGGTGTAGTGTCAGACATACAACCATTCAAGTCTGTTCCGGGTTCGAACAAAACCGAAGGCACTTTCAAAGAAGCCCTTGCAAATCCGAGTATTCACAATCCCGATCGGACTTTCCATCTTACGGAATCTCTATACCGTAGCTACTCAGTGCAGAGACAATCGATAGGTCATCCTGTCATTCTCGTAAATACCCAGTCTTCACCACTGATCTTCAAATGCTATCCATAACATCATATCATTATTCGAATTGGGTTATATGACACAATGTCCTCTCCCGGCTAAACCGAATAATGAGCGCTATATTTGAAAACATATGGATATGAGATTTCAGTTAAGTCACAACTTTAAAGAAAACCAAAACCTTTCTTCAAATGGTTTAAACAAATTACCATTTCAAATCTTTAAACAAAAAGATTTATTTCACAAAGTTCACCCAGTTTCAAAAAGATCCATTTACGGATTTCAAAATAATTCCCATTTCGATTAGGATTAACTCACCCAATCTTTATAACAACGATTTAACTTGTAGCTTCCAACCCATTTCTGGATAACCATTTTCATTTCCAACTTGAAATTCCTTTGACACAAATTGGAAATCCAAAGCTTTTATTATTTGAAAATAAACAGTTTTTTATTTCGGAAAAATCCAATTTCATTTATACAAGTTAAAATCTTTTGGTTAATTTAAATTCCCAAAAACACTTGAAAAATGGTTTAAACCCCATATAAGCTTGTATAATCCTTTTTAAATCATAAATACCTAGTTTAGAATTAAATTTCAGAAACTGGATTATAATTTAAATCAAATTATTCAAATTTCAAAACTCAACTAAGTGATTGAGAATAAATTTTATTTTTGGAATCCCTTTTCAAAAGCTTTTTATACTTAACTCAATCCATTTTCAAAACTATTTGAATTTAAAAATCAAATTCAAACTATTTTGAAAATCGGTGATTTGACCGATTTCCACGTACAATCCATATTTGTGTGTGTATGGTGTAGTCCAGGGGTTTCACACAATAGTGCACAACATCATCAATCATCATAGATTCAATCATATCAATCTCGATAAGCGGTATAATCCATAACGCTTATCTTCATTCACAGATTCACAGATAAAGTAAATTTATCAATCACAAAGATTCACCATTACAATTCGATGTGGGTTCCGGATAACCAACTGTAATCCGACTCCCTGTCGCATCGAAATTTAAATGCCGTTTTATGGGCAAAGTGGTTTTCACATACACATAGAAACAAATCACAAATCAAAAATCACAATTCGGCACAAAGCAATTCACATCATACAGTATCACAATCACATATCAGAAATATCAATCCAGTACACAATATTTGACAATTAACTTAAATAAATCAAATTAAACTCAATTAATTACAATGAGCAATTAATTTCTTAATTACTTTCATAAAGTAATTACACTTACATAATTTCATAAATGATTATCATTAATTAATTTATCTAACTAATTGTTAAAATTAATCACATTAATTAACTACTCCATTCCAAATCATTTAATTAATCAATCATTTCCCAATCAATTTATTTAACCTTAATTACTTAATTATTTACCCATTAATTATTAATTAATAACCTATTTATTAATTAGTAAAACTTAATTACCCATTTATTAACCACTTCTTGCTTGATAAATCAATTATTAATTCTTAATTAAATTACTTAATTAGTTACCTACTAATCATACTTTAATTAACTTTAAGTAGTTAATTACAAAGTTATTTATTACTTAACCATTACTTAACCAATCTCTACTTACAATTATAATTTAATTATTATTAACTGCTTTTCAAAAATAAATAATTTAATATTCATTATTCATCTTAATTAACATTTAAATGAAATCTTCTTTAAATTTTGAAAATTAGTTTATTATTAACTACAAACTTAAATGTTAATAAATTTTATACTTAACTTAAATTAATTACTTATGTAACGATCGCGATTTTTCCGTGCCGAAAAACCGAACCGTTATGGTTTTAAGAAGAAGAAAAAGGTAGAAGAAGAGAGAAAATATAGAAAATAGAACGGAACAGAACAGAAAACAACAGAACAATATCGAAATCTCACAATCGCAGCGGAACAACATATAATAAGTAAATGAATAATCTTTAAACAAAGAACTATATCAGTTATTACATTACGTCACATTACATTACATTTCATTATCAGAGTGTACAACAACAAATAGCGGAAAAAAAATACTATATACTAGTAATACGCCATGCCGTCCATCTTGCCTCCAGCAACTCCTAAATTCCAGAATATCCTGATAAACCTTTACTCTTGACTGCCCGTGTGGAAATTGGTAGGCACCCAGAGTTTAGGAAGGAAAACAATAAACTCCGAGTCAGTCATGTGACTGGTGTGAGAACTAAAACAGTTTATTTTTCTTTAAAATCAAAATAGAGGAATATTTTTAAAGTCAATTCACAATGCTTTTAAAAATGAGACTACCATAAGGCCTCCCGCACACACACAATGCAAATGCAGAATCGGAGGAGATTTCTCCTTATGATAGTCAAAGATGCTTGATACGTATTAAAAAAAAAAACATTTGATATTATTACTAGTGCATAGTGTAGAAAATATTTCGAAAGTAGAATATAAATTTTAGCCAGCATAGACATTTCGCACTTATGCCTACTATAGCTACCATGTTCAATAGCAGGTTACCGCCACATTTCATGGCAGGTTATACAACTAAAACCGTACAAGATCGTATTGTTTCTTTGGATTTCCAACAAATGGTCAGGCCAAGGAACTTCCCATTGCCACATGAGAACGCCTCTGGAAGGACGTCCCCGAGAACCAAACCGGATCTCTGCCAACACAAGGCCGGGTTACCCCTAACTGGGTAACTACTGACGCGAGTATGCCATCCCCCGGTCCTTTGGGACCTTTAACCGAGCGCTCGTCATCAACATCACACAATCATAAATAAAGTGTTTCAACATGAGTAAGTATCTGGGCTCCATACCATGATACCACCCTTTTCCAGAAGGAAATGCACATGCCCTAAAGGGAGCTACCCCTCATAACCTTGCTGCATCTTTCCTGTTTTGACCATTCCGGGGTGTGAGGCTCGACGAAGTCTCGTCCACAAATCCACGCTTTATACAAAAGTTGTGCTTTGGGTCAACAAATGATCATAGAAATGATCACAAAGATAAACGATCAAACAAATGATCTTATCGCAAATGATCAACACAATGATCATTTCACAGCAACACTCAGCATGTCACATTACCAAATTGGGAGTATATTGCTAAAAACCTTCAACTACATAACCTCTGAGCTCGTACGTCTCAGAGAAGGGTGTTAAGCTAAGAGAATAAATTCTCCACCACCAACAGAAATATATTTGAAAGAAATCAGCTTTATATCTCAATTGTAATGTCAGACATACAATCCATACAAGTCTGTTCCGGGATCGAACAGAACCGAAGGCACTTACAACGAAGTCCTTGCAATCCGGATAATCTCTAATCACGTCCGGATTTCCCATCACATATGGAGATCTCTATATCGGGGATGAGCCAGTGCAGAGACAATCAACAAGAAACCCTTTCGTTTTCGAAAATATCCGGTCTTCAACACTGGTCATCAAATGCAATTCATAACGACGTATCACATATTCGGAATGGGTTATACGACCCCAAGGTCCTTTCCCGGTTAACCCGAATAGTGAGCGCTTATTTAAAAAAAATAAGTGTGGCATTCAATTTCAAGCAAATCACAACAAATACCTATTTAAAGGTAAATATTGATAGTCGGTTATTGAACTATCAATGGATATGCACAACATCACCAGATTCCAAATAATTTTCCGAATTTTTTATTCTCCAAAAATATCTTTACAAGATATATATTTTCAATACTTCGAAAAATAAATCAATATTTATTTTTAAACCCATTTTCGAAATTTCATTTATAAATTCCATATTGAATTTACATTTCCAAAATATTTATGAATATACGATTTCCATTCGATTTCTAATATTCATTTTCAATTTATCTTCAAAAAGATAAATTCAAAATATTCACTTAATATTGGAAAAACATTTCCATACTTATTTATTTATAAGTAATTCACAAGTCTTTTTATTTTCCCCACTTGGAAAATATTCAATATACGCTAATCGAAATTAAGTATATATTTCATTCTTTAAGGAAATCATTCTCTTAAACATATTTATTTGGGCCAAAACGAATGTTGCGTAAAACATTATTACGACAACCCAAAATCACTAGTATAGGGATTCGAAATTAAAATAGATATATAAATCCCAATACTATACAAAACATTTCCTTTCGGAAATCATTTACTATAACAACAGTGTTATAGTCCACCATTTCCTTCTATTTCTCGAAAACGTCTATTTCAACAATGAATGTTGAAATCTATGGTTTCGATAGTTAATACATTTTAAAACATCTTTAGATCGTTTTAATTCTATTTAAAACATCACATCCAAAACATTTCTTTAATATATTATTCACTATTCAAAAACGTGAATATACTTCTTAACCAATTTCATCATTTCTATTCATTTTATTTCAAAGGATTATTCACTGTCTAAAATGTGAATATAACTCCATTAACAAATTACAACAATTTATTAATCAATATAAGTCGTTGCGGATTTATAAAACAATGTTTATAAATTCCATTTCTATTTATTTTACAACAACTTCCTTTTACAAATTTCCTTTATTAACTTATTCGATTTATAACTCAATTATATACCGGAAGTCCATATTATAAGTTAAATGCTTATAATTTATTGGTTTACCAAATTGTTCTTTTAACTTCTCAAATTATAAATCTTATAATTTATAAGATTCATTTATTTATCCAAAATCTATTCTTTAATATAACTTTACAAATTTTATAAACCTACTGTTTATAAAATTCCATTTATAACTTCACCGTTATAATCCTATAGATTTCATTCATTTATGAAATTCATTCACAATTCATTCTAACACTTATAAAAGTTCATTTTACAATTCCAATATTTTTAATTTATAAATATCCATTTTATAAATCTTTTATATGGATCAATTTATATTATTCTTTTAAAACGTCTTTAAACTCCTTTATAATTTCATCATTCTCTTAGATTTACAAAATAATCAAATTTCATAAATCCCATATTTAAACTTTTTATAATAAATTCAGAAATCCCAGTTTAAACTATTTTGTAAAATCATTAATCCCATATTTTCAAAAAATCAACTTTTAACTGTATTTCTCAAAAATCATAATTTTTATAATATTAAAATTATAGCGTTTATTTATTTAAGATGACTCAATAAAATATTTTATAAACGTATATTTTCAAAAATCACTATAGAAATCCCTTAAAAATCAAAATCGTTATATTTAAACTTCAAAATTGGATCCGATGATGCAACACATCAAATAGTCAATCACGACTTTTAAATATCATATATCGATATGATAAACAATCAAATATCACAATATCTGAATCAAATAAATATTTGTGAGGAATTCAGTTGGATCCCTCCAACCTGTTTCCCTGCATCCACAGACATTAGCACAATACCAATTCCACTTCGAGGTGGAATATCGCGGTATATGGGATTTATAAAATATTATCCGCTTAATAGGCGGCGCAATAGGGTCTCATCCGCTATACAATGCGGGAAATCAATCAACTGCAATATATACATATGCCAATATATATATATATATATATATATTGCTATATATATATATAGATATATCTTACTATATCTAATATCACAACCAAATAGCAATCAATCAATAACTGCAAATCCAACTTATAAATTTTTTGAGTGAGAAATTCTCACCTTAGCTTTTATTTTGCAATCCATCTTCCAATCCAGATTATTTTCTTCACAATTTTTAACCTTGTATAAACAATTATATAAATTTATTAATATTCGATCAAATCAAATAATTTATTATCATTCATTCATTTTAATTAACTAATGATTTTGTTTTAAAATTAAAATTTGATTTTGAACTAAAATATCTTCTTTTCTTTTGAAACCCTCGTTTATATAAAAAAAAATTATTATATAGATTAAGGAATCATTTTATATATATATATATATATACCCCTTTTACAACTTAAACTAATTGTTTTAAATTTTAAACAAATTCTTTTTTTTTATAAATTCATTTAGCAAAAAATTAGATTTAAACTAAATTTACTTTAATAAATTATCTCACCAAAATAATTGATTTATCGGTTAAACAAATTTCTTTACTATAACTATTTTTTTCTGTATATATATAAATTAAAAATATGCATATATATTTTACTGTATATTTTTTTTCTATAGATCTATACTCACATAATTTTATAAATTAAAATTAATAAAAATAATACCTCCACTGGAAATCGAAATTCCCAATTGCTCCCACTTGAATTTCTGGCCCTACTGAAATCGAGCTCGACTTCATCTGCCGCCGAACCCAAACTTGCCTCTCCAACCAGACATCGCGCGCCACCCTTACGAGCTAGTTGTTGTTGCACGCGATGCCCAGGCAGCTGCGACGATTCCCAATGTCGAGTGCCACTGTCCATCGAGTCGCCCCAAATCGCAAGACCCCATCGTGAAACCCTAGTCGTGCGACCCTGAACCCACGCGCCTCTTGCCACGTCGCCGCTTGTGCACCCCTCCTACGCGCTCGCTGCCTCGAGCCTTCCAGCTGACGTCGCCGCCTATGCGAGCACGCGGCACCGCGTTGCCGATCCCTTTTAATCACGATTTTTTTTCCCATTTAATTGATCAGCCATTGTTATGAACGAGAGGATTTGATTTTTTTTTTTTTTAATCTGTTTTGGGAACGAATTGATTTTGTTGAAAGAAGGCGGCCATTTTTATTTTTATTTTTCTTCGATTTCGTTTGAATGGGGTTCGAAGGAGGGGCGAGGTATTTAAAAACGAACGAAACATGGCTTACACGATTTCCTTCAGTGATTGTAGGCGTAGTTTTAGGCATGAGTTTAGGAACGAAAAGTAACTGATGTGACAAATTTTAAAAGTTTAAATTTAATTCGAATTCGATTTAATTTCAACGCGTTTACTCACCGTGTGCTCACATATCAACTCAGAAAAATATGAAATTTGAAATCCGAGAATAATTCAATATTACGGACCCAATGGAATTGGTTTCGTCGAATTCCGAGACTGTGCCTCGGACGGCTAATTTTAAATATCGATTCAAACGATATATTTTCAAAACTGAACAATTCACTTTCAAATTAAATTCTGAAGCTTCTATTATCTTCAGTATTATCGATATGAATTTTACAAGCCTTTGAAATATTTTAATTGGCTTAAAATTGAAGATTCAAATTTTTATTCAACTTTCAAATAGATTAAATTTTATAATTTAATCGCCAAATTCATTCTAATAATTTGAAATTCACGTCAAACCATTATTCAAATATTTAAATTTAATTAAATATTTTCAAATTAAATTGGTCAAAATTCTGGGTCGTTACAATCTTCCCCCCTTAAAAGAATTTCGTCCCGAAATTACAAGTTAAGAAGAATGGTCCTTAACTCGTCTACTATTTTTAACAATCTAAATAGTTTTATCAAACTTCTAAAACAAATTTTTTTTTTTTTTAAAGGTCCATTATCATTTCAATTAGCTTTCCAACTTCAATTATAAGATTCAACCAACATTGTTCTCCTAACAATTCAAATTCAAATTCAAATTCAAATTCAAATTTCAAACTTTCAAATTTTCTCAATATTTTTCTAACACTCGAAATTTTCGAAAAATTTCGCTAGCGTCTCCTTTGCGCGGCTAGCTCGGTACGACTACAAAATGGCACCACGGCCCCTCAGAATCAAAAAGAAAAGAGAAAGCTAAGTGGCTGGAGAAGAAAATCACCAAATCTCATACTGAAATTGAAATACATACCTTTTTGTCGAGCAATTCAATTTTTATCTTTGAAATCAAAATCCCAATTCCTTTATACACCTGTATATCCTGCTAGCCATAATATCCAATTCCAACATTCAAACTATTTTTCCAATTCCATTACAAAATTTCCAATATATGCTTCTTATACATTTTTACTTCACTATTGAAGTTACATATCCATTTTCATTCAATTTTACATTTCAATTCAATTCACAATTTCAATTCTATTTGAATTCAATTTATCTTCTATTCTGAATATTGAATTTTATCGATTAACTTTCATTTACTAATTCATATTACTACTTTAAATTAGTTTTATTCACTAATTCTTTTAAATTTGCAAATTTCGAAATCGATTTGTTGTTATCTACAATTTTCCAAAATCTTTCAAAAAATTTCTAACTCCCAAAATTCACGGAAAATTTTGGCAGAGTCTCCCTTGTACGGAGGAGCTTTTGCAATTTTACAATATGTATAAATATGTATACATCGACCCACTCGGTCGGAAAATAGAAAAACAGTTCATATTTCCTATTTTTATTGCGTAGGCGTACCTTATTAGCATTTTTAAGCAAAGCGGCTAATTATTATCTTATTAGCACGATCAAATCCAGCCCAGCGACTTCGCTGAACCTGTACTTACTTAGTTTAAACATGTCAGTGACAAATATAAGAAATCTATTAACATTCCATTCATTTTCAATAACAAATATATAGATTTCATTAGCAATACATACGGTTTTAATTCATCTTTAGTCGCTTACGACCAATTCACATGACATTTCCATTAAATCAAGTGGTTTACAACTCATTTTCTTCATTCTATTCATTTCTAAGCAAAACGAATTCATGCCATTTTAATTGATTCAAAAATCAATTTTATTTGCTTTCATTAACTCATATAATTTTATACAATCTTGTTGGTATCAAACGACAATTATTTCTATGCAAATTTAATGATATTCACTTAATAGAATATCCATTCTAGTTTATAACTAGTTTAAATTGATACCGATTCAATTTATTTTAATTCCATTTCAGTTCAATTTGCATTTCATATTTTCATTCGGTTTATTTTATTAACCTAACAAATTTCATTCAAACCTTTTCAAATCCATTCCATTCACTAATTTAATTCAATTAGTACATTCTCTTATTCATTTTAAATTTCAATTTCCATATTCAATTCATCTCGAATTTACTTAATTACTAACAAAGGGAATTTCAATTTATTTCTTTTACTTACTTGAATTTATATACAAATTCAAATTTATCATCAAATTTAGCTCACGACTAAACTTTAATTTAACCAATTCAAATTGCAATTTATTAGTCCATGAATTAATAATTTATCAAGTTAGTTTACTTGAATTCAATCCATTTTATTTTATTTTCTTCAAGTTTTGATTTTTATTCAATTTGGTCAAATCAAATCTCATTTCATCATTCATTTCCAATTCTTTTATTTACAATTTATTTTACAAATCCCAATTGTATATTAATTCATTTCCTTATATTTTTTTATTCATATTTATAAATTTCATTTGTTAAATGAATTTATCTCAGTTCTTTGGTTATACATTTTATTTCTTATTTAATTTCATATAATAATGATAATAATTTAATATTATCACTTTCTAATAACCATGCAACCATATACTATAATAATTCATAGAAAATCATTTCTTCTCTATCAAAAAATAGTTTTGGGCAAAATTATCTTATTTACCCGATTCAAAAACAATATCGTGTCGCTTTATCTTGTTTAAGAGTTTAGAAACCCTTATCTACGATAGTTAGCTAGACTACATCAACCAGAATTTATAAACAATCAACCGATAAATCAACACAATACAAAACAATTTTATATTCACTAACAAATACGCGCTCATATCTATTATTACACTCAAACTCATTCTAGAGTACTGCTGACTCTATCTCTAATGAGTAACACCCAACAGAGCCATGGTTGTCGCTTAACCATATGCTGATACCAAATGTAACGATCGCGATTTTTCCATGCCAAAAAACCGAACCGTTATGGTTTTAAGAAGAAGAAAAAGGTAGAAGAAGAGAGAAAAATAGAAAATAGAACGGAACAGAAAACAACGGAACAATATCGGAATCTCACAATCGCAGCTGAACAACATATAATAAATAAATGAATAATCTTTAAACAAAGAACTATATCAGTTATTACATTACATTACATCACATTACATTTCATTATTAGAGTGTACAACAACAAACAGTGGAAAAGAAATACTATATACTAGTAATACGCCATGCCGTCCATCTTGCCTCCAGCAACTCCTAAACTCCAGAATATCCTGATAAATCTTTACTCTTGACTGCCCGTGTGGAAATTGGTGGGAACCCAGAGTTTAGGAAGGAAAACAATAAACTCCGAGACAGTCATGTGACTGGTGTGAGAACTAAAACAGTTTATTTTTCTTTAAAATCAAAATAGAGGAATATTTTTAAAGTCAATTCGCAATGCTTTTAAAAATGAGACTACTATAAGGCCTCCCGCACACACACACAATGCAAACGCAGAATCGGAGGAGATTTCTCCTTATGATAGTCAAAGATGCTTGATACGTATTAAAAAACACATTTTATATTATTACTAGTGCATAGTGTAGAAAACATTTCGAAAGTAGAATATAAATCTTAGCCAGCATAGACATTTCGCACTTATGCCTACTATAGCTACCATGTTCAATAGCAGATTACCGCCACATTCCATGGCAGGTTATACAACTAAAACCGTACAAGATCGTATTGTTTCTTTGGATTTCCAACAAATGGTCAGGCCAAGGAACTTCCCATTGCCACATGAGAACGCCTCTGGAAGGACGTCCCCGAGAACCAAACCGGATCTCTGCCAACACAAGGCCGGGTTACCCCTAACTGGGTAACTACAGACACGAGTATGCCATCCCCCGGTCTTTTGGGACCTTTAACCGAGCGATCGTCATCAACATCACACAATCATAAATAAAGTGTTTCAACATGAGTAAGTATCTGGGCTTCATACCATGATACCACCCTTTTCCAGAAGGAAATGCACATACCCTAAAGGGAGCTACCCCTCATAACCTTGCTGCATCTTTCCTGTTTTGACCATTCCGGGGTGTGAGGCTCGACGAAGTCTCGTCCACAAATCTACGCTTTATACAAAAGCTGTGCTTTGGGTCAACAAATGATCATAGAAATGATCACAAAGATAAACTATCAAACAACTGATCTTATCGCAAATGATCAACACAATGATCATTTCACAGCAACACTCAGCATGTCACATTACCAAATTGGGAGTATATTGCTAAAAACCTTAAAATACATAACCTTTGAGCTCGTACGTCTCAGAGAAGGGTGTTAAGCTAAAAGAATAAATTCTCCGCCACCAACAGAAATATATTTGAAAGAAATCAACTTTATATCTCAATTGTAATGTCAGACATACAATCCATACAAGTCTGTTCCGGGATCGAACAGAACCGAAGGCACTTACAACGAAGTCCTTGCAATCCGGATAATCTCTAATCACGTCCGGATTTCCCATCACATATGGAGATCTCTATACCGGTGTAACAACCCGCATAATTATCGGTGGTATATTTAAATATTTTATTTAAATATGACGTCGTTTTTCGGATTATGGTCCGAAAAGCTACTTTCTACAAACGGCCGAATTGGGACTCGAAACCATTTCCATCGAGTCTAAAATGTCGTTTGCGATCTTTTTGAGTATAATCTTTGATATGTTTGGAGTAAGTTGAATTTCGCTACTTTTTTCTATTGGGCTTTAGCTTTGGGTTCAACCCCAAACCCCACTTAACCCTCTAACTCAGCCCATCTCCTCCCATTCATTCATTCCTACTCCTCTTCACTTCTAAACTCAAGCTAAAAACTGAAATGGGGGAAAGGAAGTGGAAATAGAAATTAGCAAGCCCTAGCTTCTTCTTGTAAACTTGATTCGTGCTCCAAAATCAAAGGGAATCCATTGGTAAGTTCATCTCCATCTTCTCCATCTCTTCTCCTCTTCAATTTCAGTAATTTCCTAACCCTAACTTAGGAAATACTTTCTTTGATTCTAGATTGAAGCTTGTAGTGTTGAAGTGGAGTGTAGTTGGTTGATTCCTTGCATTTGTGCTCCTTCGTCTTCTTTGTTTGTGAGATAAAGGGTGAGTTTTGAACTCACATCTACTTCTCTTGATTTCATGGGTGTTGGGTATGATTTCCTAACAAGTATGCATGTGCCATTGTTTTGGATTTGGAAAGATTTGGAATTCATTTGATAAGGGCAAGAAGTGCTGGAAAACAGCCTTCGGCCGACCGAGAGCAGGCTTCGGTCGATCGACCTGCTGCCCCGAGCCATAATTGGGTTTCTACATCTGGCCGGCCGACCGAGCCCTGCAGTCCGGTCGACCGACCTGCTTTGTTTTGCCTGGTTTGTTTATTTTGCATATTTGATTGATTTTTCCGGACCTTATCGATTCAAGTTGCTTTTTAGTGGTTGTTATTGCATATTTGGCTTTGATAACTTACTCTTGACTTCATCCACGGGTTTTTATAAAATAATTTCTCGAATCGCATTTAAAAGCTCGTTTCTCCAGAATTTATAAATTCTATTTAAAACACACACTTTCGCACTTCGAGCGAAGTGGAAGGGTGATTAAATGGTTGGGCAAAACACGGACCATGAATCTGTGCGTTTATCCTTCTGATTAATCCCCGACCTATTCAATTGATCGTTTTGACCTTCGGGTTTGGTTTATCGATGATATGAGGTAAACTTTGTACTGCTTTGAGTGTGAAAGTGGCTGACGGATAGTAAACCGTTTAGTGCGAACGAGTGGTTATGGGACATACGTTAACACTTTTCGGATTCCTTTTTGAGAGTTGTGACACATTCCGCCAGTTAGTGGTGTCCAGTACGGGGTCTTTGACCTTCACCACTACGGTTTGTCGCCCTATATTATCGCTTTTGGAGTTGGTCCATCATCACCGCTCGAGAGATACTTGGGTTTGTCGCCTTCGGGTTTGTTGCCCCATTGTATCGCTTTCGGAGTTGGTCATTCGTCACCGCTCGAGTGATATTGGGTTGCTATGGTATCGCTTCCGATGTTGGCCGTTATGCGCCACATGGGTGATATTGGGTTGCTATTGTATCGCTTCCGATGTCGGCCGTTATGCGCCACATGGGTGATATTAGGTTATCCTATTGTATTGCTTTCGGAGTTGGTCATTCGTTACCGCTCGAGCAATTTTTATGATGTTTCAATTGAGATGTATGTTCCCTAGGTATCGCCCCTCGGTATAGGTCTTTTTGAACCACACGATATCTAGTGATTACCTTGTGGAACTTGTATACCTTATTGGTATTCGTTATTGCCTTTTGACTTGCTTTGGGATATTCTTATCCTTTGTTTCTATATGTTGCCGATGATATGAGGCTTGTTATCATATGATTCATCTTTTGTTAGATGATTGTGTTATCTCCCTTAGAGATATTTGTTATACCTTGTAACCTTGCAGGTTTATTATTGTTCAGTTTATCTAACTGATTTGTTATCTAGACTGACCCGTGTATTTTATACTCGGGTCAGACCGAGATGTTTCAGGTTAGGTGTTTTGGACTTAGCCTCTTTTGCTTCCGCATGGACTACTCCACTAGTTTCTTTTTGTCTTAGCTTTCTTGTAGTCCTATTTTGTTGTAACTCTGATATGTATTCTATTGACTCGTCTGTATATTGTGGTCTCCTGTACCACTTGACAAGTATTATTTTGTATACTCTGTTATGTATCTATATATGTGTATGTGATGATCTACTATTCTGTGATGTATATTACATTTGAGTTGTTATATTCTGTTCTGATAGATCCTATAGCCATTGTAGTCTCGCTTTAAATATTTATTGAATACGTCGAACTGTTTGTGATTCTACTTTTCGACGTGTTTAGTGAATAGTTAAGGTAAGATTACACATGGTCGCTCCTATCCAGCCTTATTCTCCGTGCTAGTCGACAGCATTACTCCGTAGTGTTCTTGGCTAGCGTGGGTATAGAGGTGGGGCGTCACAGCGTGGTATCAGATCTGAGTTCAGAACAAAATATGATAAACACAGAATAGATACACATATTACGGTACATCAAAGTGTAACAAGTTTTACAGATCTTTGAATCATCGTGCTTTTATTCCCTCCGTGTTTTTGGGTTATATAGGATTTGGGGAATACGCCTAGGAATATATCTTATTCTGTAGTATTCCATATTGAAATATCCACCTTATAGTTAATCTTTATCTTCTTCAACTTTCAGCTTATGGCTGTAAGAGGCAGAGGACGACGCTCGGGTGCTGGGCAATCCAGTGGCTCGCATCCGGACGGCGTTTATATGTCTGCCGATCAGTTTATGGAGTTATTTAGGAGCACTCAGCCTCCAGTTCCTGCTCGAGTGTCTCCACCTCGCAAGTCTACCTTTGCACGCCTGTGCGGTGATTTTGTTCATCTTGGAGGAAAGCCGTTTAAAGGCTCCGAGTCTGTTCTTGAGACCCAAGCTTGGTTTCGCACGTGCGAGCGTATCTACTCTAGAATGGATATTTCTGACCATGATAGAGTTCTTGTAACTTCTAGCTTATTGCGAGAGCATGCCTTTAATTGGTATGAGCTTCTTGTAGCCGAAATTGATGAGTCTGCTCTTTCTTGGACTCAGTTTCGGGAACGATTCGAACTCAACTTCGTTCCTGAATCTGAGAAAGCTTTGTTGTCCCAGCGCTTTCTTGAGTTGAAGCAAGGGGAGTCTTCCGTTTCTGAATATGTTGCATCTTTCGAGGTCTTATCTATGTATGGTCTTGAATTCATTAGCACTTCTTATAGGAAGAATCTGAAGTTTGTCTCTGGTCTTAAGAAATGTCTTAAGAAGTCTTTATTGTTTGAGCTTAAGCTTTCCTTTGAGGAGTTAGTTGATTCTGCACTTCATCTCGAAGCCTTCGAGGGGGAGTGTGATAGTAGTGATGATGTTAAGGTTTGCAAGAACCCAACAAAAAGCAGTCTCCATTGGATGAGCCGGAATTTTTCCCTTCCAAGAAGAAAAAGTCCGTTGAATCTGATTCTCCGTCTCAGTCTGCTGGAACACCTTCCATTCGAAAGTGTTTCAATTGTGGTTCCCCTGATCATATGATTCGAGCTTGTCCTAAGACACTCTTCTGCCGTTATTGCAAGAAGGAAGGTCATCGTAGTTCCACTTGTCCCATTGCTCCGAATAATTCTTCATCTAGCAAGTTAAATGTAGCGAATGCTTCTGGAGGTCCTTCTCAGTCCAAAGGTATGTCTCCATCTATTTTGGTAGGTCTCTATTTTCTTTGTGATTTCGATTTCCCATTTGATGGCATCATTTTATTTCTTTAAGCCCTCGTGATGAGGAAAGTGTTGTTTCCCTCATTCTTGTAGTTTGAGAATTTTCTGGTATTTTTGAGCTTTTCCTAGGATTATCACCTAAGCAAATCTTTTGAGTAGTGTTAAGGTCTTTTCAGCTCGACCTTGCCACCGGTTTTTATTTGGTTGCGAGTTGCGGAAGTTAGCACTCCATTTACCGCATTCCGCACTCGTTGTGATTCTTATGAATGATTTGTTATGTCATTCAGTTGTCTAGCTCATTTCATCCATTTTATGAATCGAGTATTCTGTGAATATCTCGATGATTCCATTTTAGTATTTTATTGGTTTTGGATGGAAATTAGCAATTTAAATTTTTTGCAAATCTTTTTCATAAGGGTTATTTATAAGTATAAATGGGATTTTGTTCTTAAACGAACAAAGTGAATTTTTAAAAAGTTTTTAGAAACATGTTTATCATATAGGAGATGATTTTGTGATTGTATTGCCCATTGAGTGCTTTAAGAATTCTGATCGATGCGCTTGATCAACGTTATCGATAGGAATTTCCTAAACGCTTTGATGAGACAATCAGGCACAGTAAATTGATTTGGAATAAGTAAATTTTTCTTGAAAGATTATTACATAAAGATAATTGTAATTTTGAAAGTCTTAGCTTTTTGGGAAAGAAAATTAATTTGAAAGAACTCTTTCTTTTCGATATCCCTATTCTTGTTATTCCCGTAGGGAACCAATGCTTTATCTTTTGTACCAATGCTAATCGTATTGGTTTGGATGCCGTTCACTTGCAAAAGAGAACGCGCTATCATTTATTCTTCTAAATAGTTATAGCCTATCGAGACTAGGTATGCCACTCATGATTTAGTGCTTGCGGCTATTGTTTTCGCTCTTTATATTTGGCATAACTATTTTTGGGTAAGGAATCTTGTTCTCCTCACTAATCATAATTTTGAAATATTTATTTCTCATAAGGAGCTTAATGATGGCTTGTGTTCCTTGCATATTATGACCTTGATATTCTTTGTATACTCCCGGAAGGGGGATCGTGTTGCCAATTCACTTTGTTGTAAGCAACAAGTGATTGTTTCTTTGTTGATGTCCGAATGGAATGATCTCTTTACCAAGTTCATCGGACGTTTTATTGTGCTTCTTTTTGTTGGGCTTCGGTTCATTGACGTATTGTTTGCATTACGTCGGTGTTCCAAATATTTGAGCTTAGGAATCTAGAGAATTCTCTAAGCAAGCACGTTCGGGCTTATCTTTTCGTGCTCGTTATTGTGAGCTTCTTCTTCGGATATTCTTTTGTGTTGATATGCCTTTTGGTTGTTACTATTTATTTTCTTCTTAAGAATAGCGAGGACGCAATTTCTTTAAGGAGGGGAGTCTGTAACAACCCGCATATTTATCAGTGGTATATTTAAATATTTTATTTAAATATGACGTCGTTTGTCGGATTATGGTCCGAAAAGCTACTTTCTACAAACGGCCGAATTGGGACTCGAAACCATTTCCATTGAGTCCAAAATGTCGTTTGCGATCTTTTTGAGTATAATCTTTGATATGTTTGGAGTAAGTTGAATTTCGCTACTTTTTTCTATTGGGCTTTAGCTTTGGGTTCAGCCCCAAACCCCACTTAACCCTCTAACTCAGCCCATCTCCTCCCATTCATTCATTCCTACTCCTCTTCACATCTAAACTCAAGCTAAAAACTGAAATGGGGGAAAGGAAGTGGAAATAGAAATTAGCAAGCCCTAGCTTCTTCTTGTAAACTTGATTCTTGCTCCAAAATCAAAGGGAATCCATTGGTAAGTTCATCTCCATCTTCTCCATCTCTTCTCCTCTTCAATTTCAGTAATTTCCTAACCCTAACTTAGGAAATACTTGCTTTGATTCTAGATTGAAGCTTGTAGTGTTGAAGTGGAGTGTAGTTGGTTGATTCCTTGCATTTGTGCTCCTTCGTCTTCTTTGTTTGTGAGATAAAGGGTGAGTTTTGAACTCACATCTACTTCTCTTGATTTCATGGGTGTTGGGTATGATTTCCTAACAAGTATGCATGTGCCATTGTTTTGGATTTGGAAAGATTTGGAATTCATTTGATAAGGGCAAGAAGTGCTGGAAAATAGCCTTCGGCCGACCGAGAGCAGGCTTCGGTCGACCGACCTGCTGCCCCGAGCCATAATTGGGTTTCTGCATCTGGCCGGCCGACCGAGCCCTGCAGTCCGGTCGACCGATCTTCTTTGTTTTGCCTGGTTTGTTTATTTTGCATATTTGATTGATTTTTCCGGACCTTATCGATTCAACTTGCTTTTAGTGGTTGTTATTGCATATTTGGCTTTGATAACTTACTCTTGACTTCATCCACGGGTTTTTATAAAATAATTTCTCGAATCGCATTTAAAAGCTCGTTTCTACAATTTATAAATTCTATTTAAAACACACACTTTCGCACTTCGAGCGAAGTGGAAGGGTGATTAAATGGTTGGGCAAAACACGGACTATGAATTTGTGCGTTTATCCTTCTGATTAATCCCCGACCTATTCAATTGATCGTTTGACCTTCGGGTTTGGTTTATCGGTAAACTTTGTACTGCTTTGAGTGTGAAAGTGGCTGACGAATAGTAAAGCGTTTAGTGCGAACGAGTGGTTATGGGACATACGTTAACACTTTTCGGATTCCTTTTCGAGAGTTGTGACACATTCCGCCAGTTAGTGGTGTCCAGTACGGGGTCTTTGACCTTCACCACTACGGTTTGTCGCCCTATATTATCGCTTTTGGAGTTGGTCCATCGTCACCGCTCGAGAGATACTTGGGTTTGTCGCCTTCGGGTTTGTTGCCCCATTGTATCGCTTTCGGAGTTGGTCATTCGTCACCGCTCGAGTGATATTGGGTTGCTATAGTATCGCTTCCGATGTTGGCCGTTATGCGCCACATGGGTGATATTGGGTTGCTATTGTATCGCTTCCGATGTCGGCCGTTATGCGCCACATGGGTGATATTAGGTTACCCTATTGTATTGCTTTCGGAGTTGGTCATTCGTTACCGCTCAAGCAATTTTTATGATGTTTCAATTGAGATGTATATTCCCTAGGTATCGCCCCTCAGTATAGGTCTTTTTGAACCACACGATATGTAGTGATTACCTTGTGGAACTTGTATACCTTATTGGTATTCGTTATTGCCTTTTGACTTACTTTGGGATATTCTTATCCTTTGTTTCTATATGTTGCCGATGATATGAGGCGTGTTATCATATGATTCATCTTTTGTTAGATGATTGTGTTATCTCCCTTAGAGATATTTGTTATACCTTGTAACCTTGCAGGTTTATTATTGTTCAGTTTATCTAACTGATTTGTTATCTAGACTGACCCGTGTATTTTATACTCGGGTCAGACCGAGATGTTTCAGGTTAGGTGCTTTTGGACTTAGCCTCATTTGCTTCCGCATGGACTACTCCGCTAGTTTCTTTTTGTCTTAGCTTTCTTGTAGTCCTATTTTGTTGTAACTCTGATATGTATTCTATTGACTCGTCTGTATATTGTGGTCTCCTGTACCACTTGACAAGTATTATTTTGAATACTCTGTTATTTATCTATATATGTGTATGTGATGATCTACTGTTCTGTGATGTATATTACATTTGAGTTGTTATATTCTGTTCTGATAGATCCTATAGCCATTGTAGTCTTGCTTTAAATATTTATTGAATACGTCGAACTGTTTGTGATTCTACTTTTCGACGTGTTTAGTGAATAGTTAAGGTAAGATTACACATGGTCGCTCCTATCCAGCCTTATTCTCCGTGCTAGTCGACAGCATTACTCCGTAGTGTTCTTGGCTAGCGTGGGTATAGAGGTGGGGCGCCACAACCGGGGAACAGCCAGTGCAGAGACAATCAACAAGAAACCCTTTCGTTTTCGAAAATATCCGATCTTCAACACCGGTCTTCAAATGCAATTCATAGCGACGTATCACATATTCGGAATGGGTTATACGACCCCAAGGTCCTTTCCCAGTTAACCCGAATAGTGAGCGCTTATTTAAAAAAAATAAGTGTGGCATTCAATTTCGAGCAAATCACAACAAATACCTATTTAAAGGTAAATATTGATAGTCGGTTATTGAACTATCAATGGATATGCACAACATCACCAGATTCCAAATAATTTTCCGAATTTTTTATTTTCCAAAAATATCTTTACAAGATATATATTTTCAATACTTCAAAAAATAAATCAATATTTATTTTTAAACCCATTTTCCAAATTTCATTTATAAATTCCATATTGAATTTACATTTCCAAAATATTTATGAATATACGATTTTCATTCGAGTTCTAATATTCATTTTCAATTTATCTTCAAAAAGATAAATTCAAAATATTCACTTAATATTGGAAAAACATTTCCATACTTATTTATTTATAAGTAATTCACAAGTCCTTTTATTTTCTCCACTTGGAAAATATTCAATATACTCTAATCGAAATTAAGTATATATTCATTCTTTAAGGAAATCATTCTCTTAAACATATTTATTTGGGCCAAAACGAATGTTGCGTAAAACATTGTTACGACAACCCAAAATCACTAGTATAGGGATTCGAAATTAAAATAGATATATAAATCCCAATACTATACAAAACATTTCCTTTCGAAAATCATTTACTATAACAACAGTGTTATAGTCAACCATTTCGTTCTATTTCTCGAAAACGTCTATTTCGGCAATGAATGTTGAAAACTATGGTTTCGATAGTTAATACATTTTAAAACACCTTTAGATCTTTTAATTCTATTTAAAACATCACATCCAAAACATTTCTTTAATATATTATTCACTATTCAAAAACGTTAATGTACTTGTTAACCAATTTCATCATTTCTATTCATTTTATTTCAAAGGATTATTCACTGTCTAAAATGTGAATATAACTCCACTAACAAATTACAACAATTTACTTATCAAGATAAGTCATTGCGGATTTATAAAACAATGTTTATAAATTCCATTTCTATTTATTTTATAACAACTTCCTTTTACAAATTTCCTTTATTAACTTACTCGATTTATAACTCAATTATATACCGGAAGTCCATATTATAAGTTAAATGCTTATAATTTATTGGTTTACCAAATTGTTCTTTTAACTTCCCAAATTATAAATCTTATGACTTATAAGATTCATTTATTTATCCAAAATCTATTCTTTAATATAACTTTACAAATTTTATAAACCTACTATTTATAAAATTCCATTTATAACTTCACCGTTATAATCCTATCGATTTCATTCATTTATGAAATTCATTCACAATTCATTCTAACACTTATAAAAGCTCGTTACAATTCCAATATTTTTAATTTATAAATATCCATTTTATAAATCTTTTATATGGATCAATTTATATTATTCTTTTAAAACGTCTTTAAACTCCTTTATAATTTCATCATTCTCTTAGATTTACAAAATAATCAAATTTCATAAATCCTATATTTAAACTTTTTATAATAAATTCAGAAATCCCAGTTTAAACTATTTTGTAAAATCATTTATCCCATATTTTCAAAAAATCAACTTTTAACTGTATTTCTCAAAAATCATAATTTTTATAATATTAAAATTATAACGTTTATTTATTTAAGATGAATCAATAAAATATTTTATAAATGTATATTTTCAAAAATCACTTTAGAAATCCCTTAAAAATCAAAATCGTTATTTTTAAACTTCAAAATTGGATCCGATGATGCAACACATCAAATTGTCAATCACGACTTTTAAATATCATATATCGATATGATAAACAATCAAATATCACAATATCTGAATCAAATAAATATTTGTGAGGAATTCAGTTGGATCCCTCCAACCTGTTTCCCTGCATCCACAGACATTAACACAATACCAATTCCACTTCGAGGTGGAATATCGCGGTATATGGGATTTATAAAATATTATCCGCTTAATAGGCGGCGCAATATGGTCTCATCCGCTATACAATGCGGGAAATCAATCAACTGCAATATATACATATGCCAATATATATATATTGCTATATATATAGATCTATCCTACTATATCTAATATCACAACCAAATAGCAATCAATCAATAACTGGAAATCCAAATTATAAATTTTTTGAGTGAGAAATTCTCACATTAGCTTTTATTTTGCAATCCATCTTCCAATCCAGATTATTTTCTTCACAATTCTTAACCTTGTATAAACAATTACATAAATTTATTAATATTCGATCAAATCGAATAATTTATTATCATTCATTCATTTTAATTAACTAATGATTTTTTTTTAAAATTAAAATTTGATTTTGAACTAAAATATCTTCTTTTCTTTTGAAACCCTCATTTATATATATAAAAAAATATTATATAGATTAAGGAATCATTTTTTTTATATATATACCCTTTTCACAACTTAAACTAATTGTTTTAAATTTTAAACAAATTCTTTTTTTTCATAAATTCATTTAGCAAAAAATTAGATTTAAACTAAATTTACTTTAATAAATTATCTCACCGAAATAATTGATTTATCGGTTAAACAAATTTCTTTACTATAACTATTTTTTTCTGTATATATATAAATTAAAAATCTGCATATATATTTTACTTTATATTTTTTTTTCTATAGATCTATACTCACATAATTTTATAAATTAAAATTAATAAAAATAATACCTCCACTGGAAATCGAAATTCCCAATTGCTCCCACTTGAATTTCTGCCCCTACAGAAATCGAGCTCGACTTCATCTGCCTTCGAACCCCAACTCGCCTCTCCAACCAGACATCGCGCGCCACCCTTACGAGCTAGTTGTTGTTGCACGCGATGCCCAGGTAGCTGCGACGATTCCCAATGTCGAGTGCCACTGTCCATCGAGCAACCCCAAATCGCAAGAACCCATCGTGAAACCCTAGTCGTGCGACCCTGAACCCATGCGCCTCTTGCCACGTCGCCGCTTGCGCACCCCTCCTACGCGCGCGCTGCCTCGAGCCTTCCAGCTGACGTCGCCGCCTACGCGAGCACGCGGCACCGCGTTGCCGATCCCCTTTAATCACGATTTTTTTTCCTTTTGATTGATCGGCCATTGTTATGAACGAGAGGATTTGATTTTTTTAATCTTTTTTGGGAATGAATCGATTTTGTTGGAAGAAGGCGGCCATTTTTATTTTTCTTCGATTTCGTTTGAATGGTGTTCGAAGGAGGGGCGAGGTATTTAAAAACGAACGAAACATGGCTTACACGATTTCCTTCAGTAATTGTAGGCGTAGTTTTAGGCATGAGTTTAGGAACGAAAAGTAACTGATGTGACAAATTTTAAAAGTTTAAATTTAAATCGAATTCGATTTAATTTCAATGCGTTTACTCACCGTGTGCTCACATATCAACTCAGAAAAATACGAAATTTGAAATCCGAAAATAATTCAATATTACGGACCCAATGGAACTGGTTTCGTCGAATTCCGAGACTGTGCCTTGGACGGCTATTTTTAAATATCGATTCAAACGATATATTTTCAAAACTGAACAATTCACTTTCAAATTAAATTCTGAAGCTTCTATTATCTTCAGTATTATCAATATGAATTTTACAAGCCTTTGAAATATTTTTAATTGGCTTAAAATTGAAGATTCAAATTTTTTTCAACTTTCAAATAGATTAAATTTTATAATTTAATCGCCAAATTCATTCTGATAATTTGAAAATCACGTCAAACCATCATTCAAATATTTAAATTTAATTAAATATTTTCAAATTAAATTGTTCAAAATTCTAGGTCGTTGCAACTTAAAATACTAATTAAGAGTTTAAAAACATTGTTAAGTATTAACTAAAATAATTAAAACTTGTATAAAGTCTTAATTCAAATTGTTAAACCTTTATTAAGTCTACCATGTTTAACTTATTGAAAAATAAGTTGCTGAACTTCAATTTTTATAACATAGCATTTGAAATGAAAACCCACCCGAGTACTTTCCTTGTTTAACTCGAGTTATACTTCGAGTTTTCTCACCCATCCCCCCGAGACACTCTCTCTTCCTCACGCACTCCATCTTCCTCTTTTTTTTTTATTTCCCAGTAAGTTAAGTATAAACGTTATAGTATCAGTAAAACACGTTTACTCACTCGATCTAAAAACTCGAAGCAACCACCTGGATAACTCAAGCAACGACTCGAGACACTCATCCATCAACGATGCTGACACCTAAACCACGCCGTACACGTGCACGGCGACGCGCCTTAGCTCCGGCGAACCCCACGTCCATTGGCAAGTCACAAGTCATCCATAAACTCAAAAACCACATTCGATTTGCCTCCAAACATTTGAAATAAAAAACGATAGTTCGATCGAAAAACTGCAAACACCTGTTTTTTTTTGAAAAACTTAATTATACTTTAATAAAATAAACACACATACGATATATTATAAAATATAGAATTTAACTTTAAAAATCCTTTGAAAATTGTTTTATATCAATTCCAAAATATAATTTCCAAAAGATTCATTTGTATAAATGAAGGCACATCTAATTTAATCATATCCAAAATCCGAATACAAATTCATTTTCTAAGATATTTAAATTTACATCCCAATTTCAAATTTTGTTTTCAATCAATTTTATGTGCATATTTATTTTCAAATATCCAATTTAATTCTCAATTAATTCATAATTTGACTAGAATATTATATTAATTGCCAACTAATTTCACCATTTTCATTCAAAAATTAAATTAATTATCAATTTAAACTAAGTTAAAATCCGGGATCGTCACAGATATCATATTGATTTGGTTTTAAAACGAAAATGATATCGTATTTATATGGTTTTGAAATAAATATTATATCCTGGTTTGAAGTATAAATTATTTTGAAATGACCGCATTTTTATAATAACGTTTGGTTGTTAAAGAGACCGGGATCGAAAGTTGTCATACTCTCTTCCGCTCTGAAAACCACTTTAACAACTGTGTACGCGGTGGAGATTCCAGAATGAAGTAGGATGTAGGCGGCTTTTCCTTTGAGGTATATACGTGGACCCAACTCCCGTGAGTTGGCATAAGGTGGCTAAAACAGGAGCGATTCTCGAGCCAATGAGGTCATTCCTCTGATCAGACACACTCCTTCGATATTATATTCTGACTTTGAGATTTATTTGGTGGCCACTTCTAATTTTTGATTTTGGGGGTGTGGCTCGAGGTGGGCGGTAGTAGCTGCTACGCGTTACTACTAGCCCGGATAGCAATTGGTATATCTACACTGGCATTGCCTAGTTGTGTCGTGTCACCTACCATAGCGCACCTTGTATGAGTTTGGTTTTCTCCCATAACCCGTGTGGTATCCTTTGGTGGCTTCCCGATCAGGAGGAACTATGATATTGGATGGACTACTGGGACTATTATGTGTTAAGGGGAATATTGGGTCACTCCTTAACGCTATTTAAAAGTAAGTTTATTTCACTATGGATGTTACTATAATAGCAAAATATTACTACATAGCAAATTGTTTAACGGATCCTTAGGAGATGTGAATCCCGAGCATCTCTTAAGTTACTGCACTTATATTTATTTTTGTTGATTTTAACTCACACAAGTTATTTTAGTTCTGACTCGAGTGTTTTGTCTTTTCAATTCGCTCGGGTCAGCCTGAGCATTTTAGGAATTGAAGGCCTTATTTCTGGAGGATGAAGACGAAGATTTTATTATTACTTTATTTACTATAGTGTTCCATTGCATCACATTGTTCCGCTGCATTGTTATTATCCTTTGGTATGTGTAACTCTGATATATTTTGTATAAGAAAAATCAAATGTTTTGTAAAACAGCTTCATGAACTGTATATTTGATTATTATATTTTAACGTTCCACCGCAAGATTCTATTTTGTTTTTTCTCTGCTTTTTCTTATTTACCTCATAACGATCCGCCCTTTTGTATAGTTTAAGTCTGACGTGTATGGTTTATCGTCGATTTAAAGCGTACGAAATGGGCGGACGTTACATACGGTAAGCTTTGGTTTAGCAATAAACCTTAGCTTTGTGGGGTTTGACTATTTACTAATAGGGTAGTAATACCCTTTGATGAGTAGATGAGTGTATATATATGAGAGAGCATATTTGTTAGTGTTATAATTTTTTTTTAATATTGTGTTAATTTGTTCAGTTCTGCATTTATAAATTCTGGTTGATGCATGGGACGCTATGACATGAATAGGGATTTCTATACACTTAATAGGACAGACCGACACAATATTTGTTTGTGAATATTGGTGAATGAAATAATTTTGCCTGTTATATTTTCTATATATATAAAATAATTTTTTTGAAATGATATATATATATATCTGGTTGCAATATATTGGTTGTTAGGTAACGAAATATATAAATAATAGTTGAAATGAGATTGAGAATAAACTAGAAATTTAGAACTTAAGTTCTGGGGTTTTGAATAATACTTTCGAATGATTTTGGAATATAGTAATAATATTATTAGAAGTACTTTCTAAAATAAATATTTCAACATAATTTAAAAGAATTGTTTAAAGAAACTTTGGAAAGAAATAACTTACGTACACCCCTCCTTGTCGCTGGAAAATAATTTCGGTGATGAGTGCACGCATCATCGATATTCATTTTCGAGTTTCTAAGTGGGAAGGCCACTGTAGAATTTTTTACTACAGATTTATTTTGATAAACAAATGTAAAATTTCAAATTGTTTTAAATATAATTGGTTATATAAATTGTAAGTGTATATGTCTATCTATTATTTTAAAATGATTTAAAATTTAACCCGGTATTCAAATTCTTAAGTTTTCGATAATTAATAGTTTCAATTAGCGTAGTGAAATGGAAGTTAACTACTAATTGGAGCTTTTAATTAAAATAAGAGATTTAATGCTAAGTTATAAATGGGATAAAAGAAAATTGAAATTTGTAACATATGAAACATAGGATATTATTATTAAACATTTAAGTTAATAAATTAAACTTGTGTAACTTTTAGTTGCATTCTTAAAAGCATATGTGTGTGTGTGTGTGTGTGTGTATAACTTACCAAATAATAAAAGTTACATTTGTTTAATAAGAAAATGTAATAGAATATTATACAAGTAATGAACTTGAAGTAATGAAAGGTATTTGATGAAATTCTTTAATAAATAAGAATTTGTTGTTCTAGTGTTGTAAACTTAGGTATAATTGAAATTGCTTCTAATAAAATATAATAGAAATGAAAGTATTATAAATAAATGATTATAAACCTTAGTGAATGAATTAATATGCAAAGAAATTGAACTAAACATGAATATTATAAATAAATGAATATTAATAAAAGAAATTATGTAATAATTAATAAATGATGGCATTAATAAATGAAATAAGATTTGTAAGTAATAAATGAAAACAAATGAAATAGACATTGAACCAATGAATAGAAGCAAAAATTTGTAAGAAGTGAATGTAAAATAAAAAGATAAATCAGTATATGGATAAAAAGGAAATCAAGCAACAAATGCAATAAATGAAATTAATAAGAATGAACTTAATTTATTATTTGGATTTGTTGTTTGTTTTGGTTTATAGTTGTTAGGGTAAGGATACTTTAAATTTGTTTGGATATATAAATAATCTATTTGGTTCCATCGAAGATAGTTGAGTAAACGGTGCACTTAGTAGTTTATTCTTCATTCTGTACGATTTAAAGTTTTAAACTCGAACAACTATTTGTTTGTTTGCTATGATGGTTGATTTTATTGGCTTCATATGGTGGTTGTATGCTGTGATTGCAAGTGATTGTTGTTTATATTGATTTGGTAGTTAGTGGTTTAAACAAGTTAAACATTTCATTTTATATAATTGTTAACCTTTTTGGATTATATAAGTGAAATACAGGTTATGGAAGCAATTGCTACTGCTTTTGGTTTCATAATTAAGCGTAAATTGCCCGACAAATAGGTACATTCTTGGACTATGGTTTTATAGCGCTATTATATTTTTCCCATGTTGGGATATATTATTTTCGAAAATATATGATGTATATTGTTGTATTTGATATTATATTTTCTCCCGAGCCACTCCATACAAAGGAGACTCTGCCGAAATTTTCCGTAAATTTTGGACTTAGAAAATGTTTTGAAAATGTTTTCCAAACCTTATTAATTTGAGTATAAAAGGATTTAATGGCTATAAATTGGTATATTTTAGCTAAATTAATTAATTTTGTAAATTTATTTGTTTATAAAGTTAATATTTTTAAATAAGGTGTATTGTTTACTCAATTCTTTCTATTCCCTTCTTTTCCTTTTTGGGGACGAAAAGTTTCGAGTGGGGAGAGTGTGACGACCCGTAAATTTCGATAATTAAATTTGTCATTTTAATAAAATTGTTGTTATTAAATTTAGAAAGAAATAAAAAAATTATAATCTATAATGAAGTAAATGTTAAGAATGAAGTGTAGCGATGGTTATTAAAACTAATTATTAATAATCGAAGTGGAATCATAATAATAATGAAACAGTGTAAATTGTTGCACTTGGGTAAAAATTTAAAATAATTAAATAAAAGTAAGCATTTAATTAGCCAATGCAATAATATATTGATTTATAGTAACTGAATGTAAATTAAGGTAGTAATGTTAGTGCCAGTTGATAAATAACTAATTTAGTGCTATCCGAATTTAATTGAAACAACGGTAAGGTTATAATTGAGTGTATCTAGAAAATTGGAAACAAATTTCAATAAATATAATTAAGTAGTATGTTAATGATGATTGAATGAAATTGTGTCGTGTAAAAATTATAACAATTGTTTGGGAATAATAACTCATAAGTGTGATTGAAAGTATATGGTAACAAATATTTTAGGTTACATATTTATTTAGCCTGTTAATTTAAATGTGGTAAAAATTGCAATAAATCCAAATTAAATATTTTGTTAATGTGAATTAGTAAATAATAGGAAATACTATTTACTTTATTCATAAAATGATTGGTGAACAAAAGGAGTGGAAGTTCAAGATTTATTAATTTATTGGAATTTAAATTTAATAATTGAATTAATTGCAAATAAATAGAATTTAAAAGTTAATGTGAAATCAATTGTAGTTAATTGACTTGATTAGTGCAGTTAGGGTAGATTTAATTTTTCATTTAAGATTGTTTATTCAACAAGAAGTAACCAATGTAAACTCTATCCATAATATGGCAATCGATTGAATGAAAATAATTGAAATTCATGGTTGATTAATTTATTGGATTTTGAGCTGAAATAAATGGATTATTGAAATTAAATGAATAAAATATTACGTTAATGTTAATTAAGGTAATATTTGGAAACAATGTAAATGTTATTCATAATCGGACAATTTGTTGAATTATAAGAATGAGAATAAAGATTTAACAGTTTATTGGGATTTGAACTATAATAATTGGAATAATTGCAATTAATTAAAATTAAATATCTAAATATTGCGTTAATTGAAATGAAGATGGAATGTGAGAAAATTAATGTAATAGTTTTGAATCCAATGTTAAATCTATCTATTTGACAATAATGAATGGAATAATTATTGATTGATTTAATTTAATGGAATTATTGGAAATTTTATTTATAAATTCTAAATTCAATAAATTGAGGTTAACTCTGAAATTGATAAACTAATTAACTTTAAATTGACATCTAATTTTTTTAATCTAGTGTGAATTATTTGGAAATATAAAAAATGATAAGAATTGTCAATTTTAGAATTGGAATTAGAAGTTTGATTTAATTAAATAATTTTGTATTTATTTAATTAAATGGGAAAATAGCCATTTTGGCCACTGACTCAGATTTTAACGAAACCAGTTTCATCAAATCCGTAATGGTGAATTATTATAGGATTTCAAGTTTCGTAACGATCGGACTTGCCGTTTGGTCGTATGGACTCGAAAAGCCTTGAAACAAATGAAATTGAAATCAATTGAAATCAATTTGAAATAAATTGATTTTAGCATAACTTCTTCATATGATGGTATTTGGATTTGAAACCTGTTCCATTGCATTTAAAATATTTAAAAACATCTATTTTGATATATAGGTTAACCCATTTTCGTTCCGGAGTAAGAACGGGCTTTTCCGGCCATTTATCGTTCTAGTCCATCTTTCCCTTTTCAACTCTGCCTATATATACCCTATTATAAACCCTAATTCATTTCTTATTCCTCATTTCTGTATGTTCTATTAGCTCCTTTTTCTAATGGATGCAAACCCTAATTCCCAAATACAATTCCAAATCAAATCCAAAGCCAAAAATTCAAACTCTCCAAACAATATCAAATTATATATCGTCGGAAAGCTCTCGAAGAGCAAATCTCAGATCCATAATTTGTTTTCCAATTTGAACCATCGGTTGCTCAGAAATTTATGATAAATTCTCGGCCATTCATCTCGTCATGATGAACTTTGCCGGGTCGTGGAGCGGAGGGTATGGTCGCGTAGAGGGGAACAAGTGGAATACATCAATGTTGGTTGTTCATCATTTTGACCGCTAGATCATCATCAATAATTCAACCTAGGGCAAATTTTTGGTGGCGGTAGCTGTCATTGGGGGGGGGGGACCGCTATCGATCGATGCGAGGAGGAGCGGGGGGCTGGCGATCTCAGGGCGGAGGCGCGCGCTTGGCGCGGCAGCCAGTGGCGAACGGTGAAGGATCTTGGCTAGGTAGACGCGTTCGGCTTATTGTCTATAGCTAGGGTTTTCATTTGTGCTAAGGGCTGGTGCAACGTGCTACATTGGGAAGTGATAGGTGACATGTAAATTAATAATTTTTATTTGTTTTGCTTTCAAATTTAATCGTGTAACTTCTAATTAGTATAACTTTCACATACGAGGTCTGTTACACACGCGATTTTCTCTGCAAGGTTCGTATTGGAATTGCACACATTTTGGCGCTAGTTTGGACGAATTCGGAGACTGTTAAAATTTTGGGTTTAAATTGGATTTAAATTCAAAAGGTGAGTGTTTTAACCCACTCACAATTTCTAAAATTTCTTATGTCTGTTGAATTAAATTGGTATTCAATTTATTATTGCATATAAACTGCCAATGAAATTAATTTATTATTGAATATAAACTGCCAGTAATTACTTGTTATTTATTTCTATTCTATATTGATGTTATTTTTTGAATTGGATGATGATTGTGATAAATGGTTGATAATTGATATTAGGTGAATGGATGTTGTATTTTATGTTGTTATAGACTGCAAGTTGTTATGCATTTTATTTCATTCGGGATTACGGATTGAAATGATATATGACCGTATTTTTATTTTAAATTGGGGAGTGAAATGATAAATATCCGTATCACTTGACCATAGGATAGAAAATTTTATACAAACACCGTGGTCTATATATAAAATATTTTTAGATGATTTTCTATGGTTTTGTAAAGAAATATATGGGTTATATAAATATTGATTTTAGAGGTTATGTAAATATTATTTTATAATTGATTTTAGCTATGTATAAGTTTTCTTTAAAATATAAAATTAGTTGAATATCAAATTTTGATGGGTTTTATATAATATGGTTAAGTAGCTGTTTAAATTATATTGTATATATAGTTATAATGGCTTAAATAAAACTGAGGTTGGAAGATAAATAGGAAATTAATGTGAATTAAATTATTTAAGGATTATACTCGAATAAGTTGATTTGACATTTAAATAAAACTGAGATTTTAACGGGTATGATTTCATAACATGATTTTGCTTTAGAGTGATTTAAATGAATATCAAGTTGATTTAAATTGATATATCAAGTTAAATAATTTGAAAGAATATCCAGTTAATTGAAGTTTTAAAAGTTTTTCTTAAATTATATTGGATTTATTTAGTTAACATTTCAAATCCAAATAATAGTAATTAAATTTGATATGTAAATGGAATTATCAAAGAATTAGTTTTGAAATGGTGAATATTTAAAGTTTTGAAATATATGGATATTGAAATGGTTTATTTGGGGTTCAAATCTGTATTTGGAATTGATTTGTGAAATTTAAGAAGCTATTTTATTTTATATAAAGTAATTTAATATTTGAACCATTAAAGTATTGGAAGTTATGTTTCAAAGTAATAAATTTCAAAGTATTACGTTTTGGAAGTGTTATAGTTTAAGTCTTTGGTTTCGAAATTTTATAACTTTGAATACTATGATTTTAAAAAGGATATCATGGTGATTTGGTTTTAAAACGAAAATGATATCGTATTTATATGGTTTTGAAATAAATATTATATCTTGGCTTGAAGTATAAATTATTTTGAAATGACCGCGGTGTTATAATAACGTTTGGTTGTTAAAGAGACCGGGATTGGAAGTTGTCATACTCTCTGCCAACTCCAAAAACCATATTAACAACCGTGTACGCGGTGGAGATTCCAAAATGAAGTAGGATGGAGGTGGCGTTTCTTTGAGGCATATACGTGGACCCAACTCCCGTGAGTTGGCATAAGGTGGCTAAAATAGGAGCAATTCTTGGGCCAATGAGGTCATTCCTCTGGTCGGACTGTAACGATCCGCCTTTTAATCCATAGAAAGACGCATCATTAAGAAGAAAGAAAGGGATAGAAAAGAGAAAAGAAAGGAAAGAAAGAAACAGACAACATCAAAATCTCACAGCGGAACGGATAAATTACATTATATCACATAAAACTTTACATAGTATCATAAACATCAGAGTTAAACAGCTAATACAACACAAACTAGACAGTTATAAACATCTGTCTAGCAATTACAATTCAAGTACATCAGAGAAAACAGATACAACTCAAACACATCGGAACCACGACATATATCTATACGCTGAAGCCTCCTGCTCCATTATCTCCTCCAGAACTCGTCAAAGCAAATCCTGAAACACTTGACTACTCATACGTAATATGAGGACCCAAGAGTTTAATAAAACAGAAAATAAACACTCGGGTCAGACATGGGTCTGGTGTGAGTAAACGGGGATAAAGTTGCTTAACTTTAGAAAATCTTTTGAAAACAAAGGTATCACGTAAGACTTCCACACATAAACATGGAAAAGTTTTTACCTTACGCTAACCAAAACATCTGATAGGAAATCCGGTGATATTATAATAGTGTCTAGGGTTTTCAAAATAAAATACAGAAATAGTTGGAATGCTTACATCTCACGTTCCAACATAGTTGGGCACAATCAAAACCGTATAAACACTTATTGGATTATGGATTCCATCAATAGCAGGGCTACTGGTGTACCGCCCTTCACAGTACGTGGCCTAGATCACCATACCAAGGAGTACGCCCGCTCCCCTGCAACACAAAGCCCGTCCCATTCCTTACTGAACAGTTCCGAACAAGACCACCCGCAGATTGGCCGTCGCCAACTGCTACCCAACCGAATATAAAGGGACCACTAGACAGGGGTAAATCTTGCTCTCCAGTGGGGGCTGCCCACGAAGCCTTGCTGCACCTCCCCTGTTTTAGCCATTCCCAGTTGATGAGGCTTGAGGCTACGATTACCTTTATAGGATATATCAATCTTAGAATGCTCATCGTCCACCTGACGATGTTCTGAAAGCATTCAATCCATACAAGTTCGTTCCGGGTTCGAACGAAACCCAAGCCATTATCTCGTTACACACGTATTGGAATCACCCTCATAGTTAACGACGATAACCCTTGCACTCTAAATCACCATCTCGAACCTATAAGTACTATTCCGTTAAACTCATTACGGAATCACCCACAGAGTTATACTGACGTATAGCCCTTACACCTCGAGTCTTCACTTGCTCCACTTGGATTAACGACCTAAGATTTAATTTGGAATTGATGTGGTTTTCGAAATTCCAAATTTGGAAACCCGATCCCGGTCTCATCGAAACCAAAGGCCATCTTAATGTCCAAGTTGTACTTAAGGGTTTTAAACAATTAACTCATTTTATTATTATCTATTTCACACAGATAGATAAACTACATCTTATAATAGATAATCACATTCATATCATAAATAGATAATCTGTACCATCATCACAAACAGATAATCATCGCAACCAAATAATCCATCACAAACCATCATACTTAAGTCAAGCATTCATATCATACAGATACGACTTATTTCATTACTGAGATCACAACCATTCAATCAATAACATCCATAAGCAATGATTCATTAACCATAAATTATAATTAATTTAAAATGAATTAAACTAATTACAACCATCTCTAATTAATTTAAAATAAATTAAAGTAATTACCCATTTCTATAAATCCTACCTAATATCCATTAATTAATTAACCCAGTTAATTAATCATTCACTAAGTATTTAACTTGACTAAACACCTTGATTAAACACCTTGATTCAGATTTCATCAACAATGGTCCCAAAGTTTTAAAGATTTTCATGCAGTTTAATAACATATCAACAATGGTCGCCAGACTTTTTCCATCTTTCGCGTCTTCTCTTTGAACACCGTGATTCCTCTCCGTTCCCCGGCCCTCTTCATGTCGTCTTCTCAACATTCAAACATCCCCTCCCCCTCTTCAACTCGTTCTGGACGACAGTTCATAAATTTGGTTGCAGATGGAGACGTTCTCCTAGACCTTCTCTCGTCTCGAGAATTCCCCCTCCCCTTTGTGCTAGCAATCAGTCTCCCATAGCAACTATTGATCGCCTTGTCTCGATTGAAGCATCAGCTGATGTTACCGGTCCTCCTGCTGTGAATACGTTGTCGTCTAGTTCTGGTATATCGCTCATACTACCTAAGTACGGATCCAACATGAATTTTGAAGTTAAGTCAGGTTGCGATTTGGGAGTACATGTCATGTGTACGTTAGTTAATGACTGTGAAGTAGGAGGTTTGGCAGGCGAAGACATTGGCAAGGTTAAGTCAGTTGAGCCTGTTTGTTGCACGTCATGTGTTTGTAACAATGCGACAGAGGGAACTGGAACTATCGTTAATGGTATGGCCTCCCCTTTGTGTGTTGAGTTGCCAACTGGTTTGGTGTGTCCTGGGCCTCCCCCTGCCTGCCCCTCTCTTGGAACAGCTAGTGGCACTGCCTTTGCCACTGGAGTACCTAGGATCAATATTGCTCAATGCCCCAAACCTGTGGCCTCTTCTGCAGTTAATGTATGTCGCCCTGCTGTACCTTGCACGCCTGAAACCAAAACTTGGTCATCACTTTTTACATCCATGCCCCGTAATGCCGGTGTTTACAAACCTGTTGAGTTCGACATCGTTGAGGAAAACGGAGAGATGATCCCTCCCCCCTGTGTTATGCAAGCCGGATTGGACTTCTGGTTAGGTTACGTAGTTGGTTTCTTTTTGGATCCTAAACATCATCTACATGATGCGGCTACTGTTTGTCGTAGGGCCTGGAGTCTTCAGGGGGGGCTTAAAGTTAAGATGGTTGATTCCTTGTACTACCTATTGTTCTCCTCCTCTGAGGAACGTAGTCGTGTTCTTGAGTCTGAGCCTACCTTCTTTGATGGACAGCCTTTTATTATTACCCCATGGTCGACGACGGTAGCTAGTGTTCGTGACCAAGTTTTTTCTATCCCTGTTTGGGTTTATTTCTCCCAAATTCCATCTGCTTTACAACCGTTGCTTGGATTGAATTGGCTTGCATGCAATATAGGTAAATTGAAATGCTTTGACTCTAATGCAGTTGCGCGTGATAAGCTTGTTTACGCCAAGGCCCTGATTGAGATTACTCCCCATAAGCCTCTACCTACCTCTATTCCTGTCCAGCTAGATGTAGGTTACGTGGTGGATGTTCGTGTTCGTTATGGATGGGTCCCTGACATTTGTTTCTCCTGCCATTCTTTTGGCCATATTGCCTCAGCCTGCACGCGATCTACTGTTACTGCTGCTGCTCCTAAGTTACCTCTGCCTCGGCCTCCGCTAAGAAAATGGGTTCCCAAAGCCTCTCTGGTTGCTTCTCACTCTGGTCCTTCCCATTCCTTAGTGCGTCCTGCTTCCCTAGATCCTGGCGATGTTCCTTCTGTTCTCCCTCATGTTCCGGTTCTCTCTCCGCCGCGTGTTGTTTGGGCTGAGACTGAACATTGTTGGGTTGATTGTTCTTCTGATATGAGATTTAACCTTATGGATGACTCCTATTTTAGATATGTATCTGATGACTTATTGGATCTTCGATGCCTTTATTATAGTATTGCTGGTGATTCCTTGGTTCTTGACATGGATGGTACGTATGCTGAGATTAATTCTGTTCTTCTTGCTGATTCTGCATGGGACCGATCTTTCATTTACTCTTCTGTCATTGACTGTTATGATCCTTCTCTTGCTGTTCATTTTCGACCCTTTTTTGGTCTTCTTGGGGGTGGTTCTCTGGATTCTACTCGGGTTCATGAGGACGTTGGAGATTCTTCCTCTACGGAGGAGAACTAGCTTTGTAATATATATCTAGTAGCCGTGACATGTCTGTCATACTCCTGTGCTGTATTTTTTACTTCTCATTCATAGTAGCTAAGGTGCCACTACCTTACTCCTGTACTTCAACCTTATTACGTTCGTAATAAAAGTGGTCGGTCCACTATAAAACCGTCGGCCATGCCAAAAAAAAACACCTTGATTAATCATATACTAATTACCATAAGTAATTAGTCTTTAATTAATTTTCACAAATTAATTATCCTTATTCATAAGTAATTAATATTTAATTACTCATTTATTAATTAATTATAATTACTTATATTTGTCCTTAATTACAATTAAGTAATCACTTAATTAATTAATTATTACTTAATTAAACAATCATTTATTTCATCATTAATATTAAATAATAATCTCTAATATTTAAATAAATTAATTAATTAAAATTAAATTACATTTAGTAATTAATCTATTTATTAATCACCTTGATTAATATTCAATTTAGTAATTAACTATCTTTAATTACTCATTTAATCAAATTAATTACCCAATAATTAATTATCTTGATTAATTAATCTCTTGATTGATTACAAAATAAATTATCCAAATTACTTTATCAAAAATCATCTTCACTAATCTCATTCCAGTAATTACCATTCATTACTTCACAAAGTAATCCTGCTCCATTAATTACATTAAGTAATTACTCTCATAAAATCATCATATGATTTACTTAAATTAATTAAACTAAATTAATTAACTTAAACAAATCACAATATCAAAATTAATTACAATAAGTAATTAATTCCTTAATTACTTTTATCAAGTAATTATATTTAACAAATTATAATTGATTATATTCAATTAATTAATCTAGTTAATTATCAAAATTTATTTCATTAATTAATTACTTAATTATCCTTAGATAATTATCACTATTTATTAATTAACAACATTTTAATAATTACATACTTAAGAAAATTTGAATTAGATTAATTATTAATAAATTATTTCTAATTAAAAATAAATCTAAACCATTATTTAAACCAAATAATTAAGTAAATTATTAATTATCTTGATTATTCTCAAAATAATTTATTTACTTATCAAATGAATACATTCAAAATATATCTAAACAATACATTTCTAAACTTAAATTCAAATTCCATTTATAAATTTAATATTTAAAATGTTTAACTATTTAAACATTAATCCAAATTTAAGTAAATATAAACCTTAAAGTAAAATGAATGTTAAAGAACATCCATTACTTAAATATAAAAGAAAAGTTTAAAACAAAATTACTTGATTAAAATAAGTTAAGCTTTGAAAATAGATTGATTACTTTAACTTTAAATTTTAAATTAACACTACATATCTTAATTCATATACTAAAGGAAATAAATTCTTTCCAGTTTTAAAACTTATTTGAAATCAAATTCTTTTAAAACATTTGAATATGTTCATTTTTTTTAAATTTACAAACTGTTTTGAATTCAAAACTGGTTTCCAAAGTAAATCTGATAACTGTTTTAACTTGATTTCAAAATAGATTTAAATCTTGCTTAAAAACATTTAAATCTGTTCATAATTTGAAAAACTTACAAAAACTGTTTTGAATTAAAGTCTGGTTTTAAAAGTAACTTGAAAAATGTTTTAAACTTGATTTAAAACTAAATTTAAATCTTTTTTAAATTTTTAAATTTTCATTTTTAAAAACTTTGAATTCAAAATTTCATTTGAATTCAGATTCAACTTACATTTGAATCAAATTCTATCTTTAAAAATATGAATTCATTCAATTTAAAAAAAAACTACAAAACTCTCAGGTTTTTAAACCTGTAATCATATTTACCCAAGCAACCCCTTTATTTACTTCGAGTTTCCAAACCCCCAGCTTCGAGACAACATCACAAAAACCCGAGGTCATCTCTGAGTTAAAAACCCTACATACCTCCAAATGTTCACCAGAAAATTATGTGCACGGTGCATATGCACCGCACTCTGATAACCTCCAGCCTCTCAAAACCCCCTCACCATGACGCCGACCATAACCCCACATGATCACAGCCTCCATCAATTCACTACAGCTCAAAAAGAAACAATTCAAGACTATCGAACCAAACCTGGAAACACCTCAACACCATATACACCAAACCTGTCAACACCGCGCTACCACTCCTCTGATCACCTGAGACACCGCAACTCCGGCCAATTCTCCAACTACGCCTCCACTTCCTAACCCAAAGGCTTGCATCACTCGATGCAACATAGAACCCAAAAATCTACAAAAACCCCCAACTTCATAAACTAGGGCTCGAACCTAAATTGGTCCACTACCGTCGCCATCACCCTCTGACAGTCCATCTGAAATTTTTCCCCACTCATCTCACTGCCCTTCACCTCCCTGAAACACCATAACCACCCTAAATCTCTAGCCAAACAGATAATCCCAATTTGCTTCACCCAGAAAAGCACCCTCATCAGTTTTTTTAAAAATGTAATATTTGTCTTAAAATTCCTGATTTCAAACATGTATTCTAGATATAAACTTGTTCTAATAATTCTATAGGTTTGATTTTTCTTATTTGAAATAAATACTGTTTATATATATTTTTTGTTCAATAGAGATAAACGGAATTTTTTTAATTTTTTAATTTTTAAATATAACATAATTTTGATTTATAAACATAATTTACAAACCTGAATATGCTAAACAACCAAATTTTGTTTACATATCAATTCTAACAGGGAATCAAATCCAGAGATATGGGTTTTCTATTAACAATCTTAGTTTTAAAAACAACAGGTATGTAGACTCCAAGCAACAGCAACACACACACACACACACATATATGTGTGTGTGTATATATATATATATATATGTTTACACAAAACATTCATCATACAATCACACAACATACTTATTCCTATATTTTCACATGCAACTGATAACTAAAAGTTCCTTTTTAAAATTGTGAAACTATTTACCTAAGAACAATGAAGCACAGCAGTTTAAATTCATGGCATTTTTGATTTTTGGGAAAACAGTTTGCATTTGATCTTTAGTGCTATAAATTACTTTAACTTTGATTTTTAAAAGAAACTGTTTTTTAAAAAATAAAAGCTTACTCACAGTTTATTGAAGATGCAGAGCACAAATTCCAGGACCTGACTTGAAGCTACATGTTGAAATCTGGGCTTGCATTTTGATTACAGAAATTGCTTTAACTTGATGATGTAAATTGTTTGAACATGCATGCAGACATTCCTAAATTTTGAATTGAAGTTGAACTTCCAGTTTGATTACTGAAATATGCAGATCCACTTTTATATGCTTGAGAAAGAGTTGAAGTTTGCTTCCAGATTGTAGTATTGGGTTTTGATTTTGCAGAATTTAGATGCCGATTGGCTTTGCAGATCCTGATTGAATTTGCAGATATGTAGTATGTTTGTAGAAGTTGATTTGTATTTTGATTTTGCAGATTTTTAACATGCATTTTGTTTTGGGTTTTGATTTTACTGAAATCTGATTTTTCAGATTCAAATGAGAATACGGGTTGAACAAAAATGCATTTGTTATATGCTCTTACTTAAAAAAATAAATTTCAAAAAATAAACAAACATGCCACTTGTTAGCTTATTATGTCAAATGTTTTACAAGTGTCTTTCTCTAGTGTTAAGATCTTAACACATGCATTTTAATATAAAAAGAGAATCCTAAATTTATAAATGCATTTAAATTTATATAAAACCATTTCTAATTTGTTTTAGCATGTTTTAAATATTTGTTAACATTATCCTAGAAAATGATTATATGTTTACTTCTTTTATAAGATTACACACAATTTTAAATGTTTATTTGAATGTTTTAAAATAATATTCTTTTAAAACTAATTTTCAAAAGAGAAGATCTTAAAAAGAAAAGAAATGTTGAATCAATTTTACTCAAGAGTTTTAAATCAAAATACTATATTTTAATGTAAATGAATTAAATTTATTTCAAAGAAAACAATTTTTAAAACAAAACAAAATAAACTTTTATTATAAAACAAAATTTAAACTATATTTATTTTTATAAACAAAATAAATACTTACTTATATTCTTACGAAAATATAAGATAAATTTTTAAAACAAACTTTTAAGAAGTTTTCAATACAAATTTAAATCAATTTACAATTTTACAATTTATACATTTATATATAATATTAGAAAATATCCTTTATTAATATTTAAATTTTGAATTAAAATAAAAATTCCTATTTACAATGTATACACATATATACATTATAAATAAATATTTTTAAATTAGTTTAGAAAGATGAATTTATTACTTAAATATTTTTAACATTTGAAAACAATAAGATTTTCAAATTAAACTATCATTATTAATATTTTTGAAAAGAATATCATTTATCAAATTAAACAATTATTAATCTTCAAAAGAAAATTTCTGTTTGAATTAGATTATTAAATCAATATTTCACATTTTTAAAATAATCATTAATGAAATTATTAAATAATTATTGCCTAAATTTCCGGGACATCACATTCCTCCCCCCTTAAAAGAATTCCGTCCCTGAAATTTAAAAGCAAAGGTAATTTAATAATCCCATACAGATTTTTAAATTTAAAAGAGCAAACATATGTTATCAACCAAATACTAACAACCATAGCAACCAATTCAAACAAACAATTCTATCTATCCAGACAAAATTCTGGATAGAATTCCCTAGAGTTTCCTAGGTACAAACACCGGGACACTCGCCCTACAGAATCTAAACTAGCTACACCACACAAATCTAGAGCTCCTATATATCTAGATCTACAAATCTAAACAGGACACCGGACCTCCGACAAGTCCTGATCAACTTCCAAATCTCCCAGAGCTACTGATTCTAAAAGCAGAGATAGACCGTACACGTACTCCCTCCGAGATACGTGAAAAACAAAACTAATTCCAGCCATCCGAACTGGAAATCCAATCATGTAGACCAAACACTCAACTCTTAAGAGAAACAAAAAGATCCAATCTCTTATCTACAAATCTCTCCTGTCGATCCTGGGCTGCCTTCAACTTTCTAGACCAAACAAATCTACCACACAAACTCTATTACACAAACATCAGAAGACTCCAAACAAACTACTCTTATTTGGAAAACAGAACAGATGCACAAGACATCCAAGCTTCTAGATCCAAATGAATTTCCTATAGAAATCCTCTGATCCAAGATAAAACTCAAATTCCCTAAGAATCGGGTGTTGCTTCTATCCTGGAATAGCTGCCACCATGCTTCCCTGTGCAACTCTGATTTAAGAATGCTGTTGATGAACACAAGTATAAACTTGATCAACTTATCCCGGAAACATTATTCATCAAATTCCATAAAATCTCAGTGACCTATCCGATTCGGTCACAACACCACAACAAAAATTTAACCAGAAAACTAGATCCAATAAATCCTGCCAACTTAAACAGATTTCTCTTAAAGAAACTCCTACTAAGCTGAACCACCGGTAAAGCTCCAAGAATCAAGTCAAAAAAGAACTCAATCTCTCTATGCGGATGCAAATCTCAACTCCTTCGAAGATATCCAAAAAATGTCAAACCACTTCGATAACTCAAACATCCTCTAGAGATACTTCAATCCAAACAAAGGTCACTTAGAGAACTTCCGAACCATCGCAAGTCACTTTTGCGATTCCACCTAGTTCAGATTCCAAGAAAACGTTCTCACTGCACAAACAAAACAGCTAAAGCCTTCTATCAAAAAGAAGAACTAATGGTCTACCTCCAACCACAAACATCACACCCAGCTGATTTCTAGAAGAAATGGAAAAGCTCCGCCATCTGCCCGGACTACTAACAGAAGAATCACAGAGATTTCTAAACCATCGAAGAAACAGGCCACTCACTGCTGCTACTGCTGCCAAAACTTCCTTATCCAAAAGCTCATCGAATCCCAAAGCTACACTAGCCTCTTCACAATAGAGCTTTCCAGATAGATAGATATCTCTCAAGAAACTCGCTCCTAAACCAGGCACAAAACACTCTGCCAAACCGAGTCTCAAACTCAAATACAGACAGAATTCCTTCCTAACGTTGTCAAGATTCCATTGCTGGCTTCAGTACTCCCAACTGATCCAAACTCAAGAAAATCCACTCACACGAGTGCAATCCAGCTTACAATCCAAAGATAAACTCCGAATCTTGAAAAGATTTCCTTCCGAGATCAGTAAAATCCTTCACACCAGACTGCAAAACTACTCAAGATGCCCAATACTGCCCTAGCAGATCCACTTCCAATTTTAAACACTCGAACTCCAACCATTGGTAGTTGTGTTACACACATCACTACCCTATCTACCTTTAGAACTTATATTGGAAAACCTGAACAGGTAACCCAATCTAATAGGTAGAAATAAATAAATATATATATATTCAAAATTACAAATACGCTCTCTCAAGAAGGACACTACTCCAGAGTCTAGGTATTCGCTTAACCTAGAGCTCTGATAGCACAATGTAACGACCTGCCTTTCAATCTATAGAAAGAAGCATCATTAAGAAGAAAGAAAGGGATAAAAAAAGAAAAGAAAGGAAAGAAAGAAACAGACAACATCCGAATCTCACAGCGGAATGGATAAATTACATTATATCACATAAAACTTTACATAGTATCATTTTATAATTGTTTAGCTATGTATAAGTTTGCTTTAAAATATAAAATTAGTTGAATAACAAATTTTGATGGGTTTTATATAATATGGTTAAGTAGCTGTTTAAATTATATTGTATATATAGTTATAATGGCTTAAATAAAACTGAGGTTGGAAGATAAATAGGAAATTAATTTGAATTAAATTATTTAAGGATTATACTCGAATAAGTTGATTTGACATTTAAATAAAACTGAAATTTTAACGGGTATGATTTTATAACATGATTTTGCTTTAGAGTGATTTAAATGAATATCAAGTTGATTTAAATTGATATATCAAGTTAAATAAGTTGAAAGAATATCCAGTTAATTGAAGTTTTAAAAGTTTTTCTTAAATTATATTGGATTTATTTAGTTAACATTTCAAATCCAAATAAAAGTAATTAAATTTGATAAATAAATGGAATTATCAAAGAATTAGTTTTGAAATGGTGGAATATTTAAAGTTTTGAAATATATGGATATTGAAATGGTTTATTTGGGGTTCAAATCTGTATTTGGAATTGATTTGTGAAATTTAAGAAGCTATTTTATTTTATATAAAGTAATTTAATATTTGAACCATTAAAGTATTGGAAGTTATGTTTCAAAGTTATAAATTTCAAAGTATTACGTTTTGGAAGTGTTATAGTTTAAGTCTTTGGTTTCGAAATTTTATAACTTTGAATACTATGATTTTAAAAAGGATATCATGGTGATTTGGTTTTAAAACGAAAATGATATCGTATTTATATGGTTTTGAAATAAATATTATATCTTGGCTTGAAGTATAAATTATTTTGAAATGACCGCGGTGTTATAATCACGTTTGGTTGTTAAAGAGACCGGGATTGGAAGTTGTCATACTCTCTGCCAACTCCAAAAACCATATTAATAGCCGTGTACGCGGTGGAGATTCCAAAATGAAGTAGGATGGAGGTGGCGTTTCCTTTGAGGCATATACGTGGACCCAACTCCCGTGAGTTGGCATAAGGTGGCTAAAATAGGAGCAATTCTTGGGCCAATGAGGTCATTCCTCTGATCGGACTGTAACGACCCGCCTTTCAATCCATAGAAAGACGCATCATTAAGAAGAAAGAAAGGGATAGAAAAGAGAAAAGAAAGGAAAGAAAGAAACAGACAACATCAGAATCTCACAGTGGAACGGATAAATTACATTATATCACATAAAACTTTACATAGTATCATAAACATCAGAGTTAAACAGCTAATACAACACAAACTAGACAGTTATAAACATCTGTCTAGCAATTACAATTCAAGTACATCAGAGAAAACAGATACAACTCAAACACAGCGGAACCACTACATATATCTATACGCTGAAGCCTCCTGCTCCATTATCTCCTCCAGAACTCGTCAAAGCAAATCCTGAAACACTTGACTACTCATACGCAATATGAGTACAAAAGAGTTTAATAAAACAGAAAATAAACACTCAGGTCAGACATGGGTTTGGTGTGAGTAAAAGGGGATAAAAGTTGATTAACTTTAGAAAATCTTTTGAAAACAAAGGTATCACATAAGACTTCCCACACATAAACATGGAAAAGTTTTTACCTTACGCTAACCAAAACATTTGATAGGAAATCCAGTGATATTATAATAGTGTCTAGGGTTTTCAAAATTTTTTTTGGCAAGGCCGACGAGGTTAAATGGACCTCGACCATATATTGCTACACCAATAAGAACGACAAACAAACACAAGGAAAATGGAAAAACGGGGGACACTTGGCGCAGCAAGCACAGGGGGAAAACAAACAACAATAAACAAAAACAAAAGAAGACAAAGATTACAAGCTATAGAGAAGAGAAACACGTATTCCAGGATCAATTGCATAAGTCAGTTGGCCCACACAATCCCTAATTTCACTCAAAACCCAACTTTTGAAGCTTCTGTCATTTTTTGCGTTTGCATTATCGAATAACCGAGCATTTCTCTCTCTCCAAACCGATGTTAAAAAACATTTTAGCACTGCATTTAGGGTTCTTCCTCTGTCATTATTTCTATTGATGCTTTCGTAAATTCTTCTCCACTCTCTCAGGTTATCAGTAGACACATTCCTCCTGTGAAACTTCGCCATAACTTTTTTCCAGATTTGATGAATTAAGTGGCACTCAAAGTACAAGTGATCCACAGTCTCAGGCATAATATTGCAAAACTTACAGCGATTATCAATACTCATACCTAAATTAGCAAGCCTCGCAGATGTTAGTATCGCACCATTCAACACTTTCCAGAGCATTAGGTCATGTCTCAAGCTACTGTCTCTTCCCCACGTTCGTTTGCACCATCTCCACTTAGGGCGATCACCATTCTTCATCAGATATTCATATGTGTCTCCAATTCTGTAGGCAGACTTCTTATTGCCCCAAACCATACGCTTGGTAACATCAGTGATTGCATTATGACAACGTATCATGTTCCATATTTGTTGTATCCTAGGATTCGAAGTTGAATAGCGCGTGTTTTGGAGGTTGTAAAGAGTATCACGAACTTTAGCTTCCTGATGTATTCCAGACTGTTGCATTTCACTGTGAGTAAGTTGTCGTTTAAGAATAAGGCCCGGTTTCAACCAGGGGTCTTCCCAAAAATTCACACTATATATGGGATTCGTGTTCAATAGCATTAAAGGAAGAACTTTTTCTTTGAGTTTGAAAATGCATTGCCACGTCCAACTCAAATTTTGAGGCTTAGTCATACTCCATATGCTTCTCCCCTTAATCACGTTCTTATCAGACCATATAGCCCATAAGCTGTCAGTACTATTAAAAAAAGTGTCTATGTGTTTTGCAAAAGCAGCAATGTTCCAGTTCTTTAAGCTGAGAATGCCTAGCCCCCCCTTGTCCATGGGCCTTTCCACTGAACAAAATTTGATCGGAGCTATGTATCTGCCTGTAATCCTGCCTTTCCATAGGAATCTCATCATAGCTCCTCTAATCAGTTTAATCAGTTTGAAGGGGAGAATATACGTTCTAGCCCAGTAGACTTGCATTGAGAATATTACTGATTTTATAAGAGTTAATCTCCCAGCTTGACTAAGCAACTTGGAAGTCCAGCAGTTTAATCTAGCCTTTCTGAAGAAGAGGAGAATGGCATTGATTACGTCAGCAGAAACGATAGACCAGCAAGAAGTATAGAATAGAGTGTTGAGACCATCAGGTCCTCCACAAGATTCAGTGTTTAATGAAAACATGGCATTTCTTATTTCTTCAGGGGTTACTTCCTTACAGAGAAGGTCATAATCAGTTGAATTTAATCTGGGGAGAATGTCACTGGGTATAAGATCAATATTCGGCACGAAGTGATTAGCATTTCCATATAATTCAGAGAAGTGTCTGACTACAGCTTCCTTGACCATTTGTGGAGATGTGTGAAGATTACCTTGAGTGTCATATATTGTAGAGAGGTTCTGACTAGTTTGCTTGTTCTTTAGACTAGCGTGAAAGTAAGCACTATTCTTATCACCTTTTTCTCTCCATTTTATTCGCGTTTTCTGCCTGATCATCTCACTCTCTTTAATTAAAGCTTGTTGGTATTGCAAAGAGAGAACACTTTCCTCCTCTGATAGATTAGCATTGTTGACAGAGGCCATCATAGCTGTCTGGACATCAGTAAGTCTTCTTTTAATCACTGTGCTCATCTTGTCTCCTTCACCATACTTGTTATGCGCCCATTGTTTCAAGACTTTCCTAGTTTCCCTGATTTTTTCCTGCAAAACATACAAGTGATTACCAATTTTAGGCAAATTCCAAGCAGATAAAACAATGTTTTTGAAGTCTGGTTCAGATGTCCAAGAGTTAAAAAATTTAAAATTTGATTTCCCCCTCAAGTCCGCTTCACGAAGATGGATAATTTGAGGAGAGTGGTCAGATAGGAGAGGAGGTGGAATGTGGTTGAACAGGAGAGGCCATTTAGTATATGCAGATTGGTTCGAGAATGAATGGTCTATGGTGGAGAAGGTTCTACAACCATGCCTCCTTTTGTTATTCCACGTATACTGCATGCCCAGAGTTCTAATCTTGACAAGGTCAGAGTCATAGAGAGCATCAGCTAGGGGCTTTATTTCACTGAGGGAGAGGGGATTACCCCCCATTCTATCAGAGAGAGAGTGACAGCAATTAAAATCTCCTAGAATTAACCATGGATGGGTGTTTTGTCTTAGAGAAGGAATTACAGAAAGTAAAGACTCTCTAGTGTTAACAGAGTTGTAAGCATACACAAAGGAGACATAGAAGGTTGATTGTTCATTGATATCTAAGGCATGGCAGTGAATCAGCTGGGGAGTGGATAGGATTGGGGATAGTTGGACAAGATTTGGATTGTAAAGGATCAGAATCCGACCATAAGTTGCTTCATTGTGGTTGTGTATGAATTTCCATCTGGGATTGATGTACTCTGCAGCTTTGATAGAAAGGGCAAGGTTCAATTTTGTTTCAAGAACTGCCAAGACAGCCAGCTGGTGAGTAGAAATTAATTGCTTACATTGGTCCTGCTTAATTACTTGATGTGCACCACGTATATTCCATGCCCCAATGCGTAGCATCATTGGTCAATTTGTGCGTTGAGAAACTCCATTTTCATACTCCTAGTAACTGCTTGTAACGAAGACAAGTAATTAGGAATGGTGGCTGATAGGGGGGTCACTGCTTGTTTAGAAGAATCTTCTTGCATTTTGGAAAATGACTGAGTTGGTGTAGTAGGTTTGGTTGGTAGAGTTGTGATAGCTGCAGAAGGCGGGGCTTTGAAAGCATGAGGTGGTTTGATATTGGAATACAAGTGTGGTAAAGGGGTATTTGGGGATGAGTTAAAGTCAGGGTTAAATGTATTGGAAGAATGATTTGTGTGCTTTGCTGTGCATGGGATGTGCACTTCCTTGTCTTCTTGTGATTTAGTACTGTGTTTTGGTAACTTGATGTTGTTCTTTTTCCTTAGACCACTCTCTAGCGTTTCACAATTACTTGCTTCACCAACTCCTTTGTTTTCTTCAACTTCCACTTCCCTCCTGCATGTATCGAACTTTGTATGGACCATCTTGTGCTTCTCTTTTTTAGTTTTGCTACTGCCTTCTTCTTCCTTTTGTCTCTGTATATTATTTTCCTGTTGTTTAGCATCCACTTTACTTTGTACAAATTGACATTTATCTCTAACGTTCATTTCCTCTTCTTGCTTATCACTGACATTTTCCTCGTCATCTAGTGTAAGTAACACTGCAAACTTGTTATATGTCAGTGGGTTGCCTTCAGTTTCACTTTCACTACACTCCACATCTCCTTCGATTCCTACCACTATATTCACAGTGTCTTCTTCGTGTTTTTCGTTGCTTTCATCTATTTCTCTCGTGACTTGTTTTTCTACTTCAATTTTTCCTGAGTGAGTAAGTTCACAACTTTTGTTAACTTCACTCACTTCTCTCTGCATTTCTATAATATCTTCTCTCTTTTCTTCCTTATTACTTTTGTTTATTGGATCCATCCTTTTCCTGGTTACACGCTGCCAAACCTTAACGTTTCGTTTAACAGCCTGTCTTTCATTTCTTTTCAATTGTTTTGGTTTAGCTTTTATCACTTCTTTTTCTTTGTTTGTCTTACTATTATCTTCCACTTTGTTCTCAAACAACTCTTCCTTCTTATTATTACAAACATCAGACTTGTGTCCAAAAGCATTGCATAACACACAAATGTCAGGTTTCCACATGTATTGAACATGTATCTTCTGTTGCCCACCTTCAACTAACTTGACCATAAATTCTTCTGGTAGCTCCTTACTCGGTTTTACTTCCACTAAGCATTTGGCATAGCTAAGTCTTTCCTGTTTTTCAGTCATTTGGTCCATGCACAACATCTTCCCCAGATGGCTACAAAGCCAGTTAATCCCAAGGGGAGACCACGCAAAAATTGGAAGGTTATACATATTAACCCAAACAGGAACTGCTGTTACTGATCCAGCAACGTTGCTAATGGAAGGATCATAAGGCTTAAGAATAAATAACTTCTTGTTCAAAATAATGGGATCACACTGAAGGATGTTATCTCTGTCCTCAGCACAAGAAAAGTTAAACAAGAATAATATACCGTCAGACTTAACTTTCACTGAGCCTTTAAGTTTCCAAATCAGTTTAAGTTTGGAGATCACTGCAGTATAGGAAAGAGGTTTATCAAGAAAGAACCCCACCAAAGTATCTTTCCAAATCGTCGTACCAGCATCTATGACATCATCAGGTGGCACTAAAGCATCATCTTCATAAAAAGGTGACAAGTGAACGGGAATGTACTTCCCTGCATTCTTGGGTATATGCTTGAACAAGGAAGTCCATGCCCGTTCACAAGGAGGAGGAGCAGGAGGTACAGGAGTAAGAGGCGGGGGAGCAGTTAGAACGGGATCAGGTGGATCAGGTGGGGGGTTAACCAAGAGGGGTGGGGAAGAAGGAGAAAAGGTTAGGGCATGACCAGCTGTGGACAAAGAATTAGCGGAGGTACGAACCAGAGAGTCAGAGAGGGACGAAGAGGGGTCAACTAGTATGGCAGAGGGTATGGTTGGTGAAGGAACAGTGTAGGCAGAGGGTACGGTAGACGGTACTACTGAGGGGACAAGGAAGGTAAGGTTGTGGTCTCCATGAGCAGACATGGCAGGGGAATTTTTTGAAAGGTAAGCTATGAATAAAAAAAAAAAAAAAAAAAAAAAAATGTTTTCAAAATTAAATACAGAAATAGATGGAATGTTACATCTCACGTTCCAACATAGTTGGGCACAATCAATACCGTACAGGCACTTATTGGATTATGGATTCCATCAATGGCAGGGCTACTGGGGTACCGCCCGTCACAGTACGTGGCCTAGATCACCGTACCGAGGAGTACGCCCGCTCCCCAGCAACACAAAGCTGGTCCTATTCCTTACTGAACAGTTCCGAACAAGACCACCCCGCAGATTGGCCGTCGCCAACTTGCGCACAACCGAATATAAAGGGACCTCTAGACAGGGGTAAATCTTGCTCTTTGGTGGGGGCTACACACGAAGCCTTGCTGCACCTCCACTGTTTTAGCCATTCCTGGTTGATGAGGCTTGAGGCTACGATTACCTTTATAGGATATATCAATCTTAGAATTCTCATCGTCCACCTGACGATGTTCTGAAAGCATTCAATCCATACAAGTTCGTTTCGGATTCGAACGAAACCGAAGGCATTATCTCGTTACACTCGTATTGGAATCACCCTAAGAGTTAACGACGATAACCCTTGCACTCTAAATCACCATCTCGAACCTATAAGTACTATTCCATCAAACGCATTACGGAATCACCGACAGAGTTATACTGACGTATAGCCCTTACACCTCGAGTCTTCACTTGCTCCACTTGGATTAATGACCTAACGTCTAATTTGGAATCGATGTGGTTTTCGAAATTCCAAATTTGGAAACGATCCCGGTCTCATCGAAACCAAACGCCATCTTAATGTCCAAGTTGTACTTAAGGGTTTTAAACAATTAACTAATTTTATTATTATCTATTTCACACAGCTAGATAAACTACATCTCACAATAGATAATCACATTCATATCATAAACAGATAATCTGTATCATCATCACAAACAGATAATCATCGCAACCAAATAATCCATCACAAATCATCATACTTAAATCAAGCATTCATATCATACAAATACGACTCATTTCATTACTGAGATCACAACCATTCAATCAATAACATCCATAAGCAATGATTCATTAACCATCAATTATAATTAATTTAAAATGAATTAAATTAATAACAAACATCTCTCATTGATTTAAAATAAATTAAATTAATTACTCATTTCTATAAATCCTACTTAATATCCATTAATTAATTAACCCAATTAATTAATCATTCACTAAGTATTTAACTTGACTAAACACCTTGATTAATCATTTACTAATTACCATAAGTAATTAGTCTTTAATTAATTTTCACAAATTAATTATCCTTATTCATAATAATTAATATTTAATTACTCATTTATTAATTAATTATGATTAATTCTATTTGTCCTTAATTGCAATTAATTAATCACTTAATTAATTAATTATTACTTAATTAAACAATCATTTATTTCGTCATTGATATTAAATAATGATCTCTAATATTTAAATAAATTAATTAATTAAAATTAAATTACATTTAGTAATTAATCTATTTATTAATCACCTTGATTAATATTCAATTTAGTAATTAACTATGTTTAATTACTCATTTAATCAAATTAATTACCCAACTATTAATTATATTGATTAATTAATCTCTTGATTAATTACAAAATAAATTATCCAAATTACTTTATTAAAAATCATCTTCACTAATCTCATTCCAGTAATTACCATTCATTACTTCACAAAGTAATCCTGCTCCATTAATTACATTAAGTAATTACTCTCATAAAATCATCAGATGATTTACTTAAATTAATTAAACTAAATTAATTAACTTAAAAAAATCACAATATCAAAATTAATTACAATAAATAATTAATTCCTTAATTACTTTTATCAAGTAATTATATTTAACAAATTATGATTGATTATATTCAATTAATTAATCTAGTTAATTATCAAAATTTATTTCGTTAATTAATTACTTAATTATCCTTAGATAATTATCACTATTTATTAATTAACAACATTTTAATAATTATATACTTAAGAAAATTTGAATTAGATTAATTATTAATAAATTATTTCTAATTAAAAATTAATCTAAACCATTATTTAAACCAAATAATTAAGTAAATTATTAATTATCTCAATTATTCTCAAAATAATTTATTTACTTATCAAATGACTTCATTTACATTCAAAATATATCTAAACAATAATCCATTTATAAATTTAATATTTAAAATGTTTAACTATTTAAATATTAATCCAAATTTAAATAAATATAAACCTTAAAATAAAATAAATGTTGAAGAACATCCATTACTTAAATATAAAAGAAAAGTTTAAAACAAAATTACTTGATTAAAATAAATCAAGCTTTGAAAATAGATTGATTACTTTAACTTTAAATTTTAAATTAACACTTCATATCTTAATTCAAATACTAAAGGAAATAAATTCTTTCCAGTTTTAAAACTCATTTGAAATCAAATTCTTTTAAAACATTTGAATATGTTCTTTTTTTTAAAATTTACAAACTGTTTAAATTCAAAACTGGTTTCCAAAGTAAATCTGAAAACTGTTTTAACTTGATTTCAAAAAAGATTTAAATCTCGCTTAAAAACATTTAAATTTGTTCATAATTTGAAAAACTTACAAAAACTGTTTTGAATTAAGGTTTGGTTTTAAAAGTAACCTGAAAACTATTTTAAACTTGATATAAACTAAATTTAAATCTTGTTTAAATTTTAAAATTTTCATTTTTAAAAACTTTGAATTCAAAACTTCATTTGAATTCACATTCAACTTACATTTGAATCAAATTCTACCGTTAAAAATATGAATTCATTCAATTTAAAAAAAACTGCAAAACTCTCAGGTTTTTAAACCTGTAATCATATTTACCCGAGAAACCCCTTTATTTACTTCGAGTTTCCAAACCCCCAGCTTCGAGACAACATCACAAAAACCCGAGGTCATCTCCGAGTCAAAAACCCTGCATACCTCCAAATGTTCAGCAGAAATTTTATTTGCACGGTGCATATGCACCGGCACTCTGATGACCTCCAATCTCTCAAAACCCCCTCACCATGACGTCGACCATCATCCCACACGATCACGGCCTCCATCAATTCACTACAGCTCAAAAAGAAACAATTCAAGACAGTTGAACCAAACCTGGAAACAGCTCAACACCATATACACCAAACCTGTCAACACCGCGCTACCTCTCCTATGATCACCCGGGACACCGCAACTCCGGCCAATTCTCCAACTACGCCTCCACTTCCTAATCCCAAAGGCTTGCATCACTCGATGCAACAGAGAACCCAAAAATCTACAAAAACCCCCAACTTCATAAACTAGGGCTCGAAACCTGAATTGGTCCACTACCGTCGCCATCACCCTCTGACAGTCCATCTGAAATTTTTCCCCACTCATCTCACTGCCCTTCACCTCCCTGAAACACCATAACCACCCTAAATCTCTAGCCAAACAGATAATCCCAATTTGCTTCACCCAGAAAAGCACCCTCATCAGTTTGTTTAAAAATGTAATATTTGTCTTAAAATTTCTGATTTCAAACATGTATTCTAGATATAAACTTGTTCTAATAATTCCAGAGGTTTGATTTTTCTTATTTGAAATAAATACTGTTTTTATATATATTTTGTTTAACAGAGACAAACAGATTTTTTATTTTTTTTATTTTTAAATATAACATAATTTTGACTTATAAACATAATTTACAAACCTGAATTTATGCTAAACAACCAAATTTTGTTTACATATCAATTCTAACAGGGAATCAAATCCAGAGATATGGGTTTTCTATTAACAATCTTAGTTTTAAAAACAAAAGGTATGCAGACTCCAAGCAACAGCAACACACACATACACACACAAAAACAAATATATATATATATATATATATATATATATATATATATATGTTTACACAAAACATTCATCAATATACAACCACACAACATACTTATTCCTATATTTTTCACATGCAACTGATAATTCAAAGTTCCTTTTTAAAATTGTGAAACTATTTACCTAAGAACAATGAAGCACTGCAGTTTAAATTCATGGTAATTTTGATTTTTGGGAAAACAGTTTGCATTTGATCTTTAGTGCTATAAATTACTTTAACTTTGATTTTTAAAAGAAACTATTTTTTAAAAATAAAAGCTTACTCATAGTTTATTGAAGATGCAGAGCACAAATTCCAGGACCTGACTTGAAGCTACATGTTGAAATCTGGGCTTGCATTTTGATTACAGAAATTGCTTTGACTTGATGATGTAAATTGTTTGAACATGCATGCAGACATTCCCAAATTTTGAATTGAAATTGAACTTCCAGTTTGATTACTGAAATATGCAGATCCACTTTCATATGCTTGAGAAAGAGTTGAAGTTTGCTTCCAGATTGTAGTATTGGGTTTTGATTTTGAAGAATTTAGATGCAGATTGGCTTTGCAGATCCTGATTGAATTTTCAGATATGTAGTTTGTTTGTAGAAATTGATTTGTACTTTGATTTTGCAGATTTTTAACATGCATTTTGTTTTAGGTTTTGATTTTACTGAAATTTGATTTTCAGATTCAAATGAGAATAAGGGTTGAACAAAAATGCAATTGTTATATTTTCTTATTTAAAAGAATAAATTTCAAAAATAAACAAACATGCCACTTGTTAACTTATTATATCAAATGTTTTACAAGTGTCTTTCTATAGTGTTAAGATGTTAACACATATGCATTTTAATATAAAAAGAGAATCCTAAATTTATAAATGTATTTAAATTTATATAAAACCATTTCTAATTTGTTTTAGCATGTTTTAAATATTTGTTAACATTAGCCTTGAAAATGATTATATGTTTACTTCTTTTATAAGATTACACACAATTTTAAATGTTTATTTGAATGTTTTAAAATAATATTCTTTTAAAACTAATTTTCAAAAGAGAAGATCTTAAAAAGAAAAGAAATGTTGAATCAATTTTATTCAAGCGTTTTAAATCAAAATACTATATTTTAATGTGAATGAATTAAATTTATTTCAAAGAAAACAATTTTTAAAACAAAATAAAATAAACTTTTATTATAAAACAAAATTTAAACTATATTTATTTTTATAAACAAAATAAATACTTACTTATATTATTATGAATATATAAGACAAATTTTTAAACCAAACTTTTAAAATGTTTTCAATACTAATTTAAATCAATTTAATCAATTTTACAATTTATACATTTATATATAATAATTAGAAAATATCCTTTATTAATATTTAAATTTTGAATTAAAATCAAAATTCCTATTTACAATGTATACACATATATACATTATAAATAAATATTTTTAAGTCAGTTTAGAAAGATGAACTTATTACTTAAATATTTTTAACATTTGAAAACAATAAGATTTTCAAATTAAACTATCATTATTAAGATTTTTGAAAAGAATATCATTTATCAAATTAAACAATTATTAATCTTCAAAAGAAAATTTCTGTTTGAATTAGATTACTAAATCAACATTTCACATTTTTAAAATAATTATTAATGAAACTATTAAATAATTATTGCCTAAATTTTCGGGACATCACACGGACACACTCCTTCGATATTATATTCTGACTATGAGATTTATTTGGTGGCCACTTTTGATTTTTTATTTTGGGGGTGTGGCCCGAGGTGGGCGGTAGTAGCTGCTACGCGTTACCACCAGCCCGTATAGCAGTTGGTATATCTACCTTGGCATTTCTTAGTTGTGCTGTGTCACCTAACCTAGCGCGCCTTGTACGAGTTTGGTTTTCTCCTGTAGCCCGTGTGGTATCCTCTGGTAGCTTCCCGATCAGGAGGGACTATGATATTGGACGGACTACTGGGACTATTACGTGTTAAGGAGAATATTGGATCACTCCTTGACGCTGTTTAAAAGTAAGTTTATTTTACTATAGACATTATTATAATAGTGAAATATTACTACATAGTAAATAGTTTAACGGATCCTTGTGAGATGTGAATCCCGAGCATCTCTTAAGTTACTGCACTCATATTTAATTCTGTTGATTTAACTCACATAAGATATTTTAGTCCTGACTCGAGTGTTTTGTCTTTTCAATACGCTCGGGTCAGCCTGAGCATTTCAAGGATTGAAGGCCTTATTTCTGGAGGACGAAGACGAAGATTTTATTATTACTATTATTTACTATAGTGTTCCACTGCATCACATTGTTCTGCTGCATTGTTATTATCCTTTGGTATGTGTAACTCTGTTATATATTGTATAAGAAAAATCAAATGTTTTGTAAAACAGCTTCATGAACTGTATATTTGATTATTATATTTTTTCGTTCCGCTGCAAGATTTTATTTTGTTTTTTTCTCGGCTTTTTCTTAGTTACCCCATAACGATCCGCCCTTTTGTATGGTTTAAGTCTGACGTGTGTGGTTTATCGTCGATTTAAAGCATACGAAACGGGCGGACGTTACAAAAAATAGAAAATAAATTAGGGAAATGAACATAGGAAAAATAGAAAATAAAATATCAAAAGCTACTGCGTGTTTTTACACTGTAATTTATCTAATTCAAAACGTATAAATTTGAATTCAACGAAACAAAAGGCAGAATTAATATTAAAATAAAATACATTTTCAAATAAAAAGATTAGGATTAAAAAGTTCAAATTAAAAATTTTCAGCTGTGGTCAAACTTTGACTTTCAGTTGACCAAAATACAAATTTTAAGAAAATGTTTATTTTATTATATTTGGAAAATAAATTAAAATAATTCCATACTTACATTGGAAAAATTCTAGAAATTTAATTTTAAATAATTTAAAAATTAAAGTTTTCAAATAAAAATTTGATTAAAAATATTTACAAAATTATGGATTGTTACACTCTCCCCCGCTCCAAACTTTTCATCCCTGAAAAGGAAGGAAGTAGGAGGATAAACATGAAAAGGGATTGGAAAACAAGATAAGAAAATAAATTTAAAACCATGAAAATCTTAAATTAATACCTGATTTCACCTAAGTTAAATAAATCTTAACTACTTTTTCATTACCTTATCATCCAATTATCTTAAATTAACAATTTTCTAAAATCTTGAATTTGGAAAATCATTTATTATGCTCAAAATTTATTCAATAAATTTAACTTCTTCTTTAGTCCAAATTATTATTAAATTTATTCCACTTAATATATCTAATCACATATATCAAGCATATTTACTCCTACTACAACTATTCCAATTTATTTATGAATTCCTTTAAGACCATTTATATTGTATTTTATTCAATTAACTTTTCATTCTATTTACCTCTACTAATCTTTTATAAGTAAAATTTAAGTGTATAGCATTTATTATAACAACTCAAATTTTATTTTTAAAATCCTTTTTATACTATATATTATCCAATTACATATTTAACTTCTGATAATTAAGGTAAGTTATATTGGAATGCAAAAGAATGTTATACAAATAAAATTATCTTAATTCAATTATCCAAGCTTAAATATTTATTCAAAATTTTAGTTTCATTTTATAACTGAAATCACCCTTTAGGATAATATTTTAGGAATTAATTTCCAATCAACTTCAAACTATTTTAGAGATAAATAAATATACACAATATATATCGAATCAATTTTAAATCATATATCAATGTATGTTATAAGTCAAGTCATGTTTTAGAAATCTAACTCAATTTAAATTCTCCAAAGCAAGACTGTAGCACAACTACAGAATGGTCTCTTCACTTTGAAACTCAAAAATGAATGTCGATGATGCTGCAGTCATCACCGAAATTATTTTCCAGTGACAAAGAAAAGAACATTGTTTTACAAATAAAAATTCTTTGAAATAATGTCTACTTGAAATACTTTAAATAATACACCCTTTTAAAACTTTAAACCCAAAGTTTGAAACCATCGGCAATTAAATTCTTAGTTCCTTATTTTAAATTCATTTAAATTTCCAAATTAATTTATAACAATGTTTTTGTTCGATTATCTATATGTGAAACCAAAGCCAATAATTACAAGACAAAGTTAAATATTATTTCTTAACATCCAAGTCAATTAACTATCAAAACTCAGAAAATTTTACTTATATAATTATACAAAATATATTTCATTTACTAAATTTGAAAACTATATTGTGTCGGTTTGCTCTGCTCAAGTGTTTTGGATATCCTATCGATAGCATTAATCAGACAAATCGATCGAAAACTCAAATCAACGTTAACAACTCAAACAACACAATATATAAAACATTTTAAATATAGATTTATAGTATACAGAAATAAATTTCAAAACAAGGATAGGGATTCAAATTTTATGGACTCAAATCAAAGAGAATTCTGATTTGAAGATAAGTTGGAAACAAAAGATAAAATGATTAACTAACAGAATAAGGAAATGGATAAGCTTATATACATCGTGGGCAATCTTAACCGGGTCAACCTTGATTTAAAGAATAAGATCGATATACAATTCTTGGCAAATCTACATTCGATCTCAAAAGATAGAATTCGGGTTTGACAAAACTATTAGCATCTAAACCGAGGATATATAAAATCTCCGATGAATAAATGCCTATTGTAAAGGAGTTTCACCCCTTTACAAATCAATCGAATATTGGCGAGACCACCGATTTATTATAAATGTCATTCGAAGTGGAGTTATAGGATACTCCAAAATGAAAAGAAGATGAATAGTGAGGGGCAAGAATGGATTTTGGAATCGCATGGAACGTTCTAAAATTCGAAGGAATCGAGTCAAAAAGGAAGAGATTCAAACTCGCATGAAAGTGATTCCGTAAATAATTTTACCATATATGCTAAGTTTCGCCTAGAGCCAAAGCTCTGATACCAAATGTAACGGGCCGATATTTTCAACCATTCGCATCCACACTTGTCGGACTTGAATTGTAAAATAAATTTGGCCAATCTCAAAATATACCACAAATAGATAAATCACATAATCACAGAAACAGAGTAATATAATGCAGCGGAAGTAAAGAGATAGTAGTTCATGAAGCTACAATATAAATACATCAGAGTTAAACAAGGGTACAACAAAATTTTAATACAATAATCGAGTACAAAGCTGAATACATCACTGGAATCAACTGAATAACTGGAATCAACTGAGTATTGAAATTGAAATAGATAGCTGGATCTTCAAGCAAAGCTCCAACTCCGAAGGTGAGTCTCGAATGCTATATCAGTCAGTCTGACCCGAGCGTAAAGCAAAACACAAAACTCTCGAGTCTGAACATACATACTTATACAATGTAAACCAACTCAAGTGAACTATAATATAAAGGTACAAGTAACTTAAAGGATGCTTGGGACCGCCCATCCTCTAAGGATCCGTTTAACTATTTACTATGTAGTAATATTTCGCTATTATAGTAATGTCTATAATAATTTTACATAGCATTAAGGGGTTACCTATATAGCCTTTAGTACGTAATAGTCCCAATAGTCCATCCAATATCAACGCATCTCCAGATCAGGAGACTACCTTAAACACTCCATGGGCTACGGCAGAAAACCAAAATCAAACAAGGCACGTTGGGGTAGGGGACACGGCACACAAGGCAATGCCAGGGTAGATATACTAATTACTATCCGGACTAGTGGTGACGTAAAGCGTGCAGCTGCCCACCTCGATGCACACCTCCAAAATCAAAAATCAAAGTGGTCACCAAATCAATCTCAAGGTCATAATATAATATCAAAGGAGTGTGTCTGATAAGAGGAGCTACTCACTGGCCCAGAATTGCTCTTGATTTAGCCACCTTATGCCAACTCACGGGAGTAGGGTGTAATGATCCCAGATTTTTACTGAGTTTAAATTGATAATTAATTTAATTTTTAAATAAATTTTTTGAAATTAATTGGTAATTAATATAAGATTCTGAATTAATTGAGAATTAACCTAAATATTTGAAAATAAATATGTATATAAAATAATTTTTCAAACGATGTCTTAAGTTAAATTCTATGTTTTATAATATAAAATATGTGTGATTTTTTTATCAGAGTATAATTAAGTTTTAAAAACAATTTATTTTGAAAGTTAATATATGTATATATATATAATAATGCAAAATGTAAATTAAATAGGAAAGTAAAATAAATATTTGAGTTAGAAATAAATATTTAAATTAGAAATAGTAATAGATATATATAAGATAAATTAAAATATCAAGTGATTTCACTAGAATAAATTATAACAACATATTAAAATAGAAATTGGTTTATATTATAAAGTAATCAGACAAAATAATTATGTACAAACAAATGAAGTGTATGTATAAAAAGTAAAACAAGACAATGTTATCTATTCAAGTTGAACAAATATATGAAGATAAGGGCATACTTGAGATAATAAAGGCAGCATACATAAGAAGATAAAATAAAAGGAAGTATGCAAGATGACAAAACAAATATAAAAATCTAAGTACCTATGTACAAATAAATAAAAGGAACAAGCATGAGCTTGTAAAACAAGGCAACAATAATTGATGCTTGGATCTTTAGCCACCAAAATATGATTTTCAGCCTACATTTGAAAAAAAAATCTCTGACCTATGTTGTATAAAAATAATATTATAATCACCCTATACAACTCTTTCTACATATCAACTTCTTCACTTTAGTTCGTTCCTTCAAGCTGAGCAGACCTAAAGTAAATATTATTTCAAAACTCGAACAAGAAATTCAATTTAAACATCAAACAAATCAACTACAAAGCCAGAGATAAAAGAAGAGATTTCCAGCTAAGCAATTTCAAAAGCCTGTGTCAAAGAAGCTCTGTTCTTTCTTCTAAATCACAGTGAGTAACACTTTTAAATAACTTAAGTTTAAACTTGTTGCCTGTTAATATTTGAATGCTTAAATGCAGTTGTGTGAATATTTATATATTCATTTCTCAGCATGTTTGTGTGATGAAATTTCTGCATATTGTATACCTTGTAAGACATCCTGTTATAAATCTCAAGTTCGTATCTTACTTCAAAAATCAATTCTGCTTGATCTGTTTGTATCATGACCTAGGATCTAAACAAAAAGGGTTTGTTTGATTATAAAGCAAATTTTAAAATTTGTATTTAACTTAAATAAAGTAGATTCTGCTCTGGAACCTTAAGAACTGTATGAAATTTTAGTTTTGTAAAAACTCCAAATTTATAATTCCTGGATTTAGAAAGATGAATAAAACATTCAATCAAAATTAGGATTTTTAAAAATGAAATCATACTTATTAATTAAGCATAGGATTTACATTTCTTTTTTGATGAATATTGGGGTTTTTGGGAATCACTGGTGAACCTAGTATTTGAGTGGCTGGGTTTGTGGCTGGAGATAGTGGAGTGAATGATATGTCTGGAAAAATTGACTAGTGGATGGTTTGAGCATGGTGGTGGCAGCGGTTGTCATTTTGATTTCCTAAACCTAGTTTGGACGTAGTTGAGAAATTTGCCTCGTTCGTCATCTACACTGGATCGAGTGCGACGTGCCTCTGGGTGATGGAAGAGGGGGAGTTGACGAAGTCGTAGCCGGAGTTGTTGACCTCCTGGTGGTCGGCGTGGTGAAAACGAGGCGATGACAGGTTGGGGGGTGATGGGGTTCGCGTGTTCCAGGTTTCGTTTTCGAGCTCGATTTTAATTTCGAGAAGATGATGGGGTTTTGATGGTCAGAGGTTGAGGAATGGATGAACATCGACTTGCTCGATGATGTGGGGTCGGCCAGAGGCAAGCAGCGGTGCCGTGCATGTGCACCGTGCACTAGATTTCTGGTGATCTGGGTATTTAGTTTGTGTGCAGGGTGAACTCGGGTGTTTGTCTCGAGCAACTCGCGTTTCTACTCGAAGTAACTGGGTATTGGACTCGAAGCATTTCAGTGTGTTCTCGGGTTGATTGCTAGCTACAAGTTTTTACTGAAACCTGTTACATAGTTTTAAATTTAAAAAAATTAAAATAAAAGCTCAGTTTAAATAAATAACAGAGTTTAAATTGAAGTTAGATCGAATCTCGGTTTAATAATAAATGAAGTTTTTATTTAAATTGTGTTGACTACTTTAAACTATTTGAGTAGTTTGAATTTTAAAGTGAGGTTTCAATTGTAAGAGAAGTTTGAAATCAAAAGTTTAAATCTGAATTCAAATATAAAGTTGAATCTTAGTTTTTTTTAAAATAAAAGAAGTTTTTAAATTCAATTTGGTTTAAATAGTTTGAATGCTAAAGTGAATTTTTAAATTGATCTGAATCTAAAATGAAATTTGGTTTTTTGAAGTCCTTTTAACTTTAAAAATAAAAAGGGTTTTGTAATTGTTTTAAACTTTGTTAAAGTTAATTTGTTTTCATTTTAAATCGTAAAATTTAAAATAAAATTTAAAAGTGAAATATAAAGGTAAATTGTTTAAGTGACTTGTTAATGATAACTTGATTCATTAATAAGATAAAAAAATGTTTTTATCTTTAAAATAAATAAAGATTAATGATTTGTAATGATTAAATTAATTAAAATGGATAATTAATGATTTGGATTAATAAATAATTAAGAGTGTAAAATAGTTAATTAAGGTTTTAGCTAATTGATTTGGGATAAATAAATTGGTAATTAAGAATTATTAAAAAGATTTAAATTTTTAATCAATGATTAGTAATTAATTTATCAAGTAATTAAGAATTAATTAAATTACAATTGACACTTAATTAAATAATTAAGGATTAATTAATGAGTTATCAATGGTTAATCAATTCTAATTAGTAATGATTAATATAAGTAGATTACTTCAGCAAAATAATTAAAAAAAAATTATGAAGGTGATTAACTAAGACTATTTAAATAATTAATTAATGCGATTAATTTTAACAATTAATTAGATTAATTAATTAATGATAATCAGTTATGAAATTATGTAAGTGTAATTACTTTATGGTAAGTAATTAAAGGATTAATTTTTTTAAATAATTAATTAAGGGGTCAATTAATTATGTAACTGGTTTAAAGGTTGATTTAATTAATATGATTAATTAAGGATAATTTAATTAACTAAGATAATTGATTAATTAATTTATATCAAATGATATGTAATAAATTAATCAGGATGGGATAATCAATTCATAAATAATTAATTTAATTGGATATAAATTGAATTAATTAGGATTAATCAATTAATTAATCCTGCTTATAAACGATTATTGAATGCTTGACCTTACTTATGAATGATTGTATTGTATGAGATGCGTTGAATTGATTGTCCTATCTGATCTGTGATAGTTTGTTCTGTGGATTGAGCTGTGTATAGTTTATTCATTTATTTGTAATACATTTGTTTATTTTTATCTGTGACTCTATGAATGAATGATAAGCGTTATAGTTTATACCGCTTATCAACTATATTTCTGTGCTTTGATCTGTGATGATAACGTTGTTGCACTATTGTGTTAAACCGCTGGACCACACCATACACACACAAATATGGATTACACGAGGAAATTGATTAAGTCACAGATTTTTGAATAGACAATTTGAATTCAATGGTTTGGAAATGGAATTGGGTTAAATGTGAAAAGCTTTTGAAAAAGGAGTTTCAAAGAGAAAATTTATTTTGAAAAACTTGATAACGCTTTGAAATTTAAATAATTTGATTTAAATTCGAATTCAATATTTGAAACTGAATTCTATAATTTGAATCTAAGGACTAAAGATGTTATACAAGTTTATATGGATTAAACCATTTTAAAAGTATTAATTTGGGAATTTAAATTTAAATTCAAAGGCTTTAATTCGTGCAAATATAATTAGATTCTTTCGAAATGAAAACTAATTGTTTTCAAATAATAAAAGCTTTCACATAAGAAATGAACGCCCAAATTGGGTTAAAAGGATTTATAGTCTAAAATGAAAATGGTTTTCCAAGTTATGGAAATGGTTTGAAAGCAATAAGTTAAATCTTTGATATAAAAGATTTAACGAGTTAATCCAATTGAAATGGAAATTGTTTTGAAATCCGTAAATGGATCTTAGTGAAACTGGGTGAACTTTGTGAAATAAATCTTTTTGTTCAAAGATTTAAAATGGTAATTTGTTTAACCATTTGAGAGAAAAGTTTTGGATTTTATTAGTTGTGACTTGATTGAAATCCCATATCCATATGTTTTTAAATATTACGCTCATTATTCGGTTTAGCCATGAGAGGACTTTGTGTCATATAACCTATTTTGAATAATGATACGTCGATATGGATAGCATTTAAAGACAGGTGGTGAAGACCGGATATTGTGAGAGCGATAGGATGACCCATCGATTGTCTCTACACTGAGTCGCGCCGGTGTAGAGATTTCCCTAAGTGATGGGAAGTCCGATCGCGATTGTGAATACCCGAATAGCAAGGGCTTCTTCGGAAGTGCCTTCGGTTTTTTTCGAACCCGAAACAGACTTGTATGGTTATATGTCTAACACTACACTTTGAGATATAAAGCAGATTTCTTTCAAATACATAACTGTTGGTGGCGGAGAATTTATTGTTTTAGCTTAACACCCTTCTCTAAGACGTACGATCTCAAAGGTTAAGTAGTTGAAGGTTATCAGCGATATACTGCCAATTTGGTAGCGTGGCATGCTAAGTGCTGCTGTGTGTTGATGATCATTGGTTTATCATTGGTTGATCAAAGTATGGCTTTCGTGTAAAGCGTAGCTTTATGGATGAAACCTCATCGAGCCTCATAAACCGTTAATGGTCAAAACAGGAAAGATGCGGCAAGGTTTCAGGGGTAGCTCCCCTAGGGTGTGACCATTCCTTAAGGAAAAGGGTAGTATCATGGTATGGAGCCCAGATACTTACTCATGTGGGCACTGTAGTATATTTTAATACTGTGTGATGTTGTTGGTGTAGAGGACCGGGGGTGGCATATCTGTAGGATTACTCTCGGGCGGGGAGGAAACTGGCCTTGTGTTGGCAGAGAGCCAGGTAGGTTCTCGGGGTGTCCCGCCAGAGGCATTCCCATGTGGCAGTAGAAAGTTCCTTAGCCTGACCGTTTGTTGGAAATCCAAACAAAACGATACAAGCCTTATACGGTTTTAGTTGTAGAACCCGCCATTTAAAATGGTAGCTATGGCCGGCATAATATAATGGTACCTATGCTGGCTTAGATTTATATTCTAGTTTCGAAATGTTTTCCACTACGCACTAATAATAATTTAAAAAGAAGAATTTTGCGTAGGAAGCATGTTTGACTATCATAAGGAGAAATCTCCCACATGTGTGAGATTGCATTGTGTGTGTGCCGGGAGGCCTTATGGTAGTTTCATTTTCAAAAAGCATTACGGTTTTAAATTCCTTTGTTGCTTGTTTTAAAGATAAAAGATAAAACTGTTTTGTTGCTCACACCAGTCCCATGATTGACCTGGAGTTTATTATTCCTTTCCTGAACTCTGGGTGCCCACTATTTTGCAACACGGGCAATCTAGAGTTGGGTTTTTTTTAGATAGTCAGGTTTAGTAGATTATCTGGCGCTAGTTTAGTCTTTGGATATGAACTGCACTTGCTTATCTTTATGCATCGGTATTGTTGGTTCGTGCTAGCTTGGATTGGAGCATTGGATTTGGGGATGCATTCTTCTGAAGATATTCTTTCCGTTGCTGGTGTTATCTATTTTCTTTCCGCCGTGTCTTATATCTCTGATAGTATTGATATCTATTGTATCATCATTGTATCTAAATGTTGTATCAATGTTATATATGTTGATATTTATTTCTTTCCGATGTGTTGTACTTAATGGTGTTATAAGCTTCAACGAACCAGATTCGGCGTTTGGATCTGTGGCATTGGAATATAAGTGTCGTATTCGGTGCCGATTTTCGAAGGTCGAGTCAGGATCGTTTCATTTGGTATCAGAGCTAAGGGGTAAAAATTTAGCTCAGGAGTATAACACATTAAGTATCTCGTTAGAGATAGGGTGAAGAATACCCTAGAATGAGTAATCCCTAAGATATCCATTCAAATGCCTCAGTAAAATTCTCTTACTATCCACTGATAGTAAGTATGAGAGCAAGAAGAAAACGAGGTAGGGGATAGGGAAATACTAGTACAAATGGTCAATACCCTGCGATAGCGGAAACAATCTTTCTCTATCAATTTCCTTTGACTCGATTTCAATTCTTTGATTGGCTTTGCGGCAGCTCAAGGGAGAAGCTTTGGTGTGATGGTGGCCCTACTAATCGTGCAGATAAGTTTTTGTTCGTATTCTCTTCGTTAAATTTCTATCAGCTTTCCATTTTAACTTCAATGAATTTGAAATTCTAATTGAAACAAATTGGTAAATTAAATATAAAGTTTAATATGCAAAATTGGTATCAATAAAACGATGTCGATTATAACCAAATTTGAATTTCTATTGTAATTTCTCGTAAATATCGACGTCCAAAAGGGACAAGTTATATATAATTTGGTGTATTCCGACTTGAGTTTGGAATCTATATCTTATGTTTGAAAAATTATAGAAGATTGAATCCATCTACCAATCCCTTTTGTTCCGCGTATATTTTCAATTCTTCGATGGTTCCTGGTAGATCCAGGAAGAGGATTCGATATATTTGCATGGGACATAAACTCCAAATAGGTCAGAATTGTTTGTTTGGATGAATTGGTTGCTTTGGTTGTTATGGTTGATAGGTATATTTTAGTTTCTAAACTAAAAGTTTTGAAATTTGTCCATACATCTATCTATCTTTGGGTCCAGATATATTCTACGAATGGTTAGTTATTCCTTCGAACTAGCCAGTGCCTTGCGTATTTCGTAGATTTTATGACCCAAGTATCCTGTATAAGTATTAGTTGTTCTTGTTAGGAACTGAGTTGATGATGTTTTGATGACAACAATCTTATATAGTTATTATACTTTACTTTATAAAATATATACTAACATTTCCATATATATATATATATATATATATATATATAGGAAGTATATGCAGGTATCATCGAAGACTGATCAGTATAAAGACTCAAGCATCAAGATGAAGATTAGAGATTCAAGATTCAAGACTCTAGAGAATCAAGATTTCAAGATCTTAAGATAAGTGTCTAGTATTTTGTTAAAACTTCATAATAGCACTCTCATCTTTCTTCCAATTTTCTTTTGGCATGAAACCCAATTTCTATCGACACCAGTGGCTTACAAACCCACGACAGGTAGTTTACAAACCTACGACAAGTGGCTTACAAACCCACGAAAATCAAAATCATTTAAACTACTTTTTACAAATTCTTGAGTCCTATGGAGGAGCTATGTAGGAAGGTTCTTGCAATTTCAGTTTGAATAGATTTTTCAAAATGTTTTTAAATCTGTTTTCAAAATGTTTTAGCTTTCAAAATCATGTTTTCAAAAATATTTTCAAACTTTGTTTTAGCCTTGAAATATTCCTCTACTTTGATTTTAAAAACTTCTATTTTTAAAACATCAAAACTTATTCTGATTTTAAATATTACTTATATAATTGACGGTCTATATCAATTATATATATATATATATATTTAAAATAATGTTTTATATCCATTCTCTATCTCAAAATATTGTTTAAACACTTTGCTTTGCTTCAGAGAAGTTTCAACATGTTTTAAATTCAATTGTCTTTACAAAACAACATCTCTATAATTTTGAACTAAGGGATGTCGACATAAGGGGATACCCCATGTCGACATGGTGACAGTTGGATTCAAAATTCAATTTTCAAAAGAAGTGTCCATTCGTTTGAAAACCGTTCGCCAATGGTTATGACTGTTGTGCATCTATATAAAGGCTTCCAAAACGAATTTTTTTAACAACTATTTTCTTATTTTCTTCACACTTTCTTCTCCACCATTCCATATCCATAAAACTTCATATTTTCAAGATCGTGCCATCATTCTGCCAAATTCTCAATAGGAAATCATTTAGATACTCTCTCTATTTGATTCTCCCTCATTCTACTAAAGATCAAAGTGCTATTCAGAGTTATAGGATTAATTTGTATTCATAAATTCCATAGAGTATGTCCATTCAAAAGGATTGTTATTAACAAGTATTAGGGTGATCTTGTGTCCCGTAAATCAAGAGAGTTTCCCCCAGACTCGGATATAGGAGGGTTCCTCAAGGCCTTAGAAATTGAGGGCTGTAATTTGGATATTGGCTTATAAAAATCTGTACAAGGATATTGCCTTCGTGTAGGACTGGATGTAGGACGATTCTGAACCAGTATAAAATCCGGTGTGTTCTTTCCTTTTACTTGCTTTACTTTACTATTTGCATTTGTTATATGTTCTGTGATCATTCTGTGTTAGAATTCTGTTTAGATTTGTGTTGAAAGTTTAATTTAGTCATATAGTTCATATATTCTTTAAAACACTATTCACCCCCCCTCTAGTGTTATTTCTGCCTTAAGATCCTTAATCCGCATCCCTAACAATTGGTATCGAGCATTGGTTTTCATTATTTTCATAATCTAAAACTTGAAAAATATAAAAATGGCTTTTTTGAAAAATTGTGCTAAAACTGTTTTGAATCTATGCATTTCATCAAAGTATCATAAGTCTGCATATAGTTATTTTGAAAAATCAAGTTATCTACCGAATTGGTGTGTTATGCAGGGACAGACATGTTATATGGCTTTTGACGAATCAACACCCAATGGACAAACTGTGCCAATTGAGAAAGACAAATGGATACTTGATAGTGGCTTTTCGAGGCACATGACTGGAAATCCCGAGATACTCAAGGACATTACTTATCAAGATGGTGGATTAGTCAATTTTGGTGACAACTCTAAAGGATATGTGGTTAGCGTCGGCAATGTCGGTAACTCTAAAACTTTACTTATTTCTGATGTTTTATTAGTTAGGAACTTAAAACATAATCTGCTTGGTATAAGTCAACTTTGCGATAAAGGTTTTAAAATTAAATTTGGAAAAAATAAATGTCACATTGAAGATGATAAGTCTAATATAATTTTTGAAGGTATTAGGAAGAAAAATATTTATATCCTTAGTATGAAAATTTCAAATGATAATCTATGTCTTTTGGCTAATACAAGTGACCCTTGGATTTGGCATAAAAGATTTGGCCATTTGAATTTCAAATTATTATCTAGGATATCAAAACTTGACTTAGTTAGAGGTCTACCCAAGTTAAACTTTAAAGTTGATAGTATTTGTGATGCTTGTCGATTAGGAAAACTTAAGAAAAGTTCATTTAAATTAAAAGATGCTATTTCTACCACTAGTCCTCTAGAATTACTTCATTTAGATTTATTTAGTCCATCTTAAGTTCAATCAATTAACCATAGTAAATATGTTTTTGTTATAGTAGATGATTATTCAAGATATACTTGTACAATCTTTTTAAAACATAAAAGTGATGCTTTTGAAATACTTAAAAACTTTTCTAAAAGAATTCAAAAACAACATACTTTCAAAATTAAAACCATTCGAAGTGATCACGGTGGTGAATTTGAAAATGAAAATTTGAGAATTTCTGTACATAAAAGGGAATTACTCACAACTTTTCATTTCCAAGAACTTTACAACAAAATGGAGTAGTAGAACGTAAGAAAAGAACGATTCAAGAGTGTGCTCGTACAATGCTTTCTGATAGTGATTTACCTAAACATTTTTGGGCTGAAGCAGTTGCTACAGCTTGTTATATATTAAATAGAATTTTAATTAGACCATTAAAAAATAAAACTCCATATGAATTACTTTATAATAAGAAACCTATAGTTGCTTATTTTAAAGTCTTCGGGAGTAAATGTTTTATACTTAATACAAAAGATAATTTAGATAAATTTGAACCAAAAGCTGATAAAGGATTCTTTATTGGTTATTCTAATAGAAGCAAAGCATTTAGAGTTTTTAATTTAAAAACTAATACTATTGAAGAAACTATGCATGTATCTTTTGATGAAAATCTTAAAGTTATTGTGCAAATAGATGATGAAGAAGATTTTATAAATTTAAATCAATCTAATGAAACTATTAGTGAAATAAATCAACCTAATAAGAGATTTAAAATATCAAAAGATCATTATATAGAAAATGTTTTAGGAAATATTGAATCTGTAGTAAGAACTAGAAATCAATTAAGTAGTATGAGTAATGTAGCCTTTATATCAACAATTGAACCTAAAAATCCAAAGGAAGCATCGTCTGATGATTCATGGATTCTTGCTATACAAGAAGAATCGAATCAATTTACCAGAAATGATGTATGGGAACTTGTTCCTAAACCTGAGGATAAAAGTATAATTGGAACTAAATGGGTTTATAAAAATAAAATGAATGAACTCGGTGAGGTCGTAAGAAATAAAGCTCGCTTAGTCGCGCAAGGTTATTGTCAAGAAGAAGGAATTGACTATGATGAAACCTTTGCCCCCGTAGCAAGATTAGAAGCTATAAGAATTCTACTTGCTTTTGCTAATTATAATAATTTCAAATTATATCAAATGGATGTTAAAAGTGCTTTTCTAAATGGTTTAGTAAAAGAAGATGCTTATGTTGAACAACATCCACTTTTTGAAGATAATAAATTTCCAAACCATGTACACAAGTTAAAGAAAGCTCTATATGGTCTAAAGCAAGCTCCTAGAGCCTGGTATGAAAGATTAAGATCTTATTTACTTCAATCTGGTTTTGAAATTGGTAAAGTAGATACAACACTTGTCAAAAGAAATAATCAAGATATTCAACTGGTTCAAATATATGTAGATGATATAATCTTTGGATCAACTAATAACATAATGAATAAAGAATTTTCAGATATAATGACTAAAGAATTTGAAATGAGTCACATGGGAGAATTAAGTTTCTTCTTAGGGCTTAAATTAAACAACTAGAAAATGGAATCTTCATAAGTCAAGAAAAATATGCTAAAGACTTAATCAATAAATTTGGTTTAAGCACCTCTAGTGGGAAACCAACTCCAATGTCAACAAATATAGGTTTAAGTAAAGAAGAAAAATCAAAAGATATTGATAAAACTTTATATAGGGGAATGATTGGTTCTCTACTATATATAACAGCGAGTCGTCCTGATATTATGCATAGTGTTTGTCTCTGTGCAAGATACCAATCACAACCTAAAGAAACTCACTTAAAAGCTGTTAAAAGAATTTTAAGATATGTAAAATACACTTTAGATTATGGTTTATTTTATTCTAAAAATAATACTTTTGATTTAATATCATATTGTGATGCTGATTATGCTGGTTGTAAGTCAGACCGAAAGAGTACAAGTGGAACTTGTCACTTTCTAAGACATTCACTGGTTTCCTGGTTCAACAAGAAACAAAATACTATTTCCTTGTCAAGAACTGAAGCAGAGTATATATCTGCTGCTCTGGCCTGTTCACAAGTCATATATATGCAACAAACTTTAAAAGATTTTGGAATTAACATAAGTAAATCACCAATATATTGTGATAATACTGGTGCAATAAATCTATCTAAAAATCCAACTCATCATGCTAGAACTAAACATACTGATATAAGACATCATTTTCTTAGAGATAATATAACTAAAGAAATAATAACTCTAGATTATATAAATACTGAAAAACAAATTGCTGATATATTTAACTAAACCATTAACCGAACAGAATTTTACTAAATTTAGAAGAGAATTAGGTATTTGTTCAAAATCTGAAATATAAAATAATATAATATAATAATCAATAAAAATTCAAAACAAAAATTACACTTTTTTTGAAGAACATGTCGACATGCCCCATCTCATGATGTCGACATACCCAACAAAAATTTGAAAATTGAATTTCCCTCCAAATTTAGTTATTTGGTTATTTATCTATTTATTTCATTTTCTCTCCTCTTTCTTCACTATATTCTCTGTAAATAACTTCTGAAACAATAAAATAATGGCCTCTTCTTCTACTAATGAACCCATTTCACCCACATCTCCTCATTCTGGTCCATTTCAATGAACTACGCACGCTCGAGTGATCAAATTGCAAGAGAAGATGAAAGATATCCTTTAATTGATGCCTAAAATTCAAGTATGTCAACTTAGGATGGCTAGAGAATAACAAAGGCAAGGGAATATTATTAGGAATGTACAAAAATTCCTTATGGATAACCATACAAATCCTATTAATATTGAAGACTCTTCACAAGCCATGGAATCCGAGGAAGAAGAACCTATGGAAGAACCACAAGTAGACCAAGAGGAAGATCAACCTTTACCTGAACCCGAAGTCCCTATGAATACGGACGAAAGCGTTATTTGCGTTGGTGAGATCCTTGTTGATACTAATGGAAACATAATTGAACAACGTGGAAACTTTTGTCTGCACTACCCCTATTGTTCGATTCATAAGTCTCCTATAGTTAAGGATCGCCATTAAAGCGTACTTTCATTTTATTCTTTGTTTTAAATTGTTTTTTTTGTTCGTGTTTATGTATGTTCTTATATATGTTGTAATAATTAAAATGTGTTCACTTATACTCATTGTTTCATGCTTGTTCTATACATATTATTTGTTCATACTAATCATTCTTGAATTCTTAAGTAGTTAATAGTTTTTGTTGATGACAAAGGGGGAGAAAGTTATAAAAATATATGTGCTTGGTGTAAGAGGGAGTCATGGAGTAAGGGGGAGTTGTAGTTTTAAGAAGAAATCACGGAGTAAGGGGGAGTCATGGTATGGTAAGAATATTTTATAAATAATGGTTGTCATCATCAAAAAGGGAGAGATCGTTAGGAACTGAGTTGACGATGTTTTGATGACAACAACCTTATATAGTTATTATACTTTACTTTATAAAATATATACTAACATTTTCATATATATATATATATATATATGTATGTATGTATGTATATAGGAAGTATATGCAGGTATCATCGAAGACTGATCAGTATAAAGACTCAAGCATCAAGATGAAGATTAGACATTCAAGATTCAAGACTCTAGAGAATCAAGATTTCAAGATCTCAAGATAAGTGTCTAGTATTTTGTTAAAACTTCATAATAGCACTCTCATCTTTCTTCCAATTTTCTTTTGGGATGGAACCCAATTTCTATCGAAACCAGTGGCTTACAAACCCATGACAAGTAGCTTACAAATCTACGACAAGTGGCTTACAAACCCATGAAAATAAAAATCATTTAACTACTTTGTACAAGTTCTCGAGTCCTATGGAGGAGCTCTGTAGGAAGGTTCTTGCAATTTCAGTTTGAATAGATTTTTCAAAATGTTTTTAAATCTGTTTTCAAAATATTTTAGCTTTCAAAATCATATTTTCAAAAATATTTTCAAACTTTGTTTTAGCCTTGAAATATTCCTCTTTTCTGATTTTAAAAACTTCTATTTTTAAAACATCAAAACTTATTCTGATTTTAAATATTACTTATATAATTGACGGTCTACATCAATTATATATATATTTAAAATAATATTTTATATTCATTCTCTATCTCAAAATATTGTTTAAACACTTTACTTTGCTTCAGAGAAGTTTCAACTTGTTTTAAATTCAATTGTATTTACAAAACAACATCTCTATAATTTTGAACTAAGGGATGTCGACATAAGGGGATACCCTATGTCGACATGGTGACAGTTGGATTCAAAATTCAATTTTCAAAAGAAGTGTCCATTCGTTCGAAAACCTTTTGCCAATGGTTATGACTGTTGTGCATCTAAATAAAGGCTTCCAAAACGAATTTTTTTAACAACTACTTTTTTATTTTCTTCACTCTTTCTTCTCCACCATTCCATATCCATAAAACTTCATATTTTCAAGATCGTGCCATCATTCTGCCAAATTCTCAATAGGAAATCATTTAGATACTCTCTCTATTTGATTCTTCATCATTCTACTAAAGATCAAAGTGCTATTCAGAGTTATAGGATTAATTTGTATTCAAAAAGTCCATAGAGTCTATCCATTCAAAAGGATTGTTATTAAGAAGTATTAGGGTGATCTTGTGTCCCGTAAATCAAGAGAGTTTACCCCAGACTCGGAGATAGGAGGGTTCCTCAAGGCCTTAGAAATTGAGGGTTGTAATTTGGATATTGGCTTATAAAAATCTGTACAAGGATATTGCCTTGGTGTAGGACTGGATGTAGGACGATTCCGAACCAGTATAAAATTCGGTGTGTTCTTTCCTTTTACTTGCTTTACTTTACTATTTGCATTTGTTATATGTTCTGCAATCATTCTGTGTTAGAATTCTGTTTAGATTTGTGTTGAAAGTTTTAATTTAGTCATATAGTTCATATATTCTTTAAAACACTATTCACCCCCCTCTAGTGTTATTTCTGCCTTAAGATCTTTAATCCGCATCCCTAACAGTTCTCATATTGGTGATATTCTGATTTGGTAAGCCAAATACAAAATAAATATCCAGTATGACCTGAAAAACTGTTTCTCTGTCTTTGTGTATCTACCTTTGTTGTTTTCGTGCCTGCAAATTTCGGGCACGAAATTTCTTTAAGGGGGAATCTGTAACGATCCCGGATTTTTACTAAGTTTAAATTGATAATTATTTAATTTTTGAATAAAATTCATGAAATTAATTGGTAATTAATATAAGATGCTGAATTAATTGAGAATTAACCTGAATATTTGAAAATAAATATGTATATAAAATAATTTTTCAAACGATGTTTAAAGTTAAATTCTATGTTTTATAATACAAAATATGTGTGATTTTTTTATCAGAGTATAATTAAGTTTTAAAAACAATTTCTTTTGAAAGTTAATATATATATATATATATATATATGAATGCAAAATGTAAATTAAATAAGGAAGTAAAATAAATATTTGAGTTAGAAATAAATATTTAAATTAGAAATAGAAATAGATATATATAACAAGTGATTTCACTAGAATAAATTATAACAACATTTTAAAATAGAAATTGGTTTATATTATAAAGTAATCAGACAAAATAATTATGTACAAACAAATGAAGTGTTTATATAAAAAGTAAAACAAGACAATGTTATCTATTCAAGTTGAACAAATATATGCAGATAAGGGTATACTTGAGATAATAAAGGCGGCGTAGATAAGAAGATAAAATAAAAGGAAGTATGCAAGATGACAAAACAAATAAAAAGATCTAAGTACCTATGTACAAATAAATAAAAGGAACAAGCATGAGCTTGTAAAACAAGGCAACAACAATTAATGCTTGGATCTTTAGCCACCAAAGTAAGATTTTCAGCCTCCATTTGAAGAAGAAAAAAAATCTCTGATCTATGTTGTACAAAAATAAAATTATAATCACCTTGTACAACACTTTCTATATATCACCTTCCTCACTTCAGTTCTTTCTTTCAAGCTGAGCTGATCTAAAGTACATATTATTTCAAAACTCAAACAAAAAATTCAATTTAAACATCAAACAAATCAACTAGAAAGCTAGAGATAAAAGAAGAGATTTCCAGCTAAGCAATTTCAAAAGCCTGTTTCAAAGAAGCTCTGTTCTTTCTTCTAAATCACGGTGAGTAACGCTTTTAAATAACTTAAGTTTTAAACTTGTTGCCTGTTAATATTTGAATGCTTAAATATAGTTGTGTGAATATTTATATATTCATTTCTCTGGGTGTTTGTGAGATGAAATTTCTGTATATTGTATGCCCTGTAAGACATCCTGTTATAAATCTCAATTTCATATCTTACTTCAAAAATCAATTCTTCTTGATCTGTTTGTATCATGACCTAGGATCTAAACAAAAAGGTTTTGTTTGATTATAAAGAAAATTTTAAAAATTTTATTTAACTTAAATAAAGTAGATTCTGCTCTGGAACCTTAAGAACTGTATGAAAACTTGTGTTTTGTAAAAACTCCAATTTTATAATTCCTGGATTCAGAAAGATGAATCAAATATTCAACCAAAATTAGGATTTTTAAAACTGAAATAATACTTTTTTAATTAAGTATAGGATGTACATTTTTGTGTTGATGAATATTGGGGTTTTCGAGAATCATTGGTGAACCCAGTAATTTGAATGGCCGGGTTTGCGGCTGGAGATAGTAGAGTGACCGGTGTGTGGAAAAATTGACTTGGGGATGGTCTGAGCATGGTGGTGGCAGCGGTTGTCATTTTGATTTCCTAAACCTAGTTTGGACGTAGTTGAGAAATTTGCCTCATTTGTCGTCTACACTAGACCGAGCGCGACGTGGCTCTGGGTGATGGAAGAGGGGGAGTTGACGAAGTCATAGCCGGAGTTGTTGATCTCCTGGTGGTCGGAGCGGTGAAAACGAGGCGATGACAGGTTGGGAGGTGATGGGGTTCGCGTGTTCCAGGTTTCGTTTTCGAGCTCGATTTTAATTTCGAGAAGATGATGGGGATTTTGATGGTTGGAGGTTGAGGCCGTGGATAAACGTCAACTTGCTCGATGATGTGGGGTCGGCCGAAGGCAAGCAGCGGTGCCGTGCACGTGCACCATGCACTAGATTTCTGGTGATCTGGGTATTTAGTTTGTGTGCAGGGTGAACTCGGGTGTTTGTCTCGAGCAACTCGCGTTTCTACTCGAAGTAACTGGGTATTGGACTCGAAGCATTTCAGTGTGTTCTCGGGTTGATTGCTAGTTACAGGTTTTTACTGAAACCTGTTACATAGTTTTAAATTTAAAAAAAATTAAAATAAAAGCTCAGTTTAAATAAATAGCAGAGTTTAAATTGAAGTTAGATCGAATCTCGGTTTAAAAATAAGTAAAGTTTTAATTTAAATTGTGTTGACTACTATAAAATGTTTGAGTAGTTTGAATTTTAAAGTGAGGTTTCAAATGTAAGAGAAGTTTGAAATCAAAAGTTTAAATCTGAATTCAAATATAAAGTTGAATCTTAGGCTTTTAAAATAAAAGAAGTTCTTAAATTCAATTTGGTTTAAATAGTTTGAATGGTAAAGTGAAATTCTAAATTGATCTGAATCTTGAATGAAATTGGGTTTTTTTAAAGTCCTTTTAACTTCTAAAATAAAAAGGGTTTTGAAATTGTTTTAAACTTTGTTAAAGTTAATTTGTTTTCATTTTAAATCTTAAAATTTAAAAATGAAATTTAAAAGTGAAATATAAAGGTAAATTGTTTAACTGATTTGTTAATGATAACTTGATTCAGTAATAAGATAAAAAAATGTTTTTATCTTTAAAATAAATAAAGCTTAATGATTTGTAATGATTAAATTAATTGAAATGGATAATTAATGATTTGGATAAATTAATAATTAAGAGTTTAAAATTAGTTAATTAAGGTTTTAGCTAATTAATTTGGGATAAATAAATTGGTAATTAAGAACCATTAAAAAGATTTAAATTTTTAATCAATGATTAGTAATTAATTTATTAAGTAATTAAGAATTAATTAAATTACAATTGACACTTAATTAAGTAATTAATGATTAATTAATGAGTTATTAATGGTTAATCAATTCTAATTAGTAATGATTAATGCAAGTAGATTACTTTAGAAAAATAATTAAAGAATTTTTTTTATGAAGGTCATTAACTAAGACTATTTAAATAACTAATTAAGGCGATTGATTTTAATAATTAATCAGATTAATTAATTAATGATAATCATTTATGAAATTGTGTAAGTGTAATTACTTTATCGTAAGTAATTAAAGGATTAATTTTTTTTGAAATAATTAATTAAGGGGTTAACTAATTATGTAATTGGTTTAAAGGTTGATTTAATTAATATGATTAATTAAGGATAAGTTAATTAATTAAGATAATTGATTAATTAATTTATATCAAATGATTTGTAATAAATTAATCCGGATTGGATAATTAATTCATAAGTAATTAATTTAATTGGAGATAAATTGAATTAATTAGGATTAAACAATTAATTAATCCTGCTTTTAAATGAATATTGAATGCTTGACCTCACTCATGAATGATTATATTGTATGAGATGTCTTGAATTGATTGTCCTATCTGATCTGTGATAGTTTGTTCTGTGGATTGAGCTATTTATAATTTATTCATTTATTTGTAATACGTTTTTTTATTTTTATCTGTGACTCTGTGAGTGAATGATAAGCGTTATAGTTTATACCGCTTATCTATTATATTTCTGTGCTTTGATCTGTGATGATAATGTTGTTGCACTCTGTGCAGTTAATGCGCTCGGTAGATTTGAAGCGGTGGACGTGCAAAAAGTTATAGCGGGAATACAGCGATGATATAGCGGGATATATCGGATGGCTCTAAAATAATATATAAAACTTATACTTAATGTTTTTACAATTATATAAATGGTAATTAAATGAAAAATTATCATTCAATTAAATTATAATTAATACACAAATAATTTTAAACAAAAAATATGTGCGAATATACGTTAAATAAATGTAAAACTTTTATATAACATAATTGAATTTAGTAGAATATTATAGTATTTTCATTTTCGAAAATATATTAAAAATTAAATCAAATAAATTAGTTTCATAATTTTTATAATGTATAAATGCAATTTTTTAATTCGTTTTATTAAAGAAGATATAGCGGAAATAGCAAAATATAGCGGGAATAACAGGATATAGCGGAAATAGCCGGGATTAAAGCGGAAAGGCTGTATTTTGGGGCTATACGGAAAAATCGTAGCGGTAGAAATCCGCTATGAGTAATAGCGGGGTTATAGCGGGGTAATAGCAGGGCATTAATTATACAGGTTGCACTATTGTGTTAAACCCCTGGACCACACCATACACAAGATTTCACGAGGAAATCGATTGAGTCATAGATTTTTGAATAGACAATTTGAATTCAATGGTTTGGAAATAGAATCGGGTTAAATGTGAAAAGCATTTGAAAAAGGAGTTTCAAAGGTAAAATTTATTTTTGAATAACTTGATATTGCTTCGAAATTTAAATAATTTGATTTAAATTTGAATTCAATATTTGAAACTGAATTCTATAATTTGAATCTAAGGACTAAAGATGTTATACATGTTTATATGGATTAAACCATTTTAAAGGTATTAATTTGGGAATTTAAATTTAAATTCAAAGGCTTTAACTCGTGCAAATATAATTGGATTCTTCCGAAATGAAAACTAATTGTTTTCAAATAATAAAAGCTTTCACATAAGAAATGAATGTCCAAATTGGGTTAAAAGGATTTCTAGTCTAAAATGAAAATGGTTTTCGAAGTTATGAAAATGGTTTGAAAGCTATAAGTTAAATCTTTGATTTAAAAGATTTAACGAGTTAATCCAATTAAAATGGAAATTATTTTGAAATCCGTAAATGGATCTTGGTGAAACTGGATGAACTTTGTGAAATAAATATTTTTGTTCAATGATTTAAAATGATAATTTGTTTAACCATTTGGGAGAAAAGTTTTGGAATTTATAAGTTGTGACTTAATTGAAATCCCATATCCGTATGTTTTTAAATATTACGCTCATTATTCGGTTTAGCCGGCAGAGGACTTTGTGTCATATAACCCATTTCGAATAATGATACGTCGATACGGATAGTATTTGAAGACCGGTGGTGAAGATCGGATATTGCGAGAGCGATAGGATGACCCATCGATTGTCTTTGCACTGAGTCGCATCGGTATAGAGATTTCCCTAAGTGATGGGAAGTCCGATCGCGATTGTGAATACCCAGATTGCAAGGGCTTCTTCGAAAGTGCCTTCGGTTCTGTTCGAACCCGGAACAAACTTGTATGGGTGTATGTCTGACACTACACTTTGAGATATAAAGCAGATTTCTTTCAAATACATATCTGTTGGTGGCGGAGAATTTATTCTCTTAGCTTAACTCTCTTCTCTGAGATGTACGAACTCAGAGGCTATGTAGTTGAAGGTTATCAGCGATATACTCCCAATTTGGTGGTATGGCATGCTAAGTGCTGCTGTGTGTTGATGATCATTTGTTGATCAAAGCATGGCTTTCGTGTCATTGAGCCTCACAAACCGGTAATGGTCAAAACAGGAAAGGTGCGACAAGATTTTAGGGATAGCTCCCCTAGGGTGTGACCATTCCTTATGGAAAAGGGTAGTATCATGGTATGGAGCCCAGAACTTACTCATGTGGGAACTGTAGTATATTTTATTACTGTGTGATGTTGTTGGTGTAGAGGATCCTCGTATAAAGGTCCCAAAGGACCGGGGGTGGCATATCTGTAGGAATTACTCCCGGGCAGGGAGGAAACCGTCTTTGTGTTGGTAGAGAGACGGGTAGGTTCTCGGGGCGTCCCGCCAGTGGCGTTCCCATGTAGAAGTAGGAAGTTCCTTAGCCTGACCATTTGTTGGAAATCCAAACAAAATGATACGAGCCTTGTACGGTTTTAGTTGTAGAACCTGCCATTTAAAATGGTAGCTATGGCCGGCATAATATAATGGTACCTATGCTGGCTAGGTTTTATATTCTACTTTCGAAATGTTTTCCACTATGCACTAATAATAATATAAAAAGAAGGATTTTGCGTAGGAAGCATGTTTGACTATCATAAGGAGAAATCTCCCCTATGTGTGCGATTGCATTGTGTGTGTGCCGAGAGGCCTTATGGTAGTTTCATTTTCAAAAAGCATTGCGGTTTTAAATTCCTTTGTTGCTTGTTTTAATGATAAAAGATAAAACTGTTTTGTTGCTCACACCAGTCCCATGACTGACCTGGTGTTTATTATTCCTTCCTAAACTCTGGGTGCCAACTATTTTTCCACACAGGCAGTCCAGAGTTGGGTTTTTTTAGATAGTCGGGTTTAGCAGATTTTCTAGAGCTAGTTCAGTCTTTGGATATGGACTGCACTTGCTTATCTTTGTGCATCGGTTTTGTTGGTTCGAGCTAGCTTGGATTGGAGCATTGGATTTGGGGATGCATTCTTCTGAAGATATTCTTTCCGCTGTTGGTGTTATCTATTTTCTTTCCGCTGTGTCTTATATCTCTTATAGTATTGATATCTATTGTATCATCATTGTATCTGAAAATTGTATCAATCTTATATATGTTGATATTTATTTCTTTACGCTGTGTTGTACTTAATGGTGTTATAAGCTCCGGCGAACCAGATTCGGTGTTTGGATCTGCGGCATTGGAATATGAGTGTCGTATTCGGTGCCGAATTTCGAAGGTCGAGTCAGGATCGTTTCATAGGGTCCACGTATATACTTCAATAGAACATCGCCGCCATCCTACTTCATTCTGAAATCTCCACCGCGTACACGGTTGTTAAAGTGGTTTCGGAGTTGGCGGAGAGTATGACAACTTCCGATCCCGGACACTTTAACGACCAAATGTTATTATTACCCATGGATATTTATTTCAAACATTTCTATTCCAAAACCGTTTAAAACCAAATACCATTACTTTCCAAAATAATATCCATTTCAAAACTAAATACTATATTATTTCATTTCAAAACCAAACCAATATATGATTTAAATAAAACAAACATTTCCAAATCACGGAATATTTCCTTCAATCTATTTAACTTGAAATATTCCTTTAAATTATCTTAAACCAAACCACTTTAGAAAGTCATATTCTTAAATCTTTAATTTCAATAAGTTTCGAATTAAATGATATAAAGACAATTCTTAATTAAATAAAATTTTCAATAAATTCATTTTCAAAATGATATTACTTTCAAGTTATAACAACTCTGAAACCAAACACCTTGAAACCATAATACTTTGAAATCCTAACTATTTAGAAATGTTATCATTTGGAATTCATACTGCTTAAAATCACAATTCTTTTGAAATGTAACCTTAAGGAATCATAGCATTTTTGGAATGTAATACTTTCAACTTTAACATATTATACAATTAAAGAATTTATATACTTACAAATTTTAACATGGTCATTTTATCATAGCCTTATAGTTAAATAAACTTTGTCACTGTAATATCCAATTTAAAGCTGAAATTCTTATGTTAAGTTAGAAGTACATTATTAACTTACATTTATTATTACAATAAAGAAACTTTATTATTTTAATCATTTAAAATATGCCAATTACATTAATTAAAACTTACCTATCAAATGTACATTATCAACTTACATTTTATTATTACGGTAAAGAACATTTATCATTTTAATCAATTTAAAATACACCATTACATTAATTAAAACCTACATGTCAAATGTATTCTTTAACTTGCATTTATCACAATAAAGAGCATTTATCATTTTAATCAATATTGTACTAATTAAAACATACATTATCAAATGTACTTTTTAATTTACATTTTTATTACAATAAAGAGCATTTATTATTTTAATCAATATTACGCTAATTAAAACTTACATTACCAAATGTACGTTTTAATTTACATCTCTATTACAGTAAAGAGCATTTATTATTCTAATCAATATTACGTATATTAAAACTTTACATGTTTCTTTCATTAATTAAAGCTTTACATGTTTCTGATATTAGTTAGAACTTTACACGTTTATTTCATTAAATAAAACTTTACATGTTTCTTTCGTTTTTGTTACTACATTAAAGAACATTTATTATATTAATCAATTAAAATATTTATTAAACTTACTCTCACATGTATGTTTTATCTTACATCTTTCCGTTTTGAAGTCATAGCTATTTATCTTACAAAACATAACATTTCACAAAAGAATATTTTATCATAGTTAATATAGCAATCAAATTTTCTTCATAGATATTCATTAAGACATCAATTAACTATGATTTTCTACTTAAATAAATTTTATTGCAAAATGTCCAATTAAAACTGTATTCCATTTTACTAGTTCAAAATACATTATTTATTATGCAAAAATGTCAATTTCATGAAGTAAATTTCATAACAATTTCTAGGTTAGATGTACAACTTGCATATTAGGTGAAACTCAATTAGTAAATTATTATCACAATAAAGATCTTTGAATTACCATTTAAAACCAATTAAAGATTCTAGTTAAGTTAGATTTACATCCTTCCCCCCTTAAAATAATTTTGTCCCAAAATTACTAGTTAAGAAGAATGATCCTTAACCCATTAATCATTTTCCAAAAACCAAACAGTTTCAACTTTCCAAAACAAATCTTTTTATTAGAGACCCATTATAATTTCAACTAACTTTCAAACCTTAACCATAAGTTACAAACAACATTGTTTTCTTAACAATTCAAATTTAAATTCAAATTTTACATTTTCAAAATTTCTCAAAATTTTTCTAACTCCCTAAATTTTCGAAAAAATTCGCCAACATCTCCCTTGCGCGATTAGCTCAGTACAACTACAAAATGGAAAAATGGGCCCACGGATTCAAAACAAAACAAAAGGCCAAGCGGCTGGACAAGAAAATCATCAAATTTCATACTGAAATTCAAATACATACCTTTTTGTCGAGCAATTCAATTTTATCTTCGAAATCAAAATCCCATTTCCATTTCCTTTATATCACCTGTATATTCTACTAGCCATAATATCCAATTACAACATTCAATAATATTTTGTACATTTCATTATAAAAGTTGGAATACTTACTTCTTATACCATTTTTACTTCACTATTGAAGTTATATATCCATTTTCATTGAATCTTACATTTTTAATTTCATTTGAATTCAATTTACACTTTCAATTCCATTTCAATTTACCTTCTAAAAATTGAATTTTATCAATTATCCTTCATGCACAAATGATTAATATCAGTATTTTAAATTAGTTTCATTTACTAATTCATTACAAATTCCAATTCATTTTATCTCAAACCAATTTTTCCCCCTTTATTATCTTCAGTTCACATTGAACTAATTTTACAACTTTATTTTATTTCACACAATTCAAATTGGTTTTCAATGTTCAGTTTCAGTTCCAGTTTTATTCATTTGTTCATTCCTAAAAATTTATTTTCAATTCACCATTTTGGTTTATAACCACTTATATTTAAACTGGATTTCAAATTCCATATGAATTTAATTTACCTTTCATTTACAATTATTGAATTCAATTCATTCCAAACCATATCTATTTGGTTATTCCTTTAATAAATTTCACTTACTAATTTTATTTTAATACTTTGCTTTGCAAATCAAATTCAATTCCAATTCCAGTTCTATTTGCTTACAAATTTGAAATGAATTAGAACATTCAATTTCAATTTCCTTTAATCGTTCACAATTTTATTTTCTACCTTAATAAATTTCATTCCAATTATTTAGTCTATAAGACGTTTCAAATTTACCTTTATTCAAATTAACTCAAGTTAATTTCAGTTTAATTCTGAATTACTAAGTTTTCAAACTTGTTTATTATTCCATAACAATTTTTTATCAGATTCTAGAGTCTTTCCAACATTTCAAAATCATTTTTCTTGAAAGCAGTTCAAAATATCTTTTGAATTTCTCAAAACCAAATCCAGCTTTTCAAGAATTTCCATTTAAAATCATTTGGCAGCAATTCCTCTCTTGGAAACCCAAAAATGAACACCGATGATGTCGCGATCATCATCAGAGTTATTTTCCAGCGACCGAAAAGAGTTTGGTACTTTTATCCCTTTAAAACATTTTTCCAAATCTTTAAAAATCATTTTCAAACACAAAAAGGATTTAAACTTTTCACCAAAATTTCAAAATTTTCTAATCCTTTCAATTCTTTTCAAAACATTTCTTTGGAATTCTCTTTCAAACTTATAAATCACATTTACATTTACAATTCCCATTTATATATGGATTTTATTTTCTTAGCTTTAAGTTATGATCTCAATTTCTGATTTATAATAATGATAATAATTTAATATTATAACTTTCTAACAAACAAGCAACCATATAATATAATGATTTACAAAAAATGATTACTTTTCTATACAAAAATTGTTTGGGTAAAATTATTTCATTTACCCTTTTTAAAATAATACCGTGTCGAATTGTTCTGTATGAGCGTTTATAGATCCCTATCGATAGAGTTGTACGGACTATACCGACCAGAATCCATATACCACTCAACAAACCAATCATCACAATATAAAACAAATTTTTTTATATTCGCTAACAAACACGCGTTCATATCTATTATTACACCTAAACTCATTCTAGAGTACTACTGATTCTATCTCTAATGAATAACACCCATCAAAGCCAAGTTTGTCACTTAATCAAATGCTATGATACCACATTTGTAACAACCCGATTTCACGGCTTTCGAAAGTCGACATTAATACGTCAACTGTATCAAATGCCGCACAATCGAATGCCGAAAAACCGAACCGCTAGGGCTAAAGAAGAAGAAGATAGAAGAAGAACAGAAACAATAAATAGAATCTCACATTTCGCAGCGGAACAATATACAACAGATAAATGAACATCTTTAAAGCAAAACACTATATCAGTTTATACATACATTATCAGTGTGTACATCAACACAACAGCGGAAAGAAAATATTACATATACTAACGATACGCCTCGCCATCCAACTCTCTCCTGATCTCCACAACATCTCTTTTCTGACTTCGCTCCAGAATAACTGATAACCTGACTCTAGGCTGTCCGTGTGGAAATAGGTGGGCACCCAGTGTTTAGAAAGGGAAAAATAAACTCCATGTCAGTCATAGGACTGCCTTGAGATTTTAAAAACAGTCATTTTTACAAAGAAAGGAAAAGAAATCCGCTATGCGTTTGGAAAATCAAACTACCATAAGGCCTCCCGGCACACACACAATGCAATCGTAGACTTGGAGGAGATTTTTCCTTATGATAGTCAAACATGCTTGATACGCAAAATTCTTTTTAATATTATCATTAGTGCATAGTGGAAAACATTTGCAAGTACAATATTAATCTTAGCCATCATACGTTCCATTATACTATGCCCACTATAGCTACCATGTTAAATGGCAGGTTCTACAACTAAAACCGTACAAGGCACATTTGATGATTGGATTTCCAACAAATGGTCAAGCTAAGGAACTTCCCATGCCACATGGGTATGCCTCTGGATGGATGCCCCGAGATCCTAACCGGATCTCTGCCTACACAAGGCTGGGTTACCTCTGCAACTAGGTAAATACTGCACAAGTATGCCATCCCCCGGTCGTTTGCGACCTTTTTCCGAGGATCCTCAACCACAAAGTATAAGAAATTTGCAGCATCAACATAGTTAAAATATTTGTGCTCCATACCATGATACTACCCTTTTCCAGAAGTAAATGACATACCCTCAAGGGCCGCTACCCCCAAATAACCTTGTCACGTCTTTCCTGTTTCGACCATTTTCGGGTTGTGAGGTCTGACGAAGTCTTGTCCACAAAGCTACACTTTTCACAAAGTCATGCTTCGATCAACAAATGATTAGCAGCACTTCGCATGCCACGTTACCAATCTGAGAATATATCACTAGTAACCATCAACTACATAACAACTGAGCTCGTATGTCTCAGAGAAGGGTGTTAAGCTAGGAGAATAAATTCTCTGCCACCAATAGAAATGTATTTGATAGAAACCAGCTTTACATCTTAAAGTGTAATGTCAGACATGCATCCATACAAGTCCGTTCCAGGATCTAATGGAACCGAAGGCACTTCAAAGAAGCCTTTGCAAATCCAGATATTCACTAAGCACGTCCGGAATCCCCATCACAAAGGGTGATAAAATCTCTATACCGGAGCAACCCGGTGTAGAGACATTCGACAGTTAATCCTTTCGTTTTCGAAAATACCCAGTCTTCTAAACCATCTTCAAATGCAATCACATTTCGTCGTGTCATTATTCGGAATGGGTTTTATGACACAAAATCCTCTCCCGGCTAATCTGAATAACGAGCGCTTATGTTTTAAAAATAAGTTTTCAATCAGATTTCAAACAAATCACAACAAATTTCCACATTGATCTTTTAAATAAAAGATCCATCACAATCACAAAGGTTCGATGTGGTTTTCGAATATCCATTTGGAATCCGACCCCCAGTCGCATCGAAATTCAAATGCCATTTAAAGGCCAATATTGACAGTCGGTTATTCAAATATCAATCAACATTCACAAAAATCACCGGATTTCAAATAATTTTTCCCAATTATTATTTTCTTAATATCTTCGCAAGATATACTTCTAATAATTCAACCATTTGAAAACAAATTTCAAGTCACTTTCCATATTTCAATCCTTTGAAAACAAATTTCAAATCATTTTTCACACTTCAATCCCTTGAAAACAAATTTCAATCACCTTCCTCACGTGGAATAAATTTTCAGATATTTATTTAATTCCATTGAAAATTGCCAGGTTCAAATATTTAAAAATCATTCAAAACACATATCCAAAATATTCTGGGAGTCATTTAAAATAAAACTACCTTTACTTAAACATTAGTTATGAAAATATTATACTAATTATCACAAATATAAGACTTCAAGTCCAAACTAATTTTAATTTAGATAGAGTATAAATATTTAAATAACTATTTTCTAAATCAAATGTCAATTTAATCTTTAAAATAATCCCTTCTATACATAATTGAATAAATCTTTACTTTAAAGATTTAAAACAATTGCCAAAAATAATTTCTCCAACAATATTCTTTTAAAACCAAATCTATAACTTTTAATTTTATTTCAAAAGCAAATTTAAAAATATACTCAGCTTTCCAGGAAAGTACACATTCCATTCTAAAATGGTTCATTCAAATCAATTAATAAATCTTTCTGGATTTATTTTAAATTTACGTTCCAAATCTGTAAATTCCTTTCCACACTTTTAAAAATAAAACAATGTTTATTTTTAAAATAAATTTCCCTTTCTTTTATAAAATTCCCATTGTGAATTTAAATTTTCAAATATCCACAGATATACGATTTTCAAATCGATTCCCAAACATTCACTTTCAACACTAAATCAATTTTCAAATTGATTTCCAAATTTATTTCAAATACCAAATCAATTCCCAAATTGATTTTTCCAAACATTTACTTCAAAACAACAAATCGATTTTCAGAATCGATTTCCCAAAATTTATTTGTAAACACCAAATCAATTTTAGATCACTTTCCCAATTTTTTTACCAAATCAATATCAAATTGATTTTCCAATTTATTTTCAAAACACCAAATAAAATTTCAAATTGATTCTCAAATTTATTTCAAACATCAAATTTATCATCTTTTGAAACAAATTCCTTCTTTTATATTTATTCAATTTTCTAAAATTAATTAACTTTAAATTTTCTACATAACGTCAAAAATCCAATTTTTATCTACTTCTGGTATCCTATGATACTAGAATATATTCGGCTAAATTTTAGCCTTCAATGATTTCACTCACAATATAATCACACACAGATTATAAATAATCAACACACAACATTGAAACAAATTCAATATTTGAGGAATCCAGTTGGATCCCTCCAACTTGTTTCCTTGCATCCACAGACGTTTGCACAACAGTTAACTAACAATTCCACTTCGAGGTGGAATATCGTGGTAAATGGGATTTACAAAATATCATCCGCTATATAATGCGGGAAATCAATCACCATATATACATATATAATACCAATTCCACTTCGAGGTGGAATATCATGGTATATGGGTTTAATATAATATCTTCCGCTATTATGCGGCGCATGGGTCTAAATCAATACAACTGATAATAGTTTATCATCCAAGAACACAATCAACCATTTTAAAATTAAACTATCACAATTTAACAATCAATCAATAACTGAAATTTTCAATTATTAAAATTTGAGTGAGAAGATCTCACCTTTGCTTTGCATGCAATCCATTTTCATTCCAGATTGTTTTCTTCATTGTATTTGACCTTGTGTAGACAATTTTATATTAATATTCGAAATAAATTGAACAATTCAATTTTCCATTTTATGAATTTAATTAACTAATGATTTATTTAAAATAACTTTATTTAAACAAATTTCCTAGATTTTCTTCCCTTTTCCAAAATCATGTCAACAACTGTTTAAATCTAATTTGTATAAACTTTCAAATACTTTATTTCATTTTTAAATCTTCCTTTCAAAATTCTATTCCTTTATATATACAAATTTACTGGTTAAATTAAAATAGGAAGATATATTTACATTACCATTTTAAAAAAAAAGCTATCTTTCAAAATTTAACTATGTGTGTGTGTGTGTATATATATATAATTTGAATATAACAGTAATTTAATTACTGTAAAAAAGCTTTTCCTACTTGTTTTAACTGCATATATTTTATTTTCAAGTATATATATGTATATTTATTCGAATTAAATTCAAATGAATCAGTTATACCTTACTGATTGGCATTCAAACCCTCCCTTAACGTGTACGTGACGAACCGGAGTCTGCACCTGCTTGCTTCGATTTCGACCAAAAGAGCAGCCTCAATCTTCAACGAGCTAGCGCCGCCATCACATCTGAGTTCGATCCAAGTCTCCCCTCATCTCACGAATCCCACGGCAGAACTCTAATTCCATCGTGCACGTGTCCTGCCGCAGCTTCCAACCCAACTCGTGAAACATCCCTAAGTCTCGACTTCGACCACGGCAACCGAGAACCAGCGCTTGCTCTACACTGATTAGATATGCCACGTCGAAACCCCATTCCCCTTCTAATGATTCGCCGACATCCCAATCGCATTTCGACCCACCACTTCTGTAACTATCGTGGCCGGCCTTCGCTCGCGTTGCCGTGACCCAAGTCGACTCGAACAACTGCTCGACCCCTTGCGAAAACAGCTGCGATCGATTGCTTGATTTTTGAATCGGCCGGCTCCTCAATTTAGGGATTGGAAGTCGCGACCATTTAAACTGGATTTTGATTTTAAACTCAAATTTAAAGCAGCAGCCATTTATATTTTCTTCGATTGTGTTTTTCTGAAATAAATACATTTCCCCCTTTCCTTTTCCTTTAATTTATTTCATCTGTTTTTTTTATTTGAACAAGATTAAAGAAAATTACCTAACGCGTGTTAAAATTGTGCAGACAAAAGGGAACACATGCCTTAAGTTCTACACGTGTACGCAAAGTGTGCGACACAATCTTTTAAGGCAATAAGATTATTTATATTCAAATTTAAATTTAAATTTGAATCATCTCGATATCCGTAACCCATAATATCGATCTCCAATCGAGGCGTACCGCTAGGCGTTTATAATGTTATATGCCCAATCCGAATGCAATGGAAGAGGTTTCAAGTCCAAATTTGATCGCTTGGAGAAGGTAGCTTTTTGAACCCAGTTATTAAATTTAATTTCGATAAAAATTTCAGCGCGTTTGCTCATTATACGGTAAACGATCACTCCAAACATTACGAAAATTGTAATCTGATAATAATACAATATTACAGATCCAATGGAACTGATTTTGTCAAATTCCGAGACTGTGCCTCAGAAGATTATTTGTAAATATCGATTTAAACAATAAATTTTTAAAACAGAACAAAGAATTTTCAAATTCAATTCTGAAGCATCTATTACCTTCAGTATTATCAATATAAATTTTCTAAGCCTTGAAAATATTTTTAATCAGCTTAAAACCGAAGATTCAAATTTTTATCCAACTTCAATAGACTAAATTCAATAATTAAATTGCCAAATTCATTTTGTTATTTTGAAATTCAAGTAAAAAATTAACTACCAAATATTAAAATTTAAATCAAATATTCAATTTCAAATGTTCAAAATTCTGGGTCATCACATCCTTCCCCTTAAAGGATTTCGTCGTGAAATTACTAGTTAAGAAGAATGATCCTTAACCCATTTATCATTTTCTCAAAACCAAACAGTTTCAACTTTCAAAAACAAACCTTTTTATTAGAGACCCATTATCATTTCAACTAACTTTCCTCCTCAATCATAAGTTCGAAACAACATTGTTTTCTTAACAATTCTAATTTAAATTTAAATTCAAATTTTAAATTTTCAAAATTCCTCAAAAAATTTCTAACTTCCTAAATTTTCGAAAAAATTCGCCAACATCTCCTTTTCGCGACTAGCTCCGTATGACTACAAATGGCAAACGGGCCCTCGGATTCAAAAGAAAAGAAAACGCCAAGCGGCCGGACAAGAAAATCATCAAATTTCATACAGAAATTAAAATATATACCTTTTTGTCTAGCAATTCAATTTTATCTTCGAAATCAAAATCCCTATTCCATTTCCTTTATATCACCTGTATATTCTACTAGCCATAATATCCAATTACAACATTCAGTTATCATTTTGCACATTTCATTATAAAAGTCTGAATACTTACTTCTTATACCATTTTTACTTCACTATTGAAGTTATATATCCATTTTCATTCAATCTTAAATATTTAATTTCATTTGAATTTAATTTACAATTTCAATTCTATTTCAATTTACCTTATGAATATTGAATTTTATCAGTTATCTTTCATGCACAACTGGTTCATATCACTCTTTTAAATTAGTTTCATTTACTAATTCATTACAAAGTCCAATTCATTTTATCTCAAACAAACTTTTTTCCACCTTTATTATCTTTAGTTCACTTTGAACAAATTTTACATCTTCATTTTATTTCACACAATTCAAATTGGTTTTCAATGTTCAGTTTCAATTCCAGTTTTATTCTTTTGTTCGTTGCCAAAAATTTATTTTCAATTCACCATTTTGGTTTATAACCACTTATATTTAAACTGGATTTCAATTTCAATATGAATTCAATTTACCTTTCATTTAGAATTATTGAATTCAATTCATTTCAAACCATATCTATTTGGTCATTCCTTTAATAAATTTCACTTACTAATTTTATTTTAATACTTTGCTTTGCAAATCAAATTCAATTCCAATTCCAGTTCTATTTTCTTACAAATTCGACATGAATTTCAACATTCAATTTCAATTTCCTTTAATCGTTCACAATATTATTTTCTACCTTAATAAATTTCATTCCAATTATTTAGTGTATAAGACTTTTCAAATTTACCTTTATTCAAATTAACCCAAGTGAATTTTAGTTTAGTTCTGAATTTCTAAATTTCCAAACTTGTTTTTTATTCCATAACTATTTTTTATTATATTCCAGAGTCTTTCCAACATTTCAAAATCATTTTTCTGAAATCAGTTCAAAATATCTTTTGAATTTCTCAAAACCAAACCCAGCTTTTCAACAATTTCCATTTAAAATCATTTAGCAGCAATTCCTCTCTTGAAAACCCGAAAATGAACGCCGATGATGTCGCAATCATCATCCGAATTATTTTCCATCAACCGAATAGAGTTTAGTGCTTTTATCCCTTTAAAACATTTTTCCAAATCTTTAAAAATCATTTTCAAACTCAAAAATAATTTAAACTTCTCACCAAAATTTCGAAATTTTCAAATCCTTTCAATTCATTTCAAAATATTTCTCTTGAATTCTCTTTCAAATTTATAAATCACATTTACATTTATAATTCCCATTTGTATATGGATTATTTTCTTAGCTTTAAGTTATGATCTCAATTTCTGATTTAATAATGATAATAATTTAATATTATCACTTTCTAACGAACAAGCAACCATATACTATAATAATTTATGGAAAATGATTTCTTTTCTATACAAAAATAGTTTGGGTAAAATTATTTCATTTGCCCTATTTTAAAATAATAGTGTGTCAAATTGTTCTGTATAAGTGTTTAGAGATCCCTATCGATAGAGTTGTACGGACTATACCGACCATAATCCATATACCACTCAACAAACCAATTATCACAATATAAAACAATTTTTTTATATTCACTAACAAATACGCGATCATATCTATTATTAAACTCAAACTCATTCTAGAGTACTACTGTCTCTATCTCTAATGAGTAACACCCACCAGAGCCAAGGTTGTCGCTTAACCAAATGCTCTGACACCGCGTTTGTAACGACCCGATTTTACGACTTTCGAAAGTCGACATTAATACGTCCACTATATCAAATGCCGCACAATGGAATGCCGGAAAACCAAACCGCTAGGGCTAAAGAAGAAGAAGATAGAAGAAGAACGGAAATAATAAACAGACTCACATTTCGCAGCGGAACAATATACAATAGATAAATGAATATCTTTAAAGCAAAACACTATATTAGTTTATACATACATTATCAGAGTGTACATCAACACAACAGCGGAAAGAAAATATTACACATACTAACGATACGCCTCGCCATCCAGCTTGCTCCTGATCTCCACAACATCTCTTTTCTGACTTCGCTCCAGTATAACTGATAACCTGATTCTAGGTTGCCCGTGTGGAAATAGGTGGGCACCCTGAGTTTAGAAAGGGAACAATAAATTCTAGGTCGGTCATGGGACTGGTGTGAGATCTTAAAAACAGTTATTTTTACAAAGAAAAGGATAAGAAATCCGCTATGCGTTTGAAAAATGAAACTACCATTAGGCCTCCCGGCACACACACAATGCAATCGCAGACTTGGGGGAGATTTCTCCTTATGATAGTCAAACATGCTTGATACGCATAATTCTTTTTAATGTTATCATTAGTGCATAGTGGAAATCATTAGCAAGATAATATTAATCTTAGCCAGCATACGTACCATTAGGGTATGCCTACTATAGCTACCATGTTAAATGGCAGGTTCTACAACTAAAACCGTACAAGGCGCATATTGATGATTGGATTTCCAACAAATGGTCTGGCTAAGGAACTTTCTGTGCCACATGGGTACGCCTCTGGATGGACGCCCCGAAACTTAACCGGATCTCTGCCACCACAAGGCCGGGTTACCTCTGTAACTAGGTAACTACTACACGAGTATGCCTTCCCCCGGTCGTTTGCGACCTTTATCCGAGGATCCTCAACCATAAAGCAACAACCACAAAGTATAATAAATTTACAGCATCAACATAGGTAAAATATCTAGGCTCCATACCATAATACTACCCATTTCCAAAAGGAAATGACATACCCTCAAGGGACGCTACCCCCAAATAACCTTGCCGCATCTTTCCGTTTTCGACCATTTCTGGGTTGTGATGTCCCACAAAGTCTCGTCCACAAAGCTACACTTTTCACAAAGTCATGCTTCGATCAACAACACTTCGCATGCCACGTTACCAATCTTGGAATATGTCACTAGTAACCATCAACTACATAACCTCTGAGCTCATACGTCTCAGAGAAGGGTGTTAATCTAAGAGAATAAATTCTCTGTCACCAACAGAAATGTATTTGCTAGAAACCAGCTTTACATCTCAAAGTGTCACATCAAACACACATCCATACAAGTCCGTTCCGCGATCGAATGGAACCGAAGGCATTTCAAAGAAGCACTTGCAAATTCGGATATTCACTAATCATGTCCGGAATGCCCATCACAAAGGGTGATAAAATCTCTATACAGGAGCAACCCGGTGTAGAGACATTCGACAGGTAATCCTTTCGTTTTCAAAAATACTCGGTCTTCAACACCGTCTTCAAAAGCAATCACATTTCATCGTATCATTATTCGGAATGGGTTTTATGACACAAAGCCCTGTAACAACCCGCATATTTATCGAGTTTGTATTTAAATATTTTATTTAAATATTAACTCGTTAATCGGATTTTGGTCCGAAAAGCTACTTTTTGCAAACGGTCAAATTAGGACTCGAGACCACTTCCATTGAGTTCGAAATGTCGTTTACAATTTTTTTAAGTATAAACATCGATAGGTTTGGAGTTAGTGAAATTTCACTAACTTTTCCCGCTTTGGACTTTGGGTTAGTTTAGCTAATTAAGCCCAAGTTCCAACCCCCTTCTCCTCACTCTTCATAAATTTCCTAACTAACTCAAGCTTGGGCATTAATGGTGAAAAGAATGGGAAATTAAAACTCCAAGCACAAATTCAATTGCAAATCCAACATTCAACTCCAAATTCAAGTAGAAGATATTGGATTCAAGCTTTGGATTGCTTCTCCTTGCTTTCAAGCTTCATCTTCATAAACTTTAGTGCAAAGGTGAGATTTTTATCTCACAAATCTAGTTTATATTTATCTTGGACTGTTGGGAATGATTCCCTATCATGTTTGCACGCACATTTGCATTTGGTTTGGATTGGATTGGCGAAAAACTCCACTTTTTAGTGTTTTTGGTGAAAAACTGCCCCTAGGTCGTTCTGCCTTTGTTAGGTCATTCTGTGTGAAAAGTCGCACTGGAGTTAGGTCGTTTCCGACCTTAAAATGGCCTATACCTTTAGGTCGCTCGGAGTTATCTCATTAGGTCGTAGGTCGTATGGACCTTAGGTCGTAGGTCGTTCTGGCCATTTCTAACGTCTTCGGAGTTAAGTCGTATGACCTTAGGTCGTAGGTCGTATGGACCTTAGGTCGTAGGTCGTTCTGGCCATTTCTAACGTCTTCGGAGTTAGGTCGTATGACCTTAGGTCGTAGGTCGTATGGACCTTAGGTCGCTAGGTCGTATGACCTTAGGTCGCTAGGTCGCATGACCTTTATATTTTTAGGTCGCGCCTCTTTTAGGTCGCGTCTCTTTTAGGTCGCGTCTCCTTTAGGTCGCGCCTAATTTAGGTCGCGTCTCCTTTAGGTCGCGCCTCTTTTAGGTCGCGTCTCCTTTAGGTCGCGCCTCTTTTAGGTCGCGTCTCCTTTAGGTCGCTCTCCACTGGAACCCTCAAGTCGTTTGGCCTTAGGTCGTTGCACCGTTAGGTCGCTCAACCGTTTATATCGTTAGGTCGCAAACCCACTTAGGTCGCTTAACCTGTTTTCCCTCTAGGTCGCGTGGCCTTTAGACCCTTAGGTCGCGAGCAGTTAGGTCGTTAGACCTAGGTTGCCTTTTCTCCGTTAGGTCGTGAACCTTGTTAGGTCGCTCATCCTTAGCCCGCGAACTTTCTTAGGTCGCGTACCTTTAGGTCGCGTGTCCCCTCTACCTCGTTAGGTCGCAAAGAACATTAGGTCGCTCGACCTCCTTACCCACCAGGTCGCGCACTTAATTAGGTCGCTCATCCATTGTGTTAGGTCGCGTGAACCTCTTAGGTCGTTAGACCTCATTTTGTCTTCACTAAGTCATACCGTTTTGGACGGGGCGCTGCCCCGCACCCCGCCGGGGGCGCTTCCCCCTGGACCCCCGCGACCTGACCGGGCAGGTCGAACCCTGTAAGCGGTGGCGTTGCCCCCACACCCCCACCTTGGGGGGGTTGCCACCCCCCCTGGACCCCCCCTCCGTAGGGGATCTTATCTGAAAAACATTGAGCTGATTTCCTTGGATTTTATTCACATCTCCGTATGCGATTTTTGGGACTGATTGTTTCTACAATTGCTTCTGTGTTTTGTCACTTTATAATATAAAGGTTTCAATACTAGTAGTAAATATCAAAACTCTTTTAACAAACAATTTCAACTCTATTTTTAATAACAAAGCTCTTTCCTTAAACCGTTTTCCAATCTATTAGTATATACAAGCCTTTACCTCACTCGGATGAGAAATCTAATTAAACGACTTAGTAAAACAAGTGGTATGAAACGCTTGCGTTCACTTCGTCGGTTAATTCTTGGACTTGTTCGATTGAACCTCTTGTGACAATTTCATTAGTGAAGATTTACAGTTTGTTCGTAAATATTTAAGTTAAGCAAGTGGTTATGGGACATGAAGCTAAACTTCTATATTTACTAGCTTAGTGTAATTGACACTTTTCGTTGATCTTGATGATCGCTTTATGAATTAGACTAGCAATTGCGCGACGTCTCTTTCATTGCAAGGTTAGACTAGACACCACTTGTGTGATTCCATTCACACATACCTTTCTGCTTTTTGGTTAGTCTTGACCTCAATCTGTGTGATTCCATTCACACGTGTGGGGTAGCTCCCCATGGTCTTCGGACCGTCATGTGATAGGCCTCTTTCCCTTTTTATGATTTCTGGATTTCTTGTGTTGATTTCTGGAATTTATCTCTTTGACTTGTCATGAGTACAAGTTTAGGGTATGATGCCCTCTTCGGATCTTTGAGAAGATTCTTGTGATATTGATTTATCTCTTATCGGTTGATCTCCTGTTGATCATTATTTGCATACTTATAGTAGTATGTCAGTATGGATATTTTATGTTTATGCCATATCTTTTATTTTATATCATGTCATCTGATATTTATAGCTAGACTGGTCCGTTTATTATTTTCTTATAAATAATACTCGGGTCAGACCGAGATGTTACAGGTGCTTCTGCTTGACTTCTTCCCAGGGATTCATCACTCTGACTTTTGGCTAACTGTTTAGATTAGCAGTTTTTGTTGTATACACTTGAGAGATAGACTCATAGTTGTATTCTTTTGTATAGCACGTGTTGCTATTCTTTTGTATTATCGTGGATCTTACTGACCACTACTCTGATGTACACTTTCATGTGTTAGTTATATATTCATATCTTCTTCCGCCTTTGTGATATGGATATCTGTGACTGATTTGTGATATGATTATTTCTATGTTTGTTTCCGAAGATTATTTATAGCCACCGTGTGATAAGCAATTACATGGATGGTCGCTCCTCAACAGCCTTATTCTCCGTGCTAGTTGACAGCACTACTCCGGAGTGTTCTTGGCTAGCGTGGGTATAGAGGTGGGGCGTCACAGCTTGGTATCAGAGCCAAACTTCGGAACAATATAGAATAACTTAACAAGGACATTGTCCTAAGTCCACCTTAGGAGTCGTGCTTCAGAATTTGGTTCGAGTCTTCGAACCAATTCATCCTGTTTTCTTTATGATTCCTTGTTTTATCAGCCAAGATTGCTTGATATTCATTCTGAGAATAATCTTTTCCTTCTTCTTCTTTTCTTTCTTAAAAAAGAAGAAGAGATGGTTAGTTCTGGCGGTCCTAGCGCTGGTCAATCCAGTAGTCCTTCTCTGGATGGCGTATTCATGTCTGCCTAACAACTTTTGGATCTTGCTCAGAATCAAAGGTTTATCTGTGCTTTGGATAAGGATCCCGAAATGGTTTTACCTCTGAAACTAGAAGTTCCTTTCGACCAACTTGTAGATATCATGCTACAAGAAAAAGAGGCTGATAGAGGGATTGATAGTGATATTGGGATTTCCAAGAAGAGGCGTATTAAATTCAAAAGCCCTCATCCCGATAAGAAGGTGAAGCAACCTATTTTTGGAGCAAAGACTCCAATCCTTAATTGTGGAAAATGCTACAACTGTGGTTCTAGGGACCACTATGCGAAGGAGTGTCCGGAACCACTCCTTTGTCGTTACTGCAAAGATTCCAGTCATCATATTTCTGTCTGCCCCATACTTCTAAGTAAGAAGAAGGTGGGACCAGAAACTTCGGTAGCCAAGCCATCTACCTCTAGTCGTAAATGATGCTACAATTGTGGTTCCTCAGACCATTATGTAACTAAGTGCCCGGAACCCCTCTATTTCCGTTATTGCAAGGGCTCGGGCCATTATTTGTCTACATGTCCCACACGACCTAGTAAGAGAGAAGGAAAGCTAAAAGCTTCTAACGAAACTTCTCTGGGTCAAGTTATTCCTTATTTAATCCTTGATTTCATTTGTTTGCGATTATCCGATTCGAGTTCTTTTTTATATGGGTTTCCCTCATCATTTTTATTTATCAGAAGAACTTGTTGATTCTCTTTATTTTTATATTTTGGGCTTGATGACTTCTTTGAGGATTGTGAATCCGAATCAGAGGATTCGCAACACTCAATTTGCTTATTATTGATGTCGAAATTATTACATGTGATTTTTCTTTCCGAACCGATTTGCGTATTGTGCATTGCTTAGGTTTCGGAATTGATTTGCGTGAAAGGATTGGCTTAATCACTTTGAAGCCCATATCCAATTGTTCCGAATGGACAATTCCTTTTTCGACATTTTCAATCTGTTAAGCAGATTCATATTTTTCCTTTGTGATTTCGATTTCAAATCGATGGCATCATTTTATTCTTTAAGCTCACATGTTGAATAAAGAGATATCTCTCTCATTCATATCGGTTAAGAATTCTCCGATATTTTTGAGTTGTCTTAGGATCATTACCTAAGCAACCTTTTAAGTGGTGTTAAGGTCTTTCTAGTTTGACCTTGCCACCGAATTTCAATCACTACGAGTTGCGGAAGTTAGCCTTCCACATACCGCGTTCCGCACTCATTATGATTTATATGAATGACATATTGTGTCATTCAGTTTATCCAGTTTATTTCATCCATTTTATAAATCAAGTATTCTATGGATATCTCAATAATTCCAATCTTGTATTTATTAATTTTGGACGAAAATAGAAATTTAAAATTTTACAAATCTTTTAAGAAGATATTTTAAATTCCTATAAAAAGGTAATTTTGTGTTGTATTGCCCATTTAGTGTTTTAAGATTTTTGGTCGATGCACTTGATCAACGCTATCGATAGGGTTTCCTAAACGCTTTGATGAGACAATCAGACACAATAAATTGACTTGTAAAATATAAATTTTTCTATAAAGGTAATTGTGATTTTTAAAGTTTTAGCTTTTTGGGAAAGAGGATAAAATTCCTTCTTCTCAATATTCTTATTCTTGTGATTCCCGAAGAGAACGTGCAATCACTTTTGCTTCTAAATCTTTAAGGCCGATCGAGACTAGGAATGCCACTTATGATCTGGTACTCGCGGCTATTGATTTTGCTTTCAATATTTGGCATTATCGTCTTTGGTGGAGAAATTTGTTCTCTACCTCAATTATAAATCATTGGGATATCTATTTCTCATAATTAAGTTGCGTCAACCATATTGGCTCGAATTTCTTGCATCTTATGATCTTGATGTTCTTTATACCCCCGGTAAGGATAATTTTGTCGCCGATGCTCTTAGCCGTAAACAACAAGCTGTTGTTTCTATGATGATATGCGAATGGAATGATCTCGAGGTTATATCTACTTGTGAGATTCGAGAGCGCGTATCCGATTTATGCTCATCACTTGTTTTATGTAGCCTTGAGGCTTATCCTTCTCTTTTAGACCGCATTCTTGAAGCTCAAGGGCTAGATTCTGAATTGGCTCTTCTTGGCAAAAATGTTAAGGATAAAATTGATATTGAAGGTTTGAAAGACTTTGATATTGCTTCTCGTGGCGGCATTCCAAAATTTGGTAGACTTATCGTACCAAATATTGGAGATCTTCGTAAAGGTATTTTAGAAGATTCCCATCGTTCTAAATTCACCATTCATCCCGGTAGTAGTAAAATGTACGCTGATATAAAGCGACTTTATTATTGGGAGGGAATGAAATCTGATATTGCTAACTTTGTTAAGTGTTGCATGACTTGCCAACTTGTCAAGGCCGAACATCAAAGGCCTGGTGGGTCATTGCAACCTTTAGAAATTCCAATTTGGAAGTAAGACCAAATCTCCATGGATTTTATAGATGTCTTTCCCCGTTCCCGTTCGGGTCATGATAACTTATGGGTTATAGTAGATAGACTTACTAAATCCGTCCATTTTATTCCCCGTTCGGATTAACCGAACCGTTCCTCTTTTGGCCCAAACTCTTTGTTAAAGGAGATGTTAAATTACATGGAGTTCCTACTTCTATCGATAGCGATAGTGATCCATTGTTTACTAGTGGATTTTGGAAGAGTCTTCAAAAAGCTTTAGGAACAAAGCTTAATTTTAGCACCGCTTATCACCCCCAGTCCGATGGACAAACCGAGCGTGTGAATCAAACTCTTGAAGATCTTCTTTGTGCTTGTGTGCTTGATTTTGGTGGAAGTTGGGAAGATCATATTTCACTTGTTGAATTTTTCCTATAATAATAGCTTCCAATCTAGTATTGGTATGCCACCTTTCGAGGCACTCTACGGAAGGCCATGCCGATCTCCTTCTTGTTGGCTTGAGGCCGGTGAGAAGCTGGTTTTAGGTCCAGACTTTATTCGTGATTCCACGGAAAAGATTGAACTTATTCGACATAGGATGAAAGAAGCCCAGAGTAGACAAAAATCCTATGCCGATAATCGAAGAAGGAAATTAGAATTTTCTGTTGGGGATCCTGTTTTTATTCGTGTTTCACCTATGAAGGGTGTTGTACGTTTCAGTCGATCGGGGAAGTTAGCGCCTCGAAATATTGGTCCATTTCCTATCACTGAACGTATTGGTTCCATGGCTTATCTCCTTGCATTGCCGGCTCAGTTTTCTGCCATGCATGATGTATTTCACGTTTCTCAATTACGGAAATGCCTTCGGGATTCCGATTCTATTTTTGAGCCTGCTGTTGTGGAAGAAATTGAAGTTTCGCCGCATTTAACTTATGAGCAGCATCCTATTCGAATTATCGCTTGTAAAGGTTCAACGGTCCACAAATCCTAAGGATTGCTCTTGGGAATCCAGAGAATTCATCGAGCGCACACATCCGGACTTGCTTACTCCTCCTCCTTAAGGTGAACTTCTTATTTCAAAATTCCTCTTGTGTTAATACGCTTTTATGGTTGTTACTTTTTATTTCCATCTTATATATATTGCGAGGACGCAATTTCTTTAAGGAGGGGAGTCTGTAACAACCCGCATATTTATCGAGTTTGTATTTAAATATTTTATTTAAATACTAACTCGTTAATCGGATTTTGGTCCGAAAAGCTACTTTTTGCAAACGGTCAAATTATGACTCGAGACCACTTCCATTGAGTTCGAAATGTCGTTTACAATTTTTTTAAGTATAAACATCGATAGGTTTGGAGTTAGTGAAATTTCACTAACTTTTCCCGCTTTGGACTTTGGGTTAGTTTAGCCTATTAAGCCCAAGTTCCAACCCCCTTCTCCTCACTCTTCATAAATTTCCTAACTAACTCAAGCTTGGGCATTAATGGTGAAAAGAATGGGAAATTAAAACTCCAAGCACAAATTCAATTGCAAATCCAACATTCAACTCCAAATTCAAGTAGAAGATATTGGATTCAAGCTTTGGATTGCTTCTCCTTGCTTTCAAGCTTCATCTTCATGAACTTTAGTGCAAAGGTGAGATTTTTATCTCACAAATCTAGTTTATATCTATCTTGGACTGTTGGGAATGATTCCCTATCATGTTTGCACGCACATTTTCATTTGGTTTGGATTGGATTGGCGAAAAACTCCACTTTTTAGTGTTTTTGGTGAAAAACTGCCCCTAGGTCGTTCTGCCTTTGTTAGGTCGTTCTGTGTGAAAAGTCGCACTGGAGTTAGGTCGTTTCCGACCTTAAAATGGCCTATACCTTTAGGTCGCTCGGAGTTATCTCATTAGGTCGTAGGTCGTATGGACCTTAGGTCATAGGTCGTTCTGGCCATTTCTAACGTCTTCGGAGTTAGGTCGTATGACCTTAGGTCGTAGGTCGTATGGACCTTAGGTCGTAGGTCGTTCTGGCCATTTCTAACGTCTTCGGAGTTAGGTCGTATGACCTTAGGTCGTAGGTCGTATGGACCTTAGGTCGCTAGGTCGTATGACCTTAGGTCGCTAGGTCGCATGACCTTTATATTTTTAGGTCGCGCCTCTTTTAGGTCGCGTCTCTTTTAGGTCGCGTATCCTTTAGGTCGCGCCTAATTTAGGTCGCGTCTCCTTTAGGTCGCGCCTCTTTTAGGTCGCGTCTCCTTTAGGTCGCTCTCCACTGGAACCCTCAAGTCGTTCGGCCTTAGGTCGTTGCACCGTTAGGTCGCTCAACCGTTTATATCGTTAGGTCGCAAACCCACTTAGGTCGCTTAACCTGTTTTCCCTCTAGGTCGCGTGGCCTTTAGACCCTTAGGTCGCGAGCAGTTAGGTCGTTAGACCTAGGTTGCCTTTTCTCCGTTAGGTCGTGAACCTTGTTAGGTCGCTCATCCTTAGCCCGCGAACTTTCTTAGGTCGCGTACCTTTAGGTCGCGTGTCCCCTCTACCTCGTTAGGTCGCAAAGAACATTAGGTCGCTCGACCTCCTTACCCACCAGGTCGCGCACTTAGTTAGGTCGCTCATCCATTGTGTTAGGTCGCGTGAACCTCTTAGCTCGTTAGACCTCATTTTGTCTTCACTAAGTCGTACCGTTTTGGACGGGGCGCTGCGCCGCACCCCGCCGGGGGCGCTTCCCCCTGGACCCCCGCGACCTGACCGGGCAGGTCGAACCCCGTAAGCGGTGGCGTTGCCCCCGCACCCCCACCTTGGGGGGGTTGCCACCCCCCCTGGACCCCCCCTCAGTAGGGGATCTTATTTGAAAAACATTGAGCTGATTTCCTTGGATTTTATTCACATCTCCGTATGCGATTTTTGGGACTGATTGTTTCTACAATTGCTTCTGTGTTTTGTCACTTTATAATATAAAGGTTTCAATACTAGTAGTAAATATCAAAAATCTTTTAACAAACAATTTCAACTCTATTTTTAATAACAAAGCTCTTTCCTTAAACCGTTTTCCAATCTATTAGTATATACAAGCCTTTACCTCACTCGGATGAGAAATCTAATTAAACGACTTAGTAAAACAAGTGGTATGAAACGCTTGCGTTCACTTCGTCGGTTAATTCTTGGACTTGTTCGATTGAACCTCTTGTGACAATTTCATTAGTGAAGATTTACAGTTTGTTCGTAAATATTTAAGTTAAGCAAGTGGTTATGGGACATGAAGCTAAACTTCTATATTTACTAGCTTGGTGTAATTGACACTTTTCGTTGATCTTGATGATCGCTTTATGAATTAGACTAACAATTGCGCGACGTCTCTTTCATTGCAAGGTTAGACTAGACACCACTTGTGTGATTCCATTCACACATACCTTTCTGCTTTTTGGTTAGTCTTGACCTCAATCTGTGTGATTCCATTCACACGTGTGGAGTAGCTCCCCATGGTCTTCGGACCGTCATATGATAGGCCTCTTTCCCTTTTTATGATTTCTGGATTTCTTGTGTTGATTTCTGGAATTTATCTCTTTGACTTGTCATGAGTACAAGTTTAGGGTATTATGCCCTCTTCGGATCTTTGAGAAGATTCTTGTGATATTGATTTATCTCTTATCGATTGATCTCCTGTTGATCATTATTTGCATACTTATAGTAGTATGTCAGTATGGATATTTTATGTTTATGCCATATCTTTTATTTTATATCATGTCATCTGATATTTATAACTAGACTGATCCGTTTATTATTTCCTTATAAATAATACTCGGGTCAGACCGAGATGTTACAGGTGCTTCTGCTTGACTTCTTCCCAGGGATTCATCACTCTGACTTTTGGCTAACTGTTTAGATTAGCAGTTTTTGTTGTATACACTTGAGAGATAGACTCATAGTTGTATTCTTTTGTATAGCACGTGTTGCTATTCTTTTGTATTATCGTGGATCTTACTGACCACTACTCTGATGTACACTTTCATGTGTTAGTTATATATTCATATCTTCTTCCGCCTTTGTGATATGGATATCTGTGACTGATTTGTGATATGATTATTTCTATGTTTGTTTCCGAAGATTATTTATAGCCACCGTGTGATAAGCAATTACATGGATGGTCGCTCCTCAACAGCCTTATTCTCCGTGCTAGTTGACAGCACTACTCCGGAGTGTTCTTGGCTAGCGTGGGTATAGAGGTGGGGTGTCACAAGCCCTCTCCTGGCTAATCCGAATAATGAGCGCTTATTTTTAAAACTAAGTGTTTAGTCAGATTTCAGACAAATCACAACAAATTTCCACGTTGATCTTTTAAATAATAGATCCATCTCAACCACAAAGGTTCGATGTTGTTTTCGAATATCCATTTGTAATCCGACCCCCAGTTGCATCGAAATTCAAATGCCATTTAAAGGCCATTATTGGCAGTCGATTATTTAACAATCAATCAACATTCACAACAATCGCTGGATTTCAAATAATTTTTCCCAATTATTATTTTCAAAATATCTTCACAAGATATAATTTTAACAGTTCAACCATTTGAAAACAAATTTCAAATCACTTTCCATATTTCAATCCTTTGAAAACAAATTTCAAATCATTTTTCATACTTCGGTCCCTTGAAAAAATTTCAATCACTTTCCTCACGTGGAATAAATTTCCAAATATTTATTTAATTCCACTGAAAATTTGTCGAGTTGAAATATTTAAAAATCATTTAAATCACTTATCCATAATATTCTAGGAGAAATTTAAAATAAAACTATCTTTACTTAAATATTAGTTATGAAAATATTATACTAATTATCACAAAAATATAAGATTTCAAGTCCAAATTAATTTTAAAATAAAATTTGTAGATAGAGTACAAATATTTAAATAACTATTTTCTAAATCAAATATCAATTTAATCTTTAAAATAATCCCTTTTATACTTAATTAAATAAATCTTTACTTTAAAGATTTAAAACAATTCCAAAAATTATTTCTCCAACAATATTCTTTTAAAACCAAATCTAGAACTTTTAACTTTATTTCAAAAGCTATTTTAAAAATATACTCGGCTTTCTAGGGAAAGTACACGTTCCATTCTAAAATGACTCATTCAAATCAATTAATAAATTTTTCTGGATTTATTTTAAATTTACGTTCCAAATCCATAAAATCCTTTCCACACTCAAAAATAAAACAATGTTTATTTTTCAAACAAATTTCCCTTTCTTTTATAAAATTCCTATTGTGAATTTAAATTTCCACATATCCATAGATATACGATTTTCAAATCGTTTCCCAAATATTCACGTTCAACCCCAAATCAATTTTAAAATTGATTTCCAAATTTATTTCAAATACCAAATCAAATCCCAAATTGATTTTTCCAAACCTTTACTTCAAAACACCAAATCGATTTTTAGAATTGATTTTCCAAAATTTATTTTTAAACACCAAATCAATTTTAGATCGATTTCCTAAATTTTTTTTACCAATTCAATATCAAATTGATTTTCAATTTATTTTCAGAACACCAAATCAAATTTCAAATTGATTCTCAAATTTATTGCAAACACCAAATTTATTATCTTTTGAAACAAATTCCTTCTTTTATATTTATTCAATTTTCTAAAATTAATCTACTATAAATTTTCTACTTAAACTTCAAAAATCCAATTTTTTTTTCATTTCTGGTATCCCATGATACCAAAAACATATTCGGCTAAATTTAGCCTTCAACGATTTCCATCACAATATAATCACACACAGATTATAAATAATCAATACACAACATTGAAACAAATTCAATATTTAAGGAATCCAGTTGGATCCCTCCAATCTGTTTCCCTGCATCCACAGATGTTAGCACACAATTAAAAACTAATTCCACTTCGAGGTGGAATATCGCAGTATATGGTATTTAAAAAATATCATCTGCTATTATACGGCGCATAGGGTCTCATACACTATATAGTGTGGGAAATCAATCACTCCAAATACATATATAATGCCTATTCCACTTTGAGGTGGAATATCGCGGTATATGGGTTTAATATAATATCATCCGCTATTATACGGCGCATAGGGTCTAAATCAATACAACTGATAATAATTTATCATCCAAGCACGCAATCAACCATTTTAAAATTTAACTGTCACAATTCAACAATCAATCAATAATTGAAATTGTCAATTATTAAAATTTGAGTGAGAAGATCTCACCTTTGCTTTGCATGCAATCCATTTTCATTCCTGATTGTTTTCTTCATTGTATTAGGCCTTGTATAGACAATTTGTAACAACCCTGTATTTTCTGATTATTGTAATTGTATATTTTAATTATTTTAATTTAAATTCCTAATTTAAAAACTTTATTTTATTTATTAAAATGAATATATTTTGTTAATTGAAATATAAATGTTGATTTTGATGTGTATTAGAATTTCAAACATGCATAAATTGAATATTTCCAGAAAATGTGAATGTTGGTCAATCTGGTCAAACTTTTACCTTTAAATTTAAATTTTAAAAGTTTGAAAATTTGAATTTTATCTTTTATTATGAAAGTAAATAAAATTTCAAGAACAATGCTTTTCGTTTCGTTGAAATCCGAATAATATTGTGAAAGTTATGCTTTTTACAAAATTGGTTGTAAATTGTTTTATTTAACAATATTGTTTATTTTAAATTATATAAATAATTTTTTTTATTTGTCATATCTTATTATAAATTCTATTATATGTTATGTTACATATATTTTTACCTTTTAAATATTTTTAAAGTGATGTTTGAATTTTTCCAAAGCTCATTGAATTTATTTTCTATTTTTAAAGGTTAGTTTCCATTTTTTCTGCTATTTTCTTCATTTAAATTATATTTAATTAAAATTTATTTATTCATTTTTATGTATGCATTTTATTTTTATGTTTTTATCTTTATTTATAAATATTTTTCATGTACATACAATTTTCCCAAAGTTCATTTCATTTATTTTCAAATTTTCAAGCCTAATTTACATTTTTCTTTGTTATTTTCTTAATTTAATTATATTTAATTAATATTTATTTATTTATTTTTGTTTATTTACTATATTTTTGTGTTTTATCTGTATTTATACATATTTTACTTGTATTTAAATTTTAAAAAGAAATGGTGGAAATTTGAAAGGTTTATGACTCTTTATTTGCTTAAGCCTTTTTGTATTCTGTCTTTTCATTTCTCAACCAACATCTCTTCAATTGGCTGCCTTAATTCCATTCTTCAGCCGCGTATTCTTCTTTCTTTTTCACATGAAAGGGAAGACTTCTCATCCCCTAAAAATCATGACTTCATTAAGAAAAAAAAAAGAAAAAAATAATGGCTTCATCTCCTTTCTCTTTTCATTATTTTTCTAAGTTTTTGCCTTCCTCTTCCACCTTGTTTGCTCGGCCCTACCACCCATCATCACCACCATCCTCTCCACCATCACCAGCCACAGCAACCACCACCTCCTATTCTGACCACCACCTCAAGCAATGACCTTCAAGTGGACCAAACACCACAATACTTTGCACCTAACCCCTTGAAACCTTGCCTAGCCTAGCATAACTCCACTATGACCTTCATAGTTGCCTTGGCCACCCCCTATCTCCACCACCACCTACTGACCTGACCTATAAACATCACTCCAGCAATGACTAGACCTGAAGCATGTAGGGCCGAGCCCCACTTGATCCAAGGCCGAGCCTTGTTGAGCCCAGAACTCTACTCCTCTTTGCCTTGACCCTTTATTTTTCCCATGTTGCAACTCCTACCCATCATCAACTATTTCATCTCCATTTTAACATGCATTTTTGATGCCATACCTGATCCAAACCAGAGCCTATATCATCAGCTATGGCCGAGCAAAAGAGCCCCTTGGTTGAGCTCTTGAATGATTAAAGCAATGTCTAATCATTCTTGTCTTTGTTGCTTTGTATTTCCGTTTATTTCAATGTTGTTTTGTGTTAAGTAATTCATATGTTATATTGTTTGTGTCTATTGGATTGTTACAAGATGGTCATCTTGGCTCTCTTCACTCAATTGAATCACTAGTTGTGCTATATCGTGCTTGTCGTTCCCTTGGAATCGTTTTGTGTGCCGTAGTGGTCTTCAGCTTGAAAAGGTGAGTCTTTCTCACTCTGACATTTATACTTATGAAATAGTGAATTGATGACAAGTGTTTAGTAATATAAAATGTTATGCAAGTAAATGATGATCATATGATATGCTATGCCATGTTATTATCATGTTAAAACTGTTAATTATCACCTGACATCTGATATATGACATTATATTGTGACATTGACATTGTTTATATTGTTTATGCATATATTCACACTGCAAGTTCCCTGTTAGAATAGAATCATTATGGGTTGGAATGATACATACCCGAACGGACTTTAGAATAGTAAAAATCGTTATGGGATGAAATGATAGGCATGAGAGATTTTTATTGTATTTTATTTGGCTTGGGATTGCGGGTTTGAAATGATAAAACCCGGTTTTCTTTGTAAATTACGGATTGAAATGATATATATCCGTATCACTTGACCTAGGTTAGAAAATTATATACAGACCCCGTGGTATATTTTTAAATGATTTTTTTTAAATATGTATTTTCAATAGTATGAAATTTTGATTTAAAATATATATATTATGGTTTTAAGAAAGTTAAATATTAAATCTTGAAATTGTGAATTTAAGTGAATTCAAGTATGTAAATTTGAAGTAATTGTGATTTTTGACTTTAAATTTTATTTTAAAATGTAAATAAATAATGGAAATTAAATTTTAAGTTTTGAAATGATATCTGAAGTAAATGTTAAGTTTTATTAAATTTATAAGTTAATAAACAGTGAATTTTGACTTAATAAATGAATGGAGTTTTTAAATTGAATATTTGATCTTAAAATTTTATTGTGTTAAGTCATATGCTAAAATGATTTTAAATGTGAAATTTTGAAGTCTAGAAATATGATTTTCAAGTTATAATGATAAAATTTGGAGTTTTACTATTATTTTTGAAAAGCTAAAATGAAATTTGGAATTTTATAGCATTTTCAAGTTGTTGTAGCCTTTTGACAGCATTTTTAAATGCTACTGTTTTGAATCTAACAATGTTTGAAATAACTAAATATCTATTATGACATTTTATAAACGCCGTTATTCTTGAACTAAACCATTTTGGAAACTATAAGCTACGATAGCACTTTATAAATGCTGTCGTTGCTATAATTTGACAATGTTTTGAAATGTTATAGATTTTAAAACTGTTTGGGCTATATTTTAAATTGTTAAATAATTTAACTTTTGAAATGGATTATCTATGAAATTTTAGAAGTTTTGAATATTTAAATTTGAATTTTAAGGAATTTAAATTGAATTTGAATTTAAATAAAGTTTACTTGGTTATGTGTTAAACGGAATGAAATGTAATATAATAAATGAATTTTTGAATGGAATTTTGGAATGTATTTTTGGTAATGATGTTTGAAATAATAAATGAATGACATATTTGATTTTTAAATGATATTTAACTTTGAATATTTGGATTTGAATTCAAATAATGATTTGATTATGAAGTTTTGAAAGGATGTAATATTTTAATGATTTTGAAATGGTTTGGAAATGATTTGATCTTTATTTTAATAAAGAATGTGAATGTTGAATGATATTTGATTTTTCTTTATTTGATAAAGGAATATTTGAAGTTTATATTTGTATGAAAAGATATTTGGTTTAATTGTAATTTAAGTTTATTTTAATAATATTGGATTTATGAAATGAATATTTCAAAACTACATAATAATGAAATTAGATTTGAGATATGAATATATGGAATTATAAAGTTTAGTTTTGAAATGTGGGATATTAAAGTTTGGAAACATATTAAAATTGGATAGCTTATTTTGTAGATCAAATCTATATTTGAAATTTATAAGATTTGAAATGTTTTGTTAGAAAACTGAATTGAATTGAAATTGATGGTTTGATTTGAATTAAATTGGAAATTTGAAATTTTGAATTAAATTGGAAATAAATTTGTAAAATGTAAAGAATTAAATGAATGTTTCATGATTTCAAATGTATGATTTCAGAATGTTATGATTTTCAAAGTGTAATGATTTCAAGTATTTCGGTTTCGAAAGAGTTATAACTTTGAAAGTATTATGATTTTGGAAGTGAATATAGGTTTGAGATGGAAATGATAAAGTATAAACTATTTTGATTTGAATATAGTTTTGAAATAAAAATGATTTTGGTTTCGAAGTATAAACTATTTTGATTGAATAAATAGTTTTGAAATAAAAATGGTTTGGTTTCGAGGCGTAAACTATTTTGAAAGGAATATAGTTTTGAAATGAAATGATTTGATCCTTTTGAAATATAAACTATTTTGAAATGACCACGGCGTTATAATAACGTTTGGTTGTTAAAGAGACCGGGATCGAAAGTTGTCATACTCTCTGCCAACTCCGAAAACCACTTTAACAACTGTGTAAGCGGTGGAGATTCCAGAATGAAGTAGAATGGTGGCGACGTTCTTGAGGTATATTACGTGGACCCAACTCCCGTGAGTTGGCATAAGGTGGCTAAAACAGGAGCGATCTCGGGCCAAAGGAGGTAGCACCTCTGGTCGGACACATTCCTTCGATACTATACTCTTACTAGTGATTGATTAGATGGCCATCCTCCGATTTTGATTGGGAGTGTGTTCCGAGGTGGGCGTATGTGGCTGCTGCGTTACCACCAGCCCGTGTGCGTAATTGGTATATCTACCCTGGCATTGCCTTGTGTGCCGTGTCACCTACCACACCGAGCCTTTACTACGAGTTTGTTTTTCTCCCGTAGCCCGTGTGGTATCCTCTGACAGTCACCCGGAGTGGAGATGGCATGATATTGGATGGACTACTGGGACTATTATGTGTGAAGGGTGATATGGGTAGCCCGGAACGCTATTTAAAAGTATGTTTATTTTACTTTAGACATTATTATAGTAGCGCAATATTACTACATAGTAAATAGTTTAACGGATCCTTAAAGGATGGACGATCCCAAGCATCCTTTAAGTTACTGATGCATTTTTGTTACTGTTCACTTGAGTTTATTTACAGTTCATAAGTATTTATGTCCTGACTCGAGTGTTTTGTATTTTGCTTTACGCTCGAGTCAGATTGAGTGAGTTAGCATTCAAGATTCACCTTCGGAGTTGGTGCTTTCCTTGAAGATCCAGCCATCTATTTTGCTTTCTGTATCCAGTGATTTCAGTGATGTATTCTGATTTGTACCTGATGTATCTTGTTACTCTTCTGTTGTATCTTGTTTAACTCTGATGTATCTTATTTTTATATAGTAGCTTCATGAACTACTATCTCTTTTATTTCCGCTGCATTATTATTTACTCTGTGTCTGTGATCTGTGACTATGGATTTACTGTATATTTTGAGATTTGCCAAATTTTATTTACAACGCGGTATTTTGAGCAATTCAAGTCCGACATGTGCGGATGCGAATGGCTGAAAATATCGGGTCGTTACACAATTTTATACAATTGATTAATATTCGAAATAAATTGAACAATTCAATTTTCCATTTTATAAATTTAATTGACTAATGATTTATTTAAAATAACTTTATTTAAACTAATTTCCTAGATTTTCTTCCTTTTCCCAAAAACATATCTACTAATATTTAATGACTGTTTAAATCTAATTTGTATAAACTTTCAAATATTTTATTACATTTTTAAATCTTCCTTTCAAAATTCTATTCCTATATATATATATATATATATATATATATATATATATATAGACACACGTTTACTGGTTAAATTAAAATAGGAACATATATTTACATTACCATTTTAAAAAAACCCTATCTTTCAAAATTTAACTATGTATATATATATATATATAATTTGAATATAACAGTAATTTAATTTACTGTAAAAAAATCTTTTCCTATTTGTTTTTACTGCATATATTTTATTTTCAAATATATATATATATATATGTATATTTATTCAAATTAAAATAAAATGACTCAGTTATACCTTACTGACTGGTACTCAATCCCTCCCTTGCTATCGACGTGGCAAACCTGAGCATGCACCTGCTTGCTTCGATTTCGACCAAAAGAACAGCCTCCCCCTTCAACGAGCGAGTGCCGCCATCACATCTGACTTCGATCGAAGCTCCCTTCATCTCGCGAATCCCACGGCAGAACTTTAATTCCATCGCGTACGCGTGCTGCCGCAGCTTCCAACCCAACTCGCGAAACGTCCATAGGTCCCGACTTCGACAACCGCCACTGAGAACCACCGCTTGCTCTGCTCCGACTTCGGGCCAAAGGAGGTAGCACCTCTGGTCGGACACATTCCTTCGATACTATACTCTTACTAGTGATTGATTAGATGGCCATCCTCCGATTTTGATTGGGAGTGTGTTCCGAGGTGGGCGTATGGCTGCTGCGTTACCACCAGCCCGTGTGCGTAATTGGTATATCTACCCTGGCATTGCCTTGTGTGCCGTGTCACCTACCACACCGAGCCTTTACTACGAGTTTGTTTTTCTCCCGTAGCCCGTGTGGTATCCTCTGACAGTCACCCGGAGTGGAGATGGCATGATATTGGATGTGGACTACTGGGACTATTATGTGTGAAGGGTGATATGGGTAGCCCGGAACGCTATTTAAAAGTATGTTTATTTTACTTTAGACATTATTATAGTAGCGCAATATTACTACATAGTAAATAGTTTAACGGATCCTTAAAGGATGGACGATCCCAAGCATCCTTTAAGTTACTGATGCATTTTTGTTACTGTTCACTTGAGTTTATTTACAGTTCATAAGTATTTATGTCCTGACTCGAGTGTTTTGTATTTTGCTTTACGCTCGAGTCAGATTGAGTGAGTTAGCATTCAAGATTCACCTTCGGAGTTGGTGCTTTCCTTGAAGATCCAGCCATCTATTTTGCTTTCTGTATCCAGTGATTTCAGTGATGTATTCTGATTTGTACCTGATGTATCTTGTTACTCTTCTGTTGTATCTTGTTTAACTCTGATGTATCTTATTTTTATATAGTAGCTTCATGAACTACTATCTCTTTTATTTCCGCTGCATTATTATTTACTCTGTGTCTGTGATCTGTGACTATGGATTTACTGTATATTTTGAGATTTGCCAAATTTTATTTACAACGCGGTATTTTGAGCAATTCAAGTCCGACATGTGCGGATGCGAATGGCTGAAAATATCGGGTCGTTACACAATTTTATACAATTGATTAATATTCGAAATAAATTGAACAATTCAATTTTCCATTTTATAAATTTAATTGACTAATGATTTATTTAAAATAACTTTATTTAAACTAATTTCCTAGATTTTCTTCCTTTTCCCAAAAACATATCTACTAATATTTAATGACTGTTTAAATCTAATTTGTATAAACTTTCAAATATTTTATTACATTTTTAAATCTTCCTTTCAAAATTCTATTCCTATATATATATATATATATATATATATATATATATATATATATATATATATATATATAGACACACGTTTACTGGTTAAATTAAAATAGGAACATATATTTACATTACCATTTTAAAAAAACCCTATCTTTCAAAATTTAACTATGTATATATATATATATATAATTTGAATATAACAGTAATTTAATTTACTGTAAAAAAATCTTTTCCTATTTGTTTTTACTGCATATATTTTATTTTCAAATATATATATATATATATATGTATATTTATTCAAATTAAAATAAAATGACTCAGTTATACCTTACTGACTGGTACTCAATCCCTCCCTTGCTATCGACGTGGCAAACCTGAGCATGCACCTGCTTGCTTCGATTTCGACCAAAAGAACAGCCTCCCCCTTCAACGAGCGAGTGCCGCCATCACATCTGACTTCGATCGAAGCTCCCTTCATCTCGCGAATCCCACGGCAGAACTTTAATTCCATCGCGTACGCGTGCTGCCGCAGCTTCCAACCCAACTCGCGAAACGTCCATAGGTCCCGACTTCGACAACCGCCACTGAGAACCACCGCTTGCTCTGCTCTGATTAGATATGTCACGTCGAAACCCCTTCCCCTTCTAATCATTCGTCGACATCCTAATTGCATTGTGACGACCCGATATTTTCAACCATTCGCATCCACACATGTCGGACTTGAATTGCTCAAAATACCGAATTATAAAATAAATTTGGCAAAACACAGCATAAACAGTGTAACATCCCGTCTTTTCGCACACTTTAAACTGACACACGTGCCAATTCAAACCATACGGAAGGGCGGATTATTATGGGGTAAATAAGAAAAACAGAGAAGAAAGAAAAAAAAACAAAATAAAATCTCACAGCGGAAGGATAAAATATAATAATCAAATATACAGTTCATGAAACTGTTTTACAAAATATTTTATTTTACTTGTACAATAAATATCAGAGTTACACATACCAATACAATCAATGCAGCGGAACAGTATGAGTGTGGTGCAATAATATAAATAATAATAGTAGGGATTCTTCGTCTTCGTCCTCCAAAGCTAAAGTCTTCGATCCTGAAACGCTCGGACTGACCCGAGCGAATTGAAAAGACAAAACACTCGAGTCAGAACTAAAAGATCTTATGTGAGTTAAATTAACAGAAATAAATATGAGTGCAGTAACTCAAGAGATGCTCGGGATTTACATCTCCTAAGGATCCGTTAAACTATTTACTATGTAGTATATTGCGCTATTATAATAGTGTCTATTTGTAAAATAAACTTACTTTTTAATAGCGTTAAGGGGTTACCCATATAGCCCTTAACACAGAATATATTCCCATAGTCTATACAGTACCGTAATCTCCCCCGTACTGGGCGTCGTCAGAGGGCACTCCATAGGTATGGTACAAAGCCAAAATCGTATAAGGCGCGCTAGGGTAGGTGACACGGCACAACTAGGCAATGCCAGGGTAGATATACCAATTACGCTTCCGGGCCGATGGTAATGCGTAGCCGCAGCTACCTCCCACCTCGAACAAACTCCCCCAAAATCAAAGTAAAAGTGGCCGCTGAATCAATCCAAAGTCAAAGTATAATATCGAAGAGGAGTGTCCGATCAGAGGAATGACCTCATTAACCCGTCGATCGATCCTGTTTTAGCCACCTTATGCCAACTCACGGGAGTCGGGTCCACGTATTTACCTTCCAGGAAACGTCGCCACCAACCTACTTCATTCTGGAATCTCCACCGCGTACACGGTTAGTCAAAGTGGTTTTCGGTATCGACAGAGAGTATGTCCATATCCGATCCCGGTCTCTTTGCCAACCCATCGTTATTATAACACCGCGGTCATTTAAAAATAGTTTATACTTTAAAACCAGAATAAAATTTTCCATTTCAAAACTATGAATACGATATCATTTTAAAACTTAAAACAATATGATATCATTTTATCCAAATATAATTCTTTCCCAAAATCATACTGCTTTAAAATCTATAATATCTGGAAACCAACATTTGAATTATATTTTCAAAGCATAATATTTCGAAAATTCATAGTTTTAAAACCATAACTTCTAGAACTTGAATGGTTTGGATATTCAACGGTATATAAAATAAATGGTTTGACTTTAAGGTTACTTTTTAAAGAAAAATATTTTCCATGGCTTTACAAATATATTTCCTTATTTAAAGTCTAAACCATAATTTAAATATCACTTTCAAGTTCCAAAACCATTTCAATTTCTATATATATATCCATTTGGAGTATTAATATTTCAAAACTAAAGTTGGAATTTTATTCTTTCAACAAATCAATTGTTCTATTATTTAGTCTTGAATATTCACATAAAATCCATAAATACAACTCCAATTTCTAGAAATTTAATATTTCCTTAAATTTAATTATACTAGAATATTCATTTAAATTTATCTTGGAAAAACTCCAGTTACAAATATCATACCTTAAAATTTCCAAACTTAAACATTAAATATATGATATAAGTTATCAAACTCCATTTTCTTAAATTCTTCCATTTTTAATTAAAGAGATTTATACACATTTTTAGATTCAAAGTTTCTAACTTCATATGTATATATATATATGGAAGAATAATATTTATACCATATCAAAATTTAAATTTTATAAACCGTATCTCATCCAAACCATAGAAATCACTCTTAAAATAATTTATATATAGACCACGGTGCCTGTATAAAATTTTCTATCCTATGGTCAAGTGATAAGGATATTTATCATTTCAACCCGCAATTTAAAATAAAAATGCGGTTGTATATCATTTCAAACCACAATCCCAAATGAAATGAAAAATGCATGATAACTTGCAATTTAATGATATCAAATAAACATCCATTCATCAACATCATCCATTATCCAAATCACAATCATCAATCAATATCAATCAATATCAATATATATTTGAAAATATATAGCAGGTAATAACTGGCAATTATATTCAAATTAAATTTAACAACTATTAATCTACAGTTTATATTCAGTGATAAATTTTATAACTGTTAACTAGCAGTTTATATGCAAACAAATAAATTCTAGCTGTCAATTAATATGCAATAAATAAATTAAAATAACAGTTAAATTAAATAAAATGCAATTTAATAGATATGATGAAATAAACATGCCAATTAGTCATAAATAAATTTCTATTCATTTCTAAGATAAATTTAACAAACATAAAAACTTTTATAAGTTGTGAGTGGGTTAAAACACTCACCTTTTGAATTTAAATCGAATTTAAATTCAATTTAAACTCAAAAATTGCACAGTCTCCAAATTTGTCCAAACCAGAGTCATCAGATCCGGAATTTAATTACGATCCTAACAAAAAAAATTTCGCGTGAATCGGATGTCGTACGAGAAAGTTATTCGAGTTAACGTGCTTGAAAATCAAAATTTAAATTGAAACTAACCTACATACTTAGATGCCACGTCACTCACAAATCCCTTCCCCCTCCCTCTCTAACGCGCTCAGGAAAGCACGCGAACCCAGCACCTCTTGTTCGAACCCAACGCATGCCCTTTGACCGAAGACTTTGACTGCAAATTCCATCGTCCACGGCCGATGCCCTTCAGGCCGACCACCTCCATCGTCCTCAGCTCAATGAGCCGCCTCCCTCCCATGCGTCGCGACCACCAGAAACGCCATAGCCGCGCCACTTTCGAAACTAGGGCACGATTTCGAGCCAAATCTAACCGTTGATTTGATGCAATAACCACATAGATCTAACCCCCTCAGTCCCCTCTCCAATACCCAGAAATCGTTTGACGAACTGACGAAGTTTGTGACGACGTGATGAACGGTCGGAACTGTTTCAATTTATTCTGGGTAAACAGAGCATCGATTCGAAAAACGAATCGCACCATCAGATTACGTATCTCGAGAACATCGACATATATTTTTGTTGAATTTTTCTGGAGAGTTTGAATTTTCATTGAAATTTTGTATTGATTGGATCTAGGGTTTGCACCCATTGAAGAAGAAAAGGAGATGAAGAAAAATGTATGTACAGCCAAATGACAATAGGAAGGAGGCTAGGGTTTATGATCGCATATATATAGACAAATAGAAGAAGGCTAGGTGGGTACGGATAACGAACGCGCTAAACGGTAGTTGGCCCAAAAAGCCCGTTCTGACCCCGGAACGAAATTTATCAAACCCATATATCCAGATAGGTATTTTAAAATATCCTGAACGCGATGGAAAAAGTTTCACGTCCAAATTTGATCGTATGAAGAAGTTATGCTGAAAACAAAATTTCCAAATTGTTTTCAAATTGATTTTAATTAATTCGATTTCAAGGCGTTTCGCGTCCGTACGATCAAACGACAGGTCCGATCGATACGAAACTTGAAACCCTATAATAATTCACTGTTACGGATCCGATGAAACTGGTTTCATCGAAATCCGAGTCCGTGACCAAAATGGCTATCTTTATATTCATTAAATTAAATTAAAATAAATTATAAAAATCCAATTTTATACTTAACTTCTAATATTGACCGAATTTTATTTCTTATATAATTCATAATCAATTGAAATGATTTAACAAGTTTAGCTGTGAATTAAAACTGGATAAGTATATCAATTTCAGTGTTCATTTCTGCACTTCCCTATATTTAGAAATTATAAATTTTTATTCTCAAACCCATTTATTTAATCTTGTACTTTTATACTCTCAACTTAAATGCAAAACAAAGATGCCCTTTAACATGTCTATGTTTTCTCTTTAATATCCACAAATTCCTTTTAAATTCAATAACGTAAAATTTAACGTTAAATTCTCTTTATTTATGCAATAAATGCAATTATTGAATCTAATACTCAATTTAATTTATAGATCCTGCTTTCTAAAAAAATCTATATCAACAATAGGTCAATTTATAAATAGAATTAGCCTTGACTTCACCTAATAGAATTAACTACTTCATCTACCAAACAAATCTATGCTAATTGCACTATTTGAATGAATTAATTGAAATTAAATCTACATAAATGTTATAAGTTACAAATGTAATCTAAATAAATTCATTTATTGATTTAGACTCTTTCTATACAGTAATTAAACCTTTTTGTGGGTATAAATAACCTTGGAATTTTAATACATTTCATTTGTGCATTTTTTTTCCTTATAAATTCTCCTTTATTCTACTAGACACATTAACAACCAAAATAATTAATTTAGATTTATTTCAATCTATTTCCATTCTTAACTAAATAAAACAAATGGTTAACCTAAACACTTGTTATCCTTTTATATTCCAATTCACTTACACCCTTTATTAACAAAAATGTTACCATAGGTTTAGATTTAAATAAATAAATTAGATGAATAGGTAAACCTTGTAATTATCACCAATGTCCAAAACATATGCATTAATTACTACTTTATTATTAGAATTCATTTATTAATTTACCAGTTGCCATAGTCTTCTTATTTCCTATTTACTACCATACTTCAAATTTAGTTATAGCTTATCAATACATAAATTACCTAGGCAAAACAATTTTATTACCATTTTAAGTACATTTATTATTGACAACATTCATTAAAATTACTTATCAACACTTATTTCATTGGTTTATTCAACGGTCATTTTTATTTAGTCACTACTTATTATTACAACCAAATGTACAATCACCACTATTTCTTTTTATATTAAATGAATCCCATTCTAGTAAATATTTTTATTAATATTCACTAATTCAACATTTATGTTGGTTTCTTATATTTAACTTATAACAAAAGGTGACAATTTACATTATTTAAATCTATTGCCATATAAATATTAAATTGTTAACATTAAATCCCAATTACTATATCTAATTCCTACATTTACTCAAATAAAATCTTAAGACTTTTATTTCAAATTAAATTAGATTAGAAATCATATTAAATTAATTCATTTAATATCTTCGAATTTTACGGGTCGTTACACTCTCCCCCACTCAAAACTTTTCGTCCCCGAAAAGGAAAAAGAGGGGAGAAGGAAGAATTCAATAAACAGTACATCTTATTTCAAAATATTAAATAATAAACAATAATTTACTGAATTTATTACCTTATATAAAATATACCCGTTTCCTAATCATTATATCCTTATATACTTAAATTATTAAATTTTGGAAAATATTTTCAACAAAATTCTAAGTCCAAAATTTTCGGAAAATTTTGGCAGAGTCTCCTTTGTACGGAGAGTCTCGGGAGAAAAATATAATATCAAAATATAACAACTATATTACAAATATTATCCAAAATAAAATATCCCAACACGGAAAAATATATAAATAGCGTTATAAACCGAAATCCGAAACGTACCTATTTGTCGGGCAATCTACACTTATTATTATGGAACCAAAAGCAATAGCAGTTGCTTCCATAACCTGCATTTCACTTATAAAATCCAAAGGTTTAACAATTTATCTCAGTGAAATATTTAAGTGGTTACAATCACTAACAACAATTCAATACAACAACCATCAATTTTAACAAACAGCATACACAACAAAACACCCATCATTCAATCAAACAAACAAATAGTTGCTCGGGTCCAAAACTTGAAATGGTACGGAATGAAAAATAACTATCAAGTGCATCGTTTACTCAACAGTCCTAGATGGGACAAAATAGATCATTTATTCATCCAACAACTTCAAATTTCCTTACCCGACCAACCAAAATCAAACAATACCAATTCAAATCAACAAATCAATCAACTCATTATAAATTTTCATTTCTTTCTCTAAATTATATTTAGAATAACTTCAACCCTTTCCTTAAGTTTACAATTTTTTTTCTTTTTATTCATACCACATAAGTTATCCTTTTATAATTTGCATCTATTTTAATTTTATTTACTCATCAGTGGTTGTTTCCTTTATTTTTACTGATTACTTACAGTTATTCATTCTATTTATTCATTCAGGTTATGTAAGTTTCTTTTATTTTTATTATATTTAATACACTTCTCAATTTCAATCTTTTATTTAATACTTACATTTCTATTTTATTTAATTACAGAAACCCTTTTTAATTACACTTACATTATTAACCTTATAACCTCCATTCTTATAAATAAAGGATTTTATTAATTTATTACTTAGGGTTTACAGTCATTTATTTATATTATCTACTTTTTATTATATTACCTAGTAGCATTTAAATCATACTTAAGTTAGTAGCCCTACACCTCCATCCTTATTTATTAAAGAATTTCATTTTATTTTCTTAAGTTTAAAATCACCTATTTATAATACTACCTTTAATTTGGGTAAAATTCCAATGATAACTTAAGTTTATACCATTAAATTCTCATTTAATATAACAATTCATTGAATACTTCATTTTTTCCAAAATTTCTACTGTATAATATTCTATTCCAATTTCTTATTTGACATTTCAACTTTTCATATTTGGTAAGTTATTTATGTTAAAGAAAAATGCAATTAAACTTATACAAGCTTTATCTCATCTTTTAATTAAATTTAATGTTAATCAATATTACTCTTTGTAACAATTTCAAATTTCTCTTTATAACTTTTCATTAATTCTCTTACCTACATTAGAGGTTTCAATTAATTACTTACCTTTTATTTCACTAAAATAATTTAAAAAAATTAATTAATGGAAATTTAAGAATTAAATACCGGGTCAAACCTCAAAATTACTTTAAAAATAATAGATAATTAATTTCTTACAACTTTTATATCTCTAATTATCTTTTAAAACAATTAAAATTTTAAATAATTTCAAAACAAATCTGTAGTAGAATTTACTACAGTGGCCTTTCCCCTTCGAAACTCGAAAATGAAAGTCGATGATGCGGCCGCCATCACCGAAATTATTTTCCAGCGACAGAGAGAAAAGTACAAAATTTAATTTCTCCAAAATCTTATTTAAACAATTCTTACGAATTATACTAAATATTTATATAAAAAAAATACTTATAAACCAAATCATTATATTCCATAAATCTTTTGAAAGCAGATTTTCAAAATCCCGGACTTAAGTTCTAAAATCTCCAATTTGATTTATTATAATTTCAACTTAGCTTCAATTATTATAAATATTTTTATTACCTAACACCCAATCTATAGCAACCAAATATATATATCTTCATAAAATATTTTTATATATAGAAAATATAATAGGCAAAATTATTTCATTCACCTGTATTAAAACAAATATTATGTCGGTCTGTCCTATTAAGTGTTTAGAAATCCCTATTGATGTCATAGGGTCCCATGCACCAATCAGAATCTATAAATACAAAACGGAACAGATTAACACAATATCAAAATCTTTTTATAACACTAACAAATACGCTCTCTCATATATTTACTCTCAGCGACTCCCATAGTGTATTATTACCCTATTAACAAAGAGTCAAACCCCACAAAGCTAAGGTTTATCGCTAAAACAAAGCTCTGATACCAACTGTAACATCCCGCCTTTTCGCACACTTTAAACTGACACACGTGCCACTTCAAACCATACGGAAGGGCAGATTATTATGGGGTAAATAAGAAAAACAGAGAAGAAAGAAAAAAAAAACAAAATAAAATCTCACAGCGGAAGGATAAAATATAATAATCAAATATACAGTTCATGAAACTGTTTTACAAAATATTTTATTTTACTTGTACAATAAATATCAGAGTTACACATACCAATACAATCAATGCAGCGGAACAGTATGAGTGTGGTGCAATAATATAAATAATAATAGTACGGATTCTTCGTCTTCGTCCTCCAAAGCTAAAGTCTTCGATCCTGAAACGCTCGGACTGACCCGAGCGAATTGAAAAGACAAAACACTCGAGTCAGAACTAAAAGATCTTATGTGAGTTAAATTAACAGAAATAAATATGAGTGCAGTAACTCAAGAGATGCTCGGGATTTACATCTCCTAAGGATCCGTTAAACTATTTACTATGTAGTATATTGCGCTATTATAATAGTGTCTATTTGTAAAATAAACTCACTTTTTAATAGCGCTAAGGGGTTACCCATATAGCCCTTAACACAGAATATATTCCCATAGTCTATACAGTACCGTAATCTCCCCCGTACTGGGCGTCGTCAGAGGGCACTCCATAGGTATGGTACAAAGCCAAAATCGTATAAGGCGCGCTAGGGTAGGTGACACGGCACAACTAGGCAATGCCAGGGTAGATATACCAATTACGCTTCTGGGCCGATGGTAACGCGTAGCCGCAGCTACCGCCCACCTCGAACAAACTCCCCCAAAAACAAAGTAAAAGTGGCCACTGAATCAATCCAAAGTCAAAGTATAATATCGAAGAGGAGTGTCCGATCAGAGGAATGACCTCATTAACCCGTCGATCGCTCTTGTTTTAGCCACCTTATGCCAACTCATGGGAGTCGGGTCCACGTATTTACCTTACAGGAAACGTCGCCACCAACCTACTTCATTCTGGAATCTCCACCGCGTACGCGGTTAGTCAAAGTGGTTTTCGGTATCGACAGAGAGTATGTCCATATCCGATCCCGGTCTCTTTGCCAACCCATCGTTATTATAACACCGCGGTCATTTAAAAATAGTTTATACTTTAAAACCAGAATAAAATTTTCCATTTCAAAACTATGAATATGATATCATTTTAAAACTTAAAACAATATGATATCATTTTATCCAAATATAATTCTTTCCCAAAATCATACTGCTTTAAAATCTATAATATCTGGAAACCAACATTTGAATTATATTTTCAAAGCATAATATTTCGAAAATTCATAGTTTTAAAACCATAACTTCTAGAACTTGAATGGTTTGGATATTCAACGGTATATAAAATAAATGGTTTGACTTTAAGGTTACTTTTTAAAGAAAAATATTTTCCATGGCTTTACAAATATATTTCCTTATTTAAAGTCTAAACCATAATTTAAATATCACTTTCAAGTTCCAAAACCATTTCAATTTCTATATATATATCCATTTGGAGTATTAATATTTCAAAACTAAAGTTGGAATTTTATTCTTTCAACAAATCAATTGTTCTATTATTTAGTCTTGAATATTCACATAAAATCCATAAATACAACTCCAATTTCTAGAAATTTAATATTTCCTTAAATTTAATTATACTAGAATATTCATTTAAATTTATCTTGGAAAAACTCCAGTTACAAATATCATACCTTAAAATTTCCAAACTTAAACATTAAATATATGATATAAGTTATCAAACTCCATTTTCTTAAATTCTTTCATTTTTAATTAAAGAGATTTATACACATTTTTAGATTCAAAGTTTCTAACTTCATATGTATATATATATATATGGAAGAATAATATTTATACCATATCAAAATTTAAATTTTATAAACCGTATCTCATCCAAACCATAGAAATCACTCTTAAAATAATTTATATATAGACCACGGTGCCTGTATAAAATTTTCTATCCTATGGTCAAGTGATAAGGATATTTATCATTTCAACCCGCAATTTAAAATAAAAATGCGGTTGTATATCATTTCAAACCACAATCCCAAATGAAATGAAAAATGCATGATAACTTGCAATTTAATGATATCAAATAAACATCCATTCATCAACATCATCCATTATCTAAATCACAATCATCAATCAATATCAATCAATATCAATATATATTTGAAAATATATAGCAGGTAATAACTGGCAATTATATTCAAATTAAATTTAACAACTATTAATCTACAGTTTATATTCAGTGATAAATTTTATAACTGTTAACTAGCAGTTTATATGCAAACAAATAAATTCTAGCTGTCAATTAATATGCAATAAATAAATTAAAATAACAGTTAAATTAAATAAAATGCAATTTAACAGATATGATGAAATAAACATGCCAATTAGTCATAAATAAATTTCTATTCATTTCTAAGATAAATTTAACAAACATAAAAACTTTTATAAGTTGTGAGTGGGTTAAAACACTCACCTTTTGAATTTAAATCGAATTTAAATTCAATTTAAACTCAAAAATTGCACAGTCTCCAAATTTGTCCAAACCAGAGTCATCAGATCCGGAATTTAATTACGATCCTAACAAAAAAAATTTCGCGTGAATCGGATGTCGTACGAGAAAGTTATTCGAGTTAACGTGCTTGAAAATCAAAATTTAAATTGAAACTAACCTACATACTTAGATGCCACGTCACTCACAAATCCCTTCCCCCTCCCTCTCTAACGCGCTCAGGAAAGCACGCGAACCCAGCACCTCTTGTTCGAACCCAACGCATGCCCTTTGACCGAAGACTTTGACTGCAAATTCCATCGTCCACGGCCGATGCCCTTCAGGCCGACCACCTCCATCGTCCTCAGCTCAATGAGCCGCCTCCCTCCCATGCGTCGCGACCACCAGAAACGCCATAGCCGCGCCACTTTCGAAACTAGGGCACGATTTCGAGCCAAATCTAACCGTTGATTTGATGCAATAACCACATAGATCTAACCCCCTCAGTCCCCTCTCCAATACCCAGAAATCGTTTGACGAACTGACGAAGTTTGTGACGACGTGATGAACGGTCGGAACTGTTTCAATTTATTCTGGGTAAACAGAGCATCGATTCGAAAAACGAATCGCACCATCAGATTACGTATCTCGAGAACATCGACATATATTTTTGTTGAATTTTTCTGGAGAGTTTGAATTTTCATTGAAATTTTGTATTGATTGGATCTAGGGTTTGCACCCATTGAAGAAGAAAAGGAGATGAAGAAAAATGTATGTACAGCCAAATGACAATAGGAAGGAGGCTAGGGTTTATGATCGCATATATATAGACAAATAGAAGAAGGCTAGGTGGGTACGGATAACGAACGCGCTAAACGGTAGTTGGCCCAAAAAGCCCGTTCTGACCCCGGAACGAAATTTATCAAACCCATATATCCAGATAGGTATTTTAAAATATCCTGAACGCGATGGAAAAAGTTTCACGTCCAAATTTGATCGTATGAAGAAGTTATGCTGAAAACAAAATTTCCAAATTGTTTTCAAATTGATTTTAATTAATTCGATTTCAAGGCGTTTCGCGTCCGTACGATCAAACGACAGGTCCGATCGATACGAAACTTGAAACCCTATAATAATTCACTGTTACGGATCCGATGAAACTGGTTTCATCGAAATCCGAGTCCGTGACCAAAATGGCTATCTTTATATTCATTAAATTAAATTAAAATAAATTATAAAAATCCAATTTTATACTTAACTTCTAATATTGACCGAATTTTATTTCTTATATAATTCATAATCAATTGAAATGATTTAACAAGTTTAGCTGTGAATTAAAACTGGATAAGTATATCAATTTCAGTGTTCATTTCTGCACTTCCCTATATTTAGAAATTATAAATTTTTATTCTCAAACCCATTTATTTAATCTTGTACTTTTATACTCTCAACTTAAATGCAAAACAAAGATGCCCTTTAACATGTCTATGTTTTCTCTTTAATATCCACAAATTCCTTTTAAATTCAATAACGTAAAATTTAACGTTAAATTCTCTTTATTTATGCAATAAATGCAATTATTGAATCTAATACTCAATTTAATTTATAGATCCTGCTTTCTAAAAAAATCTATATCAACAATAGGTCAATTTATAAATAGAATTAGCCTTAACTTCACCTAATAGAATTAACTACTTCATCTACCAAACAAATCTATGCTAATTGCACTATTTGAATGAATTAATTGAAATTAAATCTACATAAATGTTATAAGTTACAAATGTAATCTAAATAAATTCATTTATTGATTTAGACTCTTTCTATACAGTAATTAAACCTTTTTGTGGGTATAAATAACCTTGGAATTTTAATACATTTCATTTGTGCATTTTTTTTCCTTATAAATTCTCCTTTATTCTACTAGACACATTAACAACCAAAATAATTAATTTAGATTTATTTCAATCTATTTCCATTCTTAACTAAATAAAACAAATGGTTAACCTAAACACTTGTTATCCTTTTATATTCCAATTCACTTACACCCTTTATTAACAAAAATGTTACCATAGGTTTAGATTTAAATAAATAAATTAGATGAATAGGTAAACCTTGTAATTATCACCAATGTCCAAAACATATGCATTAATTACTACTTTATTATTAGAATTCATTTATTAATTTACCAGTTGCCATAGTCTTCTTATTTCCTATTTACTACCATACTTCAAATTTAGTTATAGCTTATCAATACATAAATTACCTAGGAAAAACAATTTTATTACCATTTTAAGTACATTTATTATTGACAACATTCATTAAAATTACTTATCAACACTTATTTCATTGGTTTATTCAACGGTCATTTTTATTTAGTCACTACTTATTATTACAACCAAATGTACAATCACCACTATTTATTTTTATATTAAATGAATCCCATTCTAGTAAATATTTTTATTAATATTCACTAATTCAACATTTATGTTGGTTTCTTATATTTAACTTATAACAAAAGGTGACAATTTACATTATTTAAATCTATTGCCATATAAATATTAAATTGTTAACATTAAATCCCAATTACTATATCTAATTCCTACATTTACTCAAATAAAATCTTAAGACTTTTATTTCAAATTAAATTAGATTAGAAATCATATTAAATTAATTCATTTAATATCTTCGAATTTTACGGGTCGTTACACTCTCCCCCACTCAAAACTTTTCGTCCCCGAAAAGGAAAAAGAGGGGAGAAGGAAGAATTCAATAAACAGTACATCTTATTTCAAAATATTAAATAATAAACAATAATTTACTGAATTTATTACCTTATATAAAATATACCCGTTTCCTAATCATTATATCCTTATATACTTAAATTATTAAATTTTGGAAAATATTTTCAACAAAATTCTAAGTCCAAAATTTTCGGAAAATTTTGGCAGAGTCTCCTTTGTATGGAGAGTCTCGGGAGAAAAATATAATATCAAAATATAACAACTATATTACAAATATTATCCAAAATAAAATATCCCAACACGGAAAAATATATAAATAGCGTTATAAACCGAAATCCGAAACGTACCTATTTGTCGGGCAATCTACGCTTATTATTATGGAACCAAAAGCAATAGCAGTTGCTTCCATAACCTGCATTTCACTTATAAAATCCAAAGGTTTAACAATTTATCTCAGTGAAATATTTAAGTGGTTACAATCACTAACAACAATTCAATACAACAACCATCAATTTTAACAAACAGCATACACAACAAAACACCCATCATTCAATCAAACAAACAAATAGTTGCTCGGGTCCAAAACTTGAAATGGTACGGAATGAAAAATAACTATCAAGTGCATCATTTACTCAACAGTCCTAGATGGGACAAAATAGATCATTTATTCATCCAACAACTTCAAATTTCCTTACCCGACCAACCAAAATCAAACAATACCAATTCAAATCAACAAATCAATCAACTCATTATAAATTTTCATTTCTTTCTCTAAATTATATTTAGAATAACTTCAACCCTTTCCTTAAGTTTACAATTTTTTTTCTTTTTATTCATACCACATAAGTTATCCTTTTATAATTTGCATCTATTTTAATTTTATTTACTCATCAGTGGTTGTTTCCTTTATTTTTACTGATTACTTACAGTTATTCATTCTATTTATTCATTCAGGTTATGTAAGTTTCTTTTATTTTTATTATATTTAATACACTTCTCAATTTCAATCTTTTATTTAATGCTTACATTTCTATTTTATTTAATTACAGAAACCCTTTTTAATTACACTTACATTATTAACCTTATAACCTCCATTCTTATAAATAAAGGATTTTATTAATTTATTACTTAGGGTTTACAGTCATTTATTTATATTATCTACTTTTTATTATATTACCTAGTAGCATTTAAATCATACTTAAGTTAGTAACCCTACACCTCCATCCTTATTTATTAAAGAATTTCATTTTATTTTCTTAAGTTTAAAATCACCTATTTATAATACTACCTTTAATTTGGGTAAAATTCCAATGATAACTTAAGTTTATACCATTAAATTCTCATTTAATATAACAATTCATTGAATACTTCATTTTTTCCAAAATTTCTACTGTATAATATTCTATTCCAATTTCTTATTTGACATTTCAACTTTTCATATTTGGTAAGTTATTTATGTTAAAGAAAAATGCAATTAAACTTATACAAGCTTTATCTCATCTTTTAATTAAATTTAATGTTAATCAATATTACTCTTTGTAACAATTTCAAATTTCTCTTTATAACTTTTCATTAATTCTCTTACCTACATTAGAGGTTTCAATTAATTACTTACCTTTTATTTCACTAAAATAATTTAAAAAAATTAATTAATGGAAATTTAAGAATTAAATACCGGGTCAAACCTCAAAATTACTTTAAAAATAATGGATAATTAATTTCTTACAACTTTTATATCTCTAATTATCTTTTAAAACAATTAAAATTTTAAATAATTTCAAAACAAATCTGTAGTAGAATTTACTACAATGGCATTTCCCCTTCGAAACTTGAAAATGAAAGTCGATGATGCGGCCGCCATCACCGAAATTATTTTCCAGCGACAGAGAGAAAAGTACAAAATTTAATTTCTCCAAAATCTTATTTAAACAATTCTTACGAATTATACTAAATATTTATATAAAAAAAATACTTATAAACCAAATCATTATATTCCATAAATCTTTTGAAAGCAGATTTTCAAAATCCCGGACTTAAGTTCTAAAATCTCCAATTTGATTTATTATAATTTCAACTTAGCTTCAATTATTATAAATATTTTTATTACCTAACACCCAATCTATAGCAACCAAATATATATATCTTCATAAAATATTTTTATATATAGAAAATATAATAGGCAAAATTATTTCATTCACCTGTATTAAAACAAATATTATGTCGGTCTGTCCTATTAAGTGTTTAGAAATCCCTATTGATGTCATAGCGTCCCATGCACCAATCAGAATCTATAAATACAAAACGGAACAGATTAACACAATATCAAAATCTTTTTATAACACTAACAAATACGCTCTCTCATATATTTACTCTCAGCGACTCCCATAGGGTATTATTACCCTATTAACAAAGAGTCAAACCCCACAAAGCTAAGGTTTATCGCTAAAACAAAGCTCTGATACCAACTGTAACATCCCGCCTTTTCGCACACTTTAAACTGACACACGTGCCACTTCAAACCATACGGAAGGGCGGATTATTATGGGGTAAATAAGAAAAACAGAGAAGAAAGAAAAAAAAACAAAATAAAATCTCACAGCGGAAGGATAAAATATAATAATCAAATATACAGTTCATGAAACTGTTTTACAAAATATTTTATTTTACTTGTACAATAAATATCAGAGTTACACATACCAATACAATCAATGCAACGGAACAGTATGAGTGTGGTGCAATAATATAAATAATAATAGTACGGATTCTTCGCCTTCGTCCTCCAAAGCTAAAGTCTTCGATCCTGAAACGCTCGGACTGACCCGAGCGAATTGAAAAGACAAAACACTCGAGTCAGAACTAAAAGATCTTATGTGAGTTAAATTAACAGAAATAAATATGAGTGCGGTAACTCAAGAGATGCTCGGGATTTACATCTCCTAAGGATCCGTTAAACTATTTACTATGTAGTATATTGCGCTATTATAATAGTGTCTATTTGTAAAATAAACTTACTTTTTAATAGCGCTAAGGGGTTACCCATATAGCCCTTAACACAGAATATATTCCCATAGTCTATACAGTACCGTAATCTCCCCCGTACTGGGCGTCGTCAGAGGGCACTCCATAGGTATGGTACAAAGCCAAAATCGTATAAGGCGCGCTAGGGTAGGTGACACGGCACAACTAGGCAATGCCAGGGTAGATATACCAATTACGCTTCTGGGCCGATGGTAATGCGTAGCCGCAGCTACCGCCCACCTCGAACAAACTCCCCCAAAATCAAAGTAAAAGTGGCCACTGAATCAATCCAAAGTCAAAGTATAATATCGAAGAGGAGTGTCCGATCAGAGGAATGACCTCATTAACCCGTCGATCGCTGTTGTTTTAGCCACCTTATGCCAACTCATGGGAGTCGGGTCCACGTATTTACCTTACAGGAAACGTCGCCACCAACCTACTTCATTCTGGAATCTCCACCGCGTACGCGGTTAGTCAAAGTGGTTTTCGGTATCGACAGAGAGTATGTCCATATCCGATCCCGGTCACTTTGCCAACCCATCGTTATTATAACACCGCGGTCATTTAAAAATAGTTTATACTTTAAAACCAGAATAAAATTTTCCATTTCAAAACTATGAATACGATATCATTTTAAAACTTAAAACAATATGATATCATTTTATCCAAATATAATTCTTTCCCAAAATCATACTGCTTTAAAATCTATAATATCTGGAAACCAACATTTGAATTATATTTTCAAAGCATAATATTTCGAAAATTCATAGTTTTAAAACCATAACTTCTAGAACTTGAATGGTTTGGATATTCAACGGTATATAAAATAAATGGTTTGACTTTAAGGTTACTTTTTAAAGAAAAATATTTTCCATGGCTTTACAAATATATTTCCTTATTTAAAGTCTAAACCATAATTTAAATATCACTTTCAAGTTCCAAAACCATTTCAATTTCTATATATATATCCATTTGGAGTATTAATATTTCAAAACTAAAGTTGGAATTTTATTCTTTCAACAAATCAATTGTTCTATTATTTAGTCTTGAATATTCACATAAAATCCATAAATACAACTCCAATTTCTAGAAATTTAATATTTCCTTTAATTTAATTATACTAGAATATTCATTTAAATTTATCTTGGAAAAACTCCAGCTACAAATATCATACCTTAAAATTTCCAAACTTAAACATTAAGTATATGATATAAGTTATCAAACTCCATTTTCTTAAATTCTTTCATTTTTAATTAAAGAGATTTATACACATTTTTAAATTCAAAGTTTCTAACTTCATATGTATATATATATGTAAGAATAATATTTATACCATATCAAAATTTAAATTTTATAAACCGTATCTCATCCAAACCATAGAAATCACCCTTAAAATAATTTATATATAGACCACGGTGCCTGTATAAAATTTTCTATCCTATGGTCAAGTGATACGGATATTTATCATTTCAACCCGCAATTTAAAATAAAAATGCGGTTGTATATCATTTCAAACCACAATCCCAAATGAAATGAAAAATGCATGATAACTTGCAATTTAATGATATCAAATAAACATTCATTCATCAACATCATCCATTATCCAAATCACAATCATCAATCAATATCAATCAATATCAATATATATTTGAAAATATATAGCAGGTAATAACTGGCAATTATATTCAAATTAAATTTAACAACTATTAATCTACAGTTTATATTCAGTGATAAATTTTATAACTGTTAACTAGCAGTTTATATGCAAACAAATAAATTCTAACTGTCAATTAATATGAAATAAATAAATTAAAATAACAGTTAAATTAAATAAAATGCAATTTAACAGATATGATGAAATAAACATGCCAATTAGTCATAAATAAATTTCTGTTCATTTCTAAGATAAATTTAACAAACATAAAAACTTTTAGAAGTTGTGAGTGGGTTAAAATACTCACCTTTTGAATTTAAATCGAATTTAAATTCAATTTAAACTCAAAAATTGCACAGTCTCCAAATTTGTCCAAAGCAGAGTCATCAGATCCGGAATTTAATTACGATCCTAACAAAAAAAATTCGCGTGAATCGGATGTCGTACGAGAAAGTTATTCGAGTTAACGTGCTTGAAAATCAAAATTTAAATTGAAACTAACCTACATACTTAGATGCCACGTCACTCACAAATCCCTTCCCCCTCCCTCTCTAACGCGCTCAGGAAAGCACGCGGACCCAGCACCTCTTGTTCGAACCCAACGCATGCCCTTTGACTGAAGACTTTGACCGCAAATTCCATCGTCCACGGCCGATGCCCTTTAGGCCGACCACCTCCATCGTCCTCAGCTCAATGAGCCGCCTCCCTCCCATGCGTCGCGACCACCAGAAACGCCATAGCCGCCGCCACTTTCGAAACTAGGGCACGATTTCGAGCCAAATCTAACCGTTGATTTGATGCAATAACCACATAGATCTAACCCCCTCAGTCCCCTCTCCAATACCCAGAAATCGTTTGACGATCTAACGAAGTTTGTGACGACGTGATGAACGGTCGGAACTGTTTCAATTTATTCTGGGTAAACAGAGCATCGATTCGAAAAACGAATCGCACCATCAGATTACGTATCTCGAGAACATCGACATATATTTTTGTTGAATTTTTCTGGAGAGTTTGAATTTTCATTGAAATTTTGAATTGATTGGATCTAGGGTTTGCACCCATTGAAGAAGAAAAGGCGATGAAGAAAAATGTACGTACAGCCAAATGACAATAGGAAGGAGGCTAGGGTTTATGATCGCATATATATAGACAAATAGAAGAAGGCTAGGTGGGTACGGATAACGAACGCGCTAAACGGTAGTTGGCCCAAAAAGCCCGTTCTGACCCCGGAACGAAATTTATCAAACCCATATATCCAGATAGGTATTTTAAAATATCCTGAACGCGATGGAAAAAGTTTCACGTCCAAATTTGATCGTATGAAGAAGTTATGCTGAAAACAAAATTTCCAAATTGTTTTCAAATTGATTTTAATTAATTCGATTTCAAGGCGTTTCGCGTCCGTACGATCAAACGACAGGTCCGATCGATACGAAACTTGAAACCCTATAATAATTCACTGTTACGGATCCGATGAAACTTGTTTCATCGAAATCCGAGTCCGTGACCAAAATGGTATCTTTATATTCATTAAATTAAATTAAAATAAATTATAAAAATCCAATTTTATACTTAACTTCTAATATTGACCAAATTTTATTTCTTATATAATTCATAATCAATTGAAATGATTTAACAAGTTTAGCTGTGAATTAAAAGTGGATAAGTATATCAATTTCAGTGTTCATTTCTGCACTTCCCTATATTTAGAAATTATAAATTTTTATTCTCAAACCCATTTATTTAATCTTGTACTTTTATACTCTCAACTTAAATCCAAAACAAAGATGCCCTTTAACATGTCTATGTTTTCTCTTTAATATCCACAAATTCCTTTTAAATTCAATAACGTAAAATTTAACGTTAAATTCTCTTTATTTATGCAATAAATGCAATTATTAAATCTAATACTCAATTTAATATATAGATCCTGCTTTCTAAAAAAATCTATATCAACAATAGGTCAATTTATAAATAGAATTAGCCTTAACTTCACCTAATAGAATTAACTACTTCATCTACCAAACAAATCTATGCTAATTGCACTATTTGAATGAATTAATTGAAATTAAATCTACGTAAATGTTATAAATTACAAATGTAATCTAAATAAATTCATTTATTGATTTAGACTCTTTCTATACAGTAATTAAACCTTTTTGTGGGTATAAATAACCTTGGAATTTTAATACATTTCATTTGTGCATTTTTTTTCCTTATAAATTCTCCTTTATTCTACTAGACACATTAACAACCAAAATAATTAATTTAGATTTATTTCAATCTATTTCCATTTGTAACGACCCGTTAAATTTGATAATATTAAATGGATTAACTTAATATAATTTTTAATCTAATTTATAATAAATGTAGGAGTTGGATATAGTAACTGAGATTAAAGATTTAACAATTGAAATGTTATATGGCAATAGGTAGAATAACGAAGATTTGTGTTGTGGTTATAAGTCATAATTAGTTGATTAAAATGGTATTAATGAAATAATAACTGAATTTAATTGTAATATATAAACATCAGAAAAATTTAATTGGTGGATTAAATTTGTTAAAGTTCAAAAGTTTTGTAATTTAGTTTAGTAGAACTTTAAATTATAAACAAAGATTGAAATAAACGATAAATTTAGTTATGTAAATGGTGACTCAAGACCTAGCTTATAGGAATTGGAACATAATCCAATTTGAATTAAGTAGAAGAAGGATTTGGTTAATATGTAAGTTATTGTTCAAGGTATTGAATAAAAACTTGGAATCAAATCATAATTTAATGATAATAACGTTAGTATTAGAGAATAAATATATTTCAATGCAGTACCCGAATGAACGGAATAAAATGAATATATATTGAATAGAAATGAAATGTAAATTGGCACATTTGATTGAAAGTTAATTTTAAGAAAATATAAATGTTGAATTTGTGAATATTAATATAAATATTAACTTGGATGGGATTCATTAATACAAAGATGTAATAAGTGTAGATAGTAAAAATTTAATGGCTGTAGTGGATAAAAAAAATCTAGTAGTAACATAAAATTTATTTATATGGAAAAAGAGTATAGATTTGAACAAATTTATGAAAATTTGATAAGAACAGTGGTTGTAATCAGTTTGGTTATTTAATATTTGGAAGATAGAGATTTGTAAATCCGTTAATAAATTTATAATGGGAAGGAATGGTAAGAATGTAAAAAATTATAAGCATTTGATTCAATTAAGGGAATTAAATTATAATAAATGGTCATTTAATAAATTCAACGTTCTGTGAGAAATCATAATAGTTGTGTAAAATGTGTACAAACTTCGATTTGGAAATTTATTGGATTTATAACGGTTTTGATATTACATTTATGAGTTTAAAAGTTATTCCATTTTGTAAAGTAATAAAAGCTTATTTAGGTGACTAGAATTTAGCGTAACGACTATTGTGTGTTACCTATTCTTGTTGCTTGTTAATTTAAATTTTGGGAATCAAATTCAATTTATCCGCCAATTTACCGCAGTTAAAGTGAAATGAATTGGTGAATGAGTAATGTTAAATACAAATAAGATGTAACCAAGAAAAATCCCATTTATAATAATTTATGTAGAATAAAGTAAAGAAACCAGGAAATGAAAATGTGAAAATGTGGATGCAATGAGATCTTAAGTAATAATAACTTTGTTAGGTAAGTGATAACGGATTTTTTTTGTATAACCAAATAAAGATCCAAATTTATTTGGAAATCTATTGCAATCAATTGAATTTATTGCAATTAAATGGATTTAATATTTAATAGTTATGTAATTATTATTTGGAAGAAATTGGAGTTATTTGTAATAAGTATGAATCTAATGTAAATTTTTCTTATAGGATTGACAATTGATATGGAATGAAAAGAAGAAAATTTGGGTCAGTAAAATTTGTAATTTATGCATAATAAAATGGATTCTAACGTTAAATACTATGTTATTGAGATTTAAATTAGACTTAAAGAATAATGATGTGAATCAGGAACTAAAGTTTATGGCATCTTTATTTTAAGTGAAAGTTGAGAATATAAAGATTAAAAATCTAAAGTATGGGTTTTGAGAATATAATTTATAAAATTCTTAAATATAAGAAAGTGTAGAAATTAACATTTCAATTAATATACTGTCAACTTTTAATTCACAGCTAAGCCTGTTAAATCATTTCAATTGATTACGCATCATATAAGAAATAAAATTTGGCCAATTTTAGAATTTAATATAAAATTTGGATTTTTTTTATAATTTATTTAATTTATTTAATGAATATTAAAAATAGTCATTTTGGCCATGGACTCGGATTTCGACGAAACCAGTTTCATCGGATCCGTATCGGTGAATTATTATAGGGTTTCAAGTTTCGTATCGATCGGACTTGTCGTTTGATCGTACGGGCATGAAACGCCTTGAAATCGATTTAATTAAAATCAATTTGAAATCAATTTGGAAATTTTGTTTTCAGCATAACTTCTTCATACGATCAAATTTGGACGTGAAACATTTTCCATCGCGTTCAGAATATTTTAAATTACCTATTTGGATATATAGATTTACGAAATTTCGTTCCGGAGTCATAGCGGGCTTTTTGGGCCATAGTTTGCTACGCACGTTCATTTTACGGTCTATCTACTCTATCTCTAACCCCTCTATATAAACCCAGCTACAAGCCCTAGCCTCCGCCTAATTTCATTTTATCTGCGCGTATACTTTCTTCAAGCTCCTCTTCTTCTTCAATGTGGGCTAACCCTAGATCCAGTCAGTTCAAAAAAAAAAAATTATTCAAATTTAAAAAAAATAAAAATAATTTGGATCTGCAGCAGCTTCTGGTCGCGCTTCGGTTTTCAGGGGAGAAAACCCTAGAGCAACTTCGGGTCAGGAAGAAAATGACTCGGGTCGCTCCGGGTCGTTTTGGCGAAAACTCCAAGCAAGCACCGGGGAATTGAGGCGGCGCACCGAAGTCGAACCCGAAGTCGACCCAGGACCAGAATTTTTCATTTTTCAAATTTTCATAACTTTTACATACGAGCTCGGATTCGCGCGCGGTTTGTTTTGATGGGATCGTATCGGAATTTCTGACGTTTTGACGCCAGTTTGGACAAATTCTGAGACCGTCAAAATTTTGGGTTTAAATTGGATTTGAATTCAATTTAAATTCAAAAGGTGAGTGTTTTAACCCACTCACAACTACTAGAAGCTTTTATGTTTGTTAAATTAATTTTAGAAATGAATAGAAATTTATTTATGAGTATTTGGCATGTTTATTTCACTCATATTTGTTGAATTGCATTTATTAAGTTTAACTGTTAATTTAATTTATTTATTGCGTATTAATTGATAGTTAGAATTTATTTGTTTGCCTATAAACTGCTAGTTAACAGTTATATAGATTATTACTGAATATAAACTATTAGATTAATAGTTGTTAAATTTAATCTGAATAAAATTGCCAGTTATTACCTGTTATATATTATCAAATATAAATTGTTATTGATTGATATTGCTTGATGATTGTGATTGAATGATGGGTGATGTTGATGGATGTTTTATTGTATTTCATAAAATTGCAAATTATCATGCATATTTCCTTTCATTCGGGATTGTGGTTTGAAATGATATACAACCGCAAAATTTTATATCTTTTAAATTGCGGATTGAAATGATAAATATCCGTATCACTTGACCATAGGATAGAAAATTATATACAGGCACCGCGGTCTATATATAACTATTTTAAAAGTGATTTCTATGGTTTGGATGGAATACGGTTTATAATAATCTTAAATTTTATATTGTATAAATATTTTTCTTCCATATATATATATATATACATATGAAGTTGAAAATTTTGAAATTAAAAGGTGTATAAAAATCTTTATTAAAAATGGAAGAAAATTAAGAAAATGGAGTTTAATAATTTATATCATATGGTTAAACGTTAAGTTTGGAAATTTTAAGGTATGATATTTATAATTGGATTTTTCCCAAAATAAATTGAAATGAATATTCTATTATAATTTGAATTGGGAAAAATATATATATATTTTATTACTAGAAATTGAAGTTTTATTATTTATGGATTTTATGTGAATATTCAAGACTAATTAATAGAACAATTGATTTGTTGAAAGAATAAAATCCAACTTTAGTTTGAAATATTGATACTCAAAATGGATATACGTATATATAAATAAATTGAAGTGGTTTTGGAACTTGAGAGAGATAATATAAATTTTGGTTTAGACTTTAATAAAGAAATGTATTTGTAAAGCCATGAGAACTATTTTCTTTACAAAGTAACATTTAAGTTAAACCATTTAATTCATATACCGTTGAATGTCCAAACCATTCAAGTTTTTTTATAGAAGTTATGGTTTTAAATTATGATTTTCAAAATATTACGATTTGAAAATATTTGATTTTCAGACGTTATGAAGTTAAAGCATTATGATTTTGGAAAAGAATTATATTTGGGATAAGTGATAAAATATGGTTTTGGGTTTTGAAATGATATCGTATTCATGGTTATGAAATGGAATGTTGATTCTGATTTTTAAAGTATAACCTATTTTTAAATGACCGCGGTGTTATAATAACGATGGGTTGGCAAAGAGACCGGGATCGGATATGGACATACTCTCTGTCGATACCGAAAACCACTTTGACTAACCGTGTACGCGGTGGAGATTCCAGAATGAAGTAGGTGGTGGCGACATTTCCTGTAAGGTAAATACGTGGACCCGACTCCCGTGAGTTGGCATAAGGTGGCTAAAACAGGAGCGATTCTCAGGCCAATGAGGTCATTCCTCTGATCGGACCCTCCTCTTCGATATTATACTTTGATTTTGGATTGATTCAGTGGCCACTTCTATATTTTGATTTTGGGGAGTTAGTCCGAGGTGGGCGGTAACTGCGGCTACGCGTTTCCACCAGCCTGGATAGCAATTGGTATATCTACCCTGGCATTGCCTAGTTGTGCCGTGTCACCTACCATACCGAGCCTTTACTACGAGTTTTTATTTGTGTCGTACCTATGGAGTATCCTCTGGTAGCTTCCCGATCAGGAGGTATTACGGTACTGTATAGACTATTGGCATTATTTGTGTTAAGGGCTATATGGGTAACCCCTTAACGCTATTAAAAAGTAAGTTTACTTTAAAAATAGACACTATTATAATAGCGCAATATACTACATAGTAAACAGTTTAACGGATCCTTAGGAGATGTAAATCCCGAGCATCTCTTGAGTTACTGCACTCATATTTATTTCTGTTAATTTATCTCACATAAGATCTTTTAGTTCTGACTCGAGTGTTTTTGTCTTTTCAAATTCGCTCGGGTCAGTCCGAGCGTTTCAGGATCGAAGATTTTAGCTTTGGAGGACGAAGACGAAGAATCCGTATTATATTATTTATAGTATTGCACCACACTCTAAAATTTCCGCTGCATTGATCGTATTGGTATGTGTAACTCTGATATTCATTGTATAAGTAAAATAAATATTTTGTAAACAGTTATCATGAACTGTATATTGATTATTATATTTTATCCTTCCGCTGTGAGATTCTATTTTGTTTTATTTCTTCTCTGTTTTTCTTATTTACCCCATAACAATCCGCCCTTGCGTATGCTTTGAATTGGCACGTGTGTCGGTTTAAAGTGTGCGAAAAGGCTGGATGTTACAGTTGGTATCAAAGCTTTGGTTTAGCGATAAACCTTGGCTTTGTGGGGTTTGACTCTTTGTTAATAGGGTTGTAATACCCTATGGGAGTCGCTGAGTGTATATAGATGAGAGAACGTATTTGTTAGTGTTATAAAAAGATTTTAATATTGTGTTAATCTGTTCTGTTTTGTATTTATAAATTCTGGTTAATGCATGGGACGCTATGTCATCAATAGGGATTTCTAAACACTTAATAGGACAGACCGACATAATATTTGTTTTTAATATAGGTGAATGAAATAACTTTGCCTATTATATTTTCTATATATAAAAATATTTTTATAAAGATATATTTTGGTTGCTATAGTTGGGTGTTAGGTAATAAAAATATTTGTAATGAATTAAAGCTAAGTTGAATTTTAATAAATCAAATTGGAGATTTTAGAACTTAAGTCCGGGATTTTAAAAATTTGCTTTCAAAGGATTTATGAAATATAATGATTTGGTTTATAAATATTTTCTTATATAAATATTTAGTATAATTCGATAGAATTGGTTTAAAGAGGATTTTGAAGAAAATAAATTTTGTACTTTCCTCTCTGTCGCTGGAAAATAATTTCGGTGATGACGGCCGCATCATCGACTTTCATTTTCGAGTCTCGAAGGGGAAAGGCCACTGTAGTAAATTCTACTGCAGATTTGTTTTGAAATTATTTAAAATTTTAATTGTTTAAAGGTAATTAGAGATATAAAAGTTGTAAGAAATTAATTATCTATTATTTTAAAGAAATTTTGGAATTTGACCCGGTATTAATTCTTGAATTTCCATTAATTAGTTGTAAAAATTTTAGGTTAGTGAGATAAAGGTTAAGTAATCAATGAATTAAAAGAATTGAGATTAAACTTGTATAAGTTCTTTTGCTTTTTCTTTAACATAAATAACTTACCAAGTATAAAAAGTTGAAATGTAAATTAAGAGTGGAATAGAACATTATGCAAGTAGAATTTTTGGAAATAATGAAGTATTCAATAAATTACTGTTATAAATAAGAATTTAATGGTATAAACTTAAGTATATAAAGTGAAATTCTAAACAAAAATTTATTGTAGGATTATTAACTTAAGTATGTTTTAATTTCCACTATTCTAATATAATAGAAAGTAAGTAATATATAAATGACTGTAAACCCTAAGTAATTAATTAATAAAATTCCTTATTTTTAAGAATGAAGGTTAAAGGGTTAATAAATTAAGTGAAAGTAGAGGGTTACTGTAATTAAATATAATGGAAACTTCAACATTAAATAAATGAATGAGATTAAAGGTAAGTTGAAATTGTAATTTATAAAACAAATATATATTAATTAAAGGAATGGAGAAGAAACTTGTAAATTTTGACTTATATTCTTAAAACATACATAACTTACCATATAATAAAAAGTTGCAATGTTAGTAGGAAAATGTAAGGGGAAATCTTACAAGTGAAGAGTAAGGTAATAAAGGTATTCTATTAATTTGCTATTGTTAATGAGAATTAATTGTATAAGCATAAGAAATTGGAAATTTTACTAAGTAAAAGTAAGAAGTATAAATAGATGATAGAAACTTTAGTAAATAAATTGGAATACAAATATAATGAATTTTGTAATAAATGGCAAATAAAATTGTAAGAAACAAAGAAATCCCTCCATGAATGAAAGAAAGAAAATCAACCCACTGAAGCATGAAATAAATGTATAATAACTTAATTTGGTTGTTGGTTTGAATTGTTATTGTTGATTTATGTTTGTTGGGTAAGGAATTTGAAGTTGTTGGATGAATAAATAATCTATCCTTGTTCCATCTAAGACTTTTGAGTAAATGATGCACTTGATAGTTAATTTCATTTCATACAAATTTCAAGTTTGAACCCAAACAACTAGTTGTTTGATGGATTAAATGGTTGCTTTGTTTGTGTATGTATGTTGTTTGTAAGGTTGATGGTTGTTGAATTGTTTGGTTGATTAATGATTGAATCCACTTGAATAGTTCGCTTTAATATAAATATTTAACCTTTTAGATTATATAAGTGTATACAGGTGATGGAAGCAACTGCTACTGCTTTTGGTTCCAAAATAATAAGCGTATATTGCCCGACAAATAGGTACGTTTCCGGATTATGTTTTAGCGCTATTTTATATAATTTTCCCGTGTTGGGATATAATATTTTGATAATATATGTAATATATTTGTATATTTTGATATTATATTTTCTCCAGAGTCTCTCCGTACAAAGGAGACTCTGCCAAAATTTTCCGTAAATTTTGGACTTAGAATTTTGTGAAAATATTTTACCAACTTTAATAATTTAAGTACAAAAGAATATAATGATTATAAAACTGGTATATTTTATATAAGGGAATTAATTTAGTAATATTGTCAATAAGTTAATGTTTGAAATAAGATGTACTGTTTTACTCTTCCTTCTCCCTTCTTTTTCCTTTTCGGGGACGAAAAGTTTTGAGTGGGGGAGATTGTAACGACCCGTTAAATTTGATAATATTAAATGGATTAACTTAATATAATTTTTAATCTAATTTATAATAAATGTAGGAGTTTGATATAGTAACTGAGATTAAAGATTTAACAATTGAAATGTTATATGGCAATAGGTAGAATAACGAAGATTTGTGTTGTGGTTATAAGTCATAATTAGTTGATTAAAATGGTATTAATGAAATAATAACTGAATTTAATTGCAATATATAAACATCAGAAAAATTTAATTGGTGGATTAAATTTGTTAAAGTTCATAAGTTTTGTAATTTAGTTTAGTAGAACTTTAAATTATAAATGAAGATTGAAATAAACGATAAATTTAGTTATGTAAATGGTGACTCAAGACCTAGGTTATAGGAATTGGAACATAATCCAATTTGAATTAAGTAGAAGAAGGATTTGGTTAATATGTAAGTTATTGTTCAAGGTATTGAATAAAAACTTGGAATCAAATCGTAATTTAATGATAATAACGTTAGTATTAGAGAATAAATATATTTCAATGCAGTACCCGAATGAACGGAATAAAATGAATATATATTGAATAGAAATGAAATGTAAATTGGCACATTTGATTGAAAGTTAATTTTAAGAAACATATAAATGTTGAATTTGTGAATATTAATATAAATATTAACTTGGATGGGATTCATTAATACAAAGATGTAATAAGTGTAGTGGATAAAAAAATCTAGTAGTAACATAAAATTTATTTATATGGAAAAAGAGTATAGATTTGAACAAATTTATGAAAATTTGATAAGAACAGTGGTTGTAATCAGTTTGGTTATTTAATATTTGGAAGATAGAGATTTGTAAATCCGTTAATAAATTTATAATGGGAAGGAATGGTAAGAATGTAAAAAATTATAAGCATTTGATTCAATTAAGGGAATTAAATTATAATAAATGGTCATTTAATAAATTCAACGTTTTGTGAGAAATCATAATAGTTGTGTAAAATGTGTACAAACTTCGATTTGGAAATTTATTGGATTTATAACGGTTTTGATATTACATTTATGAGTTTAAAAGTTATTCCATTTTGTAAAGTAATAAAAGCTTATTTAGGTGACTAGAATTTAGCGTAACGACTATTGTGTGTTACCTATTCTTGTTGCTTGTTAATTTAAATTTTGGGAATCAAATTCAATTTATCCGCCAATTTACCGCAGTTAAAGTGAAATGAATTGGTGAATGAGTAATGTTAAATACAAATAAGATGTAACCAAGAAAAATCCCATTTATAATAATTTATGTAGAATAAAGTAAAGAAACCAGGAAATGAAAATGTGAAAATGTGGATGCAATGAGATCTTAAGTAATAATAACTTTGTTAGGTAAGTGATAACGGATTTTTTTTGTATGACCAAATAAAGATTCAAATTTATTTGGAAATCTATTGCAATCAATTGAATTTATTGCAATTAAATGGATTTAATATTTAATAGTTATGTAATTATTATTTGGAAGAAATTGGAGTTATTTGTAATAAGTATGAACCTAATGTAAATTTTTCTTATAGGATTGACAATTGATATGGAATGAAAAGAAGAAAATTTGGGTCAGTAAAATTTGTAATTTATGCATAATAAAATGGATTCTAACGTTAAATACTATGTTATTGAGATTTAAATTAGACTTAAAGAATAATGATGTGAATCAGGAACTAAAGTTTATGGCATCTTTATTTTAAGTGAAAGTTGAGAATATAAAGATTAAAAATCTAAAGTATGGGTTTTGAGAATATAATTTATAAAATTCTTAAATATAAGAAAGTGTAGAAATTAACATTTCAATTAATATACTGTCAACTTTTAATTCACAGCTAAGCCTGTTAAATCTTTTCAATTGATTACGAATCATATAAGAAATAAAATTTGGCCAATTTTAGAATTTAATATAAAATTTGGATTTTTTTTTTATAATTTATTTCATTTATTTAATGAATATTAAAAATAGTCATTTTGGCCACGGATTCGGATTTCGACGAAACCAGTTTCATCGGATCCGTATCGGTGAATTATTATAGGGTTTCAAGTTTCGTATCGATCGGACTTGTCGTTTGATCGTACGGGCGTGAAACGCCTTGAAATCGATTTAATTAAAATCAATTTGAAATCAATTTGGAAATTTTGTTTTCAGCATAACTTCTTCATACGATCAAATTTGGACGTGAAACTTTTTCCATCGCGTTCAGAATATTTTAAATTACCTATTTGGATATATAGATTTACGAAATTTCGTTCCGGAGTCATAGCGGGCTTTTTGGGCCATAGTTTGCTACGCACGTTCATTTTACGGTCTATCTACTCTATCTCTAACCCCTCTATATAAACCCAGCTACAAGCCCTAGCCTCCGCCTAATTTCATTTCATCTGCGCGTATACTTTATTCAAGCTCCTCTTCTTCTTCAATGTGGGCTAACCCTTGATCCAGTCAGTTCAAAAAAAAAATTATTCAAATTTAAAAAAAAAAAAAAAAAAAATTTGGATCTGCAGCAGCTTCTGGTCGCGCTTCGGGTTTCAGGGGAGAAAACCCTAGAGCAACTTCGGGTCAGGAAGAAAATGACTCGGGTCGCTCCGGGTCGTTTTGGCGAAAGCTCCAAGCAAGCACCGGGGAATTGAGGCGGCGCACCGAAGTCGAACCCGAAGTCGACCCAGGACCAGAATTTTTCATTTTTCAAATTTTCATAACTTTTGCATACGAGCTCGGATTCGCGCGCGGTTTGTTTTGATGGGATCGTATCGGAATTTCTGACGTTTTGACGCTAGTTTGGACAAATTCTGAGACCGTCAAAATTTTGGGTTTAAATTGGATTTGAATTCAATTTAAATTCAAAAGGTGAGTGTTTTAACCCACTCACAACTACTAGAAGCTTTTATGTTTGTTAAATTAATTTTAGAAATGAATAGAAATTTATTTATGAGTATTTGGCATGTTTATTTCACTCATATTTGTTGAATTGCATTTATTAAGTTTAACTGTTAATTTAATTTATTTATTGCGTATTAATTGATAGTTAGAATTTATTTGTTTGCCTATAAACTGCTAGTTAACAGTTATATAGATTATTACTGAATATAAACTGTTAGATTAATAGTTGTTAAATTTAATCTGAATAAAATTGCCAGTTATTACCTGTTATATATTATCAAATATAAATTGTTATTGATTGATATTGCTTGATGATTGTGATTGAATGATGGGTGATGTTGATGGATGTTTTATTGTATTTCATAAAATTGCAAATTATCATGCATATTTCCTTTCATTCGGGATTGTGGTTTGAAATGATATACAACCGCAAAATTTTATATCTTTTAAATTGCGGATTGAAATGATAAATATCCGTATCACTTGACCATAGGATAGAAAATTATATACAGGCACCTCGGTCTATATATAACTATTTTAAAAGTGATTTCTATGGTTTGGATGGAATACGGTTTATAATAATCTTAAATTTTATATTGTATAAATATTTTTCTTCCATATATATATACATATGAAGTTGAAAATTTTGAAATTAAAAGGTGTATAAAAATCTTTATTAAAAATGGAAGAAAATTAAGAAAATGGAGTTTAATAATTTATATCATATGGTTAAACGTTAAGTTTGGAAATTTTAAGATATGATATTTATAATTGGATTTTTCCCAAAATAAATTGAAATGAATATTCTAGTATAATTTGAATTGGGAAAAATATATATATTTTATTACTAGAAATTGAAGTTTTATTATTTATGGATTTTATATGAATATTCAAGACTAATTAATAGAACAATTGATTTGTTGAAAGAATAAAATCCAACTTTAGTTTGAAATATTGATACTCAAAATGGATATACGTATATATAAATAAATTGAAGTGGTTTTGGAACTTGAGAGAGATAATATAAATTTTGGTTTAGACTTTAATAAAGAAATGTATTTGTAAAGCCATGAGAACTATTTTCTTTACAAAGTAACATTTAAGTTAAACCATTTAATTCATATACCGTTGAATGTCCAAACCATTCAAGTTTTTTTGTAGAAGTTATGGTTTTAAATTATGATTTTCAAAATATTACGATTTGAAAATATTTGATTTTCAGATGTTATGAAGTTAAAGCATTATGATTTTGGAAAAGAATTATATTTGGGATAAGTGATAAAATATGGTTTTGGGTTTTGAAATGATATCGTATTCATGGTTATGAAATGGAATGTTGATTCTGATTTTTAAAGTATAACCTATTTTTAAATGACCGCGGTGTTATAATAACGATGGGTTGGCAAAGAGACCGGGATCGGATATGGACATACTCTCTGTCGATACCGAAAACCACTTTGACTAACCGTGTACGCGGTGGAGATTCCAGAATGAAGTAGGTGGTGGCGACGTTTCCTGTAAGGTAAATACGTGGACCCGACTCCCGTGAGTTGGCATAAGGTGGCTAAAACAGGAGCGATTCTCAGGCCAATGAGGTCATTCCTCTGATTGGACCCTCCTCTTCGATATTATACTTTGATTTTGGATTGATTCAGTGGCCACTTCTATATTTTGATTTTGGGGAGTTAGTCCGAGGTGGGCGGTAACTGCGGCTACGCGTTTCCACCAGCCTGGATAGCAATTGGTATATCTACCCTGGCATTGCCTAGTTGTGCCGTGTCACCTACCATACCGAGCCTTTACTACGAGTTTCTATTTGTGTCGTACATATGGAGTATCCTCTGGTAGCTTCCCGATCAGGAGGTATTACGGTACTGTATAGACTATTGGCATTATTTGTGTTAAGGGCTATATGGGTAACCCCTTAACGCTATTAAAAAGTAAGTTTACTTTACAAATAGACACTATTATAATAACGCAATATACTACATAGTAAATAGTTTAACGGATCCTTAGGAGATGTAAATCCCGAGCATCTCTTGAGTTACTGCACTCATATTTATTTCTGTTAATTTATCTCACATAAGATCTTTTAGTTCTGACTCGAGTGTTTTTGTCTTTTCAAATTCGCTCGGGTCAGTCCGAGCGTTTCAGGATCGAAGATTTTAGCTTTGGAGGACGAAGACGAAGAATCCGTATTATATTATTTATAGTATTGCACCACACTCTAAAATTTCCGCTGCATTGATCGTATTGGTATGTGTAACTCTGATATTCATTGTATAAGTAAAATAAATATTTTGTAAACAGTTATCATGAACTGTATATTGATTATTATATTTTATCCTTCCGCTGTGAGATTCTATTTTGTTTTATTTCTTCTCTGTTTTTCTTATTTACCCCATAACAATCCGCCCTTGCGTATGCTTTGAATTGGCACGTGTGTCGGTTTAAAGTGTGCGAAAAGGCTGGATGTTACAGTTGGTATCAAAGCTTTGTTTTAGCGATAAACCTTGACTTTGTGGGGTTTGACTCTTTGTTAATAGGGTTGTAATACCCTATGGGAGTCGCTGAGTGTATATAGATGAGAGAACGTATTTGTTAGTGTTATAAAAAGATTTTAATATTGTGTTAATCTGTTCCGTTTTGTATTTATAAATTCTGGTTAATGCATGGGACGCTATGTCATCAATAGGGATTTCTAAACACTTAATAGGACAGACCAACATAATATTTGTTTTTAATATAGGTGAATGAAATAACTTTGCCTATTATATTTTCTATATATAAAAATATTTTTATAAAGATATATTTTGGTTGCTATATTTGGGTGTTAGGTAATAAAAATATTTGTAATGAATTAAAGCTAAGTTGAATTTTAATAAATCAAATTGGAGATTTTAGAACTTAAGTCCGGGATTTTAAAAATTTGCTTTCAAAGGATTTATGAAATATAATGATTTGGTTTATAAATATTTTCTTATATAAATATTTAGTATAATTCGATAGAATTGGTTTAAAGAGGATTTTGAAGAAAATAAATTTTGTACTTTCCTCTTTGTCGCTGGAAAATAATTTCGGTGATGACGGCCGCATCATCGACTTTCATTTTCGAGTCTCGAAGGGGAAAGGCCACTGTAGTAAATTCTACTGCAGATTTGTTTTGAAATTATTTAAAATTTTAATTGTTTAAAGGTAATTAGAGATATAAAAGTTGTAAGAAATTAATTATCTATTATTTTAAAGAAATTTTGGAATTTGACCCGGTATTAATTCTTGAATTTCCATTAATTAGTTGTAAAAATTTTAGGTTAGTGAGATAAAGGTTAAGTAATCAATGAATTAAAAGAATTGAGATTAAACTTGTATAAGTTCTTTTGCTTTTTCTTTAACATAAATAACTTACCAAGTATAAAAAGTTGAAATGTAAATTAAGAGTGGAATAGAACATTATGCAAGTAGAATTTTTGGAAATAATGAAGTATTCAATAAATTACTGTTATAAATAAGAATTTAATGGTATAAACTTAAGTATATAAAGTGAAATTCTAAACAAAAATTTATTGTAGGATTATTAACTTAAGTATGTTTTAATTTCCACTATTCTAATATAATAGAAAGTAAGTAATATATAAATGACTGTAAACCCTAAGTAATTAATTAATAAAATTCCTTATTTTTAAGAATGAAGGTTAAAGGGTTAATAAATTAAGTGAAAGTAGAGGGTTACTGTAATTAAATATAATGGAAACTTCAACATTAAATAAATGAATGAGATTAAAGGTAAGTTGAAATTGTAATTTATAAAACAAATATATATTAATTAAAGGAATGGAGAAGAAACTTGTAAATTTTGACTTATATTCTTAAAACATACATAACTTACCATATAATAAAAAGTTGCAATGTTAGTAGGAAAATGTAAGGGGAAATCTTACAAGTGAAGAGTAAGGTAATAAAGGTATTCTATTAATTTGCTATTGTTAATGAGAATTAATTGTATAAGCATAAGAAATTGGAAATTTTACTAAGTAAAAGTAAGAAGTATAAATAGATGATAGAAACTTTAGTAAATGAATTGGAATACAAATATAATGAATTTTGTAATAAATGGCAAATAAAATTGTAAGAAACAAAGAAATCCCTCCATGAATGAAAGAAAGAAAATCAACCCACTGAAGCATGAAATAAATGTATAATAAGTTAATTTGGTTGTTGGTTTGAATTGTTATTGTTGATTTATGTTTGTTGGGTAAGGAATTTGAAGTTGTTGGATGAATAAATAATCTATCCTTGTTCCATCTAAGACTGTTGAGTAAATGATGCACTTGATAGTTAATTTCATTTCATACAAATTTCAAGTTTGAACCCAAACAACTAGTTGTTTGATGGATTAAATGGTTGCTTTGTTTGTGTATGTATGTTGTTTGTAAGGTTGATGGTTGTTGAATTGTTTGGTTGATTAATGATTGAATCCACTTGAATAGTTCGCTTTAATATAAATATTTAACCTTTTAGATTATATAAGTGTATACAGGTGATGGAAGCAACTGCTATTGCTTTTGGTTCCAAAATAATAAGCGTATATTGCCCGACAAATAGGTACGTTTCCGGATTACGTTTTAGCGCAATTTTATATAATTTTCCCGTGTTGGGATATAATATTTTGATAATATATGTAATATATTTGTATATTTTGATATTATATTTTCTCCAGAGTCTCTCCGTACAAAGAAGACTCTGCCAAAATTTTCCGTAAATTTTGGACTTAGAATTTTGTGAAAATATTTTCCCAACTTTAATAATTTAAGTACAAAAGAATATAATGATTATAAAACTGGTATATTTTGTATAAGGGAATTAATTTAGTAATATTGTCAATAAGTTAATGTTTGAAATAAGATGTACTGTTTTACTCTTCCTTCTCCCTTCTTTTTCCTTTTCGGGGACGAAAAGTTTTGAGTGGGGGAGATTGTAACGACCCGTTAAATTTGATAATATTAAATGGATTAACTTAATATAATTTTTAATCTAATTTATAATAAATGTAGGAGTTGGATATAGTAACTGAGATTAAAGATTTAACAATTGAAATGTTATATGGCAATAGGTAGAATAACGAAGTTTTTTGTTGTGGTTATAAGTCATAATTAGTTGATTAAAATGGTATTAATGAAATAATAACTGAATTTAATTGCAATATATAAACATCAGAAAAATTTAATTGGTGGATTAAATTTGTTAAAGTTCATAAGTTTTGTAATTTAGTTTAGTAGAACTTTAAATTATAAATGAAGATTGAAATAAACGATAAATTTAGTTATGTAAATGGTGACTCAAGACCTAGGTTATAGGAATTGGAACATAATCCAATTTGAATTAAGTAGAAGAAGGATTTGGTTAATATGTAAGTTATTGTTCAAGGTATTGAATAAAAACTTGGAATCAAATCATAATTTAATGATAATAACGTTAGTATTAGAGAATAAATATATTTCAATGGAGTACCCGAATGAACGGAATAAAATGAATATATATTGAATAGAAATGAAATGTAAATTGGCACATTTGATTGAAAGTTAATTTTAAGAAACATATAAATGTTGAATTTGTGAATATTAATATAAATATTAACTTGAATGGGATTCATTAATACAAAGATGTAATAAGTGTAGATAGTAAAAATTTAATGGCTGTAGTGGATAAAAAAATCTAGTAGTAACATAAAATTTATTTATATGGAAAAAGAGTATAGATTTGAACAAATTTATGAAAATTTGATAAGAACAGTGGTTGTAATCAGTTTGGTTATTTAATATTTGGAAGATAGAGATCTGTAAATCCGTTAATAAATTTATAATGGGAAGGAATGGTAAGAATGTAAAAAATTATAAGCATTTGATTCAATTAAGGGAATTAAATTATAATAAATGGTCATTTAATAAATTCAACGTTCTGTGAGAAATCATAATAGTTGTGTAAAATGTGTACAAACTTCGATTTGGAAATTTATTGGATTTATAACGGTTTTGATATTACATTTATGAGTTTAAAAGTTATTCCATTTTTTAAAGTAATAAAAGCTTATTTAGGTGACTAGAATTTAGCGTAACGACTATTGTGTGTTACCTATTCTTGTTGCTTGTTAATTTAAATTTTGGGAATCAAATTCAATTTATCCGCCAATTTACCGCAGTTAAAGTGAAATGAATTGGTGAATGAGTAATGTTAAATACAAATAAGATGTAACCAAGAAAAATCCCATTTATAATAATTTATGTAGAATAAAGTAAAGAAACCAGGAAATGAAAATGTGAAAATGTGGATGCAATGAGATCTTAAGTAATAATAACTTTGTTAGGTAAGTGATAACGGATTTTTTTTGTATAACCAAATAAAGATTCAAATTTATTTGGAAATCTATTGCAATCAATTGAATTTATTGCAATTAAATGGATTTAATATTTAATAGTTATGTAATTATTATTTGGAAGAAATTGGAGTTATTTGTAATAAGTATGAACCTAATGTAAATTTTTCTTATAGGATTGACAATTGATATGGAATGAAAAGAAGAAAATTTGGGTCAGTAAAATTTGTAATTTATGCATAATAAAATGGATTCTAACGTTAAATACTATGTTATTGAGATTTAAATTAGACTTAAAGAATAATGATGTGAATCAGGAACTAAAGTTTATGGCATCTTTATTTTAAGTGAAAGTTGAGAATATAAAGATTAAAAATCTAAAGTATGGGTTTTGAGAATATAATTTATAAAATTCTTAAATATAAGAAAGTGTAGAAATTAACATTTCAATTAATATACTGTCAACTTTTAATTCACAGCTAAGCCTGTTAAATCTTTTCAATTGATTACGAATCATATAAGAAATAAAATTTGGCCAATTTTAGAATTTAATATAAAATGTGGATTTTTTTTTTATAATTTATTTAATTTATTTAATGAATATTAAAAATAGTCATTTTGGCCACGGACTCGGATTTCGACGAAACTAGTTTCATCGGATCCGTATCGGTGAATTATTATAGGGTTTCAAGTTTCGTATCGATCGGACTTGTCGTTTGATCGTACGGGCGTGAAACGCCTTGAAATCGATTTAATTAAAATCAATTTGAAATCAATTTGGAAATTTTGTTTTCAGCATAACTTCTTCATACGATGAAATTTGGACGTGAAACTTTTTCCATCGCGTTTAGAATATTTTAAATTACCTATTTGGATATATAGATTTACGAAATTTCGTTCCGGAGTCATAGCGGGCTTTTTGGGCCATAGTTTGCTACGCACGTTCATTTTACGGTCTATCTACTCTATCTCTAACCCCTCTATATAAACCCAGCTACAAGCCCTAGCCTCCGCCTAATTTCATTTCATCTGCGCGTATACTTTCTTCAAGCTCCTCTTCTTCTTCAATGTGGGCTAACCCTAGATCCAGTCAGTTCAAAAAAAAAAATTATTCAAATTTAAAAAAATAATAATAATAATTTGGATCTACAGCAGCTTCTGGTCGCGCTTCGGGTTTCAGGGGAGAAAACCCTAGAGCAACTTCGGGTCAGGAAGAAAATGACTCGGGTCGCTCCGGGTCGTTTTGGCGAAAACTCCAAGCAAGCACCGGGGAATTGAGGCGGCGCACCGAAGTCGAACCCGAAGTCGACCCAGGACCAGAATTTTTCATTTTTCAAATTTTCATAACTTTTGCATACGAGCTCGGATTCGCGCGTGGTTTGTTTTGATGGGATCGTATCGGAATTTATGACGTTTTGACGCTGGTTTGGACAAATTCTGAGACCGTCAAAATTTTGGGTTTAAATTGGATTTGAATTCAATTTAAATTCAAAAGGTGAGTGTTTTAACCCACTCACAACTACTAGAAGCTTTTATGTTTGTTAAATTAATTTTAGAAATGAATAGAAATTTATTTATGAGTATTTGGCATGTTTATTTCACTCATATTTGTTGAATTGCATTTATTAAGTTTAACTGTTAATTTAATTTATTTATTGCGTATTAATTGATAGTTAGAATTTATTTGTTTGCCTATAAACTGCTAGTTAACAGTTATATAGATTATTACTGAATATAAACTGTTAGATTAATAGTTGTTAAATTTAATCTGAATAAAATTGCCAGTTATTACCTGTTATATATTATCAAATATAAATTGTTATTGATTGATATTGCTTGATGATTGTGATTGAATGATGGGTGATGTTGATGGATGTTTTATTGTATTTCATAAAATTGCAAATTATCATGCATATTTCCTTTCATTCGGGATTGTGGTTTGAAATGATATACAACCGCAAAATTTTATATCTTTTAAATTGCGAATTGAAATGATAAATATCCGTATCACTTGACCATAGGATAGAAAATTATATACAGGCACCACGGTCTATATATAACTATTTTAAAAGTGATTTCTATGGTTTGGATGGAATACGGTTTATAATAATCTTAAATTTTATATTGTATAAATATTTTTCTTCCATATATATATACATATGAAGTTGAAAATTTTGAAATTAAAAGGTGTATAAAAATCTTTATTAAAAATGGAAGAAAATTAAGAAAATGGAGTTTAATAATTTATATCATATGGTTAAACGTTAAGTTTGGAAATTTTAAGATATGATATTTATAATTGGATTTTTCCCAAAATAAATTGAAATGAATATTCTAGTATAATTTGAATTGGGAAAAATATATATATTTTATTACTAGAAATTGAAGTTTTATTATTTATAGATTTTATATGAATATTCAAGACTAATTAATAGAACAATTGATTTGTTGAAAGAATAAAATCCAACTTTAGTTTGAAATATTGATACTCAAAATGGATATACGTATATATAAATAAATTGAAGTGGTTTTGGAACTTGAGAGAAATAATATAAATTTTGGTTTAGACTTTAATAAAGAAATGTATTTGTAAAGCCATGAGAACTATTTTCTTTACAAAGTAACATTTAAGTTAAACCATTTAATTCATATACCGTTGAATGTCCAAACCATTCAAGTTTTTTTATAGAAGTTATGGTTTTAAATTATGATTTTCAAAATATTACGATTTGAAAATATTTGATTTTCAGACGTTATGAAGTTAAAGCATTATGATTTTGGAAAAGAATTATATTTGGGATAAGTGATAAAATATGGTTTTGGGTTTTGAAATGATATCGTATTCATGGTTATGAAATGGAATGTTGATTCTGATTTTTAAAGTATAACCTATTTTTAAATGACCGCGGTGTTATAATAACGATGGGTTGGCAAAGAGACCGGGATCGGATATGGACATACTCTCTGTCGATACCGAAAACCACTTTGACTAACCGTGTACGCGGTGGAGATTCCAGAATGAAGTAGGTGGTGGCGACGTTTCCTGTAAGGTAAATACGTGGACCCGACTCCCGTGAGTTGGCATAAGGTGGCTAAAACAGGAGCGATTCTCAGGCCAATGAGGTCATTCCTCTGATCGGACCCTCCTCTTCGATATTATACTTTGATTTTGGATTGATTCAGTGGCCACTTCTATATTTTGATTTTGGGGAGTTAGTCCGAGGTGGGCGGTAACTGCGGCTACGCGTTTCCACCAGCCTGGATAGCAATTGGTATATCTACCCTGGCATTGCCTAGTTGTGCCGTGTCACCTACCATACCGAGCCTTTACTACGAGTTTCTATTTGTGTCGTACCTATGGAGTATCCTCTGGTAGCTTCCCGATCAGGAGGTATTACGGTACTGTATAGACTATTGGCATTATTTGTGTTAAGGGCTATATGGGTAACCCCTTAACGCTATTAAAAAGTAAGTTTACTTTACAAATAGACACTATTATAATAGCGCAATATACTACATAGTAAATAGTTTAACGGATCCTTAGGAGATGTAAATCCCGAGCATCTCTTGAGTTACTGCACTCATATTTATTTCTGTTAATTTATCTCACATAAGATCTTTTAGTTCTGACTCGAGTGTTTTTGTCTTTTCAAATTCGCTCGGGTCAGTCCGAGCGTTTCAGGATCGAAGATTTTAGCTTTGGAGGACGAAGACGAAGAATCCGTATTATATTATTTATAGTATTGCACCACACTCTAAAATTTCCGCTGCATTGATCGTATTGGTATGTGTAACTCTGATATTCATTGTATAAGTAAAATAAATATTTTGTAAACAGTTATCATGAACTGTATATTGATTATTATATTTTATCCTTCCGCTGTGAGATTCTATTTTGTTTTATTTCTTCTCTGTTTTTCTTATTTACCCCATAACAATCCGCCCTTGCGTATGCTTTGAATTGGCACGTGTGTCGGTTTAAAGTGTGCGAAAAGGCTGGATGTTACACCATTCTTAACTAAATAAAACAAATGGTTAACCTAAACACTTGTTATCCTTTTATATTCCAATTCACTTACACCCTTTATTAACAAAAATGTTACCATAGGTTTAGATTTAAATAAATAAATTAGATGAATAGGTAAACCTTGTTATTATCACCAATGTCCAAAACATATGCATTAATTACTACTTTATTATTAGAATTCATTTATTAATTTACCAGTCGCCATAGTCTTCTTATTTCCTATTTACTACCAAACTTCAAATTTAGTTATAGCTTATCAATACATAAATTACCTAGGCAAAACAATTTTATTACCATTTTAAGTACATTTATTATTGACAACATTCATTAAAATTACTTATCAACACTTATTTCATTGGTTTATTCAACGGTCATTTTTATTTAGTCACTACTTATTATTACAACCAAATGTACAATCACCACTATTTATTTTTATATTAAATGAATCCCATTCTAGTAAATATTTTTATTAATATTCACTAATTCAACATTTATATTGGTTTCTTATATTTAACTTATAACAAAAGGTGACAATTTACATTATTTAAATCTATTGCCATATAAATATTAAATTGTTAACATTAAATCCCAATTACTATATCTAATTCCTACATTTACTCAAATAAAATCTTAAGACTTTTATTTCAAATTAAATTAGATTAGAAATCATATTAAATTAATTCATTTAATATCTTCGAATTTTACGGGTCGTTACAAACAGTAAATAAATAAATCACATATCACAGCACAGAGTAATAAATGCAGCGGAAGTAAAGAAATAGTAGTTCATGAAGCTACTATATAAATACATCAGAGTCAAACAAGATACAACGGAGGTCTCAACATGATAACCAGGTTTGAATCATAATACATCACTGGAACCAACCGGATAACTGAAATCATCTGGGTAACCAAAAGTGAAATAGACAGCTGGATCTTTAGGCAAAGCTTCCAACTTCAAAGGTGAGTCTCAAATGCTGTATCACTCAGTCTGACCCGAGCGTAAAGAAAACACAAAACACTCGAGTCAGGACATACATACTTATACAATGTAAACCAACTCAAGTGAACTGTAATATAAGGTAGAAGTAACTTAAAGGATGCTTGGGACCGCACATCCTCTAAGGATCCATTAAACTATTTACTATGTAGTGATATTTCGCTATTATAATAGTGTCTATTAGTAAAATAAACTTACTTTTAAATAGCGTTAAGGGGTTACCCATATAGCCCTTAATACATAATATTTTTCCATAGTCTATACAGTACCGTAATCTCCCATGTACTGCGCGTCGTCAGAGGGCACTCCATAGGTATGGTACAAAACAAAATCGTATAAGGCGTGCTAGGGTAGGTGACATGGCACAACTAGGCAATGCCAGGGTAGATATACCAATTGCTATCCGGACTAGTGGTAACGCATAGCCGCAGCTACCGCCCACCTCAAGCCACACCCCCAAATAAAAAAAATCAAAAGTGGCCACCAAATCAATCCAAAAGTCAAAGTATAATATCGAAGGGATGTGTCTGATCAAATGTGCTACCTCATTGGCCCGAGAATCGCTCCTGTTTTATCCACCTTATGCCAACTCACGGGAGTTGGGTCCATGTATTTACCTCAAAGGAACGCCGTCGCCATCCTACTTCATTCTATAATCTCCACCGCGTACGCGATTGTTAAAGTGGTTTTCGTAGTTGGCGGAGAGTATGTCCAATCCCGGTTTCTTTAACAACCAAACTGTAACGACCCAGAATTTCTAATTTATTAAAATTTAATATTTAATTAATTTTGAATAATAATAAGTGAATTTATAAGTCGAATAAATTTTTATTTTGAATTATTGGATTTAATTGGATAATTAAATCGATAATTTAATATGTTAAATTATAGAAATAATTGAAAATTGGGTTAAATATGATTGAAAATGATTTGTAAAATTTTATTTTATCATATGGGAGTTAGAACGATATTTTAGAACTTTTAAAATCGAATTAAAAGTTAATTTGTGAAAATTAAATATTTTAATAATTAAATCGACTAGTAAAAATAGTCAATTTTTGAACAGTCTCAGAATTGAACGAAACCAGTTCCATTGGGTCCGTAATAGTTAGTTATTACCGGATTTCAATTTTCGTGTCAATCGGAGCTATCGTTTGATCGTGGCAACTCGAAATGCATCGATTTATTTTTAATATTAATTTGGCGAGTGAAAATAGCCATTTTTCAAAAAGTCTCGGATTTCGACGAAACCAGTTTCATCGGATCCGTAATGTGATATTATTGTAAGGTTCAAATTTCAAGTCAATTGGATTTACCGTTTGTCCGGTACAAATTAAAACGCCTAGAAATCGAGTTAAATCGGTTTAATTCAAATTGAACGTTTATAGCCATAACTCGCACATACTTCCGAATTAACTTTCGAAACCTGTTCCATTGTATCCGGAACGCGGGATAAACCCTAGGAACGTCAGTTTCGGCGCCTAAATCGGAGTTCGGAATTTCCGGATGAATAGTGTCGAATTTTTCCTATAAATACACCCACACCCCTTCATAAAATTAAAAAAAAAAGTCAAAACCCTAAACCTAATTTGCTAGCCGCCACTTTTAGGTTGAATGGCCAGAAATTCTCCTCTTTCTCCTCTCAATCTCTCTCAATCTACAAAGAATTAGCCAAAGTGCTCAACTACAAAGTCGAAGAGCTCGACGAGAGCTTCGATTCCATACGGTGATGATCGGAAACGGAGCAACGTGGGAGGAGCTACATGGGGCCGTTCTCTACAGCTGTGCACGCATCTCGAGGGTAGAGGGGGAGGCCAAGCTTGCCAAGGTCGTGGCCAAAGGTAGCTCGTGTGTGGAGCTTCGAGACGGCATCACTTGATCGTGTTCTAGGTGTATGGATTGGATGAATTAATTAACCCTAATTTTGGTATGGGTTCGGCTGTAAACATAAACGAAGAAGAAGGGGGGGGGGGAGTTGCGCACGGCCGTGATTGCTTGGCCTGGGATCTGACGGTGATGATTGTAGTTGTGGTTTATAAATTATAATAATGTTGTAATTATTATATAAAAATTTGTGTAAACTTCAATAATTCATAACTTTTTCATACGAGGTCGAAAACGCGCGAAACCAGTTGCGTTGGGATCGTATGGACGAGCACTACGCGATGAAGTTGGTTTGGAGTCGTTTGGAGTTAGTGAGAATTTTGGGTAAAATTAAACGTCCGTTTAATTTTATTCGAAATAAATCGCTAAAACGGAATTTAAAACCAAGGTGAGAACTTCTCACTCAATCGAATCAGTTTCGATTTTATTTTAGATAGTTAGATTTAAAATATTTGAATGCATGTTTGAATGTTGATGAATATCTATTGATTGTTAAAATAGACATTATACGCCGTTAGTAAGCGGATGTTATTTATTAAAAACATATACCGCGAATATTTCATAAACAGTGAAATTGGTATTATATATAATATCAATATATATATATTGGCATATGTATATATTGCAGTTATTGATTTCCCGCATTTTTTTGTTTAGCGGATGAGACCCTATTGCGCCGTTATTAAGCGGATAATATTTAATAAGAACATATACCGCGATAATTTCGTACTGGAGCGAAATTGGTATTGTGCTAATGTTTTTGGATGCAGGAAAACAGGTTGGAGGGATCCAACTGGATTCCTCAACAGTATTTATTTGATTTCAGATATTTTGATATTTGATGGATTATCATATCGATATATGATATCGTTGTAGTCGTGATTGACTATTTGGTGTGTAGCATCATTGGACCAAATTTGGAATTTTAAAATGAATTTTAAAGTGATTTTTGAAAAGTATACGTTTTATAAAATATTTTTGGAATTGATCCATTTTAAATAAATAAACGTTATAATTTTTAAAGTTATAAAAATTATGATTTTTGAGAAATATAGTTAAAAACTGATTTTTGAGAATATGATGCTATTGAGTTTATAAAATAGTTTAATCGAGATATTTTAGAATTATTGTGAAAAGTTTAAATATAGGATTTATAAAATTTGATTATTTTATAAATCAAGAGAAAGGATGAAATTATAAAGGAAATTAAAGACGTTTTAAAAGAATAATATAAATTGAATTATATTAAGAGATTTATAAATGGATATTTATAAATTGAAATATGGACATTATAAAACGAGTTTTTATAAGTGTTTGAATGAAGTGAAAATGAATTTCATAATTGAATGGAATTTATAGAATTTTATACGGTGAAGTTATAAATGGAATTTTATAAGCAGTAGGTTTATAAAATTTATTAAGTTATTAAAATAATGATTTTGGATAAATAAATGGATCTTATAAGTTATAAGATTTATAAATTGGAAAGTCTTTAAAAAGAACGATTTTGTAAAATAATCGTTTTATAAGTAATTAACTTATAATATGAACTTTTAGTTTATAATTGAGTTATAAACTGGAATAGGCTAATAAAAGAATTTATAAAAAGGAAGTTTTTATAAATAAATAGAAATGGAATTTATAAACGTTGTTTTATAAATTCGCAAATGACTTATTTTGACAAGAAAATTTGTTGAAACCTATAAGTGGAGTTATATTCACATTTTTGAATAGTGAATAATCCTTTGAATTAAAATGAATAAAAGGATGAAAATTGTTAACGTAGTATATTCACGTTTTTGAATAGTGAATAAGATGTTAAAGAAAATTGTTTTGAATGTGATATTTGAAATAGAATTAAAACGATCTAACGAAGTTTTAATTGTGTTGAGATTCGAAACCATAGATTTCAACATTAATTGTTGAAATAGACGTTTTCGAGAAATAGAAGGAAATAGTAGACTATAACACTGTTGTTATAGTAAATGATTTCCGAAAGGAAATATTTTGCATAGTATTGGCGTTTATATATCTATTTAATTTCGAATCCCTATACCAGTGAATTTGGGTTGTCGTAACGATGTTTTACGCAACATTCGTTTTGGCCCAAATAAATATGTTTAAGAGAATGATTTCCTTAAAGAATGAAATATATACTTAATTTCGATTGAAATATATTGAATATTTTCTAAGTGTTGAAAATAAATAAAATCTGTGAATTACTTATTAAATAAGTATGGAATTGTTTTCCAATATGAAGTGATATTTAGAATTTATCTTTTTGAAGATAAATTGAAAATGAATAATTGAAATCGAATATTCATTGATATTTTGGAATTATAAATTCACTAAGGAATTTATAAAGGAAGTGGAATTGGTTTAAAAATAAATATTGATTTATTTTTGAAGTATTGAAATTATATATCTTGTAAAGATATTTTGTGAAATAAATAATTGGAAAATTATTTGGAAACTGGTGATGTGTGCATATCCAGTGATAGTTCAATAACCGACTATCAATATTTCCCTTTGAATGGGTAATTGATGTGATTTGGTTGAATGTGAATGCAACACTTATTTTTGAATAAGCGCTCACTATTCGGGTTAACCGGGAAAGGACCATGGGGTCGTATAACCCATTCCGAATATGTGATACGTCGTTGTGAATTGCATTTGAAGATCGGTGTTGAAGACCCGGTATTTGCGAGAGCGATAGGATGACCTGTCGATTGTCTCTGCACTGAGTTGCAGCGGTATAGAGACTTCCTAAGTGATGGGAAATCCGATCAGGATTGTGAATATCCGGATTGCAAGGACTTCTTTGTTAGTGCCTTCGGTTTTGTTCGATCCCGGAACAGACTTGTATGGATTGTGTGTCTGACATTACAACTTGAGATATAAAGCCGATTTCTTTCAAATATATTTCTGTTGGTGGCGGAGAATTTATTCTTTTAGCTTAACACCCTTCTCCGAGACGTACGAGCTCAGAGGTTATATAGTTGAATGTTATCAGCGATATATTCCCAATTTGGTAATGTGATATGCTGAGTGATGCTGAAATGATCATTGTGTTGATTATTTGTGATAGGATCGTTTATTTGATCGTCTATCCTTGTGATCATTGTGTTGATCATTTGTTGACCCAAAGCATGACTTTTGTATAAAGTATGTTTTGTGGACGTGACTTCGTCGAACCTCACACCCCGGAAATGGTCAAAACAGGAAAGATGCGGCAAGGTTATGAGGAGTAGCACCCTTTAGGGTATGTACATTTCCTTCTGGATAGAAGTGGTATCATGGTATGGAGCCCAGATATTTAACCTATGTGGTTACTACGAATTTATTACTTTGTGGTTGTTGGCTATCGGGATCACGTGAGAAAGGTCGTTTACGATCGGGGAATGGCGTGCTCGTGTCAGTAGTTACCCAGTTAGGGGTAACCCGGCCTTGTGTTGGCAGAGTTCCGGTTTGGTTCTCGGGGATGTCTTTCCAGAGGCATTCTCATGTGGCAATGGGAAGTTCCTTGGCCTGACCATTTGTTGGAAATCCAAAGAAACAATACGTGACTTGTACGGTTTTAGTTGTATAACCTGCTATGGAATGTGGCGGTAACCTGCTATTGAACATAGTTAGCTATAGTAGGCATAGTTCGAAATGTCTATGTTGGCTAAGATTTATATCTTTACTTTCGAAATGAATTTTCCCTACACTATGCACTAGTAATAATATCAAATGTTATTTTTAATGCGTATCAAGCATCTTTGACTATCATAAGGAGAAATCTCCTCCGATTCTGCGTTTGCATTGTGTGTGTGTGCGGGAGGCCTTATGGTAGTCTCATTTTTAAAAACATTGCGAATTGAATTTAAAAATATTCCCCTATTTTGATTTTAAAGATAAGTTAACTGTTTTGAGTTCTCACACCAGTCTTTTTAAGCTTTGGGCTATGTGATGGGGGGTTCTCGCTTCGCGGTTAGGTGGCGAACGGGAGACTCTTACTCCCACACGTCCTCTTTTAGGGGGTTGGTTAGGTGTAACCTGAGACAGTCGAGAGGCTGGCCGTAAAAGCAAGGTCTGGGGTACCAGTGTAAGCCACGGTGGGGCTGGGATGGTTGAAAAGCCTACCGGTTGTGACTGCTGTCGACGGTTGAAAAGCCTAGATCTTTACAGTTGGTATCAAAGCTTATGGTTAAGCGACAACCATGGTTCTGTTGGGTATTAATTATTAGAGATAGAGTCAGCAGTACTCTAGAATGAGTTTGAGAGTAATAATAGCTATGAGAGCGTATTTGATAGTGAATATATAAAATTGTTTTATATTGTGATGATTGGTTTGTTGAGTGGTATATAGATTCTGGTTAATACGAGTAATTAACGTTGTTGATAGGGATCTCTAAACACTTGAATAGAACAATTCGACACAATATTGTTTTATAATTGGGTAAATGAAATAATTTTACCTTGAGTATATTTTATATATAAAGCAATAATTTTTCAAAATTATTAAAGTGTATGTAAGATGATTGTTTAGTTGTTTGAAAAATCTAAATTGAAGAATAATTGTATAAGCAAATGAATTATAAGAATTGAATTATAATTAATGTGATTTACAATTGTGAAATAAAACTTATATATATAAGAAGTGAAACTATATGGATATGAATTTGAGTTATATAAATGAAATTCAACTTTTGTAATTGAATTGAACGAATAGATTGAATATTAATCAATTAAATGTGAATTAAGTTGATATGAAATAATGAATATAAGTGTAATTCATTAAAATCTAATGTTACTGAAAGTTGAAAGTTTGAATGAAAATCATTTAATTAAACCAATTGATAAGTAGAAGAATTTGGTTGTAATTAATATACATTGGTTGTTATATGGTTGTTAGTTGATTGATTGTATATAATTCATTAAGTGTTAATGAAATTGAGTTAATGAAATGGAAAGCTAAAGTAAATAAATTTGAATAGAATTGAATTTAAATTGGAAGTGAACCAACTTGAATATGAATTAGTGAATATAAACTAATTGAAAATGAATGTTAGTAAACATCCACTGTTAATAAATCAAATGTGATTAAATTGAGAACCAATTCATTTAATATTAATGAGAATATAAATGAATATTTATTGGTTATGGATGTTAGTTGAATGCTAGTTGGTTGATGTTTGAATATGTTTCATTTGCTATGTTGACATATATAGTTATTATGTTACTATATGTTGTATATTGATACTATTGTCATATATGCATGATTCTCATGTTGTTTGTTGAGTGATTAGTAGGTGCGGATCGCGTTTGTTTCGCATTTGGAGCTCGCTTTCGCGCTATATTAGCCGTATATGCTCGCTAATAAAATATAAGGTACATATCTCGGATTAAATACAGTACTTTTACACTTTTTTCCCTACGGGATGCCTCATTACTTGATGAGATGTATATTTGTGATATATATACTGTCATTTTTTTTTCGGATCGAGCCGCGCAAAGGAGACTATGGCGAATTTTTCCGGAAATTTAAGGCGTTAGAAAAATTTGAGAAAATTGGAAAATTTTGAAAACTTTAACTTTGATTTTGGAATTGAAAGTTAAACAATAGTAGTTGTTTTTGAAAAGATAACTAAGTATGATTTGAAAACTTAGTAAAGTATTGTAAAGAAGTTTAAATTTGTTTTGGGAAAATTAATAGATTCTGTAACTTTTCTTACTTAATAATTTCGAGGACGAAATTCTTTTAAGGGGGGAAAATTGTAACGACCCAGAATTTCTAATTTATTAAAATTTAATATTTAATTAATTTTGAATAATAATAAGTGAATTTATAAGTCGAATAAATTTTTATTTTGAATTATTGGATTTAATTGGATAATTAAATTGATAATTTAATATGTTAAATTATTGAAATAATTGAAAATTGGGTTAAATATGATTGAAAATGATTTGTAAAATTTTATTTTATCATATGGGAGTTAGAACGATATTTTAGAACTTTTAAAATCGAATTAAAAGTTAATTTGTGAAAATTGAATATTTTAATAATTAAATCGACTAGTAAAAATAGTCAATTTTTGACAGTCTCCGAATTGAACGAAACCAGTTCCATTGGGTCCATAATAGTTAGTTATTACCGGATTTCAATTTTCGTGTCAATCGGAGCTATCGTTTGATCGTGGCAACTCGAAACGCATCGATTTATTTTTAATATTAATTTGGCGAGTGAAAATAGCCATTTTTTAAAAAGTCTCGGATTTCAACGAAACCAGTTTCATCGGATCCATAATGTGATATTATTGTAAGGTTTCAAATTTCAAGTCAATTGGATTTACCTTTTGTCCGGTACAAATTAAAACGCCTAGAAATCGAGTTAAATCGGTTTAATTCAAATTGAACGTTTATAGCAATAACTCGCACATACTTCCGAATTAGCTTTCGAAACCTGTTCCATTGTGTCCGGAACGCGGGATAAACCCTAGGAACGTCAGTTTCGGCGCCTAAATCGCAGTTCGGAATTTCCGGATGAATAGTGTCGAATTTTTCCTATAAATACACCCACACCCATTCATAAAATTAAAAAAAAAGTCAAAACCCTAAACCTAATTTGCTAGCCGCCACTTTTAGGTTGAATGGCCAGAAATTCTCCTCTTTCTCCTCTCAATCTCTCTCAATCTACAAAGAATTAGCCAAAGTGCTCAACTACAAAGTCGAAGAGCTCGACGAGAGCTTCGATTCCATACGGTGATGATCGAAAACGGAGCAACGTGGGAGGAGCTACATGGGGCCGTTCTCTACAGCTGTGCACGCATCTCGAGGGTAGAGGGGGAGGCCGAGCTTGCCAAGGTCGTGGCCGAAGGTAGCTCGTGTGTGGAGCTTCGAGACGGCATCACTTGATCGTGTTCTAGGTGTATGGATTGGATGAATTAATTAACCCTAATTTTGCTATGGGTTCGGCTGTAAACATAAACGAAGAAGAAGGGAGGGGGGGGGGGGGGAGTTGCGCACGGCCGTGATTGCTTGGCCTGGGATCTGACGGTGATGATTGTAGTTGTGGTTTATAAATTATAATAATGTTGTAATTATTATATAAAAATTTGTGTAAACTTCAATAATTCATAACTTTTTCATACGAGGTCGAAAACGCGCGAAACCAGTTGCGTTGGGATCGTATGGACGAGCACTACGCGATGAAGTTGGTTTGGAGTCGTTTGGAGTTAGTGAGAATTTTGGGTAAAATTAAACGTCCGTTTAATTTTATTCGAAATAAATCGCTAAAACGGAATTTAAAACCAAGGTGAGAACTTCTCACTTAATCGAATCAGTTTCGATTTTATTTTAGATAGTTAGATTTAAAATATTTGAATGCATGTTTGAATGTTGATGAATATCTATTGATTGTTAAAATAGACATTATACGCCGTTAGTAAGCGGATGTTATTTATTAAAAACATATACCGCGAATATTTCATAAACAGTGAAATTGGTATTATATATAAATCAATATATATATATATTGGCATATGTATATATTGCAGTTATTGATTTTCCGCATTTTTTTGTTTAGCGGATGAGACCCTATTGCGCCGTTATTAAGCGGATAATATTTAATAAGAACATATACCGCGATAATTTCGTACTGGAGCGAAATTGGTATTGTGCTAATGTTTTTAGATGCAGGAAAACAGGTTGGAGGGATCCAACTGGATTCCTCAACAGTATTTATTTGATTTCAGATATTTTGATATTTGATGGATTATCATATCGATATATGATATCGTTGTAGTCGTGATTGACTATTTGGTGTGTAGCATCATTGGACCAAATTTGGAATTTTAAAATGAATTTTAAAGTGATTTTTGAAAAGTATACGTTTTATAAAATATTTTTGGAATTGATCCATTTTAAATAAATAAACGTTATAATTTTTAAAGTTATAAAAATTATGATTTTTGAGAAATATAGTTAAAAACTGATTTTTGAGAATATGATGCTATTGAGTTTATAAAATAGTTTAATCGAGATATTTTAGAATTATCGTGAAAAGTTTAAATATAGGATTTATAAAATTTGATTATTTTATAAATCAAGAGAAAGGATGAAATTATAAAGGAAATTAAAGACGTTTTAAAAGAATAATATAAATTGAATTATATTAAGAGATTTATAAATGGATATTTATAAATTGAAATATGGACATTATAAAACGAGTTTTTATAAGTGTTTGAATGAAGTGAAAATGAATTTCATAATTGAATGGAATTTATAGAATTTTATACGGTGAAGTTATAAATGGAATTTTATAAGCAGTAGGTTTATAAAATTTATTAAGTTATTAAAATAATGATTTTGGATAAATAAATGGATCTTATAAGTTATAAGATTTATAAATTGGAAAGTCTTTAAAAAGAACGATTTTGTAAAATAATCGTTTTATAAGTAATTAACTTATAATATGAACTTTTAGTTTATAATTGAGTTATAAACTGGAATAGGCTAATAAAAGAATTTATAAAAAGGAAGTTTTTATAAATAAATAGAAATGGAATTTATAAACGTTGTTTTATAAATTCGCAAATGACTTATTTTGACAAGAAAATTTGTTGAAACCTATAAGTGGAGTTATATTCACATTTTTGAATAGTGAATAATCCTTTGAATTAAAATGAATAAAAGGATGAAAATTGTTAACGTAGTATATTCACGTTTTTGAATAGTGAATAAGATGTTAAAGAAAATTGTTTTGAATGTGATATTTGAAATAGAATTAAAACGATCTAACGAAGTTTTAATTGTGTTGAGATTCGAAACCATAGATTTCAACATTAATTGTTGAAATAGACGTTTTCGAGAAATAGAAGGAAATAGTAGACTATAACACTGTTGTTATAGTAAGTGATTTCCGAAAGGAAATGTTTTGCATAGTATTGGGGTTTATATATCTATTTAATTTCGAATCCCTATACTAGTGAATTTGGGTTGTCGTAACGATGTTTTACGCAACATTCGTTTTGGCCCAAATAAATATGTTTTAGAGAATGATTTCCTTAAAGAATGAAATATATACTTAATTTCGATTGAAGTATATTGAATATTTTCTAAGTGTTGAAAATAAAGAAAATCTGTGAATTACTTATTAAATAAGTATGGAATTGTTTTCCAATATGAAGTGATATTTAGAATTTATCTTTTTGAAGATAAATTGAAAATGAATAATTGAAATCGAATATTCATTGATATTTTGGAATTATAAATTCACTAAGGAATTTATAAAGGAAGTGGAATTGGTTTAAAAATAAATATTGATTTATTTTTGAAGTATTGAAATTATATATCTTGTAAAGATATTTTGTGAAATAAATAATTGGAAAATTATTTGGAAACTGGTGATGTGTGCATATCCAGTGATAGTTCAATAACCGACTATCGATATTTCCCTTTGAATGGGTAATTGATGTGATTTGGTTGAATGTGAATGTTACACTTATTTTTGAATAAGCGCTCACTATTCGGGTTAACCGGGAAAGGACCATGGGGTCGTATAACCCATTCCGAATATGTGATACGTCGTTGTGAATTGCATTTGAAGATCGGTGTTGAAGACCCGGTATTTGCGAGAGCGATAGGATGACCTGTCGATTGTCTCTGCACTGAGTTGCAGCGGTATAGAGACTTCCTAAGTGATGGGAAATCCAATCAGGATTGTGAATATCCGGATTGCAAGGACTTCTTTGTAAGTGCCTTCGGTTTTGTTCGATCCCGGAACAGACTTGTATGGATTGTGTGTCTGACATTACAAGTTGAGATATAAAGCCGATTTCTTTCAAATATATTTCTGTTGGTGGCGGAGAATTTATTCTTTTAGCTTAACACCCTTCTCTGAGACGTAAAACTCAGAGGTTATATAGTTGAATGTTATCAGCGATATATTCCCAATTTGGTAATGTGATATGCTGAGTGATGCTGAAATGATCATTGTGTTGATTATTTGTGATAGGATCGTTTATTTGATCGTCTATCCTTGTGATCATTGTGTTGATCATTTGTTGACCCAAAGCATGGCTTTTGTATAAAGTATGCTTTGTGGATGTGACTTCGTCGAACCTCACACCCCGGAAATGGTCAAAACAGGAAAGATGCGGCAAGGTTATGAGGGGTAGCACCCTTTAGGGTATGTACATTTCCTTCTGGATAGAGGTGGTATCATGGTATGGAGCCCAGATATTTAACCTATGTGGTTACTACGAATTTATTACTTTGTGGTTGTTGGCTATCGGGATCACGTGAGAAAGGTCGTTTACGATCGGGGAATGGCGTGCTCGTGTCAGTAGTTACCCAGTTAGGGGTAACCCGGCCTTGTGTTGGCAGAGTTCCGGTTTGGTTCTCGGGGATGTCTTTCCAGAGGCATTCTCATGTGGCAATGGGAAGTTCCTTGGCCTGACCATTTGTTGGAAATCCAAAGAAACAATACGTGACTTGTACGGTTTTAGTTGTATAACCTGCTATGGAATGTGGCGGTAACCTGCTATTGAACATAGTTAGCTATAGTAGGCATAGTTCGAAATGTCTATGTTGGCTAAGATTTATATCTTTAATTTCGAAATGAATTTTCCCTACACTATGCACTAGTAATAATATCAAATGTTATTTTTAATGCGTATCAAGCATCTTTGACTATCATAAGGAGAAATCTCCTCCGATTCTGCGTTTGCATTGTGTGTGTGTGCGGGAGGCCTTATGGTAGTCTCATTTTTAAAAACATTGCAAATTGAATTTAAAAATATTCCTCTATTTTGATTTTAAAGATAAGTTAACTGTTTTGAGTTCTCACACCAGTCACATGACTGACTTGGAGTTTATTGTTTTCCTTACTAAACTCTGGGTGCCCACCAATTTCCACACGGGCAGTTAAGAGTTAGGTTTATCAGCATATTCTGGAATTGCTGGAGGCAAGATGGATGGCATGGCGTATTACTACTATATAGTATTTCTTTTTCCGCTGCACTGTTTGATGTTGTATACTCTGATGATATGATGTAATGAAATGAAATGTATAAAATGTAATAACTGATATAGTTCTTTGTTTAAAGATTATTCATTTATTATTATATGTTGTTCCGCTGCGAATTGTGAGATTCTGTTGTTGTTCTGTTGTTTTCTTTTCCCTTTCTGTTCTCTATTCTCTTTTTCTTCTATTTTAAAAAAAATTCTATTTTCTATTTTCTGTCTTTCCTCTCTTCTTTTCCCTCCATCTTCTACCTTTTTCTCTCTTCTTTTCTACTTTTTCTTTTCTTAAATTTTTCTTAAAACCCCTAAGGGTTCGTATTTTCGTTCATCTTGAATTAAACAAAGGAGATTAGTGTCTATTCAAGGAGTACGGATTTACGGGTCTTTACACAAACGTTATTATAACCCATGGATATTTATTTCAAAATAATTTGTACTTTCAAAACCAAACTAGCATATCCATTTCAAATCATATCATTTCTTTCAAACTAGTATATACTTTCAAAACCAAAATATCATACTCATTTCAAAACCATATCACAATAGTATCATTTCCATTTCAAAACTAATTCAATAATATATCGTTTAAGTAAAACCCAAATTTCCAAATCATTGAATATTTCCTTTAATTTATTAAACTTGAAATATTCCTTTAAATTATCATAGCATTTTGGAAATGTTACCTTAAGGAATCATAGCATTTTTGGAATGTACTACTTTCCACTTTAACATTTTATAAAATCAAAGTATTGATATGCTTACAAATTTAACATGGTCATTTTATCATAGTCTTATAGTTAAATAAACTATGTTACTGTAATATCCAATTTAAAGCTGAAATTCTTATCTTAACTTAAAAGTACCTTATTAACTTACATTTTTATTACAATAAAGAAAACTTTATTATTTTAACCATTTAAAGTAAGCCACTTACATAAGTTAAAACTTGCATATTAAATGTACATTATCAACTTTACATTTTATTATTACAGTAAGTAACATTTGTCATTTTAATCAATTTAAAATACACCATTACATTGATTAAAACTTACATGTCAAATGTACGTTTTAACTTACATTTATTATAATAAAGAGCATTTATCATTTTAATCAATATTATAATAATTAAAACTTACATTATCAAATGTACGTTTTAATTTACATTCCTATTACAGTAAAGAGCATTTATTAATTTAATCAATACCATACTAATTAAAACTTTACATGTTTTCTTGCATTAATTAAAACTTTACATGTTCTTTTATTAATTAGGACTTTACACGTTTCTTTCATTAATTAAAAACTTACAGTTTTCTTTCATTAATTAAAACTTTACATGTTTCTTGCATTAATTAAAAACTTACACGTTTCTTTCATTAATTAAAACTTTACATGTTTCTTTCATTAATTAAGAATTTACGTGACCTTATTTTCTTAACTTAAATTCTCCATTTAGAAACCAATTTCCAATCATCAAGTTAAGTCATATATATATAAACTATATTTTATACATTAACTTATACAACTTAACTTATAGAAAATCACTGTAAACCTATTTATACAAACATATCCGCTTCATGGAATAAAATTCATTCCAACTACTAGGCTAGATTTAGAATTCCACATTAAATCAATTTTCATTATTAAGTAGTTTATTATATTCCAAATCTTTAAATTACAAATTTAAAACCAAATAAAGATTTTTTTCATTACAATTAAAAACCAAAATAAACTTATAAAATTTTAACTTATAGAAAACCAATATCTCTTTATATTCTAAATCTTTAAATCATCTTTTTATTTAAATTTCCATATATTTATAAATTCAAAATACTTAATAATTTTAGAAAACTATTATAAAATTTTATCCATGGGCCAATATAAAATTTTCTAACCTAGGTCAAGTGACACAGATATGTATCATTTCAATCCGTAATTTAAAAAGAAAAGTCCAGGTTCTATCATTTCAAACCCGCAATCCCAAGTAAAATAAATGCAATAAAGATCATTTGAGCCTATCATTTCAGTCCATAATGATTTTTCTTTATTCTAATGTCCGTTCGGGTATGTATCGTTTCAACCCATAGTGATAGGGAACTTGCAGTGTGAGATACAGTATATAAAATGAATAGTATATCATGTAAATACATATTAGATGATGTAACAAATATATAAACAGCATTTAACATCATATAACATATCATAGGCATGTATGAATGACATATCAATTTATAAAGATCCACTTGTCATTATTCCACAGTAATATAAGTACATATGTCTAGAGTGATAAAAACTCACCTTTTAAAAGCTAGAATCAAATTCACAATACACAATTGAAACTCCGCAAAGCACGACAAGGCACGACCAAACTTTTGCGTAGATGGAGAGTCAAGAAGCATATCTTGTATATAAAAAATACACAAATCATAAGAATAAGATTCAACACAACAGAAGATGGATTAAACTATGCAATTACGAATCAAAGAACATAACCTTTCTTTCAACCACCAAGTGGGCGTGGCCATGGTCTAATAGTGAGGAGGAGGTAATGTTGTGGTGGTGGAGGCCGAGCTATGTAAGGAGAAAACAAAAAGAAAAAGAGAAGAAGAAAAAGAAAGTGGAAAAAGAAGAGAGATGGAAGCCATGGATCTAGACTTTTTCCTTCCTCACGCAAATGATACAATGAGAAACCCTTTTTTTTCATGTGAATGATAATAGGCGGCTAGGTTTACAAAAAGATTTGAATGGCTAAAGTTTAGGAATAGTTAGAAAATAAAAAGGCAAGGAAATTTAAAAGGGCATAATTTAAGTAGGAAAAGATCTTGTATATATTTTTCTTAAACAAATGAAAAGATTAGTTTGAGAACTTTGTATGTGATTGAAAAGGGGAAAATCATGGCTATGCATTTATGAATAGATATGGTAGAAGATGAAAAGGTGGGAAATATATAAAGGCAATAAATAAATTAAGAAACGTATGCCTATATTTAAAACGTATCTTATTGATTTGTTACTTATCCAATAAATATAGATGTATATGCACAAAAGAAACCTTCACTAAATAAATGAAGTTTATACACACCATAGAAGTAAATAAGAAGATCGAGGCTGAGCCTAGCTTGAAGGAAGACAAAGAAAATAAAAGAAAATAAAAGAGAAAAAACATAGAAAAACAAAAGAAAAGAAACCATTACTTACAGGAAAATTTCTCATGTGAAGATGCAAATGAAAATAAGATGTGGTAAAGAGTTTTTGTACGTGAATTAGAATTTACTAGGGAGTTATTCACGCCTAATCAAGTGCAACGAATTGGCAAGTAGTGCTTAAATGCTAGAGATTTGAAGGGATTTATTTCCTATTAAATAAAAAGAAACAATAGAACAAAATGGGGTAAGTTACTTTCTTTTCATGTGAATTGATAGGGTATGAATGGCTAAAGTTTTAGGTTAGCACGGCTAGAAACTAATTAAGGAGGTAGGAAATAAAAGATAGGCAAATAAAGAGGCAGAAAATAAAAAAATGTAACGTATGCCAACTAAAGCAAAGTAACATACGCCTAATTAATTTGTTTCCTTGCCATTAAAATAGATAAATCAAATAAATATAATCTAAGTTTATACAATTAAAACAAAAACAAAAATTATAGAAACAAACATGGGGAAATAAAATATGAAATATAGAAATACATATATATATATATAATGAAAACACATAAATTTATTGCGTGTAAAACGCTGTAATTTATCCAAATCTAAAAGTATAAATCGGAATTTCATGAAACGAAAAGCAAGATAAATATTAAAATAAAATACATTTACAAAGAAAAAGATTAGCATTTAAAAATTCAAATTTAAAATTTTCAACTGTGGTCAAACTTTGACTTTCAGTTGACCAAAATACAAAATTTCCAGAAATTGCTTATTTTATTAAAATTTTCAAATGTATACATTTATTATGATTGAAACCTCAATTAATTCATTCAGATAGGTTTCATTCTTTTATATTACCTTATGAATAAAATATGCATTCTCATTTCATCCTAGTTTTCAATTAATACAGTAATTAAATTCATTTACTCATCATTAAATTTATTTATTATAGATTACATTCCAATCAATTAAAATTGATTCCCATAATTTAATTTGATTTAATTTCCATCTCTATACTATGCCCACTATTTCTTTATAAACCTGGTTACATATTCCATTACATTAATACACCCCTATTTACATCTTAAATTTGTATAAATGTCACTTTTTTAAATGTTATTTTTATTTTTATTTTTTTTAAATGTGTACTTTTGTCAATTGTACACATTAATTAAGGTTTGAAACCAATTAAATAAATTTACCTTCGTTCCATTCTTTTTACCAATTTATTACTTTAGAAATAAATTTACGTTTCTAGTTAATTTATACATTCACACCTCCCGTTACTGCATTAATTCTCATAAATGAACATTTATTTACATTTGAATACAATTTATTTCCAATTCATTTTATAGCCTAAATAGACAACTTATAATAGTTGTTACCATTATCTTTATTACATTCAAGTTTACCATTTTCTCTAATTATCATAATTGCTTACAAAATGTTAAACTCGTTCAATTACCATAGATTATACACTAATTCATTTGTTTGCACCACACTTACCCTTATTTTCTTACATTCAAATTTTATACCTAAATCGAACATTTACAACTAAATTAATAAACCAATTAAATAGTAACTTACAACCGTTACAATTACTTTAAATCACATTAGTGAATTCATTATTATTTACAAATCAAATGTTACAATTATTTAATTAACACTGATTTACTTCAATTTATATTGATCACATATAATCTCATTAACGATTCAACATTCACACTTGTTTTCTTATATTCGAATGTATAACTAAGTGCAACAATTTACATTATTTCAATTAGTTTGAAACTTCATAATTAGTTTTAATTTCATTGTAACATTTCATTTTAACGTTTGTTTCACTATTAAATTACAAAGTCTTTATTCTTTTAATTTTAATTACCAAGATCGTATTAAATCAACAAATTATATTATTGAGAATTTACGGGCCCTTAAACACATCGCGACCCACTACTTCTGTCACTATCGCGACCGACCTTCGCTCGTGTTGCCGTGACCCAAGTCGATTCGAACAACTGCTCGACCTCTTGCGAACACAGCTGCGGTCGATTGCTTGATTTTTGAATCGGCCGGCTCCTCAATTTAGGGATTGGAAGTCGTGGCCATTTTAATTGGATTTTGATTTTAAACTCAAATTTAAAGCAGCAGCCATTTATATTTTCTTCGATTGCGTATTTTTGAAATGAAAATGTTTCACCCTTTCTTTTTTCTTTAATTTATTTCATCTATTTCTTTTTTTTTTTGATTTGAACGAGAAAAAAGAAAATTACCTAACGTGTGTTAAAACTGTGTAGAGAAAAGTGAACACATGCCTTAACTTCTACATGTGTATGCAAAGTGTGTGACACAATCATTTAAGTCAATAAGATTATTTATATTCAAATTTAAATTTAAATTTGAATCATCTTAATATCTGTAACCCATAATATCGATCTCTAATTGAGGCGTGCCGCTAGGCGTTTATAATGTTATATGCCTATTCTGAACGTAATGGAAGAGGTTTCAAGTCCAAATTCGATCGTATGGAGAAGACAGCTTTTTTAACACAATTATTAAATTTAATTTCGATAAAAATTTGTGACGCCCCACCTCTATGCTCGCAATAACAAAGAGTATTAAAAGAAATACTGTCTGTTATCACAAAGAATAAGGCTGGATAGGAGCGGCCATCCGTAGTTAGGCCTTACACTAGTATTGGTTATCTCTATAGGAGTGGTATATATTTTTATTTTTCATCTCATATTTATTTACTCCCATCGACATACCCAATTCTAGTATAAAACGAACTACGATGGTTTATAATAGTTTAGGACAATATATATAGTAATAACACGGATAATATAAATGCGGAACACAGATAAAACAAAAGTCTCATATATATAATAACTGATGTCTGTTGATATACATGTGATACAATACATATGATACAACTACAACTGTCGACTCTGGAAGTTACATATACAAGTACATTATCGTGAATAATATACATGAACATACAACATCCTATACACATACACTGACTACTATAAAGGACGACGACTACTCCAAAAGATATAAAAAAACTTCATAACTCTAGCAGCAGCCCGAAGTAAGATATCAACAACCTGTAAATACTCGGTCTGACCCGAGTATTACATTCAAAAGAAAATAATACACGGGTCAGTCTAATTCAAACTCAGTTATTAATGCACAGAAGCAATAATAATTAATTAACAATTAGACGACAGTCAAAAATAAATTCACCTATCCGATCCTTTAACAAGAAAATCGGATAACGGTGAATATAACACGTATAGTGTTAAACAACAATTCAGCAAACTCAAATTATCAACGAAGATAGATGAAAGGATTATTAATGAAGATAATTTAGAAAAGCATCAGAATTGCCTAATCGGCAATTAACATCATAATCTAATTACTATTAAATAACTAGAAACTCATAATCTAATTATCAAATAGATGATTAGATAACAACAAAATGATCAATTGAAACTAAATCAATTTAAACAATTGAAATATCACTTAAAAACATCAATTCTAATTGGCTGCAGTACACGCTAACGTGTACTGCCTCGCCAATGCGGCATATGAAATACGCAAAAGATCAATGGATCAAAAGTAATTGAAATATCAATAAAAGAAATACCGTGTGGCTGCAGTTCACGCTTGCGTGCACTGCCTTGCCACTACAGTGATGATGTACCCAATGAATACCGTGTGGCTGCAGTTCACGCTTGCGTGCACTGCCTTGCCACTACAGTGATGATGTACACAAAATCTCAATGAAAAGCTCACAAACGAGCATCAGGTCAAACCCAAAAATCAGGTTCAACTCAAATGATATGCAAATAAAACCGCAATGCGAGCACAAGGTCAAACCCGAGCATTTAAGCTGGATTCAACTCAAGTGAATTCGAAAGACAACAAAATACAAAGGTCAAGTCACTGCTGTCATGACTCAACACAATGGAACAATATAAGCAAATGCACTTGGCAAAGCTCAAGGATCAATACACAAGAGGGCAACAGTGGAATGCAAGTGCATACTATACATAAGTCTAAAATGACCAAAATGCTATCAAGTGAAAATGCAGACAGTGATCAAAATCATCAATACAGTGATGTACAACAACAAGACTAAATGCCACTTGATAACAGAAAACTCTACATGAAGTAAAAAGGCAAAAGTGAAGATTACATGAAGCACACGTGCCCAGCCTCAAAGACACACTAAAATATGAACTCATGTGGAACAATCAAAATGCAGCCCAGTGGACACATAAGGACCAACAGCAGGTAAACGGCAAGCTACATACCAAGTGATGCTCTGGTGATACCAGTAACATGAATAAGTGAATCACAGGGACAAACACCCTTGACTATAGAGTAAATAAAGCTCCAAGTGGAACACAGTAAAACCCAATTGTTAAACAAGTTTTTTTTTTACAATGGGACAACAAGGATATGAATGCAGCAGTATCACTGTAACCAGACTAAAATGGTAACTGGCAACAAGTGATGTACACACAAGTGTAAAGCAATGCCCAACATGACTGAATGAACCAGATTCAAAAGAGGACTGAACGCAACGGCAACTACATATCAATGCAAACAACTGGATTACTACATAACACAGCAGCAACCAAAAATAGTGCAACAAGTCAAGAAGCAAGTGTGTGTACCAAAGGTACAACAGGTATGCACTGTAAACTGGATAGTGCAACCACAAACTGCTCATGAACACAACCAGGGCTCAATTACACGTGAACTCAATTGGTCAGTACAAGGTAAAGAAATGAGCAATGCAAGTGAAGAAAGCTATTGATACATGTACAAGATTCAAGACAGTACAACCAAAAATCAGATTACAATGAATCAGGCAGGAACTGCACAAAAGGAAGTAGTAGTCATGCCAATGTCGACAGAAAGGTTTTACTGTCTCGAACCAACTGCATAATGGCCGAAGCCTTAAAATGGCAATGTGAATGAACACGACTCAAATGCGATACACATGTCAACAGAGTTCAATGCAACATGAAGCTACTGACCCACAAATGAACAACTAGATATGATAGCAGCCTCAAAACATGAATATACATATATGGTGATACGGCAGAAAATGGAATAATAATGAACCAAACCAGGCAGCTAGCAGACATGAAACAAAAATGCCAACTGACTCGAATGGTGCAACTACAGCAACCAAAATTTGTTGCAGCATGATGCAATGCAATATACACAATACTAATCAGATCCAAGGCAAACCCAAAATGCAAACTACAACTACATAGCGAGTCAGAATATACAATGAACCAGAATTCATCTACAAAGGAAGAAATATGAACTAGGCTCATGTCCATGATACAACATAGTGTATACAGGATGAAGCAACCAAATAAAGTGATCGAAATCGACAATGACAGAAATTTAAACTGTTAAACATCATCAACCTCTATACGATGACAGTGCCGCGATAACCACGAGGGCAAGAAATCAAATAAAGACAAAAATCAATTCAGAAATTACCAACGGTGAAACCAAGTCAGACGCAAAGCAAAATGATATCGAAGCCAAAAAGGAAATTAAGCCGTAGTGTCTACGAAACCAAGCCGAAGCATAGTATCGACCATCAAACCAAAGTCCACAAAAATCCATTGACCGAAGTCACAAATCGAAACCGTGATGGCTACGAGATACTGAACAACTCAAAATCACAAACGAGTGAACCAAGTAACACGAAAACACATGAATTTGATAAAATCAGAGAAAGCATCAACATTGAAAACCAATCAAACGCAAAGTATACTACTAAGTCGAACTAGATGTGAGTAATAAAGATAACTCACCTTTGCCGAAAACCCCAAACCCAACTCGTAGTCGAATCTCGTTCGAATAAACGAAGCCGCGAACGAACCTGTTGAAGAAGCGATCGAAGCACCCAACCTCAATATAAACGGCGACTTCGAAATCGTCCAAAACCCTAACTTGCAAGAGAGCCGCCATTATTATTATTATTTTTTTCTTTTTGATAGGGCTTGAGAGAATGAGTGGACGAAGGAATGAAGAATGAAAAGGGGACGGGTATTAGACTTGCAAGTTTTTACTGCCTCCAATTAAAACATGGGCAACAAATCAATTTTTTTTCCAAAGCCCACAAATCCTTTTAAAAAATTATAAAAGAATTTCAACTCAATTTAATTACTTCAATTAGCAATTAGCAAGCAAATTAAATCGTCTAATGACGATTATAAATTTGTTACAAAACCCCGGGTTGTTACAGACTCCCCTCCTTATAAAAATTGCGTTCCCTGCAATTTTCATAAATAAAGTCGTCAATAACAATTATTTTTCTAACATAAACTTGTTAAGCTAGAAAAATAAAATCGGGAATACAAACGCCAAAGGAATCTTTTAATTTCATAAAACAAATTTACAAATTGCAAAACCGCAAATACCTAGTTACCAAAATGGTAATTAGAAACAACAAATGTCTAATTATCAAAAACGATAATCAGAATTTTCGAATCAACAAATACTTAATTATCTCAAGCGATAATCAAATTTCAAATCAACAAATATTTAATTATCTCAAGCGATAATTAAATCTCTAATCAATCAAATATTCAATTGTCAAAAACGATAATCAAATTTCAAATCAACAAATATTCGATTATCAAAAACGATAATCAAATCTCAAATCAACAATTATTCGATTATCAAAAACGATAATCAGAAATCAACAAATCAACAAATATTCGATTATCAAAAACGATAATCAAATCAACAAATATCCGATTATCAAAAACGATAATCAGAAATCAACAAATCAACAAATATTCGATTATCAAAAAGGATAATCAAATCAACAAATATCCGATTATCAAAAACGATAATCAGAAATCAACAAATCAACAAATATTCGATTATCAAAAACGATAATCAAATCAACAAATATCCGATTATCAAAAACGATAATCAGAACTCATATCAACAAATATTCGATTATCAAAAACAATAATCAAATCAACAAATATCCAATTATCAAAAACGATAATCAGAACTCATATCAACAAATATTCGATTATCAAAAATGATAATCAAATCAAAAAATATCCGATTATCAAAAACGATAATCAGAAATTATATCAACAAATATTCAATTATCAAAAACGATAATCAAATCAACAAATATCTGATTATCAAAAACGATAATCAGAACTCATAACATCAAATATCTAATTACCTGCAGATAATTAGATTCAACAAATATCTAGAAATCAATTAAGATACTCTAGAAAATCAACATAAAAGGTTGGATCGATCCCATCAGATGGCGAGTTTTAGCTACGCCGCACGTGCATCTCATATGGCCGAAGCCTACCAAGTACCCATCATAATTTTGGCGCCCATCGTATGACCCGAAGGTCCAACATATGACCCGAAGGTCTAGTACTGGTATTTGACCCGAAGGTCCATCATATGACTCGAAGGTCCTCATAGTGGCTCGAAAGCACACGAAAATCATCATATATTCAATTAACGATTCCGAAATTAACCGAAATAGCAAACACACATGTCCCATACCACGTGTTTTACTAAATCGTTTGATTCTCTTCATCGTTTTCTTGAACGTGTAAAATCATCAAAATCATCAAACAGCAAATGTTTCAATTAACGAGTCCGGAATTAACCAAAATAGCAAACGCACATGTCCCAAACCACATGTTTTACTAAATCATTTGAATCTCTTCATCGTTTCCTTGAAAGTGCAAAATTGTGTATTCCAAAAATAACATTTCACATTCTCAAAAGGACAAGTCCGGAATTAAGCGAATCAGTAAAAGAAAGGGGTCATAATCCTCGATTTTGCTGAAATGTTTAAATCACTTTCTCATTCTTTTGAAAACGCAACTGTAAAAATTCTGAAAACAATTTTATTTATTTTATAAAAGTAATAATTTACATTCTCAAACGAACAAGTCCGGAATTAAGCGAATCAGTAAAAGAAAGGGTTCATAGTCCTCGATTTTGCTGAATCGTTTAAATCGCTTCCTCATTCTTTTGAAAGCGCAAACTATAAAAATTTTGAAAAACAAATTTTATTTTTAAAACAATTTGCAAATCCGTGATAAAACGGCAACATTAGTGACAATTTCAATAAGAAAATTGTACTTCTCAAAACATCGTAGAAACGGATCTCAAAATCAGCATTGCGGGATAACCGCTTGAAAATCCACTTTAAAATATGACGGATACTGAAGTCAAAGCGACAGTAATTTTTAAACGTAAAATTCTCATCTAAATAATTTGCATCAAAATATAATATCAGTGAATTTTCATTCATTAAAATGTCAACAAAACACCGTACTTCAAAACGTAGCACTAGTGTGAAAATCCCGTTATAAAAATAACGGCAACAAAATACGTTTCATAACCAAGCATCGGTTCAACGTAAAATTAGTGTAGTAACGTGCAACTCATGTTTGCACGCACACTACTAAATAAACAAAGAAATTACTCAAATATATCTTCAATGAAGATAATTTAAAACAGCAAAAATCTAATCAGCATGCGATTAGTATTAAAGAAAACCAGTATAAATTTTCAACAAATCAAAACCACTAGTTAAATGTAACGACCCAGGATTTTTATTAAATTAAAATTTGGATATTTAATTAATTTTAAATATTAATAAGTGAATTTATAAGTCAAATAAATTTTTATTTGAATAATTGGATTTAATTGAATAATTAAATCGACAATTTAATATGTTAAATTATGGAAATAATTGAAAATTGAGTTAAATATGATTGAAAATGATTTGGGAAATTTTATTTTATCATGTTGAAGTTAGAAAGATATTTTAGAACTTTTAAAATCGAATTAAAATTTAATTTGTGAAAATTGAATATTTTAATATTAAATCGACTAGTGAAAATAGTCAATTTTTGAACAGTCTCAGAATTGAACGAAACCAGTTCCATTGGATCCGTAATAGTTAGTTATTACTGGATTTCAATTTTTGTGTCAATCGGAGCTATCGTTTGATCGTGGCAGCTCGAAACGCATCGATTTATTTTTAATTTTAATTTGGCGAGTTAAAATAGACATTTTTCAAAAAGTCTCGGATTTCGACGAAACCAGTTTCATCGGATCCGTAATGTGATATTATTGTAAGATTTCAAATTTCGTGTCAATTGGATTTACCGTTTGTCCGGTACAAATTAAAACGCCTAGAAAATCGCTTAAATCGGTTTAATTTAAATTGAACGTTTATTGCCATAACTCGCACAGATGTTCGAATTAGCTTTCGAAACCTATTCCATTGTGTCCAGAACGCGGGGTAAACCCTAGAAACGCTGGTTACGGCGCGTGAATCGGAGTTCGGAATTTCCGGGATGAATAGTGTCGTTCGAAATTCTATAAATAGACACCTCTCTCTCTAAATTAAAAAAATAAAAAATAAAACCCTAATTATAATTTGCAGCCGCCACCGTAGAAACCGAGGGCCAGGAATTAACAATCTTTCTCCTCCTATTTCTTCCAATCCGTTCATCGATTCGACAAACCTTCAACTAGAAAGTGGTAGAGGGCACTACAATCTATAAATCCAACGGTCGATTTATCCTATCTCTTCACGGATTGTCGCGAATTTAGGTTTGAAGGAGGCGCGTTCGGCCTCGAACTGCTTGCAAACGCAGCGACCGAGTGGGGCCGTGCTTGGGCCGGTGGTGGTTCTGGGGGAGGCGCACGCAATGATGGTTCTTGATCGTGTCGAAGTGGTGTGTGGTTGGTGAAAAATTTAACCCTAAATTTATGTTATGGGTTCGGCTTCATTTGGGGACGCACGCACATACGAGAAGAGGAAGGAGAAGAGGAGGCGCGTTGGATCTGCAAGGCATGGCTCAGATTTCATTAGGTTAAATATATATATATATATATATATATATATATATATATATATATTGAAATTATTATATCGTTTAATTCGTATAAACTTTAAACCATCATATCTTTTTCATACGAGGTCGAAAACGCGCGAAACCGGTTGCATTGGAATCGTATGGACGAGCACTACGCGATGAAATTAGATTGGCGTCGTTTGGAGTTAGTGAGAATTTTGGGTAAAATTAAACGTCCGTTTAATTTTATTCGAAATAAATCGCTAAAACGAAATTGAAATCAAGGTGAGAACTTCTCACTCAATCGAATCAGTTTCGATTTTATTTTAAATAGTTAGATTTAAAATATTTGAATGCATGTTTGAATGATGATTGATATCTATTGATTGTTAAAATAGACATTATGCGCCGTTAGTAAGCGGGTGTTATTTATTAAAAACATATACCGCGAATATTTCATAAACAGTGAAATTGGTATTATATATAATAGCAATATATATATTGGCATATGTATATATTGGAGTTATTGATTTCCCACATTTGTTTAGCGGATGAGACCCTATTGCGCCGTCTATTAAGCGGATAATATTTAAATCCCATATACCGCGATAATTTCGTACAGGAGCGAAATTGGTATTGTGCTAATGTTTGTGGATGCAGGAAAACAGGTTGGAGGGATCCAACTGGATTCCTCAACAGTTTTTATTTGATTTCAGATATTTTGATATTTGATGGATTATCATATCGATATATGATATCGTTGTTGTCGTGATGGACTATTTGGTATGTAGCATCACTGGACCAAATTTTGAAACTTTAAAATGATTTTTAAAGTGATTTTTGAAAAGTATACGTTTTATAAAATAATTTTGGAATTGATCCATTTTAAATAAATAAACGTTATAATTTTTAAAGTTATAAAAATTATGATTTTTGAGAAATATAGTTAAAAACTGATTTTTGAGAATATGATGCTAATGATTTTATAAAATAGTTTAATCGGGATTTTAGAATTTATTGTGAAAAGTTTAAATATAGGATTTATAAAATTTAATTATTTTATGAATCAAAATGGTGAAATAATAAAGGAGATTAAATATGTTTTAAAGAATAATATAAATTGACTTATATTAAGAGATTTATAAATGGATATTTATAAATTGAAATATTGACATTATAAAACGAGTTTTTATAAGTGTTTGAACGAAGTGAAAATGAATTTTGTAAATGAATGGAATTTATAAAATTAAAAATGGTGAAGTTATAAATGAAATTTTATAAGCAGTAGGTTTATAAAATTTATAAAGTTATTGAAAGAATAGATTTGGATAAATGATTGAATCTTACAAGTTATAAGATTCATAATTATGAAGTTTAAAGGAACGATTGTGCAAACAAATAAATTATAGGTGTTTAACTTATAATATGAATTTTGTTTTATAATTGGGTTATGAATTGAATATAGGTTAATAAAGGAATTTATAAACGTTGTTTCATAAATTCGCAAACGACTTATTTTGATAAGAAAATTGTTGAAACCTATTAATGGTGTTATATTCACGTTTTTGAACTGTGAATAATCCTTTGAAATAAAATGAATAAAAGGATGAAATTGTTAACGTAGTATATTCACGTTTTTGAATAGTGAATAATATGTTAAAGAAAATGTTTAGGATGTGATTTTGTAAACAGAATTAAAACTATCTAACGATGTTTTAAATGTGTTGAGATTCGAAACCATAGATTTCAACATTCATTGTTGAAATAGATGTTTTCGAGAAATAAAAGGAAATGGTGGACTATAACACTGTTGTTATAGTAAATGATTTCCAAAAGGAAATGTTTTGTATAGTATTGGGATTTATATATCTATTTTAATTTCGAATCCCTATACTAGTGATTTTGGGTTGTCGTAACGATGTTTTACGCAACATCCGTTTTGGCCCAAATAAATATGTTTAAGAGAATGACTTCCTTAAAGAATGAAATATATACTTAATTTCGATTGAAGTATATTGAATATTTTCTAAGTGTTGAAAATAAATAATATTTGTGAATTACTTATGAATAAATAAGTATGGAAATGTTTTCCAATATAAAGTGAATATTTTGAGAATTTATCTTTTTGAAGATAAATTGAAAATGAATAATTGAAATCGTATATGCATGGATATTGTGAAATATAAATTCACTATGGAATTTATAAAAGAAAGTGGAATTTGTTTAAAAATAAATGTTGATTTATTTTTAAAGAATTGGAAATTATATATCTTGTAAAGATATTTTTGGAAAATAAATAATTTGGAAAATTATTTTGAATCTGGTGATGTTGTGCATATCCATTGATAGTTCAATAACCGACTATCAATATTTCCCTTTGAATGGGTAATTGATGTGATTTGTTTGAATGTGAATGCCACACTTATTTTTGAATAAGCGCTCACTATTCGGGTTAACCGGGAAAGGACCATGGGGTCGTATAACCCATTCCGAATATGTGATACGTCGTTGTGAATTGCATATGAAGATCGGTGTTGAAGACCCGGTATTTGCGAGAGCGATAGGATGACCTGTCGATTGTCTCTGCACTGAGTTGCAACGGTATAGAGACTCCCTAGGTGATGGGAAATCCGATCAGGATTGTGAATATCCGGATTGCAAGGACTTCTTTGTAAGTGCCTTCGGTTTTGTTCGAGCCCGGAACAGACTTGTATGGATTGTATGTCTGACATTACAAATTGAGATATTAAGCAGATTTCTTTCAAATATATTTCTGCTGGTGGCGGAGAATTTATTCTTTTAGCTTAACACCCTTCTCTGAGACGTACGAGCTCAGAGGTTATGTAGTTGAAGGTTATCAGCGATATATTCCCAATTTGGTAATGTGACATGCTGAGTGTTGCTGTAAATGATCATTGTGTTGATTATTTGTGATAGGATCGTTTATTTGATCGTCTATCTTGGTGATCATTTCTATGATCATTTGTTGACCCAAAGCATGGCTTTTGTATAAAGTATGTTTTTGTGGACGTGACTTCGTCGAGCCTCACACCCCGTGAATGGTCAAAACAGGAAAGATGCGGCAAGGTTATGAGGGGTAGCGCCCTTTAGGATATGTGCATTTCCTTCTGGAAAAGGGTGGTATCATGGTATGGAGCCCAGATACTTACTCATGTTGAAAACGCTTTATGATTGTGTGAATTGATTGCGAGCGCTCGGTGAAAGGTCCCAAAGGACCGGGGGATGGCATATTCGGTCAGTTGTTACTCAGTTACGGGTAACCCGGCCTTGTGTTGGTAGAGATCCGGTTTGGTTCTCGGGGATGTCCATCCAGAGGCATTCTCATGTGGCAATGGGAAGTTCCTTGGCCTGATCATTCGTTGGAAATCCAAAGAAACAATACGATCTTGTACGGTATTAGTTGTAGAACCTATCATTCACTTATGGTGGCGCCCCACTGTTTGGATGGTAGCTATAGTAGGCATACGATAATGGTCGTATGTTGGCTAAGATTTATATTCTACTTTCGAAATGAATTTTTTTTCTACACTATGCACTAATAATAATATAAAATGTTCTTTTTAATGCGTATCAAGCATCTTTGACTATCATAAGGAGAAATCTCCTCCGATTCTGCGTTTGCATTGTGTGTGTGTGCGGGAGGCCTTATGGTAGTCTCATTTTTAAAAGCATTGCGAATTGACTTTAAAAATATTTCTCTATTTTGATTTTAAAGATAAATAAACTGTTTTGAGTTCCCACACCAGTCACATGACTGACTCGGAGTTTATTGTTTTCCTTCCTAAACTCTGGGTGCCCACCAATTTCTACACGGGCAGTCAAGAGTTAGGTTTATCAGGATATTCTGGATATTTTGGAATTGCTGGAGGCAAGCTGGATGGCATGGCGTATTACTAGTATATAGTATTTCTTTTTCCGCTGCACTGTTTGTTGTTGTTTGTTGTTGTACACTCTGATGATATGATGTAAGGAAATGTAATGTATAAAATGTAATAACTGATATAGTTCTTTGTTTAAAGATTATTCATTTATTATTATATGTTGTTCCGATGCGAATTGTGAGATTCTGATGTTGTGCTGTTATTTTCTTTCTGTTCCGTTCTATTTTCTATGCTCTATTTTCTTTTCTCTCTATTTTCTGTCTTTCCTCTCTTCTTCTCTCTTTTTCTTTTTCTTAAACCATAACATTTCGGGTTTTTGGCCTTCGATTTCTCGGCAGTCGATAAAGTGAGTATCGTTGTTGAATTTTCGAAAGTCGAAAATTTCCGGGACGTTACATTAAACAACATAGTGAATTAAATTCATTTTCATATTTTGATTTTTAAATCAAAATAATTATCAGCTGTACTCAGCGAAGCAGTCTTACTGTTTCCGCTACGCGCACTGATAACAGAACACAAATCAATCGAATCATCAAAGTACAATTTCACTTTTATTTTTAAATAAAGCTATTTAAAAAATTTCATCATAATTTCAAAACTTTAGTTTTGACTCAAATCACATATAAAACATTGACAATTAGTTGTAACACATGTTCCATCTAAGTTATGTTTTATATTAGGTCCTTAAACCCCAAGCTCTGATACCAACTGTGACGCCCCACCTCTATGCTCGCAATAACAAAGAGTATTAAAAGAAATACTGTCTGTTATCACAAAGAATAAGGCTGGATAGGAGCGGCCATCCGTAGTTAGGCCTTACACTAGTATTGGTTATCTCTATAGGAGTGGTATATATTTTTATTTTTCATCTCATATTTATTTACTCCCATCGACATACCCAATTCTAGTATAAAACGAACTACGATGGTTCATAATAGTTTAGGACAATATATATAGTAATAACACGGATAATATAAATGCGGAACACAGATAAAACAAAAGTCTCATATATATAATAACCGATGTCTGTTGATATACATGTGATACAATACATATGATACAACTACAACTGTCGACTCTGGAAGTTACATATACAAGTACATTATCGTGAATAATATACATGAACATACAACATCCTATACACATACACTAACTACTATAAAGGACGACGACTACTCCAAAAGATATAAAAAGACTTCATAACTCTAGCAGCAGCCCGAAGTAAGATATCAACAACCTGTAAATACTCGGTCTGACCCGAGTATTACATTCAAAAGAAAATAATACACGGGTCAGTCTAATTCAAACTCAGTTATTAATGCACAGAAGCAATAATAATTAATTAACAATTAGACGACAGTCAAAAATAAATTCACCTATCCGATCCTTTAACAAGAAAATCGGATAACGGTGAATATAACACGTATAGTGTTAAACAACAATTCAGCAAACTCAAATTATCAACGAAGATAGATGAAAGGATTATTAATGAAGATAATTTAGAAAAGCATCAGAATTGCCTAATCGGCAATTAACATCATAATCTAATTACTATTAAATAACTAGAAACTCATAATCTAATTATCAAATAGATGATTAGATAACAACAAAATGATCAATTGAAACTAAATCAATTTAAACAATTGAAATATCACTTAAAAACATCAATTCTAATTGGCTGCAGTACAGGCTAACGTGTACTGCCTCGCCAATGCGGCATATGAAATACGCAAAAGATCAATGGATCAAAAGTAATTGAAATATCAATAAAAGCAATACTGTGTGGCTGCAGTTCACGCTTGCGTGCACTGCCTTGCCACTACAGTGATGATGTACCCAATGAATACCGTGTGGCTGCAGTTCACGCTTGCGTGCACTGCCTTGCCACTACAGTGATGATGTACACAAAATCTCAATGAAAAGCTCACAAACGAGCATCAGGTCAAACCCAAAAATCAGGTTCAACTCAAATGATATGCAAATAAAACCGCAATGCGAGCACAAGGTCAAACCCGAGCATTTAAGCTGGATTCAACTCAAGTGAATTCGTAAGACAACAAAATACAAAGGTCAAGTCACTGCTGTCATGACTCAACACAATGGAACAATATAAGCAAATGCACTTGGCAAAGCTCAAGGATCAATACACAAGAGGGCAACAGTGGAATGCAAGTGCATACTATACATAAGTCTAAAATGACCAAAATGCTATCAAGTGAAAATGCAGACAGTGATCAAAATCATCAATACAGTGATGTACAACAACAAGACTAAATGCCACTTGATAACAGAAAACTCTACATGAAGTAAAAAGGCAAAAGTGAAGATTACATGAAGCACACGTGCCCAGCCTCAAAGACACACTAAAATATGAACTCATGTGGAACAATCAAAATGCAGCCCAGTGGACACATAAGGACCAACAGCAGGTAAACGGCAAGCTACATACCAAGTGATGCTCTGGTGATACCAGTAACATGAATAAGTGAATCACAGGGACAAACACCCTTGACTATAGAGTAAATAAAGCTCCAAGTGGAACACAGTAAAACCCAATTGTTAAATAAGTTTTTTTTTTACAATGGGACAACAAGGATATGAATGCAGCAGTATCACTGTAACCAGACTAAAATGGTAACTAGCAACAAGTGATGTACACACAAGTGTAAAGCAATGCCCAACATGACTGAATGAACCAGATTCAAAAGAGGACTGAACGCAACGGCAACTACATATCAATGCAAACAACTGGATTACTACATAACACAGCAGCAACCAAAAATAGTGCAACAAGTCAAGAAGCAAGTGTGTGTACCAAAGGTACAACAGGTATGCACTGTAAACTGGATAGTGCAACCACAAACTGCTCATGAACACAACCAGGGCTCAATTACACGTGAACTCAATTGGTCAGTACAAGGTAAAGAAATGAGCAATGCAAGTGAAGAAAGCTATTGATACATGTACAAGATTCAAGACAGTACAACCAAAAATCAGATTACAATGAATCAGGCAAGAACCGCACAAAAGGAAGTAGTAGTCATGCCAATGTCGACAGAAAGGTTTTACTGTCTCGAACCAACTGCATAATGGCCGAAGCCTTAAAATGGCAATGTGAATGAACACGACTCAAATGCGATACACATGTCAACAGAGTTCAATGCAACATGAAGCTACTGACCCACAAATGAACAACTAGATATGATAGCAGCCTCAAAACATGAATATACATATATGGTGATACGGCAGAAAATGGAATAATAATGAACCAAACCAGGCAGCTAGCAGACATGAAACAAAAATGCCAACTGACTCGAATGGTACAACTACAGCAACCAAAATTTGTTGCAGCATGATGCAGTGCAATATACACAATACTAATCAGATCCAAGGCAAACCCAAAATGCAAACTGCAACTACATAGCGAGTGAGAATATACAATGAACCAGAATTCATCTACAAAGGAAGAAATATGAACCAGGCTCATGCCCATGATACAACATAGTGTATACAGGATGAAGCAACCAAATAAAGTGATCGAAATCGACAATGACAGAAATTTAAACTGTTAAAAATCGTCAACCTCTATACGATGACAGTGCCGCGATAACCACGAGGGCAAGAAATCGAATAAAGACAAAAATCAATTCAGAAATTACCAACGATGAAACCAAGTCAGACGCAAAGCAAAATGATATCGAAGTCAAAAAGGAAATTAAGCCGTAGTGTCGACGAAACCAAGCCGAAGCATAGTATTGACCATCAAACCAAAGTCCACAAAAATCCATTGACCGAAATCACAAATCGAAACCGTGATGGCCACGAGATATTGAACAACTCAAAATCACAAACGAGTGAACCAAGTAACACGAAAACACACGAATTTGATAAAATCAGAGAAAGCATCAACATTGAAAACCAATCAAACGCAAAGTATACTACTAAGTCGAACTAGATGTGAGTAATAAAGATTACTCACCTTTGCCGAAAACCCCAAACCCAACTCGCAGTCGAATCTCGTTCGAATAAACGAAGCCGCTGTTGAAGAAACGATCGAAGTACCCAACCTCAATATAAACGGCGACTTCGAAATCGTCCAAAACCCTAACTTGCAAGCGAGCCGCCATTGTTATTTTTTTTTCTTTTTGCTAGGGCTTGAGAGAATGAGTGGACGAAGGAATGAAGAAGGAAAAGGGGACGGGTATTAGACTTGCAAGTTTTTACCGCCTCCAATTAAAACATGGGCAACAAATCAATTTTTTTTTCCAAAGCCCACAAATCCTTTTAAAAATTTATAAAAGAATTTCAACTCAATTTAATTACTCCAATTAGCAATTAGCAACCAAATTAAATCGCCTAATAACGATTATAAATTTGTTACAAAACCCCGGGTTGTTACAAAATTTCTGCGCATTTGCTTATCGTGCGGCCAAATGATCACTCCAAACATTACGAAAATTGAAATTCGATGATAATACAATATTACAGATCCAATGGATCTGACTTCGTCGAATTCCGAGACTGTGCCTCGGAAGACTATTTATAAATGCTGATTTAAACAGTAAATTTTCAAAACTGAACATAGCATTTTCAAATTCAATTCTGAAGCTTCTATTACCTTCAGTATTATCAATATAAATTTTCTAAGCCTTGAAAATATTTTTAATTGGCTTAAAACTGAAGATTCAAATTTTTATCCAACTTCAATAGATTAAATTCAATAATTAAATTGCCAAATTCATTCTGATATTTTGAAATTCAAGTAAAAATTAACTACCAAATATTAAAATTTAAATCAAATATTTCAATTTCAAATGTTCAGAATTCTAGGTCGTCATAAAATGTTTATTTTATTGTATTTGGAAAATAAATTACAAAAAAATTCCAAACTTGCAATGGAAAAATTCTAGAAATTTAATTTTAAATAATTTATAAATTAAAGTTTTTAAATAAAATTTAATTAAAAATATTTACAAAATTATGGGTTGTTACAACTGCTCCCTATATGGCGGCTAGGTTTAGTCTAGGACCAATAATCCGAATTTCATATATTTTGATCTATCGGTTGAGATTGACTCTTGTGCCTATAACTACTGGCCTAAACCTTCCTACTCATTTTATATTTTTCTTAACAGAGCAATGAAGCTCTTCCATTTCTTCTTCTCCACTTTATTTCTAAATTATAAAATAAGATATTTATATCTATATTCATACAAATTGGAGAAAAATAGAAATGTAATAAAATGGAGAAGAGAAGATGATCAACTATACACGTATTTGAGGTAATTTATATATATTTGTCTATTTGTGTCTATTTTCTCTCCTAATCCCAAATATCTTTTCAAGCCTATAATTCTAATATATGTAAATGCCATTTTTATGCATACTTCTTGGATTAAAAAGGAATTGAAGATGAATCAAAGGTTCTACTTTAGATCTAAAGATTTAGATCGCGTTTAAAAGGTGAAATGGGAAATTGTATATGTTTTTAATGATGTTAAATCTATTCCGTTGGCATAAATTTGATTTTTATGCCTAAATAACTTTTACTTGTGAATTGTAGGCTTAAATTAGTGTAGAAAACTATTACCTACATATTCTTATTTTGGATATAATTTGAAATATGTTTACACCTAGATCTGACAACATGTCCATAAGAATTGGGAATTTAAATGATGTTTGTTTTTATTTCAAATCAGTACTTGGGTGCAAAATAGGATTTTTGGATTATTGCCCAATTTGTGTTAGGTTGTAGATTTTCCATAGTTTAATTTGCGAGAAAAACATCCATTTTATTTTTATAAATTGGTGTACTTTTTGCACTTTTCGTTCAAAAGGCAACATTTGATTCAACAAGGATGTCTAAATTATCCATTTCATATAATTTCAAACAGAGTCAATCTTTCCTTTTTGTGTTAAACTAATTTATGGAAATCATAGTGGAAAATCTTCCGGAGAAATTTAATTTCATCAAATTAAATATGGAAAGCATATTCTAGTAACATATTTATGACTAGAATATATTTGGTTTTGAACAGGTAGTTTTATTAGACAGTTTATATATATTTATTATGTTAATAAAGAAGAATAGTGTTTATTCATGTGTTATTTATGCATAACCTTCATTAGTTATCATTGTATTTAGGAAAGCGAATAAGAAGAATTAGGAAATGTGGTAATTCCTATTAGTGGGAAATAAATTAGGAATTGGCAATAATTAATAGGAAATAAAAGATTTTAACCCCAATTAACAGGCAATTAATGGGAAAAAATAAATAGGATTAGATTGGGGGTTAACATTGGTTAGCTAAAGACTGTAATTCCAATTAATGGACTATTAATTTGGAAATTACAATTAATAGGGACAAATGGACAAAAAGGTCTGATAAAAATGAAATAAATATAAAAAGGTTAATAATTTGCAATTAGTACCATACATAAATGTCTTAGAAAATATCCGTTAGAATTTTATGGATAAATTATTATTAATGAGCATAAAAAGGGGATTTATGGATAGATAAGTATTTAAGGTAAATGTTATTACCTTAAATAAAAAGGGAATTAGTAAGCTAAGTCTAATGTCTACTAAGATAATATAAGTAAAGACTTATGATGGTTATTTGAATTAGTAGGTTAGTGATGTGAGGTGAGTAGGGTCACATAATAGAAGACTGCCCTTCACTTTGAGGCTACCAATAGGCGGGTGCACTTACTACTGATGTGAGATAACACTAATCCTAGGACCAGTGATGGCGTAAGAGATTGGAGCTGCTTTCTTAATTGAAAAGTATTAAATGGTCCAAATTTGGAATTAGGAGCAGTGCAGAACGTCTCCATAGGGGTCGCTTCTTCTTTAAGGTATTAAGTGGCCGTAGGTTCCACCTTTCTCCTAAAAGGAAGTATTATGTAACTGGTGAGATTACAAATAAATAAGGATATCTCCAAAAATGTTCACTTCGGTGTTAAGGTATTAAGTGGCTATTGCAAGGCCTGCTTCCTTGCCAAAAGAAGTAACCTAATGAGATTCCTTATTTATAATTAAGAGTGATGATGGATGTCTCGAGAAGGGTTCGCTTTGGGTTTGAGATACTAAGTGACTAATCTAGGGTTCGCCTCTCTCCTATAAATAATTATTAAGTAGGCCAATGAGAATTTCCAGCAATGTCGGCTAGATAGTACCAGTGGAAAATCTGCCTTGGGGTTAGGTATTAAATGATAAATGCCTACCTATAAATAGGTGTTAAATGGTCAAACGCCTTCCTAATCCATGTTAATGAGGTATTAAGTTACTTGGGTACAATCTCACACATAGCTAAGACTTTAATAACGACAGATGCGCTAGTAGTATGGTTATTTTAAATAATAAGGCCATAGATAGTGGTCAAAGTTTTCTGTAGCTAGGACCAATAGACCAATAATGACGATGCTAGAAGTCCACCTTAGGAGTAGTCTTAAATGATGGAGTCTACCTCAAATGTGGTGTTAAATGGCAGAATCTTCCAATTTCTCTTTTAAAAGCATTATGTTGTGATAGTAGAAGCCCGTTTCGTATTTAGAAGTATTAAGTTGCAAATGTATATGGAATACTGGGTAATTGATAAGGCTTTGTCGGTATTTTGTACCTTGATAATGGGTAAGTAATCAAGTGTGCAATGCAGGGTTAGATTACAATTTCTAGCCTTAATAGACATAACAACTAAACGAAAACCAATTGATATAAATTTATGTAATGGACAATTTATAAATTTTCCAGTAAATAGATTATTGTTATAACCCCTTCTTCATTACAACCCACAGGATATATTTAGAGGAACATTTCGTTGGAGCTGGATGTGTTGAGTTATTGGAGAAGTCTCCTTTTCTCTCATGCTCGATGTTGATGTGACAATTTGCTATCCAATGAATACCATTAATTCCAAGGTAGTAGTCATTTAAATCAGAGAAATTAGGATAAACTAAGAGAACACATTCGTACTTTCTTATCTAGTATTATTATATTTTTACGTTAGATTCTAAGTATTCAAACTATAGATATGATTGTAGTTTCACTCCATACAAATGGGCAAAGCAACTATGGATGGAAATATCTTAAAGTTAATTTTTTCACGCCGACTCAAAATTACCCCATGGAGTGCTGACGATGTGTAAGGCGCTATTGATAGAGAGCATGAGTAAGACATATCGTAGAATCCTGGAGACTAAGATGTTCGACTTGATGGCTGAGATTCTAGCTACCTTGTGATTTTGGATTTTGATGTTGAGTTCCAATCAAAGATATGCATTTTTTTGGATGGGCGGGAATTGGAGTATGTATGTCGCAAACATCCTAGAACCAGTTTTGGCAAGAGATTGTCCACCTATCATCTCTTTGATAGCAAACCGAATTTTTAGTTGGATAATTAATGTCAATTCGATCTAAAACCTATGAGTGAATTTTTAGATAGTATATATTGGAAACGCCTTAGATTTTAGAAAAATGGCTTTCAAAAGATTTCTTTTCCCAAGGATTTAATTTGAAATTTTCATTTTGGGAAAGTTTTGAAATTTTAATTTTCAAAGAAACATGTGAACCACTAAGTTAGACTTGTTATGAAATTTTTAGTTTATAAAGGATTTATTCTTGAAATCCTGAAATGTGTGTGTGTGTGTATCAGTAAAGGCTCGATTTTGATTTTTGGCAAGGAAATAGTCTTCCAATTTGGGAAATTTTTATTTTAAAAAGATTTTTGAAAACTTTAAATTATATATTTATTAGTTTGATTTTCAAGGGAAGTTTCGATATGAAATAGTTTCTGTTATTTAGAAACAAGTATGAGGGAACATATATATTTAGCTCAGTGATCTTTCAGTTTATAAAATCATGGTTTTTAATATCTTCTCTTTTTAAGGAACATACAAAATAGGAATGGTATTCAATTTTATTAGGGTGTGTAATTTAAAGTGTTATTGTACTGCCAACTATTAGAAGAAATGTTTTCATGCGAAGTAAGCAGGAAATAACAGCTGGAATATTTTCAGGTTTGTGCAATTGTTGTTGGTTACAGTATTTTTGTTAGGACTATTGTGAATTGCTAGAGCATGGTTCGGGACTAGGCGGTAGGCTTTGACACCATCGTGACAAGGATATAAATTTTTCAGATCATGTCGAATCGAAGGAGACAAAGCAAAACGATTATTATTATTTAATCCGACCCTTATTCGGTCAAGGTTCAATTAACGCCCAAAGTTCATCTAGCACTCAACCACCAAGTGGTAAACCTAGAGTGGTATACTATTTAACAAGTTTTGGAACAGTTAGAACCTGGAATGGGACAACAAAAGTCGCGTCTAAGTTCCTCCAGTTTCCTTCTTTCATTCCTCCTTTCTCAATAAGATGGACCCAATTTCCATCCCCACCTCCTCCATGTATTAGTCTCTCTCTTCTATTCCTTCCCTAGGCAATGCCATTTTTACCTAGTAGCAGTAGCCTCTCCTCCCCTTCGTGCTGGTTTTGCACGTCAGATTTTGCCCCACCACCACTCCAGATCTAAACCCTATTCCCTTCCTCTGACCACTTCTTAACCCAAAACATCTTTCCATGCTGCTGATTTTTCCTTGCACCAGTATGGTCTCAACTCTCAAGAGTCCACTTGGCTGGACTGGAATCTGTAGAAGGTTACGTTGCTTTTGGGCTGAAGGAGCTATTCGTCGCGGTAGGGTTTGCACCAATCCTCTACTTTGAGACCTTTGGGTGGGAATGTTTCCTTTGTCGCATCTACATTTTGGATGTCCTATCGGTGTATAATTTCGATGGAGGCAATAGTTTGGTTCGTTCAGAGGTGATGGGTGTCTTGATTAAGCCGACTAATGATGATCTCCCTGAGACTTTGGGGGCCTTCTTGAAGGATATGGACTTGGATGATCTTGAAGTAACCGACTCAAAGATTTTGCAGCAATCTGTTCCCAAGATGTCAATGTTTGGAAGATGGATAATCCACATCTGAAAGCCCGTTAAATTATGCGCATCAATTGGCATAACGTCATCCATAAGACGGGAATTTACAACCGGATTTATTCCATTGTGCGGAAGACAACCTATGATAATATTGGTGGCATCACAACAATTGGACCCGCACCATTATGAAGAAATTTGTTGATCAAGTATTAGCAATCCACGGAGTCACATTCCGTATTTTCACTTATCCACTCTCGTCTTTAGATAATACGGGCGAACCTCCATGGAGAGGCAATTTAGTAGAAGTGTTCCTTCTTCCATCATTAGATTCTTCCTTAGGAAGATGACAATTCTGAAGCCGTCATCAACAACAGTAGTGCTAATAGCACGAAATTGGGTGTACAACTGCCATGCTACGACCATTTAAGGGTCATACTAATGGAACGAGCTACAGCCATGGAGCAAGGCATCTCATAGTCTATAGGCATTAATTTAGGATTTATGGTGTAGTTGTCTTTTCCCTTCCAGCATTTGTTTTTTTTTCATTTAGAATGTTTAAGTTATAACTGTCAGTTGTATCTTGAAAATGCACACACGATATTACGAGTTCCTGTTTATTTATGGTGCTATTGTTACTGAAAATGCAAACCGCTCTTATATATGCATGTTGAAGAAGCATTATAAATATGAAAATCTCATAAATAACAATTAACTAACAGTAATAATACTGGAAGTTTAGAATAGTTGGAAAATTTTAGCGAAGGCCATGTTGAAGTTATTTTGGCATCATGGTATTGCTCATGTTCATTATAAGCTAAATTTTTTGGGTAATTGGGCATGATGACATTTTTAAATAAAATATCAAGTTTATGGGTAAAGGTTAGTTGTTGAACTTTAGAATATGGTTTATGCATTTAACGCTTAACCAACTTCGACTATGCTGAGTTGTGGCTTGATTTATCTAATTTTTTAAAGAAGGAAATATTTTTAAAATTTTTACTTTTCAAAGAAATAATTTTATATTTTTTTGTTTAAAATTTGATTTCAGTAGAAAATGCACGTCTAAACATTTTGGCATTTAAGTTTTCAAATGACGCACAAATTTGAAACTGAGAAAGATTTTTGTGATATATTTGATTTTGAAGGTCACATATTACGCATGTGAAAGACAAATAGAGTTAGAATTTGCAGATTTAGCGGTGCATTAGAACCGACAATGCGATAAATGTAAGTGATAATAAGGGAAAAACTATTTAGCCTTGGAATTTCTATTTCCATTTTTGTCGACGGCCCGCGTGAGTCTAATTTTAGACTCAATTCAGTTTTAGAGCCTGAAAATAAGCCTCCTTATGCATTTTGTACATGAAAATTTGGAGTAAATTCTGGACAGTATGGAATAATTCCCTATACTATGGGAATGAGAAATTTTTAGGGTGGCAAAACTGATATCTTCTCCACCTATATTCCTTTTTTCGGCATACGAGAAAAGTATAGTAGCAATTTTTCAAAGCGTTAGGCTTTTGGACAGTAGGAATTTGAAGCAAAATTGATTGATGAATACTTCTACTTGTAGGAGTATGGGGATTTAGTTGAATTTTATTTTCCAAAATGACTACATACATATAGCACTTCGAGTATGTATGTAAGTTAATTGCATTACATTTTTCAAAAATGTTTTCAAAGAAATGCAGTCATATAGAAGGACCGGATTTAGAACCATTCTACATACATATTTTTTTGTGGTGATATGGTAATACACTTTGCATTTACACACTTTAGTTACAAAAATTGGTTGTGCACTCATTGGTTGTGTAGTTTAGGATAATTAGGAGCTAAAACCAAGACTTAATTATTGGTCAAATTTTGGGGATGAAATTATTTTCAAGGGGCAAGAATATAACACCCTGTAATTTGGCTTTAATTATTTAATTAATTGGTTAGTTAATTAGGCTCCAATAAATGAATTTATACAAATGATGGAATTTGATGACGAAACTTGCACCATTACATTCGTGGTGAAATTCTCAGTAACTTTCTATTTGGAGTTTTGCGATCGAAGTCCAAACGAAGAAGCCACAGACGAAAAACAAATTCAATGCCAAAATAATTTGAATAGGAAATTAACGTTTTATATTAATTAAGCCAGGCCCTCAGGTCAACCCGCCACTATGTGCTGTCAACTAGCGGATGTCGACCCCTAGGTGGGGGGTAGGAGATCGCTTCCTGTATGGAGGCTAAGGTTAGCCTAGGCCCAACAACTTGGATTTAATATATTTCGATTTGATGGTTGAGCTTGATTTAGCGCCTATTATTACGGGCCTAACCGTTTCTTCTGTTCTCATATTCTTTAAATAGAACAATGAAACTCTGTTATTTATTCTTTTCCACTTTCTTTCTAAATTATAGAAATAAGATATTTATATCTGTATTCATACAAAGTGGAGAAGAATAGAAATCTAATAAAAAGGAGAATAGAAGAGAATCAACTGCACCTGTATTTGACATAATTTATATATTTGTATATTTATATCTATTTTCTCTCCCAATCCCAAATCTCTTCTCAGATCTACAATTCTAATATTTGTATATATCATTTATATACATTTTTCTTGGATTAAAAAGGATTTGAAGATGAATCAAATGTATTACTTTAGATTGGAGACTTAGATCGGTTTTAAAAGGTGAGTAGGAAATTTAATATACCTTGTTGGCATACATTTGATTTTTATGCATAAATCAATTTCACTTGTGGATTGTAGGCTTAAATTAGTGTAGAAACTGTTTCCTACATATTCTTATTTTAGTTGTAGTTTGAAATATGTTTATACCTAGATCTGGAAATCAGTTCCAAAGGTTATAGAATTTGAATGATGTATATTTTTATTTCAGATCTATACTTGGGTGTAAAATAGGATTTTTGTATAATAGCCCAATTTGTGCTAGGTTGTAGATTTCCATAGTTTAATTTTTGGAACATCTGTTTTATTTTTATAAATTTGTATGCTTTTTCCACTCTTCGTTCAAATGGTGACATTTGATTTAATAAGGAACATCCAATTATCCATTCCTTGTAATTTCAAACGGAGTCAATCTTTCCACTTTGAGTGATACTAATTTATGGAAATCATTGCAGAAAATCTTCCTACAGAATTCAATTCTAACAAATTAAATACATAAAGCATATTTTAGTTGCATGTTTATGACAAAAATATATTAGATTACGAATATCTAGTTTTATTAGAAAGTTTATATGCATTTATTGTGATAAAGAAGAACGACATTTATTCGTGCATTATTTATGCGTAACATTCATTGGTTATTATTATATTTACGAAAGCAAATAGATGGAATTAGGAAATGTAGTAATTCCTACTACTGGGCAATAAATTAGGAATAAATAATTAATAGGAAATAAATGATTATTAATATAATGGGTAACTAAACAAAAATATGGATATGATTAGACTAGTGGTTACAATTGTTTAATTAAAGAGTGTAACTCCAATTAACAGGCAATTAATTTGGGAATTATAATTAGTAGGGACAAATGGATAAAAAAGGGCTGATAAAAATGGGATAGATATAAAAAGGTTACTAATTTGAAGTTAGTAATTGTACATAAATGTCTTAGGAATTGTCAGTTAGGATTTTAGGGAAAAATTGACATTTATGAGCTTAAAAAATAGGGATTTATTCATAGATTATTATTTTAGGTAAATCTTGTTGCCTCAAATAAAAAGAGAATTAGTAAGTTATGTCCAACATTTACCTAAGATAATATAAGTAAAGACTTAGAATGGTTAATAGGACTTAGTAGGTTAGTGATTCGAGGTCAATGGAGTCACTTGACGGAAGACTGCCCTTCACTTTGAGGCTACCAATAGTTGGATGCACTTACTACTAACGTTGATATCACTAATCCTAGGACTCTTGATGGTGTGAGAGATTGAACTTGCTATCTTAATTGAAATGTACTAATAATCCAAATTTGGAATTAGGAGCAGTGAGGGATATCTCCATAGGGTTTCGCTTCTGGTTTGAGGTATTAAGTGGCTATAGGGTTCGCCTCTCTCCTAAAAGGAAGTATTAAGTAAGCTAGTGAGATTCCAAATAAATAAGGATATCTCTCAAAAGGTTCACTTTAGTGTTGAGGTATTAAGTGGTTATTGCAGGGCCGCCTCCTTACCGAAAGAAGTAATCCGGTAAGATTCCATATTTATGATTAAGAGTGATGGTGGATATTTCAAAAAGGGTATGCCTCAGTTTTGAGTTGCCAAGTGACTGATCTAGGGTTTGGTTCTCTCCTATAAAATAAGTACTAAGTAGTCCAATGAGATTTCCAAGCAATATAAGCTAGATAGTACCAGTGACAAGTCCGCCTTGGGTTAGATACTAAATGGCAAAGGTCTACCTATAATTTGGTGTCAAATGGTAAGTCGCCTTCCTAGTCCTTGTTAATGAGGTATTAAGTGGTTTGCGTACAGTATCTCATATTGCTAAGACTTTAATAATAAAATATGTGCTAGTAGTGTGGCTATTATAAATTATAAGGCCGTAAATAATGGTCAAAGGTCTCTAAAGCTAGGACCAATAGACCAATAATGACGACGCTAGAAGTCCACCTTAGGAATAGGTCTTAAATGATGGAGTCTACCTTGATTGAAGTATTAAATGGCAGAGTCTGCCTATTTCTCTTTTAAAGGTATTATGTGGCGATAGTAGAAGCCTGCTTCATATTTAGAAGTATTAAGTGGAAAATGGGTATGAAAGTATTGGGTGGTTGATAGGGCTTCGTCAGTATTTTGAACCTTGAGAATTGGTAGGCAAGTAATCACATGTGCAATGCGGGGTTAGATTAGAATTGCTAACCTTAATAGAGATAAAAAGTAAATGGAAACCAATTGGCACAAATTGATGTTATGGACAATTTATAGATTTTCCAATCACTAGAACGTTGTTCTGACCCCTCCTTAATACAACCTACAGTGTAGATGTAAAGGAACATGTCACTGGAACTAGATGTGTTGAGTTGATGGAGAAGTCTCCTTTTCTCTCATGCTCAATGCTGATGTGACAATCTGCTATCCAACAAATACCATTAATTCCAAGGTAGTAGTCAAAATCAATATTCTTCTTCTATTATTGTTAAGGTAGTAGTCAGAATCAATATTTTTCTCCTATTATTTTTTTCGCTGTTAGTTTAGATTTCAATCAATCTCTGATAATATTCATGCTTATTTGCAATTACCAAGTCCGATGATCTGTGCTTTCATGGAGTTGGGTTTCAACTTTTGTTAAAATTTTGGCCCACTAATTTAGGATTGTTAAATACAATCTTGGATAGGTGCAGCTTTCATTAACTATGCAAGCTTGCACATGTCTGTTTATGCATACATTTTTAGTTTTAAAGTTTTTTAGGAGAATTACTTTCATATCTTGAACATAACTAAATATAAAAACACATGGACATCCCCTATGTGAAGGGTACCTATAATGAAGCTAATGAATCATCCAAAAGCTCAGCAATATGACAAAAAGAAAGAGCATTGGATAATTATATGAAATAATTATTGCTTAACCAAATAAAAACAGTAACCAATCTCAAATGGTGACCAATCTCTCATACAAGTCTATGCTTCTACTATATTTAAAGACAACGAATATGTGCTCTCAATAATCTGCCTACCACTGCTACTAAAAGCCGATTTGGATGCTACAATTGATACCAAAACAACTAAGATATCATGGGCAATCTTTCCTAGATTAGGAAAGTGGGGCAACTAATTTTCCACCACATCAATATATCAAAGTTATTTTCACCTTCAACCGTTGGCAACAATTCATCTTCCAAATACTTATCAAGTTCTGTCTTTAGAACTAGTGAGTTTCCAACTTTTTGTTCAACATAGTTTCTCCATTTTGAATCAATTTTTGTTCTCTTTTTTGGAGCACTAGTAGATGAATCCACGTTATCAGAAGAAGTGGTAGATGCATTCACAAATGAAGTACTTTCCGTTTTATATAAAAAAGGCCTTTAAAGATTCATTTATTTTTCCAACATGAATATGCAAATTTTCTCTATAGATCAAGCCAACAAAAAACTTTATGCAAGTCATCCTATAGCAGGGATCAAAAATCATATCAGGACTCATAATTAGATTACGGGTGCTCCAATACTTGTCAAATCTAATTTATCTTTTGTGGCATGGATTGAATATACTCGTATTCTTTTAACTTCCAACTTAAAATGCTTTCGTAAACATCACACGCTTTTGAAATATAGATTAACTGTCGGATATTTAACACCATAAAATTTAAGTGTAACATCGTAGAAAACTCTCAAAAATTCACTAATTTCTTTACTAACCTCCTATTCTTCACTTGATGGCAATGACTTGTAATCATAAGTCAGATCAACAAATCATTCAAATGTAGGATGCATTTGAAGTGCAGTTTTAATCTTAAGATATGTCGAGTTCCATTTTGTTGGAACATTATAAGAAACTCCTTTTAATCTAATTTGCACAAATGGATTTTCCCGAATTTGTTTTCTGCTTTGTGATGACTTCGTAAAATTGACACTTTCTCTTATGTTTTCAGTAAGACCTTGCACAATTTCAACCATCTTGTACAATCGAATTTAGTGTATGTATGCAAAAAAGCATATGGAACAATACACAATTTGAAAGGAAAAATACCTTTACCAACTGACCTTTTTTTGAAATATTTATCATAACTATAACAACCCTCTTCGAAACGTGCCTTATTTTTGACCTAATAGAAACCCATCAAACCTTAAGTGCATTCCAAAGACGACTATTGGTTGGCAAAATTGGCATAATGAATAATATATAGAACTATCTATCTATGTTTTAAGAATCTTATAGTGGAAGGGATACAATATAATAACAAAAACAAGTACTTATATCATAAAAGCTAAATCTCAAAAAAACAACATCCTAAAATATCCAAAATATCCAAATATAAAGCATCAACATGACTAAAATCAAGGTATAACTAAATACATTAAAATCATAGATAATTAATTAAACTGCCATAATTCTTCATCGTCGCCTTCATATTCTTCATCAGCATCTATTTCTCCTAACTTGTGGGTTGTAATGAGGTGGGATTCAGAACAACAATATATGGTGAATGAATGTCTCAAGTTTTATCATAATAGTATTATATGGGTATTATCATTTAGATAAGTAATATGTTATACGCATCATATACTTTAACCAACTAAGGATACCTCCAACTGTAAGCCCAAGGCTCTTCCAATCCAGCTCCATAAAGTAGCTCCAACTATAGGCCAATGTCCCTTTCCAGTCCAATTTACAAACCTAATGTGGGTGCAATGCAACTACGTGGTCTAACAACCCATCTTCTTCTATCATGTCTTCAATGTGAGAGAACGCATCTAAGCCACTTAATATTTTTTTAATTGAAATTTTGCAGACTCGGACTAATTAATGCATGTACCCTAGGCAGACCCCAAACATTTAATACCTAAACCTAAGGTGGACACCTCTTTGGTACTTCTTCACTGACATCATAAGATCTCCCATAAGGCCATTTAATACTTCTTTTGTGGAAAAAAGTGGATACCTCAACCATGAAGCAGACCCCCTTCAGATATTTTCCACTACTGTAATTAGATGATTCCTCAATCAACTTCTTGAGCATGAAGAAGATGAACCGCACAATAGCCACTTATTGTCTCTAATCCAGAAGTAGGCCCATGTTGGGATATCCGTCTTATGATCCATAACCCAAACCATTGGTGTCTTATAGTAGTCCGACTATTCATAGGTGATGGTAGCCAGATTAATTGGACAGACGTACCTAATAGAATTGGGACTAACCCACATCCACCCTAGATACTTATTATAGACGATGTCTCACAACAGTCCCAAAGTCACACTACTAGTGGTCATATTAGCTGGCAGACTTCCGTATGCTTTTATCTGACCATGCATCCCTATAACATAGTCATATTTTCACTCAACGAATATACTACCATATATATATATATACCTCTTTCGCATTTATGTATTAAGGTATATAAAGAAAAATCATTATTTTGCCTTTAATTATGGATTAATTACCATAATTATCCTTAACTTCATTCCTCTATGGTTTAATGTTATTAATTAACCTATTCATTCTATACAATACAACTTATATGTTTCTATTTATACGCTATTAATATATTATACTTAACGTTATTTTTAGGCTAACTAATTAAATACTAAATATTCCTAAGCACGCGCAAAGAAATATTTCTACACTAAGGTTTTTGCTTCCTATACTAGTTTTGAAATCGTCAAAAATTCCTATTCATACATGTCTCATTTCCATAAAATAATTCACAAAATAGCTAATATCCTTAGCTAGACAAAACTAACGTATATATGTGTGTGTGTATGTGTGTGTGTGTGTGTCTGTGTGTGTATATATTCAAAAATTGAATCAGCACCATAAACTTATTTTAGATCAATATAACAAAAACAATGCCTCTATTTCAAGGAAACCAAACTTTACAATTGAACCCTATATATTCTATTTAATGTACATATACAAACTTGAAGTGTAAAAGGGATTCATATTTTCCTAAATTACGATACCATAAATAAAGAATCCATACTTTGCACATTATTTCCTTTTTCTTTATTTTAGAACCATCCATTACAATGGCAGAAATTATAAGTGGAAATTGAATCGAACATAAATTATTTGAATTGCGAACAATAAATTAAAATTCTACCATATTAACATAAAAAAACTGAGATTCCACTTAATCCACTAACTGACATACATTTGGGAGAATTTTGGGGTTTTAGATTTAAGGTTTTTAAGTACAGAATTCCTCAAGGCATAGAATAAATTCAAACTTTTACTACACAAATTACTAAAATATGAAAAACTAAGATTTCCACTTACAAATTGTTTTCCCAATTTCCTTTGATTAGGTTTTATGCCTTCACATATTCCTCCTTCAGTTTCCTTGTTGTTGGAATATGTAACAATTAAATTGTATATAGATTAGATTCAGAATTCAAAGGTTAGGGGAGAATAGAAATAGAAAAACTAATTACCTCTTTCCCTAGGATTTTAATCTTGAATCTAATGAAGAATTGAGGAAGAAGGCTTATGGAGTTTCACTAGCATTCCGATTTTCTTATAAATTAAAGTGAGGTTGCTAGCTTCTTATTTATAGTGGTTAAGATTATTTGGATCGAAGGATTTAAGCTGCTTTAGTATAATAAAATCCAGACCATTCTTGGCCAAGGCAAACCTAGCAGAAATAACTTAACCGGTAAATTGGCCTACCCTTTAAATGCCATGCAACCATCCTTCTCTTGATCAAGTATTCCCTTCCTAACTCTCGAAATCTACGTTTATCATCATTAATACAAGCCTTAGTTACAACAAATCTTCATCCTACATATATGCACGTTCCTCCATATTCTGAAAGTCTTTACATATTTTGGGATAACACAGTAGGCAAGGTGCTACTTTAGTGGGCGGAACAACTAGTGATGCTGGTGCAATTTGTTAGGGGGTAGGAACTTGCCTCCACATGCCTTAGGTATTGCATGAATCATTCTAGCATCCCTCGTATGGTTTGTGTTTCCTGGGTGTTGGCATTCCCAGCCTCTAAGAAGTTGCTTTAATCCATAATCGACTATCTGTAAGTTAGAGCTTTTAGTCATGGCTTCCTAAGATAGTATTACGAGCCGAATAAAATTTTGCCTAGTGTGTTTGCGTATGTTCATAAAAGAGTGTGTATATATATAGCTAGGTTTTAAAGAATACTTTCAAAAATAATAAATATGCACTCATACCTATAGTTACTCCCACTGATTGAGTAGCCTAAGCTCTCATACAAAATGTAACAACCCTAATGTAACAACTTTTTCCCTTATAGGCTGAACTTTCGACCGGTAAAAGCATATCGAAGCTTAGATTTATTCCAAAGCTGGTTGTTGTTTGGTAAAATTTTTATATTGAACAATATATAGAGCTATCTATCTATGCTTTCAGAATCTCACAGCGGAAGGGACAAAGTATAATAACAAAAATAAGTATTAATATCATAAAAATCAAACCTTAGAAACATAATATCCCAAAATATCCATAACACAATATCTCATAATAAAACATAAACATGCTTGAAATTTGGGTACATCCGAACAACAAAAGTATAGATAAATAACTAAACTACCATAATTTTTCACTGCCACCGTCATCTTCTTCATCGTCATCATTTTCACATAATATGTAGGTTGTAATAAGGAGGGAGTAAGAACAACAATATATGCTAATGAAAATCTCAATTCTTACCATAACAATATTTGGGTAGTATCATTTAGATATGTAATGTGTCCTACGCATCCTACACTTTAACCTACTAAATATGCCTCCAACTTTAAGCCAAAAGCTTATCCAGTCCAGCTCCTTAAAGTATCCTAAAAGTGGGCCAAAGCTCCATTCCGGTCCAATTGACCCTAAGGCAGGGTAATGCAACTATAGGGTTTAACAACCCATCTTTGTCAATCTTTCCCTAACGATGCAAGAGAAAGAATTTGAGCCACTTAACATCCCTTTAATGGGAATTATGTAGATATAATGACCTGTGTTTTAATGATAGATATTCAATTTATTGATTTAAATATTGAATTGTTAATCAATTGACGATCCAAAAATATGATTTTTCACCTATGGTCCAACCAGTTCTCGATTCCGCTTCCGTTGAGTTTGAGCTGACATTGCAAATAAAAATGAGTATAATCATTGCTTTGTTTGGAGATCAGATGATTTTATGACCGAAACGAATTTGAAATGCACGAAATTACCTTCTTGGAGTGTTGTCTCGGATAGCAACAAAATTTATACCATTAGGATTATAAAAATGAGGTGACGTATGCTAATGAGTTTCGTTGTGATCGGATGCACCATATGGTCGTATGAGCTCGAAATGTACATTATTTTATTTAAGAAATCAAATAATTAAGAATATGATATTATTTATATTATCTCCTAAACACTCTCTCATTTTATATATTGTTCCATTACAAGATCATAAAAGAATGGCCGTCAATCCCTATTATCGTTTTTAAAAAAATCGAAAGATTCACCCCACTAAAAATCACGAAACCAACTCTGTTGAGCTCGTATTGAAGAAAGCTTCATGCTTATATAAAGATAAAAGGGTGTATCACCAATTAGCGAGATCGGCCTAATGTGGACGTAGACTAGGGTTTGACATTGGCAAGGCTGAGAGAGACAATGGGTGAAACAATGAGCATCATTGTTTTTCTCTTGGCGACATGCATCTTTCCACTAAATCTTGTCAACTTCGGTACATGTTGGAAAATAAAATCATTATGAAGAGGGAGGCACGACTGTCAGGTCATGACTTTCTGTAGGTAGCTACGCTTGACGACATGGTGTTGGTCTAAATGAGTTTGAGAAGAGAAGCACGATGGCGCAGACAATGTTCAATTTCATGGAACGTAGCTCCATACCGTAGAGGAGGATGCACGATATGGTTAGGTTTGGTGTCTCTATGCACATGTAAGGGAGAAAAAGACGATGTACTAATGGAAAATGAAGGTGATTAGTTATTATTTAAGTTAATCAACTATTTAACTAATTTGAAATCATATTTGATCCATTTCTTTTGTGTACGAGATCCATTTTGGATGTGGTTTCTTGCACTGTGCTCGTGATGGGGAGCTCTAAAATATAATGCTAGTTTGGTAAGCTTTTGTTGAGGCTAGTGATATTGTCTCTTATCATACTATGACTGTTATTATAGTATTTAAACGACGTTTTGAAATGATTCCTGACTTTAAAACATGATTTCAAAAATATTCAAACCTGCATCTCATTTTATAAAAGAACTTAAAAGTGTTCTAAAATGGTTTTAAATTAAATATCTTATTTTTCCTGTTGACCGACTATTTTCATGATATTGATAGATTTAGGCTATTTTGGTATTAATCCCACATTGGTTGCTTAAATGTATTGTATGTATGTTATTATTGATGTATGTAGGCTATTTTAGACGTTTTTGTGCATATTGGTTATGCGTATGCTTATTTGCTCAATTTGGTTGAAAGCAGCAATCGTAGACATTATAGTATAAGAAAATATCCAAACGATAGTATTGCGTGCATAGAGTTTCGTGTGTGCCGATTGATCTAAAGATGGAAGATGGATTCAGAGATGTAATTTGGAGTTTGAGATAGAGGACTGACATTTTCAATTAGTTTATACTTAACCATTTTTGGTCAAGTACATGATAGAAGTGATCATTATCGACTACTGTAACGACCCAGGATTTTAATTAATTAAAATTTGGATATTTAATTAATTTTAAATATTAATAGGTGAAATTTATAAGTTGAATAAATTTTATTTGGAATAATTGGATATAACTGAATAATTAAATCAATAATTTAATAGTTGGAAATACAGAAATAATTGAAAATTGAGTTAAATATGATTGAAAATGATTCGTAAAATTTTATTTTATCATGTTGAAGTTAGAATGATGTTATAGAACTTTTAAAATCATACTAAAAGTTTATTTGTGAAAATTGAATATTTTAATATTTAATCGACTAATGAAATTAGCCAATTTTCGAACAGTCTCAGAATTGGACGAGACTAGTTCCATTGGATCCGTAATAGTTTGTTATTATCGAATTTCAATTTTTGTAGCAATCGGAGTTATCGTTTGATCGTGGTAGCTCGAAACACATCGAAATTGTTTTTAATATTAATTTGGCGAGTTAAAATAGCCATTTTTCAAAAAGTGTCGGATTTCGACGAAACCAGTTTCTTCAGATCCATAATGTGATATTATTGTAAGATTTCAAATTTCATGTCAATCGGATTTACCGTTTGTCCGGGGCAAGCTAAAATTACTAGAAAATCATTTAATCGGATTAATTTAAAATCGAACGTTTATTGGCATAACTCGCACAGATGACCGAATTAACTCCCGAAACACGTTCCATTGTGTTCGGAACGTGGGATAAACCTTAGAAACGCCAGCCGGCACGCTTCGTTTTGAGTTTGGAAAATTTCGGATGAATAGAAATTTGGGAAATTTTCTATAAAAGGACTTGTATTCATTCATTTGCAAACTAAAAATTAGGGTTTCATCTCTAAACCCTAGCCGCCATTTACTGAATCAATGGCCAGAAAATTTCGAAACTTCTTCCTCATTTTCCTCTCAAAACATCAACAATTAGCGAAAACTCTCAACTACAAAGTTGTAGAGGACGATGAAAGCTTCAAATCCATACGGAGATGATCGAAAACGGAGCAACGAATCAACGGGAAATCAAGCGAGAAGGGGCTGCGTTTTTCACGTAAATCGAGGTAATAGGGGAGGCCGAGTTCAACATGGTGGCAGCCGATGATGGCTCTCGAGCGGGGCTTCGCAACGGTGGTCTCTGATCGTCTTCAACTTCAACGTGGGGGTCGTATAATTTAACCCTAGTTTCAAGCTTATGGGTTCGGTCCTTGCGTGTGTTGCCTGTAGATGGAACGTGGAAGATGAAGAAAGCAGGGACGGCCTGGATTCAATGGAGAAAGGATCATGTGGCTGTGATTAGGTTGAGGGTTAAAATTAAAATAAAATGTTGTAATTTGTGTATATATAAATTCGTGAAACTTTGAAAAATCATATCTTTTTCATACGAGGTCGAAAACGCGCGAAACCAGTTGCGTTGGAATCGTATTAACGAGCACTACGCAATGGACCTGGATTGGAGTCAGTGAAAATTTCGAGTAAAATTAAACGTTCGTTTAATTTTATTCGAAATAAACGCCGAACCAGAATTGAAATCAAGGTGAGAACTTCTCACTCAATCGAATCGGTTTCGATTTTATTTTAAAATAGTTAGATTTAAAATTGTTGATTGTATGTTGAATGATGATTGTTATCTATTGATTGTTAAAATAGACACCGTTAGTAAGCGGATGTTATTTATTAAAAACATATACCGCGAATATTTCACAGTATAGTGAAATTGGTATTATATATGCACTTGGAATTGATTTCCCGCATTATATAGCGGATGAGACCCTATTGCGCCGTTTATTAAGCGGATAATATTTTATAAATCCTATATACCGCGATAATTCCGTACTGGAGCGTAATTGGTATTGTGCTTACATCTTTGGATGCAGGGAAGCAGGTTGGAGGGATCCAACTGGATTCCTCAACTGTATTGATTTATTTGCAGATATTGTGATATTTGTTGATTATCATATCGATATATGATATTTGGATGTCGTGATTGACTATTTGGTGTTGTTGCATCATCGGATCCATTTTTAAAGTTTAAAAGTAACGATCTTTGATTTAAAAGGATTTTAAAGAGATTTTTGAAATTATATGTTTTATTAAATTTTGAATTGATTCATTTTAAATAATTAAAACGTTATAATATTTAAAGTTATAAAAGTTATGATTTTTGAGAAATATAACCGAAAAAGATTTTAGAAATAAATAGTAAATTAATTTATAAAATGGTTTAAACTGGAATTTTTGAATTATTATAAACGATTTATATAGAAGACTTATAAAGTTGATATTTATAAATTAAAAATACTGGAATTATAAAACGAGTTTTTTATAAGAATAAAGTGAAATAAAAATGGATTTCATAAGTGAATTGAAATTTATAAATTTATGAAATATGAAGATATAAAATGGATAGATTTTGTGAAATATAAGATTTATAAGTAATCAACTTATAAATCGGATTTGGCATTTAAAATGAGATATAAAAAGGATTTTTATAAATAGAGGTTTATAAAAATATAAATGGAGTTTATAAATGTTGTTTATAAATCCGAAATCAATTGAATTTGATAAGTGGGATATAGGAATATATGAAAGGAATTATATCCACGATTTTGGATAGTGGATAATCCTTTAATTAAATATGCAGAAATGTTGACATTGGTTAACGAAGTATATTCACAATTTTGGACAGTGAATAGATTATTAAGTAAAATGGATATGTTTTGGGAAAGCGATATTATTAAAAGAAGTTGATTATTTTAAAGACGTTTTAAAATGTGTTAAATATCGAAATCATAGATTTCAACATTCATTGTTGAAATAGACGTTTTCGAGAAAGAAGGAAATGGTGGACTATAACACTGTTGTTATAGTAAATGATTTCCGAAAGAAAATGTTTTATATAGTATTGGGATTTATATATCTATTTAAACTTTGAATCCCTATACTAGTGATTTTGGGTCGTCGTAGCGATGTTTTACGTAACATTCGTTTTGACTCAAATTTATGTGTTAAGAAATGATTTCTTAAAGAATGAAAATATACTTAATTTCGATTTAAGTATATTAGATATTTTCCAAGTGTTGAAAGTAAATGGGTTTGTGAATTACTTATTATTAAATAAGTATGGAAATGTTTTCCAATATAAAGTGAATGTTTTGGGATTATATCTTTTAAAGATAAATTGAAAATGAATATTAGAAGCCGATTAGAAAATCGTATATTCATAGATATTTTGGAAATGTAAATTCACTATGGAATTTATAAATGAAAAGGGGAATTTGCTTAAAAAAATAAACGTTGATTTATTTTTGATGTGTGGGAATTAATTTACGGATTTGGAACGTAAATATAAAGCAAATCGGTAAGGATTTATTTAATTGGTTTAAATGAACCATGTTGAAATGAAAGAAATTCCGCGTAAGGAAAAGTGATTTGAAAATTTGTTTTCAAATGGTTGAAGTGTGGAAAATTATATATCTAGTAAAGATATTTTGGAAAGTAAATAATTTGGGAAATTATTTGGATTTGGTGATGTTGAACACGCCTATTGATAGTTAAATAATCCGACTATCAATATTTACCTTTAAATAGGTATTTGTTGTGATTTTGCTTGAATTTGAATGCCACACTTATTTTTAAAATAAGCGCTCACTATTCGGGTTAGCCGGGAAAGGACCTTGGGGTCGTATAACCCATTTCAAGTATGTGATACGTCGTTATGGATTGCATTTGATGATCGGTGTTGAAGACCACATATTAGTGAAAACGGAAGGATTACCGTCGAGTTACTCTACATCGGCTGATCTCCGATATAGAGGTTTTATCACCCTTAGTGACGGGAAGTCCGGTCGTGATTAGTGAATATCCGGATTGCAAGGACTTCTTTGGAAGTGCCTTCGGTTCTGTTCGAGCCCGGAACAGACTTGTATGGATTGTATGTCTGACATTACAAACTGAGATATAAAGTTGATTTCTTTCAAATATATTTCTGTTGGTGGTGGAGAATTTATTCTCTTAGCTTAACACCCTTCTCTGAGATGTACGAGCTCAGAGGTTATATAGTTGAAGGTTATTAGTGATATACTCCCAATTTGGTAGTGTGGCATGCTGAGTGTTGCTGTGAAATGATCATTGTTTGATCATTTGTGATAGGATCATTTATTTCATCATTTATCTTGGTGATCATTTCTATGATCATTTGATTGACCCAAAGCACGATTTTTGTATAAAGCGTGGCTTTGTGGACGAGACTTCGTCGGACCTCACACCCCAGAAATGGTCAAAACAGGAAGGATGCAGGAAGGTTATTAGGGGGTAGCACCCCTTTAGTGTATGTCATTCCTTCTGGATAGAGGTGGTATCATGGTATGGAGCCCAGATATTTAACCTATGTTGTTGTTGCAAATTTTGTGGTTGTTGGAAATCGAGGATCCTCGGATAGATCGGTTACGATCGGGGGATGACATATTCGTGTCAGTAGTTACCCGGTTAGGGGTAACTCGGCCTTGTGTTGGCAGAGATCCGGTTTGGTTCTCGGGACGTCATTCCAGAGGCGCTTCCATATGGCAATGGGAAGTTCCTTGGCCTGACCATTTGTTGGAAATCCAAAGAAACAATACGAGACTTGTACGGTTTTAGTTCTAGAACCTGCCATTTACTTATGGTGGCGCCCCACTGTTTAGATGGTAGCTATAGTAGGCATACGATAATGGTCGTATGGTGGCTAAGATTTATATCTTTACTTTCGAAATGAATTTTTCCTACACTATGCACTAGTAATAATATCAAATGTTTCTTTTTTTTATGCGTATCAAGCATCTTTGACTATCATAAGGAGAAATCTCCTCCGATTCTGCCTTTGCATTGTGTGTGTGTGAGGGAGGCCTTATGGTAGTCTCATTTTTAAAAAGCATTGCGAATTGACTTTAAAAATATTCCTCTATTTTGTTTTAAAGATAAACTGTTTTGAGTTCTCACACCAGTCACATGATTGACTCGGAGTTTATTGTTTTCCTTCCTAAACTCTGGGTGCCCACCAATTTCCACACGGGCAGTCAAGAGTTAAGGTTTATTAGGATATTCTGGAATTCAGGAGTTGCTGGAGGCAAGCCGGATGGCTTGGCGTATTACTAGTATATAATATTTCTTTTTCGCTGTTGATGTTTTTTGTAGTTGTACACTCTGATGATGATGTAATGAAATGTGATGTAATGTAATAACTGATATAGTTCTTGGTTTAAAGATTATTCATTTATCTATTATATGTTGTTCCGCTGCGATTGTGAGATTCTGATGTTGTTCTGTTGTTTTCTTTCTGTTTCGTTCTATTGTTGTTTCTTTTCTGTTCTTCTTCTATCCTTTTCTCTCTTCTTCTACCTCTTTTTTCTTCTTTAACCCTAACGGTACGGTTTTTCGGCTTTCGATTGCTCGGCAGTTGATACAGTGGACGTATTAATGTCGGTTTTCGTGGACGAAAAATCGCGTACGTTACATTTGGACACCGATCAGAATTCACAAATAGCTCAACGGATAAGCAAACACAATATAAATCATTTTTATATTCACTAACAAATACGCGCTCGTATCTATTATTACACTCACACTCATTCTAGAGTACTACTGACTCTATCTCTAATGAGTAATTCCCAACAGAGCCATGGTTGTCGCTTAACCATAAGCTTTGTTACCAAATGTAAAGGTCGACGACAGCGGTCACAACCGGTAGGCTTTTCAACCATCCCAGCCCCACCGTGGCTTACATTGATATCCCAAACATGCTTTTATGACGAGCCTCTCGACTGTCTCAGCTTACACCTAACCAACCCCCTAAAAGAGGACGTGTGGGGGCAAGAGTCTCCCGTTCGCCACCAAACCGCGAAGCGAGAACCCCCCATCACATAGCCCAAAGCTTAGCAAGACTGGTGTGAGAACTCAAAACAGTTTATCTTTAAAACAAAATAGAGGAATATTTTTAAAGTCAATTCGCAATGCTTTTTAAAAATGAGACTACCATAAGGCCTCCCGCACACACATACAATGCAAAGGCAGAATCGAAGGAGATTTCTCCTTATGATAGTCAAAGATGCTTGATACGCATAAAAAAAACATTTGATATTATTACTAGTGCATAGTGTAGGAAAAATTCATTTCGAAAGTAAAGATATAAATCTTAGCCAACATACAACCATTATCGTATGCCTACTATAGCTACCATCTAAACAGTGGGGCGCCACCATAAGTAAATGGCAGGTTCTACAACTAAAACCGTACAAGTCTCGTATTGTTTCTTTGGATTTCCAACAAATGTTTAGGCCAAGGAACTTCCCATTGCCACATGGAAACGCCTCTGGAATGACGTCCCGAGAACCAAACTGGATCTCTGCCAACACAAGGCCGGGTTACCCCTAACTGGGTAACTACTGACACGAATATGTCATCCCCCGATCGTAACCGATCTATCCGAGGATCCTCGATTTCCAACAACCACAAAATTTGCAGCAACAACATAGGTTAAATATCTGGGCTCCATACCATGATACCACCTCTATCCAGAAGGAATGACATACACTAAAGGGGTGCTACCCCCTAATAACCTTGCTGCGTCCTTCCTGTTTTGACCATTTCCGGGGTGTGAGGTCCGACGAAGTCTCGTCCACAAAGCCACGCTTTATACAAAAGCCGTGCTTTGGGTCAATCAAATGATCATAGAAATGATCACCAAGATAAATGATCAAATAAATGATCCTATCACGAATGATCAAACAATGATCATTTCACAGCAACACTCAGCATGCCACACTACCAAATTGGGAGTATATCACTAATAACCTTTAACTATATAACCTCTGAGCTCGTACGTCTCAAAGAAGGGTGTTAAGCTAAGAGAATAAATTCTCCGCCACCAACAGAAATATATTTGAAAGAAATCGGCTTTATATCTCAGTTTGTAATGTCAGACATACAATCCATACAAGTCTGTTCCGGGCTCGAACAGAACCGAAGGCACTTCCAAAGAAGTCCTTGCAATCCGGATATTCACTAATCACGACCGAACTTCCCGTCACTAAGGGTGATAAAACCTCTATATCGGAGATCAGCCGATGTAGAGTAACTCGACGGTAATCCTTCCGTTTTCACAAATGTCTGGTCTTCAACACCGATCATCAAATGCAGTCCATAACGACGTATCACATACTCGAAATGGGTTGTACGACCCCAAGGTCCTTTCCCGGCTAACCCGAATAGTGAGCGCTTATTTTAAAAATAAGTGTGGCATTCAAATTCAAGCAAAATCACAACAAATACCTATTTAAAGGTAAATATTGATAGTCGGATTATTTAACTATCAATAGGCGTGTTCAACATCACCGAATCCAAATAATTTCCCAAATTATTTACATTCCAAAATATCTTTACTAGATATATAATTTTCCATCCTTCAACCATTTGAAAACAAATTTTCAAATCACTTTTACTTACGCGGAATTTCTTTCATTTCAACATGGTTCATTTAAACCAATTAAATAAATCCTTACCGATTTGCTTTATATTTACGTTCCAAATCCGTAAATTAATTCCCACACTTCAAAAATAAATCAACGTTTATTTTTTTAAGCAAATTCCCCTTTTCATTTATAAATTCCATAGTGAATTTACATTTCCAAAATATCTATGAATATACGATTTTTTTAATCGGCTTCTAATATTCATTTTCAATTTATCTTTAAAAGATAAAATCCCAAAACATTCACTTTATATTGGAAAACATTTCCATACTTATTTAATAATAAGTAATTCACAAACCCATTTACTTTCAACACTTGGAAAATATCTAATATACTTAAATCGAAATTAAGTATATATTTCATTCTTTAAGAAATCATTTCTTAACACATAAATTTGAGTCAAAACGAATGTTACGTAAAACATCGCTACGACGACCCAAAATCACTAGTATAGGGATTCAAAGTTTAAATAGATATTGTAACGATCCGCCTTTTTGGACAGTTTAAACCGACGATCAAATACACATGCCGGTTCCAAACCATTAAAAAAAGGCAGATGGTTATTGGGGTAATTGAGAAAAGAAAAGAAATAAAGGAAATGAAACAACACAGAATCACGCAGCGGAACGATAAAATATAATAGTCAAATAAACAGTTCATGAAGCTGTTTACTATACTTAGACAATTATTTATACAACATTTATCAAAGTTATACATATACAACAGAACAAATAAATAATGCAGCAGACAACATGATGCACAGATAATAATAGTAATAGTATACCAAATCTTCGTCTTCGTCCTCCAGAATAGATCTTCAAAAATCTGAAAACTCAGGACTGACCCGAGCGTAATGAAAAGACAAAACACTCGAGTCAGGACTAAAATATCCATATGAAAGTTAAATCAATCGTAAATAAATACGAGTGTGACGGCGTCAGAGATGTTTACGGGGTTTGACATCTCATATCCAGTGTCAACGTACGTGCAATAACTTAAGAGATGTTACGGGATTTTCCACCTTTCAAGGATCCGTTAAACTATCTACTAGGTAGTAATGTACGCTAAGTAGATAATGTCTATCAGTAATATAAAGTATCAAAATAGTGTTAAGGTGTTACCATAATCCCCCTTAACACATTTTATATTCCCAAAAGCATATACAAGACCGTAGTTTCCCCAAAACCGGAAGTCACCAGAGGGCAATCCATAAACTCAAGGTACAAACCAAAACGTAGTGGTCGCGAATAGGATAATCAGTATGACAAGGTACATGAGGCGATACCAACTAGGATAATAGTAGTTGCGTGATCCGGACTGATGTTGAGCATAGCAGCTACTATCTCAACACCACGAAACAACACTCCCAAATCAAGGGGTGCGCCCAAATCAAATCACAAATGTAATGGACATGGTATCGAAGAAATGTGTCCGCTAGAGGTGGCGAACCTCAATGGCCCGGCGCGGCTCCTGTTTTAGTCATGTCAGGGGTCATCCAATATCGTTCTCTTTCTTCAATCAACGCGTTCACCAAACCATCCACTTCATTCTGGATCAACACTCCGCGTATAATAGTTATTAAAGTGGTTTTCGGTATCGACAGAGAGTATGTCCATATCCGATCCCGGTCTCTTTAATAACTACGTATTATTACACTGATGGCTCTTTTATATTTCAAATTGATTCATGATTGATAACAAAATATCATATTCGCTTTAAAATCAAATCCATTTCAAAATCATCATATATTCAAAATTATCAATTTTGTCCGATAAATCAATTTCACTTCAAAATTTGATTCGAATTCAATTTAGGTTATAATCTCTACTTTAACCTAGTTCGTATTTAAACCAAAGGTTTAAATATAAACATTTCCGTCTCTTTAACCAGTTTGAATTTATGAAAATAGTTTGAATAGTTTAAAATAGTTAAATAATTCAAAATAGTTTAATAGAAAATATTTAAATAGTTTAATCGAAAATAATTTGAATATAAAATGGTTTATATATAAAATAGTTTGGAAAAAATCAAAAATTATTTGATAAATAATTCCAAAGTCAAACCGGTCAACTTCCCAAATTTCCTATCCAAATCAAATCCAAATTCCATTTCGATTTAATCGATTTATTCCAATTTCAACTTGAATAAATTTCTATTCCACGTAAATTTCGATTTCAATTCACAAATTTCTTTAAATTTCAATTCAATTCCAAATTAATTTAAATATAAATTTCAAATAAATTTTCAATTCCAAACTCAAACTTGAAATATCATTTCATATCAATTTTCTTAGAAATATTCAGAATTCTATTAAAAGTCCAATCTTTTAAAACAAATCAACTTTCAAAAATTTACACCGTATTTCATTTTTCAATTTAAATCTAAACTTCGATTTTATTTAATAATTTCGTTTACCAAGTTTAAATTCTAACATTTCGAGCTCCAATTCAAAATAATTCAATTTCCATAAATTGGATTTTATTCTTAAAATCAATTCATTTAAATAATTTCAAAACAACTTTTAAAATCATTTAATTTATCCAACTCGGTGTCCGTATATAATTTTCTAACCTATGGCCAAGTGATTAGTTATTACAATTAAATGTCAGGGATGAATATATCATTTAAAGCAATCACAGTGTCATATGTATGCATAGCAGGATATATATAAACAAATAAACATCCAAACATTTAAATATCAACCAATAACATCCATCGAAATACATCATCCAATAGGCAATACAATTCACGGCAGTTTCATATTTATCAATGTCAGGTAATTTAATCGCAATTCAATTTTAACTGTCAATTTAATTTTTTTAACGGTGAATTCAAATGACAATCAATATGATAACTAAATTTTATCAAACAACAACAAATAAAAATCATAACTATGCATAATGTCAAATTTAACTAGCATAAAGATATTCAGTACGTTGTGAGTGTTATAAAACACTCACCTTGATTTTACGATTTTAAATCAAATCGAACGACGTTCGATTTAACATAAAATTTTAATGAGCTCCAAACACTTTCGGATCTGCACTGCAGCGCAGCTCTCATCTCCGTGATTCCGGCGCTTCTTCCCCAACGTGAAATTCACGTATGCAAACCCATTAGTCGCCGATCTTCAAGCAATTTTCATGACCACCTCGTCGACTTCCAGAACGATCAGCTAGCGCCACCACGAAGCCCTTCACCAGAGTCACCTACGCGCCAAGTTCCATCCCGTCATTCGCCGTCGTTTGCACGCAATCCAATGAAATACGTACACACTTCCAAGTCAGATCTGGACGAATTCATGAAAAATTAGCATACATCAACCGTATGCATTTGAAGAGCTCGTCGAGATTTACACTTTTGCTTTTGGAATTTTTCGGTTTCGTCGAACGGATTGAGAGATATTAAGGAAAGAAGATCGGCAATTTCTGGCCATGGAATAGGTGGCGGCCATGATTTAGAATTAGGGTTTCTGGATTAAAATAATAATAAAACTGTCTCGGTTTGCGTGCGTATTTTTATAGGTAGGTCCAAAATCATCCGAACTCCAATCGAGACGTGCCGCCAGGCGTTTATAAGGTTTTACCCCCATTCCGGACGCAACGGAACTAGTTTCAAGGCTTAATTCGATCATATCTGGAAGATAGCTTTTCGAAGTTGATTATTTTAATTAAATTCGAAATTAAATTTCTACGCGTTTCAAGCTCGCACGGCCAAACGACAAGTCCAATTGCTACGAAAATTGAAATCCTACCATAATTTACTATTACGGATCCGATGAAACAAGTTTCGTCGAAATCCGAGACTGTTTGAAAAATGGCTATTTTAACTCGTCAATTAAATATTAAAATATTCAATTTTCACAAATTTACTTTTAATTCGATTTTAAAAGTTCTACAACATCATTCTAACTTTAATATGATAAAATAGAATTTTACAAATCATTTTTAATCATATTAAACCCGTTATCCAATTATTCAAATAATTTCAAATATTAAATTATTCAACAAATTACATTAATAATCATTTTCTTTCAATAATCACCTTAAATTTTCTAATTCAAATAGCTAAAAATACAGGTCGTTACACTCTCCCCCACTCAAAACTTTTCGTCCCCGAAAAGGAAAAGAAGGGAAAAGGAACTAAGTATAGAATTCAACATTAGATATATTTTATTCAAAGTTACCAACTTATAAAACAATGAAATTCCATTTATAAAGTCATAACTACGCTTCCACAATGTTACTCCGAACGGCTTTCTAAATTTAAAAGTTAGTTATCAAAACAAGTTATAAAATTTAAAAACTTGAAAAATTTCTTAACACCCGGATTCATGGAAAATTTCGGCAGGGTCTCCTTTGCGCGGCTCGATCGAAAAATTTTACAATTCAATATATAACACAAATATAACCAATATATATCAAATATACATCTCATCTCAATGATGAGGCATCCCATATCTGGGGAAACAACATATATATATCACCAATACCATATAAAACCATAAGCGTACCTTTTATTTAGCATTTATTAGCAGTTTACTTACATTTTGTATTTAGCACAGAAGCGAGCTCTACAACGAAGCGCAACCCCTTTGCTACCTACTAAAATGCTCAATAACTAAGTTAGAACCATGCATATAAAGATAGATCGATATATTTAGCCTACACAACATATATATAACCTATTTAGCTTCAAAACTGAGATTCCAATTTCAGGACAGCAAATAAATCTCAGTTTTAGGTCACCTAACTATAAACTTTGGCAACAGAATCTAAACAAAAGTTGTTGTATTCATTTCAAGCTTTCCGGAATGTCCAAAATCATCGAATTCGGACCAAACATTCAAAAGTTACGGCCGTTTTACTTAGAGGATACGCCTCAGCCTGGGCAATGAATTGCGCAGGTCAGCGATGTTCATCCACGTTTTCGACCTTCTAAACGATATCAAAACACAAAACACTTAAAACAAAAGTTTTAGCTTAAGTTCTTAGCTTTTTAGAAAGTGCAAGATCATCAAAATCCGATAAACCAGTCAAAAGATATGGCGAAAACACTAAGGGTGTATACTACTGATTTTACTTATTTTTACACAGGATAGCGAGTAACATTCAAGTTTTTAACCAAGCAGACGAACGAATTTTCTCAAGTTATATAAACAAAAGTTGTGCTATAGTTTCTAAGCTTTCCGAAAAGTCCAAAATCGTCGAATTCCGTTCAGCCATTTAAAAGTTATGGTTGTTTTCGTTTCAGCATATATTGGACAATGTTGGATTTTTTTTTTCCCAAAAATTTGCTTTTATTATTTCAAAGTACAAAACATCTAAACTTCAAATTTTCTAAGGAACAATCATAAACACAAAGTCATCTATTTTCTTATTCATCCATGCAATAGGTTTACATTCAATTTGTTTCCGATTTATTCAAGTTTGTTTCATTCACATTTTTAATTCAAGTCAATTTGCTCCCAATTTGAATTTAATTATTTAAAATTTTATTCCGTTTATTCAATTCCATTAACACTAATGAATTCTACTTAATCAATTATCATCCATCTAACAACCAATGCATATCAAACATTAACATCCATCCAAAATCTACACTAAATCAATTATACATTTCCAAGTAAATTTTAATTTCATACACTTCCAAGTTTATTGACATTTAGTTATATTCAAATTTAATTAGTTTCCATTTACCAATTTTATATTTCATTAAGTTTAAATTTTATTCATTCACTTATACATGTATCATTCATTTTACAGCTTAAATTTCTTTTATATTTACAACTATCAATAGACCTTTACATTTTATTTTTCACTCTCACACTGGTATATTATTTCTCTACTTATCCTTATTAGCATTTTAAACCCTTTAAGTATTTGGTAAGTTATAGTTATGCAAATAGAATGTAGTTAAACAACATACAACTTCTTTTCATTTAAAGTTGAATTTTCAATTTATCAATTCTTAAGTCATTACTTAAATTTCACTATAATTTAATTTCACATTTACATTCACATATAGTATTTTCATTTTATATTAACATAATTGTGAATCACCTTTAAATGTTAATTTAAATTCCAATTATTTACTAACAATTTTATTTATATTTGCAAACCATTAATTAAATGCATATTTCATTATTCAAACCTATACTTGTATATTATCCAATTAACAATTCATATAACATTTTTGAACTTCTTAAGTATTTTGGTAAGTTATATCTAAGCTATAGAATGAAATTTAATACTATGCGAGTTTTACAGTTTCAATTTTATTTTAAGTTCATAATTTTCTAATTCTAAGGATTTCTACTTCAATTGATATTTTCACTTAGCTCTTAGGTTCATTTCTCATTTCACAATTCAGAAGTTCCTTAATGATTCAAGTCTAAATTCATTTCAATCATAAAAAAAAATCATTAATTATTAAAGAACTTAAGAATTCCAATCCCGGTTTCATTTCAAATCAAGGTTTGAAATAATATATACTTATATAATTTATATATCAAATCATACTATAGAGAATGCAAAACAAAATAAAATTTGAGTCAAAACAAGGTTTAGACAAGCTATTAAGTGGTCTCCCCCACTCGGACTCTCGAAAATAAACACCAATGATGCGTGCACACATCATCGAAATCATTTTCTAGCGTCAAGAGAAGGGAATATAACACTTATCATAAAAAAAATCCTTCGAAAACAATTTCAACTCAATTATACTATCATATAATGCTCAAATTATATTTTTCAAATTCTTGTAAGTCAATCTCAAACACCGAAATTTAAATTCCCAAATCCAAGTTAAAATTCATTTATATTCATTATCAATTGTGTTTACAAGATTTCATTTTCCTAAATCCATTGTTATTTAATCAATTGTTGTAAATATTGACTGATCAAACAATAACGATAAAAATCTAATATTATCATCTCCTAACAATCAATTCAATCAAAATGAATAAATATTCAAATAATTCTTTTATATAAAATATATTCCAAAATGATATTGTGTTGGTTTGTCCTATTCGAGTGTTTAGAAATTCCTATCGACGCCTTGGCGTCCCAAGTATCGACCAGAATTCATAAATACTCAACGGAACAAATTAACACAATATAAAACCATTTTATATCAAATAACAAGTACGCTCTCTCATATACACTCAACTCATTCATATAGTTTACCTCTATTTCAATGAGTTATTCCCCACTAGAGCCAAGGTTTATCGCTAAACCAAAGCTCTGATACCAACTGTAATGACCCGCCTTTTTGGACAGTTTAAACCGACGATCAAATACACATGCCGGTTCCAAACCATTAAAAAAAGGCAGATGGTTATTGGGGTAATTGAGAAAAGAAAAGAATAAAGGAAATGAAACAACACAGAATCTCGCAGCGGAACGATAAAATATAATAGTCAAATAAACAGTTCATGAAGCTGTTTACTATACTTAGACAATTATCTATACAACATTTATCAGAGTTATACATATACAACAGAACAAATAAATAATGTAGCAGACAACATGATGCACAGATAATAATAGTAATAGTATACCAAATCTTCGTCTTCGTCCTCCAGAATAGATCTTCAAAAATCTGAAAACTCAGGACTGACCCGAGCGTAATGAAAAGACAAAACACTCGAGTCAGGACTAAAATATCCATATGAAAGTTAAATCAATCGTAAATAAATACGAGTGTGACGGCGTCAGAGATGTTTACGGGGTTTGACATCTCATATCCAGTGTCAACGTGCGTGCAATAACTTAAGAGATGTTACGGGATTTTCCACCTTTCAAGGATCCGTTAAACTATCTACTAGGTAGTAATGTACGCTAAGTAGATAATGTCTATCAGTAATATAAAGTATCAAAATAGCGTTAAGGCGTTACCATAATCCCCCTTAACACATTTTATATTCCCAAAAGCATATACAAGACCGTAGTTTCCCCAAAACCGGAAGTCACCAGAGGGCAATCCATATACTCAAGGTACAAACCAAAACGTAGTGGTCGCGAATAGGATAATCAGTATGACAAGGTACATGAGGTGATACCAACTAGGATACTAGTAGTTGCGTGATCCGGACTGATGTTGAGCATAGCAGCTACTACCTCAACACCGCGAAACAACACTCCCAAATCAAGGGTTGCACCCAAATCAAATCACAAATGTAATAGATATGGTATCGAAGAAGTGTGTCCGCTAGATGTGGCGAACCTCAATGGCCCAGCGCGGCTCCTGTTTTAGTCATGTCAGGGGTCATCCAATATCGTTCTCTTTCTTCAGTCAACGCGTTCACCAAACCATCCACTTCATTCTGGATCAACACTCCGCGTATAATAGTTATTAAAGTGGTTTTCGGTATCGACAGAGAGTATGTCCATATCCAATCCCGGTATCTTTAATAACTACGTATTATTACACTGATGGCTCTTTTATATTTCAAATTGATTCATGATTGATAACAAAATATCATATTCGCTTTAAAATCAAATCCATTTCAAAATCATCATATATTCAAAATTATCAATTTTGTCCGATAAATCAATTTCACTTCAAAATTTGATTCGAATTCAATTTAGGTTATAATCTCTACTTTAACCTAGTTCGTATTTAAACCAAAGGTTTAAATATAAACATTTCCGTCTCTTTAACCAGTTTGAATTTAAGAAAATAGTTTAAAATAGTTAAATAATTCAAAATAGTTTAATAGAAAATATTTAAATAGTTTAATCGAAAATAATTTGAATATAAAATGGTTTATATATAAAATAGTTTGGAAAAAATCAAAAATTATTTGATAAATAATTCCAAAGTCAAACCGGTCAACTTCCCAAATTTCCTATCCAAATCAAATCCAAATTCCATTTCGATTTAATCGATTTATTTCAATTTCAACTTGAATAAATTTCTATTCCACGTAAATTTCGATTTCAATTCACAAATTTCTTTAAATTTCAATTCAATTCCAAATTAATTTAAATCTAAATTTCAAATAAATTTTCAATTCCAAACTCAAACTTGAAATATCATTTCATATCAATTTTCTTAGAAATATTCAGAATTCTATTAAAAGTCCAATCTTTTAAAACAAATCAACTTTCAAAAATTTACACCGTATTTCAATTTTCAATTTAAATCTAAACTTCGATTTTATTTAATAATTTCGTTTACCAAGTTTAAATTCTAACATTTCGAGCTCCAATTCAAAATAATTCAATTTCCATAAATTGGATTTTATTCTTAAAATCAATTCATTTAAATAATTTCAAAACAACTTTTAAAATCATTTAATTTATCCAATTCGGTGTCCGTATATAATTTTCTAACCTATGGCCAAGTGATTAGTTATTACAATTAAATGTCAGGGATGAATATATCATTTAAAGCAATCACAGTGTCATATGTATGCATAGCAGGATATATATAAACAAATAAACATCCAAACATTTAAATATCAACCAATAACATCCATCGAAATACATCATCCAATAGGCAATACAATTCACGGCAGTTTCATATTTATCAATGTCAGGTAATTTAATCGCAATTCAATTTTAACTGTCAATTTAATTTTTTTAACGGTGAATTCAAATGACAATCAATATGATAATTAAATTTTATCAAACAACAACAAATAAAAATCATAACTATGCATAATGTCAAATTTAACTAGCATAAAGATATTTAGTACGTTGTGAGCGTTATAAAACACTCACCTTGATTTTACGATTTTAAATCAAATCGAACGACGTTCGATTTAACATAAAATTTTAATGAGTTTCAAACACTTTCGGATCTGCACTGCAACGCAGCTCTCATCTCCGTGATTCCTGCGCTTCTTCCCCAACATGAAATTCACGTATGCAAACCCATTAGCCGCCGATCTTCAAGCAATTTTCATGACCACCTCGTCGACTTCCAGAACGATCAGCTAGCGCCACCACGAAGCCCTTCACCAGAGCCACCTACGCGCCAAGTTTCATCCCGTCATTCGCCGTCGTTTGCACGCAATCCAAGGAAATACGTACACACTTCCAAGTCAGATCTGGACGAATCCATGAAAAATTAGCATACATCAACCATATGCATTTGAAGAGCTCGTCGAGATTTACACTTTTGCTTTTGGAATTTTTCGGTTTTGTCGAACGGATTGAGAGATATTAAGGAAAGAAGATCGGCAATTTCTGACCATGGAATAGGTGGCGGCCATGATTTAGAATTAGGGTTTCTGGATTAAAATAATAATAAATCTGTCTCGGTTTGCGTGCGTATTTATATAGGTAGGTCCAAAATCATCCGAACTCCAATCGAGACGTGCCGCCAGGCGTTTATAAGGTTTTACCCCCATTCCGGACGCAACGGAACTAGTTTCAAGGCCTAATTCGATCATATCTGGAAGATAGCTTTTCGAAGTCGATTATTTTAATTAAATTCGAAATTAAATTTCTACGCGTTTCAAGCTCGCACGGCCAAACGACAAGTCCAATTGCTACGAAAATTGAAATCCTACCATAATTTACTATTACGGATCCGATGAAACAAGTTTCGTCGAAATCCGAGACTGTTTGAAAAATGGCTATTTTAACTCGTCAATTAAATATTAAAATATTCAATTTTCACAAATTTACTTTTAATTCGATTTTAAAAGTTCTACAACATCATTTTAACTTTAATATGATAAAATAGAATTTTACAAATCATTTTTAATCATATTAAACCCGTTATCCAATTATTCAAATAATTTCAAATATTAAATTATTCAACAAATTACATTAATAATCATTTTCCTTCAATAATCACCTTAAATTTTCTAATTATAATAGCTAAAAATACGGGTCGTTACCGATATATAAATCCCAATAATATATAAAACACTTCCTTTCGGAAATCATTTACTATAACAACAGTGTTATAGTCCACCATTTCCTTCTTTCTCGAAAACGTCTATTTCAACAATGAATGTTGAAATCTATGATTTCGATATTTAACACATTTTAAAACGTCTTTAAAATAATCAACTTCTTTTAATAATATCGCTTTCCCAAAACATATCCATTTTACTTAATAATCTATTCACTGTCCAAAATTGTGAATATACTTCGTTAACCAATGTCAACATTTCTACATATTTAATTAAAGGATTATCCACTGTCCAAAATCGTGGATATAATTCCTTTCATATATTCCTATATCCCACTTATCAAATTCAATTGATTTTGGATTTATAAACAATATTTATAAACTCCATTTATATTTTTATAAACTTCTATTTATAAAAATCCTTTTTATATCTCATTTTAAATGCCAAATCCGATTTATAAGTTGATTACTTATAAATCTTATATTTCACAAAATCTATCCATTTTATATCTTTATATTTCATAAATTTATAAATTTCAATTCACTTATGAAATCCATTTTTATTTCACTTTATTCCTTATAAAAAACTCGTTTTATAATTCCAGTATTTTTAATTTATAAATATCAACTTTATAAGTCTTCTATATAAATCGTTTATAATAATTCAAAAATTCCAGTTTAAACCATTTTATAAATTAATTTACAATTTATTTCTAAAATCATTTTCGGTTATATTTCTCAAAAATCATAACTTTTATAACTTTAAATATTATAACGTTTTAATTATTTAAAATGAATCAATTCAAAATTTAATAAAACATATAATTTCAAAAATCTCTTTAAAATCCTTTTAAATCAAAGATCGTTACTTTTAAACTTTAAAAATGGATCCGATGATGCAACAACACCAAATAGTCAATCACGACATCCGAATATCATATATCGATATGATAATCAACAAATATCACAATATCTGTAAATAAATCAATACAGTTGAGGAATCCAGTTGGATCCCTCCAACCTGCTTCCCTGCATCCAAAGATGTTAGCACAATACCAATTCCGCTCCAGTACGGATTTATCGCGGTATATAAGATTTATAAAATATTATTCGCTTAATAGACGGTGCAATAGGGTCTCATCCGCTATATAATGCGGGAAATCAATTCCAAGTACATATATAATACCAATTTCACTATACTGTGAAATATTCGCGGTATATGTTTTTAATAAATAACATCCGCTTACTAACGGCGCATAATGTCTATTTTAACAATCAATAGATAACAATCATCATTCAACATATAATCAACAATTTTAAATCTAACTATTTTAAAATAAAATCGAAACCGATTCGATTGAGTGAGAAGTTCTCACCTTGATTTCAATTCCGTTTCGGCGTTTATTTCGAATAAAATTAAACGAACGTTTAATTTTACTCGAAATTTTCACTGACTCCATCAACTCCAATCCAGGTCCATTGCGTAGTGCTCGTTAATACGATTCCAACGCAACTGGTTTCGTGCGTTTTCGACCTCGTATGAAAAAGATATGATTTTTCAAAGTTTCACGAATTTATATATACACAAATTACAACATTTTATTTTAATTTTAACCCTCAACCTAATCACAGCCACATGATCCTTGCTCCATTGAATCCAGGCCGTCCCTGCTTTCTTCATCTTCCACGTTCCATCTACAGGCAGCACACGCAAGGACCGAACCCATAAGCTTGAAACTAGGGTTAAATTATACGACCTCCACGTTGAAGTTGAAGACGATCAGAGACCACCGTTGCGAAGCCCCGCTCAAGAGCCACCATCGGCTTCCACCATGTTGAACTCGGCCTCCCCTATCACCTCGATTTTCGAGAAAAACGCAGCCCCTTCTCGCTTGATTTCCCGTTGATTCGTTGCTCCGTTTCCGATCATCTTCGTATGGATTTGAAGCTTTCATCGTCTCTACAACTTTGTAGTTGAGAGTTTTCGCTAATTGTTGATGGATTGAGAGGAAAATAAGGAAGAATTTTCGAAATTTTCTGGCCATTGATTCAGTAAATGGCGGCTAGGGTTTAGAGATGAAACCCTAATTTTTAGTTTGCAAATGAATGAATACAAGTCCTTTTATAGAAAATTGCCCAAATTACTATTCATCCGAAATTTTTCGAACTCCAAACGAAGCGTGCCGGCTGGCATTTCTAAGGTTTATCCCACGTTCTGAACACAATGGAACATGTTTCGTGAGCTAATTCGGTCATCTGTGCGAGTTATGGCAATAAACGTTCGATTTTAAATTAAACCGATTAAATGATTTTCTAGGCGTTTTAGCTTGCCCCGGACAAACGGTAAATCTGATTGACATGAAAGTTGAAACCTTACAATAATATCACATTATGGATCCGAAAAAACAAGTTTCGTCGAAATCCAACACTTTTTGAAAAATGGCTATTTTAACTCGCCAAATTAATATTAAAAACAATTTCGATGCGTTTCGAGCTGCCACGATCAAACGATAACTCTGATTGCTACAAAAATTGAAATTCGATAATAACAAACTATTACGGATCCAATGGAACTAGTCTCGTCCAATTCTGAGACTGTTCGAAAATTGGCTAATTTCACTAGTCGATTAAATATTAAAATATTCAATTTTCACAAATAAACTTTTAATTCGATTTTAAAAGTTCTATAACATCATTCTAACTTCAACATGATAAAATAAAATTTTACGAATCATTTTCAATCATATTTAACTCAATTTTCAATTATTTCTGTATTTCCAACTATTAAATTATTGATTTAATTATTCAGTTAAATCCAATTATTCAAAATAAAATTTATTCAACTTATAAATTTCACTTATTAATATTTAAAATTATTTAAATATCCAAATTTTAATTAATTAAAATCCTAGGTCGTTAAAACTACTTTAGACTGGTCGACATCTACTACTATTGATGATGGTCGATTTAGCCAATTTTGATGTGGGCGATGGAGAAGGCTCATGGAGCAAGATTTGATGTTACGTTCGTTTGACGTTCGATTTTGATGTTATGGCTCTTCAACGAGTGGACCTAGCATTGAAGCAAAGGTATGTTCTTTGATGTGAACACTTCAAGAATTCACGATGATGATTCCGTAAAGGAAACTAATGGCTTCGATGATGGATAGCTACACTTTGGAATGTAGAGCAGTTTGACAGAAAGAACTATTGGAGGAATGTTATTGGATGAATGAAGACATTCTATGACTAACAATGGTTGTCCAGGTTAGTTCCCAACCGCAACAACTTCAGGAGGGAGTTGTAGGGACAGTTCCAAGATGAGGACTACTTTGGATGACGTATGCAAAAGGATCGTTGATATTTGTAGGTTTCGATGTGTACTCGTAAAGCAAGGGTATGTGTGATGATATTTGTTAGGTTATATAGTATGTCGTAGATACATTACATAAGGTTACGAAGTATGCCATGGATCACACAATGTTTTGATATGTTTACCCTGGTTTACAATGAAATATGCAGTTTAGTTTCTGGTTTATGGAGTGGCACGGTTTTGACCGGGCGTTGAGTAGTCCTTGACTCTATGGGGGTGGTCATACGGGTATCATATATCCAACGTACTAAGTGAGTGAACGTAAGGATGGATGATGTAAATATTATCACCTTAGGGATGTCACACAATGTAAATATTATTGGTGCATATATTTATACACCCTTAGTATTTTTCTATATAGTACACCATGATGACTATGATATAGAATATTATATATCCTATGTTATGTGCCAACTCTTTGGATGCTGAGACGGGTCGGGTATGATTCTCCATACTCTCCATTCTATATGCTACATTTAATTTTACAATATTTTAAGATTGTTTATTGCTCACACCAGACAGTTGTCTGAATCGTGCTTTTGTGTTTTGCTTCTTATTACCTTGGGTGCTCTTAAATGAGTAGACTTGAGAGCAGATTGTTAACGGTACATGGAGTTCTACAGATGGATAGCAGGAGGCAACGCTTTCTCATACTTATATTTTAGATTATTATTGTTTATTCCATTGTGTGAAACTATGGAGCCTTCATAATGTTTGACTTAATATTGTTAGAGATAGTTTATTAGTGATTTTATTTATCATTTATATAAACTGCAATATTATTTTGTGTAACTGTATAAGCCTACGTACTCTGATTTTGTGGTTATGTAGTTATTATTTTCTCACAACATTTATATCTATGAAGACTATTATACTTTATTCGATTCATTATGCGATATATGACAGGTTCTATGATTGTTTGATGTTTCTTCCTTTCCCTTCTCTTCTGTTATCTTTTCATCTTTTCTATTCCTTTTCTTTACTTCTATTTCTTTCCCTTGATAATCATTTTACATCGACCAGATGCTTGCACTATTCGGTTATATGACCATCAGCGGTGTAGGGTGGTCATTACATTAGGTATCAAAGCTTAGGTTATGTGGTTAACCTAAGTTGATACCATGATCCAGTAGAGATAGGATAGGAGTTGTCACCTTAGACTAGATCAAGAGTATACATATATATGAGAGAGTGCATATTTCTTACATATCTTGATTTTCAAAACTATATAGTATTATACGTAGTATATAAATTGTATTACACATATGAGTACGATTAATGTAGTTTTCTTTATGAGAGGATGATCATCTATATTATAGATTAGGAATGATCTGGCATATGTGAAAAGATGCTACCGACTCTATCTCCGAAGTTGAGGAGTAGGTAGAATCGAGGGCCACTAACCTCGATTATATAATACGTTCACTGAGATGATGCGAATCATTATCTGGAATACCCGAGTTACTCTAAATGATTATGGCTCTCAAGTGCAAATGCCTAGGGTCGACTTTGCCAAGCTGTATAAAGACAACTTAAGTCTAGGAGAAAAACTGTTCATTGGAATGGAGTCAGATATTGAGGTGTAAAATGGGATGGATATTTGTGAATGAATCTTTAATGACTTGGAGTTAGATGATGCAATGAGGTAGAAGTTGACCTCTAGATGATTCTAAGGGAAGAACAATGAACTAGGGGAGTTCCCTTATAGCTTCGAATTCCAAGGATCATTTTACTTGGAATCAGTTCATAGTTCTCTTCTAATAGAAATTTATCTCGACTTTTCAAAAGTGAGTGTTGTTTAGGATGTTCACCAAACTAAAGTAAAGCGATATGACAGTGACAAAGTATATGGTATAATTCAATGTGATGTTGAAGTATGGTCTATCTTTCATTGATAGTCCATTCAAAAATAATGAAAGTTTATCACTAGGCCAAGCAATCATCTTAGGAAGCGATTGATTAGTCATATTAACGAGAGCTTCGATAAGTTTATCGAAAAGGCTTTATGATGAGATACCCTATACCTAATATTGAAGGCCCAAACAAGCTGAGTAGGGGTAGATAATGGAAGCATATACATTGAATGTCCTTTCGATTTTGTTGCGTGCTCCATCGACAAAAGAGATGGGAAATGGCATCACACTTGAGGTATGCTTTCAAGTTATGGCATTTCCATACGTGTTTTATTCAATATCAAGGTTTCACATTTCTTTATGTTTGGTGATTTAATAGATGGATTGCTGAAATTATTGACCAATCTTTTAAATATGATGAACCTTATTAGGGACTCATCCAGCTATACATGGCTTGTCTAACCTTAGCCTTATCGAGTCATCGATGTTTGTTTATTTTTAATTGGTTTTTTTGAGTTTAATTGGGTTTGATATTATAATTTGGGAATTAATTGGCTGAAGGGGTATGCAGCAACGATGAATTGTGTGAGGCCATTAATATGAGCGGAAGGCAGTGTTCGGCTGCCCACCCGATGCTTAGGTGATAGTTAGCTTTCTATGTTCACTTGATTTCCCATATGGTAAGTTGTCATCTGTGCCTATAGCTATAGAGTGTTCGCACACATTCGATGAAGTGACTAGGTTATCACCCTATAGGGATTGAGTTCATATCGATCTGGTCAGAGGTGCTAGACCAGTAATTTTGTCTTCAAGGAATATGATGCCCAAAGAGCAGAGGGAACTAAAGGTGTGAGCGGATGACTTACTGAGGCGAGAGGATTCGTATAAGCATATTTGAGTGGGATGCACCTATAGTGTTCGCTACTAAGGCGAACGTTTCTTTGAGGTTGTAGGTAACTGGCCATGGGTTGAATGAGATAACGAATAAGTATCCACTCCCCTTATTGATGACTTTTTCGATCGGCTCTATAACTCGAAGGCGTTCTCTCAGTTGGACCTTGCGATGGGGTTTCATCCATTGAGAGTAGCTAAAGAGAGTGTATCGATCACATCATTTTGTATGCTACTTTGACTGTTAATTGATTGGTTATACCGTTCAGTTTAACCTACGTGTCGGCATGTTTTGCAGATTTTTTAAACCATGTAGCAAGGGAGTGATAACAAAGATTTTTGAACACTGATAAGTGGATAATTAACTGGCTTATTCAGTTGAACAGATAAAATTATGATATCTGGAAATATAAATAAATTTGAAACTATAATAATATTGAAATATAAACGTCTAGAAATAATAAATTTTATAGTAAATTAATATATATAAACAGATATGCGAAACTCCATAATGTTAAAAATCTTATGTGTATACATATATAAATTCATTGTGAAATAGTAAACATATTAATATAATAATTTAATTTGGCAAAATTTATCTTTCAAAAGCCAATAAAAATGATTTTTCTAATCATATAAATATAGAAATATATATATTGAATTGGAAGTTATGTTTTGAAATTAATATAACAATTTTCAAGATTTATTTAAAGTTGAGTTCTATATTTTAAACACTAAAATAGTATCTATGTATATACTTATAAATTTAAAAAGTATTTTAGCTTAAAGTAAAATTTGGCAAAGGTACATTTATTTCTTTAAAAAGTTAAATTTGAAATAATGTAGTTTGTAAATACATAAAGATTTAAAAACAAACATGTTTAAATATATTGCATAGATTTAAGTAATTAATATAAATACATTTAAAAACATAACACATATGTAAATAATATATACATAAATTTATAAGAAATTTTTAAACAAGGTTTTAAACATAAATATTTTTTTATTGACATTTGTGAAATAATAACTACATGCATAAACACTTGTAAGATGATTATAACATGAAGAAAACAAGTGGCATAAGTCTCTCTTTTAAATTGAAATTAATAATATTGTGTTAAAAGAAACCTGATTTCAGTTCAAAGTCAAAACATTTCTCTCCACGAACCTGAAATGAAAATCAAAGTGAAAAAAATAGATTCAAACATCTACAACTCAAAATTTAAAATAAGATCAGTTTTCAACCTGTAAACAACTCAAAGATCTGAAATCAAGAATCAAGTCCAATTTTCGGATTTTCAAAAGTCTGCTCTGTTTAAACAAAAGAGGTGAGTGAACTTTGAACTGTTAATTAAATTTATAATTTTTACTTCTGCATGTGACAAATTTAAGTAGTAATATGATTTGTATGGATGTATAGATGTATTTTGCTTGAAAATATAATTGAATCACTGGGAGATCCTCTGCATGCCTGTGTATATATATACCTCTGTTCTTAGTTTACAAACCAAATTAGATTTCAAAAATCATTTTCTTCCTTTCCAATCCTTTTCTGGCTATAATAATTAAAAAGAAAATGATTGTACAAATGTTATATTATTTATAAAAATAGTCTCAAGGAATTTTATTAAGCATTTCTCGAGGAAATTGAATTTTATAGTAAAACAAATTTTAACCGAAAATTTAACCATCATCATTCTATGTTTTATTTATATGGATGGATTAGTCTTGGGAAATGATGATTTATGATAAAAAAATCACCATTTTTAAGCTTGTAATTTGTGCGGAATTAGAGATGAATAGTTTTGGGTGTGTTGCCAAATTCCAACGATAGGGTCGCTCGTGTTACCTAGCGATTGGCATGAAGGAGCGTCGGTCGGAGTGGAACCAGGGAAAATGGTAGATGAAATTCCTATAGCGTGGATTGATGGGGTACGATCAAGGGTTTTAGTTGCCATTGGCATAGCATCGGTTTCTTGTTAAATAACGAAGCAGGAGGGTGATGAAGGGTACCCATGTGGGGGAAACAAAGCTGAAGAAGGAGACAGGTCTTCTGATGAAGTTTAAGGGTATACGGTGGTAGGAATGGTCGGAGCGTGTGATTGTTGAGTATTTGATCATTTCCTGTGGGAGGGTCGAAGCTTGTTTTTCGAACAAGGCCAGTTCGTCGAGGCTTGGGTGGTTGTATGGGATGGGGTGACCATGCGACATTGGTAAGGATGATCGACGGCATGGCACGATCATCGGAGGGAGCGTGCATGGATACGTGCACGACTTTGTGTTCAATCATGCAGCTAAGAACTGTTTTGCTGAAGGGAGGAGAAGTATGGGTGTTTCGGGTAGTCAAGGTTTTGGCTCGAAGTTGTAGGGAGTTGGGCTCAAATAAGAATCAGGATTTTTTTGGTTTTGGCTGTGAAATTGTGAAAGGAAATTAATGTATTAACCAAAAGTTTAAAATAGTAAACTTTTGGTCAAGCTTTAAAGCAAGTTTCAAAATTAAGTATTTACCTGGTTTCAACAGAAAATAATGAACGAATTTCAAAGCAAGTTTCCACAATTTAAATTTTAAAGTAAATGTTTTTGAATTTAAATTGTCTTGGGTTGAAATAATTATATACAAGGTAAATAACTTGTGTGATTTATTAACGATAACTAATGATTAAATTTTATTAATGTGATTAATTATGGGTTAATTAATTAAATATTAAAGGATAGTAAATCAAGTGATAGTTACGTAATATAATTAAATAAGTATAATTATTTAGTGCAGTCAAAGAATAATTAGTTAATGGAAGTAATTAAAAGGATTAATTACTTAATGCAATTAATTAAAAGAATTAATTAAAATGTGATTAAGTAAAGGATAGTTAATTTTTTAATGTGATTAATTAATGGATATAAATGAATGAGATTAATTAATGAAAGTAATTAAAAACAGTTAATCACATAATTTAAATTAATTAACAAGTAATTACTTGAATGTTATTAAGTATGGTATAATTGATTAATGAGAGTAATTAATGGTTAATTAATTATAATATAATTAATTAATGTTAATAATTAAAGGTTGATGAGTTTATTTGCATTAATTAATTAAAGTAAGGATAAAAGGGTTTATAATTAATTAATGTTAATTTAGTAGGATTTAAAGTAATTAATTAAATTAATTTGGAGATTAATTTGAATTAATTAAGAATTGAACAACCAACTAATCTTGCTTATGGATGATTAATTATAATTGAATGCCTTGGATTATTGATATATTTGATATGTGATTTGTGATGTTATGTGATACGTTATGTTAGGGTTGAACTGTGTTAATATGGATTGTCAACCTATGATGAATTGCTATGTAAACATGTAATTCTGGGCATGAATGAATTTTTTTTTAACTTAAACAGCTTGTTTTTTTAGATGATGTTGGATTCGAAGGGACCGGGGTCGGGTATCAGCAAAAACCCAAAACCACTTCGATTTATAATCTACAATAATTCTTTGTAGATTTGATATGTGAAATCAATAAGCTAGAATGGTATAATTTAAATATCTAAACCTTTGAAACTAAGTAAGGGTAGTTAGGGTTTAATCTGTGAAATAAGTGTTCAATATAACAAGATAGAACTTGTAGTAAGGTACATGTTACCCCGGGTTTTAAATAAGCTTTTTTACATTAGTATTTCAAGTTAGATGGGTTTACTTACGCTGGTTTCCAGCCTGACCCGGGTGTTACTTTGATGTAATACTAGGGTCAGGCTGAGTACTACATATTTTCAGGTTAGGACGTTCTGGAGCTCAGGAGGCGAGCTGGATGGTAGGAACGTATGGAGTTACCGCTATATATTTGAGAGTTGTATTGATAGTAGTCTGGGACAGGTTAATATAATTGTCTGCTCTATTTGTAATGGTTGTAAATCTGATGAATTGTATGTAATCTAACAATTACATCTTTCTTTGTTAATGCTATTATTTTGATATTATATTTTGATCCGCTGTGAATGTGAGATGCTGTTGTTATGTTGTTCTTCTTCTATCTTCTTCTTCTTTCTTTAACAATCTGAAATTTCCGGCATTCGATTGCTCGGCACTTCTACCATGAACGTATTAGTGCCGAATTTTCGAGGTCGAAATTTTAGGTCGTTACGTTTGGTATCAGAGCCAGGTTAAGCGAGAACCTTGGCTCTGGTGGGTTTACTCATTAAGGATAGTGTTAATGGTAGCCTAGAATGAGTTGAGTATAGTATATACGAGGGCGTATTAGTTATTTTCTTATAAAATGATTTTAAAAATGATTTTATATAAGTTTATATTTTGATATATATATATATATATATATATATATATATAAAGCAATAGTTTTTCTAATATATTAGGGTAATTGGTTGTTGTATTATTTTAATTAAAATAATAATAAGAATTAAGTGGTAATAGAAATACAACCATATAGGAATTGGATAATGTAAACTATATAGATAAGTTTGAAATGGATCCAAACTAAAATTAAAATCCTGAATTTGTAGAAGTATTTTCTGAATAAGGTAATAATGAATTGGTATGCAGATATGATAATCTTGGTTATTATCATAAATGGTTGTTGTGTTTAATAATGAAATGTTTGTTAGTGATAGAAAAATGAAATGTTTTAAGGAAGTAAACATTTAGGTGAGTATGAGTTATAAATTGGAAATGAAGATGATTTAAATTATTGTCACGACCTGAAATTCAACGTTCGAAAATCGACATCAAATACCTCACTTATATTCGGCTGTCGAAGATTCAAACATCAAACTGCAGCTTGGATGGAGCTTATAACAACATTAGATGAGAATAAACAGAAGAAACAAAATGAATATCATTGATCAACACCACAGAGGCAACATCAGACAAAATATTAATTACAACATTTAACATTAATTTCAGAGTGCTACATATTGATATAATAACAACATAATGATGACTTTACAGAGGAACGATAATAGGGTCTCCAAAGGGATCCAACATACTTCTACTTTGATAAGGCCTTCCAAAACTCCAACACTTCAAGAGGTTGCCATAGCCAAAACTTCCAAAATCCGATAGCTTCCAAACCAAAAGACTTTAAAAGATTCCAGCTGGCTCCAAACACGGATAACCTGTTTCTTGGCTGCCCATGTGAAAATTATGGGCATCGGAGTTTAGGAAGGGAATAATAAACTCCGGGTCTGTCACGGGAATTGCTTGAGTAAACAAAAACAGTTGCTTTGAATAAAAACAAATTTATAACAGAAAATCTGGTATGCTTTTTGGAAAATGAAACTACCATAAGACCTCCCACCACGCACAAATGCAATCACAGAAATGGAGGAGATTTCTTCTTATGATAGTCAAATATGCTTGATACAAGAAAATTCCTTTTGATATTATTATTAGTGCGTAGTGTAGAAAAACATTTCGAAAGTATAATATTAATCTTAGCCATCATACCACATTTCGTCGTATGCCTACTATAGCTACCATGTTTTATAGCAGGTTACCGCCACGCTGCATTGCAGGTTATACAACTAAAACCGTACAGAATCGTATTGTTTCTTTGGGTTTCCAACAAATGGTTAGGCTAAGTAACTTCCTATGCCACATGGGTATGCCTCTGGAGTGACGTCCCGAGAACCTACCCAGCTCTCGACCAACACAAGGTCGGGTTACCTCTATATCTAGGTAACTACGACTCGAGTATGCCATCCCCCGGTCGTTTACGACCTTTATCTGAGGGCCCTCAATCACAAAGCAACAACCACACAGTAATGAGATTGCAGCAACCACGTAGGTTAAGTATCTAGGCTCTATGCCACGATACCACCTTTTTCCATAAAGAAATGACATACCCTAAAGGGCATGACCCTTATAACCTTGCTGCATCTTTCCTGTTTCGATCATTTTCGAGGTGTGAGGTCCGATGAGGTCTCATCCACAAAGCTACGCTTTACACAAAAGCCATGCTTTGATCAACAAATGATCAGCAACACACAACACCACTCAGCATGCCACACTACCAAATTGGGAGTATATCACTGATAACCTTCAACAACATAACCTCTGAGGTCGTACGTCTCAGAGAAGGGTGTTAAGCTAAGAGAATAAATTCTCCGCCACCAACAGAAATGTATTTGAAAGAAATCTGCTTTATATCTCAAAGTGTAATGTCAGACATACAACCATACAAGTCGGTTCCAGGTTCGAACAGAACCGAAGGCACTTCGTCCAATAAATGAAGAAGCCATTGCAATCCGGGTATCCACAATCCCGATCGGACTCCCCATCACATGTGGAGATCTCCATACAGGAGCAACTCAGTGCAGAGACATTCGGTAGGTTATCCTATCGTTCTCGAAGACATCTGATCTTCACCGCCATCTTCAAATGCTATCCATTTCGTCGTATCACTATTCAGAATGGGTTATATGACAGAAAGGTCCTCTCCCGGCTAAACCAAATAGTGATCGTCAATTTAAAAACATGTGGATATATCATTCACAAAAATTCATAGGTTCAATATGGGTTTCGGATAACCAACTAGAATCCGACTCCTTGTCGCATCGAAATTCAAAAGCCGTTTTATCGGCCAAAGGGTTGTTATATTCATACAGAAATATATCACAGAAACAGATATCACAGCTCAGCACAAAGTAATTTACATCACAAAGCATCATATCACATAACAGGGTATTAGTCAGCTCAAGACATTCAATAATAACCAATCATTTACGATTAAGGTGAATTAATCGTGTGATTATAATTAGTTAATCACATAATTACTTTTATTAATCATTCTTAGTTAGTGATAAATTATCCTCAATTATTGATTAATTATTATTAATTACAAATTAATTAATCCTTACTTATTAGTTAATTAATCAAATAATTATCAAATAATTAAATCTTATTTACTTTCATTAATTAATTATTCCTTCATTAGTTAATTCTTAATTACAAATTAATTAGTCTTAATTATTAATTTGATTAATTCTTAATGTTAAGTAATTATGTAATTATTCTTTAAGTAATTATATTAACAAATGATAAATTACTTAATTAAAAAAAGATAAATCATTTTATCTTTACTAATTACTTTAATTATCATTTAAACCTTGTTTAATAATCCATCATTATCACATTAAATAATTTAAGATCTTAAAATTGGATTAATGTATAGAAAATATGTAATATCCCGGAATTTTGGACAATATAAATTTGATAATCTGTGTTTAAATTTAAAATTGAATTGATAATTTTTGTTGATAAATTTGGTTTGATTTAATAATCTTATTTATTTAAATATTTAATTTGTGAATTTATTTTTGATAAACTAATAAATCTGTTTTCTATTTAATAATGTATATGTATTTATATATATTTTAAATAGATAAGTTGTTTTTAATTAAATTAGTATAGCATAATCTTAATATTTTGAAAATTAGGAATTGTGATTTATTTTTAATTTAATCTTTTCAAAAATATTTAATAAAATACTAAATGATTTTAAATATATAAGATAAATGTTTTATTTGTTTAAAATTCATTTTAATTTAAGTTTGAATATTTAAAATGAGTTATAAAAATGTTGTGTTATTCCTTTTAAAATATTGATTTATAAAATGTGATTTGTAAATTTAATATGAAATTTAAAATACAATTTAAAATATGAAACATGTATTCATTTAAGTTACAATTTATAAATTTATTTAATTGTTTAAAAGTATTTTTTTCGAAATAATTGATTTGTATATTATTTTCATTTATAATAATACTTTGTTTTATTCTTTTAAAATTATTTATCTATGTATAACTAAATATTTGAAAACTAATTAACTAAGCTTAATATTTTATTAACTCTAATTATAAATACTAATTAATTTAAGATGACATGTGTAAATATATTAAGGCTTAAGTTAACATGTGTTAGATGGTTGGATAAGGAAATTAACAAATGTCAACACTTAAGACAAGTGTCATGTTTCAATTTTTATTTTTTTTTGATTTCTAATTTATCAAAAATCAAAAATCCATAGTTCATCTTCAAACAAAAAAAAGAATGTTCTGCAACTCTCTGTAACATATTTGTTAATGCATAACAAACTGCATTTTTTCCAAATCTGCAACCATCCTATGCAAAAACCATTTCCTCCTTCAAAAACCTATAATCAAACTCCTTATTTTCAAACATACAAATCTATAACATGTTCATCTTCAAATGCATTCTCCTCTTCAAAAATCTGGAAATAAATGCAAAACAAAACCTGCATGCAACAATTTCAAGCAAGCATCTGTATTTGTTTTAAAATCTGGGAAAAGACTACTGCAATTTCAAGTTTGAAGCCTGCATGTAAGAACTGGAAGCATCTTTTAAAAACAAGTTTAAAAAGCATATTACAGAGGGTGTTCTGCATGTTCAATCTGGGCTCTGCATTTTTATTTAAGGTGAGTAACTCAATTTTAAATTTATTAAATAGGTTAAGTTGTTCATACTTTTTAAATTTTGAAATGAACTTATAAGAAATGGTTGTGAATATTGTACCTGTAAATATGTGCCTGTAAACATGATATGACTGTTGCATGTCTATGCTTCAAAATCTTAAGCTCCTGTTGATTCTTGAATTCTTAGTTTTGAATTGATTGTTGTTAGGCCTCAAACTTTTGAATAAAACATGTTTGTTTGAGAATAGTATAAGTTTAAATTTTATATAAATTAATTAGAATTGTCTGTAACCTGAAAAATCAAGTTATATAGAGCAAATTAGCATAGAGTAAAATTCAAACTATGTAATTTAATGTTTCAGGTTAATTAATAGAAACATCAAACAAATTCATGAATTTTAGATCAAATATTACAATTTATAGAATTTAAAACAAGGTGTAGTTTTGAATTTTCTGTATTTTCCATATTGGTTAAGCACAATTGATACGTGCATTTGATTTGGTTGAAATTGTTTCTGAAGATACTGTAACTATCAAAGATTGTAGGAAAATTTGTAGATTGAGTTGAAATTAGATTTTGGTACTGTAATTTGGGAATTACAGTTAGGAACCCTAGTTTTACTGGGTTTAAGAAAATTGGGTGCTGCGGTTTCATCATTGGATCGAGTTCAACCATGATTGGTGTGTTGGTAGATGATGTATTGATGGAGTCATCGCTAGAGTATGGAGTGTGATGGTGGTCGGAGATGGGAGAATTTGACGTTGACAGGTTTGGTTGGGTTGTGGTCTAGTGTTTTCAGGTTTTGGTTTTAATATGAATTCAAATTCGAGTTGGATGTTTGGGGATCTGAGGTTTGAAGAGTGATGTGGGGTTACTGGTCGATGGGGGATGGCCATTGACGATGGTCAGAGGTGGCCGGAGTTGGATTATGGGTGCACAAGGAGGTGTGTGTAGGTTGTGTTAATTTTTGGGTTACAGGATTTTATACCTCGGGATGGTTTCGGGTAAAGGGAGTGGTGACTCGAGGCAGAGGATCATATGACTCGAAGTAAAATATATAAGGTAGCTGGAGTACCTGATTGTTTCAGGATTTAGGAGCAGATAGAAACCTGTTCTGTTATTTCAGTTTTCTTGAAGTTAAGTTTAAATATAAACTAAAATTTTAACTTAGGAGTTTAAACCTGAATTTAAATATGAATTCAAAAAGTTTGAATTCTGGTTTTTGTAATAATTTGAGTTTTTAAAATGTAAGTATGGTTTTAAAATAAAAAAGAAACAGAAAACCTGTTTTTGTTTTTAGTTTTAAAAGCAGGTTTTAAAATGTAAACTAAGATTTAAATTAAGTAAACCTAAGTTTGAATCTGATTAGTTTGAATTTGAGTTTTTTTGAATAATTTAAGTTTGAAATTTAAGTTTGAGTTTTTAAAACCTTTAAGTATAAAAAGGGTATTTGGTTTGAATTTAAACTGGAAGTTTTAAATTGAAGGATAAAGTAAGTTTAAATCTTAGATTTTAAAACCTGAAATTGGGGTTTGAACTACAGTTTTTAAAATAAATAAAGTTTAAATTTAAATTATTTAAATTACTTTAAATGGTTAAATGATTTGCATTTAAATTGAAGATGTAAATTGTAGGAAGAGTTTTAAAAAGTTAAAACTAGAATGAGTTTGGAAGTTGTATTTAAATTTTGAAATTTAAAAGTATTTTTTTAATTGATTTGAATTTAAATTGAATTGTAAATTTAAATTCTTTTAAACTTATTGATAAAGTGGATGTTTCTTTTAACATATAAGAGAAAAGTTTTGAATTGTTTTAAAATCTTATTTAAGATAAATTTGAATCTTAAGTTTAAAAAGGAAGTTAAATGGAATTTAAAATAAATTGTGTTTCAGTTTGAAATTTAAATTGAATTTGTTGGAAATAAAATTTGTTTAAAATACTTTAAATAAGAAGAATGTTTCTTAATTTTGAACTTAAGAAATTGGTTTCATTTAAAATTTTCAATTAATTTAAATGGAATATTAATTATTTAATTAATTAATAATGAAGATGTTTAATTAAGTAATTAATAATTTTTAAGTTAATTAATTAGATTTGAGATTAATTAATTTATGTTAATTAATCTAAAATTATGGATGGTTAATTAAATTTTAATTAATGATTAAGATTTATTTAATCAAGTGATTGAAGAAAATTAAGATTGTAATTAACCCTTAATTAATAAACAATTAGAGATTAATTAAATTGTAATTGAATATTAATTAATTAATAATGATTTAAATAAGTTAATTATTAATTAAGTAATTAAGAAATGTTAATGAAGGTCATTAACCTAAGATTTTTTATAATTAATTAATATGATTAATTTTAATAATTAATTAGATTAATTAATTAATAATAATCAATTATTTAAGCTTAATTACTCAATGAAAGTAATTAATGAATTAATTACTTAGTGTAATTAATTTGATTTATGTGATTAGTTTAGATTAATAAATTTTAATTAATTTAAACATTTGCGGATTGTTGATAATTACTTTATGGATTTGTAATTACTTAAGAAAGTAATTAATTAATAATTATTGAACGTAGTTAAGGATATTTATTATAGAAGTAATTTAAGTTTAAATTACTTTGAAATTAATCAAGTGATTAATGAAGATAATTAATTAAGAATAATTAATTTATGGGATGAGTAAATAAAGTAGTTAATTGCTGAATGGTTATTAATCATCGGTGATTAATATATATTGGTTTAAATTGAAGATTAATTATTTATGTAATTAATTTATATAGAGATTGATTTAAATGTAATCAGAAATCATTAATTAATTAATTAATTATGTAATTTAGAATTAATTGATTAAGGTATAATTAATAATGAATGAATGATTAATGTAATTAATTTTAGCTAATTAATTAATTAAGCAATTACAAGTTAATTATATGTAAAGAATTAAGTATAATTAACTTGTGTAATTAATATTAAAGGCTAATTACTTATTGTAATTAGGGAATTATTAATCAGTAATGATTAACTGGAATGAATATTGGGATGGTGATTATTTAATTGATGTATAATCAATTGATGAATTTTAATGATGAAGTAATTAATTTAATTTATTTTAAATTAATTAGAGATTAAGTAATTAATTTAATTCATTTTAAATTAATTATAAATGGTGTGATCATTAGGTCATTGCTTATGTTTGATGATTGGTATTGGTTGCCATATATGGGTTGTAATCTCAGTATGAGATGAGTAATGATTATTGATATGGATGTATTGGTTGCTTTTGGATGATAGTATGAATTATCTGATTATGATATGAATTATCTGTTGATAATGATAATGTTGATTATCTATTGTGTTGTGAATTATCTATCTGTGTATATATAGATAATGAATTGAATTGTTTTAAACTTAAAACAACTTGGACCTAAAAGACAAGCTTTGGATTTCGATGAGACCGGGATCGGGTTTCCATATTGGGATCCGAAAACCACATCGATTCCAATTAACGTTAGGTCGTTAATCCAAGTGGAGCGAGTGAAGACTCGAGGTGTAAGGGCTATACGTCATTATAACTCTGTGGGTGATCCCGTAATGAGTTGACGGAATAGTACTTATAGATTCGAGATGGTGATTCAGAGTGCAAGGGTTATCGTCGTTAACTCTAAGCGTGATTCCATAACGAGTGTAACGAGATAATGCCTTCGGTTTCGTTCGAACCCGGAACGAACTTGTATGGATTGAATGCTTTCAGAACATCGTCAGGTGGACGATGAGCATTCTAAGTGTTATGTCCTATAAAGGTAATCGTAGCCTCAAGCCTCATCAACCGGGAATGGCTAAAACAGGGGAGGTGCAGCAAAGTTTCGTGGGTAGCCCCCATTTGAGAGCAAGATTTATCCCAGTCTAGAGGTCCCTTTATTTTCGGCTTAGTGGTGTGGTTGCTGATCACAACTGCGGGGTTGTCTTGTTTGGAACTGTTCAGTAAGGAATAGGTCCGGCTTTGTGTTGCAGGGGAGCGGGCGTACTCCTCGGTATGGTGATCTAGGCCACGTACTGTGACGGGCGGTACCCTAGTAGCCCAGCCATTGTATGGAATCCAAAATCCAATAAGTGCCAACAATTTTGATTGTATTACCCACTTTTGTGGCTAGTAGCTGGAATTTAATCATGTAACAATTTCGGCTATTTCATATTTACTTGAAAACCTTAGACATTGTTATAATACCATCGGATTTCCTATCAAATGTTTTGGTTAGCGTAAGGTAAAAAAATTTCCATGTTTATGTGTGGGAAGTCTTACGTGATACCTTTTCTTTTCAAAGGATTTTCAAAATTAAGCAACTTTAACCTGTTACTCACACCAGACCCATGTCTGACCCGGAGTTATTTCTGTTTTTCTTTAACTCTTGGGTACTCAAATTTTTACGAATAGCCAAGGGAACTCAGGTTAGGATTCATGTTAGCTTTGACGAATTATGGAGGAGCATATGGAGCAGGAGGCTTCTGCGTATAGTTATATAGTTTTCCGCCGTGTTGATATCTTTGAGGGTTTCTGTATTGTGATTGAGTTGTAATAACAAAACATGTGTTTATAACTGTCTAGTATATGTGATGTGAATGTTGTGTATCTCTGATTAGTATTGTATATTATGTAAATACTCATGTTATTAATATAATTTATTCGTTCCGCTGTTGAGATTCTTGTGTTGTTTCTTCTTTCTCTTCTTTCTTTTCTCTTTTCTATCCCTTTCTTTCTTAAGGATGATACGACTTTTTGTGGAGGAAATAGTCGGGTCGTCTCAAAATGCCTCATTTTTTTCATAATTTTTTACTTAATTTTAATAATTAAGTTTATTTAAATAAACATTTAAAATTAAGGTTATATATTTATTAAACACTTTAGGTTAATTAAATTATGAAAAACCCTTTAATTAATTCTACCTTTACCAAAAACTTAATTATTTTAACAGAAATAGATTAAGAAAATCATTTGAATTTAAAACTAGATTAGTTTTTAAATATTTACAACTAGGCCTTTCACAAAATCTATGTACCCTAGCCTTACCAGAGACATACCCGAGAAAACATGTTAATTACTTCGAGTTATTCCCAAACCAACCCGAGCCACCTTTCAATTTTAACTTTTGTTTAAGTTTTAGGAAAAGACCTGGTGCAACACAGAAACACTTCGAGTTAAAGCTCGAGCCTGCGACCCACTTCCTCGAAGACAACTTTGAGTTAAAAAACCTTCGTTCCCAAACATGTTTACTGATACACCCCTATAGCTTGTGCACCTGCACTATCAATCGTCGGAGCTTCGGCCTCCAAAACCAATGCCAACCAGTCTCCTTCGATCACCCCAAGCCTCTAACCACCCAGAAATTTGAATTAAATTGGAAAACGAGATCGAGCCGTCTCGACCAAACAAGCACAGCATAAAATCATCAGATAATTGCCTGGCTCAATCACCTCAGGCCACTGGAGATCACGCGAATGCACTTGAAGCTTCCACGACGTCCAATGCCTCATTTCCCCCCGGTCCAGTGAATTTCGATGTATCGACGAAGTGACAATGACGAGATTTTTTACCTTGACACCACATTGGGCTTATACCCTAATTCAACTGCGATCACCCACTACGGTGATCTGAAAATTCAATGAGTATTTTTCCCAGACTCTACGACCTCCCGACTAGCTATGGCTCCGATCACGAGACGAACATGTTGCCGACCTCCATAATTTGCCCAAATAACTCAAATCTGGTCATCTCGCGATTTATCCATAAATACATAGCTAAAAATTTTGATTTATGTTTTGAAAATCAACATTTTTGATAACGATTTTGATGATATTATTGAAACAAGATGATATGATATTTGAATTTTTACTTAGTTCAGAGTTTTACTATGTTTGCTTGATTTCCAGCAACCTCTTGATAATTTAATTTTTTAAATTTATTTTAAAACCTAGATACCGATCATACAAACAAAATCTACTTAGACATTGAAGCCTATCAAAGATTGTAGGATCAGATTTTCATTTTCTAACGGGTTTTGGAAACATGTTATACTTTAGAACAGAGACATATGTCTGTTCTCAGACATGCACATCACATTCTTATACATATACCCAAACTTGTACATATGCAGATAGATTCAACTTCACTTCAGGCATGATTTACAAACAACAGGCAACAAAGTCTAGATTACTAAAACGTGTACTCACCTGTCAAATTTGAACAGAAAGCCTTTTTCTTGGATGTTGTCAAAATTGAAAGCCTGGAATTTTTTTTTAACTTGATCTTGAATTTTTTCCTACAGCTAATTGATGTAAATCTTGCTTAGTTTTTTGATGAATTACTTGCTTAATCTCTCAACAACAATTTCTAATTCAATTTCTTGAAATGATTTACTTACAGCTTCTGATTTTTTACAAAAACGGAGAAGAATGTCGGGTCTGCAACTTGAAAACTGAGCTTTGAAGTTTGGATCTAGTTGTTTGAATTGATTTAAAATAATGAATCTTTCATTTTATTTATTTGATTACTGAATTGTTCTTCAATTGTTTGAAATTTCCCCTCTACAAACTAGAGCTTTGAACTTCAGGTTTGAGATCCAAAAACAAAAAAAAATTGAAATCCAAAAACAAAACAAAAATCAATTTTCATTTTGAAAAATAAATTTTACTTGTAAATATTTTACTTTATAAAAAAAATCAAAAAAAATATTCTTCAAAATGTCCGAGTTTCCTTTTTCTTACTCACTTGAATTTAGTTGTGAAAATCAGTATAATCCATATGGGTTCACTTCAAATTCGTATGGATATTTTAACAACAAATATTGTGTAAATAATTCAAATTTCGAACAACAAAATTTTCAAAACATTGACCAACCTTCGACTCTTGAAAATAGCATTGAAATGATTTTGTGGCGCCCCACCTATATACCCACGCTAGCCAAGGACATTACGGTGAATGCTGTCGAATAGCGCGGAGAATAAGGCTGTTGAGGAGCGACCATCCATGTAATTTCTTTGCGCGAGCACCGATATGTCAGATACTATAACATGCATTCTATTTCAAGAGGAAATCCGACGTACCGACACAAACTCAAAGCTACTACACGGTGGCTATATAAATCCTTCGAAAAACAAATATAGAAATAAGCATAACACAAATCAGTCACAGACAATTCATATCACAAAGGCGGAATAAGATATGAATATTACACTAGAAAGTGTACATCAGAGTAGTGGTCTAAAAAGATCCACAATATCACAAAAGAATAGTTACACGAACTACACAAAAGAATAAGTATACATTAAGGAGTCTATGTCTCAAATGTATACAACAAAATAACTACTAATCTAAGTAGTTAACCAAAAGTCAAGGAGTTAATCCCGGATGAGAAGTCAAGCAGAAGCACCTGTAACATCTCGGTCTGACCCGAGTATTATTTAAAAAGAAAATAATAAACGGATCAGTCTAACTATAAATATCAGATGAAACGATATAGAATAAGAGATATGACTAAACACATAATAATCACAATGCCAAGCTGTGATATACATACATACATACATACATATATATATATATATATATATATATATATATATATATATATATATATACACTTAGTTGATAATCATCAAGAGCTTAATCAATGTCACCAAATCTACACAAGAATCAAAGAAACGTCATACTCCTTATTTCGTTCACCATACCATAAATATTGACGATAATATCAATTTCAATCACAAAAGTCAATGACACACAAATTCCAGAAGACTACACAAGAAATCCAGAAATCACCAAAGTCAATGACACACAAATTCACCAATGCACAAATATTGATAGAACTTATCAATGGAAATCACGAAAATTGGTGAAACACAAATTCTAGGAATCTACACAAGAAATCCAGAAATCACAAAGGGGGGGAGGCCTATCACAAAAGGGAGCATAAAGCCCACCAACACGTGTATCACAAACGGAACGCTAATTCCATGGTCGCTAACCATCACAAATTGAGCCGAAGCTCCACAAACGGCCCGAAGACCATGGGTTGCTACTCGATCACAAATTGAGTCGAAACTCCATAAAACGGGGTTTAGTCTCCCTCGCAGACAAAGAGACATCGCACATTGCTAGTCTAAATCACAAAGATGATCGTCATGATTAGCGAGAAGTGTCGATTACACTAAGCTAGTAAATATATGAGTTTAGCTTCATGTCCCATAACCACTTGCTTAACTTAAATATTCACGAACAAATTGTAAATCTCCACTAGAAAATTGTCACAAGAGGTTCAATCGAACAAGTCCAAGAATTAACCGACAAAGTAAACGCAAGCGTTTCATACCACTTGTTTTACTAAGCCGTTTAATTAGATTTCTCATACGAGTGAGGTAAAGGTTTGTATATACTAATAGATTGGAAAATGGTTTTATAAACGAATTTGGTATTAAAATAGTATTGAAATCGTTTGAGTAAAGAGTTTTGATATTTACTACTAGTATAGAAAACCTTTATATTTTTAAAGTGACAAATCACGAAGAAGATTGTAAGAACAATCAATCACAAAAATTCACATACGAAGACGTGAATAAAATCCAACGAAATCGATAAAGGATCCATCGAAATGGATGTTCAAAAATCCTTAAAAAGAGTCATCAAAGTCATAATAGATGATAACAACAAATAGGATTATCACGAATCGATTTAAATTGGAATTTCAATCCAAAAAGGCAAATTGGACTCAAACAGCAGGTTCAGTCGACTGAACAGAGATTTTCAGTCGACTGACCCTGTACCTGGAGATTTTCCAGGTTCAGGAAACTTTCTGCTTCCAGTTTCAGTCGACTGTGCAGAGTTTTTCAGTCGACTGAATCATGCCTGGAAACTCTCGGGTTTCAGGTTCAGTCGACTGAACAGAGTTTTCAGTCGACTGAATCATGCCTGGGCTGTTTTCTGCCTTATTCAAATGAAGAGCAAACTCTTCCAAAATGCAACCGGACGAACATTGGCTCTAAGGGTTTATGCCAATCGGCAACCCGGCCCTATATGCTCTTTGATGCATCACCAAAAGCATGATCAAACATCCATAAAAGGATTTTCACACAAATTTGGTTTAAAAACCCAAAAATTGGAATATTCACAAAACCAATCAAAATCAAGAGCAAATGCACATGAATAAGTGTTAGGAATTCATATCCAACAACCAAAGATAATTATAGTCATAGATGTGAGATAAAAATCTCACCTTTTCTCAAAATCAAACAAGAAGAAGCTTGAAAGCAAGTGGAGAATCAACCTCTCTTCAACACAACCCAAATGAGCTTGAATCTAAGCTCAAAACAAGAACATACCCGAAATTAGGTTTAGGAATTTCTGAAATTGGTAAGAGAATAAGTTAGAGAAGAAGAAGAGAAGCTTACCAATGAGTTCTTCTTGAGTTTGGAGCATGGAATTTGATTTGCAAGGAAAACTAGGGTTTTGGAGTTTTAATTTCCAATCTCTCCCACCATTAATACTCTAAAAACTGAAATGAGAAGAGAATGAGGGTGAGTGGGGAAGAGTGGCTCAGATTTGAGCATTAGTTAACATAGGGCTGAGCCCAAAAACCAAACCCAAAGTAAAAAAAATAGCAGAAATCAACTTTCTCCAAACATATCGAAGCTTATACTAAAAAAGGTCGCAAACGGCATTTTAAACTCAATGGAAGTGGTCCCGAGCCCAAATTCGACCGTATGCAAAATGTATCTTTTCGGACTAAAATCCGACTAACGATAAAATATTTAAATATAAAATATTTAAATATAAAATCGACAAATATGCGGGTTGTTACAGACTCCCCTCCTTAAAGAAATTGCGTCCCCGCTATATTACAAGAAGAAGATATATAGTGACAACCATAAAAGCATATTCAACACAAAAGAAGTTTGAAATAAGAAGTTCACCTCAAAGAGCACGAGAAAGTAAGTCCGGATGTGTACGCTCGATGTACTCTCTAGATTCCCAAGAACAATCCTTAGGATTTGAAGACCATTGAACTTTAACAAGCGGAACATCTTTATTTCGAAGTCGTTTGACTTCCGAAGCAATGATACAAATAGGATGTTGCTCATAAGTTAAATTAGGCAAAACTTTAATTTCTTCCACAACACCAGGCTCAAGAATAGAATCGGAATCTCGGAGACATTTCCGAAGTTGAGAAACGTGAAACACGTCATGCATAGCAGAAAACTGAGCCGGTAATAAAAGGCGATAAGCCATAGAACCAATACGTTCAGTGATAGGAAATGGCCCAAAATATCGAGGCGCAAGCTTTCCCGATCGATTGAAACGTACAACACCCTTCATAGGTGAAACACGAATGAACACAAGATCTCCCACAGAAAATTCTAACTTCCTTCTCCGTTTATCGGCATAGGATTTTTGTCTACTCTGGGCTTCTTTCATCCTATGGCGAATAAGATCAATCTTTTCTGTAGAATCCCGAATAAAATCTGGACCTAAAACCAGCTTCTCACCGGCCTCAAGCCAACAAGAAGGAGATCGGCATGGCCTTCCATAGAGTAACTCAAAAGGTGCCATACCAATACTAGATTGGAAGCTATTATTATAGGAAAATTCAACAAGTGAAATATGATCTTCCCAACTTCCACCAAAATCAAGAACACAAGCAGAAGAAGATCTTCAAGAGTTTGATTCACACGCTCGGTTTGTCCATCGGACTGGGGATGATAAGCGGTGCTAAAATTAAGCTTCGTTCCCAAAGCTTTTTGAAGACTCTTCCAAAATCCACTAGTAAACAATGGATCACGATCACTAACAATAGAAGTAGGAACACCATGCAATTTAACAATTTCTTTGATAAATATTTTGGCTAAAAGAGGAACGGTTCGGTTAGACCGAACGGGAATAAAATGGGCGGATTTAGTAAGTCTATCAACAATTACCCATAAGCTATCATAACCCGATCGAGAACGGGGAAGGCCATCTATAAAATCCATGGAAATTTGATCCCACTTCCAAACTGGAATTTCTAAAGGTTGCAATAACCCTCCGGGCCTTTGATGTTCGGCCTTAACGAGTTGGCAAGTTATGCAATGTTTAACGAAGTTAGCGATATCAAGTTTCATTCCCTCCCAATAATAAAGTCGCTTCATATCCGCGTACATTTACTACTACCGGGATGAATGGTAAATTTAGAACGATGTGAATCTTCTAAAATATCTTTACGAAGATCACCAATATTTGGCACGACAAGTCTACCAAATTTCCGAATGCCGCCACGAGAATCGATATCAAAGTCTTTCAAACCTTCAATATCCATTTTATCCCTAATATTTTGGCCAAGAAGAGCCAAGTCGGGATCTAGCCCTTGAGCTTCAAGAATGCGGTCTAAAAGAGATGGATGAGCCTCAAGGCTACATAAAACAAATGATGAGCATAAATCGGAAACACGGTCTCGAATTTCGCAAGTGGATAAAATCTCGAGATCGTTCCATTCGGATATCATCATAGAAACAACAGCTTGTTGTTTACGGCTAAGAGCATCGGCGACAAGATTACCCTTACCGGGAGTATAAAGAATATCAAGATCATATGGTGCAAGAAATTCAAGCCAACGCTGTTGACGCAAATTAAGTTACTTTTGAGGGAATAAATATTTCAAAGACTTATGATCTGTGTAAAGAACAAATTTCTCTCCTAAGAGATAATGACGCCAAATCCGAAGAGCAAAAACAATAACCGCGAGCTCTAAATCATGAGTGGCATATCTAGTCTCAGCAGGCTTTAATTGCCTAGAAGCATAAGCAATAACGCGTTCCTTTTGCATAAGAACGGCACCCAAACCAATGCGACTAGCATCGGTATAAACAACGAAATCTTGATTCCCATCGGGAATAACAAGAATAGGAGCATCAGAAAGAAGTTCCTTTAATTTCTGAAAAGAAGCTTCACATTTGTCCGACCAAATGTATTTAACACCTTTCTTCGTCAAGCTAGTGAGAGGCACGGAAATCTTAGAAAAGTCTTTGATAAAACGACGGTAATAGCCCGCTAATCCAAGAAAACTACGAATCTCCGTCACACTCTCCGGTCTCTTCCAATCTTGAATCGCTTCAATCTTTGAAGGATCCACGGAAATTCCGGATACGGAAATAATGTGACCGAGAAACTTCACACGAGATTGCCAAAAGTGGCACTTAGAAAATTTTGCCTTTAATTGATTACTCCTAAGAGTTTCCAACACAATCCAAAGATGTTTTTCATGCTCCTCCTCGGTTTTAGAATACACAAGAATATCATCGATAAAGATGAGAACAAACCGGTCGAGAAAGTCTTTAAAAACTCGATTCATTAAGTCAACGAAATAAGCCGGGGCATTTGTTAACCCAAATGGCATAACAAGCCATTCATAAGATCCATACCGAGTACGGAACGATGTCAAAGGAATGTTATCCTCTGCAATACGAAGATGATGAAAACCAGTAGCCAAATCCAATTGTGAAAAGACTCTAGCACCACTAAGTTGATCGAATAGATCATCAAACCGAGGTAAAGGATATTTATTTTTGATAGTAAGATCATTAAGCTTGCGATAGTCAACGCAAAGCCTAAGTGTACCATCGGATTTCTTCACAAAAATAGCTGAAGCTCCCCAAGGCGAGGAACTAGAGCGAATAAATTGCTTCGTTTCCAATTCAGATAATTGTTTACGCATCTCCTCGTTTTCTTTATTGGACATACGATAAGGAGGACGAGTGATAGGTTGAGCTCCCGGAATAAGATTAATTCTGAACTCAACTGCTCGCTTAGGTGGTAATCCTAAAACGGGCTCGAATATGTTGGAAAATTCACAAACGACGTGAATAAGAGAAATAATATCACCCTCATCATCATCAATGTCATCACGAGGATTTAAAGAATATAAAGATGCAACCAAAGCAGAATCTGAATCTTTAAGCATAACATAAACCTGATTAACAGATTGAGGATGTCGAAGATGAATAGTCCGCTCAAGACATAGGATATGAGCTTCATAACGGTTAAGCCAATCCATTCCCAAAATCATTCCAAAGCCTAAATAACGCATGACATGCAAATCGGCTCGGAAAGATAAATCACACAAAATAATCTCGACATCTTTACACAATAAACTGATTGTTGCGGATCCACCAACCGGATTCGCAATTCTCAAAGAAGTCATTAAACACAAAACATCCAAAGAAAAAGCATCAACAAGTTCTTTTGATATAAAAGAATGGGACGCACCCGTATCAAAAAGAACTCGAATAGGATGATCACGAAACAAAATAATTCCATCTAGAATAGAATGAGAAATACCTTGGCCACGAGATGTGTTGCCAGGGGCTTGAGCAACATTTAACTTTCCCTCCTTCTTGCCCTGAAGCTTGGGGCATGAAGATATAACATGACCGGGAACTTTGCAGTAGCGACAAGAAAGAGACTTTGGGCACTTGTTCGCATAATGGTCCTTCGAACCACAATTATAGCATTCCCCACGACCAAAGGAAGAAGTCTTTGCCACGGAGGTTGCTTGCTTCCCTTTCTTATTGGGATAAGGGCCTTTAAATTTGTTTGACCTCTTTCTGTTGTTGAAGTTTGGTTTGGAACCCACCACTTCAACATTATTCTCTCTATCCGCCTCTTCAAGACGAAGAGCGATATCAACGAGTTGGTCGAAAGAAACTTCTAACTTTAAAAGTAATGGCTTCTTGAGGCTTTTGTTTAAGCCATAAAAGAATCTCTGATTCTTCTTAAGAGGGGTGTTGATGTATTCAACCCCATATTTGGAAAGCGACTCGAAGGAGGCGACGTAATCAGTCACGGAGGACTCACCTTGAACAAGGTCTATAAATCGTCGAGCCAATGTCACTTTTTCAGCTTCCGGTACGAATTTCAACTCGAAGCGTTCTCGGAATTTCTCCCAAGTGAGATCCGCTTCATTAGTTTCAGAAATAAGAAGCTCGTACCAGTCCAATGCTCTTTCTCGGAGCATACTAGAGGCCAAACTCGATGAAGGTCAATAAGATTCATGCGTGAAAAGATGCGATCGCATGTTCTTAGCCAAGCCTGTACTTCAATAACAGTTTCGGAACCTTTGAATGGCTCCCCACACAAATTAGTGTAATCGCTACACAAGCGTGCAAATCCCGGCTTTGGGTGAGTAGGTTCCGGGTTAGCTCCAGCTGCTTGAGCATTTGTCACTAAATCAAGAAGCTGTTGAGCGGTCATAAAAACTCCATCTTGGGGTGGAGTACTAAATGGCACGGCTCTGGGACGGCCTGGTCTAGACATTTCTCTTCCTTTAGAAAGAAAGAAGAAAAAAAAAGGTTATTCACCAAATTGAATATCAAGCAATCTTGATAGACAAAACAAGGAATCATAAGGAAAATAGGATGAATTGGTACGAAGGCTCGAATTAAATCCTAAAGCACGACTCCTAAGAAAGACTTAGGACGACGATCCTTGTTATAATATTCCATATTGTTCCGAAGTTTGGCTCTGATACCAAACTGTGGTGCCCCACCTCTATACCCATGCTAGCCAAGAACATTACGGTGAATGCTGTCGACTAGCGCGGAGAATAAGGCTGTTGAGGAGCGGCCATCCATGTAATTTCTTTGCGCGAGCACCGATATGTCAGATACTATAACATGCATTCTATTTCAAGAGGAAATCCGACATACCGACACAAACTCAAAGCTACTACACGGTGGCTATATAAATCCTTCGGAAAACAAATATAGAAATAAGCATAACACAATTCAATCACAGACAATTCATATCACAAAGGCGGAATAAGATATGAATATTACACTAGAAAGTGTACATCAGAGTAGTGGTCTAAAAAGATCCACAATATCACAAAAGAATAGTTACACGAACTACACAAAAGAATAAGTATACATTAAGGAGTCTATGTCTCAAATGTATACAACAAAATAACTACTAATCTAAGTAGTTAACCAAAAGTCAAGGAGTTAATCCCGGATGAGAAGTCAAGCAGAAGCACCTGTAACATCTCGGTCTGACCCGAGTATTATTTAAAAAGAAAATAATAAACGGATTAGTCTAACTATAAATATCAGATGAAACGATATAGAATAAGAGATATGACTAAACACATAATAATCACAATGCCAAGCTGTGATATACATACATACATACATATATATATATATATATATATATATATATACTTAGTTGATAATCATCAAGAGATTAATCAATGTCACCAAATCTACACAAGAATCAAAGAAACGTCATACTCCTTATTTCGTTCACCATACCATAAATATTGACGATAATATCAATTTCAATCACAAAAGTCAATGATACACAAATTCCAGAAGACTACACAAGAAATCCAGAAATCACCAAAGTCAATGACACACAAATTCACCAATGCACAAATATTGATAGAACTTATCAATGGAAATCACGAAAATTGGTGAAACACAAATTCTAGGAATCTACACAAGAAATCAAGAAATCATAAAGGGGGAGGCCTATCACAAACGGGAGCATAAAGCCCACCAACACGTGTATCACAAACGGAACGCTAATTCCATGGTCGCTAACCATCACAAATTGAGCCGAAGCTCCACAAACGGCCCGAAGACCATGGGTTGCTACCCCATCACAAATTGAGTCGAAACTCCACAAAATGGGATTTAGTCTCCCTCGCAGACAAAGAGACATCGCACATTGCTAGTCTAAATCACAAAGATGATCGTCATGATCAACGAGAAGTGTCGATTATACTAAGCTAGTAAATATATGAGTTTAGCTTCATGTCCCATAACCACTTGCTTAACTTAAATATTCACGAACAAACTGTAAATCTCCACTAGAAAATTGTCACAAGAGGTTCAATCGAACAAGTCCAAGAATTAACCGACAAAGCAAACGCAAGCGTTTCATACCACTTGTTTTACTAAGCCGTTTAATTAGATTTCTCATACGAGTGAGGTAAAGGTTTGTATATACTAATAGATTGGAAAACGGTTTTATAAACGAATTTGGTATTAAAATAGTATTGAAATCGTTTGAGTAAAGAGTTTTGATATTTACTACTAGTATAGAAAACCTTTATATTTTTAAAGTGACAAATCACGAAGAAGATTGTAAGAACAATCAATCACAAAAATTCACATACGAAGACGTGAATAAAATCCAACGAAATCGATAAAGGATCCATCGAAATGGATGTTCAAAAATCACTAAAAAGAGTCATCAAAGTCATAATAGATGATAACAACAAATAGGATTATCACGAATCGATTTAAATTGGAATTTCAATCCAAAAAGGCAAATTGGACTCAAACAGCAGGTTCAGTCGACTGAACAGAGATTTTCAGTCGACTGACCCTGTACCTGGAGATTTTCCAGGTTCAGGAAATTTTCTGTTTCTAGTTTCAGTCGACTGTGCAGAGTTTTTCAGTCGACTGAATCATGCCTGGAAACTCTCGGGTTTCAGGTTCAGTCGATTGAACAGAGTTTTCAGTTGACTGAATCATGCCTGGGCTGTTTTTCAGCCTTATTCAAATGAAGAGCAAACTCTTCCAAAATGCAACCGGACGAACATTGGCTCTAAGGGTTTATCCCAATCGGCAACCCGGCCCTATATGCTCTCGATGCATCACCAAAAGCATGATCAAACATCCATAAAAGGATTTTCACACAAATTTGGTTTAAAAACCCAAAAATTGGAATATTCACAAAACCAATCCAAATCAAGAGCAAATGCACATGAATAAGTGTTAGGAATTCATACCCAACAACCAAAGATAATTATAGTCATAGATGTGAGATAAAAATCTCACCTTTTCTCAAAATCAAACAAGAAGAAGCTTGAAAGCAAGTGGAGAATCAACCTCTCTTCAACATAACCCAAATGAGCTTGAATCTAAGCTCAAAACAAGAACATTCCCGAAATTAGGTTTAGGAATTTCTGAAATTGGTAAGAGAATAAGTTAGAGAAGAAGAAGAGAAGCTTACCAATGGGTTCTTCTTGAGTTTGGAGCAAGGAATTTGATTTGCAAGGAAAACTAGGGTTTTGGAGTTTTAATTTCCAATCTCTCCCACCATTAATACTCTAAAAACTGAAATGAGAAGAGAATGAGGGTGAGTGGGGAAGAGTGGCTCAGATTTGAGCATTAGTTAACATAGGGCTGAGCCCAAAAACCAAACCCAAAGTAAAAAATAGCAGAAATCAACTTTCTCCAAATATATCGAAGCTTATACTCAAAAAGGTCGCAAACGGCATTTTAAACTAAATGGGAGTGGTCCCGAGCCCTAATTCGACCGTATGCAAAATGTATCTTTTCGGACTAAAATCCGACTAACGATAAAATATTTAAATATAAAATATTTTAATATAAAATCGACAAATATGCGGGTTGTTACAGATTTCATCTTTACTCGAACTTTCTACATGACAAAATCAAGAGATAAATGATTTATGTAATTCTTATTTGTGTAATAACTCGAGTCAAGGATTTCAAAATTTGAATTCAATTCAAAATTCAAACGATTACGATTATAACCTATGCCAATTTAATTTCGAACTCCAAAATAAATTTCAAACTCAACATGAAAATGGGAACAACTTTTCAAACAGATTTGGCAATGAGAATAATCTTAAACATGTTACGAGTGAAATTTTTTGTTCTCAACAAATATAAATCGAAACTTCTCAACTTAATAACTACAAATTGGATATTGTTGAACAAATGAACGAAATTTACGATGAACACACGGATTCTTTGTTCGAAACATATATGAAACAACGTGAGAAACAAAACCGAATCCCAACGTGTGATGAGTCAAACAATGATCCATCTTTTACCCAAATCGATGATTTTCAAATAACAACTTTTGAAATTGGAAACGATAATCTTAACCAAGTTGTTCAAAAGACGGTAATTGAGTTGGATTTTTAATTCTTTTGAGGGTGAGAAACTCGATTTAAATTTCGATCTTCCTTTTTCTGAAAATTTGAATACAACAACTTTGGATTTTGAAATGGATACATGCGATGAAGTTGTTGATAATCCAACGAAGGACGGTGAGTTTAACGAACACGAGTTTTATGGACTTTTCAAAAATGAGTCATTAAATTCCGATGGGGAAGATTTCGATCACCATTTTGACTTTGGAATCGATAATTTGAAAGAATTTTTCAATGATAAACTTCAATTTCAATTTGGTGAAAATAAATGTGAATTTCAATCAATTGTTTTATCAACCCCAAAAATCATTGAAAACAAAACAACTTGTTCAATTTTTAATAAAACAAAATTCGTTTTTCCAAATCGACAATCAACTTCGAAATCTTTTACAATTAGGTTTTTCTTTCTTAAGCTGTGTCTCACACATTTGACGAGACAAATGAATCGGTTTTTAGAAGACCGTTTCATTTATTTTTGGACTGTATACTTTCTCATCTCTTGTTAAGAATAATCTTTCATGTAAATATAGGATTTTTATTTTATTTTTCTCCTTCCACTTGGGTTGATTGTGAGGACATAGTCAAAATCAAGTGTGGAGGGAGACTCGTATTCTTTTTGATTTTTTGATTAATTTTTCATCTTTCTTCTTCCAAAACTCAAAAAAAAACAATTTTATTTAAGAATTTTGATTTATTTTTAAAGAAATACTATAGGATAAATATATGGTTTCGGTTTATTAAATTGAAATTATTGAAAATTTATTTGTCTTAACAAAAATACAAAATGAAGTTTGATTAGAAATAATAATGGTTTAACTAGTATATAGGAAGATTCATACGTGTTAATTATGAAATACATCCTAATTGAAAATCTTTGTTTTAAAAAGTGGTTGATTTAAAGTAAAGGATATAACATTTTTTTGTCTTCTAAGTTAAATGGTGCAAAGTTGATTTTGCAAAACTCCCTCTCTTAAAAAAATTATAAAAATAAAAAATAATAACATCCAAGTATTCACTCTCATTTAAAAGTCCTCACGGTTATGCATGGGTGAATTTCTTGGAATATTTGATTATGTGCTTTCATACTCATTTAAAAGTCCTCGTGGTTATGCATGTATGGAACACATGTAAAAAAAACAGACTTAATAAAAACCACCTACGGTCGATAAGTGAATACACGAAAGTGTGTGCACTCGCCATGCTCTGTACTCCCCTCACATAAGCCCGAAAGGCAGTGCATGGGTGGTATATCCGGCCTCGGTTTACCTGAGCTAGGTGTGTAATTTTTCTTGCAAATAATGAGAGAGTAAGAAATTGATATCCTAGCACTATTTTTACTTATTTGATTTGATTTGTTATTGAAAAGAAATGAAAATACCACTTTGATAAACTTTGATAATGAACTAAGGATCCATTTCATAGTTACACTGTGTTATTAACAAAAACAACGAGTTAAACTATAACCTCTTTGTTATGATAACTTGATTTTTGTTGGAAATTTTGACGAGTAAATGACATAAATTTTCAAGATAATAGCCAAAATCTATATTTAACTTATTTGTGTCAATTTAAAAAGAAATCCTTCACTTGTAAATATGTTAAAAAAAACTTGCATTCATCTCTTTGTAAATAAATCTTGCATTTTGTAAATATTTTCATCCTGCATTTGGATTTTGTGGGTAGTATCCGTTGAAAACCCTCACGAGACAACACTCGTCCTACTGGGTACACCCAGAGGTTTAACGGCTTGTTGCATACGCTCAATGCAATCGTGCTCCCTACGAAAACGGATTTATCTTAGTTTTTCTTTATTCGAGGACGAATAAAATGATAAGTGTGGGGGTATTTAATGGGCACGTAAATATGCATATTTTTACCACCATATTTAATCTATTTAAATTTAATAAATGATCATATTGGGTATTTTTACTTGTTTAAACCAAATTCAAATTGTTTTCAAATTGTCACATATTCATCTTCATATAGGAGAAAAATTGTAATTTTTGTGCATATATCAAATTGAGAAAATTTAATGGGAAATTTCTATATTATTTTGTAGGAATTTAAATTCAATTACAAGTGGTTTCATGAAGGAATATGCATGTACAAAGAAGATACAAGAGAATGAAGTTGGAAATAATTCAAAGTGAAGAACATGGAGGACCCCACCTACCCACTACCTTAATGTACAAATTAAAGGCTAATGCGCATGTTAAAAGACATTTAAAGCTTCATTTGCATTTAAGTGGGGGATTATTAAAGCTAATGATAACTTAACCACCACACTTCCTCCAAGGGCATTTTGGGTAGTCCTTAAAAATATGCATTAGTGTTTCTAACTCGTATAAATACCCCTTATGTTTCATGTAGTGCTCTTCCTCTTCTCTTAGTCTCTCTTAGGCCTCCTTCTCTTTATTTAGTTTATATCAAATAAAAGAAAGCTCTCTTTCTCTTTTCATGGCTACTTAGCCATTTTTATTTTATGTAATTTTCTTTTATTTTTATGCAATGTTAATTAGTGTTTCCTTTTATTTACATGTTCATTTCCTTTCATGCTAGTAGTGCAGATTTACTTTTATGCAGGTAGAATAGTTTTCTTTTCATTTGCTTTCATTTTTCTTTCTTTTTTGCTTTCATGCTGCTAGCTACATTTGTTCATATGATAACAAATATGAGAGGCTAAACCCCTTCAATTTAGGGGTAATGAAGCTCTCTAATCATGTAGCTTCAACTTAATTTGATGTTCATGCTCTCTTTTTGTGCTTAATGAGAATGATTGAAGTGGTTTACTGATGTTGTTTAGCTTTGAATTTGATAGTCTATGTTGTTCATAACAAATAGGCTATGCTTAAACAAACAAAACACAAAATGCCTCTTCATTTACATATGATTATGGCAAAGAAGTGATTGTTGAAATTAAAATTTGATGGCTTATATTTATAATTAATAGGCAATAGGCCATGCTTAAAATAAATTTTGGTTTCAACTTTGTTGTCATATTTTATGAGACTTAAAAGTGTATTAGTGGTTGTGTTATAGTTTGGTGGTTTATATTGACCTAATTAATAGCACAAATATGCCATACTTATGATAAGCACATCAACTAATTCACTAATGACAAGAAAAGAGAGATCATAACTTCATTTTGTTGATTTATGTGATCTAGAGAGTGAAATTGCCTCTAAATTGTTAACACTCATATTTTTATCAATTTTCTTTTGCTTATTTTTCTTCTTTTCTAGTTTAACATTCTCTTCAACCTTGGTTTGACTTGATTGAATAGATTTTTAAAATCATCAATTCTCTGCGGATCGACCCGTATTCGCCACGTGCTACATTCGTACACCGTGCGCTTGCGGTTATTTTTATTTCTAAATTCGTTCGGCTATTTTCTAGTTTATAGAACTTTAGCCGACGCAAGCAAGTTTTTGGCGCCGTTGCCGGGGATTTGTTTGATTTTATTTTCTTTTCTTCGAATTATTTTCTTTTGAGTACATTGTGTGTTTGTTTTGTGTGTTGAGTGCATTTAAAATAAAAAAAAAGTTTTGTGTGTTTGTTTAATTTTTGTGTGCATTTGTTTGAGTGTTTGTTGTTGTTTTCTAGTTTTCTATTTGCATTTGTTTTAAAAAAAACATACAATCTCGAAAACAAAAACAAAAATTTCATTTCAATTTCTTACATTTTATTTTTATTTTTCTTTTTTTTGTTTACATTTACATTTCAAAAAAAATATATCTACACATTGCACTCTGCACTTCTCTGGTCTGTGCACTTTCTGCTTGCCTCTGTTCTGTGCATTTTCTCTGGCCCTCCCACATTACAAACAAAACCAAATAGAGCTCCTTTCTTTCACCACAAAACTGTGCATACTCCACACTCCTACCATCAAACTACTTCAAAACCACACTTCAAAAAAAAAAATAAACTACATACAAGCCCACTTCTGCCATTATCACAACCTCATCACTTCTGCTGCCATTACCCTACATCACTACTATACAAATAGCACTGTTACATTCACCTTCGTCTGCCACCAACTCCAGTGCAACAGCAGACCACAACACATTGCTTCATTACCCTTCACATATCTACCATAACAACCTCAAAAATACCCCATCGTACCATTCAACTAAACCACCATTCACAAACATTCAGTTCATCAACATTACAGCCCCTGCTGCAACATTCACAAACATTCAACACAATCATCCACGAATTCAAGCTTCGCCATCGGATTGAACAACAACCATCAACCAACTCCTGCCTCTTCCATATGTAGACCATCACTCCCTACGCTGCGTCCTACATCACAACTGCAATTACTCATTCACTTCCTCATTGCTAGCTTCATCAACTCCTCCTCATCTTGAACATCACCCCACTGCATTTGCATATCTCCTTCCCAGACCATCCTCCTTCAACCCCAACTGCAACAAAACACATACATATCACTGGCCCATTGACTTGCCAACTTTTCTGAACCACAGCTTGCTTGCAGCCCCAACAACACGCCATCCACTACCATAGACCATCAACCACTTCACACTCCCTTCCTCTGCCTAAAAAAACTCACAATACTGCAACTGCTAACCATTCTTCAACAAACGATTTGCTGCCTCATACCAACAGTCTTCTCCTCCTCCTTAAGCAACTCAAACTTTAAACCATCCCCAATATCTCAACACCCTTTAGCGAACACCCAAATTCGAAAGCACCTACTAACGTCGACCAGTCGAACTACAAATTCCCACCAGCAAACCAACCACATCACAGCAGTCACTTCGACCACCCAATATCCTGATTGGCGACAGCGGCTCCAGCTCCTCCTCCTGCAAATCGCCAACCTCCGGAGGCCAAATCGCCGTGACCAAACTCCCCTCGAAACCACTGCTTTCAAATACAACCATCACCAATATAAACCTGTCCTCGACCTACCATCCCTTACCACGACATTGAATACTCAATCCCAAGCCAAAACCCAACATCCTCGCATCCAATCACCTCTTCCACTCATCCACAACCACCACAAAATCACCACCAGCTCCAACCTCCAACAACACGAAACGCCTCTGGAACTATAATTATCGCCATAACCAGGCCACCTCCTTTGAACATCGCTTCACCCAGTCGCCAAATCTAAATCCAATCAGGAAACATCCACGAACTTGCAAACCACGAAATCACCTTGAACCCGCAACTCGATATTCGTTTGAATGTTGGATTGATTTTGGGAAAATTTTGAAAATCTGGATGTGTTTGGGAAATTTGGCGAATTGAACAAAGTCGAACGAATTCGAATATGTGTGTGAATTCGACTGTGGTTGCGAAAACTTGAGAAGATCGAATTAATTTTTTTATCTGAGAGGTGCGAGTTATTATATCAGGTGGTTTGGGTAAGAATTTGAAAAGGTCAAAGAATTATGTGGGATGGGTTTTAAGCTTGAGTAATGTTTTTTTTAATTTATTTTCTCTTAGTTTTGCTTTGATTTATCCAAAAAAATTGTTTTGTTTTGTTTTAATTTGCTTTATTTTGGATTGTGTTAATTTGTTTAAAAAGGAAAAAAATAAACAATTGTATATATCTTGTTTTTCATTTCAGGTTGCCAAAGCAGATTGAAAGAGTCGCTTACTTCGCTTTACTTGCTAGAAAAATAAATAAATAAACTGCTTGTTTGCTCTATCTCTTGTTTTTATTTGCTTTTCATTGTTGGTTGCTTGCATTTAAAAAAAAATTCAAAAAAAAACAAAAACAAAAATCCATCCTTAGTTGCATTATCAATACACGTTTAATTTCTGCTTTGAATTTCATCTTAGATTTGGATTAGTAAAAAAAGTTAGACACCAATAGCACTTAATTGTATATTGACAATTTGTCTTCTTTTAACAATTTGCTTTCTTGGTTTCTAGGCTACGGCAAAGTAATAACCATTTATAAATATTACTGTGACTCGTAAATATTATAGTAGTTGTTCCTCTGAAGGTACTTAAACCTTCGGCTGCATTGCTACGGTGATCGTGGTGCACCGATAAATCATGTCCGTTACCTGGCTGAGAACTATCTTGTTTATCTAAGACAATTTATGATTATACAATTTTGGGTTAACTTAGGATAAATCATTTGTAATTAAAACCTTGCATTCATTTAGTTGCATTAGTTCATGCATATTTAAAAAAAAAATTCAAAATCCAAAACTAAAAAAATTGTAAATATTTCTTAACTTAGTTTTTTTTCCTTTTCTTTTGAAAATTTTCAAATCAAAATTCCAAAAATCAAAAAAAAAATTAAAATCAAAAAAAAATCTTTTCAAAAACAAACAAAAATTGAAATCCAAAAACAAAACAAAAATATATTTTCCATTTTGAAAAATAAATTCTACTTGTAAATATTTTTCTTATAAAAAAACCAAAAAAAGAATATTCTTCAAAATGTCCGAGTTTCCTTTTTCTAACTCACTTGAATTTAGTTGTGAAGATCAATATAATCCATATGGGTTCACTTCAAATTCGTATGGATGTTTTAACAACAACTATTGTGTAAATAATTCAAATTTCGAACAACAAAATTTTCAAAACAATGACCAACCTTCGACTCTTGAAAATAGCATTGAAATGATTTCATCTTTACTCGAACTTTCTACACGACAAAATTAAGAGATAAATGATTTATGTAATTCTTATTTGTGTAATAACTCAAGTCAAGGATTTCAAAATTTGAATTCAATTCAAAATTCAAACGATTACGATTATAACCCATGCCAATTTAATTTCGAACTCCAAAATGAATTTCAAACTCAACATTAAAATGGGAACAACTTTTCAAACGGATTTGGCAATGAGAATAATCTTAACCATGTTACGAGTGAAAATTTTTGTTCTCAACAAATACAAATCGAAACTTCTCAATTTAATAACAACAAATTGGATACTGTTGAAAAAATGAACGAAATTTACGATGTTCACACGGATTCTTTGTTCAAAACATATATGAAACAACGTGAGAAACAAAATCGAATCCCAACGTGTGATGAGTCAAACAATGATCCATCTTTTTCCCAAATCGACGATTTTCAAATAACAACTTTTGAAATTGGAAATGACAATCTTAACGAAGTTGTTCAAAAGACGGTAATTGAGTTGGATTTTAATTCTTTTGAGGGTGAGAAACTTGATTCAAATTTCGATCTTCCTTTTTCTGAAAATTTTAATACAACGACTTTGGATTTTGAAATGGATACATGCGATGAAGTTGTTGATAATCCAACGAAGGAAGGTAAATTTAACGAACACGAGTTTTATGGACTTTTCAAAAATGAGTCATTAAATTCTGATGGGGAAGATTTCGATCACCATTTTGACTTTGGAATCGATAATTTGGAAGAAGTTTTCAATGATAAACTTCAATTTCAATTTGGTGAAAATAAATGTGAATTTCAATCAATTGTTTTATCAACCCCAAAAATCATTGAAAACAAAATAACTTGTTCAATTTTTAATAAAACAAAATTCCTTTTTCCAAATCGACAATCAACATCGAAATCTTTTACGATTTGGTTTTTCTTTCTTAAGTTGTGTCTCACACATTTGACGAGACAAATGAATCGGTTTTTAGAAGACCGTTTCATTTATTTTTGGACTGTATACTTTCTCATCTCTTGTTAAGAATAATCTTTCATGTAAATATAGGATTTTTATTTTATTTTTCTCCTTCCACTTGGGTTGACTGTGAGGACACAGTCAAAATCAAGTGTGGAGGGAGACTCATGTTCTTTTTGATTTTTTTTGATTAATTTTTCATTTTTCTTCTTCCAAAACTCAAAAAAACAATTTTATTTAAGCATTTTGATTTATTTTTAAAGAAATACTATAGGATAAATATATGGTTTTGGTTTATTAAATTGAAATTATTGAAAATTTATCTGTCTTAACAAAAATACAAAATGAAGTTTGACTAGAAATAATAATGGTTTAACTAGTATATAGGAAGATTCATACGTGTTAATTATGAAATACATCCTAATTGAAAATCTTTGTTTTAAAAAGTGGTTGATTTAAAGTAAAGGATGTAACATTTTTTTTATCTTCTTAGTTAAATGGTGCAAAGATGATTTTGCAGAACTCTCTCTCTTAAAAAAAAATATAAAAATAAAAAATAATAACATCCAATTATTCACTCTCATTTAAAAGTCCTCACGGTTATGCATAGGTGAATTCCTTGGAATCTTTGATTATGTGCTTTCATACTCATTTAAAAGTTCTCATGGTTATGAATGCATGGAACACATGTAAAAAAACAGACTTAATAAAAACTACCTACGGTCGATAGGTGAATACACGAAAGTGTGTGCACTCGCCATGCTCTGTACTCCCCTCACATAAGCCCGAAAGGCAGTGCATGGGTGGTATATCTGGCCTCAGTTTACCTGAGCTAGGTGTGTAATTTTTCTTGCAAATAATGAGAGAGTAAGCAATTAATATCCTAGCACTATTTTTACTTATTTGTTTGATTTGTTATTGAAAAGAAATGAAAATATCACTTTGATAAACTTTGATAATGAACTAAGGATCCATTTCATAGTTACACTATGTTATTAACATAAACAACGAGTTAAACTATAATCTCTTTGTTGTGATAACTTGATTTTTGTTAGAAATTTTGACGAGTAAATGACATAAATTTTCAAGATAATAGCCAAAACCTATATTTAACTTATTTGTGTCAATTTAAAAATAAATCCTTCACTTGTAAATATGTTAAAAAAAACATGCATTCATCTCTTTGTAAATAAATCTTGCATTTTGTAAATAATTTCATCCTGCATTTGGATTTTGTGGGTAGTATCCGCTGAAAACCCTCACGAGACAACACTCGTCCTACTGGGTACATCCAGAGGTTTAACGGCTTGTTGCATATGCTCAATGCAATCGTGCTCCCTACGAAAACGGATTTATCTTAGTTTTTCTTTATTCGAGGACGAATAAAAAGATAAGTGTGGGGGTATTTGATGTGCACGTAAATATGCATATTTTTACCACCATATTTAATCTATTTAAATTGAATAAATGATCATATTGGGTATTTTTACTTGTTTAAACCAAATTCAAATTGTTTTCAAATTGTCACATATTCATCTTCATATAGGGGCAAAATTGTCATTTTTGTGCATATATCAAATTGAGAAAATTTAATGGGAAATTTCTGTATTATTTTATAGGAATTTAAATTCAATTACAAGTGGTTTCATGAAGGAATATGCATGTACAAAGAAGATACAAGAGAATGAAGTTGGAAATAATTCAAAGTGAAGAACATGGAGGACCCCACCTACCCACTACCTTAATGTACAAATTAAAGGCTAATGCACATGTTAAAAGATATTTAAAGCTTCATATGCATTTAAGTGGGGGATTATTAAAGCTAATGATAACTTGACCACCACACTTCCTCCAAGGGCATTTTGGGTACTCCTTAAAAATATGCATTAGTGTTTCTAACTTGTATAAATACCCCTTATGTTTCATGTAGTGCTCTTCCTCTTCTCTTAGTCTCTCTTAGGCCTCCTTCTCTTTATTTAGTTTATATCAAATAAAAGAAAGCTCTCTTTCTCTTTTCATGGCTACTTAGCCATTTTTATTTTATGTAATTTTCTTTTATTTTTATGCAATGTTAATTAGTGTTTCCTTTTACTTACATGTTCATTTCCTTTCATGTTAGTAGTGCAGATTTACTTTTATGCAGGTAGAATAGTTTTCCTTTCATTTGCTTTCATTTTTCTTTCTTTTTTGCTTTCATGCTGCTAGCTACATTTGTTCATATGATAACAAATATGAGAGGCTAAACCCCTTCAATTTAGGGGTAATGAAGCTCTCTAATCATGTAGCTTCAACTTAATTTGATGTTCATGCTCTCTTTTTGTGCTTAATGAGAATGATTGAAGTGGTTTAATGATGTTGTTTAGCTTTGAATTTGATAGTCTATGTTGTTCATAACAAATAGGCTATGCTTAAACAAACAAAACACAAAATGCCTCTTCATTTACATATGATTATGGCAAAGAAGTGATTGTTGAAATTAAAATTTGATGGCTTATATTTATAATTAATAGGTAATAGGCCATGCTTAAAATAAATTTTGCTTTCAACTTTGTTGTCATATTTTATGAGACTTAAAAGTGTATTAGTGGTTGTGTTATAGTTTGATTGTTTATATTGAACTAATTAATAGCACAAATATACCATACTTATGATAAGCACATCAACTAATTCACTAATGACAAGAAAAGAGAGATCATAACTTCATTTTGTTGATTTATGTGATCTAGAGAGTGAAATTGCCTCTAAATTGTTAACACTCATATTTTTATCAATTTTCTTTTGCTTGTTTTTCTTCTTTTCTAGTTTAACATTCTCTTCAACCTTTTTTTTATTTTAATCGAATAGATTTTTAAAATCATCAATTCTCTGCAGATCGACCCGTGTTCGCCACGTGCTACATTCGTACATCGTGCGCTTGCGGTTATTTTTGTTTCTAAATTCGTTCGGCTATTTTCTAGTTTATAGAAATTTAGCCCATGTAAACAATGTTACATATTTCCTCCTTAAGAAAATTTCATCCTCGAATTTTGAAAGGGAGAGAAAAGTAAACAAAGGATATAAGAATATAGAAAAAGATAGAGAAGGGCTTACCAGTTTAAGCCGAAATATCCACTCTGCCTTTAGGATATGATTTCTACCTGCTATCTTTAGTTTCTCAAGTACAGTCCTTTGGATCACCGCTCCACTGCACTTTAACTAATTTCACAATTTTGTTCCTCAATTGTTTTTCATCACGGTCGATTATTTTCAATGGCTCTCTTTTAATTGCTAAGTTGGGAGTGATCTCCAGATCCTGTTGAGCAGCTTCTTCAATAATACTATCTAGATTGTGCACATATTTCTGGAGGTTAGAAATGTGAAACACATCATGCACGCCAGATAACCAGCTGGGTAGCTGCATTCGATATGCGAAAGGACCAATCCTCTCCTGAATAAGAAAAGGACCAATATACCATGGTGCCATTTTACCAGTCTTCCCAAATCTAAACACACCGCGCATTGGAGATACTTTAAGGAAAACAGAGCCTCCAATCTGGAATTTCAAATCTCTTCTTCCGCGATCAACATAACACTTTTGACGACTTTAAGCTATTTTCAATTTCTTCCATATAAGATCAACTTTCTCTGTGGCTTCCTTAGTCATATCTAGCCCTAGGATGAGTCTATGACCTGACTCGATCCAACATGCAGGTGATCGACACAGATGACCATATAAAGCTTCAAAAGGAGCCATCTCGATACTAGCCTGGTAGTTATTATTGTATGAGAATTCGACCAGATGGAAATGGTCCTCCCAAGAACCACCTAAGTCGAGAATACAAGCTCGCAAAAGGTATTCTAATATTCGATTTATCCTTTCAGTCTGCCATCAGACTGTGGGTGATAAGCAGTACTGAAGTTTAGTTTTGTTTTCAATGCAGCTTGAAATGCCTCCCAAAATCTGCTAGTGAAGATCAGATCACGATCACTCACTATACTGCTGGGTATACCATAGAGAAGGACAATTTCTTTCACATATAACTCGGCTAAACTTGCTACTGTGCGGGTAGATTTCACTGGCAAAAAGTGGGCCGTCTTAGTCAAACGGTCCACGATAACTCAAATTGCTTCATTGCCTTCCCGAGTACGGGGCAACCCATCGATGAAATCCATCGATACTTGGTCCCATTTCCACTTGGGTACCTCCAAAGGCTGGAGTAAACCCGCCATCTTCTTCTGATCAATTTTAATTTGTTGATTAGTAGCACAATGACTCACATATATAGATATATCCCTTTTCATTGTCTTCCACCAGAAAGTTCGTTTGATATCTCTATACATCTTATTAACTCCTGGATGGATACTGAGTTTAGACTTGTGGCACTCGTCTAAAATTTCATGTTTTAGTTCTGGGATATTTGGCACACACAACCTACCTTTCAGTCTTACGATTCCATTACTATCGATTCCAAAACTTGAATCCTCACCTTAAAGTATTCTTTTACAAATTCCACGTAGAAACTGGTCTTCTTTCTGCTTGCCTGTGATTTTATCAAGGAGAGTAGAAGTGACAACAAGATATGAAAGAACATCATGTCTCCTACTTAAAGCTTCAGCAACTACATTGGCTTTTCCGGGCGTATATTGAATATCTAGGTCTTAAGATGCTAGAAATTCTAACCAACATTGTTGTCGCAAATTTAAATCTTTCTGGATGAAGAGGTATTTCAAAGATTTGTGGTCAGCAAATAATTCGAATTTTTCACCTAAAGAAAAAGAGAGTTCATTAAGTATATTTATTAAGTTAAGTTAAATTCTCAAATCGTTAAGAAAGCTGAAAGAGGTTCTTACCTAGAAGATAGTGTCGTCAGATTTTCAAGCGAAAATAACAGCTAAAAGCTTCAAATCATGTGTTGGGTAGTTTCTTTCATGCAGACATAATTGTCTACTCATGTAGGTAATTACCTTCCAATTTTGCATTAGTACCACACCCACACCATCACTAGTATAGAAAGATAAACGCTGGTTCCCATTAATGATAGCGAGGACAGGAGCGGTGGTTAATCTCTTTTTCAACTCCTGAAAAGCTTCATCACATCTCGGATTCCAAACAAACTTAAAATTCTTCATCGTTAGCTTAGTCAATGGACTAGCTATCTTAGAAAAATCCTGAACAAACTTCCGGTAGTATCCCGTTAAACCAAGAAAACTTCAAACTTCTTTTGGAGTAGTGGATTTCCTTCAGTCAAGAATAGTGGAAATTTTGTTAGGATTAACAAAAATTCCTTCTTCATTAATAACATGGCTGAGAAATTTAACTTCTTTGACCCAAAAATGGCATTTGGAAAATTTGGCAAATAGAATGTTCTATCATAATATCTCCAAAACAATTCTAAGATGCTCAGCATGCTCCTCCTTGGTTTTGGAATAGACCAGAATATCGTCAATAAACACAAGCACAAGTTTATTCAATACTTCCCGGAACTCATGGGTCATTAGATGTACGAAGTATGCGGGAGCATTGGTTAGTCCGAAAGGCATGACTAACCATTCGTAGAACATGTTAGGACCCCCGAAGGCGGTCAAATGAACACAGTCTTCGACATTTTGTAGCTAATGGAATCCCTAGGCTAGATTCATCTTAGAAAAGAAACGAGCGCCGTGCAGTTGATCAAACAGATCATCAATTCTAGGTAGAGGAAATTTGTTTTTGAGTGTTAGCTTGTTGAGATCGCAGTAGTCTACACACAATCTCAAAGATCCGTCAAATTTTGCTACGAATACCACAGCTGAACCCCCCTCGAAAACACTAGGACGAATTAACCCTTTATTTAGCAAATCACCGGTTTGCTAGACTAATTCAATTCTTTCCCTGGGTGCCATCCTGCGACTTGCGTGAACAACAGGACAAGCATTAGGTACTAAATCAATTATGAATTCTATTTCTCCATGTGGAGGTAAAGATTTTATTTCTTCGAATACATCAGAAAAACCCAAACAATGGGTATCGACTCTAGAATAGGTTCGGGATAACCCAAGTTATACATCAACTCATCTCTTTTAGGACTCGGGTCCTCACAAGAAATCTCAATGAAATCGCCAAATTTGGTTTTGACTGAAATCAATCGATTGTTACAATCCAATTTGGCTTCGTACTTCGTTAGACAATCCATTCAGAGTAAGATTTCAAACTCATTAAAATCAAGGACAAGGAGACTGGTAGGGAATTGGTAACAAGAATATGAGATAGGAATGTCTCTACATCGTAGACAAAGGTTTATGGGGCCTCCAACTGGATTCTTTACGCAAATGGGCTCTTCGACAAAATCAGGTTCAAGATTTTATTCATTTACAGCTTGTTGAGAGATAAAACTATGCGTAGCGCCCGTGTCAAACAAAACACTAACAGTTCTATCATAAATAGTAATGTTACCTTCTTGAACTCCTTTCCCTTTTTCTGCTTTGGAGGTTGCAGGTTTATCTTTGACTGTGTACACCTTGGCTGTCTGAACTTGCTTCATTGTTGGACAGTCTTTAACTTCGTGTCCCGATTTCTAACAATAGTAACATTTCCCGGGTTTTTGCTTGTACAGATTGATACCTCTTTGGCTTCTTGCGATTGTTTGAATAATGGCCTTTTTCTAGACAATTGAAACAAGTAACATTTCCTGCTGGATTTTCCTGATTTCTCTTCTTCTCCTCCTTACCTTGCCATGGTTTCTTGCCTCCGAACATTCTTTTTTCCAATTTGGATTGCTTGTATTTCCTTTCTCCACCGAGGCTTCTTGCATATCCAGGGTAGCATATCTATACCCCATACCAAACAGATCTAAAAAAGATTCTTTGATGTGGTCGGTCATCATTTTGTGGAACTTCTTATTCATCCTACGAATGAATCTTTCGTTTTTCTTTAAAGGCGTGTTTACCAACTTTGGACCGAACGAGACAATTCATTGAATTTGTTTAAGTACTCCTCAAGTGATAAACTCCCTTGCTTCAAGTCCATAAATTCCTGGTACATTCGAGAAATACCAGCCGATGGCATATAGTGCTTAAATACTTCCATAAATCGACTCCAAGTAAACTCTTCTTCAGGTTCATCTACAGTAACCGTCTCCCACCATGCTAGGGCTTCTTCTTGAAATTTCCAAGAAGCTATGAGTCGCATTTGATCGTCTTCCAACTTTAGCCCTTTAAAAATTCTTTCACATGATCTGATCCAGCCTTGAGCTTCAATAATTGAATCCTTGTCGGTGAATGGCTTACCACCAAGTCTCGAAAAGCTTTTATATAGATCTGCCAGATTCGGATGATGTTGAGTAGATAAAGCTGCTTCTGCTGTTGTGGGAACTTGACCAGTTGTGGTAGCATTTCCTGGACCCCTAGCTCTTCCTCTTCGCCCGCTCTTTATTACTATCTGTAATTAGTTGTAAAACTTGATTTAGATATACGGACGAGATATCATAAGGAATATCAGCAGTCAAAATAAATAGAACAAGAAAATTTAGGGTTTTGGTCTCAGGTTATACTCATTCTAGGGTATAAGTCACCCTATCTCTAACGAGCCATCTAATGTGTTATGCTCCGTTGCCAAAGTTCTTACTCAACCTTTAGCTCCGATACCACTTGTCACGACCTGAAATTCAACGTTCGAAAATCGACATCAAATACCTCACTTGTATTCGACTGTCGAAGTTTCAAACATTGAACTCCAGTTCGAATGGAGCTTATAACAACATTAGATGAGAATAAACAGCGGAAACAAAATGAATATCATTGATCAACACTACAGATACAACATCAGACACAATATTCATTACAACATTTAACATCAATATCAGAATGCTACATATTGATATAATAACAGCATAATGATAACTTCACAACGGAACGAAAATAGAGTCTTCAAAAGGATCCAACATACTTCTACTTTGATTAGGTCTTCAAAAAATCCAACACTTCAAGAGGTTGTCAAAGCCAAAGCTTCCAAAATACGATAGCTTCCAAACCAAAAGACTTCAAAAGATTCCAAGCTGGCTCCAAACACGGATAACCTATTTCTAGGTTACCTGTATGAAAATTATGGGCATGCAAAGTTTAGGAAGGGAATAATAAACTCCGGGTCAGTCATAGGACTGGTATGAGTAAACAAAAACCGTTGCTTTGAATAAAACAAATTTATAAAAGAAAATCCGGTATGCTTTTGGAAAATGAAACTACCATAAGACCTCCCAACACACAGATAATGCAATCGCACAATTGGAGGAGATTTCTTCTTATGATAGTCAAATATGCTGGATATGAGAAGATTTCTTTTGATATTATTATTAGTGCATAGTGTAGAAAAAAATTTCGAAATTATAATATTAATCTTAGCCAGCATACCACATTTCATGTTATGCCTAGTATAACTACCATGTTTTGTGGCAGGTTAGCACTACACTGCATGGCAGGTTATACAACTAAAACCGTACAGGACTCGTATTGTTTCTTTGGGTTTCCAACAAATGGTTAGACTAAGGAACTTCCTATTCCATATGGGTACGCCTCTGGAGGGACGTCCCGAGAACCTACCCGGCTCTCTGCCATCACAAGGCTGGGTTACCTCTATAACTAGGTAACTACTACTCGAGTATGCCATCCCCTGGTCGTTTGCGACCTTTATCCGAGGGTCCTCAATCACAAAGCAACAACCACACAGTAATGGCATTGTAGAAACCGCGTAGGTTAAGTATTCGGGCTTCATACAATGATACCATCCTTTTCCAAAAGGAAATGACATAACCTAAAGGGCGCGACCCTCATAACCTTGCCGTGTCTTTCCTGTTTTGACCATTTCTAGGGTGTGAGGACCGATGAGGTCTCGTCCACAAAGCTACGCTTTATACAAAAGCCTTGCTTTGATCAACAAACGATTAGCAACACACAGCAGCACTCAGCTTGCTACAATACCAAATTGGGAGTATATCACTGATAACCTTCAACTACATAACTTCTGAGCTCGTACGTCTCAGAGAAGGATGTTAAGCTAAGAGAATAAATTCTTCTCCACCAACAGAAATGTATTTGAAAGAAATTTGTTTTATATCTCAAAGTGTAATGATAGACATAACAACCATACAAGTCTGTTTTGGGTTCGAACAGAACCAAAGGCATTTCGTCAAATAAACGAAGAAGCCCTTGCAATCCGGGTATCCACAATCCTGATCGGACTCCCCATCATATGTGGAGATCTCTATACTGGAGCAAATCAGTGCAGAGACATTTGATAGGTCATCCTATCGTTCTCGAAGACAGCCAGTCTTCACCACCGTCTTCAAATGCTATCCATTTCATCATATCGCTATTTGGAAAGGGTTATATGATACAAAGGTCCTCTCCCGGCTAAATCGAATAGTGAGCGTCAATTTTAAAAAAATGTGCATATGTCATTCACAAAAGTTCACAGGTTCAATGTGGGTTTTGGATAACCAACTGGAATCCGACTCCCTGTCGCAATGAAATTCAAAAGCCATTTTACGGGCCAAAGGGTTTTCATATTCACACAGAAAATATCACAGAAACAGATATCACAGCTCAGCACAAAATAATTTATATCACAAAGCATCATATCACATAATAGGGTATCAATCAGCTCAAGAGATTCAATAATAACCAATCATCTACAATTATGGTGAATTAATCGTGTGATTATAATTAGTTAATCACATAATTACTTTTATTATTCATTCTTAGTTAGTTATAAATTATCCTTAATTATTGATTAATTATTCTTAATTACAAATTAATTAATCCATAATTATTAGTTAATTAATCCATAATTATTAATTAATTAAATCTTAATTACATTCATTAATTAATTATTCCTTCATTAATTAATTCTTAATTACAAATTAATTAGTCTTGATTATAAATTTGATTAACTCTTAATGTTAAGTAATTAAGTAATTATTCTTTAAGTAATTATATGAACAAATGATAAATTACTTAATTAACAAAAGATAAATCATTTTATCTTTACTAATTACTTTAATTATCATTTAAACCTTGTTTAATATGCCATCATCATTATATTATATAATTTAAGATCTTATAGTTTGATTAATATTTAGAAAATACCTCATTTTTTCATAATTGTTTACTTAATTTTAATGATTAAGTTTACTTAAATAAACATTTAAAATTAAGGTTATATATGTATTAAACACTTTAGCTTAATTAAATTACAAAATAACCTTCAATAATTCTATCTTTACCAAAACCTTAATTATTTTAACATAAATAAATTAAGAAAATCATTTGAATTTAAAACTTGATTAGTTTTTAAAATTTAAAAACTAGGCCTTTCACTAAATCTATATACCCGAGCCTCACCCAAGACATACCCGAGAAAAGGTGTTAATTACTTCGAGTTTTTCCCAAACCAACCTGAGCCACCTTTCAATTTTAAAATTTGTTTAAGTTTTAGAAAAAGACCTGGTGCAACACAAAAACACTTCGAGTAAAAGCTCGAGCCAGCGACCAACTTCCTCGAAGAAAATTTCGAGTTAAAAACCCTTCGTTCCCAAACATTTTTACTGATACACCCCTGTAGCCTGTGCACCTGCACTATCAATCGTCGGAGCTTCACCCTCCAAAATCACTACCGACTAGTCCCCTTCGATCACCCCAAGACGCCGAACCACCCATAAACTTGAATTAAATTCGAAAACGAGATCGAGTCGTCTCGACCAAACAAGCCAGCAAAACATCATCGGAGAATTGCCTGGCTCAATCACCTCGGGCCACTGGAGATCACGCAAATGCACTTGAAGTTTCCACGATGTCCGACGACTCATTTCCCCCAAGTCCAGTGAATTCCAATGCATCGACGAGGCGACAATGACGAGATTTTTGACCTTGACACAACACTGGGCTTAAACACTGATTCAATTCCGATCACCCACAACGGTGATCTGAAAATTCATATAGTATTTTTCCCAGACTCAACGACCTCCCAAATAGCTACAGCTCCGATCACGAGACGAACAATGTCGCCGACCACCGTAATTTACCCAAAAACTCAAATCTGATCATCTCGTGATTTCTCCATAAATACATAACTAAAAATCTTGATTTAAGTTTTAAATATCAACATTTTTGATAATGATTTTAATTATATTATTGAAACAAGGTGATATGATGTTTGAATTTTTACTTAGTTCAGAGTTTTACTATGTTTGCTTGATTTCCAGCAACCTCTTGATAATTTAATTTTTTAAATTTATTTTAAAATCTAGATACTGATCATACAAATAAAATTTACTTAGACTTGAAACCTATCAAAGATTGCATAATGAGAATTTCATTTTCTAATAGGTTTTTGAAACATGTTATACTTTAGAACAGAGACATATGTCAGTTCTCAGACATGCACATCACATTCGTATACATATACCCAACCTTGTACACATGCAGATAGATTCAACTTCACTTTAGGCTTGATTTACAAACAACAGGCAACAAAGTCCAGATTACTAAAAAGTTTACTCACCTGTCAAATTTGAACAGAAAGCCTTTTTCTTGGATGTTGTCAAAAATTGAAAGCCTGGAAACTTTTTTTTAACTTGATCTTGAATTTTTTCCTGCAGCTAATTGATGTAAATCTTGCTTAGTTTTTTGATGAATTGCTTGCTTAATCTCTCAACAACAATTTCTAATTCAATTTCATGAAATGATTTACTTACAACTTTTGATTTTTTATAAAAACAGAGAAGAATTTCTGGTCTGCAACCTTAAAACTAAGCTTTGAAGTTTGGATCTGGTTGTTTGAATTGATTTAATATAATGAATCTTTGATTTTATTTATTTGATTACTGAATTGTTCTTCAATTGTTTGAAATTTCCCCACTACAAACTTGAGCTTTGAACTTCAGGTTTGAGATGAATTTTTTTTGTTTGCTAATCTTACTTAGTAGAAGTTGTGATATTGTTTACTTTGGCCTTTGATCTTCTTGGTTTGATTATTTTTCTTCTTGCTGGTTTGTTCACAGATTGCTTTTTTTCTTTTTTCCTTGAATTCTTTTGAAGGTGAAAAGAAAATAAGGAAGAGAGGTTTAAGATATTATATAGTTTCTATTTTCTTATTTTTATAAATTTTCGTAAAAATGAAAACAATAAGATGACACTTGTACATTTTTTTCCTCCTTGAATTCCATTTGTAGCTTTAAATGCTAAAGATTAAACACTTGTTAACTTATATATTAATAAATTTCCATGTGCCCTTTGCATTAGAAAATGATTTATATATATATATATATATTAAATTTTTTTCTTGTTTTATAAGTCTAAAAATACAAAATTTAAAACAAAATATTTTAAACCAATTATACATTAAATAAATTACTCATATATTGTTTTAAATTCAAAATATTTTACTAAAGCGTTTATTTAAAATTTAAATTTAAATTCAAAGTAAAATTCAAATCTACTTTTATATGCGCACACATATATATGTAGTTTAAAATCAAATGATTTTAAAACATTTGTTATTTCAAATTTTAAACTCAATTGAAATTGAAATATTATTCATACTATCTAACACTTACTTATTTGATTTGAAAATTTTCAAATTAGATTCCAAAAGTGCAAATAATTTACCAATTTAAATTGATGAAATATGGGATGTTACAATTATGGTGTTTTAAAATCTAAGCCTCGAATTTGGAATTTGTTTCAAAGTGATAAAAGAAATAATGATAGTATTGCTTATAATGTAATTGAATGAAAAAGGCCTGTTTCAAATAAGAGTTGTTGGAAATTTTGAAGAAATATTATTTTGGATTAAAACCAAAGGTGATTTTAAATTTAAGGTATAAATTGGTGTGTAAAGGAAATAAATATGTATTTCTGAGGATATACGTAATAACAAAGATGATTCGAAATAAACTCTAAGTGTTGAGTTTTAATTTTTTTCCTTGGAATGTGATATGAAAACCCAAAGTGATAAATTTTTAAACTTATAAGTGGGAAGATTATTAATATGAAGTTTAAAATTAGAAATGGGAATTCAAATTAGGTAAAGTTGACTAGATTAAATTGAAATTATTATAACTTAGGGGAAGTAAAATAAGTTTTTAATGAACAACCTGAATTGGAAATTTCAAGATGAAATTGAGATTTAACTTGGGAAGTTAAATGGTTGATTTGAACTGGGAATATGTGTGATCTCAAAATGGGTTTGTGATCTAGAAATTGAAATTAGATGCTATTGATGAATGCTTTAAATAATTTGGATATTTTTTTATTTTGAGTAATCTTAATATCATCCTCTTGTTATTAATAATCCATGAAACTGTAAATTGGATTATTTTAATTAAATTAAGAAATGGATTGAGGTCCATTATTGAAATAAAATAGAAATAAGATTTGAAATTATGAAAAGGGAATCACTTTGAACTTAAGATTCAAATGTTAAAAATGAAATTGCAAACTAAATTTTTTAAAAATGGGTTTTGAAGTTAAAATTGGTTGAAATTGGATTTTGAAGATTAAATTGTTTTTGAACTCTTATTTGAAATTTGAAATAAGTTAAGTAAAGGTAATTTAAAAGGGAATTTTGAAATTTGGACTCAGAATTAAATGGTTTAAGGATTTAAGCTCTTAAATTAAAAATAAAGGTTGATTTGATTTAAGAATTCAATCAACATTTAAAATTTAACTCGAGATGAAATTTGAGATGGTTTTAAGTTGAAGTTTGAATAGAACTAGTTTAAATTGAATTTGATATAAATTAATTAGAAATGTGACTGAAGATGGGTAAGCATAAAATTCAAATGGAAAATTTAAATTGAATTAATTTGAAGTGAAATTGAAGTTGGATAAGTTTGACATTCAAATGGGAGTTGATTTGAGTTTGGGATAGGATTTGAAGTTAATTTAAATTGAATTGAAATTGAATCAATTTAAATAGAAGTGGAAATTGGAAATTAATTGGAAATGGAGATTGGGAATTGAACAGTTTGGCACTGAACTATTTTTTTTTCAAATAAATTGTTTTAATATAAACTATTTTAAATCTATTTCCCTAGCTATTTACTATACAACCTTTATTTTTAAACCCCAAACTATCTTATACTTATTTTACAATTATTTGGAAAACTAATAACTAATTTACATCTGCTTTACAAACTAATCACTATTTTACGACTACTTATAGACTAATTACAATTTTACAAGTATTTTGCAACTACCCAACTAATCTACGATCATTTAACTACTTTACAACTATTTTAAAATTGCTTAATTATTATACTGCTATTTGGCAACTAATAACTATTTTACAACTACTTATCTATTTTAAAAAGTTTCAAGCTATTTTCTTAATACAAGTTGGTCAGAGTGCAAACGTCTATAATGGAATAACAATTGAGATAAGAATTGAAGTGTTAACCCAAATGGAAATTGAAAGCAATTGTGGATGAGTGAATAGAATCAAAATGAAGGCGAGTAGAAAAGTGAATTGATTTAGCTAATGATCAATGAAGATAAATACGTAGGATGTATGTATATTATTCTATTCGTATAATGATTTGATCCAGATTCGAGCATATAATTTCGAGATAGTATATCGATCAGAGTTAGGATTTTTCACTCGATTTTCGACGGCAAACCTCGGATATGGATTTTTAATTTGTTTTGGAAATTGTCTACCATAGTTATGACTATGCAAGGAGAATGACGGTTTCTGATCAAGAAACCAGATCTGAGTTCGCACTAGGAAGTCGAGCGGATGATACTAGCTCTAAAGTGAAATTGGGTGATGGAGTGAGCGATCAGATTTGATATTGCGTACGGATGGTATATGTACATCGTACATTCTTAAATGAAATAGATATTGAAATTTTTAAAGAATGAGAAATGATTTTGAAAGAAAAAGTATATTTTGAGAAATTTTTTGATGATTAAAGTGGAAGTTGAATATCTCTATTGTTGAGATTTACTTTTTGGAAAGTAAATATTACGGTGAATAAATTTGTAAGGGAAATCAAATTTGAATATTTGATTTGGTATAAATAAAGTTTTATATATTTTTTATATATGATAAACTCTCCTTGTTGAATCTATAGCCAGAAGAACAGATTTTTGAAAAATATTTGAAGTATAAAAAGAGAATTTATATGAGCATGAAGTGATTCAAGATTTTTCATGGATATATATATATATATGTCTAAATATAAATATATATATATATATAAATGATTTTATGAGAATGATTTTGGAAAAGGGTTTCGGAACCTATGGATTTGGAAAGGCTTTTGATTTTTCGGAAAAAAATAAAATTTGGAAGTTTAGAGAGCCAAGTTTGGAACTATCGATTTGAGATATCAATTTTGTGCAAAGGAGATTTATGTGAATCATATAGAGTATGATTTGAATGATATTATAAGTGTATAGTATAAAGTATTTTTTAGACTGGCACTGGAGAATAAGGCTCTCCCATTGAAATTAACTTCATAGGAGATCCATGGGGTGGTTCTGGCTTGAGCCCTAAGGGGGAGGCTCTAAATTGAATCCTGGGAGTATGTCCGGACAAACTAAAGTTCCTAAGGATTATGTGTAGTGGGTAGCGAAAGTCGAGGGCGCTGATGCCTACAGAGACATTTGGGTTGTGTTGTGACGATAGTGTAACTCGATGTCACTGCGATCTATTGTGGACCATAGCGAAAGTCGTGTGTGCTGTGAAAGCCAACGGTCTACGTCTGATTTTGCCATGATGTCAACATAACATCGGTAGACTGCAACCTATGGAGTCATAGCGAAAGTCGAGAGGCCGTGAAAGCCTAAGGCTACATTGGGACTTAACTTATGTAGTCTACGACCTATGTGGGAGTGGTGAAGTTTCATTTGGCAGTGAAAATCAAGGACGCTGATGCTAACAGTTACATGGACTTTTTCCATGATGGCAACGTAACCCGAGATGTAACTACGACCTGTGGCGAGTTCCATGGCATAATCGAGAGGCGTAGAGTGCCTACAGTTATCTATGGATTTTGCTGGGATGGCAACGTAACCATCGGGTTAACTATGACCATGGAGGGGGTGATGATTTCCAGAGCATTCTCACCAGAGATGTTTCCTCTATTTTCAAAAATGTTTTCTATATTTAAAAAAATGTTTTTCCAAGCATTTTCACTAGTTGTTGAAAACGGGTTTACAAAGTACTTATAGGTTTTCAGTCCTACGCCTATCAACGTATGACCGAATTTCTGTAACAAGGATGGACTAGTTGAGACATCGAGTTATAAAAGTATTTTTATAAAAACTATTCCTGGTAACATTATATAGATTATAAGTGTTTTAAAAATGGTCAAAAAGTGATTTATTCAAGTATTGAATAAATTCTGGCTTCGTTTCTTTTCAAGGACGAAAAGATTCAAAGGGGGGAGGAATGTGATAACCCGGATTTTTGGACATTTGATAATGGATAACTAACTGGTTTATTCAGTTGAACAAATAAAATTCTGATATCTGGAAATATAAATAAGTTTGAAACTATTATAAATATTGAAATATAAATATCTAGAAATAATAAATTTTACAGTAAATTAATATATATAAATAGATATGCAAAACTCCATAATGTTAAAAATCTTAAATGTATACATATAAATTCATTGTGAAATAGTAAACATATTAATATAATAAATTAATTTAGCAAAATTCATCTTTTCAAAGTCAATAAAATTGATTTTTGTAATCAAATATATATATAGAAATATATATATATATTGATTTGGAGGTTATGTTTTGAAATTAACATAATAATTTTCAAGATTTATTTAAAGTTGAGTTCTATATTTAAACACTAAAATAGGTTTTATGTATAAACTTATAAATTTATAAAGTATTTTAGCTTAAAGTAAGATTTGGTAAAGGTACATGTATTTCTTTAAAAAGTTATACTTGAAATAAATGTAGTTTGTAATATATAAAGATTTAAAAAAAACATGTATAAATATATTGCATAGATTTAAGTAATTAATATAAATACATTTAAAAGCATAACACATGTAAATAATATATGTGTAAATTTATAAGAAATTTTTAAACAAGGGTTTAAACATAAAAATTTTGTTATTGACATTTGTGAAATAATAACTACATGCATAAACACTTGTAAGATGATTATAACATGAAGAAAACAAGTGGCATAAGTCTATCTTTTAAATTGAAATTAATAATATTATGTTAAAAAAATCCCTGATTTCAGTTCAAAGTTAAGATATCTCTCTCCAAAAACCTGAAATGAAAATCAAAGTGAAAAATAAAACAGCTTCAAACATCTACAACTCAAAATTTGAAACAAGATCAGTTTTCAACCTGTAAAGAACTCAAAGATCTTAAATCATGAATCAAGTCCAGCTTTTAGATTTTCAAAAGCCTGCTTTGTTCAAACAAAAGAGGTGAGTGAAATATAAACTGTTAAGCATATTTATCATTTTTACTTGTGCATGTGATAAATTTATGTAGTAATATGATTTGTATGGATGTATAGATGTATTTTGCTTGAAAATATAGTTGAATCACTAAGAGATCCTTTGCATGCCTATGTGTATGTATATATATATACACACCATTGTTCTTGGTTTACAGACCAAATTAGATTTCAAAATCATTTTCTTCCTTTCCAATCCTTTTCTGTCTATGATCATTATTAGGAAAATAATTGTACGAATGTTATATTATTTATAAAAATAGTCTCAAGGAATTTTATTAAGCATTTATCGGGGGAAATTGAATTTTACAGTAAAACAAATTTTAACCGAAAATTTAACCATCATCATTCTATATTTTATTTATATGGATGGATTAGTCTTAGGAAATTATTATTTATGATAACAAAATCACAATTTTTAAGCTTGTAATTTGTGTGCAATTGGGAGATGGACGGTTTTGGGCATGTTGCCAAATTCCGACGATAGGGTCGCTCGTGTGACATGGTGATTGGCAGGAAGGAGCGTCGGTCAGAGTGGCATTGGGGAAAAATGGTAGATGAAATTCCTATAGCGTGGATTGATGGGGTAGGGTCGATCTAGGGTTTTAGTTTCCATTTGCATACATCGGTTTCGAGTAGAATAGCGAAGCAAGGGGCTGATGAAGGCTGTGCACGTTGGGGAAATAATGCTGGAGGAGGAGACGGGTCTTTCGATGAAGTTTAAGGCTATATGGTGGTAGGAATGTCGGAGCATGGTGAGTGTTGAGTATCTGATCATTTCCTGTAGGCGGGATCGAAGCTTGTTTTTCGAACAAGGGCTATTCGTCGAGGCTTGGGTGGTTGTATGGGATGTGATGAACATGCGAGACTGGTATGGATGATCGGCGGTAGGGCACGAATATCGGAGGGAGCGTGCACGGATACGTGCATGACTTTGTGTTCAATCCTATAGCTTAGAACTATTTTGCTGAAGGGAGGAGAAGTACGTGGTGTTTTGGGTAGTTTGTGTTTTGGCTCAAAGTTGTAGGAACTTGGGCTCGAGTAGGAATCGGGATTTTTTTGGTTTGGTCCATGAAATTGTGAAAGGAAATTAATGTATCAACCAAAAGTTTAAAATAGTAAACTTTTTGTCAAGCTTTAAAGCAAGTTTCAAAATTAAATATTTACCTGGGTTTATTAGAAAATAATGAACGAATTTCTAGCAAGTTTCCATAATTTAAATTTTAAAGTAAATGTTTTGTAAATTGTCTTCGGGTGAAATAATTATATACAAGGTAATTAACTTGTGTGATTTATTAAAGATAATTAATGTTTAAATTTATTAATGTGATTAATTACGGGTTAATCAATTAAAAATTAAAGGATAATAAATCAAGTGATAGTTAATTAATATAATTAAATAAGTATAATTATTTAGTGTAGTCAAGGAATAATTACTTAATGGAAGTAATTAAAAGGATTAATTGCTTAATGTAATTAATTACAAGAATTATTTAAAATGTGACTAATTAAAGGATAGTTAATTTCTGAATGTGATTAATTATTGGATAATGAATGAATGAGATTAATTACTTAATGTAAATTAATTAAAAAGTAATTACTTGATTGTGATCAAGTATGGTATAATTGATTAATGAGAGTAATGAAAGTTTAATTAATTATAGTGTAATTAATTAATGTTAATAATTAAAGGTTGATGAGTTAATTTGCATTAATTAATTAAAGTAAGGATAAAAGGGTTTATAATTAATTAATGTTAATTAAGCATGACTTAAAGGTAATTAATTAAATTAATTTGGAGATTAATTTGAATTAATTTGGAATTGAACAACCAGTTAATCTTGCTTATGGATGATTAATTGTAACTGAATTCCTTGGATTAATGATGTCTCTGATATGTGATTTGTGATGCTATGTGATATGTTATTTTTGGGTTGAACTATGTTGATATTGATTGTCTATCTGTGATGAATTGCTATGTAAACATGCAATCTTGGGTATGAATGAAAATTGTTTAAACTTAAACAACTTGTTTTTAAGATGATGTTGGATTCGAAGAGACCAGGGTCGTGTAATAACCTGGATTTCCGGGCATCTGTAAATTAGATGATTAATTGATTTTTGTTTGGATTAAACAGATAAAATGGATAATTAAAGACGTCTGGATGTACATAAGTAAATTTGAAGCTATAATAATAATTGAAATAAATTGATGAACCTAATAGTAAATCATTATATATATGTGTGTGTGTAAATTCTATTAATTTTGAAAACTTTAAAGTACATTCATATACATGTATACAAGTGTGTGTATGGTGGAAAAAAAAGCTATTGTTTGGGTTCTATTTGATAATTTGCAAAAGCTATTTAAAATATACTTTATATTTAATTATACTTCATCAATTACATTTATTTAAATATATATGATAAGTTTAAAATAAGAATTTATAAAGATTAATACTTTCTTTGAATTTTATAGGATGTGTATATATATATAAAGGAATTAAACTTTAAAAAAAATATAGTATAAAATATTTAAAATATAGAACATAAGAAATATTAACTTTATAGAATAAAACATTTTAAAAATATAATTACATTTACAAAATACAAGTGTTGGATTATTAACACATAATTTGACAAATGTAAGCCTAGGAATTTATGTAATCAACAAGTGTCCTCTTGATTTTTCTCTTCCTTTTATTTTTAATTAAATCAAAAGTGTGCTTATAGAAACTTTATCTCTTTTTCCTATTCTTTTCATAACTTAAGTAATCCCCAGCCAACATCTAAACCAAAATCTGAAAATTAACATTCATACTAAAATTCATTTGAAGATTTATTCAAAACAAAAAAATTTCTCAAAAACAAATCCTGCAAATTCTCCTCAAAACAAATCTGAAACCAATAATTTCCTCTAACCAAATCAAACTACAGCTATCTGGATCATCTTTAAAATAAAGTGCAAATCAAAGTTTAAACTTGAAGTTCTACTCAAATTCATCAACCTGAAGAGCAATATGCAACTCTAACCTGCATGCGACTGCAGATCTTTCCTTTTCTGTTTTGAAAGCAACTTCCAAAAGTCTACAATTTTTTTCCTTTATCTGGAAGCATGTAGCTGTAAATCAGGATAAACATTTGCAGTAAAATCAAGATTGAAGTTAATGAAAAAATGTATAAGGAAGCAACTCAAAGATTCAGTTTTGCAAGAAGGAAGCATTTCCAGATTTTAGTTTAAGGTCTTTGATCTTCTTTTGCAGGTGAGTGATCTAACCTTCCCTTTTCTGTTCTTTAATTTCTTGTGAGTAAACAAAATTCTAAAATGTTTAAACTTGTTGAATATTGAAATGCATGTGATAAAATCTGCAAAGTAAGTTATAAGGATGGGTTGCATGGATGATTTTAACTGATTTTAGTTGAATTACATTATATACATTTGTATATAGGGTTGCTTGCATGATTGCTTGATACTGTTGTGATTCTAGGCTCTGGAATAACAATGAAAATTCAAATCAACCTATAAAATGACTTCAAACTTTGATCTTCAAGTAGTAAATGGTTATAACAGTTCTGTTCTCTATTTTTAGGTGAGTAATCTGATTCCTTATATATATATTTATATATATATATAATTTGAATTTGGTGCATGTGATGAATTCGTTAGGATATGATGAATTATATATGCATGAATAATTCTTTCCTGAAAAATATAATTGAATCTTCCCTGTATGTATATATATAAAGATATATATGACTGTGTATTGCTTGTCTCTGTTAAAATCAAAGCCTCAAAACTTCAAAACAAAGTTCCTATCTTCCATTAAAAATCAATTTAGACTTGATTTCTGAGAGAAAATGTTTTAAAATAGGGTAACTTCAGGTATAAATAATTTTGGACTTAAATAATTGAGGATTCATCTCTAAAATAAAAGTTACAGTAAAACTTTTGAAATTTAGAACAAAATCAAATGTCTTGATTTCAGATTTGGAAACCATAATCAGGTTTGTAGTTGTGAATCATGAATTTTAATGTAAATTTCGTGATTTTTAGAAGTGTAATTGTCGTGGAATATGGGATGGGTTGATTTTGGGAATATCGATGATTACCATCAATCGGCGACGTGTTGAAGCTCGACTTTGTTTTCAGAGGAAGTTTGTTGATGGGTGATCTTAGGAAAATTAGGGAGGCGATTTATCTAGGGCCATGGCGAAATAGGTTTTAGGAACTGGTTTGTGTTGAGGTGGATACCAAGGTACGTTTGACGATTAGGGCGTATCGGAATGGATAGTGTGGGATGGGATCGCAGCATAGTGACGAGATGCTTCTCTAAAAAGGGTGCCGAGGATTCCAGACGACGAGATCATCGTCGGCAAGTAGAATGGGTTGATCATGTCAGATCCCAGTTGATTCGATTGACAATTTTTCGAATGGTTGTTGGATTTGTCGAACTATAACGCTGAGATGGATGGCGAAGTCAATGTCGACTTGTTGAAGGCCGAAAAGTTGATCGAAGATCTGTAGGATCGATTTACATGTGCATAGTGCACAATGTCGTATCTGGTTTTGATGAAGCTTAGGGAGGAAGTTTTTGACTCGGGGTGATCTCGAGGGATATAAGGGGATTACTCGAAGTTGCAGCGTATCGTAAGGTCTCGGGGAAATTGAGGTTTTGCTCGGAAATTTGGTTTAAGGGCTCGGGTTGTGTTTTAATTGTTTTGGACTTCGTCTCATTTAAGAAGAAAGCAGGTCTGTGTTTCATTTGTTTGGGCTTCGGCCCACTTAATAATTCAAGTGTTTATTTTGTGAAGTTAGATGTAGTTTATATCCAAGTTTAAAACAAAAGTAAATCTTCAAAGATTTAACTTTCCAATGTTGTATCAAACACGTTAGCCAAAAGAATTATCTAAAACTAAATTTCCATGAATCTTTAAATTAGTTAATCTAATTTTATAAATTTCAAAGGAAAGTAAATCAAGTTAAAAACATTAGCAAGTCTTAAACGAGTTTCACAAGCTTTATGATGTTTTCCAATTGTTGTTTAAAGTAATTTTATAATAGGGCAAATTCATATATGATTTTCTTTAAATGATGAAATTTGATATAAAAAAATAATAAAAAAATAATAATGATTAAATTATTTAGAATACTTACTTAATGAAACTAATTTGTGATAATTATGGAAGTAATTACTTAATGTCATTAATTAAGAAGGATAATTAACCAATGGGTAATTTCCGGATAAAAATAATTAATTAGTGTAATTAAGTTAGGATTAACGTAATTAATTATAAGTTAGTTAATTAATGAGAATAATTAAAGGGTAATTACTGTAAATGTTAAGGATAATTAATTGGTGAAATTAATTAAATGATAATTATTCTTTGTAATTAAATATAATTATTCAAGGAGACTAATTAAGATGGATATTTGAAAAATGATTGAAAATAAAGGTTGGGTTTAATTAATGGTTGTTTCAACAAAGTTAGGTGATTAATCCTTTAATAGTTAATTTGATTTAAGTTAATTAAATCAATTATATAGGGAATAACATTGGTTGCTTATGAATGATTGTTTGAGTAGGATATCTGAATTCATTGATATTTATTGGACGATATGCTATAATATTCTGTGATAAATAATGTTTAGTGATATGATATGTTTGGGTGGACATTTATAATGTGGTTATATAATGGTGATGAATTTCTTATGGAAAAGGAAAAAAAATGATGACACCTTGTATTTAAAGTTGTATTGTGTTTCACTTGAATAACTTAGGTTGAGATGATATTGAATTCAAAGAGACCGGAGTCGGGTGTTAGTAAATACCCGAAACCACTTTGATTCCTTATAGATTGATATGTGAATCAATATGCTGAAATGGAATGATTTAAGTAAGTTGGACCATTTAATCTAAGTTTGACACTTAGAAATTTACGTGTGAAATAAGTATTGTCTATAACAGCTTGTGAAGTTGTAAATTGATAAGTTACCCCGGGTTTATATAAATTGTATTCTTTTGTATTCCAAGTTAGATGGGTTTACTCACGCTGGTTTCTAGCCTGACCCGGGTGTTACTTTGACGTAATGCTCGGGTCGGACCGAGTATTGCAGCTTTTCAGGTAAGGACGTTCTGGAGTTCGGAAGACGAGCTGGATGGCAGGAACGTACGGAGTGACTTCCGCTGTGTATATTATTGTTGATTAGTTGGGACATGTTTCAAGTTTGTCCTGTGTTGTGTAATAGTTGTAACTCTGATGTATAAATGTATAAGAGTATTGATACAGTTTTTATTTGTAAAACCGATATTATTTATTATTATATTTTGATCCGCTGCGAATGTAAGATTTCCGTGTTTTGGTGTTTCTGTTCTCTTCTTTCTCTTTCTTCTTTTCACTAATTATCTGGAAATTTCGGGATCGAAATTTTTGGGTCGTTACATTTGGTATTTAAATTGAATTAATGAGAATGGAGATTGGGAAATGAACAGTTTTGACTCTGGACTATTTTTAATATAAATTGTTTTAATATAAACCTGTTTTTCAAGTTATTCATTATATATACAACCTTTCTTTTAAATGCCAAACTATCTTATATTGGTTTTACAATTATTTTTGAAACTGTTTAACAATTCCCCAACTATTTTATAAACTAATTACTATATTTCAACTATTTTACAAAACTAATTACTATATTACTATTGTTTTGCAATTATTTAAAAAATTTATAATTATTTTAACTATTTTCTAACTATTTTACAAACTAGTAATTATTTTCCAACTGCTTACCAATTTAAAAAAATTTCAAGCTATTTTCTAAATTTAAACTGGACAGAGTTTAAACTGTTAATGGTTAAAAACCCTATCGAGATAAGAATAGAGGTGATAATCCAAATGAATTGAAGCAAATGTGAGTAAGTGAATGTAAATCAAAGTGAAAGTCAATAGAAATAGAATTGATTTGGCTAATGACCAATAAAGATATATATGTAGGGCGTACGTATGTTATTCTATTCGCATAATGATTTGACCAGATTCGAGCACAGAATTTCGAGATAGTTATATTGATATGAGTGTGATTTTTCACTCGATTTTCGACGACGAACCTGGATATGGATTGTTGATTGGTTCTGGATATTCTCTATCATAGTTATGACTATGTAAGGAGAATGACAGTTTCTGATCAAGAAACCAGATCAGTGTCCGCACTAGGAAGTCGGGTGGACGATACTAGTTCGGAAATGAAATTGTGTGATCGAGTGAGCGATCAGATTGGTATAGCGTATGGATGATATGTGTACATCGTACGGATTTGAATGAAATTGATATTGAAAGGAGTAATCAAATTTGAATATTTGATTTTGGATAAATAAAGTTAATATATCTTTGTTTTATAAAATAAAACTCCCCTTGATGAATCTATTGCCAGAAGGAAAGAATTTTGAAAGTGTTTGAAGCATAAAAGGATTTTATACAAGTTTATAATGATCTAAAGATTTTATTAAGGATTTTATATATATCTCTATATATAAAGGATCATATGAGGATTTTGGAAAAAGTGTTTTGGGAACCTATGGATTTGGAAAGGCTTTTGATTTTTGGGTAAAATCAACATTGAATTTGGAAAGCCTAGTTTGAGAATTATCGATTTTGGGATAATCGATTTTGTGTAAAGAAGCTTTGTACGAGATCATACTAGGTGTATGATTTAAAGATACTATATATGTATAGTATAAAATGTTTTGATGATGGCCCTGGGGGAAAAGGCGCTCCCTTGAAATGAACTTCTCAGGAGTACCACCGGGTGGTGCTGCCTTGAGCCCCAATGGGGGGTTCCAAAGTTGATCCTGTGAGGAGTCCGGACAAAACTAGTTCCTGGGGATTATGAGTAGAGTATACCATAGCGAAAGTCGTGTGTGCCGCTGAGAGCCAACAGTCTGCGTTTGATTTTATATCGGCAGACTGCGACCTATGTAGGAGTGGAGAGGTTTCATTTCGACAACGAAAATCAGAGGCCGCCGAGAGCCTGCGGTTGCATGGACTATTGCTGCGATGGCAACGTAACCCTGGATGTAACTGTGATCTGTTGTACGGGTTCCATGGCGTAATCGTGAGGCCGCGGAGAGCCTGCAGTTACATGGACTTTTGCTGCGATGACAATGTAACCCTGGAATGTAACTGTGACCATGGATGGGGGTGATGATTTCAAGAGCATTTTCACCAAAGATATATCCTCTATTTTCAAAAACTGTTTTCAATATTTTCAATAAAACTATTTTTCAAGTATTTTCACTGGATGTTGAAACGGGTTTACCAAGTACCTGTAGATTTTCAGTCTTACGCCTGATCAGCATATGACCGAATGTCTATAAGAACGAGGATGGACTTATTAAAACATCGAGTTATAAAAAGTATTTTTTATAAAAACTATTTTGGCAATATTATATAGATTTAAAGGTGTTTGAAAAATGATCAAAGAATAATTTTTCTAAAAATAAGCATTATAAAAAACTCTGGCTTCGTTCCTTTTCGAGGACGAAAAGATTCAAAAGGGGGAAGGAATGTGACAACCTGGATTTCCGGGCATCTGTAAATTAGATGATTAATTGATTTTTGTTTGGATTAAACAGATAAAATGGATAACTAAAGATGTCTGGATGTACATAAGTAAATTTAAAGCTATAATAATAGTTGAAATAAATTGATGAACCTAACGGTAAATCATTATATATATATATGTGTCTGTGTGTAAATTCTATTATTTTTGAAAACTTTAAAGTACATTCATATACATGTATACAAGTGTGTGTATGGTGAAAAAAAAAAGCTATTGTTTGGGTTCTATTTGATAATTTGCAAAAGCTATTTAAAATATACTTTATATTTAATTATACTTCATCAATTACATTTATTTAATTATATATGATAATTTTAAAATAAGAATTTATAAAGATTAATACTTTCTTTGAATTTTATAGGATGTGTATATATATGTATAAAGGAATTAAACTTTTAAAAAAAAATATAGTATAAAATATTTAAAATATAGAACATAAGAAATATTAACTTTATAGAATAAAACATTTTAAAAATATAATTACATTTACAAAATACAAGTGTTGGATTATTAACACATAATTTGACAAATGTAAGCCTAGGAACTGATGTAATCAACAAGTGTCCTCTTGATTTTTCTCTTCCTTTTATTTTTAATTAAATCAAAAATGTGCTTATAGAAACTTTATCTCTTTTTCCTATTCTTTTCATAACTTAAGTAATCTCCAGCCAACATCTAAACCAAAATCTGAAAATTAACATTCATACTAAAATTCATTTGAAGATTTATTCAAAACCAGAAAATTTTCTCAAAAAAAATCCTGTAAATTCTCCTCAAAACAAATCTGAAACCAATAATTTCCTCTAACCAAATCAAACTACAGCTATCTGGATCATCTTTAAAATAAAGTGCAAATCAAAGTTTAAACTTGAAGTTCTACTCAAATTCATCAACCTAAAGAGCAATATGCAACTCTAACCTACATGCGACTGCAGATCTTTCCTTTTTTGTTTTGAAAACAGCTTCCAAAAGTCTACATTTTTTTCCTTTTATCTAGAAGCATGTAGCTGTAAATCAGGATAAATATTTGCAGTAAAATCAAGATTGAAGTTAAGAAAAAAATGTATAAGGAAGCAACTCAAAGATTTAGTTTTGCAAGAAGGAAGCATTTCCATATTTTAGTTTGAGGTCTTTGATCTTCTTTTGCAGGTGAGTGATCTAACCTTCCTTTTTCTGTTCTTTAATTTCCTGTGAGTAAACAAAATTCTAAAATGTTTAAACTTTTTGAATATTGAAATGCATGTGATAAAATCTGCAAAGTAAGTTATAAGGATGGGTTGCATGGATGATTTTAACTTATTTTAGTTGAAGTACATTATATACATTTGTGTATATAGGGTTGCTTGCATGATTGCTTGATACTGTTGTGATTCTAGGCTCTGGAATAACAATGAAAATTCAAATCTACCTATACAAATGACTTCAAACTTTGATCATCAAGTAGTAAATGGTTATAACAGTTATGTTCTCTGTTTTTAGGTGAGTAATCTGATTCCTAAACATATATATATATATTTATATATAATTTGAATCTGGTGCATGTGATGAATTCGTTAGGATAATTATATATGCATGAATAATTCTTTCCTGAAAAATATGATTGAATCTTCCCTGTATGTATATATATAAAGATATATATGACTGTGTATAGCTTGTCTCTGTTAAAATCAGAACCTCAAAACTTTAAAACAAAGTTCCTATCTTCCACTAAAAATCAATTTAGACTTTGATTTCTGAGAGAAAATGTTTTAAAATAGGGTAACTTCAGTTATAAATAATTTTGGATTTAAATAATTGAGGATTCATCTCTAAAATAAAAGTTACAGTAAAACTTTTGAAATTTAGAACAAAATCAAATATTTTGATTTCAGATTTGAAAACCATAATCAGGTTTGTAATTGTGAATCATGAATTTTAATGTAAATTTCGTGATTTTTAGAAGTGTAATTGTCGTGGAATATGGGATGGGTTGATTTTGGGAATATCGATGATTACCATCAATTGGCGACGTGTTGAAGCTCGGCTTTGTTGTCATAGGAAGTTTGTTGATGGGAGATCTCAGGAAAATTAGGGAGGCGATTTATCTAGGGCCATGGTGGTCAGGCCATGGCGAAATAGGTTTTAGGAACTGGTTTGTGTTGAGGTGGATACCAAGGTACGTTTGACGATTAGGGCGTATCGGAATGGATAGTGTGGGATGGGATCGCGGCATAGTGACGAGATGATTCTCTGAAAAGGGTGCCGAGGATTCCAAACGACGAGATCATCGTCGGCAAGTAGAATAGGTTGATCATGTCAGATCCCAGTTGATTCGATTGACAATTTTTCGAATGGTTGTTGGATTTGTCGAACTATAACGCCGAGATGGATGGCGAAGTCAATGTCGACTTGTTGAAGGCCGGAAAGTTGATCGAAGATCTGTAGCATCGATTTACATTTGCACAGTGCACAGTGTCGTATCTGGTTTTGATGAAGCTTAGGGAGGAAGTTTTTGACTCGGGGTGATCTCGAGGGATACAGGGGAATTACTCGAAGTTGCAGCGTATCGTAAGGTCTCGGGGAAATTGAGGTTTTGCTCGGAAATTTGGTTTAAGGGCTCGGGTTGTGTTTCAATTGTTTTGGACTTCGTCCCATTTAAGAAGAAAGCAGGTCTGTGTTTTAATTGTATTGGGCTTCGGCCCACTTAATAATTCAAGTGTTTATTTTGTGAAGTTAGACGTAGTTTATATCCAAGTTTAAAGCAAAAGTAAATCTTCAAAGATTTAACTTTCCAATGTTGTATCAAACACGTTAGCCAAAAGAATTATTTAAAACTAAATTTCCATGATCTTTAAATTAGCTAATCTAATTTTATAAATTTCAAAGGAAAGTAAATCAAGTTAAAAACATTAGCAAGTCTTAAACGAGTTTCCCAAGCTTTATGATGTTTTCCAATTGTTGTTTAAAGTAATTTTATAATAGGGCAAATTCATATATGATTTTCTTTAAATGATGAAATTTGATAATAAAAAAATAATAATGATTATATTATTTAGAATAATTACTTAATGAAACTAGTTTGTGATAATTATGGAAGTAATTACTTAATGTCGTTAATTAAGAAGGATAATTAACCGAAGGGTAATTTCCGGATAAAGGTAATTAATTAGTGTAATTAAGTTAGGATTAACGTAATTAATTATAAGTTGATTAATTAATGACAATAATTAAAAGGTAATTACTGTAATTGTTAAGGATAATTAATTGGTGAAATTAATTAAAGGATAATTATTCTTTATAATTAAAGATAATTATTCAAGGAGACTAATTAAGATGGATATTTGAAAAATGATTGAAAATAAAGGTTGGGTTTAATTAATGGTTGTTTAAACAAAGTTAGGTGATTAATCCTTTAATAGTTGATTTGATTTAAGTTAATTAAATCAATTATACAGGGATTAACATTGGTTGCTTATGAATGATTGTTTGAGTAGGATATCTGAATTCATTGATATTTATTGGACGATATGCTGTAATATTCTGTGATAAATAATGTTTAGTGATATGATATGTTTGGGTGGACATTTATAATGTGGTTATATAATGGTGATGAATTTCTTATGGAAAAGAAGAAAAAAAATGTTGACACCTTGTATTTAAGGTTGTATTGTGTTTCACTTGAATAACTTGGGTTGAGATGATATTGAATTCAAAGAGACCGGAGTCGGGTGTTGGTAAATACCCGAAACCACTTTGATTCCTTATAGATTGATATGTGAAATCAACATGCTGAAATGGAATGATTTAAGTAAGTTGGACCATTTAATCTAAGTTTGACACTTAGAAATTTACGTGTGAAATAAGTATTGTCTATAACAGCTTGTGAAGTTATTAATTGATAAGTTACCCCGGGTTTATATAAATTGTATGCTTTTGTATTCCAAGTTAGATGGGTTTACTTACGCTGGTTTCCAGCCTGACCCGGGTGTTACTTTGATGTAATGCTCGGGTCAGACCGAGTATTACAGCTTTTCAGGTAAGGACGTTCTGGAGTCAGGAGACGAGCTGGATGGTAGGAACGTACGGAGTGATTTCCGATGTGTATATTATTGTTGATTAGTTGGGACATGTTTCAAGTTTGTCCTGTGTTGTGTAATAGTTGCAACTCTAATGTATAAATGTATAAGAGTATTGATACAGTTCTTCTTTGTAAAACCGATATTATTTAATATTATATTTTGATCCGCTGCGAATGTAAGATTTCCGTGTTTTGGTGTTTCTGTTCTTTCTCTTTCTTCTTTCTTCTTTCTCTTTCTTCTTTTCACTAACTATCTGGAAATTTCGGGATCGAAATTTTCAGGTCGTTACAGGTCGGGTATTAGCAAATACCCAAAACCACTTCGATTTATAATCTACAATAATTCTTTATAGATTTGATATGTGAAATCAATAAGCAGGAATGGTATAATTTAAATATCTGGACCATTGAAACTAAGTAAGGGTACTTAGGGTTTAATTTGAGAAATAAATTTTGAATATAACAAGATAGAACTCGTAGTAAGGTACGAGTTACCCCGGGTTTTAAATAATTTTTTTGACATTGGTATTTCATGTTAGATAGGTTTACTAACGCTGGTTTTCTGCCTGACCTGGGTGTTACTTTGATGTAATACTCGGGTAAGAGTGAGTATTAAAGATTTTCAGGTTATGACGTTCTAGAGCTCAGGAGGCGAGCTGGATAGTAGGAACGTATGGAGTTTACCACTCTATATTTTTGAGTTGTATTGATAGTAGTCTGGGATAGGTTGATATAACTGTCTGGTCTATTTGTAATGATTGTAACTCTGATGAATTGTATGTAATCTAACAATTATAGATTTCTTTTTTAATGCTATTATTTTGATATTATATTTTGATCCGCTGTGAATGTGAGATGCTGTTGTTATTTTGTTCTTCTTCTATCTTCTTCTTCTTTCTTTAACAATCTGAAATTTTCGGCGTTCAATTGCTCTGCACTTCTACCGTAAACGTATTAGTGTCGAATTTTCGAGGTTGAAATTTTGGGTCGTTACAGAGGGGCCACTTGAGTAGGTTCATGCTTATGCTTGTTGGTGATACTTTTGTCTACTCATGGACAAAATAGGAGCATAAGACACGACTGAGGATTGTATTAAATGTGTTGAGCAAACATCGAAGGATGGTGATATTTTTGAAGTATCACTTCTGCTGGAGGGAAGTATGATGCTTAGGGATGTTGCTTTGGAAGAGGACATCACTGTAGAGCCCATGAATCCTACGACGGTCTTAGATTTAAATAGACCTAAGAGTGCTACAGATTAGAAGTTTCCTTGGAATGGAAACATATTTTATATGCTTTACCGAGAACTTCTAAAAGGTAGCGGCATTGTCAACTAAATTGACAAAGGAGGATCAGGATTTTTATTTGGACGTGAAATATGGACAACATTAGTGAGTTTGATAGAGAGTTTGATGAGTGCACCGACGTTACGCACTCCGAGTGGGAATGAGGAGTCGATAGTACATACAAGCTTGTGGTACTTAACCAGGTGTAGTATTAATGTAGAAAGGTAAGGTTGTCATATATGGCAGTCGAAAACAAAAACATCACAAGAGGAAGTATCCCACTCATGATCTAGAGTTAGCGGTGATAGCGTTCGCTTTGGATATTTGAAGGCATAATCTATTAGGAGAAAGGTTCAAGTTGTTCACTGATCCCACATTATTGAAGTATGTCTTCTCCGAGAAGGATTTTGACCTTCCTTAGCAGTGATTATTGGAATTAATAGCCTCCTGCAACTTTGAAATTTCCAATATGCTTTTAAGGGAAATGCATTTGTTGATGCTTAGAGTGGATAACTTACTAGTTTGGGAGCTATATCCCTCGATTGGGCATTGTTTGAGTTTATCGATTGTTATGACTTTAAAACTCAATGTGAGCTAAAGCCAAAGATGATGGCTAGTTTTACTATCAAACTAACTTTGATCTAGTGAATCAGTACTAGTTAGAGTCATGAAGGTAGACTAGTGGAGGTCTTGCTAAATTAGAGAAGAGAGTAGTTTTTGTAAAGGTGATGTAGTACGGACTTGACCAAGACGGTTAGCTCCGCAAGGATGAAATATTGTTTGTTCCTAATATCGATGGGTTGATGGATGAGGTGCCATGAGAATTCTCTCATTCGAGGTTGACTATATATCCCAACGACAATAAAATTCACCGTGATAGGAGATAGACTTTTAACTGGGAAGGGATGAAGAAGGACATCGACACTCATTTCTAGATGAAGGAATTGTCAGCTAATAAGTGCTGAATAGAAGAGGCCAAGTGGTTACTACAACCGCTTTAGATTACTATGTGGAAGTGGGAAAAGGTATTGATGGATTTCATTGATGGAATGCCAAGGACTAGAAGAGAATATGATAAAATTTGAGTCACAGTCGATAGATTGACGAAAATTGCTAGATTTATATTCGTTAAGTTCGGTAGAATGGCATCCAAATTAGTCAAGTTATATGTGGAATGGATGGTGTTATTCCACGGTGTGCCAAGAGCATTATAGTGGCCAAAACCCATTGTTTACTTTTAGGTTTTGGGTATACTTACAAATGGCAATTGAAAATTTAGCACCAAATTGACTTGATAATATCGAGACCTATCCAAGAACTTCAAGACCTTATAGGCTTATTCTTATCAATAGATGTGATACGAAACAGGTTAGGAGGATGATAGTGGAGTAGTCAAGGTTCAGTAGGATGAAAGCGAAGGCGATTGCATATGGAAGACCCAGAAGAGCATGAGGACCACTTGTCCAAAGCTCTTTACTTGGTGAGATTCAATTTTTTTTCCGGCTTTCATATTGGGTATCATGTTTGATGCTTTGTTAGATAGTTTAATATACTACATGCCAGGATAGGCATGGACGTTACTTTAGATGTTTGATCTTATATACGCCCATTTAATGTTTGATTGTCAGCATTTGATGTGATAGCTTATGCTTATATGGTTGTTAGGTATGCAGGATAGCTATGTTTTGACATAGCATAAATGTTTTGAGACGGTTGCTGTATATGATTAAGTGTGCTCATTTACATAATGATGTTACATTTGTGTTTAATCATCTTTGTTGAGTACTTGATCAAGTACTTGGAGGAAAGTGTTGGCTATTTGGATTCTTACTCGCTTTTATTCGCACCTAAATGGTATGCTCTTGGTATAAAAGAGGTATGTAACATCTATAGTGCAGATTTGGGTATATATGCTTGGTTGTCCTCGAAAATGAGATGAGTTAGATATGAAATGCCTTAGATATGAGATGCATATGTATCTATGTTGTATTGCGATTTTTCCTGGATCTAGCTATCCAAAGGAGGTGATGTCGAAATTTTTTATGACATAAGCAAAAGTTGAAATAAAAGTCAATGTATAGGAAATTAGACATTGCCAATAGTTTAAAAAGTCAGTAATGTATGACATTTAGTTGACCTGCCATTCAATTAGTAAGTTGGCGCTTTTGTTTTCTATTGTCCATTTTTTTGGAAATAAGTGTGAACTTAGATGTTTGGTTTAGCCATATTGATTTAGAATTTGATAGTGATTGTACTTAAAGATGAGGATGATGGCTCCAAGCTGATTCCTAGTCTATTCCCTTTGTTGCGATTGCTTTTAATGATTGTTGTCGTGAGTTGATACATGACGATTATTCTTGTGTTATTGCTTACATAAGGATTGTTCTTAAGATTTCGATTATGAAATTATTTTAAGGAGCGGAGAATGTAACGACCCATATTTTTAATGACAGTTGTTTTATTAATTGATTTAAATATTGAATAGTTAATATTAACGGTCCAAAAATATGATTTTTCACACACGGTCGATTCAGGACTCAAGACCACTTCAGTTGAATTCAGATCGTTGTTGTGAATAAAATTATCACTATATTTAGAGATTGGACAATTCGAATGCCAAAATTATCTCAAAATGCACAAAATTATCATCCCAAAGTGCTATCTTAGTTAATGATGAAATTTATACCATTAGGATAGGAAAAATGAGGCGATCTTTGCGGATGAGTTTAATTGTGATTGGACACACCGTATGGTCGTACGAGCTCGAAACATACAATAGCTTATTTGAAAAATCAAATAAATAATTATATAACATTATTCAAATTATCACCCAAACCCTCTCTCATTTAACCATTACCGTTCCATTTCCTAGATCAGAAAAGAATGGCAGCCAATCCCCCATTATCATTCAAAAAAATAAAATCAAGAGATTCGCTCCACTAAAAATCACGAAACCAACTCTGTTGAGCTCGTATTGACGAAAGCTTCTCCTGTATATGTAGATTGAAGAGTGCAGCACGGATTGGGAAGATCGACCAAGTGTGGATGTGGACTAGGGTTTGACATTGGAGAGGCTAGGGAAACGATAGGCCAAACAAAAAGCATTATTATTTTTCTCTTGTTGACATGCACCTTTCCATCAAATATCGTTGCGACATGATGTAGGGGGAGGCATGGTTGTCAGGTCGTGACTTTCTATAGGTGGTCGAGCTCAACAACGATGCAATGGTTAGTGAGAGTTCAAGAAGAGAAGTGCGGTGGTGCAGAGGGTGTTCAATTTCATGGAGTGTAGCTCTGTATCACAAAGAAGATGCACGACATGGTGTTGGTGTCTCTATGCATGTATAGGGGAGATATATTAACGATTAATAAAGGTGATTAATTATTATTTAAGTTAATTAACTATTTACCTAATCCAAAATAATGTTTAATCCATATCTTTTGCATACAAGGTCCATTTTGGATGCGATTTCTTGCGTTGCACTCATGATGGAGAGCTCTACAACTTAATGATGGTTTGATTAGCTTTTATTGAGGTAAGTGATATTATCTCTCACCATAGTATGATTGTTAGTATAATATTAAAAGGACGTTTTGAAACGATTTCTAAATTTAAACATGATTTCTAATATATTTAAACCTACAACTTATTTTATAAAAGAATTTAAAAGAGTTTTAAAACGGTTTTAGATTAAATATTACATTTTTCTGGCGCACTATTTGACGACATTGATAGATTTAGGTTATTTTTGTATAAATCCTGCGTTGGTTGCTTAGATGTATTTTATACGTGTTTATCTATGTTTATGTTGGTTTTTTAGACATTTTTATGCTTGTTGGTTGCATGTATACGTGTTTACTTAGTTTGGTTTAAAAGATAAATCGTAGGTGATATAGTATTATAAAATATTCCATAGGATAAATTTGCGTGCATAGAGTATCGTGCATACCGATTGGTTTGAAGATGGAAATGTGCTTTGGATTTTAGGATAGATGCCGGATGTTTTTTTACATAACAATTTTTGGTTAAATACACGATCAAAGTGGTCGTTGGCGATTACTTTGGAGTGGTCGATATCTACCACAATTGATGATGACCGATTTAGCCAATGTTGACGTGATGATGGAGAGGATTTGGGGAGTACGATGCGATGGCTCATTCAAATGATGTTCGATTTTTATATTATGGCTCTTTGACGGGGTGTCTTGGCACTGAAGCAAAGATGTGACGCTTTGGCACGATGACTTTAGGATTCGACGATGTTGATTCTATGATGGAAGTGCATCCAGTTCAAACTAATAAACTAGTAAACTAAATAGAATTTGAATACATCAAAAAAATCATAATTTGAGAAAAGCATGAATCAACTGATAAACAATTCATAAACTAGAATATTCTATACAATAGATAAAACAGCGCATCCAATTCAAAATTTTCATGTTAAATCAATTCTTGCATAATAAATTCAATCTAGCATAATCCAATCTAGCACAATCGGTAATTAGGACTGTTTAAACCACAGATTCAAACAAGTATCATGTAGTAAAAGTAAATCTAGAGATACATAGTTTCTAAACATGCCAAAGTTTAAAAAAAAAAGGTTGTACAGATTCGAAAATAAAAGTAAGTCCATAAATTATACCCAGGCGAGCAAAAATTTCCTGTTGTGGTTGGGATTAGGATTTCCAAGCAAGCATGTCAAATGAGCTTTCCAAGCAATGTGGCGATATCAATTTGGCATGGCAATGTTGCGACTCGGGATAGGAACGGTGACGTTGGGATTAGTGAACGAGATTGCGGATATGATGATTCTTGATAGGTGCGACGATCTTAAGATAGCCATTCATGGCAAGAGCAGGCAACGATGTTGAGATAGGCGAAGGCAGTTGGTGGAGATGTTGACTAAAAGAAAATTGAGGATGGATAATGTGAAAGTGGTCGAAGATCTTTTGGGAATAATGAAAACCGAAAATGGCTTGTGTTTTGGATTTCAGAAATAGAAATGGGGCAGTGTAACGATCGCGGATTTTCGTTCTTCGATAATCCGACATCGACACTCACTTTATCGACTGCCGAGAAATCGAAGGCCGAAAACCGAGAAGTTATGGGTTTTAAAAAGAATTTTAGAAGAGAAAAAGAAAGAAGATAGAGAAGAGATAAGAAATAGAGAGGAAAGAAGATAGAAGAATTTTTAGAAAACAGAGAATTTGAAAAATAGAAGATAGAAGAATTTTAAAATAGAAGAAAAAGAGAATAGAGGAAAAAGAAAAAAACAGAAGAAAATAGGACGGGACAGAAAGGAAAAGAGAATAGAGGAAAAAGAAAACAACAGACAACAACAGAATCTCACAATTTCGCAGCGGAACGACATATAATAATAAATGAATAATCTTTAAACAAAGAACTATATCAGTTATTACATTACATTTCATTTCATTACATCATATCATCAGAGTGTACAACATCATACAACAACCAACAGTGCAGCGGAAAAAGAAATACTATATAAACTAGTAATACGCCATGCCATCCAGCTTGCCTCCAGCAACTCCTGAATATCCAGAATATCCTGATAAACCTAACTCTTGACTGCCCGTGTGGAAAATTGGTGGGCACCCAGAGTTTAGGAAGGAAAACAATAAACTCCGAGTCAGTCATGTGACTGGTGTGAGAACTCAAAACAGTTTATTTAACTTTAAAAATCAAAAAGAGGAATATTTTTAAATTCAATTCGCAATGCTTTTAAAAATGAGACTACCATAAGACCTCCTGCCACACACACAATGCAAACGCAGACTTGGAGAAGATTTCTTCTTATGATAGTCAAACATGCTTGATACGCATTTAAAAAGAGCATTTGATATTATTACTAGTGCATAGTGTAGAACAAATCCTTTCGAAAGTAGAATATAAATCTTAGCCAGCATAGGTACCATTATATTATGCCTACTAATAGCTACCATATTAAATGGCAGGTTCTACAACTAATACCGTACAAGTCACGTATTGTTTCTTTGGATTTCCAACAAATGGTCAGGCCAAGGAACTTCCCATTGCCACTGAGAATGCCTCTGGAAAGACATCCCCGAGAACCAAACCGGAACTCTGCCAACACAAGGCCGGGTTACCCCTAACTGGGTAACTACTGACACGAGCACGCCATTCCCCGGTCCTTTAGGACCTTTTCAACCGAGCGCTCGATATCCAACATCACACCATAATAAATAGAGTGTTTTCAACATGAGTAAGTATCTGGGCTCCATACCATGATACCACCCCTTTCCAGAAGGAAATGCACATACCCTAAGGGGAGCTACAGCAACCCCTAATAACCTTGCCGCATCTTTCCTGTTTTGACCATTTCCGGGATGTGAGGCTCGACGAAGTCACGTCCACAAAAACATACTTTATACAAAAGCCATGCTTTGGGTCAACAAATGATCAACACAATGATCACTAAGATAGACGATCAAATAAATGATCCTATCACAAATAATCAACACAATGATCATTTCAGCATCACTCAGCATGTCACATTACCAAAATGGGATATATCGCTGTTAACTTCAACTATATAACCTTTGAGCTCGTACGTCTCAAAGAAGGGTGTTAAGCAAAGAATAAATTCTCCGCCACCAACAGAAATATATTTGAAAGAAATCGGCTTTATATCTCAAATTGTAATGTCAGGCATACAATCCATACAAGTTTGTTCCGGGATCGAACAAAACCGAAGGCACTTACAAAGAAGTCCTTGCAATCCGGATATTTACAATCCTGATCGGATTTCCCATCACTTATGGAATCTCTATACCAGGTGCGACCCAGTGCAGAGACAATCGATAGGTCATCCTATCGCTCTCGCAAATACCGGTCTTCAACACCGATCTTCAAATGCAATTCACGACGTATCACATATTCGGAATGGGTTATACGACCCCATGGTCCTTTCCCGGTTAACCCGAATAGTGAGCGCTTATTCAAAAATAAGTGTGCATTCAAATTCAATCAATTCACATCAAATACCCAATCAAAGGGAAATATTGATAGTCGGCTATTGGACTATCAATGGATATGCATACATCACCAGATTCCAAATAATTTTTCAAATTATTTATTTTCCAAAATATCTTTACAAGATATAAAATTCCAACACTTCAAAAATAAATCAATATTTATTTTCAAACAAATTTCACTTTCACATATAAATTCCATAATGAATTTATACTTCAAAATATCCATGCATATATGATTTCAACTATTCATTTCAATTTATCTTCAAAAAGATAAATTCAAATTTTTCACTTCATATTGGAAAACATTCCCATACTTATTAAATAAGTAATTCACAATCTTTTATTTTCAACACTTAGAAAATATTCAATATACTTAAACCGAATTAAGTATATATTTCTTTCTTTAAGGAAATCATTCACTTAACATATTTATTTGGGCCAAAACGAATGTTGCGTAAAACATCGTTACGACAACCCAAAATCACTAGTATAGGGATTCGAAGTTAAAATAGATATATAAATCCCAATACTATACAAAACATTTCCTTTCGGAAATCATTTACTATAACAACAGTGTTATAGTACATCATCTCCTTTCATTTCTCGAAACATCTATTTCAACAATAAATGTTGAAATCTATGGTTTCGAATCTCAACATGTTTAAAAACATCGTTAGATTGTTTTAATTCTATTTAAAACATCACATTCAAAACAATTCCTTTAACGTGTTATTCACTATTCAAAAATGTGAATAAACTTCGTTAACAAATCTCATCCTTTTATTCATTTTAATTCAAAGGATTATTCACTATTAAAAAATGTGAATATAACTCCATTTCTAAGTTATAACAATTAACTTGTCAAAATAAGTCATTTGCGAATTTATAAAACAACGTTTATAAATTCCTTTTTTATTTATTTATAAAAACTTCCTTTTTTATAAATCCTTTTATTTACCTATTCAGTTTATAATTCAATTATAGACTAAAAGTTCATATTATAAGTTAACTACTTATAAATCGATTATTTTACAAAATCGTTCTTTTTAAAGACTTTTCAATTTATAAACCTTATAACTTATAAGATTTATTTATTTAATCAATCTATCCTTCAAATAATTTCACCAAATTTATAAATCTTACTATTTATAGATTTCATTTATAACTTCACAGTTTATAACTCTATAAATTTCATTCATTTATGAAATTCATTTTCACTACATTCAAACACTTATAAAACTTGTTTTATAATGTCAATTTTTCAATTTATAAATATCCATTTATAAATCTCTTAATATAAATCAGTTTATATTATTATTCTAAAACGTCTTTAAATTCCTTTATAATTTCCTCATTTCGATTTATAAAATAATCAAATTTTATAAATCCTATATTTAAACTTTTATCATACATTCAAAAATCCAATCTAAATTATTTTATAAAATCATTAGTTCATATTTCTCAAAAATCGACTTTTAATCGTATTTCTAAAAATCAGCTTTTTAACTATATTTCACAAAAACCATAATTTTTATAACTTTAAAAATTATAACGTTTATTTATTTACAATGGATCAATTCCAAAAATATAGTATATTCTCAAAAATCACTTTTAAAATCATTTTAAAATCCCAAAAGCTGGGTCCAATGATGCTACACATCAAATAGTCAATCACGACAACAACGATATCATATATCGATATGATAATCAATCAAATATCAAAATATCTGAAATTAAATAAATACTGTTGAGGAATCCAGTTGGATCCCTCCAACCTGTTTCCTGCATCCAAAAACATTAGCACAATACCAATTTCGCTCCAGTACGAAATTATCGCGGTACATGTTTTTAATAAATATTATCCGCTTAATAACGGCGTAATAGGGTCTCATCCGCTAAACAAAAAATGCGGGAAATCAACAACTGCAATATATACATATGCCAATATATATATATTGATATTATATATATAATACCAATTTCACTGTTTATGAAATATTCGCGGTATATGTTTTTACTAAATAACATCCGCTTACTAACGGCGCATAATGTCTATTTTAACAATCAATGATTAACAGTCATCATTCAAACATGCATTCAAATATTTTAAATCTAACTATTTAAAATAAAATCGAAACTGATTCGATTGAGTGAGAAGTTCTCACCTTGGTTTTAAATTCCGTTTTAGCTTTTTATTTCGAATAAAATTAAACGCGCGTTTAATTTTACCCGAAATTCTCACTAACTCCAAACGACTCCAAACCAACTCCATCGCGTAGTGCTCGTCCATACGATTCCAACGCAACTGAGTTTGCATTTTTTCGACCTCGTATGAAAAAGTTATGTATTTTACAAGTTTGAACGTATTTAAATCAACTAATTACAACATAACTTTAAAAATTTAAACCTTAGCCAATCTAAGCCATAGGATCCTACATCCCCACATCTCCACCGTCCCCTACCTTCATCTCCATCACGTTTAATCTACAGAAAATAGGCCGACACTTGAACCCATACACATAGCAACTAGGGTTTGAATTTGCTCTCTCCACACTCGACGATATCACGATCAGGAATCTCCATTGCGTAGCTCCTCTCTCCACCTAGGTTCGGCCCCATCCCCAGCAAGCTCGGCCTCCCTAGTTGCGTGGAAATGCGTGCGAAACCTGATGAGAACGCCCCCCCTTAGCTCCCTCTCCGTTGCTCCGTTTCCGATCACAACCGTTGAAACTCTAGCTCTCATCGCCCTCTACGTCTTTCATGTTGAAACCTTAGCCTAATTGTCGACGGATTGGAAGAAATCGAGGAGGGAATGAGATTGAATTCTGGCCATCCACTTATTAGGGCCGGCTACATTAGTTTAGGGTTTTAATTTCTTTTTTTTTTTTTTTTTTTTCTAAATGAAGGGTAGAGGCTTATTTATAAGGAACGAGCAAGCGTAAACACTATTCATCCCGGGAATTCCGAACTCCGATTTAGATGCCGTAACCAGCGTACCTAGGGTTTATCCCGCGTTCCGGACACAATGGAACAGGTTTCGGAAGCTAATTCGGAAGTATGTGCGAGTTATGGCTGAAAACGTTCAATTTAAATTAAACCGATTTAAACCGATTTCTAGGCGTTTTAATTTGTACCGGACAAACGGTAAATCCAAACGACTTGAAATTTGAAACCTTACAATAATATCACATTACGGATCCGATGAAACTGGTTTCGTCGAATTCCGAGACTTTTTGAAAAATGGCTATTTTGACTCGCCAAATTTAAATTAAAAATAATTCGATGCGTTTCGAGCTGCCACGATCAAACGATAACTCCGATTGACACGAAAATTGAAATCCGGTAATAACTAACTAATACGGATCCAATGAAACTGGTTTCGTTCAATTCTGAGACTGTTCAAAAATTGGCTATTTTACAGTCGATTATTAAATATTAAAATATTCAATTTTCACAGATTTACTTTTAATTCGATTTTAAAAGTTCTAAAATATTTCTATAACTCCAGTATGATTAAATAAAATTTTCCAAATTATTTTAAATCATTTTTAACTCAATTTTTTAATTATTTCCATAATTTAACGTATTAAATTATCGATTTAATAATCCAATTAAATCCAAAAATTCAAATAAAAATTTATTTGACTTATAAATTCACTTATAAATATTTAAAATTAATTAAATATTCAAATTTTTAATTTCTGAAAATTCTGGGTCGTTACAATCTTTCCCCCTTAAAAGAATTTCGTCCTCGAAATTACGAGTAAGAAAGGTTACAGAATTTATTAACTTTCCAAAATTCATAATTAAATTCCTTACAAATCTTTACTAAGTTTTCCAATCATACTTAGTTATCATTTCAAAAACAAACTATATCATTTAACTTTAAATTTTAAAACAAAGTTTAAAGTTTTCAAAATTTTCCAATTTTTCTCAAAATTTTTCTAACGCCTTAAATTTTCGGAAAAATTCGCCATAGTCTCCTTTGCGCGGCTCGATCCGAAAAAAAAAATGACAGTATATATATCACAAATATACATCTCATCAAGTAATGAGGCATCCCGAAGGGAAAAAAGTATAAAAGTGCGATATTTAATCCGAGATATGTACCTTATATTTATTAGCAAGCATATACGGCTAATATAGCGCAAAAGCGAACTCCAAATGCGAAGCAAACTCGATCCGCACCTACTAAACTCAACAAACAACATGAGAATCATGCATATAGACAATAATATCAATATACAACATATATCTCCATGTACAACATATATTCAACCATCATCCAATTATCATTCGACAAATTCATAACCAATATATTCATTCATATTCTCATTTATATTCAATGAATTGGTTTTTCACTTTAAATCATATTTGATTCATTAACATTGGATTTTGTAAACATTCCTTCTCAATTCAATTAGTTATCATTTAGTTAACATTCACTAATTAAATCCAATTCACATTCAATTCTATTCAAATTTATTTACTTCTAATTTGAATTTAATTACATTAGCTTTCAATTTCATTAATACTTAATGAATTATATACAATCATATAACAATCATATAACAACCAATTTATATCAATTACAACCAAATTTCTTTGCTTATATTCATTCTCATTCAATTTATTCAACTTCTAATAACATTAGATTTTAAATGAATTAACACTTATATTCATTATTCCATATCAACTTAATTTACATTTAATTGATTAACATTCAATTCTAATTTTATTCAATTCAATTGGTAATTCATTTAACCATCTTAAGTTGAATTCCATTTACATAACTTAAGTTCACACTTCTTTTAATCCACTTGATTATTTACTTCGATACCAATATCAATTCCATTCAATATCACTTAAGTTATACTTCATTTAAACATCACTTAGTTTTACATAACTTAAATTCCCACTTGTAAATAAATTCAGATTCCAATTCTAAAGTAAATTTTCATTTAACTTTAAATTCATTTTTATTTACAACTCATATTCATATAATTTCACTTTTATATATATAAGTTTATTCACAATTGTAAATTACTTTAATTATAATTCAATTCTTATAATTCATTTGCTTATACAATTACTCTTTAATTTAGATTATTCAAACAACTAAACAATCAACTTACATACACTTTAATAATTCTGAAAAATTATTTCTTTATATATAAAATATAATCAAGGTAAAATTATTTCATTTACCCAATTTAAAATCAATATTATGTCGATTTATCTTGTTTAAGAGTTTAGAAACCCCTATCTACGATAGTTAGCTAGACTAGATCGATCGAAATCTATAAACAATCAACCGATAAGTCAACACAATACAAAACAATTTTATTCACTAACAAATACGCTCTCATAGCTATTATTACACTCAAACTCATTCTAGAGTACTGCTGACTCTATCTCTAACGAGTAATACCCATCAGAACCATGGTTGTCGCTTAACCATCAGAGCTCTGATACCAAATGTAACGATCGCGGATTTTCGTTCTTCGATAATCCGACATCGACACTCACTTTATCGACTGCCGAGAAATCGAAGGCCGAAAACCGAGAAGTTATGGGTTTTAAAAAGAATTTTAGAAGAGAAAAAGAAAGAAGATAGAGAAGAGATAAGAAATAGAGAGGAAAGAAGATAGAAGAATTTTTAGAAAACAGAGAATTTGAAAAATAGAAGATAGAAGAATTTTAAAATAGAAGAAAAAGAGAATAGAGGAAAAAGAAAAAAACAGAAGAAAATAGGACGGGACAGAAAGGAAAAGAGAATAGAGGAAAAAGAAAACAACAGACAACAACAGAATCTCACAATTTCGCAGCGGAACGACATATAATAATAAATGAATAATCTTTAAACAAAGAACTATATCAGTTATTACATTACATTTCATTTCATTACATCATATCATCAGAGTGTACAACATCATACAACAACCAACAGTGCAGCGGAAAAAGAAATACTATATAAACTAGTAATACGCCATGCCATCCAGCTTGCCTCCAGCAACTCCTGAATATCCAGAATATCCTGATAAACCTAACTCTTGACTGCCCGTGTGGAAAATTGGTGGGCACCCAGAGTTTAGGAAGGAAAACAATAAACTCCGAGTCAGTCATGTGACTGGTGTGAGAACTCAAAACAGTTTATTTAACTTTAAAAATCAAAAAGAGGAATATTTTTAAATTCAATTCGCAATGCTTTTAAAAATGAGACTACCATAAGACCTCCTGCCACACACACAATGCAAACGCAGACTTGGAGAAGATTTCTTCTTATGATAGTCAAACATGCTTGATACGCATTTAAAAAGAGCATTTGATATTATTACTAGTGCATAGTGTAGAACAAATCCTTTCGAAAGTAGAATATAAATCTTAGCCAGCATAGGTACCATTATATTATGCCTACTAATAGCTACCATATTAAATGGCAGGTTCTACAACTAATACCGTACAAGTCACGTATTGTTTCTTTGGATTTCCAACAAATGGTCAGGCCAAGGAACTTCCCATTGCCACTGAGAATGCCTCTGGAAAGACATCCCCGAGAACCAAACCGGAACTCTGCCAACACAAGGCCGGGTTACCCCTAACTGGGTAACTACTGACACGAGCACGCCATTCCCCGGTCCTTTAGGACCTTTTCAACCGAGCGCTCGATATCCAACATCACACCATAATAAATAGAGTGTTTTCAACATGAGTAAGTATCTGGGCTCCATACCATGATACCACCCCTTTCCAGAAGGAAATGCACATACCCTAAGGGGAGCTACAGCAACCCCTAATAACCTTGCCGCATCTTTCCTGTTTTGACCATTTCCGGGATGTGAGGCTCGACGAAGTCACGTCCACAAAAACATACTTTATACAAAAGCCATGCTTTGGGTCAACAAATGATCAACACAATGATCACTAAGATAGACGATCAAATAAATGATCCTATCACAAATAATCAACACAATGATCATTTCAGCATCACTCAGCATGTCACATTACCAAAATGGGATATATCGCTGATAACTTCAACTATATAACCTTTGAGCTCGTACGTCTCAAAGAAGGGTGTTAAGCAAAGAATAAATTCTCCGCCACCAACAGAAATATATTTGAAAGAAATCGGCTTTATATCTCAAATTGTAATGTCAGGCATACAATCCATACAAGTTTGTTCCGGGATCGAACAAAACCGAAGGCACTTACAAAGAAGTCCTTGCAATCCGGATATTTACAATCCTGATCGGATTTCCCATCACTTATGGAATCTCTATACCAGGTGCGACCCAGTGCAGAGACAATCGATAGGTCATCCTATCGCTCTCGCAAATACCGGTCTTCAACACCGATCTTCAAATGCAATTCACGACGTATCACATATTCGGAATGGGTTATACGACCCCACGGTCCTTTCCCGGTTAACCCGAATAGTGAGCGCTTATTCAAAAATAAGTGTGCATTCAAATTCAATCAATTCACATCAAATACCCAATCAAAGGGAAATATTGATAGTCGGCTATTGGACTATCAATGGATATGCATACATCACCAGATTCCAAATAATTTTTCAAATTATTTATTTTCCAAAATATCTTTACAAGATATAAAATTCCAACACTTCAAAAATAAATCAATATTTATTTTCAAACAAATTTCACTTTCACATATAAATTCCATAATGAATTTATACTTCAAAATATCCATGCATATATGATTTCAACTATTCATTTCAATTTATCTTCAAAAAGATAAATTCAAATTTTTCACTTCATATTGGAAAACATTCCCATACTTATTAAATAAGTAATTCACAATCTTTTATTTTCAACACTTAGAAAATATTCAATATACTTAAACCGAATTAAGTATATATTTCTTTCTTTAAGGAAATCATTCACTTAACATATTTATTTGGGCCAAAACGAATGTTGCGTAAAACATCGTTACGACAACCCAAAATCACTAGTATAGGGATTCGAAGTTAAAATAGATATATAAATCCCAATACTATACAAAACATTTCCTTTCGGAAATCATTTACTATAACAACAGTGTTATAGTACATCATCTCCTTTCATTTCTCGAAACATCTATTTCAACAATAAATGTTGAAATCTATGGTTTCGAATCTCAACATGTTTAAAAACATCGTTAGATTGTTTTAATTCTATTTAAAACATCACATTCAAAACAATTCCTTTAACGTGTTATTCACTATTCAAAAATGTGAATAAACTTCGTTAACAAATCTCATCCTTTTATTCATTTTAATTCAAAGGATTATTCACTATTAAAAAATGTGAATATAACTCCATTTCTAAGTTATAACAATTAACTTGTCAAAATAAGTCATTTGCGAATTTATAAAACAACGTTTATAAATTCCTTTTTTATTTATTTATAAAAACTTCCTTTTTATAAATCCTTTTATTTACCTATTCAGTTTATAATTCAATTATAAACTAAAAGTTCATATTATAAGTTAACTACTTATAAATCGATTATTTTACAAAATCGTTCTTTTTAAAGACTTTTCAATTTATAAACCTTATAACTTATAAGATTTATTTATTTAATCAATCTATCCTTCAAATAATTTCACCAAATTTATAAATCTTACTATTTATAGATTTCATTTATAACTTCACAGTTTATAACTCTATAAATTTCATTCATTTATGAAATTCATTTTCACTACATTCAAACACTTATAAAACTTGTTTTATAATGTCAATTTTTCAATTTATAAATATCCATTTATAAATCTCTTAATATAAATCAGTTTATATTATTATTCTAAAACGTCTTTAAATTCCTTTATAATTTCCTCATTTCGATTTATAAAATAATCAAATTTTATAAATCCTATATTTAAACTTTTATCATACATTCAAAAATCCAATCTAAATTATTTTATAAAATCATTAGTTCATATTTCTCAAAAATCGACTTTTAATCGTATTTCTAAAAATCAGCTTTTTAACTATATTTCACAAAAACCATAATTTTTATAACTTTAAAAATTATAACGTTTATTTATTTACAATGGATCAATTCCAAAAATATAGTATATTCTCAAAAATCACTTTTAAAATCATTTTAAAATCCCAAAAGCTGGGTCCAATGATGCTACACATCAAATAGTCAATCACGACAACAACGATATCATATATCGATATGATAATCAATCAAATATCAAAATATCTGAAATTAAATAAATACTGTTGAGGAATCCAGTTGGATCCCTCCAACCTGTTTCCTGCATCCAAAAACATTAGCACAATACCAATTTCGCTCCAGTACGAAATTATCGCGGTACATGTTTTTAATAAATATTATCCGCTTAATAACGGCGTAATAGGGTCTCATCCGCTAAACAAAAAATGCGGAAAATCAACAACTGCAATATATACATATGCCAATATATATATATTGATATTATATATATAATACCAATTTCACTGTTTATGAAATATTCGCGGTATATGTTTTTACTAAATAACATCCGCTTACTAACGGCGCATAATGTCTATTTTAACAATCAATGATTAACAGTCATCATTCAAACATGCATTCAAATATTTTAAATCTAACTATTTAAAATAAAATCGAAACTGATTCGATTGAGTGAGAAGTTCTCACCTTGGTTTTAAATTCCGTTTTAGCTTTTTATTTCGAATAAAATTAAACGCGCGTTTAATTTTACCCGAAATTCTCACTAACTCCAAACGACTCCAAACCAACTCCATCGCGTAGTGCTCGTCCATACGATTCCAACGCAACTGAGTTTGCATTTTTTCGACCTCGTATGAAAAAGTTATGTATTTTACAAGTTTGAACGTATTTAAATCAACTAATTACAACATAACTTTAAAAATTTAAACCTTAGCCAATCTAAGCCATAGGATCCTACATCCCCACATCTCCACCGTCCCCTACCTTCATCTCCATCACGTTTAATCTACAGAAAATAGGCCGACACTTGAACCCATACACATAGCAACTAGGGTTTGAATTTGCTCTCTCCACACTCGACGATATCACGATCAGGAATCTCCATTGCGTAGCTCCTCTCTCCACCTAGGTTCGGCCCCATCCCCAGCAAGCTCGGCCTCCCTAGTTGCGTGGAAATGCGTGCGAAACCTGATGAGAACGCCCCCCCTTAGCTCCCTCTCCGTTGCTCCGTTTCCGATCACAACCGTTGAAACTCTAGCTCTCATCGCCCTCTACGTCTTTCATGTTGAAACCTTAGCCTAATTGTCGACGGATTGGAAGAAATCGAGGAGGGAATGAGATTGAATTCTGGCCATCCACTTATTAGGGCCGGCTACATTAGTTTAGGGTTTTAATTTCTTTTTTTTTATTTATTTTCTAAATGAAGGGTAGAGGCTTATTTATAAGGAACGAGCAAGCGTAAACACTATTCATCCCGGGAATTCCGAACTCCGATTTAGATGCCGTAACCAGCGTACCTAGGGTTTATCCCGCGTTCCGGACACAATGGAACAGGTTTCGGAAGCTAATTCGGAAGTATGTGCGAGTTATGGCTGAAAACGTTCAATTTAAATTAAACCGATTTAAACCGATTTCTAGGCGTTTTAATTTGTACCGGACAAACGGTAAATCCAAACGACTTGAAATTTGAAACCTTACAATAATATCACATTACGGATCCGATGAAACTGGTTTCGTCGAATTCCGAGACTTTTTGAAAAATGGCTATTTTGACTCGCCAAATTTAAATTAAAAATAATTCGATGCGTTTCGAGCTGCCACGATCAAACGATAACTCCGATTGACACGAAAATTGAAATCCGGTAATAACTAACTAATACGGATCCAATGAAACTGGTTTCGTTCAATTCTGAGACTGTTCAAAAATTGGCTATTTTACAGTCGATTATTAAATATTAAAATATTCAATTTTCATAGATTTACTTTTAATTCGATTTTAAAAGTTCTAAAATATTTCTATAACTCCAGTATGATTAAATAAAATTTTCCAAATTATTTTAAATCATTTTTAACTCAATTTTTTAATTATTTCCATAATTTAACGTATTAAATTATCGATTTAATAATCCAATTAAATCCAAAAATTCAAATAAAAATTTATTTGACTTATAAATTCACTTATAAATATTTAAAATTAATTAAATATTCAAATTTTTAATTTCTGAAAATTCTGGGTCGTTACAGGCAGTGTATTGATATGGATGATAATAACCCATTAGGTAGATCCAACGATTAGCATGAGTTTAGAGAAATTATGTAGAAATTTAAGCTTAATAGCTAATTAACAACAACACACACATATATATGTATATAAAACAATGAGTCAAATATTTTTCGGATAAGGATAACCATATTTGTATTCGAAAAGCTTTTCGGATATTTTGATATCCATGTCTCTTTTCGGACAATGTATATATTTCATATTTTCGAATATAAATGTGGACGAATCTGATTTTTCGGGTATCCATTGATATGCTTAATATTTTCTTGCCAAATCATGTACATGTAATCAGAAGAACGTATCATAAATTTATGTTAATATTGGATACAAATGTAATTATTCAAAAAAAGCGTTGGAACTTGTAATCCGAAATTAAAATGAAATTTATAAAAATATTTGAAACGGAATTGAAAATTGAATTTTGAACCTTAGTACGCACGTGCACACTATAATGTTACATTGATAAAGTTGATGAAATTATTGTACGATGGACAGTCATCTCCTTATAATGTATTATGGTCCTCAGATCCTTTTTAGCATAACTTTCATCACATTTAAGTTGTTTTCTTTCTTTCTCTCTATCTCTCTATTGAAGAAAAAGAATAACATCGACATGGAAATGAGTGGTGATACTTATAGAGTCTGAGAAAAAAGTCTCAAATTGATAGAGAAATATCAACAGTTCATGATGATATGAAACAAAAGCTTATGGGTGGAGATTTTGACGATTTAATGGCTCAAACAAGAAGAGACATGCAATTCAATAGAAGCTTTTGACGATGGACCATATTTGCATTAAGTGCAAAAAAAATAGTTGTGGTGAGGCTAACACATGTTCAGGCAAATTATTTGTGCTTGCATGAAAATTGGCCATAGTTTATCAATAATGCTTACACCAAAGAGAACAACTTTTTACTCGACAACAAAGATTAGATAATTTATAATGATTATAAACATCTAGAGCTGCTTGTATGAAGGTAGTGGCTTGCGCAGTTGCCTTGGAAGAGCTTCTTATATAAGGATCTATTCCCATATCAAATGTTGATTTTCTACCCTAATTGGCCAAGTCAAATAAAGTAGGAAACAAATCCAAATTAAGCGAGGTTATATTACGTATCGAACAGTTATTGGTGTAGATCATCGTGGATCCACCTCGGATCGTTTAAGACGTTTTCATATGAATTCATATGTGTCATTTGCTCATGTCTTTGATCAGTGGACATATGTAGATTATAAACGAAATCAAGTTCTTACACTACTAGAACAACAGTATACAGCGATGGGGGAATTTCGACGGCCGTCGATGATAGCTTCTGATGGCTAGCCATTTTGTTGGCTAAATTGTAATTAAAATAACTTTGCCGTTGATAGCCGTCCAAAACCAATACAATATTTGCCATCAGCGGCCATCGGTAGCGATCAGAAACAAACATAATTTCTGCAGCTCTAGGCCAAGATCTGCTTTTACTTCCTTCCTTTCCCCTAAATCACCGAAATTCCCCCTCCTTCATCTCTTCCCCGCGTAAGCCAACACCCATAGCCATCTGGAGCATTTTCAACATCATCAATCATCACTCTCTACATCTCTTGGATCTCCATTCATCTTTAAATCAGGTTGTTTTCTTTAACCTAATTGATTTTGATTTGGTAATTTAGGGTTTATTTGATAAACTAGTTGTTTATAGTATGTGATTGATTGTTTAGTTGCATTAACTAGCTAGTAATTTGATTAGTTTATGTAAATAAACCCTAAACCCTAATTAGTAATTTCCTAAATCCTAAACACTAATTAATAATTTGATTAGTGTGTATTCGCATTTAAGCTAGCATTTGGTTAGTTAAGCTTGATGTGAATGATTTTGTGTATGGTTTGTAAAATTCCAACAAAAAAATTAAAATACATTAATCGTAGTTAAATCATTAATTGTTTATATAAAAAATGAATAATATATATATATATATATTCGAGATAGTAAAAATCATATAATATAGTATATATTTAATAAAACAGTAAAATGTAGATAAACTATTGTACAAATGTTAATATATGTTTTATAATTAACTAATCGTGCGTAATGTTGATATTTAATGCTAATATTGATAATCTATGAACGAAGTAGATGCGCATAATGTGACTTATTTTTTGATAAATGCCTTAGAAAGGTTTTGGCCCTGTTTGACAAGTATTGTATATGATCGTCATATGGATATTCGTTTTTATTACAAAACAGACATGCATATTCATCTGTTACAATATTTATCGGATTTGTACGTATATTGGACAAGTTACAAACACTATAAGGCAATTACATTTCGTAAATCATTTTATTTTAAACGGCTCAAAAAATTTTGACAGCACTTCCTTTTTGTTCCTTGTACACGCATGTGTACGATACAGGGAACCTAGGGGAAGTGCTACCGAAATTTTATCAAATCATTTCAAATGAATTGATTTATGAAATATAATTACTCCTGTGTTTGTAATGGGAAGTAGGATGACCGACCATCAAAGCAAAAAAAATATAGAAGCTAAATATTAAATATTTTATTCATTTCAAGGCTCAAAACCTATTCAAGGCGCAAGAAGGCACAAAAGCAATTTCAATGTGCAAAAAGGTGCAAGAAGGCGCAACAATGCGCAAATTAGTGAATTCTATAACATTATAAATAAATATTTTTTGATTAAAAAATAAAATGTCAATCCATAAAATTAAATGATTAATACTAATTTTAATTTCTAATATATATTTTAAAGTAGGAAAAATGGTCTATTATTTTACTAATCGGAGCTGGATGTATGAATGACGAAGGGAAATTGAGGCTCAATAAGTGAACATTTTTGTAATAAGGTACGCATGTTCATTGAATTCTCTTTAAGTAATAATGGAAATGCCAAAGAAATCCGTTGTCCATGTAGTAGGTACAAACTGTTAAAGCATTTGATATCGGATATGGTTAGAGTTCATTTATGCCATTACAGTTTCGTACTGAATTTTTTAGGGTGGGATCATCATGGAAAAATTGTAGCACCTAACTAAGAACAGTCCGAGGAGGAGGTTGTTGATCAAATTAGTACGACAAATCTCATAGAAAATGTGGTTGAAGATGCAGCACAATCAATGTTCCCTACCGCTGAAGTTGATAATGACGATGTTAACATAGGAAAGGAACCAACTGTTGGAGCAAAAAATAATATGATTTATTGGACGCTGCTAAGAAACCCTTATGAAATGGCTATACAAGCGGTCTCAATTATCAGTAACTGCAGAGTGCATTGTGATAAAATCAAAATACAACCTCCCAAAAGCCAGATTTATAGCTTTTGTATAAGCTGCAAAATGGCATATGCCACCGGATAACTTAATGTGCGAAAATCATTATGAAGTAAAAAAACTTATGTTTGCTTTCGATTTTCCATATCAAAAAATAGATGCTTGTTTAAATGGTTGCATGTTGTTTTGGAAAGAAGACATCAATCTTTGGCATTACAGAATATGTAACCAGGAAAGATACAAATCAAGAAAAAGAAGGTAAAAGAAGTTCCATACAAGCGTAGGCATTACTTACCTATCACTCGTAGACTTCAAAGGTTATATGCATCATCTGTAATAGCGCATCATATGAGATGACACAATATGAGAACATGAGAAGAAGGTATGTTAGCACACCCAACTGATGGAGAAGAATGTAAGCATTTTGAAAAGAAATATCCCAATTTCACAGCGGAGACCCGTGACATTAGGCTTGGTTTATGTACAGATGAATTTTCACCGTTTTTCCTATTTGGTTCTAAATATTTATCTTGGCCTATAATCGCTACACCTTATAATCTAACCTCGTCGATGTGTATGAAAACTCCATATATGTTTCTTGAAATTGTTTGCTTCTTTATTGTAGACTATTAGCGATTTTTTTGCATATGCAATGCTTTCGGTTTGGAGTATGGTCGGTCGTTTGGAGTGTCCTTATGTATGAAAGAAACACGAATATTTTCTTTATCAAATGGGAAGAAAATTTCATGGTTTGATTATCATCGATGTTTTCTCCATATTAATCATCCTTTTAGAAGAGATAAAAAACTTTACAGCTCATAGACATGTGACTTTGCGATCACCAAAAATTTGCTCAAGTGAAGATATATATGAAATTGTGAAGGATTATCCAAAGATACATGAAACAGGACAACATTTAAGGTAAATCGATGATTCATAATTGGTGCAAACAAAGTATATTTTGGGAATTGCTTTATTGGAAAATTCTCATAATCCTTCATAACATTGACGCGATGTACAACGAGAAAAACGTATTTGATAATCTATTTAATACAGTTTTGAATGTTAAGGGCAAGACTAAGAACAATTTGAAATTAAGTGATATAGAAGAAATTTGTAACCGTCCTGAGCTACATATCAAGCCAGCTGGCACTAAAAAATCCCAAAGCATACTATGAGTTCGAAAACAACCAAGTTAAAGTACTGTTAAAATGGGTGGAAGGATTATGATTTCCCGATGGAATTTTCTCTAATCTTCATAGATGTGTCGACTATAAGAACGGGATATTAAGTGGGATGAAAAGCCATGATTGTCATATAATGATGGAAAACTTGTTGCCCCTCGCTTTCAAAGAACTGTTGCCCGAAAAAGTTTGGAAGGTTGTAACAGAACTTAGTCTGTTTTATAAGGAGCTTTGTTCAACTACGTTAAAAGTTGATCGTCTACGTAAACATGAGGAAGAAATCCTTGTACTACTCTAAAATTGAGAAAATATTTCATCCAGGTTTCTTTAATGTAATTGAGCAATTTACCTATTCGTCTTCCATATAAAGCACGTCTTCGAGGTCCTATGCAATATGGATGGATGTGTTCATTCGAGAGGTAAGGTATTAATATCGAATATGGTAAATACTATTTCAGTTACATATATGTAAGTTATTTTTGAATTGAAATATTTATTATTAGGTACTTAAATCACTCAAATAAAAAAGTGAGACAAAAAGCTCGAGTTGAAGGTTCAATTGGCAAATCATATATCCAAGAAGAAGCTTCGTTCTTTTTTTCTCATTATCTCAGAGATCACGTGCACTTATCGTTTGAAAGTGCTACGTGTAATGATGAAGCCATTGAACAAAATTGTTCTTCTGAGGTGATGTTATCTATTTTTAGACAACAGGGTCGACCTGTTGAAAAATGTGTGGAAGTATGGTTAGACAATAGAGATTACCATGTAGTGCACACATATATTCTTCTTAATTGTACTGAAGTTGCACTATTTATTAGGTAATATTAAATTACAAGTCTGGATATATTTATTTAATTTAATACTATACATGTACATATATTACAATGCAATATATTATCTATGTTTACAGTGTTTATGAATTACAACATCCAAGGGTGATATAATTAATGATTTCGCTACTTGGTTTTCGAACTACGTTTATGATTCGATAAATTGTGTGCTTGATGAAGGATTAAAACATCTGGCAATGGACCAAAAAGAAAAGTTAAGACATATCCAATATTCTTCGTCAATGGATATAAATTCAATACCAAATAATATGGTGCTGAAAAATTAACTAACAATACTGGTGTGTTTGTTAAAGGCAGTGATTATCCAAATGATCATTTAAATGATTTTTATGGCGTGTTAACCCAGGTTTTGCAATTGTCATATTATACTAGACCTGCGGAGGAAGTTTTTTTGTTTAGATGCAACTGGTTCAGCAATGTTCCAGGTTCTGGATTTATCGTGCATCCAAATTATAATCTTATATTAATAAAACGTACCTCACATTATCAAAAGTATGACCTTTTATACTAGCCAAACAAGCCCTACATGTTTGTTATACTCCTTGTACATCTAAAGGAGATAAAGCAGAATAGTTGGCAGTTTCTAAAACAAAAGAAAGATTTACATTTGATGGAAAGAATATTCCCGACGAACAAGCCTATCAAGCATATATCGAGGAAAATGTTGAAATAACAACAACAGACAATCACACGGATTTTGGACCTCTAAATGATGAATTAAATATATTAGTAGAAGCATTTGAAACTATAGAGGAAAACGATAAGGAGTACAAAACCAAGTCCTATTCAGAAAACGACGAGGACTGATTGGTAATATAGAGTTTAGTATAGGGTAATTTATGTGATGAATCATGTTACATTGTTCTCATTAATTATGATATCTTTTCTCATAATTATCATGAATTATATATTTTGACAAAATAAATTGATATGCACGTAACTGGTATTATGTCTTTGTTTCGAAGACGTAGCTCCTCCTACTCCGGTTCCCCCTTTCTTCTCGAAGAGGGAATAGATGTGATTACAGCGGCCCTTCAGAGCCAACAGCACGATCAATAATGTATTTATAGGCCAAAGATGATGGACTGTAAGTTTTAAAATTAGTAGAATAGCATTAGAAATATTTTGTTTACGATATATATAATAGTCTAAAGCTATGTTTCAAATGTATTAGCACCAAAATTGGTCACTAACACCCTTGGTAGGATTGTGTAGAGAGATCAATGAAGAAAGTAAATTAAAACTGAGGAATAACATAGTGAATGCAATAAGAACTGTAAGAAACAAGAACACCGGAATTATAGTGGTTCGGCGTAACTTCCTACGTCCACTTTGATCGTAATCTTTATTACTTCTTCCAATAATTGAATACATATACAATCCGTACACCAACAACTTAAATATAAGTTTTAACAAAAAAGAAATGAGTCTTGAAAATGGCATAGTTTCCCCAGTGTTCTCGAAAAATGGTCCCTTTACACTGCGCCCTTGCCCCTCTATTTATAGACGAAGATAGGCCAGACTTTCTACGTACGCCTAAGGATAAAATACCTTGGCCCATAATAGACAACTTCTGTATGCCAAACCAGGCATACCGAATGGTGATTTCCGAGCGACTCTTGCCGAGCGAGGCTTTGCCGAATGATGCTTGCCATGTGATTCTTGCCGATGGATGTCTACCGAACAGAAATAACCAAGGCGTCCATGCCAAACGCCCCACAGCCGAGCCACTTAATCTTCCCTTCAATACCGATTGAGGGTTCATCTAGCCACGTAGCCTTCCCTATCGAGCCACATAACCATCCATTTATGGCCGAGCGGCATGCGACCAAGGCATCCATGCCGAACACCCCAATGCCGAGCCAGCCTTGTCGAGCGATGTTGGTCGAACGAAGGTTGCCAAGCGATCTCCCCTTTGATGCCTAGACCGATCCACTTTGGTTTCCATTCCTGACCGAGTGATATACGTTGAGTCCCTTCCATCATTTTCCTTTAAGCCGGGTGACACACGCCATACTTCCTCGGTCGAACCACATATTGAGGTCGAACGGTGTATCGGCCGAACGAAACTTATATGATGAACTATGTATTCAGGCCGAACGAAATTTATATGCCGAACGATGCATATATGCCGAGCTTCTCAATTCAGGTCACTTTTCACTAGTTCAATTTTCACTTAGATTCAACCAAGAAACTCAATAATCAACATCTCGTAGCCAAGTGAAGCAACCAGGTAACATTTGCCCCCAAAAATTATGTCGTGTGAATCAACACAACGTGCTTTGAGTCAGCCAAGAAGCTAGGTCATTTGGAATGATAATCTCTATCATTTGAGTCTCATTTTCAACTTTTCAAAAGTTGGTTGATTACAACCTCTTAAGTGCTGAATCACAGTGGATTTTTCGAACATCATACATGCACATATTTATACATGCATATATACGTTCACACACTTTATTTTAACATTATTTTTATTTACTCATCATTCTATTTATTATTATTATCTATTGTATCCTATTTTACAGTGGGTCCGTCGAGTACGAGAGCCGAACCACTTGTTTGCTTTGCTCATCATCGCTCGGTATGCTCGCTCACCGAACAACTGAGATATTCTGTCTGGTTCTATTGATTAAGGCCCGTTCGCCTCCCTCATCTCACTTATAAAAACTCGCACTCCAGTTCTTTCTCCTCACTTCCCTTCTTACCGGCCTACCAACTCGTTTTCCTCCAACCCTTGTTCACCATTACCCTTATCCTTCCCTCTATTTAAATTCAAACATCCTACCTCGCAACTCAAGACATCTTCCGATCTAAGCAATCCCCAGCTCACAATCCTACAAACGTCAAAAGCTTCTAGTTTCTCTTATAGGCATGGATTCCTCACTCAGTCCACCCTCTTTAGTTTAGAGTTTTGTTCGATATCCTAGTTTATAGGTTTTTTAGGAGACGGCCGCGAGGAGTGAGTTGAAGGGGATATAGGAACGTAGTTTTAGGATTACTAGATGAAGTAGTGTAGTATCAATTTCAAGGTCATGGTGTGGATGACAAGGAAGTGGAGTCGGTAAACTTTTGAAGTGGAACTGGGTCAGAATTTTTTTTTGGCAGTAGGTCGGTTATCAAAGAAAATGCAAATTCATATTTTTTATGAGAGCGATGCGGCCTTGGTAGGTGTTATGCTACAGAGAGACTTGGCATCCTAAGAGAGAGTGTCGCTCGGCATTGAGGGAGTTGTCATAGATCGTCAAAAGTCTAGGGTAGGAGTGTGAATCGATTTTTTGATAAGTAGTGGCTCGGTACATGTCATCGTGATATCGTCCGGTGAGAGAGGAATGGGTGTGGGTCCGTCATTCGAGTGTGACTTTACAGGTCGGCAAAAATCCACAAGGGTGGTTCGGTATAACAAGCAAGTGTGGTTCGGTACAGTCCCGGTAGGCCATTCGGTGACGAGAGAGTGATAGAGAGGAGAGTGAGTGGGCTGGCGCGTTGGTCTAGGAGGCTATTCGGTAGCTTATAGATAAGTCGTTCGGTGTGTAGGTTTAGAGATACGATCAGCCTTAGGCCTTGGGTTCCGCATTGATAATTCAAGACCATATCTTCTTGAGCACAACATATGTCAAGATTGCATACTCCCATGCCTAACTGTAGAACAATGAATAATGACAAGAACTTAAGCATATAAGCATATATAGCCGATTTGGACTAACAACTTCACAGTTTTAACAAAATGTAAACATGTATTTAACTTGGCCAATTTAAATAACATCCATTAATGTATGATGTCATTGCCCAATTCCTGGATCCTTATTACCAATCATGGGAAAAGCTCTAGGGGATGGTCAGTGATGACGGTCTTCGAAGATGATAGTTTAAGGCTCAATCACACTTCACAACTCTTTAAATCTTTAACGCTTTCATATTTATGCTTGAATGATTGCACTATTACACACCACACGGAGGGAATATTTTTGTCGTTATATCTAATATTGATTGTCTTTCAAGTATAGTTCAAACAGGTATTTACCCAAATTTGACGCTCATTGAGGATGTCTAAAAGTCGAGCTCTTCTATAGTTTCAGATAAACCTAAGCCAAGTTCTCAATAGGAAGTGGTGGGAACGTCGAATCCATCGACAATCCTACATATGATATCCCAAACCCATCGGGTGCAACAATCGACCTGGCTCCTAATGTGATAGATGGAGCTATTATTCTAGATAATCCTATTGATTCCCAAGCTACAAAAATCAATGAAACCGCTCTTTGCCGACTATGTTCGATTCAAGGAATCCCTTTTGAGGACGTATTAGTTCCACCAGGATGAGATCGTCCTCACCAGCCCCCAGCTAGATGTAACATATCCGATTTCTCGATGCCCGAAAGTCGACATCTGTAATGACCCGGAATTTTGGGCAATAAGAATTTAATAATCTGTGCAAATTATTTAATTGATTTGATAATTTTCTTTATAATTTCAATTTAAAATTGACTAATTTAATCTTTTAAAGGTTAATGAATATTTAATCTGGCAATATTGGTAAGAATTGTTTTTTTCAAAGCTAATGAAATATTTATTCTATTTATAATATATACATTTAGTATATATTGTGAATAGGAGATCTTTGTTTCAAATAAAAGATTGAATTTCCAAACTGTAATATATATGTATGTATATGTTATAATTTGAGTTATTTTGAAATTTATTTAATCCATTGATAATTTATAATGTATGAATATTGTAGATTAAAGCTTTGTTTTAATGTATATTTTCAAAAATTAATTTAAAGATTAATTCATTTGTTTTTAAAAGATATAAGATAATTGTTGTTTTAAAAATATGATAATTTAGAAAGGATTTAAATCAAGTCTTATTTATGTTTTCTTTAAAGTGTTTAATTTTAAATGGTATAAATGTATAAAAATAAAAGTTTTAGATTTTAAATACATATGTATAAGAATTATTTACATTTTTATTAGTATTAGAATATTTCTTTAAAAGGTAAGCTATTTATAAAATAAAGGGTTACAAAGATTTCATACTTATATTTATTAAAATTCAAAAGCTCATTATCATAAAAACATTTCACTAATGTGTATAAACATTTTATGAATACATATAAATACTTTATGAATACAATTATAACTTAAAATGATTTAATTAAAAGGGAAGAACAGTTGTAAATCAAAGATGAAACATATTAACATGTTAGGGACATGTGTTAAGCAATTATGTACCATAGTGACATTTGTTCAATTTAATAACAAGTATCTTCTTTTTAAAAAAAAATTCACTTTCTTTACTTAAATCAAAACCAAGTTTACTAAAATGTTTTTCATTTCTTTGTTTACATTTCTTAACCAAATTAATGGCAACCTGGAATATTTCTTCAGATCTGAAATTCATAACCCAAAAGCAATATACTTCATATCAACTACAAAACCTACAACTAAAACAACTCGCTCCAAAAATCTAAAGCCAAGTGAAACCCAGAAGCAAATCTGAGGAAAAAGTAAATCTGGAATTAAATTAAACTGCAATTTTTCAAACCTGAAACCTGCAATTCAAAAATGATGTTCAACCTGCAAAAAGGGGAAGTCTGCATTTCTAAAATCTGCAGTCAACTTGCATTTCAAAGTAGTGAATCAATCAATTAAAGGCATGCAGAGGAATGTTTAACATGCAAGTTCAACTCAGATTTTAAGTGCCTGGAAGCTAAAATAAAAGGAGAAAAGAAAACTGCTCTGCATTTATATCAGACGAGTAATCATTTTAAAAACAGATCTTGTTAAATTTATAGTTAAATAATATTGCATGCAATTAATCCTTGCTTTGATAATGAATATTTGAATTTGTGAATGTACGAATATTATAAGTACTTATGTCTGCAAATTTGAAATTTTAAGCTCTGTAGTTTAAACAAAATATGACATTCACCTTTTAAATCCAAAATCCTTCACAAACACAACTTGTTTGAACTTGTGATATGAATGAAAAGTGTATGTTATAGTTTGATAGTAATTTTAAAATTTGTTTCATTTTTTTTTAAGTTACAGGTGTTTATAAATAGGAACATCACAGTTAAATCAAATTTTCGTTAAAAATCAATTATCAAAATTTTTTATCTAAAGGGGTATGATTGTGTTTGTTATACAAATTCATGATTTTTGAAGAAGGAATCATAATTTTTAACTAGATATTTGATGAGAATTTCGAGTTTGAACATTTTGGTAAATTCAGTGAACTGCAGTTGATTCACGCAATAAATCGAGTTGATTTTGGGATCAAAGTTTGCTTGCATGCTAGAGATTTAGGGAAAAATACAATTAATATTTTTAAATGGCAAAATATTTCGAATTGAATCAAAGTAGGGTCTTAAAGCTTGTTTTACTGGGCTTAACTGTGGAGGAGTTTGCGACGCGAATGAAGGTTTGGGGGTGATCGCGCACGGGGGAAAGTGAAGGTCGAGTCGTGGCGGTGATGTGGTGGGAACGGCAGGACACATCGGCGTGGGTTTGGCCGGCGGTGATCCCTTTTCTATTGGTTGTTGTTCATGTAAGCTCGGCTGAAGGGCGAAATTTTGAATCGACATTGGGTTTTAGGATCTAGGTTAAGAGATGGCATGAGGGGGTCATCGGCCACATGGGGATGTCCGGTGGGAGGCTCGGTGATGTTTGGATCGACGTGCAATATGCACGCGTGTACATAGTGTACACTGGAAATTTTTGGATTGGAGAAGAAAGCTTCTCTCGGTTTGGAATGGGGGAAAATCATACTGGGGAGGACGAGTTGAACTCGAAGAACAACTCGCGTTTGCATCGTGTGTAACTCGAAGTCAGGTTGGATTTGGGTTGCTTCGGGGTTAACTCGGGATGGAGGATGGTTTGCTTCGGGTTTCCCTAGGGTGTTGTCTGATAATAGCTTTATAAAAGAAATAAAAATAAAACTCTAAACTTGTTGTTTTAAAATTTAATGGTAATCAAATTCATAAAGTATAAGTTGAAATTATATAAATTATTTCAATTTAAGTTTATTTAAAGGGATTTTATATTGGAAGTAATTTAATTACATTTTGGATTTCAGTTTAAAAAGGGGTATTTTGAATTTAAATATTAAATCAAAAGTTAAGTTTAAAAGTTAAGTAATGATTCAATCTTAAGATTTCAAATTTCTATATTTGAAATAAATAAGATTAATTTAAATGTTTTAGAGTATTGAAAATTTTGAAATTTGTTTTTAAATTATAAATAAGATTATCATTATGATTTCGGAAACCAAATAGGATAACTGGTTTAAGATGTTAAAATTTGATTTAATTCATTACAAGATAAATATGGTTAATTTATCTTGATTTGAATATTAAACTTGAGTGTTAATAAGAAAGTTTAATTAAGATTTATGTTCTCTTAATTAATTAAGGATTTTGAAATTATAAGAAGTTAATTAATTAATTGTTTAATTAATTTTAAATAATTAGTTAATTATTTATTAAATTTTAAATAATCACCTAATTATGAATTAATTAAGTGTAATTACTTAATGAAGTAATTAATGATTAATAATTGAATGTAATTAAGGAAGTTAATTACTTATGGAAGTAATTAATGATGGAGTAATTAGTTGAAGTAATTACTGGTTAATTAATTAATTATATCAATTAAGAATTGATTAATATAATTATTGAAGTTAATTAATTATGAAGTGATTAATTAATTAAAGAATTAAGAATTATTTAATGATGAAGTTAATTGTTTGTTAAGTGATCAATTAAGGAAGTAATTAACACTTATTAATGAAAGTAATTATAGATAATTACTTATGTAAGTAATTAAGAGTTAATTACTTAATTATTTAGTTAAATAATCAATGTGATTAATTAATTAATGAATTTAACTTAAGGTTAATTACTAAGTGCAATTAATTCAAATTGAAATCAATTAATAAAGTAATTAATTAAGGATTAATTGTTAATTTAAATTGGTTAATAATTACTTAATGAAGTAATTAAGAATTAGATTAATTAATCAAGGATTAATATAATTAATTAAGAAGTTAATTAATTAAAAATAAGTAATTACAAATTGTTAATTACTGATTATGATTAATGAGTTAATTAATTATAAGTTAATTAGCTAATTAATTAAAGTATTAATAAGGATCATTAATGAATGTGATTAATGATATTAATCAAGGTTGATTAATATAAGTAATTAATTTAAATGTGATTGATTAATTGTAATTAATTAAGGTTTAATGTAATTAATTATAGTTAATTAATTAATGAATGATCATTAATTATTGTAATTAATGATAGTAATTAAAGGATTTATTACTGAATATGGTTAAGGATAATTACTTGAATGTAATTAAATATAATTAATCAAGAAAGATTAATTAAGGAAAATCATTAGAGATATTTTACCTATTTAGAATAATAATTAGTGAAGAAGGATTATGGTAATTCAATTGATTAAGTAATAATCAATTCTGTTTGGATGGATATGGATTGATTGATTAATATTGGTTAATTGATTGATATTGAATGATCAATATTTGGAGATTGATATTGGGTGATTGGTTGATATTGGATGTTGATATTGGTTGATACTGGATATCTCCGTTTTGTGATATGCTGCTTTGTGGAGATGAATGTTGTTATAATTATCTATTTTGATAATATGATTCATCTATCTGTTTATATATCATCATGAATATAAGTTAAACTGTTTAAACCCTTAAGTACAACTTGGACATTAAAATGGCGTTTGGTTTCGGTGAGACCGGGATCTGGCTTCCATATTTGGATATCCGAAAACCACACCGATTCCAATTAAACGTTAGGTCGTTAATCCAAGTGGAGCAAGTGAAGACTCGAGGTGTAAGGGCTATACGTCAGTATAACTCTGTGGGTGATTCCGTAATGAGTTTGACGGAATAGTGCTTATAGATTCGAGATGGCGAATCAGAGTGCAAGGGCTATGGTCGTTGACTCTGAAGGTGATTCCAATAATGAGTGCAACGAGATAGTGCCTTCGGTTCCGTTCGAACCCGGAACGAACTTGTATGTATTGAATGCTTTCGGCACATCGTCAGGTGGACGATGAGCATTCTAAGATTTGATGTTCTATAAAGGTAATCGTAACCTCAAGCCTCATCAACCGGGAATGGCTAAAACAGGGGAGGTGCAGCAAGGTTTCGTGGGTAGCTCCCACTGGAGAGCAAGATTTTCCCCTGTCTAGAAGTCCCTTTTTATTCGGCTGTGTGGGCAGTTGGGTCGCGGCCAACTGCTGGGTTGTCTTGTTCGGGACTGTCCAGTAAGGGATGGTTCCGGCCTTGTGTTGCAGGGGATGAAGGGAGTAATTCTCGGTACGTTGATCTAGGCCACGTACTGTGACGGGTGGTACCCCAGTAGCCCTGCCATTGTTGGAAACCCATTTTCCCTACGAGACCCTACGGTTTTGTTTGTATTACCCACTTTTGTGGCTAGTAGCTGGAATTTAATGAATGTAACAATTTCGGCTATTTCTTATTTACTTGAAAACCCTAGACACTATTATAATATCACTGGATTTCCTATCAAATGTTTTGGTTAGCGTAAGGTAAAATATTTTCCATGTTTATGTGTGGGAAGTCTTACGTGATACCTTTTCTTTTCAAAGGTTTTTCTAAAGTTAAGCAATTTTAACTCGTTTACTCACACCAGACCCCTGTCTGACCCGAGTGTTTATTTTCTGTTTTATTAAACTCTTGGGTACTCATATTATGTATGAGTAGTCAAGTGGATCGGGTTAGCTTGACGAATTTTGGAGGAGATATGGAGCAGGAGGCTTCGACCTGTAGATATATATTGATTCCGCTGTGTATGTTGTGTCTGTATCTTGTATACATGAGTTGTATAGTTAGATAGAAGTTTATAACTGTCTATTATCTGTTGTTTAAGTTGTGTACTCTGATGTAATCAGATACTATGTAATATTTATGAGATATATTATATTTTATTCGTTCCGCTGTGAGTTCTTTGATGTTGTTTGTTTTCTTCTTTCTCTTTCTTTTCTTCTTCTATCCCTTTCTTTCTTAAAGATGACGCGATTTTCTGGGAATAGAAAGTCGGGTCGTCACAACATCGATACGTCCACTATATCAAATGTCGCACAGTCGAATGCCCAAAAACCGAACCGTTACGGTTTAAGAAGAAGAGGTAGAAGAAGAAGAAGAAAGAAGAAACAGATACAATAACGGAATCTCACATTTTGCAGCGGAACTACATATAATATGTAAATGAATAATCTTTAAACAAAATCACTATATTAGTTATTACATCACATCACATTACATTATCAGAGTGTACAACAACAAACAGAAAAAAGAAATATTACATATGTATGTGATACGCCTCGCCATCCAGCTCCAACTCCTGATTTCCATAGCAATTTCTAGACTTCGCTCCCGAATAATGCTAACCTGACTCTAGGCTGCCCGTGTGGAAAATTTTGGGAAACCAGAGTTTAGAAAGGGAACAATAAACTCCAGGTCAAATCTTGGGACTGGTGTGAGATCTTAAAACAGTTATTTTCACAAAGAAAATAAAAGAAATTCACTATGGTTTTGGAAAATGAAACTACCATAAGGCCTCCCGCCACGCACACAATGCAAACGCAGAATTGGAGGAGATTTCCCCTTATGATAGTCAAACATGCTTAACACACAAAATCCTTTTGATATTATTATTATTATTGCACAGTGTGGAAAACATTTCGAAAGTATAATATTAATCTTAGCCAGCATGTGCATTTTGCACTTATGCCTACTATAGCTACCATGTTCAATAGTAGGTTACGCCACATTCCATGGCAGGTTATGCAACTAAAACCGTACAGAGCACGTATTGTTTCTTTGGATTTCCAACAAATGATCAGGCTAAGGTACTTCCTACTGTCAATGGGTACACCTCTTGAGGGACATCCCAAGAACTTAACCAGCTCTGTGCCAACACAAGGCTGGGTTAACTCTGTAACTAGGTAACTACTGCACGAGTATGTCATCCCTCGGTCCTTTGGGACCTTTATCTGAGGATCCTCTACACCAACAACCACAAAGAAAGGTATTTGCGGTAACCACAAAGGTTAAATATCAGGGATCCATACCTGACACCACCCTTTTCCAAAAGGAAATGACATACCCTAAAGGGCGCGACCGTCATAACCATGCCGCATCTTTCCTGTTTTGACCATTTCCGAGGTGTGAGTTCGACGAAATCTCGTCCACAAAGCTACACTTTTCACAAAGTCATGATTTGATCAACAAATGATCAGCAGCACTTTGTATGCCGCATTACCAGTTTGGGAAGATATCACTTGTAACCATCAACTACATAACCTCTGAGCTCCTACATCTCTGTTCGTCGACGGAAATTCTATCGGTTTAGAAAACAGTTGAACGAATTTTGAAATAAAATTTATACCGCAAGCGCACGGTGTACAAATGTAGCACGCGGTGAATACGGGTCGATCCGTAGGGAGTTGATGATTTTAAATTTCCTACTCAATGAAATTAACCAAAGTTGAAAGTGTGATTAGCTAAAAATGTAAGAAACTAACAAAAAGAAAAGAAATCAAAATATGAGAGTTAATGACAATTTAGAGAATAAATCCACTCTCTAGATCATGTAGTTCAACACATGAAATCATGATCTCTCTTTTATGGTCATTAGTGTTTTAATTGATGTGTTTATCATAAGTATGGCATATTTGAGCTATTGATTTGCCAACATAAGCCATCAAACTATAACACACCCCTTAAAACACTTACTAACTTTCATGAAACTTGACAAAGAAAATGAAAAATGAAATCTATTTTAAGTATGGCCTATTAACTATTGATTAGAAATATAGACCATCAAATTTTAATTTCAAATCACTTTCTTATGCCATAATCATATATTGATGAAGAGGCATTTGTGTTAGTGATTGTTTAAGCATAGCCTATTTGGTGTCAACAATATAGACTATCAAATTCGAAGCAAAAACAACAAATAAAACCACTTCTATCGTCATCATTAAGCACAAAAAGAGAGCATGAATTAACAAAATGTTGAAACTACATTAATTAGAGAGCTTCATTACCCCTAAATTGAGGGGGTTTAGTTTCTCATATTTGTCATTTTATTAACAAATGTAGCTAACAACGTGAAAGCAAAATGAAGAGGAAAAAGAGAACAAAATGAAAAGATAAGCTAATTAACTTCCATAAAAGAAAAGAGATATACACTACAACGTAAAAAAGACGCATGTAAAAGGAAAGAGCATGTATTAATAACATAAAAAAGGAAAATTACATGAAAATAAAAATGGCTAAGTAGCCATGAAAAGATAAATAGAGCTTTCTTTTATTTGATCTAAACAAACGAAGAGGAAGAGGAAGAGAGGAGGCCTAAGAGAGACTAAGAGAAGAGATAAAGAAGAGAGAATGTTACATGAAACATAAGGGGTATTTATACAAGTGTTAAAACCCTAATTCATTTTTTTGGGGAATGCCCAAAATGCCCCTTAGGAAGTGTGGAGGCCAAGTAATCATTAACATGTCTTAATCCCCCATTAAGTGTACATGAAGCCATTAACTCCAAAAGCATGTGCATTAGCCTTTAATTTGTACATTAAGATAGGTGGGTAGATGGGGTCCTCCATGTTCTTCACTTTGAATTATTTCCATCTTCATTCCTTTGTATTAATTTTGTGCATGCATATTTTCATGAAACCACTTCAATTTGAGATCAAATTCCAACAAAAATATATACAAATTTTCAATTAACTTTTTCTCAAAGAAATATGTGCACACAAATGACCGTTTTGCCCATATATGAAGATGAATATGTGACAATTTGAATTTTTGGTTTAAACAAGTTAAAATACCCGATATGATCATTTATTTAGTTTAAATAGATTAAATATGGTGGTAAAAATATGCACATTTACGTGCACATCAAATACCCCCACACTTATCTTTTTATTCGTCCTCGAATAAAGGAAAACCAAGATAAATTCGTTTTCGTAGGGAGCACGATTGCATTGAGCATATGCAACAAGCCGTTAAACCTCTGGGTGTCCCAGTAGGATGAGTGTTGTCTCGTGAGGGTTTTCAGCGGATACTACCCACAAAATCCAAATGCAGGATGAAAATATTTACAAAATGCAAGATTTATTTACAAAGAGATGAATGCAAGTTTCTGAAAATATTTTCAAATGAAGGATTTACTTTTAAATTAACACGAATAAGTTAAATATAGGTTTTGGCTATTATCTTGAAAATTTATGTCATTTACTTGTCAAAATTTCCAACAAAGTCCAAGTTATCATAACAAATAGACTGTAGTTTAACTCGTTGTTTTGGTTAATAACACAGTGTAACTATGAATTGGATCCTTAGTTGATTATCAAAGTTTATCAATGTGGTATTTTCATTTCTTTTCAATAACATATCAAATCAACTAAGTAAAAATAGTGCTAGGATTTCAATTGCTTGCTCTCTCATTATTTGCAAGAAAAATTACGCACCTAGCTCAGGTAAACTGAGGCCAGATATACCACCCATGCACTGCCTTTCGGGCTTATGTGACGGGAGTATAGAGCATGGCGAGTGTACACACTTTCGTGCATACACATATCCACCGTAGGTGGTTTTTATTAAGTCAATTTTTTACATGTGTTACATACATGCATAACCGTGAGGACTTTTAAATGAGTATGAAAGCACATAATCAAAGATTCCAAGTAATTCACCCATGCATAACCGTGAGGACTTTTAAATGAGAGTGAATACTTTGGATGTTATTATTTTTTTATTTTTTTAAGAGAGAGAGAGAGAGAGTTTTGCAAAATCATCTTAGCACCATTTAAGTTAGAAGACAAAAAAATGTTATATCCTTAGTTTAAATTCACCACTTTTAAAACAAAGATTTTCAATTAGGATGTATTTCATAAGTAACCGTATGAATCTTCCTATATACTAGTTAAACCATTGTTATTTATAATACAACTTCATTTTTATTTTTGTTAAGAAAAATAAATTTTCAATAATTTCAATTTAATAAACCAAAACCATATATTTATCCTATAGTCTTTCTTTAAAAAAAATCAAAAATGCTATAAAAAAAATCTTCTTTTGTTTTTGGAATTTTTTTTTGAGTTTTTGGAAGAAAAATGAAAAATTAATCTTGAAAAATCAAGTAGAATATGAGTCTCCCCCCACACTTGATTTTAACTGTGTCCCCACAGTCAACCCAAGTGGAAGGAGAAAAATAAAATAAAAATCGTATATTTACATGAAAGATGATTATTTACAAGAGATGAGAAAGTATACAGTCAAAAAGTAAATGAAACGGTCTTCTAAAGACCGATTCATTTGTCTTGTCAAATGTGTGAGACACAGCTTAAGCACGAAAAACCAAACCACAAAAGATTTCGAAGTCGAATGTGGATTTGGAAAAACGAATGTCGTTTTATCAAAAATCGTACGAGTTGTTTTATTTTCGATGATATTTGGGGTAGATATAACGGTTGATTGAAATTCAAGTTTATTTTCACCAAATTGGAAGTCAAGTTTGTCATTGAAAAATTCTTCAAAATTATTGATTTCAAAATGGTGATATAAATCGTCCCCTTTGGAATCCAACAACTCTTCTTCAAAACGTCCAAAGAAATTGTGTTCGTCAAATTCGTCTTCCTTTGTTGGATTATCAACAACTTCATTGCATATCTCAAGTTCAAAATCCAAAGATGTTGTATTCAAATTTTCGAAATTGAGAAAAGGAAGATTGAATTTTAAATTTGGTTCCACACCCTTAAAAGAATTGAAATCCAACTCAATTACCGTGTTTTCAACAACTTCATTAAGATCATCATTTTTAGTTTCAAAAGTTACTATTTGAAAATTGTCAATTGTGGCAAAAGATGAATTATTATTTGACTCGTCACACTATGGGAATTGATTTTGTTTTTCACGTTGTTTCATATATGTTTCAAACAACAAATTCGTGTGAACATCGTAAATTTCGTTTATTTGCTCAACAAAATCCAATTTATAGTTATTAACTTGAGAATTTTCGATTTGGACTCGTTGAGAACAAGAATTGTCAATTTCGATAAACGGTAGATTATTGTTTGATTCTTCACAAGTTGAGATTTGATTACGATTTTCACGAAATTTTTTGTATTTTTCAAGTAATAAATCCCCGTTATCTTCTTCCATTTGGTCAAAAAATTCAAATTTATGATTATTAATTTCATTTCGAATTTGTTGATAACCAAAGTTTTCAATCGTATCATTATTGAAACTATTTCCATTGCCAAAATTATTTGAAAATTGGTTCACATTTTCGTCTTGATTTTGAAATTCATCTTGAAACTCGAAATTGAATTGGCATGGTTTACACTTGAAATCATTTGAATTTTGAAGTGAATTCAAATTTTGATTATTGTGAATACCTTGATTCGAGTTATAGCACAAATATGAATTGTACAACTCATTTATCTCTTGATTTTGTTGCGTAGAGAGTTCAAGTAACGACGGAATGCTATTTTCAAGAGTTGAGGGTTGACAATTATTTTGGAAATTTGGTGGTTCAAAATTCGAATTCTTTAAACAAAAGTTGTTAAAATATCCGTACGAATTTGGAGTGAACTCATATGGATTATATTGATTTTCACAACTAAATTCAAGTGAGTAAGAAAAAGGAAACTCAGACATTTTCAAGATTTTTTTTTTGTTTTTTTATAAAGAAAAATATTTACATGTAGAATTTATTTTTCAGAATGGAAAATTGATTTTTGTTTTGTGTTTTGATTTTTCAATTTTTTTGTTTTTTGAAAAGATTTTATATTTTTTTGGATTTTTTTATTTTCTAAAAAAACTAAGTTAAGAAATATTTACAATTTTTTTAGTTTTGGATGTTGGATTTTTTTTTGTTTTTTTTAATATGCATGAACTAATGCAACTAAATGAATGCAATGGTCTAATTACAAATGATTTATCCTAAGTTAACCCAAAATTGTGTAATCACAAATTGTCTTAGATAAACAAGATAGTTCTCAGCCACGTAATGGACAGGATTTATCGGTGGACCACGAATCACCGTAGCAATGCAGCCGAAGGTTTAAGTACCTTCAGAGAAACAACCACTATAATATTTACGAACCACCGTAATATTTATAAATAGTTATTACTTTGTCGTAGCCTAGACACCAAGAAATTGAATTGTTCAAAGAAGACAAATTGTTAATATACAATTAAGTGTTATCGATGTCTAACTGTTATTATTAATCAAAAATCTAAGATGAAATGCAAAGTAGAAATTAAACATGAATTAGCAATGCAACTGTGAATGAATTTTTTTTATAAAATGCAAATGCAAGCAACCAACAAATCAATAAAACTAGAAGCGAAAGCAGAATTGTTTTTGAGCTAGCATGTAGAACAATTTATTTTGGCTAGCGAAGCAAGCAACTCCTCTTGATTTTCTCCTTGACAACCTATAAATATAAACAAGATATATACAACCCTTTATTTTTTTTAATAACGAATGAAAACTGAACAAGTGAAAACAAATAAAAATTGAAAATTAAACAAGTGAAAACTAGCACTAGAAATTCAAACTCTTTTTTTTAATACAAGAAAACTAAAAACAAAAAAGAACAAACCACACCAAATCCCTTTTTTAAGTGGACTAAAAACAATTTAACCAAATAAAATTAAAACAAAGCAAAAGAAAAACAAAGTTTGAAATTGTTTTTTTTTAATTAAAAACAAATGAATCTAACACCAAATTACCAGATCATTAGAAACTAAAACAAGCAAAACCTAAATAACTTCTCTCTTTTTTTAAGAAAATTCAAAAGAAAAATAAACTTCAAAGAGGGAAACTAAACAAAACTAAAAAAAAGAAAAATATATACACTCGGCCCGTTTCACAGCCCAGCCCAGAATAAAATAAATTTCCTTTTTATCAACTGTTTAAGAACTTCGAATACCCCTTTTATCAATGCTCCCTTTATCAAAAGCCTTACCCTCTGCAAACCACTTTCGTTTGCGTGTAACCCAAAATAAAATCAAGCTTCAAATCTTCTTTCAATTTTTTTTATTCGCAAATACACCATTCAAAATCGCTGTTCGAGAGTGGTTGCGAGCTATTCGAGTGGTGGGTTTCGTGGGTTCGTGGTGGATTCGATATCGAATTGAAGGTGGTTGGATTATTGGCCAGCGGTTGTGGATTTCGTAGGTTGAGGCGGTGATTTGCAAAGAGTTGGAGATGTGAAGCTGTCCGTAGGAATTGGGGTGGAGGAATTGGAATTGGGCGAGATTGACAGGTGGTTGATGGAGGAAGGTTCAGGGATCGATTGCGGTTTCTTGTTTCAGGTCTATGGAGATGGCTTGTTTCGGTTATAGGGTTTCAGTTGCGGGGTTGGTAATGTTCCTCTGTGAGGTTAGTCTTGACTATGTTTTGAGCAGAGGAGGCAATAATGTTTCTGGTGGCTTGAAGTGTTTGAGAAGATGGTGGCAGTGTGATGTGGTGAGGCTACTCTGTGTTGAACGAGGTGATTACTGTGAAGAGGCAAGTATGGGAATTTTTTTTCTTTTTTGGAGACGGCAAGAGAAATGGTTGAAGTTTCAACTGTTCTGGATTGAGAACAAGGTAAGTTGCAGTTTGCTTGGGTTTCTAGTAGCAGTTTTGTTGTTGAGATGAAAGGTGGTGGTGGAGAAGTTTGAAATAGTGGTGACAACAAGGAAGGTTTTCTTGGGAGGGGATGTAGATGGACAGGAATGAGTGGCAGAGATGTCAGAGTTGAGGGTGATGTATCAGTGGTGGGGAAGTTGTCGATGTGGCAAGTGATTGGGTATTGGCTGTTGGAGTTTGGTTTTGGCAATGGTTGTGTGATGTGGTTTCAAATGTAAATGGGAGTATGGTGATAATTGATGACTGGGGTAGGATGTTGTGTTGGTGTGACAGTTGTGTGATGTTGTTGAGGGTTGTGAAGGAAGTGGGTTGATATGTGGTTGTCATGCGGTTCAACAGTTTGAATGTTGGTGGTCGGATTTTGATGACTGGAAGGTAGGGGAGTTTGAACTGAGTTGTTTAAGTGTATGTATTTAGGTTTTAGAAGTTGTTATGGGGTGAAGTGAAGCAAGCAGGGGCTGTTGACAATATTGGCAATGGTCGGAAGGAGGGAGCTGCAGTGATTTGTGAAGTTTGCACAGAAATGGTGAAATGGTATGTTAGTGGTCAGCGACTTCCTGTTGTAGTCGTGGAGTCCGAGACAGTTGGCGGTTGTAGTTTTTGAGAAGTAGTTGATGGAGGCAATTGAAATGGATGGTACGTGCAGTGGTTGTTTTATTATGACGATGGACTGCAGTTGAATGGAAGGGTTGCTGTGTTGTGATGTTGAAGCAGGGGGTGATGGATGAGTTGACTGTGTTATGTGGTGATGAATGTCAGGCACAGTTGCACAGGGGAAGTATGTATTGTGGTGAGGAAGATAATGGGTTTTGTGTTTGCACAGTTGCAACGGCGCCAAAAATTTGTTCGTCGACGGAAATTCTATCGGTTTAGAAAACCATCGAATAAATTTTGAAATAAAATTTATACCGCGAGCGCACGGTGTACGAATGTAGCACGCGGCGAATATGGTTCGATCCGCAGGCAGTTGATGATTTTAAATTTCCTACTCAATCAAATTAACCAAAGTTGAAAGTGTGATTAGCTAAAAATGTAAGAAACTAACAAAAAGAAAAGAAATGCAAATATGAGAGTTAAATGACAATTTAGAGAATAAATCCACTCTCTAGATCATGTAGTTCAACACATGAAATCATGATCTCTCTTTTATGGTCATTAGTGTTTTAATTGATGTGTTTATTATAAGTATGACATATTTGAGCTATTGATTAGCCAACATAAGCCATCAAACTATAACACACCCCTTAAACACTTACTAACTTTCATGAAACTTGACAAAGAAAATGAAAAATGAAATCTATTTTAAGTATGACCTATTAACTATTGATTAGAAACATAGACCATCAAATTTTAATTTCAAATCACTTTCTTATGCCATAATCATATATTGATGAAGAGGCATATGTGTTAGTGATTGTTTAAGCATAGCCTATTTGGTGTCAACAATATAGACTATCAAATTCAAAGCAAAAACAATAAATAAAACCACTTCTATCGTCATCATTAAGCACAAAAAGAGAGCATGAATTAACAAAATGTTGAAACTACATTAATTAGAGAGCTTCATTACCCCTAAATTGAGGGGGTTTAGTTTCTCATATTTGTCATTTTATTAACAAATGTAGCTAACAACGTGAAAGCAAAATGAAGAGGAAAAAGAGAGCAAAATGAAAAGATAAGCTAATTAACTTCCATAAAAGAAAAGAGATCTACACTACAACGTAAAAAAGACGCATGTAAAAGGAAAGAGCATGTATTAATAACATAAAAAAGGAAAATTACATGAAAATAAAAATGGCTAAGTAGCCATGAAAAGATAAATAGAGCTTTCTTTTATTTGATCTAAACAAACGAAGAGGAAGAGGAAGAGAGGAGGCCTAAGAGAGACTAAGAGAAGAGATAAAGAAGAGAGAATGTTACATGAAACATAAGGGGTATTTATACAAGTGTTAAAACCCTAATTCATTTTTTTGGGGAATGCCCAAAATGCCCCTTAGGAAGTGTGGAGGCCAAGTAATCATTAACATGTCTTAATCCCCCATTAAGTGTACATGAAGCCAATAACTGCAAAAGCATGTGCATTAGCCTTTAATTTGTACATTAAGATAGGTGGGTAGGTGGGGTCCTCCATGTTCTTCACTTTGAATTATTTCCATCTTCATTCCTTTGCATTAATTTTGTGTATGCATATCTTTATGAAACCACTTCTATTTTAGATCAAATTCCTACAAAAATATATACAATTTTCAATTAATTTTTTCTCAAAGAAATATATGCACACAAATGACCGTTTTCCCCATATATGAAGATGAATATGTGACAATTTGGAATAATTTGAATTTTTGGTTTAAACAAGTTAAAATACCCGATATGATCATTTATTTAATTCAAATAGATTAAATATGGTGGTTAAAATATGCACATTTACGTGCACATCAGTCTCAGAGAAGGGTGTTAAGCTAAGAGAATAAATTCTCCGCCACCAACAGAGTTGTATTCGATAGAAACTAGCTTTACATCTCAAATTGTAATGTCAAACACACATATATACAAGTCCGTTCTGGGATCGAACGGAACCGAAGGCACTTCAAAAGAAGCCCTTGCAAATCCGGATATTCACAAATCACGTCTGAAATCCCCATCACAAAGGATGATAAAATCTCTATACCGGAGCAACCCGGTGCAGAGACATTCGACGGGTAATTCTTTCGTTTTCAAAAATACCCGGTCTTCAACACCATCTTCAAATGCAATCCCATTTCGTCGTATCATTATTCGAAATGGGTTTTATAACACAAGGTCCTTTCCCGGCTAATCCGAATAATGAGCGCTTATTTTTAAAAATAAGTGTTCATTCAGATTTTCAAACAAATCAAAACAATTTCCACTTTGATCTTTTAAATAAAAGATCCATCACAATCACAAAGGTTCGATGTGGGTTTCGAATAGCCATTTGGAATACGACCCCCGGTCGCATCGAAATTTAAAATGCCATTTAAAGGCCAATATTGATAGTCATTTATTTAACCATCAATCAACATTCACAACAATCACCAGATTTTAAATGATTTTTACCAATTATTCATTTTCAAAATATCTTCGCAAGATATAATTTTAACACTTCAAATATTTGGAAACAAATTTCAAATCACTTTTTACCTTTCAATCTTTTGAAAACAAATTTCAAATCACTTAATTTATCCAAAATATTCTTTCCTTAAAATCATCTTTACAACTTCAATTTAAATTTATAAACTATATTGCAAACATACTCGGCTTTCCAGGGAAGAATTCTCTTTCCATTTCAAAATGGTCTATTTAAACCAATTAATAAATCTTTCTGGATTTATTTTAAATTTACGTTCAAAATCCATAAATTCCTTTCCACGCTTTTAAAAATAAAATGATATTTATTTTAAAACAAATTTCCTTTCCTTTATAAATTCCCATTGTGAATTTAATTTTCCAAATATTCACTTTTTATACGATTTTCAAATCGATTTCCAAATATTTATTTCAAACACCAAATCAAATCCTTTATTGATTTTTCTATACATTTATTTCAAACCCCAAATCGATTTTAAAATTTATTTCCCAAATTTTATTTTAAAACACCAAATCAATTTTAAATCGGCTTCCCAAAGATTTATTTTCAAACACCGAATCAAACTCCAAATTGATTTCTGAATTTATTTTCTTTTAAAATAAATTCCTTTATTTCTTTCAAACTATTTAAAATCTGTATTTTAAATAAATTCTTCAACCTTTGAATAACATTATCCGAAATCCATTTATTTAGCCTTTTTCCATGTTTTGGAATTTTATTCAAAAGGATTAAAAATAAAACTTTATCCTTTTAAATTCCTTCTTCTAAATTTATCCAATTCTCACAAAATAAATTCTACTATAAACTTTCAACTTGAATTTTCAAAAAAAAAAATCAAATTTAATTTATTTCCGGTGTCCAACGATACCAAAAATATATCCGGCTAAACTATAGCCTTCAACGGTTTTAACCACAAATACAATCACATCGAGATTATAAATAATCAAAATACAACATATGAAACAAATTCAATATTTGAGGAATCCAGTTGGATCCCTCCAACCTGTTTCCCGGCATCCACAGATGTTAGCACAACAATTAAATACCAATTCCATTCGAGGTGGAATATCGCGTTATACGGGATTTATAAAATATCGTCCGCTATGATGCGGCGCATAGGGTCTCATCCGCTATATAATATGGGAAATCAACTCCAAATACATATATAATACCAATTCCACTTCATGGTGGAATATCGCGGTATATGGGTTTAATATAATAACCTCCGCTATTATGCGGTGCATAGGATCTATTTCAATACAACTGATAATAATTTATTATCCAAACACACAGTCAACACAGTCAATAATTTTAAATCTAACTATTTAAAATTTAAATCAGAAAAATCTGATTGAGTGAGAAGATCTCACCTTTGCTTTCGCATGCAATCCATTTTCATTCCATATTGTTTTCTTCACAGTTTTAACCTTGTATAAACAATTATATAATCTTTATTAATATTCGAACTTACCGAAACTAAATTTACATTTACAAAAATTAAAATTTTAATTCTAACTAATTTCCCTTTACAGACCTTTAGTAACAAAAATAAATCTAATAAGCAGTTAAATAAGTTAACCATCTTAATATTTATTTTAATTGAAACAGTGAGTGGAAATATATATAAGTATATTTATTCTTTCCTTTTCTTTTGAAATCACCTATATATATACACACACTTATAAAATAACTCACGTAGATTCAAAAATCCAATTTGAATAAACTCTACAATATTTATTATTAAAATCCCTATATATTGTATATATAATTTAATATTTTTTTATGAGAGTTATAATACTGTTACAATTTCCTTTTCCTTAACCTATATAAAAACATTCTGGATAATATTATTTATCTATCTCCTTTGACACTTAGTTGATTACAGGAATTAACCTTACATTAAGATTTTAACAGTATGCCAAAATATATAATTCTTTTCCTCTAAGTCTGTATATATATTTTTATAAAATTCAATTAAAATAAAGTACTCTATACCTTACTGCCTATCAAAACTCCAGGCCACCCAACGATCTGCACCTCCTTCAACCCAACTCCGATGTTCGCGACCCCCCAAATTGATCGATAATCAAGTCGCCGAAACCCTAGCTTCGCCGTTGAGCTTTGATTTGATTTCTGCAGCCACCACGAAGCCTCGCGACAATCCACCTCGGCGCGCGCCTTAGTTAACAGGGAAACCTCACATCGCTTTCACTCTCGAGCCCCTCGATTGATTTGCAGACGCTGCCGCTCGACCAGCACCGCCGTGTGCCCTCGCGACGAACGTCGCCTCAACCCCCAATTCGCGATGCTCGATAGCCACCTTGACCTTGCTAGTGCCATCCTTCCTCTTTCGCCGCGATCGATTCTTTTTTTTCTTTTCTTTTCTTGTATATACGCACGAATGATTTTATTTTTTTGGATGAAGAGGGAGATGCGGCTATTGATTTGAATTTAAAAGAGAAATTGATAAAATGGGGCTCGACCATTAATTTTCTCTTTCGAGCTTTGACTGGTAGGGAACGAAAAAATTCGAGCCGCTGTTTTCAGAATAAAGTCGGCATTGAAATGAAATAAAGGGCAAAAGATGTCGCATGGAATATATTTTGTGTGTAGCAGATGGGCTACAGTGAATATGAGATGAAACGAAAAAGTTATGACGTGAAATTAATTTGACTGGTTAAAAAATGTATTAATTTGATTTAAATTTATATTTAAATCGACTCGAATTACACAACCTAAAATCTCCACCTCCTATCGCAATGTGGAGCTAGACGTTTACAATGTTATACCCCTATCCCGAATGCATTGGAAAATGTTTCGAGTCCTAATTCGAATGCATGGAAAAGATAGCTTTTTGAACCAGTTATTTTATTAAATTTCGATATAGTTTTCATCACGTTTGCCTATCGAGTAGCCAAACGACAACTCTGAATGCTACAAAAATTGAAATTCTATGCAAATACAATATTACGGATCCAATGGAACTGGTCTCGTCGAATTCCGAGACTGTGCCTCGGAAGGCTATTTTTTAAATATCGATTTAAACGATAAATTTTCAAAACTGGTTAAATCGCTTTCAAATTCAATTCTGAAGCTTCCATTATCTTCAGTATTATCAATATAAATTTTCTAAGCCTTTAAAAAATATTTTTAATAAGCCTAAAATTGAAGATTTCAATTTTTATCCAACTTCAATTAATAAATTCAATAACTTTAATTGCCAATCAAACAATAATATTTGAAATTCAAGTTAAACTAACTTCCTAATATTTAAAATCAATTAAATATATCATTTCAAATATTTAAAAATTCTGGGTCGTCACATCCTTCCCGCCTTAAAAGAATTTCGTCCCGAAATTACGAGTTAAGAAGAATGATCCTTAACCCATTCGCTATCTTTCCAAAACCGAATAGTTTTATTAGCTTGCCAAAACAATCTTTTTATCAAAGATCCATTATTACTTTAACTAACATTCCAAAGTCTTCCATAGGTTTCAAACAACAATGTTTTCTTTAACAATTAAAATTTAAATTCAAATTCAAATTCAAATTTCAAAATTTTCTCAAAATTTTTCTAACTCCCTAAATTTTCGAAAAATTTCGCTAGCGTCTCCTTTGCGCGGCTAGCTCAGTACGACTACAAAATGCCTCTACGGACTCCCAAATTCCAAAACAAAACAAAAAGCTAAGTGGCTAGATCAAAACCCAATCAAATTTCATACAAGAATTTAAACACATACCTTTTTGGTCGGACAATTCAAATTTATCTTCAAAAATGTAACGACCCGCCATCCGTCTCCACAGAACGATGTATCATTAATAAGAAAGAAAGGGACAGAAAAGAGAAAGAAAGAGAAGAAAGAACAAACAACACATCATAATCTAAACAGCGGAACGAATAAATTAAATTAATAACATAAAATATTACACAGTTTACAACAACTATCAGAGTACACAAATAGTACAATACATACTAGACAGTTATAAACACCTGTCTAGTTATTACGACTCAATACAACTCAACAAAGAGATGCCAAACACAGCGGAATACTATATATCTAACGCAGAAGCCTCCTCCTCCATTGCTCCTCCATAATTCGTCAAAGCTAACCTGAATCCCTTGGCTACTCGTAAAAATTTGAGTACCCAAGAGTTTAAGAAAATAGAAGATAAACTCTGGGTCAGACATGGGTCTGGTGTGAGTAACAGGTTTAAGTTGCTTAACTTTCAAAAACCTTTTGAAAAGAAAGGTATCACATAAGACTTCCCACACATAAACATGGAAAAGTTTTTACCTTACGCTAACCAAAACATTTGATAGGAAATCCAGTGATATTATAATAGGTCTAGGGTTTTCAAGTAAATATAAAATAGCCGAAATTGTTACATTATTAAATTCCAGTTACTAGCCATAAAAGTGGGTAATACAACAAAAATCGTTGGCACTTATTGGATTTTGGATTCCATACAATGGCAGGGCTACTGGGGTACCGTCCGTCACAGTACGTGGCCTAGATCAACGTACCGAGGAGTACGCCCGCTCCCCTGCAATACAAGGCCGGAACCATCCCTTATTGGACAGTCCCGAACAAGATAACCCCGCAGTTGGCGCGCGATTCCAACCGCCCACTGAACCGAAATAAAAAGGGACCTCTAGACAGGGGAAAATCTCGTCCTACTTAGGCATGACCCACTTAGCCTTGCTGCACCTCCCCTGTTTTTGCCATTCCTGGTTGATGAGGCTTGAGGCTATGATTACCTTTAGTGAACACATCACTTAGAATGCTCATCGTCCACCTGACGATGTTCTAAAAGCATTCAATCCATACAAGTTCGTTCCGGGTTCGAACGAAACCGAAGGCATTATCTCGTTACACTCATTTTGGAATCACCCTCAGAGTTAACGACGATAATCCTTGCACTCTGAATATTCATCTCGAATCTGAAAGTACGATCTCCGTCAAACTCATCTCGGAATCACCCTTAGAGTTATACCGACGAATAGTCCTTACACCTCGAGTCTTCACTCTTCACACAAGATTCACGACCTATCGTTAATTTGGATCGATGTGGTTTTCGAATATCAAAATATGGAAACCCGATCTTGATCTCATCAAAATCCAAAGCGTGTCTTTTAGGTCCAAGTTGTTTTAGTGTTTAAAACAATTCAATACAATTATCTATACACACAAATAGATAATTCCCATATCACAATAGATAATCACATTATTATCACAATAGATAATCCACATTATCACTATCAAAGATAATCCATATCATCATCACAATGCAACCAATGCATCCATATCACTCAACATTACTAATCTCATAATTGAGATTCCAAACCATTCAAGGCAACCAATATCATCCGTTCATAAGCAATGATCTATAATCACAACATATATAATTAATTTAAAATGAATTAAATTAATTATATCATCTCTAATTAATTTAAAGTGAATTAAATTAATTACCTATATAAATATAAATCTTGCTTACATCACCGTTAATTAATTATAAATTAATTAATTATCCTCTAAATAATCAACTTAATTAATCACCCTTGATTAATTATACTTTAATTAATTTCACAAAATTAATTACTCTAAACCAAATACAGTAATTAACCTTTAATTACTTCATTAATTAATTAACTATAATTAATTATATTAAACCTTAATTAATTACATTAATTAATTACCATTAATCACTTATTATTGATTAATTGATCTTAATTAATCAATCTTAATTACATTATTAATTATATTAATTAATGATCCTTAATTATATTAAATTAATTATCTTATTTAAATCAATTACGTCAGTAATTAATCTCAATTAAACCATAATTATTAATCACCTTGATTAATCACATTCAGTAATTAACTACCCTTAATTACTTATCAAATTAATTATTCCTTAATTAATTTCTTTAATTAATCCCTTGATTAATTATACAAAGTAATATAATCCAAATTACTTTCACAATTCCATCATTATCCACTAATTACATCCAGTAATTATCTTTTAGTCACTTCACCGAGTAATTACATTCTATAAATTACATTAAGTAATTATTATCAACCAACAAGTGATTAAAATTAATTAAACTTAATTAATTAATTTAAACTAATCACAATAAGCTCCATTAATTACGTTAAGTAATTAATTTCTTAACTACTTTCATTTAGTAATTAAACGTAAATAATCTTCACAATTGATTATCATTAAATTAATTAATCTAATTAATTATTTAAATTAATCACATCAATTAATTGTTAAATAATCTTAAGTTAATGACCATCATTAACCATTAACCAAATTTTAATTGCTTCTCTTAAGTAATTAACTTTCATTAATCATTATTAATTTCAAATTAATTAATCTTTAATATCCAATTAAATTACCTTTAATTATTTAGTTAACTAAGCGTTGCCTGTAACTTAATTAATTCATAATTACTTGATTAATTAATTATTAATCATTAATTAAATCTAATTAATGATCCTTAATTATGGATTAATCACCCTTAATTAATTAATTAACTTAAACTTTAAATTAATAATTTAAAACCCTTAATTACCTTAATTAATGATCCATTCCATTAATAAATAAATTATTTATTTAATTACCTTAATAATTAAATGAAATTATAAATCATTGAATTCTAATTTTACTTTAAGATAAAACCTTTCTTATCTATAGTAAAATTATCATTCATAGATACTTTTTGAAAATATTTATTTCAATTTCAAATGTCATTTTAAATTCAAACTTTAAAATGAAACTAATTTATCTTTAACCAATATAAAACTTTGGGATTCATATTTTAAATAATACTTATAAAAAATTTAAAGATTTAAACTAAATTCCTTTTTAATCTCAGAATATTAAAGTATACATTAACCTTTCAATTTATTTACAATATTTAAATTTATAAACTTTACTTTATTTCCAATTCTAAGGAATTCAAATCAAATTTGAATTCAAATTTAAAATTCTGATTTCATTTTGATTATATCATCTTTTACATTTCAAAACTCCATCAAATTCAAATTCTTTAATAACACTTTAAACTTCATAAACACTTTAATAATATCAAGTCAATTTGAATTTAAAAACACATTCATTCCCAAACTAGATTCAAATTCAACTTGAATCTATTTTTAAATTTAGATTTAAACTTAACTCAGAATGAAAAACTAGATTTAAATCTCATTTAAAACTTTACTTTATTTAAATTCGGTTTTTAAATTTTATTATAAATTTTAAACAAAACCTACAGGTTTCAAAACCAAACCTGTTACATTCATTAACCCTAGCAAGAAACAATTTTGCTTCGAGTCAGTAAGCCCATTCCTTCGAGCAACTCACAGCAATTATTCGAGAAATTCCCGAGTTCATTTACACTGCTTCCACAAGGCAACCTCCTGAAACAAAAAAGTGCACGGTGCACATGCACCGTGCCTCCGGCAATCTCCAGCCACCTCCGATGGCCTCCACATCTCGGCGACCAAACCCGCGCCCAACACGACCATCAATTCATCATTCCACAGTTTAAAATTGAATTCGAGTTTTGTTCTAAAACCTGGAACCAGAAAGACAAAACCCCACCAAAACCTGTCAACCCTTCAACCACCATCCTCCGACCACCGGAGATCCTCCACCACCGGCCACAGCCTCGCCTATGCTTCAGCAACCGTCACCCAAAAGCATTTGACACTCGATCAAACATTAAAGCCGTGATGACCCATTAACTAAGCATCCCAAAATCTAGGGTTATAGACAAGAAATCAACATCATTGCTTCCATGGTGATTTGCATCACCATCACATATTTTTCCCAACTACGATGATTGCTCCTCTACCCACAAGATGAACCCCGACCCTTCAAATTGCCGACATCACCCAAAAACCAAATATCCTCCTTTTCAGTTCAATACAGAACTACATGTTAAATATAATTTTAAAAACTGTCAATTTAGTTTTAAAAATCAGAATTTTGAATAATGTTTTCGACTCTAATCCTGAAATAGTGAATCAACATGTTTGGTATTTCACTTATATACAAATTTTCTCGGTTATCTTAAGTTTTAGAGACAATTCAATTTTTTTTAACTTGAATAAATTTTAAACTTTAATTCTTGATTCAACAAACACATCTTGTATGAATCTTAAACTCTAACATAATCTATATTATGTGATATTGGAGTTTGAACAGATTCTTGAATCCCAAGAATATAATACAGAGGACATAGCATGTTTAAAATTATCCATTCATTCATACTAGAAATCAACTGATATTAATACATATCATTCATACTAAATCATAGAAATCAACATGCAACATAATAAAATACTTAAATTCACTAAATATAATGTTACTCACCTTTTAAAATCAGAAGACAGAGCCTCAATTGGTTTTTGCAAAAGCTTGTTGAAAAACTGGAATATGCTTCTTAATGATTGTAAACTTTAAATCCTGTTTTTCTGAAATGCTTTGCTTCCTCATTTTACAATTGCATGCATGCTTTGAAATTCCAGATTTAAGTGAAATGCAGGCTTTCAAAACAGACTTGTTTTCAACTTCAAAATATGCAGGCTGCCTTGATTAAATATGCAGGCCTTAAAACAGTTTTTGCCTTGAATTCTATATTCTAAATGGTGCAGACTTACAAGTTTGTTTGCATTTACTCCCTGATTAACAATACAGTTGCATGCATGCTTCTTTGAGACTCTAGATTTTAGAAATGCAGGTTTGAAACAGTTTGGCTTGCATGCTTTGATTAAATTTGAAAAATGATTTGCATGTTTCTGATTTGCAGGATTTTGAAGATGATTTACAGGGTTTTGTTGAAGATGATTTCAAATTGTAGTTTTTCAAAGGAAGTGTTGTGTTTTTCTTTGCATTTTGATTAAAAAAGGAATAAAATGAAAGAGAATTTGTTTATATATAAAAACTGAAATAAAAATAAAAGAAAAACAAAATAAATGAAACTTGTCTTTAGTTCTAACATTTTCCATAATAGTTGCTAATTACTTAACACATGTTATATTAGTTGCTTAACAATTTAACACATGTTTTCTTTAAGTTAATAAGTTATATTTACATGTTAATTTGTATTTAATTAGATGTTAATATAAGATAGATGTAAATCCATGTTTAATTAATTAGTTAACATGTATGTATTTACATGTAGAAAATTTTAAAATGAATAAATCCAATTTTGTTTATACAATAAAGTTTATACAAATATCTCAAAATCCAAAACAAATTAAAAATATTTATTTTAAAAAAATTTCAAAGTTTTAAATTCAATTTCAAATTAAGTTATATATATACATATATAACTACACAATTAAAATTTGAAAAACAATTATTTTTTATTAAAAATCTATTTGTTAAAACAATGTATTATTATATATTTTAAAAATAACAAAATTTGATAACTATAAATAATTTATAAAAGAAATTGTCTTCTTTATAAATAAATTATTTATTTTATCCAACTACATTTTAATGAAATCAAAATAAATCTTATTGTTATTTTTATTTAAATTTAAACTAGAGTCAAAACATATTTTAAACCATTATAATATTTTCCTTATGTATTTCAAATCATATTTTTATTTATTATATACTTTAAAAAAGCTTAATATCAAATAAATCAATTTAAACAAATTCAATTTTTATCTCAACTATTTAAAACCATATTTTATTTATTAAATAATCCTTTAAAAGTTTAACTTAAAAATTATACCCAATTTTACCAAATATATATATATGACGCAGCGGATTAATCAAAATAAACTTCAATCGGTGAAAGTAGCAATCGGTGGATTGATGAATACCAAAATGCCCAAATTCGTTGATCCGAAGATACCGAATTCTAGCTATCTCTAACACGTTGATCGCGCACGATACCGTGAAAGAAGATCTTCAATTCTTCAAGCGTTGATCAAGCGCACTTGATTCCGCGAATCGGCTTCAACAATCGTTGATTCGAGCGCACTCGAATAACCGAAAGTGGAGATAGGAGATTACACTCAACTACCAATTTAAGATGAAAGCACACAGCAATCAACAAGAAATTTTATTCAAAAATCAACCCCCCAAAAAGTTACAACTCACTCGCTATTTATAGAGTTTTGACCCTGACCCTTAAGTCGTACACGACTTACGACTTACCCATAGGTCGGCGTCGACTCATCAGCAAACGCGACTCAACAACACACGACTTAATAACATACTGACCTACGACTTTCCAACGGTTCAAAGCTCTATCGACTCAACATTTGAACGACTCATCCCAACATAACTGGCCGACGCAATGACTTAATGACTCAACAAATTACAACACTTTACTCACTTAGGTCGTATACGACCTAATTACATACGACATAAGAAAACCCACGACATACGACTTAACAGTTACAACGACTTAACAAAATACAGATTTATCACAACACTTAACCCGTATACGACTTATCTTCCAAGCGACTCAATTCCCAGCGCCTTAACTCCTCCGAGTGACTCGAGGCTTCATTAGGTCGTGGCGTATTTTCACTTGACTCCTTAGGTCGCGGCCGACCTAAAACATGCTCTGGTTTATTTAACTCGTTGTTAACTCGTGGCTTGTTATTACGTGATTCATTAGGTCGGAGACGACCTATAACTTCCTTTTTAAGTCGCGAACGACTCAAGTTAGGTCGTGGACGACTCATAGCTGCTGTGTCGTTAGGTCATATACGACCCCTCAAATCGGAGCAACTTAAGTCCCCATTAACTCGTAACTCCTTCTCTTCATTCTTGTTAAGTCGTAGCTCTTTCCTCCAAGCTTTGTTAAGTCGTAGACGACTTAAACTTCCTGAATGACTCAACAACATAGCCTTGTCCAAACGACTTAAAGTTCTTGAATCATTTAAACTTGTTGATTCCATAGTTCGCGCTGCATCATCCTCCCCTGGTTGAGAAAAATTCGTCCTCGAATTTGTAAATTCCTCTACACCAGATTGTTCATCTCCATAATTCGGCACAAGATGCTTAACATTGAATACGTCAGAAGTGTATACATCCTCCGGCAGCTTCAACTTATAAGCATTCTCATTGATCCGTTTCACAACTTCTACAGGTCCAATTTTTCTGCCTTTCAACTTATTATAAGCGCCTACTGGAAAACGATCCTTCGTTAACACAGCGTAAACCAAATCACCTTCGTTAAATTCAATATTTCGTCGCTTCAAATCTGCTGCTCGCTTATACTTCTCATTTGCTTTCACCAATCATTCCTGAACGATTTTATGACATTCAGTCAACTCATCAACAAAATCAGCAGCTCGTTTAACCGTCCCCTTCGGTTGTGGTACTACTGCTAAATCCAACGGCCCCCTTGGTAAATTTGACTATACAATCTGAAATGGACTGAATCCTGTACTACGATTCACTGCATGATTATGAGCAAACTCTTCCTGGCATAACTTCATGTCCCAACTCTTCAGATTGTCCTTCACAAGACATCGCAATAAATTTCCCAACGATCTATTAACAACTTCTGTTTGTCCATCAGTTTGCGGATGATAAGCACTACTAAATTTCATCTTCGTTCCCACCATCTTCCACAAACTAAGCCAAAAATGACTCAAAAATCTGGTATCTCTATCTGACACAATAGACTCTGGCAATCCGTGAAGTCGATAGATCTCCTTGAAAAATAATTGAGCAACATGAACAGCATCCGCCGTCTTCTTACAAGCAATAAAATGTGCCATTTTCGAAAATCTATCCACCATAACAAATATAGAATCATTTCCCCGCTGAGTTCTAGGCAAACCCAAAACAAAATCCATGCTGATATCAACCCACGGTTTAGATGGTACGGGTTACGGCATATACAATCCTGCATTTGTCGCTATTCCCTTCGAAACCTGACATATATGACATCTCTCCACAAACTTTTCAACCTCTTTCCTCATTGATGGCCAAAAATAAGATTGAGAAATTAACTGCAAAGTACGATCTCTACCCACATGGCCTTCTTCGTGCAACTCTTTGATAATCTTCATTCTCAAGCTGCTCTCTGGAATACATAATCGATTTCCTTTAAACAAGAATCCATCAACCAACACAAATTCATCAGAACTCCCATCCTTAACTTTCTCAACAAACTTTTCAAAGTAAGGATCCTCCTCAAACAATTCTGGAAATACTTCGAATCCCGTTACTTCAATCTTCAATGTTGTCAACAAATGACTCCTCCTACTCAAAGCATCAGCCACATGATTCGACACCCCAGATTTATGTTTCATGACAAAAGTAAACAGTTGTAAATAAGCAATCCATGATGCATGTCTCGCTGAAATCTTATCATGCCCCTGTAAATGTTTCAACACCTCATGATCATTGTAAAGAACAAACTCTTTATGAAATAGATAATGGATCCAATGTTTAACAGCTTGCACAACAGCATAAAACTCAACATCGTATGTACTATATCTCATCTTTGCCCCTGATAACTTCTCACTGAAATATGCAATAGGTCTTCCACTCTGACTCAACACTCCTCCAATCCCAACCTTTGATGCATCAGTGTGTAGCTCAAACAACAACTGAAAATCTGGTAAAACAAGAATTGGTGCTATCGTCAACAGTTCTTTGATTCGTTCAAAAGCAATCCCAGCTTCCTCTGTCCAAGAAAATTGTTTCCCTTTCATACAATCAGTAACCGGTGCCATCACGCTACTGAAGTGTGGAATAAACCTTCGGTAGAATGATGCCAATCCATGAAAACTTCTAACTTCAGTGACAGTTCTCGGCTGTGGCCAATTTCTAATAGCTTCAACTTTACTCTGGTCCATCTGGATTCCCTTCTCAGATACAACATATCCCAAAAATAATACACTTCGAGTCATGAACACACATTTCTTCGTAGCTGCATAAAATTGTTCCTCACGAAGAATAATCAACACCTTTCTCAAATGTTCTACATGTTCCTCTGCGCTCGTACTATAATTCAGAATATCATCAAAGTAAACTACAACAAACTTCCCAATGTACGGTCTGAAAATTTGATTCATCACTCTCATAAATGTACTCGGTGCATTCGATAGACCAAACGGCATAACCAACCATTCATACAATCCTTCCCTTGTCTTGAACGCGGTCTTCCATTCGTCTCCCGGGCAAATTCGAATCTGATGATATCCACTCTTCAAATCAATCTTCGAAAAGATAATAGCCCCACTCAACTGATCTAGCAAGTCATCCAACCTCGGCATAGGGAACCTGTAACGAACAGTAATCTTGTTCAAAGCTCTACTATCGGTACGCATTCTCCATGTTCCATCCTTCTTTGGCACCAACAAGGCTGGTACGGCACAAGGACTCAAGCTTTCCTGAACACGTCCCTGTTCTAACAACTCCTCTACTTGCCTTCGTAATTCCTCATGTTCCTTCGGACTCATTCGATAATGTGGTCGATGTGGTAAAACTGCTCCCGGAACAAGATCAATTTGATGTTGAATGTCCCTCAGTGGCGGTAACTCCTTAGGCAACTCTTCTGGAAATACATCTTCAAATTCTTTCAACACTCGCTTTGCTTCTTCTGGAATTTCAACCTCTTCACTACACTCTCGTCCAATCAACAAAAAGACTTCAGGCTCCTCGTCAACTTCTTTAACAAACTCCTTCAAAGATAGCAAAGTTTTCAGTTCTTCGATCTCCTCCAACTTGCTCTCCTTCTGTTGTTTCTTCTTGGGAACCAAAGTGATTTTAGTACCCTCAAACATGAAACTATAGCTATTAGCACGACCATCATGTTGCACTGCTCTATCAAATTGTCACGGTCTGCCCAACTACAGATGACACACATCCATGTCTACAACATCACACTAAATTTCATCTTTGTACTTTTTCCCAATAGAAAAATTAACACAAGCTCTTCGACACACCTTCACTTCACCTCCCTTCCTTAACCATGCTAGCTTGTACAGTTTAGGATGCTTCTCAGTTTTCAAGTTCAACTTCCTTACTGCTTCTGTAGGGATAATATTATCACAGCTTCCAGCATCAATAACGAACTTGCAAACTTTCCCTAGAATAGTGCATGTCGACTGAGAAATATTGCTCCTCAACCAACTAGAATCCTCTTCTTGCTTTGGTGTAAGACATGACCTCCTCATCATAAGATTACAACCTTCATCCCCGGACAATAAGTCTTCCTCCTCAACATAAGGTGTATTTGAACATTCTGCCTCCTCACCATCATCCTCAATCTCAGCAACCATTGCTCTCTTCTTCGGCTTCGGACATTCATTGCTTTTGTGACCCAACTCCTGACAATTATAACATTTAAAACCACTGCTAACCTTCGCCTTCTCAGCCTCCTTTACGACTGGCTTACTGACAGGTTTAGGAACATTAGAACTCCCACTAACACCCTTTACTGGATTATTGGAATTAGTAAACACACCACCTCCACGCCTTCCCTGCTTCTCCCAAGCCAACGCTTTCTGATGTGCTTCTGCAACAGATCTTGGATCGAACATATTAACCATATCCTGGATCTGCATTCGTAATCCTCCAACAAACCTAGCAGTTAGCTGTTCTTCTGTCTCCATAACATCATTGTTGGCAATAAGGTGGTAAAATTCATCTGCATAATCATTAACTGACTTCGTCCCTTGCCTCGAGTTCTGCAACCTCTGGTACATAAGTGATTGATAGTTGTATGGTAAAAAAGTAGCTCTCATCAACTTCTTCATCTTATCCCAAGACTCAATCTTTGACTTTCCCATTCTTTCCCGTGTAAGTTTAGTTTGCTGCCACCACGCCAAAGCTCTCCCCCTCAACCTTGTAGCAACCAACTTCACCCTTCGATTCTCCGGAACCTCCTTGAAATCAAAGATTTCCTCCACATTTGACAACCAATCTAAGAATTCTTCAGCTACCATTCCACCCTTGAACTCTGGAATTTCCATCTTCATACCTGATTCCCATCGACGATCATCTTCAACATTTCTATAAGAATTTCGAACTTGGTCTCGATCTCGATAATGAATACTTGCTCTATCACCCTCTTCATCAAAATCAAAAGTACGCCTACATCGATCTCGACCATTATCATCCCTTCGTTCATGCATGCTTCTTCGACTATGTCTCACTTCATCTCTATATGCCTCATTATCAAATTCATGTTGGCTTCTTCTCTCTTCATGTCCATAGTCATGATGAAATCTCCGTGATGAAATTGATGTTTCTCTTCTATCTCTAAAAGAATGCGGTGATACCCTCATCGCTTCCTTAACCGATGGCGAAACTCGGTTTCCTCCATGGTTCGAGTTTGGTGATCTCCTCCTTTGAGTTTGATTCAAGTCATTCATCAACTTCTCTAACTTTCCAATGCCTTCATCAAATTTCTCATTAATACGTTGTTCCATCAGTTCGGCTTCTTCTCTTCTATACAACGCTTCAACATTTTGATGACGATTAGCTCTCCTCGGTGGCATGATTGGAAACTCTTCACAAACACTTCAAAACTTCTCAAATACTTCAACAAACCAAACACAAAACTTCAACACAAGACCAACAAGTCACGGCCTTAACCTTGACTCGGCAATAGTTCTACACGGATTAACTCTTAACTCGGCCTCTACTTCAACAAAATGTACTTCAACACAAACTATACTCGGCCTTCAAACACTTCACGGCTTAACTTGGCTCGGCTCAAGGTTTCCAAGCAACTCCAAGTTCAAACACTTCTCCAAGTTTGATCCAAAATGAAATGGATCAAAATCTTCAACTCGTTGCAACTTCAAGATGAACACGATGAACAACAACTTCAAACTTCAACTTCAAAAATTGGCTCCATGTCTCGGATTAGCTATGATTGGCTAAGTCTAGCTCTGATACCAAACTGACGCAGCGGATTAATCAAAATAAACTTCAATCGGTGAAAGTAGCAATCGGTGGATTGATGAATACCAAAATGCCCAAATTCGTTGATCCGAAGATACCGACTTCTAGCTATCTCTAACACGTTGATCGCGCACGATACCGTGAAAGAAGATCTTCAATTCTTCAAGCGTTGATCAAGCGCACTTGATTCCGCGAATCGGCTTCAACAATCGTTGATTCGAGCGCACTCGAATAACCGAAAGTGGAGATAGGAGATTACACTCAACTACCAATTTAAGATGAAAGCACACAGCAATCAACAAGAAATTTTATTCAAAAATCAACCCCCCAAAAAGTTACAACTCACTCGCTATTTATAGAGTTTTGACCCTGACCCTTAAGTCGTACACGACTTACGACTTACCCATAGGTCGGCGTCGACTCATCAGCAAACGCGACTCAACAACACAAGACTTAATAACATACTGACCTACGACTTTCCAACGGTTCAAAGCTCTATCGACTCAAAATTTGAACGACTCATCCCAACATAACTGGCCGACGCAATGACTTAACGACTCAACAAATTACAACCCTTTACTCACTTAGGTCGTATACGACCTAATTACATACGACATAAGAAAACCCACGACATACGACTTAACAGTTACAACGACTTAACAAAATACAGATTTATCACAACACTTAACCCGTATACGACTTATCTTCCAAGCGACTCAATTTCCAGCGCCTTAACTCCTCCGAGTGACTTGAGGCTTCATTAGGTCGTGGCGTATTTTCACTTGACTTCTTAGGTCGCGGCCGACCTAAAACATGCTCCGGTTTATTTAACTCGTTGTTAACTCGTGGCTTGTTATTACGTGATTCATTAGGTCGGAGACGACCTATAAATTCCTTTTTAAGTCGCGGACGATTCAAGTTAGGTCGTGGACGACTCATAGCTGTTGTGTCGTTAGGTCGTATACGATCCCTCAAATCGGAGCAACTTAAGTCACCATTAACTCGTAACTCCTTCTCTTCATTCTTGTTAAGTCGTAGTTCTTTCCTCCAAGCTTTGTTAAGTCGTAGACGACTTAAACTTCTTGAATGACTCAACAACATAGCCTTGTCCAAACGACTTAAAGTTCTTGAATCATTTAAACTTGTTGATTCTGTAGTTCGCGCTGCATCATCCTCCCCTGGTTGAGAAAAATTCGTCCTCGAATTTGTAAATTCCTCTACACCAGATTGTTCATCTCCATAATTCGACACAAGATGCTTAACATTGAATACGTCAGAAGTGTATACATCCTCCGGCAGCTTCAACTTATAAGCATTCTCATTGATCCGTTTCACAACTTCTACAGGTCCAATTTTTCTGCCTTTCAACTTATTATAAGCGCCTACTGGAAAACGATCCTTCGTTAACACAGCGTAAACCAAATCACCTTCGTTAAATTCAATATTTCATCGCTTCAAATCTGCAGCTCGCTTATACTTCTCATTTGCTTTCACCAATCATTCCTGAACGATTTTATGACATTCAGTCAACTCATCAACAAAATCAGCAGCTCGTTTAACCGTCCCCTTCGGTTGTGATACTACTGCTAAATCCAACGGCCCCCTTGGTAAATTTCAATATACAATCTGAAATGGACTGAATCCTGTACTACGATTCACTGCATGATTATGAGCAAACTCTGCCTGGCATAACTTCATGTCCCAACTCTTCAGATTGTCCTTCACAAGACATCGCAACAAATTTCCCAATGGTCTGTTAACAACTTCTGTTTGTCCATCAGTTTGCGGATGATAAGCACTACTAAATATCAGCTTCGTTCCCACCATCTTCCACAAACTAAGCCAAAAATGACTCAAAAATCTGGTATCTCTATCTGACACAATAGACTCTGGCAATCCATGAAGTCGATAGATCTCCTTGAAAAATAATTGAGCAACATGAACAGCATCCGCCGTCTTCTTACAAGCAATAAAATGTGCCATTTTCGAAAATCTATCCACCATAACAAATATAGAATCATTTCCCCGCTGAGTTCTAGGCAAACCCAAAACAAAATCCATGCTGATATCAACCCACGGTTTAGATGGTACAGGTAACGGCATATACAATCCTGCACTTGTCGCTATTCCCTTCGAAACCTGACATATATGACATCTCTCCACAAACTTTTCAACCTCTTTCCTCATTGATGGCCAAAAATAAGATTGAGAAATTAACTGCAAAGTACGATCTCTACCCACATGGCCTTTTTCGTGCAACTCTTTGATAATCTTCATTCTCAAGCTGCTCTCTGGAATACATAATCGATTTCCTTTAAACAAGAATCCATCAACCAACACAAATTCATCAGAACTCCCATCCTTAACTTTCTCAACAAACTTTGCAAAGTAAGGATCCTCCTCAAACAATTCTGGCAATACTTCGAATCCCGTTACTTCAATCTTCAATGTTGTCAACAAATGACTCCTCCTACTCAAAGCATCAGCTACACGATTCGACACCCCAGATTTATGTTTCACGACAAAAGTAAACAGTTGTAAATAAGCAATCCATGATGCATGTCTCGCAGAAATCTTATCCTGCCCCTGTAAATGTTTCAACACCTCATGATCATTGTAAAGAACAAACTCTTTATGAAATAGATAATGGCTCCAATGTTTAACAGCTTGCACAACAGCATAAAACTCAACATCGTATGTACTATATCTCATCTTTGCCCCTGATAACTTCTCACTGAAATATGCAATAGGTCTTCCACTCTGACTCAACACTCCTCCAATCCCAACCTTTGATGCATCAGTGTGTAGCTCAAACAACAACTGAAAATCTGGTAAAACAAGAATTGGTGTTGTCGTCAACAGTTCTTTGATTCGTTCAAAAGCAATCCCAGATTCCTCTGTCCAAGAAAATTGTTTCCCTTTCATACAATCAGTAACCGGTGCCATCACGCTACTGAAGTGTGGAATAAACCTTCGGTAGAATGATGCCAATCCATCAAAACTTCTAACTTCAGTGACAGTTCTCGGCTGTGGCCAATTTCTAATAGCTTCAACTTTACTCTGGTCCATCTGGATTCCCTTCTCAGATACAACATATCCCAAAAATAATACACTTCGAGTCATGAACACACATTTCTTCGTAGCTGCATAAAATTGTTCCTCACGAAGAATAATCAACACCTTTCTCAAATGTTCTACATGTTCCTCTGCGCTCGTACTATAATTCAGAATATCATCAAAGTAAACTACAACAAACTTCCCAATGTACGGTCTGAAAATTTGATTCATCACTCTCATAAATGTACTCGGTGCATTCGATAGACCAAACGGCATAACCAACCATTCATACAATCCTTCCCTTGTCTTGAACGCGGTCTTCCATTCGTCTCCCGGTCTAATTCGAATCTGATGATATCCACTCTTCAAATCAATCTTCGAAAAGATAGTAGCCCCACTCAACTGATCTAGCAAGTCATCCAACCTCGGCATAGGGAACCTGTAACGAACAGTAATCTTGTTCAAAGCTCTACTATCGGTACACATTCTCCATGTTCCATCCTTCTTTGGCACCAACAAGGCTGGTACGGCACAAGGACTCAAGCTTTCCTGAACACGTCCCTGTTCTAACAACTCCTCTACTTGCCTTCGTAATTCCTCATGTTCCTTCGGACTCATTCGATAATGTGGTCGATGTGGTAAAACTGCTCCCGGAACAAGATCAATTTGATGTTGAATGTCCCTCAGTGGCGGTAACTCCTTAGGCAACTCTTCTGGAAATACATCTTCAAATTCTTTCAACACTCGCTTTGCTTCTTCTGGAATTTCAACCTCTTCACTACACTCTCGTCCAATCAACAAAAAGACTTCAGGCTCCTCGTCAACTTCTTTAACAAACTCCTTCAAAGATAGCAAAGTTTTCATTTCTTCGATCTCCTCCAACTTGCTATCCTTCTGTTGTTTCTTCTTGGGAACCAAAGTGATTTTAGTACCCTCAAACATGAAACTATAGCTATTAGCACGACCATCATGTTGCACTGCTCTATCAAATTGCCATGGTCTGCCCAACAACAGATGACACACATCCATGTCTACAACATCACACCAAATTTCGTCTTTGTACTTTTTCCCAATAGAAAAATTAACACAAGCTCTTCGACACACCTTCACTTCACCTCCCTTCCTTAACCATGCTAGCTTGTACGGTTTAGGATGCTTCTCAGTTTTCAAGTTCAACTTCCTTACTGCTTCTGTAGAGATAATATTATCACAGCTTCCAGCATCAATAACGAACTTGAAACTTTCCCTAGAATAGTGCATGTCGACTGAAAAATATTGCTCCTCAACCAACTAGAATCCTCTTCTTGCTTTGGTGTAAGACATGACCTCCTCATCATAAGATTACAACCTTCATCCCCGGACAATAAGTCTTCCTCCTCAACATAAGGTGTATTTGAACATTCTGCCTCCTCACCATCGTCCTCAATCTCAGCAACCATTGCTCTCTTCTTCGGCTTCGGACATTCATTGCTTTTGTGACCCAACTCCTGACAATTATAACATTTAAAACCACTGCTAACCTTCGCCTTCTCAGCCTCCTTCACGACTGGCTTACTGACAGGTTTAGGAACATTAGAACTCCCACTAACACCCTTTACTGGATTATTGGAATTAGTAAACACACCACCTCCACGCCTTCCCTGCTTCTCCCAAGCCAACGCTTTCTGATGTGCTTCTGCAACAGATCTTGGATCGAACATATTAACCATATCCTGGATCTGCATTCGTAATCCTCCAACAAACCTAGCAGTTAGCTGTTCTTCTGTCTCCATAATATCATTTCTGGCAATAAGGTGGTAAAATTCATCTGCATAATCATTAACTGACTTCGTCCCTTGCCTCAAGTTCTGCAACCTCTGGTACATAAGTGATTGATAGTTGTATGGTAAAAAAGTAGCTCTCATCAACATCTTCATCTTATCCCAAGACTCAATCTTTGACTTTCCCATTCTTTCCCGTGTAAGTTTAGTTTGCTGCCACCACGCCAAAGCTCTCCCCCTCAACCTTGTAGCAACCAACTTCACCCTTCGATTCTCCGGAACCTCCTTGAAATCAAAGATTTCCTCCACATTTGACAACCAATCTAAGAATTCTTCAGCTACCATTCCACCCTTGAACTCTGGAATTTCCATCTTCATACCTGATTCCCATCGACGATCATCTTCAACATTTCTATAAGAATTTCGAACTTGGTCTCGATCTCGATAATGAATACTTGCTCTATCACCCTCTTCATCAAAATCAAAAGTACGCCTACATCGATCTCGACCATTATCATCCCTTCGTTCATGCATGCTTCTTCGACTATGTCTCTCTTCATCTCTATATGCCTCATTATCAAATTCACGTTGGCTTCTTCTCTCTTCATGTCCACAGTCATGATGATCTCTCCGTGATGAAATTGATGTTTCTCTTCTATCTCTAAAAGAATGCGGTGATACCCTCCTCGCTTCCGTAACCGATGGCGAAACTCGGTTTCCTCCATGGTTCGAGTTTGGTGATCTCCTCCTTTGAGTTTGATTCAAGTCATTCATCAACTTCTCTAACTTTCCAATGCCTTCATCAAATTTCTCATTAATACGTTGTTCCATTAGTTCGGCTTCTTCTCTTCTATACAAAGCTTCAACATTTTGATGACGATTAGCTCTCCTCGGTGGCATGATTGGAAACTCTTCACAAACACTTCAAAACTTCTCAAATACTTCAACAAACCAAACACAAAACTTCAACACAAGACCAACAAGTCACGGCCTTAACCTTGACTCGGCAATAGCTCTACACGGCTTAACTCTTAACTCGGCCTCTACTTCAACAAAATGTACTTCAACACAAACTATGCTCTGCCTTCAAACACTTCACGGCTTAACTTGGCTCGGCTCAAGGTTTCCAAGCAACTCCAAGTTCAAACACTTCTCCAAGTTTGATCCAAAATGAAATGGATCAAAATCTTCAACTCGTTGCAACTTCAAGATGAACACGATGAACAACAACTTCAAACTTCAACTTCAAAAATTGGCTCCAAGTCTCGGCTTAGCTATGATTGGCTAAGTCTAGCTCTGATACCAAACTGACGCAGCGGATTAATCAAAATAAACTTTAATCGGTGAAAGTAGCAATCGGTGGATTGATGAATACCAAAATGCCCAAATTCGTTGATCCGAAAATACCGAATTCTAGCTATCTCTAACACGTTGATCGCGCACGATACCGTGAAAGAAGATCTTCAATTCTTCAAGCGTTGATCAAGCGCACTTGATTCCGCGAATCGGCTTCAACAATCGTTGATTCGAGCGCACTCGAATAACCGAAAGTGGAGATAGGAGATTACACTCAACTATCAATTTAAGATGAAAGCACACAGCAATCAACAAGAAATTTTATTCAAAAATCAACCCCCCCAAAAAGTTACAACTCACTCGCTATTTATAGAGTTTTGACCCTGACCCTTAAGTCGTACACGACTTACGACTTACCCATAGGTCGCCGTCGACTCATCAGCAAATGCGACTCAACAACACACGACTTAATAACATACCGACCTACGACTTTCCAACGGTTCAAAGCTCTATCGACTCAACATTTGAACAACTCATCCCAACATAACTGGCTGACGCAATGACTTAATGACTCAACAAATTACAACACTTTACTCACTTAGGTCGTATATGACCTGATTACATACGACATAAGAAAACCCACGACATACGACTTAACAGTTACAACGACTTAACAAAATACAGATTTATCACAACACTTAACCCGTATACGACTTATCTTCCAAGCGACTCAATTCCCAGCGCCTTAACTCCTCCGAGTGACTCGAGGCTTCATTAGGTCGTGGCGTATTTTCACTTGACTCCTTAGGTCGCGGCCGACCTAAAACATGCTCTGGTTTATTCAACTCGTTGTTAACTCGTGGCTTGTTATTACGTGATTCATTAGGTCGGAGACGACCTATAACTTCCTTTTTAAGTCGCGGACGACTCAAGTTAGGTCGTGGACGACTCATAGCTGCTGTGTCGTTAGGTCATATACGACCCCTCAAATCGGAGCAACTTAAGTCCCCATTAACTCGTAACTCCTTCTCTTCATTCTTGTTAAGTCGTAGCTCTTTCCTCCATGCTTTGTTAAGTCGTAGACGACTTAAACTTCCTGAATGACTCAACAACATAGCCTTGTCCAAACGACTTAAAGTTCTTGAATCATTTAAACTTGTTGATTCCGTAGTTCGCGCTGCATCAATATATATATATATATATATATATATATATTATTTAGAAAACCAGATTTATTTATTTATTAAATTAAAAAAATATCTATTTACAATATATACATATCCTATATATACAGTATATATAGAAAACAATTTATCAGATTTAGAAAGATAAAATCTATCAATTAAGTATTTATTTTAATTGGATTAATTAAATTAATTCAAATCTTATCACAAATATTATCAAATCAATTTAATTTTCAATTCAGATTATTAAAATGATATTGCTTAAAATTCTGGGTCATCACATTCCTTCCCCCTTAAAATAATTTCGTCCCCGAAATTTAAAACAAAGGTAATTTAATAATCTATTTAAAAATTTAATTTCAAAACACAAGCATATATCAATGATATGCTAACAACCATAGCAATTAATTCACCCAGTCAAACAAATTTAACTATCCAGACAAAATTTCTGGATAAAGTTTCCTCGAGTTTTCCCGGTATAAATATCGGGATGCTCGCTCTATAGAATCCTAACAATTAATATTACTAAGCTACAAAGCTCTTATCTCGTCTACATCTATAGAATTAAATAGCATATCAGACTACAGACGAGTCTGATTCAACAACCAAATCTCCTGAACTTACTGGTTTCAAAACCATAGATAGACCATACACGTACTCCCTCAGAGATACGTGAAACTCATCGAATCCCAATTATCCAAACTGGCAATTCAATCCTGAAAACCAAACACTGATCCAACTCAACACGGAAAAGATCCAAACGTCTCGGAGTTAGCTTTTCAGCCTTACCCCATCTTATAGCTACTTGGATCGAAGAAAACTCTAACAACAACGAAGTCTCCAACTTCGAATTCCCAATTCCTCCGTCCCTTATCCACAAAAGTCTTCGGACGATCCTGGGCTGCCTTCATCCTTCCTAATAAGCTTAACCCTTGCTGATCCCCCTAGAATAAACAGAACTAAAACAACCCAACACAATGATCGCCTCAAGATCAACCAAAATCAAGACACAACTCTACTCCATAACCAGCAGAAGACAACAAACTTCTCCTAATCCGGAAAAGACAATCAGAAGCACTTTCAAATTGCTTTCGGTGCACAACTCTAATTCGAAATGGATAAGAATGCTGATGAAGAACACGAGCACAAACTGGACATCACTTCCCAGAAATATAGTTCAACGGATCCATAAAGAAAACTCATAAATTCCTCCAAAACCTGAGTTACATCAAACTCTATCTCTAGGAATCATCCTTCAACTAAAACAGAACCACTGGTTCCACTCCTGGAATACTTGTTGATAAGAAAACTCAATCTCCAGATGCACACAAATCTCTGTCTTCCCAGAAGACATCCGAAAAATCTTCAACAATCCAAGAGAATACTCAACTATCGCAAGTCACTTTTGCGATCAACCTAGATCAATTTCCAAAGAAAAACTATCCTCTCTTTACCAAACAGAATAGCTTACGCTGGTCTACCCAATCCATTGAAGAAACGGATCCACTCTGCTGCTTCTGAACTCCATCTCTAGAAAAACTACTCATCTAAGACCTTCCTGTCGGTACACAGAACACTCCGAGCTACATTGCTGACACCGATGCCGAACTTCCTAATCCAAAGCTCTTCAAGAAACTCGGACTTCAAAGCAAACAGAAACACCACGATAAACTCAGCCACAACACCAAAGCATACACACTTCTTAAAACTTGTTCCAAAGAAATATCTTCGGACACATCCATAGTCACTGCATCTCATCACGCAGCTACACTTCCTGAGGTATCAAAATGCCATCACTTGCTTCTGCCCAACCGACAGATCCAAACTCAACTCATCCAACATCAATGATGGACTCCGAGCCTTAACAGGTTTCCTTCAGAGATCGATGAAATCTCTACACTCTGTACAATTTACTCAAGACAGTATTCGGTCTACAGTTTCGACAGATACACTTCCGACCTCAACATACAAATTTCAACCAATGATAGTCGTGTTACACACACCACTACCTTATCTACCTTTATATCTTATATTGGAAAACCTAAACAGGTAACCCAACAGATAGGTAGAAATAGATAAATATATATATATATATATATATATATATATATATATATATTTAAAATTACAAATACGCTCTCTCAGATAGACACCACTCCAGAGCCTAGGTATTCACTCAACCTAATACTCTGATACCACTGTAACGATCCGCCATCCGTCTCCACAGAATGACGCATCATTAATAAGAAAGAAAGTGATTGAAAAGAGAAAGAAAGAGAAGAAAGAAGAAACAACACATTAGGATCTAAACAGCAGAACGAATAAATTATATTAATAACATAAGATATTACATAGTTTACAACAACTATGAGAGTACACAGATAATACAACATACTAGACAGTTATAAACACCTATCTAGTTAGTAAAACTCAATACAACTCAACAAAGAGATACCAAACACAGTGGAATACTATATATCTAACGCAGAAGCCTCCTTCTTCATTGCTCCTCCATAATTCGTCAAAGCTAACCTGAATACCTTGGCTACTCGTAAAAATTTGAGTACCCAAGAGTTTAAGAAAACAGAAGATAAACTCTGGGTCAGACAAGGGTCTGGTGTGAGTAACAGGTTAAAGTTGCTTAACTTTCAAAAACCTTTTGAAAAGAAAGGAATCACGTAAGACTTCCCACACATAAACATGGAAAAAAATTTACCTTATGCTAACCAAAACATTTGATAGGAAATCCAATCATATTATAATAGGTCTAGGTTTTCAAGTAAATATGAAATATCCGAAATTGTTACATTATTAAATTCCAGCTACTAGCCACAAAAGTGGGTAATACAATCAAAACCGTTGGCACTTATTGGATTTTGGATTCCATACAATGGCAGGGCTATTGGAGTACCGCCCGTCACAGTATGTGGCCGAGATCACCGTACCAAGGAGTACGCCCGCTCCCCTACAACACAAGTCCGGAACCATCCCTTACTGGACAGTCCCGAACAAGACAACCCCGTAGTTGGCGCGCGATTCCAACCGCCCACTAAACCAAAATAAAAAGGGACCTCTAGACAGGGGAAAATCTCGTCCTATTTGGGCATGACCCACTTAGCATTGCTACAACTTCCCTGTTTTAGCCATTCCCGGTTGATGAGGCTTGAGGCTACGATTACCTTTAGTTAACACATCACTTAGAATGCTCATCATCCACCTGACGATGTTCTGAAAGCATTCAATCCATACAAGTTCGTTCCGGGTTCGAACGAAACCGAAGGCATTTCTCGTTACACTCATTTTGGAATCACCCTCAGAGTTAACGAGCATAACCCTTGCACTCTGAATCTTCATCTCGAATCTGAAAGTACTATCTCCGTCAAACTCATCTCGGAATCACCCTCAGAGTTATACTGACGAATAGTCCTTACACCTCGAGTCTTCACTCTTCACATAGATTCACGACCTATTGTTAATTTGGATCGATGTGGTTTTCGAATATCCAAATATGGACACCCGATCCTGGTCTCATCGAAATCCAAAGCGTGTCTTTAAGGTCCAAGTTGTTTTAGTGTTTAAAACAATTCATACAATTATCTATACACACAAATAGATAATTCACATATCACAATAGATAATCACATTATCATCACAACAGATAATCCACATTATCACTATCAAAGATAATCCATATCATCATCACAATGTAACCAATGCATCCATATCACTCAACATTACTAATCTCATAGTTGAGATTCCAAACCATTCAAGGCAACCAGTATCATCCATTCATAAGCAATGATCTATAATCACACCATCCATAATTAATTTAAAATGAATTAAATTAATTACATCATCTCTAATTAATTTAAAGTGAATTAAATTAATTACCTATATCAATATAAATCTTTCTTACATCACCATTAATTAATTACAAATTAATTAATTATCCTCTAGTAAATCAACTTAACTAATCACCCTTGATTAATTATACATTAATTAATTTCACAAAATTAATTACTCTAAACCAAATACAGTATTTAACCTTTAATTACTTCATTAATTAATTAATTATAATTAATTATATTAAACCTTAATTAATTACATTAATTAATTACCCTTAATCACTTATTATTGATTAATTAATCTTAATTAATCAATCTTAACTACATCATTAATTATATTAATTAATGATCCTTAATTATATTAAATTAATTATCTTATTTAAATTAATTACGTTCAGTAATTAATCTCAATTAAACCATAATTATTAATCACCTTGATTAATCCCATTCAGTAATTAACTACCCTTAATTACTTATCAAATTAATTATTCCTTAGTTAATTTCTTTAATTAATCCCTTGATTAATTATACAAAGTAATTTAATCCAAATTACTTTCACAATTCCATCATTATCCACTAATTACATCTAGTAATTATCTTTTAATTATTTTACTGAGTAATTACATTCTATAAATTACATTAAGTAATTATTATCAACCAACAAGCTATTAAAATTAATTAAACTTAATTAATTTAAACTAATCACAATAAGCTCCATTATTTACATTAAGTAATTAATTTCTTAATTACTTTCATTTAGTAATTAAACTTAAATAATCTTCACAATTGATTATCAATAAATTAATTAATCTAATTAATTATTTGAATTAATCATATCAATTATTTATTAAATAATCTTAAGTTAATGACCATCATTAACCATTAACCAAACTTTAATTGCTTCTCTTAAGTAATTAACTTTCATTAATCATTATTAATTTCAAATTAATTAATCTTTAATATCCAATTAAATAACCTTTAATTATTTAGTTAATTAAGTGTTACTTGTAACTTAATTAATTCATAATTACTTGATTAATTAATTATTAATCATTAATTAAATCTAATTAATGATCCTTAATTATGGATTAATCACCCTTACTTAATTAATAAACTTAAACTTTAAATTAATAATTAAAACCCTTAATTACCTTAATTAACGATTCATTCCATTAGTAAATAAATTATTTATTTAATTACCTTAATAATTAAATGAAATTATAAATCATTAAATTCTAATTTTACTTTAAGATAAAACCTTTCTTAGTTATCGTTAAATTATCATTCATAAATACTTTTTGAAAATATTTATTTCAATTTCAAATTTCATTTTAAATTCAAACTTTAAAATGAAACTAATTTATCTTTAACCAATATAAAACTTTGAGATTCATATGTTAAATAATACTTATAAATAATTTAAGGATTTAAACTAAATTCCTTTTTAATCTCAGATTACTAAAGTATACTTTAACCTTTCAATTTATTTACAATATTTAAAGTTATAAACTTTACTTTATTTCCAATTCTTAATAATTCAAATCAAATTTGAATTCAAATTTAAAATTCTGATTTCATTTTGATTAAATCCTCTTTTACATTTCAAAACACCATCTAAATTCAAATTCTTTAATAACACTTTAAACTTCATAAACACTTTAATAATATCAAGTCAATTTGAATTTAAAAACACATTCATTCCCAAACTAGATTCAAATTCAACTTGAATCTATTTTTAAATTTAGATTTAAACTTAACTTAGAATTAAAAACTAGATTTAAATCTCATTTAAAACTTTACTTCATTTAAATTCAGTTTTTAAATTTTATTATAAATTTTAAACAAAACCTACAGGTTTCAAAACCAAACCTGTTACATTCATTAACCCTAGCAAGAACCAATTTTGCTTCGAGTCAGCAAGCCCATTCCTTCGAGTAACTCACAGCAATTACTCGAGAAATTCTCGAGTTCATTTACAATGCTTCCACAAGGCAACCTCCTGAAATAAAAAAGTGCACGGTGCACATGCACCGTGCCTCGGGCAATCTCCAGCCACCTCCGGTGGCCTCCACATCTTGGCGACCAAACCCCCGACCCAACACGACCATCAATTCATCATTCCATGGTTCAAAATTGAATTCGAGTTTTATTCTAAAACTTGGAACCAGAAAGACAAAACCCCACCAAAACCTGTTAAACCTTCAACCACCAACCTCCGACCACCGGAGGTCGTCCACCACCGGCCACAGCCTCACATATGCTTCAGCAACCATCAACCAAAAGCATTTGACACTCGATCAAACATTAAAGCCGTGACGACCCATTAACTAAGCATCCCAAAATCTAGGGTTATAGACAAGAAATCAACATCACTGCTTCCATGGTGATTTGCATCACATCACATATTTTTCCCAACTACAATGATAGCCCCTCTACCCACAAGATGAACCCCGACCCTTCAAATTGCCGAGATCACCCAAAAACCAAATATCCCCCCTTTCAGTTCAACACAGAACTAAATGTTAAATCTAATTTTAAAAACTGTGAATTTAGTTTTAAAAATCAGAATTTTGAATAATGTTTTCGATTCTAATCCTGAAACAGTGAATCAACATGTTTGGTATTTCACTTATATACAAATTTTTTTAGTTATCTTAAGTTTCAGAGACAATTCAATTTTTTTTAACTTGAATAAATTTTAAACTTTAATTCTTGATTCAACAAACACATCTTGTATGAATCTTAAACTCTAACATAAACTATAGTATGTGATATTGGAGTTTGAACAGATTCTTCAATCCTAGGAATATAATACATAGGACATAGCATGTTTAAAATTATCCATTCATTCATATTAGAAATCAACTATTATAAATACATATCATTCATACTAAATCATAGAAATCAACATGCAACATAATAAAATACTTAAATTCACTAAATATAATGTTACTCACCTTTTAAAATCAGAAGACAGAGCCTCAAATGGTTTTTGCAAAAGCTTGTTGAAAAACTGGAATATGCTTCTTAATGATTGTAAACTTTAAATCATGTTTTTCTGAAATGCTTTGCTTCCTGATTTTACAATTGCATGCATGCTTTGAAATTCCAGATTTAAGTGAAATGCAGGCTTTCAAAACAGACTTGTTCTCAACTTCAAAATGTGTAGGCTGCCTTGATTAAATATGCAGGCCTTAAAACAGTTTTTGCCTTGAATTCCATATTCTAAATGGTGTAGACTTACAAGTTTGTTTGCATTTGCTCCTTGATTAACAATATAGTTGCATGCATGCTTCTTTGAGACTCCACATTTTTGAAATGCAGGTTTGAAACAGTTTGGCTTGCATGCTTTGATTAAATCTGAAAAAATGATTTGCATGTTTTTGATTTGCAGGATTTTGCAGATGATTTACAGTGTTTTGTTGAAGATGGTTTCAAATTATAGTTTTTCAAAGGAAGTGTTGTGTTTTTCTTTGCATTTAGATTTAGAAAAGGAATAAAATGAAAGAGAATTTGTTTATATATAAAAACTGAAATGAAAATAAAAGAAAAACAAAATAAATGACACTTGTCTTTAATTCTAACATTTGTCATAATAGTTGCTAATTACTTAGCACATGTTATATTAGTTGCTTAACAATTTAACACATGTTTTCTTTAAGTTAATAGGTTATATTTAAATGTTGACTTGTATTTAATTAGATGTTAATATAAGATAGATGTAAATCCATGTTTAATTAATTAGTTAACATGTATTTATTTACATGTAGAAAATTTTAAAATGAATAAATCCAATTTTGTTTATACAATAAAGTTTATACAAATATCTCAAAATCCAAAACAAATTAAAAATATTTAAATTTTAAATTTTTCAAAGTTTTAAATTCAATTTCAAATCAAGTTATATATATACATATATAACTACACGATTAAAATTTGAAAAACAATTATTTTTTGTTAAAAATCTATTTGTTAAAACAATGTATTATTATATATTTTAAAAATAACAAAATTTGATAACTATAAATAATTTATAATAGAAATTGTCTTCTTTATAAATAAATTATTTATTTTATCCAAATATATTTTAAAGAAATCAAAATAAATCTTATTGTTATTTTTATTTAAATTTAAACTAGAGTTAAAACATATTTTAAACCATTACAATATTTACCATATGTATTTAAAATCATATTGTTATTTATTATATACTTTTAAAAAGCTTAATATCAAATAAATCAATTTAAACCAACTCAATTTTTATCTCAACTATTTAAAACCATATTTTATTTATTAAATAATCGTTTAAAAGTTAACTTAAAAATTGTACCCAATTTTACCAAATATATATATATATATTATTTAGAAAACCAGATTTATTTATTTATTAATTTAAAAATAATGTCTATTTACAATATATACATATTTTATATATACATTATAAATTAGAAAACAATTTATTAGATTTAAAAAGATAAAATCTATCAATTGAATATTTATTTTAATTGGATTAATTAATTTAATTCAAATCTTATCACAAAGATTATCAAATCAATTTAATTTTCAATTTAGATTATTAAATTGATATTGCTTAAAATTCCGGCTCATCACAAGGAATCAAAACCAATTTTCCCCACTTGCTTTATAATACCTGTATATCCAATTTAACCATATCCAACTATAGATTCCAAAATCATTTTATACATTTCCTTATAGAAATTTCATATCTACTTCTATTCAAATTAGTTTTCCCATTACTATGTGAATTCAATTTATCTTCAACCCTGAATATTGAATTTATCTTTCAGTTATAACTAATTCATATTATTATTTTAATCTAGTTTCAATTTCCATTTCCAAAATTCCCTACTTTAATTCCAATTTGAAATTGTTTTGTCGTTAACAAAATTTTTTTCAAAAATTTTCTAACTCCCAAAATTTTGACAGTCTACTTTGTACGTAGGAGCTTTTGCAATTTGACAAATGATATAAATATATATACATCGACCCACCCGGTCGGAAAAACAAAAACAGTTCATGTTTTCTATTTTTATTGCGTAGGCGTACCTTTTTAGCATTTTTAAGCAAAGCGGTTTATTATTAGCATTTTAGTGTGACCAAATCCAGCCAAACAGCCTTCCTATACCTATACTTACTCAATGTAAACACGTAAGACCCATATATAAGAAATCTATTTACATTTCACTTATTTTCAATAGTGAACACATAGTTTTCACAAGCAATGCACTCAAAATAATTCCCATAAGCAATTTATAAGGTTTCAATACAAATTTAATTTCTTACAACCACATTCCATACCATTTCTATTCAATTCAAGTGATTTTCCATTCACTTTCTTTCATTCAATTCATTTTTTTAAACGAAACGAACTCATATCCATTTCAGTTGATTCAAAAATCAATTTTATTGGCTTTCATTAACTTATAGAATTTTATGCAATCACGTTTGCGTCAAATGACAACCATTTCTGTGCAAATTTCGACGATATTCACTTAATAGAATATCCAATCTAGTTTATAACTAATTTAAATTGATACCAACTCAATTTACTCCTTATTCCATTTCAATTCCAATTGATTCCATTCGATTCATTTTGCATTCAATATTCACATTCATTTTGATGCATTGATATACCAAAATCTTTGCTTAGCATCCATTTCATAAGCCTCATTTATGTATATTCAACAAACCACGTATGCATTGACTATGAAATTATAGCTTACAAAACAATTATACTTGGCATCAATTTTTTTTTCAAAAGCAAGTTTATTTTCCTTTTTTTTCCACTGACATTCAAATTCACATCATATTAATTCAATAGTTCATTGTCTATTTGTACCTGCATTTTTAGTTCTAATCCATTCATTTGCATTTCATTAATCAAACAATTCAAAACCATTCCATAAAACTTGACAACGACCATTTCACAGCTTTTTTTTACTTAAGTCAAGCTTTTATCCAATATTTACTTAAGTTATTTCAATTCAAAACTCAAATTTATTTTTCCTTGCAACACTTTCAAACTTAAATCCATGATTTGATTTTCATTTATCAAATCCATTCCATCGACTAATTAATTAAATTAGTTTTACTCACTTATCCATTTTAAATTTCAACTTTCCATTCTCAATTCATCTCGCATTTATTTTATCAATAACAAGGAAATTTTCAATTTGTTTCTACTTACTTGAATTTATCTACAAATTCAAATCATTTTTATTTAACTCACAATTCAAGTTTTTAATTTAACCAATTCAACTTTCCTATTCATGAATTAATTAATTATCATATTAGTTTACTTGGATTCAATCCATTTTATTTTTTTTCCAAAGTTTGGATTTTTATTCAATTTGATCCAAATCAAATCTCATCCCATTTTTAAATTTGAATCTTATTTCAATCAAATTTCATATATTTTTAAGAATTATCAAACTTATTTAGATATCGTAACATTTTAAAGATTTCCAGAGTCTTTTCACCTTTTCCAAACCATTATTGGAAACAATTCAAATTATCCTTTGAATTTCAAAACCAACCCCAAATTTTCCCAACAACTTCCATTTAAAACAATTTGGCAGCAATTCCTCTTTTGAAAACTCGAAAATGAACGCCGATGATGTCGCGATCATCATCGGAATTTATTTTCCAGCGACCGGAAAGAGTTTAGTGCTTTTATCCCTTCAAAACAATTTTCCAAATCCTTAAAAACTATTACCAAACTTAAAAGGAATTTAAGTTTCCCAAATCTCAAATCTTTTTAAAAACATTTTTAAATATTTCTCTGGAATTCTATCTCAAATTATAAATTACATTTACAATTTATATTCTCAAATTCCCGTTGTATTTTTATTTTCTTAGCTTATGGTTTTGATTTCAATTCTTATTCAGTAATCAATGGTAATAATTTAATATTATCAATTCCTAACATCCAAGCAACCATATACTATATAATTTATGGAAAATTATTCTTTTCATATGCAAAATAGTTTTGGGTAAAATTATTTCATTTACCCTATTTTAAAACGATATCGTGTTGAATTTGTTCTGTACAAGTGTCTAGAGATCCCTATCAATAACATTAATTACTCGTATTGACCAAAATCCATATACCGCTCAACAAACCAATCAACACAATATAAAACAATTTTATATTCACTAATAAATACGTATTCGTATCTATTATTACACTCACACTCATTCTAGAGTACTGCTGACTCTATCTCTAATGAGTAACACCCAATAGAGCCAAGGTTATCGCTTAACCAAATGTTCCGATACCATATTGTAATGGTCTAGGCTTTTCAACCATCGACAGCGGCCAATCTCGACTGGTAGGCTTTTCAACCATCCCAGCCCCGCCGTGGCTTACAATGGTACCTGAAACTTGATTTTACGGCCAACCTTTCGACTGTCATGCCTAACCTGCTAACCAACCCCTTAAAGAGGACGTGTAGGGGTAAGAATCTCATGCTCGCCACCTAGCAAAAAGCAAGAACCCCCCATCACGTTTCACCTAGATAAGCAAGTTTCGTCCACAAAGCTACACTTTTCACAAAGTCATGATTTGATCAACAAATGATCAGCAGCACTTCGTATGCTACGTTACCAGTTTGGGAATATATCACTAGTAAGCATCAACTACATAACCTCTGAACTCGTACGTCTCAGAAAAGGGTGTTATTCTAAGAGAATAAATTCTCTGCCACCAACAGAAATGTATTCGATAGAAACTAGCTTTACATCTTAAAGCGTAATGTCAGATACACATCCATACAAGTCCGTTCTGAGAACGAACAGAACCGAAGGCACGTCAAAAGAAGCCCTTGCAAATCTGGATATTCACAAATCATGTCCGGAATCCCCATCACAAAGGATAATAAAATCTCTATACCGAAGCAACCCGGTGCAGAGACATTCGATAGGTAATTCTTTCGTTTTCGAAAATACCCGGTCTTCAACACATCTTCAAATGCAATCCCATTTCATCGTATCATTAATCGGAATGGGTTTTATGACACAAGGTCCTCTCCCGGCTAATCCAAATAACGAGCACTTATTTTTAAAAATAAGTGTTCATTCAGATTTTCAAACAAATCACAACAATTTCCACTTTGATCTTTTAAATAAAAGATCCATCACAATCACAAAGGTTCGATGTGGGTTTCGCATAGCCATCTGGAATCCGACCCCCGGTCGCATCGAAATTTAAAACGCTATTTAAAGGCCAATATTGATAGTCGGTTATTTATCTATCAATCAACATTCACAACAATCACCAGATTTTAAATGATTTTTCCCAATTATTCATTTTCAAAATATCTTCGCAAGATATAATTTAAAAAATTCAACCATTCGAAACAAATTTCAAATCACTTTTCACCTTTCAGTCTTTTGAAAACGAATTTCAAGTCACTTAATTTATCCAAAATATTCTTTCCTTAAAATCATCTTTACAACTTCAATTTATATTTATAAACTATATTAAAAACATACTCGGCTTTCCAGGGAAGAATTCTCTTTCCATTTCAAAATGGTCTATTTAAACCAATTAATAAATCTTTCTGGAATTATTTTAAATTTACGTTCCAAATCGGTAAATTCCTTTCCACACTTTTGAAAATAAACTGATATTTATTTTAAAACAAATTTCCCTTTCCTTTATAAATTCCCGCTGTGAATTTAAATTTCCAAATATTCACTTTTTATACGATTTTCAAATCGATTTCCAAATATTCATTTCAAACACCAAATCAAATACTTTATTGATTTTTCCAAACATTTATTTCAAACACTAAATCGATTTTAAAATTGATTTCCCAAATTTTATATTAAAACACTAAATTAATTTTAAGTCGGCTTCCCAAAGATTTATTTTCAAACACCGAATCAAATTCCAAATTGATTTCTGAATTTATTTTAAAATTACTTTATTTGTTTCAAACTATTTAAAATCTGTATTTTAAATAAATTCTTCAACCTTTGAATAACATTGTCCAAAATCCATTTATTTAGCCTTTTTCAATGTTTTGGAATTTTATTCAATAGGAATAAAAATAAAACTTTATCCTTTTAAGATTCCGTCTTTTAAATTTATCTAATTCTCAAAAATAAATTTTACTACAAACTTTCAACTTGAATTTTCAAAAAAAATCAAATTTTATTTATTTTCGGTGTCCAACGATACCAAAAATATATTCGGCTAAACTATAGCCTTCAACGATTTTAACCAAAAATATAATCACACAGAGATTATAAATAATCAACACACAACATATGAAACAAATTCAATATTTTAGGAATCCAGTTGGATCCCTCCAACCTGTTTCCCTGCATCCACGGATGTTAGCACAACAGTTAAATACCAATTCCACTTCGAGGTGGAATGACGTGGTATATGGGATTTATAAAATATCATCCGCTATTATGCGACGCATAGGGTCTCATCCGCTATATAATGCGGGAAATCAACTTTAAATACGTATATAACACCAATTCCACTTCAAGGTAGAATATTGCGGTATATGGGTTTAATATAATAACCTCCGCTATTATGCGACGCATAAGGTCTATTTCAATACAACTGATAATAATTTATTATCTAAACACACAATCAACACAGTCGATAATTTTAAATCTAACTATTTAAAATTTAAATCATAAAAATATGATTGAGTGAGAAGATCTCACCTTTACTTTTGCATGCAATCCATTTTAATTCCATATTGTTTTCTTCACAGTTTTGACCTTGTATAAACAATTATACAATATTTATTAATATTTGAATTTATCGAAACTAAATTTCCATTTATAAAAATTATAATTTTAATTCTAACTAATTTTCCTTTACATACCTTTAGTAACAAAAATAAATTTAATAAGCAGCTAAATAAGTTAACCATATTAATATTTATTTTAATTAAAACAATGAGTGGAAATATATATAAGTATATTTATTCTTTCCTTTTCTTTTGAAATCTCTTATATATATGTATACTTATAAAATAATTCACGTAGATTCAAAAATCAAATTTTAATAAACTCTACAATATTTTTTATTAAAATCTCTATATTATATATATACAATTTATTTTTATTTTTTTGATGAGAGTTATTATACTGTTACAATTTCCTTTTCCTTAACCTACATAAAAACATTCTGGATAATATTATTTATATATCTCCTTTAACACTTAGTTGATTACAGGAATTAACCTTACAGTAAGATTTTAACAATATGCCAAAATATATAAAAAATTTCCTCTAAGTCTGTATATTTTTTTTATAAAATCCAATTAAAATAAAATACTCTATATCTTACTGCCGATCAAAACTCTAGGCTACCCAATGACCCGCACCTCCTACAACCCAACTCCGATGTTCGCGACCCCCCAAATTGATTGACAATCAAGTCGCTGAAACCCTAGCTTCGCCGTTGAGCTTCGATTTGATTTCTGCACCACCACGAAGCCTCGCGACACTCCACCTCGGCGTGCGCCTCAGCTAACAGCGAAACCTCACGTCGCTTTCACTCTCGAGCCCCTCGATCGATTTGCAGACGATGCCGCTCGACCAGCACCGCCGCGTTCCCTCGCAACGAACGCCGCCTCAACCCCCAATTCATCATTCTCGATAGCCACCTCGACCTCGCTATTGCGATCCTTCCTCTTTCGCCGCGATCGATTCACGATGCTCTTTTTTTTCTTTTCTTTTCTTGTATATACACACGAACGATTTTTTTTGGGATGGAGGGGGAGATGCGGCCATTGATTTGAATTTAAAAGAGAAATTGATAAAAAGTGGCCCGGCCATTAATTTTCTCTTTCGAGCTTTGACTGGAAGGGAACGAAAAAATTCGACCCGTTGTTTTCAGAATAAAGTCGGCATTGAAATGAAATCAAGGGGAAAAGATGTCGCATGGAAAATATTTTGCATGTAGCAGATGGGCTACAGTGAATATGAGATGAAAGGAAAAAGTTTTGACGTGAAATTAATTTGACTGGTTAAACAATGTATTAATTTGATTTAAATTTAAATTTAAATCGACTTGAATTTCACAACCTAAAATCTCCACCTCCTATCGCAACGTGCCACTAGATGTTTATAATGTTATACCCCTATTCCGAATGCATTGGAAAACGTTTCAAGTCCTAATTCGAACGCATGGAGAAGATAGCTTTTTGAACCAGTTATTTTATTAAATTTCGATATAATTTTCAGCGCGTTTGCCTATCATACGGCCAAACGACAACTCCGAATGCTTCGAAAATTGAAATTCGATAAAAATACAATTTTACGGATCGAATGGAACAGATTTCGTCGAATTCCGAGACTGTGCCCCGGAAGGCTATTTTTTAAATATCGATTTAAACGATAAATTTTCAAAACTGATTAAATCGCTTCCAAATTCAATTCTGAAGCTTCCATTATCTTCAGTATTATCGATATAAATTTTCTAAGCCTTTAAAAAATATTTTTAATCAGCCTAAAACTGAAGATTCCAATTTTTATCCAACTTCAATAAATAAATTCAATAACTTTAATTGCCAATCAAACAATAATATTTGAAATTCAAGTTAAACTAACTTCCAAATATTTAAAATCAATTAAATATGTCATTTCAAATTTTCAAAAATTCTGTGTCGTCACACTGGATATACAGCTTGAAAAAAATTCATGTGCCGGGTCGGTAGCATGCATCATTCAACTCCTTTCTCCGCATAATGCTATAGTATATCGGGATCGCATTGACATAGCTTCGTCCCAATAGTCATGCATTTATCTATGGCATTTGTATTCTCTTTATGAGTGTTTTATTTAGGCTCCCTACTTCCGGTGACATCCACTACATCTATCGCTTCAAAAGAAGATTAGATAGCCCATCTTTCATATTCCTCGAGCCATACTCCAAGTATCAATTACTGACAGAGGCATGGAGTAAATTCACCCAATATAAGCAGGGATGGTTCTATGTACACTGCCCCCCAGGCTTTGTGAGAAGATGGCTGGAAGGGAGTAAGTTCCATTTCCGGACCAATACTTACCTAAAGCACGAAGTGGATTGTTTCTAAACTTCTTTCGTTTTCTACAGGTATCAGCCCACGACCCGAAGGTGCCGGGTATTCTGAGGCCGTTGAGGCCATTCGGTCTATTCCAGTGGGAGACTGGGTGATCAAGTCCGTTATCTCCAATGAATCGCTTTCAATGTTCGTATTGTTAGTAGAGGATTGTCGAACATATCTTCCATCCGGTGCCACTATAACCGGATCCGCATCGAAGAAGCGTAAAGAATGGGCCGGACCTTCAGTGCCTCCTTCAAGTGGTGCCCCTGACACATCCGTGGAGGTTGAGATTAGAGAAACTAGGGTGCTAGAAGCGTTATATGAGAATATAAGTCATGTTTCAGATCCGGTGGTTGAGGCACCTGGCATTGATGAACCACCGCTCCTTCAATGGGGAAAAAGAAACTAGCTTACAAACCTAGGAAGAAGATAGTGGGTGGAACCTCGAAAGTGTTAATTACCCTTGTTGAGAAAGAGTAATCTCACAAAATCTAGAGGGTTCACTTAAAGGCTTCCAGACCTGACCATCCCCGATGATCTGTTGAATTATAGTTCTAACTACCCAGGAGATATGGGGCTTAACTCGCCCATGAGAGGCGATGTAGGCGATTCTGCCGGTCGACATGGAGAGTCAACCCCAATTAGTAAAGCAAAAGAAACTAGTCCATCAGGGGAAATCATTAGGACACACATGTACACTTACACTTCACCCTACACTTAAACTTCAGCCATCATATTATTCTTGCCAATTCGTCCTCACTTAATTTCTATGCAGGTGATATGGGACACTCTCACGGATTCAACCGCCTTCGATGTTCCTTTATCTTCCATCATTCCAGCTGAGACTCAAGGGCCGATAAATGCCGAGGTAGAGACGACAACAGTGATAGAGACTATCATCCTTGATATTCATCATCGTCTGGAAGGAAAACTTACAGCCATTCTTCATACCCTAATGATCCTCCTCCTCAACCAAAACAAAGTAGGGAGAAATCGGCTCAAAGGGGACCTCAATCTAAAGCTCATCGTGACCAATAATCTGGTTCATCAAGCACTAGGCAATCTCGCGAGCCTCACAAGAAGTCCGTGGTTTCGGCTAAACAAAATTCCTTAGTCCTTGCACACGATCCATCGATAGCAGAAAAGCTAGCTGAGCTTAAAGCCACATTCCAAAAAGTATGCTTTGATGGATTAAAATTCCTTCCTCTGATCATCCTATTCGAGGGCACGTACGTGTCATTGCTTGCAACAATGATGTCTACGTCCAACATGACACGTTTGTTCACTTGGTCGAAGAAGTTTCTGAAGTTTCTACGGAGCGCAATCATGAAATCAATTGCCTGAAGCTTGAGGCCATCCATAATAAGGATATTATCAAAGCCCAAGATGAAGAGCTTTCCTCGTATAAATCTTAACTTGAGGCCACCCAGAAGAATGCCAAAGATACTACTGAGGCAGTAAATCATCTTGAGGCCACACACAAAAAAGAAATCAATGAAGTGGTTGGATGCTGTGGCACCTTAGCCTTAGAGAAAGATTCTGTTTAAAAGGAGAAAGACGTCCTCACTCAATGAGTCAGAGAATTAGAGGAGCTACTCCTCAAAGGAATGGAAGAAAAAACTGCCACTCAAGAGGAGTCACAACGATATTGGGACGATATTGATGCTACACGGCTTCTAAAAACAAAGCTTGATGAAGAGCTCTCCAAAGATGAAGCACTGAAAGACGTAGCCCGTGAAGAGGGCAAAAGAATGGTGCTCTCGAAAATCGATTCCTGCCTCGAGGAGGTTGTTGAGGCTGGTAGGGAGGAAATTAAGTGCATGTTTGATCCACTCATAGCCGAGTACAATGCTCGAGTTCACATGCACCAGGACCTAACATTTCTTGGTGAGGGTTACCTCGAATCTTTTGCCGAAGAAGTTGGTAAGGAGTCTCTTATGAAGGAAGTGCTTCGCGAGAATGAGTGCACTAACCTATCTGCGGCAAAGGCTCTTGGCGAAAATGATGGAAGGGACTCTTCCTCATCAAAAGGAAAAAATGTCACTGTCGGTCCACCCGAAACCGAGTTCCCAGTTCTTCCTCCTATTCAGCCGATTGGTCGCCCATCACTCGATCCCTTCGAGCAGCATATTGGATATGACTCAAAGGAGCCTGGACTTGATATTCACACTCTATTTCCTATTCCAAAGGGTGAAACTCCCCAAATAGTTGAGAGTCGGCCGGAAACCGGTACATAACTTTTCTTCCTAGAGTTCAAAGGGCCATCATTTTTAGGGAATAGTAAATGTGTTCTAACATTTGTCTCTTATGATTTCGTATAGGTCATTCTGATCCTAGGCCAACTCCAAGGTGCGATGTTGCCATGTAGAGGGAAGAGAAAGTGGGAGAGACAATTCAAACGGGGGAGACTCTCGGACATGATGCCCAAGTTATCGAGGTGCTTGATGAAGACATCTGAAACTCCATCGCGTATCGAAGAACATGATGAAGTTGAAATTACGGGCGCCTTCGAAAACACTTCAAAACTAAGCATGGAGGAACAAGTCATCGAAGAGGGAAAGAAGAAGGATGATATTAAGGTCGAGCCTCAGGTGGTGGATCTTGATGATCCGCTGAACAGGCCACTGAAGGTTATTCTCCTCGATTGGACTCCACCACTGGACATTTCTCTCCCTTCCCTAGGCACGGCTTCCCTAGCAAGCAAGGCGTCCAAGAGAAAACGCATAGTGGAGGAGTCTTTGGAGAAACCGAGGAAGGAAAAGAAGTCGAAAAAGTAGTTATCATGCCTCTTTCAACTCAAATAGGCCTGGATCATGTAATTATTTCTATTTATTTTCATAGCCATTGTATATAAACTTTTTGCTCCGAGTTCAGGAGAAGTTGTAGTGGAGCTATATTTTGGATTAATGAGTAAACTTTGTTTCTATGCTTTCGATGATTTTCGTTGTCCAGCTTACTGGATAACTTGTAGTCGAAATTCAAAATCTTGTGAGCTACACAAGCTCCAGTTCATTTCCATATGACTCGGAATTTTTTGGAATTGTAGATCCTCTATTCCATGCTCTGGGTACGTAGAATACTTTTAGTTTGCACTCTGGAGACTTAAAGATTTTTGAGTAGTTTATACTCAAGTCCGCACTCTAGGGACTCAGAGTACTATACTCCTCACAATGGGGACTTAGAGATTTTGAAGTCGTTTATATCCTAGTCCGCACTCTAGGGACTTAGAGTTTTCTAGTCTACACTCTGGGGACTTAAAGATTTTGAAGTCGTCTATACTCTAGTCCTCCTCTGGGAAACCAGAGTACTATAGTCCGCACTTTGGGGACTTAGAGATTTTTAGTCCTTTATACTCTAGTCCGCACTCTGAGGACTCAGTGTACTCCAGTCTGCATTCTATGGACTTAAAGATTTTTAAGTTGTTTATATTCTAGTCCACACCCTGGGGACTCGGAGTACTCCAGTCCACGCTCTGGGGACTTAGAGATTTTGAAGTTGTTTATGCTCTAGTCCGCACTCTGGGGACTCAGAATACTCTAGTCCGCACACTGAGGACGTAGAGATTTTGAAATCGTTTATCCTCTAGTCTGCACTCTGTGAACTCAGAGTACTCTAGTCTGCACTTTGGGGAGTTAAAGATTTTAAAGTCGTTTATACTCTAGTCCGCACTCTGGGGACTCAGAGTACTCTAATCCACACTCTAGGGACTTAAAGATTTATGTGTCGTTTATACTCTAGTCTGCACTTTAGGGACTCAGAGTATTCCAGTCCGCACTCTAGGGACATAGAGATTTTTAAGTCCTTTATGCTCTAGTCCACACTCTGGGGACTCAGAGTACTCCAGTCCGCGCTCTGGGGACATAGAGATTTTGAAGTCGTTTATACTCTAGTCCGCACTCTAAGGACTCATAGTACTCCAGTCCACACTCTAGGGACTTAGAGATTTTTGTGTCATTTATACTCTAGTCTGCACTCTGCGGACTCAGAGTACTCCAGTCTGCAATCTGAGGACTTATAGATTGTTCGGTCGTTTATACTCTAGTCCGCACTTTGGAGACTCAGATTAATCCAATCCATGCTTTGGGGACTTAGAGACTTTTAAGTCGTTTATACTCTAGTCCGCACTCTGGGAACTCGGAGTACTCCAGTCTACGCTCTGGGGACAGAGAGATTTTTAAGTCGTTTATACTATAGTCCGCACTCTGGAGACTCAAAGTACTCCAGTCCATGCTCTGGGGACTTAGAGATTTTTAAGTCGTTTATATTCTTGTCCGCGCTTTGTGGACTCAGAGTACTCCAGTCCGCGCTATGGGGACTTAGAGATTTTTAAGTCATTTATACTCTAGTCCTCACTCCTGGGACTCAGAGTACTCTATTCCGCACTCTACGGACTTAGAGATTTTGAAGCTTGTATGCACGTTCATATGCCGGATAGAATAATGTAATTTAGTTTTGTCACTGGATCGTAACATACGGAAACATCAATAGTTAATGGAAAAGATAGCTTCAAGCCTTTATTGATCATAACAAATGGAAACAAACTGAATTGCTTATTACATGCCGAAAACTAAGAACAACAAAATAAGCATATTGGAAATGATTGCTACTAAAAATGCACAGGAAATAACTAAGTTTAATAACGTCGTAGCTGCTCGCTATTCCATGCTCGGGGGTGTGTCGCACCATCGATGGTCGCTAGCTTGAAAGTTCCCTCTCCAAGCTTCCGTTCAGTGACATATGGACCTTCCCACATGGGATTCATATGCAATGGGATCAGAAAAACTCACTTAAAACAAGATCGCCCACATCAAAGATTCTCAGTCGGACTTTTTCATTATAATATCGAGTGACTCGGCGTCTATATGCACCAGCCCTTAAATCGGCCTCTTCACGCTTTTTTTAACAAAGTCCAGTGAATCCAGTAAGTGATCCCAATTCGTCTTAGGGCCATAACGAGTTACCCGATGTGAAGGCACTTCAAGTTCCATGGGTATAATAGCTTTCGAGAAATATGCCAATGTGAATGAAGTGTGGCCAGTCGTGGACTTGTGGGTGGTTCTGTAAGCCTAAAGTGCTGTCAGAAGCTCATCCACCCACTTGCCTCTAGCCTTCTCCAAACGTTTTCTCAATATGGATTTGATTATTTTGTTTACGACTTCTACTTGTCCATTAGCTTTTGGATGAGCAACTGCAGAAAACCTTTTCTCAATACCATACTTTTGACAGAATTCTTTGTACTCCCTACTTTCGACCTGAGTTCCTTTGTCCATAATAATAGTTCGCGGGAGGCCAAAATGGCATATGTGTTTCGCACAACAAAATTAATGACCTTTTTGGTGGTGGTTGTAGCCAAGGGCTCTACTTCCGCCCACTTGGTAAAGTAATCGACTACAACTATTTCATATTTGGAACCACCTTTGGAGATTGGCAAGGAGCCGATTATAATGATTCCCCATATTGCAAATGGCCAAGGACTAACCATTTGTATGAGTTCCGTAGGCGGAGCTGTCGGGATTTTCGCGTACGTTTGAAATTTGTCACATCTTCTTATATAGTCCGCAGCATCCCGATTTACAGTTGGCTAATAATATCCATACCGGAGGACCTTTTTTGCTAGTGTTTTCCCTCTAGTATGGTCACCACATTCTCCTTCATGAACTTTCTTCAGGACTCGTTTTATCTCACCGTGGGCAATGCACCAAAGTAAGGAGACCAAGAATCCCTTTAGATACATTATTCTGTCTTGCATTACATATCATGAAGCTTTATGAATGACTTGTCGTCTTTCGTTCTTTCTTTCGAGCAAGACCCCGTGTAGCAGGTATTTCTAGAATGGGGTTATCCATGACTCCTTCTCGAATTCTGTCTCTAATACAAAACCTACTTCCATCTCATTTATACTCGGAGCATGTAAGACTTTGACGGGACTAATCCTATCTGTTGTGCATCACCAATACTCGCAATTTTGTCAACAAATCGGCTCCCCATATTGCTCACGTAGATGTGTGAAATATCATAATATTCAAGGTCTACCAACTGATTTTGAACCCGAGCAAGATATGGGCTAAGTCTCTGCCCCTTTGCTTGATAGTCTCCCTACACCTGGTACACAACCAATTGTGAGTCGCAAAAGATTTCAAACGATTTCACTCTAAGTTCCCCTATAAGTTTCAAGATAGTAATCAATATTTAATACTCGGCTTCGTTATTTGTAGCTGGGAAATCAACCTTCAAAGCATAACAAATTGATCGGTTTTCAGGAGTTACAAGAATTACACCAGCCTAGAACAACGGTCGTTGGATGCCCCTTCGGTATATAGTTTCCATCGAATGGAGGGAATAACATCATCATTGTTTAGTTCATCTGATATGGTAAATTCAACGATGAAGCCGTTAGAGCTTGCCTTTGTATGGTCCTTCGTGGCAGGTAGGTGATATCGACTTGACTCAACTCAATATTCCATTTTAACAGACTTCTAGAGGTTTCTGGTCGTAGGAGTACCTGTCGCAAGGGTTGTTGGTATAAACACTAATCGGGTGTGCCTAAAAGTACGGACGAAGCTTGCGTGATGTAATCACTAAGCAGTAGGCTAGCTTCTCAATTTTACGATAATTTTTTTCTACCCCTGTTAAACGTTTTCTTACATAGTATACTGGTTTTTGAACTCGATCCTCCTCACGAACCAAAGCCGTACTGATGGCATGTTGAGATACGACCAAGTATACATAAACACTTCATGGTCTATAGGCTTCGACAGCGCCGGGGACTTTCCAAATGCCTTACCAGAGCTCAGAATGCATCCTTGTAGTTGGGCCTCCATTCAAACTTTCTCTTTCCTTTCTTTGTTACATCGAAGAAGGGAATACACTTGTCTGTCGCTCTGGATATGAATCGACTTAGCACGACCACTTTTTCGTTCAGGCTTTATACTTGCTTTATGGTTCTGGGCACTTATATGTCTCAAATAGCCTGAATCTTTTTAGGGTTAGCTTCAATTCTCTGTGCATTAGCAATGAAACCCAAAAACTTTCCTACTGCAACGTCGAAGGAACACTTCAAAGGATTGATTATCATTTCATAACACCTGGGCATATCAAACTTTTTCGTAAAGTCTCGAATGTGGTCGTTTGACTGTCGTGACTTCTTGAGCATCTCATCAACATAGACTTCCATTGTCTTACCAATTTGGTCTTTAAACATCCAATTTTCTAGACGTTGATAAGTTGCTCCTGCATTATTCAATCAAAAAGGCATCACTACCTAACAATACAGTCCAACATCTATGACAAAACAAGTGTGTTCCTGATCTGGAATGTGCATTGGGATTTGATTATATCCCGAGTATGCATCCATAAATGACAATAATTCGTGTCCTTCCATTGAGTCGACCAGTTGGTCAATTTGGGGCAAAGGGAAGCTATCCTTTGGGCATGCCTTGTTCAGGTCTGAGTAATCAACACAGGTTCTCCATTTCCCATTTGCTTTTCACATTAGCATAGGATTAGACACCCATTCAGGTTAGAGGGCATCGTGGACAAACCCATTGGCTTTGAGTTTATCCACCCACTCCTTGAGAGCAGCAGACCTCTCTGGGTCCATACCTCTCCTTTTTTGTTTCACTGGTACATACTTTGGGTCAATGTTCAACGTATGACTTGCGAAGGCTGGAGAAATCCTGCACATATCAAAGTGAGTCCAAGCGAAAACATCCTGGTTCGCTCAAAGGAAATCAGTTAGCTCAGCCGATGCTACCTTTGCCTCCTTAGGTTCCTCATCATCGTCTCTCGGATCTTTGTCTCTATAGACCCGATCATATTTCCCAAGCCAAGACTCATGTATTACTTGTCAATCATCAATGACTCGGATGCGAATGGAGTTGTCCACAACCTTTCCTTTCTCCCTTTGTTAGGCCTCTCTCAGCTTAGCCACATAACATGTAGGACCAGTTGCCTGATCACCATGCATAACATCAACTCCTTTATCTGTTGGAAATTTCAAGGTTAAACACCATGGGGTCAAAGCTGCCCTAAACTCTACCAAAGCCGGTCGACCCAGAAAAACATTATACGGGGAATCGACATCCAAAACGACGAACGGTAGGATCTACATCCTTTTACCTTCACCTTCTCCAAGTTCAACCGATAATTCAGCAAAACCCACTACATCAGTAGCCGCACCATTAAAGCCATGAAATCCGGGCTTTAGATGGTTTTAGATTCTTTGTCTCCATCTTCATCTGGTCAAATGCTTTTTTAAGATGATGTTAACAGAACTTCCACAAATCAATCAAAACCCTTCTCATAAATAATGGCCCAATCGTTGTCGAGATGACCATCGGGTAAATTGTAGGTGCCTTCACCCGATCAGCATCTCTACTTCTGAATACTATATCATCAGTCATCATTCGCTGCTGCTTAGCTAGGGTCCCATCTTCCGTGCTTAAACAACATTCAAAATCCACATGCTTTAGGGATTTAGTATATCGCTCCTTTTCTTGCCAATTCTTGTCTACAGGGTAAGGCCCACCAACTATCGTGTTTATGACTAGTCTACCTACAGTCCGAGCAGGTTCTATAGGATGGCGGAGAGCTTGCCCGTGACCTCGGTCTGATGTTCCTGGTTTACCTTCCTGTGGGTTCTTGACAAGCTCCTATAACTTTTTCTGTCGAATCAGCTTTTCTATAGCATCGTGAAGGTGCCTACAATTCTCGGTATTGTGCTCGTAAGTCTCATGGAAGTGGCAGTACATCCCTGTCCGCTTTTGTTCCTCAGTGGACTCTTTTGGGCTTGGATTTTGATATTGAAAATTATTACAAGTCGATAGGTAAATATTTTCCAGAGATGCATTCAGAGGGGCGTATTCGTTATAAGTTGGGATCCTTGGTTTCCACTTTTCTACTTCCCTTTTCTTTTTGGGATTTCCACCTTCGGATCCTTTAGATTGCTCTGGCTCCTAGATACACCCCAATCATCATTGGCTCCTAGATACACCCCAATCATCATTGAATAAACCTTGAATTTTCCTCATCGGCTGTCTGACCATAGCTGATAGATTTGGGGTTTTTATGGAAGGTGGCAAGTTGGAATCTGTCCCGCAGGACCGTTCCAGTCGGTGTCTCCTCGGCTGGCGATCTACCAAATGCATGTCCTGTGGACCTGCTTCATTGTGACCATGGTGAACCAGTCGTCCAGCTTCCACTCATGCCCCAAATCCTAAGTTTCCTGTTCCAAATTAAGTACGATTACTCTGGTGTAAATGAGGGGCTATGGCTCCAGGTAGGGAACTAGACCATCCTTAATGGATCATTCAGCTACACCTGTTTCCGTTGCTTCATTTCTACGACGTCTACGCCTGGATGGTTCATCAGACGAAGCATAGCTGTCGGATGAGGAGTAGGCAGTGGGATTTCCTCCAGTATTCTGATGCTATTGTTGAGTAAGTTAAGACATGAGGTTGGCGTTCGCTTGAATTTGCTCATTAAGCTGTCGTCTACTTTTCATGAGTTCTCTCATCAGCTCGTTGAACTCCATTCTGGTGACAACCTCTGTTTTGTTTAGGGCAATAGCAGTCCCTGTACCTAGATTAGCTTGTTGATTGCTGGGTCCTACTTGTTAGAAACTAGTGGTCTCATTGACACCCGCATAGTGAGAGGCTGAACTGGTACATGGTCTTCCCATTGGAGAGTTATTGGTAGAGAAATCTGAGTAGAATCTATGAACTTCTTGTGAACGAACTTGGATCTTCCTTGGGGATTTCTTCAAACCAGTAGCGACAAAGTAGATCCCAACAGCCTGAGAATGTTGCTCTCAATGAAAGCATCAAAATATTAGCGCGAAAATTGGTCACTAACATCCTTGAGTAGGATTGTGTAGAGAGATTAATGAAGTAAGTAAATTAAAACTGAGGAATATCAAAATGAATGCAATAAGGACTTTAAGAAATGAGAACACCAGAATTATAGTGGTTCGGCGTAACTGCCTACGTCCATTTTGATCGTAATCTTTATTTCTTCTTCCACTAATTGAATATAGATACAATCCATATACCAACATCTTGAATACAAGTTTTAATAGAAAAGAAATGAGTCATGAAAATGGAAGAATCTCACTAGTGTTCTCGAAAAAAGTCCCTTTACACTGTGCCCCTGCCCCACTATTTATAGACGAAGATAGGTCGGGCTTCCTGCATAGGCCTAAGTACAAGATACCTCAGCCCACAATAGACAACTTTTGTATGATCAACCAGGCATACCGAATAGTGGTTGCTGAGCGACTATTGCTGAGCGAAGCCTTGCAGAACGGTGCTTTCCATTTGACTCTTGTCGATGGATGTTTGCAGAGCCGGAATGACCAAGGCGTCCATGGAGAATGCTCCACGACCGAGCCGCTTAATCTTCTCATCAATGGTGATCGAGGGGTCACCGAGCCACGTAGCCTTCCCTACCGAGCCACATAACCGTCACTTTATAGTCGAGCGGCATGTGACTAAGGCATCCATACCGAACGCCTCAATGCCGAGCCACCTTTGCCGAGCGATGTTGGTCGAATGAAAGTTGCCTAGCGATCTCCCATTGGATGCCCAGGCCGATCCACTTTGGTTTCCATTCCCGACCGAGCGATATACGTTGAGTCCCTTCCATCATTTTTCTTTTATCTGGGCGAGACAGGCCATACTTCCTCGACCGAACCACATATTGAGGTCGAATGACGTATCAGGCCGAACGAAACTTATATGCCAAACGACGTACTCAGGCCGAATGAGACTTATATGCCAAATGATGTATATATGCCAAGCTTCTCAATTCAAGTCACTCTTATAATGGCTCAAGTTTCACATAGATTCAAGCAAGAAACTCAATAATTAGCATCTTGTAGCCGGGCCAAGCAATTGGGTAACAAAATGTAACATAGGGGAATTGATCTAGAGCCAACGGGAGGGATTCTTAGTATTTCCAAGTAGGCATATACGAGTAGGATGACTGGTTGTTGGCCCCGATGGAGTAAGATCCCTGACCCGATCAAAGAGAGCATCTGGCAATTTTTTTGGCGAGTTTAAATTTACATATTTGTAAATAATCGTTTTAAAATTTGTTGACTACTTAAAAATGTACCATTTATATTTAATTTTCTCAATGTGCAGGGTTCCGTAGATCTGTAGGAAGTGGACATTTCCCTTGTGCAGGGCCACTGGAATTCTAAGATAGCGAAAAATTATCGAGACACGATGTCGAGTCTTAGGAGAGCTAAGAAGAAACCAAACTGGATGGATGCCAATGTATGAGATGCTTGGGTTGCCCGGTGGAACAACAATGAGTTGAAGGTAATTAATCTATCATATGTGTCTCATTACTTTATTTTACAGCTATTAAACATATTGTTTGATTATTTAAATTTATAGGCAGAGTCACAGAGGAATTTTGCGAATAGGAATAAGAACCCAGTAACACATTGTGGTGGTTCCAAGTCATTCCAGCATCGCCTTGAGGATTTGGTAAATTTATTAATTGCGATTATAAACAGTTATTACATTTAATTAGTTTAAGTTATAAGCTATTAATAAACAATTAATATAAATAGTAATATGTATACAATGTTTGTTGGAGGAAAGAGCGCATCGATGTCCGATCTCATACATGGAAGTGTTTGCTCATACCCATGCCATAAAGCAAACGGATGAAGTTGGGAACGTTACATATGCATGGGAAGATGAGGATAAGGCGACGGCTGCATATGTATGCAAATTTTAAATTTTATGTTATTTTGATTTATTAGTTTAAGTAATTAACTTTGAAGAATCAAAATAATATCGTGTTAATTTCAACTGTAATTTTTTTGGCATTGTAGAAAAAGTTTCAAAAGGCACATGCACAAATGCTAGAGAGATCGGACCGCGATGAGTTGACCTGCAAGGAGGAAGACACTATTTTGACTCCATCATGGACCCATACACAGCAAAATCGACGTTTTGGCTATGAAAACCAAGCGGTAATTTATAAAAATAAACTATCTTATAAAAGTTACACTACTATTATAAAAGTCGTCGAATAGTCCTATAACTATATTTTCTATTCGCAGGCTAAGGCGTCTCAACAAGCATACCAAAAAAAGCATGACAAATCCGAGAAAAAACAGCTGAGAGCCATGGTCGAGGACCTGTAGAAGAAGGACCGTCTTCGTGCTATATAGATGGAACAGTTGAATCAGCGCTTGACGGAGTACATGCAACAACATGGTTCATTTCCTTCGTCGTTGGTGCTTCCGGAGGCGAGGACGACTCTTGATAAGTACGTTTTTCTATGTTTGGCTTGGATGTTGTATATGTTGACTTGGAGTTAGTGATGATGATTTGTTTTGGTATTTTGATACACTTTGATGAGAGATTGGATGTGTTGTGCTGATTTGGTACATTTTGTGGAGTTGTTTGATGTTTGACATTGATTGGCCTGTTTTTTTTTTGAATGTTTGAGGATGTTGGATGGTTGATTTTGTATATATTGAAGTTTATGATTTTGTATATATTGAATATTACAATTTATATTGTAATTGGTGTAATATGTGATGTTGGTATTATGCACACACACATACACACAAGAATAATCTGTGTGGAATGGAGTCAAATAGCAGCAGGAAAAAAAATCCAGATTTTCGACGGTTCTCGACGGCTAGCGACGATTTATGGGTCACAGAATTCCGACGGCTATCGATGGCTTCCGATAAATTATTGGTTTTTATGGTAAGACATTAGTCATCGAAAGCCGTCGCTATAGTGTCGTTATTAACTGTCGTAAAGGCGTCGGAAGAAAGCCGTCGACTACGTCGAAAGGTGACAGAAATTGTGGAAGCTATTCCGACAGCTTCACCGTCGGCTTTCTACGGCCGCCGACGGCTAATTGCTGTCGGATTAGCACTGTAGTCTTGTAGCGCTATGTCTCTGGCTTTCATGCACTTTATTACCAAGTTCAATCACTTTTACAAATTAATATTGTACTAAAGGAATGAACATTAACAACAAAGAAGCATGTCATGAACAAAAGAATTCGATTGATGTAAAAAACAAAAACAAGCAACATTAATTTATCTCAAACTGTAAAACAATACGAGAAATGCAAGGCTTTATTTCATGCGTAAGTAAATAGACGTTGTGTATATGATAGGTTGATTTTGGTTGCTGATTAAATATTAATCCAAGACTGCAACAAGATCAATCTCTACCTTGGCTCCCAAGGGCAATCCAACTTGAAAAGATGCATGCGCTGGGTACGGTTTTGATATATCTGTACAATAGTGCAGGAATTATATATCCATATTATTCTAATATATATTGTAATCTGTATTTATAACGCACAATCATATCAAATGCATATGTGTGTGTATTTCAACTTGAAGAAGAAACTTACACTTCTTATAGACGTTATTCACTTTCTGTAAATCATCAATGTTAGCCGACCTAGAATACGAAAAATAAGAAAACATGAGTTGGGTGCATATTTAGAAAAATGATATAATACCCATGATAAGCATGATGAGATAGGTTATTACATGAAGGTTGTCTTGACAACATTCTTGAAAGTGGCACCACCAGCTTTCAGTATCTCCTTTAAATTCTTCATATTCTGCATATAGCAAATAATAAAAATAATAATAATAATAATAATAATAATAATAATAATAATAATAATTACATCAGAAACACTCGGTGATGCAGCACAGGCCAGAGAAGGAATTACGCAACCAATAACTCTCCAAGGGATGAGTCGTACACACGAGCAAGAAATGGGTCGTACTCGACTCATGGGAGAATTGAGTCGTCCACGACTTAACATGGAGGCTATAGGCCGTCCACGACCTAACTGGAGGCCAGAGGGGGACATTGTACTGAGTTCACGACTTAACTCCAACGGTTCACGAGTTAAGGAAGGTCGACCACGACCTAATGAGTCACGGCCTAAGGAGGAGGCGCTAAGTCGTCCACGACTTAACAGGACACGAGAGAGGGATGCCGCATGGAGCTTGAGTCGCATGAAGTAATGAATAAGCTATGCTCTTGAGTCGTGAGTACTTGAGTCGTGAGTCATTTGTAACGGATAAGTCGTGTGTCTTTAAGTCGTTGATTCTTGAGTCGTTTATGTTGTACAGTGTGACGTTATGTTGTATTTTTTTCCTTGAGTCGTTGTTTTTTGAGTCATGAGTCGTTAGGTCGTATACGACCTGACTGCTGTAAATATGTGTTGTGTTGAGTCGGCCTTGTGTTGTAAGATGGTGAGTCGCTGTTGTGAGGTAGTTGAGCCGTAAGTCGCGGCTTGCATGAGTCGTGTACATATGCGTGTGTTGTAATTGAGGCGTGAAGTACCTGTTAGGTCGGCAACGACCTAGATGAGTCGTGAGTCGTTGGGGAGTGATGAGTTGGAAACGACTTAAGGGGCAGGGTGTAAAACACTATAAATAGCGAGTGTGTTGTAACATTTGGAGGGGGATTTTTGAATAAAATTTCTTGTTGATTGCTGTGTGCTTTCATCTTAAATTGGTAGTTGAGTGTAATCTCCTATCTCCTCTTTCGGTTAATCGAGTGCGCTCGATTCAACGATCGTAGAAGTCGATTCACGGTATCTAGTGCGCTAGATCAACGTACTAAGAATCGTAGATCTTTGAACACGGTATAGTGCGCTATCAACGTGTTTGAGATAGCTAGAATTCGGTATTTTCGGATCAACGAATTTGGGCATTTTGGTATTCATCAATCCACCGATTGCTACTTTCACCGATTGAAGTTTATTTTTGATTAATCCGCTGCGTCAGTTTGGTATCAGAGCTAGACTTAGCCAATCATAGCTAAGCCGAGACTTGGAGCCAATTTTTGAAGTTGAAGTTTGAAGTTGTTGTTCATCGTGTTTATCTTGAAGTTGCAACGAGTTTGAAGATTTTGATCCATTTCATTTTGGATCAAGAGTTGAAAAGGTGTTTGAAGTATTGAGGCCGAGCTAGTGATTGGAGCCGTGCCTTGTTGTTGTTTGCATTGAAGGGTTGTAGTAGGTGGCCGAGCCAAGTGAAGTTAAGTCGTGAATAGCAAGCCGAGACAAGGAGTTTGTGCGAGCTAGTGGTGTTAGGCCGTGCATTGTGTGACTTGTTGTTTGAGAAGTTGTGAAGTGTTTGTGAAGAGTTTACAATCATGCCACCAAGGAGAGCTAATCGTCATCAAAATGTCGAAGCCTTGTATCGAAGAGAAGAAGCCGAGCTTATGGAGCAACGTATTAATGAGAAATTTGATGAAGGCATTGGAAAATTAGAGAAGTTGATGAATGACTTGAATCAAACTCAAAGGAGGAGATCACCAAACTCGAACCATGGAGGAAGCAGAGTTTCGCCATCGGTTACGGAAGCGAGGAGGGTATCACCGCAATCTTTTAGAGATAGAAGAGAAACATCAATTTCATCACGGAGAGATCATCATGACTATGGACATGAAGAAAGAAGAATTTCACGATAATTTGAGAATGAGGCGTATAGAGAAGAAGAGAGACATAGTCGAAGAAGCATGCATGAACGAAGGGATGTTGATGGTCGAGATCGATGTAGGCGTACTTTTGATTTTGATGAAGAGGGTGATAGAACTAGCATTCATTATCGAGATCGAGACCAAGTTCGAAATTCTTATCGGGATGTAGAGGATGATCGTCGATGGGAGTCGGGTATGAAGATGGAAATTCCAGAGTTCAAGGGTGGAATGGTAGCTGAAGAATTTCTCGATTGGGTGTCCAATGTTGAAGAGATCTTTAATTTCAAGGAGGTTCCTGAGCATAGACGAGTGAAGTTGGTTGCTACTAGGTTGAGGGGGAGAGCTTTGGCATAGTGGCAGCAAACTAAACTTACACGGGAAAGAATGGGAAAGTCAAAGATTGAGTCTTGGGATAAGATGAAGAAGTTGATGAGAGCTACTTTCTTACCTTACAACTATCAATCACTTATGTACCAGAGATTGCAGAATCTGAGGCAAGGGACGAAGTCTGTTAGTGATTATGCTGATGAATTTTACCAACTCATTGCCAGGAATGATATTATGGAAACGGAAGAACAGCTAACTGCTAGATTCATTGGGGGATTGAGAATGCAGATCCAGGATATGGTTAATATGTTCGATCCAAGATCTGTTGCAGAGGCACATCAGAAAGCGTTGGCTTGGGAGAAGCAAGGAAGGCGTGGAGGTGGTGTGTTTACTAATTCCAATAATCAAGCGAAGGGTGTTAGTGGGAGTTCTAATGTTCCTAAACCTGTCAGTAAGCCAGTGATGAAGGAGGCTGAGAAGGCGAAGGTTAGCAGTGGTTTCAAATGTTATAATATTCAGGAGTTGGGTCACAAAAGTAATGAATGTCCGAAGCCGAAGAAGAGAGCAATGGTTGCTGAGATTGAGGATGATGGTGAGGAGGCAAAATGTTCAAATGCATCTTATGTTGAGGAGGAAGAAGAATTGTCTGGAGATGAAGGTTGTAATCTTATGATGAGGAGGTCATGTCTTACATCAAAGCAAGAGGAGGATTGTAGTTGGTTGAGGAGCAATATTTTCCAGTCGACATGCACTATTCTGGGAAAAGTTTGCAAGTTCGTTATTGATGCTGGAAGTTGCGATAATATTATTTCTACAGAGGCTTTGAAGAAGTTGAACTTGAAAACTGAGAAGCATCCTAAACCGTACAAGTTAGCATGGTTAAGGAAGGGTGGTGAAGTGAAGGTGTGTCGAAGGGCTTGTGTGAATTTTTCTATTGGGAAGAAGTACAAATACGAAATTTGGTGTGACGTTGTAGACATGGATGTGTGTCATCTATTGTTGGGCAGACCATGGCAGTTTGATAAAGCAGTGCAACATGATGGTCGTGCTAATAGCTATAGTTTCATGTTCGAAGGTACTAAAATCACTTTAGTTCCCAAGAAGCAACAACAGAAGGAAAGCAAGTTGTAGGAGATCGAAGAACTGAAAACTTTGCTATCTTTGAAGGAGTTTGTCAAGGAGATTGAAGAGGAGCCTGAAGTCTTTTTGTTGATTGGGCGAGAATGCAGTGAAGGGGTTGAAATTCCAGAAGAAGCAAAGCCAGTTTTGAAAGAATTTGAAGACATATTTCCAGAGGAGTTGCCTAAGGAGTTACCGCCACTGAGAGACATTCAACATCAAATAGATCTTGTTATGGGAGCAATATTACCGCATAGACCACATTATCGAATGAGTCCGAAGGAACATGAGGAGTTACGAAGGCAAGTGGAAGAGTTATTAGAGCAGGGACGTGTTCAGGAAAGCTTGAGTCCTTGTGCAGTACCAGCCTTGTTGGTGCCAAAGAAGGATGGAACATGGAGAATGTGTACCGATAGTAGAGCTTTGAACAAAATTATTGTTCGTTACAGGTTTCCTATGCCAAGGTTGGATGACTTGCTAGATCAGTTGAGTGGGGCTACTATCTTTTCGAAGATTGATTTGAAGAGTGGTTATCATCAGATTCGAATTAGACCGGGAGACGAATGGAAGACCGCATTCAAGACGAGGGAAGGTTTATATGAATGGTTGGTCATGCCGTTTGGTCTATCGAATGCACCGAGTACATTTATGAGGGTGATGAATCAAATTTTCAGACCGTACATTGGGAAGTTTGTGGTGGTTTATTTCGATGATATTCTAATCTATAGTGCAAGCACAGAGGAGCATGTAAAGCATTTGAGAAAGGTGTTAATTATTCTTCGTGAGGAACAATTTTATATAGCTACGAAGAAATGTGTGTTCATGACTCGAAGTGTATTATTTTTGGGATATGTTGTATCTGAGAAGGGAATCCAAGTGGACCAGAGTAAAGTTGAAGCTATTAGAAATTGGCCACAGCCGAGAACTATCACTGAAGTTAGAAGTTTTCATGGATTGGCATCATTCTACCGAAGATTTATTCCACACTTCAGTAGCGTGATGGAACCAGTTACCGATTGCATGAAGGGGAAACAATTTTCTTGGACAGAGGAAGCAGGAGTTGCTTTTGAACGAATCAAAGAACTGTTGATGAAAGCGCCAATTCTTGTTTTACCATATTTTCAGTTGTTGTTTGAGCTACACACTGATGCATCAAAGGTTGGGATTGGAGGAGTGTTGAGTCAGAGTGGGAGGCCAGTTGCTTATTTCAGTGAGAAGTTATCTGGGGCAAAGATGAGATATAGTACATACGATGTTGAGTTTTATGTTGTTGTGCAAGCTGTTAAACATTGGAGGAATTATCTATTTCAGAAAGAGTTTGTTCTTTACACCGATCATGAGGCGTTGAAGCATTTGCAGGGGCAGGATAAGATTTCAGCGAGACATGCATCATGGATTGCTTATTTACAACAGCTTACTTTTGTCGTGAAACATAAATCGGGAGTAACAAATCGTGTAGCTGATGCTTTGAGTAGGAGGAGTCATTTGTTGACTACAATGAAAGTTGAGGTGACAGGGTTTGAATTATTGCCAGAGTTGATTGACAAAGATCCTTACTTTGCAAAGTTCGTTGAGAAAGTTAAGGGTGGGGATATTGATGAATTTATGATGGTTGATGGATTCTTGTTTAAAGGAAATCGATTATGTATTCCAGAGAGCAGTTTGAGAATGAATATTATCAAGGAATTGCACGAGGAAGGACATGTGGGCCGTGGTTGCATTTGATTTCTCATTCTTACTTTTGGCCGTCGATGAGAAAGGAAGTTGAAAGATTTGTGGAGAGATGTCATATATGTCAGGTTTCGAAGGGAACACCGACAAATGCAGGATTGTATATGTCGTTACCTGTACCAACTAAACCATGGGTTGATATCAGCATGGATTTTGTTTTGGGTTTGCCTAGAACTCAAAGGGGGAATGATTCTATATTTGTTGTGGTGGACAGATTTTCGAAAATGGCGCATTTTATTGCTTGTAAGAAGACGGCGGATGCTGTTCGTGTTGCTCAGTTATTCTTTAAAGAAATCTATCGTTTACATGGGTTGCCGGAGTCTATTGTTTCGGACAGAGATACTAGATTTTTGAGTCATTTCTGGCTAAGTTTATGGAAGATGGTGGGAACGAAGCTGAAATTTAGTAGCGCTTATCATCCGCAAACGGATGGACAGACGGAAGTTGTTAACAGATCGTTGGAAAATTTGTTGCGATGTCTTGTGAAAGATAATCTGAAGAGTTGGGACATGAAGTTATGCCAGGCAGAGTTTGCACATAACCATGCAGTAAATCGTAGTACGGGGTTCAGTCCATTTCAGATCATATATTCAAGTTTGCCAAGGGGACCGTTGGATTTGGCTGTAGTACCACAACCGAAGGGGACGGTTAGACGAGCTACTGATTTCGTTGAAAGTTTAACGGAATGTCATAGAATCGTTCAGGAGCGATTGGAGAAGGCAAATGAGAAGTATAAGCAAACTGCAGACTTGAAGCGACGAAATGTTGAATTTAACGAAGGAGACTTGGTGTATGCTGTGTTAACGAAGGATCGTTTTCCAGTAGGCGCTTATAATAAGTTGAAAGCCAGAAAAATTGGTCCTGTAGAAGTTGAGAAACGAATCAATGACAATGCTTATAAGTTGAAACTACCGGAGGATGTATACACTTCTGACGTGTTCAATGTTAAGCATCTTGTACCATATTATGGGAATGAACAATCTGATGTGGAAGAATTTACAAATTCGAGGACGAATTTTTCTCAACTAGGGGAGGATGATGCAGCACAGGCCAGAGAAGGAATTACGCAACCAATAACTCTCCAAGGGATGAGTCGTACACACGAGCAAGAAATGGGTCGTACTCGACTCATGGGAGAATTGAGTCGTCCACGACTTAACATGGAGGCTATAGGCCGTCCACGACCTAACTGGAGGCCAGAGGGGGACATTGTACTGAGTTCACGACTTAACTCCAACGGTTCACGAGTTAAGGAAGGTCGGCCACGACCTAATGAGTCACGGCCTAAGGAGGAGGCGCTAAGTCGTCCACGACTTAACAGGACACGAGAGAGGGATGCCGCATGGAGCTTGAGTCGCATGAAGTAATGAATAATCTATGCTCTTGAGTCGTGAGTACTTGAGTCGTGAGTCATTTGTAACGGATAAGTCGTGTGTCTTTAAGTCGTTGATTCTTGAGTCGTTTATGTTGTACAGTGTGACGTTATGTTGTATTTTTTTCCTTGAGTCGTTGTTTTTTGAGTCATGAGTCGTTAGGTCGTATACGACCTGACTGCTGTAAATATGTGTTGTGTTGAGTCGGCCTTGTGTTGTAAGATGGTGAGTCGCTGTTGTGAGGTAGTTGAGCCGTAAGTCGCGGCTTGCATGAGTCGTGTACATATGCGTGTGTTATAATTGAGGCGTGAAGTACCTGTTAGGTCGGCAACGACCTAGATGAGTCGTGAGTCGTTGGGAAGTGATGAGTCGGAAACGACTTAAGGGACGGGGTGTAAAACACTATAAATAGCGAGTGTGTTGTAACATTTGGAGGGGGATTTTTGAATAAAATTTCTTGTTGATTGCTGTGTGCTTTCATCTTAAATTGGTAGTTGAGTGTAATCTCCTATCTCCTCTTTCGGTTAATCGAGTGCGCTCGATTCAACGATCGTAGAAGCCGATTCACGGTGTCTAGTGCGCTAGATCAACGTACGAAGAATCGTAGATCATTGAACACGGTATAGTGCGCTATCAACGTGTTTGAGATAGCTAGAATTCGGTATCTTCGCATCAACGAATTTGGGCATTTTGGTATTCATCAATCCACCGATTGCTACTTTCACCGATTGAAGTTTATTTTTGATTAATCCGCTGCGTCACTCAGTGACAATTATTTTTCTCAAAATAACATGCAAAAGAAGACATCTTTTATCACAATTGACCTATTACTGTGTATGCTACCAAAACAAATTTATCAGTCAGCTAATTAAATTTTCGACTACACATTCAAGGTCTAAGAGATATACACATAAAATGTAAAAGTTGCATTATGAACATTCTATGTATTTTGATGTTCCAAATTGTTGTTATTATGTAATAATACCTGCTCAGCTTGTTCCTCTACATCATCTGAAATTATTGCTCCAGTCTGCATACAAAATTAAAACATAGTTCATGTTACTGCCCAAAATTCAAATTTTCTTACTATGAAGCATAGATTAATTAGGCAAAATTAGGAAGAATGTATCATTATACTACCTTGGGAATGCGACCGAGAGAACCAGAAACAAAGATCATGTTGTTAATTCGGAGAGCCTGTACATAATCTCCCAATGGCGGTGGTGCCTTGTCAGTACGGATCTCTGTTCTTATATCTATTCATCAAAAGAAATGTTATGTCAGATATGTATGCATATGTACATAGCATCTAATAATAAACGTTTCCAGCTGACACAACTTACGTTTGCATCCGAATCCATTTATGCAACTGGTAGTGGAAGAAGCTAGTGATGAAAGCGCAAGCAGAGAGAAAAATACAAGGAAGCATGATGAAGAATTCATGTTTGATTATTAATTAATGCTTAACAAAATATGTTGTATGAAGTCGGGTGTGAGTAATGTGATATGAATGGAGAGTTTATATAGTAGGCTTTGCAAGTTGAGGTATCGCCACTATATTAATTATTTAGGAATTGCTGAGATGTTGAAATATAATAGTTGAGAATCTTCTCAAATGGTCTTTTTATTTTGGAAAAAAATATGAAGTTACTATATTACGTGTCACCTTTAGTTGACATATGCAGCTTTCTATTCAATTAAAGTGGGCGTACCTAAATTATAATAAACTATGCATAAATCATTAGCTATTGGATTCAGACCTTAGATTCATGGAGATATATAATTCCCAGTACTCTCATTGATTTAGTCAGAATCTGTGGCTAAAGACACTTAACATTTTTATATTGATTTATATACATCGTAGATTCGAGTCAGGTTTAAATTAATGAACTCTCAATTTTCCATTACAAATCAACACTTCATCCGCTTATCACTTTGGGTTTATCCGGTAGTACAAAACAGAAATTGCATACGACTCTTATTGGACATATCAGCTAATGAATAAAGAATGATTCTCTAAACTAAAAGAAAATCTTGTTTAAGCATAAATCCTTAACTTTTCCTTCAAAGAAGACTTTGTTCAATTATTGAAATGTTTGTATCTAGTGAGGATTGTGGTTATTTTCGTTTTTTCATTCAGTGAAATCTCCACGTTGCTGATCCAGTTTGCATTTATAATCATTCATTTTTGATCAGACTACATATAAGGTCACCAACGTGATTATTGTAGCTCATTCTCTACGTTCTTGATGCACTTGTTATAACAACATTTCAACTTATCAAGACGCAACATATTTCCGCTAAAGATTTCAACTAATTTGTTGTCCATCACACACTATGGAAATAATTATCATGGTCGTTGAAATAAACAAAGTCTAATCGAAACCAGCAAAAATATTCGTTCTTTTAAAATCTAACCCATGTATATGCATACTTGCAAGAATGGAATACAATGTCTAATAATCTGATTAACATAAAAATAATCGTAGCTAATACATATTCTTACAAAACTTGTTCATATCTTGCGAGCGTCAAAACAATAATTTACTTGCCTGCATATTGGTATACTATGTAGAGATGTTTCTAAATAAATTGAATCAAACGTCGCAAGTGGCTGAAAATAAATGTTAATTTATGAAACAACCTGTTTTTTTTCTTTTTTCTTTTTTTATTTCAGTCTTTTCTCCCTTTCCTTTCTTTTTCTTGCATGACTTTTGATACTATGGGTTGCAACTTGCAAATTCAAAATTGCTACAGTACAGTACTCATCTTACTGGATTAGATTACATTATACATGCACATATATATGAGGTCCGTGACTATCGAAATGTGATCGTTGTTTTATCTTTATGAGTGAATTATAACATCTAACCGTTCGTGTTAAGTCAACCTATAAAGAAAAGGTAAACAAGAAGAGAATGATAGAATATGTGAATTAATCTATTATTTTATTAAAGACATACATTATCTTTTATTATGTTAAAGAATCACATATTATCACAAAACCAATAGATTGATGTGATGAACGGTATCTTAGTATTTATGCAAGATTTATTGTGACGCCCCACCTCTATACCCACGCTAGCCAAGAACACTCCGGAGTAGTGCTGTCAACTAGCACGGAAAATAAGACTGTTGAGGAGCGACCATCCATGTAATTGCTTATCACACGGTGGCTATAAATAATCTTCGGAAACAAACATAGAAATAATCATATCACAAATCAGTCACAGATATCCATATCACAAAGGCGGAAGAAGATATGAATATATAACTAACACATGAAAGTGTACATCAGAGTAGTGGTCAGTAAGATTCACGATAATACAAAAGAATAGCAACACGTGCTATACAAAAGAATACAACTATGAGTCTATATCTCAAGTGTATACAACAAAAACTGCTAATCTAAACAGTTAGCCAAAAGTCAGAGTGATGAATCCCTGAGAAGAAGTCAAGCAGAAGCACCTGTAACATTTCGGTCTGACCCGAGTATTATTTAAGAAAATAATAAACGGGTCAGTCTAGCTATAAATATCAGATGACATGATATAACATAAAAGATATAGCATAAACATAAACATCCATAATGACATACCACTATAAGTATGTAAATAATGATCAACAGAAAATCAATCAATAAGAGATAATCAATATCACAAGAATCTTCTCAAAGATTCGGAAAGGGCATCATACCCTAAACTTGTACTCATAACAAGTCAATGACATAAATTCTAGAAATCAATGCAAGAAGTCTAGAAATCATAGCAAAGAGAAAGAGGCCTATCACATGACGGTCCGAAGACCAAGGGGAGCTACCCCACATGTGTGAATGGAATCACACAGATTAAGGTCCAGACTAACCAAAAAGCAAAAAGTTATGTGTGAGTGGAATCACACAAGTGGTGTCTAGTCTAACCTCGCAACAAGAGACATCGCACAGTTGCTACTCTAAATCATCAGAATGATCGTCATGATCAAGGAGAAGTGTCAATTACACTAAGCTAGTAAATATAGAAGTTTAGCTTCATATCCCATAACCACTTGCTTAACTTAAATATTTACGAACAAACTGTAAATCTTCACTAATAAAATTGTCACAAGAGGTTCAATCGAACAAGTCCAAGAATTAACCGACGAAGTGAACGCAAGCGTTTCATACCACTTGTTTTACTAAGTCGTTTAATTAGATTTCTCATCCGAGTGAGGTAAAGGTTTGTATATACTAATAGATTGGAAAACGGTTTAAAAAAAGAGCTTAGTTATTAAAAATAGAGTTGAAATTGTTTGTTAAAAGAGTTTTGATATTTACTACTAGTATTGAAACTTTTATAATATAAAGTGACAAAACACAGAAGCAATTGTAGAAACAATCAGTCACAAAGATCGCATACGGAGATGTGAATAAAATCCAAGGAAATCAGCTCAATGTTTTTCAAATAAGATCCCTTACGAAGGGGGGGTCCAGGGGGGTGGCAACCCCCCAAGGTGGGGGTGCGGGGGCAACGCCACCGCTTACGGGGTTCGACCTGCCCGGTCAGGTCGCGGGGGTCCAGGGGGCAGTGCCCCCGGCGGGGTGCGGGGCAGCGCCCCGTTCAAAACGGTACGACCTAGTGAAGACAAAATGAGGTCTAACGACCTAACGACTCAAGGGTCTAACGACCTAAAAGTATTCGCGACTTAACGGGTTATAGGCCTAACTCGTGAGCGACCTACGAGATAGGCAAGTGGAACGACCTAAAGATGAATGGGTCGAACGACCTAACGAGAGCACAGGTGAAGCGACCTATCGGTCCAACGACCTAAGGGGAAAAGGCAACCTAGGTCTAACAACCTAACTGCTCGCGACCTAAGGGTCTAAGGTTATGCGACCTAAAATGGGTTCGCGACCTAACACTCAAACGACCTAAAGAAAATAAGGGGCCGAGCGACCTAAAGAAGCAGCGACCTAAATAGAATCGAGGTCCAACGACCTACGAGTTAGGTCATGCGAGTTAAGGAGGTCAACGACCTAACAGAGACACACGACCTAATAGAGGAACGCGACCTAGCGACCTAAGCAGGAAACGCGACCTATAAGGGACAAGCGACTTAAGTGGTTTACGCGACCTAGTGGACGAACAGGTTGAGCGACCTAAGAGGTTCGCGAGTTATCGGTTTAATAAGGCAGAGCGACCTAATGAAGGAACAAGGCCGAACGACCTATAGGGCTCGCGACCTACGACCTATAGGGCTCGCGACCTACGACCTAAAAGGCTTGCGACCTACGACCTAAAACCGAGTGAGTCAAATACGAAGGCCGTGACTTTTCCACCCCGAGCGACCTAATGAAGACAGAACGACCTAAGAGCAGTTTTTCACCAAAAACACTAAAAATTGGAGTTTTTCGCCAATCCAATCCAAACCAAATGCAAATGTGCATGCGAAGGTGATAGGGAATCATTCCCAACAGTCCAATATGGTTATAGGCTAGAATTGTGAGATAAAAATCTCACCTTTGCACCAAATATCAATGAAAATGAAGTTTTAAGCAAGCAAGAATCAATCCTTCTTCTATCTAAGCACAAGAAGCTTGAATCAAATGTCTTCTTCTTGAATTTGGAGTAGAAAGATGGATTGCAATTGAATTTGAGTTTTGGAATTTTAATTTCCCATTCCCTCCACCATTAATGCCAAAGCTTGATTAGTTAGGAAATTTATGAAGAGTGAGGAGAAGAGGGTTGGAACTTGGGCTTAATAGGCTAAACCAACCCAAAGTCCAAAGTGGGAAAAATTAGTGAAATTTCACTAACTCCAAACCTATCGATGTTTATACTTAAAAAAGTTGTAAACGACATTTCGAACTCAATGGAAGTGGTCTCGAGTCCTAATTTGACCGTTTGCAAAAAGTAGCTTTTCGGACCAAAATCCGATTAATGAGTTAATATTTAAATAAAATATTTAAATACAAACTCGATAAATATGCGGGTTGTTACATTTATATTCTAAATTGCCCGATAGGACAAATCTCAACACACCCCCGCACGTGTGTTGCATCATCGGCCAAACACGTGGATATTCATTCATGGTAATGTATGACATAATTAAACGTGCTCTGATACCATATTAGAGAACTATATATTATCGCAAAAACAACTGGTTGATGTGATGGACGGTCTCTTAGTGTTAATGCAAGATTTATATTGTAAATTTCCCGATGGGACTAATCTCAACAGAAAACATAAGGTTTTATAGCGTTAAGAATACAACTTGTCACCTTTTAGGAAATTCCTAGTCTTTTGGTTTAGCAAAAAGAAAATCCAATATTCTTATATACCACGAATGCATAGTGCATGTTCGAAGCCTCTGCATGAAAAAGGGATTCGTATAGACACATGTAGAGTTACATTACTCGATATCCAGTCTATGTTGGAAATTATTTAGTGTTGGTGTATATTAACCCGCCAAACAACAATGTTTTTTCCTTCATGTAAAAGACCTCACAACAATGTATGATTAAATTATCCTGTTCTCATTAGTACTGAGTTAGGGATAAATCTTACGTTATGAAAAACACGCTTAAGTGCTAAATGCATGTACAATGCTTAATTTTTTGAAATGACGGTAGAATTAAGCGATGAGTGCTTAAGCATGCTTAATTGACGTTTATCTATGCTTTGCTTAAATTTAAATGACGATCGCTACTATGCACAAAATATTTTATTTCTAAAATAAGAAGAAATGAGGTTATAGCATAAAAGCGAAACTGCCAAACAGATTTTCCCCATTTTCTATCTTATAGGTCGATGGATGGTGGGTAGTTTTTTACATTAGGATATGACTATTTATTAGACAAATATGAATGGCTTTTACTCAACTTGAGTATGCTTACTTGTAATTATTAATGGAAGTCAAATCCAACTTTTGCATCCTATGAATTTATAAGTTAATTTCAAAGTAAAACTTTACTTAATTGTTATTTGTTCGTGCCTACATGGACAATGATGCATTTAATGTAATTCATTTGCTTAAATTCATATTTATATGAATAATGTATGCTCTAAATTAACTATCGCTTAGACAATGCTTGAGTAGTGTGACGACCCACAAATTTTTCACTTTGATAAGTTATAGTTATTTTTAAATTTATTCAAATAAAAAGTTGATAGTACAAATAATATTTTTTTGAGTGATAATAACTAATAATAATCCTATTTTGAATAAATATTCAACAAAATATTTTCCTCGGGACTTAAATTGATAAAATGACCGAAAACCGTTTCATCGATAATTAGCTTTATAATACTCAAACGTCACGCTCGGAGCTAGATGCATATAATTAGTTTTATAAATGAGCAAGAATATGAAATAAAATAATTTACTATATTTTGGAGAATTAAATGTATTTATGTCATTGTTAGTAATGCCCTTAAATATAATAATTGATTTATTAAATTAAGTTGAAATTTAACGATTTAATAATTATTATAATTATTCAAATAGTGATTTCAAAATGGTTATAATTCTTTTTAAATAAGCTACAAAGTAATAATAAATCATTTGTAATAATTTTATGAAGATATACATTTGATTTGAAAATATAAGAAAAATATCGATATCGCTTTATCGGTATAATTACAATTACTATAAATAATTGTTAATATTAATTTATATGGTTTTATAATTCAAATGTGGCCATTTTAATTAATTAAAACTCATAAATTTATTTCCAAATTTTGTTTATATATATATATATGTAATTTAATGTACACATGAAAATATGATCGGAAATCGGTTCTCCGATTGGCAACGGTTTATCGAACGGAAGCTGTTCGGAGTAAATGCAACGTTGTTTATATATCATGTACACATATATATCACATAAATATACACCCTCACATACACTTTAACTTATACATAAACATGCATACAAATATACATACATAAATATACATATATAAAACAAATATATATCATGTACACATTTTAATTTTAAGTAATTATAAATTTATTTATCGAATGTTTATTTATGCATAACTTTCTCATACGAGGTCCATTTCAAGCTGGACAACTTGCTTGCGTTCATATCAACGGGCACTACTCTATGGAACTGTATGAGATGAATTCGGAGCTAGTTAGAATTTTGAGTTAAATTGAACGACCGTTCAATTTTAATTCGAATCAGGGCACTTCTGCTATTTCTGACATTTTTGTGAGTAAACTCACTTCTCTGGCCTATTTATATTTATATAAGTGAGAATAATATTATTTATGATGATTGATGCTTGTTTGGATGATATATTATTTATATTAGTTGGTTTGGATATATTTCCGCAAAGCAAATATATATTGGAGTGGATGAAACCCTATTACGTTCCCGTGTAAGAGCGGACGATAATCCTTGTATACGAATCCCGCCTCGAAGTGGTTAATTTATATTTTTATGACTATATAATGTATGGATGCACAGGGACAAGTTGGAGGGATCCAAGGATTCCTCACATTATGGATTTTATTTTCATACATACATACATACATACATACATACATACATACATACATACATATATATGTGTGTGTGTGTGTGTGTGTATGTATGTATATATATATATATATATATATATATATATATCTGTGTGTGTGTGGTGATATATGAATTGTTGAATGCCATACAGATGACACAGATATGATTTTATTTAAATAGTGCTTTAGCAGTACGGGTCTCGTTTTTGGTATTTTAGAATATTATAAAATATTGATTTTATTAAAAGGATTTCAAAGCGATTTTTGAAATTATATATGTTTTAAATAATTAGTCTTGAATTTTATGAAGGAGTAATTTATTTAAAAGTCAAAGTATGATTTGTAGATATTATAAATTGATAGATTTGTAAAATATTTCGAACGGAGATTTTCAAACTGTAAAATAAAGATTTTTTGAAAATCTTAAAAATAAGTCTGTCTTTTATAACGAAGGGACAATGTAAAAAGGAAATTAGAAATATTTTTACATTAATACTTATTAACCATTTTAGACAAAGTAATATATATATATATATATATTGAAAATGGGTACCTTATATTGCTATAACATTTATTACAAATTACAATAAAGCACAGTAGTCTAAGCAATAATAAGGCTACAAGTCTACGTTAACCCTAAAAAAAACACAACCTGCATTAAAAATTCCAACCGAACAAGCCCAGTAACATACAAAAATTCACGTTGTGCCGACTAAAGCAGAATAACCATTAGCAATTTACTCATTGTCATATGTTGTTCTCCAATGTACATGTTATTCTCCAATGTACTCGCAAATCCAATGGCATTTTCCTTCAGCATCATCACAAAGTCTCACGTTCTCTTTGCCATTAAAGCTCATATCGCCCTATCTCGATCTTTAACAAAGACTGCTCCACAAACCAACCATCCTTTACTCCTTTGTCATACCAAATGATGGTATGAATCCCTAAAGGTAGTACTTGAAGATGCATGCATTCGCCACTGTAAGTGTAACGACCCAGAATTTCTATTAATTAAAATTTGAATATTTAATTGATTTTAAATATTAATAAGTGAAATTTATAAGTCGAATAAATTTTATTTCGAATAATTGGATTTAATTGAATAATTAAATCGATAATTTGATAGTGAAAATACGAAAATAATTGAAAATTGGGTTAAATATGATTGAAAATGATTTGTAAAAATTTATTTTATCATATTGGAGTTAGAACGATGTTATAGAACTTTTAAAATTGAATTAAAAGTTTATTTATGAAAATTGAATATTTTAATATTTAATCGACTAGTGAAATTTGCCATTTTTCGAACAGTCTCAGAATTGGACGAAACTAGTTCCATTGGGTACATAATAGTTTGTTATTATCGGATTTCAATTTTTGTAGCAATCGGAGTTGTCGTTTGATCGTGGCAGCTCGAAACGCATCGAAATTGTTTAATATTAATTTGGCGAGTCAAAATAGCCATTTTTCAAAAAGTCTTGGATTTCGACGAAACTAGTTTCATCGGATCCGTAATGTGATATTATTGTATGGTTTCAAATTTCATATCAATTGGATTTATCGTTTGTCCGGTGCAAACTAAAACGCCTAGAAAATCGTTTAATCGGTTTAATTTTAAATCGAACGTTTATTGCCATAACTCGCACAGATGACCGAATTAGCTTCCGAAACCTATTCCATTGTGTCCGGAACGCGGGATAAACCCTAGAAACGCTGGTCACCGCGCGTAAATCGGAGTTTGGAAATTCCGGAATGAATAGTGTTCGATAGATTTCTATAAATAGCCCCCCTCTCTTCACAAAATAAAAAAAATAAGGGTTTAAAACCCTAGCTGCCACAATTGTTCTGAACAGCCAGAATTTGATCTCGTTTCTTCCTCAATCTCTTCAAATTCACTAACAATTAGAGGAAAGTGCCAACTACAAAGTTATAGATAACGATGGGAGTTTCGAATCCATACGGATACGATGGGGTATGGCGCGACGATGGGGGAGGATATGGGCTGCGTTCGTGTCTAGTTGCACATGGTTTTCGAGGCCATAGAGAGGGCCGAGTTCAAGGTGGCTACAGCCGAAGTTTGCTCGCGTGATGGCCTTCGTCGTGGAGTTTCCCGATCGACGTGAAGTTGTGTATTTTTCTCGCGAAAATTAACCCTAAATGTCGAGCTATGGGTTCTTTTGTGCGTGAGGGTTACTGGGAGAAACGTGAGAGATGGAAGATGATGCGTGCGGCCAGGATGAAGGGGATGGGAATCCTACGGCTGAGATGAAGTGAAGGTTAAAATTATAAAGAAAATGTTGTAAATGTTATATAAAATTGTGTAAAACTTGTAAAAATCATATCTTTTTCATACGAGGTCCAAAACGCGCGAAACTAGTTGCGTTGGAATCGTATGGACGAGCACTACGCTATGGAATTAGATTGGAGTCGTTTGGAGTTTGTGAGAATTTCGGCTAAAATTAAACGTCCGTTTAATTTTATTCGAAATAAATCGCTAAAACGGAAATTGAAATCAAGGTGAGAACTTCTCACTCAATCGAATCGGTTTCGATTTTAATTTTAAATAGTTAGATTTAAAATTCTTGAATGCATGTTTGAATGGTGATTGTTATCTATTGATTGTTAAAATAGGCATTATGCGCCGTTAGTAAGCGGATGTTATTTATTAAAAACATATACCGCGAATATTTCATAAACAGTGAAATTGGTATTATATATAATAGCAATATATATATATATTGGCATATGTATATATTGCAGTTGTTGATTTCCCGCATTTTATAGCGGGTGAGACCCTATTGCGCCGCCTATTAAGCGGATAATATTTATAAATCCCATATACCGCGATAATTCCATACTGGAGCGGAATTGGTATTGTGCTAACATCTTTGAATGCAGGGAAACAGGTTAGAGGGATCCAACTGGATTCCTCAACTATATTGATTTATTTACAGATATTTTGATATTTGTTGATTATCATATCGATATATGATATTTGGATGTCGTGATTTACTATTTGGTGCTGTTGCATCATCGGATCCATTTCTGATGTTTTAAAATAATGATTTTTGGTTTTAAAAGGATTTTAAAGTGATTTTTCAAAGTATATGCTTTTATAAAATTTTGAGTTGATTCATTTTAAATAATTAAAACGTTATAAATTTTTATGTTATAAAAATTATTGTTTTTGTAAAATATAACCAAATTTGTGATTTTCGAAATAAATAGTGATTAATTTATAACATGGTTTAATTTGTAATTTTGAATCATTATAAAAAAATTCTTAAATTTATTTTTATAAGTTAAAAATATTGGAATTATAAAACGAGCTTTTATAAGTGTTAAAGGTGAAATAAAGATGGATTTCATAAGTGTACGGAATTTATAGATTTATAAATTGTGAAGTTATAGAATGAATAGATTTTGTAAAATAGAAGATTTATAAGTAATTATCTTATAAATCGGATTTTGGCATTTAAATGAGATATAAATGGAATTTGTTAATAATGAGATTTATAAATCGAAGCATATAAATAGAAATGGAGTTTATAAACGTTGTTTATAAATCCGAAATCAATTGAATTTGATAAGTTGGATATAGGAATATATGAAAGGAATTATATTCACGATTTTGGACAGTGAATATATTATTAAATGAAATGGATATGTTTTTGGGGAAGGAACATTATGAAATGAAGTTAATGATTTTAAAGACGTTTTAAAATGCATTAAGTATCGAATACATAGATTTCAACATTCATTGTTGAAATAGACGTTTTCAAGAAATAGAAGGAAATGGTGGACTATAACACTGTTATTATAGTAAATGGTTTCCGAAAGGAAATGTTTTGTATAGTATTGGGATTTATATATCTATTTAAACTTTGAATCCCTATACTAGTGATTTTGGGTCGTCGTAACGATGTTTTACGTAACATTCGTTTTGGCCGAAACAAATGTGTTTAAGAGAATGATTTCTTAAAGAATAAAATATATACTTAATTTTCGATTTAAGTATATTGAATATTTTCCAAGTGTTGAAATTGAATGGATTTGTGAATTACTTATGAATAAATAAGTATGGGAATGTTTTTCCAATGTGAAATGAAATGTTTTGAGAATTTATCTTTTTGAACGTAAATTGAAAATGAATAATTGAAATCGTATATTTTTAAATATTTTGGAATGTAAATTCACTATGGAATTTATAAATAAAAAGGGGAATTTGTTTAAAAATAAATGTTGATTTATTTTTGAAATTATGGGAATTAATTTACGGATTTGGAACGTAAATATAAAGTAAATCGTTAAGGATTTATTTAATTGGTTTAAATAAACCATTTTGAAATGAAAGTATTCCGCGTAAGGAAAATGTTTGAAATTTGTTTTCAAAAGTGGTAAAGGTGAAAAGGGATTTGGAAAAAAATTATTCTCAAATGTTTGAAGTGTGGGAAATTTTATATCTAGTAAAGATATTTTGGAAAGTAAATAATTTGGAAAATTATTTGGAATTTGGTGATGTTGAGCATGCCTATTGATAGTTAAATAATCCGACTATCAATATTTACCTTTAAATAGGTATTTGTTGTGATTGTTTGAATTTGAATGCCACACTTATTTTCGAATAAGCGCTCACTATTCGGGTTAGCCGGGAAAGGACCTTGGGATCGTATAACCCATTCCGAATATGTGATACGTCGTAATGGGTTGCATTCGATGACCGGTGTTGAAAACCGGATATTTGTGAAAAACGGAAGGATTACCGTCGAGTTACTCTACATCGGCTGATCTCCGATATAGAGGTTTTATCGCCCTTAGTGATGGGAAGTCCGGTCGTGATTAGTGAATATCCGGATTGCAAGGACTTCTTTGGAAGTGCCTTCGGTTCTGTTCAAGCCCGGAACAGACTTGTATGGATTGTATGTCTGACATTACAAATTGAGATATAAAGCTGATTTCTTTCAAATATATTTCTGTTGGTGGCGGAGAATTTATTCTCTTAGCTTAACACCCTTCTCTGAGACGTACGAGCTCAGAGGTTATATAGTTGAAGGTTATTAGTGATATACTCCCAATTTGGTAGTGTGGCATACAGAGTGTTGCTGTGAAATGATCATTGTTTGATCATTTGTGATATGATCATTTATTTGATCATTTATCTTGGTGATCATTTCTATGATCATTTGATTGACCCAAAGCACGGCTTTTGTATAAAGTGTGGCTTTGTGGACGAGACTTCGTCGGACCTCACACCCCGGAAATTGTCAAAACATGAAGGATGCGGCAAGGTTATTAGTGGGTAGCGCCCCTTTAGTGTATGTCATTCCTTCTGGATAGAGGTGGTATCATGGTATGGAGCCCAGATATTTAACATATGTTGTTGCTGCATATTTTGTGGTTGTTGGAAATCGGGGATCCTCGGACAGATCGGTTACGATCGGGGGATGACACATTCGTGTCAGTAATTACCCAGTTTGGGGTAACCCGGCCTTGTGTTGGCAGAGATCCGGTTTGGTTCTCGGCACTTCATTCCGAAGGCGTTTCCATGTGGCAATGGGAAGTTCCTTGGCCTGACCATTTGTTGAAAATCCAAAGAAACAATACGAGACTTGTACGGTTTTAGTTGTAGAACCTGCCATGGAATATGGCGGTAACCTGCTATTGAACATGGTAGCTATAGTAGGCATAAGTGCGGAATGCCTATGCTGGCTAAGATTTATATCTTTACTTTCGAAATGTTTTATACACTATGCACTAGTAATAATATCAAATGTCTCTTTTAATGTGTATCAAGCATCTTAGACTATCATAAGGAGAAATCTCCTCCAATTCTGCGTTTGCATTGTGTGTGTGTGCGGGAGGCCTTATGATAGTCTCATTTTTAAAAGCATTGCGAATTGACTTTAAGAATATTCCACTATTTTGATTTTTAAAGATAAATAAACTGTTTTGAGTTCTCACACCAGTCACATGACTGACTCAGAGTTTATTGTTTTCCTTCCTAAACTCTGGGTGCCCACCAATTTCCACACGGGCAGTCAAGAGTTAAGGTTTATCAGGATTTTCAGGAGTTGCTGGAGGCAAGCTGGATGGCATGGCGTATTACTAATATATAGTATTTCTTTTCCGTTGTCGATGTTGTTGTTGTACGCTCTGATGATGTAATGTAATGAAATGTGATGTAATGTAATAATTGATATAGTTCTTTGTTTAAAGATTATTCATTTATTATATGTTGCTCCGCTGCGAATTGTGAGATTTTGATGTTGTTCTGTTATTTCTTTATGTTCTATTCTGTCTTTTTCTCTCTTTCTTCTATCTTTTCTTCTTCTTTAACCCTAACGGTACGGTTTTTCGGCAACGAAAAACCGCAGTCGTTACATTTGGTATCAGAGCATATGGTTAAGCGACAACCATGGCTCTGTTGGGTATTACTCATTAGAGATAGAGTCAGTAGTACTCTAGAATGAGTTTGAGTGTAATAATAGCTATGAGAGCGTATTTGTTAGTGAATATAAAATTGTTTTATATTGTGATGATTGGTTTATTGAGTGGCGTATGAACCTTCGTCGGCACGGTCTGTACAACTATGCCGAAGGGGTTTATAAACACTTGAATAGAACAATTCGACATAATATTGTTTTAAATTGGGTAAATGAAATAATTTTACCTTGATTATATTTTGTATATGAAGAAATAATTTTTCAGAATTATTAAAGTGTATATAAGTAGATTGTTTGGTTGTTTGAATAATCTAAATTAAAGAATAATTGTATAAGCAAATGAATTATAAGAATTGAATTATAATTAATGTGATTTACAATTATGAAATAAACTTATATATATATAAAGTGAAACTCTATAGGGAAAAGATTTATAAATGTCATTTATAAATGAAAGGAAATTTTTTGAAAGAATATTAAGCACTGAATTAACTATTGTTACTGGAAAATAATAAGGGTGATGACTGCAGCATCATCAGTATCATTTTCGACTCTCCATGTGATAGATTTGCTACCATAGTAATTTGGGAATGATAAATGAGTTGATAACTTATGCAATTTGAATTTTGATAGAATAAATTTAACTTAAAGGATGAAGTTAAATTAAAGGAAGTATAAGTAAATCAATAAAATCCAAGTAGTAATTGTTGAATATAAGTTGTATAACTTATAAGATGATGAATATAAGTGAAATAAGTTTTGAACTTATGATAGGAGTTAATAAATTTAGCTTTGGTAAAAAGTTAAATAGGATTGGAATTTGAATTGGATTTATAAGTAAAAACTTAAGTTAAATTAAACAAAAGGTGTTTGGAATGAAATATAACTTAAGTGATGTTGAATGAAGTTGAATTTTGGTTTCAAAGTAAATTAATAAGTGAATTGATGAAATGAAGTCATTAAGAATGTGAACTTGAGTTATATAAATGAAATTCAACTTTAAATTGTTAAAGGAATTAGCAATTGAATTGATAAATGGATTGAATGTTAATCAATTAAATGTAAATAATTGATATGAAATAATGAATGTAAGTGTAAATTCATTAAAAGCTAATGAAGTTGAGAAATTGAATAAATTGAATGGAAGTCAATTTAAATATGATCCAATTGGAATTAAATATGTTGAACCAAATTGAATGTAAAGTGAATAAATTTGGTTGTATTGAATAAACATTGGTTGTTATTTGATTGTTGATTGATTGTATATAAATTCATTAAGTGTTAATGAAAGTAGAATTAGCGAAATTGGAAGCTATGTAATTAAATTCAAACGGATAATATGTAAATTTGAATAGAATTGGATTTGATTTGGATTGAAAGCGAATCAGTGTGAATAAATTAGTGAATGTATACTAATTGGAAAATGAACAAACGAATGTTAGTAAAGTCCAATGTTAATGAATCAATTGGAAAACCAATTCAATGAATATTAATGAGAATATGAATGAATATTGAGTTGGTTGATGGTTGCATTTGTTGCTTTAGCTGCATTTGCTATATTATGTAGTTGTTATGTTGCTATATGTTGTATATTGATACTGTTTACATATATGCATGATTCTCATGTTGTTGTTGAGTGTTTAGTAGGTGTGGATTGCGCTTGCTTCGCATTTGGAGCTCACTTTCGCGCTATATTAGCCGTATATGCTCGCTAATAATATAATAAGGTACATATCTCGGATTACATACTGTACTTTTACACTTTTTTCCCTGCGGGATGCATCATTACTTGATTAGATGTATATTTGTGATATATATGCTGTCATTTTTTTTTCGGATCGAGCCGCGCAAAGGAGACTATGGCGAATTTTTCCCAAACTTTAAGGCGTTAGAAAAATTTTGAGAAAATTTGGAAAATTTGTGAAAACTATAACTTTGATTTTGGAATTGAAAGTTAAATGATATAGTTTGGTTTTGAAAGAAAACTAAGTATGATTTGAAAACTTAGTAAAGTTATTGTAAGAAGTTTAACTATGGATTTTGGGAAAGTTAATAGATTCTGTAACTTTTCTTACTTGGTAATTTCGAGGACGAAATTCTTTTAAGGGGGGAAGTCTGTAACGACCGAGAATTTCTATTAATTAAAATTTGAATATTTAATTGATTTTAAATATTAATAAGTGAAATTTATAAGTCGAATAAATTTTATTTCGAATAGTTGGATTTAATTGAATAATTAAATCGATAATTTGATAGTGAAAATACGGAAATAATTGAAAATTGGGTTAAATATGATTAAAAATGATTTGTAAAATTTTATTTTATCATATTGGAGTTAGAACGATGTTATAGAACTTTTAAAATTGAATTAAAAGTTTATTTGTGAAAATTGAATATTTTAATATTTAATCGACTAGTAAAATTTGCCATTTTTCGAACAGTCTCAGAATTGGACGAAACTAGTTCCGTTGGATCCGTAATAGTTTGTTATTATCGGATTTCAATTTTTGTACCAATCGAAGTTGTCGTTTGATCGTGGCAGCTCGAAACGCATCGAAATTGTTTTAATATTAATTTGGCGAGTCAAAATAGCCATTTTTCAAAAAGTCTCGGATATCGACGAGACCAGTTTCATCGGATCCGTAATGTGATACTACTGTATGATTTCAAATTTCATGTCAATCGGATTTATCGTTTGTCCGGTGCAAACTAAAACGCCTAGAAAATCGTTTAATCGGTTTAATTTTAAATCGAACGTTTATTGCCATAACTCGCACAGATGATCGAATTAGCTTCCAAAACCTGTTCCATTGTGTCCGAAACGCGGGATAAACCCTAGAAATGCCGGTCACCGCGCATAAATCGGAGTTTGGAAATTCCGGAATGAATAGTGTTCGATAGATTTCTATAAATAGCCCCCCTCTCTTCACAAAATAAAAAAAAAGGTTTAAAACCCTAACCGCCACTATTGTTCTGAACGGCCAGAATTTGATCTCGTTTCTTCCTCAATCTCTTCAAATTCACTAACAATTAAAGGAAAGTGCCAACTACAAAGTTGTAGATAACGATGGGAGCTTCGAATCCATACGGATATGATGGGGTATGGCACGACGATGAGGGAGGATATGGGCTGCGTTCGTGTCCAGTTGCACACGGTTTTCAAGGCCATAGAGAGGGCCGAGTTCAAGGTGGCTACAACTGAAGTTTGCTCGCGTGATAGCCTTCGTCGTGGAGTTTCCTGATCGACGTGAAGTTGTGTATTTTTCTCGCGAAAATTAACCCCAAATGTCGAGCTATGGGTTCTTTTGTGCGTGAGGGTTACTGGGAGAAACGTGAGAGATGGAAGATGATGCGTGTGGCCAGGATGAAGGGGATGGGAATCCTACGGCTGAGATGAAGTGAAGGTTAAAATTATAAAGAAAATGTTGTAAATGTTATATAAAATTGTGTAAAACTTGTAAAAATCATATCTTTTTTATACGAGGTCGAAAACGCGCGAAACCAGTTGCGTTGGAATCGTATGGACGAGCACTACGCTATGAAATTGGATTGGAGTCGTTTGGAGTTAGTAAGAATTTTTGGTAAAATTAAACGTCCGTTTAATTTTATTCGAAATAAATCGCTAAAACGGAAATTGAAATCAAGGTGAGAACTTCTCACTCAATCGAATTGGTTTCGATTTTAATTTTAAATAGTTAGATTTAAAATTCTTGAATACATGTTTGAATGATGATTGTTATCTATTGATTGTTAAAATAGACATTATGCGCCGTTAGTAAGCGGATGTTATTTATTAAAAACATATACCATGAATATTTCATAAATAGTGAAATTGGTATTATATATAATAGCAATATATATATATATATATATATATATATATATATATATATATATTGGCATATGTATATATTGCAGTTGTTGATTTCCCGCATTTTATTGCGGATGAGACCCTACCGCCTATTAAGCGGATAATATTTATAAATCCCATATACCGCGATAATTCTGTACTGGAGCGGAATTGGTATTGTGCTAACATCTTTGAATGCAGGGAAACGGGTTGGAGGGATCCAACTGGATTCCTCAACTATATTGATTTATTTACAGATATTTTGATATTTGTTGATTATCATATCGATATATGATATTTGGATGTCGTGATTTACTATTTGGTGCTGTTGCATCATCGGATCCATTTCTGAAGTTTTAAAATAATGATTTTTGGTTTTAAAAGGATTTTAAAGTGATTTTTCAAAGTATATGTTTTTATAAAATTTTGTGTTGATTCATTTTAAATAATTAAAACGTTATAAATTTTTATGTTATAAAAATTATTGTTTTTGTAAAATATAACGAAATTTGTGATTTTCGAAATAAATAGTGATTAATTTATAAAATGGTTTAATTTGTAATTTTGAATCATTATAAAAAAATTCTTAAATTTATTTTTATAAGTTAAAAATATTGGAATTATAAAACGAGCTTTTATAAGGTGAAATAAAGATGGATTTCATAAGTGAACGGAATTTATAGATTTATAAATTGTGAAGTTATAGAATGAATAGATTTTGTAAAATAGAAGATTTATAAGTAATTATCTTATAAATCGGATTTTGGCATTTAAATGAGATATAAATGGAATTTGTTCATAATGAGATTTATAAATCGAAGCATATAAATAGAAAATGGAGTTTATAAATGTTGTTTATAAATTCGAAATCAATTGAATTTGATAAGTTGGATATAGGAATATATGAAAGGAATTATATTCACGATTTTGGACAGTGAATATATTATTAAATGAAATGGATATGTTTTTGGGGAAGGAACATTATGAAATGAAGTTAATGATTTTAAAGACGTTTGAAAATGCATTAAGTATCGAATACATAGATTTCAACATTCATTGTTGAAATAGACGTTTTCGAGAAATAGAAGGAAATGGTGGACTATAACACTGTTGTTATAGTAAATGGTTTCCGAAAGGAAATGTTTTGTATAGTATTGGGATTTATATATCTATTTAAACTTTGAATCCCTATACTAGTGATTTTGGGTCGTCCTAACGATGTTTTACGTAACATTCGTTTTGGCCCAAACAAATGTGTTTAAGAGAATGATTTCTTAAAGAATGAAATATATACTTAATTTTCGATTTAAGTATATTGAATATTTTCCAAGTGTTGAAATTGAATGGATTTGTGAATTACTTATGAATAACTAAGTATGGGAATGTATTTCCAATGTGAAACGAAATGTTTTGAGAATTTATCTTTTAAATTGAAAATGAATAATTGAAATCGTATATTCATAAATATTTTTGAATGTAAATTCACTATGGAATTTATAAATAAAAAGGGGAATTTGTTAAAAATAAATGTTGATTTATTTTTGAAATTATGGGAATTAATTTACGGATTTGGAACGTAAATATAAAGTAAATCGTTAAGGATTTATTTAATTGGTTTAAATAAACCATTTTGAAATGAAAGTATTCCGCGTAAGGAAAATGTTTGAAATTTGTTTTCAAAAGTGGTAAAGGTGAAAAGGGATTTGGACAAAAATTGTTTTCAAATGTTTGAAGTGTGAGAAATTTTATATCTAGTAAAGATATTTTGGAAAGTAAATAGTTTGGAAAATTATTTGGAATTTGGTGATGTTGAGCATGCCTATTGATAGTTAAATAATCCGACTATCAATATTTACCTTTAAATAGGTATTTGTTGTGATTGTTTGAATTTGAATGCCACACTTATTTTTGAATAAGCGCTCACTATTCGGGTTAGCCGAGAAAGGACCTTGGGGTCGTATAACCCATTCTGAATATGTGATACGTCGTAATGGATTGCATTCGATGACCGGTGTTGAAGACCGGATATTTGTGAAAACGGAAGGATTACCGTCGAGTTACTCTACATCGGCTGATCTCCGATATAGAGGTTTTATCACCCTTAGTGACGGGAAGTCCGGTCGTGATTAGTGAATATCCGGATTGCAAGGACTTCTTTGGAAGTGCCTTCGGTTCTGTTCGAGCTCGGAACAGACTTGTATGGATTGTATGTCTGACATTACAAATTGAGATATAAAGCTGATTTCTTTCAAATATATTTCTGTTGGTGGCGGAGAATTTATTCTCTTAGCTTAACACCCTTCTCTGAGACGTACGAGCTCAGAGGTTATATAGTTGAAGGTTATTGGTGATATACTCCCAATTTGGTAGTGTGGCATACAGAGTGTTGCTGTGAAATGATCATTGTTGATCATTTGTGATATGATCATTTATTTGATCATTTATCTTGGTGATCATTTCTATGATCATTTGATTGACCCAAAGCACGGCTTTTGTATAAAGTGTGGCTTTGTGGACGAGACTTCGTCGGACCTCACACCTCGGAAATGGTCAAAACAGGAAGGATGCGGCAAGGTTATTAGGGGGTAGCGCCCCTTTAGTGTATGTCATTCCTTCTGGATAGAGGTGGTATCATGGTATGGAGCCCAAATATTTAACCTATGTTGTTGCTGCATATTTTATGGTTGTTGGAAATCGAGGATCCTCGGATAGATCGGTTACGATCGGGGGATGACATATTCGTGTCAGTAGTTACCCAGTTAGGGGTAACCCGGCCTTGTGTTGGCAGAGATCCGATTTGGTTCTCGAGACGTCATTCCAGAGGCGTTTCCATGTGGTAATGGGAAGTTCCTTGGCCTGACCATTTGTTGGAAATCCAAAGAAACAATACGAGACTTGTACGGTTTTGGTTGTAGAACCTGCCATGGAATGTGGCGGTAACCTGCTATTGAACATGGTAGCTATAGTAGGCATAAGTGTGGAATGCCTATGCTGGCTAAGATTTATATCTTTACTTTCGAAATGTTTTATACACTATGCACCAGTAATAATATCAAATGTCTCTTTTAATGCGTATCAAGCATCTTTGACTATCATAAGGAGAAATCTCCTCCGATTCTGCATTTGCATTGTGTGTGTGTGCGGGAGGCCTTATGGTAGTCTCATTTTTAAAAGCATTGCGAATTGACTTTAAGAATATTCCTCTATTTTGATTTTTAAAGATAAATAAACTGTTTTGAGTTCTCACACCAGTCACTTGACTGACTCGGAGTTTATTGTTTTCCTTCCTAAACTCTGGGTGCCCACCAATTTCCACACGGGCAGTCAAGAGTTAAGGTTTATCAGGATATTCAGGAGTTGCTGGAGGCAAGCTGGATGGCATGGCGTATTACTAGTATATAGTATTTCTTTTTCGCTGTCGATGTTGTTGTTGTACACTCTGATGATGTAATGTAATGAAATGTAATGTAATGTAATGTAATAATTGATATAGTTCTTTGTTTAAAGATTATTCATTTATTTATTATATGTTGTTCCGCTACGAATTGTGAGATTCTGATGTTGTTCTGTTATTTCTTTCTGTTCTGTTCTGTCTTTTTCTCTCTTTCTTCTATCTTTTCTTCTTCTTTAACCCTAACGGTACGGTTTTTCGGCAACGAAAAACCGCAGTCGTTACAGTAAGAAGACATGCATAAAATGAGGAGAATTATAATCAAAACAACACCACCACAGCTCAATTCCATAATCAAAAATGTGAAACAACAATGTTGGCTCATCCATATGAATAGAAGCAAAAACATATGTGAGGACCCGGCTTTCTCTCCACCGAAAGACGCATCATCTTTAAGAAAGAAAGGGATAGAAAAGAGAAAGATAGAGAAGAAATAAAGAAACAACATCAGAATCTTAACAGCGGAGCAAATATATTATATTAATCACATAAAATATTACATAGTTTACAACAACTATTAGAGTTACACAGATTATACATCACATACTAGACAGTTATAAACACATGTCTAGTTATTACAACTCAAATACAACACAAACAATCGACTCAGAGATCACACAGCGGAACACTATATATAGCTATAAACGTTGAAGCCTCCTGCTCCATTGCTCCTTCAGAATTCGTCAAAGCTAACCTGAATCCCTTGTCTACTCGTAAAAATTTGAGTACCCAAGAGTTTAAGAAAACAGAAGATAAACTCCAGGTCATACATGGTTCTGGTTTGAGTAACAGGTTAAAGTTGCTTAACTTTGAAAATGCTTTGAAAAGAAAATGTATCATGTAAGACTTCCCACACATAAGCATGGGCTTGTTTTTACCTTATGCTAACCAAAACATTTGATAGGAAATCCAGTGATATTATAATAAGGTCTAGGGTTTTCAAGTAAATAAGAAATAACCAAAATTGTTACATTCATTAAATTCCAACATACGAGCCACAAAGTAGGTAATACAATCAAAACCGTAATAGCACGTAGGAAGATTGGGTTTCCATCGATGGCAGGGCTACTGGGGTACCGCCGATCACAGTACATGGCCTAGGTCACCGTACTGAAGATCCACCGCAAATCCCCTGCAACACAAGGCCGGAACCATCCCTTACTGGTCAGTTGCAAACAAGACAACCCCGTAGTTGTTTGCAACCAACTGCCTACACGGTCGAATACAAAGGGACTTCTAGACAGGGGAAGATCTTGTCCTACTTGGGTGCTACCCCTTAGCCTTGCTACACCTCCCCTGTTTTAGCCATTTCCGGTTGATAAGGCTTGAGGCTACGATTACCTTTATAGAACACATCTATCTTAGAATGTTCAGCATTCCCCTGACGATGTTCTGAAAGCATTCAATCCATACAAGTTCGTTTCGGGTTCGAACGAAACCGAAGGTATTATCTCGTTACACTCATTTTGGAATCACCCTTAAAGTTAACGACAATAACCCTTGCACTCTGAATCTTCATCTTCACTTGATATTCACGACCTATCGTTAATTTGGATCGATGTGGTTTTCGGACATCCAAATCTGGAAATCCGATCCCGGACTCATCGAAATCCAAAATGCCATCTTTTAAGTCCATGTTGTTTTAAAGTTCAAACAATTTGATTCAATTCATCATCTATATTCACACAGATAGATAATTCACAATATCACAAATAGATAATTCACATCATCACAATTCAACCAAAGCACCCAATATCACATATCAACACATATCTCATCAAACATATCAAACAATCGAGGCATTCATTATTAATCAGCCACCCATAAGCAAATATCTATTAACCACACCATCTATAATTGATTTAAAATGAATTAAATAATTACCTCATCCCTAATTAATTTAAAATAAATTAAATTAATTACTTTTATCACGATAAATCTTGCTTACTTAACCATTAATTAGTTTCAAACCAACTAATCATTCTCCGAATATCCATCTTTAATTAATCACCCTTGATTAATTATTCTCTAATTACTTTAAGTAATTATCCTTTAATTAATTAAATTAATTACCCTCAACCATTTACAGTAATTAACCGGTAATTACTTCATTATTTAATTAATTATAATTAATTACATTAATTCTTAATTAATTACATTAATTCTTAATTAATAACATTTAATTGATTACTTTATAATCACTTATTATCGATTAATTGCCCTTTAATTAATCAATTCTTATTCACATCATTAATTACATTAATTAATGACCTCTTAATTACTTATTAATTAATTATTAATCATATTTAATAATTAATCTTAATATTAATCTTTATTTATTAATCAATCTTGATTAATCACATTTAGTAATTAATTACCCTTAATTAATTACAGTACTTAATTAATTTCAAATAACTTTATTAATCAATTTTTAAATTAATTACGCTAGGTAATTAATTATTAATTACTTTCACTAAGTAATTACTGTTCTTTATTAAGTACACTAAGTAATTAAACCCAAATTATTTACATTAATAATTACCACTCCAATTTAATTACATCCAGAAATTAATCATCAATTACTTCACTAAGTAATTTTACTTAACACATTATCCAATGATTATTTTAAATTAATTAAATTAATTAATTCACTTAAACTAATCACATTAATTTAATTAATTACATTGAGTAATTAATTCCTCTAATTACTTCCATGAAGTAATTATACTTAAACAATTTCCACAAATGATTATCTTTAATTAATTAATATAATTACTTATTAAAAATTAATCACATTAATTAATTATTTAATAATCCCTAGTTAATGATCTTCATTAACCACTAACAATTCTTTAGTTACTTCTCTTAAGTAATTAAACTTAGATTAATCATTATTAATTACAATTAATTAATCTTTAATAACTAATTAATTAATCTCTAATTATTTAATTAATTAAGTGCTTAGGTGTAACTTAATAAATCTTTAATTACTTGATTAATTAATTTCTAACCGTTAATTTATAATCTAATCTTGTCTAATTAATGATGCTTGGTTGCAATTTAATAAATCTTTAAATTAATCAACTTACAACCCTTAATTATTTATTTATTAATCCATAATTATTAATTAATTAAAGTAAATAATCCCTCTTTAATTAACTTACTAATTTAATTTATCCTAAATCATTAAACCTTAATTAATCTTTAAAATAAAGTATTAGCCTTTATAACTATTTTATTTATCATTATCAAAATCCTTTGAAACATTTTACCTTTAAATCTTCCTTTAAATTCATTTCAAATTAAAGATTTAAAATAATTACAAATTTAACTTAACAAAATTTAAATCAAATTTACAAAACCTTTTTAAATCCAAATGTTAAAGAAACACTTATAATTTATAAAAAAAATATAAGAGTTTTAAACCAATTCATTTAAATTCAAATCATTTTAAAATATACTTTAAACATTTTAAATTTGTTAAAACATTATAAATTTTATAAAACTTATTTATTTCAATCTAGGACACAAATTAAATTTGAATCCATACTTAAACTTGATTTAAAACTTGTTTTAAATCTTTCTTTCAAATTCTAAAATCATTTTAAAATTTAAAAACAAACAGGTTTTAAAAACCTGTAACAACCCAATTGACCCAAGCCCCTACCCTAAAGACTTCGAGCCAAAACCAAAAATCTTCGAGCACCACTCGAAACTATCTCGAGAAAAACTCGAGTACCTTACCACCTTCAAACCCAGGTTCACCAGATACAAGAATGCATCGTGCATATGCACGGTGGCTCTAACCACCTCTGGTCATCACCATACCCTCAAGCAAGACGGTTGTCACATCCCTTGACGATCCAAACCCCTAATTCTTTGATTCACACTCGAAATCAAATTCGAGCATCAAAGCACAAAACTGGAACAAGAACCCAAAACCCGAAAATCCCCTCGTCCTCATCTCTCTGATCACCCTAAAAGCTATGCCACCGGCCACGACTTCAACAACCACCATGCTAACATTTCCCAGAACCCCATGCAACTCGATTTACCATAGATACCACGGTGATCGAATTTCTGACCAAGTTTAAAAACTAGGGCTATAAGCTTTTATCGATTACCATTGCTCCCCAAGCAACCAGATCACCAGAATCAACCCAAAACACAAAATACTGATCCACTCGAACTGCACCCTCATCTCTCTACTAAAAATTGTGATTTTAGTTTTAAAAATCAAGTTTTTTGGATAAGAGATCAGTTTACATTCCTGGATTGTTAAATTAAGATGTTTGAATTTCCACTTATATTAAGCTTGCTCAGTTCTTCTTGATTTCCAGAGATAATACCAAATTATTTTAACTTAAATAAACTTTTAAACTTTAATCTATGATACAATAAACACATTTTGTTTGAAACTTAAACCACAATATAGATTAGATCATGAGATAATGTTTTTTGATTAAAACTTAAGCCTGGAAACTAAGAACAGGCAAGAACAAAATACAACAGCAAGCATGCATCTATACATCCATGTATATACACAGAGAATTGAATCATATACATTTACACAATACTACTTTATTTCCAGAAATCCCCATGCAATCTGATATCAAGATACTTAAGTTTTTAGAAAGAATGTTACTCACCTATTTTACAGAGGAATAGAGTGCTTTTATTTTTGAAAAGCTTGAAACTGAGTGTTGAAAATTGAAACTGGAATATGCTTTGATTTTAAAACTAGAATGCTAGCATGAATTACTCCTCTGATCTTAAAAACTTGAATGTTGAAAATGCTTAGATACCGAAGAAAATTGCTGAAGAATGCTTCAGACAAATTCCAGGTTTGAAGAATTTAGTTCAGGCTTTGATTTTGAAAATGATTCACAGGTTTTAGATTTTGATTTGCATTTCTGGTTTGAGGAAGATGTTTGTAGATTTGTTATTTATCTTTGAAAATGTACAGGTTTTGGTTTGAACATGATTAATAGATTTTTGGATTTGAAACTTGAAAATGAATTCCAGGATGTTGAATTTGATTTCTGTCTTTAAGGCAGTGAATTACAAGGTTTGATTTGAATATTGATTTGAGGAAGATGATTGATTTTCATAGAGTTATTTTGGTTTGAGTTTTGTACAGGCTGAAGATTACTTAAGTTTTGAAAAAGAATAGAAAAGGAATGGAAGGTGAGAAAGCATATGTATTTATATAGGCTGAAAATGATTTAATAAAAATAAAAGAAAACTAAAATTAAAAAGTGACACATGTTTAAAATCTTTGCATTTGTCATAAACTATAGTTTATAAATTAACACTTGTTCTAATGAAGCCTTAATATATTTACACTTGTAATTAAGTGATTTTTATTTATTTTAAATGTTAAAAATAAAGCTTTTATACTTAATTAATTAGTTTATAAATACTTATTTATATATATAAATAACTTTAAAGAAATAAAACCAATTATATATAAATAAAAACTTATACATATAATTTAAAATCCAAAATATATAGAATATCTACCTTTTGAATTCCTACATTCAAATCCAAATTCAAATTAAATTTGAAACTAAATTTGAAAATCTAATTTAAAATCAAGTTACATATACGTATATAACTACTCATAAATTTTGAAAATAACAATTCTAACCATTTAAACTAATACATTATTTATATTGTTTAAAAATAACAAATTTGCCATTTTAAAATAATTTAAAAAGAGATTATCATATTGTTTATAAATTACTTACATTATTAAATGAATTAATGTATCATATGTTAATTGTATTTTAAATTCTTATATATAATTTCAAGCAATATTTAAAAAGAAAATAAAACAAAGCTTTTATGTTAATCTGATTTAATTTAAACTTAAGCTAAATATAATTTAAACAATTAACATTTTCCATAAATATTTCAAAACAATATGATTATTTATATAAATAGCTTTGAAAAGTTTTTATTTTAATTTAACAAAAATTTCCAAATATATTTAGAATTTGAAAACAAGATTTTATTTATTTATTAAATTCAAACCAAAGATTTCTATTTACAATATATACAAATAAATATACATTATAAATAGAAAACATTTTATTAGTTTTTAAAAGATATAATTTACCAATTAAATAATTATTTGCTTATAAAGGAATAAATTGCCCATTTAAATTAAAATTATAACAGAAAAATATCTAATCAATTTAATTTTTAATACAGATTATTAAATTGATATTGCCCAAAATTCCAGATTATCACATTACTCCCTCCTTAAAAGAATTTAGTACCCAAAATTTAAAAGCAAAGGTAATTTAATAATCCATCAACAATTTTAATTTTAAACCACAAGCATATACCATCAATCATTGCTAGCAACCATAGCAACCAATTCACTCAATATATCTAACTACCTAGTCACAAATCAGGATAGACTTCCTAACACTATCTAGAGTTTCCTAGGTATAGACACTGGGATACTCGCTATACTGAACCCAAACAATCTACAATACTAAGCTACAGAGCTCCTACTCATCTAGATCTACAAAACTGAACAGGATATTAGACCATAGTCATGTCCTACTTAACTACCAAATCTTCCGAACTGCTGGCTCCACAACCAGAGATGGATCAGACACGTACTCCCTTAGAGATACGTGAAACACAATGAATCCCAGTCTCCCAAATTGGCAATTCAATCCGAAGATCAAAGCACTTATCCTCACAAGAATACAGAAAGATCCAATATACCTCGCAGCCAACTTCCTAGTCTTACCAAACTTATAGCTCCTTTGATCGGAGAAAATTTATCCAAAATCAAATCTCCGTCTTAAAAATCCAAATTCCTCCGTCTCTTATCCATAAAACTCTTCCGACGATCCTGGGCTGCGTTCATCCTTCCTGATCAGCTCAACCTTCGCTAATGCTTCTAGAAACAAACTGGACCAATATCAATCCAACAGAATGATCCTCTCAAGATCAATCAAAATCAGGATCACCAACACTACTATCACCAATAGACTACTAACTTATCTTATCCGGAAAAGACAAAACAGGAGCACTCGCCAATTTCGCCATAAGATCCTAAAAATTTTCACTCTAGAACAGCTACCACCTAGCTTCCGCTGCACAACTTTGATCCGAAAAAGATGAGGATTGTAACAACCCGCATATTTAACGATTTTATATTTAAATGTTTAATTTAAATATAGCGTCGCTAGTCGGATTTTGGTCCGAAATGTTACTTTCTGCAAATGGCCGAATTGGAACTCGAAACTACCTCCATTGGTTCCAAAATGGCGTTTGCGATCTTTTTGAGTATAATCTTTGATATGTTTGGAGTTTGTGAATTTTGGTTACTTTTTCTATTGGGTTTGGGTTTGGGTTCAGCCCACTAGCTTAACTAATCCTCTAGCTTAGCCACTCCTCTCATTCACTTATTCATTTCTTAAAACTTGAGCTTAGAACTGAAAATGGGGGAAAGGAAGAGGAATTAGAAATTAGCAAGCCCTAGTTCTCCTTTGTATCTTGATTTCTTGCTCCAAATTCATAGAGAATCCATTGGTAAATTCATCTCCATCTTCTCCATCTCTTCTCCTCTTCAATTTCAGTAATTTTCCTAACCCTAACTTAGGAAATACTTGCTTTGATTCTAGATTGAAGCTTGTAGTGTTGAAGTGGAGTGAAGTTGGTTGATTCCTTGCATTTGTGCTTCTTCATCTCCTTTGTTTTGTGTAAAAAAGGTGAGTTTTGAACTCACATCTACTTCTCCTTGATTTCATGGGTGTTGGTATGAATTCCTAACAAATATGCATGTGCCATTGTTTTGGAATTGGAAAGAATTTGCATTTTCATTGAAATAGGGCAGGAAGTGCAAAATCTCCAGGTTTGGCCGACCGAGTGTAGGCTCCGGTCGACCGACCTGCTGCCTCGAGCCATAATTGGGTTTCTGCATCTCGCTGGCCGACCGAGCCCTGCAGTCCGGTCGACCGACCTGCTTTGTTTTGCCTGTTTTCCTTATTTTGCATATTTGATTGATTTTTCCGGATTCTATCGATTCAAATTGCTTTTTAGTGTTTGTTATTGCATCTTTGACTTTGATAACTTACTCTTGGCTTCATCCACGGGTTTTTATAAAATAATCTCTCAAATCGCATTTAAAGGCTCGTTTCTCCAATTCATAAATTCTATTTAAAACACACACTTTCGCACTTCGAGCGAAGTGGAAGGGTGATTAAATGGTTGGGCAAAACACGGACCATGAATCTGTGCGTTTATCCTTCTGATTAATGCCCGACCTATTTGATTGATCGTTTTGGCCTTCGGGTTTGGTTTATCGATGATATGAGGTAAATTTGTACTGCTTTGAGTGTGAAATTAACTAATAGATAGTAAACCGTTTGGTGCGAACGGATGGTTATGGGACTCACGTTACCACTTTTCGGATTCCTCTCTGGGAGTTTGTGACACATGCTGCCTTTGGGATAGTGTCTTCGGACTGTCTCCTCTGGCTTGTTTCCTTTAAATATCGCCTTTGGAGTTGGTCCTTTGCCCCGACTCGCAAAAATATTTGGGGTTGTCGGTTATCTTTGGTATTGCTTTCGGAGTGGTTTCTTCACCACCACTCAAGAGAAAATGGAGTGGTTTCTTCACCACCGCTCAAGAGGAAATGGAGTGGTTTCTCCACCACCGCTCAAGAGATATTGGAGTGGTTTCTTCACCACCGCTCAAGAGATAACGGAGTGGTTTACTCACCACCGCTCATGATGTTTCATTTATATGTATATTCCCTAGGTATTGCTTTTCTGTATTGGTTCTTTGGAGCCACACGAAATATAGCGCCTACCTTGTGGAACTCGTATTTATCGGTATTTGTTGTTTGCCTTATGGCTTGCTTTGGGATATTCTTATCCTTTGTTTCTATATGTTGCCGATGATATGAGGCTTGATCTATATGATTCATCTTTCGTTAGATGATTGTGTTATCTCTTTTAGAGATATCTATTATGCTTTGTAACCTTGCAGGTTTATTGTTGTTCAGTTTATTTAACTGATTTGTTTAGCTAGACTGATCCGTGTAATTTATACTCGGGTCAGACCGAGTTGTTTCAGGTTAGGTGCTTTTGGACTTAGCCTATTTTGCTTCCGCATGGACTATTCGCTAGCTTCATTTTATTGTAGCGCCTTTTGTGGCCCTTATCTGTTGTAACTCTGTTATTCATACTCTTTTTGTCTCGTCCGTATATTGTGGTCTCCCGTACCACTTGACATGTATTAATTTGTATACTCTGTTGTGTATCCGTTTATGTGTATATTATGATCGATTGTTCTGTGATGTGAATTACATTTGAGTTGGTATATTCTTCTGATAGATCCTATAGCCATTGTAGTTTTGCTTTAAATATTTATTGAATAGGTCGAATTTTAATGTGGTTCTACTTTTCGACGTATTTAGTGAATAGTTAAGGTAAGATTACACATGGTCGCTCCTATTCAGCCGTATTCTCCGTGTTAGCAGACGGTATTATCTATACAATACTCTTTGCTAACGTGGGTATAGAGGTGGGGCGTCACAGCGTGGTATCAGAGCTAAGTTCAGAACAAAATATGATAAACACAGAATAGATGCACATATTATGGTACATCAAAGTGTATAAGTGATACAAATCTTTGAATCATCGTGTCTCTTTATTCCATCAAGGTTAGATAGAGTTTGGGAATACGTCTAGGAATGCATTTAATTCTGTAGTATTCCATATTGCATTATCTACCTTGTGAATAATCCTTTCCTTATCTTGACTTTCAGCCTATGTCTGGAAGAGGCAGAGGTCGACGTTCGGGTGTTGGGCAGTCCAGTGGCTCACATCCGGATGGCGTTTACATGTCTGCCGATCAGTTTATGGAGTTGTTTAGGAGCACTCAGCCTTCCGTTCCTCCTCGAGTGTCTCCACCTTGCAAGTCTACTTTTGCACGTCAGTGCAGTGATTTTTCTCATCTTGGAGGAAAACCGTTTAAGGGCTCCGAGTCTATTCTTGAAGTCCAAGCTTGGCTTCGCACGTGCGAGCGTATCTTCTCTCGCACGGATCTTTCTGACCATGATCGAATTCTTGTGACTTCTAGCTTATTACAAGAGCGTGCTCTTGATTGGTATGAGCTTCTTGTAGCCGAGATTGATGAGTCTACTCTTTCTTGGACTCGGTTTCGGGGACGATTTGAACTCAAGTTCGTTCCTGAGTCTGAAAAAGTTTTATTGACCCGTCGCTTCCTTGAGTTGAAGCAAGGGAAATCTTCTGTTTCTGAGTATGTCACATCGTTCGAGGCTTTATCTCAGTATGGTCTTGAATTCATCAGCACTTCTTACAAGAAGAATTTGAAGTTTGTTTCTGGTCTTAAGAAATATCTTAAGAAGTCCTTGTTGCTCCAGCTTAAGCTTTCTTTCGAGGAATTGGTTGATTCGGCACTTCATCTCGAAGCTGTCGAGAAGGAGTGTGATAGTGGTGAGGATGTTGAGGTTTCCAAGAACCCCAACAAGAAGCAGTTTTCGTTTCAGAAGAAGCCTTTTCCTTCTAAGAAGAAGAAGACTGGTGGTCCTACTTCTCAGCCTCAGTCTTCCGGAACACCTTTCGTTCGAAAGTGTTTCAATTGTGGTTCTTCGGATCATATTATTCGAGCTTGTCCAAAGCCTCTCTTCTGTCGTTACTGCAAGAGGGAAGGTCATCGTAGTTCCACTTGTCCCATTGCTCCGAATAATTCTTCATCTGGCAAGTTAAATGTAGCGAATGCTTCTGGAGGTCCTTCTCAGCCCAAAGGTATATCTCCATCTATTTTGGAAGGTTTTATTCTATTTCATGATCATAGTATTCGAGTTCTTTTCGATACGGGTGCTTCACATTCTTTCGTATCGAAGAAGCTTGTAGATGATTTATCCTTGGATGTTTCTTGTATGGTTACTTCTTTAAGGATTGCGAATCATATTGGGGGATCCGCGACCCTTAGCTTGTTTTGTGATGACATTGAGATTGTTTTATGTGGCTTTTCTTTCCGTGCGAATCTGCACGTTGTTTCTCATTTGGGTTTTGATATGATTTTTGGTATGGACTGGCTAGTGAGGTACGATGCCAGGATTATTTGTTCCGAGAGAATTTTATATCTTTGTCATCCTGATTCGCCTTCTCGGTAATCTCTTGTTCTTCGGGATGTGGATAATTCCGAGATGGCTTTTTATTCTCTTGATTCGCGAGATGGTGATGATGTATCTCGTATTCCTATTGCTTGTGACTTTACTGATGTTTTTGAGCCTGTATCGGGTTTGCCACCCAAACGGGCAATTGAGTTCCGCATTGATCTCATTCCAGGCGCGTAGCCAGTTAGTCGTCCTCCCATGAGGATGTCTACAAAGGAAAATGAGGAACTCAAGAAGCAGCTTTTAGAGCTTGAATCCAAGCAATTGATTCAATCTAGTTTTTCTCCGTGGGGATCCGCGGTCGTCTTTGTGAAGAAGTCTGATGGAACTCTTAGGCTTTGCATTGACTATCGCAAGCTTAACGAGTTGACCATTAGAAATAGGTATCCTTTGCCTAGGATCGATGACATGTTCGATCTATTGAGTGGTGCCAAGGTCTTTTCTCAGCTTGACCTTGCCACAGGTTTCCATCAGTTACGAGTCGCGGAGGATAGCATACCTCTTACCTCTTTCCGCACTCGTTATGGTTCTTTTGAGTGGCTCGTTATGCCGTTCGGTTTGACGAACGCTCCTGCTTTCTTTGTTGATCTCATGAATCGGGTATTCTGGGAATATCTCGATAAGTTCGTGCTTGTCTTCATTGATGATATCCTTATTTATTCTAAGTCTGAAGCTGAGCATGCTAATCACTTGAGAATTGTCTTGAGTACTCTCCGTCATCATCAGCTTAAAGCCAAATTCTCCAAGTGCCACTTTTGGGAGAATAAGGTTAAGTTTTTAGGCCATGTTGTATCTTCCGATGGCATTTCTGTCGATCCCTCAAAGATCGAAGCCATTCAGAATTGGAAGAGGCCTGAAAATATTCATGAGATTCGTAGTTTCCTTGGATTGGCGGGTTATTACCGTCGGTTCATTAAGGATTTTTCCCGTGTTGTGCTTCCTCTCACTTGCCTTACTCGGAAAGGCATTCGTTTTGATTGGTCCGACAAGTGTGAGGCTTCCTTTCTGTCATTGAAGGAACTTCTCACAAATGCTCCTATTCTAGTGGTTCCCGAAGGGAATCATGATCTTGTTGTGTACACCGATGCTTGTGGTAGTGGTCTCGGTGCTGTTCTTATGCAGAAGGATCGGGTAGTTGCTTATGCTTCTAGGCAACTGCGTCCGAATGAAGTTCGCTATGCCACTCATGATCTTGAGTTAGCCGCCATTGTCTTTGCCTTGAAGATTTGGCGACATTATTTATTGGGCGAGCGCTTCATTCTCTATACCGATCATAAATCTTTGAAGTATTTGTTCACTCAGAAGGAACTCAATATGAGACAACAGCGTTGGCTCGAGTTTCTTGCTTCTTTTGACTTTGATATCGAGTATACCCCTGGTAAGGGTAATCGTGTTGCAGATGCGCTTAGTCGCAAACATTCGGCTGTTATTTCTATGATGCTTGCCGAATGGAATATTCTTGAGACTCTATCTTTTTGTGAAATTCGTGATCAAGGTTCATCTTCTGATTCTCCTATTCTATTATTTAGTTTGAGAGCTCGACCTATTTTATTGGATCGTATTGCCGATGGTCAGCGGCGTGATCCTGAGTTGTTGCATCTTATTCAGCTTTGTGAGTCCGGATCTTGCGATGAGGCGTTGCAAGATTTCAGTATTGATTCTCATGGGTGTCTTCATAAGAAGAACCGTCTTTTTGTGCCTTCTGACTTTGCACTTAGGCATGACATTCTTGATGATTGTCACCGTTCTAAGTATACTATTCATCCCGATAGTAGCAAGATGTATGCCGATATGCGTCGTCTTTATTATTGGGAAGGCATGAAGAGCGATGCGGCGAGTTATGTGAGCAATTGCATAAATTGTCAGCGTTTTAAAGCCGAGCATCAGCGTCCTTCTGGTCTTCTTCAGCCTCTTGAGATTCCATTGTGGAAATGGGATCAGACATCTATGGATTTCATTGACGGCCTACCTCGTTCGAGATCGGGTCATTCTAGCATTTGGGTTATTGTTGATCGCCTTACCAAGTCTGCTCATTTTGTCCCTATTAAGTCTAATAGGACTGCTTCGCATTTGGCTAAGTTGTATGTCAAGTAAATCGTGAGACTTCACGGTGTTCCTAGTTCTATTGTGAGTGATCGTGATCCTTTATTCACGAGACATTTTTGGAAGAGTCTTCAGCAAGCTTTGGGAACAAAGCTTAATTTTTCTACAGCTTATCATCCACAGTCTGACGGACAGACTGAACAGGTGAATCGTATTTTGGAAGATCTTCTCCGTATTTGTATCTTTGATTTCAGTGGTAGTTGGGAGGATCACCTACCTCTTGTAGAGTTCTCCTATAACAATAGTTTTCAGTCTAGTATCGGTATGGCTCCTTTCGAAGCCTTATACGGAAGACCATGTCGATCACCTTCATATTGGTTGGAATCTGGTAAGAAGCTTATTCTTGGTCCGGATTTTGTTCGTGATTCTTCTGAGAAGATTAATCTTATTCGGTTGAGAATGAAAGAGGCACAGAGTCGCCAGAAATCCTACGCGGACAACCGTAGGAAGCCTCTCGAGTTCTTGATCGGCGATCTTGTTTGTATTCATGTTTCTCCTTTGAAGGGAGTTATGCGTTTCAGTACGACTGGAAAATTGGCTCCTCGTTATATAGGACCGTTTTCTATTACTTCATGTATTGGCCGTGTGGCTTATAGAGTTTCACTTCCAGCTTATTTATCTGGCATTAATGACGTGTTTCACGTCTCGCAACTTCGGGAGTCGGATTCTGTTATTACTTCTCCTGATTTGCGAGAGCTTGAGGTCTCACCGGACTTATCTATTGTACAGCAACCTATTCGCGTGCTTGACACGGAGGTGCGACACCTTCGGAACAAGGACGTGCCGCTCGTTAAAGTTCAATGGTCCGCTAATCCCAATGACTGTACTTGGGAAACCAGAGAATTTATTGAGCGATCTTATCCGGGTTTTCTTTCCTTGCTTTGAAACGGTGAGTGTCTTTTCATCTCAAGCTTATTTTCTTTTCTTTTGATTGATTGTATGTATGTAGTTGTTACAAATATCGTCTGTAGAAATTGCGGGGACGCAATTTTGTAAGGAGGGGAGATCTGTAACAACCCGCATATTTAACGATTTTATATTTAAATGTTTAATTTAAATATAGCGTCGTTAGTCAGATTTTGGTCCGAAATGTTACTTTCTGCAAATGGCCGAATTGGAACTCGAAACTACCTCCATTGGTTCCAAAATGGCGTTTGCGATCTTTTTGAGTATAATCTTTGATATGTTTGGAGTTTGTGAATTTTGGTTACTTTTTCTATTGGGTTTGGGTTTGGGTTCAGCCCACTAGCTTAACTAATCCTTTAGCTTAGCCACTCCTCTCATTCACTTATTCATTTCTTAAAACTTGAGCTTAGAACTGAAAATGGGGGAAAGGAATTCGAAATTAGCAAGCCCTAGTTCTCCTTTGTATCTTGATTTCTTGCTCCAAATTCATAGAGAATCCATTGGTAAGTTCATCTCCATCTTCTCCATATCTTCTCCTCTTCAATTTCAGTAATTTTCCTAACCCTAACTTAGGAAATACTTGCTTTGATTCTAGATTGAAGCTTGTAGTGTTGAAGTGGAGTGAAGTTGGTTGATTCCTTACATTTGTGCTTCTTCATCTCCTTTGTTTTGTGTAAAAAAGGTGAGTTTTGAACTCACATCTACTTCTCCTTGATTTCATGGGTGTTGGTATGAATTCCTAACAAGTATGCATGTGCCATTGTTTTGGAATTGGAAAGAATTTGCATTTTCATTGAAATAGGGCAGGAAGTGCAAAATCTCCAGGTTCGGCCGACCGAGTGCAGGCTCCGGTCGACCGACCTGCTGCCCCGAGCCATAATTGGGTTTCTGCATCTGGCCGGCCGACCGAGCCCTGCAGTCCGGTCGACCGACCTGCTTTGTTTTGCCTGTTTTCCTTATTTTGCATATTTGATTGATTTTTCCGGATTCTATCGATTCAAGTTGCTTTTTAGTGTTTGTTATTGCATCTTTGACTTTGATAACTTACTCTTGGCTTCATCCACGGGTTTTTATAAAATAATCTCTCAAATCGCATTTAAAGGATCGTTTCTCCAATTCATAAATTCTATTTAAAACACACACTTTCGCACTTCGAGCGAAGTGGAAGGGTGATTAAATGGTTGGGCAAAACACGGACCATGAATCTGTGCGTTTATCCTTCTGATTAATGCCAGACCTATTCGATTGATCGTTTTGGCCTTCGGGTTTGGTTTATCGATGATATGAGGTAAATTTGTACTGCTTTGAGTGTGAAATTAACTAATGGATAGTAAACTGTTTGGTACGAACGGGTGGTTATGGGACTCACGTTACCACTTTTCGGTTTCCTCTATGGGGGTTTGTGACACATGCTGCCTTTGGGATAGTGTCTTCGGACTGTCTCCTCTGGCTTGTTTCCTTTAAATATCGCCTTTGGAGTTGGTCCTTTGCCCCGACTCGCAAAAATATTTGGGGTTGTCGGTTATCTTTGGTATTGCTTTCGGAGTGGTTTCTTCACCATCGACCAAGAGAAAATGGAGTGGTTTCTTCACCACCGCTCAAGAGGAAATGGAGTGGTTTCTTCACCACCGCTCAAGAGATATTGGAGTGGTTTCTTCACCACCGCTCAAGAGATAACGGAGTGGTTTACTCACCACCGCTCATGATGTTTCATTTATATGTATATTCCCTAGGTATTGCTTTTCTGTATTGGTTCTTTGGAGCCACACGAAATATAGCGCCTACCTTGTGGAACTCGTATTTATCGGTATTTGTTGTTTGCCTTATGGCTTGCTTTGGGATATTCTTATCCTTTGTTTCTATATGTTGCCGATGATATGAGGCTTGATCTATATGATTCATCTTTCGTTAGATGATTGTGTTATCTCTTTTAGAGATATCTATTATGCTTTGTAACCTTGCAGGTTTATTGTTGTTCAGTTTATTTAACTGATTTGTTTAGCTAGACTGATCCGTGTAATTTATACTCGGGTCAGACCGAGTTGTTTCAGGTTAGGTGCTTTTGGACTTAGCCTATTTTGCTTCCGCATGGACTATTCGCTAGCTTCATTTTATTGTAGCGCCTTTTGTGGCCCTTATCTGTTGTAACTCTGTTATTCATACTCTTTTTGTCTCGTCTGTATATTGTGGTCTCCCGTACCACTTGACATGTATTAATTTGTATACTCTGTTGTGTATCCGTTTATGTGTATATTATGATCGATTGTTCTGTGATGTGAATTACATTTGAGTTGTTATATTTTCTTCTGATAGATCCTATAGCCATTGTAGTTTTGCTTTAAATATTTATTGAATAGGTCGAATTTTAATGTGGTTCTACTTTTCGACATATTTAGTGAATAGTTAAGGTAAGATTACACATGGTCGCTCCTATCTAGCCTTATTCTCCGTGTTAGCAGACGGTATTATCTATACAATACTCTTTGCTAACGTGGGTATAGAGGTGGGGCGTCACAAGGATGCTGACGATGAACACGAGCACAAACTTGTCCAACACATCCCGGAAAACACGGCTCAACAGATCCATAAAGAGAAAACTCAGACGTTCCACCAAAACCTGAGATGCTTCACCAAATCCTCTTCTTAGGAACCATCCTTCTACTATCTGAACCACCGGTACCACTCCTGGAATCCCTGTTGATAAGAATACTCGATCTCTAGTTGCTATGGCAGACCACTGACCTCTTGAAGACATCCAAAAAAATCTCTGACAACCCAAGAGAACATTCAACCATCGCAAGTCACTTTTCCGATCAATCCAACCTAATTCCAAAGAAAACTATTCTCTATTTAATAATCAGAACCGCTTATGGTTGAATAACCAATCCATCGAAGAAACGGATCCACTCAGATGCTTCTGAACTCCACTTCTAGAAAACTGCTTAGCTAGATGACCATCATGCCGGCACATAGAACATCTTCGAGCTGCAACGCTGCCACTGATGACAATGACTTCTTAATCCATAAGCTCCTCGAGAAAATCGAGCCTCAAACCAAACACAAACACCCTGCTGAACTCAGCCTCATCACCGAAGCAGACATTCTTCCTTAAACTTGCTCCAAAAGAAACATCTTCGGAGACATCCATAGTCATTGCATCTCACCATGCAGCTATTACTTCCTGAGGTTGCCAAGATACCATCACTTGCTTCTGCTCAACTGACTGACCCAAACTCTACTCCAAAGATGAACTCCGAACCTTTTAAAGGTTTCCTTCAGAGATTGGTGAAATCCTTACACCACAACAAAGCTTACTCGAGACATTATTGAGTCTACAGTCTCGGCAGATACTTCCAACCTCAATACTTGGACTCCTTCCAATGGTAGTTGTGTTACACAAACCACTACCTTTCCAACCTCTAGAACCCACATTGGAAAACCCAAACATGCAACCCAACAATAGGTAGGAATATATATATATATATATATTACAAGTACGCTCTCTCAAGAAAGAAATCACTCCAAAGCCTAGGTATTCACTCAACATAGCACTCTGATACCAAATGTGACGACCCGGCTTTCTCTCCATAGAAAAATGCATCATCTTTAAGAAAGAAAGGCATAGAAACGATAAAGATAGAGAAGAAAGAAAGAAACAATATCAGAATCTTAACAGCGGAACGAATAAATTATATTAATCACATAAAATATTACATAGTATACAAAAACTATCAAAGTTACACAGATTATACATCACATACTAGACAGTTATAAACACCTGTCTAGTTATTACAACTCAAATACAACACAAACAATTGACTCAGAGATCACACAGCGGAACACTATATATATCTACAAACGTTGAAGCCTCCTGCTCCATTGCTTCTCCAAAATTCATCAAAACCAACCTGAATCCCTTGGCTACTCATAAAAATTTGAGTACCCAAGAGTTTAAGAAAACAGAAGATAAACTTCGGGTCAGACATGGGTCTGATGTGAGTAACAGGTTAAAGTTGCTTAAATTTGAAAATCCTTTGAAAAGAAAAGGTATCACATAAGACTCCCACACATAAACATGGGTAAGTTTTTACCTTACGCTAACTAAAACATTTAATAGGAAATCCAGTGATTTTAATAGGGTCTAGGGTTTTCAAGTAAATAAGAAATAGCCGAAATAGTTACATTCATTAAATTCTAGCATACCAGCCACAAAGTGGGTAATACAATCAAAACCATAAGGGCACGTAGGAAGATTGGGTTTCCATCAATGGCAGGGCTACTGGGGTACTGCCCGTCACAGTACGTGGCGTAGATCACCGTACTGAGGATCCACCCTAAATCCCCTGCAACACAAGGCCGAAACCATCCATTACTGGACAGTCCCGAACAAGACAACCCTGCAGTTGTTTGCAACCAATTGCCTACACAGTCGAATATAAAGGGACTTCTAGACAGGGGATGATCTTGTCCTACTTGGGAGCAACCCACTTAGCCTTGCTGCACCTCCCATGTTTTAGCCATTCCCAGTTGATGAGGCTTGAGGCTACGAATAGCTTTATAGAACACATCTATCTTAGAATGCTCATCGTCCACCTGACGATGTTCTAAAAGCATTCAATCCATACAAGTTCGTTTCGGGTTCGAACGAAACCGAAGGCATTATCTCGTTACACTCATTTTGGAATCACTCTTAGAGTTAACAACAATAACCCTTGCACTCTGAATCTTCATCTTCACTTGAGATTCACGACCTATCATTAATTTGGACCGATGTGGTTTTCGGACATACAAATCTGGTAATCCGATCCCGGACTCATCGAAATCCAAAACGCCATCTTTTAAGTCTAAGTTGTTTTAAAGTAAAAACAATTTGATTCAATTCATCATCTATATTCACACAGATAGATAATTCACAATATCATAAATAGATAATTCGCATCATCACAATTCAACCAAAGCACCCAATATTACACATCAACACATATCTCATCCGAGATATCAAAATATCGTGGCATTCAATGTCAATCAGCCATCCACAAGCAAAGATCTATTAATCACACCATCTACAATTAATTTAAAATGAATTAAATTAATTACTTCATCTCTAATTAATTTAAAATAAATTAAATTAGTTACTTTTATCACTATAAATCTTGCTTACTTAACCATTAATTAATTTCAAACCAATTAATCATTCTCTAAATATCCATCTTTAATTGATCACCCTTGATTAACTATTCTTAATTACTTTAAGTAATTAGCCTTTAATTAATTAAATTAATTACCCTCAACCATTTACAGTAATTAACCTTCAATCACTTCATTAATCAATTCATTATAATTAATTACATTAATACTTAATTAATTGCATTTAGTTAATTACTTTATAATCACTTATTATCGATTAATTACCCTTTAATTAATCAATCCTTAGCCACATCATTAATTACATTAATTAATAATCCTTTAATTACTTCTTAATTAAATATTAATCATATTTAGTATATAATCTTAAAATTAATCTTTATTCATTAATCAACCTTGATTAATCACATTTAGTAATTAATTACCCTAAATTAATTACATTACTTAATTAATTTCAAATTACTTTATTAATCAATTCTTAAATTAATTACACTAGGTAATTAATTATTAATTACTTTCACTAAGTAATTACTCTTCTTTATTAATTACACTAAGTAATTAAACCCAAATTATTTCCAATAATAATTACCACTCCAATTTAATTACATCCAGAAATTAATCATCAATTGCTTCACTAAGTAATTGTACTTAATAAATTACACTAAGTAATTTTACTTAACCCATCATCCAATGATTATTTTAAATTAATTAAATTAATTACTTAACTTAGACTAATCAAATTAATTACATTGAGTACTTAATTCCTTTAGTTACTCCCATTAAGTAATTATACTTAAACAATTCCTACAAATGATTATCTTTAATTAATTAATATAATTAATTATTAAAAATTAATCACATTAATTAATTATTTAATAATCCCTAGTTAACGATCTTCATTAACTACTAACAATTCTTTAATTACTTCTCTTAAGTAATTAAACTTAGATTAATCATTATTAATTACAAATTAATTAATCTTTAATAACCAATTAATTAATCTCTAATTATTTAATTAATTAAGTGCTTAGCTGTAACTTTATAAATCTTTAATTACTTGATTAATTAATTTCTAACCGTTAATTTATAATCTAATCTTGTCTAATTAATGATCCTTGATTTCAACTTAATAAATCTTTAAATTAATCAACTTACAACCCTTAATTATTTATTTACTAATCCATAATTATTGATTAATTCAAGTAATTAATCCCACTTTAATTAGCTTATTAATTTAATTTATCCTAAATCATTAAACCTTAATTAATCTTTAAAATAAAGTACTAACCTTTATAACTACTTTAATTATTATTATTAAAAGCCTTTGAAACATTTTACCTTTAAATCTTCCTTCAAATTCATTTCAAATTAAAGATTTAAAATAATTACAAATTTAACTTAACAAAATTTAAATCAAATTTACAAAACCTTTTTAAGTCCAAATTTTAAAGAAACACTTATCATTTATAAAAGAAATTTGTAAGAGTTTTAAACCAATTCATTTAAATTCAAATCATTTTAAAATATGATTTAAACATTTTAAATTTGTTAAAACATTATAAATTTTATAAAACTTGTTTAAACTTGATTTAAAACTGGGCTTAAATCTTGCTTTCAAATTTTAAAATAAATTTAAAAATTTAAAAACAAACAGGTTTTAAAAACCTGTAACAACCCAAAAGATCTGAGCCCCTACCCTAAAGACTTCGAGCCAAAACCAAAAATCTTCGAGCAACACTCGAAACTGTCTCGAGAAAAACTCGAGTACCTTACCACCTTCAAACCCAGGTTCACCAGATACAAGAATGCACCGTGCATATGCACAGTGGCTCCGACCATCTACGGTCATCACCACACCCTCAAGCAAGACGGCGATCACATACCTTGACGATCCAAACCCCTAATTCTTCGATTCACACTCGAAATCGAATTCGAGCATCAAAGCACAAATCTGGAACAAGAACCCAAAACCTAAAAATCCCCTCATCCTCATCTCTCTGATCACCAGAAATGCTAAGCCACCGGCCACGACTTCGACAGCCACCATGTTAACATTACCCAAAACCCCATGCAACTCGATTCACCATAGATACCACAACGATCGAATTTCTGGCCAAGTTTAAAACCTAGGGCTACAGGCTTTTATCGATTACCGCCACCGCTACAGTGCTTGGATCACTCATCCGATAATTTTCCCTCAATCTCCGATCAATCCACTACCATCAGTGATGACCGCGACTTCGCCAAGCAACCAGATCACTAGAATCAACCCAACACACCAAATACTAATCAACTCAAACTGCACCCTCATCTCTCTACTAAAAATTGTGATTTTCATTTTAAAAATCAAATTTTTTGGATAAGAAATCAGTTTACTTCCTGGATTGCTAAATTAAGATGTTTGAATTTCCACTTATATTAAGCTTGCTCGGTTCTTCTTGATTTCCAGAGAAAATACAAATTTACTTTAACTTAAATAAACTTTTAAACTTTAATCTATGATATAACAAACACATTTTGTTTGAAACTTAAACCCTAACATAGATTAGATCATGAGATAATGATTTTAGATTAAAACTTAAGCCTGGAAACTAAGAACAGGCAAAAACAAAATACAACAGCAAGCATGCATCTATACATCCATGTATATACACAGAGAGTTCAATCACATACATTTACACAATACTACTTTATTTCCAAAAATCCACATGCAATTTGATATGAAGATACTTAAGTTTTTAGAAAGATTACTCACCTGTTTATTGAAGAACAGAGCATTTTTATTTTTGAAAAGCTTGAAACTGAGTGTTGAAACATGAAATGGAATATGCATTGATTTTAAAACTGGAATGCTAGCATGAATTGCTCCTCTGATCTTAAAAAAAACTTGAATGTTGAAAATGCTTAAATACTGAAGAAAATTGTTGAAGAATGCTTCAGAGAAATTCCAGGTTTGAAGAATTTAGTTTAGGCTTTGATTTTGAAAATGATTCACATGTTTTAGATTTTTATCTGCATTTCCGGTTTGAAAAAGATGTTTTCAGATTTGTTTTTGATCTTTGAAAATGTATAGGTTTTGGTTTGAACATGATTAACATATTTTTGGATTTGAAACTTGAAAATGAATTCCAGGATGTTGAATTTGATTTCTGGCATTGAGGTAGTGAATTACAAGGTTTGATTTGAATATTGATTTGAGGAAAATGATTTATTTTGAGTTATTTTGGTTTGAGTTTTGTACAGGCTGAAGATTTCTTAAGTTTTGAAAAAGAATAGAAAAAGAATGGAAGGCGAGAAAGCATATTTATTTATATAGGCTGAAAATGATTTAATAAAATTAAAAGAAAACTAAAATTAAAAAGTGACTGTTTAAAATCTTTACATTTGTCATTCACTATAGTTTATAAATTAAAACTAGTTATAATGAAGCCTTAATATATTTACACTTGTAATTAAGTGATTTTTATTTATTTTAAATGTTAAAAATAAAGCATTTATACTTAATTAATTAGTTTATAAATACTTATTTATATATATAATAACTTTAAAGAAATAAAACCAATTATATATAAATAAAAACTTGTATATATAATTTAAAATCCAAAATATGTAAAATATCTACCTTTTGAATTCCTAAATTCAAATCCCAATGTAAATTCAAATTGAATTTGAAAATCTAATTTAAAATAAAGTTATATATACATATATAACTACTCATAAATTTTGAAAATAACAATTCTAACTATTTAAAATAATATATTATTAATGTTGTTTAAAAATAACAAATTTGCCATTAAAATAATTAAAAAAGAGATTATCATATTGTTTATAAATTACTTATATTGTTTAATGAATTAATATATCATATGTTAATTGTATTTTAAATTCTTATATATAGTTTCAAGCAATATATAAAAAGAAAATAAAATAAAGCTTTTATGTTCATCTTATTTAAATTTAAACTTAAGCTAAATATAATTTAAACAATTAACATTTCCCTTAAATATTTTAAAACAATATGATTATTCTTTTATATAGCTTTGAAAAGTTTTTATTTTAAATCAACCAAAATTTCCAAATTGCCTAATATATTTAGAATTTGAAAACAAGATTTTATTTATTTATTAAATTCAAACCAAATATTTCTATTTACAATATATACAAATAAATATATGTTATAAATAAACAACATTTTATTAGCTTTTAAAAGATACATTTTACCAATTAAATAATTATTTGCTTATAAAGGAATAAATTGCCCATTTAAATTAAAATTATAAAAGAAAATTGTCAAATCAATTTAATTTTTAATATAGATTATTAAATTGATATTGCCCAAAATTCAGGGTCATCACAACATACGCCCTAAAATATTCATAAAGCTGAATCTCTATGGGCAATACACATATGAAAACTAAAATCACCAAAACCGTAACTCTATAATCAGTTAAGGATGCTTACCCAATTCATGTTGATGGGATTCCAACATCCATAAAATGATTTCACCCTTATCTGCAATTTCCCGATCTTCACGGATTCAGCCACACACAATTCAATGTAGAAACTGTAATCACATGTACCTCATCAACTCATTCAAAATCAAAACAAAAAATAAAAGAACCCTTAGTCTCTGTTATTATGATTAGAACATCAGATTGAGTTGAAAATAAAAGAATTAGACATCCCTGAATACAGTTCAGTTGGCCTTGAGACCCGCAATGTTTAAGAGCCATGAATCTATGGCCAAGGATTCATCATATTCTAACTGATACCCGACCAACACAATTTGACTAAGATTCTTGGATTTCTTCGCTTGAATAAAAAAGAAAAGACTGAGGTAATCGAAGAATACAGCCTTTAGATACAAAATAAATTTTCCAAAAACTATTACGACTGTGTTGAACAAAATTCCAATGCTGTACAACTATTGAAAATTTAGATCAAACCTAATGATAAAAGGAACAAGCAGCGTCGACAAATAGTTTAAGTCGGGCAACTCATCAAGATCTAAACAACCGCCTTCCGATGGCCGAATCTCCACCTTATCATTCGATCAGGATACAATCGACAATTGAGTATTTGAATCATTGACGAATCATTATAATAGACTCTGGAAAACTATGTAAACAGCCTGTAAGGATATTTTGTTTGGATCTCAAGCGTACTGGTAAAAGTTAAAATCCCCAAATTCGAAGGAGGAGATCAACCGCAGATACCTAAAATCAAAGATTCTGATCGACCGCATTTGCTACGATTCTCGAGTTGAATAACGTTGAAACTCGAGGTGGATTTGATATGAAGAAAACAATATCAGGCTTCGAAAGTGGAAAGGGAGATCCCGATGTTGAGAATAGATCGCCTGTTTCTCTCCTACATGGGTGAGAACCATTTTCGAAGTTCATATATATATATATATATGTATGTATGTATGTATGTATGTATGTATGTGTGTGTGTGTATGTATATGTATGTATGTATGTATGTATGTATGTATGTATATGTATGTATATGTGTGTGTGTGTACAAAAATGAAAGATTTATTACAAATGCGGGATTTTGTAAATATAATAATTTATAAAAGTAATATTTTACAAATAAAGTGAAGATACGTAAATTCGTTTTTTGTTAATAAAAGTATGAATCCATAAACAGGGTTTATAAATTAAAGGAATTATTATCGTTTAATAAATTGGAGAATAAATCAAGCGGTGATTATGTAAGATACAGACCGATATTTTTGAAATAGTTAACTCTATTTTGGGAATTGAAGTTAGGGGAAAATTTGGAATGTTAAACAATATTTTATAGATAGAACGAAATTTTATAAAATAGAAGTTTTACAAAAAAGAAATAAGATTTTTAAATATAATTTTATAAATATGGAAATAATGGGTTGAAGATTTAAGAATGGATTTTTACCAAGGAAATATGTTATGTTTAAAATTGGTTACTCATATCAATATTGTTTAAAGTTGTTTATTTAAATATTTTAAAGAGTTAATTATTTAAATTATTAATATGGCTTGGAATTATAATAATGATTATTAATAACATTTGGTAATTTATTATCATTATTTATTGTTGGGAACTGGAGATAGTGGTTTTGATGACAACAACCTTTGTAACTTATTTTATTATAACTTATATACTAACACTATTGTCTAGATATATATGAATGTTATTATGCAAGATATATATATATATATATGTATATATATAAGGCAGATACTGATTATTGATGACTGTATTGTATAAAGATCAAGAATGAAGAAGTCAAGTTTGAAGACTCATGATTATCAAGATCAAGATTTCAAGATAAGTGTCTAGTTTTGTTAAAACTTCATAATATCATGGAAATCTTCATTCCAAATATCATTTGGGATGGAACCCATTTCTTCCTTCTTAGTTGCTTACAAACCCACGACAAGTAGCTACAAACCTACGACAAGTGGCTTACAAACCCACAAACATCCTCGTTTTAGACAAGTTCTCGAGTCCTGATGTGATGAAATATTTTGCAGGAAGAAACTTGCAAAACTACTTCAAAATATTTTTTCAAAATGATTTTCAAAACGACTTTTCAAAATATTTTAGCCTTAAAAATTATCTTTTCAAATGATTTTCAAAAAGATGTTTTAGCCTTAAAATATTCTTTGTTTTTGTTTTTAAATAAACTCTTGTTTTAAACTTCATTTGTTTTTTAAAAACTATCTTCTAATTTTTAAATATTCTTTATAATATATATATATATATATATATATACACTTGAGATTTTAAATCAAATTTATATATACATTCTAAAAATATAATTTTATACTCTTCTTTATTTTAAAACATAGGAAAATTAGTTTATTTTACTCCAAAATCATTTCATCTTGTTTTCCTTTCAATACCATTTTCAAAACAAATTTTACATAGTTTTTAACTATGGGATGCTGACATTATGGGATACCCCATGTCGACATGGTGGCCGTTAAATTCAGAAGTTTCAATTTATAAAAGAAGTATTTATTCATTTAAATCTCTTCACGAATGGTTATGACCGTTACTGGTCTATAAATAGCCTTAACAAACGAATTTTCTAACTAACTATTTTATTCACTCCTTCTTCTCCACAAATCCATATTCTAAAATTTTCATATTTTTAAGATCCTGCCGAAATTCTACCGAATTCTCAAGTGAATCAAATTAGAATCTCATTGTTGTTTGATTCTCTGCCATCTCTCGAAGATCAAATTGCTATTCAGAGTTATAGGATCAATTTGTAATCAAAAGTTTATCGAGCCTCTTTATAAGGCGTCGTTGTGCCTGGATATCAATTGGGTGATCTTGTGTCCCATAAATCAAGAGAGTTTTCCCCGGAGTCGAAGACAGGAGGCTATCTCAAGGCCTTTAGAAATCGAGGATTGTAATCTTGACATTGGTATAATAAAAATCTGTACGAGGTGTTTAACTTGGTGCAGGACTTGATGTAGGGTAACTCCGAACTAGTAGAAAATCCGGTGTGTTCTTTCATGTTACTGATTTTTATTTACTTTCTACATTTGTGTCTGATTCTGTGATTGTTCTGTGATTAAGTTCTGCATTTGTTTATATCATAATTTTTGAATTAGTCTATAAAAATCTTAGAATCCATTGAACACTGTTCACCCTCCCCCCTCTAGTGTTAAATTAGCCTTAAGATCCTTAATCCGCACTCTCTTTCAATTGGTATCAGAGCATAGGTTTTCATAGTTTTCGTAATCTGAAACTTGAAAAGTTAAAAATGGCATTTTTAGGAAATGTTGTTAATGCTTGTTTGAATTTATGCATTTCATCAAAGTATCATAAGTTTGCATATAGTTTTTATGAAAAATCAAGTTATCTACCGAATTGGTTTGCTATGTAGGAACATACATGTTACATGGCTTTTGAAGAATCAACAACCAATGGACAAAATATGCAAATTGAGAAAGATAAATGGATACTTGATAGTGGCTGTTCAAGGAATATGACTTGATTTCCCGAGATACTCAATGACATTATATATCAAGATGGTGGATTGGTCAAATTTAAAGATAACTCAAAAGGATATGTGATTGACATCGGCAATGTCGGTAATTCTTAAACTCCGTTTATTTTTGATATTTTGCAAGTTAGGAATTTAAAACATAATTTTCTTAGTATAAGTCAATTATGTGATAAAGGATTTAAAATTAAATTTAGAAAAGGTAAGTGTCACATCGAAGATAATAAGTCAAATATTATCTTTGAAGGAGTTAGGAAGAAAAACATTTACATCCGTGTATGAAAGTTTCAAATGATAACTTATGTCTTTTGGATAATACAAGTGACCCTTAGATTTAGCATAAAAGATTCGGTCATTTAAATTTCAAACTGTTATATAGGTTATCTAAATTTGACTTAGTTAGAGGTCTTTCCAGGTTAAACTTTAAAGAAGATAGTATATGTGATGCTTGCAAAATAGGAAAACTTAAGAAAAGTTCATTTAAATTAAAAGATATGATTTCTACTTTTAAACCTCTAGAATTAATTCATTTAGATTTATTTTGTCCATCTCAAGTTCAATCAATCAATCACAATAAATATATTTTTTGTAATTGTAGATGATTATTCTAGATATACTTGGACAATTTTTCTTAAACTTAAAAGTGATGATTTTGAATTATTTAAAAATTTTGCTGAAAGAATTCAAAATCAACTTTTTTTAAAAATAAAAACTATTCGTTGTGATCACGGTGGAGAATTTGAAAATGAAAATTTTAAGAATTTCTGTAACAAAAAAGGAATTACACATAATTTCTCTTTTCCAAGAACTCCATAACAAAATAGAGTGGTAGAACATAAGAAACAATAAAATACCATATGAATTACTTTACAATAAGAAACCCAACAGTAGCTTATTTCAAAGTTTTTTGGTAGTAAGTTTTTTATTCTTAATATAAAAGATAATTTAGATAATTTTGAACCTAAATCCGACAAAGGTATCTTCATCGGATATTCTAAGAGAAGTAAAACATTTAGAGTTTATAATTTAAGAACTAACACTACTGAAGAAACAATGCATGTATCTTTTGATGACAATTTTAAAGATACTGTACAAATAGAAGAGGAAGAAGATATAAAAATAAAATGAATGAACTTGGTGAGGTCGTGAGAAATAAAGCTCTTTTAGTCGCGAAAGGTTATTGTCAAGAAGAAGGAATTGATTATGACGAAACCTTTGCACCCGTAGCAAGACTAGAAGCTATCAGGATTCTACTTGCTTTCGCAAACTACAATAATTTCAAGTTATATCAAATGGGTGCTAGAAGTTCTTTTCTAAATGGTTTTGTAAAATAAGATGTTTATGTTGAACAACCTCCACTTTTTGAAGATAATAAATTTCCAAATCATGTATATAAATTAAAGAAAGCTTTATATGGTCTGAAACAAGCTCCTAAAGCCTGGTATGAAAGATTAAGATCTTATTTACTACAATCTTGTTTTGAAATTGGTAAAATAGTCACAACTCTTTTTATTAAAAGAAACAAAAATGATATTCAATTAGTACAAATATATGTAGATGATATAATATTTGGATCAACTAATAACATAATGAATAAAGAATTTTCAAATATAATGACTAAAGAATTTGAAATGAGCCATATGGGAGAACTAAGTTTCTTCTTAGGACTTCAAATCAAACAGTTAGATAAAGGATTTTTCATTGATCAAGAAAAATAAGCTAAGGATTTAATTAATAAATTTGGATTGACCACTTCTAGTGGGAAACCAACTCCAATGACAACTAATGTCGCTTTAAGTAAAGAAGATAAATCAAAATATGTTGATCAAAAATTATATGGAGGAATGATTGGTTCGCTGCTTTATATAACAGCAAGTCGTCCTGACATCGTGCATTGTGTCTGTCTCTATGCAAGATACAATCTCAACCTAAATAAACTCACTTAAAAGCTGTTAAAAGAATTTTAAGATATGTAAAACATACTTTAGATTATGGTTCATTTTACCTTAAAAATGATGTATTTGATTTAATTTCATATTGTGATGCTGATTACGCTGGTTGTAAATCAGACCGAAAAAGTACAAGTGGAACTTGTCACTTTCTAGGACATTGTAACGACCCACTATTTTGCACCATTCAAATTCGACAATAAATTAAACATGTCAAACTTGAATAGTTCAAAACAATAGATTGCAATAAATTTTGGAGCAAATGAAATCAAATCATAGAATCATAGACACATAAATCAGAATACTCACGGCGGATATATATTACTATAGTGGTTCATGAAGCCACTATCACATAGTCTCAAAATAAGTACAAATTACATAGTCTTAAAACCAATACAGCTTGAAACAACCACAGAAAAATCCCAAATTTATTTGTCTCAATTACATAGGCTAAGATAAAAGAGTGAACATAAAATAGATAGCAGCTCGATAAAGATGATCTTCACAGTCCTAGCTCCAGGGAAGGAAGTCCGAACTGATACTCAGGCTGACCCGAGCACAAGAAATAAAAACAAACATTTGAGTCAGGACATACATACTTATACAGTGTAAACTAACTCAAGTGAACTGTAATATAAAGTACGAGTAACTTAAAGGATGCTTGGGACCGCCCATTCTCTAAGGATCCGTTAAACTATTAACTATGTAGTAAAATTTCGCTATTATAATAATGTCTAAAATAAAATAAACTTACTTTAAAATAGAGTTAAGGAGTGACCCAATATTCCCCTTAACACGTAATAGTCCAAGTTGTCCATCTAGTATCATGGTCCCTCCTGATCGGGAAGCCACCAGAGGATAAAACACGGGCTACGGGAGAAAACCAAACTCGTACAAGGCTCGCTAAGGTAGGTGACACCGCACAACTAGGCAATGCCAGGGTAGATATACCAATTATGCTTCCGGACTGGTGGTAACGTGTAGCTGCTACTACCGCCCACCTCGAAAAACACTCCCAAAATCAAAGGTGCGCACCAAACAATCACAAAGTAATAGAATGGCATATGAAGAAGTGTGTCCGATCAAAGGTGCTACCTCATTAGCCCGTCGATCGCACTTGTTTTAGCAACCTTATGCCAACTCACCGGAGTCGGGTCGACGTACATACCTCAACAGAACGTCGCCACCATCCTACTTCATTCTGGAATCTCCACCGCGTACACGGTTTTAAAAGCGGTTTTCAGTATCGAAGAGAGTATGCCCATATCCGATCCCGATCTCTTTAACAACCAAAGTTATTATTACACATGGTTATAAATTTCAAAATAGTTATAGTTCAATCAAAATACTTCATTTTAAACTATTTAAAAGTGAAGTTATTATACTTATAAATCCAATATTCAATTCCCAAAAGTTTGGACTTAGTTCATTTGCATCAGCTACAACACTTACAAAGTGTTGTAATATCCCTTACAACAGACTTAAGTTAAATTAAATTTTCAGATTTCAATACAATTACAACAACAATTAAACTTCAATTTAAACCAATTTAACTTATAAAAATCATATTTCATCTTTAAAATAGTCATTTAAATACCTAATCATTTATGATTTATATAAGGTAAAATTCACAAATAAATATCAAATATCTCAATGCTTCACTTATTAAAGTCAAGTGCATAATTCTCTATTCATTATATTTTGAAATTTACTCAACAATTAAGTTTAATTACCATTTCAAATATAACTAGATTTCCAATTTATTTCTTAACTTAGCTTTTATTCTTAAACCAAACTTCACGTTTCTAAATTTTAGTTATATTTCAAATTTCATTTTTAAGTATTCATTTATTTAACCATTTAATTCATAGGAACCTCAATATCACTTTATTAATTCACTTTAAGTTCAAGTTCATATCAAATTATCATATTTTATTTACTTAACTTGAATTCCATTTCCAAACAAAAATAAAAATTCCAAAATAAATTTATACTTCAAATTCCAACTTAACCATTTATTTAATTACATATTTAACTTATGGAAAATCACTAACACTTTATAAAATTTATTTTTAATTCAATGTAAATCAAAATATTATAATATACAATTTAAAATACTTAAAATTTCCAAAAAAATATATATAAAATAACCACGGGTCTGTATAATATTTTCTAACCTAGGTCAAGTGATACGGATAATATATCATTTCAAACCGTAATTTACATAGAAAAGTCCAGGTTCCATCATTTCAAACCCGCAATCCCAAGTTGAATAAATAAATAGATAAATAAATAAAACAAACAAAATAAATAAAAATCGCTTAGGCCTATCATTTCAGCGCATAGCGATTTCTACTCTATAGGGAACTTGCAATGTGATAAACAGAAATAATATAAACAATATAACAGCATATAATATAATAGCATATAACATATCGAATGATGTGAAAATTTTATAACAGGGTATTAGACATCATAAAATTCCTATCACACGCAAGTATAATATTATATAACAATCCTACAATTTCACTTGCTATCAATTTACAATTTTATAAGTATGATTGTCAAGCGTGAATACTCACCTTTGCGACGTTGGAGATTTGATTCAAAAATAACGATATCCACACCGAAAAGCGCAAAGAAAGCTCGATCAGAATTTAGAGGATGCGACAACCAGATTCAAATCTTGAAGCAAAATAAATAAACAAATCTAGGTATGCGAATTCAAATACGATCATATCAAATTTTAAATAAAGCAAACTGGAAATAAGGTTGAAAAAGAATGATATGAACCCAAGTGGCTCAGCCCCTTCACCACACGACTTCGCCAATGTCTCAAGGCTCGGCCATTAATCAGATCTAAGACCTGATGGCTTGCAAAGCATCGGAAAGTTGATGGATATAGCGTGTGCTCTCACAGGTAAAAGTGGTGAATGGAAAATGTTTATTGGTTTGGACCTAGGCCTAAGGTGGTTCGGCTGTGCATGGGCACGTTAGTGGGACCATCACCTACAGGGTGCGACCTAGGGTCAGGTGCGGAGGTGGTGGTGTTAGCTGCGACTGTGGTGGCTGCGGCTACACGTGATAGTGGAGGCAAAATAGGAGATGGGTACGTCCATGCTATAGGGTTTGGAATGGTGAACAACAACAAAGAAACATGGCCAGGTCTGGATGCATCATAGGGAGAGGTCGCACTAGCGGTGGAGGAGTGGCTATAGGCCGGTCGTGCATAGGTGAATGAGCTGAGCGCTTGTTGGAGCCGAACAATTGAAATAAAGAAACAAAGAAAAAATGAAAATAAGAAAGAAGAAAAAAAGGTGCAGCCATTACCTACAGGTTGAAGCTCACGCGAGAGAGAAGATGAAACCAAATATTACGCAATATGGTGTTGTACGAGATTTAGTATTTATCAGAGAAGTTTACGGTGATAAAGTGGAAAGGACGCAAGAAAAAAAATAATTTGAATGTCAGAGAGATTAAATGATTTTATTCCAATTAAACAAAAGAAGCAAAATGGAAAGTGTAGAAAAATTTGCACGTGAATTTTTGCAAGGCAGGTTATAATGAAGTTGTGAACGTGATTTAGTATTTATCAGGGAAGTTTTTGTGTTGATTAATCAGAAAAAACGCAAGAAATAATGATAGTAACGACTAGAGGAAATTTAGGAATTTATTCCTATTAATTACAAAGAAGTAAATGGAAAGATGATATTCTTACACGTGAATTGCAAGGCAACGGTTATAATTTTCCTTTTTCTTTTTAAACACACGGCTGTTGATTTTAACAGCTAAGGTAAGAAATTAAAAGTGCGTATTATAGAGGCAATAATTAAATTGAAACGTATGCCCAATATTTATAACAAAAGTAACGTATTTAAATTTATTCGTTTCTTATTTATTTAGTAAAATATACGCAAGAGTATATTTCAGTAAATAACGTACCATTTATAACGCCAAAGAATTTAAACAAGAACGGATATTACCACGTACTAAATAAAATGTGCAGTTAAATTGCTATTTACACATTATTTATTACTTAAATTAAAAATTTGATTTGTTACATAACCATTTGATTTGCTTATCTCTTAACTAAGAAAACAGATGTATATACCTACAAAAGAACGTATAAATTTATTTCCTATTTACAACATTACTTATTACTCAATTTAAAAAGTATATAACCAATTTAAAAGAAATAAAAGCGGAACTAATGTTGTACATATACATACATACATACATACATACATACATACATACATACATACATACATACATACATACATACATATATATATATATATATATGCAGTTTAAATAAAAGATTGAAAGTTAGAATTTAATTTTTTTAAAGTTTTCAATTAAAGTCCAAATTTAACCCAAAATCAAAATTATAGAAATTGTTTACATTTATTAAAATTTGGGCAAATGATCTATAATCAATTCAAGAAATTTAAAAATTCAAACTTTTAAATAATAAAACCTCAAAGTTTTTTTTTTAAAAATGAATTGAAATATTTAATAAAATGTTGGGCTGTTACACTCTCCCCCATTCAAAAATTTTCATCATCGAAAAGGAACGAAAGAAGGGAAAACAAAAGAAGATAAGATAGTAGGGCAAAAGTACCTAAAACGAACAATTCCATATTTGAAGCACGTACGCTCTCCTCCATCTCCCAGGTGCAATCCCGTTCATCAGTGCTCCACTTCACCTTGACTAGTCTGACGGATTTCCTTCTTAGCTGCTTTGTACCTCGATCGACGATACAAAGTGGCTTCCTCTCAATGGTCAGATTAGGCTCGATATCCAAACTATCAAGAGAAGAAGGCTGGATAATAAGAGATGGATCATGCAAGCAGCGATGAAGGTGTGATACATGGAATACATTATGTACTCCAGCGAATTTCTTGGGAAAATCTAGACGATAAGCAAGAGACCCAATCCTTTCCAAGATACGGAAAGGATCGAGGAACCTAGGAGAAAGCTTCCCTCTACGCCTAAACCAAACCACATTTCTTAAGGGAGAGACCTTAAGGAAAACCAGATCATCAACTGCAAACTCCAAACTCCTTCTACAACGATCAGCGTACTTCTTCTACCTATCCTGAGCAATCTTTAACCTCCTCTTAATCTCCTCGACCTTCTATGAAGCTTCCAAAATCATATCAGGACCAAGAACCAAACGATTTTCGGATTCAATCCAGTAAGATGGAGATCTACAAGGTTTCCCATAGAGAGCAGCAAACGGAGACATCTTAAGACTAGCCTGATAACTATTGTTATAGGTGAATTCAACAAGATGGAGATGATCTTCCCAAGATCCTCCATAATCAAAAATACAAGCACGAAGAAGGTCCTCTAGAATTTGATTCACCCTTTCTCTTTGCCCGTTAGTCTGTGAGTGGTGAGCAGTGCTCAATTTTAGACGAGTACCCAACGATTCCTGGAAAGCTTTCCAAAATCGAATGGTAAAGATAGGGTCTCCATCACAAACAATGCTAAGGGGAACACCATGGAGGCGACTAATTTCTCTCATATAAATCTCAGGTAAGCTCGAAGCTGAACGGGTAGACTTGACCGGAATAAAATGTGCGAAATTAGTCAGTCTATCCACAATAACCAAGATGCTCTCATTTCCCTTCCTAGATCTTGGTAAACCATCGATGAAATCCATAGAAAATTGCCCCCACTTCCAATTGGGGATCTCAAGAGGCTGTAATAAACCCAGGGTCTTCTGATGATCCACATTGACATGCTGACAAGTCGCACATCTACTAACAAAGATAGAGACATCCCGCTTCATACCTCTCCACCAATAAATCTTCTTCAAATCCTGGTACATCTTAGCCACACCCGGATGAATGGAAAGTCTAGATTGATGATATTCCCGAAGTAACTCCTGCCTCAAACTATCAACATTCGGACACAAATCCTATTATTAATCCTCGAAATACCTTTATCATTAATCTGAGCTACACTACCATCAGAACTACAACCACCTCTACTATGAACATTCTCCTTCATACTTCTAAGCATCTCATCCTCATCCTGCTTAGCCATGGTATGATCCAAAAGAGGAGATGAAACAACAAGCTGGCACAACAAGGACTTCTTCCTACTCAAAGCATCCGCCATAACATTAGCTTTCCCAGGAGTATAGTTAATGTCAAGATCGTAAGAACCAAGAAACTCAAGCCATCGAACTTGACGTGAATCAAATCCTTCTGGGTGAAGATATACTTCAAAGACTGATGATCAGTGAAGAGGTCAAACTGAGCACCTAAGAGATGATGTCTCCAAAGCTTCAATGCAAAGACAACAGCCAGCAATTCTAAATCATGAGCAGCATAATTAGCCTTATGGTTCTTCAACTGACGACTATCATAGGCAATCACCTTCCCATCTTGCATCAAAACCGCTCCCAAACCCTCGCGACAAGCATTGGTGCATACCGTAAATCCCTCATTTCCATTTGGAACGGTAAGCACTGTTGCAGAAGTAAGCTTATTCTTTAACTCTTGGAATGCCGCTTTACACTCATCGGTCCATATAAACTTAGCATTCTTTCGAGTTAAAGCAGTGAGAGGTGCAGAAATCTGAGCAAAGTTCACAATGAACCTTCGATAGTAACCGGAAAGGCTCAGAAAACTGCAAATATCAGTTGGAGTCTTAGGAGTTTCCCAATCCTGTACAGAATAGGGAGAAATAAGGACCCCAGAAGAGATAGAGTGATTAATTTAGAAAGAGAAAGGAGGAAAAGACTTACATTGATCACAGTGATCTTGACTGGATCAACAGAAACTCCACCACTAGAAACAATATGTCTGAGAAATCGGACTTCATCTTCCCAGAAAGGGCATTTTGAGAATTTAGGCTTTAATTGATGATTTCGAAGAGTCTCTAAAACATATTTAAAATGCGACTCATGCTCAACTCTTGTTTTCGAGAAGATAAGGATGTCATCAATAATGACTAGAAAAAACTTATTGAGCACATCGTGAAAGACACGATTCATCAAGTCGACAAAGAAAGCGGGAGTGTTAGTCAATCCAAACGGCATAACTAACCATTCAAAGATACCATTCTCAGTACGGAATGCAGTTTTGGGAATGCTCTCCTTGGCAACTCTGAGTTGGTGAAAACTTGTGGCTAGATCAAGCTGAGAGAAAACAGTAGCTCCATAGAGCTGATCAAACATATCATTAATGCAAGGCATGGGATATCTTTTTTATCATTGTGAGCTTGTTCAGCTCCCTATAAGCAACACACATCCAGAGAGAACCATCAGACTTGGTGATGAAAACTATGGCTGCTCCTCATTCTGAAAAGCTAGGTCTGATCAGACCTTTAGAGGACAAGTCCTGAATTTGCTTTCTTAACTCAACCTTCTAGCGGGGTGCCATTCTTCTAGGTAGAAGAACTACAGGTCGAGCTCCAGGGATAAGGTCAATACTTAAATCCATTTCCTATATCAGAGGTAGAGAAGCAACTTCACCAAATACATCAAGAAATAGTTGGACTACAAGAGTCGAATGGAAATCGCCAGGGAATATATCAAGAGAATAAATGAAGCTACTAGCAAAATCCTAGGGCAAACTACACTGAATCACCAAAGAATCACCTTTATCACCCTTAAGGGAAACTGTACGGAAACTAAAAGAGATATGGGCATCATGCCTATCCAACCAGTCTTCTCCCAGCAATAGATCAAAAGCGTCAAAACCCAGAACATAGAAGTCACCGGAAAACCGATAGCTATTAAGGAAGAGTTTCACATTCCTACAAATATTACTAAGGTTTGCAGGACCACCAATAGGGTTTGAAACACAAAAGGACACAAAAGTAAACTCGAGAGAAAGAAGAATCTTAAATTTATTACAAAGATCTACTGAGATAAAGCTATGGGAAGCTCCATTATCGAATAAAACACAAATAGGGGATTTAAACAAAGTAAAAGTGCCCTGAAGTGTACCTTGCCTATCACTATGAGCAGGAGCAGGTGTAGGTGCAGGCTGTGGAGCTGGGGAGGATGCAGAAGTCACAGCAAAAATTCCAGATGCCTTGCCTTTCTTCTGAGTAGGGCAATCTTTCTTGAAATGTCACGGCTGAAGACAAATGTGGCAGAGGTCTCGCCTGGCTAACTGAGCTGGAGGGGGAATAACAGCACCCAAGATAGGACAACTATTAGCATAGTGTCCCTTTTGGTCGCATCTGTATCAAGTAATGGCAGATAGATTTACCGGCTGCCTCTGAGAAGAAGAAGATGATCCTAAACCTGGAGTCTTGTTCCAATTTTTCTCATGATGGTAGAAGTTGGATTTCCTTTTCTTAGAACTACCAGAAGGCTGAGATGGGGTAGAATGGGCAACTGGAGGTCTTTAGAGGTAGGATTCTCCAATCTAATGGCCATGTCCATCAGAGAGGTGATAGTACCCTGCACGTGGGTAATGAGGCGATCATAGTACTCGGGTCGTGCTCCAGCAATAAACTTCTTATTTTCTTGAGAGGAGTGTCTATCAAATTAAGGCCATATTGCGATAGCTCATTGAATTTCCTCTCATATTCGGTAAAGGACATATTGCCTTGCTTCAAATCCATGAATTCCCGATACAGTTGAGATTTTCCTGTTTCGGGCATCCTTTTCACAAGAAAAGCATTCCTAAAGCACAATAAGAGATATAAGACTGATTTCAAAAAGGAAGAAATCGAACCAAACTTGAATGACAGAAGAAGATACCTAAATTGTTCCCAAGTAATGTCAACCTCAACGGTGTGAGATGTAACAGACAGCCACCAATCCAAAGTTGCTCCTTTCAATTGCCAAGCTGCCAATTGACGCTGCTAGGCATTAGTGATCTCAAGACCGGAGAAGATTCTCTCTAAGTCCCTCAACCACTGTTGAGCTTCAATTATTCTCTCAGATCCTATAAACTTGGTGCCGCCAAGCTCGGTATATTCCTTGCAAAGCTTTGTAAACCTAACTGGGGCAGCGGGTGCAGGAGTTGGGGCAGCACCACGTCCTTTCCTTTGGCATTTCCTCGATTCATCCTGAGAAATCAAGAATGAATTTTAGGATAGAGGTAATTGAGAAACAATTACAAGATTAGATAGGACAAAGTTCAACTAGGACAGGCATTCAACAGAGGATCTAATTACATAATGTGGAGAAAGGAAAAGAAGTAGTCGGAAAAATTTTATTTAAAAACAAGAAAGTTTTAAATCAAAATAGTTCTTTGAAAATCCTCTGAAAATCATTTTATACTTTAAAATACGCTCTCTCACAAAGAAAGGATTCTAAGATTGACTTCACTCATTCTAGGGTATTTCTACCCTATCTCTAATGATTTTTGGCTCCTCATGCAATGGTTGGCCTAAAAACCAAAGCTTTGATACCAACTGTAACGACCCACTATTTTGCACCATTCAAATTAGACAATAAATTAAACATGTCAAACTTGAATAGTTCAAAACAATAGATTGAAATAAAATTTGGAGCAAATGACATCAAATCACAGAATCACAGACACAAAATCAGAATACTCGCAGCGGAAATAAAATACTATAGTGGTTCATGAAGCCACTATCACATAGTCTCAAAATAAGTACAAATTACATAGTCTTAAAACCAATACAGTTTGAAACAACCACAGAAAAATCCCAAATTTATTTGTCTCAATTACATAGGCTAAGATAAAAGACAGAACAAACAATAGATAGCAGCTCGATAAAGATGATCTTCAATAGCCCTAGCTCCAGGGAAAGAAGTCCGAACTGATACTCAGGCTGACCCAAGCGTAAGAAATAAACACAGACACTCGAGTCGGGACTTACATAATTATACAGTGTAAACTAACTCAAGTGAACTATAATATAAAGTACGAGTAACTTAAAGGATGCTTGGGACCCCCCATCCTCTAAGGATCCGCTAAACTATTTACAATGTAGTAATATTTCGCTATTATAATAATATCTAAAATAAAATAAACTTACTTTAAAATAGCGTTAAGGAGTGACCTAATATTCCCCTTAACACGTAATACTCCCAGTAGTCCGTCCAGTATCATAGTCCCTCCTGATCGGGAAGCCGCCAGAGGATACCACATGGGCTACGGGAGAAAACCAAACTCGTACAAGGCGTGCTAGGGTAGGTGGCGCGGCACAACTAGGCAATGCCAGGGTAGATATACCAATTACGCATCCGGACCGTAATGTGTAGCTGCTACTACCGCCCACCTCGAAAAACACTCCCAAAATCAATGGTGCGCACCAAACAATCACACAGTAATAGAATGGCATACGAAGAAGTGTGTCCGATCAAAGGTGCTACCTCATTAGCCCGTCGATCGCTCCTGTTTTAGCCACCTTATGCCAAGTCACTGGAGTCAGGTCCATGTACATACGTCAACAGAATGTCGCCACCATCCTACTTCATTCTGGAATCTTTACCGTGTACACGGTTGTCAAAGCAGTTTTCGGTATCGATAGAGAGTATGCCCGTCTTCGATCCCAGTCTCTTTAACAACCAACGTTATTATTACCCATGGTTATAAATTTCAAAATAGTTATATTTCAATCAAAATACTTCATTTTAAACTATTTAAAAGTGAAGTTATTATACTTACAAATCCAATATTCAATTCCCAAAAGTTTAGCCTTAGTTCATTTGCATCAGCTACAGCACTTATAAGGTGTTGTAATATCCCTTACAACAGACTTAAGTTAAATTAAATTTTCAGAACAATACAATTTCAACAACAACTAAACTTCAATTTAAACCAATTTAACTTATAATAATCATACTTCCATTTAAAAATAGTCATTTAAATACCTAATAATTTATGATTTTTATAAGGTAAAATTCACAAATAATATCAAATTTCTCAATGCTTCACTTATTAAAGTCAAGTGCACAATTCTCTATTCATTGTATTTTGAAATTTACTTAACAATTAAATTTAATTGCCATTTCAAATATAACTTAATTTCCAATTTATTTCTTAACTTAGCTTTTATTCTTAAACCAAACTTCACATTTCTAAATTTTAGTTATATTTCAAATTTCATTTTTATGCATTCATTTATTTAATCATTTAATTCATAGGAACCTCAATAACACTTTATTAATTTACTTTAAATTCAGGTTCATACCAAATTATCTTATTTTATTTACTTAATTTGAATTCCATTTCCAAACGAAATCAAAAATTTCGAAATAAATTTATACTTCAAATTCCAACTTAACCATTCATTTAATTACATATTTAACTTGTGGAAAATCACTAACACTTTATAAAATTTATTTTTAATTCAATTTAAATCAAAATATTATAATATACAATTAAAATTAAAATTTCTAGAAAAATATATATAAAATAACCACGGGTGTGTATAATATTTTCTAACCTAGGTCAAGTGATACGGATAATATATCATTTCAACTTGTAATTTACAAAGAAAAGTCCGGATTCTATCATTTCAAACCCCCAATCCCAAGTTGAATAAATAAATAAATTAAAAAAATAAATAAAAATCGCTCCGGCCTATCATTTCAACCCATAGCGATTTTTACTCTACAAGGAACATGCAGTGTGATAAACAGAAATAATATAAATAATATAACAGCATATAATATAATAGCATATAACATATCGAATGATGTGAAAATTTTGTAACAGGGTTTAAACATCATAAAATTCCTATCACATGCAAGTATAAAATTTTATAACAATCCTATAATTTCACTTGCTATCAATTTACAATTTTATAAGTATGAATATCAAGCGTGAATACTCACCTCTACGACGCTGGAGATTTGATTCAAAAATAACGATATCCACATCGAAAAGCACAAAGAAAGCACGATCGGAATTTAGAGGATGCGACAACCAGATTCAAATCTTGAAGCAAAATAAATAAACAAATCTAGGTATGCGAATTCAAATACGATCATATCAAATTTTAAATAAAGAAAACTAGAAATAAGATTGAAAAAGAATGATATGAACCCAATTGGCTCAACCCCTTTACCACATGACTTGACCAACATCTCAAGGCTCGGCCATTGATCAGATTTAAGACTTGACGGCTTGCAAAGCATCAAAAAGTTGATGAATATAGGTTGTGCTCTCATACGTAAAAGTGGCGAATGGAAAATGTTCATTGGTTTGGACCTTGGCCTAAGGTGGCTCGGCTGTGCATGGGCATGTTAGTGGGAACATCACCTACAGGGTGCGGCCTAGGGTTAGGTGCGGCGGTGGTGGTGTTAGCTGCGACTGTGGTGGATGCGGCTACACGTGATAGTGGAGGCGTAATAGGAGATGAGTACGGCCATGCTATAGGGTTTGAAATGGTGAATAGCAATAACGAAACACGGCCAGGTCTGGACGCATCATAGGGAGAGGTCGCATTGGCGGTGGAGGAGGGGATGTAGGCCGGTCGTGCAAAGGTGAATGGGCGGAGCAATTGTTGGAGCCGAACAATAGAAATAAAGAAACAAAGAAAAATAAGAAAGAAGAAAAGAACGTGCAGCCATTACCTACAGGCAGAAGCTCACGCGAGAGAGAAGATGAAACCAAATATTATGCAGTAAGGTGTTGTACGAGATTTAGTATTTATCAGAGAAGTTTACGGTGATAAAGTGGAAAGGACACAAGAAAAAAAAAAATTGAACGTCAGAGAGATTAAATGATTTTATTCCAATTAAACCAAAGAAGAAAACTGGAAAGTGTAGAAAAATTTACACATGAATTTTTGCCAGGCAGGTTATAATGAAATTATGAACGTGATTTAGTATTTACCAGGGAAGTTTTTGCGTTGATTAATCAGAAGAAAAAAAACGCAAGAAATAATGATAGCAAAAGCTAGAGGAAATATAGGAATTTATTCCTATTAATTACAAAAAAGAAAATGGAAAGAGCATACTCTTACGCGTGAATTGCATGGCAGCGGTTATAATTTTCCTTTTTTTTTGAAACACACGGCTGTTGATTTTAACAGCTATGGTAAGAAATTAGAAGTGCGTATTATAGAGGCAATAATTAAATTGAAAAGTATGCCCAATATTTATAACAAAAGTAACGTATTTAAATTTATTCGTTTCTTATTTATTTAGTAAAATATATGATAGAGTATATTTCAGTAAATAACGTACCATTTATAACACCAAAGAATTTAAACAAGAACAGATATATACCACGTACCAAATAAAACATGCAATTAAATTGCTATTTACACATTATTTATTACTTAATTTAAAAATTTGATTTGTTACATAACCATTTGATTTGCTTATCTCTTAACTTAGAAAAAAGATTTATATACCTATAAAAGAAACGTATAAATTTATTTCCTTTTTACAACATTACTTATTACTCAAATTAAAAAGTATATAACAAATTTAAAAGAAAGAAAAGTGGAACCAATGTTGTACATATATATACATGTATACAGTTTAAATAAACGATTGAAAGTTAAAATTTAATTTTTTTAAAGTTTTCAATTATAGTCCAAATTTAACCCAAAATCAAAATTACAGAAATTGTTTACATTTATTAAAATTTGGGCAAATGATTCATAATCAATTCAAGAAATTTAAAAATTCAAACTTTTAAATAATAAAACTTCAAAGTTTTTTTATAAAAAAAAATGAATTAAAATATTTAATAAAATGTTGGGCTGTTACAGACATTCTCTGATTTCCTATTTTAGTAAGTAGCAAAACACTGTATCCTTATCAACAACTAAAGCAGAATATATATCTGCTGCTTTGGCTTGTTTTCAAGTTATATATATGCAACAAACTTTAAAAGATTTTGGACCAACTATAACTAAATCACCAATTTATTGCGATAATACTAGTGCAATAAACCTATATAAGAATCTAACTCATCATGCTAGAACAAAACATATTGATATTGGACATCATTTTCTTAGAGATAATATAAGTGAAAAAGTCATAACTCTTGAATATATTAATACTGAAAAACAAATTGCTAATATATTAACCAAACCATTAAATGAACAAAACTTTACTAAATTTAGAAGAGAATTAGGTATATGTTCATTAATTGGAATATAAATTATAATAGTTAATAATTAATATAAATAAAAATTTCTCAAAAATTGAACTGGGCATGTCGACATGACACATCCCCCTATGTCGACATGTAGGCCGAGATTTTCAAATTTAAATTTCCTTCTAAAATTAGTGATTAAGTTATATATTTATATATTTTGACTTTTACTCCTTTTCTCTGTTATATTCTCTATAATAAACTTCTAAAACAGTAAATTAATGGCTTATTCTTCTAATAATGAACTTTCTTTCACCCACTTCTCCTCATTCTAGTCCTTTTCAACGTTCCACACACGTACGAGTCATCAAATTACAAGAGAAGATGAAAGATTTGCTTGAAATGATGATGGAAATTCAAGTGAGTCAACTACGAATGGCTAGAAAACAAGATAGGCAAGGCATAATCCTTAGGAATTACAAAACTTACTTATGGATAACCATGCCAGTCCCCTTGTCATCGAAGAATCATCAAAAGTCATGGATTCGGAAGAAGAAGAGCCTCTAGAAGAACCGCAAAAAGGATCAAGAAGAACATCCTCTGCCGAATTCAGATGTTCATATGGATGAAGAGGATGGCGTGATTTGCGTTGGAGAGGTCTTTTTTGATGCAAATGGGAACTTGGTCGAAGAACATGGAAACTTTTGTCTCCACTATCCAAATTGTTCGGTCCATAAATCACCAATAGTTAAGGGTCCTCCTTAAGCGTTTTTTCGTTTTCTTGATTATATATCGGTTTGTTAATGTACCAACTCGTAAATTTTCGATAATTAAAAATTGTTAATTTAGTTAAGTTTTGCAATTTAGTGTTGAAATAAATAAAATTTGTGAGTTATGAATGAAACAATATCTAGAATGAACGGTAATAATGTCAATTTAAGTTAATTTTTAATAAATGGAATGAATTCTAATTAATTGAAACAATATATAAAATTTATACTTGGCTATAAATTGAATATGCGGAAACCAACTGGAAATATTTAATTAACCGATGACATAATACATATTAAATGGTAATTAATAAAGTTGGTGTTATGTAAGTATTTATAAACTTTGTTTGAAAGTAATTGACTTATAGTGTAATTAGAAGTTAACGGTAACTATTATCGTGTGTTACCTATTTATTTAGCCTTTTAGTTTAAATTGAAAATAATGTTAACTTTATTCATAGTATGACAATGGGTTGACTAAATAGAATGGAAACCAAGATTTATTATTTATTGGAACTTAAATTTAATAATTGGATTAATTGCAATTAAACAAAATTTAATATTTAAATATTAGGAAAATAGAAATTAATATGAAATTAGGAAATATAAATGTACCAAGATATAAACCAATGTTAGTTATATCTTTATTGTAATGAAAGACTATAATAACAAGGTTTAAAAATTTGATAAATGGATTTTGGAGTTTTAATTTATAATTTCCGAATTTAATGAAATTGAGAAATAACACTGAATTGACAAGTTAATCAACTTTAAATTGACATCGAAATTTGTTTAAGTTATTGTAAATGATTAAGAAAGATAGAAATGGTAAATAATTTAATTTGAATTGAAAGCGATGTAATTTATTTAATTAACTGAAAAACAGCCATTTTTGCCACTGACTCGGATTTCAATGAAACTAGTTTAATTGGATCCGTAACAGTGAATAAATGTAGGATTTCAAGTTTCGTAACGATCAGACTTGTCGTTTCATCGTATAGACTTGAAACGCATAGAAATCAATTTAATTGAAATCCATTGAAATCAATTTGAAATAAGCTGATTTTAATGTAAATCCTTCATACGATTGAATTAGGACTTGAAACCAGTTCCACTGATTTTAAATTATCGAAAACGTCTATTTTGATATATATGGGTTGACCCATTCTCATTTCAGAGTCGAAACGGGCTTCTCGGGTCATGTATCGCTCAACATTCCAAACCAATCCAGCCCATTCCTTTATTTTGTTCTGCCTATATATATTGTTATAAACCCCAGGTTGTTTCTTATTCCTCATTTTTGAATGTATAATTCCATTAGCTCCTCATTTCAAGGGAAGACAAACCCTAATTCCCAAATCTCAATTTCAATTTCAAACTCAAATCCAAAAATTTAAACTCCTCGAACAATGTCAAATTATATATCATTTTGAAGTTCTCGACGAGCGCAAGTCAATTATGTTGTTCGTTTTTCGATTTGGATTTCTGTTTGGCTAGAATTGCTCAAAACAGTCACAGCCGCTCATCATGCCTTGATCATGGTGGTCAGATCATCGAATTGACCTTATCGCTGTGTGGAGAGGCGAGTGCATAGTCTATCGGTATAGTTTGTTTGGCAAATCGACCGGTGGATTGAGTGCGAAAATTCATTAGGGTTTCATTGTTGTTGGCTCCGATCGTGGCCACCAAGGGTTCACAAGGGGGTGTCGTGGCCTTGGGGAGAGTCGGCGTCGAAGTTTGGGTAGTCGTGATGGCCGGCGATGTCGTGGAAAATCACTCGATAGTGACGGCTTGGTTTTCAACGTGTTGGGGCGCTGATGGCGTGTAGATGATGGCATGTTGTTTTGGTAATTTATTTTATTTTATTTTATTTATTTGAATTTAATTTTCAACTCGCTCTAACATCAATAACTTTTACATACGAGATCTGTTTCATACGCGGTTTTCTCCGCTAGGAGCGTTTCTGGACATTTTGACGCTGGTTTGGAAAATTTCAGAGACTTTCTGAATTTTGGGTTTAAATTGGATTTAAATTCAAATGTGAGTGTTCTAACCCACTCACGACTTCTAAAATTTCTTATCTTTGTTAAATTTAATTTATGATGTGATTAGAAATTTATTTACGGCTGTTAGTTATATTTTGAATCATCATCTCAGTTAATTCGAATTTGTTAAATTAAATCGTTATTTAATTTATTATTGGATATATATTGCCAGTTAAATACTTGTTATTGATTATCTGTTCTGTACTGATATTTATTGATTGATTTGGATGACGATTGTGATGGATGTTTGACTGTTGATATTGAATGAATGGATGTTGCATTTTATATTGTTATAAACTGCAAGTTTGTTATGGATTTTTATTTTATTCGGGATTGCTGTTCGAAATGATATATAACCATAAGATACTAAATTGCATATTGAAATGATAAATATCTGTATCACCTGACCCTAGGATAGAGAATTATATACAAACACCGGATTGGTTAAATTAAATGATTTTAAAATCCTTAATTTTTGAATGGAATTAAATGATACTTTGAAGTAAAATTAGTTTTATATAAATTGAAATATTTTTGGAAAATCAAGTGTATGTTGAAAAGGGGAATTTGGTTTGTTGATTTGGAAATTGAAATTGGTCTAAATGTGTTGAAAAGAAATGAATAGTTTAATTGGATATAAATTCCAAACTTATATTTTAGTGTAAACTATTTTAAAAGAATATATTATTTTAAAATTTCTAATTACTCGGATTTTCAAATTTATTAAACTAATTAACTAATATTAACTATATAAAATTATTTTGATCTGTTTTAAACCATTTTTATTTATTTAAATATAATTAATTCATTTTAAAGTTATTTGATATATTTAATTATATTTAATCTAATTTAATTATACTTAATCTAATTTAAATCCATTTAACTATCTTAAATTGGTTTAAAAGTATTTTTAACTTATAATTAAACTATTCACAACTATTTTAACTATTTATAACCATTTAAACTATTTTTTAAATTTTCAGACTAAGTAAAAGGGAAGTATTTATATTCCAATTTTATTGATTTAAAAGAAAGTAAGGGTAAATGATGTTATAACCTAAGTTATGATTTTAATGTTATAATTGATTAAATATGATGATTTTAAAGTAAGAATTTAACCTGTTTTGGTAATATGATTTTGGGAGAAATTACGATTTTGGAAGTGATATGATTTGAAGGTGAATGGGGATTTTAAAGTGAATATGATTTGAAAGTAAATATGATCTGAAAGTATTATGGTTTTGAGAATATGATATTTTGATATCAATTGTGAACTGACCTTTGAAATGTAAAAGCATTATCCGGTGTGTAATAAGCGATTGGTTGTTAAAGAGATCAGAATCGGATATTATCACACTCTATGCCAATGCCGAAAACCATACTAACAACTATGTACGTGGTGGAGAATTCAGAATTGAAGTAGGGTGGTTTGGTAATGATTTCTATATGAGGTATGATGTGACCCTGACTCCCGTGAGTTAGCTTAGATGTGACTAAAATCAGGAGCTATACCGGGCCAAGTGAGGTCAATCCTCCTATCGGCACATTTCTTCGATACTATTCTGATTTTTGTGATTGTTTGGTGGTCACCCCTCGATTTTTGATATGGGAGTGTGTCCAAGGTGGGCGGTAGTAGCTGCTATGCGTTATCACCAGTCCGGAAGTGCAATTGGTATATCTACCATGGCATCTCTCGTGTGCCGTGTTCACATGCCTAGCGCGCCTTCTACGAGTTTTTTTTGTATCATATCAATGGAGTGCCTCTGATAGCCCTCCAGTTTACGGAGGAATTACGGAACTGTATAAACTATAGGAATATACAAAAATGTATTGAGGGGGATATGGGTGACGCCTTAACGCTATTTTAATACTTTACTATAGACACTATTATAATAACGTATTGTACTACATAGTAGATAATTTAACGGATCCTTAGGAGATGTGAATCTCGAACATCTCTTAAGTTATTGCACTCACGTTAGACACTTGATAGGAGTTGTCAAACCCCGTAAACATCTCCGACGCCATTTACACTCATATTTATTTACCATTGTTTTAACTTACGTAAGATCTTTTAGTTCTGACTCGAGTGTTTTGTCTTTTTAATTCGCTCGAATCAGCCTATGCATTTCAGTATTTGAAGACCTTAAGTCTAAAGGACGAAGACGAAGATTTGTGCTACTATTATTTATTATATTATTCCACTATATTCATACTGTTCCGCTGCATTTTTTAATTTTCTCTAGTATGTGTAACTCTGATTTGTGTTGTATAAGTATAATCAAATGTTTTGTAAAACAGGTTCATGAACTATTTATTTGATTATTATATTTTGACATTCTGCTGCAAGATTCTATTTGTTTTTTCGTCTATTTCTCTTATTCACCCCAATAACAATCCGTCCTTTCGTCTTGTTTGATTCGGCATGTGTATCAGCCTATAATGTATAAAAGGGCGGGATGGTACAGTTGGTATCAGAGCTTCGATTTAGCGATAACCTTAGCTTTATGGGGTCTGACTGTTTATTAATAGGGTAGCAATACCCTATGATGAGTCGCTAAGTGTATATATATGAGAGAACGTATTTTTTAGTGTTATAAAAGGTTTTTATATTGTGTTAATTTGTTTCGTTTTGTATTTATAAATTCTAGTTGGTGCATAGGACAATATGACATCGATAGGGATTTCTAAACACTTAATAGGATAGACCGCCACAATATTGTTCTGAAATATAGGTAAATGAAATAATTTTGCCTATTGTAATTTTTTATAATAAAATATATTTTATGAATGATATATTTGGTTTTAATATATATTTGTTGTTAGGTAGTGAAATTATAAATATTAGTTTAAAATAAGATTTGAAAATAATATAAACAAGAATTGGAAATTTAGAGCTTAAGTTCCAAGATTTTGAAAATTTCTTTCGAATGATTTTGGAATATAATAATAGTATTATTTAGAAGTATTTTATGATATAAATATTTCAATATGATTTGAAAGAATTGTTTTAAAGAAATTTTGGAATGAAATAAGTTATGTACTCCCCTCTCTATCGCTGGGAAATAATTTCGGTGATGAGTGCATGCATCATCGACATTCATTTTCGAGTTTCAAAGTGGGAAGAATGTTGTCGTAGTTGTACTACATAATTATTTTGATAAAGCAATCTAAATTTTTGAATTCCAATTATGATTTGATATATATATATATAAAGATGTAATTATATATACTATTATTTTAAATGATTTGAAACGAAACCCGGCATTTAGTTCTTAAATTTCTATAAATTAGAGATTTCGTTTATTGCAATGGAATAAAATTTTAACTATTTAATAATTGAAACTTCAAAAATGAAATAAGAAATTAAATGCTAAGTATCAATGAAGTATACAAGGAATTTGGAATTTTGTAAACTGTAAAAAAGAAGGAAAAATGAAAAAAAGAAATGGTAACTGTTGAACATCTAATTACTAAAATGAAACAAGTTAAACTTGTGTAATTTTCAAGTTGCATTCTTTAACATAGATATATAACTTACCAAAATATTAAAAGTTGTAATGTTTAATAAGAAAATGTAATGAAATTAAGTAATGAATGAATGAATGAATATAATGCAATAAAAAGAAACTGCCAATATATGAATAAATGAAGTGAATTTTGTAAGTAATAAATGAAATAAAAATTGAATGAATTAATGGAAATTGAAAGAAATAAATGTAAATTAATAAAATGATCACTGAGAAATGGAATTAACATATGTAAGAAATGAATAAGATGATGAAAATGAAATTGGAATCATATAGATAATGGAAAATGAATTTGTAAGTAATGACTAGAAATAAATAGAAATAAGACTGAATGAATAAATGTGAAATCATTTACGAAGAAGCTTATATAGTACTCTAAGAATATGCTTACATATGTTTAAAATAAATCGTATATGAGTAACATATGTATGAAATGTAAATAACGTATGAAAATAAATGAATGTATAAATGGAATTAATTAATGAGCGAATGGGAAATGAACTTTTGTAAGAAATAAATGTAAAATTAAGAAATAAATGTAGATTTAAGAAATGAGTCATTTTTTAAATTATATGAAAAGAAATATGTTAAAATAAACCTAAATAATGTTGGAAGTTGTTGTTTGTTTTGGATTATGGATTGTCTGGGATATAATACTTTTAATCATTTGGATGTACGAATAATCTATTGAGTTTTATCTAAGACTATTGAATATATGATATACTTAGTCGATTTTGTCATTTTATGCGATTTAAAGTGTCTTAACCGGAACAAATCATTTGTTTTGTTTACTATGGATGGATAATTGATTATATTGACTTCATATGATGGTTCTATGTTGGTTGCAAGTGATTATTGTTTTATATTTATTTGTTTGTTAGTGGTTGAAACAACTTTAAATATTTCATTAACTCTCTTTGGATTATATAAGTGAAATACAGGTTATGGAAGCAATTGCTTTTGATTTCATAATTAAGCGTTGTTTGCCCGACAAAATAGGTATGTTCTCGTATTACGATTTTCGAGCGATATTATATATATTTCCCCGTTGTTGGGATATATTATTTTGAGATATTGTGATATATATTGTTATATTTGATATTATTATTTTTCCCGAGCCTCTCCGTACAAAAGACACTTTGTCGAAATTTTTCATGAATTTTGGACTTACAAAACTTATGAAATATTTTCCAAACTTTTATTAACTTGAAAATAAAAGATTTAAGTATTTATAAATTTATGTATATTATTTATTTTATTTTATTTTTGTAAGTTTATTTTTTATAAAGTTAATATTTTGAATAAGATAGATTGACTATTTAATTTCTTCTTTTCCCTTCGTTTTCCTTTTTGGGGAAGAAAAGTTTTGAATGGGTGAGAGTGTAACGACCCGCAAATTTTCGATAACTAAATTTTTTTAATTTAGTTATGTTTTGCAATTTAATGTTGAAATAAATAAAATTTGTGAGTTATGGATGAAACAATATCTAGAATGAACGGTGACAATGTCAACTTAAGTTAATTATTAATAAATGGAACGAATTCCAATTAATTGAAATAATATATTAGATTAATATTAGGCCATAAATTGAACACGAGAAAACCAACTGGAAATATTGAATTAACCAATGAAATAATACATATTAAATGGTAACTGAATAAAATCGATGTTATGTAAGTATTTATAGCCTTTGTTTAAAAGTAATAGACTTACAGTGTAATTAAGAGTTAACGGTAACAATTATTGTATGTTGCCTATTTATTTAGCCTGTTAGTTTAAATTGGAAATAATGTTAACTTTATTCATAGTATGACAATAGGGTAATAAAAAAGAATGGAATTCAAGATTTATTAATTTATTGAAATTTAAATTTAATAATTGGATTAATTGTCATCATATGAAATTTAATATTTAAATATTATGAAAATAAAAATTAAGATGAAATTATGAAATATTAATGTACTAATATATAAACCAATGTTAATTATGTCACGATCCAAATTCCAGCGTTTGAAAATCGACATCCGTACCCCACTTGTACTTGAATGCTGCAAATTCAATCGTTGAAATTCGAATTGTGCCGGAGCTTATAACACAATTAAGTAATAATAACAACACAGCGGAAGAAAAAGAAATGAATATCATATACAATTCCAATGAATACAATATCCAAGTATGGAACAACACTGATACAATATGATACAGAATATCAGAGACCATAAACAACAGCGGAAAAACAAAATGAACTAGCAACGAAACCAAAACTCCAAACAGCAACTGCATCTCAAATCCAATGCTCCAAAGCCAACTCCAAATCACAAGCTCGAACCACCATCTCGATTCACCCAGATAAGCAAGTCTGGCCCGAGAATCCAAAGACTCCAATATCCAAGATCTCTAAAGACTACCAAAGAGAAAAACTGAAAGCTACCGAACCGATATCTACTATCTGAAAAACCCAACTCTAGACTGCCCGTGTGGAAAATAGTGGGCACCTAGAGTTTAGGAAGGAACAGTAAACTCCGGGTCAGTCATGGGACTGGTGTGAGCAAACGAAAACATTTGGTCTTTTAAAAATAAACAAAGAAGTTAAATTTGAAATCTGAAATGCATTTTAGAAAATGGAACTACCATAAGGCCTCCCGCCACACACACAATGCAAACGCAGACTTGGAGGAGATTTCTCCTTTTGACAGTCAAAAAATGCTTGATACGCGAAAGCCATTTGATATTATTATTAGTGCATAGGTGGAAACATTTCAAAAGTATAATATTAACCTTAGCCAGTATACGTACCATTATAGTATGCCTACTATAGCTACCATGTTAGATGGCAGGTTCTACAACTCAAACCGTACAAGGCGCGTATTGGAGAATGGATTTACAACAATGGTCAGGCTAAGGAACTTCCTGGGCCACATGGGTACGCCTCTGGAGGGACGCCTCGAGAACCTAATCGGATCTCTGCCAACATAAGGCCGGGTTACCTCTATAACTAGGTAACTACTGACACGAGTATGCCATCCCCCGGTCGTAACCAACCTTTATCCCGGGATTCGCCAACAACCACAAAGTAAAAAATTTGAAGCTACCTCATAGGTTAAGTATCTGGGCTCCATACCATGATACCACCTCTATCCAGAAGGAAATGAACATACCCTCAGGAGGCGCTACCTCCAAATAACCTTGCTGCATTCTTCCTGTTTCGACCATTCCAGGTTGTGAAGTTTGATGAAGTCTCGTCCACAAAGCTACGCTTTTCACAAAAGCCATGCTTTGATCAACAAATGATCAGCAATACACAGCAACACTCAGCGTGCCACACTACCAAATTGGGAGTATATCGCTAACCTTCAACTACATAACCTCTGAGCTCGTACGTCTTAGAGAAGGGTGTTAAGCTAAGAGAATAAATTCTCCGCCACCAACAGATATGTATTTGAAAGAAACCGGCTTAATATCTTAAAGTGTAGCGTCAGACACACGACCATAGAAGTCTGTTCCGGGTTCGAACAGAACCGAAGGCACTTCCAAAGAAGCCCTTGCAATCCGGATAATTTCTAATTACGTCCGGATTCCCCATCACAATGGGTGATCAAATCTCTATACCGAGGACCAGTCGGTGCAGAGACATTCGACGGGTTATCCTTTCGTGTTTGAAAAATATCCGGTCTTCACCACCGGTCCTCAAATTCTATCCATATACGTCGTATCATTATTCAGAATGGGTTATATGACACACAGGTCCTCTCCCGGCTAAACCGAATAATGAGCGCAATATTTAAAATCATATGGATAATGGGATTTCAATTAAGCCATAACTTTAAAACCCAAAACTTTTCTTTCAAATGGTTAAACAAATCACCATTTATAAATCTTTTTAACCAAAAAGATTCATTTCAAAAATCTTCAAAGGTTTAAACGATTTCCACAATTAAATCTTTTAAAAAAAAGATTCACTTTTAAATTCCTTTTCGATTTTAAACAAGGTTTACCAATCTTTGACAAAGATTCACTTATAACTTTTCAAAACAATTCCATTGCAAATTGGATTGACTCATCCGTCTTTTAAATCAAAGACTCGTTTCATAGCTGTTAAAACAGTTCCCGTTTCAATCTTTTATATATAAAAGACACATCATTTAAAACCTTCTTCAATTTCAAATTAGGGTTCTACTATCTTTCACAAAGATAAAGCTTTCAAAATCATTCTATTTCAAACTTGAAATCAAAATTTGTATAACCTTTTTATGTCATAAATACCAAATATAGAATTCAATTTCTGATATTGAATTCAAATTGAAATCAAATGGTTTAAATTTTCAATATTTCTTTAGTTATTCAAAATAACTTTCATTTGTAAAACACCTTTTCAAAAGTTTATCACTTTAAAAACCCAATTCATCTCCAAAACCATTTGAATTAAAAATTCAAATTTGAAACTATTTTAAAAAAAATCCGTGACTTAACCGATTTCCATATGTAATCCATATTTGTGTGTGTATAGTGTAGTCCAGGGGTTTATACACAATTGTGCACAACATCAATTATCACATCACAGATTAATGTGTAGAAATATCGATAAGCGGTATAAGCTATAACGCTTATCTTCATTCACAAATTCATAGATAAAATAAATTTATAAATCATAAAGATTCATCATTACAATTCGATGTGGGTTTCGGATAACCAACTGGAATCCGACTCCCTGTCGCATCGAATTTCAAATGTCGTTTTACGGCCAAGGGTATTTACATCGAAAACATATCATAGATATCACAGATCAATACACAGCATATTTCACATCACAGAATATTACAGTCTAGAGATAACAATCAATGCAAGGCAATACAATCCTTCATAAGCAAGCATATCTCTAATTCAAATTTTAATTAATTTAAACAACTCAAATTAAATTAATTACTTAAGAATAAATCAACTTACCTTGCTTAATCAATCATTAATTAATTTATCACAATCATGTAATTAATTAATCATTTCTTAATTGACCTCATTATCAATTAATTAACCTTTAATTGATTAATTATCCTTTAATTATTAATTAATAACCCTAATTATTCATTATTAAAACTTGATTAAATAGAATTAAACCATCCTTTAATTAATTACTAATTAACCCTTAATTTACAATTAATTAATCTTAATTAATTGCTTAATTAATTCCAAATTAGAAATTAATTTATCTTAATTAATTATAATTAATTAACCTTAATCATTTAATTAATTAATCCTTAATCATTTACTATTTAATCAATTATCCTTAAATAAATAAGTAATTACCCTTAATTACTTACATATTTATTTTTACTAATTAATTAGGTTGAGTAATTATTACTTTAATTAATTTAACTATCAACTTTAACAATCAATTAATTACTTACGTAAATTAAATAAACCCTTAATTAATTACCTTAAATTAATTAAGATTAACTATGTGATTATCCTTAATCACTTACATTAATTAATCATTTCTTTAATTAATGATCTTAATTAATTAACCCTTACTTGTGTTTAATTGAATCTTAATTCCAATTAATTATCCTTAATTGGTTAATCTTAATTTAAATCACCATAATGGATTAACCTCATTAATTATACTTCAAAGTAATTAACCCCTAATATTTGATTAATCAATCATTAATTTTTTTTTTATTATCTACCCTTAATCTCTTTTACTAAGCAAATATTAATTATTATTTAATCCTTCATTTATCTGCTGATTAATTAGCTTGAAGTATTATTCAATTACCTAAATTACTTTAATTACTTTCATTAAGTAATTCACCTCAAATAATAATTACCCTTTAACAAATATATTAATTTAACTTTGAAAGCTACTCAACCATTTTTAAAACATTCTTTATGACAATTATTCTTAATTATTTATAATTTAATCTTTATTACAAATCATTAATTACTTGACTATCATTAACGATATAAATTAACTTACTTAAAAAAATTAAAACATTTGATTTTTTTTATTTATTTCTAAATTACCTATTCAGTTTCATTTAAAATAACTTATTAAAAATATAAGTTTAAACTTAATTTTTTTTAAATCCTTTATTTTCAAAAACCTTAAATTTATATTTTTTTATCTTAATAATAAAATCATCATTTATAAAGAAACAATTTTATAAATTCGTTTTTGCTAATTTGCTTAAGTTTTAAAACTCAGAAAACACAAGACCCAGGCAACCCGAGTGTTCCCCCGAGCTAATCCCTTCCATACACGAACCCTACTTCGGGTATTTCCCCAAATTTTTCCGAGTGACCCAAAACTTTTCAAACTTAAAATTCGTTAAGTGTTAACCCCTACGCATTCGAAATTTACCCGAGACAAAACTCAGGCCAACACGCGATTCTCCCGAAGCCTTCTTCGAGCTCAAAGCCTTCCTCTTCCAAACATATACCACTGATACCAATCAGAGGTTTGTGCACATGCACAATCGAAAACGTCACTACTGGTCGAAGCTACCACCACCATCGGGTCGATGGAAACTCACCTGAAACTCACAACCACTCATGTACCCCAAACGTCGATGAACTCGTGATCGAACATCACATTCCAGACTGCAACAAAACCAAGCCACCAGAAAACACCCCGTCCTCCTATCTCTGGCCATCGGAAACCATGGAAACTTTGTCAGAGACTCGTCTTGACCTCACGCTGCTATCCCCGCCGTCTTATGCAACTCGGTTCATCAGAGATGCTATAGCGACGAGATGACTGACCCTAATTAAACTCAGGAATAAAACCCTAAATCATTTTCGTTCATCATTCACAATGAAATAGAAAATCAGCGAGCATTTTTCCTTGACTCATCAACCTCTAAGCTTCCTCTATTATGAATTTCAAAGCTCAATTTTATGTTGTTCATCGGATTTTGACAAAAACTCCAAAACTGTTCAACCTCAAATTTCTTAATAAACATGACATTAAAAATTTTGATTCTTCCATTAAAATTCATGGTGTTCCAAGACAAACTTAGTAATGTAGGTAAATCAAGGAATCATGAAATTTAATTTTGACATGTTTTCTATTATTATTTTTCCTGTATATTTTACTTTCCAGAATATTTACTCAATAAGTTCATTTAACCCTATTTTTAAAAATGATGATGTATAGCTACAGACACCTTCTAACGACCCGGAATTTTAGGGAAATATCGATTTAATAATCTGTATAATAATTTAATTGATTTGATAAATTTTCTTTATAATTTTAATTTAAATTGGTGAAATTAATATTTTTAAGGATAGCAAATATTTAATCTAGTAAGTGTAATCAATTATTTTTTAAACAATTTAAAAAAATTTGTTAGAATTGTTTTCAAAAGCTAATAAAATTTTATTCTATTTATAATATATATGTTTGATATATATTGTGAATGGGAATATCTTTTGTTTTAAATCAAAATTTAATTTTCAAATTGTAATATATGTAAGCATATGTTATAATTTGATATTTGTTTTGAAAATTTAATTTAATCTATTAATAATTTATGTATGAATGAATATTGCAATTTTAAAGTTTTGTTTTAAATTCAATAAGATTTTCAAAAGATAATTTAGCTTAATTCAATTGTTTCAAATATAAGATTGTTATTTATTTTTAAATAAAATAGTTTCAAAGGAATTTAAACACGCTTTGTTTGTTTTCTTTTAAAATGTTTACATTAAAAATGAATGTTTAAGATTTAAAATAACATGTATAAGATTATATTTATATTATAATTAGTTTAGTATATTTTCTTTTAAAAGTAAACTTATTTATATACATATAAGTATTTATCAATTAAGAAAGTAAATATGTAAATTTTTATTTATATTTAAAATCAAATAATTTTTTTTATTAAAATACTTAAAGACATGTGTAACCCTATTAATTATCTCAATAACACTTGTTAACCTTTAAAATTATGTTTGTGACATTTGTGCAAATTAATGACAAGTGGCATTATTTTCATTTTAATTTAATAAATGTTTTTAGGAAAAGAAATGAGTTTTTCACAAATTCTTCTTTGTTTCTTTAGCTCAAATCAGAATTTTTTTCCAAAACCTGAAAATGGAAACTAAATCCAAAACAAAAACCAAATGCTACCTGAAATTCATTATCACAAAAACAAATCAAACCTCAATCAAGCAGTTCTTCAGCAAAAGACAATCTACAACTGAATCAAATTACAACCTGCAAATCAAAGATTACTGAAAGCATGCAAAGGAATTCACTTCATCAGCAAATGCATTTTATGAATTAAAGATCTAGCCTGGAAAATAAGAATTAAAATCTGCTCTGCTTCTCTAATGAACAGGTGAGTAAACCTTCATTTTAAAAACAATTTTAATGAATCTATAGTAGGATGTTGATGGATGTGATAAACTTTGCTATGACTTTGGATGCATGTTTACCTAAATACTGTTGTGTATGCTTGATTTTGGGTATGAATATATGGGTGGAAATGAGTCTGTATGTATGTTCTGTTCACTGTTGCTTCACAGGCTTTGTTGTTTTCAGAAATTCAATACTCTAAATCAATCGACATTAATCTTAGAAATATAAATGGAAGTTGTATGTAAATGTATAAGGATGATTTTAAAATGGAATTAGGATTTTTATATGAGTAAATCTTTTTTATTTAAATGAAAATATACAGTAAGAATTAATTGCATGTCAAAATAAATATTCATAATTTTGTAGATTGATTTCAGGAATGGGTTAATAATTGAAAATAATGAATTTTAACATGAATATCAAAATTTTTAGTTGAGAAATCATCATGAATTTTGGGTTCAAATGCTTTTGGGGTTTTTAGTGATTGCCGAAGATTAAATTGATGTTTGAAGCTAGATTTTCGGTCGAAGCTGGTACTCGTGATGCTGATGATGGGAAAATGCATAAAAAAATTTCTAATGAGTATATCGATCGAATTGGAGCAAAGTAAGGTTTACAGTTAGTTTTTGTTGCCTTGGGTACTGAGGCATTTGCGACTCGGATAGAGGATCGAGTTCTATCGCATTGGGGAAGATTGAAGCTTGAGGGCATGGCGATCTGTGGTGATGAGGGCAAGGGCCGAACGGCGTCGTAGTGACAGTGACGTGGGAGTTTGTGACGTGTTGTTCTTCAGATTTTCGGGCGTGATGATCGTATTTCGTTTCGCTTATGTGTTGAAGGATCTGGTGACGTTTTCGAGATCACATGAAATTATGTGATGGTTGTAGATGGTCGTGGTAGCTGTCGCTGGCCGAGATTTCTGGTGCACGTGCACCATGACGCTCTGTGCAATGGAATAAGGAGCTGGAAGGTGAAATTGGGGAAGAAGGGATCGTTCCCGAAGAGAAGCTCGCAATTTTATCGTGATGACTCGGAGTTGTGATTTGGGCTTTTGTCTCGGGTGAGTTTTCGTGTTGCATACGGGTTGTACTCGGAGGAGTTTGGGTTGTTCTCGGGGTAGGTAGAAGGAATTGCTAAGTTTCGACTTGAGTGATTTTGTTTGCTGTATTAGTTAGTACTGTGTTAATATGGTTATAAAATAAACTCGAGTTGAATAATTTAAGAATCAAGCACCAAGTATAAACAAGTTTATGAAGGGAACTAAACTTAAATTTGTTGTTTCTTAAAGAAAGTAAATTAAACATTCAAAAGTGGAATTTGAATTTGTTTTCAAATAAAAAAAATGTTTTAGGTTGTATGTTTAAAAATTTATTATTTTAATTAAATTTTAAAATTCAAGTTTGAAGAGTGTTTTGAATTTAATTATTAGATCAAAGACGTAAGTTAAAGTTAAAATAACGTTTTAATAACAATTTTCAATTTATATTGAAAATAAATTAGTTTAAAACTTGATAAGTTAAAGTGTTTAAATTTGAAAATGATTGTCTCCAAGTAAGACTATTATTATGATTTTGTAAACCAAGTTTAATAAATTGTCTTTGATTTAATAAGATTTAAATAATTCAATAATTTATTTATGGAAATAAATAAGGTTAAATTATTTGAATAATCAACTTAAGAATACTTATTTGTTAATAAGTTAAGCTGATTAAGATTTATGGTTTTCTTAATTTATTAAAGACTTTCTTCAAATAAAAGAAGTTAATTAATTAATTGTTTAATAAATTTTAAATAATTAGTTAATTATTTATTTATTTTAAATAATCACTTAATTATGGATTAATTAAGTAGTTATTGGTTAATTTTTGAATATAATTAGAATAGTAATTACTTATGAAAGTAATTAAAGTGGAAGTGATTAAAGGGTAATCACTTAATGTTATCAATTAAGAATTGATTAATATAATTGTTTTCTTAAAGTTAATTAATTATGAAATAATTAATTAATTAAGAATTATTTAATAATGTAATTAATTATTTGTTAAGCAATTAATTAAGGAAGTAATTAAGACTTATTAACGGAAGTAACTAGAGATAATTACTTATGTAAGAAATTAAGAGTTAATTACTTAATTTATCTTAGATAATTAATATGATTAATTAATAAATGAGATTAAATTCAAGATTAATTACTAAGTGTAATTAATTAAAATTGTAATTAATTAATAAAGTAATTAATTAAGGATCAATTGTTAATTTAAATTGATTATTTATTACTTAATGAAGTAATTAAAGATTAATTAATTTGATTAATTAATCAAGGATCAATATAATTAATTTGGAAATAATTAATTAAGAAGTTAATTAATTAAGATAAGTAATTACAAATTGTTAATTACTGTTTATGATAAATGAGATGATTAATTACAAGTTAATTATTTAATCAATTAAAGGATTATTAATCAATAAAGATTATTAATTAATATAATTAATAAAGTAATTAATTTAAGTAATTAATTTAAATATGATTAATTAATTGTAATTAATTAAGGATTAATGTAATTAATTATAGTTAATTAATTAATGAAGGATCATTAATTATTGTAATTAATGATAGTAATTAAAGGATAATTACTGAATATGGTGAGGAATAATTACTTGAATGTAATTAAAGAATAATTAATCTAGGGAGATTAATTAGGTAGATCATTAGAAGATGATTAATGAATTTGATTTATAATAAATCAGTGAAGCAGGAGTTAGGATAATCCAAATGATTAAAGGATAGTAATTAATTTAATTAGAGATTAATTAGATTGATTAAGAGTTAATCAATTCTGTTATGGGTGATTGATTAGTATTGAATGGTTAATATTGAATGATTGATATTTGATATTGCATGATATTGGATGATTGATATTGGGTGATTGGTTGACACTGGATGATTTGGATGATTTGAATGACTATGATATTTGAGATATGCTGCTTTGTGAGATGAATGTTGATATGAATTATCTATTGTAATAATGTTATTCATCTATATGTTTATATCATCCTGAATAAGTTAAACTGTTTAAATCCCTTAAGTACAACTTGGACATTAAAATGGCGTTTCGTTTCGGTGAGACCGGGATCGGGTTTCCATATTTGGAATCCGAAAACCACATCGATTCCAATTAAACGTTAGGTCGTGAATTCAAGTGGAGCAAGTGAAGACTCGAGGTGTAAGGGCTATACGTCAGTATAACTCTGTGGGTGATTCTGTGATGAGTTTGACGGAATAGTACTTATAGGTTCGAGATGGTGAATTAGAGTGCAAGGGCTATGGTCGTTGACTCTGAGGGTGATTCCAATATGAGTGCAACGAGATAGTGCCTTCGGTTTCATTCGAACCCGGAACGAACTTGTATGGATTGAATGCTTTCAGCACATCGTCAGGCGGACGATGAGCATTCTAAGAGATGTGTTCTATAAAGGTAATCGCAGCATCAAGCCTCATCAACCGGGAATGGCTAAAACAGGGGAGGTGCAGCAAGGCTTCATGGGTAGCTCCCACTGGAGAGAAAGATTTACCCCTGCCTAGAAGTCCCTTTTTATTCGGCTGTGTGGGGCGGTTGAATTCCGGACAACCGCCGGGGTTGTCTTGTTTGGCACTGTTCAGTAAGGAATGGTCCCGGCCTTGTGTTGCAGGGGAGTGGGAGTACTCCTCGGTACGGTGATCTAGGCCACGTACTGTGAAAGGCGGTACCCTAGTAGCCCTGCCATTGATGGAAACCCATTTTCCCTACGAGACCCTACAGTTTTGATTGTATTACCCACTTTTGTGGCTAGTAACTGGAATTTAATCATGTAACAATTTCGGCTATTTCTTATTTACTTGAAAACCCTAGACACTATTATAATATCACTGGATTTCCTATCAAATATTTTGGTTAGCGTAAGGTAAAAACTTTTCCATGTTTATGTGTGGGAAGTCTTACGTGATACCTTTTCTTTTCAAAGGTTTTCTAAAGTTAAGCAATTTTAAACCGTTTACTCACACCAGACCCCTGTCTGACTGGAGTGTTTATTTTCTGTTTTATTAAACTCTTGGGTACTCATATTATGTATGAGTAGTCAAGTTATTCAGGTTTGCTTGACGAATTTTGGAGGAGATATGGAGCAGGAGGTTTCGACGAGTAGATATATGTTGATTCCGCTGTGTGTTTGATATCTGTGTCTTCTGTTGTACTTGAGTTGTATGAATCAGACAGATGTTTATAACTGTCTAATGTGTGTTGTAAGATGTGTACTCTGATGTATTATGATACTATGTATTAATTTATTTGATATATTATATTTTATTCGTTCCGCTGTGAGTTCTCTGATGTTGTTGTCTTTCTTTTTTCTCTTTCTTTTCTTCTTCTATCCCTTTCTTTCTTCACTAGTGATGCGATTTCCTGGAGATAGGAAGTCGGGTCGCTACATTTGGTATCAGAGCATTAGGCTGAGCGAATACCTAAGCTCTGAAGTGTGTCTTTCTTTAGGGAGCGTTAGGTTGAGTGAATACCTAGGCTCTATAGTGGTGTCCCTTTTGAGAGAGCGTACTTGTAATTTTTATATATAACTATATATATATTTAAATATCTACCTGATCTGTTGGGTTATCTGTTTGGATTTTTCCAACATTAGTTTAGAGGTAGATGGAGTAGTGGTGTGTGTGGGTGTTGCACGACTACCACTAATGGAAAAGGTCCATATGTTGAGGTTGGAAGTATTTGTCGAGACTGTAGACCTAATACCGTGTCGAGAGAGATTTGTTTTTTGGACTAAGGATTTCCCTGATATTCGAAGGAAATCTTTTTAAAGATTCGGAATTCATTTTTGAAGTGTAAGTTTGGATTTCGCTTGGGTGAGCGAATTTTTCTTGAGTTTGGATTTGTTGGTAGTGCAGAAGTAAGTGATGATATCTTGGTAATTGCGTGATGAGATGCAGTATCCTCGGATATTTTTAGAAGGTGTTTTCTCTTGAAGCAGTTTTGGAAATGATTGAGGAGCAGTCTTTACCTGCCTCAGGGAAGACTCGTCTGTGTAGAAGTTATTTGGATCTTTAGCATGGAGGTTAGCAGTTTTGGGATATGAGACTAAGGTCTATAAGTTATTTGCTTTGGCATGGTCTCATTTGTTATTCCTTAAGGAAAGCGAGTTGTGTATGCTTGGATTGGAGTCCGAGTTTCTTTTGGGTTGTCTGCCAACTCGGAGGTCCATTGTATGGTTTGTTGATGGTTTTGGGGTTCGAGGATCCTTTGGATTGGAAGTCTTGGATAGCTGTGGTAGCAGTTCAGCTCGAAGTGATCGGTGTGCTGACGAGTGGATCTTTTAGCCTTTGCAGTATCATCGAAGTTGAGTTTGGAAGCAGCAGTGTTGGTTGTTTCTCCGATGGTTCGGGAATCTTTGTGGTTCTTCTTGTAGCAGTCCGAGCAGATGGTGAATGTTTTCTTGAAGAGTTAATCTTGTTTGGAAAGCTTAAAGCTGTTCTAAGTGGTAAAGTGAGAACGGTTTCTTTGGAATCCGGATTAGTTTGGATCGCAAAAGTTACTTGCGATTGGTTTGGAATTTTCTTGAGCATTCTTTTGTTTAAGACTGAGGATTCTCATGAGGATGAAGGAGCTGCTGATGTAATCAGAAGTTGTCTGCATTGGTAGTTGAGTTCCATATTTGTATTTGGTTAGATCTAGTTTATGAGTTTGGATTCTGTAGTAAAGTTGTGTGACCGAGTCGGATGCGTCACCAAGATTATATGGATTTGATGAACAAAGTTTCTGGTATATATTGGATAAGTTTGTACTCATGTTCATCAACAGTATTATCCTCTATTTTCGAATCAGAGTTGTGCAGCGGAAGCGAGGTAGCCGCTGTACAAGAAAGGAAGCAAGTTCTGGTTGCTATTGCTTGAATAGTAGAATTTGTGTTCTGGATTTCGACGGATTTTGGAAGACTTTTCTGTTGAATAGGATCCAAAAGCTAGTTTGCTTTGGTCTAGTTGTTTCTGGAAATATCAGCATAGGATGAGTTGATCAGGAAGAGGTTGGTAGCCCATGATTGTCTGAAGAGTTATACAGATATAAGATAAGGAATTGGAATTCGAAGTTGGAGACTTCATTGTTGTTAAGATTTCTCTGGTTAAGAGAACTAATATTGGATAAGATTGGATGGGTAGTTCCGAGGAATTTGAGATTTCTTATTGGTGTTATGATAAGATAAGATCTGTTGTCTATAAGATTGAATTTCCAGTTTGGGTAGCTAGAATTCATTGAATTTCACGCATCTCTGAGGGAGTACGTGTATGATTCATCGATTGGTTGTTGAATCTGTAGTTCAGTTGGAGTTGGATGTTGAGCTAGATTTGAGAGTAATCTGATATTCTGTTCAGATTGGTGGATCTAGAGAAGAATGGAGCTCTGGATTTTGGTGGTGTAGTTAGATTGTTTAGCTTTGTAGAGCGAGTCTCCCAGTGATTTATATTTAAGAAATTCGAAATAGTATTAGAGTTTTATTCTGACATATGTCAGGATAATTAGTTAGGTTTGTTTGTGTGATTGATTGCTTTGTTTGTTAGTAACTGATTGTTAGGAATGCTTTGCTGATTGAATTAAAAAATTTGTTGGATTATTAAATTAACTTTGCTTTTAAATTTCGGGGACGAAATTCTTTTGAGGGGGGAAGATTGTAACGACCCAGAATTTTAGGGAAATATCGATTTAATAATCTATATAATAATTTAATTGATTTGATAAATTCTCTTTATAATTTTAATTTAAATTGGTGAAATTAATCTTTTTAAGGATAGCAAATATTTAATCTAGTAAGTGTAATCAATTATTTTTCAAAACAATTTAAAAAAATTTGTTAGAATTGTTTTCAAAAGCTAATAAAATTTTATTCTATTTATAATATATATGTTTGATATATATTGTGAATGGGAATATCTTTTGTTTTAAATCAAAAGTTGAATTTTCAAATTGTAATATATGTAAGCATATGTTATAATTTGATATTTGTTTTGAAAATTTAATTTAATCTATTAATAATTTATGTATGAATGAATATTGCAATTTTAAAGTTTTGTTTTAAATTCAATAAGATTTTCAAAAGATAATTTAGTTTAATAAAATTGTTTCAAATATAAAATTGTTATTTATTTTTAAATAAAATAGTTTCAAAGGAATTTAAACAAGCTTTGTTTGTTTTCTTTTAAAATGTTTACATTAAAAATGAATGTTTAAGATTTAAAATAACATGTATAAGATTATATTTATATTATAATTAGTTTAGTATATTTTCTTTTAAAAGTAAACTTATTTATATACATATAAGTATTTATCAATTAAGAAAGTAAATATGTAAATTTTTATTTACATTTAAAATCAAATAAATTTTTTTATTAAAATACTTAAAGACATGTGTAACCCTCTTAATTATCTCAATAACACTTGTTAACCTTTAAAATTATGTTTGTGACATTTGTGCAAATTAATGACAAGTGGCATTATTTTCATTTTAATTTTAATAAATGTTTTTAGGAAAAGAAATGAGTTTTTCACAAATTCTTCTTTGTTTCTTTAGCTCAAATCAGAATTTTTTTCCAAAACCTGAAAATGGAAACTAAATCCAAAACAAAAACCAAATGCTACCGGAAATTCATTATCACAAAAACAAATCAAATCTGAATCAAGCAGTTCTTCAGCAAAAGACAATCTGCAACTAAATCAAATTACAACCTGCAAATCAAAGATTATTGAAAGCATGCAAAGGAATTCACTTCATCAGCAAATGCATTTTATGAATTAAAGATCTAGCCTGGAAAATAAGAATTAAAATCTGCTCTGCTTCTCTAATGAACAGGTGAGTAAACCGTCATTTTAAAAACAGTTTTAATGAATCTATAGTAGGATGTTGATGGATGTGATAAATTTTGCTATGACTTTGGATGCATGTTTACCTAAATACTGTTGTGTATGCTTGATTTTGGGTATGAATATACGGGTGGAAATGAGTCTGTATGTATGTTCTGTTCACTGTTCCTTCACAGGCTCTGTTGTTTTCAGAAATTCAATACTCTAAATCAATCGACATTAATCTTAAAAATATATATGGAAGTTGTATGTAAATGTATAAGGATGATTTTAAAATGGAATTAGGATTTTTATATGAGTAAATCTTTTTTTTAAAATTAAAATATACAGTAAAAATTAATTGCATGTCAAAATAAATATTCATAATTTTGTAGATTGATTTCAGGAATGGGTTAATAATTGAAAATAATGAATTTTAACATGCATATCAAAAATTTTTGTTGAGGAATCATCATGAATTTTGGGTTCGAATGCTTTTGGGGTTTTTAGTGATTGCCGAAGATTAAATTGATGTTTGAAGCTAGATTTTCGGTCGAAGCCAGTACTCGTGATGCTGATGATGGGAAAAATGCATAAAAAATTTTCTAATGAGTATATCGATCGAATTGGAGCAAAGTAGGGTTTGAAGTTAGTTTTTGTTGCCTTGGGTACTGAGGCATTTGCGACTCGGATAGAGGATCGAGTTCTATCGCGTTGGGAAGATTGAAGCTTGAGGGCATGGCGATCTGTGGTGATGAAGGCAAGGGCCGAACGGCGTCATAGTGACAGTGATGTGGGAGTTTGTGACGTGTTGTTCTTTAGATTTTCGAGCGTGATGATCGTATTTCGTTTCTCTTATGTGTTGAAGGATCTGGTGACGTTTTCGAGATCACATGAAATTGTGTGATGGTTGTAGATGGTCGTGGTAGTTGTTGCTGGCCGAGATTTCTGGTGCACGTGCACCGTGACGCTCTGTGCAATGGGATAAGGAGCTGGAAGGTGAAATTGGGGAAGAAGGGATCGTTCCCGAAGAGAAGCTCGCAATTTTATCGTGATGACTCGGAGTTGTGATCTGGGCTTTTGTCTCGGGTGAGTTTTCGTGTTGCATACGGGTTGTACTCGGAGGAGTTTGGGTTGTTCTCGGGGTAGGCAGAAGGAATTGCTGAGTTTCGACTTGAGTGATTTTGTTTGCTGTATTAGTTAGTACTGTGTTAATATGGTTGTAAAATAAACTCGAGTTGAATAATTTAAGAATCAAGCACCAAGTATAAACAAGTTTATGAAGGGAACTAAACTTAAATTTGTTGTTTCTTAAAGAAAGCAAATTAAACATTCAAAAGTGGAATTTGAATTTATTTTCAAATAAAAGAAATGTTTTAGGTCGTATGTTTAAAAATTTATTATTTTAATTAAATTTTTGAATTCAAATTTGAAGAGTGTTTTGAATTTAATTATTAGATCAAAGACGTAAGTTAAAGTTAAAGTAATGTTTTAATGACAATTTTCAATTTATATTGAAAATAAATTAGTTTAAAACTTGATAATTTAAAGTGTTTAAATTTGAAAATGATTATCTCCAAGTAAGACTATTATTATGATTTTGTAAACCAAGTTTAATAAATTGTCTTTGATTTAATAAGATTTAAATAATTCAATAATTTATTTATGGAAATAAGTATGGTTAAATTATTTGAATAATCAACTTAAGAATACTTATTTGTTAATAAGTTAAGTTGATTAAGATTTATGGTTTTCTTAATTTATTAAAGACTTTCTTCAAATAATAGAAGTTAATTAATTAATTGTTTAATAAATTTTAAATAATTAGTTAATTATTTATTTATTTTAAATAATCACTTAATTATGGATTAATTATGTAGTTAATGGTTAATTTTTGAATATAATTAGAATAGTAATTACTTATGAAAGTAATTAAAGTGGAAGTGATTAAAGGGTAATCACTTAATGTTATCAATTAAGAATTGATTAATATAATTGTTTTTTTGAAGTTAATTAATTATGAAATAATTAATTAATTAAGAATTATTTAATAATGAAATTAATTATTTGTTAAGTAATTAATTAAGAAAGTAATTAAGATTTATTAAAGGAAGTAACTAGAGATAAATACTTATGTAAGAAATTAAGAGTTAATTACTTAATTTATCTTAGATAATTAATATGATTAATTAATAAATGAGATTAAATTCAAGATTAATTACTTAATTTATCTTAGATAATTAATATGATTAATTAATAAATGAGATTAAATTCAAGATTAATTACTAAGTGTAATTAATTAAAATTGTAATTAATTAATAAAGTAATTAATTAAGGATCAATTGTTAATTTAAATTCATTATTTATTACTTAATGAAGTAATTAAAGATTAATTAATTTGATTAATTAATCAAGGATTAATATAATTAATTTGGAAATAATTAATTAAGAAGTTAATTAATTAAGATAAGTAATTACAAATTGTTAATTACTGTTTATGATGAATGAGATGATTAATTACAAGTTAATTATTTAATCAATTAAAGGATTATTAATCAATAAAGATTATTAATTAATATAATTAATGAAGTAATTAATTTAAGTAATTAATTTAAATATGATTAATTAATTGTAATTAATTAAGGATTAATGTGATTAATTATAGTTAATTAATTAATAAAGGATCATTAATTATTGTAATTAATGATAGTAATTAAAGGATAATTACTGAATATGGTGAGGAATAATTACTTGAATGTAATTAAAGAATAATTAATCTAGGGAGATTAATTAGGAAGATCATTAGAAGATGATTAATGAATTTGATTTATAATAAATCAATGAAGCAGGAGTTAGGATAATCCAAATGATTAAAGGATAGTAATTAATTTAATCAGAGATTAATTAGATTGATTAAGAGTTAATCAATTCTGTTATGGGTGATTGATTAGTATTGAATGGTTAATATTGAATGATTGATATTTGATATTGAATGATATTGGATGATTGATATTGGGTGATTGGTTGACACTGGATGATTTGGATGATTTGGAGGACTATGATATTTGAGATATGCTGTTTGTGAGATGAATGTTGATATGAATTATCTATTGTAATAATGTTATTCATCTATCTGTTTATATCATCCTGAATAAGTTAAACTGTTTAAATCCCTTAAGTACAACTTGGACATTAAAATGGCGTTTGGTTTCGATGAGACCGGGATCGGGTTTCCATAGTTGGAATCCGAAAATCACATCGATTCCAATTAAACGTTAGGTCGTGAATCCAAGTGGAGCAAGTGAAGACTCGAGGTGTAAGGGCTATACGTCAGTATAACTCTGTGGGTGATTCCGTGATGAGTTTGACGGAATAGTACTTATAGGTTCGAGATGGTGAATTAGAGTGCATGGGCTATGGTCGTTGACTCTGGCGGTGATTCCAATATGAGTGCAACGAGATAGTGCCTTCGGTTTCGTTCGAACCCGGAACGAACTTGTATGGATTGAATGCTTTCAGCACATCGTCAGGCGGACGATAAGCATTCTAAGAGATGTGTTCTATAAAGGTAATCGCAGCATCAAGCCTCATCAACCGGGAATGGCTAAAATAGGGGAGGTGCAGCAAGGCTTCGTGGGTAGCTCCCACTGGAGAGCAAGATTTACCCCTGTCTAGAAGTCCCTTTTTATTCGGTTGTGTGGGGCGGTTGAATTCCGGACAACCGTCGGGGTTGTCTTGTTTAGGACTGTTCAGTAAGGAATGGCCCCGGCCTTGTGTTGCAGGGGAGTGGGAGTACTCCTCGGTACGGTGATCTAGGCCACGTACTGTGACGGGCGGTACCCCAGTAGCCCTGCCATTGATGGAAACCCATTTTCCCTACGAGACCCTATGGTTTTGATTGTATTACCCACTTTTGTGGCTAGTAGCTGGAATTTAATCATGTAACAAGTTCGGCTATTTCTTATTTACTTGAAAACCCTAGACACTATTATAATATCACTGGATTTCCTATCAAATGTTTTGGTTAGCGTAAGGTAAAAACTTTTCCATGTTTATGTGTGGGAAGTCTTACGTGATACCTTTTCTTTTCAAAGGTTTTCTAAAGTTAAGCAATTTTAAACCGTTTACTCACACCAGACCCCTGTCTGACCCGAGTGTTTATTTTCTGTTTTATTAAACTCTTGGGTACTCATATTATGTATGAGTAGTCAAGTGATTCAGGTTTGCTTGACGAATTTTGAAGGAGATATGGAGCAGGAGGCTTCGACGTGTAGATATATATTGATTCCGTTGTGTGTTTGATATCTGTTTCTTCTGTTGTACTTGAGTTGTATGAATTAGACAGATGTTTATAACTGTCTAATGTGTGTTGTAAGATGTGTACTCTGATGTATTATGATACTATGTATTAATTTATTTGATATATTATATTTTATTCGTTCCGCTGTGAGTTCTCTGATGTTGTTGTCTTTCTTCTTTCTCTTTCTTTTCTTCTTCTATCCCTTTCTTTCTTCACTAGTGATGCGATTTCCTAGAGATAGGAAGTCGGATCGCTACACACCTTTTAATTCAGATATCAAAATTCAAAAATTATTTAGGTAGGTTGATTGGAAATCTTGAATGAAACCTGTTGCCTGTAACAGAGATATATCACAGACATACATACCATATTCACAAATGTATATATATGACATGCAGGTATTCCTAAACAAGCACACAAGCATATTCACATTATAACTTTACTTACTAATCCAAACACAAAGATAAATAATAGGTTTGAGGGTCGGCTCACATTTCTGGAAGGAGGCAGAGCACCAAGTTCTGGAAATATGGAAATGCAGAGTTTCTGTTTTAAATTTGTTGAGGCTTCAAACAAATTTCAGGCTTATGATTTGTTTTAGTTGCTGAGATGATCTCTGCTTGAATGTTTCCAGATTTGATACTTCATGCTGAAATTTTTATTTCTTTTGAAAACAAGATGTTGTAGGCTCTTGAATTCTTTCAAAAATTGAACAGAGTGGACATTTTTGTTCTGAGGAGAAATACAAGTTTGTATTTTGATGATTCTTTGCTTATAGATTTGAAAACAAATGCTTGAGGAGGAATATGTTTACAGGATTGCATGTGTTTTAGTCTTGAAGCTTTGTTTTCCAGATCTTTGAAAAGCTTCTGGATAATGAATCATGTTTTGATTCAGGTTTTAGATGGAAAAATGGTTTTGATCTTCTTTTCTTTTGATTTTGAGATAAGAAACTCAATGCATGTTAACAAAATTAAGTTTAAAAGAAAACATTCAAATGCCACTTGTTTAAGATCCTTACACTTGTTAATTGTTTGAGTAATTATTTTACAAATGTCATTTTTATACTAAATTTTTGTTTAAACCTTGTTTCTAATATATTTACAAGTTATGCTTTAAACTTTGTCTTATTTTAATTTACAAATCATTTTTTTTCTTGAAGTAATTAATGAATAATTAACATATTACTAAACTGTAAATTTATTTAAACACTTTTTTTAATTTCAAAATCATGTTTTCTTATTTTATTTTCAAAAGATAGTTTCAATTGCTTATACATATATATTTTAAACTTTGTATTATTTTTCAACTATTGTACATTAAATAAGTATTTATTCATATATATAAATAAATATGTATATATATATATAGGGTTAGCTTTTAGAAATTTACCATATTAAATTCAAATATACTTTCAAAATACATATCACATATGTATGAATATATATTGGAAAACAAATCTTTATAAGTTGAAAATATAATGTAAATTAAATGGAAAACAAATATTGTTATTGAAAATAAAATGTTTATTAATTGAAAATAAATTTAAACTAAATTTGTAAATATAAACAAATAATAGAACATATATTTTATTGATCTTAAAAATTTTATAATTCTATTTATAATCTAAAATATTTATTTATCCCGAAAACTTCTAAAATTCACGAATAGATTCACAATTAAATTTCCAAAAATTAAATTAATAATCAAATTATCCTGGATAAAATTCAGGGATGTTACAGACTTCCCCCCTTAAGAAAATTTCGTCCTCGAAATTTGAAAGTAGGGAGACAATCAAGAATGGATTCACAAAGATAGAGAGATAGTTTCCATATCAAACTGGGTATCTATTCTTCATTTGGCTTACCAAATCAGAATATCAATAATTGATACAAGAACGAATCAGGATACTCGGGTCACCAGATTTACGAGTACACAGGGATATTGATTAGTTCAAAAGATAACTAACCACTCGTAGAATCTCCCGGAACCCAACAGAATAAACAGATATATGGATGCAATCCAAAACCTTTATTTTTAAACAACCAAAATATACCTATCAACCATAACAACCAAAGCAAACAATTCATACAAACAATTCTGACCCATCTGGAGTTTGTGTCCCATGTACAATCAAAGCTTCTTCCTGAATCTACCAGGAACTATCAAAGAATTGAAAAGACGAATCAAAGGAGATTGATAGAGAAAGTTGTTTCCGCAATTGCAAGGTATTGACCATTTGAAGTCGTACTCCCCTGTCCTCTATCTCGCCCTCTTCTTGCACTCATACTCACTATCAGCGAATAGTAAGAGAATTTACCGAGGCATTCGAACGGATATCCTAGGGATATACTCATTCTAGGGTATACTTCACCATATCTCTAATGAGCTACTTAATGTGTTATACTCCTGAGCTAAAGTTTCAACCTTCAGCTCTGATACCAATTTGTCACGATCCAAATTCCAGTGTTTGAAAATCGACATCCGTACCCCACTTGTACTTGGATGCTGCAGATTCAATCGTTGAAATTCGAATTGTGTCGGAGCTTATAACACAATTAAGTAATAATAACAACACAGTGGAAGAAAAAGAAATGAATATCATATACAATTCCAATGAATACAATATCCAAGTATGGAACAACAATGATACAATATGATACAGAATATCAGAGACCATAAACAACAGCGGAAAAACAAAATGAACTAGCAGCGGAACCAAAACTCCAAACAGCAACTGCATCTCAAATCCAATGCTCAAAGCCAACTCCAAAATCACAAGCTCGAACCACCATCTCGATTCACCCAGATAAGCAAGTCTGGCCCGAGAATCCAAAGACTCCAATATCCAAGATCTCCAAAGAATACCAAAGAGAAAAACTGAAAGCTACCGAACCGATATCTACTATCTGAAAAACCCAACTCTAGACTGCCCGTGTGGAAAATAGTGGGCACCCAGAGTTCAGGAAGGAACAATAAACTCCGGGTCAGTCATGGGACTGGTGTGAGCAAACGAAAACATTTGGTCTTTTAAAAAAAACAAAGAAGTTAAATTTGAAATCCGAAATGCTTTTTAGAAAATGGAACTACCATAAGGCCACCTGCCACACACATAATGCAAACGCAGACTTGGAGGAGATTTCTCCTTATGGCAGTCAAAAAATGCTTGATACGCGAAAACCATTTGATATTATTATTAGTGCATAGGTGGAAACATTTCAAAAGTATAATATTAATCTTAGCCAGCATACGTACCATTATAGTATGCCTACTGTAGCTACCATGTTAGATGGCAGGTTCTACAACTAAAACCGTACAATGCGCGTATTGAAGAATGGATTTCCAACAATGGTCAGGCTAAGGAACTTCCTGGGCCACATGGGTACGCCTCTGGAGGGACGCCCCGAGAACCTAACCGGATCTCTGCCAACACAAGGCCGGGTTACCTCTATAACTAGGTAACTATTGACACGAGTATGTCATCCCCCGGTCGTAACCAACCTTTATCCCGGGATTCGCCAACAACCACAAAGTAAAAAATTTGCAGCTACCTCATAGGTTAAGTATCTGGGCTCCATACCACGATACCACCTCTATCTAGAAGGAAATGAACATACCCTCAGGAGGCGCTACCTCCAAATAACCTTGCTGCATTCTTCCTGTTTCGACCATTCCGGGTTGTGAAGTTTGATGAAGTCTCGTCCACAAAGCTACGTTTTTCACAAAAGCCATGCTTTGATCAGCAAATGATCATCAATACACAGCAATACTCAACGTGCCACACTACCAAATTGGGAGTATATCGCTGATAACCTTCAACTACATAACCTCTGAGCTCGTACGTCTCATAGAAGGGTGTTAAGCTAAGAGAATAAATTCTCTACCACCAATAGGTATGTATTTGAAAGAAACTGGATTTATATCTCAAAGTGTAGCGTCAGACACACGACCATACAAGTCTATTTCGGGTTCGAACAGAACCGAAGGCACTTCCAAAGAAGCCCTTGCAATCTGGATAATTTTTAATTACGTCCAGATTCCCCATCACAATGGATGATCAAATCTCTATACCAGGGACTAGTCGGTGCAGAGACATTCGACGGGTTATCCTTTCATTTTCAAAAAATATCCAGTCTTCACCACCGGTCTTCAAATTCTATCCATATACGTCGTATCATTATTCAGAATGGGTTTTATGACACACAGGTCCTCTCCCGGCTAAACCGAATAATAAGCGCAATATTTAAAATCATATGGATAATGGGATTTCAATTAAGTCATAACTTTAAAACCCAAAACTTTTCTTTCAAATGGTTAAACAAATCACCATTTATAAATCTTTTTAACCAAACAGATTCATTTCAAAAATCTTCAAAGGTTTAAACAATTTCCACATTTAAATCTTTAAAAAAAAAGATTCACTTGTAAATTCCTTTTCGATTTTAAACAAGGTTTACCAATCTTTGAAAAAGATTCACTTATAACTTTTCAAAACAATTCCATTGCAAATTGGATTGACTCATCTGTCTTTTAAATCAAAGACTGGTTTCATAGCTTTTAAAACAGTTCTCGTTTCAATCTTTTGTATATAAAAGACACGTCATTTAAAACCTTCTTCAATTTCAAATTAGGGTTCTACTATCTTTCACAAAATGTAGCTTTCAAAATCATTCTATTTCAAATTTGAAATCATAATTTGTATAACCTTTTTATGTCATAAATACCAAATATAGAATTCAATTTCTGATATTGAATTCAAATTTAAATCAAATGATTTAAATTTTCAATCTTTCTTTAGTTATTCAAAATAACTTTCATTTGTAAAACACCTTTTCAAAAGTTTATCCTTTAAAAACCCAATTCATCTCCAAAATCATTTGAATTAAAAATTCAAATTTGAAACTATTTTAAAAAAAATCCGTGACTTAACCGATTTCCATATGTAATCCATATTTGTGTGTGTATAGTGTAGTCCAGGGGTTTATACACAATTGTGCACAACATCAATTATCACATCACAGATTAACGTGTAGAAATATCAATAAGCGGTATAAGCTATAACGCTTATCTTCATTCACAAATTCATAGATAAAATAAATTTATAAATCATAAAGATTCATCATTACAATTCGATGTGGGTTTCGGATAACCAGCTGGAATCCGACTCCCTGTCGCATCGAATTTCAAATGTCGTTTTACGGCCAAGGGTATTTACATCGAAAACATATCATAGATATCACAGATCAATACACAGCATATTTCACATCACAGAATATTACAGTCTAGAGATAACAATCAATGCAAGGCAATACAATCCTTCATAAGCAAGCATATCTCTAATTCAAGTTTTAGTTAATTTAACTAATTCAAATTAAATTAATTACTTAAGAATAAATCAACTTACCTTGCTTAATCAATCATTAATTAATTTATCACAATCATGTAATTAATTAATCATTTCTTAATTGACCTCATTATCAATTAATTAACCTTTAATTAATTAATTATCCTTTAATTATTAATTAATAACCCTAATTATTCATTATTAAAACTTGATTAAATAGAATTTAATCATCCTTTAATTAATTACTAATTAACCCTTAATTTACAACTAATTAATCTTAATTAATTGCTTAATTAATTCCAAATTAGAAATTAATTTATCTTAATTAATTATAATTAATTAACCTTAATCATTTAATTAATTAATACTTAATCATTTACTATTTAATCAATTATCCTTAAATATATAAGTAATTACCCTTAATTACTTACATATTTATTTTTACTAATTAATTAGGTTAAGTAATTATTACTTTAATTAATTTAACTATCAACTTTAACAATCAATTAATTACTTACATAAATTAAATAAACCCTTAATTAATTACCTTAAATTAATTAAGATTAACTATGTGATTATCCTTAATCACTTACATTAATTAATCATTTCTTTAATTAATGATCTTAATTAATTAACCCTTAATTGTGTTTAATTGAATCTTAATTCCAATTAATTATCCTTAATTGGTTAATCTTAATTTAAATCACCATAATGGATTAACCTCATTAATTATACTTCAAAGTAATTAACCCCTAATATTTGATTAATCAATCTTAAGTTTTTTTTATCATCTACCCTTAATCTCTTTTACTAAGCAATTATTAATTTTTATTTAATCCTTCATTTATCTGCTGATTAATTAGCTTGAAGTATTATTCAATTACCTAAATTACTTTAATTACTTTCATTAAGTAATTCACCTCAAATAATAATTGCCCTTTAACGAATATATTAATTTAACTTTGAAAGCTACTCAACCATTTTTAAAACATTCTTTATGACAATTATTCTTAATTATTTATAATTTAATCTTTATTACAAATCATTAATTACTTCACTATCATTAACGATATAAATTAACTTACTTAAAAAAATTAAAACGTTTGATTTTTTTATTTATTTCTAAATTACCTATTCAGTTTCATTTAAAATAACTTATTAAAAATATAAGTTTAAACTTAATTTTTTTAAATCCTTTATTTTAAAAAACCTTAAATTTATATTTTTTATCTTAATAATAAAATCATCATTTATAAAGAAACAATTTTATAAATTCGTTTTTGCTAATTTGCTTAAGTTTTAAGACTCAGAAAACACAAGACCCAGGCGACCCGAGTGTTCCCCCGAGCTAATCCCCTCCATACACGAACCCTACTTCGGGTATTTCCCCAAAATTTTCCGAGTGACCCAAAACTTTTCAAACTTAAAATTCGTTAAGTGTTAACCCCTACGCATTCGAAATTTACCTGAGACAAAACTCAGGCCAACACGTGATTCTCCCGAAGCCTTCTTCGAGCTCAAAGCCTTCCTCTTCCAAACATATACCACTGATACCAATCAGAGGTTCGTGCACATGCATAATCGAAAACGTCACTACTGGTCGAAGCTACCACCACCATCGGGTCGATGGCAACTCACCTGAACCTCACAACCACTCATGTACCCCAAACGTCGATGAACTCGTGATCGAACATCACATTCCAGACTGCAACATAACCAAGCCACCAGAAAACACCCCGTCCTCCTATCTCTGGCCATCGGAAACCATGGAAACTTCGTCAGAGACTCGTCTTGACCTCACGCTGCTATCCCCGCCGTCTTATGCAACTCGGTTCATCAGAGATGCCATAGCGACGAGATGACTGACCCTAATTAAACTCAAGAATAAAACCCTAAATCGTTTTCGTTCATCATTCACAATGAAATAGAAAATCAGCGAGCATTTTTCCTTGACTCATCAACCTCTAAGCTTCCTCTATTATGAATTTCGAAGCTCAATTTTATGTTGATCATCGGATTTTAACAAAAACTCCAAAACTGTTCAACCTCAAATTTCTTAATAAACATGACATTAAAAATTTTGATTCTTCCATTAAAATTCATGGTGTTCCAAGACAAACTTAGTATTGTAGGTAAATCAAGGAATCATGAAATTTAAATTTTGACATGTTTACTATTATTATTTTTCCTGTATATTTTACTTTCCAGAATATTTACTCAATAAGTTCATTTAACCCTATTTTTTAAAATGCTGATGTATACCTACAGACACCTTTTAATTCAGATATCAAAATTCAAAAATTATTTAGGTAGGTTGATTGGAAATCTTGAATGAAACCTGTTGCCTGTAACAGAGATATATCACAGACATACATACCATATTCACAAATGTATATATGTGACATGCAGGCATTCCTAAACAAGCACACAAGCATAGTCACATTATAACTTTACTTACTAATCCAAACACCAAGATAAGCAATAGTTTTGAGGGTCTGCTCACATTTCCGGAAGGAGGCAGAGCACCACGTTTTGGAAATCTGGAAATGCAGAGTTTCTGTTTTAAATTTGTTGAGGCATCAAACAAATTTCAGGCTTATGATTTGTTTTAGTTGCTGAGATGATCTCTGCTTGAATGTTTCCAGATTTGATACTACATGTTGAATTTTTTTTTCTTTTGAAAACAAGATGTTGCAGGCTCTTGAATTCTTTTAAAAATTGAACAGAGTGGACATTTTTGTTCTGAGGAGAAATACAAGTTTGTTTTTGATGATTCTTTGCTTATAGATTTGAAAACAAATGCTTGAGGAGGAATATGTTTACAGGATTGCATGTGTTTTGGTTTTGAAGCTTTGTTTTCCAGATCTTTGAAAAGCTTCTGGATAATGAATCAGGTTTTGATTCAGGTTTTAGATGGAAAAATGGTTTTGATCTTCTTTTCTTTTGATTTTGAGATGGAAGAAACTTAATGCATGTTAACAAAATTAGGTTTAAAAGAAAACATTCAAATGCCACTTGTTTAAGATCCTTACACTTGTTAATTGTTTGAGTAATTATTTTACAAATGTCATTTTTATACTAAATTTATGTTTAAACCTTGTTTCTAATATATTTACAAGTTATGCTTTAAACCTTGTCTTATTTTAATTTACAAATCATTTTTTTTCTTGATGAAGTAATTAATGAATAATTAACATATTACTAAACTGTAAATTTATTTAAACCCTTTTTTTTTATTTCAAAATCATGTTTTCTTATTTTATTTTCAAAAGATTGTTTCAATTGCTTATACATATATATTTTAAACTTTGTATTATATTTCAACTATTGTACATTAAATAAGTATTTATTCATATACATAAATAAATATGTGTGTATATATATTGGGTTAGCTTTTGGAAATTTACCATATTTAATTCAAATATACTTTCAAAATATATATCACATATGTATGAATATATATTGGAAAACAAATCTTTATAAGTTGAAAATATAATGTAAATTAAATGGAAAACAAATATTGTTATTGAAAATAAAATGTTTATTAATTGAAAATAAATTTTAAACTAAATTTGTAAATATAAACAAATTACAGAACATATTTTTTATTGATCTTAAAATTTTTATAATTCTGTTTATAATCTAAAATATTTATTTATCCCGGAAATTTCTAATTAATTCACAAATAGATTCACAATTAAATTTCTAAAATTAAATTAATAATCAAATTATCCTGGATAAAATTCAGGGATGTTACAAATTATATCCTTATTGTAATAAAAGACTTGAATAACAAGGTTTAAAGTATGATAAATGGATTTTGGAGTTTTAATTTACTATTTTCAAATTAAATGAAATGGAGAAATGACGCTGAAATTGATGAGTTAATCAACTTTAAATTGACATCTAAATTTGTATAAGTTATCGTAAATGATTAAGAAAGCCAAAACGGTAGAAATGTTAAATAATTTAATTTGAATTGAAAGTGATGTAACTTATTTAATTAACTTAAAAATAGCCATTTTGGTCACTGACTCATATTTTGACAAAACCAGTTTCATCGGATCCGTAACAGTGAATTATTGCAGGATTTCAAGTTTCGTAACGATTAGACCTGTCGTTTGATGCAGACTTGAAACACCTAGGAATCATTTTAACTGAAATACATCGAAATCAATTAGAAATAAGCTGATTTTAATGTAACTTCTTCATACGATTGAATTAGGACTTGAAACCAGTTCCATTGATTTTAAAATTATCGAAAACATCTATTTTGATATATGGGTTGACCCATTTTCATTCCGGAGTCGAAATGGGCTTTTCAGGTCGTGTATCGCTCAATATTCCAAACCAATCGAGCCCATTCCTTTTTATTTTGTTCTGCATATATATATATATGCATACATACATACATACATATACATATATATATATATATATATATATCGTTATAAGCCCTAGGTCATTTCTTATTCCTCATTTTCGTAAGTACAATTCCATTAGCTCCTCGTCATTTCAATGGCAGACAAACCCTAATTCCTAAATCTCAATTTCAATTTCAAACTCAAATCCAAAAATTTAAACTCCTCAAACAATATCGAATTATATATCTTTATGAAGCTCTCGACGAGCACATGTCAATTCTGCTGTTCGTTTTTCAATTTGGATTTCTGTTTGGCCATAATTGCTCAAAATAGTCAAGGCCGCTCATCATGCCTTAATCAAGGTGTTCGGATCATCGAGTCGACCTAACCGCTTTGTGGAGAGGCGAGTGATTAGTCCATCAGTATAGTTTGTTTAATGAATCGACAGGTGGATTGAGTGTGAAAATTCATTGGGGTTTCACTGTACAAGAGGTGGATGCTGGTGTTCGGCTCCGATCGTGGCCACTGGAGGCTCGCAAGGGGGGTGTCGCGGCCTTGGGGAGAGTCGGCGTCGAAGTTTGGGTAGCCGCAATGGCCGGCAACGTCGTGGAAAATCGATCGACAGTGACAGCTTGGTTTTCAGCGTGTTAGGGCTCTGATGGCGTGAAGAAGATGGCGTGTTGTTTTGGTAATTTATTTTATTTTATTTATTTGAATTTAATTTTCAACTCACTCAAACACCAATAACTTTTACAGATGAGGTTTGTTTCACGCGCGGTTTTCTCCGCTATGATCATACTGAAATTTCTGACATTTTGACGCTAGTTGGACAAATTTAGAGACTATTTGAATTTTGGGTTTAAATTGGCTTTAAATTCAAAGGTGAGTGGTTTAACCCACTCACAACTTCTAAAATTTCTTATGTTTGTTAAATTTAATTTATAATGTGATTAGAAATTTACCTATGGTTGTTTGTTATATTTTGAATCATCATCTTAGTTAATTCGAATTGAATAATTTAAATCGTTATTTAATTTATTATTGAATATATAGTGCCAGTTAAATACTTGTTATTGATTATCTGTTCTATACTGATATTTATTGATTGATTTGGATGATGATTGTGATGGATGTTTGACTGTTGATATTGAATGAATGGATGTTGTGTTTTATATTATCATAAACTACAAGTTTGTTATGGATTTTTATTTCATTCGGGATTGCGGTTTGAAATGATATATAACCCTAAGATATTAAATTGCGGACTGAAATGATAAATATCCGTATCACTTGACCCTAGGATAGAGAATTATGTACGGACACCGAATTGATTAAATTAAATGATTTTAAACTCCTTAATTTTTGAATGGAATTAAATGATACTTTGAAGTAAAATTTGATTTATGTAGATTGAAGTATTTTTGGAAAATCAAGCTTATGTTGAAAAGGGAAATTTGGTTTATTGATTTGGAAATTGAAATTGATCTAAATGTGTTGAAATGAAATGAATAGTTTGATTGGATATAAATTCCAAACTTATATTTTAATGTAAAATATTTTAAAAGAATATAACATTTTAAAATTTCTAATTATTTAGATTTTTCAAATTTATTAAACTAATTAACTAATGTTAACTATATAATATTATTTTGATCTGCTTTAAACCATTTTTAATTATTTAAATATAATTAATCTATTTTAAAGCTATTTAATATATTTTAATTATACTTAATCTAATTTGAATACATTTAACTATCTTAAATCGGTTTAAAAGTATTTTTAATCTATAATTAAACTATTCATTACTATTTTAACTATTTATAACCATTTAAACTATTTTCTAAATTTCAGACTAAGTAGAAGGGAAGTGTTTATATTCCAAATTTATTGGTTTAAAAGGAAATAAGGGTAAATGATTTTACAAACTATGTGATGATTTTAATGTTATAATTGATTAAATATGATGATCTTGAAGTAATAATTTAACCTGTTTTGAAAATATGATTTTGGGAAAAATTATAATTTTAAAAATGATATGACTTGAAAGTGAATGGGGATTTTAAAGTGAATATGATTTTAAAGTAAATATGATTTAAAAGTATTATGGTTTTGAGAATATGATATTTTGATATCAATTGTGAACTGACCTTTGAAATGTAAAAGAACCAGCCGATGTGTAATATACGATTGGTTGTTAAAGAAACCGGGATCGGATATTATCATACTCTCTACCAATAACGAAAACCACTTTAACAACTATGTACGTGGTGGAGATTCCAGAAATGAAGTAGGATGGTTTAGTGAACAATTTCTGTATAAGGTATGACGTGACCTAGATTCCCGTGAGTCAGCTTAGATGTGACTAAAATCGGGAGCTATACCGGGCCAAGTGAGGTCATTCCACCTATCGGGCACATATCTTCGATATATTCTAATTTTTGTGATTGTTTGGTGGTCACCCCTCGATTTTTTATATGGGAGTGTGTCCAAGGTGGGCGACAGTAGCTGCTATGCGTTACCACCAGTCCGGGAGTGCAATTGGTATATCTACCATAGCATCTCCTCATGTGCCGTGTTCACATGCCCAAGCGCGTCTTCTACGAGTTTGTTTTGTACCATACCTATAGAGTGCCCTCTAATAGCCCTCCAGTTTATGGAGGAACTACGGTACTACATAGACTATGGGAATATATAAAAATGTGTTAAGGGGGATATGGGTAACGCCTTATGCTATTTTAATACTTTACTTTACTGTAGACAGTATTCTAATAGCATATCATACTACATAGTAGATAGTTTAACGGATACTTAGGAGATGTGAATCCAGAACATCTCTTAAGTTATTGCACTCACATTAGACACTAGAAGATGTCAAACCCCATAAACATCTCCGACGTCGTTTACACTCATATTTATTTACCGTCGATTTAACTTACATAAGGTCTTTTAGTTTTGACTCGAATGTTCTGTCTTTTTAATTCGCTCGGGTCAGCCTGAGCATTTTAGGATTTGAAAACCTTATTTCTGGAGGATAAAGACGAAGATTTGTGCTACTATTATTTATTATATTATTCCACTGCATTCATACTGTTCTGTTGCATTTTCTAATATTCTTTGGTGTGTGTAACTCTGATCTATGTTGTATAAGTATAATTAAATGTTTTGTAAAACAACTTCATGAACTGTTTATTTGATTATTATATTTTGTCATTGCATTTTCTAATATACTTTATTATATTATCCTCTGTTTTTCTTATTCACCACAATAACAATCTACCCTTCTATATCGTTTGAGTCGGCATGTTTGTCTGCCTGAAACGTACGGAAAGGCGAGATGTTACAGTTAGTTTGTATATAAGTGTTATCTTAATGTTCTTCTAAAAACAATCTTTGGTGTATAAAATCTTGAATTCCATTTAACTTAGGATGTTATATTTCACTCATCCATAGTTATTATTCTTTTTTCGTATGTTTGTTTATCTCATTTTCTATTTAGTTCAAGGTTTATAGGTTATTATTTTGTTGATGACAAAGTGAAAGAAGTTATATAAAATAGTAGGCTTGGAGTAAGGGGGAGTTGTTGGTGTAAGGGGGAGTTATGGTATGATCGAAGTGGTAAGTATATTTTATAAGGTTGCCATCATCAAAAAGGAAGAGATTGTTAGGAATTGGAGATAGCGGTTTTGATGACAAGAACCTTTGTGACTTATTTTATTATAACTTATATACTAACACTATTGTCTAGATATATATGAATGTTATTATGAAGGATATATATAAGGCAGGTACTGATTATTGGAGAATGTACAGTATAAAGATCAAGAATGAAGAAATCAAGTTAGAAGACACATGAGTATCAAGATCAATATTTAAAGATAAGCGTCTAGTTTTGTTAAAACTTTATAATAGCATGGAAATCTTCATTCCAAATTTCATTTGGGATGGAACTCATTTCTACATTCTTAATGGCTTACAAACCCATGACAAGTAGCTTACAAACCTATGACAAGTGGCTAACATACCCATGAACATCCTGGTTTTGTACAAGTTCCCGAGTCCTGATGTGATGAAATATTCTACAGGAAGAAGCTTGCAAAACTACTTCAAAATGTTTTTTCAAAATGATTTTCATAGGTACTTTTCAAAATATTTTAGCCTTAAAAATTATCTTTTCAAATGATTTTCAAAACGATGTTTTAGCCTTAAAATATTCTTTGTTTTTTTTAAAATAAAGTCTTATTTTAAACTTCGTTTGTTTTCTAAAAACTATCTTCTGATTTTTAAATATTCTTTATAATATATGTATATGTATATGTATGTATAATTGAGATTTAAAATCAAATTTATGTATACATTCTAAAAAAATATTTTCTACTCTTCTTTATTTTAAAACATAGGAAAAATAGTTTATTTTACTCCAGAATCATTTCATCTTGTTTTCCATTCAATACCATTTTCAAAAAAAAAATGTTACATAGTTTTTAACTAAGGGATGTTGACATCATGGGATACCCCATGTCGACATGGTAGCCGTTAAATTCAAAAGTTTGAATTTTCAAAAGAAGTATCTATTCGTTTAAATCTCTTCATGAATGGTTATGACCGTTACTGGTCTATAAATAGCCTTCACAAATGAATTTTTTAAGCAACTATTTTCTTATTTTCTTCACTCCTTCTTCTCTACAAATCCATATTCTAAAATTTTCATACTTTTAAGATCGTGCCGAAATTCAACCGAATTTCAAGTGAATCAAATTAGAATCTCATTCTTTTTTGATTCTCTGTCATCTTTCGAAGATCAAATTGCTATTCAGAGTTATAGTGTTAATTTGTAATCAAGAGTTTATCGAGTCTCTCTATAAGGTGTGGTTGTGCCTGAAAATCGGTTAGATGATCTTGCGTCCCGTAAATCAAGAGAGTTTGCACCGGACTCAAAGACAGGAGGTTACCTCAAGGCCTTTAGAAATTGAGGATTGTAATCTCAACATTGGTATAATAAAAATCTATACGGGGTGTTTTCCTTGGTGCAGGACTGGATGTAAAGTAACTCCGAACTAATATAAAATCCGGTGTGTTCTTTCCTTTACTGCTTTTTACTTACTTTCTGCATCTGTGTTTGACTCTATGATTGTTCCCTGATTAAGTTCTATATTTGTTTATATCATAGTTTTTAAATTAGTCCATATAAGTCTTAGAATCCATTAAACATTATTCCCCCCCCCTCTAGTGTTAAATTAGCCTTAAGATCCTTAATCTGCACCCCCTTCAGTTATATGATAAAGATTAACAATTTTTTTCGATATGGACTAAATTAATTATTATTGTGGTTAAAAGTCAATAATTATTGTTTATTTATGATGGTTTCGGGATTTATGAATAGAGTTTTCTAAACGGGCTTGGATTTTTATAAGAGAGGCTTATAAAATAGTATGAAGATTAAAGGTAGATTATTTACAAGGTAAAAGGTTTATAAATAGATGGATACTTAAAAACGAATTTTAGACATGGGTTTAAAGATTTATATAAAGGAGTTTTTATAGATAAGCATGGTTTATAAAGGGAATTTAAATGACTTGGAAAGTAAACTATAAATGACTCTTAAACTATTTTAGAAATTTGTAATGGAGTTTATAAATGTTTCCTGAATTTTATAAAAAGGGATCTTCCTTAATGTTTGTAAATATACTTATATCGTTAAGATAGGTATATAGATATTTTTTAAGCATTGAAAAAGAAGGATTTGTGAATATATCTTTGTAAAAGTATTTTGATATACATATTTACAAGTTGGTTTTAATTAATGAAAAGATTAATTAAGGGAGGCTTGGCGTTGCTTGGTGCTTAACCAAATGTTGGTTTTTCTATGGGATAACTTTCCTGATTTAATATTTGTTATTCAATAGTTAAATAACCGACTATCGAATTTGGACTCAAATATAACTTTGGAAATATCTAGGAGAAACACGTGAGTTATATGGCGCAATCATTTCCGATGATGTTGTACTATGCATATAAATCTCGTTTCATTCTTCTAGGACATTGATAAGGAAATCCATCCACTAACGGTTAGGAGGTAATATCCAATCTTATCTTTGGCTGTTCATTTCCTAAAGAATTGGGGTTGAATTTATCGTAAACCGTCGAATGTTGTGTCGAAGTGACCGAGATCGGATATGTTATCCGAAAACCACTTCGATCCAACTTAAGCGTTCGAAGTGGAAACATCTTGAAGTTGATGGAATTGGAGACGAAGCTCACAATTATTTCGTTTAGTCCTAGAATGGACTTGTATGGATGAATGCTGATATGGCATTGTTGCTTGGAGGGCAATGTTAGCATTCCAAGTGGGAAGTGCTATATAAATGGATTATTAACGACCTATTATCAGTAAGTGTGGATTTCTCAAGAATATCCATGACATATTTTAATTGAGAAAGAAGATAACCTTTTGGCGCCACATCAGTTTCTAAAAAGTATTTTAGGGGACTCAAATCTTTCATTTCAAATTTTTTTTATCCAACTCCTTTTACAATGAAAAAAGGCCCGCATATCACTCCTATGATAATCATATCATCAACATATAATGATAATGTGATATGTCCTTCATTAATGCTTTTGGCCAAAAAGGCATTATCATGATAACAAGAGATGAAACCAAGAGATTTAATCACAAAAGAAATTTTCTCAAACCAAGCATGTGGTACTTGCTTAAGTCAATACAATGCTTTTCGAAGCTTGCAAACATATACAAATTCATGTGGAACACTTGGAGGAGGTTCCATATAAACTTCTTCTAAAAGATCGCTAATCAAGAATGTGTTTTAACACCAAGTTGTGAAATGGACCGTTTTCAAATGGAAGCTACAACGATGAGAGTACGAATGGCAGTCATCTTTGCAATCGGAGCAAACATCTCCTCATAATCCATGCCATTCTACTGAAAGTAACCTTTCGCAACCAATCCAGCTTTATATCTTTTTATTGATCCATCAGATTTGGTTTTGATTTATATGCCCAATGATAACCAACAATGCTCTTGCCATAAAGTAGAGGGACCATATCCCAAGTACCTGTCCTTTGTAAGGCATATATTGGTACATAGAACTGTTTAAACCAGATATTCGAAAAAATATCTTGCAGTAAATAGTGTCTAAATTTTCCAAAGTTAAAATAAGGTTTGTAGAGATTTGAAAATAAAAGTAAATCTAGAAATTATACCTAGACAAGCTAAAATTTCCTAGCGAAGTTGGGATTAGGATTTCCAAATGAGCTTTCCAACTAATGTGGCGATATCAATTTGGTGTGGTAATGTGAAGATTCGAGATAGGTGTGGTGATATCAAGATTAGGAAACGAGCATGAGGATATGATGATTTGTTTTGGTGTGGTGACGTCGAGATAGCTGTCCCTAGCGAGATTAGACGACGATGTTGTGATAGGCCAAGGCAGCGGGTGGGGATGTTGACTAAATGAATATTGAGGAGGGATCATGTGAAGGCAGATGAGGTTTTTTGGAAAAACTGAAAATCGAAAAGGGCTAAGGTTTTAGGTTTGAGAATTAGAAATGGGGCAGTGTATTGATCTAGGCAGTATTAACCCATTGGGTAGATCCAATGGTTAGGATGAGTTTAAGGAAATTATATATTAATTTAAGCTTTGAAGTGAATCAAACATTATATATTAATATTTGTGTGTGTATGTGTATGCATGTACGTATGTATGTATATGCGCGTCGGACAATCAGACAGATATTTTTTGGATACGGATATACTATAGCTATATGTGTATCCGGAAAACTTTTCAAATATCAAATATTTGTATCTACTTTAGGATATAGTATATATTTCATATTTCAAATATAGTTGTGGATGAACATATTAATATGTCTAATATTTTCTTGCCCGGTCATATGCATGTAATAAGAAGAATATATCATAAATTTAAGTTAATATTTGATATTTCATAATATGGTTATAAAAAAAGTACTGGAACTTGTAAACTGAAATCAAAATGAAATTTATAATTTTTTTGAAATGGAATTGAAAATGGAATTTTAAACCTTAGTGCGCGAGCGCACAACTTAATATTACATTGATAAAATTATTGTAGGATGGACAGTCATTTCCTTATAATGTAGTACGGGGCTTGAATACTTTTCAGTGTAACGTTAAGACCATAACCAACAATGTGGTTTGTTCACTTCTCTCTCTAATTCTTTTGAGCTGACCGAATGATCTACGCAACCAGATAAGGTAAAATCTAGCCACGGAGTAGTAAAAAAAACTTTATTTATAACAACGAAGACTTCACTGTTATAAATTTATAACGATGAAGACTTCAACATTATAAATTAAATATAATGTTTATTTATAACGGCGAAGTCTTTGCCGTACTTCGCCGTTATAAATTAAATATAACATTCTCATTTATATAAATTTATAACGCTGAAGTCTTCGCCTTCATAAATTTATAACGGCAAAGACTTCACCGTTATACTTATCAGCATTTATTCACTCAACTAGCCACGAAATCAGTTCAAACTAGCCACGGAGAAGTGAGCAAACCACACCTGCTTGCTCCATGACTTGTTCAGCTACTGAACAAGCCATTGTTGGTTGTGCCCTAATCACATTTAAATTGTTTTCTTTCTCTCTCTTTTTAAGAACAAGAAGAGCATGGGCAGGGAAACGAGAGGTGATACTTATAAAGTCTGAAGAAAAAAGTCTCAAATAGATAAGAAATATCAACAATCCCCGATGATATGAAAAAGATGTTTGTGGGTGGTGATTTTGACCATTTAGTGGCTCAAATGAGAAGAGACATGCAATTCGACAGAAGCTTGTGGGTGGAGAACCAATTTGCAAAAAAGTGAAAAATATAACGGTGGTGAGGTTGACACGTGTTCGGGCAAATTATTTGTGCTTGCATGAAAATTGGGCACAGTTTCTCAGTAACGCTCATAACAAAGTACACAGCTTTTTACTCGAGAACAACGAGTAGATAATTTATAATGATTATGAACATCTAGAGCTGCTTGTAGACCTATTCCCACATCAAAGGTTGATTTCCTACCCTATTTGGCCAAGTCAAATAAAGTAGGAAACTAATACAAATCAGACCACGATAAATTAGATTTACAAAAATTACTGGGTGGATCTACCTAGGACTGTTTAAGATGTTTGCCTATGAATACAGATATATCATTTACCCATGTCTTTGTTCAGTGGACATATATAGATCATAAACGGAATTAGGTCCTTATGTCTCTCACTTTCATGAACTTTATTACTAAGTTCGATCACTTTTACAAATTAATATTTTACTAAAAGAATGAACATTTACAACAAATAAGCATGTCATGAACAAAGGAATTCAATTGATTTAAAACATAAAAAAAGCAACATTAATTTATCTCAAAGTGAAACAGTACGAGCCACGCAAAGCTTTATTTCATGCATAAAGAAATGTCATGCATAGGATGGGTTGATTTTGGTTGTTGATTAAATATTAATCCACCACAGCAACAAGATCAATCTCGACTTTGGCTTCCAAGGGCAATCCAACTTGGAAAGATGCGTTGGGTATGGTTTTGATATATCTGCACAATAACTCAGGAATTATATATCCATATTATTCTAATATATATCGTAATATGTATTCATAACACACAATCATATCAAATGCATATATATTTCTACTCGAAGAAACTTACACTTCTTATAGACATTATTCAGTTTCTGGAAATCATCAATGTTAGCTAACCTAAATATACAAAAAAAGAAAACATGAGTTGGCTGCATATTTAGCAAAATAATATAGCATGCATGATATGCATGATGAGATAGGTTATTACATGAAGGTTGTCTTAACAACTTTCTTGAAAGTGGCACCACCAGATTACAGTATCTCCTTCAAATTCTTCATGTTCTGCATGTAACATAAAACTAATTACATCAGAACCACTAAATATAATAATTATTTTTCTCATAATAACATGCAAAAGAAAACATCTTTTATCATAATTGTCCTGTTAATGTATATGCTACCACAACATACTTATCAGTCAACTAATTTGATTTTCAATTTTGCATTCGAAGATCTAAGATATACATTTACACAAATGTAAAAATCACATTATGAACGTTCTACACATTTTTGTATTCCAAATTGTAGTTATATTGCGTGATACCTATTCAGTTTTTTCCTCTACGTCATCTGAAATTATTGCTCCTGTGTGGAATGAAATTTACAAAAGGATCGTTAACATCTTCAACTATGCAGAGATATTGACATTTTCTCATAGCAGTGTACGTTAACATTCAAAAAATTAGCAAGAATATGTTTACATACCTTGGGAATGCGACCGAGAGAACCTGAAATGTAGATCATGTTATTAATTCTGAGAGTTTGTACATAATTTTCCAATGGAGGCGGTGTCTTTTCAGTATGGATCTCTGTTCTAATATCTATTCATTAAAATAAATGTTATGTCAGAAATGGATGCATATGTACATGGAATCTAACAACAAATGTTCCAACTAATATAACTTATGTTTGCATCTGCATCCATTTATGCAACTAGTAGTGGAAAAAGGTAGTGATGAAAGCGCAAGCGGAGAGAAAAATACAAGGAAGCATGATGAAGAATTCATGTTTGATTATTAATTAATGCTTAATAAAATATTTTGTATGAAGTTATGTTTGAGTAATGTGATATATGAATGGAGGGTTTATATAGGTTTTGCAAGTTGAGAAATTATCACTAAATTATTTAGGAATTTGCTGAGATATTTATACATAATAGTGGAGAATCTCCCCTAAATGGTCTTTTTATTTGTGGAATAACAGGAGAAATGAAATTACACGGATTGAATAGGGCTATATTTCATAAAAAAATTGGGTACATGATTACAAAAGCGCTCTATCCTCTCAACGAAGCAGGCCAGCTGTGGTAAAGCCCAATTCACTATTTGTTACAATTTGCCTCTATACACTGTATGTAGAAATACTGCACATATCATGTATTATATTATTAATCTACGATCAATAAAATATCTCTTTTACATTTTTCAATTTTTTCTTAACTTGGTATCAGATCTTTATTCGCCTAATGGCAAGTGCCTCACCATCAAAATCGATATCATCATCTGAGCTCTCGCTGCACATCTAGTTCTCATCGGATTGCATCTCATCACCTGAGAAACTGAGTTTTTTTTGTTCAAGAAACCCACATTTAGCTCTAAAGAAGTCAAGTGTCTCACCAAGAACTCGTCAGATTGGTATCATCACTCTACATCAGGCTGCACTCCCCATATTCCCTTCAGCATCATCAAGAAAGAATGTCAGTAAAGTCTTTCTTCTTCCTTTCATTTAATACTGTGTATACTTGCACAGATCATTAAAATTTGCATCGATGACTGAGGGAAATGAAGATCAGTCCTCAACTTCACCAACTACTTCAAGAATTAGTCCAAATCTGTGAAATGAAAGCAATGCAATAGTTATTATCAATCCCAAAGTCAGATAATAACAACCCAGCTTGATGAAAATGACTACCTTATATGGAAGTTTCAAATTGAAACAACCATAAGAGGGCATGGGCTTAATGATTATATCAAGGGAAAAATTGCTGCCCCGGTAAGAATGCTAGAGAGTAGTAATGGAAAATTATTCAGTAATAAAGATTTTACAAGTTATCAAAAGCAAGATAGTCAACTGTCATCTTGGTTATTGTCATCAATCAGTTCTAATCTCCTACCACAGCTTGTTGGTTGTAAAACAGCTCATGATATATGGATAACAGTGGAGCAAATCTTCAGTTCTCAATCAGCAGCAAAGGTAATGTTTTATAAAAGACAGTTGCAAAACTTAAAAAAAGACGGTATGTGTATGAAAGAATATCTGAACAAGATCAAGACTCTATGCGTTCTTCTTGATGCAGCAGGACATAGAGTCTCTGACACTGAACATATACTCACTATTTTAAATGGCTTGGATGAGAATTATGAGTCAGTTGTTGCAATAATATCATCAAGAAAGAAAAAACCGGACATGTAATATGTTAAGGCAACTATTTTTTCACATAAAGGTAGAATAGATCAAAAGAAATTAGTAAATACTGATCTATCGATAAATCTTGCTTCAAGAAACAACAATTATGGTAGAAAGACACTCAAAATTATCCAAGAGGAGGATCAAATTCAAGAGGAAGAAATAGAGGGGGTAGATGGAATAATGGAAACATATTAAGATGTCAAATCTGTGAAAAATATGGCCGTGCAACAAACAAATGTTACTTCAGGTTTGATCCATCATATATACCCAACCAGCAATCAAACCCCCAAAGAAGTATTAATCAAAGTGCAAACATGGAAAATATACAATCTGAAGCTAAAGGAAAGCCTGACAACATTAGATGTTACCAAACAGGTATTGCTAAGCCTGAAGACATACAAGATGAGTCATGGTATCCAAGCTCAGGTGCAATAAATCACGTTACAAATAATCTTGACAATTTAAATCTTACAAATAAGGAGTACATAGGTAACAAAACCATACATATAGGCAATGATGAATCAATTAAGATCACTTATACAGTTTTTGGTAGCATAAGAGGAAATAGGCAATTTTATCTCAACAATTTATTGAGAATACCACAAATTAAGAAAAATCTGATGAGTGTATCTCAATTTGCCAATGATAATAATGTTTATTTTGAATTTCATCCTAAACATTGTCTTGTTAAAGATAGATCTACTAATGACATTCTTTTGCAGGGTGAAATGTTTAATGGACTCTACATGTTCATTGCAGTTGATTCAAAAGTTCCTGCAAACAAGAGCTACAATTGTTTCTGTTCTGAGATGAATCAAAATAAAACGTTGAATAATGATTTTGATGTTTGGCATTATAAACTGGGGCAGCTAAGAGCCAGTATTGTAAAGAAAATCTTATGTGATAATAAAATCTCTTATAACAATATATCTCTGCCTTATATGTGTACATGTTATCAAATTGGTAAAAGTCACAAATTGCCTTTTACTAAATCAAAAACTATACACAACAAACCATTAGAACTAATAGCAACTGATCAGTGGGGTCCTGCTCCTATTAACTTTGATTATGGAATCAATTATTATGTATCTTTTATTGATGCTTACTCTAGGTATACATGGATATACTTTCTCAAATTAAAGTCAGAAATTGCAAAAGTTGTGTTGCATTTCATAACTCAAGTTGAAAAGCTAACAAATCATCAAGTCAAAGTCTTTCATTCGGATGGAGGGTCTAAATACAACCACTAAGTGAATACTGCAAAAAAGGAGGAATAGTGCACAAAACATGTCCACATGCCTTAGAGCATAATGGGTTGATAGAAAGAAAGCACATGCACATAGTTGAGACAAGACTCACTCTGTTAGCTCAGGCTTCACTGCCTTTAAAGTTCTGGCCAGATGCCTTTAGTATAGGTGTATATTTAATTGACAAACTGTCAACCAAAACTCTAAGGAGCAAAAGCCCAATTGAAGTGCTATTCAACACAAAACCAGACTATCTCAAGCTTAAAGCCTTCGGTTGTTTATGTTTTCCCTGGCTCAAACCATATAACACATACAAATTGAGCTTCAATTCATCTTCGTGCACGTTCATTGGTTATGTTGAGAATTAGAAAGGATACATGTGTTTAACTGACAAGGGCATTGTTATACTGTCTAGACATGTTATTTTTAATGAGCATCAGTTTCCATTTTCAAATGCCACAGTAAAATCATCCAGCAAAGTCTATAATCCAAAAGTGTCCATACCATCAATACACATTTTTCAAGATGAACTTACAGTTAAAAGAACAGAAGATGCTCTGAATAGCTCCAGTCCACAACACACAATGTCTGACTCCAGACCAGGTCATGAACCATATAGTCAGCCTGAAAATAATAGTGATAACAATGACCCTCATGAAAGTCATCAAGATCTGGAAGAACAAAGCTCATTCAGACCTCGATAACTCATAGCTCAACCCGCTCCTACACATAGTACTGTACCTGCAAAAACTCAACATCACATGATTACTAGAGCTAAAAGTGGTATATTTAAACCAAAGATATATGCGGTGGACACAGAGATAGAGGAACCAGAATATTATGATCATGCAGTAAAGAGTGAAAAGCGGAAAGCAGCCATACAAGAGGAATAGAATGCACTGATAAAGAATGAGATGTGGGAACTTGTACCTACACCTGAACACAAAAACATAGTTAGATGTAGATGGAAATTCAAACAAAAAAGAATCCTGATGGCACTATTCATAAATATAAGGCAAGATTAGTGGAAAAAGGATACAAACAACAACTAGGGTTTGACTTCACAGAGACCTTCTCATCAGTTGTTAAGCCGACAACAATAAGAATTGTTCTAACCATTGCACTAAACAATAATTGGAAAAATAAGACAACTGGATGTAAACAATGCTTTCTTTAATGGAGAACTTCAAGAAGAAGTTTACATGGAATAGGGTTATGGTTTCAAGTAGTCAAGCAACATGTCAATGGTGTGCAAGCTAAAGAAGGCCATATACGGGTTAAAACAGGCCCCAAGAGTTTAGTTTGACAAACTCAAGTCAACTCTCATCAAGCTAAATTATCATCAAACTAAATCAGACACATCATTATTTACAAACTACTACAATGATTGTATGACATATGTTATAATTTATTTTGATGATTTCATTGTTACAGGAAGCAGTGAGGTGGAAATTAACAAATTAATTTAACATCTTGACAGTTATTTTTTTATCAAAGATCTTGGGGATCTCAACTACTTTTTGGGAATAGATGCCAAAAGTATCAACGGTACAAAGCTACACTTACGTCAAAGAAAATAAATTGTAGAGATTCTGCTCAAAGCAAAAATGGACAAAGCTAATTCTCTACCCACTCCTATGATCAGCAACTGCAACCTATCTAAATATCATGATGTGCCTATTACAAATATAAAGCAATACAAAAGCATAGTGGGAGCTCTACAACACGTTACAATAAGAAGACCATAAATATCTTTTAGTGTAAATAAGGTATGTCAGTTTATGCAAAATCCATTGGATGAACATTGGAAAGCAGTAAAAAGAATCCTAAGATATCTAACTATCAAACATGGTTTGATTCTAAAATCATGTGCTAGTATCAACATAACAGGCTTTGCAGATGCTAATTGGGCAACTGATTTGGATGACAGAAAATCTACTAGTGGCTACTGCATATATCATGGAGAAAATCTAGTATCATGGTGTTCTAAAAAGTAGTCAACCATATCTAGATCTAGTACATAAGCAGAATTTAGAAGTGTAGCAAGTGCAACTGCTGAAATCATGTTGATCGAGTCTCTATAAAGTGAGATAAAGATTAAAATCACAAGAACATCAACTATATGGTGTGATAACTTGAGTTCGGTTTGACTAATAGAAAATCCAATTCTTCACTCAAGGACTAAACACATGGAATTAGACTTATATTTTGTGTGAGAACAAGTGATAAATGGAAAGCTTAATATTAATCATTTACCTGCTACTTACCAAAGAGTAGATGTGCTAACGAAACGCCTGTCTGCCAAAAACTTTAGTAGATTCAGGGAGAATCTCAAAGTCGAAGACATCAATTACATCTCAGAGATGCTAAAGGACATTGCAAGTAGTTATGTCTTAAGATCTGACACCAAATCGAGAGAGGAAAAGAAAAATACAGAAAGCCCTAGTTCAAATTTATATGAAAATTTATCTCGGAGAAGCTAATAAACACTACAAACAGCTACACTTCAAGATCAGAAAGCCAAACCAAGAAAAAAACCGAAATATAGCAAAGCTCAGCTCAACGATTTTCTCATTGTAACTCAATCTAGCGAAGAATATCTTAAATAGACTGAAGTTTCTTCAATTTGTCAATTCGTCTTGGGTTTTATATGAAAAGAAGAAGAATTAGAAAATTTTCTGCTAAGAAAAGAAAGAAAGAAAATCCTAGCCGACATTGAGGGGGAGTGACAAGAGAAATGAGATTACACGGATTGAATAGGGCTATATTTCATAAAGCAAAGCGGGTACATGATTACAAAACCTCTCCATTCTCTCTAGAAAGCAAGCCTGCTGTGTTAAAGCCCAATTCACTATTTGTTACAATTTTCCTCCGTACACTGCTTGTATAAATACTGCACATATCATGTATTACATTATTAATCTGAGTCAATAAAATATCTCTTTACATTTTTCAATTTTTTCTTAACTGAAAACATGTGAAGTTACTAGATTATTTATCATCTTTGGTTGACAAATGCAGCTTTCTATTCTATTAAAGTGGGAGTAATCAAATTATAATAAACAATGCATAAATCATCAGCTATTGGATTTGGACCTTAGATATACGGAGACATATAATTCTCAATATTCTCATTGATTTGTCACAACCTATGGTTGTAGACACTTACATTATTTTTATTGATTTATGTATATTATAGATTTGAATTGGATATAAATTATTTGTACCCCGTGCTTTTAAATTACAAATCAACACTTCACCACGTTGGGTTTATCCTGTAGTACAAAACAGTATAGCAACTGTATACGACTTTTATTGGACATATGAGCTAATTAAGAATAATTCTTTAACTAAATGGAAATCTTATTTAAGCATAAGTCCTTAAATTTTCCTTGAAAGGATTTGTTCGATTATTGAAAACTTCGTATCTAGCGGTTATTTTCGTTTTTCCAAGTGAAACATATCAACTAATTAAGAAAAAACTTAACCAAAATATAAATTTAGTGATTGTTTTTGAAGCATCGAATCCTTAAATTTTCCATTAAAGACTTTGTTTGATTATTGAAATATTCATACCTAGTGAGTATTATGGTTAATTTCAGTTTTTCATTAAGTGAAACTTCCCTCATTCTTATGCATTGTGCATTTGGTATATATAATTCATTTTTCTGAACTAAAAATAAGATCAACAAAGTGATCAATTCTAGTTCATTTTCTACACCCTTTATGCAATACATTTACTGCTATAGCAACATGTCAACTTATCAGACTGGACATACATTTATTTGTAATCCATACATGCTATGGAATTAATTTAACTTCATCGTCCTTAAAATAACGAAAGTCCAGTTGGAACCAACAATTACATTCTTTTCAATGCTAACCCATATACGTATATGCATACTTGCAAGAGTGAAATACAAAGTATAATAATCTACTTAACATGATAAAAAAGGTTGCACCTAATACATATTCTCACACAAGTTGTTCAAATCAAGTGAGCGTACGTCAAAAAGAATAACTTAGTGGCATGTATATTGGTATACTACATAGGGATGTTTCTAATAAATTGAAACAAATTGTTATCCCACCTTTTAGCAAGGAATGACACCAAGAACGTGACTGGAAACCGAGGATAGTTCATCTTGGAGGTTGTTAATACACAAGTTTACTATAGCTATCGGTAAATTTTTTCCATGTTCGGATTGAGCTACAATTGATATTACAGGACCAAAAAAGCTATAAAATCCAATGCTTCGAATTTCAAGTCAATCAGAGTTCGTATGCTCGAGATTTGATCGATACAACTCAAGTAGTCATGATGTTCGAACCCATGGGGAGTTACACTATTCGTATCGATCTAGAAGTACCTTATTCGTACCGATCAAGCGTCGACAATTCACATCGATCCCCCAATGCGCCTCATTTTGTATCCGTCATGAAGCCACTGTTCGTATCCATCACTTCGATCGATATGAACAGAGCAGGATGATCGATGCGAATAGAGCGAGTTCTGATCAATTAGAACAACTCATTACTGATCGATTCGAACAACATTACTGATCGACTCGAACAACAAATTACCGATCAGTTCGAACAAAGCACACCATAAGGGAGACTCGGTCGATTAGGCATGAACTTCGAATCGATTCTAAAATCAAGCACACGTCGACTTACAGGCGCATGCTTAACATCGATGAGAACCGGTCGATACGAATATATCGAATCGAACCAAACATCTACCAAAAATAAAATTCGCATCGATCATATCTCCTAATCCACAAGTCCAAACGCTACCAAATTTTCACAGGAGCTTACGTACGGCCTAAAGAATGTTCATGCCAAATTTCGACTCGATAGGATCAAATCTTGATCGATACGAAATTCGTTTGTATCGATCACGAATCGAGTCGAAATCACCTGGGTTCGATCACGTGGGACCACTCACGTGCCAAAAGAGGTCCCCGAGATATGGGCGAGATATTTGCAGCCTATGCCAACATCCAGACTCTGCTGAAATCACTATTATACTCGAACTCCATTGTTGTACTCAAGAATTATTGCTGTAATCCGCTGTAACTAGCAGGAAAAGTCAATAAAAGATTTACCTTTAAAGTGGACATAGGCCAGAGATAGCCCAACCACTATAAATCTTGTGTCCTTGTCTATTTGTTTATGTCTTAAGTTTATTATTCTTTATTTTTAATTCTCTACATTACCTAGATCTGTGATTTGTGATCATATAATATTGATCTGTATTCATACACTGGTGCTTTCATGATATTTGTGGTTTGCGACCAATTTTGGCGCAAACACAAATGTTGCAAGTTGGAGAATAAAAAATTTAATTTATGAAACTACATGTTTGTCTTTTAATTCAGCATTTTCTCCTTTTCCTTTCCTTTCCTTTCATGGCTTTTGACACGATGGGCTGCAACTTGTAAAATCAAAATAGCTATAGTATAATACTCATCCTCCTGGATTAGAGTACATTATGTGAGAAATGCGGATTACATATCTTAAGGCTAGAATTAACATTAGAGGGGGGTGAATAGTGTTTAAAGGAATTACTAATTATTTTTGAGTTTATATTAATTTGAACACAAATGTATGCAATATTCAGACACAGATATGATTAGAGTATCAAACACAGATGCATATATAAAGTAAAAGCAATAAAAGAAAGAGAACACTGAATTTTATACTGGTTCGGAGTTACCCTACATCCAGTCCCGCAACACAAGTGTAGATTTCCTTTCAAAATCAATTCTTACAATTACATCCTCGATTTCAAGGCCGCGAGGTACACCGCTCCAGATTCACAATCCTCTGCGTAGAGAGTCTTGATTTTACGGGAACAACTTCACCCGATTGATTTTCCAGGCTACAATCACACCTTTTCTCACTCGATTGATTACAAAGAAGTCTATAACTCTGTATAGCACTGGGATCTTGTTGAGATAGTGATAGAAAATCAAACCAGAGATGATCTAGTTAGATTCAATGGTGATTTCGGCAGAGTAATGGCAAAAATGTATATAAAGAAGTATGGAAGAAGAAGAGGTGTGAAATCAGAGAACATATACGAATATAAATTCTTTTAAAACCGCCCCTATTTATAGTAGAACAACAGCCATGTCCATTTGTGCAAAGATATGATGAATAGACACTTCCTTTGAAATTCAAACTTTTGAAATAAACTGTCACCTTGTCGACAAGGGTTCCTTGGGGTTGTCGATAGGCCTAAGTTATTTTGGTAATTTTTTTTCTTTGAAAATAACTTCTATCTTGTATTAAAACTATTTTACACTTTATAAATATTCTTAACTATAGTTAAAATACATAAATAAGTATAGAGAATAATATTTTGGTATATATAAAATTTTACTATAATTTTTTATTTAAATCTAAGTATAAATATTAAAAGTTAAATATATTATAATTAAAAGATAGTTTAAAACCAAGGATATTGAAAATAAAGATTATTTTGAGGCTAGAAGTATTTTAAAACCAGGATAGATGTTTTTGAAATCATTTTGAAAAAAAGATATAATTTTGTAAAACATTTGAATAAAAGTTAGTGGATACAAAACAATGTTCCATTAGATTTTTCATAGGTTCCATCCTACTTAGGGTTCCATCCCTTTGACGGGCTCGAAATGGATTCCATTCCACGAATAAAATGGATTTTAAGACGTCCGTGATTTTGTAGGAGTTTTAACATAATTCCTAACTAAATTACTTATATTGAAATCTTGAACTCTTGATAATCTTGATACTCATGAGTCTTGAATGTTGATACCTTCGATCTTGAGTTTATCAGTTCTTGAATCTCTATACTGCACAGTCTTCATTCTTTGATACATGTATATATATCCTATATATACATATATATCTAAATAATATTGTTAGTATTTATATTTTATAATCTTATTCTAAGGTTGTTGTCATCAAAACCAACTTCTCAGGGACTAACATTCTCCCTCGTTTTGATGATGACAACCTTTATTTATAAAATATTACTTCTATCCTAATAACTCCCCCTAAAACTAATAACTCCCCCTTAATCTATGCCTAATTATCCTATTTTATACTTCTCCCCTTTGTCATCAACAAAAATAAAGTTTAAACCTATACAACTCCCCCTTAATCTAATACTATATGACATGTGATTATAATGATAGTTTTATCATAAATAATCAACACTTAATTCTGAAACTAAAACATAGCCCTTAATTACTAACTATCCTAACTAAGAATCCATATATGATGATACTTATAATAATAATAATGTGAGAATTCAAATATAAGAACACAAATCATTTATTAATTATATATTGTAATATTTATATTTGCGCAGAAAACGTAAGTAAGATCATATAACGATAAGAAAGAGAGAAAAGAAACTAATGTGTATCCTTGACAATGGGAGATCTATGAACCGGGAAATTTCGGTAGTGGAAACAGAAATTTCCATGTTGTTCGACTAGATTTCCATCCTTGTCAAAGCACATTTCGCCAACGCAAACAACTTTGTCTTCATCTTCAGCATGCTCTTCTTCCATGAGGGCTTCTTCTTCTTCTTCGCTATCCTCTTGCACTTGAACACTTGAAGATTCTTCATAAATCAAGATGGGATTAGCATGATTGTCCATTAGAAATTTTTGCAAGTTTCTAAGGATTTTTCCTTGCCGTTCTTGTTCTTTGGCCATTCTGTTATGCACTACTTGAATTTCAGTCATAAGTTGCAGTGCATCTTTCAAGGAAACCTCCATTTTTGTCACTCTTGCAAGCGTAGTTCGTTGAAATGGTCCAGTAGAAGGAGAAGGGAACAAAAATGTGAATTTTTATTTGATTTGTAGGAGGAGGCCATTGTTTTATTGTTTTTAGAAGTTAGATCAGTGAAAGTACAGAAAGAATGAACAAAATTTCAAAATAAGAAGACTATATAACCACCCATTTGAATTTTGGTGGGAAAATTTCAAAAGAAAAAGTTCGTTATATATCGACAGGGGTAAAGAAGGGTTGTCGACAAGGTACTTATATTATTTCTATTTGATTTATTTTAATTTAATTTTTAATTGTACTTGTTATTTATATTCTATATTTCAGTTATTGAACAAATACATAATTCTCTTCTTAATTTAGTAAATATAGATTCATTTAAGGGTTTTGTTAAGATATCAGAAATTTGTTTCTCAGATTTGATATAATCGAGAGTAATTACTTCCTTACTTATATTATCTCTGAGAAAATGATGTATGATATCAATATATTTAGTTCGAGCATGATGAGCGGGATTTTTTAGATAAATTTATTGTACTAGTATTATCACAATAAATTGGTGATTTTGAGATATTTAAACCAAGATCTTTTAAAGTTTTTTGCATATATACTACTTGAAAACAAGCCTAAGCAGCGTAAATATACTCTGCTTCGGTTGTTGATAAAGAAATTGCGTTTTGCTTTTTACTAAACCAGGAAATCAGAAAATGTCCCAAAAAGTGATAAAGTTCCACTTGTACTTTTTCGGTCTGATTTACAACCAGCATAATCAGCATCACAGCAAGATATTAATTCAAAAGAATCATTTTTGGGATAAAATAATTTATAATCAAAGGTTTGTTTAACATATCTTATGATACGTTTTACAGCTTTTAAGTGGGTCTCTTTAGGTTAGGATTGATATCTTGCACAGGGACAAACACTATGCATGATATCAGGTCTACTAGCAAGGATATAGAGTAGTGATCCAATCATTCCTCTATATAATTTTTGATCTACATCTTTCGAGAGATCTTCTTTACTTAGGTACTCATTGGTTGCCATGGGGGTTAACTAGGTCTTTAGCATATTTTCTTGATTGATAACGATACAATTATCTAATTGTTTTATTTGCAATCCAAAAAGAAGTTTAATTCACCCATATGACTCATCTCATACTCCTTTGTCATTATTTCAGAAAATTCTTTATTTATTTCAAAATTATTTGATCTAAAAATGATATCATCTACGTAAACTTGTACTAGTTGAATATCATTTTTATTTCTTTTAGTAAAAAGAGTATTACCTACTTTACCAATTTCAAAGTTTGATTGTAATAAGTAAGATCTTAGTCTATCATATCAGGCTTTAGGAGCTTGTTTTAGACCATATATGTAACAACCCGCATATTTATCGATTTTATATTTAAATATTTTATTTAAATATTTTATCGTTCGTCGGATTTTGGTCCGAAAAGCTAATTTTTGCAAACAGTCGAGTTGGGACTCGAGACCACCCCCATTGAGTTCGAAATGACGTTTGCGACCTTTTTGAGTATAAACTTCGATATGTTTGGAGATAGTAGAATTTTGACCTTTTTCACTTAGGGATTTGGTTTGGGCTGAACCCATTAGCCACTTACTAACTCAGTCCCAACCCACTCCAACTCTTCATTACTTCATTTCATATTCCTAACACTCAAGCTCAAGCAAAAATGGTGGAAAAGAATGGGAATTAGAAACTCCAAGCCCTAGTTCCTCTTGCTAGCTCAAGTTCTTGCTCCAAAATCAAAGAGAACCCATTAGTAATCATCTCCTTCTTCTTCTCCAACTCATTCTCTCTTTGATTTCAGAAATTTCCTAAACCTAACTTAGGGAATGTTCTTCTTTTAAGCTTACATTCAAGCTTCTAGTGTTGAGATTGAAGTGTGGTTGATCTCTCCTTGTCCTCAAGCTTCTCATTCATTGTTTTTGGGTTCAAAGGTGAGATTTTTATCTCACATCTATGCTTATATTTATCTTCGATTGTTAGGTATGAATTCCTACCACTTATTCGTGTGCAATTGCTTTTGGTTTGGATTGATTCGGTGAATATTCCAATTTTTAGTGTTTTGGGTTCAAATCTTTAAAAATCCTAACTTTGATGTTTGAATGTGTTTTTGATTGTGCATCGAAGAGCTTTTAGGGCCGGGTAGTCGATAGGCATAAACCTTAGCGCCGTTGCTCGAGCGAATGCAATTTGATCGAGTTTGCACCGCTTTTGAAATAGGGCAGGGGAATGCTGGCAACAGGTTCGGCCGACCGAGCCCCTGGGCCGGTCGACCGACCTGCTACCCAGGCACTTCCTGCCTCTGTTTGGAAGTGCCGATTACAGGCCTCGGCCGACCGAGCCCCTGGGCCGGTCGACCGACCTGGTGCCCCGGGCACTTCCAACCCCTAGTTCGGTCAACCGACTCAGGGAGTCCGGTCGACCGACCTGCTGCTATGTGTCAACTATGCCTATTTTGCCTAGTTGTCTGAATTTCCAACTCTAATCGATTTGTGTTATTTCCCTATTTGTTGTTATCATTTGTTATTGACTTTGATGACTTATTTTCTTCGGGAATTCTTGGAATATCCATTTCGATGGATTCGGTATCGATTTCTTTGGATTTTTATTCACATCTTCGTATGTGAATTTTAGTGATTGATTGTTCCTACGATCTTCTTCGTGATTTGTCACTTTAAAAATATAAAGGTTTTCTATACTAGTAGTAAATATCAAAACTCTTTCTTCAAATGATTTCAACACTAATTTATTACAAAGCTCGTTTTCTTAAACCATTTTCCAATCTATTAGTATATATAAGCCTTTACCTCACTAGTATGAGAAATCTAATTAAACGACTTAGTAAAACGAGTGGTATGAAACGCTTGCGTTTACTTTGTTGGTTAATTCATGGACTTGTTCGATTGAATCTCTCGTGACAATTTTCTAGTGGAGATCTACAATTTGTTCGTAAATATTTAAGTTAAGCTAGTGGTTATGGGACATGAAGCTAAGCTCATATATTTACTAGCTTACTGTAATCGACACTTCTCTTTGATCATGACGATCATTTTATGTTTTAGACTAGCATGTGCGATGTCTTTGCTTGTGACTCATTGGATGTACCGTTTGCACTACATCAATGATATGCTTTTGATACATTGGATGTACCGTTTGCACTACATCAATGTCTTTTCTTTTGATTCATTGGATGTACCGTTTGCACTACATCAATGATATGCTTTTGATACATTGGATGTACCGTTTGCACTACATCAATGTCTTTTCTTTTGATTCATTGGATGTACCGTTTGCACTACATCAATGATATGCTTTTGATACATTGGATGTACCGTTTGCACTACATCAATGTCTTTGCTTTTGATTCATTGGATGTACCGTTTGCACTACATCAATGATATGCTTTTGATACATTGGATGTACCGTTTGCACTACATCAATGTCTTTGCTTTTGATACATTGGATGTACCGTTTGCACTACATCAATGTCTTTGCTTTTGATTCATTGGATGTACCGTTTGCACTACATCAATGATATGCTTTTGATACATTAGATGTACCGTTTGCACCACATCAATGTCTTTGCTTTTGATTCATTGGATGTACCGTTTGCACTACATCAATGATATGCTTTTGATACATTGGATTTACCGTTTGCACTACATCAATGTCTTTGCTTTTGATACATTGGATGTACCGTTTGCACTACATCAATGTCTTTGCTTTTGATTCATTGGATGTACCGTTTGCACTACATCAGTGATATGCTTTTGATACATTGGATGTACCGTTTGCACTACATCAATGTCTTGGCCATCCTTTTATTGTGATTTCTGGATTTCTATTTGATGATTTCTGGAATTTATGTTTCACCAACTTTTACGCTTGGCGTTGATATATATTTCATTTATTGTAGCTTGGTGAATGAAATTAGGAGTATGACATTCGTTTTTATCTTTGAGAAGATCTTTGCGATATTGATTAATCTCTTATTGATTTTTCAATTAGTTATTTATCACAGCTTGGCATTGTGATTATTATACGTTTAGTCATATCTCTTATTCTATATCATTTCATCTGATATTTATAGCTAGACTGATCCGTTTATTATTTTCTTCTTAAATAATACTCGGGTCAGACTGAGATATTACAGGTGCTTCCTCATGGCTTCCTATCTGGAACCATCTTCTGACTTTTGGCTAACTACTTTAGTTTAGTAGTTTTTGTTGTATACATTTGAGATACAGACTATGATGTATACTTATTCTTTTGTCTAGCACTTGTATCTATTATTTTGATATTGTGGATCTTGTTTTACCACTACTCTGATGAACACTTTCATGTGTTATATTCATATCTATTTCCGCCTTTGTGATATGAATTATCTGTGACTGATTTGTGTTATGTTTATTTCTATATTTGTTTCCGAAGGCCTTTATAGCCACTGTGTAGTAGCTTTGAGCTTGTGTCGGTATGTCGGATTTCCTCTTGAGATGAAAAGTTATATTTTTATCCGGCATATCGGTACTCGCACAAAGCAATTATACAGATGGTCGCCCCTCAACAGCCTTATTCTCCGTGCTAGTCGACAGCATTACTCCGTAGTGTTCTTGTCTAGCGTGGGTATAGAGGTGGGGCGTCACAGCTTGGTATCAGAGCCAAACTTTGGAACAATATGGAATATTATAACAAGGATCATCGTCCTAAGTCTTTCTTAGGAGTCGTGCTTTAGGATTTGATTCGAGTCTTCGTACCGATTCATCCTATTTTCCTTATGATTCCTTGTTTCATCAATCAAGTTTGATTGAAATTTATTTTGAGAATAACTTTTTCCTCTTCTTTCTTTATTTCTTAAAGAAGAGAAATGGTTAGATTTGGCCGTCCCAGCGCCGGTCAATCTAATGCTACTCCCCAAGATGGAGTTTTTATGTCTGCCCAGCAGCTTTTAGATCTTGTTAAGAACGCTCAAGCAGCCGGTCCCAATCCAGAGCCTACTCATCCTAGATCCGGTTTTGCACGCTTGTGCAGAGACTACACCGATTTGGGTGGAAGGCCATTCAAGGGATCCGAGAGTGTTATAGAAATTCAAGCTTGGCTCAAATCATGCGATCGCATCTTTTCTCGCATGAGCCTTATTGACCTTCATCGAGTCCAAGTGGCTTCTAGCATGCTCCAAGAAAGAGCATTAGATTGGTATGAGCTTTTAACTTCTGAAATCGTTGAGGCGGTCTCACTTGGGAGCAATTCCGGGAAAGATTCGAATTGAAATTTGTGCCGGAGGCCGAAAAAGTAACTTTGGCCCGGCGTTTTATTGACCTTGTTCAAGGTGAATCTTCTGTGACGGACTATGTCGCATCTTTCGAATCTCTTTCCAAATACGGGGTTGAATATATCAATACCCCATTGAAGAAAAATCAGAGATTTGTCTATGGCTTGAATAAGAATCTTAAGAAGCCATTACTTCTGAAACTTGAGGTTTCATTTGATCAGCTTATTGATATCGCTCTTCGCCTTGAAGAGGCCGATAATGAAGGTGATGTTGAAGTTGTGCGTGCCCAACAGAACTTCGACAATAACTTGAAGAGGCCTATCAAATTCAAAGGCCCCAATTCTAACAAGAAAGGGAAGTCGCAAGCTTCGGTAGCAAGGACTCCTATCTCTAGTCGTGGTCAATGCTACAATTGTGGTTCCACGGACCATTATGCAAGGGAGTGTCTGAAACCCCTCTTTTGTCGCTATTGCAAAGGTTCGGGTCATCTTTTATCTTCGTGTCCTAGGCTTCCTAACAAGAGAGAGGGAAAGCCGCAAGCCCCTAACAACTCTTCTTTTGGTCAAGGTATTTTTCACTCAATCCTTGATGGCGTTATTTTATTTCGTGATCTTCTTATTTGACTTCTTTTTGATATGGGTTCCATCTCACTATTTTATATCAAAAGAACTTGTTGATTCTTTTTCTTTGAAAATATTTTGGGCTTGATGTCTTCCTTGAGGATTGCGAATCCGGATTAGTAGATCTGCAACACTCAATTTGCTTTCTATTGATGTCGAAATTATTTTATGTGATTTTTCTTTCCGAGCCGATATTTTTACTTAGGCTCCGGAATTGATATGTGCGATAGGATTGGCTTAATCATTAATGAAGCCTATATCCTATTTTCTCGAGTGGACTATTCATCTTTGACATTTTCAATCTGTTAAGCAGATTTCTATTTTTCCTTTATGATTTTGAATTAAAAATTGATGGCACCATTTTATTCTTTAAGCTCACATGTTGAGTAGAGCGTTATTTCTCTCATTTGGGTAGTTGTGAATTTTCTGGAATCTTTGAGCTTGTCTTAGGATTATCACCTAAGTAATCTTTTGTGTGGTGCTAAAGTCTTTTCAGTTTGACCTTACCACCGGTTTTCATTTGCAACGAGTTGCGGAAGTTGGCACCACTTACCGCATTCCGCACTTGTTATGATTCCTATGAATGAATTATTATGTCATTCAGTTTGTCCATCTTGTTTCATCCATATTATAAATCGAGTATTCTATGAATATTTCGATGAGACCATTCTTGTATATATTGAATTTGGATGAAAATAGTAATTAAAAATTTTGCGAATCTTTTTCATAAGATTTATTTATAAGTACAATTTGATTTGCTCTTAAACGAGCAAAGAATATTCTTAAAACTTTTTAAGAGATATTTTTATCATATAAAAGATGATTTTGTGATTGTATTGCCCGTTGAGTGCTTTAAGAATTTTGGTCGATGCGCTTGATCACCGTTATCGATAAGAATCTCCTAAACGCTTTGATGAGACAATCAGACACGATATATTGACTTGTAAAAATGTAAAATTTTTGTAGAAAGATTATTACATAAAAATAAAAATGTAATTATGAAAGTTTTAACTTTTCGTGAAAGAAGATTATTTAAAAGAACTCTTTCTTGCGATACTCTTATTCTTGTGATTCCTGAAGGGGAACCAAGACTTTGCTATTTGTACCGATACTAGTCGTATTGGTTTGGAATGCCATTCTCTTGCAAAGGAGAACGTGCTATCACTTGTGCTTCTAAATCATTATAGCCTATCGAGACTAGATATACCACTCATGATCTAGTGCTCGCGGTTATTGTTTCTACTTTTAGAGTTTTGCATCATCATTTTTAGGGGAGGAATTTGTTCTCCATCTCGATCATAAATCCTTGGAATATTTATTTTCTCATAAGGAACTTCATGTCAACTCGAGTTTCTGGTATCTTATGATCTTGATATTCTTTTATTCCCGAAAGGGAAATCGTGTTGCCAATGCGTTTAGTCGTAGGCAACAAGTGGTTGATTCTTTGATGATGTCTTAAGGGAATTATCTCTTTATCAAGTTCATCGAACGTTTTGACGTACTTCGTTTTATTGAGTTTTATCTCACCTCTTTTATGGACTAGCATCTGATGTTCTTTTATGGTGTTCGGTTCATCGGATGTACTGTTATTATACTACATCGATGTTCCATCTTATTTGGATCAATGGATGTACCATTATTATACTACATCGGTGTTCCGAAATTATTCGGGGTTTGGTTCATTGGGCGTACCGTTTTTGTACTACGCTGATGTTCCAAATTATTTGAGTTTCTAGTTTCTCGGGCGTACTGTTATACTACGTCGTTGCACCAGCTCAATTTTCTGCTATTCTTGACGTTCTCCACGTCTTTTATCTACGGAAATGCTTTTATGTTTCCGGTTTTATTCTTGTGCCTGGTGATATTGTGGAAATTGAAGTTTCACCAGATTTGATTTATGAGCAACATTCCATTCGCATCATTACTTCGGAGGTTGAGCACCTTCGGAATAAAGATGTTCTTTTTGTGATAGTTCAATGATTCTCAAATCCTAAGGATTGCTCTTGGGAATCCAGAGAATTCATTGAGCGATCCCGTTCAGGCTTACTCTTTCATGCTCCTTATGGTGAACTTCCTATTTCAAATTTTCTTTTGTGTTGATATGCTTCTATGGTTGTTACTTCTTATTTTCTTCTTAAGTATTGCGAGGACGCAATTTCTTTAAGGAGGGGAGTCTGTAACAACCCGCATATTTATCGATTTTATATTTAAATATTTTATTTAAATATTTTATCGTTCGTCGGATTTTGGTCCGAAAAGCTACTTTTTGCAAACAGTCGAGTTGAGACTCGAGACCACCCCCATTGAGTTCGAAATGACGTTTGCGACCTTTTTGAGTATAAACTTCGATATGTTTGGAGATAGTAGAATTTTGACCTTTTTCACTTAGGGCTTTGGTTTGGGCTGAACCCATTAGCCACTTACTAACTCAGTCCCAACCCATTCCAACTCTTCATTACTTCATTTCATATTCCTAACACTCAAGCTCAAGCAAAAATGGTGGAAGAGAATGGGAATTAGAAACTCCAAGCCCTAGTTCCTCTTGCTAGCTCAAGTTCTTGCTCCAAAATCAAAGAGAACCCATTAGTAAGCATCTCCATCTTCTTCTCCAACTCATTCTCTCTTTGATTTCAGAAATTTCCTAAACCTAACTTAGGGAATGTTCTTCTTTTAAGCTTACATTCAAGCTTCTAGTTTTGAGATTGAAGTGTGGTTGATCTCTCCTTGTCTTCAAGCTTCTCATCATTGTTTTTGGGTTCAAAGGTGAGATTTTTATCTCACATCTATGCTTATATTTATTTTTGATTGTTAGGTATGAATTCCTACCACTTATTCGTGTGCAATTGCTTTTGGTTTGGATTGATTCGGTGATATTCCAATTTTTAGTGTTTTGGGTTCAAATCTTTAAAAATCCTAACTTTGATGTTTGAATGTGTTTTTGATTGTGCATCGAAGAGCTTTTAGGGCCGGGTAGTCGATAGGCATAAACCCTTAGCGCCGTTGCTCGAGCGAATGCAATTTGATCGAGTTTGCACCTCTTTTGAAATAGGGCAGGGGAGTGCTAGCAACAGGTTCGGCCGACCGAGCCCCTGGGCCGGTCGACCGACCTGCTACCCAGGCACTTCCTGCCTCTGTTTGGAAGTGCCAATTACAGGCCTCGGCCGACCGAGCCCCTGGGCCGGTCGACCGAGCTGGTGCCCCGGGCACTTCCAACCCCTGGTTCGGTCAACCGACTCAGGGAGTCCGGTCGACCGACCTGCTGCGATGTGCCAACTATGCCTATTTTGCCTAGTTGTCTGAATTTCCAACTCTAATCGATTTGTGTTATTTCCCTATTTGTTGTTATCATTTGTTATTGACTTTGATGACTTATTTGCTTCGGGAATTCTTGGAATATCCATTTCGATGGATTCGGTATCGATTTCTTTGGATTTTTATTCACATCTTCGTATGTGAATTTTAGTGATTGATTGTTCCTACAATCTTCTTCGTGATTTGTCACTTTAAAAATATAAAGGTTTTCTATACTAGTAGTAAATATCAAAACTCTTTCTTCAAATGATTTCAACACTAATTTATTACAAAGCTCATTTTCTTAAACCATTTTCTAATCTATTAGTATATATAAGCCTTTACCTCACTCGTATGAGAAATCTAATTAAACGACTTAGTAAAACGAGTGGTATGAAACGCTTGCGCTTACTTCGTTGGTTAATTCTTGGACTTGTTCGATTGAATCTCTTGTGACAATTTTCTAGTGGAGATCTACAATTTGTTCGTAAATATTTAAGTTAAGCTAGTGGTTATGGGACATGAAGCTAAGCTCATATATTCACTAGCTTACTGTAATCGACACTTCTCTTTGATCATGACGATCATTTTATGTTTTAGACTAGCATGTGCGATGTCTTTGCTTATGACTCATTGGATGTACCGTTTGCACTACATCAATGATATGCTTTTGATACATTGGATGTACCGTTTGCACTACATCAATGTCTTTTCTTTTGATTCATTGGATGTACCGTTTGCACTACATCAATGATATGCTTTTGATACATTGGATGTACCGTTTGCACTACATCAATGTCTTTTCTTTTGATTCATTGGATGTACCGTTTGCACTACATCAATGATATGCTTTTGATACATTGGATGTACCGTTTGCACTACATCAATGTATTTGCTTTTGATTTATTGGATGTACCGTTTGCACTACATCAATGTCTTTGCTTTTGATACATTGGATGTACCGTTTGCACTACATCAATGTCTTTGCTTTTGATTCATTGGATGTACCGTTTGCACTACATCAATGATATGCTTTTGATACATTGGATGTACCGTTTGCACTACATCAATATCTTTGTTTCTGATTCATTGGATGTACCGTTTGCACTACATCAATGATATGCTTTTGATACATTGGATGTACCATTTTCACTACATCAATGTCTTTGCTTTTGATACATTGGATGTACCGTTTGCACTACATCAATGTCTTTGCTTTTGATTCATTGGATGTACCGTTTGCACTACATCAATGATATGCTTTTGATACATTGGATGTACCGTTTGCACTACATCAATGTCTTGGCCATCCTTTTATTGTGATTTTTGGATTTCTATTTGATGATTTCTGGAATTTATGTTTCACCAACTTTTACGCTTGACATTGATATATATGTCATTTATTGTAGCTTGGTGAATGAAATTAGGAGTATGACATTCCTTTTTATCTTTGAGAAGATCTTTGCGATATTGATTAATCTCTTATTGATTTTTCAATTAGTTATTTATCACAGCTTGGCATTGTGATTATTATACGTTTAGTCATATCTCTTATTCTATATCATTTCATCTGATATTTATAGCTAGACTGATCCGTTTATTATTTTCTTCTTAAATAATACTCGGGTCAGACTAAGATATTACAGGTGCTTCCTCATGGCTTCCTATCTGGAACCATCTTCTGACTTTTGGCTAACTACTTTAGTTTAGTAGTTTTTGTTGTATACATTTGAGATACAGACTATGATGTATACTTATTCTTTTGTCTAGCACTTGTATCTATTCTTTTGATATTGTGGATCTTGTTTGACCACTACTCTGATGAACACTTTCATGTGTTATATTCATATCTATTTCCGCCTTTGTGATATGAATTATCTGTGACTGATTTGTGTTATGTTTATTTCTATATTTGTTTCCGAAGACCTTTATAGCCACTGTGTAGTAGCTTTGAGCATGTGTCGGTATGTCGGATTTCCTCTTGAGATGAAAAGTTATATTTTTATCGGCATATCGGTACTCGCACAAAGTAATTATACAGATGGTCGCCCCTCAACAGCCTTATTCTCCGTGCTAGTCGACAGCATTACTCCGTAGTGTTCTTGTCTAGCGTGGGTATAGAGGTGGGGCGTCACAATATAGAGCTTTCTTAAGTTTGTAAACATGATTTGGTAATTTTTCATTTTCAAAAAGTGGTGGTTGTTCAACATATACTTCCTCTTTTACAAATCCATTTAAAAAGTCACTTTTAATATCCATTTGAAATAATTTGAAATTATTATGATTTGCAAAAGAAAGTAGAATCCTAATGGTTTCTAATCTTGCTACGGGAGCAAAGGTTTCATCAGAATCTATTCCTTCTTCTTGACAATAACCATGAGCGACTAACAGGGCTTTATTTCTAACAACCTCACCTTGTTCATTCATTTTATTTTTATAAACCAATATAGTTCCAATTATAGTTTTTTTTCAGGTCTAAGAACAAGTTCCCAAACATCATTTCTAGTGAATTGATTTAGTTCTTCTTGCATAGCCAAAATCCATGAATCATCAGTTGATGCTTCTTTTGGATTTTTGGGTTCAATTGTTGATATAAAGGCTACATTGCTCATTTTACTTAGTTGATTTCTAGTTGTAACAACGGATTGCATATCTCCTAGTATATTTTCTATAGGATGTTCTTTTAAAAGTTTAATCTTTTTATTAGGATGATTAATTTCATTATTAGTTTCAGTTGACTCTTGATTTTGAATGATTAAATCATCTTCATCATTTGTATCTTCAAAAATTTTGAGACTTTCATCGAATGAAACATGCATTGTTTCTTTGATGGTGTTTGTTCTTAAATTAAACACTCTATATGCTTTACTTCTATTGGAATATCCGATAAAGTTACCTTTGTCAAATTTAGGGTCAAATTTATCTAAGTTATCTTTTGTATTTAAAATAAAACATTTACTTCCAAAAATTCTAAAATAAGATACCTTAGGTTTCTTTATGTGAAGAAGTTCATAAGATGTCTTATCAGTTAAAGGTTTTATTAAAATTCTATTTTAAATATAACAGGCGGTAGCAATTGCTTTTGCCCAAAAATGATTTGGTAATTTACTATCTAAAAGCATAGCACTCGCACACTCTTGAATCGTCCTATTTTTACGTTCTACTACTCCGTTTTGTTGTGGAGTTCTTGGAAATGAAAAATTGTGAGTTATTCCCTTTTTATTGCAGAATTCCTCAAACTTTTCATTTTCAAATTTACCACCGTGACACTACGGATGGTTATAATTTTTACAGAAAGTTGATTTTGAATCCTTTTTGTAAAGTTCTTAAAACATTCAAAAGTATCACTTTTAAGTTTCAAAAATATTGTCCATGTAAATCTAGAATAATCATCTACAATTACAAAAGTATATTTACTGTGATTTATTGACTGAATTTGAGATGGACCAAGTAAATCAAGATGGAGTAATTTAAGAGGTTTTAAAGTTGAAATCATATCTTTTAATTTAAAGGAACTTTTTCTAAGTTTTCCTAATTGACATGTATCACATAAACTATCAACTTTAAAATTCATTTTAGGGAGACCTCTTACTAGATCATGTTTTAATAGTGTAGGTAAGAGTTTGAAATTCAAATGCCCAAATTTCTTATGCCAAATCCCAAGGGTCACTTGTATTTGCCAAAAGGCATAGGTTATCATTTGAAACTTTCATACTAAGAATATAAATATTCTTTTTCCTAATTCCCTCAAATATTATGGTTGAATTATTATCTTCAATGTGACACTTATTTTTTTCAAATTTAATTTTATATCCTTTATCGCAAAGCTGATTAATACTTAGCAGATTATGTTTCATATTCTTAACTAGCAAAACATTAGTAATAATAGGAGTTTCAGAGTTACCGACATTGTCGATGCCAATCACATATCCTTTTGAGTTGTCTCCAAAGTTAACCAGTCCTCCGTCTTTGTATATTATATCATTCAGCATATCCGGATTACCAGCCGTGTGTCTAGAGCATCCACTATCGAGTATCCATTTATTCTTTTTGATCTGCACAAATTTTCCATTATGGATTGATTCCTCAACACCCATAAAACATATTTCCTGAACATCATACTATTTTTGTAGACAACTTGAATTTGAATATTGATTGTATACAGACTCATGAGACAATGATGATCTGAATATTTCTAGACTAGTATTAAAAAGTTTTTTAAACATAGACATTTTAAAAGCTTTTCAAAATTCGTATTATGAAACTTTGAAAACCTTGCTCCGATACCAAATGTGAGAAATGCGGATTACGGATCTTAAAGCAAGAATTAACACTAGAGGGGGGTGGTGAACAGTGTTTAAAGGAAGTACTAATTCTTTTTGAGTTTATATTAATTTGACACAAATGTATGCAATATTCAGACACAGATATGATTACAGAATCAAACACAGATGCAGATATAAAGTAAAAGCAATAAAGGAAAGAACACACCGAATTTTATACTGGTTCTGAGTTACTCTTCATCCAGTCTCGCAACACAAGTGCGGATTTCCTTTCAAAATCAATCCTTACAATTACACCCTCGATTTCAAAGCCACGAGGTACACCACTCCAGATTCACAATCCTCTGGGTAGGGATACTTGATTTTAAGGGCAACAAGTTCACCCGATTGATTTTCCAGGCTACAATCACACCTTTTCTCGCTCGATTGATTACAAAGAAGTCTATTACTCTGAATAGCACTGGGATCTTGTGGAGATAGTGATAGAGAATCAAACCAGAGATGATCTAGTTAGATTCAATGGTGATTTTGACACAGTAATGGTAAAAATGTATATAAAGAAGTGTGGAAGAAAAAGAGGAGTTAAATCAGAGAATATATATGAATATAAATTCATTTAAAACAATCCCTATTTATAGTAGAACAGCAGCTAGTCCATTCGTGAAAGGATATGGCGAATAGACACTTCCTTTGAAATTCATACTTTTGAAATAAACTGTCACCTTGTCGAAAAGGGTTCCTTGGGGTTGTCGACGGGCTTAAGTTATTTTTGGTTATTTGTTTTTCTTTGAAAATAACTTTTATCTTGTATTAAAACTATTTTAAACTTTATAAATATACTTAACTATGGTTAAAATACATAAATGAGTATAGAGAATAATATTTTGGTTTGTATAAAATTTTACTATAATTTTATATTTAATTCTAAGTAAATATTACAAGTTAAATATATTAGAATTAAAATATAGTTTAAAACCAAGGATAATTTGATATTGAAAATAAAGATTATTTTGAGGCTAAAAGTATATTAAAACCAGGATAGATTTTTTTGATTTAAAAAAGAAGATTTTGAAATCATTTTGACAACAAGATATAATTTTGTAAAACATTTGAATAAAAATTAGTACATACAAAACAATGTTCCACTAGATTTTTCGTAGGTTTCATCCTACTTAGGATTCCATCCCTTTAACGGGCTCGAAGTGGATTCCATTCCACGAATAAAATGGATTTTAAGATGCCAGTGCTTTTCTAGGAGTTCAAAATTCCTAACTAAATTACTTATATTGAAATCTTGAACTCTTGATAATCTTGATACTCATGAGTCTTGAATCTTGATATCCTCGACTTGAGTTTATCGGTTCTTAAATCTCTATACTGCACAGTCTTCATTCTTTGGTACCTGTATATATATCCTACATATACATATATATCTAAACAATAATGTTAGTATTTATATTTTATAATCTTATTCTAAGGTTGTTGTCATCAAAACCAACTTCTCAGGGACTAACACATTATATATACATGCATATACACATTCATACACACATGTATACATATACGTGCACACACATATAAATATGAGGTCCAGCTCTTGCCATAGTGTTACGTCAAAAATAGGTCAACATGCAAGATTGAGTTGTAGGGAACCAATATGACCTAGATCTAACAGATGGTACTGAAAATAAAAGAAAAATAAAACAAAACGACATAATATTTATATAGTGGTTCGGCAATCTATGACTTACGTTCATTTAATAGTTTTATTGTTTGTGAATCTGGGATAATTTGTATGATGTTGTAAGGAATTAGAGAGTGTATAAGTCAATAAAACATGGATTTGAAAAGTTGTAAATCCTAGAATTGTCAAGAGTAGCTGTCAAAGTGACTATGGCACGGAGGTAAAATATGTAGAACTAGAAAAGGCTTATATTCAGGCAGCACGTCACTATGACTTCCGTCGACTAATTTTCGACGACTTGCGACTGGCAATCGACGGCCGTTGGAAGCCGTTGGAAATTCATAATTTACAGGCCCAGCGAGCCTTCTTCTTTCTCATTTTGTAGCACGAAAATTTTCTTCCAAAAAACCCCAAAATCCCGCTTCCAAGCTTCCAATCTCCAATTTCGAGGTTCTGGATCCTCCATGGCTGCGTAATTAAACTCTATTATTCTAAATCTCAGATATAATCCCTTATTTTCCCCAAAAAAATAATTTTTAACCTAAATTTAGACTTGCATAAGTTATAAATTTGGGATAATTTGCGATTTCAACTGATTACAATAACGCAATAATGGTTTATAGCATCCCATGGTATACCTATTTCATATGTTATCGTGAAATTTTGAAGAGTATGTATAATTTATGATTGTGCGTGTAAATGTAAACCATTGTATATGTGTTGTTTCTACCATTGCATTACATTAGTTGGAATAAGACATAAGTTATATAACATCTTGACTTGTATAACAATAATGAACGCACGAGTCTAAAAAATTGTCTGTATTAGAAAACGACAAAAATTTTACAACCGCCTTATTCGATAAAATGCATGGAACAAATGTGGTAAATTAATAATTTTTTGAAATGTATAACATTAGTAAATATTCTTATTTATAAACTACTTATTTTTTACGTCCCACATAGAGGTCATGGCCCCATCCGACAGGAATTGTATATGATCGTTATATAAATAGTAGTTTTTGTCACAAAACGGCCAATTATATTCATCTGGTACGATACTTGTTGGATTTGTCTTTGCACTGGACAAATTAAAAACACAATAAACTATTGCATTTTACATATTTTTTCGTTCCAAACGATTCACAAAATTTCATCGTCACTTTTCAGACGAAATAAATGGCTTTTCGGAACGACTTAGGGAGAAATACGCTAAAATTGAATCATAAAGAGATAGTGATAGAATTAAATAAACATGTTGATCAATTGGTTAAAAACTATCGAAATAATATCCCTAAGTGTGACTAGTGTCCATCATTCGAAGAAGAAATTAAAAAATCGGAAATTAAAATTAAATCACTTGAAAATGAAATTTTGATTTTGAAAGAAAGTGAAAACACGAGAAGATAAAATTCTATAAAAAAGTGCACTCAGTTATTGAATGAAAATGAATCTCTCAAAATACATGTCCAACAATTGTCTACGACTTTAAGAAAATTTTCCAAAGGAGAAAGATCGCTAAATATGTTATTAGGGAAAAAAACTGTTAATAATGTTAGCTAAGGACTTAGGTACACTCAATCTGAAAGAGTTAGAAGTAAAACCAATCAAGTCAAATCCGAGTGCACAATTTGTAGCAAAATTGTACGCAATCAAAACAATTATTGGTATAGGCCCAAACATGTGAAAACCATTCCAATTTGGGTTCGAAAAGACACTTGTTCATTGTTGGTTTATTTGCACGGTTTCAATTTAAATTCAAAAGAAATTCAATTAAAAGCTGTAAAAAGATTTTAAGTTATTTGTTGCAACTTCACGGTCTGGTCTATAACATCCAATTAATGATAATCTTGAGTCAAAGGGAAATTCGTATGCAGATTACACTGGTAACCTAGTGGATAGAAAAATTACTAGTGGAACGTGTTTTATGTAGAGACATTCACTAGTTGCATCACATTAAAAATCTGCATATTTTTCATTTCAAATGATTTTAAATTAGCAACCATTTCCTTTTATAAAACTCCTTTCAGAAAGTAGTTTTTGTTGACCTTGTTTCAGATTAGTCATTTTAGAAAATTTAATTTTATAATTATTTTTGGATTTGATCTTAAATGACTATATTAACTAATCTGAGTCCCTACTAATTATCGAAAAGATAAATAGTGATTGAAAAAGTGACGAGTGTTGATATTAATCATATATTATGACTTGAGACGGTATATTTAGTAGAAAAATTTTAAAAATTTAAACAAGATTTATAATAACTTTTGATAGGTAAAAATTCCATGACTATCTCCATTTCTATCATATTTCTAACGACCATCACTTATTAAAATCCAATATAGTGTGTCAAAATATGGTATTTTTAACAGTAAATTATTAGTTTTTATTTTATTTATTTTTTAATAAAAATATCCAAAGCATTCACTCTCATTTAAAAATCCTCACGGTTACGCATGTGTGGAACACATATCAAATAGACAAGTTGATTTTAATCCCATTTAAAATTCCTTACGGTTATGCGTGGTTAGAAGATGCTTGAAATTCATTTTTTTTGTAAAAATTGGGAATACTACTAATATCATTTAATAGTCCTAACGGTTATGCATGGTTAGTAGATATTCAAATTGCTAATATAAATATACCACAGATAGACATAACTATATGTTTTATATGCCGACATCATCCCTATCATTCTAAAGTGGAATATGCGCCAAACAGACTATTTATGAATTTTGTTTGAAATTTTTACTGAAATTTAATACTTATACTCGATTGGGTATTAATGTTGTATTAATGTCTATCAGTATATCTCTATTTTTCTAACACTATTGCTCTTTCGCTGATAACAAAAGGAGGAGAAAAGTTAAGATTTTGGAAAATAAAGGTCAAATATTTTGTTTTTTATTTGCATATTCCCATCTAGGTTCATTTGCATATTTTTATTTATTTTCACGCATATATGAAGGGAGAGCTTTGTTGTAGAGTGGGAGAAAATAGAATAATCAATACATTTAACAGAGTCAAAATCTTAAATATATATTTGTTACCATGAAAAGAGGGAGATTGTTGAATATGCTAGTATAGGATTTTTTGATGATAATAAACATATATATATATATATATATATATTCATTTAAATGTATTTGTTATTGCACTATTTTATTCTTCACATAATTAAGTAAATATTCGCTAAATAAAATAAATAACACAAAATTTAAATTCGAACAAATATTTTATTCAAACAAATATTTTATTACAAGTTTGAATAGTACAAATTTAAGCTCTCATTACATATATACATTTTTCAATTACATAATAATTTCGATTACATCAAAAATTTCACTCTACAATGTTCACCTCACTACATATCACTCATATTTGTTCTTCAACTATATTCCAATTTGTATCCAGCGTTTGAATTAACTACAAAATAAACACCGACGTAGTGAAATTGGAAAAATTGCAGTGTAAAATAAAATATGTGTTTTTTAAAATATTATTTGCCTCTATTATTTGGGTTGTTCGTAATTATTTTCGTTTTGAATTCATCGAGTACGAACAATTGTAATATGCATAGTGTATCACTGTACATGCGACAAGGCCGAGCACACCGATATACACTTGATAAAACTATAGGGATATGTGAGCACAAGGTCAAACCCGAGCCGAGGCTGCAGGTGCAATGCAAAAACATCAAAAAATTGTCAAGTACAAGTCCTCTTGCAACCAAAATTAGAGCCAACCAACACAAACCAAACCATGCTAACAAGTGCACAAATGTGTACACATGAGAACAGACTCGAAAGTGACGTCATGAAGCATTATGACATGAAAACAACTCAACCATTCAAACTTAAGGTGAGTGCAATAGACATGAGCATGCACATCACAAGTGCGAACCTCAACTTCAACATTTACAAGTTTATATTTAGTGTCATACAAATATATATATGTATATATGTATATGTATATGTATATATATATATATATATATATATAAACAACATGCACAGACTCGAAATAACATCAATGACAGATTGTACTCAACCAAACAACAAAGAAGTGCAAAGCATAATGGAACCGCAATACAACTCAGACAAGTTCAGTTTCAAGTGCGTCATACACATGAAGACCAGAACATAAATGAACATAGCCAGACCTGGCTACATGAATGCAATGACCAAAGGACACAAACGAGCATAATCAAACCTGGCAACATGAATGCAATGACCAAAGGAGACAAACGAACATAACCAGACCTGGCAATATGAATGCAATGACCAAAGGCACATAGTAATGCAACATGAAGTATGAATGCAAGTATCTAGATGAAATGAAACATATATAACATGACAACGGAGAAAATAGATGAAGCTCGAAGCATGCGAAATAGACTATACAATGCAGTAAAGCTCAGAAACAAAATAAAAGGCAACTAGATCATAGAAAAGTCTCAACTTACATATATACATGAATACACATGTATACATATACATATACATGTAGTGGAAACCAGGTAGCAGCTCAAATGAGCAATTTCAGACAAGACCAAGTCTCAAGCAAAAGGAACTCCACATGAAAACACACAAGTTCAACATACAACAGACATGAACATGTGCAAGTTCAAAGTTCAGGTTAACCAGATAAGGCACAAGCTCAGACTCAAGTGAAACCAAAGTCACAACTTCATCAGATCAGTGAAGACTACAAGAATAAAGGCATAAACAATAAAGACTTCATATGAAACAGACCACTTCAAATGGCAAACTTGAACTAAACGACTCAGGTGGAACAAGTTCAGAGCATATATGGAACCAGAACACCAGGTTAACATTGAGGCTCAACAAAATATACACATGTGAAAACATGTATCATGACAACTAGACCAAAGTATATGGATATACAAGCACTACACACTGGAATAAGCAAGCAAAGTGACATATGTATGCACATTTGCATAAAAGTACATACATATGTAGTGGGTTAGAGGCATGAACAACCAGTGTACAGGATGCAAATGCAACAGAGGTGACAACAAAGCACCAAGCCGAGCAAAGGCATCAGAAGTATACATATATGCATGCGCAAACACACAAGTATACATGTATATATGTAGTGAAAATATGGAATGCAATAAAGTAGCAATGTGAACATGTACTAGTAATCAAGCAACGGAACATTTAACAAATTTTAACAAATTCAAGAGAGAGATAAAAATTATCAAATGAAACATGAAAGAATACGAATTGAACAAGTCAAAGTCTAATTAATCTCAGAATTTTAAATGCCAAATTCAAATACCAAAGAAAGAAAACGACTCAAATAAATTCAAACTCTTGCAGTTACACGTATTTTGAATAATGTTACGACAAACAAATTCAAATCCCAGAAAAGAATGAAACCAAATCCAAAGCAAACATAAGCCGTGGTGACCAAGAAATCAAAAAAGAAAAATATACAAATTGAATAAGTCAGGATTAATCACATCATTCAATCGAAAATGAGTTGCCAAGGATAGTAACGTGAAGAATTCAAACAAAATAAATTCGAACGAAAATAAAGAGAATTGATCCCTATTTAACCCATTATCATCATCGGCATACAGGCAATCGAATTCAAGCATATCAACAAGAGTAATAAAGGAAATCACATACCAGTATTATTCAATTCAAACTCGACAAATTGATGTAGCCGAGTGAAGTCAAAGCAAGACGATCGATCGACAAAGTAATCAATGGGAAAATATCTATTCAATCGATCAACTAGAATCAGCATTTCAATTCCAAAAGCCTAATTTTTTTGAAAGAGGAACGAATGATCTCGAGAAAGAGGCAAGTAAACGATACAAACTGAAGAAAAGAAAATATTAAGGGAGAAATTTTTTTTTGTGATATAAACTAAAGTGATCGGTTTTTTAATTTGGCTTTAATTTAATATGGGGTTTTGTATTTTTTTTAATTTGTATTTTTCTTTTAAACTTTTGAAAAATTCTAGTCGTGCGACTAGGGGACGGACTACGGTGGTGTAGTTTGAGAATTCGCAACTCAGTAGTTGAGTTGTGGCAAGGTTTTGAGCGTAGAGTTAGGTTAGTCAATAGCGAGTGCCGCAAGTTTACATGCATAAGCATCTGACTACTTAATTTCTAGTAGAAACATTAGGGGCAGCACTTAGGCAGAGTTTTGCCAAAGCTGGGTAAATCTGTATTGTTTTATTTCTGCTTTTATTATTCTGCTATTATCTGTGCTGCAATTATTTTATATATTTCCGCATTAACTTTTGTTATTATTAGTATCACCCTATTCACCCCCTCCCCCATCCAAGGTGAAAACAATCCTGCACAAGCGAGCTAAAATTTCATGATGAGGTTGGGATTAGGATTTCCTTGCGAGCATTTCAAATGAGCTTTCCAGGCGATGTGGCGATATCAATTTGGCATGGCAATGTGGCGATTCGAGATAGGCACTATAACAACCCGGGATTTTGGATATTTAAAATTGGAATATTTAATTGATTTAAATATTTAAAAGTTAATTTCCAAATTGAATTTCAAATATCAATATTTATGAGATGATTTAGTTATTGGATTTAATAATTGAAAATTGGGTAAAATATGAAATCTTGATTTTTAAGCTTGTTGAAAATAATTTGCGGGTTGTTACAGTGGTATCAGAGCAGAAGGTTAAGCGAGAACCTTGGCTCTAGTGGGGATTACTCATTAGAGATAGAGTCATTAGTACTCTAGAATGAGTTTGAGCGTATTAATAGACATGAGCGTGTATTTGATGCAGCGCAAACTACTACTGACAAGTTAAGTTTTAGCTCGCTCAAGCAACCTAGCAAGTTAAGGCCAGATCACATCCTTAGGTCGCTAACGAGTCATGAAAACGAGCTAACAAATGGAGCCACATCGCCCTTATCTCGCTCCAGATTACCCCTCTGCTTAGGTCGAGAAGCTTTAAGTCATTCCAATATAGGTCGCAAATGACCTAACTCCCAACACAGAAGGAAACAGATGATTCTTAAGCCGCCTTGAAGCTTAGGTTGCATGAAGCTAAACGACCTAGTTATGCCGTTATCTTCTGTCCACTTTAGGTCGCTCCTGAAGTTAGGTCGCTCCAGATGTTTAAGCCGCATGAAGATTTCCAGAAGCCAATTCCTAGGTCGCTGAAGCCTAAGTCGCTGTCATGAAGCAGTGTTGTATTTTTTAGGTCGACCTTTTTTTAGGTCGTATGTCACGTGGATGTGTTGTGATGTATATATGGTTATGTCGGGTGTTACTTAGGTCGTAACACGTGTTGTATGTACATTGAGACATTAGTTGCTAAGTCGTGTGTCTATTAGGTCGGCACTGTTAGGTCGTGGCTGCCTGGGTTGAATCGTTTGTATTTGGTAGGTCGTTAACGACCTAGTGTTGTGTTGTAACCCTATAAATAGGGATGTTGGGTCATTTGTAAACTTGGTTGATTTTGAAATAAACTTTGTTTCAATGCTTTGTGCCTCTTGAAATTGGAACTTGAGTGTGAGCTCCTTTCTCCATTTGCGGTATTCGAGTGCGCTCGAATCAACGGATTTGAAGCCGATTCACGGAATCTCGTGCGCGAGATCAACTTAGAAGAATCGTAGATCTTTTAACATGGTACCGTGGGCGATCAACGTGTTGGAGATAGCTAGAATTCGGTATCTTTCGAGATCAAAGAATTTGGGCATTCGATATTTTTCAATCCATTGATTTATCTTGTTTGATCTAATCGTTTCTTCGATTAGTTTGACACGAAATCTTCATTTTGTTGTCATCGTTATAATCCGCTACGTCTGTTCGGTATCAGAGCTTGACTTAGCCAATCATAGCTAAGCCGAGTCCTTGGAGCCAAAGAGAAGAGTTTGAAAAGTCAAGGCCGAGCTAAATCAAGCAAAGCCGAGTTAAGTGAAGTGTTGAAGTTTGAGATAGATCCGAGCTTGTTTAAAGTTTTGAAGCTGTGCATTAAGTGTTTTGATCAAGGTCGGAGACTGTTCAAAACTTAGGCCGAACCAAGCCAAGTTGAAGTGTTGGATCAGGTCCGAGCTAGTGAAGCCGAGCATTCTTTTCATAAGTCAAGCCGAGAGTTAAAGTGTTTGGATTTGTTGAAGTTTCGACAATGCCTCCACGAAGAGCTAATCGTCATCAAAATGTTGAAGCATTGTATAGAAGAGAAGAAGCTGTGCAAATGGAACAACGCATCAATGAAAAGTTTGATGAAGGTATTGGGAAGTTAGAGAAATTGACGATTGACATGAATCAAAGTCAAAGGAGAAGGTCGCCAATCTCGAACCATAGAGGAAACAGAGTTTCGCCATCGGTTACGGAAGCGAGGAGGGTGTCGCCACAATCTTATCGAGAAAGAAGAGATTCATCAGTTTCATTGAGACGAGATCATCATGAGTATAGACATGAAGAGAGAAGAACTCCATGTGAGTTTGAAAATGAATCACATCCCGATATTGATAGACAAGGTAGAAGGACCATGCATGATCACAGAGATGCGGATAGACGAGATAGATATCGAAGCACGTTTGATTTTGATGAGGATGGTAATAGAGGTAGTATGCATCATCGAGATCGAGGTCAAGAAATCCATATGTGGATGTATAAGATGATCGTCGATGGGAGTCGGGGATGAAGACAGAAATTCCAGAATTCAAATGTGGAATGATTGCAGAAGAATTTCTAGATTGGTTATCTAATGTTGAAGACATTTTTGACTTCAAAGAAGTTCCTGAGCATCGAAGAGTTAAGTTGGTTGCTATACGTTTGAGAGGGAGAGACTTAGCGTGGTGACAGCAAACTAAACTTACACGGGAGAGAATGGAGAAGTCAAAGATTGAATCATGGGAGAAGATGAAGAAGTTAACGAGAGCTACTTTCTTACCATATAATTATCAATCTCTTATGTATCAACGACTGCAGAACTTGAGTGAAGGAACGAAGTCGGTGAATGATTATGCCGATGAATTTTATCAGTTGATTGTCAGGAATGACATCATGGAGACAGAAGAGCAATTGACAGCTAGATTTGTTGGAGGGTTGAGAATGCAGATTCAAGATATGGTGAATATGTTTGATCCTAGATCTGTTGCAGAAGCACATCAAAAGGCTCTAGCCTGGGAGAAGCAAGGCAGAAGAGGTGGTGGTGTGTTTACAAATTCCAACAATCAAGTGAAAGGGGCTTGTAGCAATGCGAATGTTTCCAAGGCTGTTGATAAACCAGTTGTTAGTGAAGTTGCCAAGATCAAGGTCAATAGTAGTATCAAATGCTTTAATTGCCAGGAGTTTGGTCATAAAAGCAATGAATGTCCGAAGCCGAAGAAGCGAGCGATGATTACTGAGGTGGAAGATGAGGATGCAGAAGTAGAATGTTCTAATTCACCACAAGCTGAGGAGGAGGAAGAATTTTTGGGAGACGAAGGGTGTAATTTAATGATGAGGAGATCTTGTTTCACACCAAAGCAAGAGGAGGAGTCTAGTTAGTTGAGGAGTAACACTTTTCAGTCGTCGTGCACTATTCTAGGGAAGGTTTGTAAATTTGTTATCAATGCTGGAAGTTGTGATAACATTATCTCTTCAGAAGCTGTAAAGAAGTTGGCATTGAAGACTGAGAAGCATCCTAAGCCCTACAAGTTAGCTTGGTTGAGGAAAGGTGGAGAAGTGAAGGTTAGTCGGAGAGCTTGTGTAACTTTTTTGATTCGGAAGAAATACAAAGATGAAATTTGGTGTGATGTAGTTGATATGGATGTATGTCATCTGTTGTTGGGGAGACCGTGGCAGTATGATAGAGCTATACAACATGATGGACATACCAATAGCTACAGTTTCGTTTTGGAAAGCACTAAAATCACTTTGGTTCCTAAAAAGCGACAACAGAGTGAAAGCAAGTTGGAGGAAATTGAAGAGCTGAAAACTTTGCTATCTTTGAAAGAGTTTGTTAAAGAAGTCGAAGATGAACCTGAAGTATTTTTGTTGATTGGACGTGAGAGTAAAGAAGTGGTTGAAATTCCTGAAGAAGTAAAGCCAGTGCTGGAAGAATTTGAAGATGTGTTTCCTTAAGAGCTGCCCAAAGAGTTACCACCGTTGAGGGACATACAACACCAAATAGATCTTGTTCCAGGAGCTGTGTTACCACATAGACCACATTACAGGATGAGTCCAAAGGAACACGAGGAGTTGAGAAGGCAGGTGGAAGAGTCGCTTGAACAAGGACGCATACAAGAGAGCTTAAGCCCTTGTGGAGTACCAGCTTTGTTAGTACCGAAGAAGGATGAAACTTGGAGAATGTGTACTGATAGTCGGGCACTGAACAAGATTACTGTGAGGTACAGATTTCCAATGCCTAGATTGGATGATTTATTAGACCAGTTGAGTGGAGCTGTTATCTTTTCGAAGATTGATCTAAAAAGCGGATACCATCAAATTCGAATTCGACCAGGGGATGAATGGAAAACAGCGTTCAAAACACGGGAGGGTTTGTATGAATGGCTGGTTATACCGTTTGGTCTTTCGAATGCACCTAGTACGTTTATGCAAGTGATGAATCAGATCTTTAGACCATTTATTGGAAGTTCGTGGTGGTGTATTTTGATGATATACTGATATACAGTGGAAGCCCCGAAGATCACTTGCATCATCTGAGAGAAGTGTTGATGATACTGCGACAGGAACAATTTTATGCTGCAACGAAGAAATGCGTGTTCATGACGCATAGTGTTTTATTTTTGGGATATGTTGTATCATAAGGAGGTATACAGGTGGATCAAAGTAAAGTTGAAGCAATCAGAAATTGGCCACAGCCCAGGACCATAACTGAAGTGAGAAGTTTTTATGGGCTAGCATCATTCTACCGATGATTTATACCACACTTTAGTAGTGTGGTGGCACCAGTTACTGATTGTATGAAGGGCAAGCAGTTTTCATGGTCGGAGGAAGCAGGAATTGCTTTTGAGCGAATAAAGGAACTTTTGACGTCAGCACCAATTCTAGTTTTGTCAGATTTTCAGTTGTTGTTTGAGTTACATACTGATGCATCGAAGGTTGGGATTGGACGGGTGTTGAGTCAGAAGGGACATCCTATTGCTTATTTTACTGAGAAGCTTTCGAGAGCAAAGATGAGATATAATACTTATGACGTTGAATTTTATGCTATTGTGCAAGCTGTGAAACACTGGAGACATTATTTGTTTCAGAAGGAGTTTGTTCTTTATATGGATCACGAAGCTTTGAAACATTTGCAAGGGCAGGATAAAATTGCAGCTAGGCATGCATCGTGGATAGCTTATTTGCAGCAATTTACATTCGTTGTGAAGCACAAATCTTGAATAACTAATCGAGTTATCGATGCATTGAGTCGGAGGAATCGTTTACTCACTACCATGCGAGTGGAAGTGATGGGTTTTGACTTGCTTCCAGAATTTCTTAAGTTAGATTCGTATTTTTCGGGAATCCTAGATAAAGTTAAGCAGGGAAACATGGATGGATATATGCTGGTTGATGATTTTCTGTTCAAAGGAAATCAGTTGTGTATTCCAGATTGCAGTTTGCGACTGACAATTATTAAAGAGTTACATGAAGAAAGACACGTGGGCCGTGATCGTACTTTACAGTTGATTGCAAAATCTTATTTTTGGTCATCAATAAAAAGGGAAGTTGAAAAATTTGTTCAGAGGTGTCATATCTGTCAAGTGTCAAAGGGAACCGCTACAAATGCAAGATTATATATGCCATTGCCTATACCTACTAAACCATGGGTGGATGTTAGTATGGACTTTGTGTTGGGATTGCCGAGAATGCAACGTGGCAATGATTCTATTTATGTGGTGGTTGATCAATTTTCAAAAATGGTACATTTTATTGCTTGTAAGAAGACTGTAGACGCCTTTAATGTCGCTCAGTTATACTTCAGAGAGATCTATAGACTTCATGGATCACCTGAATCTATTGTTTCGGATAGAGATACTCGTTTTCTGAGCCATATTTGGATGAGTCTATAGAAAATGGTTGGAACTAAGTTGAAATTTAGCAGTTCTTATCATCCACAAACGGATGGACAGAATGAAGTCGTGAACAGATCCCTAGGTAATCTGTTGCGATGCCTTGTGGACGATAATCTGAAGAGTTGGGATTCGAAATTATGTCAAGCTGAGTTTGCACACATCCATGCAGTTAATCGTAGCACGGGTTTCAGTCCATTTCAAGTTGTCTATTCAAGAATTCCAAAGCGACCGTTGGATTTATCGATTGTTCCATTTCAGAAAGGGGTTGTTAAACGGGCTAGTGATTTGGTGAATGATTTGCAAGAATGCCATAAAGTTGTTCAAGAACGATTGCTTGCATCCAATGAGAAGTATAAACAACTAGCGGATAAGAAGCGAAGAAGTGTGGACTTCAAGGAAGGTGATTTGGTTTACGCCGTTTTGACAAAAGATCGTTTTCCAGTGGGAACTTACAACAAGTTGAGAGCTCGAAAAATTGGTCCAGTGGAAATCTTGAAGAAGATTAATGATAATGCTTATCAGTTAAGAATGCCGGATCATGTCCATACTTCTGATGTTTCCAATGTTAAACATTTGATTCCGTATCATGGAAATAAGCTTGTTGAGGAAGCGGAAGATACAAATTCGAGGTTGAATTTCTGTCAACCGGCGGAGGATGATGCAGCGCGAACTACTACTGACAAGTTAAGTTTTAGCTCGCTCAAGCAACCTAGCAAGTTAAGGCCAGATCACATCCTTAGGTCGCTAACGAGTCATGAAATTAAACGAGCTAACAAATGGAGCCGCATTGCCCTTATCTCACTCCAGATTACCCCTCTGCTTAGGTAGAGAAGCTTTAAGTCGCTCCAATATAGGTTGCGAACGACCTAACTCCCAACACAGAAGGAAACAGATGATTCTTAAGCCGCCTTGAAGCTTAGGTCGCATGAAGCTAAACGACCTAGTTATGCCGTTATCTTCTGTCCACTTTAGGTCGCTCCTGAAGTTAGGTCGCTCCAGATGTTTAAGCCGCATGAAGATTTCCAGAAGCCAATTCCTAGGTCGCTGAAGCCTAAGTCGCTGTCATGAAGCAGTGTTGTATTTTTTAGGTCGACCTGTTTTTAGGTCGTATGTCGCGTGGATGTGTTGTGATGTATATATGGTTATGTCGTGTGTTACTTAGGTCGTAACACGTGTTGTATGTATGTTGAGTCGTTAGTTGCTAAGTCGTGTGTCTGTTAGGTCGCCACTGTTAGGTCGCGGCCGCCTGGGTTGAATCGTTTGTATTTGGTACGTCGTTAACGACCTAGTGTTGTGTTCTAACCCTATAAATAGGGATGTTGGATCATTTGTAAACTTGGTTGATTTTGAAATAAACTTTGTTTGAGTGCTTTGTGACTCTTGAAATTGAAAGTTGAGTGTGAGATCCTTTCTCCATTTGCGGTATTCGAGTGCGCTCGAATCAACGGATTTGAAGCCGATTCACGGAATCTCGTGCGCAAGATCAACGTAGAAGAATTGTAGATCTTTTAACATGGTCTCATGCGCGATCAACGTGTTGGAGATAGCTAGAATTCGGTATCTTTCGAGATCAATGAATTTGGACATTCGGTATTTTTCAATCATCGATTTATCTTGTTTCATCTAATCATTTCTTCGATTAGTTTGACACGAAATCTTCATTTCGTTGTCATCGTTATAATCCGCTGCGTCAGTATTTGTTAGTGAACATAAATTTTTTTTTTATCTTATGTTGATTGGTTTGTTGAGTGGATTATGGATTCTGGTCAATACGAGTAATAACGTTATTAATAGGGATCTCTAAACACTTGTACGGAATAATTCGACACGGTATTGTTTTAAAATAGGGTGAATGAAGTAATTTTACCCAAATTATTTTTATATATGAAAGAAATAATTTTACGTAAATTATTATAGTTAAATATGGTTTGCTTGGTTGTTAGGAAGTGATAATATTAAATTATTATCATTATTGCGTGGAAATTGCACAAGGAATTTAAATCATAACCAAGAGTTAAGGAAATAAATTCAGATAACAGAATGGAATTTGTAAATGTGATTATAATTGAAACGGAATGAAACTCCAGAGTAATATTTGAATATAGATGGGAAGTATTTAAAATTTGAAAATTATAATTTCCTTTGAGTTTAAAATGATTTTTAAAGGCTTTGAAGGAATAATAGTGATATTTTTTGGAAATACTTTTGAATTGGATATGAAATCTTGTGGGATTTGGAATTAAAAATATTTGAAACGTTGTTGAAAAGAATAAAAGCACTGAACTCACTTCAGGTCGTTGGAAAATAATTTCGATGAAGATTGCAGCATCATCGATATTCATTTTCGAGTTTCCAAGAGTGGAATTGCTACCGAATGTTTTAAATTGGAGTTTTTTTTGAAAAATTGGGTTTGGTTTCAAAATTCAAAGAAGTAATTTGGTATACCAAAGGATTTTGGATATAGTTGATTTCAAAATTGATTTTGAAATGTAGAGAAATTGCTTAAAACTCTGCAAGTTAAGTAAAAATGTTGATGGAATATAAATGAGCTTGGGGACTTATTAAAATTTGAATTTTTTTAGAATAATATTTAACTTGAAGAAGAGTTAAATTAAAGTAAGTGTGAAAACGAAATAACTTAGAAAGAAATCCAATTGGATGAAGTAAATTAAAGAGATTAGTGAACGTGATGTAAATAAGTTGGAAAACTTATGGAAATTAAATTTTTTGATGGAAATGGAATTTAACTGAATTAAGTTAAATAAAAGTGAATTTTTAGGAAATAAAACAAATAGGCAAAATGAAATGGACATTGAAATAAAATTTATTAATTTGAAAAAAATTTGTGAATGAACAAATGAATTTACATTTGTAAGTAAATGGGATTGAAACTGAATATTGGAATTTAATTTGAATTGTGTGAAATGAGAAATTAGTCAAGCTGGATAAAATAAAACAAAGTATTGAAATTAAAATTAGTAAGTAAATTAATCGATTTAAATGGTAAGCAAATGAATGAAAATTTAATATTGGGATGATATTTAATTTAAATTGTGTAAAGTAAAGTGAAGTTGAAAAATTAGTTCAAAGTGGACTAAAAATAAAAAAGGTTTGGAAATAGAATCGATTGAGATTCAAAATAAATTAGTAAGTGGAACTAATTCAAGAAATGGTTAAGTAAGAATGAGTTTGAAATAAGGTGAATAGAATTCAATGTCAAATTTGATTTGGAAATAAATTAAGAAGTGAAGGTAATTTGAATTCAGAATGGAATTGAAAATTCAAGTTAAATGAAAATAGGTACAAAGGCTTAAGTGGTGAAGTGAAAATAAATATAGGAAGTGTATAAAATATTTATATTTGAAATTAAGAAATGGATGGTAAAATTCTTAAGTAAATTTGAAATTGATAAATATACCAAGTAAATATGCGAATGAAGGTTTAATAAGGGTGTGTGAAATGATAATTGTGAATAAGTGAATAGAAATCAAAGTAAATGTGAATAAAAAGAAAAATGATATAGCTAATAATCAATTGAGATAAATACGTACGATGTACATATATTATTTTATTCGCATGACGATTTGATCCAGATTCGAGCACGGAATTTCCAGATAGATATATCGATCTGAGTTGGGATTTTTCACTCGATTTTTGACGGGGAACCATAGATATGGATTTTTGATTGATTCTGAAAATTCTCTATTATAGTGTATGGCTATGCAAGGAGAACGACAATTCTGATCAAGAAACCAGATCTGAGTCCGCAATAGGGAGTCGGGTGGACGATGCTAGTTCAGAAGTGAAATTGTGTGATCGAGTGACCGATCGGATTTGATATTGCGTACGGATGATATATGTGCATCGTACGGGCTTAAGTAAAGCAAATATTGGAATTTTGAAAAGAAAGTGAACAAAATGGTTTTGGATTCTGTGATTGGATATTATTGCTAAGTAGGATATACAAGTAATTTAAAGAAAAAGGAAATTGGTGTTTTCGATTTTAGAAGATAGAATATGAATTTCCCGACAAAAGGTATGCATTTAAATTGTCGTATGTAATTCGATGGTTTCTGATCTAGCCACTTGGCTTTTTTTTTCTTTTAAAATTTGGGTCTCGTAGAGGCATTTTGTAGTTGTTCCTAGCTAGCCATGCAAAGGCGACGCTGGCGAAATTTTACAAAAATTTAAGGATTTAGAAAATTTTGATAGTTTAAAATTTGGTTTAAGCTATAATTTGAATTATTAAGAGGATAATATTATTTGAAACCTACGGATGATTTTGAGAAGTTAGTGAGAGTGATAGTGTGTCTTTAATAAAAAGATGGGTTTTGGGAAGTTGTAAAAAACTATTTGGTTTTAGGAAAATAGTTAATGGGTTGTAGACCGTTCTTCTTTACTAGTAATTTCGAAGACGAAATTCTTTTAAGGGGGGAGGAATGTAACGACCCGAGATTTTGGATTTAAATTGGAATATTTAATTGATTTAAATATTTAAAAGTTAATTTTCAACTTGAATTTCACATATCAATATTTATGAGGTGATTTAATTATTATTGGACTTAATAATTGGAAATTGGGTAACAAATGAAATCTTGGTTTTTAAGCTTGTTGAAAATAATTTGCGGGTTGTTACAGACACGGTGATGTCGGGATTAGGAAACGAGTATGGGGATATGATGATTCTTAATAGGCGCGACGGTCTCAAGATAGCCGTCCGTGGCAAGGTCAGGCAACAATGTTGAGATAGGCGAAGACAGCTGGTGGAGACGCTGACTAAAAGAAGATTGAGGATGACTTATGTGAAAGCGGCTGAAGATTTTTTTAGGAAAACGAAAAATGAAAATGGCTTGGGTTTTGGGTTTGAGAATTAGAAATGAGGCAGTATATTAATATGGATGATATTAACCCATTAGGTGGATGCAACGGTTAGGATTAGTTAAAGGGAAATTACATATCAATTTAAGCTTAATAGCTAATTAAAAAACACACACACATACATGTATATAGGACAATCGATCAAATATTTTTCGGATACGGATACCAGTATAGCTATATCCGTATCCGAAAAGCTGTTCGGATATTTTGATATCCGTGTCATCTTTCCGGATAATGTATATATTTCATATTTTCGAATATAGATGTGGACGGATTAGATTTTTTGAGTATCCATTGATATACTTAATATTTTCTTGCCAAATCATGTACATGTAATTAGAAAAATGTATCATAAATTTATGTTAATATTGAAAATTTCATGATGTGATTATTAAAAAAACATTGGAACTTGTAAACCGAAATAAAAATCAAATTTATAAAATTATTGAAACGAAATCGAAAATGGAATTTTGAACCTTAACGCGCGCTATAATATTACATTGACTAAATTGATGAGATTATTATACTATGAACAGTCATCCTTTTATAATGTATTACAGTCCTTAGATCCTTTTTAGCATAACTTTAAGCAAGTTATTTTCTTTGTTTCTCTCTGTCTCTTGAAGAAGAAAAACATGGTCACAGAAACGAGAGGTGATGCTTACAAAGGCTGAAGAAAAAAGTCTCAAAGTGGTGGAGAAAGATCAGCAGTTCAGGATGATATGAATAAAAAAAATTCTAGGGAGGAGATTTTGACAATTTAATGGCTCAAACGAGAAGAGACATGCAATTCGACAGTAGCTTGTTGACTGAGAACTAAATTTGCGTGAAGTGCAAAAAATATGGTTGCGATGAGGCAAATACGTGTTCGGACAAATTATTTGTGCGAACTTGAAAATTGGCCACAGATAACGCTTACCTCAAAGAGAGTAGCTTTTTCCTCGACAACAAAGACTAAATAATTTATAATAATTATGAAAATCTAGAGCTGCTTTTATGAAGGAAGCAGCTTGCACGGTTGCCTCTGAAGAGCTTCTTATATAAGGACCCATTCCCACGTCAAAGGTTGATTTTCCACTCGAATTGGCCAAGTCAAGTAAAGTAGGAAACTAATCCAAATCTGACGAGGTTAAATTAGATATAGAACAGTTATTGGTGTAGATCATCATGGATCATGTCTTTGATCAGTCTTTGATCATGTCTTTGATCAGTGGACATACGTAGATCATAAACGGAATCAGGTCTAGGTCACTCACTTTCATGCACTTTATTACCAAGTTCAATCACTTTTACAAATTAATATTGTACTAAAAGAATGAACCTTAACAACAAAGAAGCATGTCGACATGAACAAAAGAATTCAATTGGTGTAAAACACAAAAACAAGCTACATTAATTTATCTCAAACTGTAAAACAATACGAGCCATACAAGGCTTTATTTCATGCGTAAGTAAATAAATGTTATGTATAGGAGCGGTAGATTTTGGTTGCTGATTAAATATTAATCCAAGATGGCAATAAGATCAATCTCGACTTTGGCTCCCAAGGGCAATCCAACTTGGAAAGATGCACGCGCTGGGTACGGTTTTGATATATCTGTACAATAGTGCAGGAATTATATATCCATGTTATTCTAATATATATTTAATCTGTATTTACAACGCACAATCATACCAAATGCATACGTGTGTGTATTTCAACTTGAAGAAGAAACTTACACTTCTTATAGACGTTATTCACTTTCTGGAAATCATCAATGTTAGCCAACCTAGATATACGAAAAAATAAGAAAACATGAGTTGGATGCATATTTAGCAAAATGATATAATACCCATGATACGCATGATGAGATAGGTTATTACATGAAGGTTGTCTTAACAACATTCTTGAAAGTGGCACCACCAGCTTTCAGTATCTCCTTTAAATTCTTCATATTCTGCATATAAAAAAAAAAAGTTACATCAGAAACACTCAGTAACAATTATTTTTCTCAAAATAACATGCAAAAGAAGTCATCTTTTATCACAATTGACCTATTACTGTGTACGCTACCAAAACAAGTTTATCAGTCAGCTAATTAAATTTTCAATTAAACATTCAAGGTCTAAGAGATATACACATAAAATGTAAAAGTTGCATTATGAACATTCTATGTATTTTGGTGTTCCAAATTGTTGTTATTGTGTAATAATACCTGCTCAGTTTGATCCTCTACATCATCTGAAATTATTGCTCCAGTCTGCATACAAAAATTAAAACATAGATCATGTTACTGCCCGAAATTCAATTTTTCTTACTATGAAGCATAGATTAATTAGGCAAAATTAGGAAGAATGTATAATTATGCTACCTTGGGAATGCGACCGAGAGAACCAGAAACATAGATCATGTTGTTAATTCGGAGAGCTTGTACATAATCTCCCAATGGCGGTGGTGCCTTGTCAGTACGGATCTCTGTTCTTATATCTATTCATCAAAATAAATGTTATGTCAGATATGTATTCATATGTACATAGCATCTAATAATAACCGTTGCCAGCTGACAACTTACGTTTGAATCCGAATCCATTTATGCAACTGGTAGTGGAAGAAGCTAGTGATGAAAGCGCAAGCAGAGAGAAAAATACAAGGAAGCATGATGAAGAATTCATGTTTGATTATTAATTAATGCTTAACAAAATATGTTGTATGAAGTCGGGTGTGAGTAATGTGATATGAATGGAGAGTTTATATAGTAGGCTTTCCAAGTTGAGGAATCGCCACTAAATCAATTATTTGGGAATTGCTGAGATGTTGAAATATAATAGTTGAGAATCTTCTAAAATGGTCTTTTTATTTTCGAAAAAAATATATGAAGTTACTATATTACATGTCACCTTTAGTTGACATAATATGCAGCTTTCTATTCTATTAAAGTGGGCGTACCTAAATTATAATAAACTATATATGCATAAATCATTAGCTATTGGATTCGGACCTTAGATTCATGGAGATGTATAATTCCCAGTACTCTCATTAATTTAGTCAGAATCTGTGGTTAAAGACACTTAACATTTTATATTGATTTATATACATCGTAGATTCGAGTCAGGTTTAAATTAATGAACTCTCAATTTTCAATTACAAATCAACACTTCATCCGCTTATCACTTTGGGTTTATCCGGTAGTACAAAACAGAAATTGCATACGACTTTTATTGGACATATCAGCTAATTAATAAAGAATGATTCTCTAAACTAAAAGAAAATCTTGTTTAAGCATAAATCCTTAAATTTTCCTTCAAAGACGACTTTGTTCAATTATTGAAATGTTCGTATCTAGTGAGGATTGTGGTTATTTTCGTTTTTTCATTCAGTGAAATCTCCACGTTGCTGATCCAGTTTGCATTTATAATCATTCATTTTTGATCAAACTACATATAAGGTCACCAACGTGATTATTGTAGCTCATTTTCTACGTTCTTGATGCACTTGTTATAACAACATTTCAACTTATCAAGACGCAACATATTTCAGCTAAAGATTTCAACTAATTTGTTGTCCATCACACACTATGGAAATAATTATCATGGTCGTTGAAATAAACAAAGTCTAATCGAAACCAGCAAAAATATTCGTTCTTTTAAAATCTAACCCATGTATATGCATACTTGCAAGAATGAAATACAATGTCTAATAATCTGATTAACATAAAAATAATCGTAGCTAATACATATTCTTACAAAACTTGTTCATATCTTGCGAGCGTCAAAACAATAATTTACTTGCCTGCATATTGGTATACTATGTAGAGATGTTTCTAAATAAATTGAATCAAACGTCGCAAGTGGCTGAAAATAAATGTTAATTTATGAAACAACCTGTTTTTTTTTTTTTTTTTTTTCCCCTCAGTCTTTTCTCCCTATACTTTCTTTTTATTGCATGACTTTTGATACTATGGGTTGCAACTTGCAAATTCAAAATTGCTACAGTACAGTACTCATCTTCCTGGATTAGATTACATTATACATGCACATATATATGAGGTCCGTGAAGAACGAACGATTGAAATGTAATCGTCGTTTTATCTTTACGAGTGAATTATAGCATCTAACCGTTCGTGTTAAGTCAACCTATAAAGAAAAGGTAAACAAGAAGAGAATGATAGAATATGTAAATTAATCTATTATTTTATTAAAGATATACATAATCTTTTATCATGTTAGAGAATCACATATTATCACAAAGCCAATAGATTGATGTGATGAACGGTCTCTTAGTATTTATGCAAGATTTATATTTTAAATTTCCCGATAGGACAAATCTCAACACACCCCTGCACGTGTGTTACATCATCGGCCAAACACGTGGACATTCATTCAGGGTGATGTGTGACATAATTAAACCTGCTCTGATACCATGTTAGAGAACTATATATTATCGCAAAACCAACTGGTTGATGTGATGGACGGTCTTTTAGTATTTATGCAACATTTATATTGTAAATTTCCGATGGGACTAATCTCAACAGAAAACATAAGGTTTTATAGCGTTAAGAATACAACTTGTTACCTTTTAGGAAATTCCTAGTCTTTTGGTTTAGCAAAAAGAAAATCCAATATTCTTATATACCACGAATGCATAGTGCATGTTCGAAGCCTCTGCATGAAAAATGGATTCGTATAGACACATGTAGAGTTACATTACCGCATATCCAGTCTATGCTGGAAATTATTTTGCCTTGGTGTATATTAACCCACCAAACAACAATGTTTTTTCCTTCATGTAAAAGACCTCACAACAATGTATGATTATATTATCCTGTTCTCATTAGTACTGAGTTAGGGATAAATCTTACGTTATGAAAAACACGCTTAAGTGCTAAATGTATGTACAACGCTTAATTTTTTAAAATGACGGTAGAATTAAGCGATGAGTGCTTAAGCATGCTTAATTGACGTTTATCTACGCTTTGCTTAAATTTAAATGACGATCTCTACTATGCACAAAATATTTTATTTTTAAAATAAGAAGAAATGAGGTTATAGCATAAAAGCGAAACTGCCAAACAGAATTTCCCCATTTTCTATCTTATAGGTCGATGGATGGTGGGTAGTTTTTTACATTAGGATATGACTATTTATTAGAAAATATGAATGGCTTTTACTCAACTTGAGTATACTTACTTGTAATTAATAATGGAAATCAGATCCAACTTTTGCTTCCTATGAATTTATAAGTTAATTTCAAAGTAAAACTTTACTTCATTGTTATTTGTTCGTGCCTACATGGACAATGATGCATTTAATGTAATTCATTTGCTTAAATTCATATTTATATGAATAATGTATGCTCTAAATTAACTATCGCTTAGACGATGCTTAAGTAGTGTGACGACCCACAAATTTTTCACTTTGATAAGTTATATTTATTTTCAAATTTATTCAAATAAAAAGTTTATAGTACAAATAATATTTTTTTGAGTGATAATAACTAATAATAATCCTATTTTGAATTAATATTCAAAAAAATATTTTCCTCGGGACTTAAATTGATAAAATGATCGAAAACCGCTTCATCGATAATTTGCTTTATAATACTAAAACGTCACGCTCGGTGCTAGATGCATATACATAGTTTTATAAATGAGCAAGAATATGAAATAAAATAATTTACTATATTTTTGAGAATTAAATGTATTTATGCCATTGTTAGTGATGCCCTTAAATATAATAATTGATTTATTAAATTAAATTGAAATTTAATGATTTAATAATTATTATAATTATTCAATAGTGATTTCAAAATGGTTATAATTCTTTTAAAATAAGCTAAAAAGTAATAATAAACCATTTGTACTAATTTTATGAAGATATACATTTGATTTGAAAATATAAGAAAAATATCGATATCGCTTTATCGGTATAATTACAATTACTATAAATAATTGTTAATATTAATTTATATGGTTTTGTAATTCAAATGTGATCATTTTAATTAATTAAAACCGATTATAAATTTATTTTCAAATTTTGTTTATATGTGTGTGTGTGTGTGTGTGTGTGTGTGTGTGTGTGTAATTTAATGTATACATGAAAATATGATCGGAAATCGGTTCTCCGATTGGCAACGGTTTATCGAACGGAAGTTGTTCGGAGTAAATGCAATGTTGTTTATATATCATGTACACATATATATCACATAAATATACACCCTCACATACACTTTAACTTATACATAAACATGCATACAAATATACATACATACATATACATATATAAAACAAATATATATCATGTACACATTTTAATTTTAAGTAATTATAAATTTAATTATTGAATGTTTATTTATGCATAACTTTCTCATACGAGGTCCGTTTCAAGCTGGACAACTTGCATGCGTTTATATCAACGAGCACTACGCTATGGAACTGTACGGGATGAATTCGGAGCTAGTTAGAATTTTGAGTTAAATTGAACGACCGTTCAATTTTAATTCAAATCAGGGCACTTCTGCTATTTCTGACATTTTTGTGAGTAAACTCACTTCTCTGGCCTACTTATATTTTTATATAAGTGAGAATAATATTATTTATGATGATTGATGCTTGTTTGGATGATATATTATTTATATTAGTTGGTTTGGATATATTTCCGCAAAACAAATATATATTGGAGTGGATGAAACCCTATTATGTTCCCGTGTAAGAGAGGATGATCCTTGTATACGAATCCCGCCTCGAAGTGGTTAATTTATATTTTTATGACTATATAATGTATGGATGCACGGGTAAAGTTGGAGGGATCCAAGGATTCCTCACATTATGGATTTTATTTTCATACATACATACATACATATATATGTATGTGTGTGTGTGTGTGTGTGTGTGTTTGTGTGTGTGTGTGTACGTGTGTGTGTGTGGTGATATATGAATTGTTGAATGCCATACAAATGACACAGATATGATTTTGTTTAAATAGTGCTTTAGCAGTACGAGTCTCGTTTTTGGTATTTTAGAATATTATAAAATGTTGATTTTATTTAAAGGATTTCAAAGCGATTTTTGAAATTATATATGTTTTAAATAATTAGTCTTGAATTTTATGAAGGAGTAATTTATTTAAAAATCAAAGTATGATTTGTAGATATTATAAATTGATAGACTTGTAAAATATTTCGAACGGAGATTTTCAAACTGTAAAATAAAGATTTTTTGGAAATCTTAAAAATAAGTCTGTCTTTTACAATGAAGGGACAATGTAAAAAGGAAATTAGAAATATTTTACATTAATATTTATTAACCATTTTAGACAAAGTAATATATATATATATATATATATATATATTTGTGTGTGTGTGTGTGTGTATTGAAAATGGGTACCTTTTATTGCTATAGCATTTATTACAAATTACAATAAAGCACAGTAGTCTAAGCAATAATAAGGCTACAAGTCTACGTTAACCCTAAAAAAAACACAACCTGCATTACAAATTCCAACCGAACAAGCCCAATAACATACAAAAATTCATGTTGTGCCGACTAAAGCAGATAACCATTAGCAATTTACTCATTGTCATATGTTGTTCTCCAATGTACATGTTATTCTCCAATGTACTCGCAAATCCAATGGCATTTTCCTTCAGCATCATCACAAAGTCTCTTGTTCTCTTTGCCATTAAAGCTCATATCGCCCTATCTCGATCTTTAACAAAGACTGCTCCACAAACCAACCATCCTTTACTCCTTTGTCATACCAAATGATGGTATGAATCCCTAAAGTTAGTACTTGAAGGTGCATGCATTCGCCATTGTAAGAAGACATGCATAAAATGAGGAGAATTATAATCAAAACAACACCATTACAGCTCAGTTCCATAATCAAAAATGTGAAACAACAATGTTGTCTCATCCCTATGAATAGAAGAAAAAACATATGTGACGACACGGCTTTCTCTCCACTGAAAGATGCATCATCTTTAAGAAAGAAAAGGATAGAAAAGAGAAAGATAGAGAAGAAAGAAAGAAACAATATCAGAATCTTAACAGCGGAACAAATATATTATATTAATCACATAAAATATTACATAGTTTACAACAACTATTAGAGTTACACAGATTATACATCACATACTAGACAATTATAAACACCTCTCTAGTTATTACAACTCAAATACAACACAAACAATCAACTCAGAGATCACACAGCGGAATACTGTATATGCCTACAAACGTTGAAGCCTCCTGCTCCATTGCTCATTCAGAATTCATCAAAGCTAACCTGAATCCCTTGGCTACTTGTAAAAATTTGAGTACCCAAGAGTGTAAGAAACAGAAGATAAACTCCAGGTCAGACATGGTTCTGCTGTGAGTAATAGGTTAAAGTTGCTTAACTTTGAAAATCCTTTGAAAAGAAAAGGTATCACGTAAGACTTCCCACACATAAACATGGGCTAGTTTTTACCTTATGCTAACCAAAATATTTGATAGGAAATCCAGTGATATTATAATAAGGTCTAGGGTTTTCAAGTAAATAGAAATAGCCGAAATTGTTACATTCATTAAATTCCAACATACGAGCCACAAAGTAGGTAATACAATCAAAACTGTAATAGCACGTAGGAAGATCGGGTTTCCATCAATGGCAGGGCTGCTGGGGTACCGCCCATCACAGTACATGGCCTAGATCACTGTGCTGAGGATTCACCCTAAATCCCCTGCAATACAAGGCCGGAACCATCCCTACTGGTCATTCCCAAACAAGACAACCCCGTAGTTGTTTGCAACCAACTGCCTACACGGTCGAATATAAAGGGACTCCTAGACAGGGGAAGATCTTGTCCTACTTAGGTGCTACCCACTTAGCCTTACTGCACCTCCCATGTTTTAGCCATTTCCGGTTGATGAGGCTTGAGGCTACGATTATCTTTATAGAACACATCTATCTTAGAATGCTCATCGTCCCTCTGACGATGTTCTAAAAGCATTCAATCCATACAAGTTCATTTCGGGTTCGAACGAAACCGAAGGTATTATCTCGTTACACTCATTTTGGAATCACCCTTAAAGTTAACGACAATAACCCTTGCACTCTGAATCTTCATCTTCACTTGAGATTCACGACCTAACGTTAATTTGGATCGATGTGGTTTTTGGACATCCAAATTTGAAAATCCGATCTCGGACTCATCGAAATCCAAAATGCCATCTTTTAAGTCCAAGTTGTTTTAAAGTTAAAACAATTTGATTCAATTCATCATCTATATTCACATAGATAGATAATTCACAATATCACAAATAGATAATTCACATCATCACAATTCAACCAAAGCACCCAATATCAAATATCAACACATATCTCATCAAACATATCAAACAATCGAGGCATTCATTGTTAATCAGCCACCCATAAGCAAAGATCTATTACCACACCATCTATAATTAATTTAAAATGAACTAAATTAATTACTTCATCCCTAATTGATTTAAAATAAATTAAATTAATTACTTTTATCACTATAAGTCTTGCTTACTTAACCATTAATTAGTTTCAAACCAACTAATCATTCTCTAAATATCCATCTTTAATTAATCACCCTTGATTAATTATTCTCTAATTACTTTAAGTAATTATCCTTTAATTAATTAAATTAATTACCCTCAACCGTTTACAGTAATTAACCTGTAATTACTTCATTATTTAATTAATTATAATTAATTACATTAATTCTTAATTAATTACATTTAATTAATTACTTTATAATCACTTATTATCGATTAATTACCCTTTAATTAATCAATCCTTAATCACATCATTAATTACATTAATTAATCATCCCTTAATTACTTCTTAATTAATTATTTATCATATTTAATAATTACTCTTAATATTAATCTTTATTTATTAATCAATCTTGATTAATCACATTTAGTAATTAACTACCCTTGATTAATTACATTACTTAATTAATTTCAAATAACTTTACTAATCAATTATTAAATTAATTACACTAGGTAATTAATTATTAATTACTTTCACGAAGTAATTACTCTTCTTTATTAAGTACACTAAGTAATTAAACCCAAATTATTTCCATTAATAATTACCACTCCAATTTAATTACATCCAGAAATTTATCATCAATTACTTCGCTAAGTAATTATACTTAATAAATTACACTGAGTAATTTTACTTAACCCATCATCCAATGATTATTTTAAATTAATTAAATTAATTAATTAACTTAAACTAATCACATTAATTTAATTAATTACATTGAGTAATTAATTCTTCTAATTACTTCCATTAAGTAATTATACTTAAACAATTTCCACAAATGATTATCTTTAATTAATTAATATAATTACTTATTAAAAATTAATCACATTAATTAATTATTTAATAATCCCTAGCTAATTATCTTCATTAACTACTAACAATTCTTTAATTACATCTCATAAGTAATTAAACTTAGATTAATCATTATTAATTACAAATTAATTAATCTCTAATTATTTAATTAATTAAGTGCTAAGCTGTAACATAACAAATCTTTAATTACTTGGTTAATTAATTTCTAACCGTTAATTTATAATCTAATCTTATCTAATTAATGATGCTTGATTCAAATTAATAAATCTTTAAATTAATCAACTTACAACCCTTAATTATTTATTTATTAATCCATAATTATTAATTAATTAATGTAAATAATCCCTCTTTAATTAACTTACTAATTTAATTTATCCTAAATCATTAAATCTTAATTAGTCTTTAAAATAAAGTATTGGCCTTTATAACTATTTTATTTATCATTATCAAAAGCCTTTGAAACATTTTACTTTTAAATCTTCCTTTAAATTCACTTCAAATTAAAGATTTAAAATAATTACATATTTAACTTAAAAAAATTTAAATCAGATTTACAAAACCTTTTTAAATCCAAATGTTAAAGAAACACTTATAATTTATAAAAGAAATTTATAAGAGTTTTAAACCAATTCCTTTAAATTCAAATCATTTTAAAATATACTTTAAACATTTTAAATTTGTTAAAACATTATAAATTTTATAAAACTTATTTATTTCAAACTAGGATACAAATTAAATTTGAATCCATACTTCAACTTGATTTAAATCTTGTTTTAAATCTTTCTTTCAAATTTTAAAATCAATTTTAAAATTTAAAAAAAACAGGTTTTAAAAACCTGTAACAACCCAATTGACCCAAGCTCCTACCCTAAAGACTTCGAGCCAAAACCAAAAATCTTCGAGCAACATTCGAAACTATCTCGAGAAAAACTCGAGTACGTTACCACCTTCAAACCCAGGTTCACCAGATACAAGAATGCACCGTGCATATGCACGGTGGCTCAAACCACCTCTGGCCATCACCACACCCTCAAGCAAGACGGTTGTCACGTCCCTTGACGATCCAAACCCCTAATTCATCGATTCACACTCGAAATCAAATTCGAGCATCAAAGCACAAAACTGGAACAAGAACCCAAAATCTGAAAATCCCCTCGTCCTCATCTCTCTGATCACCATAAAAGCTATGCCACCAGCCACGACTTCGACAACCACCATGCTAACATTTCCCAGAACCCCATGCAACTCGATTCACCATAGATACCATGGTGATCGAATTTCTGACCAAGTTTAAAAACTAGGGCTATAAGCTTTTATCGACTACCATCGCCCCTACATTGCTTGGATCACTCATCTGATAATTTTCCCTCAATCTCTGATCACTCCACTACCATCAGTAATGACCGTGACTTCCCCAAGCAACCAGATCACCAGAATCAACCCAAAACACCAAATACTGATCCACTCGAACTGCACCCTCATCTCTCTACTAAAAATTGTGATTTTAGTTTTAAAAATCAAGTTTTTGGGATAATAAATCAGTTTACATTCCTGCATTGTTAAATTAAGATGTTTGAATTTCCACTTATATTAAGCTTGCTCGGTTCTTCTTGATTTCCAGAGATAATACCAAATTATTTTAACTTAAATAAACTTTTGAACTTTAATCTATGATACAACAAACACATTTTGTTTGAAACTTAAACCTGAACATAGATTAGCTCATGAGATAATGATTTTTGATTAAAACTTAAGCCTGGAAACTAAGAACAGGCAAGAACAAAATACAACAGCAAGCATGCATCTATACATCCATGTATATACACAGAGAATTCAATCATATACATTTAACGATACTACTTTATTTCTAGAAATCCCCATGCAATCTAATATCAAGATATTTAAGTTTTTAGAAAGAATGTTACTCACCTGTTTTACAGAAGAATAGAGCGCTTTATTTTTGAAAAGCTTGAAACTGAGTGTTGAAACTTGAAACTGGAATATGCTTTGATTTTAAAACTAGAATGCTAGCATGAATTACTCCTCTGATCTTAAAAACTTGATTGTTGAAAATGCTTAGATACCGGAGAAAATTGCTAAAGAATGCTTCAGACAAATTCCAGGTTTGAAGAATTTAGTTCAGGCTTTGATTTTTAAAATGATTCACAGGTTTTAGATTTTGATTTGATTTGAGGAAGATGTTTGCAGATTTGTTTTTTATCTTTGAAAATGTACAGGTTTTGGTTTGAACATGATTAATAGATTTTTGGATTTGAAACTTGAAAATGAATTCCAGGACGTTGAATTTGATTTCTGGCTTTGAGGCAGTGAATTACAAGGTTTGATTTGAATATTGGTTTGAGGAAGATGATTGATTTTCATAGAGTTATTTTGGTTTGAGTTTTGTATAGGCTGAAGATTACTTAAGTTTTGAAAAAGAATAGAAAACGAATTGAAGGTGAGAAAGCATATGTATTTATATAGGCTGAAAATGATTTAATAAAAATAAAAGAAAACAAAAATTATAAAGTGACACATGTTTAAAATCTTTACATTTGTCATAAACTATAGTTTATAAATTAGCACTTGTTATAATGAAGCCTTAATATATTTACACTTGTAATTAAGTGATTTTTATTTATTTTAAATGTTAAAATAAAGCTTTTATACTTAATTAATTAGTTTATAAATACTTATTTATATATATAAATAACTTTAAAGAAATAAAACCAATTATATATAAATAAAAACTTATACATATAATTTAAAATCCAAAATATATAAAATATCTACCTTTTGAATTCCTACATTCAAATCCAAATTCAATTTCAAATTAAATTTGAAATTAAATTTGAAAATCTAATTTAAAATCAAGTTATATATGCGCATATAACTACTCACAAATTTTGAAAATAACAATTATAACCATTTAAAATAATACATTATTTATATTGTTTAAAAATAACAAATTTGCCATTTTAAAATAATTTAAAAAGAGATTATCATATTGTTTATAAATTACTTACAAATTAAATGAATTATATATCATATGTTAATTGTATTTTAAATTCTTATATATAATTTCAAGCAATATTTAAAAAGAAAATAAAACAAAGCTTTTATGTTAATCTTATTTAAATATAAACTTAAGCTAAATATAATTTAAACAATTAACATTTTCCTTAAATATTTTAAAACAATATGATTATTTATATAAATAGCTTTGAAAAGTTTTCATTTTAAATTAACCAAAATTTCCAAATTGCCAAATATATTTAGAATTTGAAAACAAGATTTTATTTATTTATTAAATTCAAACCAAAGATTTCTATTTACAATATATACAAATAAATATACATTATAAATAGAAAACATTTTATTAGCTTTTAAAAGATACAATTTACCAATTAAATAATTATTTGCTTATAAAGGAATAAATTGCCCATTTAAATTTAAATTATAAAAGAAAATTATCAAATCAATTTAATTTTTAATACAGATTATTAAATTGATATTTCCCAAAATTCCGGGTCATCACATTCCTCCCTCCTTAAAAGAATTTAGTCCACGAAATTTAAAAGCAAAGGTAATTAAATAATCCATCAACTATTTTAATTTTAAACCACAAGCATATACCATCAATCATATGCTAACAACATAGCAACCAATTCACTCAATATATCTAACTACCTAGTCACAAATCAGGATAGACTTCCTAACACTATCTAGAGTTTCCTAGCTAGGTATACACACTGGGATACTTGCTATGCTGAATCCAAACAATCTACAATACTAAGCTACAGAGCTCCTACTCATCTAGATCTACAAAACTGAATAGGATATCAGACCATAGTCATGTCCTACTCAACTACCAAATCTTCCGAACTGCTGGCTCCACAACCAGAGATGGATCAGACACGTACTCCCTTAGAGATACGTGAAACGCAATGAATCCCAGTCTTCCCAAATTGGCAATTCAATCCGAAGATCAAAGCACTTATCCTCACAAGAATACAGAAAGATCCAATATACCTCGCAGCCAACTTCCCAGTCTTACCAAACTTATAGCTCCTTTGATCGGAGAAAACTTATCCAAAATCAAATCTCCGTCTTCAAAATCCAAATTCCTCCGTCTCTTATCCACAAAACTCTTCCGTCGATCCTGGGCTGCCTTCATCCTTCCTGATCAGCTCAACCATCGTTAATGCTTCTAGAAACAAACTGGACCAATAACAATCCAACAGAATGATCCTCTCAAGATCAATCAAAATCAAGATCACCAACTCTACTATCACCAATAGACTACTAACTTCTCTTATCCGAAAAAGACAAAACAGGAGCACTCGCCAATTTCGCCATCAGATCCTATAAATTTCCACTCTAGAACTGCTGCCACCTAGCTTCCGCTGCACAACTCTGATCTGAAAAAGATGAGGATGCTGATGATGAACACGAGTGTAACAACCCGCATATTTATCGAGTTTACATTTAAATATTTTTATTTAAATATTAAATCGTTAATCGGATTTTGGTCCGAAAAACTACTTTTTGCAAACGGTCAAATTAGGACTCGAGACCACTTCCATTGAGTTCGAAATGTCGTTTACAACTTTTTAAGTATAAACATCGATAGGTTTGGAGTTAGTGAAATTTCACTAATTTTTCCCGCTTTGGACTTTGGGTTAGTTTAGCCTATTAAGCCCAAGTTCCAACCCTCTTCTCCTCACTCTTCATAAATTTCCTAACTAACTCAAGCTTTAGCATTAATGGTGAAGAGAATGGGAAATTAAAACTCCAAGCTCAAATTCAATTGCAACTCCATCATTCAACTCCAAATTCAAGTAGAAGATATTGGATTCAAGCTTTGGATTGCTTCTCCTTGCTTTCAAGCTTCATCTTCATAAATTTTAGTGCAAAGGTGAGATTTTTATCTCACAATTCTAGCCTATAACTATATTGGACTGTTGGGAATGATTCCCCATCACTTTAGCATGTGCATTTGCATTTGGTTTGGATTGGATTGGCGAAAAACTCCAATTTTTAGCGTTTTTGACAAAAAAACTGCAGTTAGGTCGCACTGCCTCGGAGTTAGGTCGTTCTGGCCTTAAGTCGTTTCTGGCCATCGCTAAGTCGTCCACGAGTTAAGCCTAAGTCGTAAGTCGCGCGCGTTGAAAAGTCACCGCCTTTGTATTTCTGTTCGCCTGTGTTGAGTCGTTCACGAGTTAGAGTGCTAAGTCGGCTGCGAGTTAAGAGTTAAGTCGTTCGTGTGTTATCTCGTAAGTCGTCTCCGACCTAAGCTCCAGTAAGTCGTTCGTGTGTTATCTCGTAAGTCGTCTCCGACCTAAGCTCCAGTAAGTCGTTCGTGTGTTATCTCGTAAGTCGTCTCCGACCTATGCTCCACTAGGTCGTAGGTCGTATCCGACCTAAGCCTCTCTAAGTCGCGAATTGTTAAGTCGGCTGTCCTTAAGTCGTTCGACCCCACTAAGTCGTAGGTCGCCTCCGACCTTACCCTTAGGTCGTATGACCTGTTTGTTAAGTCGGCTGTCCTTAAGTCGTTCGACCCCACTAAGTCGTAGGTCGCCTCCGACCTTACCCTTAGGTCGTATGACCTGTCATCCACTAGGTCGCGCCACTTAGGTCGTATCCCTTAGGCCGCGAACTTTTTAGGTCGTTAGACCTCATTTTGCTTTAGGTCGTAAGCCGCTTGTCTTCACTTAGGTCGTACCGTGACGGGGCGCTGCCCCGCACCCCGCCGGGGGCGCTGCCCCCTGGACCCCCGCGACCTGACCGGGCAGGTCGAACCCCGTATAACTCTGCGTAGGCGATCTTATCTGAAAAACATTGAGATGATTTCCTTGGATTTTATTCACATCTCCGTATGCGATTTTTGTGACTGATTGTTTCTACAATTGCTTCTGTGTTTTGTCACTTTATAATATAAAGGTTTCAATACTAGTAGTAAATATTTTCTTAAACCGTTTTCCAATCTATTAGTATATACAAGCCTTTACCTCACTCGGATGAGAAATCTAATTAAACGACTTAGTAAAACAAGTGGTATGAAACGCTTGCGTTCACTTCGTCGGTTAATTCTTGGACTTGTTCGATTGAACCCCTTGTGACAATTTTATTAGTGAAGATTTACAGTTTGTTCGTAAATATTTAAGTTAAGCAAGTGGTTATGGGACATGAAGCTAAACTTCTATATTTACTAGCTTAGTGTAATTGACACTTCTCGTTGATCTTGATGATCGCTTTATGAATTAGACTAGCAATTGCGCGATGTCTCTTTCATTGCAAGGTTAGACTAGACACCACTTGTGTGATTCCATTCACACATACCTTTCTGCTTTTTGGTTAGTCTTGACCTCATTCTGTGTGATTCCACTCACACATGTGGGGTAGCTCCCCATGGTCTTCGGACCGTCATGTGATAGGCCTCTTTCCCTTTTTATGATTTCTGGATTTCTCGTGTTGATTTTTGGAATTTGTGTCATTGACTTGTTATGAGTACAAGTTTAGGGTATGATGCCCCCTTCGAATCTTTGAGAAGATTCTTGTGATATTGATTATCTCTTATTGATTGATCTTCTGTTGATCATTATTTACATACTTATAGCGGTATGTCGTTATGGATGTTTATGTTTATGCCATATCTTTTATGTTATATCATGTCATCTGATATTTATAGCTAGACTGATCCGTTTATTATTTTCTTAAATAATACTCGGATCAGACCGAGATGTTACAGGTGCTTCTGCTTGACTTCTTCCCAGGGATTCATCACTCTGACTTTTGGCTAACTGTTTAGATTAGCAGTTTTTGCTGTATACACTTGAGATATAGACTCATAGTTGTATTCTTTTGTATAGCACGTGTTGCTATTCTTTTGTATTATCGTGGATCTTATTGACCACTACTCTGATGTACACTTTCATGTGTTAGTTATATATTCATATCTTCTTCCGCCTTTGTGATATGGATATCTGTGACTGATTTGTGATATGATTATTTCTATGTTTGTTTCCGAAGATTATTTATAGCCACCGTGTGATAAGCTATTACATGGATGGTCGCTCCTCAACAGCCTTATTCTCCGTGCTAGTTGACAGCACTTCTCCGGAGTGTTCTTGGCTAGCGTGGGTATAGAGGTGGGGCGTCACAACGAGCATAGACTTGTCCAACACATCCCGGAAAACACGGCTCAACAGATCCATAAAGAGAAAACTTAGACGTTCCACCAAAACCTGAGCTGCTTCACCAAATCCTCTTCCTAGGAACCATCCTTCTACTAGCTAGAACCACCGGTACCACTCCTGGAATCCCAGTCGATAAGAAAACTCAATCTCCGGTTGCTATGGCAGACCACTGACCTCTTGAAGACATCCAGAAAAATCTCTGACAACCCAAGAGAACATTCAACCATCGCAAGTCACTTTTGCGATCAATCCAGCCTAATTCCAAAGAAAACTGTTCTCTCTTTAACAATCAGAACCGCTTATGCTTGACTAACCAATCCATCGAAGAAACGGATCCACTCAGCTGCTTCTGAACTCCACTTCTAGAAAACTTCTTAGCTAGATGACCATCATGCTGGCACATAGAACAGCTTCGAGCTGGAACGCTGCCACTGATGGCAAAGACTTCTTAATCCATAAGCTCCTTGGGAAAATCGAGCTTCAAACCAAATACAAACACCCTGCTGAACTCAGCCTCATCACCGAAGCAGACACTCTTCCTTAAACTTGCTCTAAAAGAAACATCTTCGGAGACATCCATAGTCATTGCGTCTCACCATGCAGCTATTACTTCCTGAGGTTGCCAAGATACCATCACTTGCTTCTGCTCAACTGACTGACCCAAACTCTACTCCAAAGATGAACTCCGAACCTTTTAAAGATTTCCTTCAGAGATTGGTGAAATCCTTACACCACAACAACTCGAGACGTTATTGGGTCTACAGTCTCGGTAGATACTTCCAACCTCAACACTCGGACTCCTTCCAATGGTAGTTGTGTTACACACACCACTACCTTTCCTACCTCTACAACCCATATTGGAAAACCCAAACATGCAACCCAACAATAGGTAGGAATACATACATACATACATACATACATACATACATACATACATACATACATACATACATACATACATATGTATATATATATATATATTAAAATTACAAGTACGCTCTCTCAAGAAAGAAATCACTCCAAAGCCTAGGTATTTGCTCAACATAGCACTCTGATACCAAATGTGACGACCCGGCTTTCTCTCTATTTAAAGACGCATCATCTTTAAGAAAGAAAGACATAGAAACGATAAAGATAGAGAAGAAAGAAAGAAACAATATCAGAATCTTAATAGCGGAACGAATAAATTATATTAATCACATAAACTATTACATAGTATACAAAAACTATCAAAGTTACACAGATTATACATCACATACTAGACAGTTATAAACACCTGTCTAGTTATTACAACTCAAATACAACACAAACAATCGACTCTGAGATCACACAGCGGAACACTATATATATCTACAAACGTTGAAGCCTCATGCTCCATTGCTTCTCCAGAATTCGTCAAAGCCAACCTGAATCCCTTGGCTACTCGTAAAAATTTGAGTACCCAAGAGTTTAAGAAAACATAAGATAAACTTCAGGTCGGACATGGGTCTGATGTGAGTAACAGGTTAAAGTTGCTTAACTTTGAAAATCCTTTGAAAAGAAAAGGTATCACGTAAGACTCCCACACATAAACATGGATAAGTTTTTACCTTACGCTAACCAAAACATTTAATAGGAAATCCAATGATTTATAATAGGGTCTAGGGTTTTCAAGTAAATAAGAAATAGCCAAAATAGTTACATTCATTAAATTCTAGCATGCCATCCACAAAGTGGGTAATACAATCAAAACCATAAGGGCACGTAGGAAGATTGGGTTTCCATCAATGGTAGGGCTATTGGGGTACTGCCCGTCACAGTACGTGGCATAGACCACCGTACCGAGGATCCAACCTAAATCCCCTGCAACACAAGGCCGGAACCATCCCTTACTGGACAGTCCCGAACAAGACAACCCCACGGTTGTTTGCAACCAATTTCCTACACAGTCGAATATAAAGGGACTTCTAGATAGGGGAAGATCTTGTCCTACTTAGGTGCTACCCACTTAGCCTTGCTGCACCTCCCATGTTTTAGCCATTCCCAGTTGATGAGGCTTGAGGCTATGAATAGCTTTATAGAACACATCTATCTTAGAATGCTCATCGTCCACCTGACGATGTTCTGAAAGCATTCAATCCATACAAGTTGTTCCGGCTTCGAACGAAACCGAAGGCATTCTCTCGTTACACTCATTTTGGAATCACCCTTAGAGTTAACGACAATAACCCTTGCACTCTGAATCTTTATCTTCACTTGAGATTCACAACCTATCGTTAATTTGGACCGATGTGGTTTTCGGACATCCAAATCTGGAAATCCGATCCCGGACTCATCGAAATCCAAAACGCCATCTTTTAAGTCTAAGTTGTTTTAAAGTAAAAACAATTTGATTCAATTCATCATCTATATTCACACAGATAGATAATTCACAATATCATAAATAGATAATTCACATCATCACTATTCAACCAAAGCACCCAATATCACACATCAACACATATCTCATCCGCGATATCAAAAAATCGAGGCATTCAATGTCAATCGGCCATCCATACGCAAAGATCTATTAATCACACCATCTATAATTAATTTAAAATAAATTAAATTAATTACTTCATCTCTAATTAATTTAGAATAAATTAAATTAATTACTTTTATCACCATAAATCTTTCTTACTTCACCATTAATTAATTTCAAACCAATTTAATCATTCTCTGAATATCCATCTTTAATTAATCACCCTTGATTAACTATTCTCTAATTACTTTAAGTAATTAGCCTTTAATTAATTAAATTAATTACCCTCAACCATTTACAGTAATTAACCTTTAATTACTTCATTAATTAATTAGTTATAATTAATTACATTAATTCTTAATTAATTTCATTTAATTAATTACTTTATAATCACTAATTACCGATTAAGTACCCTTTAATTAATCAATCCTTAATCACATCATTAATTACATTAATTAATGATCCCTTAATTACTTCTTAATTAAATATTAATCATATTTAATATATAATCTTAAAATTAATCTTTATTCATTAATCAATCTTGTTTAATCACATTTAGTAATTAATTACCCTAAATTAATTACATTACTTAATTAATTTCAAATAACTTTATTAATCAATTCTTAAATTAATTACACTAGGTAATTAATTATTAATTACTTTCACTAAGTAATTACTCTTCTTTATTAATTACACTAAGTATTAAACCCAAATTATTTCCAATAATAATTACCGCTCTAATTTAATTACATCCAGAAATTAATCATCAATTCCTTCACTAAGTAATTGTACTTAATAAATTACACTAAGTAATTTTACTTAACCCATCATCCAATGATTATTTTAAATTAATTAAATTAATTACTTAACTTAAACTAATCACATTAATTTAGTTAATTACATTGAGTAATTAATTCCTCTAGTTACTCCAATTAAGTAATTATACTTAAACAATTCCTACAAATGATTATCATTAATTAATTAATATAATTAATTATTAAAAATTAATCACATTAATTAATTATTTAATAATCCCTAGTTAACGAACTTCATTAACTATTAACAATTCTTTAATTACTTCTCTTAAGTAATTAAACTTAGATTAATCATTATTAATTACAAATTAATTAATCTTTAATAACCAATTAATTAATCTCTAATTATTTAATTAATTAAGTGCTTAGCTGTAACTTAATAAATCTTTAATTACTTGATTAATTAATTTCTAACCGTTAATTTATAATCTAATCTTATCTAATTAGTGATCCTTGATTTCAAATTAATAAATCTTTAAATTAATCAACTTACAACCCTCAATTATTTATTTATTAATCCATATTTATTAATTAATTCAAGTAATTAATCCCTCTTTAATTAACTTATTAATTTAATTTATCCTAAATCATTAAACCTTAATTAATCTTTAAAATAAAGTGCTAGCCTTTATAACTACTTTAATTATCATTCCCAAAAGCCTTTGAAACATTTTACCTTTAAATCTTCCTTCAAATTCATTTCAAATTAAAGATTTAAAATAATTACAAATTTAAATTAACAAAATTTAAATCAAATTTACAAAACCTTTTTAAGTCCAAATGTTAAAGAAACACTTATCATTTATAAAAGAAATTTATAAGAGTTTTAAACCAATTTATTTAAATTCAAATCATTTTAAAATATAATTTAAACATTTTAAATTTGTAAAACATTATAAATTTTATAAAACTTGTTTATTTCAAACTAGGATACAAATTAAATTTGAATCCACACTTAAACTTGATTTAAAACTTGGTTTAAATCTTGCTTTCAAATTTTAAAATCAATTTTAAAATTTAAAACCAAACAGCTTTTAAAAACCTGTAACAACCCAAATGACCCGAGCCCCTACCCTAAAGACTTCGAGCCAAAACCAAAAATCTTCGAGCAACACTCGAAACTGTCTCGAGAAAAACTCGAGTACCTTACCACCTTCAAACCCAGGTTCACCAGATACAAGAATGCACCGTGCATATGCACGGTGGCTCCGACCATCTACGGTCATCACCACACCCTCAAGCAACATGGCGATCACATCCTTTGACGATCCAAACCCATAATTCTTCGATTCACATTAGAAATCGAATTCGAGCATCAAAACACAAATCTGGAAGAAGAACCCTAAACCTGAAAATCCCCTCGTCCTCATCTCTCTGATCACCAGAAATGCTAAGCCACCGGCCACGACTTCGACAGCCACCATGCTAACATTACCCAAAACCCCATGCAACTCAATTCACCATAGATACCACGGCGATCGAATTTCTGACCAAGTCTAAAAACTAGGGCTACAGGCTTTTATCAATTACCGCCACCGCTACAGTGCTTAGATCACTCATCTGATAATTTTCCCTCAATCTCCGATCAATCCACTACCATCAGTGATGACCGCGACTTCGCTAAGCAACCAGATCACCAGAATCAACCCAAAACACCAAATACTGATCAACTCGAACTGCACCGTTATCTCTCTACTAAAAATTGTGATTTTAGTTTTAAAAATCAAGTTTTTTGGATAAGAAATCATTTTACATTCCTGGATTGTTAAATTAAGATGTTTGAATTTCCACTTATATTAAGCTTGCTCAGTTCTTCTTCATTTCCAGAGAAAATACAAAATTACTTTAACTTAAATAAACTTTTAAACTTTAATCTATGATATAACAAACACGTTTTGTTTGAAACTTAAACCCTAACATAGATTAGATCATGAGATAATGATTTTTGATTAAAACTTAAGCCTGGAAAATAAGAACATGCAAGAACAAAATACAACAGCAAGCATGCATCTATACATCCATATATATACACAAAGAGTTCAATCACATACATTTACACAATACTACTTTATTTCCAAAAATCCACATGCAAAATATGAAGGTACTTAAGTTTTTAGAAAGAATGAAATGGATATAAAATGAAATACTCACAATGGATATAAAATACTATAGTGGTTCATGAAGCCACTATCACATAGTCTCAAAATAAGTACAAATTACATAGTCTTAAAACTAATACAGTTTGAAACAACCATAGAAAAATCCCAAATTTATTTGTCTCAATTACATAGGCTAAGATAAAAGAGTGAGCAGAAAATAGGTAGCAGCTCGATAAAGATGATCTTCAGCAGTCCTAGCTCCAGGGAAGGAAGTCCGAACTGATACTCAGGCTGACCCAAGCATAAGAAATAAAAACAAACACTTGAGTCAGGACATACATACTTATCCAGTGTAAACTAACTCAAGTGAACTGTAATATAAAGTACGAGTAACTTAAAGGATGCTTGGGATCGCCCATCCTCTAAGGATCCGTTAAACTATTAGCTATGTAGTAAAATTTCGCTATTATAATAGTATCTGAAATAAAATAAACTTACTTTAAAATAGCGTTAAGGAGTGACCCAATATTCCCCTTAACACGTAATAGTCCCAGTTGTCCATCCAGTATCATGGTCCCTCCTGATCGGGAAGCCACCAGAGGATACCACACAGGCTACGGGAGAAAACCAAACTTGCTATCACAGGCAAGTATAATATTATATAACAATCCTACAATTTCACTTGCTATCAATTTACAATTTTATAACTATGATTGTCTAGCGTGAATACTCACCTCTGCGACGTTGGAAATTTGATTCAAAAATAATGATATCCACACCGAAAAGCACAAAGAAAGCTCGATCATAATTTAGAGGATGCGACAACCAGATTCAAATCTTGAAGCAAAATAAATAAACAAATCTAAGTATGCGAATTCAAATACGATCATATCAAATTGTAAATAAAGCAAACTGGAAATAAGGTTGAAAAAGAATGATATGAACACAAGTGGCTCAGCACCTTCACCACACGACTTCACCAACGTCTCAAGGCTCGGCCATTAATTAGATTTCAGACTTGATGGCTTGCAAAGCATTGGAAAATCGATGAATATAGGGTGTGCTCTCACAGGTAAAAGTGGCGAATGGAAAATGTTCATTGGTTTGGACCTAGGCCTAAGGTGGTTCGGCTGTGCATGGGGACGTTAGTGGGACCATCACCTACAGGGTGCGGCCTAGGGTCAGGTGCGGCGGTGTTAGCTGCGACTGTGGTGGCTGCGGCTACACATGATAGTGGAGGCAAAATAGGAGATGAGTACGGCTATGCTATAGGGTTTGAAATGGTGAACAACAACAAAGAAACATGGCCAGGTCTGGATGCTTCATAGGGAGAGGTCGCACTAGCGGTGGAGGAGGGGCTATAGGTCGGTCGTGCAAAGGTGAATGGGCGGAGCACTTGCTGGAGTCGAGTAATAGAAATAAAAAAACAAAGAAAAAATAAAAATAAAGAAAGAAGAAAAAAAGGTGCAGCCATTACCTATAGGTTGAAGCTCACGCGAGAGAGAAGATGATATCAAATATTATGCAATATGGTGTTGTACGAGATTTAGTATTTATCAGAGAAGTTTACGGTGATAAAGTGGAAAGGACGCAAGAAAAAAAATAATTTGAACGTTAGAGAGATTAAATGATTTTATTCCAATTAAAAAAAAGAAGCAAAATGGAAAGTGTAGAAAAATTTGCACGTGAATTTTTGCAAGGCAGGTTATAATGAAATTGTGAACGTGATTTAGTATTTATCAGGGAAGTTTTTGTGTTGATTAATCAAAAAAAACGCAAGAAATAATGATAGAAACGGCTAGAGGAAATTTAGGTATTTATTCCTATTAATTACAAAGAAGTAAATGAAAAGAGGATATTCTTACACGTGAATTGCAAGGCAGCGGTTATAACTTTCCTTTTTCTTTTTAAACACACGACTGTTGATTTTAACAGCTAAGGTAAGAAATTAAAAGTGCGTATTATAGAGGCAATAATTAAATTGAAACGTATGCCCAATAGTTATAACAAAAGTAACGTATTTAAATTTATTTGTTTCTTATTTATTTAGTGAAATATATGCTAGAGTATATTTCAGTAAATAACGTACCATTTATAACGCCAAAGAATTTAAACAAGAACGGATATATACCAAGTACTAAATAAAATGTGCAATTAAATTGCTATTTACACATTATTTATTACTTAATTTGAAATTTTGATTTGTTACATAACCATTTGATTTGCTTATCTCTTAACTAAGAAAACGGATGTATATACATATAAAAGAAACATATAAATTTATTTCCTATTTACAACATTACTTATTACTCAATTTAAAAAGTATATAACCAATTTAAAAGAAATAAAAGCGGAACGAATGTTGTACATATATATATATATATATATATGTATGTATGTATGTATGTATGTATGTATACAGTTTAAATAAAAGATTGAAAGTTAGAATTTAAATTTTTTAAGTTTTCAATTAAAGTCCAAATTTAACCCAAAATCAAAATTACAGAAATTGTTTACATTTATTAAAATTTGGGCAAATGATTTATAATCAATTCAAGAAATTTAAAAATTCCAACTTTTAAATAATAAAACCTCAAAGTTTTTAAAAAAAATGAATTAAAATATTTAATAAAATGTTGGGCTGTTACACTCTCCCTCACTTAAAATTTTTCATCCTCGAAAAGGAACGAAAGAAGGGAAAACAAAAGAAGATAAGATAGTGGGGCAAAAGTACCTGAAACGAACAATTCTAGATTCGAAGCACGTATTCTCTCCTCCGTCTCGCAGGTGCAATCCCGTTCACCGGTGCTCCACTTCACTTTGACCAGTCTGACAGATTTCCTTCTTAGCTGCTTCGTACCTCGATCGATGATACAAAGTGGCTTCCTCTCAATAGTCAGATTAGGCTCGATATCCAAACTATCAAGAGCAGAAGGCTGGATAATAAGAGATGGATCATGCAAGTAGCGACGAAGGTGTGATACATGGAATACATTATGTATTCTAGCGAATTTCACGGGAAAATCCAGACGATAAGCAAGAGACCCAATCCTTTCCAAGATGCGGAAAGGACTGATGAACCTAGAAGCAAGCTTTCCTCTATGCCCAAACCGAACCACATTTCTTAAGGGAGAGACATTAAGGAAAACCAGATCATCGACTGCAAACTCCAAACTCCTTCTACGACGATCAGTGTACTTCTTCTGCCTATCCTGAGCAATCTTTAACCTCCTCTTAATCTCCTTGACCTTCTCTGAAGCTTCCAAAATCAAAGCAGGAGCAAGAACCAAGCGATTTTCATATTCAATCCAGTAAGATGGAGATCTACAAGGTTTCCCATACAGAACAGCAAACGAAGACATCTTAAGACTAGCCTGATAACTATTATTATAGGTGAAATCAACAAGATGGAGATGATCTTCCCCAGATCCTCCATAATCCAAAATATAAGCATGAAGAAGATCCTCTAGAATCCTATTCACCATTTCCGTTTGCCCGTTAGTCTGTGGGTGGTGAGCAGTGCTCAGATTCAGACGAGTACCCAACGATTCCTGGAAAGCTTTCCAAAATTGACTGGTAAAGACAGGGTCTCGATCACAAACAATGCTGAGGGGAACACCATGGAGGCGAACAATCTCGCTCATATAAATCTTAGGTAAGCTCAAAGCCGAACGGGTAGACTTGACCGGAATAAAATGCGCAGACTTAGTCAGTCTATCCACGATAACCCAGATGCTCTCATTTCCCTTCCTAGATCTTGGTAAACCATCGATGAAATCCATAAAAACTTGCTCCCACTTCCAATTGGGGATCTCAAGAGGCTGCAACAAACCCTAGGTCTTTTGATGATCTGCATTGACATGCTGACAAGTCGCACACCTACTAACAAAGATAGAGGCATCCCGCTTCATACCTCTCCACCAATAAAGCTTCTTCAAATCCTGATACATCTTAGCCACACCCGGATGAATGGAAAGTCTGGATTAATGATATTCCCGAAGTAACTCCTACCTCAAACCATCAACATTTGGGACACAAATCCTATTATTAATCCTCAAAATCCCTTTATCATTAATCTGAGCTACACTACCATCAGAACTACAACCACCTCTGCTGTGAACATTCTCCTTCATACTTCTAAGCATCTCATCCTCATCCTGCTTAGCCATGATACGATCCAAAAGAGGAGAAGAAACAACAAGCTGGCACAACAAGGACTTCTTCCAACTCAAAGCATCCGCCACAACATTAGCTTTCCCAGGAGTATAGTTAATGTCAAGATCGTAAGAAGCAAGAAACTCAAGCCATCGAACTTGACGCTGAATCAAATCCTTCTGGGTGAAGATATACTTCAAAGACTGATGATCAGTAAAGAGGTCAAACTGAGCACCCAAGAGATGATGTCTCCAAAGCTTCAATGCAAGGACAACAACCAGCAATTCTAAATCATGAGCAGCATAATTTGCTTTATGGGTCTTCAACTGACGACTAGCATAGGCAATCACCTTCCTATCTTGCATTAAAACTGCTCTCAAACTCTCGCGACAAGCATCGATGCATACCGTTGATCCATCATTTCCATTGGAACGGTAAGCACTAGTGCAGAAGTAAGCTTATTCATTAACTCTTGGAATGCCGCTTTACACTCATCGGTCCATATAAACTTAGATTCTTTCGAGTTAAAGTAGTGAGAGATGCAGAAATCCGAGCAAAGTTCTCAATGAACCTCTGATAGTAACAGACAAGGCCCAGAAAACTACGTATATCAGTTGGAGTCTTAGGAGTTTCCCAATCCTGTACAGAATAGGGAGAAATAAGGACCCCAGAAGAGATAGGGTGATCAATTTAGAAAGAGAAAGGAGGAAAAGACTTATCTTGATCGCAGTGATCTTGAAGGGATCAACAGAAACTCCACCACTAGAAACAATATGTCCGAGAAATCGGACTTCATCTTCCCAGAAATGGCATTTCGAGAATTTAGCCTTTAATTAATGATTTCGAAGAGTCTCTAAAACATATTTCAAATGCGACTCATGCTCAACTCTTGTTTTGGAGAAGACAAGGATGTCATCAATAAAGACTAGAACAAACTTATTGAGCACATCGTGAAAGACACGATTCATCAAGTCGACAAAGAAAGTGGGAGTGTTAGTTAATACAAACGGCATAACTGGCCATTCAAAGAAACCATTCTCAGTACATAAAGCAGTTTTGGGAATGCTCTCCTAAGGAACTCTGAGTTGGTGAAAACCCGTGGCTAGATCAAGCTGAGAGAAAACAGTAGCTCCATAGAGCTGATCAAACATATCATTAATGCAAGGCATGGTATATCTTTTTTTCATAGTGAGCTTGTTCAGCTCCCTATAAGCAACACAAATCCGGAGAGAGCCATCAGACTTGGTGACGAAAACTATGGCTGCTCCTCATTCTGAAAAGCTAGGTCTGAGCAGACCTTTAGAGGACAAGTCCTGAATTTGCTTTCTTAACTCAACCTTCTCGCGGGGTGCCATTCTTCTGGGTGGAAGAACTACATGTCGAGCTCCAGGGATAAGGTCAATACGGAAATCAATTTCCCGCATCGGAGGTAGAGAAGCGACTTCACCAAATACATCAGGAATAGATGGACTACAAGAGTCAAATGGAAATCGCTAGGGAATATATCAAGAGAATAAATGAAGCTACTAGCAAAATCCTGAGCCAAACTACACTGAATCACCAAAGAATCACCTTTATCACCCTTAAGGGAAACAGTACGGGAACTAAAAGAGATATGGGCATCATGCCTATCCAACCAGTCTCCTCCCAGCAATAGATCAAAAGCGTCAAAACCCAAAACATAGAAGTCACCGGAAAACGGATAGCTATTAAGGAAGAGTTTCACATTCCTACAAATCTTACTAAGGTTCGCAGGACCACCAATAGGGTTTGAAACACATAAAGACACAAAAGTAAACTCGAAAGAAATAAGTCTCTTAAATTTATTACAAAAATCTTCTGAGATAAAGCTATGGGAAGCTCCAGTATCAAATAAAACACGAACAGTTGATTTAAGCAAAGTAAAAGTGCCCTGAAGTGTACCTTGGCTATCACTAGGAGCCGGAGCAGGTGCAGGTGCAGGCTTTGGACCTGGGGAGGATGTAGAAGTCACAGAAAAAATTCCAGATGCCTTGCCTTTCTTCTGAGTAGGGCAATCTTTCTTGAAATGTCACGGCTGAAGACAAACGTGGCAGAGGTCTCGCCTGGCTAACTGAGCTGGAGGGGGAATAGCAGCACCCAAGATAGGACAACTATTAGCATAGTGTCCCTTCTGGTCGCATCTGCATCAAGTAATGGCAAACAGATTTACCGGCTGCTTCTGAGATGAAGAAGATGATCCTAAACCTGGAGTCTTGTTCCAATTTTTCTTATGATGGTAGAAGTTGGATTTCCCTTTCTTAGAACTACCAAAAGACTGAGATGGGGCAGAATGGGCAGCTGGAGGTCCTTAGAGGTAGGATTCTCCAATCTAATGGCCATGTCCATCGGAGAGGTGAAAGTACCATGCACGTGGGTAATGAGGCGATCATAGTACTCGGGTCGTGCTCCAGCAATAAACTTCTTATTTTTCTTGAGAGGAGCGTCTATCAAATTAAGGCCATATTGCGATAGCTCATTGAATTTCCTCTCATATTCGGTAAAGGACATATCGCCTTGCTTCAAATCCATGAATTCTCAATAAAGCTGAGATTTGCCTACTTCGGGCATGCATTTCACAAGAAAAGCATTCCTAAAGCATGATAAGAGATATAAGACAGATTTCAAAAGGGAAGAAACCGAACCAATCTTGAATGACAAAAGAAGATACCTAAATTGTTCCCAAGTAATGTCAGCCTCAACGGTGTGAGCTGTAACAGACAGCCACCAATCCAAAGTTGCTCCTTTCAATTTCCAAGCTGCCAATTGACGCTGCTGGGCATTAGTGATCTCAAGACCAGAGAAGATTCTCTCTAAGTCCCTCAACCACTGTTGAGCTTCAATTATTCTCTCAGTTCCTGTAAACTTGGTGCCGCCAAGCTCGGTATATTCGTTGCAAAGCTTTGTAAACCTAACTCGAGCAGCGAGTGCAGGAGTTGGGGCAGCACGACGTCCGCTCCTTTGGCATTTCCTTGATTCATCCTGAGAAATCAAGAACGAATTTTAGGACAGAGGTAATTGAGAAACAATTACAAAATTAGATAGGACAAAGTTCAACTAGGACAGGCATTCAACAGAGGATCTAATTACATAACGTGGAGAAAGGAAAAGAAGTAGTCGGAAAAAATTTATTTAAAAACAAGAAAGTTTTATATCAAAATACTTCTTTGAAAATCCTCTATAAATCATTTTATACTTTAAAATACGCTCTCTCACAAAGAAAGGATTCTAAGATTGACTTCACTCATTCTATGGTATTCCTACCCTATCTCTAATGATTTTTGGCTCCTCATGCTATGCTTGGCCTAAAAACCAAAGCTCCGATACCAACTGTAACGACCCACTATTTTGCACCATTCAAATTCGACAATTAATTAAACATGTCAAACTTGAATAGTTCAAAATAGTAGATTGAAATAAAATTTGGAGAAAATGACATCAAATAACAGAATCACAAACATAAAATCAGAATACTAGCAGCGGAAATAAAATACTATAGTGGTTCATGAAACCACTATCACATAGTCTCAAAATAAGTACAAATTACATGGTCTTAAAACCAATACATTTTGAAACAACCATAGAAAAATCCAAAATTTATTTGTCTCAATTACATAAGCTAAGATAAAAGACAGAACAGACAACAGATAGTAGCTCGATAAAAATGATCTTCAACAGCCCTAGCTCCAGGGAAAGAAGTCCGAACTGATACTCAGGCTGACCCGAGCGTAAGAAATAAACACAAACACTCGAGTCAGGACATACATACTTATACAGTGTAAAATAACTCAAGTGAACTGTAATATAAAGTACGAGTAACTTAAAGGATGCTTGGGACCCCCCATCCTCTAAGGATCCGTTAAACTATTTACTATGTAGTAATATTTCGCTATTATAATAATATCTAAAATAAAATAAACTTACTTTAAAATAGCGTTAAGGAGTGACCTAATATTCCCCTTAACACGTAATAGTCCCAGTAGTCCGTCCAGTATCATAGTCCCTCCTGATCGGGAAGCCGCCAGAGGATACCACATGGGCTATGGGAGAAAACCAAACTCGTACAAGGCGTGCTGGGGTAGGTGGCGCGGCACAACTAGGCAATGCCAGGGTAGATATACCAATTACGCATCCGGACCGTAATGTGTAGCTGCTACTACTGCCCACCTCGAAAAACACTCCCAAAATCAATGGTGTGCACCAAACAATCACACAGTAATAGAATGGCATACGAAGAAGTGTGTCCGGTCAAAGGTGCTACCTCATTAGCCCGTCGATCGCTCCTGTTTTAGCCACCTTATGCCAACTCACGGGAGTCAGGTCCATGTACATACGTTAACAGAATGTCGCCACCATCCTACTTCATTCTGGAATCTCCATCGTGTACACGGTTGTCAAAGCAGTTTTCGGTATCGATAGAGAGTATGCCCGTCTTCGATCCCAGTCTCTTTAACAACCAACGTTATTATTACCCATGGTTATAAATTTCAAAATAGTTATATTTCAATCAAAATACTTCATTTTAAACTATTTAAAAGTGAAGTTATTATACTTACAAATCCAATATTCAATTCCCAAAAGTTTAGCCTTAGTTCATTTGCATCAGCTACAGCACTTATAAGGTGTTGTAATATCCCTTACAACAGACTTAAGTTAAATTAAATTTTCAAAACAATACAATTTCAACAACAACTAAACTTCAATTTAAACCAATTTAACTTATAATAATCATACTTCCATTTAAAAATAGTCATTTAAATACCTAATAATAAATGATTTTTATAAGGTAAAATTCACAAATAATATCAAATTTCTAAATGCTTCACTTATTAAAGTCAAGTGCACAATTCTCTATTCATTGTATTTTGAAATTTACTTAACAATTAAGTTTAATTGCCATTTCAAATATAACTTAATTTCCAATTTATTTCTTAACTTAGCTTTTATTCTTAAACCAAACTTCACATTTCTAAATTTTAGTTATATTTCAAATTTCATTTTTATGCATTCATTTATTTAATCATTTAATTCATAGGAACCTCAATAACACTTTATTAATTTACTTTAAATTCAGGGTCATACCAAATTATCTTATTTTATTTACTTAATTTGAATTCCATTTCCAAACGAAATCAAAAATTTCGAAATAAATTTATACTTCAAATTCCAACTTAACCATTCATTTAATTACATATTTAACTTGTGGAAAATCACTAACACTTTATAAAATTTATTTTTAATTCAATTTAAATCAAAATATTATAATATACAATTAAAATTAAAATTTCCAGAAAAATATATATTAAATAACCACGGGTGTGTATAATATTTTCTAACCTAGGTCAAGTGATACGGATAATATGTCATTTCAACCTGTAATTTACAAAGAAAAGTCCGGATTCTATCATTTCAAACCCCCAATCCCAATTTGAATAAATAAATATATTAAACAAAATAAACAGAAATCGCTCCGGCCTATCATTTCAACCCATAGCGATTTCTACTCTACAAGGAACATGCAGTGTGATAAATAGAAATAATATAAATAATATAACAGCATATAATATAATAGCATATAACATATCGAATGATGTGAAAATTTTGTAACAGGGTTTAAACATCATAAAATTCCTATCACATGCAAGTATAATATTTTATAACAATCTTATAATTTCACTTGCTATCAATTTACAATTTTATAAGTATGAATATCAAGCGTGAATACTCACCTCTACGACGCTGGAGATTTGATTCAAAAATAACGATATCCACATCGAAAAGCACAAAGAAAGCACGATCGGAATTTAGAGGATGCGACAACCAGATTCAAATCTTGAAGCAAAATAAATAAACAAATCTAGGTCTGCGAATTCAAATACGATCATATCAAATTTTAAATAAAGAAAACTGGAAATAAGATTGAAAAAGAATGATATGAACCCAATTGGCTCAACCCCTTCACCACATGACTTGACCAACATCTCAAGGCTCGGCCATTGATCAGATTTAAGACTTAAAGGCTTGCAAAGCATCAAAAAGTTGATGAATATAGGTTGTGCTCTCATACGTAAAAGTGGCGAATGGAAAATGTTCATTGGTTTGGACCTTGGCCTAAGGTGGCTCGGCTGTGCATGGGCATGTCAGTGGGAACATCACCTACAGGGTGCGGCCTAGGGTCAGGTGCGGCGGTGGTGGTGTTAGCTGCGACTGTGGTGGATGCGGCTACACGTGATAGTGGAGGCGTAATAGGAGATGAGTACGGCCATGCTATATGGTTTGAAATGGTGAATAGCAATAAAGAAACACGGCAAGGTCTGGACGCATCATAGGGAGAGGTCGCACTGGCGGTGGAGGAGGGGCTGTAGGCCGGTCGTGCAAAGGTGAATGGGCGGAGCAATTGTTGGAGCCGAACAATAGAAATAAAGAAACAAAGAAAAATAAGAAAGAAGAAAAGAACGTGCAGCCATTACCTACAGGCAGAAGCTCACGCGAGAGAGAAGATGAAACCAAATATTATGCAGTAAGGTGTTGTACGAGATTTAGTATTTATCAGAGAAGTTTACCGTGATAAAGTGGAAAGGACACAAGAAGAAAAAAAATTGAACGTCAAAGAGATTAAATGATTTTATTCCAATTAAACCAAAGAAGCAAAATGGAAAGTGTAGAAAAATTTACACATGAATTTTTGCCAGGTAGGTTATAATGAAATTATGAACGTGATTTAGTATTTACCAGGGAAGTTTTTGCGTTGATTAATCGGAAGAAAAAAAACGCAAGAAATAATGATAGTAAAAGCTAGAGGAAATATAGGAATTTATTCCTATTAATTACAAAAAAGAAAATGGAAAGAGCATACTCTTACACGTGAATTGCAAGGCAGCGGTTATAATTTTCCTTTTTTTTGAAACACACGGCTGTTGATTTTAACAGCTATGGTAAGAAATTAGAAGTGCGTATTATAGAGGCAATAATTAAATTGAAAAGTATGCCCAATATTTATAACAAAAGTAACGTATTTAAATTTATTCGTTTCTTATTTATTTAGTAAAATATATGCTAGTGTATATTTCAGTATATAACGTACCATTTATAACACCAAAGAATTTAAACAAGAACAGATATATACCACGTACCAAATAAAACATGCAATTAAATTGCTATTTACACATTATTTATTACTTAATTTAAAAATTTGATTTGTTACATAACCATTTGATTTGCTTATCTCTTAACTTAGAAAAAAGATTTATATACCTATAAAAGAAACGTATAAATTTATTTCCATTTTACAACATTACTTATTACTCAAATTAAAAAGTATATAACAAATTTAAAAGAAAGAAAAGTGGAACCAATGTTGTACATATATATACATATATACAGTTTAAATAAACGATTGAAAGTTAAAATTTAATTTTTTTAAAGTTTTCAATTATAGTCCAAATTTAACCCAAAATCAAAATTACAGAAATTGTTTACATTTATTAAAATTTGGGCAAATGATTCATAATCAATTCAAGAAATTTAAAAATTAAAACTTTTAAATAATGAAACTTCAAAGTTTTTTTATAAAAAAAAAATGAATTAAAATATTTAATAAAATGTTGGGCTGTTACAGACATTCTCTGATTTCCTAGTTTAGTAAGTAGCAAAACACTGTATCCTTATCAACAACTAAAGCAGAATATATATCTGCTGCTTTGGCTTGTTCTCAAGTTATATATATGCAACAAACTTTAAAAGATTTTGGACCAACTATAACTAAATCACCAATTTATTGCGATAATACTAGTGCAATAAACCTATATAAGAATCTAACTCATCATGCTAGAACAAAACATATTGATATTGGACATCATTTTCTTAGAGATAATATAAGTGAAAAAGTCATAACTCTTGAATATATTAATACTGAAAAACAAATTGCTAATATATTAACCAAACCATTAAATGAACAAAACTTTACTAAATTTAGAAGAGAATTAGGTATATGTTCATTAATTGGAATATAAATTACAATAGTTAATAATTAATATAAATAAAAAAAATTTCAAAAATTGAAATGGGCATGTCGACATGACACATCCCCCTATGTCGACATGCAGGCCGAGATTTTCAAATTTAAATTTCCTTCTAAAATTAGTGATTAAGTTATATATTTATATATTTTGACTTTTACTCCTTTTCTCTGTTATATTCTCTATAATAAACTTCTAAAATAGTAAATTAATGGCTTATTCTTCTAATAATGAACTTTCTTTCACCCACTTCTCCTCATTCTAGTCCTTTTCAACGTTCCACACACGTACGAGTCATCAAATTACAAGAGAAGATGAAAGATTTGCTTGAAATGATGATGGAAATTCAAGTGAGTCAACTACGAATGGCTAGAAAACAAGATAGGCAAGGCATAATCCTTAGGAATTTACAAAACTTACTTATGGATAACCATGCCAATCCCCTTGTCATCGAAGAATCATCACAAGTCATGGATTCGGAAGAAGAAGAGCCTCTAAAAGAACCACAAAAAGGATCAAGAAGAACATCCTCTGCCGATTTCGGATGTTCATATGGATGAAGAGGATGGCGTGATTTGCGTTGGAGAGGTCTTTTTTGATGCAAATGGGAACTTGGTCGAAGAACATGGAAACTTTTGTCTCCACTATCCAAATTGTTCGGTCCATAAATCACCAATAGTTAAGGGTCCTCCTTAAGCGTTTTTTCGTTTTCTTGATTATATATCGGTTTGTTAATGTACCGACTCATAAATTTTCGATAATTAAAAATTGTTAATTTAGTTAAGTTTTGCAATTTAGTGTTGAAATAAATAAAAATTGTGAGTTATGAATGAAACAATATCTAGAATGAACGGTAATAATGTCAATTTAAGTTAATTTTTAATAAATGGAATGAATTCTAATTAATTGAAACAATATATAAAATTTATACTTGGCTATAAATTGAATATGCGGAAACCAACTGGAAATATTGAATTAACCGATGACATAATACATATTAAATGGTAATTAATAAAGTTGGTGTTATGTAAGTATTTATAACCTTTGTTTGAAAGTAATTGACTTATAGTGTAATTAGGAGTTAACGGTAACTATTATTGTGTGTTACCTATTTATTTAGCCTTTTAGTTTAAATTTAAAATAATGTTAACTTTATTCATAGTATGACAATGGGTTGACTAAATAGAATGGAAACCAAGATTTATTATTTATTGGAACTTAAATTTAATAATTGGATTAATTGCAATTAAACAAAATTTAATATTTAAATATTAGTAAAATAGAAATTAATATGAAATTAGGAAATATAAATGTACCAAGATATAAACCAATGTTAGTTACATCTTTATTGTAATGAAAGACTAGAATAACAAGGTTTAAAAATTTGATAAATGGATTTTGGAGTTTTAATTTATAATTTTCGAATTTAATGAAATTGAGAATTAACACTGAATTGACGAGTTAATCAACTTTAAATTGACATCGAAATTTGTTTAAGTTATTGTAAATGATTAAGAAAGATAGAAATGGTAAATAATTTAATTTGAATTGAAAGCGATGTAATTTATTTAATTAACTGAAAAACAGCCATTTTTGCCACTGACTCGGATTTCAATGAAACTAGTTTCATTGGATCTGTAACAGTGAATAAATGTAGGATTTCAAGTTTCGTATATTATCAGACTTGTCATTTGATCGTATAGACTTGAAACGCATAGAAATCAATTTAATTGAAATCCATTGAAATCAATTTGAAATAAGCTGATTTTAATGTAAATCCTTCATACGATTGAATTAGGATTTGAAACTAGTTCCACTAATTTTAAATTATCGAAAATGTCTATTTTGATATATATGGGTTGACCCATTCTCATTTCAGAGTCGAAACGGGCTTTTCGGGTCATGTATCGTTCAACATTCCAAACCAATCCAGCCCATTCCTTTATTTTGTTCTGCCTATATATATTATTATAAACCCTAGGTCGTTTCTTATTCCTCATTTTTGTACGTATAATTCCATTAGCTCCTCATTTCAATGGAAGACAAACCCTAATTCCCAAATCTCAATTTCAATTTCAAACTCAAATCCAAAAATTTAAACTCCTCGAACAATGTAAAATTATATATCGTTTTGAAGTTCTCGACGAGCGCAAGTTAATTCTGTTGTTCGTTTTTCGATTTGGATTTCTGTTTGGCTAGAATTGCTCAAAACAGTCACAGCCGTTCATCATGCCTTGATCATGGTGGTCAGATCATCGAATTGACCTTATCGTTGTGTCGAGAGGCGAGTGCATAGTCCATCGGTATAGTTTGTTTGGCAAATCGACCGGTGGATTGAGTGCGAAAATTCATTAGGGTTTCATTGTTGTTGGCTTCGATCGTGGCCACCGAGGGTTCGTAAGGGGGGTGTCGTGGCCTTGGGGAGAGTCGGCGTCGAAGTTTGGGTAGTCGTGATGGCCGGCGATGTCGTGGAAAATCAATCGATAGTGACGGCTTGGTTTTCAGCGTGTTGGGGCGCTGATGGCGTGTAGATGATGGCATGTTGTTTTGGTAATTTATTTTCTTTTATTTTATTTATTTGAATTTAATTTTCAACTCGCTCTAACATCAATAACTTTTACATACGAGATCTGTTTCACACGCGGTTTTCTCCGCTAGGAGTGTATCGAAATTCTGGACATTTTGACGCTGGTTTGGAAAATTTCAAAGACTTTTTGAATTTTGGGTTTAAATTGGATTTAAATTCGAATGTGAGTGTTTTAACCCACTCACGACTTCTAAAATTTATTATCTTTGTTAAATTTAATTTATGATGTGATTAGAAATTTATTTATGGCTGTTAGTTATATTTTGAATCATCATCTCAGTTAATTCGAATTTGTTAAACTAAATCGTTATTTAATTTATTATTGGATATATATTGCCAGTTAAATACTTGTTATTGATTATCTGTTCTGTACTGATATTTATTGATTGATTTGGATGACGATTGTGATGGATGTTTGACTGTTGATATTGAATGAATGGATGTTGCATTTTATATTGTTATAAACTGCAAGTTTGTTATGGATTTTTATTTTATTCGGGATTGCTGTTCGAAATGATATATAACCGTAAGATACTAAATTGCATATTGAAATGATAAATATCTGTATCACCTGACCATAGGATAGAGAATTATATGCAGACACCGGATTGGTTAAATTAAATGTTTTTAAAATCCTTAATTTTTGGATGGAATTAAATGATACTTTGAAGTAAAATTTGATTTATATAAATTAAAATATTTTTGGAAAATCAAGTGTATGTTGAAAAGGGGAATTTGGTTTGTTGATTTGGAAATTGAAATTGGTCTAAATGTGTTGAAATGAAATGAATAGTTTAATTGGATATAAATTCCAAACTTATATTTTAGTGTAAACTATTTTAAAAGAATATATTATTTTAAAATTTCTAATTACTCGGATTTTCAAATTTATTAAACTAATTAACTAATATTAACTATATAAAATTATTTTGATCTGTTTTAAACCATTTTTATTTATTTAAGTATAATCAATTCATTTTAAAGTTATTTAATCTATTTAATTATATTTAATCTAATTTAATTATACTTAATCTAATTTAAATCCATTTAACTATCTTAAATTGGTTTAAAAGTATTTTTAACTTATAATTAAACTATTCACAACTATTTTAACTATTTATAACCATTTAAACTATTTTCTAAATTTTCAGACTAAGTAAAAGGGAAGTATTTATATTCCATTTTTATTAATTTAAAAGAAAGTAAGGGTAAATGATGTTATAACCTAAGTTATGATTTTAATGTTATAATTGATTAAATATGATGATTTTAAAGTAAGAATTTAACCTGTTTTGGAAATATGATTTTGGGAGAAATTACGATTTTGGAAGTGATATGATTTGAAGGTGAATGGGGATTTTAAAGTGAATATGATTTGAAAGTAAATATGATCTGAAAGTATTATGGTTTTGAGAATTTGATATTTTGATATCAATTGTGAATTGACCTTTGAAATGCAAAAGCATTATCCGGTGTGTAATAAGCGATTGGTTGTTAAAGAGATCAGAATCGGATATTATCACACTCTCTGCCAATGCCGAAAACCATACTAACAACTATGTACGTGGTGGAGAATTCGAAATTGAAGTAGGGTGGTTTGGTAATGATTTCTATATGAGGTATGATGTGACCCTGACTCCCGTGAGTTAGCTTAGATGTGACTAAAATCGGGAGCTATACCGGGCCAAGTGAGGTCAATCCTCCTATCGGCACATTTCTTCGATACTATTCTGATTTTTGTGATTGTTTGGTGGTCACCCCTCGATTTTTGATATGGGAGTGTGTCCAAGGTGGGCGGTAGTAGCTGCTATGCGTTATCACCAGTCCAGAAGTGCAATTGGTATATCTACCATGGCATCTCTCGTGTGCCATGTTCACATGCCTAGCGCGTCTTCTACGAGTTTTTTTTGTATCATACCAATGGAGTGCCTCTGATAGCTCTCCAGTTTACGGAGGAATTACGGAACTGTATAAACTATAGGAATATACAAAAATGTATTAAGGGGGATATGGGTGACGCCTTAACGCTATTTTAATACTTTACTATAGACACTATTATAATAACGTATTGTACTACATAGTAGATAATTTAACGGATCCTTAGGAGATGTGAATCTCGAACATCTCTTAAGTTATTGCACTCACGTTAGACACTCGATAGGAGTTGTCAAACCCCGTAAACATCTCCGACGCCATTTACACTCATATTTATTTACCATTGTTTTAACTTACGTAAGATCTTTTAGTTCTGACTCGAGTGTTTTGTCTTTTTAATTCGCTCGAATCAGCCTATGCATTTCAGTATTTGAAGACCTTAAGTCTAAAGGACGAAGACGAAGATTTGTGCTACTATTATTTATTATATTATTCAACTATATTCATACTGTTCCGCTGCATTTTTTAATTTTCTCTAGTATGTGTAACTCTGATTTGTGTTGTATAAGTATAATCAAATGTTTTGTAAAACAGGTTCATGAACTATTTATTTGATTATTATATTTTGACATTCTGCTGCAAGATTCTATTTGTTTTTTCGTCTATTTCTCTTATTCACCCCAATAACAATCCGTCCTTTCGTCTGGTTTGATTCGGCATGTGTATCAGCCGATAATGTATAAAATGGCGGGATGGTACAGTTGGTATCAGAGCTTCGATTTAGCGATAACCTTAGCTTTATGGGGTCTGACTATTTATTAATAGGGTAGCAATACCCTATGATGAGTCGCTAAGTGTATATATATGAGAGAACGTATTTGTTAGTGTTATAAAAGGTTTTTATATTGTGTTAATTTGTTCCGTTTTGTATTTATAAATTCTAGTTTGTGCATAGGACAATATGACATCGATAGGGATTTCTAAACACTTAATAGGATAGACCGACACAATATTGTTCTGAAATATAGGTAAATGAAATAATTTTGCCTATTGTATTTTTTTACAATAAAATATATTTTATGAATGATATATTTGGTTTTAATATATATTTGTTGTTAGGTAGTGAAATTATAAATATTAGTTTAAAATAAGATTTGAAAATAAAATAAACAAGAATTGGAAATTTAGAGCTTAGGTTCCAAGATTTTGAAAATTTCTTTCGAATGATTTTGGAATATAATAATAGTATTATTTAGAAGTATTTTATGATATAAATATTTCGATATGATTTGAAAGAATTGTTTTAAAGAAATTTTGGAATGAAATAAGTTATGTACTCCCCTCTCTATCGCTGGGAAATAATTTCGGTGATGAGTGCATGCATCATCGACATTCATTTTCGAGTTTCAAAGTGGGAAGAATGTTGTCGTAGTTGTACTACATAATTATTTTGATAAAGCAATCTAAATTTTTGAATTCCAATTATGATTTGATATATATATATATAAAGATGTAATTATATATACTATTATTTTAAATGATTTGAAACGGAACCCGACATTTAGTTCTTAAATTTCTATAAATTAGAGATTTCGTTTATTGCAATGGAATAAAATTTTAACTATTTAATAATTGAAACTTCAAAAATGAAATAAGAAATTAAATGCTAAGTATCAATGAAGTATACAAGGAATTTGGAATTTTGTAAACTGTAAAAAAAGAAGGAAAAAAGAAAAAAGAAATGGTAACTGTTGAACATCTAATTACTAAAATGAAACAAGTTAAACTTGTGTAATTTTCAAGTTGCATTCTTTAACATAGATATATAACTTACCAAAATATTAAAAGTTGTAATGTTTAATAAGAAAATGTAATGAAATTAAGTAATGAATGAATAAATGAATATAATGCAATAAAAAGAAACTGCCAATATATGAATAAATGAAGTGAATTTTGTAAGCAATAAATGAAATAAAAACTGAATGAATTAATGGAAATTGAAAGAAATAAATGTAAACTAATAAAATGATCACTGAGAAATGGAATTAACATATGTAAGAAATGAATAAGATGATGAAAATGAAATTGGAATCATATAGATAAAGGAAAATGAATTTGTAAGTAATGACTAGAAATAAATAGAAATAAGACTGAATGAATAAATGTGAAATCATTTACGAAGAAGCTTATATAGTACTCTAAGAATATGCTTACATATGTTTAAAATAATTCGTATATGAGTAACATATGTATGAAATGTAAATAACGTATGAAAATAAATGAATGTATAAATGGAATTAATTAACGAGCGAATGGGAAATGAACTTTTGTAAGAAATAAATGTAAAATTAAGAAATAAATGTAGATTTAAGAAATGAGTCATTTTTTAAATTATATGAAAAGAAATATGTTAACATAAACCTAAATAATGTTGGAAGTTGTTGTTTGTTTTGGATTATGGATTGTCTGGGATATAATACTTTTAATCATTTGGATGTACGAATAATCTATTGAGTTTTATCTAAGACTGTTGAATATATGATATACTTAGTTGATTTTGTCATTTTATGCGATTTAAAGTGTCTTAACCCGAACAAATCATTTGTTTTGTTTACTATGGATGGATAATTGATTATATTGACTTCATATGATGGTTCTATGTTGGTTGCAAGTGATTATTGTTTTATATTTATTTGTTTGTTAGTGGTTGAAACAACTTTAAATATTTCATTAACTCTCTTTGGATTATATAAGTGAAATACAGGTTATGGAAGCAATTGCTTTTGATTTCATAATTAAGCGTTGTTTGCCCGACAAAATAGGTATGTTCTCGTATTACGATTTTCGAGCGATATTATATATATTTCCCCATTGTTGGGATATATTATTTTGAGATATTGTGATACCACACGATCGGGAAGCACCAGAGGATACCACACGAGCTACGGGAGAAAACCAAACTCGTACAAAGCGCGCTAGGATAGGTGACGCAACACAACTAGGCAATGCCAAGATAGGTATACCAATTACGCATCCGGACCAGTGGTAACGTGTAGCTGCTACTACCGCCCACCTCAAAGAACACTCCCAAAGTCAATGGTGCGCACCAAACAATCACATAGTAATAGAATGGCATACAAAGAAGTGCGTCCGATCAAAGGTGCTACCTCATTAGCCCGTCGATCGCTTCTATTTTAGCCACCTTATGCCAACTCACGGGAGTCGGGTCCATGTACATACCTCAACAGAACGTCGCCACCATCCTACTTCATTCTGGAATCTCCACCGTGTACACGGTTGTCAAAGCAGTTTTCGGTGTCGATAGAGAGTATGCCCTATTCGATCTCGGTCTCTTTAACAACCAACGCTATTACCCGTGGTTATAAATTTCAAAATAGTTATATTTCAATCAAAATACTTCATTTTAAACTATTTAAAAGTGAAGTTATTATACTTACAAATCCAATATTCAATTCCCAAAAGTTTAGCCTTAGTTCATTTGCATCAGCTACAACACTTACAAAGTGCTGTAATATCCCTTACAACAGACTTAAGTTAAATTAAATTTTCAGATTTCAATACAATTTCAATAACAACTAAACTTCAATTTAAACCAATTTAACTTATAATAATCATACTTCCACTTAAAAATAGTCATTTAAATACCTAATAATTTATGATTTTTATAAGGTAAAATTCACAAATAAATATCAAATTTCTCAATGCTTCACTTATTAAAGTCAAGTGCACAATTCTCTATTCATTATATTTTGAAATTTACTTAACAATTAAGTTTAATGACCATTTCAAATATAACTTAATTTCCAATTTATTTCTTAACTTAGCTTTTATTCTTAAACCAAACTTCACATTTCTAAATTTTAGTTATATTTCAAATTTTATTTTTATGCATTCATTTATTTAGCCATTTATTTCATAGGAACCTCAATAATACTTTATTAATTTACTTTAAATTCAGGTTCATATCAGATTATCTTATTTTATTTACTTAATTTGAATTCCATTTCCAAACGAAATCAAAAAATTTGAAATAAATTTATACTTCAAATTACAACTTAACCATTCATTTAATTACATATTTAACTTGTGGAAAATCATTAACACTTTATAAAATTTATTTTTAATTCAATTTAAATCAAAATATTATAATATACAATTTAAAACACTTATAATTTCTAGAAAAATATATATAAAATAACCACTTGTCTGTATAATATTTTCTAACCTAGGACAAGTGATACGGATAATATATCATTTCAATTTGTAATTTACAAAGAAAAGTCCGGGTTCTATCATTTCAAACCCCCAATCCCAAGTTGAATAAATAAATAAAATAAACAAAATAAATATAAATCGACCCGGCCTATCATTTCAACCCATAGCGATTTCTACTCTACAAGGAACATGCAGTGTGATAAACAGAAATAATATAAACAATATAACAACGTATAATATAATAGCATATAACATATCGAATGATGTGAAAATTTTGTAACAGGGTTTTAAATATCATAAAATTCCTATCACATGCAAGTATAATATTATATAACAATCCTACAATTTCACTTGCTACCAATTTACAATTTTATAGGTATGAATATCAAGCGTGAATACTCACCTCTACGACGCTGGAGTTTTGATTCAAAAATAACGACATCCACACCGAAAAGCGCAAAGAAGGCACGATCGAAATTTAGAGGATGCGACAACCAGATTCAAGTCATGAAGCAAAATAAATAAAAAAATCTGAGTATGCGAATTCAAATATGATCATATCAAATTTTAAATAAAGAAAACTGGAAATAAGATTGAAAAAGAATGATATGAACCCAAGTGGCTCAACTCCTTCACCACACGACTTGACCAACATCTCAAGGCTCGGCCATTGATCAGATTTAAGACTTGAAGGCTTACAAAGCATCAGAAAGTTGATGAATATATGCTGTGCTCTCACAAGTAAAAGTGGCGAAAGAAAAATGTTCATTGGTTTGGACCTTGGCCTAAGGTGGCTCGGCTGTGCATGGGCACGTCAGTACGACCATCACCTACAGGGTGCGCCTGGGGTTAGGTGCGGCAGTGGTGGTGTTAGCTGCGACTGTGGTGGCTGCGGCTACACGTGATAGTGGAGGCATAATAGGAGATGAGTACGGCCATGCTATGGGGTTTGAAACGGTGAACAGCAATAACGAAACACGACCAGGTCTTGACGCATCATAGGGAGAGGTCGCACTGGCGGTGGAGGAGGGGCTATAGGCCGGTCGTGCAAAGGTGAATGGGCGGAGCATTTGTTGGAGCCGAACAACAGAAATAAAGAAACAAAGAAAATTAAGAAAGAAGAAAAAAAGGTGCAGCCATTACCAACAGGCAGAAGCTCACGCGAGAGAGAAGATGAAACCAAATATTATGCAGTAAGGTGTTGTACGAGATTTAGTATTTATCAGAGAAGTTTACGGTGATAAAGTGGAAAGGACGCAAGAAAAAAAATTTTGAACGTTAGAGAGATTAAATGATTTTATTCCAATTAAACAAAAGATGCAAAATGGAAAGTGTAGAAAAATTTGCATATGAATTTTTGACAGGCAGGTTATAATAAAAATGTGAATGTGATTTAGTATTTATCAGGGAAGTTTTTATGTTGATTAATCGGGAAAAAACGCAAAAAATAATGATAGTAAAAGCTAGAGGAAATTTAGGAATTTATTCCTATTAATTACAAAGAAGAAAATGGAAAGAGTATATTCTTACGCGTGAATTGCAAGGCAGCGGTTATAATTTTCCTTTTTTTTTAAAACACACGGCTGTTGATTTTAACAGCTATGGTAAGAAATTAGAAGTGCGTATTATAGAGGCAATAATTAAATTGAAATGTATGCCCAATATTTATAACAAAAGTAACATATTTAAATTTATTCGTTTCTTATTTATTTAGTAAATTATATGCTAGAGTATATTTCAGTAAATGACGTACCATTTATAACGCCAAAGAATTTAAACAAGAACGTATATATACCACGTACCAAATAAAACATGCAATTAAATTGCTATTTACACATTGTTTATTACTTAATTTAAAATTTTTCTTTATTACATAACCATTTGATTTGCTTATCTCTTAACTTAGAAAACGGATGTATATACCTATAAAAGAAACGTATAAATTTATTTCCTTTTTACAACATTACTTATTACTCAAACTAAAAAGTATATAACCAATTTAAAAGAAACAAAAGTGGAACCAATGTTGTACATATGTATACATATATACAGTTTAAATAAAAGATTGAAAGTTAAAATTTAATTTTTTTTAAAGTTTTCAATTAAAGTCCAAATTTAACCCAAAATCAAAATTACAGAAATTGTACATTTATTAAAATTTGTGCAAATGATTCATAATCAATTCAAGAAATTTAAAAATTCAAACTTTTAAATAATAAAACCTCAAAGTTTTTTTTAAAAAATGAATTAAAATATTTAATAAAATGTTGGGCTGTTACAGACATTCTCTGATTTCCTAGTTTAGTAAGTAGCAAAACACTGTATCCTTGTCAACAACTACAGCAGAATATATATCTGTTGCTTTGGCTTGTTCTCAAGTTATATATATGCAACAAACTTGAAAAGATATTGGACCAACTATAACTAAATCACCAATTTATTGTGATAATACTAGTGCAATAAGCCTATATAAGAATCTAACTCATCATGCTAGAACAAAACATATTGATATTGGACATCATTTTCTTAGAGATAATATAAGTGAAAAAGTCATAACTTTTGAATATATTAATACTAAAAAATAAAGTGCTAATATATTAACCAAACCATTAAATGAACAAAAGTTTACTAAATTTAGAAGAGAATCAGGTATATGTTCATTAATTGGAATACAAATTATAAATAATAAAAGAATAGTTAATAATTAATATAAATAAAAATTTCTCAAAAGTTGAACTGGGCATGTCGACATGACAAATCCCCCTATGTCGACATGCAGGCCGAGATTTTCCAATTTAAATTTCCCTCTAAAAGTAGTTATTAAGTTATATATTTATATATTTCGACTTTTACTCCTTTTCTCTGTTATATTCTCTATAATAAACTTCTAAAACAGTAAATTAATGGCTTATTCTTCTATTAATGAACTTTCTTCACCCACTTCTCCTCATTCTGGTCCTTTTCAACGTTCCACACATGTACGAGTCATCAAATTACAAGAGAAGACGAAAGATTTGCTTGAAATGATGATGGAAATTCAAGTGAGTCAACTACGAATTGCTAGAAAACAAGATAGGAAAGGCATAATCCTTAGGAATTTACAACACTTACTTATGGATAACCATGCCAATCCCATTGTCATCGAAGAATCATCACAAGCCATGGATTCTGAAGAAGAAGAGCCTCTAGAAGAACCCCAAAAGGATCAAGTAGAACATTCTCTGCCGAATTCGGATGTTCATATGGATGAAGAGGATGGCGTGATTTGCGTTGGAGAGGTCCTTTTTGATGCAAATGGGTATTTGGTCGAAGAACGTGGAAACTTTTGTCTCCACTATCCAACTTGTTCAGTCCATAAATCACCAACAGTTAAGGGTCCTCCTTAAGCCTTTTTTCGTTTTCTTGATTATATATTGGTTTGTTATTGTAACGACTCATAAATTTTCGATAATTAAAAATTGTTAATTTAGTTAAGTTTTACAATTTAGTGTTGAAATAAATAAAATTTGTGAGTTATGAATGAAACAGTATCTAGAATGAACGGTAATAATGTCAATTTAAGTTACTTTTTAATAAATGGAATGAATTCCAATTAATTGAAATAATATATAAAATTTATACTTGGCTATAAATTGAATATGGGGAAACCAACTGGAAATATTGAATTAACCAATGACATAATACATATTAAATGGTAATTGATAAAGTTGCTGTTATGTAAGTATTTATAACCTTTGTTTGAAAGTAATAGACTTATAGTGTAATTAGGATTTAACGGTAACTATTATTGTGTGTTACCTATTTATTTAGCATTTTAGTTTAAATTGAAAATAATGTTAACTTTATTCATAGTATGACAATGGGTTGACTAAATAGAATGGAAACGAAGATTTATTAATTTACTGGAACTTAAATTTAATAATTGGATTAATTGCAAATAAACAAAATTTAATATGTAAATATTAGGAAAATAAAAATTAAATTAGGAAATATAAATGTACCAAGATATAAACCAATGTTAGTTGTATCTTTATTGTAATGAAAGACTAGAATAACAAGGTTTAAAAATTTGATAAATGGATTTTGGAGTTTTAATTTATAATTTCTGAATTTAATGAAATTGAGAAATAACACTGGAATTGATGAGTTAATCAACTTTAAATTGACATCGAAATTTGTTTAAGTTATTGTAAATGATTAAGAAAGATAGAAATGGTAAATAATTTAATTTGAATTGAAAGTGATGTAATTTATTTAATTTAACTGAAAAATAACCATTTTGGCCACTGACTCGGATTTCAATGAAACTAGTTTCATCGGATCCGTAACAGTGAATAAATGTAGGATTTCAAGTTTCATATATTAGACTTGTCGTTTGATCGTACGGACATGAAACGCATAGAAATCAATTTAATTGAAATCCATTGAAATCAATTTGAAATAAGCTAATTTTAACGTAACTCCTTCATACGATTGAATTAGGACTTGAAACCAGTTCCATTGATTTTAAATTATCCAAAACATTTATTTTGATATATATGGCTTGACCCATTCTCATTTCGGAGTCGAAACGGGCTTTTCGGGTCATGTATCGCTCAACAATCCAAACCAATCCAACCCATTCCTTTTTATTTTGTTCTGCCTATATATATATATATATTGTTATAAACCCTAGGTCGTTTCTTATTCCTCATTTTTGTACGTATAATTCCATTAGCTCCTCATTTCAATGGCTGACAAACCCTAATTCCCAAACCTCAATCTCCATTTCAAACTCAAATCCAAAAATTTAAACTCCTCAAACAATGTCAAATTATATATCGTTTTGAAGTTCTCGACGAGCGCAAGTCAATTCTGTTGTTCGTTTTTCGATTTGGATTTCTGTTTGGCTAGAATTGCTCAAAACAGTCATAGTCGTTCATCGGGCCTTGATCATGGTGGTCATATCGTCGAATTGACCTTATCACTGTGTGGAGAGGCGAGTGCGTAGTCCATCAGTATAGTTTATTTGACGAATCGATGGGTGGATTGAGTGCAAAAATTCATTATGGTTTCGCTGTTGTTCGGCTCCGATCGTGGCCACCTCGGGTTCGCAAGGGGGGTGTCGCGGCCTTGGGGGGAGTCGGCGTCGAAGTTTGGGTAGCCGTGGTGGCCGGCGACGCCGTGGAAAATCAATCGATAGTGACGGCTTGGTTTTCAGCGTGTTAGGGCGCTGATGGGGTGTAGATGATGGCATATTGTTTTGGTAATTTCTTTTATTTTATTTTATTTTATTTATTTGAATTTAATTTTCAACTCGCTCTAACATCAATAACTTTTACATACGAGATCCATTTCACACGCGGTTTTCTCCGCTAGGAGCGTATCGAAATTCCGGACATTTTTACGCTGGTTTAGAAAAATTCAGAGACTTTCTGAATTTTGGGTTTAAATTGGATTTAAATTCAAAGCTGAGTGTTTTAACCCACTCACAACTTCGAAATTTTATTATGTTTGTTAAATTTAATTTATGATGTGATTAGAAATTTATTTATGGCTGTTAGTTATATTCTGAATCATCGTCTCAGTTAATTCGAATTTGTTAAATTAAATCGTTATTTAATTTATTATTGGATATATATTGCCAGCTAAATACTTGTTATTGATTATCTGTTCTATACTGATATTTATTGATTGATTTGGATGATGATTGTGATGGATGTTTGACTGTTGATATTGAATGAATGGATGTTGCATTTTATATTGTTATAAACTGCAAGTTTGTTATGGATTTTTATTTTATTCGGGATCGCTGTTCGAAATGATATATAACCGTAAGATACTAAATTGCAGATTGAAATGATAAATATCTGTATCACCTGACTCTAGGATAGAGAATTATATACAGACACCGGGTTGGTTAAATTAAATGATTTTAAAATCCTTAATTTTTGAATGGAATTAAATGATACTTTGAAGTAAAATTTGGTTTATATAAATTGAAATATTTTTGGAAAATCAAGCGTATGTTGAAAAGGGGAATTTGGTTTGTTGATTTGGAAATTGAAATTGGTCAAAATGTGTTGAAATGAAATGAATAGTTTAATTGGATATAAATTCCAAACTTATATTTTAATGTAAACTATTTTAAAAGAATGTATTATTTTAAAATTTCTAATTACTCATATTTTTAAATTTATTAAACTAATTAACTAATATTAGCTATGTGAAATTATTTTGATTTGTTTTAAACCACTTTTATTTATTTAAATATATTTAATCCATTTTAAAGTTATTTAGTCTATTTTAATTATATTTAATCTAATTTAATTATAATTAATCTAATTTAAATCCATTTAACTATCTTAAATTGGTTTAAAAGTATTTTTAACCTATAATTAAACTATTCACAATTATTTTAACTATTTATAACCATTTAGACTATTTTCTGAATTTTCAGACTAAGTAAAAGGGAAGTGTTTATATTCCAATTTTATTGATTTAAAAGAAAGTAAGGGTAAATGATGTTATAACCTGAGTTATGATTTTAATGTTATAATTGATTAAATATGATGATTTTGAAGTAAGAATTTAACCTGTTTTGGAAATATGATTTTGGGAGAAATTGCGATTTTGGAAGTGATATGATTTGAAGGTGAATGGGGATTTTAAAGTGAATATGATACGAAAGTAAATATGATCTGAAAGTATTATGGTTTTGAGAATATGATATTTTGATATCGATTGTGAACTGACCTTTGAAATGTAAAAGCATTATCCAGTGTGTAATAAGCGATTGGTTGTTAAAGAGATCGGAATCAGATATTGTCACACTCTCTGCCAATGCCGAAAACCATATTAACAACTATGTACGTAGTGGATAATTCAGAATTGAAGTAGGGTGGTTTGGTAATGATTTCTATATGAGGTATGATGTGACCCTGACTCCTGTGAGTCAGCTTAGATGTGACTAAAATCGGGAGCTATACCGGGCCAAGTGAGATCATTCCTCCTATCGGGCATATTTCTTCGATACTATTCTGATTTTTGTGATTATTTGGTGGTCACCGCTCGATTTTTGATATAGGAGTGTGTCCGAGGTGGGTGGTAGTAGCTGTTATGCGTTATCACCAGTCCGGAAGTGCAATTGGTATATCTACCTTGGCATCTCTCGTGTGCCGTGTTCACATGCCTAGCGCGCCTTCTATGAGTTTGTTTTGTACCATACCAATGGAGTGCCTCTGTTAGCCCTCAAGTTTACGGAGGAATTACAGTACTGTATAAACTATAGGAATATATAAAAATGTGTTAAGGGGGATATGGGTGACGCCTTAACGCTATTTTAATACTTTACTGTAAACACTATTATAATAGCGTATTATACTACACAGTAACGGATCCTTAGGAGATGTGAATCTCGAACATCTCTTAAGTTATTGCACTCACGTTAGACACTGGATAGGAGTTGTCAAAACCCGTAAACATCTCCGACGCCATTTACACTCATATTTATTTACCATTGTTTTAACTTACGTAAGATCTTTTAGTTCTGACTCGAGTGTTTTGTCTTTTTAATTTGCTCGAATCAGCCTGCGCATTTCAGTATTTGAAGACCTTAAGTCTAAAGGATAAAGACGAAGATTTGTGCTACTATTATTTATTATATTATTCCACTATACTCATACTGTTCCGCTGCATTTTTTAATTTTCTCTAGTATGTGTAACTCTGATTTGTGTTGTATAAGTATAATCAAATGTTTTGTAAAACAGGTTCATGAACTATTTATTTGATTATTATATTTTGACATTCTGCTGCAAGATTCTATTTGTTTTTTTCGTCTATTTCTCTTATTCACCCCAATAAAATCCGTCCTTTCGTCTGGTTTGATTCGGCATGTGTATCAGCCTATAATGTATAAAAAGGCGGGATGTTACATTCGGTATCAGAGCTTCGGTTTAGCGATAACCTTAGCTTTATGGGGTCTGACTACTTATTAATAGGGTAGCAATACCCTATGATGAATCGCTGAGTGTATATATATGAGAGAACGTATTTCTTAGTGTTATAAAAGGTTTTTATATTGTGTTAATTTGTTCCGTTTTGTATTTATAAATTCTAGTTGGTGCATAGGACGCTATGACATCGATAGAGATTTCTAAACACTTAATAGGATAGACCGACAGAATATGTTCTGAAATATAGGTAAATGAAATAATTTTGCCTACTGTATATTTTTATAAAATAATATACTTTATGAATGATATATTTGGTTTTAATATAAATTGGTTGTTAGGTAGTGAAATTATAAATATTAGTCAAAAATAAGATTTGAAAATAAAATAAATGAGAATTGGAAACTTAGAGCTTAAGTTCCAAGATTTTTGAAAATTTCTTTCGAATGATTTTGGAATATAATAATAGTATTATTTAGAAGTATTTTATGATATAAATATTTCAATATGATTTGAAAGAATTGTTTTAAAAAAATTTTGGAATGAAATAAGTTATGTACACCCCTCTCTATCACTGGGAAATAATTTCAGTGATGAGTGCATGCATCATCGACATTCATTTTCGAGTTTCAAAGTGGGAAGAATGTTGTAGTGGTTGTACCACACAATTATTTTGATAAAGCAATCTAAATTTTTGAATTCCAATTATGATTTGATATATATATATATATATATATAAATGTAATTATATATACTATTATTTTAAATGATTTGAAATGGAACCCGGCATTTAGTTCTTAATCTATAAATTAGAGATTTCGTTTATTGCAATGGAATAAAATTTTAACTATTTAATAATTGAAACTTCAAAAATGGAATAAGGAATTAAATATTAAGTATCGATGAAGTATACAAGGAATTTGGAATTTTGTAAACTGTAAAAAAGAAGAAAAAAAGAAATGGTAACTGTTGAACATCTAATTACTAAAATGAAACAAGTTAAACTTGTGTAATTTTCAAGTTGCATTCTTTAACATAGATATATAACTTACCAAAGTATTAAAAGTTGTAATGTTTAATAAGAAAATGTAATGAAATTAAGTAATGAATGAATGAATGAATGAATGAATGAATATAATGCAATAAAAAAAACTGTCAATATATAAATAAATGAAGTGAATTTTGTAAGTAATAAATGATATAAAAACTGAATGAATTAATGGAAATTGAAAGAAAAAAATATAAACTAATAAAATGATCACTGAGAAATGGAATTAACTTATGTAAGAAATGAATAAGATGAAGAAAATGAAATTGGAATCATATAGATAAAGGAAAATGAATTTGTAAGTAACGACTAGAAATAAATAGAAATAAGACTGAATAAATGAATGTGAAATCATTTACGAAGAAGCTTATATAGTACTCTAAGAATATGCTTACATATATTTAAAATAAATTGTATATGAGTAACATATGTATGAAATGTAAATAACGTATGAAAATAAATGAATGTATAAGTGGAATTAATTAATGAGTGAATGGGAAATGAACTTTTGTGAGAAACAAATGTAAAATTAAGAAATAAATGTAGATTTAAGAAATGAGTCATTTTTTAAATTATATGAAAATAAATATTTTAACATAAACCTAAATAATGTTGGAAGTTGTTGTTTGTTTTGGATTATGGATTGTCTGGGATAGAATACTTCTAATTGTTTGGATGTACGAACAATCTATTGAGTTTTATCTAAGACTGTTGAATATATGATATACTTAGTCGATTTTTTCATTTTATGCGATTTAAAGTGTCTTAACCCGAACAAACCATTTGTTTTGTTTACTATGGATGGACAATTGATTATGTTGACTTCGTATGATGGTTCTATGTTGGTTGCAAGTGATTATTATTTTATATTTATTTGTTTGTTAGTGGTTGAAACAACTTTAAATATTTCATTAACTCTCTTTGGATTATATAAGTGAAATACAGGTTATGGAAGCAATTGCTTTTGATTTCATAATTAAGCGTTGTTTTCCCGACAAAATAGGTACGTTCTCGTATTACGATTTTCGAGCGATATTATATATATTTCCCCGTTGTTGAGATATATTATTTTGAGATATTGTGATATATATTGTTATATTTGATATTATTATTTTTCCCGAGCCTCTCCGTACAAAGGAGACTCTGTCGAAATTTTTCATAAATTTTGGACTTACAAAATTTATGAAATATTTTCCAAACTTTTATTAACTTGAAAATAAAAGATTTAAGTACTTATAAATTTATATATATATTATTTATTTTATTTTATTTTTGTAAATTTTTTTTATAAAGTTAATATTTTGAATAAGATAGATTGACTATTTAATTTCTTCTTTTCCCTTCTTTTTCCTTTTCAGGGACGAAAAGTTTTGAGTGGGGGAGAGTGTAACGACCCGTAAATTTTCGATAACTAAAAATTGTTAATTTAGTTATGTTTTGCAATTTAATGTTGAAATAAATAAAATCTGTGAGTTACGGATGAAACAATATCTAGAATGAACGGTGACAATGTCAACTTAAGTTAGTTATTAGTAAATGGAATGAATTCTAATTAATTGAATAATGTATTAAATTAATATTAGGCCATAAATTGAACATGAGAAAACCAACTGGAAATATTGAATTAACCAATGAAATAATACATATTAAATGGTAATTGAATAAAATTGGTGTTATGTAAGTATTTATAGCCTTTGTTTAAAAGTAATAGACTTATAGTGTAATTAAGAGTTAAAGGCAACAATTATTGTATGTTACCTATTTATTTAGCCTATTAGCTTAAATTGGAAATAATGTTAACTTTATTCATAGTATGAAAATAGGGTAATAAAAAAGAACGGAATTAAAAATTTATTAATTTATTGAAATTTAAATTTAATAATTGGATTAATTGTAATCAAATGAAATTTAATATTTAAATATTACGAAAACAAAAATTAAGATGAAATTATGAAATATTAATGTACCAAGATATAAACCAATGTTACTTATATCTTTGTTGTAATAAAAGACTTGAATAACAAGGTTTAAAGTATGATAAATGGATTTTGGAGTTTTAATTTACAATTTCCGAATTAAATGAAATGGAGAAATAACACTGAAATTGATGAGTTAATCAACTTTAAATTGACATCTAAATTTGTATAAGTTATCGTAAATGATTAAGAAAGCCAAAATGATAGAAATGGTAAATAATTTAATTTGAATTGAAAGTGATGTAACTTATTTAATTAACTTAAAAATAGCCATTTTGGCCACTGACTCGGATTTCGACGAAACCACTTTCATTGGATAAGTAACAGTGAATTATTGTAGGATTTCAAGTTTCGTAACGATTAGACCTGTCGTTTGATGCAGACTTGAAACACCTAGAAATCAGTTTAATTAAAATACATCGAAATCAATTTGAAATAAGCTGATTTTAACGGAACTTCTTCATACGATTGAATTAGGACTTGAAACCAGATACATTGATTTTAAAATTATCAAAAACATCTATTTTGATATATGGGTTGACCCATTTTCATTCCGGAGTCGAAACGGGCTTTTCGGGTCGTGTATCGCTCAATATTCCAAACCAATCAAGCCCATTCCTTTTTATTTTGTTCTGCATATATATATGTGTATATATATATATATATATCGTTATAAGCCCTAGGTCATTTCTTATTCCTCATTTTCGTAAGTACAATTCCATTAGCTCCTCGTCATTTCAATAGATAAACCCTAATTCCCAAATCTCAATTTCAATTTCAAACTCAAATCCAAAAATTTAAACTCCTCAAACAACATCGAATTATATATCTTTATGAAGCTCTCGACGAGCATAAGTCAATTCTGCTGTTCGTTTTTTGATTTGGATTTCTGTTTGGCCACAATTGCTCAAAACAGTCACGGCCCCTCATCGTGCCTTGATCAAGGTGTTCGGATCATCGAATCGACCTAACCGCTGTGTGGAGAGGCGAGTGATTAGTCCATCAGTATAGTTTGTTTGGCGAATCGACAGGTGGATTGAGCGTGAAAATTCATTAGGGTTTCACTATACAAGAGGTGGCTGCTGGTGTTCGGCTCCGATCGTGGCCATGGAGGTTCGCAAGGGGGGTGTCGCGGCCTTGGGGAGAGTCGGCGTCGAAGTTTGGGTAGCCGCGATGGCCGACGACGTCGTGGAAAATCGATCGACGTGGCAGCTTGGTTTTCAGCGTGTTAGGGCTCTGATGGCGTGAAGATGATGGCGTGTTACTTTGGTAATTTAATTTATTTAATTTATTTGAATTTAATTTAATTTTCAACTCGCTCAAACATCAATAACTTTTACACACGAGGTCCGTTTCACGCGTGATTTTCGCCGCTATGATCGTATTGAAATTTCTGACATTTTGACGCTAGTTGGACAAATTCAGAGACTATATGAATTTTGGGTTTAAATTGGATTTAAATTCAATTTAAATTCAAAGGTGAGTGGTTTAATCCACTCACAATTTCTATAATTTCTTATGTTTGTTAAATTTAATTTATGATGTGATTAGAAATTTATTAATGGCTGTTTGTTATATTCTGAATCATCATCTCAGTTAATTCGAATTGAATAATTTAAATCGTTATTTAATTTATTATTGAATATATATTGCCAGTTAAATACTTGTTATTGATTATCTGTTCTATACTGATATTTATTGATTGATTTGGATGATGATTGTGATGGATGTTTGACTGTTGATATTGAATGAATGGATGTTGTGTTTTATATTGTTATAAACTGAAAGTTTGTTATGGATTTTATTTCATTCGGGATTGCGGTTTGAAATGATATATAACCGTAAGATATTAAATTGCGGACTGAAATGATAAATATCTGTATCACTTGACCCTAGGATAGAGAATTATATACGAAAACCGAATTGATTAAATTAAATGATTTTAAAATCCTTCATTTTTGAATAGAATTAAATGATACTCTGAAGTAAAATTTCATTTATGTAGATTGAAGTATTTTTGGAAAATCAAGCTTATGTTGAAAAGGGAAATTTGGTTTATTGATTTGGAAATTGAAATTGGTCTAAATGTGTTGAAATGGAATGAATAGTTTAATTGGATATAAATTCCAAACTTATATTTTGATGTAAACTATTTTAAAAGAATATAATATTTTAAAATTTCTAATTATTTAGATATTTCAAATTTATCAAGCTAATTAACTAATATTAACTATATAAAATTATTTTGATCTGCTTTAAACCATTTTTATTTATTTAAATATAATTAATCTATTTTAAAGCTATTTAATTTATTTTAATTATACTTAATATAATTTAAATCCATTTAACTATCTTAAATCAGTTTAAAAGTATTTTTAATCTATAATTAAACTATTCATTACTATTTTAACTATTTATAACCATTTAAACTATTTTCTAAATTTCAGACTAAGTAAAAGAGAAGTGTTTATATTCCAAATTTATTGGTTTAAAAGAAAATAAGGGTAAATGATGTTATAAACTATGTGATGATATTAATGTTATATTTGATTAAATATGATGATACTGAAGTAATAATTTAACCTGTTTTGAAAATATGATTTTGGGAGAAATTATGATTTTAGAAATGATATGACTTGAAAGTGAATGGGGATTTTAAAGTGAATATGATTTTAAAGTAAATATGATTTAAAAGTATTATGTTTTTGAGAATATGATATTTTGATATCAATTGTGAACTGACCTTTGAAATGTAAGAGAACCATCCGGTGTGTAATATACGATTGGTTGTTAAAGAGACCAGGATCGGATATTATCATACTCTCTGCCAATAACGAAAACCACTTTAACAACTATGTACGTGGTGGAGATTTTAGAAATGGAGTAGGATGGTTTAGTGAACAATTTCTGTATAAGGTATGACGTGACCCAGATTTCCGTGAGTCAGCTTAGATGTGACTAAATCGGGAGCTATACCGGGCCAAGTGAGGTCATTCCTCCTATCAAGCACATATCTTCGATACTATTCTGATTTTGTGATTGTTTGGTGGCCACCCCTCGATTTTTGATATGGGAGTGTGTCCGAGGTGGGCGGTAGTAGCTGTTATGCGTTACCACCAGTCTGGGAGTGCAATTGGTATATCTACCATAGCATCTTCTCATGTGCCGTGTTTGCATGCCCAAGCGCGCCTTCTACGAGTTTGTTTTGTACCATACCTATAAAGTGCCCTCTAATAGCCCTCCAGTTTATGAAGGAATTACGGTACTGTATAGACTATGGGAATATATAAAAATGTGTTAAGGGGGATATGGGTAACGCCTTACGTTATTTTAATACTTTACTTTACTGTAGACGGTATTCTAATAGCGTATCGTACTACATAGTAGATAGTTTAATGGATACTTAGGAGATGTGAATCCAGAACATCTCTTAAGTTATTGCACTCACATTAGACACTAGGAGATGTCAAACCCCGTAAACATCTCTGACGCCATTTACACTCATATTTATTTACCGTTGATTTAACTTACATAAGATCTTTTAGTTCTGACTCGAGTGTTCTGTCTTTTCAATTCGCTTGAGTCAGCCTGAGCATTTCAGGATTCGAAAACCTTATTTCTGGAGGATAAAGATGAAGATTTGTGCTACTATTATTTATTATATTATTCCACTGCATTCATATTGTTCTGTTGCATTTTCTAATATTCTTTGGTGCGTGTAACTCTGATCTAAGTTGTATAAGTATAATCAAATGTTTTATAAAACAGCTTCATGAACTGTTTATTTGATTATTATATTTTTTCATTGCATTTTCTAATATACTTTATTATATTATCCTCTGTTTTTCTTATTCACCCCAATAACAATCTGCCCTTCTATATGATTTGAGTCGGCATGTTTGTCCGCTTGAAACGTACAGAAAGGCGAGATGTTGCAGTTAGTTTGTATATAAGTGTTATCTTAATGTTCTTCTAAAAACAATCTCTGGTGTATAAAATCTTGAATTCCATTTAACTTAGGATGTTATATTTCACTCATCCATAGTTATTATTCTTTTGTCATATGTTTGTTTATCTCATTTTCTATTTAGTTCAAGGTTTATAGGTTGTTATTTTGTTGATGACAAAGGGGAAGAAGTTATATAAAATAGTAGGCTTGGAGTAAGGGGGAGTTGTTGGTGTAAAGGGGAGTTATGGTATGATCGAAGTGGTAAGTATATTTTATAAGCTTGCCATCATCAAAAAGGAAGAGATTGTTAGGAATTGGAGATAGCGGTTTTGATGACAAGAACCTTTATGACTTATTTTATTATAACTTATATACTAACACTATTGTCTAGATATATATGAATGTTATTATGAAGGATATATATAAGGCAGGTACTGATTATTGAAGAATGTACAGTATAAAGATCAAGAATGAAGAAATCAAGTTAGAAGACACATGAGTATCAAGATCAATATTTCAAGATAAGTGTCTAGTTTTGTTAAAACTTCATAATAGCATGGAAATCTTCATTCCAAATTTCATTTGGGATAGAACCCATTTATACCTTCTTAATGGCTTACAAACCCACGACAAGTAGCTTACAAGCCTACGACAAGTGGCTAACAAACCCATGAACATCCTGGTTTTGTACAAGTTCTCGAGTCCTGATGTGATGAAATATTCTACAGGAAGAAGCTTGCAAAACTACTTCAAAATGTTTTATCAAAATGATTTCAAAACTACTTTTCAAAATATTTTAGCCTTAAAAATTATCTTTTCAAATGATTTTCAAAACGATGTTTTAGCCTTAAAATATTCTTTGTTTTTTTTAAAATAAACTCTTGTTTTAAACTTCGTTTGTTTTTTAAAAGCTATCTTCTGATTTTTAAGTATTCTTTATATTATATATATGTATATATGTATAATTGAGATTTAAAATCAAATTTTGATATACATTCTAAAAAAAATATTTTCTACTCTTTTTTATTTTTAAACATAGGAAAGATAGTTTATTTTACTCCAGAATCATTTCATCTTGTTTTCCTTTCAATACCATTTTCAAAAAAAAAAATTTACATAGTTTTTAACTAAGGGATGTTGACATCATGGGATACCCCGTGTCGACATGGTAGCCTTTAAATTCAAAAGTTTGAATTTTCAAAAGAAGTATCTATTCGTTTAAATCTCTTCATGAATGGTTATGACGTTACTGGTCTATAAATAGCCTTCACAAACGAATTTTTTAAGCAACTATTTTCTTATTTTCTTCACTTCTTCTTCTCTACAAATCCATATTCTCAAATTTTCATATTTTTAAGATCGTGCCGAAATTCTACCGAATTCTCAAGTGAATCAAATAAGAATCTCATTCTTGTTTGATTCTCTGTCATCTTTCGAAGATCAAATTGCTATTCAGAGTTATAGGATTAATTTGTAATCAAAAGTTTATCGAGTCTCTCTATAAGATGTGGTTGTGCCTGGAAATCGGTTAGATGATCTTGTGTCCCGTAAATCAAGAGAGTTTGCACCGGACTCGAAGATAGGAGGGTACTCAAGGCCTTTAGAAATTGAGGATTGTAATCTCAACATTGGTAAAATAAAAATCTATACGGGGTGTTTTCCTTGGTGCGGGATTGGATGTAAAGTAACTCCAAACCAGTGTAAAATCCGGTGTGTTCTTTCCTTTACTGCTTTTTACTTACTTTCTGCATCTGTGTTTGACTCTTTGGTTGTTCCCTGATTAAGTTTTGCATTTGTTTATGTCATAGTTTTTAAATTAGTCCATATAAGTCTTAGAATCTACTAAACATTATTCACCCCCCTCTAGTGTTAAATTAGCCTTAAGATCCTTAATCCGCACCCCCTTTTAGTTATATGATAAACATTAATGATTTTTATCGATATAGACTAAATTAATTATTATTGTGGTTAAAAGTCAATAATAATTATTTATTTATGATGGCTTCGGGATTTATGGATAGAGTTTTGTAAACGGACTTGGATTTTTATAAGAGAGGCTTATAAAATGGTATGAAGATTAAAGATAGATTATTTACAAGGTACAAAGGTTTATAAATAGATGGATACTTATAAACGAATTTTAGACATGGGTTTAAAGATTTATAAAAAGGAGTTATTATAGATAAGCATGGTTTATAAAGGGATTTTAAATGACTTGGAAAGTAAGCTATAAATGACTCTTAAAGTGTTTTAGAAATTTGTAATGGAGTTTATAAATGTTTTCTGAATTTTATAAAAAGGGATCTTCCTCAATGTTTGTAAATATACTTATACTGTTAAGATAGGTATATAGATATTTTTAAGCATTGAAAATAGAAGGTTTTGTGAATATATCTTCGTAAAAGTATTTTGATATAAGTATTTACAAGGTAGTTTTAACTAATGAAAAGATTAATTAAGGGAGGCTTGGCGTTGCTTGGTGCTTAACCAAATGTTGGTTTTTCTATGGGATTACTTTCCTGATTTAATATTTGTTATTCGATAGTTAAATAACCGACTATCGAATTTGGACTCAAATATAACTTTGGAAATATCTAGGAGAAACATGTGAGTTATATGGCACAATCATTTTCGATGATGTTGTACTATGCATATAAATCTCGTTTCATTCTCCTAGGACAATGATAAGGAAATTCATCCACTAACGGTTAGGAGGTAATCTCCGATCTTATCTTTGGCTGTTCATTTCCTAAAGAATTGGGGTTGAATTTATTGTAAACCGTCGAATGTTGTTTCGAAGAGACCGAGATCGGATATGTTATCCGAAAACCACTTTGATCCAACTTAAGCGTTCGAAGTGAAAACATCTTGAAGATGATGGAATTGGAGACGAAGCTCATAATTGTTTCGTTTAGTCCCAGAATGGACTTGTATGGATGAATGCTGATATGGCATTGTTGCTTGGAGGGCAATGTAGCATTCCAAGTGGGAAGTGCTATATAAATGGAGTATTAACGACCTATTATCAGTAAGTGTGGATTTCTCAAGAATATCCATGACATATATTAATTGAGAAAGAAGATAACCTTTTGGCACCACATCAGTTTCTAAAAAGTATTTTATGGGACTCAAATCTTTCATTTCAATTTTTTTTTAGCCAACTCCTTTTACAATGAAAAAAGGCCCACATATCATCTCCTATGATAATCATATCATCAACATATAATGATAATGTGATATGTCCTTCATTAATGCTTTTGGCAAAAAAGCATTATCATGATAACAAGAGACGAAACCAAGAGATTTAATCACAAAAGAAATTTTCTCAAACCAAGCATGTGGTACTTGCTTAAGTCAATACAATGCTTTTCGATGCTTGCAAACATATACAGATTCATGTGGAACACTTGGAGGAGGTTCCATATAAACTTCTTCTAAAAGATTGCCAATCAAGAATGCGTTTTAACACCAAGCTGTGAAATGGACAATTTTCAAATGGAAGCTACAACAATGAGAGTACGAACGGTAGTGATCTTTGCAATCGGAGCAAACATCTCCTCATAATCCATGCCATTCTACTGAAAGTAACCTTTCGCAACCAATCCGGCTTTATATCTTTTTATTGATCCATCAGATTTGGTTTTGATTTATATGTCCAATGATAACCAGCAATGCTCTTGCCATAAAGTAGAGGGACCATATCCCAAGTACCTGTCCTTTGTAAGGCATATACTGGTACATAGAACTGTTTAAACCACATATTCGAAAAAATATCTTGTAGTAAATAGTGTCTAAACTTTCAAAAGTTAAAATAAGGTTTGTAGAGATTTGAAAATAAATGTAAATCTAGAAATTATACCCAGACAAGCTAAAATTTCCGAGCGAAGTTGGGATGAGGATTTCCAAATCAGCTTTCCAACTGATGTGGCGATATCAATTTGGTGTGGAAATGTGGAGATTCGACATAGGTGTGGTGATGTAAAGATTAGGAAATGATCATGAGGATATGATGATTTGTTTTTGTGTGGTGACGTCGAGATAGCTGTCCCTAGCGAGATTAGACGACGATGTTGAGATAGGCCAAGGCAGCGGGTGGGGATGTTGACTAAATGAATATTGAGGAGGGATCATGTGAAGGCAGATGAGGTTTTTTGGAAAAACTGAAAATCGAAAAGGGCTAAGGTTTGAGAATTAGAAATGGGGCAGTGTATTGACCTAGGCAGTATTAACCCATTGGGTAGATCTAATGGTTAGGATGATTTTAAGGAAATTATATATTAATTTAAGCTTAGAAGTGAATCAAACATTATATATAAATATTTGTGTGTATGTGTATGTATGTGTGTGTGTGTACGTGTATGTATATGTGCGTCGGACAATAAGAAGGATATTTTTTGGATACAGATATACTATAGCCATATGTGTATCCGGAAAACTTTTCGAATATCAAATATTCGTATCTACTTTAGGATATAGTATAAATTTCATATTTTCAAATACGGATGTGGATGAACATATTAATATGTCTAATATTTTCTTGCCTAGTCATATGCATGTAATAAGAAGAACAGATTATAAATTTATGTTAATATTTGATATTTCATAATATGGTTATAAAAAAAGTACTGGAACTTGTAAACTGAAATCAAAATGAAATTTATAAATTTTTTGAAATGGAATTGAAAATGGAATTTTGAACCTTAGTGTGCGAGCACACAACTTAATATTACATTGCTAAAATTATTGTAGGATGGACAGTCATTTCCTTATAATGTATTACGGGGCTTGAAAACTTTTTAGTGTAACCTTAAAACCATAACCAACAACGTGGCTTTTTCACTTCACTCTCTCTTGTGCTTTTGAACCGACCGAATAATCTACGCAACCATATAAGGTAAAATCTAGCCACGGAGTAGTAAAAAACACTTTATTTATAACAGCGAAGACTTCACTGTTATAAATTTATAACGATGAAGACTTCAACATTATAAATTAAATATAACGTTTATTTATAACGGCGAAGTCTTTGCCATACTTCACCGTTATAAATTAAATATAACATTCTCCTTTATATAAATTTATAATGGTGAAGTCTTCGCCTTCATAAATTTATAACGGCAAAGTCTTCGCCGTTATACTTATCAGCCACTCAACTAGCCAAGAGATCAGTTCAAACTAGCCACGGAGAAGTGAGCAAACCACACCTGGTTGCTCCATGACTTTTTCAGCTACTGAACAAGCCATTGTTGGTTTGCCCTAATCACATTTAAATTGTTTTCTTTCTCTATCTTTTTAAGGACAAGAAGAGCATGGACAGGGAAACGAGAGGTGATACTTACAAAGTCTGAAGAAAAAAGTCTCAAATAGATAAGAAATATCAACAATCCCCGATGATATGAAAAAGATGTTTGTGGGTGGTGATTTTGACCATTTAATGGCTCAAATGAGAAGAGACATGCAATTCGACAGAAGCTTGTGGGTAGAGAACCAATCTGTAGAAAGTGAAAAATATAACTGTGGTGAGGTTGACACGTGCTCGGGCAAATTATTTGTGCTTGCATGAAAATTGGGCGCAGTTTCTCAGTAACGCTCATAACAAAGTGAACATCTTTTTAATCGACAACAACGAGTAGATAATTTATCATGATTATGAATATCTAGAGCTGCTTGTATACCTATTCCCATATCAAAGGTCGATTTCCTACCCTATTTGGCCAAGTCAAATAAAGTAGGAAACTAATACAAATCAGACCACGATAAATTAGATATAAAAAAATTACTGGGTGGATCTACCTAGGACTGTTTAAGATGGTTGCCTATGAGTACAGATATATCATTTACCCATGTCTTTGTTCAGTGGACATATATAGATCATAAACGGAATTAGGTCCTTATGTCTCTCACTTTCATGAACTTTATTACTAAGTTCGATCACTTTTACAAATTAATATTTTACTAAAAGAATGAACATTAACAACAAATAAGCATGTCATGAACAAAGGAATTCAATTGATTTAAAACATAAAAATAAGCAACATTAATTTATCTCAAAGTGAAATAGTACGAGCCACACAAGGCTTTATTTCATGCATAAAGAAATGTCATGCATAGGATGGGTTGATTTTGGTTGTTGATTAAATATTAATCCACCACAGCAACAAGATCAATCTCGACTTTGGCTCCCAAAGGCAATCCAACTTGGAAAGATGCGCTGGGTACGGTTTTGATATATTTGCACAATAATTCAGGAATTATATATCCATATTATTCTAATATATATGGTAATATGTATTCATAACACACAATCATATCAAATGCATATATATTTTAACTCGAAGAAACTTACACTACTTATAGACATTATTCACTTTCTGGAAATCATCAATGTTAGCTAACCTAAATATAAAAAAAAACATGAGTTGGCTGCATATTTAGCAAAATGATGTAAAATGCATGATATGCATGATGAGATAGGTTATTACATGAAGGTTGTCTTAACAACTTTCTTGAAAGTGGCACCACCAGATTACAGTATCTCCTTCAAATTCTTCATATTCTGCATGTAACACAAAAATAATTACATCAGAACCACTCAATATAATATTTATTTTTCTCATAATAACATGCAAAAGAAAACATCTTTTATCATAATTGACCTGTTAATGTATATGCTACCACAACATACTTATCAGTCAACTAATTTGATTTTCAATTGTGCATTCGAAGATCTAAGATATACATATAACAAATGTAAAAATCACATTATGAACGTTCTACACATTTTTGTATTACAAATTGTAGTTATATTGTGTGATACCTATTTAATTTGTTCCTCTACGTCATCTGAAATTATTGCTCCTGTCTGGAATGAAATTTACAAAAGGATCGTTAACATCTTCAACTATGCAGAGATATTGACATTTTCTCATAGCAGTGTACGTTAACATTCAAAAAATTAGCAAGAATATGTTTACATACCTTGGGAATGCGACCGAGAGAATCTGAAACATAGATCATGTTACTAATTCTGAGAGTTCGTGCATAATTTTCCAAAGGAGGCAGTGTCTTTTCAGTATGGATCTCTGTTCTAATATCTATTCATCAAAATAAATATTATGTCAGAAATGGATGCATATGTACATGGCATCTAACAATAAATGTTCCAACTAATATAACTTATGTTTGCATCCGCATCCATTTATGCAACTAGTAGTGGAAAAAGGTAGTGATGAAAGCGCAAGCGGAGAGAAAAATACAAGGAAGCATGATGAAGAATTCATGTTTGATTATTAATTAATGCTTAATAAAATATTTTGTGTGAAGTTATGTTTGAGTAATTTGATATATGAAAGGAGGGTTTATATAGGTTTTGCAAGTTGAGAAATTATCACTAAATTATTTAGGAATTTGCTGAGATATTTATACATAATAGTGGAGAATCTCCCCTAATGGTCTTTTTATTTATGGAATAACAGGAGAAATGAGATTACACGGATTGAATAGAGCTATATTTCATAAAGAAAATTGGGTACATGATTACAAAAGCGCTCCATCCTCTCAAGGAAGCAGGCCTGCTGTGTTAAAGCCCAATTCACTATTTGTTACAATTTGCCTCTATACACTGTACGTATAAATACTGCACATATCATGTATTATATTATTAATCTACGATCAATAAAATATATCATTTACATTTTTCAATTTTTTCTTAACTTGGTATCAGATCTTTATTCGCCTAAAGGCAAGTGCCTCACCATCAAAATCGATATCATCACTTGAGCTCTCGCTGCACCTCTAGTTCTCATCAGATTGCGTCTCATCACCTGAGAAACTGAGTTTTTTTTGTTCAAGAAACCCACATTTAGCTCTAAAGAAGTCAAGTGCCTCACCCAGAACTCGTCAGATTGGTATCATCACTCTAGATCATGCTGCACTCCCCATATTCCCTTCAGCATCATCGAGAAAGAATGTCAGTAAAGTCTTTCTTCTTCCTTTCATTTAATACTGTGTATACTTGCACAGATCATTAAAATCTGCATCGATGACTGAGGGAAATGAAGATCAGTCCTCAACTTCACCAACTACATCAAGAATTACTCCAAATCTGTGAAATGAAAGCAATGCAATAGTTATTATCAATCCCAAAAGTCAGATAATAACAACTCAGCTTGATGAAAATGACTACCTTATATGGAAGTTTCAAATTGAAACAACCATAAGAGGGTATGGGCTTAATGATTATATCAAGGGAAAAATTGCTGTCTCGGCAAGAATGCTAGAGAGCAGTGATGGAAAATTATTCAGTAATAAAATTTTACAAGTTATCAAAAGCAAGATAGTCAACTGTCATCTTGGTTATTGTCATCAATCAGGTCTAATCTCCTACCGTAGCTTGTTGGTTGTAACACAGCTTATGATATATGGATAACAGTGGAGCAAACCTTCAGTTCTCAGTCAGCAGCAAAGATAATGTTTTCTAAAAGACAGTTGCAAAACTTAAAAAAAGACAGCATGTGTATGAAAGAATATCTGACTAAGATCAAGACTCTATGTGTTCTTCTTGATGCAGTAGGACATAGAGTCTCTGACACTGAACATATACTCACTATTCTAAATGGCTTGGATGAGAATTGTGAGCCAATTGTTGCAATAATATCATCAAGAAAGAAAAAACCTGACATGTAATATGTTAAGGCAACTATTTTTGCACATAAAGGTAGAATAGATCAAAAGAAATTAGTAAATACTGATCTATCGATAAATCTTACTTCAAGAAACAACAATTATGGTAGAAACGACACTCACAATTATCCCAAAGGAGGATCAAATTCAAGAGGAAGAAATAGAGGGGGTAGATGGAATAATGGAAACATATTAAGATGTCCAATCTGTGAAAAATATGGTCAGGCAACAAACAAATATTACTTCAGGTTTGATGCATCATATATACCCAACCAGCAATCAAACTCCCAAAGAAATATTAATCAAAGTGCAAACATGGAAAATATACAATCTGAAGCTAAAGGAAAGCCTGACAACATTAGATGTTACCAAACAGGTATTGCTAAGCCTGAAGACATACAAGATGAGTCATGGTATCCAGGCTCAGGTGCAATAAATCACGTTACTAATAATCTACACAATTTAAATCTTGGAAATAAGGAGTACATAGGTAATAAAACCATACATATGGGCAATGATGAATCAATTAAGATCACTTATACAGTTTTTGGTAGCATAAAAGGAAATAGGCAATTTTATCTCAACAATTTATTGAGAGTACCACAAATTAAGAAAAATCTGATGAGTGTATCTCAATTTGCGAATGATAATAATTTTTATTTTGAATTTCATCCTAAACATTGTCTTGTTAAAGATAGATCTACTAATAAAATTCTTTTGCAGGGTGAAATGTATAATGGACTCTACATGTTCAATGCAGTTGATTCAAAAGTTTCTGCAAACAAGAGCTACAATTGTTTCTGTTCTGAGATGAATCAAAATAAAACGTTGAATAATGATTTTGATGATTGGCATCATAAACTGGGGCACCTAAGTGCCAGTATTGTAAAGAAAATCTTATGTGATAATAAAATCTCTTATAACAATATATCTCTACCTTATATGTGTACATGTTATCAAATTGGTAAAAGTCACAAATTGCCTTTTACTAAATCAAAAACTATATATAACAAACCATTAGAATTAATAAAAACTGATCAGTGGGGTCCTGCTCCTATTAACTCTGATTATGGAATCAATTATTATGTATCTTTTATTGATGCTTACTCTAGGTATACATGGATATACTTTCTCAAATTAAAGTTAGAAATTACAAAAAGTTGTGGTGCATTTCATAACTCAAGTTGAAAAGCTAACAAATCATCAAGTCAAAGCCTTCATTCGGGTGGAGGGTCTGAGTACAACCACTAAGTGAATACTTCAAAAAAAGAGGAATAGTTGAGACATGCCTCACTCTGTTAGCTCAAGCTTCAATGCCTTTAAAGTTCTGGCCAGATGCCTTTAGTATAGGTGTATATTTGATCGACAAATTGTCAACCAAAACTCTAAGGAGCAAAAGCCCAATTGAAGTTCTATTCAACACAAAACCAGACTATCTCAAGCTTGAAGCCTTCGGTTGTTTATGTTTTCCTTGGCTCAAACCATATAACACATACAAATTGAGCTTCAGTTCATCTTCCTGCACGTTCATTGGTTATGCTAAGAATTAGAAAGGATACATGTGCTTAACTGCCAATGGCATTGTTATACTATCTAGACATGTTACTTTTAATAAGCATCAGTTTCCTTTTTCAAATGCCACAGTAAAAACATCCAGCAAAGTCTATAATCCAAAAGTGTCCATACCATCAATACCCATTTTTCAAGATGAACTTACTGTTAAAAGAACAGAAGATGCTTTGAATAGCTCCAGTCCACAACACACAATGTCTGACTCCAGACCAGGTCATGAACCATATAGTCAGCCTGAAAATAATAGTGATAACAATGACCCTCATGAAAGTCATCAAGATCTGGAAGAACAAAGCTCATTCAGACCTCGACAACTCATAACTCAACCTGCTCCTACACATAGTATAGTACCTGCAAAAACTAACCATCACGTGATTACTAGAGCTAAAAGTGGTATATTTAAACCAAAGATATATGCAGTAGACATAGAGATAGAGGAACCAAAATCTTATGATCATGTAGTAAAGAATGAAAAGTGGAAAGCAGCCATTCAAGAGAAATAGAATTCACTGATAAAGAATGGGACGTGGGAACTTGTACCTACACCTGAACACAAAAACATAGTTAGATGCAGATGGAAATTCAGACAAAAAAGAATCCAGATGGCACTATTCATAAATATAAGGCAAGGTTAGTGGCAAAAGGATATACACAACAACAAGGGTTTGACTTCACAGAGACCTTCTCATCAGTTGTTAAGCCAACAATAATAAGAATTGTTCTATCCATTGCACTACACAACAATTGAAAAAATAAGACAACTGGATGTAAACAATGCTTTCTTTAATGGAGAACTTCAAGAAGAAGTTTACATGGAACAGGCTTATGGTTTCAAGTAGTCGAGCAACATGTCAATGGTGTGCAAGCTAAAGAAGGCCATATACGGGTTAAAACAGGCTCCAAGAGTTTAGTTTGAAAAACTCAAGTCAACTCTCATCAAGCTAAATTATCATCAAACTAAATCTGACACATCATTATTTACAAACTACTACAATGATAGTATGACATATGTTATAATTTATGTTGATCATTTCATTGTTATAGGAAGTAGTGAAGTGGAAATTAGCAAATTAATTCAACATCTTGACAGTTATTTTTTTATCAAAGATCTTGGGGATCTCAACTACTTTTTGGGAATAGATGCCAAAAGAGTCAACAGTACAAAGCTACACTTATGTCAAAGAAAATACATTGTAGAGATTCTGCTCAAAGCAAAAATGGACAAAGCTAATTCTCTACCCACTCCTATGATCAGCAACTGCAACCTGTCAAAATATCATGATGTGCCTATTACAAATATAAAGCAATACAAAAGCATAGTGGGAGCTCTACAACACGTTACAATAACAAGACCAGAAATATCTTTTAGTGTGAATAAGGTGTGTCAGTTTATGCAAAATCCATTGGATGCACATTGGAAAGCAGTAAAAAGATCCTAAGATATCTAAATATCGAACACGGTTTGATTCTAAAATCATGTGCTAGTATCAACATAATAAGCTTTGCAGATGCTAATTGGGCAACTGATTTGGAAGATAGAAAATCTACTAGTGTCTACTGCATATATCATGGAGAAAATCTAGTATCATGGTGTTCTACAAAGCAGTCAACCATATCTAGATCTAGTACATAAGTAGAATTTAGAAGTGTAGCAAGTGCAACTGCTGAAATCATGTGGATCGAGTCTCTATAAAGTGCGATAAAGATTAAAATCACAAGAACATCAACTATATGGTGTGATAACTTGAGTTCGGTTTGACTAATTTCAAATCCAATTCTGCACTCAAGGACTAAACACATGGAATTAGACTTATACTTTGTGCGAGAACAAGTGATAAATGGAAAGCTCAATATTAATCATTTACCTGCTACTTACCAAAGAGCAGATGTGCTAACGAAACGCCTGTCTGCCAAAAACTTTAGTAGATTCAGGGAGAATCTCAAAGTCAAAGACATCAATTACATCTCAGAGATGCTAAAGGACATTGCAAGCAGTTATGTCTTAAGATCTGACACCAAATCGAGGGAGGAAAAGAAAAATACAGAAAGCCCAAGTTCAAATTTATCTGAAAATTTATCTCGGAGAAGCTAATAAACACTACAAGCAGCTACACTTCAAGATCAGAAAGCCAAACCAAGAAAAGAACCAAAATATAGCAAAGCTCAGCTCAACGATTTTCTCATTGTAACTCAATCTAGCTAAGAATATCTTAAATAGACTGAAGTTTCTTCAATTTGTCAATTCGTCTTGGGTTTTATATGAAAAGAATAAGAATTAGAAATTTTTCAGCTAGGAAAAGAAAGAAAGAAAATCCTAGCCAACATTGAGGGGGAGTGACAAGAGAAATGAGATTACACGGATTGAATAGGGCTATATTTCATAAAGCAAAGCGGGTACATGATTACAAAACCTCTCCATTCTCTCAAGGAAGCAAGCCTGCTATGTTAAAGCCCAATTCACTATTTGTTGCAATTTTCCTCCGTACACTACTTGTATATATATTGCACATATCATGTATTACATTATTAATCTGAGTCAATAAAATATCTCTTTTACATTTTTCAGTTTTTTCTTAACTGAAAACATGTGAAGTTACTAGATTGTTTATCATCTTTGGTTGACAAATGTGGCTTTCTATTCTATTAAAGTGGTAGTAATTAAATTATAATAAACAATGCATAAAACGTCAGCTATTGGATTTGGATCTTAGATACACGGAGACATATAATTCTCAATATTCTCATTGATTTGTCAGAACCTATGGTTGTAGACACTTACATTATTTTTATTGATTTATGTATATTATAGATTTGAATTGGATATAAATTATTTGTACCCCGTGCTTTTCAATTACAAATCAACACTTCACCACGTTGGGTTTATCCTGTAGTACAAAACAGTATAGCTACTGTATACGACTTTTATTGGACATATGAGCTAATGAAGAATAATTCTTTAACTAAATGGAAATCTTGTTTAAGCATAAGTCCTTAAATTTTCCTTGAAAGGCTTTGTTCGATTATTGAAAACTTCGTATCTAGCGGTTATTTTCATTTTTCAAAGTGAGACATATCAACTAATTAAGAAAAAACTTAAACAAAATCTAAATTTAGTGATTGTTTTTGAAGCATCGAGTCCTTAAATTTTCCATTAAAGACTTTGTTTGATTATTGAAATGTTCATACCTAGTGCGGATTATGGTTAATTTCAGTTTTTCATTAAGTGAAACTTCCCGCATTCTTATGCATTGTGCATTTGGTATATATAATTCATTTTTCTGAACTAAAAATAAGATAAACAAAGTGATCAATTCTAGTTCATTTTCTACACCCTTCATGCAATACATTTACTGCTATAGCAACATGTCAACTTATCAGACTGGACATACATTTATTTGTAATCCATACATGCTATGGAATTAATTTAACTTCATCGTCCTTAAAATAATGAAAGTCCAGTTGGAACCAACAATTACATTCCTTCATTTCAATGCTAACCCATATACGTATATGCATACTTGCAAGAGTGAAATACAAAGTATAATAATCTAATTAACATGATAAAAAAGGTTGCATCTAATACATATTCTCACACAAGTTGTTCAAATCAAGTGAGCTACGTCAAAAACAATAACTTAGTGGCATGTATATTGGTATACTACATAGGGATGTTTCTAATAAATTGAAACAAATTGTATCCTACCTTTTAGCAAGGCATGACACCAAGAATGTGACTGGAAACCAAGGATAGTTCATCCTGGAGGTTGTTAATACACAAGTTTACTATGGATATCAGTAAAAAAATTTCCAATTTCGGATTGAGCTACAATTGATATGACAGGAGAAAAAAAAGCTATAAAATCCAACGGTTCGAATTTCAATTCAATCAGAGTTCGTATGCTCGAGATATGATCGATACAACTCAAGTGGTCATGATGTTCGAACCCATCGGGAGCTACACTATTCGTATCGATCTAGAAGTACCTTATTCGTATCGATCAAGCGTCGACAATTTACATCGATCCCTCAATGCGCCTCGTTTTGTATCCATCATGAAGCCACTATTCGTATCCATCACTTCGATCGATACGAACAGAGCAGGATGATCGATGCGAATGGAGCAAGTTCTGATCAATTAGAACAACTCATTACTGATCGATTCGAACAACACATTAATGATCGACTCGAACAACATATTACCGGTCGGTTTGAACAAAGCACACACATAAGGGAGACTCGATCGATTAGGCATGAACTTCGAATCGATCCTAAAATCAAGCGCACGTCGACTTGCAGACGCGTGCTCAACATCGTTACGAACCGGTCGATACGAATATATCGATTCGAACCAAACATCCTACCGAAAAATCAAATTTTCATCGATCATATCTCACAATCCACTAGTCCAAATGCTACCAAATTTTCACAGGAGCTTACGTATGGCCTAAAGAACGTTCATGCCAAATTTCGACTCAATAGGATCAAATCTTGATCGATATGAAATTCGTTTGTATCGATCACGAATCGAGTCGAATCACCTGGGATCGATTGCGTGGGCCCACTCATGTGCCAAAAGAGGTCCCCCAAGATATGGGCGAGACATTTGCAGCCTGTGCCTATAAATAACATCCCAGAGCCAATAGAAAAGGGACTTTTGGTTCTCCAACATCCAGACTCTGCTTAAACCACTATTATACTCGAACTCCATTGTTGTACTCAAGAATTATTGTTGTAATACGCTGTAACTAGCAGGCAAAGTCAATAAAAGATTTACCTTTAAAGTGGACGTAGGCCGGAGATAGCCGAACCACTATAAATCTTGTGTCTTTGTCTATTTCTTTATGTCTTAAGTTTATTATTCTTCATTTTTAATTCTCTACATTACCAAGATCTGTGATTTGTGATCATATACTATTGATCTGTATTCATACACTGGTGCTTTCACGATATTTGTGGTTTGCGGCCAATTTTGGCACAAACACAAATGTTGCAAGTGGCAGAATAAAAATTTTAATTTATGAAACTCAATTTTTTCTTTTAATTCAGCATTTTCTCCTTTTCCTTTCCTTTCCTTTCATGGCTTTTGACACGATGGCTGCAACTTGTAAAGTCAAAATAGCTATAGTATAATACTCATCCTCCTGATTAGAGTACATTATGTGAGAAATGCGGATTACATATCTTAAGGCTAGAATTAACACTAGAGGGCGGTGAATAGTGTTTAAAGGAATTACTAATTCTTTTTGAGTTTATATTAATTTGAACACAAATGTATGCAATATCCAGCCACAGATATGATTACAGAATCAACACAGGTGCATATATAAAGTAAAAGCAATAAAAGAAAGAGCATACTGAATTTTATACTGGTTCGGAGTTACCCTACATCTAGTCCCGCAACACAAGTATAGATTTCCTTTCAAAATCAACTCTTACAATTACATCCTCGATTTCAAGGCCACGAGGTACACCGCTCCAGATTCACAATCCTCTGGGTAGAGATTCTTGATTTTACGGGAACAAGTTCACCCGATTTATTTTCCAAGCTACAATCACACCTTTTCTCGCACGATTGATTACAAAGAAGTTTATAACTCTGAATAGCACTGGGATCTTGTTGAGATAGTGATATAGAGTCAAACCAGAGATGGTCTAGTTAGATTCAATGGTGATTTCGGCAGATTAATGGTAAAAATGTATATAAAGAAGTATGGAAGAAGAAGAGGTGTGAATCAGAGAACATATATGAATATAAATTCGTTTAAAACAGCCCATATTTATAGTAGAGCAACAGCCATGTCCATTCGTGAAAAGATATGACGAATAAACACTTCCTTTGAAATTCAAACTTTTGAAATAAACTGTCACCTTGTCGACAAGGGTTCCTTGGGGTTGTCGACAGGCCTAAGTTATTTTGGTAATTTTTTCTTTTAAAATAACTTCTATCTTGTATTAAAACTATTTTAAACTTTATAAATATACCTAACTATAGTTAGAATACATAAATAAGTATACAGAATAATATTTTGATATACATAAAATTTTACTATAATTTTATATTTAATTCTAAGTATAAATATTAAAAGTTAAATATATTATAATTAAAAGATAGTTTAAAACCAAGGATAATTTGATATTGAAAATAAAGATCATTTTGAGGCCAAAAGTATTTTAAAACTAGGATAGATGTTTTTGAAATCATTTTGAAAAAAGATATAATTTTGTAAAACATTTGAATAAAAGTTGGTGGATACAAAACAATGTTCCACTAGATTTTTCGTAGTTTCCATCCTACTTAGGGTTCCATCCCTTTAACAGGCTCGAAATGGATTCAATTCCACGAATAAAATGGATTTTAAGATGTTGATGCTTTTATAGGAGATTTAACATAATTCCTAACTAAATTACTTATATTGAAATCTTGAACTCTTGATAATCTTGATATCTTTGATCTTGAGTTTATCAATTCTTGAATCTCTATACTGTACAGTCTTCATTCTTTGATATCTGTATATATATCCTACATATAGATATATATCTGAACAATATTGTTGGTATTTATATTTTATAATCTTATTCTAAGGTTGTAGTCATCAAAACCAACTTCTCAGGGACTAACAATCTCCCCCGTTTTGATGATGACAACTTTTATTTATAAAATATTACTTCTATCCAAATAACTCCCCCTAAAACTAATAACTCCCTTTTAATCTATGCCCAATTATACTATTTTATACTTCTCCCCTTTGTCATCAACAAAAACAAAGTTTAAATCTATACAACTCCCCATTAATCAAATACTATATGACATGTGATTATAATGATAGTTTTATCATAAATAATCAACACTTAATTCTGAAACTAAAACTTTGCCCTTAATTACAAACTATCCTAACTAAGAACCCATATATGATGATACTTATAATAATGATAATGTGAGAATTCGAATATAAGAACACAAATCATTTATTAATTATATATTGTTATATTTACAATTGCGCAGAAAACGTAAGTAAGATCATATAACGATAAGAAAGAGAGAAAAAAACTAATGTGTATCCTTAGTTTTGGGAGATCTATGAACCGAGCAATTTCGGTAGTGGAAACAGAAATTTCCACGTTGTTCGACTAGATTTCCATCCTTGTCAAAGCACATTTCGCCAACGCAAACAACTTTGTCGTCATCTTCAGCATGCTCTTCTTCCATGAGGGCTTCTTCTTCTTCTTCGCTGTTCTCTTGCACTTGAACACCTGAAGATTCTTCATCAATCAAGATGGGATTAGCGTGATTGTCTATTAGAAATTTTTGCAAGTTTCTAAGGATTTTTCCTTACCGTTCTTGTTCTTTGCCGATTCTGATTTGCACTACTTGAATTTCAGTCATAAGTTGCAGTGCATCTTTCAAGGAAACCTCCATTTTTGTCACTCTTGCAAGCGTAGTTCGTTGAAATGGTCCAGTAAAAGGAGAAGGGAACAAAAAGGTGAATTTTTATTTGATTTGGAGGAGGAGGCCATTGTTTTATTGTTTTCAGAAGTTAGATCAGTGGAAGTACAGAAAGAATGAACAAAATTTCAAAATAAGAAGACTATATAACCACCCATTTGAATTTTGGTGGGAAAATTTCAAAAGAAAATATTCGTTATATATCGACAGGGGTAAAGAAGGGTTGTCGATAAGGTACTTATATTTTTTCTATTTGATTTATTTTAATTTAATTTTTAATTGTAGTTGTTATTTATATTCTATATTTCAGTTATTGAACAAATACATAGTTCTCTTCCTAATTTAGTAAATATAGATTCATTTAAGGGTTTTGTTAAGATATCAGAAATTTGGTTCTCAGATTGGATATAATCGAGAGTAATTCCTTACTTATGCTATCTCTGAGAAAATGATGTCTGATATCAATATATTTAGTTCGAGCATGATGAGCTGGATTTTTTGGATAAATTTATTGCATTAGTATTATCACAATAAATTGGTGATTTTGAGATATTTAAACCAAGATTTTTTAAAGCTTGTTGCATATATAATACTTGAGAACAAGCCTAAGCAGCAGAAATATACTCTGCTTCGGTTGTTGATAAAGAAACTGCGTTTTGCTTTTTACTAAACCAGGAAATCAGAGAATGCCCCAAAAAGTGACAAGTTCCACTGTACTTTTTCGATCTGATTTACAACCAACATAATCAGCATCACAGTAAGATATTAACTCAAAAGATTCATTTTTGGGATAAAATAATCCATAATCAAAGGTGTGTTTAACATATCTTATGATACGTTTTATAGCTTTTAAGTGGGTCTCTTTAGGTTAGGATTGATATCTTGCACAGGGACAAACACTATGCATGATATCAGGTCTACTAGCAAGGATATAGAGTAGTGATCCAATCATTCCTCTATATAATTTTTGATCTACATCTTTCGAGAGATCTTCTTTACTTAGGTAATCATTAGTTGCCACGGGAGTGAGTTTTTCACTTGCAGTAGTCAAACCAAATTTACTAACTAGGTCTTTAGCATATTTTCTTGATTGATAAAGATACCATTAGCTAATTGTTTTATTTGCAATGCTAGAAAGAAGTTTAATTCACCCATATGACTCATCTCAAACTCTTTTGTCATTATTTCAGAAAATTCTTTATTCATTTCAAAATTATTTTATCCAAAATGATATCATCTACGTAAACTTGTACTAGTTGAATATCATTTTTATTTCTTTTAGTAAAAAGAGTATTACCTACTTTACCAATTTCAAAGTTTGATTGTAATAAATAAGATCTTAGTCTATCATATCAGGCTCTAGGAGCTTGTTTTAGACCATATAGAGCTTTCTTAAGTTTGTAAACATGATTTGGTAATTTTTATTTTCAAAAATTGGTGGTTGTTCAACATATACTTCCTCTTTTACAAATCCATTTAAAAAGTCACTTTTAATATCCATTTGAAATAATTTGAAATTATTATGATTTGCAAAAGAAAGTAGAATCCTAATGGTTTCTAATCTTGCTACGGGAGCAAAGGTTCCATCACAATCTATTCCTTCTTCTTGACAATAACCTTGAGCGACTAACCGGGCTTTATTTCTAACAACCTCACCTTTTTCATTCATTTTATTTTTATAAACCAATTTAGTTCCAATTATAGTTTTATTTTTAGGTCAAGGAACAAGTTTCCAAACATCATTTCTAGTGAATTGACAATTGTTGATATAAAGGCTACATTGCTCATTTTACTTAGTTGATTTCTAGTTGTAACAACAGATTGCATATCTCCTAGTATATTTTCTATAGGATGATCTTTTAAAAGTTTAATCTTTTTATTAGGATGATTAATTTCATTATTAGTTTCAGTTGATTCTTGATTTTGAATGATTAAATCATCTTCATCATTTGTATCTTCAAAATTTTTGAGACTTTCGTCGAACGAAACATGCATTGTTTCTTCGATGGTGTTTGTTCTTAAATTAAACACTCTATATGCTTTACTTCTATTAGAATATCCGATAAAGATACCTTTGTCAGATTTAGGGTCAAATTTATCTAAGTTATCTTTTGTATTTAAAATAAAACATTTACTTTCAAAAATTCTAAAATAAGATACCTTAGTTTTCTTTATGTGAAGAAGTTCATAAGATGTCTTATAAGTTAAAGGTCTAATTAAAATTCTATTTTAAATATAACAGGCGGTAGAAATTGCTTTTGCCCAAAAATGTTTTGGTAATTTACTATTTAAAAGCATAGTACTCGCACACTCTTGAATCGTCCTATTTTTACGTTCTACTACTCCATTTTTTTTATGGAGTTCTTGGAAATGAAAAATTGTGAGTTATTACCTTTTTGTTGCAGAATTCCTCAAACTTTTCATTTTCAAATTTACCACCGTGACACTACGGATGGTTATAATTTTTACAGAAAGTTGATTTTGAATCCTTTCTGTAAAGTTCTTAAAACGTTCAAAAGTATCACTTTTAAGTTTCAAAAATACTGTCCATGTAAATCTAGAATAATCATCTACAATTACAAAAGCATATTTACTGTGATTTATTAACTGAATTTGAGATGGACCAAATAAATCAAGATGGAGTAATTTAAGAGGTTTTAAAGTTGAAATCATATCTTTTAATTTAAAGGAACTTTTTCTAAGTTTTCCTAATTGACATGCATCACATAAACTTTCAACTTTAAAATTCATTTTAGGGTGACCTCTTACTAGATCATGTTTTAATAGTGTAGGTAAGAGTCTGAAATTCAAATGCCTAAATTTCTTATGCCAAATCCAAGGGTCACCTGTATTTGCCAAAAGACATAGGTTATCATTTGAAACTTTCATACTAAGAATATAAATATTCTTTTTTCTAATTCCCTCAAATATTATGGTTGAATTATTATCTTCAATGTGACACTTATTTTTTTCAAATTTAATTTTATATCCTTTTCGCAAAGCTGACTAATACTTAGCAGATTATATTTCAGATTCTTAACTAGCAAAACATTAGTAATAATAGGAGTTTCAGAGTTACCGACATTGCCGATGCCAATCACATATCCTTTTGAGTTGTCTCCAAAGTTAACCAGTCCTCCTTCTTTGTATATTATATCATTCAACATATCTGGATTACCAGCCATGTGTCTAGAGCATCCACTATCGAGTATCCATTTATTCTTTTTGATCTACACAATTTTTCCGTTATGGATTGATTCCTCAACACCCATAAAACATATTTCCTGCACATCATACAATTTTGGTAGACAACTTGAATTTGAAGATTCATTATATACAAACTCACGAGACAATGATGATCTGAATATTTCTAAACTAGTATTAACAAGTCTTTTAAACATAGTCATTTTAAAAGCTTTTCAAAATTCGTATTATGAAACTTTGAAAACCTTGCTCCGATACCTAAGTGAGAAATGCGGATTACAGATCTTAAGGCAAGAATTAACACTAGAGGGGGTGGTGAATAGTGTTTAAAGGAAGTACTAATTCTTTTTGAGTTTATATTAATTTGACACAAATGTATGCAATATTCAGACACAAATATGATTACAGAATCAAACACAGATGCAGATATAAAGTAAAAGCAATAAAGGAAAGAACACACTGAATTTTATACTGGTTCGGAGTTACCCTACATCCAGTCTCGCAACACAAGTATGGATTTCCTTTCAAAATCAATCCTTACAATTACACCCTTGATTTAAAAGCCACGAGGTACACCGCTTCAGATTCACAATCCTCTGGGTAGAGATACTTGATTTTAAGGGCAACAAATTCACCCGATTGATTTTCCAGGCTACTATCACACCTTATCTCGCTCGATTGATTACAAAGAAGTCTATTACTCTGAATAGCACTGGGATCTTGTGGAGATAGTTATAGAGAATCAAACCAGAGATGATCTAGTTAGATTCAATGGTGATTTTGACAGAGTAATGGTAAAAATGTATATAAAGAAGCGTGGAAGAAAAAGAGGAGTGAAATCAGAGAATATATATGAATATAAATTCATTTAAAACAACCCCTATTTATAGTAGAACAGCAGCATGTCCATTCGTGAAAGGATGTGACGAATAGACATCAAACTTTTGAAATAAACTGTCACCTTGTCGAAAAGGGTTCCTTGGGGTTGTCGACATGCCTAAGTTATTTTTGGTAATTTGTTTTTCTTTGGAAATGACTTTTATCTTGTATTAAAAGTATTTTAAACTTTATAAATATACTTAACTATAGTTAAAATACATAAATGAGTATAGAGAATAATATTTTGATATGTATAAAATTTTACTATAATTTTATATTTAAATCTAAGTATAAATATTACAAGTTAAATATATTAGAATTAAAAGATAGATTAAAACCAAGGATAATTTGATATTGAAAATAAAGATTATTTTGAGGCTACAAGTATTTTAAAACTAGGATAGATGTTTTTGATTTATAAAAGAAGATTTTGAAATCATTTTGAAAACAAGATATCATTTTATAAAACATTTGAATAAAAATTAGTACATACAAAACAATGTTCCACTAGATTTTTCGTAGGTTTCATCCTACTTAGGGTTCCATCCCTTTAACGGGCTCGAAGTGGATTCCATTCCACAAATAAAATGGGTTTTAAGATGTCAGTGCTTTTCTAGGAGTTCAAAATTCCTAACTAAATTACTTATATTGAAATCTTGAACTCTTGATAATCTTGATACTCATGTCTTGAATCTTGATATCTTCGATCTTGAGTTTATCAGTTCTTGAATCTCTATATTGCACAGTCTTCATTCTTTGGTACTTGTATATATATCTTACATATACATACATATATATATATATATATATACATATATATATATATATATATATATCTAAACAATAATGTTAGTATTTATATTTTACAATCTTATTCTAAGGTTGTTGTCATCAAAACCAACTTCTCAGGGACTAACACATTATATATACATACATATACACATTCATACACACATGTATACATATACGTGCACACACACATATATATATATGAGGTCCAGCTCTTGACATAGTGTTACGTCAAAAATAGATCAACATGCAAGATTGAGTTGTAGGGAACCAATATGACCTAGATCAAACAGATGGTACTGAAAATAAAACAAAAAGACATAATATTTATATAGTGGTTCGACAATCTATGGCTTACGTTCATTTAATAGTTTTATTGTTTGTGAATCTGGTATAATTTGTATGATGTTGTAAGTAATTAGAGAGTGTATAAGTCAATAATACATGGATTTGACAAGTTGTAAATCCTAGATTTGTCAAGAGTAGCTGTCAAAGTGACTATGGTACGGAGGTAAAAGATGTAGAACTAGAAAAGGCTTATATTCAGGCAGTACGTCACTATGACTTCCGTCGGCTAATTTTCGACGACTTGCGACTCGCAGTCGACGGCCGTTGAAAACCGTCGGAAATTCGTAATTTACAGGCCCAGCGAGCCTTCTTCTTTCTCATTTTGCAGCACGAAATTTTTTTTCAAAAAAACCCCCAAATCCGGCTTCTAAGCTTCCAATCTCCAATTTCGAGGTTCTGGATCCTCCAGGCTGCGTAATTAAACTCTATTATTCTAAATCTCTGGTATAATCCCTTATTTTCCCCAAAAAACTAATTTTTAACCTAAACTTAGACTTGCATAAGTTATAAATTTGGGCTAATTTGCGACTGCAACTGATTACAATAATGCACTAATGGTTTATAGCATCCTATGGTATACCTATTTCATATGTTATCGAGAAATTTTGAAGAGTATGTATAATTTGTGATTGTGCGTGTATATGTAAACCATTGTATATGTGTTGTTTTTACCATTGCATTGCGTTAGTTGGAATAAGACATAAGTTATATAACTTGACTTGTATAACAATAATGAACCCACAAGTCTAAAAAAAATATATGTATTAGAAAACGACAAAAATATTACAATAGCCTTATTCGATAAAATGCACGGAACAAATTTGGTAAACTAATAATTTTTTGAAATGTATAAAATTAGTAAATATTCTTATTTATAAACTACTTATTTTTTACGTCTCACATAGAGGTCTTGGCCCCATCCGACGGGTATTGTATATGATCGTTATATAAATAGTAGTTTTTGTCACAAAACGGCCAATTATATTCATCTGGTCGATACTTGTTGGATTTGTCTTTGCGCTGGACAAATTAAAAACACAATAAACTATTGCATTTTGCATATTATTTCGTTTCAAACTATTCACAAAATTTCATCGTCACTTTTCGGACGAAATAAATGGCTTTTCGGAATGACTTAGAGAGAAATACGCTAAAATTGAATCATAAAGAGATAGTTTGATAGAATTAAATAAACAGCTTGATCAATTGGTTAAAAACTATCGAAAGAAGATCCCTAAGTGTGACTAGTGTCCATCATTCGAAGAAGAAATTAAAAAATCGGAAATTAAAATTAAATCACTTGAAAATGAAATTTTGATTTTGAAAGAAAGTGAAAACACGAGGAGATAAAATTCTATAAAAAAGTGCACTCAGCTATTGAATGAAAATGAATCTCTCAAAATACAAGTCCAACAATTTTCTACGACTTTAAGAAAAATTTTCAAAGGAGAAAGATCGCTAAATATGTTATTAGGGAAACAAACTGTTAATACTGTTAGCAAAGGACTTAGGTACACTCAATCTAAAAGAGTTAGAAGTAAAACCAATCAAGTCAAATCCGAGTGCACAATTTGTAGAAAAATTGTACGCAATCAAAACAATTGTTGGTATAGGCCCAAACATGTGAAAACCATTCCAATTTGGGTTCCAAAAGACACGAATATAAAATCCCTTAAAGTCAAACAAATCTCGATACCAAAAGGAACAAATATAAATAGTCTTGGGTGTACACCAACATACTTTTTCAAAATCTTTTACTACTAACAACCATGGACCTATAAAAACAAATAGGTCACACAAACCTTTTCTCGTGTAGGTATGGTGGCTGGCTAAGGAACAACAACAGTGTTACTTGGATTCTGGCTGTTCCAAGCACATGACGGATGCAAATCAAAGTTCCTTAGCCTAGTACAAAGGTGGCAGAATCACAATGGGCAACAACGATATATTATCAGTAAAGGTAAAACATAATAGTATATTTATCTTGAACGATTTATTAAATGTGAAAATATGCACCGTAATCTAATCAGCCAATTATGTGATAAGGAGATAAATGTTGATTTTGATTCTGAATTATAAAAAATGTTGAAAAATCATTTGGTCATCCTTGGACTAGTTCATATAGATTTGTTTGGACTAATGATGTTGTTTTATTGATTAATGATTACTCTAAGTACATATGGATATATTTGTTCTAAATCTGACACTTGTTCATTGTTGGTTTATTTGCACGGTTTCAATTTAAATTCAAAAGAAATTCAATTAAAAGCTGTAAAAAGATTTTAAGTTATTTGTTGCAACTTCACGGTATGGTCTATAATATCCAACTAATGATAATCTTGAGTCAAAGAGAAATTCGTATGCAGATTACACTGGTAACATAGTGGATAGAAAAATTACTAGTGGAACGTGTTTTATGTAGACATTCACTAGCTGCATCACATTAAAAATCTGCATATTTTTCATTTCAAATGATTTTAAATTAGCAGCCATTTCCTTTTATAAAACTCCTTTCAGAAAATAGTTTTTTTTGACCTTGTTTCAGATTAGTCATTTTAGAAAATTTAATTTAATAATTATTTTTGGATTTGATCTTAAATGACTATATTAACTAATCTGAGTCCCTACTAATTATCCAAAAGATAAATAGTGATTGAAAAAGTGACGAGTGTTGATATTAATCATATATTATGACTTGAGACAGTGTATTTAGTAAAAAAAATTAAAAATTTAAACAAGATTTATAATAACTTTTGATAGGTAAAAATTCCATGATTATCTCTATTTCTATCATATTTCTAATGACCATCACTCATTAAAATCCAATATAGTATGTCAAAATATGGTTTTTTAACAGTAAATTATTCGTTTTTATTTTATTTATTTATTTAGTAAAAACATCCAAAGCATTCACTCTCATTTAAAAGTCCTCACGGTTATGCATGTGTGGAACACATATCAAATAGACAAGTTAATTTTAATCCCATTTAAAATTCCTTACGGTTATGCGTGGTTAGAAGATGCTTGAAATTCATTTTTTTTGGAAAAATTGGGAATACTACTAATCTCATTTAATAGTCCTAACAGTTATGCATGGTTAGCAGATATTCAAATTGCTAATATAAATATACCACAGATAGACATAACTATATGTTTTATATGCCGACATCATCCCTATCATTCTAAAGTGGAATATGCGCCAAACAGAGTATTTATGATTTTTGTTTGAAATTTTTATTGAAATTTAGTACTTACACTCGAGTGGGTATAAATGTTGTATTAATGTCTATCACTGTATCTCTATTTTTCTACACTATTGCTCTTTTGCTGATAACAAAAGGAGGAGAAAAGTTAAGATTTTGGTAAATAAAGGTCAAATATTTTGTTTTTTATTTGCATATTCCCATCTAGGTTCATTTGCATATTTTTATTTATTTTCATGCATATATGAAGGGAGAGCTTTGTTGTAGAGAGGGAGAAAATAGAATAATCAAATACATTTAATAGAGTCAAAATCTTAAATATATATTTGTTAACATCAAAAGAGGGAGATTGTTGAATATGCTAGTATAGGATTTTTTGATGATAATAAACATATATATATATATATATATATATATATATATATATATATATGTTCATTTAAATGTATTTGTTATTGCACTATTTTATTCTTCACATAATTAAATAAATATTTGCTAAATAAAATAAATAACACAAAATTTAAATTCGAACAAATACTTTATTCAAACAAATATTTTACTACAAGTCTGAATAGTACAAATTTAAGCTCTCACTACATATATACATTTTTCAATTACATAATAATTTCGATTACATCAAAAATTTCACTCTACAATGTTCACCTCACTACATATCACTCATTCACTCATATTTGTTCTTCAATTATATTCCAATTTGTATCCAGCGTTTGAATTAACTACAAAATAAACGCTAACGTAGTGAAATTGGAAAAGATATATTTTTGCAGTGTAAAATAAAATGTGTGTTTTTTAAAATATTATTTGCCTCTATTATTTGGTTGTTCGTCATTATTTTTGTTTTGAATTCATCGAGTACGAACAACTGTGACATGCATATGTATCACTGTACATGCGACAAGGCCGAGCACACCAATATACACTTGATAAAACTACAGGAACATGTGAGCACAAGGTCAAACCTGAGCAGAGGCTGCAGGTGCAATGCAAAAACATCAAAAAATTGTCAAGTACAAGTTCTCTTGCAACCAAAATTAGAGCCAACCAACACAAACCAAACCATGCTAACAAGTGCACAAATGTGTACACATAAGAACAGAATCGAAAGTGACGTCATGAAGCATTATGACACGAAAACAACCAACCATTCAAACTTAAGGTGAGTGCAATAGACATGAGCATGCACATCACAAGTGCGGACCTCAACTTCAACATTTACAAGTTTATATGCAGTGTCATACAAATATATATATATATATATATATATATATAAACAGCATGTACAGACTCGAAATAACATCAACGACAGATAGTACTCAACCAAACAACAAAGAAGTGCAAAGCATAATGGAACCGCAATACAACTCAGACAAGTCCAGTTTCATATGCGTCATACACATAAAGACCAGAACATAAATGAACATAGCCAGACCTGGAAACATGAATGCAATGACCAAAGGACACAAACGAACATAATCAAACCTGGCAACATGAATGCAATGACCAAAGGAGACAAACGAACATAACCAGACCTGGCAATATGAATGCAATGACCAAAGGCACACAGTAATGCAACATGAAGTATGACTACAAGTATCCAGATGAAATGAAACATATATAACATGACAAACGGAGAAAATAGATGAAGCTCGAAGCATGTGAAATAGACTATATAAGGCACTAAAGCTCTGAAACAAAATAAAAGGCAACTAGATCATAGAAAAGTCTCAACTTACATATATACATGAATACACATGTATATATATACATATACATGTAGTGGAAACCAGATAGCAGCTCAAATGAGCAATTTCTGACAAGACCAAGTCTCAAGCAAAAGGAACTCCACATGAAAACACACAAGTTCAACATACAACAGACATGAACATGTGCAAGTTCAAAGTTCAGGTTAACCAGATAAGGCACAGGCTCAGACTCAAGTGAAACCAAAGTCACAGGTTCATCAGATCAGAGAAGACTACAAGAATAAGGGCATAAACAATAAAGACTTCATATGAAACAGACCAATTCAAATGGCAAACTTGAACTAAACGACTCAGGTGGAACAAGTTCAGAGCATATATGGAACTAGAACACCAGGTTAACATGGAGGCTCAACAAAATATACACATGTGAAAACATGTATAAGGACAACCGGACCAGAGTATATGGAATAAGCAAGCAAAGTGACATATGTATGCATATTTACATAAAAGTACACATATATGTAGCGGGTCAGAGGCATGAACAACCAGTGTACAGGATGCAAATGCAACAGAGGTGAAAACAAAGCATCAAGCTGAGCAAAGGCATCAGAACTATACATATATACATGCGCAACACACAAGTATACATGTATATATATGCAGTGAAAATATGGAATGCAATAAAGTAGCAATGTGAACATGTATTAGTAATCAAGCAACGAACATTTAACAAATTTAAGACAGAGATAAAAATTATCAAATGAAAGATGAAAGAATACGAATTGAACAAGTCAAAGTCCAATTCATCTCAGAATTTTAAATGCCAAATTCAAATACCAAAGAAAGAAACCAACTCAAATAAATTCAAACTCATGTAGTTACACGTGTTTGGAATAATGTCACGAAAACAAATTCAAATCCCAGAAAAGAATGTAACCAAATCCAAAGCAAACATAAGCCGTGGTGACCAAGCAAACATAACAGAAAAATATACGAATTGAATAAGTCAGGATTAATCACATCATTCAATCGAAAATCAGTTGCCAAGGATAGTAACGTGAAGAATTCAAACAAAATAAATTCGAACGAAAATTAAGGGAATCGATCCCTATTTAACCTATTATCATCATCGGCATACAGGCAATCGAATTCAAGCATATCAACAAGAGTAATAAAGGAAATCACATACCAGTATTATTCAATTCGAACTCGACAAATTGAAGTTGCCGAGTGAAGTCAAAACAAGACGATCGATCGGCAAAGCAATCAATGGGAAAATATCTATTCAATCGATCAACTAGAATCAGCATTTCAATTCCAAAAGCCTAATTTTTTTGAAAGAGGAACGAACGATCTCGAGAAAGAGGCAAGAAAGGGTACAAACTGAAGAAAAGAAAATATTAAGGGAGAAATTTTTTTGTGATATAAACTAAAGTGATCGGCTTTTTAATTTGGCTTTAATTTAATATGGGGTTTTGTATATTTTTTAATTTGTATTTTTCTTTTAAACTTTTGAATAATTCTAGTCGTGCGACTAGGGGACGGACTACGGTGGTGTAGTTTGAGAATTTGCAACTCTGTGGTTGAGTTGTGGCAAAGTTTTGAGCGTAGAGTTAGGTTAGTCAATAGCGAGTGCCGCAAGTTTACATGCATAAGAATCTGACTACTTAATTTCTAGTAGAAACATTAGGGGCAACACTTAGGCAGGGTTTTGCCAAAGCTGGGTAAATCTATGTTGTTTTATTTCTGCTTTTATTATTCTGCTATTATCTGTGCTGCAATTATTTTATATATTTCCGCATTAACTTTTGTTATTATTAGTATCACCCTATTCACCCCCTCCCCCATCCAAGGTGAAATCAATCCTGCACAAGCGAGCTAAAAGTTGATGGTGAGGTTGGGATTAGGATTTCCTTGCGAGCATTTCAAACGAGCTTTCCAGGCGATGTGGCAATATCAATTTGGCATGGAATGTGGCGATTCGAGATAGGCACTATAACAACCCGGGATTTTGGATATTTAAAATTGGAATATTTAATTGATTTAAATACTTAAAGGTTAATTTCCAAATTGAATTTTAAATATCAATATTTATGAGATGATTTAGTTATTAGATTTAATAATTGAAAATTGGGTAAAATATGAAATCTTGAATTTTAAGCTTATTGAAAATAATTTGCGGGTTGTTACAGTGGTATCAGAGCAGAAGGTTAAGCGAGAACCTTGGCTCTAGTGGGGATTACTCATTAGAGATAGACTCAGTAGTACTCTAGAATGAGTTTGAGTGTATTAATAGACATGAGCGTGTATTTGTTAGTGAACATAAAAATTGTTTTATATTGTGTCGATTCGTTTGTTGAGTGGCTTATGGATTATGGTCAATACGAGTAATAACGTTATTAATAAGGATCTCTAAACACTTTACAGAATAATTCGACACGGTATTGTTTTAAAATAGGGTGAATGAAGTAATTTTACCCAAATTATTTTTATATATGAAAGAAATAATTTTACGTAGATTATAATAGTTAAATATGGTTTGCTTGGTTGTTAGGAAGTGATAATATTAAATTATTATCATTACTGTGTGGAAATTGAATAGGGAATTTAAATCGTAACCAAGAGTTAAGGAAATAAATTCAGATAACAGAATGGAATTTGTAAATGTGATTATAATTGAAACGGAATGAAACTCCAGAGTAATATTTGAATATAGATGGAAAGTATTTGAAATTTGAAAATTTGAAAATTATAATTTCCATTGAGTTCGAAAATGATTTTTAAAGGCTTTGAAGGAATAATAGTGATATTCTTTGGAAATACTTTTGAATTGGATATGAAATCTTATGGGATTTGGAATTAAAAATATTTGAAACGTTTTTGAAAAGAATAAAAGCACTAAACTCACTTCGGGTCGCTGGAAAATAATTTCGATGAAGACTGCAGCATCATCGATATTCATTTTCGAGTTTCCAAGAGAGGAATTGCTACCCGAATGTTTTAAATTGGAGTTGTTTGCAAAATTGGGTTTGGTTTCAAAATTCAAAGAAATAATTTGGTATACCAAAGGATTTTGGATATAGTTGATTCCAAAGTTGATTTTGAAATGTAGAGAAATTGCTTAAAACTCTAGAAGTTAATTAAAAATGTTGATGGAATATAAATGAGTTTGGGGACTTATTAAAATTTGAAATTTTTTAGAATAATATTTAACTTGAAGAAGAGTCAAATTAAAGTAAGTGTGAAAACGAAATAACTTAGAAAGAAATCCAATTGGATGAAGTAAATTAAAGAGATTAGTGAATGTGATGTAAATAAGTTGGAAAACTTATCGAAATTAAATTTTTTAATGGAAATGGAATTTAACTGAATTAAGTTAAATAAAAGTGATTTTTTAGGAAATAAAACTGAGTAGGCAAAATGAAATGGACATTGAAATAAAATTTATTAAGTTGAAAAAAATTGTGAATGAACAAACGAATTTACATTTGTAAGTAAATGGGATTGATACTGAATATTGGAATTTAATTTGAATTGTGTGAAATGAGAAATTAGTCAAGTTGGACAAAATAAAACGAAGTATTGAAATTAAAATTAGTAAGTAAACTAATTGATTTAAATGGTAAGCAAATGAATGCAAATTGAATATTGGGATGATATTTAATTAAATTGTGTAAAGTAAAGTGAAGTTGAAGAATTAGTTCGAAGTGGACTAAAAATAAAAAAGGTTTGGAAATAGAATCAATTGAGATTCAAAATAAATTAGTAAGTGGAACTAATTAAAGAAATGGTTAAGTAAGAATGGGTTTGAGATAAGGTGAATAGAATTCAATGCAAATTTGATTTGGAAATAAATTAAGAAGTGAAGGTAATTTGAATTCAGAATGGAATTGAAAATTCAAGTTAAATGAAAATAGGTACAAAGGCTTAAGTGGTGAAGTGAAAATAAATATAGGAAGTGTATAAAATATTTATATTGAAATTAAAAAATGTTGGTAAAATTCCTAAGTAAATTTGGAATTGATAAATATACCAAGTAAATATGTGAATGAAGGTTTAATAAGGGTGATGATAATTGTGAATAAGTGAATAGAAATCAAAGTTAATGTGAATAAAAGGAAAATTGATATAGCTAATAATCAATTGAGATAAATACGTAGGACGTACATATATCATTTTATTCGCATAACGATTTGATCCAGATTCGAGCACAGAATTTCTAAATAGATATATCGATCTGAGTTGGGATTTTTCACTCGATTTTTGACGGGAAACCATAGATATGGATTTTTGGTTGATTCTGAAAATTCTCTATTATAGTGTATGGCTATGCAAGGAGAACGACAATTTCTGATCAAGAAACCAGATCTGAGTCCGCAATAGGGAGTCAGGTGGAAGATGCTAGTTCAGAAGTGAAATCATGTGATCGAGTGAGCGATCGGATTTGATATTGCGTACGGATGATATATGTGCATCATACGGGATTAAGTAAAGCAAATATTGGAATTTTGAAAAGAAAGTGAACAAAATGGTTTTGGATTCTGTGATTGGATATTATTGCTAAGTAGGATATACAAGTATTTAAAAGAAAAGGAAATTGGTGTTTTCGATTTTAGAAGATAGAATATGAATTGCCCGAAAAAAGGTATGCGTTTAAATTGTCGTATGAAATTTGATGGTTTCTGATTTAGCCATTTGGCTTTTGTTTTCTTTTAAAATTTGGGTCTCGTAGAGGCATTTTGTAGTTGTTCCTGGCTAGCCATGCAAAGGCGACGCTAGCGTAATTTTCCAAAAATTTAAGGATTTAGAAAATTTTGATAGTTTAAAATTTGGTTTAAGCTATAATTTGAATTATTAAGTGGATAATATTATTTTTAACCTATGGATGAGTTTGCAAAGTTAGTGAGAGTGATAGTATGTCTTTAATAAAAAGATGGGTTTTGGGAAGTTGTAAAAACTATTTGGTTTTAGGAAAATAGTTAATGGGTTGTAGACCGTTCTTCTTTACTAGTAACTTCGGGGACGAAATTTTTTTAAGGGGGGAGGAATGTAACGACCCGAGATTTTGGATTTAAATTGGAATATTTAATTGATTTAAATATTTAAAAGTTAATTTTCAACTTGAATTTCAAATATCAATATTTATGAGATGATTTAATTATTAGACTTAATAATTGGAAATTGGGTAACAAATGAAATCTTGGTTTTTAAGCTTGTTGAAAATAATTTGCGGGTTGTTACGGGCACGGTGATGTCGTGATTAGGAAACGAGTATGGGGATATGATGATTCTTAATAGGCGCGACGATCTCAAGATAGCCGTCCGTGGCAAGGTCAGGCAACAATGTTGAGATAGGCGAAGACAGTTGGTGGAGACGCTGACTAAAAGAAGATTGAGGATGACTTATGTGAAAGCGGATGAAGATTTTTTTAGGAAAAACGAAAAATGAAAATTGCTTGGGTTTTGGGTTTGAGAATTAGAAATGAGGCAGTATATTGATAAGGATGATATTAACCCATTAGGTGGATGCAACAGTTAGGATTAGTTAAAGGGAAATTACATATCAATTTAAGCTTAATAGCTAATTAAAAAAACACACACATACATGTATATAGGACAATCGGTCAAATATTTTTCGGATACGGATACCAGTATAGCCATATCCGTATCCGAAAAGTTGTTCGGATATTTTGATACCCGTGTCATCTTTCCGGATAACGTACATATTTCATATTTTCGAATATAGATGTGGACGGATTAGATTTTTCGGGTATCCATTGATATACTTAATATTTTCTTGCCAAATCATGTACATGTAATTAGAAAAATGTACCATAAATTTATGTTAATATTGAAAATTTGATGATGTAATTATTAAAAAAAACATTGGAACTTGTAAACTGAAATAAAAATCAAATTTATAAAATTATTGAAACAAAATCAAAAATGGAATTTTGAACCTTAGCGCGCACGCTATAATATTACATTGATTGAATTGATGAGATTATTATACTATGAACAGTCATCCTTTTATAGTGTATTACAGTCCTTAGATCCTTTTTTGCATAACTTTAAGCACATAAAGTTATTTTCTTTGTTTCCTCTATCTCTTGAAGAAGAAGAACATGGGCACAGAAACGAGAGGTGATGCTTACAAAGGCTGAAGAAAAAGTCTCAAAGTGGTGGAGAAAGATCAGCAGTTCGGGATGATATGAATAAAAAAAATTCAGTGGGGCAAATTTTGACGATTTAGTGGCTCAAACGACAAGAGACATGCAATTCGACAGTAGCTTGTTGACTGAGAACTAAATTTGCGTGAAGTGCAAAAAATATGGTTGCGATGAGGCAAATACGTGTTCGGACAAATTATTTGTGCTCGCTTGAAAATTGGCCACAGATAACGCTTACCTCAAAGAGAGTAGCTTTTTCCTCGACAACAAATACTAAATGATTTATAATAATTATGAACATCTAGAACTGCTTGTATGAAGGAAGTAGCTTGCACGGTTGCCTCTGAAGAGCTTCTTATATGAGGACCCATTCCCACATCAAAGGTTGATTTTCCACTCGAATTGGCCAAGTCCAATAAAGTAGGAACCTAATCCAAATCTAACGAGGTTAAATTAACTATAGAACAGTTTTTGGTGTAGATCATCATGGATCCACTAAGGACCGTATAAGACGGTTGTATATGAATACAGATGTGTCATTTGCTCATGTCTTTGATCAATGGACATACGTAGATCATAAACGGAATCAGGTCCTTAGGTCACTCATTTTCATGCACTTTATTACTGACGCAGCGTAGGAAACGAATTCGATGATGTAAATCGAATCCGTCCAGCATCTCACACGATTAGCGGAAATAATCGGTGAATCGATGATAAATCGATGAATTTAAGAATACCGTAAGGCCCAAATCCGTTGATCACGTAGATATCGGACTTTAGCAATCTTCGACACGTTGATCGCGCACGATACTGTGAAAGAAGATATTCAATTCTTCGAACGTTGACCAAGCGCACTTGATTTCGTGAATTGGCTTCAACAATCGTTGATTCGAGCGCACTCGAATGCCGAAAGTGGAGATAGGAGATAACACTCAACTACCAATTTAAATGGAGGCATAAAGCACAAAGCAAATTTTATTCAAATTTCAACAAAAAACTTTTACAAGTGAACACACATCCCTATTTATAGAGTTACAACTCACACTAGGTCGTTCACGACCTAACACCGCGCGATCTGCGACCTAATACAGAAGCATACGACTTAACAACAAAATGCAATACAACACATATTCGACCTAAAGTACAACTCACGCGACCTAAAATCAACGACCTAAAAAAAACAATTAGCGACTTAAGGAATTTGCAAGTGACTTTACTTTGTTCACGACCTAAAAAGAGAACGGCACCGATCTAGAGAGGAGCCGCATGTATTCCCATCTTGATCGCGACCTAGGGTTTCATGGCTTAGGATAAAATCGCTTGTGACTTACTAGAATTGGTTCGGCTTAAGTCGCTCGCGACTTACTGTAATTGCCTTGCGACATACGATGTTGAAGTCAGGAAGCTTGCGACCTAGGGTTTGCCGCGACCCAAGGCGGAGCGACCTAGGGTTTCGCGACCTACTCGCGCGCGACCTACTCGCGCGCGACCTAGGCTTTGACGCGGTGGGGTCCGGGAATAGGTTGTTCGCGACCTAGAGTTGCACGATTGAGGAGAACGACTCACGACCAACTGATTTGCGGTTCAAGGAAGCGGTTGCGACCTATCGAGGTAAGCGCTTCATCATCCTCCCCTTGTTGGAAGGAATTCGTCCTCGAACTCACACCCTCGTTATCTTCGACAAGTTCCTCTTCATAATACCGAATTAAGTGTTTGACATTGAAAACATCAGACGTATGAATTTCTTCCGGCAACCTTAATCGGTATGCATTATCCTTGATCTTCTTTATGATTTCTAAAGGACCAATCTTCCTAGCAACTAGTTTGTTGTATGTACCAATAGGAAATCGATCCTTGGTCAATACTGCATATACAAAATCTCCTTCTTTGAAGACAACACTTCTTCGTTTCTTATCCGCCATTTGTTTATACCTCTCATTTATCTTCTCCAATCGTTCCTGAACGATTCTATGGCATTCTGTCAACCCACCAACAAAATCAGTAGCCCGCTTAATTGTCCCCTTCGGTTGTGGTACTATTGTCAAATCCAGCGGCCCCTTTGGTAAGTTCGAATATACAATCTGAAATGTACTGAAACCTGTACTCCGGTTGACTGCGTGATTGTGTGCGAACTCAGTTTGACACAATTTCAAATCCCAACTCTTCAGATTATCTTTCACAAGACATCTCAACAAATTTCCCAATGATCTATTCACCACTTCTGTTTGCCCATCTGTTTGCGGATGGTAAGCGCTATTAAAATTCAGCTTCGTTCCGACCATCTTCCACAAACTCAACCAAAAATGGCTTAGAAATCTAGTATCTCGATCAGAAACAATAGATTCAGGTAGCCCATGCAATCGGTACACCTCTTTAGAGAATAACTGAGCAACTCGGACGGCATCGATTGTCTTCGTACAGGCTATGAAATGTGTCATCTTCGAAAACCTATCCACCACAATAAATATAGAATCATTCCCTCTTTGAGTTCTAGGCAAACCCAAAACGAAATCCATGCTACTATCAACCCATGGTCTGGTAGGCATAGGTAATGACATATATAATCCTGCATTCGAAGCTGTTCCCTTCGAAACTTGACAGATATGGCATCTCTCCACAAATCTCTCAACTTCTTTTCTCATTGACGGCCAAAAATAAGATTGGGAAATCAATTGCAATGTACGATCTCTACCCACATGGCCTTCTCATGTAATTCCTTCACAATTTTCGTCCGTAAACTGCAATCTGGTACGCACAATCGAGTTCCTTTAAATAGAAAATCATCCACTAACATGTATTCATCCGTCTTTCCCTTCTCTATTTCAACTACAACCTTGGCAAAGTAAGGATCATCCACAAATACTTCTGGCAACACATCAAACCCCATCACTTCAATTTTCATTATAGTTAACAAATGATTCCTCCGGCTTAATGCATCTGCCACGCGATTCGTAATTCCCGACTTATGTTTCACAACAAATGTAAATTGCTGCAAGTATGCAATCCACGACGCATGCCTAGCTGAAATTTTCTCCTGCCCTTGCAAATGCTTCAAAGCTTCGTGATCAGTATATAAAACAAAGTCCTTATGGAACAAATAATGTCTCTAGTGTTTCACAGCTTGCACGATAGCATAAAATTCCACGTCATAAGTACTATATCTCATCTTTGCTCCCGATAGCTTCTCACTGAAATATGCAATAGGACGCCCCCTCTGACTCAACACCCCTCCGATCCCAACCTTAGATGCATCAGTATGTAGCTCAAACAACAAGTGAAAATATGGTAATACTAAAATTGGTGCTGATGTCAAGAGTTCCTTAATTCGTTCAAAAGCAACCCCTGCTTCCTCTGACCATGAAAACTGTTTGCCCTTCATATAATCTGTAACAGGAGCCATCACACTACTAAAGTGTGGAATAAAGCTTCGATAAAATGAAGCTAATCCATGAAAATTTCTAACTTCTGTTATTGTTCTGGGTTGTGGCCAATTTCTGATTGTTTCAACTTTATTCTGATCCACCTGTATACCTCCTTCTGATACAACATATCCCAAAAATAAAACACTATGTGTCATAAACGCATTTCTTCGTTGCAGCATAAAATTGTTCCTGTCGCAGTATCATCAACACTTTTCTCAGATGTTGCAAGTGTTCTTCTGGGCTTCCACTGTATATCAGTATATCATCAAAATACACCACCACGATTTCCCAATAAATGGTCTAAAGATCCGATTCATCACCCGCATAAAAGTACTAGGTGCATTCGAAAGACCAAACGGCATAACCAGCCATTCATACAACCCCTCCCGTGTTTTGAACGCTGTTTTCCATTCATCACCTGGTATAATTTGAATTTGATGATAACCGCTCTTCAGATCAATCTTGGAAAATATAGTAGCTCCATTCAACTGGTCTAGCAAATCATCCAATCTAGGCATATGAAACCTGTATCGGACAGTAATCTTATTCAATGCCCGACTATCGGTACACATCCTCCACGTTCCAACCTTCTTCGGCACCAACAATGTTGGTACTGCACATGGGCTGAGACTCTCCTGAACACGCCCTTGCTCAAGCAACTCTTCCACTTGCCTTCTCAACTCCTCGTGTTCTTTCAGACTCATACGATAATGTGGCTTATGCGGTAAAACAACACCTGGTACTAGATCAATTTGATGTCGTATGCCTCTCAATGGTGGCAATTCTTTTGGCAACTCTTCAGGGAATACGTCTTCAAATTCTTCCAGCACTGGCTTTACTTCTTCAGGAACTTCCACCACTTCACTACTCTCACGTCCAATCAACAAAAAAACTTCAGGTTCCTCCTCCACTTCTTTAACAAACTCGTTCAAAGTCAACAGAGTCTTTAATTCTTCAATTTCCTCCAACTTGTTTTCTTCTAGTTTTCGTTTCTTAGGAACTAAAGTGATTTTTGTGCCTTCAAACATGAAACAGTAGCTATTGGTACGACCGTCATGTTGCACATCCCTATCATACTGCCACGGTCTCCCCAGCAACAGATGACATACATCCATATCCACAACATCACACCAAATTTCATCTTTATATTTCTTCCCAATCGAAAAATTCACACAAGCCCTTCGACAAACCTTCACTTCGCCACCCTTCCTCAACAAAGCTAACTTGTAAGGTTTTGGATGCTTCTCTATTTTCAATGCTAACTTCTTCACAGCCTCTGTAGAAATAATATTATTACAACTGCCCGCATCTATAACAAACTTGCAAACCTTCCCCATAATAGTGCACGTCGATTGAAAAATATTACTCCTCAACCAACTTGAATCATCCTCTTGCTTTGGCGTCAAACACGACCTCCTCATCATCAAATTACAACCCTCATCTCCCAACAATTCTTCCTCCTCCTCAACATATGGTGAATTGGAACGTTCAGCTTCTGCATCCTCATCTTCAATCTCAACAATCATCGCCCGCTTCTTTGGGTTTATACATTCATTGCTCTTGTGACCAAATTCTTGACAATTAAAGAACTTGATACTATTGTTGACCTTGGTCTTTACAACCTCATCGACAACCGGTTTAGTAACAGCTTTTGAAACAGTAGTATTGCCACTAGTTCCCTTCACTTGATTATTGGAATTTGTAAACACACCACCTCCTCTTCTGCCTTGCTTCTCCCAAGCTAACGCCTTCTGGTGTGCTTCTACAACAGATCTCGGATTAAACATATTTACCATATCTTGAATCTGCATTCTCAACCCTCCAACAAATCTAGCGGTCAACTGTTCTTCCGTCTTCATGATGTCATTTCGAGCAATTAGTTGATAAAACTCATCAGCATAATCATTAACAGTCTTTGTCCCATGCCTTAGATTTTGTAAGCGTTGATACATAAGAGATTGATAATTGTAAGGTAAGAAAGTAGCTTTCATTAACTTCTTCATCTTTCCCCATGAACCAATCTTTGACTTCCCCATCCGTTCTCGTGTAAGTTTTGTCTGTTGCCACCACGCCATGGCTCTCCCTCTTGAACGAGTAGCAATCAACTTCACACTACGTTCTTCCGGAACCTCCTTGAAATCAAAGATCTCTTCGACATTAGATAACTAATCTAGAAATTCTTCAGCCTGCATACCACCCTTAAACTCTGGAATTTCAATTTTCATTCCGGACTCCCATTTGTGATCATACTCTGAATGATTTCTTCCTTGCTTCGATTTTGACTATGAACACTGCCACCATCAAACTCCTTATCAAAATCTGATGCATATCGGTGTCGTTCATGACCACAATTATCTCTACCACCATTTCTACCACCAATATTTCTTCGATCTACATTCCTCCGATTTCGTTCATCAACATTTCTATCACAATCGTCAACATTTCTACGATCATGATCTTCTCTTCTCTCCCTATCTGAATGTGGTGAAACTCTATTTCCCCCATGACTCGATTCAGGTGAAACCCTTCTTCTACTTTGATTCATTTCAAGCATCATTTTCTCTAATCGACCAATCCCTTCATTCAACTTCTCAGTGAAACTCTCGTTGATTCGTTGCTCCATTTCATCGGCCTCTTCTCTTCCATACAAAGCATTAATATTGTGATGACGTTGAGCTCGTCTCGGTGGCATGATTAAACTTCAAATAAATTCAAAAAATTCAAACACTTTCCGAACTTTGATCCAAAACGATATGGATCGAAAACTCCAAACTTGTTGCAACTTCACGATGAACACGATGAACACCAAACTTCTCAACAATTACAAATCTGAACTCCAAACTACAAATTCTCGAAACCCAATTCTCCAAATGATGCAAACTTCTTACGATCTAGCTCTGATACCAAAACTGACGCAGCGTAGGAAACGAATTCGATGATGTAAATCGAATCCGTCCAGGATCGCACACGATTAGCGTAAATAATCGGTGAATCGATGATAAATCGATGAATTTAAGAATACCGTAAGGTCCAAATCCGTTGATCACGTAGATACCGGACTTTAGCAATCTTCGACGCGTTGATCGCGCACGATACCGTGAGAGAAGATCTTCAATTCTTCGAACGTTGATCAAGCGCACTTGATTTCGTGAATTGGCTTCAACAATCGTTGATTTGAGCGCACTCGAATGCCGAAAGTGGAGATAGGAGATAAAACTCAACTACCAATTTAAATGGAGGCACAAAGCACAAACCAAATTTTATTCAAATTTCAACAAAAAACTTTTACAAGTGAACACACATTCCTATTTAGAGGGTTACAACTCACACTAGGTCGTTCACGACCTAACACCGCGCGATCTGCGACCTAATACGAAAGCACACGACTTAACAACAAAACGCAATACAACACATATTCGACCTAAAGTACAACTCACGCGATCTAAAATCAACGATCTAAACAAAACAATTAGCGACTTAAGAAATTTGCAGTGACTTTACTTTGTTCACGACCTAAAAAGAGAACGACACCGAGCTAGAGAGGAGCGGCATGTATTCCCATCTTGATCGCGGCCTAGGGTTTCACGGCTTAGGCTTAAATCGCTCGCGACCTACTGGAATTTGCTCGGCTTAAGTCGCTCGCGACTTACTGTAATTGCCTTGTGACATACGATGTTGAAGTCAGGAAGCTCGCGACCTAGGGTTTGCCTCGACCCAAGGCGGAGCGACCTAGGGTTTCGCGACCTACTCGCGCGCGACCTACGCTTTGACGCGGTGGGGAATAGATAGTTCGCGACCTTCGGTGCTTCGCGACCTAGAGTTGCACGATTGAAGAGAACGGCTCGCGACCTACTGATTTGCGATTCAAGGAAGCGGCCGCGACCTATCGAGGTAAGCGCTTCATCAATTACCAAGTTCAATCACTTTTACAAATTAATATTGTACTAAAAGAATGAACATTAACAACAAAGAAGCATGTCGACATGAACAAAAGAATTCAATTGATATAAAACACAAAAACAAGCTACATTAATTTATCTCAAACTGTAAAACAATACGAGCCATGTAAGGCTTTATTTCATGCGTAAGTAAATAAATGTTATGTACAGGAGGGGTTGATTTTGGTTGCTGATTAAATATTAATCCAAGATGGCAACAAGATCAATCTCGACTTTGGCTCCCAAGGGCAATCCAACTTGGAAAGATGCACGCGCTGGGTATGGTTTTGATATATCTGTACAATAGTGCAGGAATTATATGTTCATATTATTCTAATATGCATTGTAATCTGTATTTACAACGCACAATCATATCAAATGCATATGTGTGTGTGTTTCAACTTGAAGAAGAAACTTACACTTCTTATAGACGTTATTCACTTTCTGGAAATCATCAATGTTAGCCAACCTAGATATACGAAAAAATAAGAAAACATGAGTTGGATGCATATTTAGCAAAATGATATAATACCCATGATACGCATGACGAGATAGGTTATTACATGAAGGTTGTCTTGACAACATTCTTGAAAGTGGCGCCACCAGCTTTCAGTATCTCCTTTAAATTCTTCATATTCTGCATATAACAAAAAAAAATTACATCAGAAACACTCAGTAACAATTATTTTTCTCAAAATAACATGCAAAAGAAGTCATCTTTTATCACAATTGACCTATTACTGTGTATGCAACCAAAACAAATTTATCAGTCAGCTAATTAAATTTTCAGTTACACATTCAAGGTCTAAGAGATATACACATAAAATGTAAAAGTTGCATTTTGAACATTCTATGTATTTTGGTGTTCCAAATTGTTGTTATTGTGTAATAATACCTGCTCAGTTTGTTCCTCTACATCATCTGAAATTATTGCTCCAGTCTGCATACAAAAATTAAAACATAGATCATGTTACTGCCCGAAATTCAATTTTTCTTACTATGAAGCATAGATTAATTAGGAAAAATTAGGAAGAATATATCATTATGTAACCTTGGGAATGCGACCAAGAGAACCAGAAACATAGATCATGTTGTTAATTCGGAGAGCTTGTACATAATCTCCCAATGGCGGTGGTGCCTTGTCAGTATGGATCTCTGTTCTTATATCTATTCATCAAAAGAAATGTTATATCAGATATGTATGCATATGTACTTAGCATCTAATAACAAACGTTTCCAGCTGTCACAACTTACGTTTGCATCCGCATCCATTTATGCAACTGGTAGTGGAAGAAGCTAGTGATGAAAGCGCAAGCAGAGAGAAAAATACAAGGAAGCATGATGAAGAATTCATGTTTGATTATTAATTAATGCTTAACAAAATATGTTGTATGAAGTCGGGTGTGAGTAATGTGATATGAATGGAGAGCTTATGTATCGCCACTAAATTAATTGTTTAGGAATTGCTGAGATGTTGAAATATAATAGTTGAGAATCTTCTCAAATGGTCTTTTTATTTGGGGAAAAAATATGAAGTTACTATATTACATGTCACGTTTAGTTGACATATGCAGCTTTCTATTCAATTAAAGTGGGCGTACCTAAATTATAATAAACTATGCATAAATCATTAGCTATTGGATTCAGACCTTAGATTCGTGGAGATATATAATTCCCAGTACTCTTATTGATTTAGTCAGAATCTGTGGTTAAACACACTTAAAATTTTTATATTGATTTATATACATCGTAGATTCGAGTCAGGTTTAAATTAATGAACTCTCAATTTTCAATTACAAATCAACACTTCATCCGCTTATCACTTTGGGTTTATCCGGTAGTACAAAACAGAAATTGCATACGACTTTTATTGGACATATCAGCTAATTAATAAAGAATGATTCTCTAAACTAAAAGAAAATATTGTTTAAGCATAAATCCTTAAATTTTCCTTCAAAGACGACTTTGTTCAATTATGAAATGTTGGTACCTAGTGAGGATTGTGGTTATTTTCGTTTTTTCATTCAGTGAAATCTCCACGTTGCTGATCCAGTTTGCATTTATAGTCATTCATTTTTGATCAAACTACATAAGGTCACCAACGTGATTATTGTAGCTCATTTTCTACGTTCTTGATGCACTTGTTATAACAACATTTCAACTTATCAAGACGCAACATATTTCAGCTAAAGATTTCAACTAATCTGTTGTCCATCACACACTATGGAAATAATTATCATGGTCGTTGAAATAAACAAAGTCTAATCGAAACCAGCAAAAATATTCGTTCTTTTAAAATCTAACCCATGTATATGCATACTTGCAAGAATGAAATACAATGTCTAATAATCTGATTAACATAAAAATAATCGTAGCTAATACATATTCTTACAAAACTTGTTCATATCTTGCGAGCGTCAAAACAATAATTTACTTGCCTGCATATTGGTATATTATGTAGAGATGTTTCTAAATAAATTGAATCAAACGTCGCAAGTGGCTGAAAATAAATGTTAATTTATGAAACAACCTGTTTTTTTTTTCTTTTTCTTTTTTTATTTCAGTCTTTTCTCCCTTTCCTTTCTTTTTCTTGCATGACTTTTGATACTATGGTTGCAACTTGCAAATTCAAAATTGCTACAGTACAGTACTCATCTTCCTGGATTAGATTACATTATACATGCACATATATATGGGGTCCGTGAAGAACGAACGATTGAAATGTAAATTAATCTATTATTTTATTAAAGATATACATGATCTTTTATCATGTTAGAGAATCACATATTATTACAAAACCAATATATTGATGTGATGAACGGTCTCTTAGTATTTATGCAGGATTTATCTTTTAAATTGCCCGATAGGACAAATCTCAACACACCCCCGCACGTGTGTTGCATCATCGGCCAAACACATGGACATTCATTCAGGGTAATGTGTGACATAATTAAATCTGCTCTGATATCATGTTAGAGAACTATATATTATCGCAAAACCAACTGGTTGATGTGATGGACGGTCTCTTAGTATTTATACAAGATTTATATTGTAAATTTCCCGATGGGACTAATCTCAACAGAAAACGTAAGGTTTTATAGCGTTAAGAATACAACTTGTCACCTTTTAGGAAATTCCTAGTCTTTTGGTTTAGCAAAAGAAAATCCAATATTCTTATATACCACGAATGCATATTGCATGTTCTAAGCCTCTGCATGAAAAATGGATTCGTATAGACACATGTAGAGTTACATTACCGCATATCTAGTCTATGCTAGAAATTATTTTGCGTTGGTGTACATTAACCCACCAAACAACAATGTTTTTTCCTTCATGTAAAAGACCTCACAACAATGTATGATTATATTATCCTGTTCTCATTAGTACTGAGTTAGGGATAAATCTTACGTTATGAAAAACACGTTTAAGTGCTAAATGCATGTACAACACTTAATTTTTTGAAATGACAAATATAATTAAGCGATGAGTGCTTAAGCATGCTTAATTGACGTTTATCTACGCTTTTCTTAAATTTAAATGACGATCGCTACTGTGCATGAAATATTTTATTTTTAAAATAAGAGGAAATGAGGTTATAGCATAAAAGCGAAACTGCCAAACAGAATTTCCCCATTTTCTATCTTATAAGTCGATGGATGGTGGGTAGTTTTTTGCATTAGGATATGACTATTTATTAGACAAATATGAATGGCTTTTACTCAACTTGAGTATGCTTACTTGTAATTGTTAATGAAAGTCAAATCCAACTTTTGCATCCTATGAATTTATAAGTTAATTTCAAAGTAAAACTTTACTTCATTGTTATTTGTTCGTGCCTACATGGACAATGATGCATTTAGTGTAATTCATTTTCTTAAATTCATATTTATATGAATAATGTATGCTCTAAATTAACTATCGCTTAGACAATGCTTGAGTAGTGTGACGACCCGCAAAATTTTCACTTTGATAAGTTATATTTATTTTTAAATTTATTCAAATAAAAAGTTGATAGTATAAATAATATTTTTTTGAGTTATAATAACTAATAATAATCCTATTTTGAATAAATATTCAACAAATCATTTTCTTCGGGACTTAAATTGATAAAATGACCGAAAACCGTTTCATCGATAATTAGCTTTATAATACTAAAACGTCACGCTCGGAGCTAGATACATATACTTAGTTTTATAAATGATCAAGAATATGAAATAAAATAATTTACTATATTTTTGAGAATTAAATGTATTTATGCCATTGTTAGTAATGCCCTTAAATATAATAATTGTTTTATTAAATTAAATTGAAATTTAATGATTTAATAATTATTATAATTATTCAAATAGTGATTTCAAAATTGTTATAATTCTTTTTATATAAGCTACAAAGTAATAATAAATCATTTGTAACAATTTTATGAAGATATACATTTGATTTGAAAATATAAGAAAAATATCAACATCGCTTTATCGGTATAATTACAATTACTATGAATAATTGTTAATATTAATTTATATGGTTTTATAATTCAAATGTGATCATTTTAATTAATTAAAACTGATTATAAATTTATTTTCAAATTTTGTTTATATATATATATATATATATATATGTAATTTAATGTATACATGAAAGTATGATCGTAAATCGGTTCTCCGATTGGCAACAGTTTATCGAACGGAAGTTGTTCGGAGTAAATGCAACGTTGTTTATATATCATGTACACATATATATCACATAAATATACACCCTCACATACACTTTAACTTATACATAAACATGCATACAAATATACATACATACATATACATATATAAAACAAATATATATCATGTACACATTTTAATTTTAAGTAATTATAAATTTAATTATCGAATGTTTATTTATGCATAACTTTCTCATATGAGGTCCGTTTCAAGCTGGACAACTTGCTTGCGTTCATATCAACGAGCACTACGCTTTGGAACTGTATGGGATGAATTCGGAGCTAGTTAGAATTTTGAGTTAAATTGAACGACCGTTCAATTTTAATTCAAATCAGGGCACTTCTGCTATTTCTGACATTTTTGTGAGTAAACTCACTTCTCTGGCCTATTTATATTTATATAAGTGAGAATAATATTATTTATGATGATTGATGCTTGTTTGGATAACATATTATTTATATTAGTTGGTTTGAATATATTTCCGCAAAACAAATATATATTGGAGTGGATAAAACCCTATTACGTTCCCGTGTAAGAGCGGATGATCCTTGTATACGAATCCCGCCTCAAAGTGGTTAATTTATATTTTTATGACTATATAATGTATGGATGCACAGGGACAAGTTGGAGGGATCCAAGGATTTCTCACATTATGGATTTTATTTTCATATATACATACATATGTGTGTGTGTGTGTGTGTGTGTGGTGATATATGAATTGTTGAATGCCATACAGATGACACAGATATGATTTTGTTTAAATAGTGCTTTAGCAGTACGGGTCTCGTTTTTGGTATTTTAGAATATTATAAAATATTGATTTTATTTAAAGGATTTCAAAGCGATTTTTGAAATTATATATGGTTTAAATAGTTAGTCCTAAATTTTATGAAGGAGTAATTTATTTAAAAATCAAAGTACGATTTGTAGATATTATAAATTGATAGATTTGTAAAATATTTCGAACAGAGATTTTCAAACTGTAAAATAAAGATTTTTTGGAAATCTTAAAAATAAGTCTATCTTTTATAATGAAGGGACAATGTAAAAAGGAAATTAGAAATATTTTTACATTAATATTTATTAACCATTTTAGAAAAAGTAATATATATATATATATATATATATATATATTGAAAATGGGTACCTTTTATTGCTATAACATTTATTACAAATTACAATAAAGCACAGTAGTCTAAGCAATAATAAGGCTACAAGTCTACGTTAACCCTAAAAAAGCACAACCCGCATTACAAATTCCAACCGAACAAGCCCAATAACATACAAAAATTCACGTTGTGCCAACTAAAGCAGAATAACCATTAGCAATTTACTCATTGTCATATGTTCTCTAATGTACGTGTTATTCTCCAATGTACTCACAAATCCAATGGCATTTTCCTTCAGCATCATCACAAAGTCTCGCGATCTCTTTGCCATTAAAGCTCATATCGCCCTATCTCGATCTTTAACAAAGACTGCTCCACAAACCAACCATCCTTTACTCCTTTGTCATACCAAATGATGGTATGAATCCCTAAAGGTAGTACTTGAAGATGCATGCATTAGCTATTGTAAGAAGACATGCATAGAATGAGGAGAATTATAATCAAAACAACACCACCACAACTCAGTTCCATAATCAAAAATGTGAAACAACAATGTTGTCTCATCCATATGAATAGAAGCAAAAACATATGTAACGACTCGGCATTCTCTCCACCGAAAGACGCATTATCTTTAAGAAAGAAAGGGATAGAAAAGAGAAAGATAGAGAAAAAAGAATGAAACAACATCAGAATCTTAACAGTGGAACAAATATATTATATTAATCACATAAAATATTACATAGTTTACAACAACTATTAGAGTTACATAGATTATACATCACATACTAGACAGTTATAAACACATGTCTAGTTATTACAACTCAAATACAACACAAACAATCGACTCAGAGACCACACAGTGGAACACTATATATATATCTATAAACGTTGAAGCCTCTTGCTCTATTGCTCCTTCAGAATTCGTCAAAGCCAACCTGAATCCCTTGGCTACTCGTAAAAATTTGAGTACCCAAGAGTTTAAGAAAACAGAAGATAAACTCCAGGTCAGACATGGTTCTGGTGTGAGTAACAGGTTAAAGTTGCTTAACTTTGAAAATCCTTTGAAAAGAAAATGTATCACATAAGACTTCCCACTCATAAACATGGGCTAGTTTTTACCTTATGCTAACCAAAACATTTGATAGGAAATCCAGTGATATTATAATAAGGTCTAGGGTTTTCAAGTAAATAAGAAATAACCGAAATTGTTACATTCATTAAATTCCAATATACGAGCCACAAAGTAGGTAATACAATCAAAACCGTAATAGCACGTAGGAAGATTGGGTTTCCATCAATGGCAGGGCTACTGGGGTACCGCCCATCACAGTATATGGCCTAGATCACCGTACTGAGGATCCACCCTAAATCCCCTGCAACACAAGGCCGGAACCATCCCTTAGTGGTCAGTCCCAAACAAGACAACCCCGTAGTTGTTTGCAACCAACTGCCTACACGGTCGAATATAAAAGGACTTCTAGACAGGGGAAGATCTTGTCCTACTTGGGTGCTACCCACTTAGCCTTGCTGCACCTCCCATGTTTTAGCCATTTCCGGTTGATAAGGCTTGAGGCTACAATTACCTTTATAGAACACATCTATCTTAGAATGCTCATCGTCCCCCAGACGATGTTCTGAAAGCATTCAATCCATACAAGTTCGTTTCGGGTTCAAACGAAACCGAAGGTATTATCCCATTACACTCATTTTGGAATCACCCTTAAAGTTAACGACAATAACCCTTGCATCCTGAATCTTCATCTTCGCTTGATATTCACGACCTATCATTAATTTGGATCGATGTGGTTTTCAGACATCCAAATCTGGAAATCCGATCCCGGACTCATCGAAATCCAAAATGCCATCTTTTAAGTCCATGTTGTTTTAAAGTTAAAACAATTTGATTCAATTCATCATCTATATTCACATAGATAGATAATTCACAATATCACAAATAGATAATTCACATCATCACAATTCAACCAAAGCACCCAATATCACATATCAACACATATCTCATCAAACATATCAAACAATCGAGGCATTCATTGTTAACCAGCCACCCATAAGCAAAGATCTATTAACCACACCATCTATAATTAATTTAAAATGAATTAAATTAATTGCCTCATCCCTAATTAATTTAAAATAAATTAAATTAATTACTTTTATCACTATAAATCTTGCTTACTTAACCATTAATTAGTTTCAAACCAACTAATCATTCTCTAAATATCCATCTTTAATTAATCACCCTTGATTAATTATTCTCTATTTACTTTAAGTAATCATCCTTTAATTAATTAAATTAATTACCCTCAACCATTTAAAGGAATTAACCTGTAATTACTTCATTATTTAATTAATTATAATTAATTACATTAATTCTTAATTAATTATAATAATTCTTAATTAATTACATTAATTCTTAATTAATTACATTTAATTAATTACTTTATAATCACTTACTACCGATTAATTACCCTTTAATTAATCAATCCTTAATCACATCATTAATTACATTAATTAATGATCCCTTAATTACTTCTTAATTAATTATTAATCATATTTAATAATTAATCTTAATATTAATCTTTATTTATTGATCAATCTTGATTAATCACATTTAGTAACTAATTACCCTTAATTAATTACATTACTTAATTAATTTCAAATAACTTTATTAATCAATTATTAAATTAATTACACTAGGTAATTAATTATTAATTACTTTCACTAAGTAATTACTCTACTTTATTAAGTACACTAAGTAATTAAACCCAAATTATTTCCATTAATAATTACCATTCCAATTTAATTACATCCAGAAATTAATCATCAATTACTTCACTATGTAATTGTAATTAATAACTTAACCCATCATCCAATGATTATTTTAAATTAATTAATTTAACTAATTAACTTAAACTAATCACATTACTTTAATTAATTACATTGAGTAATTAATTCCTCTAATTACTTCCATTAAGTAATTATACTTAAACAATTTCCACAAATGAATATCTTTAATTAATTAATATAATTACTTATTAAAAATTAATCATATTAATTAATTATTTAATAATCCCTAGTTAATGATCTTCATTAACTACTAACAATTCTTTAATTACTTCTCTTAAGTAATTAAACTTAGATTAATCATTATTAATTACAAATTAATTAATCTTTAATAACCAATTAATTAATCTCTAATTATTTAATTAATTAAGTGCTTAGGTGTAACTTAATAAATCTTTAATTACTTGAATAATTAGTTTCTAACCGTTAATTTATAATCTAATCTTATCTAATTAATGATGCTTGATTTCAAATTAATAAATATTTAAATTAATCAACTTACACCCTTAATTATTTATTTATTAATCTATAATTATTAATTAATTAAAGTAAATAATCCCTCTTTGATTAACTTACTAATTTAATTTATCTTAAATCATTAAACCTTAATTAATCTTTAAAATAAAGTATTAGCCTTTATAACTATTTTATTTATCATTATCAAAAGCCTTTGAAACATTTTACCTTTAAATCTTCCTTTAAATTCGTTTGAAATTAAAGATTTAAAATAATTACAAATTTAACTTAACAAAATTTAAATCAAATTTATAAAACCTTTTTAAATCCAAATGTTAAAGAAACACTTATAATTTATAAAAGAAATTTATAAGAGTTTTAAACCAATTCATTTAAATTCAAATCATTTTAAAATATGCTTTAAACATTTTAAATTTGTTAAAACATTATAAATTTTATAAAACTTATTTATTTCAAACTAGGATACAAATTAAATTTGAATCCATACTTAAACTTGATTTAAAAATTGTTTTAAATCTTTCTTTCAAATTTTAAAATCAATTTTTAGAATTTAAAAACAAACAGGTTTTAAAAACCTGTAACAACCCAATTGACCCAAGGCCTTACCCTAAAGACTTCGAGCCAAAACCAAAAATCTTCGAGCAACACTCGAAACTATCTCGAGAAAAACTCGAGTACCTTACCACCATCAAACCCAGGTTCACCGGATACAAGAATGCACCGTGCATATGCACGGTGGCTCTAACCACCTCTGGTCATCACCACACCCTCAAGCAAGACGGTTGTCACATCCCTTGACGATCCAAACCCCTAATTCTTCGATTCACACTCGAAATCAAATTCGAGCATCAAAGCACAAAACTGGAACAAGAACCCAAAACCTGAAAATCCCCTCGTCCTCATCTCTCTGATCACCATAAAAGCTATGCCACCGGCCACGACTTCGACAACCACCATGCTAACATTTCCCAGAACCCCATGCAACTCGATTCACCATAGATACCACGGTGATTGAATTTCTGACCAAGTTTAAAAACTAGGGCTATAAGCTTTTATCGATTACCATCGCTCCCGAAGCAACCAGATCAGCAGAATCAACCCAAAACACCAAATACTGATCCACTCGAACTGCACCCTCATCTCTCTATTAAAAATTATGATTTTAGTTTTAAAAATCAAGTTTTTTGGATAAGAAATCAGTTTACATTCCTGGATTTTTAAATTAAGATGTTTGAATTTCCACTTATATTAAGCTTGCTCGGTTCTTCTTGATTTCCAGAGATAATACCAAATTATTTTAACTTAAATAAACTTTTAAACTTTAATCTATGATACAACAAACACATTTTGTTTGAAACATAAACCCTAACACAGATTAGATCATGAGATAATGATTTTTGGTTAAAACTTAAGCCTGGAAACTAAGAACAGGCAAGAACAAAATACAGCAGCAAGCATGCATCTATACATCCATGTATATACACAGAGAATTCAATCATATACATTTACGCAATACTACTTTATTTCCAGAAATCCCCATGCAATCTGATATCAAGATACTTAAGTTTTTAGAAAGAATGTTACTCACCTGTTTTGCAGAAGAATAGAGCGCTTTTATTTTTGAAAAGCTTGAAACTGAGTGTTGAAACTTGAAACTGGAATATGCTTTGATTTTAAAACTGGAATGCTAGCATGAATTACTCCTCTGATCTTAAAAACTTGAATGTTGAAAATGGTTAGATACCGAAGAAAATTGCTGAAGAATGCTTCAGACAAATTCCAGGTTTTAAGAATTTAGTTCAGGCTTTGATTTTGAAAATAATTCACATATTTTAGATTTTGATTTGCATTTCTAGGAAGATGTTTGCAGACTTGTTTTTGATCTTTGAAAGTGTACAGCTTTTGGTTTGAACATGGTTAATAGATTTTTGGATTTGAAACTTGAAAATGAATTCCAGGACGTTGAATTTGATTTCTAGCTTTGAGGCAGTGAATTACAAGGTTTGATTTGAATATTGATTTGAGGAGGATGATTGATTTTCATAGAGTTATTTTGGTTTGAGTTTTGTACAGGCTGAAGATTACTTAAGTTTTGAAAAAGAATAGAAAAAGAATGGAAGGTGAGAAAGCATATGTATTAATATAGGCTGAAAATGATTTAATAAAAATAAAAGAAAACTAAAATTAAAAAGTGACACATGTTTAAAATCTTTACATTTGTCATAAACTATAGTTTATAAATTAACACTTGTTATAATGAAGCCTCAATATATTTACACTTGTAATTAAGTGATTTTTATTTATTTTAAATGTTAAAAATAAAGCTTTTATACTTAATTAATTAGTTTATAAATACTTATTTATATATATAAATAACTTTAAAGAAATAAAGCCAATTATATATAAACAAAAACTTATACATATAATTTAAAATCCAAAATATATAAAATATCTACCTTTTGAATTCCTACATTCAAATCCAAATTCAAATTCAAATTAAATTTGAAAATCTAATTTAAAATCAAGTTATATATACGTATATAACTACTCATAAATTTTGAAAATAACAATGCTAACCATTTAAACTAATACATTATTTATATTGTTTAAAATAACAAATTTTCCATTTTAAAATAATTTAAAAAGAGATTATAAATTACTTACATCATGTTGTTTATAAATTACTTACATTATTAATTGAATTAATGTATCATATGTTAATTGTATTTTAAATTCTTATATATAATTTCAAGCAATATTTAAAAAGAAAATAAAACAAAGCTTTTTGTTAATCTTATTTAAATTTAAACTTAAGCTAAATATAATTTAAACAATTAACGTTTTCCATAAATATTTTAAAACAATATGATTATTTATATAAATAGCTTTGAAATTTTTTTATTTTAATTTAACCAAAATTTCCAAATTGCCAAATATATTTAGAATTTGAAAACAAGATTTTATTTATTTATTAAATTCAAACCGAAGATTTCTATTTACAATATATACAAATAAATACACATTATAAATAGAAAACATTTTACTAGCTTTTAAAAGATACAATTTACCAATTAAATAATTATTTTCTTATAAAGGAATAAATTGCCCATTTAAATTAAAATTATAAAAGAAAATTATCAAATTAATTTAATTTTTAATACAGATTATTAAATTGATATTGCCCAAAATTCCGAGTCATCACATAACTCCCTCCTTAAAAGAATTTAGTCCCGGAAATTTAAAAGAAAAGGTAATTTAATAATCCATCAACAATTTTAATTTTAAACCACAAGCATATACCATCAATCATATGCTAAGAACCATAGCAACCAATTCACTCAATATATCTAATTACCTAGTCACAAATCAGGATAGACTTCCTAACACTATCTAGAGTTTCCTAGGTATAGACACTTGGATACTCGCTATACTGAATCCAAACAATCTACAATACTACAGAGCTCATACTCATTTAGATCTACAAAACTGAATAGGATATCAGACCATAGTCATGTCCTACTCAACTACCAAATCTTCCGAACTGCTGGCTCCACAACAGAGATGGATCAGACACGTACTCCCTTAGAGATACGTGAAACACAATGAATCCCAGTCTTCCCAAATTGGCAATTCAATCCGAAGATCAAAGCACTTATCCTCACAAGAATATAGAAAGATCCGATATACCTCGCAGCCAACTTCCTAGTCTTACCAAACTTATAGCTCCTTTGATCAGAGAAAACTTATCCAAAATCAAATCTCCATCTTAAAAATCCAAATTCCTCCGTCTCTTATCCACAAAGCTCTTCTGACGATTCTGGGCTGCCTTCATCCTTCCTGATTAGCTCAACCTTCGCTAATGCTTCTAGAAACAAACTGGACCAATAACAATCCAACAGAATGATCCTCTCAAGATCAATCAAAATCAAGATCACCAACTCTACTATCACCAATAGACTACTAACTTCTCTTATCCGAAAAAGACAAAACAGGAGCACTCGCCAATTTCGCCATCAGATCCTAAAAATTTTCACTCTAGAACAGCTGCCACCTAGCTTCCGTTGCACAACTCTGATCTGAAAAAGATGAGGATGCTGACGATGAACACGAGCACAGACTTGTCCAACACATCCCGGAAAACACGGCTCAACAGATCCATAAAGAGAAAACTCAGACGTCCCACCAAAACCTGAGTGCTTCACCAAATCCTCTTCCTAGGAACCATCCTTCTACTAGTTGAACCAACGGTACCACTCCTGGAATCCCAGTCGATAAGAAAACTCGATCCCCAGTTGCTATGGCAGACCACTGACCTCTTGAAGACATCAAGAAAAATCTATGACAACCCAAGAGAACATTCAACCATCGCAAGTCACTTTTGCGATCAATCCAGCCTAATTCCAAAGAAAACTGTTCTCTCTTTAACAATCAGAACCGCTTATGCTTGACTAACCAATCCATCGAAAAAACGGATAAACTCAGCTGCTTCTGAACTCCACTTCTAGAAAACTACTTAGCTAGATGACCATCATGCCGGCACATCGAACATCTCCGAGCTGCAACGCTGCCACTGATGACAAAGACTTCTTAATCCATAAGCTCCTCGAGAAAATCGAGCCTCAAACCAAACACAAACACCTTGCTGAACTCAGCCTCATCACCGAAGCAGACACTCTTCCTTAAACTTGCTCCAAAAGGAACATCTTCGGAGACATCCATAGTCATTGGGTCTCACCAAGAAGCTATTACTTCCTGAGGTTGCCAAGATACCATCACTTGCTTCTGCTCAACTGACTGACCCAAACTCTACTCCAAAGATGAACTCCGAACCTTTTAAAGGTTTCCTTCAGAGATTGGTGAAATACTTACACCACAACAAAGCTTACTCGAGACGTTATTGGGTCTACAGTCTTGGCAGATACTTCCAACCTCAACACTCGGACTCCTTCCAATGGTAGTTGTGTTACACACACAACTCCTTTCCTACCTCTAGAACTCATATTGGAAAACCCAAACATGCAACCCAACAATAGGTAGGAATATATATATATATATATATATATATATATATATATATATATATATATATATATATTAAAATTACAAGTACGCTCTCTCAAGAAAGAAATCACTCCAAAGCCTAGGTATTCGCTCAACATAGCACTCTGATACCAAATGTTACGACCTGGCTTTCTCTCTATAGAAAGACGCATCATCTTTAAGAAAGAAAGGCATAGAAACGATAAATATAGAGAAGAAAGAAAGAAACAATATCAAAATCTTAACAGCGGAACGAATAAATTATATTAATCACATAAAATATTACATAGTATACAAAAACTATCAAGGTTACACAGATTATACATCACATACTAGACAGTTATAAACACCTGTCTAGTTATTAAAACTCAAATACAGCACAAATAATTAACTCAGAGATCACATAGCGGAACACTATATATATCCACAAACGTTGAAGCCTCCTGCTCCATTGCTTCTCCAGAATTCGTCAAAGCCAACCTCAATCCCTTGGCTACTCGTAAAAATTTGAGTACCCAAGATTTTAAGAAAACAGAAGATAAACTTCGGGTCAGACATGGGTCTGATGTGAGTAACAGGTTAAAGTTGCTTAACTTTGAAAATCCTTTGAAAAAAAGGTATCACGTAAGACTCCCACACATAAACATGGGTAAGTTTTTACCTTACGCTAACCAAAACATTTAATAGGAAATCTAACGATTTATAATAGGGTTTAGGGTTTTCAAGTAAATAAGAAATAGCCAAAAAAGTTAAATTCATTAAATTCTAGCATACCAGCCACAAAGTGGGTAATACAATCAAAACCATAAGGGCACGTAGGAGGATTGGGTTTCCATTAATGGCAGGGCAACTGAGGTACTGCCCATCACAGTACGTGGCTTAGATCACCGTACCGAGGATCCACCCTAAATCCCCTGCAACACAAGACCGAAACCATCCCTTACTGGACAGTCCCAAACAAGACAACCCCGCGGTTGTTTGCAACCAATTGCCTACATAGTCGAATATAAAGGGACTTCTAAACAGGGGAAGATCTTGTCCTACTTGGGTGCTACCCACTTAGCCTTGCTGCACCTCCCATGTTTTAGCCATTCCTAGCTGATGAGGCTTGAGGCTACGAATAGCTTTATAGAACACATCTATCTTAGAATTCTCATCATCCACCTGACGATGTTCTGAATGCATTCAACCCATACAAGTTCGTTCCGGCTTCGAACGAAACCGAAGGCATTATCTCGTTACACTCATTTTGGAATCACCCTTAGAGTTAACGACAATAACCCTTGCACTCTGAATCTTCATCTTCATTTGAGATTCACGACCTATCATTATTTGGACCGATGTGGTTGTCGGACATTCAAATCTGGAAATCCGATCCCGGACTCATCGAAATCCAAAACGCCATCTTTTAAGTCTAAGTTGTTTTAAAGTAAAAACAATTTGATTCAATTCATCATCTATATTCACATAGATAGATAATTCACAATATCATAAATAGATAATTCACATCATCACAATTCAACCAAAGCACCCAATATCACACATCAACACATATCTCATCCGAGATATCAAAAAATCGAGGCATTCAGTGTCAATCAGCCATCCACAAGCAAAGATCTATTAATCACACCATCTATAATTAATTTAAAATAAATTAAATTAATTACTTCATCTCTAATTAATTTAAAATAAAATAAATTAATTACTTTTATCACCATAAATCTTGCTTACTTAACCATTAATTAATTTCAAACCAATTAATCATTCTCTGAATATCCATCTTTAATTAATCACCCTTGATTAACTATTCTCTAATTACTTTAAGTAATTAGCCTTTAATTAATTAATTAATTACCCTCAACCATTTACAGTAATTAACCTTTAATTAATTCATTAATTAATTAATTATAATTAATTACATTAATTCTTAATTAATTTCATTTAATTAATTACTTTCTAATCACTTATTATCGATTAATTACCCTTTAATTAATCAATCCTTAATCACATCATTAATTACATTAATTAATGATCCTTTAATTACTTCTTAATTAAATATTAATATTTAATATATAATCTTAAAATTAATCTTTATTCATTAATCAATCTTGATTAATCACATTTAGTAATTAATTAACCTAAATTAATTACATTACTTAATTAATTTCAAATAACTTTATTAATCAATTCTTAAATTAATTACACTAGGTAATTAATTATTAATTACTTTCACTAAGTAATTACTCTTCTTCATTAATTACACTAAGTAATTAAACCCAAATTATTTCCAATAATAATTACCACTCCAATTTAATTACATCCAGAAATTAATCATCAATTGCTTCACTAAGTAATTGTACTTAATAAATTACACTAATTTTACTTAACCCATCATCCAATGATTATTTTAAATTAATTAAATTAATTACTTAACTTAAACTAATCACATTAATTTAATTAATTACATTGAGTAATTAATTCCTCTAATTACTCCAATTAAGTAATTATACTTAAACAATTCCTACAAATGATTATCTTTAATTAATCAATATAATTAATTATTAAAAATTAATCACATTAATTAATTATTTAATAATCCCTCGTTAATGATCTTCATTAGCTATTAACAATTCTTTAATTACTTCTCTTAAGTAATTAAACTTAGATTAATCATTATTAATTACAAATTAATTAATCTTTAATAACCAATTAATTAATCTCTAATTAATTAAGTGCTTAGCTGTAACTTAATAAATCTTTAATTACTTGATTAATTAATTTCTAACCGTTAATTTATAATCTAATCTTATCTAATTAATGATGCTTGATTTCAAATTAATAAATCTTTAAATTAATCAACTTACAACCCTCAATTAGTTATTTATTAATCCATAATTATTAATTAATTCAAGTAATTAATCCCTCTTCAATTAACTTATTAATTTAATTTATCCTAAATCATTAAACCTTAATTAATCTTTAAAATAAAGTACTAACCTTTATAACTACTTTAATTATCATTATCAAAAGCCTTTGAAACATTTTATCTTTAAATCTTCCTTCAAATTCATTTCGAATTAAAGATTTAAAATAATTAAAAATTTAACTTAACAAAATTTAAATCAAATTTACAAAACCTTTTTAAGTCCAAATGTTAAAGAAACATTTATCGTTTACAAAAGAAATTTATAAGAGTTTTAAACCAATTCATTTAAATTCAAATCATTTTAAAATATAATTTAAACATTTTAAATTTGTTAAAACATTATAAATTTTATAAAACTTGTTTATTTCAAACTAGGAACAAATTAAATTTGAATCCACACTTAAACTTGATTTAAAACATGGTTTAAATCTTGCTTTCAAATTTTAAAATCAATTTTAAAATTTAGAAACAAACAGCTTTTAAAAACCTGTAACAACCCAAATGACCCGAGCCCCTACCCTAAAGACTTCGAGCCAAAACCAAAAATCTTCGATAAACACTCGAAACTGTCTCGAGAAAAACTCGAGTACCTTACCACCTTCAAACCTAGGTTCACCAGATACAAGAATGCACCGTGCATATGCACGGTGGCTCCGACCATTTACGGTCATCACCACACCCTCAAGTAAGACGGCGACCACATCCCTTGACGATCCAAACCCCTATTTATTCGATTCACACTCGAAATCGAATTTGAGCATCAAAGCACAAATTTGGAACAAGAACCCAAAACCTGAAAATCCCCTTGTCCTCGTCTCTCTGATCACCAGAAATGCTAAGCCACCGGCCACGACTTCGACAGCCACCATGCTAACATTACCCAGAACCCCATGCAACTCGATTCACCATAAATACCACGGCGATCGAATTTCTGACCAAGTCTAAAAACTAGGGCTACAGGCTTTTATCGATTACCGCCGCCGCTACACTGCTTGGATCACTCATCTGATAATTTTCCCTCAATCTCTGATCAATCCACTACAATCAGTGATGACCACGACTTCGCCAAGCAAGCAAATCACCAGAATCAACCCAAAACACCAAACACTGATCAATTCGACTTGCACCCTCATCTCTCTACTAAAAATTGTGATTTTAGTTTTAAAAATCAAGTTTTTTGGATAAGAAATCTTTTTACATTCCTGGATTGTTAAATTAAGATGTTTGAATTTCCACTTATATTAAGCTTGCTCGGTTCTTCTTGATTTCCAAAGAAAATACAAAATTACTTTAACTTAAATAAACTGTTAAACTTTAATCTATGATATAACAAACACATTTTGTTTGAAACTTAAACCATAACATAGATTTGATCATGAGATAATGATTTTTGGTTAAAACTTAAGCCTGGAAACTAAGAACAAAATACAACAGCAAGCATGCATCTATACATCCATGTATATACACAGAGAGTTCAATCACATACATTTACACAATACTACTTTATTTCTAAAAATCCACATGCAATTTGATATGAAGATACTTAAGTTTTTAGAAAGAATGTTACTCACATGTTTTAATGAAGAACAGAGCAATTTATTTTTGAAAAGCTTGAAATTGAGTGTTGAAACTTGAAACTGGAATATGCTTTGATTTTAAAACTAGAATGCTAGCATGAATTGCTTCTCTGATCTTAAAAAAACTTGAAAATTGAAAATGATTAAATACTGAAGAAAATTGCTGAAGAATGCTTTAGAGAAATTCCAAGTTTGAAGAATTTAGTTTAGTCTTTGATTTTGAAAATGATTCATAGGTTTTAGATTTTTATTTGCACTTCTGGCTTGAGGAAGATGTTTGCAGATTTGTTTTTGATCTTTGAAAATGTATAGGTTTTGATTTGAACATGATTAACATATTTTTAGATTTGAAACTTGAAAATTAATTCCAGGATGTTGAATTTGGTTTCTGGCTCTGAGGCAGTGAATTACAGGGTTTGATTTGAATATTGATTTGAGGAAAATGATTTATTTTTAGATTTATTTTGAGTTATTTTGGTTTGAGTTTTGTACAGGCTGAAGATTTCTTAAGTTTTGAAAAAGAATAGAAAACGAATGGAAGGTGAGAAAGCATATGTATTTATGTAGGCTGAAAATGATTTAATAAAATTAAAAGAAAACTAAAATTAAAAAGTGACACCTGTTTAAAATCTTTACATTTGTCATTCGCTATAGTTTATAAATTAACACTAGTTATAATGAAGCCTTAATATATTTACACTTGTAATTAAGTGATTTTTATTTATTTTAAATGTTAAAAATAAAGCTTTTATACTTAATTAATTAGTTTATAAATACTTATTTATATATATAAATAACTTTAAAGAAATAAAACCAATTATATATAAATAAAAACCTATACATATAATTTAAAATCCAAAATATGTAAAATATCTACCTTTTGAATTCCTAAATTCAAATCCAAATGCAAATTCAAATTAAATTTGAAAATCTAATTTAAAATCAAGTTATATATACATATATAACTACTAACAAATTTTGAAAATAACAATTCTAACTATTTAAAATAATACATTATTAATGTTGTTTAAAAATAACAAATTTTCCATTTTAAAATAATTAAAAAGAGATTATCATATTGTTTATAAATTACTTACATTAATTAATGAATTAATATATCATATGTTAATTGTATTTTAAATTCTTGTATATAGTTTCAAGCAATATTTAAAAAGAAAATAAAATAAAGCTTTTGTGTTAATCTTATCTAAATTTGAACTCAAGCTAAATATAATTTAAAAAATTAACATTTCCCTTAAATATTTTAAAACAATATGATTATTCTTTTATATAGCTTTGAAATTTTTTTATTTTAAATTAACCAAAATTTCCAAATTGCCAAATATATTTAGAATTTGAAAAAAAGATTTTATTTATTTATTAAATTCAAACCAAAGGTTTCTATTTACAATATATACAAATAAATATACATTATAAATAGACAACATTTTATTAGCTTTTAAAAGATACAATTTACTAATTAAATAATTATTTTATTATAAAGGAATAAATTGCCCATTTAAATCAAAATTATAAAAGAAAATTATCAAATCAATTTAATTTTTAATATAGATTGTTAAATTGATATTGCCCAAAATTCAGGGTCATCACAACATACGCCCTAAAATATTCATAAAGCCGAATCTCTATGGGCAATATACATATGAAAACTAAAATCACCAAAACCGTAACTCTATAATCAGTTAAGGATGCTTACCCAATTCATGTTGATGGGATTCCAACATCCATAAAATGATTTCACCCTTATCTGCAATTTTCCGATCTTCACGGATTCAGCCATACACAATTCAATGTAGAAACTGTAATCACATGTACCTCATCGACTCATTCAAAATCAAAACAAAAAATAAAAGAACCCTTGGCCTCTGTTATTATGATTAGAACATCAGATTGAGTTGATAATAAAAGAATTAGACATCCCTGAATACGGTTCAGTTGGCCTTGAGATTCGCAATGTTTAAGAGCCATGAATCTATGTCCAAGGATTCATCATATTCTAACTGATACCCAACCAACACAATTTGACTAAGATTCTTTGATTTCTTTGCTTGAATAAAAAAGAAAAGATTGAGGTAATCGAAGAATACAGGCTTTAGATACAAAACGAATTTTCCAAAAACTATTACGACTGTGTTGAACAAAATTCCAATGTTGTACAACTTTTGAAAATTTAGATCAAACCTAATGATAAAAGGAACAAGCAGTGTCGACAAATAGTTTAAGTCGGGCAACTCATCAAGATCTAAACAACTGCCTTCCAATGGCCGAATCTCCACCTTATCATTCGATCAGGATACAATCTACAATTGAGTATCTGAAATCATTGACGAATCATTATAATAGACTCTGGAAAACTACGTAAACGGCCTATAAGGATATTTTGTTTGGATCTCAAGCGTACTGGTAAAAGTTAAAATCCCCAAATCCGAAGGAGGAGATCAACTGCAGATACCTAAAATCGAAGATTCTGATCGACCGCGTTTTCTCTGATTCTCGATTTGAATAACGTTGAAACTCGAGGCGGATTTGATATGAAGAAAACAGTATCAGGCTTCGAAAGTGGAAAAGGAGATCCCGATGTTGAGAACCGATCGCCTGTTTCTCTCTGCCATGGGAGAGAACCACTTTCGAAGTTCATATATATATATATATATATGCATGTATTTATGTGTGTATGTATGTATATGTATGTATGTATGTATGTATATGTATGTATGTATATGTGTGTTTGTACAAAAATGAAAGATTTATTACAAATGTGGGATTTTGTAAATATAATAATTTATAAAAGTAATATTTTACAAATGAAATGAAGATATGTAAATTCATTTTTTGCTAATAAAAGTACGAATTCATAAACAAGGTTTATAAATTAAAAGAATTATTATCGTCTAATAAATTGGAGAATAAATCAAGCGGTGGATTATTATAAGATACAGACCGATATTTTAGAAATAGTTAACTCTATTTTGGGAATTGAAGTTAGGGGCAAATTTGAAATGTTAAACGATATTTTGTAGATAGAACGAAATTTTATAAAATAGAAGTTTTACAAAAAAGAAATGAGATTTTTAAATATAATTTTATAAATATGGAAATAATGGGTTGAAGATTTAAGAATGGATTTTTACCAAGGAAATATATTATGTTTAAAATTGGTTACTCATATGAATATTGTTTAAAGTTGTTTATCTAAATATTTTAAAGGGTTAATTATTTAAATTATTAATATGGTTTGGAATTATAATAATGATTATTAATAACATTTGGTAATTTATTATCATTATTTATTTTTAGGAACTGGAGATAGTGATTCTGATGACAACAACCTTTGTAACTTATATTATTATTACTTATATACAAACACTATTGTCTAGATATATATGAATTTTATTATGCAGGATATATATATAAGGCAGATACTGGTTATTGATGACTGTATAGTATAAAGATCAAGAATGAAGAAATAATGTTTGAAGACTCATGATTATCAAGATCAAGATTTCAAGATAAGTGTCATGTTTTGTTAAAACTTCATAATATCATGGAAATCTTCATTCCAAATATCATTTGGGATGGAACCCATTTTTACCTTCTTAGTGGCTTACAAACCCACGACAAGTAGCTACAAACCTACGACAAGTGGCTTGCAAACCCACAAACATCTCTGTTTTGTACAAGTTCTCGAGGTCTGATGTGATGATATATTTTGCAGGAAGAAACTTGCAAAACTATTTCAAAATGTTTTTTCAAAATGATTTTCAAAACGACTTTTCAAAATATTTAGCCTTAGAAATTATTTTTCAAATGATTTTCAAAAAAATGTTTTAGCCTTAAAATATTCTTTGTTTTTGTTTTTAAATAAACTCTGTTTTAAACTTCATTTTTTTTTTTAAAACTATCTTCTAATTTTTAAATATTTTTTATAATACACACACACACACTTGAGATTTTAAATCAAATTTATATATACATTCTAAAAATATAATTTTATACTCTTCTTTATTTTAAAACATAGGAAAATTAGTGTATTTTACTCCAAAATCATTTCATCTTGTTTTCCTTTCAATACCATTTTCAAAACAAATTTTACATAGTTTTTAACTAAGGGATGTTGACATCATGGGATACCCCATGTCGACATGGTGGCCATTAAATTCAGAAGTTTCAATTTATAGAAGAAGTATTTATTCATTTAAATCTCTTCACAAATAGTTATGACCGTTACTGGTCTATAAATAGCCTTCACAAACGAATTTTTTAACTAACTATTTTCTTCACTCCTTCTTCTCCATAAATTCGTATTCTAAAATTTTCATATTTTTAAGATCGTGCCGAAATTCTACTGAATTCTCAAGTGAATCAAATTAGAATCTCATTGTTGTTTGATTCTCTGCCATCTCTCGAAGATCAAATTGCTATTCAGAGTTATAGGATCAATTTGTAATCAAAAGTTTATCGAGTCTCTTTATAAGGTGTGGTTGTGCCTGGATATCAATTGGGTGATCTTGTGTCCCATAAATCAAGAGAGTTTGCCCCGGAGTCGAAGACAGGAGGGTATCTCAAGGCCTTTAGAAATTGAGGATTGTAATCTTGACATTGGTATAATAAAAATATGTACGAGGTGTTTACCTTGGTACAGGACTTTGATGTAGGGTAACTCCAAACTAGTATAAAATCCGATGTGTTCTTTCATTTTACTGCTTTTTATTTACTTTCTACATCTGTGTTTGATTCTGTGATTGTTCTGTGATTAAGTTCTGCATTTGTTTATATCATAATTTTTGAATTAGTCCATATGAATCTTAGAATCCATTAAACACTATTCACCCTCCCCCCTCTAGTGTTAAATTAGCCTTAAGACTGCACTCTCTTTCAATTAGTATCAGAGCATAGGTTTTCATAGTTTTCATAATCTGAAACTTGAAAAGTTAAAAATGGCATTTTTAGGAAATGTTGTTAATGCTTGTTTGAGTTTATTCATTTCATCAAAGTGTCATAAGTCTGCATATAGTTTTCATGAAAAATCAAGTTATCTACCGAATTGGTTTGTTATGTAGGAACAGACATGTTACATGGCTTTTGAAGAATCAACAATCAATGGACAAAATATGCAAATTGAGAAAGATAAAGGGATACTTGATAGTGGCTGTTCAAGGCATATGACTTGATTTCCCGAGATACTCAATGACATTATATATCAAGATGGTGGATTGGTCAACTTTAGAGATAACTCAAAAGGATATGTGATTGGCATCGGCAATTTCGGTAATTCTTAAACTCCTTTTATTTCTGATATTTTGCAAGTTAGGAATTTAAAAAATAATTTGCTTAGTATAAGTCAATTATGTGATAAAGGATTTAAAATTAAATTTAGAAAAGGTAAGTGTCACATCGAAGATAATAAGTCAAATATTATCTTTGAAGGAATTAGGAAGAAAATCATTTACACCCATAGTATGAAAGTTTCAAATGATAACTTATGTCTTTTGGATAATACAAGTGACCCTTCGATTTGGCATAAAAGATTCGATCATTTAAATTTCAAACTGTTATCTAGGTTATCAAAATTTGACTTAGTTAGAGGTCTTTCCAGGTTAAACTTTAAAGAAGATAGTATATGTGATGCTTGCCAAATAGGAAAACTTAAGAAAAGTTCATTTAAATTAAAAGATATGATTTATACTTTTAAACCTCTAGAATTACTTCGTTTAGATTTATTTTTTCTATCTCAAGTTCAATCAATCAATCAAAATAAATATATTTTTTGTAATTGTAGATGATTATTCTAGATATACTTGGGCAATTTTTCTTAAACTTAAAAGTGATGATTTTGAATTATTTAAAAATTTTGCTAAAAGAATTCAAAATCAACTTTTTTTTAAAATAAAAACTATTCGTAGTGATCACGGTGGAGAATTTGAAAATGAAAATTTTAAGAATTTCTGTAACAAAAAAGGAATTACACATAATTTCTCTTTTCCAAGAACTCCATCACAAAATAGAGTTGTAGAATATAAGAATAGAATGACTCAAGAGTGTGGTAGAACAATGCTTTCTGATAGTAACTTACCTAAAAAATTTTAGGCTGAAACAGTCACTACAGCTTGCTATATATTAAATAAGATTTTCCTTAGACCGTTAACTAATAAAATACCATATGAATTAGTTTACAATAAAAAATCTACAATAGCTTATTTTAAAGTTTTTTGGTAGTAAGTTTTTTATTCTAAATATAAAAGATAATTTAGATAATTTTGAACCTAAATCCAACAAAGGTATCTTCATCGGATATTCTAATAGAAGTAAAACATTTAGAGTTTATAATTTAAGAACTAACACTACTGAAGAAACAATGCATGTATCTTTTGATGACAATTTTAAAGATACTGTACAAATAGAAGAGGAAGAAGATTTTGTAACTTTAAATAATGAACCTAATGGAACTAATTATGAAATCATTCAACCTAATAAAAGAATCAGGCTATTAAAAGATCATACTGTAGAAAATAAACTAGAAAATATTGAATCTATATTTAAAACAAGAAATCAACTAAATAGTTGAGTAATGTAGCTTTTATATCAACTATTGAACCTAAAATCCAAAGGAAGTATCATCTGATGATTCATGAATTCTTCTTATGCAAGAAGAATTGAATCAGCTCACCAGAAATGAAGTTTGGGAACTTTTTCCTAGACCAGAGGATAAAAGTATAATTGAAAAAAAATGGGTTTATAAAAATAAAATGAATGAACATGGTGAGGTCGTGAGAAATAAAGCTCGTTTAGTCGCGAAAGGTTATTGTCAAGAAGAAGGAATTGATTATGACGAAACCTTTGCACACATAGCAAGACTAGAAGCTATCAGGATTCTACTTGCTTTCGCAAACTACAATAATTTCAAGTTATATCAAATGGATGTTAAAAGTTCTTTTCTAAATGGTTTTGTAAAATAAGATGTTTATGTTGAACAACCTCCACTTTTTGAAGATAATAAATTTCCAAATCATGTATATAAATTAAAGAAAGCTTTATATGGTCTGAAACAAGCTCCTAAAGCCTGGTATGAAAGATTAAGATCTTATTTACTACAATCTGGTTTTGAAATTGGTAAGATAATTACAACTCTTTTTATTAAAAGAAACAAAAATGATATTCAATTACTACAAATATACGTAGATGATATAATATTTGGATCAACTAATAGCATAATGAATAAAGAATTTTCTGATATAATGACTAAAGAATTTGAAATGAGTCATATGGGAGAACTAAATTTCTTCTTAGGACTTCAAATCAAACAGTTAGATAAAGGATTTTCATTAGTCAAGAAAAATAAGCTAAGGATTTAATTCATAAATTTGGATTGACCACCTCTAGTAGGAAACCAACTCCAATGACAACTAATGTAGCTTTAAGTAAAGAAGATAAATCAAAATATGTTGATCAAAAATTATATAGGGGAATGATTGATTCGCTGCTTTATATAACAGCAAGTCGTCCTGACATCGTGCATTATGTCTGTCTCTATGCATGATACAATCTCAACCTAAAGAAACTCACTTAAAAGCTGTTAAAAGAATTTTAAGATATGTAAAACATACTTTAGATTATGGTTAATTTTACCTTAAAAATGATGTATTTGATTTAATTTCATATTGTGATGCTGATTACGCTGGTTGTAAATCAGACCGAAAAAGTACAAGTGGAACTTGTCACTTTCTAGGACATTGTAACGACCCACTATTTGGCACCATTCAAATTCGACAATAAATTAAACATGTCAAACTTGAATAGTTCAAAACAATAGATTGAATTAAAATTTGGAGCAAATGAAATCAAATCACAGAATCATAGACACATAAATCACAATACTCACAGCGGATATAAAATACTATAGTGGTTCATGAAGCCACTATCACATAGTCTCAAAATAAGTACAAATTACATAATCTTAAAACCAATACAGTTTGAAACAACCACAGAAAAATCCTAAATTTATTTGTCTAAATTACATAGGCTAAGATAAAAGAGTGAATAGAAAATAGATAGCAGCTCGATAAAGATGATCTTCAGCAGTCCTAGCTCCAGGGAAGGAAGTCCGAACTGATACTCAGGCTGACCCGAGCATAATACATAAAAACAAACACTTGAGTCAGGACATACATACTTATACAGTGTAAACTAACTCAAGTGAACTGTAATATAAAGTACCAATAACTTAAAGGATGCTTGGGACCGCCCATCCTCTAAGGATTCGTTAACCTATTAGCTATGTAGTAAAATTTCGCTATTATAATAATGTCAAAAATAAAATAAACTTACTTTTAAAATAGCGTTAAGGAGTGACCCAATATTCCCCTTAATACGTAATAGTCCCAGTTGTCCATCCAGTACCATGGTCCCTCCTGATCGGGAAGCCACCAGAGGATACCACACGGGCTACGGTGGAAAACCAAACTCGTGCAAGGCTCGCTAGGGTAGGTGACACGGCACAACTAAGAAATGCCAGGGTAGATATACCAATTACGCTTCCGGACTGGTGGTAACGTGTAGCTGCTACTACCGCCCAGCTCAAACAATACTCACAAATTCAAAGGTGTGCACCAAACAATCACAAAGTAATAGAATGGCATACGAAGAAGTGTCTTCGATCAAAGGTGCTACCTCATTAGCCAGTCAATCGCTCCTGTTTTAGCCACCTTATGCCAACTCATCGGAGTCGGGTCCATGTACATACCTCAACAGAACGTCGCAACCATCCTACTTCATTCTGAAATCTCCACCACGTACACGGTTTTCAAAGCGGTTTTCGGTATCGACAGAGAGTATGCCCATATCTCTTTAACAACCAACGTTATTATTACACGTGGTTATAAATTTCAAAATAGTTATATTTCGACCAAAATACTTCATTTTAAACTATTTAAAAGTGAAGTTATTATACTTACAAATCCAATATTCAATTCCCAAAAGTTTTGCCTTAGTTCATTTGCATCAGCTACAACACTTACAAAGTGCTGTAATTTCCCTTACAATAGACTTAAGTTAAATTAAATTTTCAGATTTCAGTACAATTTCAACAACAATTAAACTTCAATTTATACCAATTTGACTTATAAAAATCATATTTCAACTTTAAAATAGTCATTTAAATACCTAATCATTTATGATTTTTATAAGGTGAAATTCACAGATAAATATCAAATATCTCAATGCTTCACTGATTAAAGTCAAGTGCACAATTCTCTATTCATTGTATTTTGAAATTTATTTAACAATTAAGTTTAATTACCATTTCAAATATAACTTAATTTCCAATTTATTTCTTAACTTAGCTTTTATTCTTAAACCAGACTTCACACTTCTAAATTTTAGTTATATTTCAAATTTCATTTTTAAGTATTCATTTATTTAACCATTTAATTCATAGAAACCTCAATAACACTTTATTAATTCACTTTAAGTTTAAGTTCATATCAAATTATCATATTTTATTTATTTAACTTGAATTCCATTTCCAAACAAAATCAAAAATTCCAAAATAAATTTATACTTCAAATTCCAACTTAACCATTCATTTAATTACATATTTAACATATGGAAAATCACTAACAATTTATAAAATTTATTTTTAATTCAATTTAAATCAAAATATTATAATATACAATTTAAAATACTTAAAATTTCCAGAAAGATATATATAAAATAACCACGAGTCTGTATAATATTTTCTAATCTAGGTCAAGTGATACGGATAATATATCATTTCAATCTGTAATTTACATAGAAAAGTCCAGGTTCTATCATTTCAAACCCGCAATCCCAAGTTGAATAAATAAATAGATAAATAAATAAAACAAACAAAATAAATAAAAATCGCTCAGTCCTATCATTTCAGCCCATAGCGATTTCTACTCTACAGGGAACTTGCAGCGTGCTAAACAGAAATAATATAAACAATATAACAGCATATAACATATCGAATGATGTGAAAATTTTATAACAGGGTTTTAGACATCATAAAATTCCTATCACAGGCAAGTATAATATTATATAACAATCCTACAATTTCACTTGCCATCAATTTACAATTTTATAAGTATGATTGTCAAGCGTGAATACTCACCTCTGCGACGTTGGAGATTGGATTCAGAAATAACGATATCCACACCGAAAAGCGCAAAGCAAGCTCGATCAGAATTTAGAGGATGCGACAACCAGATTCAAATCTTGAAGCAAAATAAATAAACAAATCTAAGTATGCGAATTCAAATACGATCATATCAAATTTAAATAAAGCAAACTGGAAATAAAGTTGAAAAAGAATGATATGAACCCAAGTGGCTTAGCCCCTTCACCACACGACTTCACCAACGTCTCAAGGCTCGGCCATTAATCAGATTTAAGACTTGATGGCTTACAAAGCATTGGAAAGTTGATGAATATAGGGTGTGCTCTCACAGGTAAGAGTGGCGAATGGAAAATGTTCATTGGTTTGGACCTAGGCCTAAGGTGGTTCGGCTGTGCATGGGCACGTTAGTGGGACCATCACCTACAGGGTGCGGCCTAAGGTCAGGTGTGGCGGTGGTGGTGTTAGCTGCGACTGTGGTGGCTGTGGCTACACGTGATAGTGGAGGCAAAATAGGAGATGGGTACGGCCATGCTATAGGGTTTGAAATGGTGAACAACAACAAAGAAACATGGCCAGGTCTGGATGCATCATAGGGATAGGTCGCACTAGCGGTGGAGGAGGGGCTATAGACCGGTCGTGCAAAGGTGAATGGGCGGAGCACTTGTTGGAGCCGAACAATAGAAATAAAGAAACAAAGAAAAAATAAAAATAAGAAAGAAGAAAAAAAGGTGCAGCCATTACCTATAGGTTGAAGCTCACGCGAGAGAGAAGATGAAATTAAATATTATGCAATATGGTGTTGTTAGAGATTTAGTATTTATCAGAGAAGTTTACGGTGATAAAGTGGAAAGGACGCAAGAAAAATAATAATTTGAACATTAGAGAGATTAAATGATTTTATTCCAATTAAACAAAAGAAGCAAAATGGAAAGTGTAGAAAAATTTGCACGTGAATTTTTGCAAGGCAGGTTATAATGAAATTGTGAACGTGATTTAGTATTTATCAGGGAAGTTTTTGTGTTGATTAATCAGAAAAAAAGGCAAGAAATAATGGTAGTAACGACTAGAGGAAATTTAGGAATTTATTCCTATTAATTAGAAAGAAGTAAATGGAAAGAGGATATTCTTACACGTGAATTGCAAGGCAGCGGTTATAACTTTCCTTTTTCTTTTTAAACACACGGCTGTTGATTTTAACAGCTAAGGTGAGAAAATAAAAGTGCGTATTATAGAGGCAATAATTAAACTGAAACGTATGCCCAATATTTATAACAAAAGTAACGTATTTAAATTTATTCGTTTCTTATTTATTTAGTAAAATATATGCTAGATTATATTTTGGTAAATAACGTACCATTTATAATGCCGAAGAATTTAAACAAGAACAGATATATACCACGTACTAAATAAAATGTGCAATTAAATTGCTATTTACACATTATTTATTACTTAATTTAAAATTTTGATTTGTTACATAACCATTTGATTTGCTTATCTCTTAACTAAGAAAACGGATGTATATACCTATAAAAGAAACGTATAAATTTATTTCCTACTTACAACATTACTTATTACTCAATTTAAAAAGTATATAACCAATTTAAAAGAAATAAAAGTGGAACCAATGTTGTACATGTATGTATGTATGTATGTATGTATGTATGTATGTATGTATGTATGTATGTATGTATGTATGTATGTATGTATGTATGTATGTATATACAGTTTAAATAAAAGATTGAAAGTTAGAATTTAAATTTTTTAAAGTTTTCAAATAATGTCCAAATTTAACCCAAAATCAAAATTATAGAAATTGTTTACATTTATTAAAATTTGGGCAAATGATTTATAATCAATTCAAGAAATTTAAAAATTCAAACTTTTGAATAATAAAACCTCAAAGTTTTTTTTAAAAAAAATGAATTAAAATATTTAATAAAATGTTGGGCTGTTACACTCTCCCTCACTCAAAATTTTTCGTCCTCGAAAAGGAACTAAAGAAGGGAAAACAAAAGAAGATAAGATAGTAGGGCAAAAGTACCTGAAACGAACAATTCTTGATTTGAAGCACGTAAGCTCTCCTCTGTCTCCTAGGTGCAATCCCGTTCATCAGTGCTTCACTTCACCTTGACCAGTCTGACAGATTTCCTTCTTAGCTGCTTTGTACCTCGATCGACGATACAAAGTGGCTTCCTCTCAATAGTCAGATTAGGCTCGATATCCAAACTATCAAGAGCAGAAGGCTGGATAATAAGAGATGGATCATGCAAGCAGCGGCGAAGGTGTGATACATGGAATACATTATGTACTCTAGCGAATTTCTCGAGTAAATCTAGATGTTAAGCAAGAGACCCAATCCTTTCCAAGATGCGGAAAGGACCGATGGACCTAGAAGCAAGCTTCCCTCTACACCCAAACCGGACCACATTTCTTAAGGGAGAGACCTTAAGGAAAACCATATCATCGGCTGCAAATTCCAAACTCCTTCTACGACGATCAGCGTACTTCTTCTGCCTATCCTGAGCAATCTTTAACCTCCTCTTAATCTCCTTGACCTTCTCTGAAGCTTCCAAAATCATATCAGGACCAAGAACCAAACGATTTTCGGATTCAATCCAGTAAGATGGAGATCTACAAGGTTTCCCATACAGAGCAGCAAATGGAGACATCTTAAGACTAGCCTGATAACTATTGTTATAGGTGAATTCAACAAGATGGAGATGATCTTCCCAAGATCCTCCATAATCCAAAATACAAGCACGAAGAAGATCCTCTAGAATCTAATTCACCCTTTCCGTTTTCCCGTTAGTCTGTGGGTGGTGAGCAGTGCTCAGATTCAGACGAGTACCCAACGATTCCTGGAAAGCTTTCCAAAATTGACTGGTAAAGAAAGGGTCTCGATCACAAACAATGCTAAGGGGAACACCATGGAGGCGAACAATCTCGCTTATATAAATCTCAGGTAAGCTCGAAGCCGAACGGGTAGACTTGACCGGAATAAAATGTGCAGACTTAGTCAGTCTATCCACGATAACCGAGATGCTCTCATTTCCCTTCCTAGATCTTGGTAGACCATCGATGAAATCCATAGAAACTTGCCCCCACTTCCAATTGGGGATCTCAACTGGCTGCAACAAACCCGGGGTTTTCTGATGATCCGCATTGACATGCTGACAAGCCGCACACCTACTAACAAAGATAGAGACATCCCACTTCATACCTCTCCACCAATAAAGCTTCTTCAAATCTTGGTACATCTTAGCCACACCCGGATGAATGGAAAGTCTGGATTGATGATATTCCCAAAGTAACTCCTGCCTCAAACCATCAACATTCGGGACACAAATCCTATTATTAATCCTTAATATCCCTTTATCATTAATCTGAGCTACACTACCATCAGAACTACAACCACCTCTGCCGTGAACATTCTCCTTCATACTTCTAAGCATCTCATCCTTATCCTACTTAGCCATTAAACGATCCAAAAGAGGAGAAGAAACAACAAGCTGGCACAACAAGGACTTCTTCCTACTCAAAGCATCCGCCACAACATTAGCTTTCCCAGGAGTATAGTTAATGTCAAGATCGTAAGAAGCAAGAAACTCAAGCCATCGAACTTGACGCTGAATAAAATCCTTCTGAGTGAAGATATACTTCAAAGACTGATGATCAGTAAAGAGGTCAAACTGAGCACCCAAGAGATGATGTCTCCAAAGCTTCAACGCAAAGACAACAGCCAGCAATTCTAAATCATGAGCAGCATAATTAGCCTTATGGGTCTTCAACTTAAGACTAGCATAGGCAATCACCTTCCCATCTTGCATCAAAATCGCTCCCAAACCCTCGCGACAAGCATCGGTGCATACCATTAATCCCTCATTTCCATTTGGAACGGTAGGCACTAGTGCAGAAGTAAGCTTATTCTTTAACTCTTGGAATGCCGCTTTACACTCATCGGTCCATATAAACTTAGCATTCTTTCGAGTTAAAGCAGTGAGAGGTGCAAAAATCCAAGCAAAGTTCTCAATGAACCTCCGATAGTAACCGGCATGACCCAGAAAACTACGAATATCAGTTGGAGTCTTAGGAGTTTCCCAATCCTGTACAAAATAGGGAGAAATAAGGACCCTAGAAGAGATAGAGTGATCAATTTAGAAAGAGAAAGGAGGAAAAGACTTACATTGATCGCAGTGATCTTGACTGGATCAACAGAAACTCCACCACTAGAAACAATATGTCCGAGAAATTGGACTTCATCTTCCCAGAAATGGCATTTCGAGAATTTAGCCTTTAATTGATGATTTCGAAGAGTCTCTAAAACATATTTCAAATGCGACTCATGCTCGGCTCTTATTTTAAAGAAGACAAGGATGTCATCAATAAAGACTAGAACAAACTTATTGAGCACATCGTGAAAGACACGATTCATCAAGTCGACAAAGAAAGTGGGAGTGTTAGTCACTCCAAACGGCATAACTAGCCATTCAAAGAAACCATTCTCAGTACGGAAAGCAGTTTTGGAAATGCTCTCCTCAGCAACTCTGAGTTGGTTAAAACCTATGGCTAGATCAAGCTGAGAGAAATAGTAGCTCCATAGAGCCGATCAAACATATCATTAATGCAAGGCATGGGATATCTTTTTTTCATAGTGAGCTTGTTCAGCTCCCTATAAGCAACACACATCCGGAGAGAGCCATCAGACTTGGTGACAAAAACTATGGCTGCTCCTCATTCTGAAAAGCTAGGTCTGATCAGACCTTTAGAGGACAAGTCCTGAATTTGCTTTCTTAACTCAACCTTCTCACGGGGTTCCATTCTTCTGGGTGGAAGAACTACAGGTCGAGCTCCAGGGATAAGGTCAATACGGAAATCAATTTCCCGCATTGGAGGTAGAGAATCGACTTCACCAAATACATCATAAAATAGTTGGACTACAAGAGTCGAATGGAAACCGCCAGGGAATATATTAAGAGAATAAATGAAGCAGCTAGCAAAATCCTGGGGCAAACTACACTGAATCACCAAAGAATCACCTTTATCACCCTTAAGGGAAACAGTACGGGAACTAAAAGAGATATGGGCATCATGCCTATCCAACCAGTCTCCTTCCAGCAATAGATCAAAAGCGTCAAAACCCAGAATATAGAAGTCACCAGAAAACCGATAGCTATTAAGGAAGAGTTTCACATTCCTACAAATCTTACTAAGGTTCGCAGGACCACCAATAGGGTTTGAAACACATAAAGACGCAAAAGTAAACTCGAGAGAAAGAAGACTCTTAAATTTATTACAAAGATCTACTGAGATAAAGCTATGGGAAGCTACAGTATTGAATAAAACACGAACTTGGGATTTAAACAAAGTAAAAGTACCCTGAAGTGTACCTTGGCTATCACTAGGAGCAGGATCAGGTGCAGGTGCAGACTGTGGAGCTGGGGAGGATGCAGAAGTCACAGCAAAAATTCCAGATGCCTTGCCTTTCTTTTGAGTAGGGCAATCTTTCTTGAAATGTCACGGCTGAAGACAAATGTGACAGAGGTCTCGCCTGGCTAACTGAGTTGGAGGGGGAATAGCAGCACCCAAGATAGGACAACTATTAGCATAGTGTCCCTTCTGGTTGCATCTGCATCAAGTAATGGCAGACAGATTTACCGGCTGCCTCTGAGATGAAGAAGATGATCCTAAACCTGGAGTCTTGTTCCAATTTTTCTTATGATGGTAGAAGTTGGATTTCCTTTTCTTAGACCTACCAGAAGACTGAGATGGGGCAGAATGGGAAACTGGAGGTCCTTAGACGTAGGATTCTCCAATCTAATGGCCATGTCCATCGGAGAGGTGAAAGTACCATGCACGTGGGCAATGAGGCGATCATAGTACTCAGGTCGTGCTCCAGCAATAAACTTCTTATTTTTCTTGAGAGGAGTGTCTATCAAATTAAGGCCATATTGCGATAGCTCATTGAATTTCCTCTCATATTCGGTAAAGGACATATCGCCTTGCTTCAAATCCATGAATTCCTGATATACTGTGATTTGCCTGCTTCGGGCATCCATTTCACAAGAAAAGCATGCCTAAAGCACGATAAGAGATATAAGACAGATTTCAAAAGGGAAGAAACCGAACCAAACTTGAATGACAGAAGAAGATACCTAAATTGTTCCCATGTAATGTCAGCCTCAACGGTGCGAGTTGTAACAGACAGCCACCAATCCAAAGTTGCTCCTTTCAATTGCCAAGCTGCCAATTGACGCTGCTAGGCATTAGTGATCTCAAGACCGGAGAAGATTCTCTCTAAGTCCCTCAAGCACTGTTGAGCTTCAATTATTCTCTCAGATGCTGTAAACTTGGTGCCGCCAAGCTCGGTATTTTCCTTGCAAAGCTTTGTAAACCTAACTGGAGCTGCGGGTGCAGGAGTTGGGGCAGCACGACGTCCCCTCCTTTGGCATTTCATCGATTCATCCTGAGAAATCAAGAACGAATTTTAGGACAGAGGTAATTGAGAAACAATTACAAGATTAGATAGGACAAAGTTCAACTAGGGCAGGCATTCAACAGAGGATCTAATTACATAACGTGGAGAGAGGAAAAGAAGTAGTCGGAAAAAATTTATTTAAAAACAAGAAAGTTTTATATCAAAATACTTCTTTGAAAATAATCTAAAAATCATTTTATACTTTAAAATACGCTCTCTCATAAAGAAAGGATTCTAAGATTGACTTCACTCATTTTAGGGTATTTCTACCCTATCTCTAATGATTTTTGGCTCCTCATGCTATGGTTGGCCTAAAAACCAAAGCTCTGATACCAACTGTAACGACCCACTATTTTGCACCATTCAAATTCGACAATAAATTAAACATGTCAAACTTGAATAGTTCAAAACAATAGATTGAAATAAAATTTGGAGCAAATGACATCAAATCACAAAATCACAGACACAAAATCAGAATACTAGCAACGGAAATAAAATACTATAGTGGTTCATGAAGCCGCTATCACATAGTCTTAAAATAAGTACAAATTACATAATCTTAAAACTAATACAGTTTGAAATAACCACAGAAAAATCCCAAATTTATTTGTCTCAATTACATAGGCTAAGATAAAAGACAGAACAGACAATAGATAGCAGCTCGATAAAGATGATCTTCAACAACCCTAGCTCCAGGAAAAGAAGTCCGAACTGATACTCAGGCTGACCCGAGCGTAAGAAATAAACACAAACACTCGAGTTAGGACATACATACTTATACAGTGTAAACTAACTCAAGTGAACTGCAATATAAAGTATGAGTAACTTAAAGGATGCTTGGGACCCCCCATCCTCTAAGGATCCGTTAAACTATTTACTATGTAGTAATATTTCGCTATTATAATAATATCTAAAATAAAATAAACTTACTTTAAAATAGATTTAAGTAGTGACCCAATATTCCCCTTAACACGTAATAGTCCCAGTAGTCCGCCCAGTATCATAGTCCCTCCTGATCGGAAAGCCAACAGAGGATACCACACGGGCTACGGGAGAAAACCAAACTCGTACAAGGCAGGCTAGGGTAGGTGACGTGGCACAACAAGGCACGCTAGGGTAGGTGACGCGGCACAACTAGGCAATGCCAGGGTAGATATACCAATTACGCATCCGGACCAGTGGTAACGTGTAGCTGCTACTACCGCCCACCTCGAAAAACACTCCCAAAATCAATGGTGCGCACCAAACAATCACAAAGTAATAGAATGGCATACAAAGAATTGTGTCCGATCAAAGGAGCTGCCTCATTAGCCCGTCGATCGCTTCTGATTTAGCCACCTTATGCCAACTCATGGGAGTCGGGTCCATGTACATACCTCAACAGAACGTCGCCACCATCCTACTTCATTCTGGAATCTCCACCGTGTACACGGTTGTCAAAGCGGTTTTCGGTATCGATAGAGAGTATGCCCGTACCCGATCCCGGTCTCTTTAACAACCAACGCTGTTATTACCCGTGGTTATAAATTTCAAAATAGTTATATTTCAATCAAAATACTTCGTTTTTAACTATTTAAAAGTGAAGTTATTATACTTACAAATCCAATATTCAATTCCCAAAAGTTTAGCCTTAGTTCATTTGCATCGGCTACAGCACTTACAAAGTGCTGTAATATCCCTTACAACAGACTTGAGTTAAATTAAATTTTCAGATTTCAATACAATTTCAACAACAATTAAACTTCAATTTAAACCAATTTAACTTATATAATCATACGTCCACTTAAAAATAGTCATTTAAATACCTAATAATTTATGATTTTTATAAGGTAAAATTCACAAATAAATATCAAATTTCTCAATGCTTCACTTATTAAAGTCAACTGCACAATTCTCTATTCATTGTATTTTGAAATTTACTTAACAATTAAGTTTAATTACCATTTCAAATATAACTTAATTTCCAATTTATTTCTTAACTTAGCTTTTATTCTTAAACCAAACTTCGCATTTCTAAATTTTAGTTATATTTCAAATTTCATTTTTATGCATTCATTTATTTAACCATTTAATTCATAGGAACCTCAATAACACTTTATTAATTTACTTTAAATTCAGGTTCATATCAAATTATCTTATTTTATTTACTTAATATACATCATATAACATATCGAATGATGTGAAAATTTTGTAACAGGGTTTTAAACATCATAAAATTCCTATCACATGCAAGTATAATATTATATAACAATCCTACAATTTCACTTGCTATCAATTTACAATTTTATAACTATGAATATCAAGCGTAAATACTCACCTCTACGACGCTGGAGATTTGATTCAAAAATAACGATATCCACACCGAAAATCGCAAAGAAAGCACGATCGAATTTAGAGGATGCGACAACCAGATTCAAGTCATGAAGCAAAATAAATAAACAAATCTAAGTATGCGAATTCAAATACGATTATATCGAATTTTAAATAAAGAAAACTGGAAATAAGATTGAAAAAGAATGATATGAACCCAAGTGGCTCAACCCCTTCACTACACGACTTGACCAACATCTCAAGGCTCGGCCATTGATCAGATTTAAGACTTGAAGGCTTGCAAAGCATCGGAAAGTTGATGAATATATGTTGTGCTCTCATAGGTAAAAGTGGCGAATGGAAAATGTTCATTGGTTGGACCTAGGCCTAAGGTGGCTCGGTTGTACATGGGCACGTCAGTGGGACCATCACCTACAGGGTAAGGCCTAGGGTCAGGTGCGGCGGTGGTGTTAGCTATGACTATGGTGGCTGCGGCTACACGTGATAGTGGAGGCATAATAGGAGACGAGTACGGCCATGCTATAGGGTTTGAAATGGTGAACAGCAATAACAAAACACGACCAGGTCTGGACACATCACAGGGAGTGGTCGCACTGGCGGTGGAGGAGGGGCTGCAGGCCCGTCGTGCAAAGCTGAATGGGCGGAGCAATTGTGGGAGCCGAACAATAGAAATAAAGAAACAAAGAAAAAAAAAGAAGAAAAAAAGGTGCAGCCATTACCTACAGGCAGAAGCTCACGCGAGAGAGAAGATGAAACCAAATATTATGCAGTAAGGTGTTGTACGAGATTTAGTATTCATCAGAGAAGTTTACGGTGATAAAGTGGAAAGGACACAAGAAAAAAAAATTTGAATGTTGGAGTGATTAAATGATTTTATTCCAATTAAACAAAAGAAGCAAAATGGAAAGTGTAGAAAAATTTACACATGAATTTTTGCCAAGCAGGTTATAATGAAATTGTGAATGTGATTTAGTATTTATCAGGGAAGTTTTTCGTTGATTAATTGGATTAAAAAAAGCAAGAAATAATGATAGTAAATGCTAGAGGAAATTTAGGAATGTATTCCTATTAATTACAAAGAAGAAAATGGAAAGAGTATATTCTTACGCGTGAATTGCAAGGCAGCGTTTATAATTTATCTTTTTTTTAAAACACACGGCTGTTGATTTTAGTAGCTATGAAAGAAATTAGAAGTGCGTATTATAGAGGCAATAATTAAATTGAAATGTATGCCCAATATTTATAACAAAAGTAACGTATTTAAATTTGTTCGTTTCTTATTTATTTAGTAAATATATGCTAGAGTATATTTCAGTAAATAACGTACCATTTTTAACGCCAAAGAATTTAAACAAGAACGGATATATACCACGTACCAAATAGAACATGCAATTAAATTGCTATTTACACATTATTTATTACTTAATTTAAAATTTTGATTTGTTACATAACCATTTGATTTGCTTATCTCTTAACTTAGAAAACGGATGTATATGCCTATAAAAGAAATGTATAAATTTATTTCCTTTTTACAACATTACTTATTACTCAAATTAAAAAGTATATAACCAATTTAAAAGAAACAAAAGTGGAACTAATGTTGTACATATGTATACATATATACAGTTTAAATGAAAGATTGAAAGTTAAAATTTAATTTTTTTAAAGTTTTCAATTAAAGTCCAAATTTAACCCAAAATCAAAATTACCAAAATTGTTTTCATTTATTAAAATTTGTGCAAATGATTCATAATCGATTAAAGAAATTTAAAAATTCAAACTTTTAAATAATAAAACCTCAAAGTTTTTTTTTTAAAAATGAATTAAATTATTTAATAAAATGTTGGGCTGTTACAGACATTCTCTGATTTCCTAGTTTAGTAAGTAGCAAAACACTGTATCCTTGTCAACAACTAAAGCAGAATATATATCTGCTGCTTTGGCTTGTTCTCAAGTTATATATATGCAACAAACTTTAAAAGATTTTGGACCAACTATAACTAAATCACCAATTTATTGTGATAATACTAGTGCAATAAACCTATATAAGAATCTAACTGATCATGCTAGAACAAAACATATTGATATTGGACATCATTTTCTTAGAGATAATATAAGTGAAAAAGTCATAACTCTTGAATATATTAATACTGAAAAACAAATTGCTGATATATTAACCAAACCATTAAATGAACAAAACTTTACTAAATTTAGAAGATAATTAGGTATATGTTCATTAATTGGAATATAAATTATAAACAATACAAGTATAGTTAATAATTAATATAAATAAAAATTTCTCAAAAATTGAACTGGGCATGTCGACATGACACATCCCCCTATGTCGACATGCAGGACGAGATTTTCAAATTTAAATTTCCCTCTAAAATTAGTTATTAAGTTATATATTTATATATTTCGACTTTTACTCATTTTCTCTGTTATATCCTCTATAACAAACTTCTAAAATAGTAAATTAATGGCTTATTCTTCTAATAATGAACTTTCTTCACCCACTTCTCCTCATTCTGGTCCTTTTCAACGTTCCACATATGTACGAGTCATCAAATTACAAGATAAGATGAAAGATTTGCTTGAAATGATGATGGAAATTCAAGTGAGGCAACTACGAATGGCTAGAAAACAAGATAGGCAAGGCATAATCCTTAGGAATGTACAAAACTTACTTATGGATAACCATGCCAATCCCATTGTCATCGAAGAATCATCACAAGACATGGATTCTGAAGAAGAAGAGCCTCTAGAAGAACCACAAAACGATCAAGAAGAACATCCTCTGCCGAATTCGGATGCTCATATGGATGAAGAGGATGGCGTGATTTGCATTGGAGAGGTCCTTTTTGATGCAAATGGGGACTTGGTCGAAGAACGTGGAAACTTTTGTCTCCACTATCCAAATTGTTCGGTCCATAAATCACAAACAGTTAAGGGTCCTCCTTAAGCGTTTTTTCGTTTTCTTGATTATATATCGGTTTGTTAATCTAACGACTCTTAAATTTTCGATAATTAAAAATTGTTAATTTAGTTCAGTTTTGCAATTTAGTGTTGAAATAAATAAAATTTGTGAGTTATGAATGAAACAATATCTAGAATGAACGGTAATAATGTCAATTTAAGTTAATTCTTAATAAATGGAATGAATTCCAATTAATTGAAATAATATATAAAATTTATACTTGGCTATAAATTGAATATGAGGAAACCAACTTGAAATATGAATTAACCAATGACATAATACATATTAAATGGTAATTGATAAAGTTGGTGTTATGTAAGTATTTATAACCATTGTTTGAAAGTAATAGACTTATAGTGTAATTAGGAGTTAACGGTAACTATTATTGTGTGTTACCTATTTATTTACCCTTTAAGTTTAAATTGAAAATAATGTTAACTTTATTCATAATATGACAATGGGTTGACTAAATAGAATGGAAACCAAGATTTATTAATTTATTGGAACTTAAATTTAATAATTGGATTAATTGCAATTAAACAAAATTTAATATTTAAATATTAGGAAAATAGAAATTAATATGAAATTAGGAAATATAAATGTACCAAGATATAAACCAATGTTAGTTATATCTTTATTGTAATGAAAGACTAGAATAACAAGGTTTAAAAATTTGATAAATGGATTTTGGAGTTTTAATTTATAGTTTCTAAATTTAATGAAATTGAGAAATAACACTAAAATTGATGAGTTAATCAACTTTAAATTGACATCGAAATTTGTTTAAGTTATTGTAAATGATTAAGAAAAATAGAAATGGTAAATAATTTAATTTGAATTGAAAGTGATGTAATTTATTTAATTAACTGAAAAATAGCCATTTTGACCACTGACTCGGATTTCAACGAAACCAGTTTCATCGGATCCGTAATAGTGAATAAATGTAGGATTTCATGTTTCGTAACGATCAGAGTTGTCGTTTGATCGTATGGACTTGAAACGCATAGAAATCAATTTAATTGAAATCCATTGAAATCAATTTGAAATAAGCTGATTTTAATGTAACTCCTTCATACGATTGAATTAGGACTTGAAACCAGTTCCATTGATTTTAAATTATCAAAAACATCTATTTTGATATATATGGGTTGACCCATTTTCATTCCGGAGTCGAAATGGGCTTTTCGGGGCATTGATCGCTCAACATTCCAAACCAATCCTGCCCACTCCTTTTTATTTTGTTCTGCCTATATATATTTTGTTATAAACCCTAGGTCGTTTCTTATTCCTTATTTTTGTACGTATAATTCCATTAGCTCCTCATTTCAATGGCTGACAAACCCTGATTCCCAAATCTCAATTTCAATTTCAAACTCAAATCAAAAAATTTAAACTCCTCAAACAATGTCAAATTATATATCGTTTTGAAGTTCTCGACGAGCGCAAGTCAATTCTGTTGTTCGTTTTTCGATTTGGATTTATGTTTGGCTAGAATTGCTCAAAACGTTCACAGTCATTCATCGTGCCTTGATCATGGTGGTCAGATCGTCGAATTGACCTTATCGCTGTGTGGAGAGGCGAGTGCGTAGTCCATCAGTATAGTTTGTTTGGCGAATCGATGGGTGGATTGAGTGCAAAAATTCATTAGGGTTTCGCTGTTGTTCGGCTCCGATCGTGGCCACCGAGGGTTCGCAAGGGGTGTGTCGCGGCCTTGGGGAGAGTCGGCGTCGAAGTTTGGGTAGCCGTGGTGGCCGGAGACGTCGCGGAAAATCAATCGATAGTGATGGCTTGGTTTTTAGCGTGTTAGGGCGCTGATGGCGTATAGATGATGTCATGTTGTTTTGGTAGTTTATTTTATTTTATTTTATTTATTTGAATTTAATTTTCAACTCGCTCTAACATCAATAACTTTTACATACGAGATCTGTTTCACACGTGGATTTCTCCGCTAGAAGCCTATCGAAATTCCGTACATTTAGAGGCTAGTTTGGAAAAATTCAGAGACTTTCTGAATTTTAGGTTTAAATTGGATTTAAATTCAAAGGTGAGTGTTTTAACCCACTCACAACTTCTAAAATTTCTTATTTTTGTTAAATTTTATTTATGATGTGATTAGAAATTTATTTATGGCTGTTAGTTATATTTTGAATCATCATCTCAGATAATTCGAATTTGTTAAATTAAATCGTTATTTAATTTATTATTGGATATATTATTGCCAGTTAAATACTTATTATTGATTATCTGTTCTATACTGATATTTATTGATTGATTTGGATGGTGATTGTGATGGATGTTTGACTGTTGATATTGAATGAATGGATGTTGCATTTTATATTGTTATAAGCTGCAAGTTTGTTATGGATTTTTATTTTATTCGGGATTGCTTTTCGAAATGATATATAACCGTAAGATACTAAATTGCAGATTGAAATGATAAATTTCTGTATCACCTGACTCTAGGATAGAGAATTATATACAGACACCGGGTTGGTTAAATTAAACGATTTTAAAATCCTTAATTTTTGAATGGAATTAAATGATACTTTGAGTAAAATTTGATTTATATAAATTGAAATATTTTTGGAAAATCAAGTGTATGTTGAAAAGGGGAATTTGGTTTGTTGATTTGGAAATTGAAATTGGTCTAAATGTGTTGAAATGAAATGAATAGTTTAATTGGATATAAATTCCAAACTTATATTTTAATGTAAACTATTTTAAAAGAATATATTATTTTAAAATTTCTAATTACTCATATTTTTTATTAAACTAATTAACTAATATTAACTATATAAAATTATTTTGATCTGTTTTAAACCATTTTTATTAATTTAAATATAATTAATCCATTTTAAAGTTATTTAATCTCTTTTAATTATATTTAATCTAATTTAATTATACTTAATCTAATTTAAATCCATTTAACTATCTTAAATTTGTTTAAAAGTATTTTTAACTATAATTAAACTATTCACAACTATTTTAACTATTTATAACCATTTGGACTATTTTCTAAATTTTCAGACTAAGTAAAAGGAAAGTGTTTATATTCCAATTTTATTGATTTAAAAGAAAGTAAGGGTAAATGATGTTATAACCTAAGTTATGATTTTAATGTTATAATTGATTAAATATGATCATTTTGAAGCAAGAATTTAATCTGTTTTGGAAATATGATTTTGGGAGAAATTACTATTTTGGAAGTGATATGATTTGAAGGTGAATGAGGATTTTAAAGTGAATATGATTTGAAAGTAAATATGATCTGAAAGTATTATTTTTTTGAGAATATGATATTTTGATATCCATTGTGAACTGACCTTTGAAAGGTAAAAGCATTATCCGGTGTGTAATAAGCGATTGGTTGTTAAAGAGATCAGAATCGGATATTGTCACACTCTCTGCCAATGCCGAAAACAATATTAATAACTGTGTACGTGGTGGAGAATTCAGAATTGAAGTAGGGTGGTTTGGTAATGATTTCTATATGAGGTATGATGTGACCCTGACTCTCATGAGTCAGCTTAGATGTGACTAAAATCGGGAGCTATATCGGGCCAAGTGAGGTCATTCCTCCTATCGGGCTCATTTCTTCGATACCATTCTGATTTTTGTGATTTTTTGGTGGTCACCCCTTGATTTTTGATATGGGAGTGTGTCCGAGGTGGGCGGTAGTAGCTTCTATGCGTTATTACCAGTCCGAAAGTGCAATTGGTATATCTACCTTGGCATCTCTCGTGTGCCGTGTTCACATGCCTGGCGCGCCTTCTACGAGTTTGTTTTGTACCATACCAATGGAGTGCCTCTGATAGCCCTCCAGTTTCCGGAGGAATTACGGTACTGTATAAACTATAGGATATATAAAAATGTGTTAAGGGTGATCTGGGTGACGCCTTAATGCTATTTTAATACTTTACTATGGACATCATTATAATAGCGTATTGTACTACATAGTAGATAATTTAACGGATCCTTAGGAGATGTGAATCCCGAACATCTCTTAAGTTATTGCACTCACGTTAGACACTGGATAGGAGTTGTCAAACTCCGTAAACATCTCTGACGCCATTTACACTCATATTTATTTACCATTGTTTTAACTTACGTAGGATCTTTTAGTTCTGACTCGAGTGTTTTGTCTGTTTAATTCGCTTGAATCAGCCTGCGCATTTCAGTATTTGAAGACCTTAAGTCTAAAGGACGAAGACGAAGATTTATGCTACTATTATTTATTATATTATTCCACTATATTCATACTGTTCCACTACATTTTTTAATTTTCTCTAGTATGTGTAAATCTGATTTGTGTTGTATAAGTATAATCAAATGTTTTGTAAAACAGGTTCGTGAACTATTTATTTGATTATTATATTTTGACATTCTGCTGCAAGATTCTATTTGTTTTTTCGTATATTTCTCTTATTCACCCCAATAACAATCCGCCCTTTCGTGATCTTGAAGGGATCAACAGAAACTCCACCACTAGAAACAATATGTCCGAGAAATCGGACTTCATCTTCCCAGAAATGGCATTTCGAGAATTTAGCCTTTAATTAATGATTTCGAAGAGTCTCTAAAACATATTTCAAATGCGACTCATGCTCAACTCTTGTTTTGGAGAAGACAAGGATGTCATCAATAAAGACTAGAACAAACTTATTGAGCACATCGTGAAAGACACGATTCATCAAGTCGACAAAGAAAGTGGGAGTGTTAGTTAATACAAACGGCATAACTGGCCATTCAAAGAAACCATTCTCAGTACATAAAGCAGTTTTGGGAATGCTCTCCTAAGGAACTCTGAGTTGGTGAAAACCCGTGGCTAGATCAAGCTGAGAGAAAACAGTAGCTCCATAGAGCTGATCAAACATATCATTAATGCAAGGCATGGTATATCTTTTTTTCATAGTGAGCTTGTTCAGCTCCCTATAAGCAACACAAATCCGGAGAGAGCCATCAGACTTGGTGACGAAAACTATGGCTGCTCCTCATTCTGAAAAGCTAGGTCTGAGCAGACCTTTAGAGGACAAGTCCTGAATTTGCTTTCTTAACTCAACCTTCTCGCGGGGTGCCATTCTTCTGGGTGGAAGAACTACATGTCGAGCTCCAGGGATAAGGTCAATACGGAAATCAATTTCCCGCATCGGAGGTAGAGAAGCGACTTCACCAAATACATCAGGAATAGATGGACTACAAGAGTCAAATGGAAATCGCTAGGGAATATATCAAGAGAATAAATGAAGCTACTAGCAAAATCCTGAGGCAAACTACACTGAATCACCAAAGAATCACCTTTATCACCCTTAAGGGAAACAGTACGGGAACTAAAAGAGATATGGGCATCATGCCTATCCAACCAGTCTCCTCCCAGCAATAGATCAAAAGCGTCAAAACCCAAAACATAGAAGTCACCGGAAAACGGATAGCTATTAAGGAAGAGTTTCACATTCCTACAAATCTTACTAAGGTTCGCAGGACCACCAATAGGGTTTGAAACACATAAAGACACAAAAGTAAACTCGAAAGAAATAAGTCTCTTAAATTTATTACAAAAATCTTCTGAGATAAAGCTATGGGAAGCTCCAGTATCAAATAAAACACGAACAGTTGATTTAAGCAAAGTAAAAGTGCCCTGAAGTGTACCTTGGCTATCACTAGGAGCCGGAGCAGGTGCAGGTGCAGGCTTTGGACCTGGGGAGGATGTAGAAGTCACAGAAAAAATTCCAGATGCCTTGCCTTTCTTCTGAGTAGGGCAATCTTTCTTGAAATGTCACGGCTGAAGACAAACTTGGCAGAGGTCTCGCCTGGCTAACTGAGCTGGAGGGGGAATAGCAGCACCCAAGATAGGACAACTATTAGCATAGTGTCCCTTCTGGTCGCATCTGCATCAAGTAATGGCAGACAGATTTACCGGCTGCTTCTAAGATGAAGAAGATGATCCTAAACCTGGAGTCTTGTTCCAATTTTTCTTATGATGGTAGAAGTTGGATTTCCCTTTCTTAGAACTACCAAAAGACTGAGATGGGGCAGAATGGGCAGCTGGAGGTCCTTAGAGGTAGGATTCTCCAATCTAATGGCCATGTCCATCGGAGAGGTGAAAGTACCATGCACGTGGGTAATGAGGCGATCATAGTACTCGGGTCGTGCTCCAGCAATAAACTTCTTATTTTTCTTGAGAGGAGCGTCTATCAAATTAAGGCCATATTGCGATAGCTCATTGAATTTCCTCTCATATTCGGTAAAGGACATATCGCCTTGCTTCAAATCCATGAATTCTCAATAAAGCTGAGATTTGCCTACTTCGGGCATCCATTTCACAAGAAAAGCATTCCTAAAGCATGATAAGAGATATAAGACAGATTTCAAAAGGGAAGAAACCGAACCAATCTTGAATGACAAAAGAAGATACCTAAATTGTTCCCAAGTAATGTCAGCCTCAACGGTGTGAGCTGTAACAGACAGCCACCAATCCAAAGTTGCTCCTTTCAATTTCCAAGCTGCCAATTGACGCTGCTGGGCATTAGTGATCTCAAGACCAGAGAAGATTCTCTCTAAGTCCCTCAACCACTGTTGAGCTTCAATTATTCTCTCAGTTCCTGTAAACTTGGTGCCGCCAAGCTCGGTATATTCGTTGCAAAGCTTTGTAAACCTAACTCGGGCAGCGAGTGCAGGAGTTGGGGCAGCACGACGTCCGCTCCTTTGGCATTTCCTTGATTCATCCTGAGAAATCAAGAACGAATTTTAGGACAGAGGTAATTGAGAAACAATTACAAAATTAGATAGGACAAAGTTCAACTAGGACAGGCATTCAACAGAGGATCTAATTACATAACGTGGAGAAAGGAAAAGAAGTAGTCGGAAAAAATTTATTTAAAAACAAGAAAGTTTTATATCAAAATACTTCTTTGAAAATCCTCTATAAATCATTTTATACTTTAAAATACGCTCTCTCACAAAGAAAGGATTCTAAGATTGACTTCACTCATTCTATGGTATTCCTACCCTATCTCTAATGATTTTTGGCTCCTCATGCTATGCTTGGCCTAAAAACCAAAGCTCCGATACCAACTGTAACGACCCACTATTTTGCACCATTCAAATTCGACAATTAATTAAACATGTCAAACTTGAATAGTTCAAAATAGTAGATTGAAATAAAATTTGGGGAAAATGACATCAAATAACAGAATCACAAACATAAAATCAGAATACTAGCAGCGGAAATAAAATACTATAGTGGTTCATGAAACCACTATCACATAGTCTCAAAATAAGTACAAATTACATGGTCTTAAAACCAATACATTTTGAAACAACCATAGAAAAATCCAAAATTTATTTGTCTCAATTACATAAGCTAAGATAAAAGACAGAACAGACAACAGATAGTAGCTCGATAAAGATGATCTTCAACAGCCCTAGCTCCAGGGAAAGAAGTCCGAACTGATACTCAGGCTGACCCGAGCGTAAGAAATAAACACAAACACTCGAGTCAGGACATACATACTTATACAGTGTAAAATAACTCAAGTGAACTGTAATATAAAGTACGAGTAACTTAAAGGATGCTTGGGACCCCCCATCCTCTAAGGATCTGTTAAACTATTTACTATGTAGTAATATTTCGCTATTATAATAATATCTAAAATAAAATAAACTTACTTTAAAATAGCGTTAAGGAGTGACCTAATATTCCCCTTAACACGTAATAGTCCCAGTAGTCCGTCCAGTATCATAGTCCCTCCTGATCGGGAAGCCGCCAGAGGATACCACATGGGCTACGGGAGAAAACCAAACTCGTACAAGGCGTGCTGGGGTAGGTGGCGCGGCACAACTAGGCAATGCCAGGGTAGATATACCAATTACGCATCCGGACCGTAATGTGTAGCTGCTACTACTTCCCACCTCGAAAAACACTCCCAAAATCAATGGTGCGCACCAAATAATCACACAGTAATAGAATGGCATACGAAGAAGTGTGTCCAGTCAAAGGTGCTACCTCATTAGCCCGTCGATCGCTCCTGTTTTAGCCACCTTATGCCAACTCACGGGAGTCAGGTCCATGTACATACGTTAACAGAATGTCGCCACCATCCTACTTCATTCTGGAATCTCCATCGTGTACACGGTTGTCAAAGCAGTTTTCGGTATCGATAGAGAGTACGCCCGTCTTCGATCCCAGTTTCTTTAACAACCAACGTTATTATTACCCATGGTTATAAATTTCAAAATAGTTATATTTCAATCAAAATACTTCATTTTAAACTATTTAAAAGTGAAGTTATTATACTTACAAATCCAATATTCAATTCCCAAAAGTTTAGCCTTAGTTCATTTGCATCAGCTACAGCACTTATAAGGTGTTGTAATATCCCTTACAACAGACTTAAGTTAAATTAAATTTTCAAAACAATACAATTTCAACAACAACTAAACTTCAATTTAAACCAATTTAACTTATAATAATCATACTTCCATTTAAAAATAGTCATTTAAATACCTAATAATAAATGATTTTTATAAGGTAAAATTCACAAATAATATCAAATTTCTAAATGCTTCACTTATTAAAGTCAAGTGCACAATTCTCTATTCATTGTATTTTGAAATTTACTTAACAATTAAGTTTAATTGCCATTTCAAATATAACTTAATTTCCAATTTATTTCTTAACTTAGCTTTTATTCTTAAACCAAACTTCACATTTCTAAATTTTAGTTATATTTCAAATTTCATTTTTATGCATTCATTTATTTAATCATTTAATTCATAGGAACCTCAATAACACTTTATTAATTTACTTTAAATTCAGGGTCATACCAAATTATCTTATTTTATTTACTTAATTTGAATTCCATTTCCAAACGAAATCAAAAATTTCGAAATAAATTTATACTTCAAATTCCAACTTAACCATTCATTTAATTACATATTTAACTTGTGGAAAATCACTAACACTTTATAAAATTTATTTTTAATTCAATTTAAATCAAAATATTATAATATACAATTAAAATTAAAATTTCCAGAAAAATATATATTAAATAACCACGGGTGTGTATAATATTTTCTAACCTAGGTCAAGTGATACGGATAATATGTCATTTCAACCTGTAATTTACAAAGAAAAGTCCGGATTCTATCATTTCAAACCCCCAATCCCAATTTGAATAAATAAATATATTAAACAAAATAAACAAAAATCGCTCCGGCCTATCATTTCAACCCATAGCGATTTCTACTCTACAAGGAACATGCAGTGTGATAAATAGAAATAATATAAATAATATAACAGCATATAATATAATAGCATATAACATATCGAATGATGTGAAAATTTTGTAACAGGGTTTAAACATCATAAAATTCCTATCACATGCAAGTATAATATTTTATAACAATCTTATAATTTCACTTGCTACCAATTTACAATTTTATAAGTATGAATATCAAGCGTGAATACTCACCTCTACGACGCTGGAGATTTGATTCAAAAATAACGATATCCACATCGAAAAGCACAAAGAAAGCACGATCGGAATTTAGAGGATGCGACAACCAGATTCAAATCTTGAAGCAAAATAAATAAACAAATCTAGGTCTGCGAATTCAAATACGATCATATCAAATTTTAAATAAAGAAAACTGGAAATAAGATTGAAAAAGAATGATATGAACCCAATTGGCTCAACCCCTTCACCACATGACTTGACCAACATCTCAAGGCTCGGCCATTGATCAGATTTAAGACTTGAAGGCTTGCAAAGCATCAAAAAGTTGATGAATATAGGTTGTTCTCTCATACGTAAAAGTGGCGAATGGAAAATGTTCATTGGTCTGGACCTTGGCCTAAGGTGGCTCGGCTGTGCATGGGCATGTCAGTGGGAACATCACCTACAGGGTGCGGCCTAGGGTCAGGTGCGGCGGTGGTGGTGTTAGCTGCGACTGTGGTGGATGCGGCTACACGTGATAGTGGAGGCGTAATAGGAGATGAGTACGGCCATGCTATATGGTTTGAAATGGTGAATAGCAATAAAGAAACACGGCAAGGTCTGGACGCATCATAGGGAGAGGTCGCACTGGCGGTGGAGGAGGGGCTGTAGGCCGGTCGTGCAAAGGTGAATGGGCGGAGCAATTGTTGGAGCCGAACAATAGAAATAAAGAAACAAAGAAAAATAAGAAAGAAGAAAAGAACGTGCAGCCATTACCTACAGGCAGAAGCTCACGCGAGAGAGAAGATGAAACCAAATATTATGCAGTAAGGTGTTGTACGAGATTTAGTATTTATCAGAGAAGTTTACCGTGATAAAGTGGAAAGGACACAAGAAAAAAAAAAATTGAACGTCAGAGAGATTAAATGATTTTATTCCAATTAAACCAAAGAAGCAAAATGGAAAGTGTAGAAAAATTTACACATGAATTTTTGCCAGGTAGGTTATAATGAAATTATGAACGTGATTTAGTATTTACCAGGGAAGTTTTTGCGTTGATTAATCGGAAGAAAAAAAACGCAAGAAATAATGATAGTAAAAGCTAGAGGAAATATAGGAATTTATTCCTATTAATTACAAAAAAGAAAATGGAAAGAGCATACTCTTACGCGTGAATTGCAAGGCAGCGGTTATAATTTTCCTTTTTTTTTGAAACACACGGCTGTTGATTTTAATAGCTATGGTAAGAAATTAGAAGTGCGTATTATAGAGGCAATAATTAAATTGAAAAGTATGCCCAATATTTATAACAAAAGTAACGTATTTAAATTTATTCGTTTCTTATTTATTTAGTAAAATATATGCTAGTGTATATTTCAGTAAATAACGTACCATTTATAACACCAAAGAATTTAAACAAGAACAGATATATACCACGTACCAAATAAAACATGCAATTAAATTGCTATTTACACATAATTTATTACTTAATTTAAAAATTTGATTTGTTACATAACCATTTGATTTGCTTATCTCTTAACTTAGAAAAAAGATTTATATACCTATAAAAGAAACGTATAAATTTATTTCCATTTTACAACATTACTTATTACTCAAATTAAAAAGTATATAACAAATTTAAAAGAAAGAAAAGTGGAACCAATGTTGTACATATATATACATATATACAGTTTAAATAAACAATTGAAAGTTAAAATTTAATTTTTTTAAAGTTTTCAATTATAGTCCAAATTTAACCCAAAATCAAAATTACAGAAATTGTTTACATTTATTAAAATTTGGGCAAATGATTCATAATCAATTCAAGAAATTTAAAAATTAAAACTTTTAAATAATGAAACTTCAAAGTTTTTTTATAAAAAAAAATGAATTAAAATATTTAATAAAATGTTGGGCTGTTACAGACATTCTCTGATTTCCTAGTTTAGTAAGTAGCAAAACACTGTATCCTTATCAACAACTAAAGCAGAATATATATCTGCTGCTTTGGCTTGTTCTCAAGTTATATATATGCAACAAGCTTTAAAAGATTTTGGACCAACTATAACTAAATCACCAATTTATTGCGATAATACTAGTGCAATAAACCTATATAAGAATCTAACTCATCATGCTAGAACAAAACATATTGATATTGGACATCATTTTCTTAGCGATAATATAAGTGAAAAAGTCATAACTCTTGAATATATTAATACTGAAAAACAAATTGCTAATATATTAACCAAACCATTAAATGAACAAAACTTTACTAAATTTAGAAGAGAATTAGGTATATGTTCATTAATTGGAATATAAATTACAATAGTTAATAATTAATATAAATAAAAAAAATTTCAAAAATTGAAATGGGCATGTCGACATGACACATCCCCCTATGTCGACATGCAGGCCGAGATTTTCAAATTTAAATTTCCTTCTAAAATTAGTGATTAAGTTATATATTTATATATTTTGACTTTTACTCCTTTTCTCTGTTATATTCTCTATAATAAACTTCTAAAATAGTAAATTAATGGCTTATTCTTCTAATAATGAACTTTCTTTCACCCACTTCTCCTCATTCTAGTCCTTTTCAACGTTCCACACACGTACGAGTCATCAAATTACAAGAGAAGATGAAAGATTTGCTTGAAATGATGATGGAAATTCAAGTGAGTCAACTACGAATGGCTAGAAAACAAGATAGGCAAGGCATAATCCTTAGGAATTTACAAAACTTACTTATGGATAACCATGCCAATCCCCTTGTCATCGAAGAATCATCACAAGTCATGGATTCGGAAGAAGAAGAGCCTCTAAAAGAACCACAAAAAGGATCAAGAAGAACATCCTCTGCCGATTTCGGATGTTCATATGGATGAAGAGGATGGCGTGATTTGCGTTGGAGAGGTCTTTTTTGATGCAAATGGGAACTTGGTCGAAGAACATGGAAACTTTTGTCTCCACTATCCAAATTGTTCGGTCCATAAATCACCAATAGTTAAGGGTCCTCCTTAAGCGTTTTTTCGTTTTCTTGATTATATATCGGTTTGTTAATGTACCGACTCATAAATTTTCGATAATTAAAAATTGTTAATTTAGTTAAGTTTTGCAATTTAGTGTTGAAATAAATAAAAATTGTGAGTTATGAATGAAACAATATCTAGAATGAACGGTAATAATGTCAATTTAAGTTAATTTTTAATAAATGGAATGAATTCTAATTAATTGAAACAATATATAAAATTTATACTTGGCTATAAATTGAATATGCGGAAACCAACTGGAAATATTGAATTAACCGATGGCATAATACATATTAAATGGTAATTAATAAAGTTGGTGTTATGTAAGTATTTATAACCTTTGTTTGAAAGTAATTGACTTATAGTGTAATTAGGAGTTAACGGTAACTATTATTGTGTGTTACCTATTTATTTAGCCTTTTAGTTTAAATTTAAAATAATGTTAACTTTATTCATAGTATGACAATGGGTTGACTAAATAGAATGGAAACCAAGATTTATTATTTATTGGAACTTAAATTTAATAATTGGATTAATTGCAATTAAACAAAATTTAATATTTAAATATTAGTAAAATAGAAATTAATATGAAATTAGGAAATATAAATGTACCAAGATATAAACCAATGTTAGTTACATCTTTATTGTAATGAAAGACTAGAATAACAAGGTTTAAAAATTTGATAAATGGATTTTGGAGTTTTATTTTATAATTTTCGAATTTAATGAAATTGAGAATTAACACTGAATTGACGAGTTAATCAACTTTAAATTGACATCGAAATTTGTTTAAGTTATTGTAAATGATTAAGAAAGATAGAAATGGTAAATAATTTAATTTGAATTGAAAGCGATGTAATTTATTTAATTAACTGAAAAACAGCCATTTTTGCCACTGACTCGGATTTCAATGAAACTAGTTTCATTGGATCTGTAACAGTGAATAAATGTAGGATTTCAAGTTTCGTATATTATCAGACTTGTCGTTTGATCGTATAGACTTGAAACGCATAGAAATCAATTTAATTGAAATCCATTGAAATCAATTTGAAATAAGCTGATTTTAATGTAAATCCTTCATACGATTGAATTAGGACTTGAAACCAGTTCCACTAATTTTAAATTATCGAAAACGTCTATTTTGATATATATGGGTTGACCCATTCTCATTTCAGAGTCGAAACGGGCTTTTCGGGTCATGTATCGTTCAACATTCCAAACCAATCCAGCCCATTCCTTTATTTTGTTCTGCCTATATATATTGTTATAAACCCTAGGTCGTTTCTTATTCCTCATTTTTGTACGTATAATTCCATTAGCTCCTCATTTCAATGGAAGACAAACCCTAATTCCCAAATCTCAATTTCAATTTCAAACTCAAATCCAAAAATTTAAACTCCTCGAACAATGTCAAATTATATATCGTTTTGAAGTTCTCGACGAGCGCAAGTTAATTCTGTTGTTCGTTTTTCGATTTGGATTTCTGTTTGGCTAGAATTGCTCAAAACAGTCACAGCCGTTCATCATGCCTTGATCATGGTGGTCAGATCATCGAATTGACCTTATCGCTGTTTCGAGAGGCGAGTGCATAGTCCATCGGTATAGTTTGTTTGGCAAATCGACCGGTGGATTGAGTGCGAAAATTCATTAGGGTTTCATTGTTGTTGGCTCCGATCGTGGCCACCGAGGGTTCGCAAGGGGGGTGTCGTGGCCTTGGGGAGAGTCGGCGTCGAAGTTTGGGTAGTCGTGATGGCCGGCGATGTCGTGGAAAATCAATCGATAGTGACGGCTTGGTTTTCAGCGTGTTGGGGCGCTGATGGCGTGTAGATGATGGCATGTTGTTTTGGTAATTTATTTTCTTTTATTTTATTTATTTGAATTTAATTTTCAAATCGCTCTAACATCAATAACTTTTACATACGAGATCTGTTTCACACGCGGTTTTCTCCGCTAGGAGTGTATCGAAATTCTGGACATTTTGACGCTGGTTTGGAAAATTTCAAAGACTTTTTGAATTTTGGGTTTAAATTGGATTTAAATTCGAATGTGAGTGTTTTAACCCACTCACGACTTCTAAAATTTATTATCTTTGTTAAATTTAATTTATGATGTGATTAGAAATTTATTTATGGCTGTTAGTTATATTTTGAATCATCATCTCAGTTAATTCGAATTTGTTAAACTAAATCATTATTTAATTTATTATTGGATATATATTGCCAGTTAAATACTTGTTATTGATTATCTGTTCTGTACTGATATTTATTGATTGATTTGAATGACGATTGTGATGGATGTTTGACTGTTGATATTGAATGAATGGATGTTGCATTTTATATTGTTATAAACTGCAAGTTTGTTATGGATTTTTATTTTATTCGGGATTGCTGTTCGAAATGATATATAACCGTAAGATACTAAATTGCATATTGAAATGATAAATATCTGTATCACCTGACCATAGGATAGAGAATTATATGCAGACACCGGATTGGTTAAATTAAATGTTTTTAAAATCCTTAATTTTTGGATGGAATTAAATGATACTTTGAAGTAAAATTTGATTTATACAAATTAAAATATTTTTGGAAAATCAAGTGTATGTTGAAAAGGGGAATTTGGTTTGTTGATTTGGAAATTGAAATTGGTCTAAATGTGTTGAAATGAAATGAATAGTTTAATTGGATATAAATTCCAAACTTATACTTTAGTGTAAACTATTTTAAAAGAATATATTATTTTAAAATTTCTAATTACTCGAATTTTCAAATTTATTAAACTAATTAACTAATATTAACTATATAAAATTATTTTGATCTGTTTTAAACCATTTTTATTTATTTAAGTATAATCAATTCATTTTAAAGTTATTTAATCTATTTAATTATATTTAATCTAATTTAATTATACTTAATCTAATTTAAATCCATTTAACTATCTTAAATTGGTTTAAAAGTATTTTTAACTTATAATTAAACTATTCACAACTATTTTAACTATTTATAACCATTTAAACTATTTTCTAAATTTTCAGACTAAGTAAAAGGGAAGTATTTGTATTCCATTTTTATTAATTTAAAAGAAAGTAAGGGTAAATGATGTTATAACCTAAGTTATGATTTTAATGTTATAATTGATTAAATATGATGATTTTAAAGTAAGAATTTAACCTGTTTTGGAAATATGATTTTGGGAGAAATTACGATTTTGGAAGTGATATGATTTGAAGGTGAATGGGGATTTTAAAGTGAATATGATTTGAAAGTAAATATGATCTGAAAGTATTATGGTTTTGAGAATTTGATATTTTGATATCAATTGTGAATTGACCTTTGAAATGCAAAAGCATTATCCGGTGTGTAATAAGCGATTGGTTGTTAAAGAGATCAGAATCGGATATTATCACACTCTCTGCCAATGCCGAAAACCATACCAACAGGCAGAAGCTCACGCGAGAGAGAAGATGAAACCAAATATTATGCAGTAAGGTGTTGTACGAGATTTAGTATTTATCAGAGAAGTTTACGGTGATAAAGTGGAAAGGACGCAAGAAAAAAAAATTTGAACGTTAGAGAGATTAAATGATTTTATTCCAATTAAACAAAAGATGCAAAATGGAAAGTGTAGAAAAATTTGCATATGAATTTTTGCCAGGCAGGTTATAATGAAAATGTGAATGTGATTTAGTATTTATCAGGGAAGTTTTTATGTTGATTAATCAGAAAAAAACGCAAAAAATAATGATAGTAAAAGCTAGAGGAAATTTAGGAATTTATTCCTATTAATTACAAAGAAGAAAATGGAAAGAGTATATTCTTACGCGTGAATTGCAAGGCAGCGGTTATAATTTTCCTTTTTTTTAAAACACACGGCTGTTGATTTTAACAGCTATGGTAAGAAATTAGAAGTGCGTATTATAGAGGCAATAATTAAATTGAAATGTATGCCCAATATTTATAACAAAAGTAACATATTTAAATTTATTCGTTTCTTATTTATTTAGTAAATTATATGCTAGAGTATATTTCAGTAAATAACGTACCATTTATAACGCCAAAGAATTTAAACAAGAACGTATATATACCACGTACCAAATAAAACATGCAATTAAATTGCTATTTACACATTGTTTATTACTTAATTTAAAATTTTGCTTTATTACATAACCATTTGATTTGCTTATCTCTTAACTTAGAAAACGGATGTATATACCTATAAAAGAAACGTATAAATTTATTTCCTTTTTACAACATTACTTATTACTCAAACTAAAAAGTATATAACCAATTTAAAAGAAACAAAAGTGGAACCAATGTTGTACATATGTATACATATATACAGTTTAAATAAAAGATTGAAAGTTAAAATTTAATTTTTTTTAAAGTTTTCAATTAAAGTCCAAATTTAACCCAAAATCAAAATTACAGAAATTGTACATTTATTAAAATTTGTGCAAATGATTCATAATCAATTCAAGAAATTTAAAAATTCAAACTTTTAAATAATAAAACCTCAAAGTTTTTTTTAAAAAATGAATTAAAATATTTAATAAAATGTTGGGCTGTTACAGACATTCTCTGATTTCCTAGTTTAGTAAGTAGCAAAACACTGTATCCTTGTCAACAACTACAGCAGAATATATATCTGTTGCTTTGGCTTGTTCTCAAGTTATATATATGAAACAAACTTGAAAAGATATTGGACCAACTATAACTAAATCACCAATTTATTGTGATAATACTAGTGCAATAAGCCTATATAAGAATCTAACTCATCATGCTAGAACAAAACATATTGATATTGGACATCATTTTCTTAGAGATAATATAAGTGAAAAAGTCATAACTTTTGAATATATTAATACTAAAAAATAAAGTGCTAATATATTAACCAAACCATTAAATGAACAAAACTTTACTAAATTTAGAAGAGAATCAGGTATATGTTCATTAATTGGAATACAAATTATAAATAATAAAAGAATAGTTAATAATTAATATAAATAAAAATTTCTCAAAAGTTGAACTGGGCATGTCGACATGACAAATCCCCCTATGTCGACATGCAGGCCGAGATTTTCCAGTTTAAATTTCCCTCTAAAAGTAGTTATTAAGTTATATATTTATATATTTCGACTTTTACTCCTTTTCTCTGTTATATTCTCTATAATAAACTTCTAAAACAGTAAATTAATGGCTTATTCTTCTATTAATAAACTTTCTTCACCCACTTCTCCTCATTCTGGTCCTTTTCAACGTTCCACACATGTACGAGTCATCAAATTACAAGAGAAGATGAAAGATTTGCTTGAAATGATGATGGAAATTCAAGTGAGTCAACTACGAATTGCTAGAAAATAAGATAGGAAAGGCATAATCCTTAGGAATTTACAACACTTACTTATGGATAACCATGCCAATCCCATTGTCATCGAAGAATCATCACAAGCCATGGATTCTGAAGAAGAAGAGCCTCTAGAAGAACCCCAAAAGGATCAAGTAGAACATTCTCTGCCGAATTCGGATGTTCATATGGATGAAGAGGATGGCGTGATTTGCGTTGGAGAGGTCCTTTTTGATGCAAATGGGTATTTGGTCGAAGAACGTGGAAACTTTTGTCTCCACTATCCAACTTGTTCAGTCCATAAATCACCAACAGTTAAGGGTCCTCCTTAAGCCTTTTTTCGTTTTCTTGATTATATATTGGTTTGTTATTGTAACGACTCATAAATTTTCGATAATTAAAAATTGTTAGTTTAGTTAAGTTTTACAATTTAGTGTTGAAATAAATAAAATTTGTGAGTTATGAATGAAACAGTATCTAGAATGAACAGTAATAATGTCAATTTAAGTTACTTTTTAATAAATGGAATGAATTCCAATTAATTGAAATAATATATAAAATTTATACTTGGCTATAAATTGAATATGGGGAAACCAACTGGAAATATTGAATTAACCAATGACATAATACATATTAAATGGTAATTGATAAAGTTGCTGTTATGTAAGTATTTATAACCTTTGTTTGAAAGTAATAGACTTATAGTGTAATTAGGATTTAACGGTAACTATTATTGTGTGTTACCTATTTATTTAGCATTTTAGTTTAAATTGAAAATAATGTTAACTTTATTCATAGTATGACAATGGGTTGACTAAATAGAATGGAAACCAAGATTTATTAATTTACTGGAACTTAAATTTAATAATTGGATTAATTGCAAATAAACAAAATTTAATATGTAAATATTAGGAAAATAAAAATTAAATTAGGAAATATAAATGTACCAAGATATAAACCAATGTTAGTTGTATCTTTATTGTAATGAAAGACTAGAATAACAAGGTTTAAAAATTTGATAAATGGATTTTGGAGTTTTAATTTATAATTTCTGAATTTAATGAAATTGAGAAATAACAGTGGAATTGATGAGTTAATCAACTTTAAATTGACATCGAAATTTGTTTAAGTTATTGTAAATGATTAAGAAAGATAGAAATGGTAAATAATTTAATTTGAATTGAAAGTGATGTAATTTATTTAATTTAACTGAAAAATAACCATTTTGGCCACTGACTCGGATTTCAATGAAACTAGTTTCATCGGATCCGTAATAGTGAATAAATGTAGGATTTCAAGTTTCGTATATTAGACTTGTCGTTTGATCGTACGGACATGAAACGCATAGAAATCAATTTAATTGAAATCCATTGAAATCAATTTGAAATAAGCTGATTTTAACGTAACTCCTTCATACGATTGAATTAGGACTTGAAACCAGTTCCATTGATTTTAAATTATCGAAAACATTTATTTTGATATATATGGCTTGACCCATTCTCATTTCGGAGTCGAAACGGGCTTTTCGGGTCATGTATCGCTCAACAATCCAAACCAATCCAACCCATTCCTCTTTATTTTGTTCTGCCTATATATATATTGTTATAAACCCTAGGTCGTTTCTTATTCCTCATTTTTGTACGTATAATTCCATTAGCTCCTCATTTCAATGGCTGACAAACCCTAATTCCCAAACCTCAATCTCCATTTCAAACTCAAATCCAAAAATTTAAACTCCTCAAACAATGTCAAATTATATATCGTTTTGAAGTTCTCGACGAGCGCAAGTCAATTCTGTTGTTCGTTTTTCGATTTGGATTTCTGTTTGGCTAGAATTGCTCAAAACAGTCATAGTCGTTCATCGGGCCTTGATCATGGTGGTCATATCGTCGAATTGACCTTATCACTGTGTGGAGAGGCGAGTGCGTAGTCCATCAGTATAGTTTATTTGACGAATCGATGGGTGGATTGAGTGCAAAAATTCATTATGGTTTCGCTGTTGTTCGGCTCCGATCGTGGCCACCTCGGGTTCGCAAGGGGGGTGTCGCGGCCTTGGGGGGAGTCGGCGTCGAAGTTTGGGTAGCCGTGGTAGCCAGTGACGCCGTGGAAAATCAATCGATAGTGACGGCTTGGTTTTCAGCGTGTTAGGGCGCTGATGGCGTGTAGATGATGGCATATTGTTTTGGTAATTTCTTTTCTTTTATTTTATTTTATTTATTTGAATTTAATTTTCAACTCGCTCTAACATCAATAACTTTTACATACGAGATCCATTTCACACGCGGTTTTCTCCGCTAGGAGCGTATCGAAATTCCGGACATTTTTACGCTGGTTTAGAAAAATTCAGAGACTTTCTGAATTTTGGGTTTAAATTGGATTTAAATTCAAAGCTGAGTGTTTTAACCCACTCACAACTTCGAAATTTTATTATGTTTGTTAAATTTAATTTATGATGTGATTAGAAATTTATTTATGGCTGTTAGTTATATTCTGAATCATCGTCTCAGTTAATTCGAATTTGTTAAATTAAATCGCTATTTAATTTATTATTGGATATATATTGCCAGCTAAATACTTGTTATTGATTATCTGTTCTATACTGATATTTATTGATTGATTTGGATGATGATTGTGATGGATGTTTGACTGTTGATATTGAATGAATGGATGTTGCATTTTATATTGTTATAAACTGCAAGTTTGTTACGGATTTTTATTTTATTCGGGATCGCTGTTCGAAATGATATATAACCGTAAGATACTAAATTGCAGATTGAAATGATAAATATCTGTATCACCTGACTCTAGGATAGAGAATTATATACAGACACCGAGTTGGTTAAATTAAATGATTTTAAAATCCTTAATTTTTGAATGGAATTAAATGATACTTTGAAGTAAAATTTGGTTTATATAAATTGAAATATTTTTGGAAAATCAAGCGTATGTTGAAAAGGGGAATTTGGTTTGTTGATTTGGAAATTGAAATTGGTCAAAATGTGTTGAAATGAAATGAATAGTTTAATTGGATATAAATTCCAAACTTATATTTTAGTGTAAACTATTTTAAAAGAATGTATTATTTTAAAATTTCTAATTACTCATATTTTCAAATTTATTAAACTAATTAACTAATATTAGCTATATGAAATTATTTTGATTTGTTTTAAACCACTTTTATTTATTTAAATATATTTAATCCATTTTAAAGTTATTTAGTCTATTTTAATTATATTTAATCTAATTTAATTATAATTAATCTAATTTAAATCCATTTAACTATCTTAAATTGGTTTAAAAGTATTTTTAACCTATAATTAAACTATTCACAATTATTTTAACTATTTATAACCATTTAGACTATTTTCTGAATTTTCAGACTAAGTAAAAGGGAAGTGTTTATATTCCAATTTTATTGATTTAAAAGAAAGTAAGGGTAAATGATGTTATAACCTGAGTTATGATTTTAATGTTATAATTGATTAAATATGATGATTTTGAAGTAAGAATTTAACCTGTTTTGGAAATATGATTTTGGGAGAAATTGCGATTTTGGAAGTGATATGATTTGAAGGTGAATGGGGATTTTAAAGTGAATATGATACGAAAGTAAATATGATCTGAAAGTATTATGGTTTTGAGAATATGATATTTTGATATCGATTGTGAACTGACCTTTGAAATGTAAAAGCATTATCCAGTGTGTAATAAGCGATTGGTTGTTAAAGAGATCGGAATCAGATATTGTCACACTCTCTGCCAATGCCGAAAACCATATTAACAACTATGTACGTAGTGGATAATTCAGAATTGAAGTAGGGTGGTTTGGTAATGATTTCTATATGAGGTATGATGTGACCCTGACTCCTGTGAGTCAGCTTAGATGTGACTAAAATCGGGAGCTATACCGGGCCAAGTGAGATCATTCCTCCTATCGGGCATATTTCTTCGATACTATTCTGATTTTTGTGATTATTTGGTGGTCACCGCTCGATTTTTGATATAGGAGTGTGTCCGAGGTGGGTGGTAGTAGCTGTTATGCGTTATCACCAGTCCGGAAGTGCAATTGGTATATCTACCTTGGCATCTCTCGTGTGCCGTGTTCACATGCCTAGCGCGCCTTCTATGAGTTTGTTTTGTACCATACCAATGGAGTGCCTCTGATAGCCCTCAAGTTTACGGAGGAATTACAGTACTGTATAAACTATAGGAATATATAAAAATGTGTTAAGGGGGATATGGGTGACGCCTTAACGCTATTTTAATACTTTACTGTAAACACTATTATAATAGCGTATTATACTACACAGTAACGGATCCTTAGGAGATGTGAATCTCGAACATCTCTTAAGTTATTGCACTCACGTTAGACACTGGATAGGAGTTGTCAAAACCCGTAAACATCTCCGACGCCATTTACACTCATATTTATTTACCATTGTTTTAACTTACGTAAGATCTTTTAGTTCTGACTCGAGTGTTTTGTCTTTTTAATTTGCTCGAATCAGCCTGCGCATTTCAGTATTTGAAGACCTTAAGTCTAAAGGATAAAGACGAAGATTTGTGCTACTATTATTTATTATATTATTCCACTATACTCATACTGTTCCGCTGCATTTTTTAATTTTCTCTAGTATGTGTAACTCTGATTTGTGTTGTATAAGTATAATCAAATGTTTTGTAAAACAGGTTCATGAACTATTTATTTGATTATTATATTTTGACATTCTGCTGCAAGATTCTATTTGTTTTTTTCGTCTATTTCTCTTATTCACCCCAATAAAATCCGTCCTTTCGTCTGGTTTGATTCGGCATGTGTATCAGCCTATAATGTATAAAAAGGCGGGATGTTACATTCGGTATCAGAGCTTCGGTTTAGCGATAACCTTAGCTTTATGGGGTCTGACTACTTATTAATAGGGTAGCAATACCCTATGATGAATCGCTGAGTGTATATATATGAGAGAACGTATTTCTTAGTGTTATAAAAGGTTTTTATATTGTGTTAATTTGTTCCGTTTTGTATTTATAAATTCTAGTTGGTGCATAGGACGCTATGACATCGATAGGGATTTCTAAACACTTAATAGGATAGACCGACAGAATATGTTCTGAAATATAGGTAAATGAAATAATTTTGCCTATTGTATATTTTTATAAAATAATATACTTTATGAATGATATATTTGGTTTTAATATATATTGGTTGTTAGGTAGTGAAATTATAAATATTAGTCAAAAATAAGATTTGAAAATAAAATAAATGAGAATTGGAAACTTAGAGCTTAAGTTCCAAGATTTTTGAAAATTTCTTTCGAATGATTTTGGAATATAATAATAGTATTATTTAGAAGTATTTTATGATATAAATATTTCAATATGATTTGAAAGAATTGTTTTAAAGAAATTTTGGAATGAAATAAGTTATGTACACCCCTCTCTATCACTGGGAAATAATTTCGGTGATGAGTGCATGCATCATCGACATTCATTTTCGAGTTTCAAAGTGGGAAGAATGTTGTAGTGGTTGTACCACACAATTATTTTGATAAAGCAATCTAAATTTTTGAATTCCAATTATGATTTGATATATATATATATATATATAAAAATGTAATTATATATACTATTATTTTAAATGATTTGAAATGGAACCCGGCATTTAGTTCTTAATCTATAAATTAGAGATTTCGTTTATTGCAATGGAATAAAATTTTAACTATTTAATAATTGAAACTTCAAAAATGAAATAAGGAATTAAATGTTAAGTATCGATGAAGTATACAAGGAATTTGGAATTTTGTAAACTGTAAAAAAGAAGAAAAAAAGAAATGGTAACTGTTGAACATCTAATTACTAAAATGAAACAAGTTAAACTTGTGTAATTTTCAAGTTGCATTCTTTAACATAGATATATAACTTACCAAAGTATTAAAAGTTGTAATGTTTAATAAGAAAATGTAATGAAATTAAGTAATGAATGAATGAATGAATGAATATAATGCAATAAAAAAAACTGTCAATATATAAATAAATGAAGTGAATTTTGTAAGTAATAAATGATATAAAAACTGAATGAATTAATGGAAATTGAAAGAAAAAAATATAAACTAATAAAATGATCACTGAGAAATGGAATTAACTTATGTAAGAAATGAATAAGATGAAGAAAATGAAATTGGAATCATATAGATAAAGGAAAATGAATTTGTAAGTAACGACTAGAAATAAATAGAAATAAGACTGAATAAATGAATGTGAAATCATTTACAAAGAAGCTTATATAGTACTCTAAGAATATGCTTACATATATTTAAAATAAATTGTATATGAGTAACATATGTATGAAATGTAAATAACGTACGAAAATAAATGAATGTATAAATGGAATTAATTAATGAGTGAATGGGAAATGAACTTTTGTGAGAAACAAATGTAAAATTAAGAAATAAATGTAGATTTAAGAAATGAGTCATTTTTTAAATTATATGAAAATAAATATTTTAACATAAACCTAAATAATGTTGGAAGTTGTTGTTTGTTTTGGATTATGGATTGTCTGGGATAGAATACTTCTAATTGTTTGGATGTACGAACAATCTATTGAGTTTTATCTAAGACTGTTGAATATATGATATACTTAGTCGATTTTTTCATTTTATGCGATTTAAAGTGTCTTAACCCGAACAAACCATTTGTTTTGTTTACTATGGATGGACAGTTGATTATGTTGACTTCGTATGATGGTTCTATGTTGGTTGCAAGTGATTATTATTTTATATTTATTTGTTTGTTAGTGGTTGAAACAACTTTAAATATTTCATTAACTCTCTTTGGATTATATAAGTGAAATACAGGTTATGGAAGCAATTGCTTTTGATTTCATAATTAAGCGTTGTTTTCCCGACAAAATAGGTACGTTCTCGTATTACGATTTTCGAGCGATATTATATATATTTCCCCGTTGTTGAGATATATTATTTTGAGATATTGTGATATATATTGTTATATTTGATATTATTATTTTTCCCGAGCCTCTCCGTACAAAGGAGACTCTGTCGAAATTTTTCATAAATTTTGGACTTACAAAATTTATGAAATATTTTCCAAACTTTTATTAACTTGAAAATAAAAGATTTAAGTACTTATAAATTTATATATATATTATTTATTTTATTTTATTTTTGTAAATTTTTTTTTATAAAGTTAATATTTTGAATAAGATAGATTGACTATTTAATTTCTTCTTTTCCCTTCTTTTTCCTTTTCAGGGACGAAAAGTTTTGAGTGGGGGAGAGTGTAACGACCCGTAAATTTTCGATAACTAAAAATTGTTAATTTAGTTATGTTTTGCAATTTAATGTTGAAATAAATAAAATCAGTGAGTTACGGATGAAACAATATCTAGAATGAACGGTGACAATGTCAACTTAAGTTAGTTATTAGTAAATGGAATGAATTCTAATTAATTGAAATAATGTATTAAATTAATATTAGGCCATAAATTGAACATGAGAAAACCAACTGGAAATATTGAATTAACCAATGAAATAATACATATTAAATGGTAATTGAATAAAATTGGTGTTATGTAAGTATTTATAGCCTTTGTTTAAAAGTAATAGACTTATAGTGTAATTAAGAGTTAAAGGCAACAATTATTGTATGTTACCTATTTATTTAGCCTATTAGCTTAAATTGGAAATAATGTTAACTTTATTCATAGTATGAAAATAGGGTAATAAAAAAGAACGGAATTAAAAATTTATTAATTTATTGAAATTTAAATTTAATAATTGGATTAATTGTAATCAAATGAAATTTAATATTTAAATATTACGAAAATAAAAATTAAGATGAAATTATGAAATATTAATGTACCAAGATATAAACCAATGTTACTTATATCTTTGTTGTAATAAAAGACTTGAATAACAAGGTTTAAAGTATGATAAATGGATTTTGGAGTTTTAATTTACAATTTCCGAATTAAATGAAGTGGAGAAATAACACTGAAATTGATGAGTTAATCAACTTTAAATTGACATCTAAATTTGTATAAGTTATCGTAAATGATTAAGAAAGCCAAAATGATAGAAATGGTAAATAATTTAATTTGAATTGAAAGTGATGTAACTTATTTAATTAACTTAAAAATAGCCATTTTGGCCACTGACTCGGATTTCGACGAAACCACTTTCATTGGATAAGTAACAGTGAATTATTGTAGGATTTCAAGTTTCGTAACGATTAGACCTGTCGTTTGATGCAGACTTGAAACACCTAGAAATCAATTTAATTAAAATACATCGAAATCAATTTGAAATAAGCTGATTTTAACGGAACTTCTTCATACGATTGAATTAGGACTTGAAACCAGATACATTGATTTTAAAATTATCGAAAACATCTATTTTGATATATGGGTTGACCCATTTTCATTCCGGAGTCGAAACGGGCTTTTCGGGTCGTGTATCGCTCAATATTCCAAACCAATCAAGCCCATTCCTTTTTATTTTGTTCTGCATATATATATATATATGTATATATATATATATATTTATATCGTTATAAGCCCTAGGTCATTTCTTATTCCTCATTTTCGTAAGTACAATTCCATTAGCTCCTCGTCATTTAAATAGATAAACCCTAATTCCCAAATCTCAATTTCAATTTCAAACTCAAATCCAAAAATTTAAACTCCTCAAACAACATCGAATTATATATCTTTATGAAGCTCTCGACGAGCATAAGTCAATTCTGCTGTTCGTTTTTTGATTTGGATTTCTGTTTGGCCACAATTGCTCAAAACAGTCACGGGCCCTCATCGTGCCTTGATCAAGGTGTTCGGATCATCGAATCGACCTAACCGCTGTGTGGAGAGGCGAGTGATTAGTCCATCAGTATAGTTTGTTTGGCGAATCGACAGGTGGATTGAGCGTGAAAATTCATTAGGGTTTCACTATACAAGAGGTGGCTGCTGGTGTTCGGCTCCGATCGTGGCCATGGAGGTTCGCAAGGGGGGTGTCGCGGCCTTGGGGAGAGTCGGCGTCGAAGTTTGGGTAGCCGCGATGGCCGACGACGTCGTGGAAAATCGATCGACGTGGCAGCTTGGTTTTCAGCGTGTTAGGGCTCTGATGGCGTGAAGATGATGGCGTGTTACTTTGGTAATTTAATTTATTTAATTTATTTGAATTTAATTTAATTTTCAACTCGCTCAAACATCAATAACTTTTACACACGAGGTCCGTTTCACGCGTGATTTTCGCCGCTATGATCGTATTGAAATTTCTGACATTTTGACGCTAGTTGGACAAATTCAGAGACTATATGAATTTTGGGTTTAAATTGGATTTAAATTCAATTTAAAGTCAAAGGTGAGTGGTTTAATCCACTCACAATTTCTATAATTTCTTATGTTCGTTAAATTTAATTTGTGATGTGATTAGAAATTTATTAATGGCTGTTTGTTATATTTTGAATCATCATCTCAGTTAATTCGAATTGAATAATTTAAATCGTTATTTAATTTATTATTGAATATATATTGCCAGTTAAATACTTGTTATTGATTATCTGTTCTATACTGATATTTATTGATTGATTTGGATGATGATTGTGATGGATGTTTGACTGTTGATATTGAATGAATGGATGTTGTGTTTTATATTGTTATAAACTGAAAGTTTGTTATGGATTTTATTTCATTCGGGATTGCGGTTTGAAATGATATATAACCGTAAGATATTAAATTGCGGACTGAAATGATAAATATCTGTATCACTTGACCCTAGGATAGAGAATTATATACGAAAACCGAATTGATTAAATTAAATGATTTTAAAATCCTTCATTTTTGAATGGAATTAAATGATACTCTGAAGTAAAATTTCATTTATGTAGATTGAAGTATTTTTGGAAAATCAAGCTTATGTTGAAAAGGGAAATTTGGTTTATTGATTTGGAAATTGAAATTGGTCTAAATGTGTTGAAATGAAATGAATAGTTTAATTGGATATAAATTCCAAACTTATATTTTGATGTAAACTATTTTAAAAGAATATAATATTTTAAAATTTCTAATTATTTAGATTTTTCAAATTTATCAAGCTAATTAACTAATATTAACTATATAAAATTATTTTGATCTGCTTTAAACCATTTTTATTTATTTAAATATAATTAATCTATTTTAAAGCTATTTAATTTTTTTTAATTATACTTAATATAATTTAAATCCATTTACTATCTTAAATCAGTTTAAAAGTATTTTTAATCTATAATTAAACTATTCATTACTATTTTAACTATTTATAACCATTTAAACTATTTTCTAAATTTCAGACTAAGTAAAAGAGAAGTGTTTATATTCCAAATTTATTGGTTTAAAAGAAAATAAGGGTAAATGATGTTATAAACTATGTGATGATATTAATGTTATATTTGATTAAATATGATGATACTGAAGTAATAATTTAACCTGTTTTGAAAATATGATTTTGGGAGAAATTATGATTTTAGAAATGATATGACTTGAAAGTGAATGGGGATTTTAAAGTGAATATGATTTTAAAGTAAATATGATTTAAAGGTATTATGTTTTTGAGAATATGATATTTTGATATCAATTGTGAACTGACCTTTGAAATGTAAGAGAACCATCCGGTGTGTAATATACGATTGGTTGTTAAAGAGACCAGGATCGGATATTATCATACTCTCTGCCAATAACAAAAACCACTTTAACAACTATGTACGTGGTGGAGATTTTAGAAATGGAGTAGGATGGTTTAGTGAACAATTTCTGTATAAGGTATGACCCAGATTTCCGTGAGTCAGCTTAGATGTGACTAAATCGGGAGCTATACCGGGCCAAGTGAGGTCATTCCTCCTATCAAGCACATATCTTCGATACTATTCTGATTTTGTGATTGTTTGGTGGCCACCCTTCGATTTTTGATATGGGAGTGTGTCCGAGGTGGGCGGTAGTAGCTGTTATGCGTTACCACCAGTCTGGGAGTGCAATTGGTATATCTACCATAGCATCTTCTCATGTGCCGTGTTTGCATGCCCAAGCGCGCCTTCTACGAGTTTGTTTTGTACCATACCTATAAAGTGCCCTCTAATAGCCCTCCAGTTTATGAAGGAATTACGGTACTGTATAGACTATGGGAATATATAAAAATGTGTTAAGGGGGATATGGGTAACGCCTTACGTTATTTTAATACTTTACTTTACTGTAGACGGTATTCTAATAGCGTATCGTACTACATAGTAGATAGTTTAATGGATACTTAGGAGATGTGAATCGAGAACATCTCTTAAGTTATTGCACTCACATTAGACACTAGGAGATGTCAAACCCCGTAAACATCTCTGATGCCATTTACACTCATATTTATTTACCGTTGATTTAACTTACATAAGATCTTTTAGTTCTGACTCGAGTGTTCTGTCTTTTCAATTCGCTTGAGTCAGCCTGAGCATTTCAGGATTCGAAAACCTTATTTCTGGAGGATAAAGATGAAGATTTGTGCTACTATTATTTATTATATTATTCCACTGCATTCATATTGTTCTGTTGCATTTTCTAATATTCTTTGGTGCGTGTAACTCTGATCTAAGTTGTATAAGTATAATCAAATGTTTTATAAAACAGCTTCATAAACTGTTTATTTGATTATTATATTTTTTCATTGCATTTTCTAATATACTTTATTATATTATCCTCTGTTTTTCTTATTCACCCCAATAACAATCTGCCCTTCTATATGATTTGAGTCGGCATGTTTGTCCGCTTGAAACGTACAGAAAGGCGAGATGTTGCAGTTAGTTTGTATATAAGTGTTATCTTAATGTTCTTCTAAAAACAATCTCTGGTGTATAAAATCTTGAATTCCATTTAACTTAGGATGTTATATTTCACTCATCCATAGTTATTATTCTTTTGTCATATGTTTGTTTATCTCATTTTCTATTTAGTTCAAGGTTTATAGGTTATTATTTTGTTGATGACAAAGGGGAAGAAGTTATATAAAATAGTAGGCTTGGAGTAAGGGGGAGTTGTTGGTGTAAAGGGGAGTTATGGTATGATCGAAGTGGTAAGTATATTTTATAAGGTTGCCATCATCAAAAAGGAAGAGATTGTTAGGAATTGGAGATAGCGGTTTTGATGACAAGAACCTTTATGACTTATTTTATTATAACTTATATACTAACACTATTGTCTAGATATATATGAATGTTATTATGAAGGATATATATAAGGCAGGTACTGATTATTGAAGAATGTACAGTATAAAGATCAAGAATGAAGAAATCAAGTTAGAAGACACATGAGTATCAAGATCAATATTTCAAGATAAGTGTATAGTTTTGTTAAAACTTCATAATAGCATGGAAATCTTCATTCCAAATTTCATTTGGGATGGAACCCATTTATACCTTCTTAATGGCTTACAAACCCACGACAAGTAGCTTACAAGCCTACGACAAGTGGCTAACAAACCCATGAACATCCTGGTTTTGTACAAGTTCTCGAGTCCTGATGTGATGAAATATTCTACAGGAAGAAGCTTGCAAAACTACTTCAAAATGTTTTATCAAAATGATTTCAAAACTACTTTTCAAAATATTTTAGCCTTAAAAATTATCTTTTCAAATGATTTTCAAAACGATGTTTTAGCCTTAAAATATTCTTTGTTTTTTTTAAAATAAACTCTTGTTTTAAACTTCGTTTGTTTTTTAAAAGCTATCTTCTGATTTTTAAGTATTCTTTATATTATATATATGTACATATGTATAATTGAGATTTAAAATCAAATTTTGATATACATTCTAAAAAAAATATTTTCTACTCTTTTTTTATTTTTAAACATAGGAAAGATAGTTTATTTTACTCCAGAATCATTTCATCTTGTTTTCCTTTCAATACCATTTTCAAAAAAAAAAAATTACATAGTTTTTAACTAAGGGATGTTGACATCATGGGATACCCCATGTCGACATGGTAGCCTTTAAATTCAAAAGTTTGAATTTTCAAAAGAAGTATCTATTCGTTTAAATCTCTTCATGAATGGTTATGACGTTACTGGTCTATAAATAGCCTTCACAAACGAATTTTTTAAGCAACTATTTTCTTATTTTCTTCACTTCTTCTTCTCTACAAATCCATATTCTCAAATTTTCATATTTTTAAGATCGTGCCGAAATTCTACCGAATTCTCAAGTGAATCAAATAAGAATCTCATTCTTGTTTGATTCTCTGTCATCTTTCGAAGATCAAATTGCTATTCAGAGTTATAGGATTAATTTGTAATCAAAAGTTTATCGAGTCTCTCTATAAGATGTGGTTGTGCCTGGAAATCGGTTAGATGATCTTGTGTCCCGTAAATCAAGAGAGTTTGCACCGGACTCGAAGATAGGAGGGTACTCAAGGCCTTTAGAAATTGAGGATTGTAATCTCAACATTGGTAAAATAAAAATCTATACGGGGTGTTTTCCTTGGTGCAGGATTGGATGTAAAGTAACTCCAAACCAGTGTAAAATCCGGTGTGTTCTTTCCTTTACTGCTTTTTACTTACTTTCTGCATCTGTGTTTGACTCTTTGGTTGTTCCCTGATTAAGTTTTGCATTTGTTTATGTCATAGTTTTTAAATTAGTCCATATAAGTCTTAGAATCTACTAAACATTATTCACCCCCCCTCTAGTGTTAAATTAGCCTTAAGATCCTTAATCCGCACCCCCTTTTAGTTATATGATAAAGATTAACGATTTTTATCGATATGGACTAAATTAATTATTATTGTGGTTAAAAGTCAATAATAATTATTTATTTATGATGGCTTCGGGATTTATGGATAGAGTTTTGTAAACGGACTTGGATTTTTATAAGAGAGGCTTATAAAATGGTATGAAGATTAAAGATAGATTATTTACAAGGTACAAAGGTTTATAAATAGATGGATACTTATAAACGAATTTTAGACATGGGTTTAAAGATTTATAAAAAGGAGTTATTATAGATAAGCATGGTTTATAAAGGGATTTTAAATGACTTGGAAAGTAAGCTATAAATGACTCTTAAAGTGTTTTAGAAATTTGTAATGGAGTTTATAAATGTTTTCTGAATTTTATAAAAAGGGATCTTCCTCAATGTTTGTAAATATACTTATACTTTTAAGATAGGTATATAGATATTTTTAAGCATTGAAAATAGAAGGTTTTGTGAATATATCTTCGTAAAAGTATTTTGATATAAGTATTTACAAGGTAGTTTTAACTAATGAAAAGATTAATTAAGGGAGGCTTGGCGTTGCTTGGTGCTTAACCAAATGTTGGTTTTTCTATGGGATTACTTTCCTGATTTAATATTTGTTATTCGATAGTTAAATAACCGACTATCGAATTTGGACTCAAATATAACTTTGGAAATATCTAGGAGAAACATGTGAGTTATATGGCACAATCATTTTCGATGATGTTGTACTATGCATATAAATCTCGTTTCATTCTCCTAGGACAATGATAAGGAAATTCATCCACTAACGGTTAGGAGGTAATCTCCGATCTTATCTTTGGCTGTTCATTTCCTAAAGAATTGGGGTTGAATTTATTGTAAACCGTCGAATGTTGTTTCGAAGAGACCGAGATCGGATATGTTATCCGAAAACCACTTTGATCCAACTTAAGCGTTCGAAGTGAAAACATCTTGAAGATGATGGAATTGGAGACGAAGCTCATAATTGTTTCGTTTAGTCCCAGAATGGACTTGTATGGATGAATGCTGATATGGCATTGTTGCTTGGAGGGCAATGTAGCATTCCAAGTGGGAAGTGCTATATAAATGGAGTATTAACGACCTATTATCAGTAAGTGTGGATTTCTCAAGAATATCCATGACATATATTAATTGAGAAAGAAGATAACCTTTTGGCACCACATCAGTTTCTAAAAAGTATTTTATGGGACTCAAATCTTTCATTTCAATTTTTTTTTAGCCAACTCCTTTTACAATGAAAAAAGGCCCACATATCATCTCCTATGATAATCATATCATCAACATATAATGATAATGTGATATGTCCTTCATTAATGCTTTTGGCAAAAAAGCATTATCATGATAACAAGAGACGAAACCAAGAGATTTAATCACAAAAGAAATTTTCTCAAACCAAGCATGTGGTACTTGCTTAAGTCAATACAATGCTTTTTGATGCTTGCAAACATATACAGATTCATGTGGAACACTTGGAGGAGGTTCCATATAAACTTCTTCTAAAAGATTGCCAATCAAGAATGCGTTTTAACACCAAGCTGTGAAATGGACAATTTTCAAATGGAAGCTACAACAATGAGAGTACGAACGGTAGTCATCTTTGCAATCGGAGCAAACATCTCCTCATAATCCATGCCATTCTACTGAAAGTAACCTTTCGCAACCAATCCGGCTTTATATCTTTTTATTGATCCATCAGATTTGGTTTTGATTTTATATGTCCAATGATAACCAGCAATGCTCTTGCCATAAAGTAGAGGGACCATATCCCAAGTACCTGTCCTTTGTAAGGCATATACTGGTACATAGAACTGTTTAAACCACATATTCGAAAAAATATCTTGTAGTAAATAGTGTCTAAACTTTCAAAAGTTAAAATAAGGTTTGTAGAGATTTGAAAATAAATGTAAATCTAGAAATTATACCCAGACAAGCTAAAATTTCCGAGCGAAGTTGGGATGAGGATTTCCAAATCAGCTTTCCAACTGATGTGGCGATATCAATTTGGTGTGGAAATGTGGAGATTCGACATAGGTGTGGTGATGTAAAGATTAGGAAATGATCATGAGGATATGATGATTTGTTTTTGTGTGGTGACGTCGAGATAGCTGTCCCTAGCGAGATTAGACGACGATGTTGAGATAGGCCAAGGCAGCGGGTGGGGATGTTGACTAAATGAATATTGAGGAGGGATCATGTGAAGGCAGATGAGGTTTTTTGGAAAAACTGAAAATCGAAAAGGGCTAAGGTTTGAGAATTAGAAATGGGGCAGTGTATTGACCTAGGCAGTATTAACCCATTGGGTAGATCTAATGGTTAGGATGAGTTTAAGGAAATTATATATTAATTTAAGCTTAGAAGTGAATCAAACATTATATATAAATATTTGTGTGTATGTGTATGTGTGTGTGTGTGTGTACGTGTATGTATATGTGCGTCGGACAATAAGAAGGATATTTTTTGGATACAGATATACTATAGCCATATGTGTATCCGGAAAACTTTTCGAATATCAAATATTCGTATCTACTTTAGGATATAGTATAAATTTCATATTTTCAAATACGGATGTGGATGAACATATTAATATGTCTAATATTTTCTTGCCTAGTCATATGCATGTAATAAGAAGAACAGATTATAAATTTATGTTAATATTTGATATTTCATAATATGGTTATAAAAAAAGTACTGGAACTTGTAAACTGAAATCAAAATGAAATTTATAAATTTTTTGAAATGGAATTGAAAATGGAATTTTGAACCTTAGTGTGCGAGCACACAACTTAATATTACATTGCTAAAATTATTGTAGGATGGACAGTCATTTCCTTATAATGTATTACGGGGCTTGAAAACTTTTTAGTGTAACCTTAAAACCATAACCAACAACGTGGCCTTTTCACTTCACTCTCTCTTGTGCTTTTGAACCGACCGAATAATCTACGCAACCATATAAGGTAAAATCTAGCCACGGAGTAGTAAAAAAAACTTTATTTATAACAGCGAAGACTTCACTGTTATAAATTTATAACGATGAAGACTTCAACATTATAAATTAAATATAACGTTTATTTATAACGGCGAAGTCTTTGCCATACTTCACCGTTATAAATTAAATATAACATTCTCCTTTATATAAATTTATAATGGTGAAGTCTTCGCCTTCATAAATTTATAACGGCAAAGTCTTCGCCGTTATACTTATCAGCCACTCAACTAGCCAAGAGATCAGTTCAAACTAGCCACGGAGAAGTGAGCAAACCACACCTGGTTGCTCCATGACTTTTTCAGCTACTGAACAAGCCATTGTTGGTTTGCCTTAATCACATTTAAATTGTTTTCTTTCTCTATCTTTTTAAGAACAAGAAGAGCATGGACAGGGAAACGAGAGGTGATACTTACAAAGTCTGAAGAAAAAAGTCTCAAATAGATAAGAAATATCAACAATCCCCGATGATATGAAAAAGATGTTTGTGGGTGGTGATTTTGACCATTTAATGGCTCAAATGAGAAGAGACATGCAATTCGACAGAAGCTTGTGGGTAGAGAACCAATTTGTAGAAAGTGAAAAATATAACTGTGGTGAGGTTGACACGTGCTCGGGCAAATTATTTGTGCTTGCATGAAAATTGGGCGCAGTTTCTCAGTAACGCTCATAACAAAGTGAACATCTTTTTAATCGACAACAACGAGTAGATAATTTATCATGATTATGAACATCTAGAGCTGCTTGTATACCTATTCCCATATCAAAGGTCGATTTCCTACCCTATTTGGCCAAGTTAAATAAAGTAGGAAACTAATACAAATCAGACCACGATAAATTAGATATAAAAAAATTACTGGGTGGATCTACCTAGGACTGTTTAAGATGGTTGCCTATGAGTACAGATATATCATTTACCCATGTCTTTGTTCAGTGGACATATATAGATCATAAACGGAATTAGGTCCTTATGTCTCTCACTTTCATGAACTTTATTACTAAGTTCTATCACTTTTACAAATTAATATTTTACTAAAAGAATGAACATTAACAACAAATAAGCATGTCATGAACAAAGGAATCCAATTGATTTAAAACATAAAAATAAGCAACATTAATTTATCTCAAAGTGAAATAGTACGAGCCACACAAGGCTTTATTTCATGCATAAAGAAATGTCATGCATAGGATGGGTTGATTTTGGTTGTTGATTAAATATTAATCCACCACAGCAACAAGATCAATCTCAACTTTGGCTCCCAAAGGCAATCCAACTTGGAAAGATGCGCTGGGTACGGTTTTGATATATTTGCACAATAATTCAGGAATTATATATCCATATTATTCTAATATATATGGTAATATGTATTCATAACACACAATCATATCAAATGCATATATATTTTTACTCGAAGAAACTTACACTTCTTATAGACATTATTCACTTTCTGGAAATCATCAATGTTAGCTAACCTAAATATAAAAAAAAAACATGAGTTGGCTGCATATTTAGCAAAATGATATAAAATGCATGATATGCATGATGAGATAGGTTATTACGTGAAGGTTGTCTTAACAACTTTCTTGAAAGTGGCACCACCAGATTACAGTATCTCCTTCAAATTCTTCATATTCTGCATGTAACACAAAAATAATTACATCAGAACCACTCAATATAATATTTATTTTTCTCATAATAACATGCAAAAGAAAACATCTTTTATCATAATTGACCTGTTAATGTATATGCTACCACAACATACTTATCAGTCAACTAATTTGATTTTCAATTGTGCATTCGAAGATCTAAGATATACATATAACAAATGTAAAAATCACATTATGAACGTTCTACACATTTTTCTATTACAAATTGTAGTTATATTGTGTGATACCTATTTAATTTGTTCCTCTACGTCATCTGAAATTATTGCTCCTGTCTGGAATGAAATTTACAAAAGGATCGTTAACATCTTCAACTATGCAGAGATATTGACATTTTCTCATAGCAGTGTACGTTAACATTCAAAAAATTAGCAAGAATATGTTTACATACCTTGGGAATGCGACCGAGAGAATCTGAAACATAGATCATGTTACTAATTCTGAGAGTTCGTGCATAATTTTCCAAAGGAGGCAGTGTCTTTTCAGTATGGATCTCTGTTCTAATATCTATTCATCAAAATAAATATTATGTCAGAAATGGATGCATATGTACATGGCATCTAACAATAAATGTTCCAACTAATATAACTTATGTTTGCATCCGCATCCATTTATGCAACTAGTAGTGGAAAAAGGTAGTGATGAAAGCGCAAGCGGAGAGAAAAATACAAGGAAGCATGATGAAGAATTCATGTTTGATTATTAATTAATGCTTAATAAAATATTTTGTGTGAAGTTATGTTTGAGTAATTTGATATATGAAAGGAGGGTTTATATAGGTTTTGCAAGTTGAGAAATTATCACTAAATTATTTAGGAATTTGCTGAGATATTTATACATAATAGTGGAGAATCTCCCCTAATGGTCTTTTTATTTATGGAATAACAGGAGAAATGAGATTACACGGATTGAATAGAGCTATATTTCATAAAGAAAATTGGGTACATGATTACAAAAGCGCTCCATCCTCTCAAGGAAGCAGGCCTGCTGTGTTAAAGCCCAATTCACTATTTGTTACAATTTGCCTCTATACACTGTATGTATAAATACTGCACATATCATGTATTATATTATTAATCTACGATCAATAAAATATATCATTTACATTTTTCAATTTTTTCTTAACTTGGTATCAGATCTTTATTCGCCTAAAGGCAAGTGCCTCACCATCAAAATCGATATCATCACTTGAGCTCTCGCTGCACCTCTAGTTCTCATCAGATTGCGTCTCATCACCTGAGAAACTGAGTTTTTTTTGTTCAAGAAACCCACATTTAGCTCTAAAGAAGTCAAGTGCCTCACCCAGAACTCGTCAGATTGGTATCATCACTCTAGATCATGCTGCACTCCCCATATTCCCTTCAGCATCATCGAGAAAGAATGTCAGTAAAGTCTTTCTTCTTCCTTTCATTTAATACTGTGTATACTTGCACAGATCATTAAAATCTGCATCGATGACTGAGGGAAATGAAGATCAGTCCTCAACTTCACCAACTACATCAAGAATTACTCCAAATCTGTGAAATGAAAGCAATGCAATAGTTATTATCAATCCCAAAAGTCAGATAATAACAACTCAGCTTGATGAAAATGACTACCTTATATGGAAGTTTCAAATTGAAACAACCATAAGAGGGTATGGGCTTAATGATTAAAAATTGCTATCTCGGCAAGAATGCTAGAGAGCAGTGATGGAAAATTATTCAGTAATAAAATTTTACAAGTTATCAAAAGCAAGATAGTCAACTGTCATCTTGGTTATTGTCATCAATCAGGTCTAATCTCCTACCGCAGCTTGTTGGTTGTAACACAGCTTATGATATATGGATAACAGTGGAGCAAACCTTCAGTTCTCAGTCAGCAGCAAAGATAATGTTTTCTAAAAGACAGTTGCAAAACTTAAAAAAAGACAGCATGTGTATGAAAGAATATCTGACCAAGATCAAGACTCTATGTGTTCTTCTTGATGCAGTAGGACATAGAGTCTCTGACACTGAACATATACTCACTATTCTAAATGGCTTGGATGAGAATTGTGAGCCAATTGTTGCAATAATATCATCAAGAAAGAAAAAACCTGACATGTAATATGTTAAGGCAACTATTTTTGCACATAAAGGTAGAATAGATCAAAAGAAATTAGTAAATACTGATCTATCGATAAATCTTACTTCAAGAAACAACAATTATGGTAGAAACGACACTCACAATTATCCCAAAGGAGGATCAAATTCAAGAGGAAGAAATAGAGGGGGTAGATGGAATAATGGAAACATATTAAGATGTCCAATCTGTGAAAAATATGGTCAGGCAACAAACAAATATTACTTCAGGTTTGATGCATCATATATACCCAACCAGCAATCAAACTCCCAAAGAAATATTAATCAAAGTGCAAACATGGAAAATATACAATCTGAAGCTAAAGGAAAGCCTGACAACATTAGATGTTACCAAACAGGTATTGCTAAGCCTGAAGACATACAAGATGAGTCATGGTATCCAGGCTCAGGTGCAATAAATCACGTTACTAATAATCTACACAATTTAAATCTTGGAAATAAGGAGTACATAGGTAATAAAACCATACATATGGGCAATGATGAATCAATTAAGATCACTTATACAGTTTTTGGTAGCATAAGAGGAAATAGGCAATTTTATCTCAACAATTTATTGAGAGTACCACAAATTAAGAAAAATCTGATGAGTGTATCTCAATTTGCGAATGATAATAATTTTTATTTTGAATTTCATCCTAAACATTGTCTTTTTAAAGATAGATCTACTAATAAAATTCTTTTGCAGGGTGAAATGTATAATGGACTCTACATGTTCAATGCAGTTGATTCAAAAGTTTCTGCAAACAAGAGCTACAATTGTTTCTGTTCTGAGATGAATCAAAATAAAACGTTGAATAATGATTTTGATGATTGGCATCATAAACTGGGGCACCTAAGTGCCAGTATTGTAAAGAAAATCTTATGTGATAATAAAATCTCTTATAACAATATATCTCTACCTTATATGTGTACATGTTATCAAATTGGTAAAAGTCACAAATTGCCTTTTACTAAATCAAAAACTATATATAACAAACCATTAGAATTAATAAAAACTGATCAGTGGGGTCCTGCTCCTATTAACTCTGATTATGGAATCAATTATTATGTATCTTTTATTGATGCTTACTCTAGGTATACATGGATATACTTTCTCAAATTAAAGTTAGAAATTGCAAAAAGTTGTGGTGCATTTCATAACTCAAGTTGAAAAGCTAACAAATCATCAAGTCAAAGCCTTCATTCGGGTGGAGGGTCTGAGTACAACCACTAGGTGAATACTTCAAAAAAAGAGGAATAGTTGAGACATGCCTCACTCTGTTAGCTCAGGCTTCAATGCCTTTAAAGTTCCGGCCAGATGCCTTTAGTATAGGTGTATATTTGATCGACAAATTGTCAACCAAAACTCTAAGGAGCAAAAGCCCAATTGAAGTTCTATTCAACACAAAACCAGACTATCTCAAGCTTGAAGCCTTCGGTTGTTTATGTTTTCCTTGGCTCAAACCATATAACACATACAAATTGAGCTTCAGTTCATCTTCCTGCACGTTCATTGGTTATGCTGAGAATTAGAAAGGATACATGTGCTTAACTGCCAATGGCATTGTTATACTATCTAGACATGTTACTTTTAATGAGCATCAGTTTCCTTTTTCAAATGCCACAGTAAAAACATCCAGCAAAGTCTATAATCCAAAAGTGTCCATACCATCAATACCCATTTTTCAAGATGAACTTACTGTTAAAAGAACAGAAGATGCTTTGAATAGCTCCAGTCCACAACACACAATGTCTGACTCCAGACCAGGTCATGAACCATATAGTCAGCCTGAAAATAATAGTGATAACAATGACCCTCATGAAAGTCATCAAGATCTGGAAGAACAAAGCTCATTCAGACCTCGACAACTCATAACTCAACCTGCTCCTACACATAGTATAGTACCTGCAAAAACTAACCATCACGTGATTACTAGAGCTAAAAGTGGTATATTTAAACCAAAGATATATGCAGTAGACATAGAGATAGAGGAACCAAAATCTTATGATCATGCAGTAAAGAATGAAAAGTGGAAAGCAGCCATTCAAGAGAAATAGAATGCACTGATAAAGAATGGGACGTGGGAACTTGTACCTACACCTGAACACAAAAACATAGTTAGATGCAGATGGAAATTCAGACAAAAAAGAATCCAGATGGCACTATTCATAAATATAAGGCAAGGTTAGTGGCAAAAGGATATACACAACAACAAGGGTTTGACTTCACAGAGACCTTCTCATCAGTTGTTAAGCCAACAATAATAAGAATTGTTCTATCCATTGCACTACACAACAATTGAAAAAATAAGACAACTGGATGTAAACAATGCTTTCTTTAATGGAGAACTTCAAGAAGAAGTTTACATGGAACAGGCTTATGGTTTCAAGTAGTCGAGCAACATGTCAATGGTGTGCAAGCTAAAGAAGGCCATATACGGGTTAAAACAGGCTCCAAGAGTTTAGTTTGAAAAACTCAAGTCAACTCTCATCAAGCTAAATTATCATCAAACTAAATCTGACACATCATTATTTACAAACTACTACAATGATAGTATGACATATGTTATAATTTATGTTGATCATTTCATTGTTATAGGAAGTAGTGAAGTGGAAATTAGCAAATTAATTCAACATCTTGACAGTTATTTTTTTATCAAAGATCTTGGGGATCTCAACTACTTTTTGGGAATAGATGCCAAAAGAGTCAACAGTACAAAGCTACACTTATGTCAAAGAAAATACATTGTAGAGATTCTGCTCAAAGCAAAAATGGACAAAGCTAATTCTCTACCCACTCCTATGATCAGCAACTGCAACCTGTCAAAATATCATGATGTGCCTATTACAAATATAAAGCAATACAAAAGCATAGTGGGAGCTCTACAACACGTTACAATAACAAGACCAGAAATATCTTTTAGTGTGAATAAGGTGTGTCAGTTTATGCAAAATCCATTGGATGCACATTGGAAAGCAGTAAAAAGATCCTAAGATATCTAAATATCGAACACGGTTTGATTCTAAAATCATGTGCTAGTATCAACATAATAAGCTTTGCAGATGCTAATTGGGCAACTGATTTGGAAGATAGAAAATCTACTAGTGTCTACTGCATATATCATGGAGAAAATCTAGTATCATGGTGTTCTACAAAGCAGTCAACCATATCTAGATCTAGTACATAAGTAGAATTTAGAAGTGTAGCAAGTGCAACTGCTGAAATCATGTGGATCGAGTCTCTATAAAGTGCGATAAAGATTAAAATAACAAGAACATCAACTATATGGTGTGATAACTTGAGTTCGGTTTGACTAATTGCAAATCCAATTCTGCACTCAAGGACTAAACACATGGAATTAGACTTATACTTTGTGCGAGAACAAGTGATAAATGGAAAGCTCAATATTAATCATTTACCTGCTACTTACCAAAGAGCAGATGTGCTAACGAAACGCCTGTCTGCCAAAAACTTTAGTAGATTCAGGGAGAATCTCAAAGTCAAAGACATCAATTACATCTCAGAGATGCTAAAGGACATTGCAAGCAGTTATGTCTTAAGATCTGACACCAAATCGAGGGAGGAAAAGAAAAATACAGAAAGCCCAAGTTCAAATTTATCTGAAAATTTATCTCGGAGAAGCTAATAAACACTACAAGCAGCTACACTTCAAGATCAGAAAGCCAAACCAAGAAAAGAACCAAAATATAGCAAAGCTCAGCTCAACGATTTTCTCATTGTAACTCAATCTAGCTAAGAATATCTTAAATAGACTGAAGTTTCTTCAATTTGTCAATTCGTCTTGGGTTTTATATGAAAAGAATAAGAATTAGAAATTTTTCAGCTAGGAAAAGAAAGAAAGAAAATCCTAGCCAACATTGAGGGGGAGTGACAAGAGAAATGAGATTACACGGATTGAATAGGGCTATATTTCATAAAGCAAAGCGGGTACATGATTACAAAACCTCTCCATTCTCTCAAGGAAGCAAGCCTGCTATGTTAAAGCCCAATTCACTATTTGTTGCAATTTTCCTCCGTACACTACTTGTATATATATTGCACATATCATGTATTACATTATTAATCTGAGTCAATAAAATATCTCTTTTACATTTTTCAGTTTTTTCTTAACTGAAAACATGTGAAGTTACTAGATTGTTTATCATCTTTGGTTGACAAATGTGGCTTTCTATTCTATTAAAGTGGTAGTAATTAAATTATAATAAACAATGCATAAAACGTCAGCTATTGGATTTGGATCTTAGATACACGGAGACATATAATTCTCAATATTCTCATTGATTTTTCAGAACCTATGGTTGTAGACACTTACATTATTTTTATTGATTTATGTATATTATAGATTTGAATTGGATATAAATTATTTGTACCCCGTGCTTTTCAATTACAAATCAACACTTCACCACGTTGGGTTTATCCTGTAGTACAAAACAGTATAGCTACTGTATACGACTTTTATTGGACATATGAGCTAATGAAGAATAATTCTTTAACTAAATGGAAATCTTGTTTAAGCATAAGTCCTTAAATTTTCCTTGAAAGGCTTTGTTCGATTATTGAAAACTTCGTATCTAGCGGTTATTTTCATTTTTCAAAGTGAGACATATCAACTAATTAAGAAAAAACTTAAACAAAATCTAAATTTAGTGATTGTTTTTGAAGCATCGAGTCCTTAAATTTTCCATTAAAGACTTTGTTTGATTATTGAAATGTTCATACCTAGTGCGGATTATGGTTAATTTCAGTTTTTCATTAAGTGAAACTTCCCGCATTCTTATGCATTGTGCATTTGGTATATATAATTCATTTTTCTGAACTAAAAATAAGATAAACAAAGTGATCAATTCTAGTTCATTTTCTACACCCTTCATGCTATACATTTACTGCTATAGCAACACGTCAACTTATCAGACTGGACATACATTTATTTGTAATCCATACATGCTATGGAATTAATTTAACTTCATCGTCCTTAAAATAATGAAAGTCCAGTTGGAACCAACAATTACATTCCTTCATTTCAATGCTAACCCATATACGTATATGCATACTTGCAAGAGTGAAATACAAAGTATAATAATCTAATTAACATGATAAAAAAGGTTGCATCTAATACATATTCTCACACAAGTTGTTCAAATCAAGTGAGCTACGTCAAAAACAATAACTTAGTGGCATGTATATTGGTATACTACATAGGGATGTTTCTAATAAATTGAAACAAATTGTATCCTACCTTTTAGCAAGCATGACACCAAGAATGTGACTGGAAACCAAGGATAGTTCATCCTGGAGGTTGTTAATACACAAGTTTACTATGGATATCAGTAAAAAAAATTCCAATTTCGGATTGAGCTACAATTGATATGACAGGAGAAAAAAAGCTATAAAATCCAACGGTTCGAATTTCAATTCAATCAGAGTTCGTATGCTCGAGATATGATCGATACAACTCAAGTGGTCATGATGTTCGAACCCATCGGGAGCTACACTATTCGTATCGATCTAGAAGTACCTTATCCGTATCGATCAAGCGTCGACAATTTACATCGATCCCTCAATGCGCCTCGTTTTGTATCCATCATGAAGCCACTATTCGTATCCATCACTTCGATCGATACGAACAGAGCAGGATGATCGATGCGAATGGAGCAAGTTCTGATCAATTAGAACAACTCATTACTGATCGATTCGAACAACACATTAATGATCGACTCGAACAACATATTACCGGTCGGTTTGAACAAAGCACACACATAAGGGAGACTCGATCGATTAGGCATGAACTTCGAATCGATCCTAAAATCAAGCGCACGTCGACTTGCAGACGCGTGCTCAACATCGTTACGAACCGGTCGATACGAATATATCGATTCGAACCAAACATCCTACCGAAAAATCAAATTTTCATCGATCATATCTCACAATCCACAAGTCCAAATGCTACCAAATTTTCACAGGAGCTTACGTATGGCCTAAAGAACGTTCACGCCAAATTTCGACTCAATAGGATCAAATCTTGATCGATATGAAATTCGTTTGTATCGATCACGAATCGAGTCGAATCACCTGGGATCGATTGCGTGGGCCCACTCATGTGCCAAAAGAGGTCCCCCAAGATATGGGCGAGACATTTGCAGCCTGTGCCTATAAATAACATCCCAGAGCCAGTAGAAAAGGGACTTTTGGTTCTCCAACATCCAGACTCTGCTTAAACCACTATTATACTCGAACTCCATTGTTGTACTCAAGAATTATTGTTGTAATACGCTGTAACTAGCAGGCAAAGTCAATAAAAGATTTACCTTTAAAGTGGACGTAGGCCGGAGATAGCCGAACCACTATAAATCTTGTGTCTTTGTCTATTTCTTTATGTCTTAAGTTTATTATTCTTCATTTTTAATTCTCTACATTACCAAGATCTGTGATTTGTGATCATATACTATTGATCTGTATTCATACACTGGTGCTTTCACGATATTTGTGGTTTGCGGCCAATTTTGGCACAAACACAAATGTTGCAAGTGGCAGAATAAAAATTTTAATTTATGACACTCAATTTTTTCTTTTAATTCAGCATTTTCTCCTTTTCCTTTCCTTTCCTTTCATGGCTTTTGACACGATGGCTGCAACTTGTAAAGTCAAAATAGCTATAGTATAATACTCATCCTCCTGGATTAGAGTACATTATGTGACAAATGCGGATTACATATCTTAAGGCTAGAATTAACACTAGAGGGCGGTGAATAGTGTTTAAAGGAATTACTAATTCTTTTTGAGTTTATATTAATTTGAACACAAATGTATGCAATATCCAGCCACAGATATGATTACAGAATCAACACAGGTGCATATATAAAGTAAAAGCAATAAAAGAAAGAGCATACTGAATTTTATACTGGTTCGGAGTTACCCTACATCTAGTCCCGCAACACAAGTATAGATTTCCTTTCAAAATCAACTCTTACAATTACATCCTCGATTTCAAGGCCACGAGGTACACCGCTCCAGATTCACAATCCTCTGGGTAGAGATTCTTGATTTTACGGGAACAAGTTCACCCGATTTATTTTCCAAGCTACAATCACACCTTTTCTCGCACGATTGATTACAAAGAAGTTTATAACTCTGAATAGCACTGGGATCTTGTTGAGATAGTGATATAGAGTCAAACCAGAGATGGTCTAGTTAGATTCAATGGTGATTTCGGCAGATTAATGGTAAAAATGTATATAAAGAAGTATGGAAGAAGAAGAGGTGTGAATCAGAGAACATATATGAATATAAATTCGTTTAAAACAGCCCATATTTATAGTAGAGCAACAGCCATGTCCATTCGTGAAAAGATATGACGAATAAACACTTCCTTTGAAATTCAAACTTTTGAAATAAACTGTCACCTTGTCGACAAGGGTTCCTTGGGGTTGTCGATAGGCCTAAGTTATTTTGGTAATTTTTTCTTTTAAAATAACTTCTATCTTGTATTAAACTATTTTAAACTTTATAAATATACTTAACTATAGTTAGAATACATAAATAAGTATACAGAATAATATTTTGGTATACATAAAATTTTACTATAATTTTATATTTAATTCTAAGTATAAATATTAAAAGTTAAATATATTATAATTAAAAGATAGTTTAAAACCAAGGATAATTTGATATTGAAAATAAAGATCATTTTGAGGCCAAAAGTATTTTAAAACTAGGATAGATGTTTTTGAAATCATTTTGAAAAAAGATATAATTTTGTAAAACATTTGAATAAAAGTTGGTGGATACAAAACAATGTTCCACTAGATTTTTCGTAGTTTCCATCCTACTTAGGGTTCCATCCCTTTAACAGGCTCGAAATGGATTCCATTCCACGAATAAAATGGATTTTAAGATGTTGATGCTTTTATAGGAGATTTAACATAATTCCTAACTAAATTACTTATATTGAAATCTTGAACTCTTGATAATCTTGATATCTTTGATCTTGAGTTTATCAATTCTTGAATCTCTATACTGTACAGTCTTCATTCTTTGATATCTGTATATATATCCTACATATAGATATATATCTGAACAATATTGTTGGTATTTATATTTTATAATCTTATTCTAAGGTTGTTGTCATCAAAACCAACTTCTCAGGGACTAACAATCTCCCCCGTTTTGATGATGACAACTTTTATTTATAAAATATTACTTCTATCCAAATAACTCACCCTAAAACTAATAACTCCCTTTTAATCTATGCCCAATTATACTATTTTATACTTCTCCCCTTTGTCATCAACAAAAACAAAGTTTAAATCTATACAACTCCCCATTAATCAAATACTATATGACATGTGATTATAATGATAGTTTTATCATAAATAATCAACACTTAATTCTGAAACTAAAACTTTGCCCTTAATTACAAACTATCCTAACTAAGAACCCATATATGATGATACTTATAATAATGATAATGTGAGAATTCGAATATAAGAACACAAATCATTTATTAATTATATATTGTTATATTTATAATTGCGCAGAAAACGTAAGTAAGATCATATAACGATAAGAAAGAGAGAGAAAAACTAATGTGTATCCTTAGTTTTGGGAGATCTATGAACCGAGCAATTTCGGTAGTGGAAACAGAAATTTCCACGTTGTTCGACTAGATTTCCATCCTTGTCAAAGCACATTTCGCCAACGCAAACAACTTTGTCGTCATCTTCAGCATGCTCTTCTTCCATGAGGGCTTCTTCTTCTTCTTCGCTGTTCTCTTGCACTTGAACACCTGAAGATTCTTCATCAATCAAGATGGGATTAGCGTGATTGTCCATTAGAAATTTTTGCAAGTTTCTAAGGATTTTTCCTTACCGTTCTTGTTCTTTGCCGATTCTGATTTGCACTACTTGAATTTCAGTCATAAGTTGCAGTGCATCTTTCAAGGAAACCTCCATTTTTGTCACTCTTGCAAGCGTAGTTCGTTGAAATGGTCCAGTAAAAGGAGAAGGGAACAAAAAGGTGAATTTTTATTTGATTTGGAGGAGGAGGCCATTGTTTTATTGTTTTCAGAAGTTAGATCAGTGGAAGTACAGAAAGAATGAACAAAATTTCAAAATAAGAAGACTATATAACCACCCATTTGAATTTTGGTGGGAAAATTTCAAAAGAAAATATTCGTTATATATCGACAGGGGTAAAGAAGGGTTGTCGACAAGGTACTTATATTTTTTCTATTTGATTTATTTTAATTTAATTTTTAATTGTACTTGTTATTTATATTCTATATTTCAATTATTGAACAAATACATAGTTCTCTTCCTAATTTAGTAAATATAGATTCATTTAAGGGTTTTGTTAAGATATCAGAAATTTGGTTCTCAGATTTGATATAATCGAGAGTAATTCCTTACTTATGCTATCTCTGAGAAAATGATGTCTGATATCAATATATTTAGTTCGAGCATGATGAGCTGGATTTTTTGGATAAATTTATTGCATTAGTATTATCACAATAAATTGGTGATTTTGAGATATTTAAACCAAGATTTTTTAAAGCTTGTTGCATATATAATACTTGAGAACAAGCCTAAGCAGCAGAAATATACTCTGCTTCGGTTGTTGATAAAGAAACTGCGTTTTGCTTTTTACTAAACCAGGAAATCAGAGAATGCCCCAAAAAGTGACAAGTTCCACTGTACTTTTTCGATCTGATTTACAACCAACATAATCAGCATCACAGTAAGATATTAACTCAAAAGATTCATTTTTGGGATAAAATAATCCATAATCAAAGGTGTGTTTAACATATCTTATGATACGTTTTACAGCTTTTAAGTGGGTCTCTTTAGGTTAGGATTGATATCTTGCACAGGGACAAACACTATGCATGATATCAGGTCTACTAGCAAGGATATAGAGTAGTGATCCAATCATTCCTCTATATAATTTTTGATCTACATCTTTCGAGAGATCTTCTTTACTTAGGTAATCATTAGTTGCCACGGGAGTGAGTTTTTCACTTGCAGTAGTCAAACCAAATTTACTAACTAGGTCTTTAGCATATTTTCTTGATTGATAAAGATACCATTAGCTAATTGTTTTATTTGCAATGCTAGAAAGAAGTTTAATTCACCCATATGACTCATCTCAAACTCTTTTGTCATTATTTCAGAAAATTCTTTATTCATTTCAAAATTATTTTATCCAAAATGATATCATCTACGTAAACTTGTACTAGTTGAATATCATTTTTATTTCTTTTAGTAAAAAGAGTATTACCTACTTTACCAATTTCAAAGTTTGATTGTAATAAATAAGATCTTAGTCTATCATATCAGGCTCTAGGAGCTTGTTTTAGACCATATAGAGCTTTCTTAAGTTTGTAAACATGATTTGGTAATTTTTATTTTCAAAAATTGGTGGTTGTTCAACATATACTTCCTCTTTTACAAATCCATTTAAAAAGTCACTTTTAATATCCATTTGAAATAATTCGAAATTATTATGATTTGCAAAAGAAAGTAGAATCCTAATGGTTTCTAATCTTGCTATGGGAGCAAAGGTTCCATCACAATCTATTCCTTCTTCTTGACAATAACCTTGAGCGACTAACCGGGCTTTATTTCTAACAACCTCACCTTTTTCATTCATTTTATTTTTATAAACCAATTTAGTTCCAATTATAGTTTTATTTTTAGGTCAAGGAACAAGTTTCCAAACATCATTTCTAGTGAATTGACAATTGTTGATATAAAGGCTACATTGCTCATTTTACTTAGTTGATTTCTAGTTGTAACAACAGATTGCATATCTCCTAGTATATTTTCTATAGGATGATCTTTTAAAAGTTTAATCTTTTTATTAGGATGATTAATTTCATTATTAGTTTCAGTTGATTCTTGATTTTGAATGATTAAATCATCTTCATCATTTGTATCTTCAAAATTTTTGAGACTTTCGTCGAACGAAACATGCATTGTTTCTTCGATGGTGTTTGTTCTTAAATTAAACACTCTATATGCTTTACTTCTATTAGAATATCCGATAAAGATACCTTTGTCAGATTTAGGGTCAAATTTATCTAAGTTATCTTTTGTATTTAAAATAAAACATTTACTTTCAAAAATTCTAAAATAAGATACCTTAGTTTTCTTTATGTGAAGAAGTTCATAAGATGTCTTATAAGTTAAAGGTCTAATTAAAATTCTATTTTAAATATAACAGGCGGTAGAAATTGCTTTTGCCCAAAAATGTTTTGGTAATTTACTATTTAAAAGCATAGTACTCGCACACTCTTGAATCGTCCTATTTTTACGTTCTACTACTCCGTTTTTTTTATGGAGTTCTTGGAAATGAAAAATTGTGAGTTATTACCTTTTTGTTGCAGAATTCCTCAAACTTTTCATTTTCAAATTTACCACCGTGACACTACGGATGGTTATAATTTTTACAGAAAGTTGATTTTGAATCCTTTCTGTAAAGTTCTTAAAACGTTCAAAAGTATCACTTTTAAGTTTCAAAAATACTGTCCATGTAAATCTAGAATAATCATCTACAATTACAAAAGCATATTTACTATGATTTATTAACTGAATTTGAGATGGACCAAATAAATCAAGATGGAGTAATTTAAGAGGTTTTAAAGTTGAAATCATATCTTTTAATTTAAAGGAACTTTTTCTAAGTTTTCCTAATTGACATGCATCACATAAACTTTCAACTTTAAAATTCATTTTAGGGTGACCTCTTACTAGATCATGTTTTAATAGTGTAGGTAAGAGTCTGAAATTCAAATGCCTAAATTTCTTATGCCAAATCCAAGGGTCACTTGTATTTGCCAAAAGACATAGGTTATCATTTGAAACTTTCATACTAAGAATATAAATATTCTTTTTTCTAATTCCCTCAAATATTATGGTTGAATTATTATCTTCAATGTGACACTTATTTTTTTCAAATTTAATTTTATATCCTTTTCGCAAAGCTGACTAATACTTAGCTGATTATATTTCAGATTCTTAACTAGCAAAACATTAGTAATAATAGGAGTTTCAGAGTTACCGACATTGCCGATGCCAATCACATATCCTTTTGAGTTGTCTCCAAAGTTAACCAGTCCTCCTTCTTTGTATATTATATCATTCAACATATCTGGATTACCAGCCATGTGTCTAGAGCATCCACTATCGAGTATCCATTTATTCTTTTTGATCTGCACAATTTTTCCGTTATGGATTGATTCCTCAACACCCATAAAACATATTTCCTGCACATCATACAATTTTGGTAGACAACTTGAATTTGAAGATTCATTATATACAAACTCACGAGACAATGATGATCTAAATATTTCTAAACTAGTATTAACAAGTCTTTTAAACATAGTCATTTTAAAAGCTTTTCAAAATTCGTATTATGAAACTTTGAAAACCTTGCTCCGATACCTAAGTGAGAAATGCGGATTACAGATCTTAAGGCAAGAATTAACACTAGAGGGGGTGGTGAATAGTGTTTAAAGGAAGTACTAATTCTTTTTGAGTTTATATTCATTTGACACAAATGTATGCAATATTCAGACACAAATATGATTACAGAATCAAACACAGATGCAGATATAAAGTAAAAGCAATAAAGGAAAGAACACACTGAATTTTATACTGGTTCGGAGTTACCCTACATCCAGTCTCGCAACACAAGTATGGATTTCCTTTCAAAATCAATCCTTACAATTACACCCTTGATTTAAAAGCCACGAGGTACACCGCTTCAGATTCACAATCCTCTGGGTAGAGATACTTGATTTTAAGGGCAACAAATTCACCCGATTGATTTTCCAGGCTACTATCACACCTTATCTCGCTCGATTGATTACAAAAAAGTCTATTACTCTGAATAGCACTGGGATCTTGTGGAGATAGTGATAGAGAATCAAACCAGAGATGATCTAGTTAGATTCAATGGTGATTTTGACAGAGTAATGGTAAAAATGTATATAAAGAAGCGTGGAAGAAAAAGAGGAGTGAAATCAGAGAATATATATGAATATAAATTCATTTAAAACAACCCCTATTTATAGTAGAACAGCAGCATGTCCATTCGTGAAAGGATGTGACGAATAGACATCAAACTTTTGAAATAAACTGTCACCTTGTCGAAAAGGGTTCCTTGGGGTTGTCGACATGCCTAAGTTATTTTTGGTAATTTGTTTTTCTTTGGAAATGACTTTTATCTTGTATTAAAAGTATTTTAAACTTTATAAATATACTTAACTATAGTTAAAATACATAAATGAGTATAGAGAATAATATTTTGATATGTATAAAATTTTACTATAATTTTATATTTAAATCTAAGTATAAATATTACAAGTTAAATATATTAGAATTAAAAGATAGCTTAAAACCAAGGATAATTTGATATTGAAAATAAAGATTATTTTGAGGCTACAAGTATTTTAAAACTAGGATAGATGTTTTTGATTTATAAAAGAAGATTTTGAAATCATTTTGAAAACAAGATATCATTTTATAAAACATTTGAATAAAAATTAGTACATACAAAACAATGTTCCACTAGATTTTTCGTAGGTTTCATCCTACTTAGGGTTCCATCCCTTTAACGGGCTCGAAGTGGATTCCATTCCACAAATAAAATGGGTTTTAAGATGTCAGTGCTTTTCTAGGAGTTCAAAATTCCTAACTAAATTACTTATATTGAAATCTTGAACTCTTGATAATCTTGATACTCATGTCTTGAATCTTGATATCTTCGATCTTGAGTTTATCAGTTCTTGAATCTCTATATTGCACAGTCTTCATTCTTTGGTACTTGTATATATATCTTACATATACATACATATATATATATATATCTAAACAATAATGTTAGTATTTATATTTTACAATCTTATTCTAAGGTTGTTGTCATCAAAACCAACTTCTTAGGGACTAACACATTATATATACATACATATACACATTCATACACACATGTATACATATACGTGCACACACACACATATATATATATGAGGTCCAGCTCTTGACATAGTGTTACGTCAAAAATAGATCAACATGCAAGATTGAGTTGTAGGGAACCAATATGACCTAGATCAAACAGATGGTACTGAAAATAAAACAAAAAGGCATAATATTTATATAGTGGTTCGACAATCTATGGCTTACGTTCATTTAATAGTTTTATTGTTTGTGAATCTGGTATAATTTGTATGATGTTGTAAGTAATTAGAGAGTGTATAAGTCAATAATACATGGATTTGACAAGTTGTAAATCCTAGATTTGTCAAGAGTAGCTGTCAAAGTGACTATGGTACGGAGGTAAAAGATGTAGAACTAGAAAAGGCTTATATTCAGGCAGTACGTCACTATGACTTCCGTCGGCTAATTTTCGACGACTTGCGACTCGCAGTCGACGGCCGTTGAAAACCGTCGGAAATTCGTAATTTACAGGCCCAGCGAGCCTTCTTCTTTCTCATTTTGCAGCACGAAATTTTTTTTCAAAAAAACCCCCAAATCCGGCTTCTAAGCTTCCAATCTCCAATTTCGAGGTTCTGGATCCTCCAGGCTGCGTAATTAAACTCTATTATTCTAAATCTCTGGTATAATCCCTTATTTTCCCCAAAAAACTAATTTTTAACCTAAACTTAGACTTGCATAAGTTATAAATTTGGGCTAATTTGCGACTGCAGCTGATTACAATAATGCACTAATGGTTTATAGCATCCTATGGTATACCTATTTCATATGTTATCGAGAAATTTTGAAGAGTATGTATAATTTGTGATTGTGCGTGTATATGTAAACCATTGTATATGTGTTGTTTTTACCATTGCATTGCGTTAGTTGGAATAAGACATAAGTTATATAACTTGACTTGTATAACAATAATGAACCCACAAGTCTAAAAAAAATATCTGTATTAGAAAACGACAAAAATATTACAATAGCCTTATTCGATAAAATGCACGGAACAAATTTGGTAAACTAATAATTTTTTGAAATGTATAAAATTAGTAAATATTCTTATTTATAAACTACTTATTTTTTACGTCTCACATAGAGGTCTTGGCCCCATCCGACGGGTATTGTATATGATCGTTATATAAATAGTAGTTTTTGTCACAAAACGGCCAATTATATTCATCTGGTCGATACTTGTTGGATTTGTCTTTGCGCTGGACAAATTAAAAACACAATAAACTATTGCATTTTGCATATTATTTCGTTTCAAACTGTTCACAAAATTTCATCGTCACTTTTCGGACGAAATAAATGGCTTTTCGGAATGACTTAGAGAGAAATACGCTAAAATTGAATCATAAAGAGATAGTTTGATAGAATTAAATAAACAGCTTGATCAATTGGTTAAAAACTATCGAAAGAAGATCCCTAAGTGTGACTAGTGTCCATCATTCGAAGAAGAAATTAAAAAATCGGAAATTAAAATTAAATCACTTGAAAATGAAATTTTGATTTTGAAAGAAAGTGAAAACACGAGGAGATAAAATTCTATAAAAAAGTGCACTCGGCTATTGAATGAAAATGAATCTCTCAAAATACAAGTCCAACAATTTTCTACGACTTTAAGAAAAAATTTCAAAGGAGAAAGATCGCTAAATATGTTATTAGGGAAACAAACTGTTAATACTGTTAGCAAAGGACTTAGGTACACTCAATCTAAAAGAGTTAGAAGTAAAACCAATCAAGTCAAATCCGAGTGCACAATTTGTAGAAAAATTGTACGCAATCAAAACAATTGTTGGTATAGGCCCAAACATGTGAAAACCATTCCAATTTGGGTTCCAAAAGACACGAATATAAAATCCCTTAAAGTCAAACAAATCTCGATACCAAAAGGAACAAATATAAATAGTCTTGGGTGTACACCAACATACTTTTTCAAAATCTTTTACTACTAACAACCATGGACCTATAAAAACAAATAGGTCACACAAACCTTTTCTCGTGTAGGTATGGTGGCTGGCTAAGGAACAACAACAGTGTTACTTGGATTCTGGCTGTTCCAAGCACATGACGGATGCAAATCAAAGTTCCTTAGCCTAGTACAAAGGTGGCAGAATCACAATGGGCAACAACGATATATTATCAGTAAAGGTAAAACATAATAGTATATTTATCTTGAACGATTTATTAAATGTGAAAATATGCACCGTAATCTAATCAGCCAATTATGTGATAAGGAGATAAATGTTGATTTTGATTCTGAATTATAAAAAATGTTGAAAAATCATTTGGTCATCCTTGGACTAGTTCATATAGATTTGTTTGGACTAATGATGTTGTTTTATTGATTAATGATTACTCTAAGTACATATGGATATATTTGTTCTAAATCTGACACTTGTTCATTGTTGGTTTATTTGCACGGTTTCAATTTAAATTCAAAAGAAATTCAATTAAAAGCTGTAAAAAGATTTTAAGTTATTTGTTGCAACTTCACGGTATGGTCTATAATATCCAACTAATGATAATCTTGAGTCAAAGAGAAATTCGTATGCAGATTACACTGGTAACCTAGTGGATAGAAAAATTACTAGTGGAACGTGTTTTATGTAGACATTCACTAGCTGCATCACATTAAAAATCTGCATATTTTTCATTTCAAATGATTTTAAATTAGCAGCCATTTCCTTTTATAAAACTCCTTTCAGAAAATAGTTTTTTTTGACCTTGTTTCAGATTAGTCATTTTAGAAAATTTAATTTAATAATTATTTTTGGATTTGATCTTAAATGACTATATTAACTAATCTGAGTCCCTACTAATTATCCAAAAGATAAATAGTGATTGAAAAAGTGACGAGTGTTGATATTAATCATATATTATGACTTGAGACAGTGTATTTAGTAAAAAAAATTAAAAATTTAAACAAGATTTATAATAACTTTTGATAGGTAAAAATTCCATGACTATCTCTATTTCTATCATATTTCTAACGACCATCACTCATTAAAATCCAATATAGTATGTCAAAATATGGTTTTTTAACAGTAAATTATTCGTTTTTATTTTATTTATTTATTTAGTAAAAACATCCAAAGCATTCACTCTCATTTAAAAGTCCTCACGGTTATGCATGTGTGGAACACATATCAAATAGACAAGTTAATTTTAATCCCATTTAAAATTCCTTACGGTTATGCGTGGTTAGAAGATGCTTGAAATTCATTTTTTTTGGAAAAATTGGGAATACTACTAATCTCATTTAATAGTCCTAACAGTTATGCATGGTTAGCAGATATTCAAATTGCTAATATAAATATACCACAGATAGACATAACTATATGTTTTATATGCCGACATCATCCCTATCATTCTAAAGTGGAATATGCGCCAAACAGAGTATTTATGATTTTTGTTTGAAATTTTTATTGAAATTTAGTACTTACACTCGAGTGGGTATAAATGTTGTATTAATGTCTATCACTGTATCTCTATTTTTCTACACTATTGCTCTTTTGCTGATAACAAAAGGAGGAGAAAAGTTAAGATTTTGGTAAATAAAGGTCAAATATTTTGTTTTTTATTTGCATATTCCCATCTAGGTTCATTTGCATATTTTTATTTATTTTCATGCATATATGAAGGGAGAGCTTTGTTGTAGAGAGGGAGAAAATAGAATAATCAAATACATTTAATAGAGTCAAAATCTTAAATATATATTTGTTAACATCAAAAGAGGGAGATTGTTGAATATGCTAGTATAGGATTTTTTGATGATAATAAACATATATATATATATGTTCATTTAAATGTATTTGTTATTGCACTATTTTATTCTTCACATAATTAAATAAATATTTGCTAAATAAAATAAATAACACAAAATTTAAATTCGAACAAATACTTTATTCAAACAAATATTTTACTACAAGTCTGAATAGTACAAATTTAAGCTCTCACTACATATATACATTTTTCAATTACATAATAATTTCGATTACATCAAAAATTTCACTCTACAATGTTCACCTCACTACATATCACTCATTCACTCATATTTGTTCTTCAACTATAATTTGTATCCAGCGTTTGAATTAACTACAAAATAAACGCTAACGTAGTGAAATTGGAAAAGATATATTTTTGCAGTGTAAAATAAAATGTGTGTTTTTTAAAATATTATTTGCCTCTATTATTTGGTTGTTCGTCATTATTTTTGTTTTGAATTCATCGAGTACGAACAACTGTGACATGCATAGTGTATCACTGTACATGCGACAAGGCCGAGCACACCAATATACACTTGATAAAACTACAGGAACATGTGAGCACAAGGTCAAACCTGAGCAGAGGCTGCAGGTGCAATGCAAAAACATCAAAAAATTGTCAAGTACAAGTTCTCTTGCAACCAAAATTAGAGCCAACCAACACAAACCAAACCATGCTAACAAATGCACAAATGTGTACACATAAGAACAGAATCGAAAGTGACGTCATGAAGCATTATGACACGAAAACAACCAACCATTCAAACTTAAGGTGAGTGCAATAGACATGAGCATGCACATCACAAGTGCGGACCTCAACTTCAACATTTACAAGTTTATATGCAGTGTCATACAAATATATATATATATATATATATATATATATATATATATATATATATATATATATATATATATATATAAACAGCATGTACAGACTCGAAATAACATCAACGACAGATAGTACTCAACCAAACAACAAAGAAGTGCAAAGCATAATGGAACCGCAATACAACTCAGACAAGTCCAGTTTCATATGCGTCATACACATAAAGACCAGAACATAAATGAACATAGCCAGACCTGGAAACATGAATGCAATGACCAAAGGACACAAACGAACATAATCAAACCTGGCAACATGAATGCAATGACCAAAGGAGACAAACGAACATAACCAGACCTGGCAATATGAATGCAATGACCAAAGGCACACAGTAATGCAACATGAAGTATGACTACAAGTATCCAGATGAAATGAAACATATATAACATGACAAACGGAGAAAATAGATGAAGCTCGAAGCATGTGAAATAGACTATATAATGCACTAAAGCTCTGAAACAAAATAAAAGGCAACTAGATCATAGAAAAGTCTCAGCTTACATACATACATGAATACACATGTATATATATACATATACATGTAGTGGAAACCAGATAGCAGCTCAAATGAGCAATTTCTGACAAGACCAAGTCTCAAGCAAAAGGAACTCCACATGAAAACACACAAGTTCAACATACAACAGACATGAACATGTGCAAGTTCAAAGTTCAGGTTAACCAGATAAGGCACAGGCTCAGACTCAAGTGAAACCAAAGTCACAGGTTCATCAGATCAGAGAAGACTACAAGAATAAGGGCATAAACAATAAAGACTTCATATGAAACAGACCAATTCAAATGGCAAACTTGAACTAAACGACTCAGGTGGAACAAGTTCAGAGCATATATGGAACTAGAACACCAGGTTAACATGGAGGCTCAACAAAATATACACATGTGAAAACATGTATAAGGACAACCGGACCAGAGTATATGGAATAAGCAAGCAAAGTGACATATGTATGCATATTTACATAAAAGTACACATATATGTAGCGGGTCAGAGGCATGAACAACCAGTGTACAGGATGCAAATGCAACAGAGGTGAAAACAAAGCATCAAGCTGAGCAAAGGCATCAGAACTATACATATATACATGCGCAACACACAAGTATACATGTATATATATGCAGTGAAAATATGGAATGCAATAAAGTAGCAATGTGAACATGTATTAGTAATCAAGCAACGAACATTTAACAAATTTAACAAATTTAAGACAGAGATAAAAATTATCAAATGAAAGATGAAAGAATACGAATTGAACAAGTCAAAGTCCAATTCATCTCAGAATTTTAAATGCCAAATTCAAATACCAAAGAAAGAAACCAACTCAAATAAATTCAAACTCATGTAGTTACACGTGTTTGGAATAATGTCACGAAAACAAATTCAAATCCCAGAAAAGAATGTAACCAAATCCAAAGCAAACATAAGCCGTGGTGACCAAGCAAACATAACAGAAAAATATACGAATTGAATAAGTCAGGATTAATCACATCATTCAATCGAAAATCAGTTGCCAAGGATAGTAACGTGAAGAATTCAAACAAAATAAATTCGAACGAAAATTAAGGGAATCGATCCCTATTTAACCTATTATCATCATCGGCATACAGGCAATCGAATTCAAGCATATCAACAAGAGTAATAAAGGAAATCACATACCAGTATTATTCAATTCGAACTTGACAAATTGAAGTTGCCGAGTGAAGTCAAAACAAGACGATCGATCGGCAAAGAAATCAATGGGAAAATATCTATTCAATCGATCAACTAGAATCAGCATTTCAATTCCAAAAGCCTAATTTTTTTGAAAGAGGAACGAACGATCTCGAGAAAGAGGCAAGAAAGGGTACAAACTAAAGAAAAGAAAATATTAAGGGAGAAATTTTTTTGTGATATAAACTAAAGTGATCGGCTTTTTAATTTGGCTTTAATTTAATATGGGGTTTTGTATATTTTTTAATTTGTATTTTTCTTTTAAACTTTTGAATAATTCTAGTCGTGCGACTAGGGGACGGACTACGGTGGTGTAGTTTGAGAATTTGCAACTCTGTGGTTGAGTTGTGGCAAAGTTTTGAGCGTAGAGTTAGGTTAGTCAATAGCGAGTGCCGCAAGTTTACATGCATAAGAATCTGACTACTTAATTTCTAGTAGAAACATTAGGGGCAACACTTAGGCAGGGTTTTGCCAAAGCTGGGTAAATCTATGTTGTTTTATTTCTGCTTTTATTATTCTGCTATTATCTGTGCTGCAATTATTTTATATATTTCCGCATTAACTTTTGTTATTATTAGTATCACCCTATTCACCCCCTCCCCCATCCAAGGTGAAATCAATCCTGCACAAGCGAGCTAAAATTTGATGGTGAGGTTGGGATTAGGATTTCCTTGCGAGCATTTCAAACGAGCTTTCCAGGCGATGTGGCGATATCAATTTGGCATGGAATGTGGCGATTCGAGATAGGCACTATAACAACCCGGGATTTTGGATATTTAAAATTGGAATATTTAATTGATTTAAATACTTAAAGGTTAATTTCCAAATTGAATTTTAAATATCAATATTTATGAGATGATTTAGTTATTAGATTTAATAATTGAAAATTGGGTAAAATATGAAATCTTGAATTTTAAGCTTATTGAAAATAATTTGCGGGTTGTTACAGTGGTATCAGAGCAGAAGGTTAAGCGAGAACCTTGGCTCTAGTGGGGATTACTCATTAGAGATAGACTCAGTGGTACTCTAGAATGAGTTTGAGTGTATTAATAGACATGAGCGTGTATTTGTTAGTGAACATAAAAATTGTTTTATATTGTGTCGATTCGTTTGTTGAGTGGCTTATGGATTATGGTCAATACGAGTAATAACGTTATTAATAGGGATCTCTAAACACTTTACAGAATAATTTGACACGGTATTGTTTTAAAATAGGGTGAATGAAGTAATTTTACCCAAATTATTTTTATATATGAAAGAAATAATTTTACGTAGATTATAATAGTTAAATATGGTTTGCTTGGTTGTTAGGAAGTGATAATATTAAATTATTATCATTACTGTGTGGAAATTGAATAGGGAATTTAAATCGTAACCAAGAGTTAAGGAAATAAATTCAGATAACAGAATGGAATTTGTAAATGTGATTATAATTGAAACGGAATGAAACTCCAGAGTAATATTTGAATATAGATGGAAAGTATTTGAAATTTGAAAATTTGAAAATTATAATTTCCATTGAGTTCGAAAATGATTTTTAAAGGCTTTGAAGGAATAATAGTGATATTCTTTGGAAATACTTTTGAATTGGATATGAAATCTTATGGGATTTGGAATTAAAAATATTTGAAACGTTTTTGAAAAGAATAAAAGCACTAAACTCACTTCGGGTCGCTGGAAAATAATTTCGATGAAGACTGCAGCATCATCGATATTCATTTTCGAGTTTCCAAGAGAGGAATTGCTACCCGAATGTTTTAAATTGGAGTTGATTGCAAAATTGGGTTTGGTTTCAAAATTCAAAGAAATAATTTGGTATACCAAAGGATTTTGGATATAGTTGATTCCAAAGTTGATTTTGAAATGTAGAGAAATTGCTTAAAACTCTAGAAGTTAAGTAAAAATGTTGATGGAATATAAATGAGTTTGGGGACTTATTAAAATTTGAAATTTTTTAGAATAATATTTAACTTGAAGAAGAGTCAAATTAAAGTAAGTGTGAAAACGAAATAACTTAGAAAGAAATCCAATTGGATGAAGTAAATTAAAGAGATTAGTGAATGTGATGTAAATAAGTTGGAAAACTTATCGAAATTAATTTTTTTAATGGAAATGGAATTTAACTGAATTAAGTTAAATAAAAGTGATTTTTTAGGAAATAAAACTGAGTAGGCAAAATGAAATGGACATTGAAATAAAATTTATTAAGTTGAAAAAAAATTGTGAATGAACAAACGAATTTACATTTGTAAGTAAATGGGATTGATACTGAATATTGGAATTTAATTTGAATTGTGTGAAATGAGAAATTAGTCAAGTTGGACAAAATAAAACGAAGTATTGAAATTAAAATTAGTAAGTAAACTAATTGATTTAAATGGTAAGCAAATGAATGCAAATTGAATATTGGGATGATATTTAATTAAATTGTGTAAAGTAAAGTGAAGTTGAAGAATTAGTTCGAAGTGGACTAAAAATAAAAAAGGTTTGGAAATAGAATCAATTGAGATTCAAAATAAATTAGTAAGTGGAACTAATTAAAGAAATGGTTAAGTAAGAATGGGTTTGAGATAAGGTGAATAGAATTCAATGCAAATTTGATTTGGAAATAAATTAAGAAGTGAAGGTAATTTGAATTCAGAATGGAATTGAAAATTCAAGTTAAATGAAAATAGGTACAAAGGCTTAAGTGGTGAAGTGAAAATAAATATAGGAAGTGTATAAAATATTTATATTGAAATTAAAAAATGTTGGTAAAATTCCTAAGTAAATTTGGAATTGATAAATATACCAAGTAAATATGTGAATGAAGGTTTAATAAGGGTGATGATAATTGTGAATAAGTGAATAGAAATCAAAGTTAATGTGAATAAAAGGAAAATTGATATAGCTAATAATCAATTGAGATAAATACGTAGGACGTACATATATCATTTTATTCGCATAACGATTTGATCCAGATTCGAGCACAGAATTTCTAAATAGATATATCGATCTGAGTTGGGATTTTTCACTCGATTTTTGACGGGAAACCATAGATATGGATTTTTGGTTTATTCTGAAAATTCTCTATTATAGTGTATGGCTATGCAAGGAGAACGACAATTTCTGATCAAGAAACCAGATCTGAGTCCGCAATAGGGAGTCAGGTGGAAGATGCTAGTTCAGAAGTGAAATCATGTGATCGAGTGAGCGATCGGATTTGATATTGCGTACGGATGATATATGTGCATCATACGGGATTAAGCAAAGCAAATATTGGAATTTTGAAAAGAAAGTGAACAAAATGGTTTTGGATTCTGTGATTGGATATTATTGCTAAGTAGGATATACAAGTATTTAAAAGAAAAAGGAAATTGGTGTTTTCGATTTTAGAAGATAGAATATGAATTGCCCGAAAAAAGGTATGCGTTTAAATTGTCGTATGAAATTTGATGGTTTCTGATTTAGCCACTTGGCTTTTGTTTTCTTTTAAAATTTGGGTCTCGTAGAGGCATTTTGTAGTTGTTCCTAGCTAGCCATGCAAAGGCGACGCTGGCGAAATTTTCCAAAAATTTAAGGATTTAGAAAATTTTGATAGTTTAAAATTTGGTTTAAGCTATAATTTGAATTATTAAGTGGATAATATTATTTTTAACCTATGGATGAGTTTGCAAAGTTAGTGAGAGTGATAGTATGTCTTTAATAAAAAGATGGGTTTTGGGAAGTTGTAAAAACTATTTGGTTTTAGGAAAATAGTTAATGGGTTGTAGACCGTTCTTCTTTACTAGTAACTTCGGGGACGAAATTTTTTTAAGGGGGGAGGAATGTAACGACCCGAGATTTTGGATTTAAATTGGAATATTTAATTGATTTAAATATTTAAAAGTTAATTTTCAACTTGAATTTCAAATATCAATATTTATGAGATGATTTAATTATTAGACTTAATAATTGGAAATTGGGTAACAAATGAAATCTTGGTTTTTAAGCTTGTTGAAAATAATTTGCGGGTTGTTACGGGCACGGTGATGTCGTGATTAGGAAACGAGTATGGGGATATGATGATTCTTAATAGGCGCGACGATCTCAAGATAGCCGTCCGTGGCAAGGTCAGGCAACAATGTTGAGATAGGCGAAGACAGTTGGTGGAGACGCTGACTAAAAGAAGATTGAGGATGACTTATGTGAAAGCGGATGAAGATTTTTTTAGGAAAAACGAAAAATGAAAATTGCTTGGGTTTTGGGTTTGAGAATTAGAAATGAGGCAGTATATTGATAAGGATGATATTAACCCATTAGGTGGATGCAACAGTTAGGATTAGTTAAAGGGAAATTACATATCAATTTAAGCTTAATAGCTAATTAAAAAAACACACATACATGTATATAGGACAATCGGTCAAATATTTTTCGGATACGGATACCAGTATAGCCATATCCGTATCCGAAAAGTTGTTCGGATATTTTGATACCCGTGTCATCTTTCCGGATAACGTACATATTTCATATTTTCGAATATAGATGTGGACGGATTAGATTTTTCGGGTATCCATTGATATACTTAATATTTTCTTGCCAAATCATGTACATGTAATTAGAAAAATGTACCATAAATTTATGTTAATATTGAAAATTTGATGATGTAATTATTAAAAAAAACATTGGAACTTGTAAACTGAAATAAAAATCAAATTTATAAAATTATTGAAACAAAATCAAAAATGGAATTTTGAACCTTAGCGCGCACGCTATAATATTACATTGATTGAATTGATGAGATTATTATACTATGAACAGTCATCCTTTTATAGTGTATTACAGTCCTTAGATCCTTTTTAGCATAACTTTAAGCACATAAAGTTATTTTCTTTGTTTCCTCTATCTCTTGAAGAAGAAGAACATGGGCACAGAAACGAGAGGTGATGCTTAAAAAGGCTGAAGAAAAAGTCTCAAAGTGGTGGAGAAAGATCAGCAGTTCGGGATGATATGAATAAAAAAAATTCAGTGGGGCAAATTTTGACGATTTAGTGGCTCAAACGACAAGAGACATGCAATTCGACAGTAGCTTGTTGACTGAGAACTAAATTTGCGTGAAGTGCAAAAAATATGGTTGCGATGAGGCAAATACGTGTTCGGACAAATTATTTGTGCTCGCTTGAAAATTGGCCACAGATAACGCTTACCTCAAAGAGAGTAGCTTTTTCCTCGACAACAAATACTAAATGATTTATAATAATTATGAACATCTAGAACTGCTTGTATGAAGGAAGTAGCTTGCACGGTTGCCTCTGAAGAGCTTCTTATATGAGGACCCATTCCCACATCAAAGGTTGATTTTCCACTCGAATTGGCCAAGTCCAATAAAGTAGGAACCTAATCCAAATCTAACGAGGTTAAATTAACTATAGAACAGTTTTTGGTGTAGATCATCATGGATCCACTAAGGACCGTATAAGACGGTTGTATATGAATACAGATGTGTCATTTGCTCATGTCTTTGATCAATGGACATACGTAGATCATAAACGGAATCAGGTCCTTAGGTCACTCATTTTCATGCACTTTATTACTGACGCAGCGTAGGAAACGAATTCGATGATGTAAATCGAATCCGTCCAGCATCTCACATGATTAGCGGAAATAATCGGTGAATCGATGATAAATCGATGAATTTAAGAATACCGTAAGGCCCAAATCCGTTGATCACGTAGATATCGGACTTTAGCAATCTTCGACACGTTGATCGCGCACGATACTGTGAAAGAAGATATTCAATTCTTCGAACGTTGACCAAGCGCACTTGATTTCGTGAATTGGCTTCAACAATCGATGATTCGAGCGCACTCGAATGCCGAAAGTGGAGATAGGAGATAACACTCAACTACCAATTTAAATGGAGGCACAAAGCACAAACCAAATTTTATTCAAATTTCAACAAAAAACTTTTACAAGTGAACACACATCCCTATTTATAGAGTTACAACTCACACTAGGTCGTTCACGACCTAACACCGCGCGATCTGCGACCTAATACAGAAGCATACGACTTAACAACAAAACGCAATACAACACATATTCGACCTAAAGTACAACTCACGCGACCTAAAATCAACGACCTAAAAAAAACAATTAGCGACTTAAGGAATTTGCAAGTGACTTTACTTTGTTCACGACCTAAAAAGAGAACGGCAACGAGCTAGAGAGGAGCGGCATGTATTCCCATCTTGATCGCGACCTAGGGTTTCATGGCTTAGGATAAAATCGCTTGTGACTTACTAGAATTGGTTCGGCTTAAGTCGCTCGCGACTTACTGTAATTGCCTTGCGACATACGATGTTGAAGTCAGGAAGCTTGCGACCTAGGGTTTGCCGCGACCCAAGGCGGAGCGACCTAGGGTTTCGCGACCTACTCGCGCGCGACCTACTCGCACGCGACCTAGGCTTTGACGCGGTGGGGTCCGGGAATAGGTTGTTCGCGACCTAGAGTTGCACGATTGAGGAGAACGACTCACGACCTACTGATTTGCGGTTCAAGGAAGCGGTTGCGACCTATCGAGGTAAGCGCTTCATCATCCTCCCCTTGTTGGAAGGAATTCGTCCTCGAACTCACACCCTCGTTATCTTCGACAAGTTCCTCTTCATAATACCGAATTAAGTGTTTGACATTGAAAACATCAGACGTATGAATTTCTTCCGGCAACCTTAATCGGTATGCATTATCATTGATCTTCTTTATGATTTCTAAAGGACCAATCTTCCTAGCAACTAGTTTGTTGTATGTACCAATAGGAAATCGATCCTTGGTCAATACTGCATATACAAAATCTCCTTCTTTGAAGACAACACTTCTTCGTTTCTTATCCGCCATTTGTTTATACCTCTCATTTATCTTCTCCAATCGTTCCTGAACGATTCTATGGCATTCTGTCAACCCACCAACAAAATCAGTAGCCCGCTTAATTGTCCCCTTCGGTTGTGGTACTATTGTTAAATCCAGCGGCCCCTTTGGTAAGTTCGAATATACAATCTGAAATGTACTGAAACCTGTACTCCGGTTGACTGCGTGATTGTGTGCGAACTCAGTTTGACACAATTTCAAATCCCAACTCTTCAGATTATCTTTCACAAGACATCTCAACAAATTTCCCAATGATCTATTCACCACTTCTGTTTGCCCATCTGTTTGCGGATGGTAAGCGCTATTAAAATTCAGCTTCGTTCCGACCATCTTCCACAAACTCAACCAAAAATGGCTTAGAAATCTAGTATCTCGATCAGAAACAATAGATTCAGGTAGCCCATGCAATCGGTACACCTCTTTAGAGAATAACTGAGCAACTCGGACGGCATCGATTGTCTTCGTACAGGCTATGAAATGTGTCATCTTCGAAAACCTATCCACCACAATAAATATAGAATCATTCCCTCTTTGAGTTCTAGGCAAACCCAAAACGAAATCCATGCTACTATCAACCCATGGTCTGGTAGGCACAGGTAATGGCATATATAATCCTGCATTCGTAGCTGTTCCCTTCGAAACTTGACAGATATGGCATCTCTCCACAAATCCCTCAACTTCTTTTCTCATTGACGGCCAAAAATAAGATTGGGAAATCAATTGCAATGTACGATCTCTACCCACATGGCCTTCTCATGTAATTCCTTCACAATTTTCGTCCGTAAACTGCAATCTGGTACGCACAATCGAGTTCCTTTAAATAGAAAATCATCCACTAACATGTATTCATCCGTCTTTCCCTTCTCTATTTCAACTACAACCTTGGCAAAGTAAGGATCATCCACAAATACTTCTGGCAACACATCAAACCCCATCACTTCAATTTTCATTATAGTTAACAAATGATTCCTCCGGCTTAATGCATCTGCCACGCGATTCGTAATTCCCGACTTATGTTTCACAACAAATGTAAATTGCTGCAAGTATGCAATCCACGACGCATGCCTAGCTGAAATTTTCTCCTGCCCTTGCAAATGCTTCAAAGCTTCATGATCAGTATATAAAACAAAGTCCTTATGGAACAAATAATGTCTCTAGTGTTTCACAGCTTGCACGATAGCATAAAATTCCACGTCATAAGTACTATATCTCATCTTTGCTCCCGATAGCTTCTCACTGAAATATGCAATAGGATGCCCCCTCTGACTCAACACCCCTCCGATCCCAACCTTAGATGCATCAGTATGTAGCTCAAACAACAAGTGAAAATATGGTAATACTAAAATTGGTGCTGATGTCAAGAGTTCCTTAATTCGTTCAAAAGCAACCCCTGCTTCCTCTGACCATGAAAACTGTTTGCCCTTCATATAATCTGTAACAGGAGCCATCACACTACTAAAGTGTGGAATAAAGCTTCGATAAAATGAAGATAATCCATGAAAATTTCTAACTTCTGTTATTGTTCTGGGTTGTGGCCAATTTCTGATTGTTTCAACTTTATTCTGATCCACCTGTATACCTCCTTCTGATACAACATATCCCAAAAATAAAACACTATGTGTCATAAACACGCATTTCTTCGTTGCAGCATAAAATTGTTCCTGTCGCAGTATCATCAACACTTTTATCAGATGTTGCAAGTGTTCTTCTGGGCTTCCACTGTATATCAGTATATCATCAAAATACACCACCACGATTTCCCAATAAATGGTCTAAAGATCCGATTCATCACCCGCATAAAAGTACTAGGTGCATTCGAAAGACCAAACGGCATAACCAGCCATTCATACAACCCCTCCCGTGTTTTGAACGCTGTTTTCCATTCATCACCTGGTATAATTTGAATTTGATGATAACCGCTCTTCAGATCAATCTTGGAAAATATAGTAGCTCCATTCAACTGGTCTAGCAAATCATCCAATCTAGGCATATGAAACCTGTATCGGACAGTAATCTTATTCAATGCCCGACTATCGGTACACATCCTCCACGTTCCAACCTTCTTCGGCACCAACAATGTTGGTACTGCACATGGGCTGAGACTCTCCTGAACACGCCCTTGCTCAAGCAACTCTTCCACTTGCCTTCTCAACTCCTCGTGTTCTTTCAGACTCATACGATAATGTGGCTTATGCGGTAAAACAACACCTGGTACTAGATCAATTTGATGTCGTATGTCTCTCAATGGTGGCAATTCTTTTGGCAACTCTTCAGGGAATACGTCTTCAAATTCTTCCAGCACTGGCTTTACTTCTTCAGGAACTTCCACCACTTCACTACTCTCACGTCCAATCAACAAAAACACTTCAGGTTCCTCCTCCACTTCTTTAACAAACTCGTTCAAAGTCAACAGAGTCTTTAATTCTTCAATTTCCTCCAACTTGTTTTCTTCTAGTTTTCGTTTCTTAGGAACTAAAGTGATTTTTGTGCCTTCAAACATGAAACAGTAGCTATTGGTACGACCGTCATGTTGCACATCCCTATCATACTGCCACGGTCTCCCCAGCAACAGATGACATACATCCATATCCACAACATCACACCAAATTTCATCTTTATATTTCTTCCCAATCGAAAAATTCACACAAGCCCTTCGACAAACCTTCACTTCGCCACCCTTCCTCAACAAAGCTAACTTGTAAGGTTTTGGATGCTTCTCTATTTTCAATGCTAACTTCTTCACAGCCTCTGTAGAAATAATATTATTACAACTGCCCGCATCTATAACAAACTTGCAAACCTTCCCCATAATAGTGCACGTCGATTGAAAAATATTACTCCTCAACCAACTTGAATCATCCTCTTGCTTTGGCGTCAAACACGACCTCCTCATCATCAAATTACAACCCTCATCTCCCAACAATTCTTCCTCCTCCTCAACATATGGTGAATTGGAACGTTCAGCTTCTGCATCCTCATCTTCAATCTCAACAATCATCGCCCGTTTCTTTGGGTTTATACATTCATTGCTCTTGTGACCAAATTCTTGACAATTAAAGCACTTGATACTATTGTTGACCTTGGTCTTTACAACCTCATCGACAACCGGTTTAGTAACAGCTTTTGAAACAGTAGTATTGCCACTAGTTCCCTTCACTTGATTATTGGAATTTGTAAACACACCACCTCCTCTTCTGCCTTGCTTCTCCCAAGCTAACGCCTTCTGGTGTGCTTCTACAACAGATCTCGGATTAAACATATTTACCATATCTTGAATCTGCATTCTCAACCCTCCAACAAATCTAGCGGTCAACTGTTCTTCCGTCTTCATGATGTCATTTCGAGCAATTAGTTGATAAAACTCATCAGCATAATCATTAACAGTCTTTGTCCCATGCCTTAGATTTTGTAAGCGTTGATACATAAGAGATTGATAATTGTAAGGTAAGAAAGTAGCTTTCATTAACTTCTTCATCTTTCCCCATGAACCAATCTTTGACTTCCCCATCCGTTCTCGTGTAAGTTTTGTCTGTTGCCACCACGCCATGGCTCTCCCTCTTGAACGAGTAGCAATCAACTTCACACTACGTTCTTCCGGAACCTCCTTGAAATCAAAGATCTCTTCGACATTAGATAACTAATCTAGAAATTCTTCAGCCTGCATACCGCCCTTAAACTCTGGAATTTCAATTTTCATTCCGAACTCCCATTTGTGATCATACTCTGAATGATTTCTTCCTTGCTTCGATTTTGACTATGAACACTGCCACCATCAAACTCCTCATCAAAATCTGATGCATATCGGTGTCGTTCATGACCACAATTATCTCTACCACCATTTCTACCACCAATATTTCTTCGATCTACATTCCTCCGATTTCGTTCATCAACATTTCTATCACAATCGTCAACATTTCTACGATCATGATCTTCACTTCTCTCCCTATCTGAATGTGGTGAAACTCTATTTCCCCCATGACTCGATTCAGGTGAAACCCTTCTTCTACTTTGATTCATTTCAAGCATCATTTTCTCTAATCGACCAATCCCTTCATTCAACTTCTCAGTGAAACTCTCGTTGATTCGTTGCTCCATTTCATCGGCCTCTTCTCTTCCATACAAAGCATTAATATTGTGATGACGTTGAGCTCGTCTCGGTGGCATGATTAAACTTCAAATAAATTCAAAAAATTCAAACACTTTCCGAACTTTGATCCAAAACGATATGGATCGAAAACTCCAAACTTGTTGCAACTTCACGATGAACATGATGAACACCAAACTTCTCAACAATTACAAATCTGAACTCCAAACTACAAATTCTCGAAACCCAATTCTCCAAATGATGCAAACTTCTTACGATCTAGCTCTGATACCAAAACTGACGCAGCGTAGGAAACGAATTCGATGATGTAAATCGAATCCGTCCAGGATCGCACACGATTAGCGGAAATAATCGGTGAATCGATGATAAATCGATGAATTTAAGAATACCGTAAGGTCCAAATCCGTTGATCACGTAGATACCGGACTTTAGCAATCTTCGACGCGTTGATCGCGCACGATACCGTGAGAGAAGATCTTCAATTCTTCGAACGTTGATCAAGCGCACTTGATTTCGTGAATTGGCTTCAACAATCGTTGATTTGAGCGCACTCGAATGCCGAAAGTGGAGATAGGAGATAAAACTCAACTACCAATTTAAATGGAGGCACAAAGCACAAACCAAATTTTATTCAAATTTCAACAAAAAACTTTTACAAGTGAACACACATTCCTATTTAGAGGGTTACAACTCACACTAGGTCGTTCACGACCTAACACCGCGCGATCTGCGACCTAATACGAAAGCACACGACTTAACAACAAAACGCAATACAACACATATTCGACCTAAAGTACAACTCACGCGATCTAAAATCAACGATCTAAACAAAACAATTAGCGACTTAAGAAATTTGCAGTGACTTTACTTTGTTCACGACCTAAAAAGAGAACGACACCGAGCTAGAGAGGAGTGGCATGTATTCCCATCTTGATCGCGGCCTAGGGTTTCACGGCTTAGGCTTAAATCGCTCGCGACCTACTGGAATTTGCTCGGCTTAAGTCGCTCGCGACTTACTGTAATTGCCTTGTGACATACGATGTTGAAGTCAGGAAGCTCGCGACCTAGGGTTTGCCTCGACCCAAGGCGGAGCGACCTAGGGTTTCGCGACCTACTCGCGCGCGACCTACGCTTTGACGCGGTGGGGAATAGATAGTTCGCGACCTTCGGTGCTTCGCGACCTAGAGTTGCACGATTGAAGAGAACGGCTCGCGACCTACTGATTTGCGATTCAAGGAAGCGGCCGCGACCTATCGAGGTAAGCGCTTCATCAATTACCAAGTTCAATCACTTTTACAAATTAATATTGTACTAAAAGAATGAACATTAACAACAAAGAAGCATGTCGACATGAACAAAAGAATTCAATTGATATAAAACACAAAAACAAGCTACATTAATTTATCTCAAACTGTAAAACAATACGAGCCATGTAAGGCTTTATTTCATGCGTAAGTAAATAAATGTTATGTACAGGAGGGGTTGATTTTGGTTGCTGATTAAATATTAATCCAAGATGGCAACAAGATCAATCTCGACTTTGGCTCCCAAGGGCAATCCAACTTGGAAAGATGCACGCGCTGGGTATGGTTTTGATATATCTGTACAATAGTGCAGGAATTATATGTTCATATTATTCTAATATGCATTGTAATCTGTATTTACAACGCACAATCATATCAAATGCATATGTGTGTGTGTTTCAACTTGAAGAAGAAACTTACACTTCTTATAGACGTTATTCACTTTCTGGAAATCATCAATGTTAGCCAACCTAGATATACGAAAAAATAAGAAAACATGAGTTGGATGCATATTTAGCAAAATGATATAATACCCATGATACGCATGACGAGATAGGTTATTACATGAAGGTTGTCTTGACAACATTCTTGAAAGTGGCGCCACCAGCTTTCAGTATCTCCTTTAAATTCTTCATATTCTGCATATAACAAAAAAAAATTACATCAGAAACACTCAGTAACAATTATTTTTCTCAAAATAACATGCAAAAGAAGTCATCTTTTATCACAATTGACCTATTACTGTGTATGCAACCAAAACAAATTTATCAGTCAGCTAATTAAATTTTCAGTTACACATTCAAGGTCTAAGAGATATACACATAAAATGTAAAAGTTGCATTTTGAACATTCTATGTATTTTGGTGTTCCAAATTGTTGTTATTGTGTAATAATACCTGCTCAGTTTGTTCCTCTACATCATCTGAAATTATTGCTCCAGTCTGCATACAAAAATTAAAACATAGATCATGTTACTGCCCGAAATTCAATTTTTCTTACTATGAAGCATAGATTAATTAGGAAAAATTAGGAAGAATATATCATTATGTAACCTTGGGAATGCGACCAAGAGAACCAGAAACATAGATCATGTTGTTAATTCGGAGAGCTTGTACATAATCTCCCAATGGCGGTGGTGCCTTGTCAGTATGGATCTCTGTTCTTATATCTATTCATCAAAAGAAATGTTATATCAGATATGTATGCATATGTACTTAGCATCTAATAACAAACGTTTCCAGCTGTCACAACTTACGTTTGCATCCGCATCCATTTATGCAACTGGTAGTGGAAGAAGCTAGTGATGAAAGCGCAAGCAGAGAGAAAAATACAAGGAAGCATGATGAAGAATTCATGTTTGATTATTAATTAATGCTTAACAAAATATGTTGTATGAAGTCGGGTGTGAGTAATGTGATATGAATGGAGAGCTTATGTATCGCCACTAAATTAATTGTTTAGGAATTGCTGAGATGTTGAAATATAATAGTTGAGAATCTTCTCAAATGGTCTTTTTATTTGGGGAAAAAATATGAAGTTACTATATTACATGTCACGTTTAGTTGACATATGCAGCTTTCTATTCAATTAAAGTGGGCGTACCTAAATTATAATAAACTATGCATAAATCATTAGCTATTGGATTCAGACCTTAGATTCGTGGAGATATATAATTCCCAGTACTCTTATTGATTTAGTCAGAATCTGTGGTTAAACACACTTAAAATTTTTATATTGATTTATATACATCGTAGATTCGAGTCAGGTTTAAATTAATGAACTCTCAATTTTCAATTACAAATCAACACTTCATCCGCTTATCACTTTGGGTTTATCCGGTAGTACAAAACAGAAATTGCATACGACTTTTATTGGACATATCAGCTAATTAATAAAGAATGATTCTCTAAACTAAAAGAAAATATTGTTTAAGCATAAATCCTTAAATTTTCCTTCAAAGACGACTTTGTTCAATTATGAAATGTTGGTACCTAGTGAGGATTGTGGTTATTTTCGTTTTTTCATTCAGTGAAATCTCCACGTTGCTGATCCAGTTTGCATTTATAGTCATTCATTTTTGATCAAACTACATAAGGTCACCAACGTGATTATTGTAGCTCATTTTCTACGTTCTTGATGCACTTGTTATAACAACATTTCAACTTATCAAGACGCAACATATTTCAGCTAAAGATTTCAACTAATCTGTTGTCCATCACACACTATGGAAATAATTATCATGGTCGTTGAAATAAACAAAGTCTAATCGAAACCAGCAAAAATATTCGTTCTTTTAAAATCTAACCCATGTATATGCATACTTGCAAGAATGAAATACAATGTCTAATAATCTGATTAACATAAAAATAATCGTAGCTAATACATATTCTTACAAAACTTGTTCATATCTTGCGAGCGTCAAAACAATAATTTACTTGCCTGCATATTGGTATATTATGTAGAGATGTTTCTAAATAAATTGAATCAAACGTCGCAAGTGGCTGAAAATAAATGTTAATTTATGAAACAACCTGTTTTTTTTTTCTTTTTCTTTTTTTATTTCAGTCTTTTCTCCCTTTCCTTTCTTTTTCTTGCATGACTTTTGATACTATGGTTGCAACTTGCAAATTCAAAATTGCTACAGTACAGTACTCATCTTCCTGGATTAGATTACATTATACATGCACATATATATGGGGTCCGTGAAGAACGAACGATTGAAATGTAAATTAATCTATTATTTTATTAAAGATATACATGATCTTTTATCATGTTAGAGAATCACATATTATTACAAAACCAATATATTGATGTGATGAACGGTCTCTTAGTATTTATGCAGGATTTATCTTTTAAATTGCCCGATAGGACAAATCTCAACACACCCCCGCACGTGTGTTGCATCATCGGCCAAACACATGGACATTCATTCAGGGTAATGTGTGACATAATTAAATCTGCTCTGATATCATGTTAGAGAACTATATATTATCGCAAAACCAACTGGTTGATGTGATGGACGGTCTCTTAGTATTTATGCAAGATTTATATTGTAAATTTCCCGATGGGACTAATCTCAACAGAAAACGTAAGGTTTTATAGCGTTAAGAATACAACTTGTCACCTTTTAGGAAATTCCTAGTCTTTTGGTTTAGCAAAAGAAAATCCAATATTCTTATATACCACGAATGCATATTGCATGTTCTAAGCCTCTGCATGAAAAATGGATTCGTATAGACACATGTAGAGTTACATTACCGCATATCCAGTCTATGCTAGAAATTATTTTGCGTTGGTGTACATTAACCCACCAAACAACAATGTTTTTTCCTTCATGTAAAAGACCTCACAACAATGTATGATTATATTATCCTGTTCTCATTAGTACTGAGTTAGGGATAAATCTTACGTTATGAAAAACACGTTTAAGTGCTAAATGCATGTACAACACTTAATTTTTTGAAATGACAAATATAATTAAGCGATGAGTGCTTAAGCATGCTTAATTGACGTTTATCTACGCTTTTCTTAAATTTAAATGACGATCGCTACTGTGCACGAAATATTTTATTTTTAAAATAAGAGGAAATGAGGTTATAGCATAAAAGCGAAACTGCCAAACAGAATTTCCCCATTTTCTATCTTATAAGTCGATGGATGGTGGGTAGTTTTTTGCATTAGGATATGACTATTTATTAGACAAATATGAATGGCTTTTACTCAACTTGAGTATGCTTACTTGTAATTGTTAATGAAAGTCAAATCCAACTTTTGCATCCTATGAATTTATAAGTTAATTTCAAAGTAAAACTTTACTTCATTGTTATTTGTTCGTGCCTACATGGACAATGATGCATTTAGTGTAATTCATTTTCTTAAATTCATATTTATATGAATAATGTATGCTCTAAATTAACTATCGCTTAGACAATGCTTGAGTAGTGTGACGACCCGCAAATTTTTCACTTTGATAAGTTATATTTATTTTTAAATTTATTCAAATAAAAAGTTGATAGTATAAATAATATTTTTTTGAGTTATAATAACTAATAATAATCCTATTTTGAATAAATATTCAACAAATCATTTTCTTCGGGACTTAAATTGATAAAATGACCGAAAACCGTTTCATCGATAATTAGCTTTATAATACTAAAACGTCACGCTCGGAGCTAGATACATATACTTAGTTTTATAAATGATCAAGAATATGAAATAAAATAATTTACTATATTTTTGAGAATTAAATGTATTTATGCCATTGTTAGTAATGCCCTTAAATATAATAATTGTTTTATTAAATTAAATTGAAATTTAATGATTTAATAATTATTATAATTATTCAAATAGTGATTTCAAAATTGTTATAATTCTTTTTATATAAGCTACAAAGTAATAATAAATCATTTGTAACAATTTTATGAAGATATACATTTGATTTGAAAATATAAGAAAAATATCGACATCGCTTTATCGGTATAATTACAATTACTATGAATAATTGTTAATATTAATTTATATGGTTTTATAATTCAAATGTGATCATTTTAATTAATTAAAACTGATTATAAATTTATTTTCAAATTTTGTTTATATATATATATATATATATATATATATATATGTAATTTAATGTATACATGAAAGTATGATCGTAAATCGGTTCTCCGATTGGCAACAGTTTATCAAACGGAAGTTGTTCGGAGTAAATGCAACGTTGTTTATATATCATGTACACATATATATCACATAAATATACAACCTCACATACACTTTAACTTATACATAAACATGCATACAAATATACATACATACATATACATATATAAAACAAATATATATCATGTACACATTTTAATTTTAAGTAATTATAAATTTAATTATCGAATGTTTATTTATGCATAACTTTCTCATATGAGGTCCGTTTCAAGCTGGACAACTTGCTTGCGTTCATATCAACGAGCACTACGCTTTGGAACTGTATGGGATGAATTCGGAGCTAGTTAGAATGTTGAGTTAAATTGAACGACCGTTCAATTTTAATTCAAATCAGGGCACTTCTGCTATTTCTGACATTTTTGTGAGTAAACTCACTTCTCTGGCCTATTTATATTTATATAAGTGAGAATAATATTATTTATGATGATTGATGCTTGTTTGGATAACATATTATTTATATTAGTTGGTTTGAATATATTTCCGCAAAACAAATATATATTGGAGTGGATAAAACCCTATTACGTTCCCGTGTAAGAGCGGATGATCCTTGTATACGAATCCCACCTCAAAGTGGTTAATTTATATTTTTATGACTATATAATGTATGGATGCACAGGGACAAGTTGGAGGGATCCAAGGATTTCTCACATTATGGATTTTATTTTCATATATACATACATGTGTGTGTGTGTGTGTGTGTGTGTGTGGTGATATATGAATTGTTGAATGCCATACAGATGACACAGATATGATTTTGTTTAAATAGTGCTTTAGCAGTACGGGTCTCGTTTTTGGTATTTTAGAATATTATAAAATATTGATTTTATTTAAAGGATTTCAAAGCGATTTTTGAAATTATATATGGTTTAAATAGTTAGTCCTAAATTTTATGAAGGAGTAATTTATTTAAAAATCAAAGTACGATTTGTAGATATTATAAATTGATAGATTTGTAAAATATTTCGAACAGAGATTTTCAAACTGTAAAATAAAGATTTTTTGGAAATCTTAAAAATAAGTCTGTCTTTTATAATGAAGGGACAATGTAAAAAGGAAATTAGAAATATTTTTACATTAATATTTATTAACCATTTTAGAAAAAGTAATATATATATATATATATATATATTGAAAATGGGTACTTTTTATTGCTATAACATTTATTACAAATTACAATAAAGCACAGTAGTCTAAGCAATAATAAGGCTACAAGTCTACGTTAACCCTAAAAAAGCACAACCCGCATTACAAATTCCAACCGAACAAGCCCAATAACATACAAAAATTCACGTTGTGCCAACTAAAGCAGAATAACCATTAACAATTTACTCATTGTCATATGTTGTTCTCTAATGTACGTGTTATTCTCCAATGTACTCACAAATCCAATGGCATTTTCCTTCAGCATCATCACAAAGTCTCGCGATCTCTTTGCCATTAAAGCTCATATCGCCCTATCTCGATCTTTAACAAAGACTGCTCCACAAACCAACCATCCTTTACTCCTTTGTCATACCAAATGATGGTATGAATCCCTAAAGGTAGTACTTGAAGATGCATGCATTAGCTATTGTAAGAAGACATGCATAGAATGAGGAGAATTATAATCAAAACAACACCACCACAACTCAGTTCCATAATCAAAAATGTGAAACAACAATGTTGTCTCATCCATATGAATAGAAGCAAAAACATATGTAACGACTCGGCATTCTCTCCACCGAAAGACGCATCATCTTTAAGAAAGAAAGGGATAGAAAAGAGAAAGATAGAGAAAAAAGAAAGAAACAACATCAGAATCTTAACAGTGGAACAAATATATTATATTAATCACATAAAATATTACATAGTTTACAACAACTATTAGAGTTACATAGATTATACATCACATACTAGACAGTTATAAACACATGTCTAGTTATTACAACTCAAATACAACACAAACAATCGACTCAGAGACCACACAGCGGAACACTATATATATCTATAAACGTTGAAGCCTCTTGCTCTATTGCTCCTTCAGAATTCGTCAAAGCCAACCTGAATCCCTTGGCTACTCGTAAAAATTTGAGTACCCAAGAGTTTAAGAAAACAGAAGATAAACTCCAGGTCAGACATGGTTCTGGTGTGAGTAACAGGTTAAAGTTGCTTAACTTTGAAAATCCTTTGAAAAGAAAATGTATCACATAAGACTTCCCACTCATAAACATGGGCTAGTTTTTACCTTATGCTAACCAAAACATTTGATAGGAAATCCAGTGATATTATAATAAGGTCTAGGGTTTTCAAGTAAATAAGAAATAACCGAAATTGTTACATTCATTAAATTCCAATATACGAGCCACAAAGTAGGTAATACAATCAAAACCGTAATAGCACGTAGGAAGATTGGGTTTCCATCAATGGCAGGGCTACTGGGGTACCGCCCATCACAGTATATGGCCTAGATCACCGTACTGAGGATCCACCCTAAATCTCTTGCAACACAAGGCCGGAACCATCCCTTAGTGGTCAGTCCCAAACAAGACAACCCCGTAGTTGTTTGCAACCAACTGCCTACACGGTCGAATATAAAAGGACTTCTAGACAGGGGAAGATCTTGTCCTACTTGGGTGCTACCCACTTAGCCTTGCTGCACCTCCCATGTTTTAGCCATTTCCGGTTGATAAGGCTTGAGGCTACAATTACCTTTATAGAACACATCTATCTTAGAATGCTCATCGTCCCCCAAACGATGTTCTGAAAGCATTCAATCCATACAAGTTCGTTTCGGGTTCAAATGAAACCGAAGGTATTATCCCATTACACTCATTTTGGAATCACCCTTAAAGTTAACGACAATAACCCTTGCATCCTGAATCTTCATCTTCGCTTGATATTCACGACCTATCATTAATTTGGATCGATGTGGTTTTCAGACATCCAAATCTGGAAATCCGATCCCGGACTCATCGAAATCCAAAATGCCATCTTTTAAGTCCATGTTGTTTTAAAGTTAAAACAATTTGATTCAATTCATCATCTATATTCACATAGATAGATAATTCACAATATCACAAATAGATAATTCACATCATCACAATTCAACCAAAGCACCCAATATCACATATCAATACATATCTCATCAAACATATCAAACAATCGAGGCATTCATTGTTAACCAGCCACCCATAAGCAAAGATCTATTAACCACACCATCTATAATTAATTTAAAATGAATTAAATTAATTGCCTCATCCCTAATTAATTTAAAATAAATTAAATTAATTACTTTTATCACTATAAATCTTGCTTACTTAACCATTAATTAGTTTCAAACCAACTAATCATTCTCTAAATATCCATCTTTAATTAATCACCCTTGATTAATTATTCTCTATTTACTTTAAGTAATCATCCTTTAATTAATTAAATTAATTACCCTCAACCATTTAAAGGAATTAACCTGTGATTACTTCATTATTTAATTAATTATAATTAATTACATTAATTCTTAATTAATTATAATAATTCTTAATTAATTACATTAATTCTTAATTAATTACATTTAATTAATTACTTTATAATCACTTACTACCGATTAATTACCCTTTAATTAATCAATCCTTAATCACATCATTAATTACATTAATTAATGATCCCTTAATTACTTCTTAATTAATTATTAATCATATTTAATAATTAATCTTAATATTAATCTTTATTTATTGATCAATCTTGATCAATCACATTTAGTAACTAATTAACCTTAATTAATTACATTACTTAATTAATTTCAAATAACTTTATTAATCAATTCTTAAATTAATTACACTAGGTAATTAATTATTAATTACTTTCACTAAGTAATTACTCTACTTTATTAAGTACACTAAGTAATTAAACCCAAATTATTTCCATTAATAATTACCATTCCAATTTAATTACATCCAGAAATTAATCATCAATTACTTCACTATGTAATTGTAATTAATAACTTAACCCATCATCCAATGATTATTTTAAATTAATTAATTTAACTAATTAGCTTAAACTAATCACATTACTTTAATTAATTACATTGAGTAATTAATTCCACTAATTACTTCCATTAAGTAATTATACTTAAACAATTTCCACAAATGAATATCTTTAATTAATTAATATAATTACTTATTAAAAATTAATCATATTAATTAATTATTTAATAATCCCTAGTTAATGATCTTCATTAACTACTAACAATTCTTTAATTACTTCTCTTAAGTAATTAAACTTAGATTAATCATTATTAATTACAAATTAATTAATCTTTAATAACCAATTAATTAATCTCTAATTATTTAATTAATTAAGTGCTTAGGTGTAACTTAATAAATCTTTAATTACTTGAATAATTAGTTTCTAACCGTTAATTTATAATCTAATCTTATCTAATTAATGATGCTTGATTTCAAATTAATAAATATTTAAATTAATCAACTTACACCCTTAATTATTTATTTATTAATCCATAATTATTAATTAATTAAAGTAAATAATCCCTCTTTGATTAACTTACTAATTTAATTTATCTTAAATCATTAAACCTTAATTAATCTTTAAAATAAAGTATTAGCCTTTATAACTATTTTATTTATCATTATCAAAAGCCTTTGAAACATTTTACCTTTAAATCTTCCTTTAAATTCGTTTGAAATTAAAGATTTAAAATAATTACAAATTTAACTTAACAAAATTTAAATCAAATTTACAAAACCTTTTTAAATCCAAATGTTAAAGAAACACTTATAATTTATAAAAGAAATTTATAAGAGTTTTAAACCAATTCATTTAAATTCAAATCATTTTAAAATATGCTTTAAACATTTTAAATTTGTTAAAACATTATAAATTTTATAAAACTTATTTATTTCAAACTAGGATACAAATTAAATTTGAATCCATACTTAAACTTGATTTAAAAATTGTTTTAAATCTTTCTTTCAAATTTTAAAATCAATTTTTAGAATTTAAAAACAAACAGGTTTTAAAAACCTGTAACAACCCAATTGACCCAAGGCCCTACCCTAAAGACTTCGAGCCAAAACCAAAAATCTTCGAGCAACACTCGAAACTATCTCGAGAAAAACTCGAGTACCTTACCACCATCAAACCCAGGTTCACCGGATACAAGAATGCACCGTGCATATGCACGGTGGCTCTAACCACCTCTGGTCATCACCACACCCTCAAGCAAGACGGTTGTCACATCCCTTGACGATCCAAACCCCTAATTCTTCGATTCACACTCGAAATCAAATTCGAGCATCAAAGCACAAAACTGGAACAAGAACCCAAAACCTGAAAATCCCCTCGTCCTCATCTCTCTGATCACTATAAAAGCTATGCCACCGGCCACGACTTCGACAACCACCATGCTAACATTTCCCAGTACCCCATGCAACTCGATTCACCATAGATACCACGGTGATTGAATTTCTGACCAAGTTTAAAAACTAGGGCTATAAGCTTTTATCGATTACCATCGCTCCCGAAGCAACCAGATCAGCAGAATCAACCCAAAACACCAAATACTGATCCACTCGAACTGCACCCTCATCTCTCTATTAAAAATTATGATTTTAGTTTTAAAAATCAAGTTTTTTGGATAAGAAATCAGTTTACATTCCTGGATTTTTAAATTAAGATGTTTGAATTTCCACTTATATTAAGCTTGCTCGGTTCTTCTTGATTTCCAGAGATAATACCAAATTATTTTAACTTAAATAAACTTTTAAACTTTAATCTATGATACAACAAACACATTTTGTTTGAAACTTAAACCCTAACACAGATTAGATCATGAGATAATGATTTTTGGTTAAAACTTAAGCCTGGAAACTAAGAACAGGCAAGAACAAAATACAGCAGCAAGCATGCATCTATACATCCATGTATATACACAGAGAATTCAATCATATACATTTACGCAATACTACTTTATTTCCAGAAATCCCCATGCAATCTGATATCAAGATACTTAAGTTTTTAGAAATAATGTTACTCACCTGTTTTGCAGAAGAATAGAGCGCTTTTATTTTTGAAAAGCTTGAAACTGAGTGTTGAAACTTGAAACTGGAATATGCTTTGATTTTAAAACTGGAATGCTAGCATGAATTACTCCTCTGATCTTAAAAACTTGAATGTTGAAAATGGTTAGATACCGAAGAAAATTGCTGAAGAATGCTTCAGACAAATTCCAGGTTTTAAGAATTTAGTTCAGGCTTTGATTTTGAAAATGATTCACAGATTTTAGATTTTGATTTGCATTTCTAGGAAGATGTTTGCAGACTTGTTTTTGATCTTTGAAAATGTACAGCTTTTGGTTTGAACATGGTTAATAGATTTTTGGATTTGAAACTTGAAAATGAATTCCAGGATGTTGAATTTGATTTCTAGCTTTGAGGCAGTGAATTACAAGGTTTGATTTGAATATTGATTTGAGGAGGATGATTGATTTTCATAGAGTTATTTTGGTTTGAGTTTTGTACAGGCTGAAGATTACTTAAGTTTTGAAAAAGAATAGAAAAAGAATGGAAGGTGAGAAAGCATATGTATTAATATAGGCTGAAAATGATTTAATAAAAATAAAAGAAAACTAAAATTAAAAAGTGACACATGTTTAAAATCTTTACATTTGTCATAAACTATAGTTTATAAATTAACACTTGTTATAATGAAGCCTCAATATATTTACACTTGTAATTAATTGATTTTTATTTATTTTAAATGTTAAAAATAAAGCTTTTATACTTAATTAATTAGTTTATAAATACTTATTTATATATATAAATAACTTTAAAGAAATAAAGCCAATTATATATAAACAAAAACTTATACATATAATTTAAAATCCAAAATATATAAAATATCTACCTTTTGAATTCCTACATTCAAATCCAAATTCAAATTCAAATTAAATTTGAAATTAAATTTGAAAATCTAATTTAAAATCAAGTTATATATACGTATATAACTACTCATAAATTTTGAAAATAACAATGCTAACCATTTAAACTAATACATTATTTATATTGTTTAAAATAACAAATTTGCTATTTTAAAATAATTTAAAAAGAGATTATAAATTACTTACATCATGTTGTTTATAAATTACTTACATTATTAATTGAATTAATGTATCATATGTTAATTGTATTTTAAATTCTTATATATAATTTCAAGCAATATTTAAAAAGAAAATAAAATAAAGCGTTTTGTTAATCTTATTTAAATTTAAACTTAAGCTAAATATAATTTAAACAATTAACGTTTTCCATAAATATTTTAAAACAATATGATTATTTATATAAATAGCTTTGAAATTTTTTTATTTTAATTTAACCAAAATTTCCAAATTGCCAAATATATTTAGAATTTGAAAACAAGATTTTATTTATTTATTAAATTCAAACCGAAGATTTCTATTTACAATATATACAAATAAATACACATTATAAATAGAAAACATTTTACTAGCTTTTAAAAGATACAATTTACCAATTAAATAATTATTTTCTTATAAAGGAATAAATTGCCCATTTAAATTAAAATTATAAAAGAAAATTATCAAATTAATTTAATTTTTAATACAGATTATTAAATTGATATTGCCCAAAATTCCGAGTCATCACATAACTCCCTCCTTAAAAGAATTTAGTCCCGGAAATTTAAAAGAAAAGGTAATTTAATAATCCATCAACAATTTTAATTTTAAACCACAAGCATATACCATCAATCATATGCTAAGAACCATAGCAACCAATTCACTCAATATATCTAATTACCTAGTCACAAATCAGGATAGACTTCCTAACACTATCTAGAGTTTCCTAGGTATAGACACTTGGATACTCGCTATACTGAATCCAAACAATCTACAATACTACAGAGCTCATACTCATTTAGATCTACAAAACTGAATAGGATATCAGACCATAGTCATGTCCTACTCAACTACCAAATCTTCCGAACTGCTGGCTCCACAACAGAGATGGATCAGACACGTACTCCCTTAGAGATACGTGAAACACAATGAATCCCAGTCTTCCCAAATTGGCAATTCAATCCGAAGATCAAAGCACTTATCCTCACAAGAATATAGAAAGATCCGATATACCTCGCAGCCAACTTCCTAGTCTTACCAAACTTATAGCTCCTTTGATCAGAGAAAACTTATCCAAAATCAAATCTCCATCTTAAAAATCCAAATTCCTCCGTCTCTTATCCACAAAGCTCTTCTGACGATTCTGGGCTGCCTTCATCCTTCCTGATTAGCTCAACCTTCGCTAATGCTTCTAGAAACAAACTGGACCAATAACAATCCAACAGAATGATCCTCTCAAGATCAATCAAAATCAAGCTCACCAACTCTACTATCACCAATAGACTACTAACTTCTCTTATCCGAAAAAGACAAAACAGGAGCACTCGCCAATTTCGCCATCAGATCCTAAAAATTTTCACTCTAGAACAGCTGCCACCTAGCTTCCGTTGCACAACTCTGATCTGAAAAAGATGAGGATGCTGACGATGAACACGAGCACAGACTTGTCCAACACATCCCGGAAAACACGGCTCAACAGATCCATAAAGAGAAAACTCAGACGTCCCACCAAAACCTGAGTGCTTCACCAAATCCTCTTCCTAGGAACCATCCTTCTACTAGTTGAACCAACGGTACCACTCCTGGAATCCCAGTCGATAAGAAAACTCGATCCCCAGTTGCTATGGCAGACCACTGACCTCTTGAAGACATCAAGAAAAATCTATGACAACCCAAGAGAACATTCAACCATCGCAAGTCACTTTTGCGATCAATCCAGCCTAATTCCAAAGAAAACTGTTCTCTCTTTAACAATCAGAACCGCTTATGCTTGACTAACCAATCCATCGAAAAAACGGATAAACTCAGCTGCTTCTGAACTCCACTTCTAGAAAACTACTTAGCTAGATGACCATCATGCCGGCACATAGAACATCTCCGAGCTGCAACGCTGCCACTGATGACAAAGACTTCTTAATCCATAAGCTCCTCGAGAAAATCGAGCATCAAACCAAACACAAACACCTTGCTGAACTCAGCCTCATCACCGAAGCAGACACTCTTCCTTAAACTTGCTCCAAAAGGAACATCTTCGGAGACATCCATAGTCATTGGGTCTCACCAAGAAGCTATTACTTCCTGAGGTTGCCAAGATACCATCACTTGCTTCTGCTCAACTGACTGACCCAAACTCTACTCCAAAGATGAACTCCGAACCTTTTAAAGGTTTCCTTCAGAGATTGGTGAAATACTTACACCACAACAAAGCTTACTCGAGACGTTATTGGGTCTACAGTCTTGGCAGATACTTCCAACCTCAACACTCGGACTCCTTCCAATGGTAGTTGTGTTATACACACAACTCCTTTCCTACCTCTAGAACTCATATTGGAAAACCCAAACATGCAACCCAACAATAGGTAGGAATATATATATATATATATATATATATATATATTAAAATTACAAGTACGCTCTCTCAAGAAAGAAATCACTCCAAATCCTAGGTATTCGCTCAACATAGCACTCTGATACCAAATGTTACGACCTGGCTTTCTCTCTATAGAAAGACGCATCATCTTTAAGAAAGAAAGGCATAGAAACGATAAATATAGAGAAGAAAGAAAGAAACAATATCAAAATCTTAACAGCGGAACGAATAAATTATATTAATCACATAAAATATTACATAGTATACAAAAACTATCAAGGTTACACAGATTATACATCACATACTAGACAGTTATAAACACCTGTCTAGTTATTAAAACTCAAATACAGCACAAATAATTAACTCAGAGATCACATAGCGGAACACTATATATATCCACAAACGTTGAAGCCTCCTGCTCCATTGCTTCTCCAGAATTCGTCAAAGCCAACCTCAATCCCTTGGCTACTCGTAAAAATTTGAGTACCCAAGATTTTAAGAAAACAGAAGATAAACTTCGGGTCAGACATGGGTCTGATGTGAGTAACAGGTTAAAGTTGCTTAACTTTGAAAATCCTTTGAAAAAAAGGTATCACGTAAGACTCCCACACATAAACATGGGTAAGTTTTTACCTTACGCTAACCAAAACATTTAATAGGAAATCTAACGATTTATAATAGGGTTTAGGGTTTTCAAGTAAATAAGAAATAGCCAAAAAAGTTAAATTCATTAAATTCTAGCATACCAGCCACAAAGTGGGTAATACAATCAAAACCATAAGGGCACGTAGGAGGATTGGGTTTCCATTAATGGCAGGGCAACTGAGGTACTGCCCATCACAGTACGTGGCTTAGATCACCGTACCGAGGATCCACCCTAAATCCCCTGCAACACAAGACCGAAACCATCCCTTACTGGACAGTCCCAAACAAGAAAACCCCGCGGTTGTTTGCAACCAATTGCCTACACAGTCGAATATAAAGGGACTTCTAAACAGGGGAAGATCTTGTCCTACTTGGGTGCTACCCACTTAGCCTTGCCGCACCTCCCATGTTTTAGCCATTCCTAGCTGATGAGGCTTGAGGCTACGAATAGCTTTATAGAACACATCTATCTTAGAATTCTCATCATCCACCTTACGATGTTCTGAATGCATTCAACCCATACAAGTTCGTTCCGGCTTCGAACGAAACCGAAGGCATTATCTCGTTACACTCATTTTGGAATCACCCTTAGAGTTAACGACAATAACCCTTGCACTCTGAATCTTCATCTTCATTTGAGATTCACGACCTATCATTATTTGGACCGATGTGGTTGTCGGACATTCAAATCTGGAAATCCGATCCCGGACTCATCGAAATCCAAAACGCCATCTTTTAAGTCTAAGTTGTTTTAAAGTAAAAACAATTTGATTCAATTCATCATCTATATTCACATAGATAGATAATTCACAATATCATAAATAGATAATTCACATCATCACAATTCAACCAAAGCACCCAATATCACACATCAACACATATCTCATCCGAGATATCAAAAAATCGAGGCATTCAATGTCAATCAGCCATCCACAAGCAAAGATCTATTAATCACACCATCTATAATTAATTTAAAATAAATTAAATTAATTACTTCATCTCTAATTAATTTAAAATAAAATAAATTAATTACTTTTATCACCATAAATCTTGCTTACTTAACCATTAATTAATTTCAAACCAATTAATCATTCTCTGAATATCCATCTTTAATTAATCACCCTTGATTAACTATTCTCTAATTACTTTAAGTAATTAGCCTTTAATTAATTAATTAATTACCCTCAACCATTTACAGTAATTAACCTTTAATTACTTCATTAATTAATTAATTATAATTAATTACATTAATTCTTAATTAATTTCATTTAATTAATTACTTTCTAATCACTTATTATCGATTAATTACCCTTTAATTAATCAATCCTTAATCACATCATTAATTACATTAATTAATGATCCTTTAATTACTTCTTAATTAAATATTAATATTTAATATATAATCTTAAAATTAATCTTTATTCATTAATCAATCTTGATTAATCACATTTAGTAATTAATTACCCTAAATTAATTACATTACTTAATTAATTTCAAATAACTTTATTAATCAATTCTTAAATTAATTACACTAGGTAATTAATTATTAATTACTTTCACTAAGTAATTACTCTTCTTCATTAATTACACTAAGTAATTAAACCCAAATTATTTCCAATAATAATTACCACTCCAATTTAATTACATCCAGAAATTAATCATCAATTGCTTCACTAAGTAATTGTACTTAATAAATTACACTAATTTTACTTAACCCATCATCCAATGATTATTTTAAATTAATTAAATTAATTACTTAACTTAAACTAATCACATTAATTTAATTAATTACATTGAGTAATTAATTCCTCTAATTACTCCAATTAAGTAATTATACTTAAACAATTCCTACAAATGATTATCTTTAATTAATCAATATAATTAATTATTAAAAATTAATCACATTAATTAATTATTTAATAATCCCTCGTTAATGATCTTCATTAGCTATTAACAATTCTTTAATTACTTCTCTTAAGTAATTAAACTTAGATTAATCATTATTAATTACAAATTAATTAATCTTTAATAACCAATTAATTAATCTCTAATTAATTAAGTGCTTAGCTGTAACTTAATAAATCTTTAATTACTTGATTAATTAATTTCTAACCGTTAATTTATAATCTAATCTTATCTAATTAATGATGCTTGATTTCAAATTAATAAATCTTTAAATTAATCGACTTACAACCCTCAATTAGTTATTTATTAATCCATAATTATTAATTAATTCAAGTAATTAATCCCTCTTCAATTAACTTATTAATTTAATTTATCCTAAATCATTAAACCTTAATTAATCTTTAAAATAAAGTACTAACCTTTATAACTACTTTAATTATCATTATCAAAAGCCTTTGAAACATTTTATCTTTAAATCTTCCTTCAAATTCATTTCGAATTAAAGATTTAAAATAATTACAAATTTAACTTAACAAAATTTAAATCAAATTTACAAAACCTTTTTAAGTCCAAATGTTAAAGAAACATTTATCGTTTACAAAAGAAATTTATAAGAGTTTTAAACCAATTCATTTAAATTCAAATCATTTTAAAATATAATTTAAACATTTTAAATTTGTTAAAACATTATAAATTTTATAAAACTTGTTTATTTCAAACTAGGAACAAATTAAATTTGAATCCACACTTAAACTTGATTTAAAACATGGTTTAAATCTTGCTTTCAAATTTTAAAATCAATTTTAAAATTTAGAAACAAACAGCTTTTAAAAACCTGTAACAACCCAAATGACCCGAGCCCCTACCCTAAAGACTTCAAGCCAAAACCAAAAATCTTCGATAAGCACCCGAAACTGTCTCGAGAAAAACTCGAGTACCTTACCACTTTCAAACCTAGGTTCACCAGATACAAGAATGCACCGTGCATATGCACGGTGGCTCCTACCATTTACGGTCATCACCACACCCTCAAGTAAGACGGCGATCACATCCCTTGACGATCCAAACCCCTAATTATTCGATTCACACTCGAAATCGAATTTGAGCATCAAAGCACAAATTTGGAACAAGAACCCAAAACCTGAAAATCCCCTTGTCCTCGTCTCTCTGATCACCAGAAATGCTAAGCCACCGGCCACGACTTCGACAGCCACCATACTAACATTACCCAGAACCCCATGCAACTCGATTCACCATAAATACCACGACGATCGAATTTCTGACCAAGTCTAAAAACTAGGGCTACAGGCTTTTATCGATTACCGCCGCCGCTACAGTGCTTGGATCACTCATCTAATAATTTTCCCTCAATCTCCGATCAATCCACTACAATCAGTGATGACCACGACTTCGCCAAGCAAGCAAATCACCAGAATCAACCCAAAACACCAAACACTGATCAATTCGACTTGCACCCTCATCTCTCTACTAAAAATTGTGATTTTAGTTTTAAAAATCAAGTTTTTTGGATAAGAAATCTTTTTACATTCCTGGATTGTTAAATTAAGATGTTTGAATTTCCACTTATATTAAGCTTGCTCAGTTCTTCTTGATTTCCAAAGAAAATACAAAATTACTTTAACTTAAATAAACTGTTAAACTTTAATCTATGATATAACAAACACATTTTGTTTGAAACTTAAACCATAACATAGATTTGATCATGAGATAATGATTTTTGGTTAAAACTTAAGCCTGGAAACTAAGAACAAAATACAACAGCAAGCATGCATCTATACATCCATGTATATACACAGAGAGTTCAATCACATACATTTACACAATACTACTTTATTTCCAAAAATCCACATGCAATTTGATATGAAGATACTTAAGTTTTTAGAAAGAATGTTACTCACATGTTTTAATGAAGAACAGAGCAATTTATTTTTGAAAAGCTTGAAATTGAGTGTTGAAACTTGAAACTGGAATATGCTTTGATTTTAAAACTAGAATGCTAGCATGAATTGCTTCTCTGATCTTAAAAAAACTTGAACATTGAAAATGATTAAATACTGAAGAAAATTGCTGAAGAATGCTTTAGAGAAATTCCAAGTTTGAAGAATTTAGTTTAGTCTTTGATTTTGAAAATGATTCATAGGTTTTAGATTTTTATTTGCACTTCTGGCTTGAGGAAGATGTTTGCAGATTTGTTTTTGATCTTTGAAAATGTATAGGTTTTGATTTGAACATGATTAACATATTTTTAGATTTGAAACTTGAAAATTAATTCCAGGATGTTGAATTTGGTTTCTGGCTCTGAGGCAGTGAATTACAGGGTTTGATTTGAATATTGATTTGAGGAAAATGATTTATTTTTAGATTTATTTTGAGTTATTTTGGTTTGAGTTTTGTACAGGCTGAAGATTTCTTAAGTTTTGAAAAAGAATAGAAAACGAATGGAAGGTGAGAAAGCATATGTATTTATGTAGGCTGAAAATGATTTAATAAAATTAAAAGAAAACTAAAATTAAAAAGTGACACCTGTTTAAAATCTTTACATTTGTCATTCGCTATAGTTTATAAATTAACACTAGTTATAATGAAGCCTTAATATATTTACACTTGTAATTAAGTGATTTTTATTTATTTTAAATGTTAAAAATAAAGCTTTTATACTTAATTAATTAGTTTATAAATACTTATTTATATATATAAATAACTTTAAAGAAATAAAACCAATTATATATAAATAAAAACCTATGCATATAATTTAAAATCCAAAATATGTAAAATATCTACCTTTTGAATTCCTAAATTCAAATCCAAATGCAAATTCAAATTAAATTTGAAAATCTAATTTAAAATCAAGTTATATATACATATATAACTGCTAACAAATTTTGAAAATAACAATTCTAACTATTTAAAATAATACATTATTAATGTTGTTTAAAAATAACAAATTTTCCATTTTAAAATAATTAAAAAGAGATTATCATATTGTTTATAAATTACTTACATTAATTAATGAATTAATATATCATATGTTAATTGTATTTTAAATTCTTGTATATAGTTTCAAGCAATATTTACAAAGAAAATAAAATAAAGCTTTTGTGTTAATCTTATCTAAATTTGAACTCAAGCTAAATATAATTTAAAAAATTAACATTTCCCTTAAATATTTTAAAACAATATGATTATTCTTTTATATAGCTTTGAAATTTTTTTATTTTAAATTAACCAAAATTTCCAAATTGCCAAATATATTTAGAATTTGAAAAAAAGATTTTATTTATTTATTAAATTCAAACCAAAGGTTTCTATTTACAATATATACAAATAAATATACATTATAAATAGACAACATTTTATTAGCTTTTAAAAGATACAATTTACTAATTAAATAATTATTTTATTATAAAGGAATAAATTGCCCATTTAAATCAAAATTATAAAAGAAAATTATCAAATCAATTTAATTTTTAATATAGATTGTTAAATTGATATTGCCCAAAATTCAGGGTCATCACAACATACGCCCTAAAATATTCATAAAGCCGAATCTCTATGGGCAATATACATATGAAAACTAAAATCACCAAAACCGTAACTCTATAATCAGTTAAGGATGCTTACCCAATTCATGTTGATGGGATTCCAACATCCATAAAATGATTTCACCCTTATCTGCAATTTTCTGATCTTCACGGATTCAGCCATACACAATTCAATGTAGAAACTGTAATCACATGTACCTCATCGACTCATTCAAAATCAAAACAAAAAATAAAAGAACCCTTGGCCTCTGTTATTATGATTAGAACATCAGATTGAGTTGATAATAAAAGAATTAGACATCCCTGAATACGGTTCAGTTGGCCTTGAGATTCGCAATGTTTAAGAGCCATGAATCTATGTCCAAGGATTCATCATATTCTAACTGATACCCAACCAACACAATTTGACTAAGATTCTTTGATTTCTTCGCTTGAATAAAAAAGAAAAGATTGAGGTAATCGAAGAATACAGCCTTTAGATACAAAACGAATTTTCCAAAAACTATTACGACTGTGTTGAACAAAATTCCAATGTTGTACAACTTTTGAAAATTTAGATCAAACCTAATGATAAAAGGAACAAGCAGTGTCGACAAATAGTTTAAGTCGGGCAACTCATCAAGATCTAAACAACTGCCTTCCAATGGCCGAATCTCCACCTTATCATTCGATCAGGATACAATCTACAATTGAGTATCTGAAATCATTGACGAATCATTATAATAGACTCTGGAAAACTACGTAAATGGCCTATAAGGATATTTTGTTTGGATCTCAAGCGTACTGGTAAAAGTTAAAATCCCCAAATCCGAAGGAGGAGATCAATTGCAGATACCTAAAATCGAAGATTCTGATCGACCGCGTTTGCTCTGATTCTCGATTTGAATAACGTTGAAACTCGAGGCGGATTTGATATGAAGAAAACAGTATCAGGCTTCGAAAGTGGAAAAGGAGATCCCGATGTTGAGAACCGATCGCCTGTTTCTCTCCGCCATGGGAGAGAACCATTTTCGAAGTTCATATATATATATATGCATGTATTTATGTGTGTATGTATGTATATGTATGTATGTATGTATGTATATGTATGTATGTATATGTGTGTTTGTACAAAAATGAAAGATTTATTACAAATGTGGGATTTTGTAAATATAATAATTTATAAAAGTAATATTTTACAAATGAAATGAAGATATGTAAATTCATTTTTTGTTAATAAAAGTACGAATTCATAAACAAGGTTTATAAATTAAAAGAATTATTATCGTCTAATAAATTGGAGAATAAATCAAGCGGTGGATTATTATAAGATACAGACCGATATTTTAGAAATAGTTAACTCTATTTTGGGAATTGAAGTTAGGGGCAAATTTGAAATGTTAAACGATATTTTGTAGATAGAACGAAATTTTATAAAATAGAAGTTTTACAAAAAAGAAATGAGATTTTTAAATATAATTTTATAAATATGGAAATAATGGGTTGAAGATTTAAGAATGGATTTTTACCAAGGAAATATATTATGTTTAAAATTGGTTACTCATATGAATATTGTTTAAAGTTGTTTATCTAAATATTTTAAAGGGTTAATTATTTAAATTATTAATATGGTTTGGAATTATAATAATGATTATTAATAACATTTGGTAATTTATTATCATTATTTATTTTTAGGAACTGGAGATAGTGATTCTGATGACAACAACCTTTGTAACTTATATTATTATTACTTATATACAAACACTATTGTCTAGATATATATGAATTTTATTATGCAGGATATATATATAAGGCAGATACTGGTTATTGATGACTGTATAGTATAAAGATCAAGAATGAAGAAATAATGTTTGAAGACTCATGATTATCAAGATCAAGATTTCAAGATAAGTGTCATGTTTTGTTAAAACTTCATAATATCATGGAAATCTTCATTCCAAATATCATTTGGGATGGAACCCATTTTTACCTTCTTAGTGGCTTACAAACCCACGACAAGTAGGTACAAACCTACGACAAGTGGCTTGCAAACCCACAAACATCTCCGTTTTGTACAAGTTCTCGAGGTCTGATGTGATGATATATTTTGCAGGAAGAAACTTGCAAAACTATTTCAAAATGTTTTTTCAAAATGATTTTCAAAACGACTTTTCAAAATATTTAGCCTTAAAAATTATTTTTCAAATGATTTTCAAAAAAATGTTTTAGCCTTAAAATATTCTTTGTTTTTGTTTTTAAATAAACTCTGTTTTAAACTTCATTTTTTTTTTAAAAAACTATCTTCTAATTTTTAAATATTTTTTATAATACACACACACACACACTTGAGATTTTAAATCAAATTTATATATACATTCTAAAAATATAATTTTATACTCTTCTTTATTTTAAAACATAGGAAAATTAGTGTATTTTACTCCAAAATCATTTCATCTTGTTTTCCTTTCAATACCATTTTCAAAACAAATTTTACATAGTTTTTAACTAAGGGATGTTGACATCATGGGATACCCCATGTCGACATGGTGGCCATTAAATTCAGAAGTTTCAATTTATAGAAGAAGTATTTATTCATTTAAATCTCTTCACAAATAGTTATGACCGTTACTGGTCTATAAATAGCCTTCACAAACGAATTTTTTAACTAACTATTTTCTTCACTCCTTCTTCTCCATAAATTCATATTCTAAAATTTTCATATTTTTAAGATCGTGCCGAAATTCTACTGAATTCTCAAGTGAATCAAATTAGAATCTCATTGTTGTTTGATTCTCTGCCATCTCTCGAAGATCAAATTGCTATTCAGAGTTATAGGATCAATTTGTAATCAAAAGTTTATCGAGTCTCTTTATAAGGTGTGGTTGTGCCTGGATATCAATTGGGTGATCTTGTGTCCCATAAATCAAGAGAGTTTGCCCCGGAGTCGAAGACAGGAGGGTATCTCAAGGCCTTTAGAAATTGAGGATTGTAATCTTGACATTGGTATAATAAAAATATGTACGAGGTGTTTACCTTGGTACAGGACTTTGATGTAGGGTAACTCCAAACTAGTATAAAATCCGATGTGTTCTTTCATTTTACTGCTTTTTATTTACTTTCTACATCTGTGTTTGATTCTGTGATTGTTCTGTGATTAAGTTCTGCATTTGTTTATATCATAATTTTTGAATTAGTCCATATGAATCTTAGAATCCATTAAACACTATTCACCCTCCCCCCTCTAGTGTTAAATTAGCCTTAAGACTGCACTCTCTTTCAATTAGTATCAGAGCATAGGTTTTCATAGTTTTCATAATCTGAAACTTGAAAAGTTAAAAATGGCATTTTTAGGAAATGTTGTTAATGCTTGTTTGATTTTATTCATTTCATCAAAGTGTCATAAGTCTGCATATAGTTTTCATGAAAAATCAAGTTATCTACCGAATTGGTTTGTTATGTAGGAACAGACATGTTACATGGCTTTTGAAGAATCAACAATCAATGGACAAAATATGCAAATTGAGAAAGATAAAGGGATACTTGATAGTGGCTGTTCAAGGCATATGACTTGATTTCCCGAGATACTCAATGACATTATATATCAAGATGGTGGATTGGTCAACTTTAGAGATAACTCAAAAGGATATGTGATTGGCATCGGCAATTTCGGTAATTCTTAAACTCCTTTTATTTCTGATATTTTGCAAGTTAGGAATTTAAAAAATAATTTGCTTAGTATAAGTCAATTATGTGATAAAGGATTTAAAATTAAATTTAGAAAAGGTAAGTGTCACATCGAAGATAATAAGTCAAATATTATCTTTGAAGGAATTAGGAAGAAGAACATTTACACCCATAGTATGAAAGTTTCAAATGATAACTTATGTCTTTTGGATAACACAAGTGACCCTTCGATTTGGCATAAAAGATTCGATCATTTAAATTTCAAACTGTTATCTAGGTTATCAAAATTTGACATAGTTAGAGGTCTTTCCAGGTTAAACTTTAAAGAAGATAGTATATGTGATGCTTGCCAAATAGGAAAACTTATGAAAAGTTCATTTAAATTAAAAGATATGATTTATACTTTTAAACCTCTAGAATTACTTCGTTTAGATTTATTTTTTCTATCTCAAGTTCAATCAATCAATCAAAATAAATATATTTTTTGTAATTGTAGATGATTATTCTAGATATACTTGGGCAATTTTTCTTAAACTTTAAAGTGATGATTTTGAATTATTTAAAAATTTTGCTAAAAGAATTCAAAATCAACTTTTTTTTAAAATAAAAACTATTCGTAGTGATCACGGTGGAGAATTTGAAAATGAAAATTTTAAGAATTTCTGTAACAAAAAAGGAATTACACATAATTTCTCTTTTCCAAGAACTCCATCACAAAATAGAGTTGTAGAATATAAGAATAGAATGACTCAAGAGTGTGGTAGAACAATGCTTTCTGATAGTAACTTACCTAAAAAATTTTAGGCTGAAACAGTCACTACAGCTTGCTATATATTAAATAAGATTTTCCTTAGACCGTTAACTAATAAAATACCATATGAATTACTTTACAATAAAAAATCTACAATAGCTTATTTTAAAGTTTTTTGGTAGTAAGTTTTTTATTCTAAATATAAAAGATAATTTAGATAATTTTGAACCTAAATACGACAAAGGTATCTTCATCGGATATTCTAATAGAAGTAAAACATTTAGAGTTTATAATTTAAGAACTAACACTACTGAAGAAACAATGCATGTATCTTTTGATGACAATTTTAAAGATACTGTACAAATAGAAGAGGAAGAAGATTTTGTAACTTTAAATAATGAACCTAATGGAACTAATTATGAAATCATTCAACCTAATAAAAGAATCAGGCTATTAAAAGATCATACTGTAGAAAATAAACTAGAAAATATTGAATCTATATTTAAAACAAGAAATCAACTAAATAGTTGAGTAATGTAGCTTTTATATCAACTATTGAACCTAAAATCCAAAGGAAGTATCATCTGATGATTCATGAATTCTTCTTATGCAAGAAGAATTGAATCAGTTCACCAGAAATGAAGTTTGGGAACTTTTTCCTAGACCAGAGGATAAAAGTATAATTGAAAAAAAATGGGTTTATAAAAATAAAATGAATGAACATGGTGAGGTCGTGAGAAATAAAGCTCGTTTAGTCGCGAAAGGTTATTGTCAAGAAGAAGGAATTGATTATGACGAAACCTTTGCACACATAGCAAGACTAGAAGCTATCAGGATTCTACTTGCTTTCGCAAACTACAATAATTTCAAGTTATATCAAATGGATGTTAAAAGTTCTTTTCTAAATGGTTTTGTAAAATAAGATGTTTATGTTGAACAACCTCCACTTTTTGAAGATAATAAATTTCCAAATCATGTATATAAATTAAAGAAAGCTTTATATGGTCTGAAACAAGCTCCTAAAGCCTGGTATGAAAGATTAAGATCTTATTTACTACAATCTGGTTTTGAAATTGGTAAAATAATTACAACTCTTTTTATTAAAAGAAACAAAAATGATATTCAATTACTACAAATATACGTAGATGATATAATATTTGGATCAACTAATAGCATAATGAATAAAGAATTTTCTGATATAATGACTAAAGAATTTGAAATGAGTCATATGGGAGAACTAAATTTCTTCTTAGGACTTCAAATCAAACAGTTAGATAAAGGATTTTCATTAGTCAAGAAAAATAAGCTAAGGATTTAATTCATAAATTTGGATTGACCACCTCTAGTAGGAAACCAACTCCAATGACAACTAATGTAGCTTTAAGTAAAGAAGATAAATCAAAATATGTTGATCAAAAATTATATAGGGGAATGATTGATTCGCTGCTTTATATAACAGCAAGTCGTCCTGACATCGTGCATTATGTCTGTCTCTATGCATGATATAATCTCAACCTAAAGAAACTCACTTAAAAGCTGTTAAAAGAATTTTAAGATATGTAAAACATACTTTAGATTATGGTTAATTTTACCTTAAAAATGATGTATTTGATTTAATTTCATATTGTGATGCTGATTACGCTGGTTGTAAATCAGACCGAAAAAATACAAGTGGAACTTGTCACTTTCTAGGACATTGTAACGACCCACTATTTGGCACCATTCAAATTCGACAATAAATTAAACATGTCAAACTTGAATAGTTCAAAACAATAGATTGAATTAAAATTTGGAGCAAATGAAATCAAATCACAGAATCATAGACACATAAATCACAATACTCACAGCGGATATAAAATACTATAGTGGTTCATGAAGCCACTATCACATAGTCTCAAAATAAGTACAAATTACATAATCTTAAAACCAATACAGTTTGAAACAACCACAGAAAAATCCCAAATTTATTTGTCTAAATTACATAGGCTAAGATAAAAGAGTGAATAGAAAATAGATAGCAGCTCGATAAAGATGATCTTCAGCAGTCCTAGCTCCAGGGAAGGAAGTCCGAACTGATACTCAGGCTGACCCGAGCATAATACATAAAAACAAACACTTGAGTCAGGACATACATACTTATACAGTGTAAACTAACTCAAGTGAACTGTAATATAAAGTACCAATAACTTAAAGGATGCTTGGGACCGCCCATCCTCTAAGGATTCGTTAACCTATTAGCTATGTAGTAAAATTTCGCTATTATAATAATGTCAAAAATAAAATAAACTTACTTTTAAAATAGCGTTAAGGAGTGACCCAATATTCCCCTTAATACGTAATAGTCCCAGTTGTCCATCCAGTATCATGGTCCCTCCTGATCGGGAAACCACCAGAGGATACCACATGGGCTACGGTGGAAAACCAAACTCGTGCAAGGCTCGCTAGGGTAGGTGACACGGCACAACTAAGAAATGCCAGGGTAGATATACCAATTACGCTTCCGGACTGGTGGTAACGTGTAGCTGCTACTACCGCCCAGCTCAAACAATACTCACAAATTCAAAGGTGTGCACCAAACAATCACAAAGTAATAGAATGGCATACGAAGAAGTGTCTTCGATCAAAGGTGCTACCTCATTAGCCAGTCAATCGCTCCTGTTTTAGCCACCTTATGCCAACTCATCGGAGTCGGGTCCATGTACATACCTCAACAGAACGTCACAACCATCCTACTTCATTCTGAAATCTCCACCACGTACACGGTTTTCAAAGCGGTTTTCGGTATCGACAGAGAGTATGCCCATATCTCTTTAACAACCAACGTTATTATTACACGTGGTTATAAATTTCAAAATAGTTATATTTCGACCAAAATACTTCATTTTAAACTATTTAAAAGTGAAGTTATTATACTTACAAATCCAATATTCAATTCCCAAAAGTTTTGCCTTAGTTCATTTGCATCAGCTACAACACTTACAAAGTGCTGTAATTTCCCTTACAATAGACTTAAGTTAAATTAAATTTTCAGATTTCAGTACAATTTCAACAACAATTAAACTTCAATTTATACCAATTTGACTTATAAAAATCATATTTCAACTTTAAAATAGTCATTTAAAGACCTAATCATTTATGATTTTTATAAGGTGAAATTCACAGATAAATATCAAATATCTCAATGCTTCACTGATTAAAGTCAAGTGCACAATTCTCTATTCATTGTATTTTGAAATTTATTTAACAATTAAGTTTAATTACCATTTCAAATATAACTTAATTTCCAATTTATTTCTTAACTTAGCTTTTATTCTTAAACCAGACTTCACACTTCTAAATTTTAGTTATATTTCAAATTTCATTTTTAAGTATTCATTTATTTAACCATTTAATTCATAGAAACCTCAATAACACTTTATTAATTCACTTTAAGTTTAAGTTCATATCAAATTATCATATTTTATTTATTTAACTTGAATTCCATTTCCAAACAAAATCAAAAATTCCAAAATAAATTTATACTTCAAATTCCAACTTAACCATTCATTTAATTACATATTTAACATATGGAAAATCACTAACAATTTATAAAATTTATTTTTAATTCAATTTAAATCAAAATATTATAATATACAATTTAAAATACTTAAAATTTCCAGAAAGATATATATAAAATAACCACGAGTCTGTATAATATTTTCTAATCTAGGTCAAGTGATACGGATAATATATCATTTCAATCTGTAATTTACATAGAAAAGTCCAGGTTCTATCATTTCAAACCCGCAATCCCAAGTTGAATAAATAAATAGATAAATAAATAAAACAAACAAAATAAATAAAAATCGCTCAGTCCTATCATTTCAGCCCATAGCGATTTCTACTCTACAGGGAACTTGCAGCGTGCTAAACAGAAATAATATAAACAATATAACAGCATATAACATATCGAATGATGTGAAAATTTTATAACAGGGTTTTAGACATCATAAAATTCCTATCACAGGCAAGTATAATATTATATAACAATCCTACAATTTCACTTGCTATCAATTTACAATTTTATAAGTATGATTGTCAAGCGTGAATACTCACCTCTGCGACGTTGGAGATTGGATTCAAAAATAACGATATCCACACCGAAAAGCGCAAAGCAAGCTCGATCAGAATTTAGAGGATGCGACAACCAGATTCAAATCTTGAAGCAAAATAAATAAACAAATCTAAGTATGCGAATTCAAATACGATCATATCAAATTTAAATAAAGCAAACTGGAAATAAAGTTGAAAAAGAATGATATGAACCCAAGTGGCTTAGCCCCTTCACCACACGACTTCACCAACGTCTCAAGGCTCGGCCATTAATCAGATTTAAGACTTGATGGCTTACAAAGCATTGGAAAGTTGATGAATATAGGGTGTGCTCTCACAGGTAAGAGTGGCGAATGGAAAATGTTCATTGGTTTGGACCTAGGCCTAAGGTGGTTCGGCTGTGCATGGGCACGTTAGTGGGACCATCACCTACAGGGTGCGGCCTAAGGTCAGGTGTGGCGGTGGTGGTGTTAGCTGCGACTGTGGTGGCTGTGGCTACACGTGATAGTGGAGGCAAAATAGGAGATGGGTACGGCCATGCTATAGGGTTTGAAATGGTGAACAACAACAAAGAAACATGGCCAGGTCTGGATGCATCATAGGGATAGGTCGCACTAGCGGTGGAGGAGGGGCTATAGACCGGTCGTGCAAAGGTGAATGGGCGGAGCACTTGTTGGAGCCGAACAATAGAAATAAAGAAACAAAGAAAAAATAAAAATAAGAAAGAAGAAAAAAAGGTGCAGCCATTACCTATAGGTTGAAGCTCACGCGAGAGAGAAGATGAAATTAAATATTATGCAATATGGTGTTGTTAGAGATTTAGTATTTATCAGAGAAGTTTACGGTGATAAAGTGGAAAGGACGCAAGAAAAATAATAATTTGAACATTAGAGAGATTAAATGATTTTATTCCAATTAAACAAAAGAAGCAAAATGGAAAGTGTAGAAAAATTTGCACGTGAATTTTTGCAAGGCAGGTTATAATGAAATTGTGAACGTGATTTAGTATTTATCAGGGAAGTTTTTGTGTTGATTAATCAGAAAAAAAGGCAAGAAATAATGATAGTAACGACTAGAGGAAATTTAGGAATTTATTCCTATTAATTAGAAAGAAGTAAATGGAAAGAGGATATTCTTACACGTGAATTGCAAGGCAGCGGTTATAACTTTCCTTTTTCTTTTTAAACACACGGCTGTTGATTTTAACAGCTAAGGTGAGAAAATAAAAGTGCGTATTATAGAGGCAATAATTAAACTGAAACGTATGCCCAATATTTATAACAAAAGTAACGTATATAAATTTATTCGTTTCTTATTTATTTAGTAAAATATATGCTAGATTATATTTTGGTAAATAACGTACCATTTATAATGCCGAAGAATTTAAACAAGAACAGATATATACCACGTACTAAATAAAATGTGCAATTAAATTGCTATTTACACATTATTTATTACTTAATTTAAAATTTTGATTTGTTACATAACCATTTGATTTGCTTATCTCTTAACTAAGAAAACGGATGTATATACCTATAAAAGAAACATATAAATTTATTTCCTACTTACAACATTACTTATTACTCAATTTAAAATGTATATAACCAATTTAAAAGAAATAAAAGCGGAACCAATGTTGTACATATATGTATGTATGTATGTATGTATGTATGTATGTATGTATGTATGTATGTATATACAGTTTAAATAAAAGATTGAAAGTTAGAATTTAAATTTTTTAAAGTTTTCAAATAATGTCCAAATTTAACCCGAAATCAAAATTATAGAAATTGTTTACATTTATTAAAATTTGGGCAAATGATTTATAATCAATTCAAGAAATTTAAAAATTCAAACTTTTGAATAATAAAACCTCAAAGTTTTTTTTTAAAAAAATGAATTAAAATATTTAATAAAATGTTGGGCTGTTACACTCTCCCTCACTCAAAATTTTTCGTCCTCGAAAAGGAACTAAAGAAGGGAAAACAAAAGAAGATAAGATAGTAGGGCAAAAGTACCTGAAACGAACAATTCTTGATTTGAAGCACGTAAGCTCTCCTCCGTCTCCTAGGTGCAATCCCGTTCATCAGTGCTTCACTTCACCTTGACCAGTCTGACAGATTTCCTTCTTAGCTGCTTTGTACCTCGATCGACGATACAAAGTGGCTTCCTCTCAATAGTCAGATTAGGCTCGATATCCAAACTATCAAGAGCAGAAGGCTGGATAATAAGAGATGAATCATGCAAGCAGCGGCGAAGGTGTGATACATGGAATACATTATGTACTCTAGCGAATTTCTCGAGTAAATCTAGACGTTAAGCAAGAGACCCAATCCTTTCCAAGATGCGGAAAGGACCGATGGACCTAGAAGCAAGCTTCCCTCTACACCCAAACCGGACCACATTTCTTAAGGGAGAGACCTTAAGGAAAACCATATCATCGGCTGCAAATTCCAAACTCCTTCTACGACGATCAGCGTACTTCTTCTGCCTATCCTGAGCAATCTTTAACATCCTCTTAATCTCCTTGACCTTCTCTGAAGCTTCCAAAATCATATCAGGACCAAGAACCAAACGATTTTCGGATTCAATCCAGTAAGATGGAGATCTACAAGGTTTCCCATACAGAGCAGCAAATGGAGACATCTTAAGACTAGCCTGATAACTATTGTTATAAGTGAATTCAACAAGATGGAGATGATCTTCCCAAGATCCTCCATAATCCAAAATACAAGCACGAAGAAGATCCTCTAGAATCTAATTCACCCTTTCCGTTTTCCCGTTAGTCTGTGGGTGGTGAGCAGTGCTCAGATTCAGACGAGTACCCAACGATTCCTGGAAAGCTTTCCAAAATTGACTGGTAAAGAAAGGGTCTCGATCACAAACAATGCTAAGGGGAACACCATGGAGGCGAACAATCTCGCTTATATAAATCTCAGGTAAGCTCGAAGCCGAACGGGTAGACTTGACCGGAATAAAATGTGCAGACTTAGTCAGTCTATCCACGATAACCGAGATGCTCTCATTTCCCTTCCTAGATCTTGGTAGACCATCGATGAAATCCATAGAAACTTGCCCCCACTTCCAATTGGGGATCTCAACTGGCTGCAACAAACCCGGGGTTTTCTGATGATCCGCATTGACATGCTGACAAGCCGCACACCTACTAACAAAGATAGAGACATCCCACTTCATACCTCTCCACCAATAAAGCTTCTTCAAATCTTGGTACATCTTAGCCACACCCGGATGAATGGAAAGTCTGGATTGATGATATTCCCAAAGTAACTCCTGCCTCAAACCATCAACATTCGGGACACAAATCCTATTATTAATCCTTAATATCCCTTTATCATTAATCTGAGCTACACCACCATCAGAACTACAACCACCTCTGCTGTGAACATTCTCCTTCATACTTCTAAGCATCTCATCCTTATCCTACTTAGCCATTAAACGATCCAAAAGAGGAGAAGAAACAACAAGCTGGCACAACAAGGACTTCTTCCTACTCAAAGCATCCGCCACAACATTAGCTTTCCCAGGAGTATAGTTAATGTCAAGATCGTAAGAAGCAAGAAACTCAAGCCATCGAACTTGACGCTGAATAAAATCCTTCTGAGTGAAGATATATTTCAAAGACTGATGATCAGTAAAGAGGTCAAACTGAGCACCCAAGAGATGATGTCTCCAAAGCTTCAACGCAAAGACAACAGCCAGCAATTCTAAATCATGAGCAGCATAATTAGCCTTATGGGTCTTCAACTTAAGACTAGCATAGGCAATCACCTTCCCATCTTGCATCAAAATCGCTCCCAAACCCTCGCGACAAGCATCGGTGCATACCATTAATCCCTCATTTCCATTTGGAACGGTAGGCACTAGTGTAGAAGTAAGCTTATTCTTTAACTCTTGGAATGCCGCTTTACACTCATCGGTCCATATAAACTTAGCATTCTTTCGAGTTAAAGCAGTGAGAGGTGCAGAAATCCAAGCAAAGTTCTCAATGAACCTCCGATAGTAACCGGCATGACCCAGAAAACTACGAATATCAGTTGGAGTCTTAGGAGTTTCCCAATCCTGTACAAAATAGGGAGAAATAAGGACCCTAGAAGAGATAGAGTGATCAATTTAGAAAGAGAAAGGAGGAAAAGACTTACATTGATCGCAGTGATCTTGACTGGATCAACAGAAACTCCACCACTAGAAACAATATGTTCGAGAAATTGGACTTCATCTTCCCAGAAATGGCATTTCGAGAATTTAGCCTTTAATTGATGATTTCGAAGAGTCTCTAAAACATATTTCAAATGCGACTCATGCTCGGCTCTTATTTTAAAGAAGACAAGAATGTCATCAATAAAGACTAGAACAAACTTATTGAGCACATCGTGAAAGACACGATTCATCAAGTCGACCAAGAAAGTGGGAGTGTTAGTCACTCCAAACGGCATAACTAGCCATTCAAAGAAACCATTCTCAGTACGGAAAGCAGTTTTGGAAATGCTCTCCTCAACAACTCTGAGTTGGTTAAAACCTATGGCTAGATCAAGCTGAGAGAAATAGTAGCTCCATAGAGCTGATCAAACATATCATTAATGCAAGGCATGGGATATCTTTTTTTCATAGTGAGCTTGTTCAGCTCCCTATAAGCAACACACATCCGGAGAGAGCCATCAGACTTGGTGACAAAAACTATGGCTGCTCCTCATTCTGAAAAGCTAGGTCTGATCAGACCTTTAGAGGACAAGTCCTGAATTTGCTTTCTTAACTCAACCTTCTCACGGGGTTCCATTCTTCTGGGTGGAAGAACTACAGGTCGAGCTCCAGGGATAAGGTCAATACGGAAATCAATTTCCCGCATTGGAGGTAGAGAATCGACTTCACCAAATACATCATAAAATAGTTGGACTACAAGAGTCGAATGGAAACCGCCAGGGAATATATTAAGAGAATAAATGAAGCAGCTAGCAAAATCATGGGGCAAACTACACTGAATCACCAAAGAATCACCTTTATCACCCTTAAGGGAAACAGTACGGGAACTAAAAGAGATATGGGCATCATGCCTATCCAACCAGTCTCCTTCCAGCAATAGATCAAAAGCGTCAAAACCCAGAATATAGAAGTCACCGGAAAACCGATAGCTATTAAGGAAGAGTTTCACATTCCTACAAATCTTACTAAGGTTCGCAGGACCACCAATAGGGTTTGAAACACATAAAGACGCAAAAGTAAACTCGAGAGAAAGAAGACTCTTAAATTTATTACAAAGATCTACTGAGATAAAGCTATGGGAAGCTATAGTATTGAATAAAACACGAACATGGGATTTAAAAAAAGTAAAAGTACCCTGAAGTGTACCTTGGCTATCACTAGGAGCAGGATCAGGTGCAGGTGCAGACTGTGGAGCTGGGGAGGATGCAGAAGTCACAGCAAAAATTCCAGATGCCTTGCCTTTCTTTTGAGTAGGGCAATCTTTCTTGAAATGTCACGGCTGAAGACAAATGTGACAGAGGTCTCGCCTGGCTAACTGAGTTGGAGGGGGAATAGCAGCACCCAAGATAGGACAACTATTAGCATAGTGTCCCTTCTGGTTGCATCTGCATCAAGTAATGGCAGACAGATTTACCGGCTGCCTCTGAGATGAAGAAGATGATCCTAAACCTGGAGTCTTGTTCCAATTTTTCTTATGATGGTAGAAGTTGGATTTCCTTTTCTTAGACCTACCAGAAGACTGAGATGGGGCAGAATGGGAAACTGGAGGTCCTTAGACGTAGGATTCTCCAATCTAATGGCCATGTCCATCGGAGAGGTGAAAGTACCATGCACGTGGGCAATGAGGCGATCATAGTACTCAGGTCGTGCTCCAGCAATAAACTTCTTATTTTTCTTGAGAGGAGTGTCTATCAAATTAAGGCCATATTGCGATAGCTCATTGAATTTCCTCTCATATTCGGTAAAGGACATATCGCCTTGCTTCAAATCCATGAATTCCTGATATAGCTGAGATTTGCCTGCTTCGGGCATCCATTTCACAAGAAAAGCATTCCTAAAGCACGATAAGAGATATAAGACAGATTTCAAAAGGGAAGAAACCGAACCAAACTTGAATGACAGAAGAAGATACCTAAATTGTTCCCATGTAATGTCAGCCTCAACGGTGCGAGTTGTAACAGACAGCCACCAATCCAAAGTTGCTCCTTTCAATTGCCAAGCTGCCAATTGACGCTGCTAGGCATTAGTGATCTCAAGACCGGAGAAGATTCTCTCTAAGTCCCTCAAGCACTGTTGAGCTTCAATTATTCTCTCAGATGCTGTAAACTTGGTGCCGCCAAGCTCGGTATTTTCCTTGCAAAGCTTTGTAAACCTAACTGGAGCTGCGGGTGCAGGAGTTGGGGCAACACGACGTCCCCTCCTTTGGCATTTCATCGATTCATCCTGAGAAATCAAGAACGAATTTTAGGACAGAGGTAATTGAGAAACAATTACAAGATTAGATAGGACAAAGTTCAACTAGGGCAGGCATTCAACAGAGGATCTAATTACATAACGTGGAGAGAGGAAAAGAAGTAGTCGGAAAAAAATTATTTAAAAACAAGAAAGTTTTATATCAAAATACTTCTTTGAAAATAATCTAAAAATCATTTTATACTTTAAAATACGCTCTCTCATAAAGAAAGGATTCTAAGATTGACTTCACTCATTTTAGGGTATTTCTACCCTATCTCTAATGATTTTTGGCTCCTCATGCTATGGTTGGCCTAAAAACCAAAGCTCTGATACCAACTGTAACGACCCACTATTTTGCACCATTCAAATTCGACAATAAATTAAACATGTCAAACTTGAATAGTTCAAAACAATAGATTGAAATAAAATTTGGAGCAAATGACATCAAATCACAAAATCACAGACACAAAATCAGAATACTAGCAACGGAAATAAAATACTATAGTGGTTCATGAAGCCGCTATCACATAGTCTTAAAATAAGTACAAATTACATAATCTTAAAACTAATACAGTTTGAAATAACCACAGAAAAATCCCAAATTTATTTGTCTCAATTACATAGGCTAAGATAAAAGACAGAACAGACAATAGATAGCAGCTCGATAAAGATGATCTTCAACAGCCCTAGCTCCAGGAAAAGAAGTCCGAACTGATACTCAGGCTGACACGAGCGTAAGAAATAAACACAAACACTCGAGTTAGGACATACATACTTATACAGTGTAAACTAACTCAAGTGAACTGCAATATAAAGTATGAGTAACTTAAAGGATGCTTGGGACCCCCCATCCTCTAAGGATCCGTTAAACTATTTACTATGTAGTAATATTTCGCTATTATAATAATATCTAAAATAAAATAAACTTACTTTAAAATAGATTTAAGTAGTGACCCAATATTCCCCTTAACACGTAATAGTCCCAGTAGTCCGCCCAGTATCATAGTCCCTCCTGATCGGAAAGCCACCAGAGGATACCACACGGGCTACGGGAGAAAACCAAACTCGTACAAGGCAGGCTAGGGTAGGTGACGCGGCACAACAAGGCACGCTAGGGTAGGTGACGCGGCACAACTAGGCAATGCCAGGGTAGATATACCAATTACGCATCCGGACCAGTGGTAACGTGTAGCTGCTACTACCGCCCACCTCGAAAAACACTCCCAAAATCAATGGTGCGCACCAAACAATCACAAAGTAATAGAATGGCATACAAAGAAGTGTGTCCGATCAAAGGAGCTGCCTCATTAGCCCGTCGATCGCTTCTGATTTAGCCACCTTATGCAAACTCATGTGAGTCGGGTCCATGTACATACCTCAACAGAACGTCGCCACCATCCTACTTCATTCTGGAATCTCCACCGTGTACACGGTTGTCAAAGCGGTTTTCGGTATCGATAGAGAGTATGCCCGTACCCGATCCCGGTCTCTTTAACAACCAACGCTGTTATTACCCGTGGTTATAAATTTCAAAATAGTTATATTTCAATCAAAATACTTCGTTTTTAACTATTTAAAAGTGAAGTTATTATACTTGCAAATCCAATATTCAATTCCCAAAAGTTTAGCCTTAGTTCATTTGCATCAGCTACAGCACTTACAAAGTGCTGTAATATCCCTTACAACAGACTTGAGTTAAATTAAATTTTCAGATTTCAATACAATTTCAACAACAATTAAACTTCAATTTAAACCAATTTAACTTATATAATCATACGTCCACTTAAAAATAGTCATTTAAATACCTAATAATTTATGATTTTTATAAGGTAAAATTCACAAATAAATATCAAATTTCTCAATGCTTCACTTATTAAAGTCAACTGCACAATTCTCTATTCATTGTATTTTGAAATTTACTTAACAATTAAGTTTAATTACCATTTCAAATATAACTTAATTTCCAATTTATTTCTTAACTTAGCTTTTATTCTTAAACCAAACTTCGCATTTCTAAATTTTAGTTATATTTCAAATTTCATTTTTATGCATTCATTTATTTAACCATTTAATTCATAGGAACCTCAATAACACTTTATTAATTTACTTTAAATTCAGGTTCATATCAAATTATCTTATTTTATTTACTTAATTTGAATTCCATTTCCAAACGATATCAAAAAATTTGAAATAAATTTATACTTCAAATTACAACTTAACCATTCATTTAATTACATATTTAACTTGTGGAAAATCGCTAACACTTTGTAAAATTTATTTTTAACTCAATTTAAATCAGAATATTACAATATACAATTTAAAATACTTAAAATTTCCAGAATAATAGATATAAAATAACCACGGTTCTGTATAATATTTTCTAACCTAGGACAAGTGATACGGATAATATATCATTTCAATTTGTAATTTACAAAGAAAAGTCCGGGTTCTATCATTTCAAACCCCCAATCCCAAGTTGAATAAATAAATAAAATAAATAATAATCGATTCGGCCTATCATTTCAACACATAGCGATTTCTACTCTACAAGGAACAAGCAGTGTGATAAACAGAAATAATATAAACAATATAACAGCATATAATATACATCATATAACATATCGAATGATGTGAAAATTTTGTAACAGGGTTTTAAACATCATAAAATTCCTATCACATGCAAGTATAATATTATATAACAATCCTACAATTTCACTTGCTATCAATTTACAATTTTATAAGTATGAATATCAAGCGTGAATACTCACCTCTACGACGCTGGAGATTTGATTCAAAAATAACGATATCCACACCGAAAATCGCAAAGAAAGCACGATCGAATTTAGAGGATGCGACAACCAGATTCAAGTCATGAAGCAAAATAAAAAAACAAATCTAAGTATGCGAATTCAAATACGATTATATCGAATTTTAAATAAAGAAAACTGGAAATAAGATTGAAAAAGAATGATATGAACCCAAGTGGCTCAACCCCTTCACCACACGACTTGACCAACATCTCAAGGCTCGGCCATTGATCAGATTTAAGACTTGAAGGCTTGCAAAGCATCGGAAAGTTGATGAATATATGTTGTGCTCTCATAGGTAAAAGTGGCGAATGGAAAATGTTCATTGGTTGGACCTAGGCCTAAGGTGGCTCGGTTGTACATGGGCACGTCAGTGGGACCATCACCTACAGGGTAAGGCCTAGGGTCAGGTGCGGCGGTGGTGTTAGCTATGACTATGGTGGCTGCGGCTACACGTGATAGTGGAGGCATAATAGGAGACGAGTATGGCCATGCTATAGGGTTTGAAATGGTGAACAGCAATAACAAAACACGACCAGGTCTGGACACATCACAGGGAGTGGTCGCACTGGCGGTGGAGGATGGGCTGCAGGCCCGTCGTGCAAAGCTGAATGGGCGGAGCAATTGTGGGAGCCGAACAATAGAAATAAAGAAACAAAGAAAAAAAAGAAGAAAAAAGGTGCAGCCATTACCTACAGGCAGAAGCTCACGCGAGAGAGAAGATGAAACCAAATATTATGCAGTAAGGTGTTGTACGAGATTTAGTATTCATCAGAGAAGTTTACGGTGATAAAGTGGAAAGGACACAAGAAAAAAAAATTTGAATGTTGGAGAGATTAAATGATTTTATTCCAATTAAACAAAAGAAGCAAAATGGAAAGTGTAGAAAAATTTACACATGAATTTTTGCCAAGCAGGTTATAATGAAATTGTGAATGTGATTTAGTATTTATCAGGGAAGTTTTTCGTTGATTAATTGGATTAAAAAAAGCAAGAAATAATGATAGTAAATGCTAGAGGAAATTTAGGAATGTATTCCTATTAATTACAAAGAAGAAAATGGAAAGAGTATATTCTTACGCGTGAATTGCAAGGCAGCGGTTATAATTTATCTTTTTTTTTAAAACACACGGCTGTTGATTTTAATAGCTATGGTAAGAAATTAGAAGTGCGTATTATAGAGGCAATAATTAAATTGAAATGTATGCCCAATATTTATAACAAAAGTAACGTATTTAAATTTGTTCGTTTCTTATTTATTTAGTAAATATGTGCTAGAGTATATTTCAGTAAATAACGTACCATTTATAACGCCAAAGAATTTAAACAAGAACGGATATATACCACGTACCAAATAGAACATGCAATTAAATTGCTATTTACACATTATTTATTACTTAATTTAAAATTTTGATTTGTTACATAACCATTTGATTTGCTTATCTCTTAACTTAGAAAACGGATGTATATGCCTATAAAAGAAATGTATAAATTTATTTCCTTTTTACAACATTACTTATTACTCAAATTAAAAAGTATATAACCAATTTAAAAGAAACAAAAGTGGAACTAATGTTGTACATATGTATACATATATACAGTTTAAATGAAAGATTGAAAGTTAAAATTTAATTTTTTAAAGTTTTCAATTAAAGTCCAAATTTAACCCAAAATCAAAATTACGGAAATTGTTTTCATTTATTAAAATTTGTGCAAATGATTCATAATCAATTAAAGAAATTTAAAAATTCAAACTTTTAAATAATAAAACCTCAAAGTTTTTTTTTTAAAAAATGAATTAAATTATTTAATAAAATGTTGGGCTGTTCAGACATTCTCTGATTTCCTAGTTTAGTAAGTAGCAAAACACTGTATCCTTGTCAACAACTAAAGCAGAATATATATCTGCTGCTTTGGCTTGTTCTCAAGTTATATATATGCAACAAACTTTAAAAGATTTTGGACCAACTATAACTAAATCACCAATTTATTGTGATAATACTAGTGCAATAAACCTATATAAGAATCTAACTGATCATGCTAGAACAAAACATATTGATATTGGACATCATTTTCTTAGAGATAATATAAGTGAAAAAGTCATAACTCTTGAATATATTAATACTGAAAAACAAATTGCTGATATATTAACCAAACCATTAAATGAACAAAACTTTACTAAATTTAGAAGATAATTAGGTATATGTTCATTAATTGGAATATAAATTATAAACAATACAAGTATAGTTAATAATTAATATAAATAAAAATTTCTCAAAAATTGAATTGGGCATGTCGACATGACACATCCCCCTATGTCGACATGCAGGTTGAGATTTTCAAATTTAAATTTCCCTCTAAAATTAGTTATTAAGTTATATATTTATATATTTCGACTTTTACTCATTTTCTCTGTTATATCCTCTATAACAAACTTCTAAAACAGTAAATTAATGGCTTATTCTTCTAATAATGAACTTTCTTCACCCACTTCTCCTCATTCTGGTCCTTTTCAACGTTCCACATACGTACGAGTCATCAAATTACAAGATAAGATGAAAGATTTGCTTGAAATGATGATGGAAATTCAAGTGAGGCAACTACGAATGGCTAGAAAACAAGATAGGCAAGGAATAATCCTTAGGAATTTACAAAACTTACTTATGGATAACCATGCCAATCCCATTGTCATCGAAGAATCATCACAAGACATGGATTCTGAAGAAGAAGAGCCTCTAGAAGAACCACAAAAGGATCAAGAAGAACATCCTCTGCCGAATTCGGATGTTCATATGGATGAAGAGGATGGCGTGATTTGCATTGGAGAGGTCCTTTTTGATGCAAATGGGGACTTGGTCGAAGAACGTGGAAACTTTTGTCCCCACTATCCAAATTGTTCGGTCCATAAATCACAAAAAGTTAAGGGTCCTCCTTAAGCGTTTTTTCGTTTTCTTGATTATATATCGGTTTGTTAATGTAACGACTCGTAAATTTTCGATAATTAAAAATTGTTAATTTAGTTCAGTTTTGCAATTTAGTGTTGAAATAAATAAAATTTGTGAGTTATGAATGAAACAATATCTAGAATGAACGGTAATAATGTCAATTTAAGTTAATTCTTAATAAATGGAATGAATTCCAATTAATTGAAATAATATATAAAATTTATACTTGGCTATAAATTGAATATGAGGAAACCAACTTGAAATATGAATTAACCAATGACATAATACATATTAAATGGTAATTGATAAAGTTGGTGTTATGTAAGTATTTATAACCATTGTTTGAAAGTAATAGACTTATAGTGTAATTAGGAGTTAACGGTAACTATTATTGTGTGTTACCTATTTGTTTACCCTTTAAGTTTAAATTGAAAATAATGTTAACTTTATTCATAATATGACAATGGGTTGACTAAATAGAATGGAAACCAAGATTTATTAATTTATTGGAACTTAAATTTAATAATTGGATTAATTGCAATTAAACAAAATTTAATATTTAAATATTAGGAAAATAGAAATTAATATGAAATTAGGAAATATAAATGTACCAAGATATAAACCAATGTTAGTTATATCTTTATTGTAATGAAAGACTAGAATAACAAGGTTTAAAAATTTGATAAATGGATTTTGGAGTTTTAATTTATAGTTTCTGAATTTAATGAAATTGAGAAATAACACTAAAATTGATGAGTTAATCAACTTTAAATTGACATCGAAATTTGTTTAAGTTATTGTAAATGATTAAGAAAGATAGAAATGGTAAATAATTTAATTTGAATTGAAAGTGATGTAATTTATTTAATTAACTGAAAAATAGCCATTTTGACCACTGACTCGGATTTCAACGAAACCAGTTTCATCGGATCCGTAATAGTGAATAAATGTAGGATTTCATGTTTCGTAACGATCAGAGTTGTCGTTTGATCGTATGGACTTGAAACGCATAGAAATCAATTTAATTGAAATCCATTGAAATCAATTTGAAATAAGCTGATTTTAATGTAACTCCTTCATACGATTGAATTAGGACTTGAAACCAGTTCCATTGATTTTAAATTATCAAAAACATCTATTTTGATATATATGGGTTGACCCATTTTCATTCCGGAGTCGAAATGGGCTTTTCGGGGCATTGATCGCTCAACATTCCAAACCAATCCTGCCCACTCCTTTTTATTTTGTTCTGCCTATATATATTTTGTTATAAACCCTAGGTCGTTTCTTATTCCTTATTTTTGTACGTATAATTCCATTAGCTCCTCATTTCAATGGCTGACAAACCCTGATTCCCAAATCTCAATTTCAATTTCAAACTCAAATCAAAAAATTTAAACTCCTCAAACAATGTCAAATTATATATCGTTTTGAAGTTCTCGACGAGCGCAAGTCAATTCTGTTGTTCGTTTTTCGATTTGGATTTATGTTTGGCTAGAATTGCTCAAAACGTTCACAGTCATTCATCGTGCCTTGATCATGGTGGTCAGATCGTCGAATTGACCTTATCGCTGTGTGGAGAGGCGAGTGCGTAGTCCATCAGTATAGTTTGTTTGGCGAATCGATGGGTGGATTGAGTGCAAAAATTCATTAGGGTTTCGCTGTTGTTCGGCTCCGATCGTGGCCACCGAGGGTTCGCAAGGGGTGTGTCGCGGCCTTGGGGAGAGTCGGCGTCGAAGTTTGGGTAGCCGTGGTGGCCGGAGACGTCGCGGAAAATCAATCGATAGTGATGGCTTGGTTTTTAGCGTGTTAGGGCGCTGATGGCGTATAGATGATGTCATGTTGTTTTGGTAGTTTATTTTATTTTATTTTATTTATTTGAATTTAATTTTCAACTCGCTCTAACATCAATAACTTTTACATACGAGATCTGTTTCACACGTGGATTTCTCCGCTAGAAGCCTATCGAAATTCCGTACATTTAGAGGCTTGTTTGGAAAAATTCAGAGACTTTCTGAATTTTAGGTTTAAATTGGATTTAAATTCAAAGGTGAGTGTTTTAACCCACTCACAACTTCTAAAATTTCTTATTTTTGTTAAATTTTATTTATGATGTGATTAGAAATTTATTTATGGCTGTTAGTTATATTTTGAATCATCATCTCAGATAATTCGAATTTGTTAAATTAAATCGTTATTTAATTTATTATTGGATATATTATTGCCAGTTAAATACTTATTATTGATTATCTGTTCTATACTGATATTTATTGATTGATTTGGATGGTGATTGTGATGGATGTTTGACTGTTGATATTGAATGAATGGATGTTGCATTTTATATTGTTATAAGCTGCAAGTTTGTTATGGATTTTTATTTTATTCGGGATTGCTTTTCGAAATGATATATAACCGTAAGATACTAAATTGCAGATTGAAATGATAAATATCTGTATCACCTGACTCTAGGATAGAGAATTATATACAGACACCAGGTTGGTTAAATTAAACGATTTTAAAATCCTTAATTTTTGAATGGAATTAAATGATACTTTGAGTAAAATTTGATTTATATAAATTGAAATATTTTTGGAAAATCAAGTGTATGTTGAAAAGGGGAATTTGGTTTGTTGATTTGGAAATTGAAATTGGTCTAAATGTGTTGAAATGAAATGAATAGTTTAATTGGATATAAATTCCAAACTTATATTTTAATGTAAACTATTTTAAAAGAATATATTATTTTAAAATTTCTAATTACTCATATTTTTTATTAAACTAATTAACTAATATTAACTATATAAAATTATTTTGATCTGTTTTAAACCATTTTTATTAATTTAAATATAATTAATCCATTTTAAAGTTATTTAATCTCTTTTAATTATATTTAATCTAATTTAATTATACTTAATCTAATTTAAATCCATTTAACTATCTTAAATTTGTTTAAAAGTATTTTTAACTATAATTAAACTATTCACAACTATTTTAACTATTTATAACCATTTGGACTATTTTCTAAATTTTCAGACTAAGTAAAAGGAAAGTGTTTATATTCCAATTTTATTGATTTAAAAGAAAGTAAGGGTAAATGATGTTATAACCTAAGTTATGATTTTAATGTTATAATTGATTAAATATGATCATTTTGAAGCAAGAATTTAATCTGTTTTGGAAATATGATTTTGGGAGAAATTACTATTTTGGAAGTGATATGATTTGAAGGTGAATGAGGATTTTAAAGTGAATATGATTTGAAAGTAAATATGATCTGAAAGTATTATTTTTTTGAGAATATGATATTTTGATATCCATTGTGAACTGACCTTTGAAAGGTAAAAGCATTATCCGGTGTGTAATAAGCGATTGGTTGTTAAAGAGATCAGAATCGGATATTGTCACACTCTCTGCCAATGCCGAAAACAATATTAATAACTGTGTACGTGGTGGAGAATTCAGAATTGAAGTAGGGTGGTTTGGTAATGATTTCTATATGAGGTATGATGTGACCCTGACTCTCATGAGTCAGCTTAGATGTGACTAAAATCGGGAGCTATATCGGGCCAAGTGAGGTCATTCCTCCTATCGGGCTCATTTCTTCGATACCATTCTGATTTTTGTGATTTTTTGGTGGTCACCCCTTGATTTTTGATATGGGAGTGTGTCTGAGGTGGGCGGTAGTAGCTTCTATGCGTTATTACCAGTCCGAAAGTGCAATTGGTATATCTACCTTGGCATCTCTCGTGTGCCGTGTTCACATGCCTGGCGCGCCTTCTACGAGTTTGTTTTGTACCATACCAATGGAGTGCCTCTGATAGCCCTCCAGTTTCCGGAGGAATTACGGTACTGTATAAACTATAGGATATATAAAAATGTGTTAAGGGTGATCTGGGTGACGCCTTAATGCTATTTTAATACTTTACTATGGACACCATTATAATAGCGTATTGTACTACATAGTAGATAATTTAACGGATCCTTAGGAGATGTGAATCCCGAACATCTCTTAAGTTATTGCACTCACGTTAGACACTAGATAGGAGTTGTCAAACTCCGTAAACATCTCTGACGCCATTTACACTCATATTTATTTACCATTGTTTTAACTTACGTAGGATCTTTTAGTTCTGACTCGAGTGTTTTGTCTGTTTAATTCGCTTGAATCAGCCTGCGCATTTCAGTATTTGAAGACCTTAAGTCTAAAGGACGAAGACGAAGATTTATGCTACTATTATTTATTATATTATTCCACTATATTCATACTGTTCCACTACATTTTTTAATTTTCTCTAGTATGTGTAAATCTGATTTGTGTTGTATAAGTATAATCAAATGTTTTGTAAAACAGGTTCGTGAACTATTTATTTGATTATTATATTTTGACATTCTGCTGCAAGATTCTATTTGTTTTTTCGTATATTTCTCTTACTCACCCCAATAACAATCCGCCCTTTCGTCTGGTTCGATTCGGCATGTGTATCAGCCTATAATGTATAAAAAGGCAGGATGTTACAGTTGGTATTAGAGCTTCGATTTAGCGATAACCTTAGCTTTATGGGGCCTGACTATTTATTAATAGGGTAGCAATACCCTATGATGAATCGCCGAGTGTATATATATATATATATATATATATATGAGAGAACGTGTTTGTTAGTGTTATAAAAGGTTTTTATATTGTGTTAATTTGTTCTGTTTTGTATTTATAAATTCTTGTTAGTGCATAGGACGCTATGACATCGATAGGGATTTCTAAACACTTAGTAGGATAGACAAACACAATGTTGTTCTGAAATATAGGTAAATGAAATAATTTTGCCTACTGTATATTTTTACAAAATAATATATTTTATGAATGATATATTTGGTTTTAATATATATTGGTTGTTAGGTAGTGAAATTATAAATATTAGTTTAAAATAAGATTTGAAAATAAAATAAATGAGAATTGGAAATTTAGAGCTTAAGTTCCAAGATTTTTGAAAATTTGTTTCGAATGATTTTGGAATATAATAATAGTATTATTTAGAAGTATTTTATGATATAAATATTTCAATATGATTTGAAAGAATTGTTTTAAACAAATTTTGGAATGAAATAAGTTATGTACTCCCCTCTCTATCGCTGGGAAATAATTTCGGTGATGAGTGCATGCATCATCGACATTCATTTTCGAGTTTCAAAGTGGGAAGAATGTTGTAGTAGTTGTACTACACAATTATTTTGATAAAGCAATCTAAATTTTTGAATTCCAATTATGATTTGATATATATAGATAAAGATGTAATTATATATACTATTATTTTAAATGATTTGAAACGGAACCCGGCATTTAGTTCTTAAATTTCTATAAATTAGAGATTTCGTTTATTGCAATGGAATAAATTTTTAACTATTTAATAATTGAAACTTCAAAAATGAAATAAGGAAATAAATGCTAAGTATCAATGAAGTATACAAGGAATTTGGAATTTTGTAAATTGTAAAGAAGAAGAAAAAAAGAAAAAAAAGAAATGGTAACTGTTGAACATCTAATTACTAAAATGAAACAAGTTAAACTTGTGTAGTTTTCAAGTTGCATTCTTTAACATAGATATATAACTTACCAAAATATTAAAAGTTGTAATGTTTAATAAGAAAATGTAATGAAATTAAGTAATGAATGAATGAATGAATATAATGCAATAAAAAGAAACTGTCAATATATGAATAAATGAAGTGAATTTTGTAAGTAATAAATGAAATAAAAAATGAATGAATTAATGGAAACTGAAATAAATAAATGTAAACTAATAAAATGATCACTGAGAAATGGAATTAACTTATGTAAGAAATGAATAAGATGAAGAAAACGAAATTGGAATCATATAGATAAAGGAAAATGAATTTATAAGTAATGACTAGAAATAAATAGAAATAAGACTGAATGAATGAATGTGAAATCATTTACGAAGAAGCTTATATAGTACTCTAAGAATATGCTTACATATGTTTAAAATAAATTGTATATGAGTAACATATGTATGAAATGTAAATAACGTATGCAAATAAATGAATGTATAAATGGAATTAATTAATGAGTGAATGGGAAATGAACTTTTGTAAGAAATAAATGTAAAATTAAGAAATAAATGTAGATTTAAGAAATGAGTCATTTTTTAAATTATATGAAAAGAAATATGTTAACATAAACCTAAATAATGTTGGAAGTTGTTGTTTGTTTTGGATTATGGATTGTCTGGGATAGAATACTTCTAATTGTTTGGATGTACGAATAATCTGTTGAGTTTTATCTAAGACTGTTGAATATATGATATACTTAGTTGATTTTGTCATTTTATGCGATTGAAAATGTCTTGACCCGAACAAACCATTTGTTTTGTTTACTAGTTGATTATATTGACTTCATATGATGGTTCTATGTTGGTTGGAAGTGATTATTGTTTTATATTTATTTGTTTGTTAGTGGTTGAAACAAATTTGAATATTTCATTAACTCTCTTTGGATTATATAAGTGAAATACAGGTTATGGAAGTAATTGCATTTTATTTCATAATTAAGCGTTGTTTTCCCGACAAAATAGGTACGTTCTCGTATTACGATTTTGGAGCGATATTATATATATTTCCCCATTGTTGGGATATATTATTTTGAGATATTGTGATATATATTGTTATATTTGATATTATTATTTTTCCCGAGCCTCTCCATACAAAGGAGACTCTGTCGAAATTTTTCATCAATTTTGGACTTACAAAATTTATGAAATATTTTCCAAACTTTTATTAACTTGAAAATAAAAGATTTAAGTATTTATAAATTTATATATATTATTTATTTTATTTTATTTTTGCAAATTTATTTTTTTATAAATTAATATTTTAAATAAGATAGATTGACTATTTAATTTCTTCTTTTCCCTTCTTTTTCCTTTTCGGGGACGAAAAGTTTTGAGTGAGGGAGAGTGTAACGACCCGTAAATTTTCAATAACTAAAAATTGTTAATTTAGTTATGTTTTGCAATTTAATGTTGAAATAAATAAAATTTGTGAGTTACGGATGATACAATATCTAGAATGAACGGTGACAATGTCAACTTAAGTTAATTATTAATAAATGGAATGAATTCCAATTAATTGAAATAATATATTAAATTAAAATTAGGCCATAAATTGAACATGAGAAAACCAACTGGAAATATTGAATTAACGAATGAAATAATACATATTAAATGGTAATTGAATAAAATTGGTGTTATGTAAGTATTTATAGCCTTTGTTTAAAAGTAATAGACTTATAGTGTAATTAGGAGTTAACGGTAACAATTATTGTATGTTACCTATTTATTTAGCCTGTTAGTTTAAATTGGAAATAATGTTAATTTATTCATAGTATGACAATAGGGTAATAAAAAAGAATGGAATTCAATATTTATTAATTTATTGAAATTTAAATTTAATAATTGGATTAATTGTAATCAAATGAAATTTAATATTTAAATATTACGAAAATAAAAATTAAGACGAAATTATGAAATATTAATGTACCACGATATAAACCAATGTTAATTATATCCTTATTGTAATAAAAGACTTGAATAACAAGGTTTAAAGTATGATAAATGGATTTTGGAGTTATAATTTTCAATTTCCGAATTAAATGAAATGGAGAAATAACACTGAAATTGATGAGTTAATCAACTTTAAATTGACATCTAAATTTGTATAAGTTATCGTAAATGATTAAGAAAGCCAAAATGATAGAAATGGTAAATAATTTAATTTGAATTGAAAGTGATGTAACTTATTTAATTAACTTAAAAATAGCCATTTTGGCCACTGACTCGGATTTCAACGAAACCAGTTTCATCGGATCCGTAACAGTGAATTATTGTAGGATTTCAAGTTTCGTAACGAGTAGACCTGTCGTTTGATGCAGACTTGAAACACCTAGAAATCAATTTAATCGAAATACATCAAAATCAATTTGAAATAAGCTGATTTTAACGTAACTTCTTCATACGATTGAATTAGGACTTGAAACCAGTTCCACTGACTTTAAAATTATCGAAAACATCTATTTTGATGTATGGGTTGATCCATTTTCATTCCGTAGTCGAAACGGGCTTTTTGGGTCGTGTATCGCTTAATATTCCGAACCAATCGAGCCCATTCCTTTTTATTTTGTTCTGCATATATATATATATATACATACATGCATATGTATATATACATACATACATACATATATATATATATATGTATGTATGTATGTATGTATGTATCGTTATAAGCCCTAGGTCATTTCTTATTCCTCATTTTCGTAAGTACAATTCCATTAGCTCCTCGTCATTTCAATGGCAGACAAACCCTAATTCCCAAATCTCAATTTCAATGTCAAACTCAAATCCAAAAATTTAAACTCCTCAAACAACATCGAATTATATATCTTTATGAAGCTCTTGATGAGCACAAGTCAATTCTGCTGTTCATTTTTCGATTTGGATTTCTGTTTGGCCACAATTGCTCAAAACAGTCATGGCCGCTTATCGTGCCTTGATCAAGGTGTTCAGATCATCGAATCGACCTAACCGCTATGTGGAGAGGCGAGTGATTAGTCCATCAGCATAGTTTGTTTCGCGAATCGACAGGCGGATTGAGCATGAAAATTCATTAGGGTTTCACTGTACAAGAGGTGGCTGCTGGTGTTTGGCTCCGATCGTGGCCACCGGAGGTTCGCAAGGGGGGTGTCGCGGCCTTGGGGAGAGTCGGCGTCGAAGTTTGGGTAGCCGCGATGGCCGGCGACGTTGTGGGTAATCGATCGACAGTGGCAGCTTAGTTTTCAGCGTGTTAGCGCTCGGATGGCGTGAAGATGATGGCGGTTGTTTTGGTAATTTATTTTATTTATTTATTTGAATTTAATTTTCAACTCGCTCAAACATCAATAACTTTTACACACGAGGTCTGTTTCACGCACGGTTTTCTCCTCTACGATCGTATTGAAATTTCTAACATTTTGACGCTAGTTGGACAAATTCAGAGACTATATGAATTTTGGGTTTAAATTGGATTTAAATTCAATTTAAATTAAAAGGTGAGTGGTTTAACCCACTCACAACTTCTAAAATTTCTTTTGTTTGTTAAATTTAATTTATGATGTGATTAGAAATTTATTAATGGCTGTTTGTTATATTTTGAATCATCATCTCAGTTAATTCGAATTGAATAATTTAAATCGTTATTTAATTTGCTATTGAATATATATTGCAAGTTAAATACTTTTTATTGATTATCTGTTCTATACTGATATTTATTGATTGATTTGGATGATGATTGTGATGGATGTTTGACTGTTGATATTGAAGGAATGGATGTTGTGTTTTATATTGTTATAAACTGCAAGTTTGTTATGGATTTTTATTTCATTCAGGATTGCGGTTTGAAATGATATATAACCGTAAGATATTAAATTGTGGACTGAAATGGTAAATATCTGTATCACTTGACCCTAGGATAGGGAATTATATACGGACAATAAATTAAATAATTTTAAAATCCTTAATTTTTGAATGGAGTTAAATGATACTTTGAAGTAGTATTTGATTTATGTAGATTGAAGTATTTTTGGAAAATCAAGCTTATGTTTGGAAATTGAAATTGGTCTAAATGTGTTGAAATGAAATGAATAGTTTAATTGGATATAAATTCCAAACTTATATTTTAATGTAAACTATTTTAAAAGAATACAATCTTTTAAAATTTCTAATTATTTCGATTTTTCAAATTTATTAAGCTAATTAACTAATATTAACTATATAAAATTATTTTGATCTTCTTTAAACCATTTTTATTTATTTAAATATAATTAATCTATTTTAAAGCTATTTAATTTATTTTAATTATACTTAATCTAATTTAAATCCATTTAACTATCTTAAATCAATTTTAAAGTATTTTTAATCTATAATTAAACTATTCATTACTATTTTAACTATTTATAACCATTTAAACTATTTTCTAAATTTCAGACTAAGTAAAAGGGAAGTGTTTATATTCCAAATTTATTGGTTTAAAAGAAAATATGGGTAAATGATGTTATAAACTATGTAATGATTTTAATGTTATAATTAATTAAATATGATGATATTGAAGTAAAAAATTAACCCTTTTTGAAAATATGATTTTGGGAGAAATTATGATTTTAGAAATGATATGTCTTGAAAGTGAATGGGGATTTTAAAGTGAATATGATTTTAAAGTAAATATGATTTAAAAGTATTATGGTTTTGAGAATATGATATTTTGATACCAATTGTGAACTGACCTCTGAAATGTAAAAGAACCATCCGGTGTGTAATATGCGATTGGTTGTTAAAGAGACCGGGATCAGATATTATTATACTCTCTGCCAATAACTAAAACCACTTTAACAACTATGTACGTGGTGGAGATTCCAGAAATGAAGTAGGATGGTTAAGTGAACAATTTCTGTATAAGGTATGACTGACCCAGATTCCCGTGAGTAAGCTTAGATGTGACTAAAATCGGGAGCTATACCGGGCCAAGTGAGGTCATTCCTCCTATCGAGCACATATCTTTGCTACTATTCTGATTTTTGTGATTGTTTGGTGGCCACCCCTCGATTTTTGCTATGGGAGTGTGTCCGAGGTGGGCGGTAGTAGCTGTTATGCGTTACCACCAGTCTGGGAGTGCAAATGGTATATCTACCATAACAACTCCTCATGTGCCGTGTTCACATGTCCAAGCGCGCCTTCTACGAGTTTGTTTGTACCATACCTATAGAGTGCCCTCTAATAGCCCTCCAGTTTATGGAGGAATTACGGTACTGTATAGACTATGGGAATATATAAAAATGTGTTAATGGGGATATGGGTAACGCCTTACGCTATTTTAATACTTTACTTTACTGTAGACAGTATTCTAATAGCGTATCGTACTACATAGTAGATAGTTTAACGGATACTTAGGAGATATAAATCCAGAACATCTCTTAAGTTATTGCACTCACATTAGACACTAGGAGATGTCAAACCCCGTAAACATCTCTGACGCCGTTTACACTCATATTTATTTACCGTTGATTTAACTTACATAAGATCTTTTAGTTCTGGCTCGAGTGTTCTGTCTTTTCAATTCGCTCTGGTCAGCCTGAGCATTTCAGGATTTGAAAACCTTATTTCTGGAGGATAAAGACGAAGATTTTTGCTACTATTGTTTATTATATTATTCCACTGCATTCATACTGTTCTGTAGCATTTTCTAATATTCTTTGGTGCGTGTAACTCTGATCCATGTTGTATAAGTATAATCAAATGTTTTGTAAAACAACTTCATGAACTATTTATTTGATTATTATATTTTGTCAGTGCATTTTCTAATATACTTTATTATATTATCCTCTGTTTTTTTATTCATCCCAATAACAATATGCCCTTCTATATGGTTTGAGTCGGCATGTTTGTCTGCCTGAAACGTACAGAAAGGCGAGATGTTACAGTTAGTTTGTATATAAGTGTTATCTTAATGTTCTTCTAAAAACAATCTTTGGTGTATAAAATCTTGAATCCCATTTAACTTAGGATGTTATATTTCACTCATCCATAGTTATTATTCTTTTGTCTTATGTTTGTTTATCTCATTTTCTATTTAGTTCAAGGTTTATAGGTTATTATTTTGTTGATGACAAAGGGGAAGAAGTTATATAAAATAGTAGGCTTGGAGTAAGGGGGAGTTGTTGGTGTAAGGGGGAGTTATGGTATGATCGAAGTGGTAAGTATATTTTATAAGGTTGCCATCATCAAAAAGGAAGAGATTGTTAGGAATTGGAGATAGCGGTTTTGATGACAAGAACCTTTGTGACTTATTTTATTATAACTTATATACTAACACTATTGTCTAGATATATATGAATGTTATTATGAAGGATATATATAAGGCAGGTACTGATTATTGAAGAATGTACAGTATAAAGATCAAGAATGAAGAAATCAAGTTAGAAGACACTTGAGTATCAAGATCAATATTTCAAGATAAGAGTCTAGTTTTGTTAAAACTTCATAATAGCATGGAAATCTTCATTCCAAATTTCATTTGGGATGGAACCCATTTCTACCTTCTTAATGGCTTACAAACCCACGACAAGTAGCTTACAAACCTACGACAAGTGGCTAATAAACCCATGAACATCCTGGTTTTGTACAAGTTCTCGAGTCCTGATGTGATGAAATATTCTACAGGAAGAAGCTTGCAAAACTACTTCAAAATGTTTTTTCAAAATGATTTTCTAAACTACTTTTCAAAATATTTTAGCCTTAAAAATTACCTTTTCAAATGATTTTCAAAATGATGTTTTAGTCTTAAAATACTCTTTGTTTTTTTAAAATAAACTCTTGTTTTAAACTTTGTTTGTTTTTTAAAAACTATCATCTGATTTTTAAATATTCTTTATAATATATATATGTATGTATGTATGTATGTATAATTGAGATTTAAAATCAAATTTATATATACATTCTAAAAAAATATTTTCTACTCTTCTTTATTTTAAAACATAGGAAAAATAGTTTATTTTACTCTAGAATCATTTCATCTTGTTTTCCTTCCAATACCATTTTCAAAAAAAAAATTACATAGTTTTTAACTAAGGGATGATTGACATGATGGGATACCCCATGTCGACATGGTAGCCGTTAAATTCAAAAGTTTGAATTTTCAAAAGAAGTATCTATTCGTTTAAATCTCTTCACGAATGGTTATGACCGTTACTGGTCTATAAATAGCCTTCACAAACGAATTTTTTAAGCAACTATTTTCTTATTTTCTTCACTTCTTCTTCTTTACAAATCCATATTCTAAAATTTTCATATTTTTAAGATCGTGCTGAAATTCTACCGAATTCTCAAGTGAATCAAATTAGAATCTCATTCTCGTTTGATTATCTGTCATCTTTCGAAGATCAAATTGCTATTCAGAGTTATAGGATTAATTTGTAATCAAAAGTTTCTCGAGTCTCTCTATAAGGTGTGGTTGTGCCTGGAAATCGGTTTGATGATCTTGTGTCCCGTAAATCAAGAGAGTTTGCACCGGACTCGAAGACAGGAGGGTAATCAAGGCCTTTAGAAATTGAGGATTGTAATCTCAACATTGGTTTAATAAAAATATATACGGGTGTTTTCCTTGGTGCAGGACTGGATGCAAAGTAACTCCGAACCAGTATAAAAACCGGTGTGTTCTTTCCTTTACTGCCTTTTACTTATTTTTTGCATCTGTGTTTGACTCTATGATTTTTCCCTGATTAAGTTCTGCATTTGTTTATATCATAGTTTTTAAATTAGTCCATATAAGTCTTAGAATCCATTAAACATTATTCACCCCCCTCCCTCTAGTTTTAAATTAGCCTTAAGATCCTTAATCCGCACCCCCTTTCAGTTATATGATAAAGGTTAACGAATTTTATCGATATGGACTAAATTAATTATTATTGTGGTTAAAATTCAATAATAGTTATTTATTTATGATGGTTTCGGGATTTATGAATAGAGTTTTGTAAACGGCCTTGGATTTTTATAAGAGAGGCTTATAAAAAGGTATGAAGATTAAAGGTAGATTATTTACAAGGTACAAAGGTTTATAAATAGATGGATACTTATAAACGAATTTTAGACATGGGTTTAAAGATTTATAAAAAGGAGTTTTTATAAATAAGCATGGTTTATAAAGGGATTTTAAATGACTTGGAAAGTAAACTATAAATGACTCTTAAAGTGTTTTAGAAATTTGTAATGGAGTTTGTAAATGTTTTTTGAATTTTATAAAAAGGGATCTTCCTCAATGTTTGTAAATATACTTATACCGTTAAGATAGGTATATAGATATTTTTTAAGCATTGAAAATAGAAGGGTTTGTGAATATATCTTTGTAAAAGTATTTTGATATAAGTATTTACAAGGCGGTTTTAATTAATGAAAAGATTAACTAAGGGAGGCTTGGCGTTGCTTGGTGCTTAACCAAATGTTGGTTTTTCTATGGGATTACTTTCCTGATTTAATATTTGTTATTCGATAGTTAAATAACCGACTATCGAATTTGGACTCAAATATAACTTTGGAAATATCTAGGAGAAACACGTGAGTTATATGGCACAATCATTTCCGATGATGTTGTACTATGCATATAAATCTCATTTCATTCACCTAGGACAATGATAAGGAAATCCATCCACTAACGGTTAGGAGGTAATCTCCGATCTTATCTTTGGTTGTTCATTTCCTAAAGAATTGGGGTTGAATTTATCGCAAACCATCGAATGTTGTTTCGAAGAGACCGAGATCGGATATGTTATCCGAGAACCACTTCGATCCAACTAAAGCGTTCGAAGTGAAAACATCTTGAAGATGATGGAATTGGAGATGAAGCTCACAATTGTTTCGTTTAGTCCCAGAATGGACTTGTATGGATGAATGCTGATATGGCATTGTTGCTTGGAGGGCAATGTTAGCATTCCAAGTGGGAAGTGGTATATAAATGGAGTATTAGCGACCTATTATCAGTAAGTGTGGATTTCTCAAGAATATCCATGACATATTTTAATAGAGAAAGAAGATAACCTTTTTGCGCTACATTAGTTTCTAAAAAGTATTTTAGGGGACTCAAATCTTTCATTTTAAATTTTTTTTAGCCAACTCCTTTTACAATGAAAAAAGGCCCACATGTTGTCTCCTATGATAATCATATCATCAACATATAATGATAATGTGATATGTCCTTCATTAATGCTTTTGGCAAAAAAGCATTATCATGATAACAAGAGACGAAACCAAGAGATTTAATCACAAAAGAAATTTTCTCAAACCAAGCATGTGGTACTTGCTTAAGTCAATACAATGCTTCTCGAAGCATGCAAACATATATAGATTCATGTGGAACACTTGGAGGAGGTTCCATATAAACTTCTTCTAAAAGATCGCCAATCAAGAATGCATTTTAACACCAAGTTGTGAAATGGACCATTTTCAAATGGAAGCTACAACAATAAGAGTACGAATGGTAGTCATCTTTGCAATCGGAGCAAACATCTCCTGATAATCCATGCCATTCTACTGAAAGTAACCTTTCGCAACCAATCCATCTTTATATCTTTTTATTGATCCATCGAATTTGGTTTTGATTTATATGTCCAATGATAACCAACAATGCTCTTGCCATAAAGTAGAAGGACCATATCCCAAGTATCTGTCCTTTGTAAGGCATATATTGGTACATAGAACTGTTTAAACCACATATTCGAAAAAATATCTTACAGTAAATAGTGTCTAAACTTTCCAAAGTTAAAATAAGGTTTGTAGAGATTTGAAAATAAAAGTAAATCAAGAAATTATACCCAGACAAGCTAAAATTTCATGTCGAAGTTGGGATTAGGATTTCCAAATGAGCTTTCCAACTGATGTGGCGATATCAATTTAGTGTGGCAATGTGGAGATTCGAGATAGGTGTGGTGATGTCAAGATTAGGAAACGAGCATGAGGATATGATGATTTGTTTTAGTGTGGTGACGTCGAGATAGCTGTCCCTAGCGAGATTAGACGACGATGTTGAGATAGGCCAAGCCAGCGGGTGGGGATGTTGACTAAATGAATATTGAGGAGGGATCATGTGAAGGAAGATGAGGTTTTTTAGAAAAAACTGAAAATCGAAAAGGGCTAAGGTTTTAGGTTTGAGAATTAGTAATGGGGCAGTGTATTGATCTAGGCAGTATTAACCCATTGGTTAGATCCAATGGTTAGGATGAGTTTAAGGAAATTATATATTAATTTAAGCTTAGAAGTGAATCAAACATTATATATAAATATTTGTGTGTGTTTGTGTGTGTGTATGTATTTATGTACGTATGTATGTATATGCGCGTCGGACAATCAGACAGATATTTTTTGGATACGGATATACTATAGCCATATGTGTATTCGGAAAACTTTTCGAATATCAAATATTCGTATCTACTTTAGGATATAGTATATATTTCATATTTTCAAATACGGATATGGATGAACATATTAATATGTCTAATATTTTCTTGCCCAGTCATATGCATGTAATAAGAACATGTCATAAATTTATGTTAATATTTGATATTTCATAATATGGTTGTAAAAAAGTACTGAAACTTGTAAACTGAAATCAAAATGAAATTTATAAATTTTTTGAAATGGAATTGAAAATGGAATTTTGAACCTTAGTGCGCGAGCACACAACTTAATATTACATTGATAAAATTATTGTAGGATGGACAGTCATTTCCTTATAATGTAGTACGGGGCTTGAATACTTTTCAATGTAACCTTAAGACCACAACCAACAACGTGGCTTGTTCACTTCACTCTCTCTAATGCTTTGACCGAATGATCTACGCAACCAGATAAGGTAAAATCTAGCCACAGAGTAGTAAAAAAAACTTTATTTATAACAGCGAAGACTTCACTGTTATAAATTTATAACGATAAAGACTTCAACATTATAAATTAAATATAATGTTTATTTATAACGGCGAAGTCTTTGCCGTACTTCGCCGTTATAAATTAAATATAACATCTCCTTTATATAAATTTATAACGGTGAAGTCTTCGCCTTCATAAATTTATAACGGCAAAGACTTCGCCGTTATACTTATCAGCATTTAATCCACTCAACTAGCCACGAGATCAGTTCAAACTAGCCATGGAGAAGTGAGCAAACCACACCTGGTTGCTCCATGACTTGTTCAGCTACTGAACAAGCCATTGTTGGTTGTGCCCTAATCACGTTTAAATTGTTTTCTTTCTCTCTCTTTTTAAGAGCAAGAAGAGCATGGACGGGGAAACGAGAGGTGATACTTACAAAGTCTGAAGAAAAAAGTCTCAAATAGATAAGAAATATCAACAATCCCCGATGATATGAAAAAGATGTTTATGGGTGGTGATTTTAACCATTTAATGGCTCAAATGAGAAAAGACATGCAATTCGACAGAAACATGTGGGTGGAGAACCAATTTGCAGAAAGTGAAAAATGTAACTGTGGTGAGGTTGACACGTGTTCGGGTAAATTGTTTGTGCTTGCATGAAAATTAGGCACAGTTTCTCAGTAACGCTCATAACAAAGTGAACAGCTTTTTGCTCGACAACAACGAGTAGATAATTTATAATCATTATGAACATCTAGAGCTGCTTGTAGACCTATTCCCACATCAAAGGTTGATTTCCTGCCCTATTTGGCCAAGTCAAATAAAGTAGGAAACTAATACAAATCAGACCACGATAAATTAGATATAGAAACATTACTGGATGGATCTACCTAGGACTGTTTAAGATGGTTGCCTATGAATACAGATATATCATTTACCCATGTCTTTGTTCAGTGGACATATATAGATCATAAACGGAATTAGGTCCTTATGCCTCTCACTTTCATGAACTTTATTACTAAGTTCAATCACTTTTACAAATTAATATTTTACTAAAAGAATGAACATTAACAACAAATAAGCATGTCATGAACAAAGAAATTCAATTGATTTAAAACATAAAATAAGCAACATTAGTTTATCTCAGAGTGAAACAGTATGAGCCACACAAGGCTTTATTTCATGCATAAAGAAATGTCATGCATAGGATGAGTTGATTTTGGTTGTTAATTAAATATTAATCCACCACAGCAACAAGATCAATCTCGACTTTGGCTCCCAAGGGCAATCCAACTTGGAAAGATGCGCTGGGTACGGTTTTGTTATATCTGCACAATAATTCAGGAATTATATATCCATATTATTCTAATATATATGGTAATATGTATTCATAAAACACAATCATATCAAATGCATATATATTTCTACTCGAAGAAACTTACACTTCTTATAGACATTATTCACTTTCTGGAAATCATCAATGTTAGCTAACCTAAATATATAAAAAAAAACACGAGTTGGCTGCATACTTAGCAAAATGATATAATATGCATGATATGCATGATGAGATAGGTTATTACATGAAGGTTGTCTTAACAACTTTCTTGAAACTGGCACCACCAGATTACAGTATCTCCTTCAAATTCTTCATATTTTGCATGTAACATAAAACTAATTACATCAGAACCACTCAATATAATAATTATTTTTCTCATAATAACATGCAAAAGAAAACATCTTTTATCATAATTGAACTGTTAATGTATATGCTACCACAACATAGTTATCAGTGAACTAATTTGATTTTCAATTGTGCATTCGAAGATCTAAGATATACATATACACAAATGTAAAAATCACATTATGAACGTTCTACACATTTTGGTATTCCAAATTGTAGTTATATTGCGTGATACCTATTTAGTTTGTTCCTCTATGTCATCTGAAATTATTGCTCCTGTCTGGAATGAAATTTATAAAAGGATCGTTAACATCTTCAACTATGTAGAGATATTGACATTTTCTCATAGCAGTGTACGTTTACATTCAAAAAATTAGCAAGAATATGTTTACATACCTTGGGAATGCGACCGAGAGAACCTGAAACATAGATCATGTTATTAATTCTGAGAGTTTGTACATAATTTTCCAATAGAGGCGGTGTCTTTTCAGTATGGATCTCTGTTCTAATATCTATTCATCAAAACAAATGTTATGCCAGAAATGGATGCACATGTACATGGCATCTAACAATAAATGTTCCAACTAATATAACTTATGTTTGCATCCGCATCCATTTATGCAACTAGTAGTGGAAAAAGGTGGTGATGAAAGCGCAAGCGGAGAGAAAAATACAAGGAAGCATGATGAAGAATTCATGTTTGATTATTAATTAATGCTTAATAAAATATTTTGTATGAAGTTATGTTTGAGTAATGTGATATATGAATGGAGGGTTTATATAGGTTTTGCAAGTTGAGAAATTATCACTAAATTATTTAGGAATTTGCTGAGATATTTATGCATAATAGTGGAGAATCTCCCCTAAATGGTATTTTTATTTGTGGAATAACAGGAGAAATGAGATTACACGGATTGAATAGGGCTATATTTCATAAAGAAAATTGGGTACATGATTATGAAAGCGCTCCATCCTCTCAAGGAAGTAGGCCTGTTGTGTTAAAGCCCAATTCACTATTTGTTACAATTTGCCTCTATACACTATATGTATAAATACTGCACATATCATGTATTACATTATTAAACTACGATCAATAAAATATCTCTTTTACATTTTTCAATTTTTTCTTAACTTGGTATCAGATCTTTATTCACCTAATGGCAAGTGCCTCACCATCAAAATCGATATCATCACCTGAGCTTTCGCTGCACCTCTAGTTCTCATCAGATTTCATCTCATCACCTAAGAAACTGAGTTTTTTTTGTTCAAGAAACCCACATTTAGCTCTAAAGAAGTCAAGTGCCTCACCAAGAACTTGTCAGATTGGTATCATCACTCTAGATCAGGCTGCACTTCCCATATTCCCTTCAGCATCATCAAGAAAGAATGTCAGTAAAGTCTTTCTTCTTCCTTTCATTTAATACTGCATCATTAAAATCTGCATCGATGACTGCGGGAAATGAAGATCAGTCCTCAACTTCACCAACTACTTCAAGAATTACTCCAAATCTGTGAAATGAAAGCAATGCAATGGTTATTATCAATCCCAAAAGTTAGGTAATAACAACCCAGCTTGATGAAAATGACTACCTTATATGGAAGTTTCAAATTGAAACAACCATAAGAGGGTATGGGCTTAATGATTATATCAAGGGAAAAATTGCTGTCCCGGCAAGAATGCTAGAGAGCAGTGATGGAAAATTATTCAGTAATAAAATTTTACAAGTTATCAAAAGCAAGATAGTCAACTGTCATCTTGGTTATTGTCATCAAACAGTTCTAATCTCCTACCATAGCTTGTTGGTTGTAAAACAGCTCATGATATATGGACAACAGTGGAGCAAATCTTCGGTTCTCAATCAGAAGCAAAGATAATGTTTTATAAAAGATAGTTGCAAAACTTAAAAAAAAAAGACAGCATGTGTATGAAAGAATGTCTGACCAAGATCAAGGCACTAAGCGTTCTTCTTGATGCAGCAGGACATAGAGTCTTTTACACTGAACATATACTCACTATTTTAAATGGCTTGGATGAGAATTGTGAGCCAGTTGTTGCAAAAATATCATCAAGAAAGAAAAAACCTGACATGTAATATGTTAAGGCAACTATTTTTGCACATAAAGGTAGAATAGATCAAAAGAAATTAGTAAATACTGATCTATCGATAAATCTTACTTCAAGAAACAACAATTGTGTAGAAACGACATTCAAAATTATCCAAGAGGAGGATCAAATTCAAGAGGAAGAACTAGAGGGGGTAGATGGAATAATGGAAGCATATTAAGATGTCAAATCTGTGAAAAATATGGTCGTGCAACAAACAAATGTTACTTCAAGTTTGATGCATCATATATATCCAACCAGTAATCAAACTCCCAAAGAAATATTAATCAAAGTGAAAACATGGAAAATATACAATCTGAAGCTAAAGGAAAGCCTGACAACATTAGATGTTACCAAACAGGTATTGCTAAGCCTGAAGACATACAAGATGAGTCATGGTATCCAGGCTCAGGTGCAATAAATCACGTTACTAATAATCTAGACAATTTAAATCTTGGAAACAAGGAGTACATAGGTAGAAAAACCATACATATGGGCAATGATGAATCAATTAAGATCACTTCTACAGTTTTTGGTAGCATAAGAGGAAATAGGCAATTTTATCTCAATAATTTATTGAGAGTACCAAAAATTAAGAAAAATTTGATGAGTGTATCTCAATTTGCCAATGATAATAATGTTTATTTTGAATTTCATCCTAAACATTGTCTTGTTAAAGATAGATCCACTAATGACATTCTTTTGTAGGGTGAAATGTATAATGGACTCTACATGTTCAATGCAGTTGATTCAAAAGTTTCTTCAAACAAGAGCTACAATTGTTTCTGTTCTGAGATAAATCAAAATAAGACGTTGAATAATGATTTTGATGTTTGGCATCATAAACTGCGGCACCTATGTGCCAGTATTGTAAAGAAAATCTTATGTGATAATAAAATCTCTTATAACAATATTATCTCTACCTGATATGTGTACATGTTATCAAATTGGTAAAAGTCACAAATTTCCTTTTACTAAATCAAAATCTATATACAACAAACCATTAGAATTAATAGCAACTGATCAGTGGGGTCTTGCTCCTATTAACTCTGATTATGGAATCAATTATTATGTATCTTTTATTGATGCTTACTCTAGGTATACATGGATATACTTTCTCAAATTAAAGTCAGAAATTGCAAAAGTTGTGGTGCATTTCATAACTCAAGTTGAAAAGCTAACAAATCATCAAGTCAAAGTCTTTCATTCAGATGGAGGGTCCGAATACAACCACTAAGTGAATACTTCAAAAAAAGAGGAATAGTGCACAAAACATGTCCACATGCCTTAGAGCATAATGGGTTGATAGGAAGAAAGCACATGCACATAGTTGAGACATGCCTCACTCTATTAGCTCAGGCTTCACTGCCTTTAAAGTTCTGGCCAGATGCCTTTAGTATAGGTGTATATTTGATCGACAAACTGTCAACCAAAACTCTAAGGAGCAAAAGCCCAATTGTAGTGCTATTCAACACAAAACCAGACTATCTCAAGCTTAAAGCCTTCGGATGTTTATGTTTTCCTTGGCTCAAACCATATAACACATACAAATTGAGCTTCAGTTCATCTTCCTGCACGTTCATTGGTTATGCTGAGAATTAGAAAGGATACATGTGCTTAACTGACAATGGCATTGCTATACTATCTAGACATGTTACTTTTGATGAGCATCGCTTTCCTTTTTCAAATGCCACAGTAAAATCATCCAGCAAAGTCTATAATCCAAAAGTGTCCATACCATCAATACCCATTTTTCAGGATGAACTTACTGTTAAAAGAACAGAAGATGCTCTGAATAGCTCCAGTCCACAACACACAATGTCTGACTCCAGACTAGGTCATGAACCATATACTCAGCCTGAAAATAATAGTGATAACAATGACCCTCATGAAAGTCATCAAGATCTGGAAGAACAAAGCTCATTCAGACCTCGACAACTCATAACTCAACCTGCTCCTACACATAGTACTGTACCTGCAAAAACTCAACATCATATGATTACTAGAGCTAAAAGTGGTATATTTAAACCAAAGATATATGCAGTAGACATAGAGATAGAGGAACCAGAATCTTATGATCATGCAGTAAAGAATGAAAAGCGGAAAGCAGCCATACAAGATGAATAGAATGCACTGATAAAGAATGAGACGTGGGAACTTGTACCTACACTTGAACACAAAAACATAGTTAAATGCAGATGGAAATTCAGACAAAAAAGAATCCTGATGGCACTGTTCATAAATATAAGGCAAGATTAGTGGAAAAAGGATACACACAACAACAAGGGTTTGACTTCACAGAGACCTTCTCATCAGTTGTTAAGCCAACAACAATAAGAATTGTTCTAACCATTGCACTACACAACAATTGGAAAAATAAGACAAATGGATGTAAACAATACTTTCTTTAATGGAGAACTTCAAGAAGAAGTTTACATGGAACATGCTTATGGTTTCAAGTAGTCAAGCAACATGTCAATGGTGTGCAAGCTAAAGAAGGCCATATACGGGTTAAAACAGGCTCCAAGTGTTTAGTTTGACAAACTCAAGTCAACTCTCATTAAGCTAAATTATCATCAAACTAAGTCTAACACATCATTATTTACAAACTACTGCAATGATAGTATGACATATGTTATAATTTATGTTGATGATTTCATTGTTATAGGAAGCAGTGAGGTGGAAATTAACAAATTAATTCAACATTTTGACAACTATTTTTTTTATCAAAGATCTTAGGGATCTCAACTACTTTTTGGGAATAGATGCCAAAAGAATCAACAGTACAAAGCTACACTTATGTCAAAGAAAATAAATTGTAGAGATTCTGCTCAAAGCAAAAATGGACAAAGCTAATTCTCTACCCACTCCTATGATCAGCAACTGCAACCTATCTAAATATCATGATGCGCCTATTACAAATATAAAGGAATACAAAAGCATAGTAGGAGCTCTACAACACGTTACAATAACAAGACCAGAAATATCTTTTAGTGTAAATAAGGTGTGTCGGTTTATGCAAAATCCATTGGATGAACATTGGAAAGTAGTAAAAAGAATCCTAAGATATCTAACTATCGAACATGGATTGACTCTAAAATCATGTGCTAGTATCAACATAACAGGCTTTGCAGATGCTAATTGGGCAACTGATTTGGATGATAGAAAATCTACTAGTGGCTACTGCATATATCATGGAGAAAATCTAGTATCATGGTGTTCTAAAAAGCAGTGAACCATATCTAAATCTAATACATAAGCAGAATTTAGAAGTGTAGCAAGTGCAACTGCTGAAATCATGTGGATCGAGTCTCTATAAAGTGAGATAAAGATTAAAATAACAAGAACATCAACTATATGGTGTGATAACTTGAGTTTGGTTTGACTAATAGAAAATCCAATTCTGCACCCAAGGACTAAACACATGGAATTTGACTTATACTTTGTGCGAGAACAAGTGATAAATGGAAAGCTCAATATTAATCATTTACCTGCTACTTACCAAAGAGCAGATGTGCTAACAAAACGTCTATCTTCCGAAAACTTTAGTAGATACAGGGAGAATCTCAAAGTCAAAGACATCAATTACATCTTAGAGATGCTAAAGGACATTGCAAGCACTTATGTCTTAAGATCTGACACCAAATCGAGAGAGGAAAAGAAAAATACAGAAAGCCATAGTTCAAATTTATCTGAAAATTTATCTCGGAGAAGCTAATAAACACTACAAGCAGCTACACTTCAAGATCAGAAAGCCAAACCAAGAAAAAGCCAAAATATAGCAAAGCTCAGCTCAACGATTTTCTCATTGTAACTCAATCTAGCTAAGAATATCTTAAATAGACTGAAGCTTCTTCAATTTGTCAATTCGTCTTGGGTTTTATATAAAAAGAAGAAGAATTAGAAATTTTTTAGCTAAGAAAGGAAAGAAAGAAAATCCTAGCCGACATTGAGGGGGAGTGACAAGAGAAATGAGATTACACGGATTGAATAGGGCTATATTTCATAAAGAAAAGCGGGTACATGATTACAAAACCTCTCCATTCTCTCAAGGAAGCAAGCCTGCTATGTTAAAGCCCAATTCACTATTTGTTACAATTTTCCTCCGTACACTGCTTGTAAACATACTACACATATCATGTATTACATTATTGATCTGAGTCAATAAAATATCAATTTTACATTTTTCGATTTTTTCTTAACTGAAAACATGTGAAGTCACTAGATTATTTATCATCTTTGGTTGACAAATGCAGATTTCTATTCTATTAAAGTGGGAGTAATTAAATTATAATAAACAATGCATAAAACATCAACTATTGGATTTGGACCTTAGATATACGGAGACATATAATTCTCAATATTCTCATTTATTTGTCAGAACCTATGGTTGTAGACACTTACATTATTTTTATTGATTTATGTATATTATAGATTTGAATTGGATATAAATTATTTGTGCCCCGTGCTTTTCAGTTACAAATCAACACTTCACCACGTTGGGTTTATCCTGTAGTACAAAACAGTATAGCAACTGTATACGATTTTAAATGGATATATGAGCTAATTAAGAATAATTCTTTAACTAAATGGAAATCTTGTTTAAGCATAAGTCCTTAGATTTTCCTTGAAAGGCTTTGTTCGATTATTGAAAACTTCGTATCTAGTGGTTATTTTCGTTTTTCAAAGTGAAACATATCAACTAATTAAGAAAAAACATAACCAAAATCTAAATTTAGTGGTTGTTTTTGAAGCATCGAGTCCTTAAATTTTCCACTAAAGACTTTGTTTGATTATTGAAATATTCATACCTAGTGAGGATTATGGTTAATTTCAGTTTTTCATTAAGTGAAACTTCCCTCATTCTTATGCATTGTGCATTTGGTATATATACTTCATTTTTCTGAACTAAAAATAAGATCAACAAAGTGATCAATTCTAGTCCATTTTCTACACCCTTTATGCAATACATTTACTGCTATAGCAACATGTCAACTTATCAGACTGGACATACATTTATTTGTAATCCATACATGCTATGGAATTAATTTAACTTCATCGTCCTTAAAATAATGAAAGTCCAGTTGGAACCAACAATTACATTCATTCTTTTCAATGCTAACCCATATACGTATATGCATACTTGCAAGAGTGAAATACAAAGTATAATAATCTAATTAACATGATAAAAAAAGGTTGCACCTAATACATATTCTCACACAAGTTGTTCAAATCAAGTGAGCGAACGTCAAAAAAAATAACTTAGTGGCATGTATATTGGTATACTACATAGGGATGTTTCTAATAAATTGAAACAAATTGTTATCCCACCTTTTAGCAAGGCATGACACCAAGAACGTGACTGGAAGCCGAGGATAGTTCATCCTGGAGGTTGTTAATACACAAGTTTACTATGGATATCGGTAAAAAATTTCCAAGATCGGATTGAGTCACAATTGATACGATAGGAGAAAAAAAGCTATAAAATCCAATGCTTCGAATTTCAAGTCAATCAGAGTTTTTATGCTCGAGATATGATCGATACAACTCAAGTGGTCATGATGTTCGAACCCATCGGGAGCTACACTATTCGTATCGATCTAGAAGTACCTTATTCGTATCGATCAAGCATCGACAATTCACATCGATCCCCCAATGCACCTCATTTTGTATCCATCGTGAAGCCACTATTCGTATCCATCACTTCGATCGATACGAACAGAGCAGGATGATCGATGCGAATGGAGCGAGTTCTGATCAGTTAGAACAAATCATTTCTGATCGATTCGAACAACACATTACTGATCGACTCGAACAACATATTACCGATCGGTTCGAACAAAGCACACACATAAGGGAGACTCGGTCGCTTAGGCATGAACTTCGAATCGATCCTAAAATCAAGCGCACGTCGACTTGCAGGCGCGTGCTCAACATCGATACGAACCGGTCGATACGAATATATCGATTTGAACCAAACATCCTACCAAAAAATCAAATTTGCATCGATCATATCTCATAATCCACAAATCCAAACTCTACCAAATTTTCACAGGAGCTTACGTATGGCCTAAAGAATGTTCATGCCAAATTTCGACTCGATAGGATCAAATCTTGATCGATACGAAATTCGTTTGTATCGATCACGAATCGAGTCGAAATCACCTGGGATCGATCGTGTGGGCCCACTCACGTGCCAAAAGAGGTCCCCCGAGATATGGACGAGATATTTGCAGCCTATGCCTATAAATAGCATCCTGGAGCCAATAGAAAAGGGACTTTTGGTTCTCCAACATCCAGACTCTGCTGAAATCACAATTATACTCGAACTCCATTGTTGTACTCAAGAATTATTACTGTAATCCGCTGTAACTAGCAGGCAAAGTCAATAAAAGATTTACCTTTAAAGTGGACGTAGGCCGGAGATAGCTGAACCACTATAAATTTTGTGTCTTTGTCTATTTCTTTATGTCTTAAGTTTATTATTCTTCATTTTTAATTCTCTACATTACCTAGATCTGTGATTTGTGATCATATACTATTGACCTGTATTCATACACTCGTGCTTTCACGATACTTGTGGTTTGGGTCAATTTTGGCGCAAACACAAATGTTGCAAGTGGCAGAATAAAAATTTTAATTTATGAAACTCATGTTTTTATTTTAACTCAACATTTTCTCCTTTTCCTTTCCTTTCCTTTTATGGCTTTTGACACGATGGGCTGCAACTTGTAAAGTCAAAATAGCTATAGTATAATAATCATCCTCCTGGATTAGAGTACATTATGCGAGAAACGCGGATTACATATCTTAAGGCTAGAATTAACATAATGAGGGGGGTGAATAGTGTTTAAAGGAATTACTAATTCTTTTTGAGTTTATATTAATTTGAACACAAATGTATGCAATATTCAGACACAGATATGATTACAGAATCAACACAGATGCATATATAAAGTAAAAACAATAAAAGAAAGAGCACATTGAATTTTATACTGGTTCGGAGTTACCCTACATCCAGTCCCGCAACACAAGTACAGATTTCCTTTCAAAATTAATTCTTACAATTACATCCTCGATTTCAATGCCACGAGGTACACCGCTCCAGATTCACAATCCTCTGGGTAGAGATTCTTGGTTTTACGGGAACAAGTTCACCCGATTGATTTTTCAGGCTACAATCACACCTTTTCTCGCTCGATTGATTACAAAGAAGTCTATAACTCTGAATAACACTGGGATCTTGTTGAGATAGTGATAGGGAATCAAACTAGAGATGATCTTGTTAGATTCAATGGTGATTTCGGCAGAGTAATGGTAAAAATGTATATAAAGAAGTATGGAAGAAGAAGAGGTGTGAAATCAGAGAACATATAAGAATATAAATTCGTTTAAAATAGCCCTTATTTATAGTAGAACAGCAGCCATGTCCATTCGTGAAAAGATATGACAAATAGACACTTCCTTTGAAATTCAACTTTCGAAATAAACTGTCACCTTGTCGACAAGGGTTCCTTGGGGTTGTCGACAGGCCTAAGTTATTTTTGGTAATTTTTTTCTTTGAAAATAACTTCTATCTTTTATTAAAACTATTTTAAACTTTATAAATATACTTAACTATAGTTAAAATACATAAATAAGTATAGAGAATAATATTTTAGTATATATAAAATTTTACTATAATTTTATATTTATATCTACGTATAAGTATTAAAAGTTAAATATATTATAATCAAAAGATAGTTTAAAACCAAGAATAATTTGATACTGAAAATAAAGATTATTTTGAGGCTAAAAGTATTTTAAAACCAGGATAGATGTTTTTGAAATCATTTTGAAAAAAAGATATAATTTTGTAAAACATTTGAATAAAAGTTAGTGGATACAAAACAATTTTCCACTAGATTTTTCGTAGGTTCCATCCTACTTAGGGTTCCATCCCTTTAACGGGCTCGAAATGGATTCCATTCGACGAATAAAATGGATTTTAAGATTTCGGTGCTTTTGTAGGAGATTTAACATAATTCCTAACTAAATTACTTATATTGAAATCTTGAACTCTTGGTAATCTTGATACTCATGAGTCTTGAATCTTGATATCTTCGATCTTGAGTTTATCAGTTCTTGAATCTCTATACTGTGCAGTCTTTATTCTTTGATACCTGTATATATATCCTACATATACATATATATCTAAACAATATTGTTAGTATTTATATTTTATAATCTTATTCTAAGGTTGTTGCCATCAAAACCAACTTCTCAGGGACTAACAATCTCCCCTGTTTTGATGATGACAACCTTTATTTATAAAATATTACTTCTATTCAAATAACTCCCCCTAAAACTAATAACTCCCTTTTAATATATGCCTAATTATCCTATTTTATACTTCTCCCCTTTGTCATCAACAAAAACAAAGTTTAAATCTATACAGCTCCCCCTTAATCTAATACTATATGACATGTGATTATAATGATAGTTTTATCATAAATAATCAACACTTAATTCTGAAACTAAAACTTAGCCCTTAATTACTAACTATCCTAACTAAGAATCCATATATGATGATACTTATAATAATGATAATGTGAGAATTCAAATATAAGAACACAAATCATTTATTAATCATATATTGTTATATTTATATTTGCACAGAAAACGTAAGTAAGATCATATAACGATAAGAAAGAGAGAAAAGAAACTAATGTATATCCTTGACAATGGGAGATCTATGAACCGAGTAATTTCGGTAGGGGAAACAGAACTTTCCACGTTGTTCGACTAGATTTCCATCCTTGTCAAAGCACATTTCGCCAACGCAAAAATCTTTGTCGTCATCTTCAGCATGCTCTTCTTCCATGAGGGCTTCTTCTTCTTCTTCGCTGTCCTCTTGCACTTGAACACCTGAAGATTCTTCATCAATCAAGATGGGATTAGCGTGATTGTCCACTAGAAATTTTTGCAAGTATCTAAGGATATTGCCTTGCCGTTCTTGTTCTTTGGCCATTCTGATTTGCACTACTTGAATTTCAGTCATAAGTTGCAGTGCATCTTTCAAGGAAACCTCCATTTTTGTCACTCTTGCAAGCGTAGTTCGTTTAAATGGTCCAGTAGAAGGAGAAGGGAATAAAAAAGTGAATTTTTATTTGATTTGGAGAAGAAGGCCATTGTTTTATTGTTTTCAGAAGTTAGATCGGTGAAAGTACAGAAAAGAATGAACAAAATTTCAAAATAAGAAGACTATATAACCACCCATTTGAATTTTGGTGGGAAAATTTCAAAAGAAAAAATTCGTTATATGTCGACAGGGGTAAAGAAGGGTTGTCGACAAGGTACTTATATTTTTTCTATTTGATTTATTTTAATTTAATTTTTAATTGTACTTGTTATTTATATTCTATATTTCAGTTATTGAACAAATACATAGTTCTCTTCTTAATTTAGTAAATATAGATTCATTTAAGGGTTTTGTTAAGATATTAGAAATTTGGTTTTCAGATTTGATATAATCGAGAGTACTTACTTCCTTACTTATATTATCTCTGAGAAAATGATGTATGATATCAATATATTTAGTTCGAGCATGATGAGCGGGATTTTTTGGATAAATTTATTGCACTAGTATTATCACAATAAATTGGTGATTTTGAGATATTTAAACCAAGATCTTTTAAAGTTTGTTGCATATATAATACTTCAGAACAAGCCTAAGCAGCAGAAATATACTCTGCTTCGGTTGTTGATAAAGAAACTGCGTTTTGCTTTTTACTAAACCAGGAAATCAGAGAATGCCCCAAAAAGTGACAAGTTCCACTTGTACTTTTTCGGTCTGATTTACAACCAGCATAATCAGCATCTTCAGTGGTCAAACCAAATTTACGAACTAGGTCTTTAGCATATTTGCTTGATTGATAAAGATACCATTAGCTAATTGTTTTATTTGCAATCCTATAAAGAAGTTTAATTCACCCATATGACTCATCTCAAATTTTTTTGTCATTATTTCAGAAAATTCTTTATTCATTTCAAAATTATTTGATCCAAAAATGATATCATCTACGTAAACTTGTACTGGTTGAATATCATTTTTATTTCTTTTAGTAAAAAGAGTATTACCTACTTTACCAATTTCAAAGTTTGATTGTAATAAGTAAGATATTAGTCTATCATATCAGGCTCTAGGAGCTTGTTTTAGACCATATAGAGCTTTCTTAAGTTTGTAAACATGATTTGGTAATTTTTCATTTTCAAAAAGTGGTGGTTGTTCAACATATACTTCCTTTTTTACAAATCCATTTAAAAAGTCACTTTTAATATCCATTTTAAATGATTTGAAATTATTATGATTTGCAAAAGAAAGTAGAATCCTAATGGTTTCTAATCTTGCTACGGGAGCAAAGGTTTCATCACAATTTATTCCTTCTTCTTGACAATAACCTTGAGCGACTAACCGGGCTTTATTTCTAACAACCTCACCTTGTTCATTCATTTTATTTTTATAAACCAGTTTAGTTCCAATTATAGTTTTATTTTCAAGTCTAGGAACAAGTTCCCAAACATCATTTCTAATGAATTGATTTAGTTCTTCTTGCATAGCCAAAATCCATGAATCATCAGTTGATGCTTCTTTTGGATTTTTGGGTTCAATTGTTGATATAAAAGGCTACATTGCTCATTTTACTTAGTTGATTTCTAGTTGTAACAATAGATTGCATATCTCCTAGTATATTTTCTATAGGATGATCTTTTAAAAGTTTAATCTTTTTATTAGGATGATTAATTTCATTATTAGTTTCAGTTGACTCTTGATTTTGAATGATTAAATCCTCTTCATCAATTGTATCTTCAAAAATTTTGAGACTTTCATCGAGCGAAACATGCATTGTTTCTTCAATGGTGTTTGTTCTTAAATTAAACACTCTATATGCTTTACTTCTATTAGAACATCCGATAAAGATACCTTTGTGGATTTAGGGTCAAATTTATCTAAGTTATCTTTTGTATTTAAAATAAAACATTTACTTACAAAAATTCTAAAATAAGATACCTTAGGTTTCTTTATGTGAAGAAGTTCATAAGATGTCTTATCAGTTAAAGGTCTAATTAAAATTCTATTTTAAATATAACAGGCGGTAGCAATTGCTTTTGCCCAAAAATGTTTTGGTAATTTAATATCTAAAAGCATAGTACTCGCACACTCTTGAATCGTCCTATTTTTACGTTCTACTACTCCGTTTTTTTGTAGAGTTCTTGGAAATGAAAAATTGTGAGTTATTCCCTTTTTATTGCAGAATTCCACAAACTTTTCATTTTCAAATTTACCACCGTGACACTACGGATGGTTATAATTTTTACAGAAAGTTGATTTTGAATCCTTTTTGTAAAGTTCTTTAAACATTCAAAAGTATCACTTTTAAGTTTCAAAAATATTGTCCATGTAAATCTAGAATAATCATCTACAATTACAAAAGCATATTTACTATGATTTATTAACTGAATTTGAGATGGACCAAATAAATCAAGATGAAGTAATTTAAGAGGTTTTAAAGTTGAAATCATATCTTTTAATTTAAAGGAACTTTTTCTAAGTTTTCCTAATTGACATGCATCACATAAACTATCAACTTTAAAATTAATTATAGGGAGACCTCTTACTAGATCATGTTTTAATAGTGTAGGTAAGAGTCTGAAATTCAAATGCCCAAATTTCTTTTGCCAAATCCAAGGGTCACTTGTATTTGCCAAAAGACATAGATTATCATTTGAAACTTTCATACTAGGAATATAAATATTCTTTTTCCTAATTGCCTCAAATATTATGGTTGAATTATTATCTTCAATGTGACACTTATTTTTTTCAAATTTAATTTTATATCCTTTATCGCAAAGCTGAATAATACTTAGCAGATTATGTTTCAGATTCTTAACTAGCAAAACATTAGTAATAATAGGAGTTTCAGAGTTACCGGCATTGCCGATGCCAATCACATATCCTTTTGAGTTGTCTCCAAAGTTAACCAGTCCTCCGTCTTTGTATATTATATCATTCAGCATATCCAGATTACCAGCCATGTGTCTAGAGCATCCACTATCGAGTATCCATTTATTTTTTTTGATCTGCACAATTTTTCCATTGTGGATTGATTCCTCAACACCCATAAAACATATTTCTTACACATCATACAATTTTGGTAGACAACTTGAATTTGAAGATTGATTATATATAGACTCATGAGACAATGATGATCTGAATATTTCTAAACTAGTATTAAGAAGTTTCTTAAACATAGACATTTTAAAAGCTTTTCAAAATTCGTATTATGAAACTTTGAAAACCTTGCTCCGATACCAAATGTGACAAATGCGGGTTATAGATCTTAAGGCAAGAATTAACACTAGAGGGGGGTGGTGAATAGTGTTTAAAGGAAGTACTAATTCTTTTTGAGTTTATATTAATTTGACACATATGTTTGCAATATTCAGACACAGATATGACTGCAGAATCAAACACAGATGCAGATATAAAGTAAAGGCAATAAAGGAAAGAAAACGCCGAATTTTATACTGGTTCGGAGTTATCCTACATCCAGTCTCGCAACACAAGTACAGATTTCCTTTCAAAATCAATCCTTACAATTACACCCTCGATTTCAAAGCCACGAGGTACACCGCTCCAGATTCACAATCCTCTGGGTAGAGATACTTGATTTTAAGGGCAACAAGTTCACCCAATTGATTTTCCAGGCTACAATCACACCTTTTCTCGCTCGATTGATTACAAAGAAGTCTATTACTCTGAATAGCACAAGAATCTTGTGGAGATAGTGATAGAGAATCAAACCAGAGATGATCTAGTTAGATTCAATGGTGATTTCGGCAGAGTAATGGTAAAAATGTATATAAAGAAGTATGGAAGAAGAAGAGGTGTGAAATCAGAGAACATATATGAATATAAATTCATTTCAAACAGCCCCTATTTATAGTAGAACAGCATCCATGTCCTTCGTGAAAGGATATGATGAATAGACACTTCCTTTGAAATTCAAAATTATGAAATAAACTGTCACCTTGTCGAAAAGTGTTCCTTGGGGTTGTCGACAGGCCTAAGTCATTTTTGGTAATTTTTTTCTTTGAAAAGAACTTTTATCTGTATTAAAACTATTTTAAACTTTATAAATATACTTAACTATAGTTAAGTATAGAGAATAATATTTTGGTATCTATAAAATTTTAATATAATTTTATATTTAAATCTAAGTATAAATATTACAAGTTAAATATATTAGAATTAAAAGAAAATTTAAAACCAAGGATAATTTGATATTGAAAATAAAGATTATTTTGAGGCTAAAAGTATTTTAAAACTAGGATAGATGTTTTTGATTTAAAAAGGAAGATTTTGAAATCATTTTGAAAACAAGATATAATTTTGGAAAACATTTGAATAAAAATTAGTACATACAAAACAATGGTCCACTAGATTTTTCATAGGTTTCATCCTACTTAGGGTTTCATCTCTTTAACGGGCTCGAAGTGGATTCCATTCCACGAATAAAATGGATTTTAAGATGTCAGTGCTTTTCTAGGAGTTCAAAATTCCTAACTAAATTACTTATATTGAAATCTTGAATTCTTGATAATCTTGATACTCATGAGTCTTGAATCTTGATATTTTCGATCTTGAGTTTATCAGTTCTTGAATCTCTATACTACACTGTCTTCATTCTTTGGTACCTGTATATATATCCTACATATACATATATATCTAAACAATAATGTTAGTATTTATATTTTATAATCTTATTCTAAGGTTGTTGTCATCAAAACCAACTTCTCAGGGACTAACACATTATATATACATACATATACACATTCATACACACAAGTATATATATACGTGCACACGCATGTAAATATGAGGTCTAGCTCTTGCCATAGTGTTACGTCAAAATAGATCAACATGCAAGACTGAGTTGTAGGGAACCAATATGACCTAGATCTAACAGATAGTACTGAAAATAAAAGAAAAATAAAACAAAAGGACATAATATTTATATAGTGTATCGGCAATCTATGGCTTACGTTCATTTAATAGTTTTATTGTTTGTGAATCTTGGATAATTCGTATGATGTTGTAAGGAATTAGAGAGTGTATAAGTCAATAATACATGGATTTGACAAGTTGTAAATCCCAGAATTGTCAAGAGTAGCTGTCAAAGTGACTATGTACGGAGGTAAAAGATGCAGAAGTAGAAAAGGCTTATATTCAGGCAGCACGTCACTACGACTTCCGTCGGCTAATTTTCGACGGCTTGCGACTGACAGTCGATGGCCGTTGGAAACCGTCGGAAATTCGTAATTTACAGGCCCAGCGATCCTTTTTCTTTCTCATTTTGCAGCACGAAAATTTTCTTCAAAAAAACCCCCAAATCCCGCTTCCAAGCTTCCAATCTCCAATTTCGAGGTTTTAGATCCTCCACGGCTGCGTAATTAAACTCTATTATTCTAAATCTCAGGTATAATCCCTTATTTTCCTCAAAAAACTAATTTTTAACCTAAATTTAGAATTGCATAAGTTATAAATTTTGGCTAATTTGCGATTGCAACTGATTACAATAACGCAATAATGGTTTATAACATCCTATGGTATACCTATTTCATATGTTATCGTGAAATTTTGAAGAGTAAGTATAATTTGTGATTGTGCGTATATATGTAAACCATTGTATATGTGTTGTTTCTACCATTGCATTGCGTTAGTTGGAATAAGACATAAGTTATATAACATCTTGACTTGTATAACAATAATGAACGCACGAGTCTAAAAAATTGTCTGTATTAGAAAACGACAAAAATATTACAACAACCTTATTCGATAAAATGCACGGAACAAATGTGGTAATTTAATAATTTTTTGAAATGTATAAAATTAGTAAATATTCTTATTTATAAACTACTTATTTTTTACGTCCCACATAGAGGTCTTGGCCCCATCCGACGGGTATTGTATATGATTGTTATATAAATAGTAGTTTTTGTCACAAAACGGCCAATTGTATTCATCTGGTACGTTACTTGTTGGATTTGTCTTTGCACTGGACAAATTAAAAATACAATAAACTATTGCATTTTGCATATTTTTCCGTTTCAAACGGTTTACAAAATTTCATCGTCACTTTTCGGACGAAATAAATGGCTTTTTGAAACGACTAAGGGAGAAATACGCTAAAATTGAATCATAAAGAGATAGTTTGATAGAATTAAATAAACAGCTTGATCAATTGGTTAAAAACTATCGAAATACGATCCCTATGCGCGACTAGTGTCCATCATTCGAAGAAGAAATTAAAAAATCGAAAATTAAAATTAAATCACTTAAAAATGAAAATTTGATTTTGAAAGAAAGTGAAAGCACGAGGAGATAAAATTCTATAAAAAAAGTGCACTCAGTTATTGAATGAAAATGAATCTCTCAAAATACAAGTCCAACAATTGTCTACGACTTTAAGAAAATTTTCCAAAGGAGAAAGATCGCTAAATATGTTATTAGGGAAACAAACTGTTAATACTGTTAGCAAAGGACTTAGGTACACTCAATCTGAAAGAGTTAGAAGTAAAACCAATCAAGTCAAATCCGAGTGCACAATTTGTAGAAGAATTGTACGCAATCAAAACAATTGTTGGTATAGACCCAAACATGTGAAAACTATTCCAATTTGGGTTCCAAAAGACACGAATATAAAATCTCTTAAAGTCAAACAAATCTCGATACCAAAAGCAAAAAATATAAATAGTCTTGGGTCTACACAAACATACTTTTTCAAAATCTTTTACTACTAACAACCATGGACCTATAAAAACAAATAGGTCACACAAACCTTTTCTCGTGTAGGTGTGGTAGCCGGCTAAGGAACAACAACAGTGTTTCTTGGATTCTGGCTGTTCCAAGCACATGACTGATGCAAATCAAAGTTCCTTAGCCTAGTACAAAGGTGGAAGAATCACAATGGGCAACAACGATATATTATCAGTAAAGGTAAAATATAACAGTATATTTATCTTGAACGATTTATCAAATGTGAAAATCTGCACCGTAATCTAATCAGCCAGTTATGTGATAAGGATATAAATGTTGATTTTGATTCTGAATTATGAAAAATGTTGACAAATCATTTGGTCATCCTTGAACTAGTTCATATAGATTTGTTTGGACTAATGATGTTGTTTTATTGATTGATGATTACTCTAGGTACATATGGATATATTTGTTCTAAATCTGACACTTGTTCATTGTTGGTTTATTTGCACGGTTTCAATTTCAATTCAAAAGAAATTCAATTAAAAGCTGTAAAAAGATTTTAAGTTATTTGTTGCAACTTCATGGTCTGGTCTATAATATCCAACTAATGATAATCTTGAGTCAAAGGGAAATTCGTATGCAGATTACACTGGTAACCTAGTGGATAGAAAAATTACTAGTGGAACGTGTTTTATGTAGAGACATGCACTAGTTGCATCACATTAAAAATCTGCATATTTTTCATTTCAAATGATTTTAAATTAGCATCCATTTCCTTTTATAAAACTCCGTTCAGAAAGTAGTTTTTGTTGACCTTGTTTCAGATTAGTCATTTTAGAAAATTTAATTTTATAATTATTTTTGGATTTGATCTTAAATGACTATATTAACTAATCTGAGTCCCTACTAATTATTGAAAAGATAAATAGTGATTGAAAAAGTGATGGGTGTTGATATTAATCATATATTATGACTTGAGACGGTATATTTAGTAAAAAAAAATTAAAAATTTAAACAAGATTTATAATAACTTTTGATAGTTAAAAATTCCATGACTATCTCTATTTCTATCACATTTCTAACGACCATCACTCATTAAAATCCAATATAGTATGTCAAAATATGGTTTTTTAACAGTAAATTATTCGTTTTTATTTTATTTATTTTTTAACAAAAACATCTAAAGCGTCCACTCTCATTTAAAAGTCCTCACGGTTATGCATGTGTGGAATACATATCAAATAGACAAGTTGATTTTAATCCCATTTAAAATTCCTTATGGTTATGCGTGGTTAGAAGATGCTTGAAATTCATTTTTTTGTAAAAATTGGGAATACTACTAATCTCATTTAATAGTCCTAACGGTTATGCATGATTAGTAGATATTCAAATTGCTAATATAAATATATCACAGATAGACATAACTATATATTTTATATGCCGACATCATCCCTATCATTCTAAAGTGGAATAGGCGCCAAACAGAGTATTTATGATTTTTGTTTGAATTTTTTATTGAAATTTAATACTTATACTCGATTGGGTATAAATGTTGTATTAATGTCTATCACTATATCTCTATTTTTCTAACACTATTGCTCTTTTGCTGATAACAAAAGGAGGAGAAAAGTTAAGATTTTGGCAAATAAAGGTCAAATATTTTGTTTTTTATTTGCATATTCCCATCTAGGTTCATTTGCATATTTTTATTTATTTTCATGCATATATGAAGGAAGAGCTTTGTTGTAGAAAGGGAGAAAATAGAATAATCAAATACATTTAATAGAGTCAAAATCTTAAATATATATTTGTTATCATCAAAAGAGGGAGATTGTTGAATATGCTAGTATATGATTTTTTCAATGATAATAAACATATATATATATATATATATATATATATATTCATTTAAATGTATTTGTTATTGCACTATTTTATTCTTCACATAATTAAATAAATATTTGCTAAATAAAATAAATAACACAAAATTTAAATTCGAACAAATAATTTATTCAAACAAATATTTTATTCAAACAAATATTTTATTACAAGTTTGAATAGTACAAATTTAAGCTTTCACTACATATATACATTTTTCAATTACATAATAATTTTGATTACATCAAAAATTTCACTCCACAATGTTCACCTCACTACATATCACTCATTCACTCATATTTGTTCTTCAACTATATTCCAATTTGTATCCAGCGTTTGAATTAACTACAAAATAAACGCTGACATAGTGAAATTGGAAAAGATAAATTTTTGTAGTGTAAAATAAAATGTGTGTTTTTTAAAATATTATTTGCCTCTATTATTTGGGTTGTTCATCATTATTTTCGTTTTGAATTCATCGAGTACGAACAATTGTGACATGCATAGTGTATCACTTTACATGTGACAAGGCCGAGCACACCGATATACACTTGATAAAACTGCAAAGACATGTGAGCACAAGGTCAAACCCGAGCCGATGCTGCCGGTGCAATGCAAAAACATCAAAAAATTGTCAAGTACAAGTTCTCTTGCAACCAAAATTAGAGCCAACCAACACAAACCAAACCATGCTAACAAGTGCACAAATGTGTACACATAAGAACAGACTCGAAAGTGACGTCATGAAGCATTATGACACGAAAATAACTCAACCATTCAAACTTTAGGTGAGTGCAATAGACATGAGCATGCACATCACAAGTGCGGACCTCAACTTCAACATTTACAAGTTTATATGCAGTGTCATACAAATATATATATATATATATATATATATATATATATAGCACGTACAGACTCGAAATAACATCAATGATAGATTGTACTCAACCAAACAACAAAGAAGTGCAAAGCATAATGGAACCGCAATACAACTCAGACAAGTTCAGTTCCAAGTGCGTCATACACATGAAGACCGGAACATAAATGAACATAGCCAGACCTGGAAACATGAATGCAACGACCAAAGGATACAAACGAACATAATCAAACCTGGCAACATGAATGCAATGACCAAAGGAGACAAACGAACATAACCAGACCTGGCAATATGAATGCAATGACCAAAGGCACAAAGTAATGCAACATGAAGTATGAATGCAAGTATCCAGATGAAATGAAACGTATATAACATGACAAACGGAGAAAATAGATGAAGCTCGAAGCATGTGAAATAGACTATACAATGCAATAAAGCTTTGAAACAAAGTAAAAGGCAACTAGATCATAGAAAAGTCTCAACTTACATATATACATGAATACACATGTATACATATACATATACACATACATGTAGTGGAAACTAAATAGCAGCTCAAATGAGAAATTTCAGACAAGACCAAGTCTCAAGCAAGAGGAAATCCACATGAAAACACACAAGTTCAACATACAACAGACATGAACATGTGCAAGTTCAAAGTTCAGGTTATCTAGATAAGGCACAAGCTCAGACTCAAGTGAAACCAAAGCCACAGCTTCATCAGATCAGAGAAGACTACAAGAATAAAGGCATAAACAATAAAGACTTCATATGAAACAGACCACTTCAAATGGCAAACTTGAACTAAACGACTCAGGTGGAACAAGTTCAGAGCATATATGAAACCAGAACACCAGGTTAACATGGAGGCTCAAAAAAATATACACATGTGAAAACATGTACGAAGACAACCGGACCAGAGTATATGGATATACAAGCACTACACACTGGAATAAGCAAGCAAAGTGACATATGTATGCACATTTGCATAAAAGTACATACATATGTAGCGGGTCAGAGGCATGAACAACCAGTGTACGTGATGCAAATGCAACAGAGGTGAAAACAAAGCATCAAGCTGAGCAAAGGCATCAGAAGTATACATATGTACATGCGCAAACACACAAGTATACATGTGTATATATGCAGTGAAAATATGGAATGCAATAAAGTAGCAATGTGAACATGTACTAGTAATCAAGCAACGAACATTTAACAAATTTTAACAAATTCAAGACTTAGATAAAAATTATCAAATGAAAGATGAAAGAATACGAATTGAACAAGTCAAAGTCCAATTCATCTTAGAATTTTAAATGCCAAATTCAAATACCAAAGAAAGAAACCGACTCAAATAAATTCAAACTCATGCAGTTACATGTATTTTGAATAATGTCATGTCAAACAAATTCAAATCCTAGAAAAGAATGGAACCAAATCCAAAGCAAACATAAGCCGTGGTGACCAAGCAATCATAACAGAAAAATATACGAATTGAATAAGTCGGGATTAATCACATCATTCAATCGAAAATCAGTTGCCAAGGATAGTAACTTGAAGAATTCAAACAAAATAAATTTGAACGAAAATTAGGGGAATCGATCCCTATTTAACCCATTAACATCATCGGCGTACAGGAAATCGAATTCAAGCATATCAACAAGAGTAATAAAGGAAATCACATACCAGTATTATTCAATTCGAACTCGACAAATTGAAGTTGTCGACTGAAGTCAAAACAAGACGATCGATCGACAATGCAATCAATGGGAAAATATCTATTCAATCGATCAACTAGAATCAGCATTTCAATTCTAAAAGCCTAATTATTTTGAAAGAGGAAAGAACGATCTCGAGAAAGAGGCAAGTAAAGGATACAAACTGAAGAAAAGAAAATATTAAGGGAGAAATTTTTTTGTGATATAAACTAAAGTAATCGGCTTTTTAATTTGGATTTAGTTTAATATGGGGTTTTGTTTTTATTTGTATTTTTCTTTTAAACTTTTGAAAAATTCTAGTCGTGCGACTAGGCGACGGACTACGGTGGTGTAGTTTGAGAATTCGCAACTCAGTGGTTGAGTTGTGGCAAGGTTTTGAGCGTAGAGTTAGGCTAGTCAGTAGCGACTGCCGCAAGTTTACATGCATAAGCATCTGACTACTTAATTTCTAGTAGAAACATTAGGGGCAACACTTAGGCAGGGTTTTGCCAAAGCTGAGTAAATCTGTGTTGTTTTATTTCTGCTTTTATTATTCTGCTATTATCTGTGCTGCAATTATTTTATATATTTCTGCATTAACTTTTGTTATTATTAGTATCACCCTATTCACCCCCTCCCCCATCCAAGGTGAAATCAATCCTGCACAAGCGAGCTAAAATTTCATGGTGAGGTTGGGATTAGGATTCCTTACGAGCATTCCAAACGAGCTTTCCAGGCGATGTGGCGATATCAATTTGGCGTGGCGATATCAGTTGGCATGGCAATGTGGCGATTCAAGATAGGCACTATAACAACCCGGGATTTTGGATATTTAAAATTGGAATATTTAATTGATTTAAATATTTAAAAGTTAATTTCCAAATTGAATTTCAAATATCAATATTTATGAGATGATTTAGTTATTAGATTTAATAATTGAAAATTGGGTAAAATATGAAATCTTGATTTTTAAGCTTGTTGAAAATAATTTACGGGTTGTTACAGTGGTATCAGAGCAGAAGGTTAAGCGAGAACCTTGGCTCTAGTGGGGATTACTCATTAGAGATAGAGTCAATAGTACTCTAGAATGAGTTTGAGTGTATTAATAGACATGAGCATGTATTTGTTAGTGAACATAAAAATTGTTTTATATCGTGCCGATTGGTTTGTTGAGTGGCTTATGGATTCTAGTTAATACGAGTAATAACGTTATTAATAGGGATCTCTAAACACTTGCCAGAATAATTCGACACGGTATTGTTTTAAAATAGGGTGAATGAAGTAATTTTACCCAAAGTATTTTTATATATGAAAGAAATAATTTTACGTAAATTATTATAGTTAAGTATGGTTTGCTTGGTTGTTAGGAAATGATAATATTAAATTATTATCGTTATTGTGTGGAAATTGAATAAGAAATTTAAATCGTAACCAATAGTTAAGGAAATAAATTCAGATAACAGAATGGAATTTGTAAATGTGATTATAATTGAAACGGAATGAAACTCCAGAGCAATATTTGAATATAGATGGGAAGTATTTGAAATTTGAAAATTTGAAAATTATAATTTCCTTTGAGTTTGAAAATGATTTTTAAAGGCTTTGAAGGAATAATAGTGATAGTTTTTGGAAATACTTTTGAATTGGATATGAAATCTTATGGGATTTGGAATTAAAAATATTTGAAACGTTTTTGAAAAGAATAAAAGCACTGAACTCACTTTGGATCGCTGGAAAATAATTTCGATGAAGACTGCAGCATCATCGATATTCATTTTCGAGTTTCCAAGAGAGGAATTGCTACCCGAATTTTTGAATTGGAGTTGTTTGCAAAATTGGGTTTGGTTTCAAAGTTCAAAGAAATAATTTGGTATACCAAAGGATTTTGGATATAGTTGATTTCAAAGTTGATTCTGAAATGTAGAGAAATTGCTTAAAACTCTGAAAGTTAAGTAAAAATGTTGATGGAATATAAATGAGTTTGGGGACTTATTAAAATTTGAATTTTTTTAGAATAATATTTAACTTGAAGAAGAGTTAAATTAAAGTAAGTGTGAAAACGAAATAACTTAGAAAGAAATCTAATTGGATAAGTAAATTAAAGAGATTAGTGAATGTGAATGTAAATAAGTTGGAAAACTTAAGGAAATTAATTTTTTTAATGGAAATGGAATTTAACTAAATTAAGTTAAAAAAAAGTGAATTTTAGGAAATAAAACTAAGTAGGCAAAATGAAATGAACATTGAAATAAAATTTATTAAGTTGAAAAAAATTTGTGAATGAACAAGCGAATTTACATTTGTAAGTAAATGGGATTGAAACTGAATATTGGAATTTAATTTGAATTGTGTGAAATGAGAAATTAGTCAAGTTGGACAAAATAAAACGAAGTATTGAAATTAGAATTAGTAAGTAAACTAATTGATTTAAATGGTAAGAAAATGAATGGAAATTGAATATTGGGATGATATTTAATTTAAATTGTGTAAAGTAAAGTGAAGTTGAAGAATTAGTTCGAAGTGGACTAAAAATAAAAAAGGTTTGGAAATAGAATCGAATCGATTGAGATTCAAAATAAATTAGTAAGTGGAACTAATTAAAAAATGGTTAAGTAAGAATGGGTTTGAGATAAGGTGAATAGAATTCAATGTCAAATTTGATTTGGAAACAAATTAAGAAGTGAAGGTAATTTGAATTCAGAATGGAATTGAAAATTCAAGTTAAATGAAAATAGGTACAAAGGCTTAAATGGTGAAGTGAAAATAAATATAGGAAGTGTATAAAATATTTATATTGAAATTAAGAAATGATGGTAAAATTCTTAAGTAAATTTGGAATTGATAAATATACCAAGTAAATATGCGAATGAAGGTTTAATAAGGGTGTGTGAAATGATAATTGTGACTAAGTGAATAGAAATCAAAGTAAATGTGAATAAAAAGAAAATTGATATAGCTAATAATCAATTGAGATAAATACGTAGGATGTCCATATATTATTTTATTCGCATGACGATTTGATCTAGATTCGAGCACAGAATTTCTAGATAGATATATCGATCTAAGTTGGGATTTTTCACTCGATTTTTGACGGGGAACCATATATATGGATTTTTGATTGATTCTGAAAATTCTCTATTATAGTGTATGGCTATGCAAGGAGAACGACAATTTCTGATCAAGAAACCAGATCTGAGTCTGCAATAGGGAGTCGGGTGGACGATGCTAATTCAGAAGTGAAATTGTGTGATCGAGTGAGCGATCGGATTTGATATTGCGTACGGATGATATATGTGCATCATACGGGTTTAAGTAAAGCAAACATTGGAATTTTGAAAAGAAAGTGAACAAAATGGTTTTGGATTCTGTGATTGGATATTATTGCTAAGTAGGATATACAAGTATTTAAAAGAAAAAGGAAATTGGAGTTTTCGATTTTAGAAGATAGAATATGAATTGCCCGACAAAAGGTATGCGTTTTAATTGTCGTATGAAATTTGATGGTTTCTGATCTAGCCACTTGGCTTTTGTTTTCTTTTAAAATTTGGGTCTCGTAGAGGCATTTTGTAGTTGTTCCTAGCTAGCCATGCAAAGGCGACGCTGACGAAATTTTTCGAAAACTTAAGGATTTAGAAAATTTTGATAGTTTAAAATTTGTTTTAAGCTATAATTTGAATTATTAAGAGGATAATATTATTTGAAACCTATGGATGAGTTTGGGAAGTTAGTGAGAGCGATAGTGTGTCTTTAATAAAAAGATGGGTTTTGAGAAGTTGTAGAAAACTATTTGGTTTTAGGAAAATAGTTAATGGGTTGTAGACCGTTCTTCTTTACTAGTAATTTCGGGGTTGAAATTCTTTTAAGGGGGGAGGAATGTAACGGCCCGAGATTTTGGATTTAAATTGGAATATTTAATTGATTTAAATATTTAAAAGTTAATTTTCAACTTGAATTTCAAATATCAATATTTATGAGATGATTTAATTGTTAGACTTAATAATTGGAAATTGGGTAACAAATGAAATCTTGGTTTTTAAGCTTATTGAAAATAATTTGCGGGTTGTTATAAGCACGGTGATGTCGGGATTAGGAAACGAGTATGGGGATATGATGATTCTTAATAGGCGCGACGATCTCAAGATAGCCGTCCGTGGCAAGGTCAGGCAACAATGTTGAGATAGGCGAAGACAGTTGGTGAAGACGCTGACTAAAAGAAGATTGAGGATGACTTATGTGAAGCGGCTGAAGATTTTTTTAGGAAAAACGAAAAACGAAAATGGCTTGGGTGTTGGGTTTGAGAATTAGAAATGAGGCAGTTTATTGATATGGATGATATTAACTCATTAGGTGGATGCAACGGTTAGGATTAGTTAAAGGGAAATTACATATCAATTTAAGCTTAATAGCTAATTAAAAAAACACACACATATATGTATATAGGACAATCGGTCAAATATTTTTCGGATACGGATACCAGTATAGCCATATTCATATCCGAAAAGTTGTTCGGATATTTTGATACCGTGTCATCTTTTCGGATAATGTATATATTTCATATTTTCGAATATAGATGTGGACGGATTAGATTTTTCGGGTATCCATTGATATACTTAATATTTTCTTGCCAAATCATGTACATGTAATTACAAAAATGTACCGTAAATTTATGTTAATATTGAAAATTTCATGATGTAATTATTGAGAAAAAAAACATTGGAACTTGTAGACCGAAATAAAAATCAAATTTATAAAATTATTGAAACGAAATCGAAAATGGAATTTTGAACCTTACCGCGCGCTATAATATTACATTGACTAAATTGATGAGATTATTATACTATGAACAGTCATCCTTTTATAATGTATTACAGTCCTTAGATCCTTTTCAGCATAACTTTAAGCACATAAAGTTATTTTCTTTGTTTCTCTCTGTCTCTTGAAGAAGAAAAACATGGGCACAGAAACGAGAGGTGATGCTTACAAAGGCTGAAGAAAAAAGTCTCAAAGTGGTGGAGAAAGATCAGCAGTTCGGGATGATATGAATATAAAAAATTCTAGGGTGGAGATTTTGACAATTTAATGGCTCAAACGAGAAGAGACATGCAATTCGACGGTAGCTTGTTGACTGAGAACTAAATTTGCACGAAGTGCAAAAAATATGGTTGCGATGAGGCAAATACGTGTTCGGACAAATTATTTGTGCTCGCTTGAAAATTGGCCACAGTTAACGCTTACCTCAAAGAGAGTAGCTTTTTCCTCGATAACAAAGACTAAATAATTTATAATAATTATGAAAATTTAGAGCTGCTTTTATGAAGGAAGCAGCTTGCACGGTTGCCTCTGAAGAGCTTCTTATATAAGGACCCATTCCCACGTCAAAGGTTGATTTTCCACTCGAATTGGCCAAATCAAGTAAAGTAGGAAACTAATCCAAATCTGACGAGCTTAAATTAGGTATAGAACAGTTATTGATGTTGATCATCATGGATGATGTCTTTGATCAGTCTTTGATCATGTCTTTGATCAGTGGACATACGTAGATCATAAACGGAATCAGGTCCTTAGGTCACTCACTTTCATGCACTTTATTACCAAGTTCAATCACTTTTACAAATTAATATTGTACTAAAAGAATGAACAATAACAACAAAGAAGCATGTCGACATGAATAAAAGAATTCAATTGATGTAAAACACAAAAACAAGCTACATTAATTTATCTTTTTTTCTTTCAAAACCTCTATTCATATATATATATATACAACCAAAAGCTATCAACAAGCCTGACAGGTAAGCAAACCAAAATCAAAAAACAATAGCGAGAACCACAACAGAAGAACAATGAAACCACCGACAAAAGAATCCAATAGTCACGAGCGATAAGCTAAGACGTAGGATCTACGCCTCCAGGAACAAAGCACAGCCGAGGAGCTAGGGGAAAACGTTTGCCCTTCCAACATCGTAATCGAGCTCCGGCAAGGCCATCACCCGATGACAATGTTGGATGACGACCGATCAAAGAAAAAAGCCTTGCAAACGACCCACCAAAAAAGAAGAGAGAAACGGCCAACACCCCGCCAACTGTAAGACCGACTGCTGGGAAAAAGACACGGACTTCCATAAAGCAAACCCCAATCCGAAGAAGCACAGAGAAACAAGGACCACTCCAGAATAGCCTGATCCTGAAAGCAATAGCCACACAATAAGGGAACACAAAGGGGGGGGGGAGAATGACTGACAGGGCGGAGACTAGTATGCCAGAACCACCAGTCTCCAGAGTGGAAATAATCCAATTCCCGCTCTATATGACGACTGAGAACAGGAGATAGATAAAAGGTTCACAAAGCGGCCCGACCGAATACTGACAGAACCTCGGAAAGGTCGACCACGAAACGCCAAGTAAACATCATCTCTAACCCGCCGGATAACGGAGAGGGGATCCATCGGGCAATCGTAAAAGATTGCTTTGTTCCGCGCACACCAGATGTGCCAGCAAATCAGACAGGGAATCAAGCGAAAGATGATAGAGCGGAGAGATCTACCAGAACTATGAAGCCACCAAGAGGACAACAAATCAGACGACGAGGAGATGGTGCCCCGGACACCAATAAATTGCCGAAATAATTCCAGCAGGATCTGGCACACCAGCCGACGAATAGCAAATGATCAACCGATTCTGTTTCCCCGTTGCCACAACATCTACAACGGGAAACAAATGGAATGCCAATCAGCTGCAGGTTCTCATCAACCGGTAACCCATTATGGAAGGATCGCCACATGAGGAGAGAGACTTTCGCTGGAATCCGAACGTCCCAGATGTGAGAATAAATAGGAAGGATTGGAGAGGGAATCCTAGAAGAGCTCCAGGCCTTAAGAATAGAGAACGGCCCGCCATCCCAACCGGAATGGCCGTTATGAGAATCAACGAGCACTTTGACCGATTGCATATGCTTCCAAGTCTCACTGGCGTAAGAAGGAGACCCGGCATAGCCAGCAGATGCCAGTCTCCGGTACTTAGCATGAAGGAACTTTGCCCATAGGGAGTCGTTACTGGCAAACCTATACCACAACTTGCAAGCGAAAGCCGAACAGATGTCCTTCGGATTACGCAAACCTAACCCACCCTCACCCTTTGGCCGGCAGATAACATTCCAAGACACCCAGTGATGTCTACGATTGTCACCCTTCGAACCCGAGAAGAAAGAGGATGCCAGAGATTGGAACGAGCGAAAAAAGGAGGAAGTAGGGGTCATAGCGGCGAAAATATGAGTACCCATAGAGCTTAGAACCGATTGGATGAGCACTAATCTTCCTGCTTGAGACAGAAGAGACGCATTCCAACAGATAATCTTTCCCCTAACCTTGTCCGAAAGAGGATCGAATAGGGCGTTAAGTTTCCTACCCCTGTAGAGAACTATGCCCAAATAAGGAAGGGGAAGGGAAGCTGCCGTGAACCCGGTAAAGGATGCAACCCAAGAGACTCTCGAGAGGTCCATGTCCTTAGCATGGACGAAACAGCTCTCTGCAGAGTTGACCAATTGGCCCGAACACCTCTCGTAAAGATGAATGAACCGAAGAAGACGGAGAACAGAGGATCGATTTCCGTTCGAGAAAATGACAATGTCATCCGCGAAGGACAGAGAGGAGACGAGCGGACATCCACTCGGAAGACCAAAACGCTGAATTTGGCCAAAAACCGTTAGAATGTGAATGCCACGAATGAAAGCCTCGGCTGCGATAACGAAAAGAGAGGGAGATAGGGGATCGCCCTGACGGATACCTCTACCCGCTCTAAAAAACCATTGGCCGATCCGTTAATGATAACAGAAAACCAACAGTTGGAAATGAGCCTCCACACCAGATCGATAAGAGTTTCAGGAAAACCGAAGGCACGAAGCACCTTGATAATGAAAAACCAGAACATACGATCGTAGGCCTTTTCCATGTCAAGTTTGAAGATAATGTTAGAACCCCTGACCTTTCGGTCAATCTGAGAAACAAGTTCTTGGGCTAAAAGGACGTTATCAGTGATCAAACGACCTTTTAGAAAACCTGCCTGAGAGGAGAAGATAATGCGATCAAGGTACGGAGCCAACCGAGTGGCCAGAACCTTGGAAATCACTTTGTTGGCGAACTTACAAAGGCTGATGGGACGGAATTCCGAGGATTATCACACTTTGGAATAAGGACCAAGTTAGTGGATGACCAACTAATGGGGAGAGCGCCTCCGGAAAAGAAATGTTGAATTGCCATGCATAAATCAGATTGGATGATATGCCAGGTAGAACGAAAGAAGGACCCATTAAAACCATCCGGTCCACAAGCACTATCCTTGCTAAGAGCAAAAACACAGGCACGAATCTCATCAGACGAAGGCGGAGAAGCCAAACCTTCACTACCTTCCGGAGGAACAAGCCGAGGAATGAAGGACAAGATGTCTGAAGCCGGCTCATTCACAGAAGGAGTGCCTAGATAAGATTGGAAATGAGAAACTAAAACCTCTTTGACTTCAGACGGGGTCGAAGCCACAGTTTCGTCCGATCTCATTATCTCACGAATAGAAAGCAAATTAGCTTTCTTACGAATAGAAGAATGAAAGAATTTGGAATTCGTATCACCTTCGACCACCCACTTGACCCTCGCCTTTTGACTGAGGTAGGAGTTTTCAATACGAAGTTCCGAGGAGAAGGCCAACTGAGCGGAAGCCCAGTTCTCTTTGTTTTCGACAGAGGGCCTCTCGTCGAACAAAGATTCAGCGATGATCAGGGACTCTTCAGCCGCTCGCACACGGTCGAAGATATTCCCAAAAACAAGGGAATTCCACGTCTTTAGACAAGCCTTTAGACGCTTCAGTTTCTGAAAAAATGCCCCCATGGGAGCTGCCACAAGGGGAGAGGACCACGAATCCTCGACCACCTGTAAAAATGTATGGTGAGAGCTCCACATACTAAGGTAGCGGAACGAAGAGGGTCCCGACAAGGATCGCGACGTGCACCGTAAAACCAGTGGTGCGTGATCAGAACAGGAGCGATGAAGATGAGAAATAGAAAAAGTGAAAGGAAGGTCAAACCAATCAGCAGACCCAAAAATCCTATCCAACCTGGAAAGGATCCGATTCGGTCCTTCCTGGTTGTTAGACCAAGTGAAAGCTGAGCCAACGAAAGGAATTTCGGATAACCCGGATCTTACAATGAAAGAGTTGAAATCTGATAAGATTGGCGGTTGACGGACACCCCGCCTAATTTTTCGGCCTGGCTAGCAACAACATTGAAATCACCCCTCACCACAGAAGCCGAGCAACCGATGTCAGCAAGTGACAAAATGTCATCCCATAGAGATAATCTATCAACCCGGTCACATTTGGCGTATACCGCAGAAAGGAGGAACAGTAGCGGGAAAAAAGAAGAGGAGCACAAGATAGATAAAAGTTGCGACGAATCAAAAATAGTTCGAACAACGTATTCTTTGGACCAAAGAATCCAGATCTTTCCTGAAACATTCGAAAGAGCACCTCCAAAACCGAGCGACAGAACCCCCTTGGTAATCTCACCAGGACCCACAAACGGTTCTAAAATAGCCACCAAGCCAATGGAATGCTTACGGACAATCCTCTTAAGCCTAGCAACAGATGCTTCATTGCCAATACCACGAATATTCCAGAAGAGAAAGTTCGACATGATGACAATGCCAAGCAGAGAAGAAGATCCAAGCCAAGAGAGACAACACAGACGCAAATCAGATACGATACAAGGAGGATAGAGCAGATCTCTCGAGCTGCTCAGTCGCCGCTATAGAGCGAGTACGGATAGTACGGGGAACGCTGGAAGCCCCTCGCGACCTACGTCGAGAGGATCTGCGCAATAGCGGACGCAAAGGCTCGGCCAACGAAGAAGCACCTAAGCACTCCGTCGACTCAGACAGAGAAGAAGAAACACTGGCGGGGGCAGAATTCTCGGTCAAGCGGGAGAGCCTCTCATTTACCAACGAAATTTCCTCGACACTTAGCATTGGAATGACGATCGATAAGGCACAAGAAGATGAGGGAAAAGAGCAACGGGACGAACAACTAATAGGCGAAGAGACAGACGAAGAAGAGACAGATGGAGTGTAACGCAAGTATGTAGGGGAACTAAAAATACGCATCCCACGTTGCTGTAGGAACCTTACCCATGCCGGACTGCCACTAGTGAGACAGCCCCGCGAGACAGGTGAGGTTCGCAAGGAGTCCCCAACAGAAAATTCACCCGATCGGGTCGCAGCTGACTGGTAATATTCCAGGCTGCCTGCATAGTGGACCACCTCAGGATACACTATGCAATCAGAACCGGAACACCGCCTGAGCCAATCGACCCAAACTGGGTAATCTCTCCGATGTGACCAACGGGGGACCAAGAAGAAAAAAAAAGGGGATAATAAGCCAATAACGATACGATCCAGACCTCGCTATGGCTCACAACAGAAACCCCACAGAGGGATCCACACTGGCCGCTCCAAACGAAGAACACAATGCCTAAAGGGCCTGACACGCCTCCTGGAAACACCTGGAAAGCAATGTCAGGGAGCACACGTCGAAGCGCGTCTACGCTCAAAAACACTGCGATCAAGCCCTCAGATACAAACTGAAATACAAACACACTCCCAACATCACAGACCACTAGAAAAAGTAAAACCGAGAAACTCACCTGACCGACTAGCAAAGGCCATACCTGCAGCTGCACGCCGGTAGGAAAAACACAACAACCCATCCACAAATCCTTGCAAAACAAAACACCCAATACACCAAAACGCAGTGAACGGCCAAAGAGACAAAAGCCAGACACCCTACCACAATCACACGCAATGGAACCCACAACCCTATCGACACTCCCAACCCACCAGTCACGTAGCATCATCGAAGCAGCAGGATGAGGCAGCGCAAGCAAACAGGTAGGGTTGACAGAGTCCCAACCGATGAAACCAGAACGACCACTGACGCAACCAAGATCACTAAAACAAAAATACGAGCCCGCCACCTTCGGATCAGCTGGAGCCAAATCCAAAGCACCACTGCCAACCCATAAATCATAGACCGACACTTTAGAATCCAGAGAGGAAGGGGCGGTGAAATCCCCTTCGGCCGACAATTCCAACCCACAGCCAAAGTCGCAACAAAGCGAACCCTCCTTCAGAAAAACCTCCCCACTGGGAAACTCCTCACAAGCAGGAAAAAAACCAACCGATGTGTGGAAAAGGGTGGTGAAATCCCTTTCGTCCATCACTGCAGAATCAAAAACCGAGCCACAAAGAACTGAGCCCACCACCAACGACTCCACCCCATAAGGCAAAATCTCACGACGATCAGAGAAGCTAAGCCGCGGTTCGAAGAGAGTGGTGAAGTCCCCCTTCGAAGCGAAAGTGGGGTCATCATAGAAAGACGCCACCACGCTAGACTCGTGCGTAAGTAAATAAATGTTATGTATAGGAGGGGTTGATTTTGGTTGCTGATTAAATATTAATCCAAGACTGCAACAAGATCAATCTCGACTTTATCTCCCAAGGGCAATCCAACTTGGAAAGATGCACGCGCTGGGTACGGTTTTGATATATCTGTACAATAGTGCAGGAATTATATATCCATATTATTCTAATATATATTGTAATCTGTATTTACAACGAACAATCATATCAAATGCATATGTGTGTGTATTTCAACTTGAAGAAGAAACTTACACTTCTTATAGACGTTATTCACTTTCTGGAAATCATCAATGTTAGCCAACCTAGAATACAAAAAAATAAGAAAACATGAGTTGGATGCATATTTAGCAAAATGATATAATACCCATGATACGCATGATGAGATAGGTTATTACATGAAGGTTGTCTAAACAACATTCTTGAAAGTGGCACCACCAGCTTTCAGTATCTCCTTTAAATTCTTCATATTCTGCATATAACAAAAAAAAAAAAAATTACATCAGAAACACTCATTAACAATTATTTTTCTCAAAATAACATGCAAAAGAAGTCATCTTTTATCACAATTGACCTATTACTGTGTATGCTACCAAAACAAATTTATCAGTCAGCTAATTAAATTTTCAATTACACATTCAAGGTCTAAGAGATATGCACATAAAATGTAAAAGTTGCATTATGAACATTCTATGTATTTTGGTGTTCCAAATTGTTGTTATTGTGTAATAATACCTGCTCAGTTTGTTCCTCTACGTCATCTGAAATTATTGCTCCAGTCTGCATACAAAGATTAAAACATAGATCATGTTACTGCCCGAAATTCAATTTTTCTTACTATGAAGCATAGATTAATTAGGAAAAATTAGGAAGAATATATCATTATGTTACCTTGGGAATGCGACCAAGAGAACCAGAAACATAGATCATGTTGTTAATTCGGAGAGCTTGTACATAATCTCCCAATGGCGGTGATGCCTTGTCAGTACGGATCTCTGTTCTTATATCTATTCATCAAAATAAATGTTATGTCAGATATGTATTCATATGTACATAGCATCTAATAATAAACATTTCCAGCTGACACAACTTACGTTTGCATCCGCATCCATTTATGCAACTGGTAGTGGAAGAAGCTAGTGATGAAAGCGCAAGCAGAGAGAAAAATACAAGGAAGCATGATGAAGAATTCATGTTTGATTATTAATTAATGCTTAACAAAATATTTTGTATGAAATCGGGTGTGAGTAATGTGATATGAATGGAGAGTTTATATAGTAGGCTTTCCAAGTTGAGGAATGGCCACTAAATCAATTATTTAGGAATTGCTGAGATGTTGAAATATAATAGTTGAGAATCTTCTAAAATGGTCTTTTTATTTTCGAAAAAAAATATATGAAGTTACTATATTACATGTCACCTTTAGTTGACATAATATGCAGCTTTCTATTCTATTAAAGTGGGCGTACCTAAATTATAATAAACTATATATGCATAAATCATTAGCTATTGGATTCAGACCATAGATTCATGGAGATGTATAATTCCCAGTACTCTCATTAATTTAGTCAGAATCTGTGGCTAAAGACACTTAACATTTTATATTGATTTATATACATCATAGATTCGAGTCAGGTTTAAATTAATGAACTCTCAATTTTCAATTACAAATCAACCCTTCATCCGCTTATCACTTTGGGTTTATCCGGTGGTACAAAACAGAAATTGCATACGACTTTTATTGGACATATCAGCTAATTAATTAAGAATGATTCTCTAAACTAAAAGGAAATCTTGTTTAAGCATAAATCCTTAAATTTTCCTTCAAAGACGACTTTGTTCAATTATTGAAATGTTGGTATCCAGTGAGAATTGTGGTTATTTTCGTTTTTCATTCAGTGAAATCTCCACGTTACTGATCCAGTTTGCATTCATGATCATTCATTTTTGATCAAACTACATATAAGGTCACCAACGTGATTATTGTAGCTCATTTTCTATGTTCTTGATGCACTTGTTATAACAACATTTCAACTTATGAAGACGCAACATATTTCAGCTAAACATTTCTGAAAAATGAAGCTCAGAATGTAAAATAAAATCTCAGTCTGAAACTCCCTGTTTACAAAATAAGACGCCAAGTATATATTTACAAACAACCCAAAACAGCAAACACAGAAGAGCAAACAGAAAATACAACATCTATATTTAACAGCATATTCTAATACCCCCCCTTCAAGCTGGAACTGGTGGCTTAGACACAAGTCCAAGCTTGGCAGAAAAGAAATTGTGAGGCTCAGAACATAATGGCTTTGTCAAAATATCAGCAAGCTGCAAATGCGTTCTTACATGCAAAATATTTATAAATTTCTTTTGCACATAATCTCGAACAAAATGACAGTCTACTTTGAGATGCTTGGTACGCTCTTGAAAAACTGGATTCTCTGCTATATACTTGGCAGCAATGTTGTCAAAAAACAAATCAATAGGGGTTGAAATCTTAATGAACAAATCAGACAACAAACCTTCAATCCAAATCAATTCACTTGTAGTATAACTCATACTTCTATATTCAGCTTCACAGGTACTTTTAGATGTAGTTTTCTGTTTTTTAGTCTTCCAAGAAATTAAAGATTTTCCGAAGAAAATAGCATAACCAGATAAAGATTTTGCAGAAAATGGACATTAACCCCAATCAGCATCACAATACCCTTTTAAAATCATATCATCTTCAGATTGAACTGGATAAAATAGACCAAGATTAATTGTACCTTTTAAGTACCTTAAAACATGTAGAGCAGCTGAGAGATGAGACTCTGCAGGTGTGCTGAGAAACTGGCTCAACTGTTGCACAGCATAAGAAATATCTGGCCTGGTCATATTCAAATACAATAATTTTTCAATAAGTCTTCTATAAATTTCTGGATCAGATAAAAGAGAAGTGTCTTGTGTACTCAGCTTTAGATTTTTCGGAAAAGGAACACACATTTCTTTACAGTCCAGCATATTTGTATCCTTCAATATATCAAGAATGTATTTTCTTTGATTTAAAAGAATACCACTTTTATTTCTTGACACTTCAATGCCAAGGAAATACTTCAAATTTCCCAAATCTTTAATGGTAAATGCAGCATCAAGAGACTTCTTTAAATTTTCAACTTCAGATAGACAATTTCCAGTGACCAAAAGATCATCTACATAAGCCACTACTGCAGTAAAATTTCCATTATCCATCCTTTTTACAAATAAAGAATAATCCTGTTTAGACTGAACATAACTCATTCCCTGCAAATGCTTACATAATTCAATGTTCCACTGTCTAGCTGCCTGTTTTAAACCATATAGAGATCTTTTTAACTTGCATACTTGTCCATGTTTTGCTTTCTTATACCCTGGAGGAGGATACATATAAATTTCTTCTTCCATATAACCATGAAGAAAAGCATTATTTATATCCAATTGATGCAAAAACCATCCTTTTGCAGCTGCTAAAGCTATTAGAACTCTGACAGTTGTAAACTTTGCAACAGGACTAAATGTGTGTTTAAAATCTTTATCTTTGATTTGCTTGTCTCCCCTTGCTACAACTCTAGCTTTGCATCTTTCAAGATTGCCATCAGGTTTCATTTTTGCTTTATATACCCATTTACTTCCAATTGCCTTTTTACCAGGAGGCAAATCAGTCACCTCCCATGTATTATTTTTCTCCAAAGCTTCTAATTCTTGATTCATAGCATTCACCCACTCCTTTTGATCTTTAGCTTGATCATAAGAAGTAGGTTCATTAACAGAAAGAACATTTGCTAGGCTAGCTAAAAAATCATCACCCAAAAAAGAAAGTTCAGGATCCAAAAGAATATTATAAGCAAATGAAAAATGAGTGGATGAGTTAAATTTATTTGGAAGAATACAATCTTCAAGCTTCTATGGAAGTTGAATTTTTCTAGAAGACTTTCTAATAGAAACTTCTGGTTCAGTATTACAAATATTTTCAGGAGGAAAAGGAATATTATCTGGTTGAATATTATCTGGTTGAGAATGAGAAGAAATTTGTTGTGAATTTTGTGGAGAATCTGAATGTTGTTGAATAGGAAAAGGTGGAATATTAACTGGAATTGGAGAAGAAATATTCTGCATTTTTGATGATGAAGTAGATGGAGCATAAGTAGGATTAAATAAAGGAAAAATAGGAAATGAAAGATTTTTGTCATCAGAGGAATATGACAAATTCTTGCTATCAGAAGCAAATGGAAATATATGCTCCTTAAAAATTACATCTCTGCTAAGAATAACTTTCTTATCTTCCAAATCATACACTTTGTAACCTTTCGAAGCATATGGATATCCAATAAAAACACAATTTTTGGCTCTCGGTTCCATCTTATCAGAAGTTTTGATAAGAGGATAACAAAGACAGCCAAATACTCTTAAATGAGTATAATCAGGAACCCTTTTCATCAGTACTTCATAGGGTGTTTTCAAGGATAAAATAGATGAAGGCATAATATTTATCAAGTATGTTGTTGTAAGAAGTGCATCTCCCCAAAAAAATTTTGGTAAATTCGCATGAATTTTAAGAGCCCTTGCAGTTTCAAGTAAATGTCTGTGCTTTCTCTCAACTCTACCATTTTGTTGAGGAACTCCAGGCAGACTTTTCTGATGAATAATGCCCTTTAATAGAAAAAGATTTTTACAAAACTCTTGAACAATTTCAGTACCATTGTCACTTCTAATCACTTTCACATTAGTCTGAAATTGAGTTTCAACATATGCTAGAAAACCTTTAATTATCTGAGAAACTTGAGTTTTATCATGAACTAAATGAGTCCAAGTAGCTCTAGAATGATCATCCAAGATGGTAAAAAAATACCTAGCTCCTGATAAACTAGGAATTTTATATGGACCCCAAAGATCCATGTGCACAAGTTCAAAACAAGAACCAGCAATTGAACTTGAGATATTAAATGGCAATTTATGATGTTTTGCTAACACACATGCTTCACAATCAAAAGATTCAGAACGTACATGAAAAGGAAGATGTTTCAATTTATTTATTGATACATGACCAAGCCGAGCATGTAAAACAGAAATATTAGGATTTTGCACAGAAGAATGAAAAACAATAGAATCTGAAACAAAAGAATTATTTAAAGAGGATGAAATTTCATTGTTTTGAAACCTGTAAAGATCCCCATGTCTTGTACCAATTCCCTTGACCTTATCAGTTTTGAGGTCCTGAAATGTACATAAATTTTTCTCAAATTTTGCATATAGTTGGTTTTGATCAAGTAATCTACCAACAGATAACAAATTATGTTTGAATTCAGGACAAAAAAAGACATTGTAGAGAATAATTTCTGGTGTTAAGATGATATTTCCTACAGTATCAACAGTTTTCAAACTTCCATCAGGTAAAGCAATATGAATTGGTTTGTTCAGCATGCGTGTGTTAACAAACATCTTAAAATTAGATGCCATATGATCACTTGCACCAGTATCTATTATCCAAGCATTATTATCATGCTTATTTGATGAAATAACATTAGAAGCAGATACAATACCTGCAAAATTAATTGATGGAAGATATTCCGAGCTATTATTTTGCATCATCTTGAAAATTTCTTTGCAAACAGCAGATATCATTTGAGTATCCATAACTTGAGATGATTGATTTGAAGAAGAACGATTGTCAGTATCCAAAGGAGTATTAATAGGAGAACTCCCTAAAACTCCAGAAGAGTCATGAACAGCAGCAGCAATTTTTGAAGAAGAACTTTGAGATTTTCTTTCCTTTAAATCCGTATACCACTCTGGATAACCCACCAATTTGAAACACTGATCTTTAGTATTCCCTTTTTGCTTGCAATGATCACAAATCCTTTCATATTTCAACTTCTTATAATCCTTGTATTCCTTTTTAGGAGGAAATTGAGATTTAAAACCAGTTGAATTCTTCATAGAAATAAGAGCACTTATTTCAGATGGAATATTAGAAATACCGAGAGAATTCTGTTTCTCAATTTGTTGAAGAATTTGATAAGCCTTGTTCACAGAAGGTAAAGGATCCATACTTAAAATATTTGTTTTAACATGATCATAAGATTTATTCAAACCAACAATTAATTGAATAAGTTTCTTAAGTTGGTCAGCCTCCATAAGTCTCTTGAATAAACCACAAGAACACTTCGACATCATACCACAAGAACAATCAGGAAATGGTTCATATGCCTGCAATTTATCCCATACCTTCTTCAATTTTACATAATACACAGCAATTGAATCGTCATTTTGTTGAACAGATAACAATTCTTTATGACATTCATATAAAAGAGGTGCATTAGATTGACCATAACGTTCTTGAATTTCCAACCAAAGATTTCTAGCAGAAGAACAAAAAATAAAAGTCTCAGAAATTGATTTTTCCATTGAATATAAAATCCAACCTATAACCATGTAATCATTTCGTATCCATTTTTGCAGATCTGATGAATTATCTGCAGGACGAGGAAGAGATCCATCAACAAAACATACATTGTTCTTCGCTCCGAGTGCTAGCATAACACTGCGACTCCAATTAAGATAATTACCGCCAGTGAAAATAATCTGACCAAGCCGACTATTTGAAGAATCGCCATGAGAAAGAAAATAAGGATCCTCGTAATTAATCGGTTGAGAGAGAATATTTTCGGAAGAAGTTGAATTATCTGAGTGGATCTGATTATCATCCATCTCTGAAAATGAAAAAAATTAGAAGAAAAGATTCATCTTAATGGAGCTGCTCTGATACCATGAAAAATGAAGCTCAGAATGTAAAATAAAATCTCAGTCTGAAACTCTCTGTTTACAAAATAAGACGCCAAGTATATATTTACAAACAACCCAAAACAGCAAACACAGAAGAGCAAACAGAAAATACAACATCTATATTTAACAGCATATTCTAATAATTTCAACTAATTTGTTGTCCATTACACACTATGGAAATAATTATCATCGTCATTGAAATAAACAAAGTCTAATCGAAACCAGCAAAATGTTCGTTCTTTTAAAATCTAACCGATGTATATGCATACTTGCAACAATGAAATACAATGTCTAATAATCTGATTAACATAAAAATAATCGTACCTAATACATATTCTTACAAAACTTGTTCATATCAATTGAGCGTCAAAACAATAATTTACTTGCCTGCATATTGGTATGCTATGCATAGATGTTTCTAAATAAATTGAATCAAATGTCGCAAGTGGCTGAAAATAAATGTTAATTTATGAAACAACCTGTTTTCTTTTTTTCAATTTTTTTTCTTTTTTTATTTCAGTCTTTTCTCCCTTTCCTTTCTTTTTCTTGCATGACTTTTGATACTATGGGTTGCAACTTGCAAATTCAAAATTGCTACAGTATAGTACTTATCTTCCTGGATTAGATTACATTATACATGCACATGTATATGAGGTCGGTGAAGAACGAACGATCGAAATGTGATCACTGTTTTATCTTTGTGTGTGAATTATAACATCTGACCGTTCGTGTTAAGTCTGTTATTCGCAACTACCGAAAAGGGTTACGAAACCAACTGTAACTTCAATAACAGTTACAGAATAATTCAGAAGTAGTAACGACAAAAATTGTCACTAATTTGTCGATTAATTTTGATAAATTGTAACATCAAAATGCGTGACTAGATCTGTATGAAAGATATCACCGATTAAAGTGTCCGAGTCCAGTAGAAATTGTTTTCTTGAAACAATATTGCCGCCGTACGTAGTTTTACGGGTGTTAGCAATTTGTTTTCCAGGATGAAACGGACCAGCCCCGCAGCGTGGTGCTTGCAGAAGGAGCGTGGACGAACTGAAGAGACTATAGCACTAGAACAGAGGTATTGTAGGAAGAAGGAACAGAATTTGAGAGTAAACTGAATGAATAATACTCAGATTCTGGCCGCCTATTTATGGACTGGAGGAGGTGCCTATTCGGAGCGGTCGTGACTATTGGAAAAGTTGCGACCCTTAAACCAACAGCAGTGACCGTTTGTGTGCGCGTCTGGAAGGAAATGGCCGCATGTGGTTACCGTTCAAACGAACAGACACATCCGATCGAAAAACGAGACCCCAAGAGCTCTAAGGCCCAATGCCCTATCTTTGACATATTTAATATTAATATGAAGGCTTACATGCCACATTGCCTTATCCCTTCCACACTTTGTCCTCATTCTCCATTTGTTTAATATACTGTGTTGGATTATTGTATATATAGAGGAATTGGTGCAAATATTCCCCGACGTGGGACTTTGTATAATGCTTCTTCTTTCAAATTTCTCCACTAACTCATTCATCTCTAACAATTCCCCACATGAATGAGCAGTTGTTCTTAGTTTCACGAACCATTTATCGTATCGGTTAAAGTAGCACAGGGACCTTGAACTTTCCTATTGTTTACCTATTTGAAGGCGAATCAGTAGACATAGAATGTCCTTAAACTGTAAGCCTTTTGTGTAATTCTACAATAGATAACACACGAAAAATGTTTCTTATAATCCTTCGTTCTTTGTATGTGTTCGTTTTTTCCTTGAACACCTGTCTGGTCTCATAAATGCTTAGAGAATTTGGCTTCATAATTCTCTTTGAAGCGGCGCCTTCGCACTTACTTAGGTGATTCTGTAAAGGGTATTCATAATTCCTCAAGTACATACATGATTAAAAATATCAATACTTATCCTATTTTCCAACAAATAAAGCCTTGACTTATCATAGGAATGGTTTTTGTGTAACAGTGCCGTCAAGTTTCTCTTGAACTTAGTTGGCCCTTTAAACCCGGATCTTGGGATCTTCAGTCAACTAGGTGGGGTTTCCATTCAATTTTTTTTTATTCTATGGGACTTAACCTCATTCCCATCGATAAAATTTGAACTTTCTCTCTTGGCAAGCCTTTAGTTAGTGGATCCGCTATGTTATCTTTTGACCTTATGTAGTCTATAGTGATAACTCCATTAGAGAGAAGTTGTATTATTGTTTTATGTCTACAACGAGTATGCCTAGATTTACCATTGTATAGTGTACTATTAGCTCTTGAAATTGCTGATTAACTATCACAATGTATACATATTGGAGGCATAGGTTTGCTCCAATTTGGAATATCTTCCAAGAAACTTCGAAGCCAGTCTGCTTCTTCTATAGTCTTATCTAGTGTAATAAACTCTGATTCCATCGTAGATCTAGCTATCCAAGTCTATTTGGATGGTTTCCATGATATTGCTCCATTTCCTAATGTGAACACATCCACTTGTAGACTTTGTATCTTGTGATCCAGTTATCCATCTATCATCACTATATCCTTTCACTGTTGAAGGATAGTTTGTATAGTGTAGACCATAGTTTTGTGTATACTTTAGGTATCCTAGAACTATGATTATCTCTTTCCAATGATGTTTACCAGGATTGCTGGTAAATCTACTCAGCTTACTTACAGCGTATGCGATATCTGGCCTAGTGCAGTTCATAACATACATGATACTTCCTAGAATACCAGAGTACTCAAGCTGGTAGATACCATCACCAATGTTCTTTATCCAATTTTGGTTCATATATACGGGTGATTTTGCAATAGTTATATTATATTTCTTGAATTTTTCAAGTATCTTACAGATGTAATGTGATTGGGATAATGCATATCCCTATGGTGTTCTCAAAATTTTGACACCTAATATCACATCATCCAGTCCTACATCTTTCATATCGAATCTAGAGGATAACATATTCTTTGTAGATGTTATTATGGCCTTGTTATTTCCTAGGATCAACAGGTCATCAACATAAAGACAAACAATGACATATCCTAAATGTGTGTGTTTCATGTAGACACATTTATCTGATTCATTTATTGTGAATCCATTTGATAACATAGTTTCATCAAATTTATCATGTCATTGTTTTGGAGCTTGTTTAAGGCCATAAAGCGAATTTACTAATTTGCATACTTTATGTTCCTTTCCATAGCTCAAAAACCCTTCAGGTTGCTTCATATATATTTCTTCCTCTAGTTCACCATTCAAAATGCAGTTTTTACATTCATTTGATGTATTTCTAAATCAAGTATGGATGCAATTGCAATAAGCATCCTAATTGATGTTATCCTCGTCACTAGTGAATATGTATCAAAATAGTCTAGTTCTTCCTTTTGTCTGAATCCTTGGACTACAAGACGAGCTTTGTACTTGTCTATTGAACCATCAGGTTTCAATTTCTTTTTAAATATCCATTTATTGCCTAAGGTCTTGCATCCTTGAGATAAATCAACTAACTCCCAGGTATGGTTAGACATAATGGATTCTATCTCATTTTTAATAGACAATTTCCAGTAAGGGGCATTGCTGGAGGACATAGCTTGTTTGTATGTCAATGGATCATCTTCTAACATAAAGGTATAGAAGTCTGGTCCAAAAGTTTTTGAGGTTCTAGACCTTTTACTTCTTCTTGGTTCCTCCACTTGTTGATCAACACTAATTTGCTGAAGGTTATCTTTAGTATCCTCAAGAGAATTAGAGATTTCATCTTCCTTTGGTCTCTTATGAGTATCACTGTCAGTGCCCTGCTTTAAAGGGAATATATGTTCGAAAAATCTTGCATTTCTAGACTCAATGATGGTATATTCATGAATATCATCAATTTCAGATTTGTGTACTAAAAATCGCTAAGTAGCACTGTTTTTTGCATATCCAATGAATACAAAATCAATTGTTTTTGGTCCTATCTTGACCTTCTTTGGTTTAGGTATCTCTACTTTAGCAAGACACCCCCACACTTTTAAGTATTTGTAGGATGTCGGTCTATTTTTTCATAGTTCGTAAGGAGACTTGGATGTTTTCTTTTGTGGTATTTTATTTAAAATATGGTTTTCCGAAAGAATGGCTTCTCCCTAAAAGTTATCTGGAAAGCCAAAATTGATTAATAAAGAATTCATCATTTCTTTAAGAGTTTTATTTTTCCGTTCGGCTATACCGTTGGATTGAGGTGAATATGGTGCTGTAGTTTGGTGTATAATGTAATGCTCAGCGTAGAATTCCTCAAAAGGAAATTCATATTCTCCTCCACTATCACTTCTTAAAGCTTTAATTTTCCTGTTGAGTTGATTCTCAACTTCTGCTTTATATTGTTTAAACATATCGAATGCTTCATCCTTGCTTCTAAGGAGATACACACAGCAGTACCTAGTACAATCATTAATAAACATAATGAAATATCTTTTTCCTCCTCTAGTTTAACACATTTTCAAATCACATACATCAGTGTGTATAAGGTCTCGCGGTTCAGTTTCTCGTTCATCATGATGAAACGTGGTTCTTGTCAATTTTGCTTCTGCACAAATTTGACATTTATAGTTGGAGTCTATGTTACATGTCGGTATACATTCTAGATTAATCATTTTTTGCAGTGCATCAAAATTCACATGCCCATATCTAGAATGCCATATGTTAGAAGAGTCAACAATATAAGCAGACGATTCACTTTTATTCATATCAATGTTTGGTACAATAGTTGTTACATTTGCCTTGAATAAACCATCACATACATATCCTCTTCCTACATACACTCTATTCTTTGATAATACAAACATATCGAATACAAAGGTTAATTTGAAACCATGATTGCTAAGCAAGGACCCTGATATCAAATTCTTACGGATTTCTAGAACATGAAGAACATCACTCAAAGTAAACTCTTTTCTAAAAGTTAGTTTCAGCACAACTTTTCCCTTGCCTTCGACCTTTGATGCAGATGAATTTCCCATGAAAAGTTGTTCATAATCACTTGTAGTTTTATAAGTTGTAAACATCCACTAATTAGCACATATGTGTTGAGTGGCATCTGTGTCTACAAACCATTCCTTTGAATTGCCAACAAGGTTGCATTCTGATATTACTCATAAATCCATATCATAAATGTCATCTGTAACTTCAGCCGTATTTTCTTCTGATTTCTTCTTTTTGGGAGCGCGGCATTCGGCTGCTTTATGTCCCTTCTTTCCACGGTTATGGCAAGAACCCTAAAATTTCTTCTTCGACTTCTTAGGCGCATTCTCACGTTTTCTCTTGTTAGGTTTATTTAACTCAACAACATTTGCTTTGGCAGCCATATTCTGAGAAATCTTTTTCTCAGAATTTCTATTATCTTCCTCAATTCGCAGACGAACTATGAGTTCTTCCATTGTCATTTCCTTACATTTATGCTTTAGGTAATTTTTGAAGTCCTTCCACGATGGAGGAAGTTTCTCAATGGTTGCGGCAACCTGGAAAGATTCGCTAAGTATCATCCATTCATCTTGCAGTTGACAGATGATCATTTGTAGTTCTTGAGTCTGGTTCATCGCGGTCTTTGAATCTACCATTTTGAAATAGAGAAATTTGCCAGCGATGAATTTCTTCATGCCTTCATCTTCAGTTTTGTACTTTCTGTCCAAGGCCGTCCAGAGTTCCTTGGATGTTGCAACAGCACAATAGACATTGTAGAGGCTATTAGTCAGACCATTCAAAATATAGTTTTTACACACAAAGTCTGAAATTTTCTAGAATTTTGCGGCCTCCACTTTGATTGTATCGGGTTCGAGTTCGCCAACTTCAGGAGCATCTTCGGTTAGAAACTTGGCGACGCCTAATATTGTTAGATAAAACAACATCTTCTGTTGCAACGCTTGAAGTCCGTCCCATTGAACTTTTCTGGCATTTCTCCATGAGACAGTGCCATTGTCAGAATCAGAGGCGTTGGCTGAGTGTTTGTCACCGTCTGTGTTTGGTGCAGCGTTATTGTTGTTGCTATTTTGAGACATTGTCATCTACAACAAAAAATATTGTTTCAAGAATGTTATTCGCAACTACCGGAAAGTGTTACGAAACCAACTGTAACTTCAATATCAGTTATAGAATAATGCAGAAGTAGTAATGGTAAAAATTGCCACTAATTTGTTAACTAATTTTGATAAATTGTAACACCAAGATGCGTGACTAGATCTGTATGAAAGGTATCACCGATTAAAGTGTCTGAGTCCAGTAGAAACTATTTTCTTGAAATAATATTGCCGCCGTACATAGTTTTACGAGTGTTAGCAATTTGTTTCACAGGATGAAACGGACCAACCCCGCAGCGTAGTGATTGCAAACGGAGCGCGAACGAACTGAAGAGATTATAGCACTAGAAAAGAGGTATTGTAGGAAGAAGGAACAGAATTCAAGAGTAATATGAATGAATAATTCTCAGATTCTGGCCGCCTATTTATAGACTGGAAGAGGTGCCTATTCGGAGTGGTCGTGACTTTTGGAAAGGTTGCGACCCTTAAACCAACAGCAGTGACCATTGTGTGCGTGCGTTTGGAAGGAAATGGCCGTATCTGGTTACCGTTCAAACGAACAGACACATCCGGTCGAAAAATAGCCATTTTGGTGCATGTAGGCCCAAACGGAAGTCGGTGGCCCATTTAATCACGATATTCCAAGAGCCCCAAGGCCCAAAGCCATATCTTTGACATATTTAACATTAATATGAACCTACACGCCACATTGCCTTATCCCTTCCACACTTTATCCTCATTCTCCTTTTGTTTGATATACTATGTTGGTTTGTAGTATATATAGATGAATTGGTGCAAGTATTCCCCGATGTGGGACTTCGTATAATGGTTTCTTCTTCTACATTTCTCCACTAATTCATTCATTTCTTTCAAAGTCAACCAATAAAGAAAAAGTAAACAAGAAGAAAATGATAGAATATGTAAATTAATCTATTATTTTATTAAAGATGTACATGATCTTTTATCATGTTAGAGAATCACGTATTATCACAAAACCAATTGATTGACGTGATGAACGGTCTCTTAGTATTTATGCAAGATTTATATTCTAAATTGCCCGATGGGACAAATCTCAACACACCCCCGCACGTGTGTTGCATCATCGGCCAACACGTGGACATTCATTCAAGGTGATGTGTCACATTATTAAACCTGCTCTGATACCATGTTAGAGAATATATATTATTACAAAACCAATTGGTTGATGTGATGGACGGTCTCTTAGTATTTATGCAAGATTTATATTGTAAATTTGCCGATGGGACTAATCTCAACAGAAAACATAAGGTTTTATAGTGTTAAGAATACAACTTGTCACCTTTTAGGAAATTCCAAGTCTTTTGGTTTAGGAAAAAGAAAATCCAATATTCTTATATACCACGAATGCATAGTGCATGTTCTAAGCCTCAGCATGAAAAATGGATTCTTATGGACACAAGTAGAGTTACATTACTGCTTATCTAGTCTATGCTGGAAATTATTTAGCGTTGGTGTATATTAGCCCACTAAACAACAATGTTTTTTCCTTCATGTAAAAGACCTCACAACAATGTATGATTATAGTATCTTGTTCTCATTAGTACTGAGTTAGGGATAAATCTTACGTAATGAAAAACACGCTTAAGTGCTAAATGCATGTACAACGCTTAATTTTTTGAAAAGGCGGTAGAATTAAGCGATGAGTGCTTAAGCATGCTTAATTGACGTTTATCTACGCTTTGCTTAAATTTAAACGACGATCGCTACTATGCAAAAAATATTTTATTTTTAAAATAAGGAGAAATGAAGTTATAGCATAAAAGCGAACATGCCAAACAAAATTTCCCCATTTTCTATCTTACAGGCTGATGGATGGTGGGTAGTTTTTTTTACGTTAGGCTATGACTATTTATTAGACAAATATGAATGGCTTTTACTCAACTTGAGTATGCTTACTTGTAATTAATAATGGAAGTCAAATCCAACTTTTGCAACCTATGAATTTATAAGTTAATTTCAATGTAAAACTTTACTTCTTTGTTATTAGTTCCTGCCTACATGGACAATGATGCACTTAATGTAATTCATTTGCTTAAATTCATATTTATATGAATAATGTACACTCAAAAATTAAGTATCGCTTAGACAATGCTTAAGTAGTGTGACGGCCCGCAAATTTATCACTTTGATAAATTATTTATTATTTTTAAATTTATTCAAAAAAATGTTGATAGTACAAGTAATATTTTTTTGAGTGATAATAAATAAGAATAATCCAATTTTGAATAAATATTTACAAAAATTATTTTCCTTAGGATTTAAATTGATAAAATGACCGAAAATCATTCATCGATAACTAGCTCTATAATCCCAAAATGTTGCTCTCGGAGCTACATACATATACTTATCTTTATAAATGAGTATGAATATGAAATAAAATAATTTACTGTATTTTTGAGAATTAAATGTATTTATGCCATTGTTAGTAATGCCCTTAAATATAATAATTGATTTATTAAATTAAATTGAAAAGTTAATGATTTAATAATTATAATTATTCAAATAATGATTTAAAAGTAGTTATAATTCTTTTAAATAAGTTATAAAGTAATAAGAAATCACTTGTAATAATTTGATGAAGATATATATTTGATTTGAAAATATAGGAAAAAATCGATATCGCTTTATTGTTACAATAATAATTACTTTAAATAATTGTTAATATTAATTTATATGGTTTTATAATTCAAATGTGATTATTTTAATAACTAAAAATGATTATAAATTTATTTTCAAATTTTGTTTATATATATATATGTATGTAATTTAATGTATAAGTAAAAATATGATCGGAAATCCTTCTCCGATTGGCAACGGTTTATCGAACGGAAGTTGTCCGGAGTCAATGCAACGTTATTTATATATCATGTACACATATATCCCATAAATACACACTCTAACATACAGTTTAACTTATTCATAAACATGCATACAAATATACATACATAATATACATATATAAAACAAAAATATAAGATATTTCTAAATTACTTAAACCTTAAGAAGCTCAAAGTCAACCAAGTACACACAAGTACACACCCACATTGACAATCACATGGATGCACTCATGTGAACATCATTTACGGCCATCGTAGGGTGGTGTAGGTATGGGATGGTATTAGTGATGGTTGGTGATGGAGGATGATGTAAGATAGAGATATTTTCTACCTCTCCACTTGCCTATAAATATTCATCCATTTTGCCTCTTCTTCATTCCTTCATGACTTTCTCAAAACCGAACAAAATGGTGCAATTTTTTTTCAAACCATTCCAAAATCCAGTGGCTACAACTTTCTAGTTGATCATTTCTTTCCATTATAAGCTTATCCATGCTCAAAATCCACTTCTTGTTTTTGCATTTTCGGACCCAGAATTTTAGTTTCGAGAATGCCCTCTTTTCTTTTGATCATATCTTCCTCATAAAAAATCGAAATTGAGTATTTATTTTTGTCAAATTGTAGAGAAAAGAATTTTCAAGAGCTTTCCGTTTGATTATTTTTCATAGTTCATTGAGTAACACGTCTAAAATTATGTTGGAAGTTGACCCATTTTCCGGTGTGATTTTTGTAAATCCGAAAATGCCTCTTTTTCATTTGACCATGTATCATTCAGAACTAAACCAAATTGAATGACAATTTTTTTGGAATCGTAAAGGAAATAATTTTTTACAACTTTTGTAACAACCCTAGATTTTTGTATATATATTTAAATTTACTTTTATTTCATTTTGAAATTGTTTTAAATTTGGTTTATTTGTAAGATTTCATTTCTAAATATTTTTAAAGTGATAATAGAATTTTTCCAAAATTTATTGCATTTATTTCCTATTTTTAGAGGCTAGTTTCTATTTTTCGGCTATTTTCTTCATTTAAATTATATTTAGTTAAAATTTATTTATTTATTTTTGTTAATGAATTTTTAATTTTTGTTCTTATCTTTATTTATCAATATTTTTCATGTACATAAAACTTTTCCGAAGTTTATTCCGTTTATTTTCAAATTTTCTAGACTAGTTTCCATTTTCTATGCTATTTTCTTATTTTAATCATATATAATTAATATTTATTTATTTATATTTTGTTTATTTGTTATATTTTCGAATTTTAACTAAATTTATAAGTATTTTCAATTATTTAAATGTGACGACTCGCCTTTCTAACTCCAGAAAGACATATCAGCATTAAGAAAGAAAGGGATAAAAATAGAAAAGAATAGAAAGAAAGAATAATAACATCAGAATCTCACAGCGGAATGGAAAAAAATATAATACATCACATAGCTATTACATAGTCATATATACATCAGAGTTATACAATATCATACAACAGAACTACCATATACATATCTGTCAATACATACATCCCAAAATACATCGTACACTAACTTACACAGCGGAACTATATAGATTGATATATATGTCTGGTCTTCTGCTCCAACTCCTCCAGAAAACTCTATACTCCGAATACCTATCACTTGACTACTCATAAAAATTTGAGTACCCAAGAGTTTATGAAAAACAAAATATAAACTTCGGGTCAGACGTGGGTCTAGTGTGAGTAAACGGGCTAAAGTTGTTTAACTTTGAAAATCATTTGAAAATAAAGGTATCACGTAAGACTTCCCACACATAAACACGGTAAGTTTTTACCTTACGCTAAGCAAAACATTTTATAGGAAATTCAGTGATATTATAATAGTGTCTAGGGTTTTCAAGTAAAATACAGAAATAGCTGAAATGCTTACATCTCACATTTCAACATAGTTGGGCACAATCACAACGTACGGCTCTTTTTGGAAATTGGATCCCATACAATGGCAGGGCAACTGAGGTACCGCCCGTCACAGAACGTGGCCTGGATCACCATACCATGGAGCCACCCTAACTCCCCTGCAACACAAGGCCGGAACCATTCCTTACTGAACAGTCCCGAACAAGACAACCCCGTAGTTTGCTGCAAACCAACTGCCCACACAGCCGAATAAAAAGGGACATCTAGACAGGGGTATATCTCGTCCTGCTTGGGGATGACCCACCTAACCTTGCTGCACATCCCCTGTTTTAGCCATTCCCGGTTGATGAGGCTTTAGGTTACGATTACCTTTACAGAGCATATCTCTTAGAATGCTCATCGTCCACCTGACGATGTGTTGAAAGCATTCAATCCATACAAGTTCGTTCCAGGTTCGAACGAAACGGAAGGCATTATCTCGTTACACTCATTTCGAAATCACCCTTAGAGTTAGCGACGATAACCCTTGCTTTCTGAAAACACCATATCGATCTTCACTTGAGATGTCACGACCTAACGTTTAATTTGGATCGATGTGGTTTTTGGAATATCAATTTGACACCCGATCCCAGTCTCATCGAAATCCAAACGCCATTTTAAAGGCCAAGTTGTTTAATTAATTTTAAAAAGTTTAATTCAACAATTGAATTCACATAACAATTATCACAGATAAATCATACATAATCATCATAGATATATCCAGAATATCATAGAACATCACAAGATATAAATACATATCAGAGTCAATCAAACAGAATCATCGATTCATCTCAAATTTAGTTTGATTTATCTAAACTTAATTACTTGCATAAGAATAAACCATATTTATTCTTGCTTATTTAATTACTCATTAATTATCTTATTTATTGATTACTTATTAATTACTCATTTAATTAATTAATTAATTCTTAATTATTAATCAATAACCTTAATTATTGATTTATAAAACTCAATTACCCATTTAATTATTACTAATTACTTAATCAAACATTAATTACTAATTACTTAGTCGTTTAATCCTCAATTAATTATTTAATTAGTTAATTGCTATTTATTTATTAATTAATTAACTTTAAATGGTTAATTAAATTCTTAATTACAAATTGATTTACACAAGATTATTATTAAAAATCTTTAATTACAAATTTAATTAAATCTTAAACTACTTATTTAATTTTAATTATAAAAGCACATTATTAATTAACATCCAATTTAAATTAACTATCTTACGTTTGAAAACATTTCTTGATAAATTTAAATCAAGTTTAGCCTTAAAATCCCGTCAACAAAAATAACTTAATTAATATACAACTTGTTTATCCTTTAACTTAAGATTTTATTTGGTTAATCCCTGGAAATTAAATCCGAAGAAAACATCATGATTTACTCGAGCAAACCTCGTGATACCTTTGAACTTTCCCGGGTCACTCCTGCATCCCTCTTCTTCTTCCACTGTTCTTTTTTTAAAGTTCAAGTTTTATACTACTGTAAATAAACCCAAACACGTCCCAGAGGAAAGCCCGAAGCAAGCTTCCCAAAATCTCGAGCAGAACACGTGACGACCCCAAACTCAAATCACAGTCACGTACGCCACCGTGCACGTGCACGGTGGCTCGCCAACGTCATGGCGACCCACGGCGTCCCCAGCAAACCCCAATACGACCTCTCACTCGAATATACAGCCCAGATTAACACGATAAGGTCGAAACCGAAATATGCTTGAAAATACGAACAGAAATTTGAACACGGTAGAGGAAAACGCCACGACCACTCATCCTCGATCACCAGAGGTCAAGAAATTCCAACCGTACCTCACCCTCATCTTCCTCTACAAGCTCCCAAAATCTCATGGAGCTCGGCTAATCCATGGCGACACAATCATTAGAGATATAGACCCCCAAACTGTCGAACAAAAACCCTAAAATTGATTCGCTTCGAAAATTTTTGCATTAGAAATTTTTTTCAACATTTTTCCTATAACCATGAATCCATATACTAGCTCCATAACAAATTTCAACATCATTAGTGATTAAATAGACAGGAATCAAAGAAAAAGTATTTTCGGTTCTTTTACAAACTGCACTCTATATTGTTATCTAAAAATCATACTTTTTGTTTCAAAAATTTTACCTTTTAATGTTTATTCAAGATATAAATTCAAACTTACAATTTAAGCTATTCGAATTTTAACCATTTATTCACTTTTTGCTGTAAATTAAACATACTATAACTATGCTGCTATTAAAACAATTTCCAGGTCGAGATTTTTGTTTATACAACTTAATAAGTTAAATTTCTAAGTTCTAAATTGTTTTATATGAGAGGTATAAGTCACTATCTGTTTCTTTTGCCTCAAAAACATGAAAAACTAGAAGAACATCATAAAGCCGAACATACAGTAATTAACAAACATCGCAGAACAGTTTTATATCAACATAATATTTTTCATGAATCAATTATTAATAACTAAATTTCAAAAATTAAGTTTACTCACCAAATAAATTGTTGAAACAGAGGGGGATTTGTTGATGAAGGAAGACTGCAGTTTTGAAGAATGAATCCCTGTAACTTCCTTTGCTTTGAATTTGTTTGAGCTTGGAATTCAAAATGATGTTATTTATATTTTCTTTTTCTTTTCTCAGGTTTTGCTTCTTAAGTTGTAAATGAACTAAATAATGTGAACAGGTATTATGGTGTAGTATTTATTGATAAGAACAGTTTTGAACAGTATCTTAGCTTCTAATATAAGCCTTACCTGGTTATGATAACATTTTGCTTTATGTTTATGTACTAAAATATGAGATGATATAAGTAGGCTGAATTAAATGTTCGTGGGGCTGAAAATGAAAGCATTAAATAAACTTGTCTTCAAACATGTTTACAACTTATTACATGTTTGCCGACAATTTTATTTGGGTTTCTCTGTACAATGATTTTTGTATAAAATTTTTGTTTTGTTATCTTCAAACTTGAACAACAATCTACAATTGTCAGGTATTCTTACTTGTCTGATTTCATATGTTACAAGACCATAAAATTTAATTTTGTATAAGAATTCTGTTTTTATCATCATCAAGCTTGAACAATACTTACACATATTTATGTCTAGATATTTATTTATACCTTGTCAAAATTCATGTTACAAAATTACCAATTTACTTTATACATACATACATATATATATATTCCTATTCTAAGCTTAAACTATCAAGTATATCACTGACTTGTTTATTTTATACTCATATTAATATTACTGTTTTCTTATGTCTACATACTTATGTTTATAACCATATATATTTATTTTACTTATGTTCCATATTTATAAAATTATTTTCATTTAGAGTTAAATCTTCAAATATTTGATTTGTAACTTATATTTGCATTATTATATCTTATATTTATATTTAATATGAATAGAATTGTGCTATTGTAAATATTATTATTATTAACTACATTTATATATCTGATATTAAAGTCATTAATACATTGTCATTAATACATAGCCTTTAATTTAATTGAATAAAACAGATTTTATTTTAAATATTGTTGAAAGAGTCTATTTTAAATTTGAAATTAAAATTTCCATTATTACACATATATAACTAATAATTCCTAAAATCTTACTTATTTATAGATGAAAACTTGTATTTTATTTAAATTAGATTAAAAACTTATTTTAATAATATGGTCAAAATTCGGGGATGTTACATTCCTCCCCCCTTAACAGAATTCCGTCCCCGAAATTTAAACAACAGTTAATTCAAAAGCTTTATACTAACAACCCAACATACATATCATCCATACAAAAATAAACGATCAAACAGTCTATTCTAACAACATCACTAGCTATCCGGACACAAATTCAGATAAGCTTTCCTAAAACTATCCAGAGTTTCCCAGGTACAATCTCTGGGATCCTCGCTCCATTGCACCTTGATGAGTTTCACTACTTTGTTCCTGAGTTGCTCCTCGTCTTGATCCACAATTCGAACAGGATTTCTAACCATAGCCAAGTTGGGTTCTACTTCTAAATCTTCCTGAACTACTGGTTCTACAACCAGTGATGAGTCATGAACAAATTTCCTTCAATGAGACATATGGAATACATTGTGAATTCCAGACATCCGTTCTGGCAATTCAATCTTGTAGGCTACAACTTCAATTCTTTCCAGCACTCGGAATGGTCCAACAAATCTTGGAGCAAGTTTTCCCGTCCTTTCGAATCTTATAGCACCTTTGATCGGGGAAACTTTGACAAAAACTAAATCTTCGATCTCGAATTCCAATGGTCTTCATCTCTTATCTACATACTTCTTCTGACGATCTCGAGCAGCTTTCATTCTTTTCTTGATAAGCTCAACCTTTGCAAAAGATTCTCGAATTAGATCGGGTCCGAGCATAAGACGATCTTTTGATTCAATCCAACAGGATAGAGATATACACGGTCTTCTATACAGAGCTTCATACGGGGCCATCTTAATAATTTCTTAGTAACTGTTATTATAAGAAAATTCCACTAGGTGAAGATGGTCTTCCCATGATCCACCAAAATCCAATACACAACTCGTAGCATATCTTCAAGAATACGATTAAACCTCTCCGTTTGTCCGTCCGTTTGAGGATGATGAGCTGTACTTAATCTCAAACTTGTTCCCATAGCCGATTGCAGAGCTTCCTAGAATTTGCTTGTGAAAATAGGATCACGGTCACTTACTATACTAACAGGAACACTATGCAATCTAACTATCTCCTTCAAGAAAATTTCTGCAAGAGAAGCTGCAGTACGAGCCTTAACCGGTATTAAATGGGCACTCTTCGTTAAACGATCCACAACAACCCATATTCCTTCATTTCCTTTCCTGGTTGTAGGCAAACCGTCGACGAAATCCATCGAGATCATCTCCCACTTCCAATCTGGAATTTCCAAATCCTGCAATAATCCGATTGACTTCTGTTGATCTCCCTTAACTTGTTGGCAGATGGCACAACTATTCACGAAAGCAGCTACATCCTTCTTCATTCTCGGCCACCAGAAGACTCTCCTCATATCTTTATACATCTTTGAAATTCCTGGGTGAATATTCAATTTGGAGCGATGACACTCACTAAGACTTCTTGCCTTAGTCCATCTATATTAGACACACACAAACGACCGTTAATCCTTAAAGCACCTTGATCGTCCACCCTAAAATCCAAATATCGACCGTCCTTAGTTCCAAGAATTATTTCCTCAAAAGATCTATCCTCCATTTGCTTACTAACGATTCTTTCCTAGAGAGACGGAATGACTTCCAAAATAGATAAGACCGCATTTCTACTAAGAGCATCAGCTACAACATTCGCTTTCCTTGGCGTATACAGAATATCCAAATCATAGGATGCCAGAAATTCAACCCATCGCTGCTGTCTCAAATTAAGATCTTTTTGAGAGAAAATATATTTCAACAGTTTATGATCCGTGAATAACTCAAACTTCTCTCCCAAAAGATAATGTCTCCAAATCTTCAAAGAAAAAACAATGGCCAATAGTTCTAGATCGTGCGTAGCGTAGTACTTCCCATGAGGCTTCAACTGCCGACTCACATACGCAATTACCCTTCCATTCTGCACCAGAACTTCTCCTAGACCAACTAGACAAGCATCTGTATAAACTTCAAATTTTCTCTTCCCATCCGGAATAGCAAGCACTGGTGCGCTGGTTAGCCTTGTCTTCAATTCCTAAAAAGCTTCTTCGCACTGAGGTGTCCACTTGAATTTAGCTCCTTTCCTAGTCAGCTTAGTCAGATGTGAAGAAATCTTGGAATAATCCTTAATAAATTTTCTGTAGTAACCAACCATACTCAGAAAACTGCGAACTTTAGTCAGTGTCCCCGACTGCTTCCATTCCAAAATAGTTTCAACCTTCGCTAGGTCTACAGAGGTACCTTCACCAGAAAAAATATGCCCTAAAAATTTAACTTTTGATTTCCAGAAATGGCACTTGGAGAACTTTGCCTTCAACACATCCTTCCTCAGAGTCTCCAATACAATTCTCAAATGCCGCCTGTGCTCCTCTTCAAATTTGGAATAGACCAAAATATCATCGATGAATACCGAAACGAACTTATTCAATACATCCCGAAAGACTCGGTTCATCCGGTCAACAAAGTAGGCAGACGCATTGGTTAACCCGAAAGGCATGACCAAACACTCATAGAAACAATTCGGTCCACTAAATGCGGTCAAGGGAATACTGTCTTCACCTACTCTCAACTGATGGAATCCTGAAGCTAAGTCCAGTTGAGAAAAGATAGAAGCTCCATGCAACTGGTCAAAGAGATCATCGATACGAGGAAAAGGATATTTATTTCGAATGGTCACTTTGTTCAATTCTCTATAATCAACACAGAATCTTAGCGAACCATCCGACTTGGTGACAAACACCGAAGTAGAACCCCGACAAGAAAAACTGGGTCTAATCAAACCTTTCTCCAAAAGATCCTGTGTCTGCTTAATTAACTCTTCTCTCTCCCTAGGAGGCATTCTCCTACTGGGCTGAATCACCGGAACAGCTCCTGGAATCAAATCAATACGGAACTCTATCTCTCGATGTGGAGGCAAACACTTAACTTCTTCAAATACATCAGGAAAATCTTGAACCACGTCGATTTCTTCAACTTTCTCTTGAGGAGTCTCAACTCCTTGCAAAAGACTATTCAAGTGGAATCCAGACTCATTACATGACACTTTGGCAATCCTACCGAAACCAGTTTCCAGCAAAACTGTCCTCTCATCACAATTCAGGACTGCTTTATACTTATCGAGCCAATCCATTCCCAAAATAAGATCAAATCCCTTAAAATTTAACACATAAGGGTCAGAAGAAAAACTATGGGACAGATAAGAAATCTTCAAGTCCTTATAGATCGTATCTAATTTGGTTACCACACCTATAGGATTAGATACAAAAATGGGACGATCCACAGTACTAGGGTTGAGAAAGAACTTTTCTACTGATTCCAGAGAAATGAAAGTCAAAGAAGCACCCGAATCAAACAAAACTTTAATATGTTTGTCATCTAAGAGTAAGGTACCTTCCAATACCCCTTTGCCTTGAGAAGAAGAAGATGGACCTGCTTCCAGCGCAAAGACTTTATTCTGAGGCGCCCTCTGCAAAAGTGGACAATTCTTGATCATGTGACCGGGCTGGTGACAATTAAAACACAACGGTCTCTGAACCATTGTTGTTCCTAGACCACTCTGATGTTGCTGAGATCTTCCATGAGGACACTTATTTGCCAAATGTCCAATTTGCTGACAATTATAACACTTGCAGGGTCCATTGTTACTTCCTCCTGGTTTCTTTCCCTTGCTTTGTCTTTTCCAAAGTGGATTAAACTTCCTTTTATTCGAGTTAGCGAAATTCCCTCTCGAAACCGCTGTTGTTGCCTCTGATTTCTTGCTCATCAAATTCTCATACCTCAAAGCCATATCAATTAAATTGAAAAAAGATCCTTTCAAAAGCACCGTCATCTTATCATGAAATTCTGGTCTCAATCCTTGCATAAACTTTTCGTTCTTCTTGAGGGGAGTATCAATGAGCCCTGGTCCATAGCACAAAAGTTCATTGAATTTGGCCTCGTACTCAGAAACAGACATGCTTCCCTACTTCAAATTCAGAAAATCCTGGTACAATTGAGTTTTCCCTGCTGTTGGTATAAACTTCTCTTCAAATAGCTCCTTAAATCTTTCCCATGAAATATCTTCCTCAGGAATATTAGCTACCGTTGCACCCACCATGCTGCTGTGCCTCCCTGCAATTGCCACGATGCCATTTCTCTTTTCCGTTATTCCGACAACCTCATATTCTTAAAGATGCGCTCACAAGAGCATAGCCAAGCTTGAACTTCAATTATCGATTCTGACCCTTTAAATGGTTTGCCACCAAGGTTGATGAAGTCTTTACATAAAGCGGCAAAACTAATTTGAGGCGGTACTGGATTTACAGCCACACTAGCATTTTGACTTCGACCATTATCAATCGAAGTACTGGTCCTAACTTTGCCTCTTCTTCTAGAATCATGTTGGCCACCTGGACAGGTAACTCAACAAAATAGATAGGTATATAATTATATGAAAATACAAATACGCACTCTCAAGATAAATATTATTCCAGAGCCTAGGTATTCGCTCAACCTAGCGCTCTGATGCCAGCTGTGACGACCCACCTTTCTAACTCCAGAAAGGCGTATCATCATTAAGAAAGAAAGGGATGGAAATAGAAAAGAATACAAAGAAAGAATAATCACATCAGAATCTCACAGCGGAATGGAACAAAATATAATACATCACATAGCTATTACATAGTCATATATATACATCAGAGTTATACAATATCATACAACAGAACTATCATATACATATCTGTCAATGCATACATCCCAAAATACATCATACACTAACTAACACAGCTAAACTATATAGATAGATACATACGTCTGGTCTTCTACTCCAACTCCTCCAGAAAACACTATACTCCGAATAACTATCACTTGGCTACTCATAAAAATTTGAGTATCCAATAGTTTATGAAAAACAAAATATAAACTCTCGGTCAAACATGGGTCTGGTGTGAGTAAACGGGTTAAAGTTGTTTAACTTTGAAAATCATTTGAAAATAAAGGTATCACGTAAGACTTCCCACACATAAACACGGGTAAGTTTTTATCTTACGCTAACCAAAACATTTTATAGGAAATTCAGTGACATTATAATAGTGTCTAGGGTTTTCAAGTAAAATACAGAAATAGCTGAAATGCTTACATCTCACATTTCAACGTAGTTGGGCACAATCAAAACGTACGGCTCTTATTGGAAATTGGATCCCATACAATGGCAGGGCTACTGGTGTACCGCCCGTCACAGTACGTGGCCTAGATCACCGTACCGAGGAGCCACCCTAACTCCCCTGCAACACAAGGCCGGAACCATTCCTTACCGAACAGTCCCGAACAAGATAATTCCGCAGTTGGCTGCAGACCAACTGCCCACACAGCCGAATAAAAAGTGACATCTAGACAGGGGTATATCTCGTCCTGCTTGGGCATGACCCACCTAACCTTGCTGCACATTCCCTGTTTTAGCAATTCCCAGTTGACGAGGCTTGAGGCTGCGATTACCATTACAGAACATATCTCTTAAAATGCTCATCGTCCGCCTAACGATGTGCTGAAAGCATTTAATCAATACAAGTTCGTTCCGGGTTCAAACGAAATCGAAGGCATTATCTCGTAACACTCGCTTTGAAATCACCCTCAGAGTTAACGACGATAACCATTGCATTCTAACACCATCTCGATCTTCACTTGAGATGCCACGACCTAACGTTTAATTTGGATCGATGTGGTTTAGAATATCAATTTGACACCAGATCCCGGTCTCATCGAAATCCAAACGCCATTTTAAAAGCCAAGTTGTTTAATTAATTTTAAACAGTTTAATTCAACAATTGAATTCACATAACAATTATCACAGATAAATCATACACAACCATCACAGATATACCCAGAATATCACAGAACATCACAGGATATGAATACATATCAGAGTCAATCAAACAGATTCATCGATTCATCTCAAATTTAGTTTGATTTATTTAAATTTAATTACTTGCTTAAGAATAAACCATATTTATTCTTGCTTATTTAATTACTCATTAATTAACTTATTTATTGATTACTTATTAATTACTCATTTAATTAATTAATTAATTCTTAATTATTAATCAACAACCTTAATTATTGATTTATAAAACTCAATTACCCATTTAATTATTACTAATTACTTAATTAAACATTAATTACTAATTACTTAGTCGTTTAATCCTCAATTAATTATTTAATTAGTTAACTGCTATTTATTTATTAATTAATTAACTTTAAATGGTTAAATAAATTCCTAATTACAAATTGATTTACATAAGATTATTATTAAAAATATTTAATTACAAATTTAATTAAATCTTAAACTACTTATTTAATTTTAATTATAAAAGTACATTCTTAGTTAACGTCCAATTTCAATTAACTATCTTACGTTTGAAAACATTTCTTGATAAATTTAAATCAAGTTTAGCCTTAAAACCCCATCAACAATAATAACTTAATTAATATACAACTTGTTTATCCTTTAACTTAAGATTTTATTTGGTTAATCCCTGGAAATTAAACCCGAAGAAAACATGGTGATTTACCCGAGCAAACTTCGTGATACCTTTGAACTTTCTCGGGTCACTCCTGCATCCCTCTTCTTCTTCCACTGTTCTTTTTGTTTTTTTAAGTTTAAGTTTTAAACAACTATAAATAAACCCAAACACGTCCCAGAGGAAAACCTGAAGCAAGCTTCCCAAAATCTGAAGCAGAACACGCGACGACCCTAAACTCAAATCACAGTCACGTACGCCATCGTGCACGTGCACGGTGGCTCGCCAACGTTCTAGCGACCCACGGCGTCCCCAGCAAACCTCAATAACTCGAACACACTGCCCAGATTAACACAATAAGGTCGAAACCGAAATATGCTCGAAAATACGAATAGAAATTTGAACACGATAGAGGAAACGCCACGTCCACTCATCCTCGATCACCAGAGGACAAGCAATTCTGGCCGTACCTCACCCTTATCTTCCTCTACCACCTCCCAAAATCTCATGGAGCTCAGCTAATCCATGGCGACGCAATCATTAGAGATGCAGACCCTAAAACTATCGAGCAAAAACCCTAAAGTTGATTCGCTTCGAAAATTTTTGCATTAGAATTTTTTTTCAACATTTTTCTTATAACCATGAATACATATACTAGCCCCATAACAAATTTCAACATCCATTAGTGATTAAATTAACAGGAATCAAAGAAAAAGCATTTTCGGTTCTTTTACAAACTGCACTCTATATTGTTATCTAAAAATCATACTTTTTGTTTCAAAAATCTTACCTTTTAATGTTTATTAAAGATATAAATTCAAACTTACAGTTTAAGCTATTTGAATTTTAACCATTTATTCACTTTTACAGTAAATTAAACTTACTGTAACTATGCTGCTATTAAAACAATTTCTAGGTCTTGATTTGTTTATACAACTTAATAAGTTAAATTTCTAAGTTTTAAATTGTTTTATATGGGAGGTATAAATCATTCTCTGTTTCTTTTGCCTCAGAAACATGAAAAACTAGAAGAACATCATTAAGTAGAACATACAGTAATTAACAAATATCACAGAATAGTTTTATATCAACATAATATTTTTCATGAATCAATTATTAATAACTAAATTTCAAAAATTAAGTTTCCTCACCAAATAAATTGTTGAAACAGAGGGGTATTTGTTGATGAAGGAAGACTACAGTTTTGAAGAATGAATCCCTTTAACTTCCTTTGCTTTGAATTTGTTTGAGCTTGGAATTCAAAATGATGTTATTTATATTTTCTTTTGCTTTTCTCAGGTTTTGCTTCTTAAGTTGTAAGTAAACTAAATAATGTGAACACGTATATGGTGTAGTATTTATAGATAAGAACAGTTTTGAACAGTGTCTTAGCTTCTATATAAGCCTTACCTGGTTATGATAACATTTTGCTTTATGTTTATGTACTAAAATCCGAGATGATATAAGTATTTCGGCTGAATTAAATATTTGTGGGGCTGAAAATGAAAGCATTAAATGAACTTGTCTTAAAAAAGTTTACAACTTATTATATGTTTGCTGACAATTTTATTTGGGTTTCTCTATACAAAGATTTTTGTATAAAAATTTTGTTTTAGTATCTTCAAACTTGAACAACAATCTACACTTGTCAGGTACTCTTACTTGTCTGATTTCATATGTTACAAGACTATCAAATTTTATTTTGTATAAGAATTCTGTTTTTGTCATCATCAAGCTTGAACAATACTTACACATATTTATGTCCAAATATTTATTTATACCTTTTCAAACTTCATGTTACAAAATTACCAATTTACTTTATATATATTCATATTCTAAGCTTAAACTATCAAGTATATCATTGACTTGTTTATTTTATACTCATATTAATATTACTGTTTTCTTACGTCTACATACTTATGTTTATACCCATATTTATTTATTTTACTTGTGTTCCATATTTATAAAATTATTTTCATTTAGAGTTAAATCTACAAATATTTGATTTGTAACTTATATTTGCATTAGTATATCTTATATTTATATTTAATATGAATAGAATTGTGCTATTGTAAATATTATTATTATTAACTACATTTATATATCTGATATTAAATGTCATTAATACATAGCCCTTAATTTAATTGAATAAAACAGATTTTATTTTAAATATTGTTGAAAGAGTCTATTTTAATTTTTGAAATTAAAATTTCCTTTATAACACATATATAACTAATAATGCCCAAAATCTTACTTATTTATAGATGAAAAATTGTATTTTATTTAAATTAGATTAAAAACTTATTATAATAGTATGGTCAAAATTCTGGGATGTTACATTCCTCCCCCCTTAACAGAATTTCGTCCCCGAAATTTAAACAACAGCTAATTCAAAAGCTTTTGTATTAACAACCCAACATACATATCATCCATACAAAAATAAACGATCAAACAGTCTATTCTAACAACATCACTAGCTATCCGGACACAAATCCAGGTAAGCTTTCCTAAAACTATCCAGAGTTTCCCAGGTACAATCTCTGGGATCCTCGCTCCACTACACCTTGACGAGTTTCACTACTTTGTTCCTGAGTTGCTTCTCGTCTTGATCCATAATTCGAACAGGATTCTAACCACAGCCAAGTTGGGTTCTACTTCTAAATCTTCCTGAACTACTAGTTCTACAACCAGTGATGGGTCATGAACAAATTTCCTTAAATGAGACACATGGAATACATTGTTAATTCCAAACATCCATTCTGGCAATTCAATCTTGTAGGCTACAGCTCCAATTTTTCTATCACTCGGAATGGTCCAATAAATCATGGAGCAAGTTTTCCCGTCCTTCCGAATCTTATAGCACCTTTGATCTAGGAAACTTTGACAAAAACTAACTCTCCGATCTCGAATTCCAATGGTCTTCGTCTCTTATCTGCATGCTTCTTCTGACGATCTTGAGCAGCTTTCATTCTTTTCTTGATAAGCTTAACCTTTGCAGTAGCTTATCGAATAAGATCGGGTCCGAGCATAAGACGATCTTTCTATTCAATCCAACAGGATGGAGATATACACGGTCTTCCATACAGAGCTTCATACGGGGCCATCTTAATACTTGCTTGGTAACTGTTATTATAAGAAAATTCCACTAGGTGAAGATGGTCTTCCCACGATCCACCAAAATCCAATACACAAGCTCCTCTACAGCACCTGGAACCCATCTCCACCAACTCCTCCTCAGCCCCTGCCAGGCCATGCACCACCCTTGGTGGTAGATCCTTCAGGAAATGCTCCAAACTCCTCTTGAATGACTTAGCCGAGCACATCTCCCCTTCCAACGCCTTCAACATCACTTAGCCGCCACCTACTCCACCTCCACCACCTCCTTCCTCACCTGACCCCTCTTCCTTGTCAACCCTTGACCCCACTAGAGATGTCCGTGCCCCCTGTGCCTTGGCCGAGCCTTGATTGGCATGAAATCCATGTTGTAGTGGCCTTGCTTTGTTTTGATTGTTGTTTCATGCTCAACCACCTTTGCACCATCAACAAACCATGTTTGGCCGACCCATATCAACCCAAACCAGATCCAAACTCTCACCTTAGACATGTATTCCACCTTATGCCCGAGCCTAAAGAATGTTGGAAGCAAGTGCAAAGCATTTCAGCTTTGTTTTATGCAGTTAATTCTAGCATAATTTAATCGTATTTTGAGTTGAAAGCTTATAATTGTTATATTGTTTTGTTTGATTTGTATTCAAGGGAATTAATCTTTGGCTCTCCCGCTCGTATCTTTGTCGTGCTTTCATGCCTCTGAAGATCGTTGTTTGTGTGTTTCAGTTGTCATCTCTAGCTTAAACCAGTGAGTTATTCTCACCATATAGTTTATACCTATATAACTAGTAAATTGACCACTTTTGAATCTGTAAAATGCATCACCTTATTACATCTGCTATGCTATGATTATATGATGTTCACCCATGCTTAAATACCTGTTATATCATATGTCACTGTTATATTACGTTGTTCTGTTGTTTATATCAGTTTATCACACTGCAAGTTCCCTTTAGATTAGAATCACTATGGGTTGAAATGATACATTCCCGAACAAACTTTAGAATAAGGGAAAATCGTTATGGGCTGAAATAGTAGGCCTGAGCGATTTTCAATTTATTTCATTTACTTGGGACTCGGGTTTGAAATGATAAAACCCGGTATTTTTTTTGTAAATTAGGGGTTGAAATGATATATTACCCGTATCACTTTTCCTAGTGTAGAAAATTATGTACAGACCCGTAGTTAAAATATGTTTTTCTAAAATAATTTAAAATATTTTAGAAATGTAAATATTATAATATTTTGATTTAAACATAATTAAAATAATTTTTGTAAAGTATTATTGTTTTTCTGAAAATTTATAAGTTAAATAAATTATAGAAAAGTTAGAAAATTTGAAATATAAGTTATTTTAGAAATTTTAATTTGGTGATAATTGGAATTTAAATTAAATTTCCATATGATAAATTTATGATATTTTGAATTTAAACGAATTTAAAATGATTTTATAATATATTAATGATTTTTGAATAAAGCTAAAACGTGAAATAAATGGATATTTAAGTTGAAATTTTGAAATATAACTAAAATTGGAAATTTGTGAATTTGGCTTAAAATTGAATTTTAAGTTCTGTAAATAAAAATGAAATTCAGTTATATTTGAAAATTTAAACTTAAATGTTAAGTTAAATTTAATTTAATGAATTTAAATTTGAATGTTGGAATTTAATAAGTGAATTATTATTAAATATTGATTTTTGAATGGAAATTTAACTTTATAAAATCATTAATTTAAGGAAAATTAATTGATGATTATAAAAGTGAAAGTACATGATTTTATAAGTTAAAAAATGATTTAAATAAGAATATAATTGTTTGTGAAATTATGCTGAATATATTGGAGTTAATTAACTGCATTTCTGAAATGCTATTAATTCAAATGTAAATGATAGTACAACATTTGTAAACGTTGTAGTTAATAATAATGAACCTAATAGCTAAATTTAATTGAAGGCTATTATAGCTTTTTTGTAAGTGCTATAATTGTTGAATATAACTAAGTATTCTTTAAAACTAGTGTAAACCTATTACAGCACTTTTAAATGCTGTCTTTTGTTAAATTGAACTGTTTTGAATGTAACTTTCCGTAGCGTTTTCTAAATGCTGCGAAAAGTGAATTTTCACCGTTTTGATAAACTTAAGTGAATAAATGAACTTTGAAAGTTTATAAATGTTGTAAATTTAATAATTTAATTATTAAATGTAATGACTTCATTTAAATGATTTAAATGAAGTAATTCGATTTAAAATATAAACTATTTTAAAATGTGAGTTGAAATGGTATTTTAAATTTGAAAAAAATGAATGTGGTTTTGAAATGATATGATAAGCTGGATATTTTGAAATGAATTTGAAATGATATTGAATTGCTAAATGATATTTGATTTTTGAAATATAAATACCATTTTTAAATTTATAACTATGGGTTATAATAACGATTGTTTGTTAAAGAGACCGGGATCAGTTGTGGACATTCTCTCTGTCGATACCGAAAACCACTTTAACACCTGTGTACGCGGTGCAGATTTCAGAATGAAGTAGGATGGTTACGACGTTCCTAAGCTACTTTACGTGGACCTAACTCCTGTGAGTTTGCTTAAGGTGGCTAAAACAGGAGCGCTCTCGGGCCAAAAGAGGTAGCACCTCTGGCTGGTCACACTTCTTCAATACCATTCTATTACTGTTGTGATTGATTGGGTGCACCCCTTGATTTTGGAGTGTTGTTTGGGGTGGGCGTATGTGGCTGCTGCGTTACCACCAGCCCATGTGCGCAATTTGTATATCCACCCTGGAATTGCCTTGTATGTCGTGTCACCTATCATAACGATCCTTTACTATGATTTTGTTTTTCTCCCATAGCCCGTGTGGTATCCTCTGATAGTTTTCCGATCTGGAGATGTTATGATATCGGATGAGCTACTGGGACTGTTATGTGTGAAGGGTGATATGGGTACCTGGAATGCTATTTAAAAGTATGTTTATTTTACTGTAGACATTATTATAATAGCGCAATATTACTATATAGTAAATAGTTTGACGTATCCTTAGAGGATGGGCGGTCCCAGGCATCCTTTAAGTTCTTGTATCTTTATTACAGTTCACTTGAGTTGGTTTACATTATATAAGTATATATTGTCCTAACTCGAGTGTTTTGTGTTTTTCTTTACGCTCGGGTCAGCCTGAGTATTCACAGCTTTGGATTCTCTTTCTGGAGCTGGTCTTTATGGAGTTTATGCTTATCTACATTTATATCTATTTCTGTTTCAGTTGTTCTAGTTTATCTCATGTATTAGTGAACTTCTATGTATTTGGGATATCTATTATGTTGTTTTCAGACTGTACTATGTATTTGGTTTGAGACTCTGTTATAGTAGCTTCATGAACTACTATGTTTTTTTTATATTCCGCTGCGAGTTATTCTGATTGTTTTGTGTCTGTGATTCTGTGTATTTGATTTCATTTGCTCCAAATTTATTTACAATCTGTTATTTTGCATCATTCAAGTCTGACATGTGTGGATTATTGTCGATTTGAATGGTACGAAATGGTGGTTCGTGACAGTTGGTATCAGAGCTTTGGTTTTTGGCAAACCAATTGCCTCTTCGGAGCAAGAACTCATTAGAGATAGGGTATTCTACCCTAGAATAAGTGAAATCAATCTCAGAATCATATCTTTGTGAGAGACGTATTTTCAAAGTATAAAATGATTTTCAAAATGTTTTCAAAAGATTTTTCAAAGATTATTTTGATATATATTTTTGTCTTGTTTTAAAGGATTTTCAAATGTTTTCTAACTTCCTTTCTTTCGTATCTACCTTGTTAGATTTTTCTTTTCTTTGGGACATTCATCCAAGTGAATTATCTTGTCTTATCTTAAATTACCTTTGGCTTTCCTTAATCTTGTCCTAAATTCATTCTTGATATTTTTCAGGATGAGTCGAGGAAATGCACGAGGTAGGGGTCGTAGTATTTCCCCAGCTCCTCAACCTGTTGCTTCAGTCAGGTTCACTGTTCTCTGTAAGGAATTCTCTCAACTTGGTGGTACTCCATTCACCGGTTCAGAGAGCATCATTGAGGCTCAACAGTGGTTGCGGAGTCTTGAGAGGATATTTACTGGTCTTGATATTACTGATGCCCAGAAGCATCAGTTAGTAGCTTGGCAGTTGCGTGATTCTGCTTTAGATTGGTGGGAGACCGTTATGGCTAACACCGTCGATGTTGATTTTACTTGGGAGCAGTTTAGGTATCCTTTGTGTTATCTTGAATTTTGTTCCTATTTTCCTTTCCTTTTGAATCTATCTTAAGCTTGTTTTCTATGTCTATTTTCCAGGGAGGCTTTTGTGGCAAAATGGATGCCAGAAGCCGGGAAATCTCAGCTTTATCGAGAATTTATGGATTTAAGCAGGGTAGCATGTCTTTTGCTGAGTATGAGAGGAAGTTCAACGAACTTTCCAAGTTCGGTCCTAGCTTAATTGATACTCCTCTCAAGAAGAATGAGAAATTTATTGCTGGTTCTCGTCTAGAGTATTATAGTCGCTTCATTTCTCATGTTCATGGTTCTTTCACCTAGCTTATGGATATGGCTATTCGCTATGAGAACCCCACATCCAAAGGTCCTGCTGTTTCTGGTGCTCAGTCTTCCTCTGCTAATTCCAAGAAGCATAAGCCTAATTTCCAGCAGCAGAAGAAGAATTGGAAGAAGCGTTCTGGTTTGGGATCTTCATCACCTGCTCCTGCTCCTGGTGATGACCAAGGTACTCTCCAGGGTTCATTTACTTTATTCCATCATCTTGTTCGTGTTTTATTTGATACTGGTGCTTCACACAGTTTTATTTTTTTTGCTTTGTGTGATAAGTTTGAGAATCTCCTACCTCTTGAGTATGCTTCTGTTCCACTATGTGTTTCAAATCCTATTGGGGGTCCTGCTAACCTTAATCAGATTCGTCGAGAAATGAAACTTCTCCCTTCTGATCATCGCTTTTTGGTGATTTTTATGTTTTGGGCTTCGATGCTTTTGATTTACTGCTTGGTCGGGATTGGTTAGTGCATCATGATGTACATATCTCTTGTAAAGCCCGGACTGTCCATCTTGTTGATGATCAAGGGAATTCCTTGATTATTCAGCGCCGCTTGCCTCAGGATTTTGCTGGCAGCTTTATTTATTCTCCGGATTCTTCTCCCAGTGACCTTGATCCAACTCCTGTGGTTAGATTATATCCCGATGTGTTTGGTGAAGTCACTTCTTTACCTCCGAAGCGGGAAATTGATTTTCGGATTGATCTTATTCCTGGTGGTCGACCTGTTGTTCTTCCCCCTAGAAGAATGGCACCCCGCGAGAAGGTTGAGTTGGGAAAGCAAATTGAAGACTTGTCTTCCAAAGGTCTGACTAGGCCTAGTTTTTCTGAATGGGGAGCTGCGATGGTTTTTCTCACCAAGTCTGATGGTTCTCTTAGGATGTGTGTTGATTATAGGGAGCTGAACAAGCTCACTATGAAGAACAGATATCCAATGCCTCGTATCAATGACATTTTTGATCAGCTTTATGGTGCCACGGTTTTCTCTCAGCTTGATCTTGCCACTGGTTTTCATCAGCTAAGGGTTGCCGAGGATAGCATTCTCAAGACTGCTTTCCGCACCGAGAATGGTTTCTATGAACGGTTGATGATGCCTTTTGGTTTGACTAATGCTCCTACTTTCTTTGTTGATTTGATGAATCGTGTTTTTCGTGATGTGCTTAATAAATTTGTTCTAGTCTTTATTGATGATATCCTTGTCCTATCTAAGACTAAGGATGAGCATAAGTCGCATTTGAAATATGTTCTAGAGACTCTTAGAAATCATCAGTTGAAGGCTAAATTTTCTATATGCCATTTCTGGAAGGATGAAGTCCGATATCTCGGGCATATTGTTTCTAGTAATGGAGTTTATGTTGATCCAGTCAAGGTCGCTGCGATCAATGTAAGTCTTTCTTTCTTTCTCTTTTTCTTTATCATTTTAATAATTATATCTTTCCTGTTGTCCTTATTTTTCCTTATAATATTTCAGGATTGGGAAACTCTAAAGACTCCATCTGATATTCGTAGTTTTCTGGGCCTTGCCGGTTACTACCGGAGATTCATTGAGAATTTTGCTCGGATTGCTGCACCTCTCACAGCTTTGACTCTTAAGAATGCCAAGTTTATCTAGAGTGATCAGTGTAAGGCTGCATTCAATGAGTTGAAGAGCAAGCTAACTTCCGCACTAGTACTTACTGTTCCGAACGGAAGTGAGGGATTTGCAGTATTCTCATGCAGGATGGTAGGGTCATTGCCAATGCCAGCTGTCAGTTGAAAACCCCTGAGGCAAATTATGCTGCTCATGTTTTAGAGTTGCTTGCTTTGTCTATGCTTTGAAGCTTTTGAGGCATCATCTTCTTGGAACCAAGTTTGAGCTTTTCACCGATCATCAATCTTCAAGATATATCTTTTCCTAGAAGGATTTGAATCAGAGGCAAGTTCGTTCGCTTGAGTTTCTGGCTTCTTACGACCTCAATATTAGCTAGACTTTAGGTAAAGCTAATGTTGTGGCTGATGCTTTGAGTCGGAAGAAGGCTTTGTTGTGTCAGCTTGTTGTTTCTTCTTCTCCTCCTCTGGATCGTATTATGGCTAAGAAGGATGAGAATGAGATGCTTAGATTGATGAATGAGAGTGTTCCTAGCAGGGTTGGTGGCAGTAGTGGCAGTAGTGGAGCTCAGATTGATGATAGAGGGATATTAAGGATTAATGGCAGGATTTGTGTCTCGAATGTTGATGGTTTGAGGCAGGAGTTGCTTTAGGAGAATCACCGATCCAGGCTTTCTATTCATCCTGGTGTGTCGAAAAGATATGAAGAAGCTTTATTGTTGGAAGGGGATGAAGAGGGATATCTCTATCTTTGTTAGTCGATGTGCGACTTGTCAGCAAGTCAAAGCCGATCACCAAAAGACCCCTGGTTTGTTGCAGCCCCTTGAGATTCCCAATTGGAAGTGGGAACAGGTTTCCATGGATTTCATCGATGGTTTACCGAGGACTCGGAGGGGTAATGAGAGTAACTGGGTTATTGTTGATAGACTGACCAAGTCCGCTCATTTCATTCCGGCCAAGTCTACTCTTTCTGCTTCTAGCTTGTTTGAGATCTACATGAGAGAGATTGTTCGTCTCCATGGTGTTCCTTCCAGTATTGTTTATGATCGTGACCCTATCTTTACCAGTTAGTTCTAGAAGGCTTTTCATGAATCTCTGGGTACTCATTTGAATCTGAATACTGCTTACCATCCACAGACCGACGGTCAAACTGAAAGAGTGAATCAGATTCTCGAGGATCTTCTTCGTGCTTGTGTGCTTGATTATGGAGGATCTTGGGAAGATTATCTCCATCTTGCCGAATTCACCTACAATAAGTTATCAAGTATAATCTTATCTTCTGTTTTTCAATCTATTCTTAATCTTTTTTATCTTTCTCATTCCATATTTGCATTCAGGCCAGTCTCAAAATGTCTCCATTTGCTGCTCTATACGGACGACCTTGTAGATCCTCATCTTGCTGGATTGAATCCGGCAATCGTTTGGTTCTTGATCCTGATGTGATTCTGGAAGCTTCTGAGAAATTTGAGGAGATTAAGAAGAGGTTGAGATCTGATCAGGATAGACAGAAGAAGTATGCTGATAGGCGTAGGCGGAATTTGAAATTTGCTGTTGGTGATCAGGTGTTCCTTAAGGTTTCTCCCTTGAGGAATGTCATTCGTTTTGGTAGTAGAGGGTCCTAGGTTCATTGGTCCTTTCCGCATTGTGGAAAGAGTTGGTTCTTTGGCTTATTGTATGGATTTGCCCGAGAAGCTTTCTGGAGTACATGATGTATTCCATGTCTCGCATCTTCGTCATCATCTTCATGATCAATCTCTTATTGTCCAGCCTTCTATTCTTGATAGTTTGGATATTGAGCCTAATCTGACTGTTGAGAGGAAGCCACTTCGTATTGTCGACAGAGGTACGAAGCAGCTCAGAAGGAAATCTGGTAATCTGGTCAAAGTACAGTGGAGTACCGACGATTAAGATTTTACATGGTAAACGGAGGAGAGCATTCGTGCTTCGAATTCGGAATTGTTCATTTCAGGTACTATTTTTTTTTCTACCTTGTTTCTCTTTATTTTTCCTTTCCGTTCTTTTCGAGGACGAAAAGATTTGAGTGGGGGAGAGTGTAACAACCCTAGATTTTTGAATATAAATTTAAATTTGACTTTATTTCATTTTGAAATTATTTTAAATTTGTTTTATTTGTAACATTTCATTTCTAAATATTTTTAAAGTGATAATAGAATTTTTCCAAAATTAATTGCATTTATTTCCTATTTTAAAGGCTAGTTTCTACTCTTCTGTTATTTTCTTCATTTAAATTATATTTAATTAAAATTTATTTATTTATTTTTGTGAATGCATTTTTATTTTATGTTCTTATCTTTATTTATAAATATTTTTCATGTACATAAAAATTTTCCAAAGTTTATTCCATTTATTTTCAAATTTTCTAGACTAGTTTCCATTTTTGTGCTATTTTCTTACTTTAATCATATATGATTGATATTTATTTATTTATATTTTGTTTATTTTTTATATTTTAGAATTTTAACTGAATTTATAAGTATTTTCAGTTGTTTAAATTTATAAAAAGAAATATGATAAATGTGAAAGTTTTGTGACTTTTTATTTCTTAATGCCTCTTTGTATTCCCCCCTTTTCAATTCCAACCAACATCTTTTCAATTTTTTGACCATATCACTTCATTCTTTTAGCTGACTATCATTTCACACTCACGTAAAACATTTCTTATCTCATTTCTGGAGAAAAAATTGGCCATAGCTTGCGAGAAAAATTGGTAAACTTTATTCCTTTTTCCATTGTTTTTATGCTTGTTTATTTGATTTTTGCTCTTGCTCTTCTTCCTTTTAGGATCGGCCATGCTCCTCCTTCAGCCTTGCCGCCTCCTTCACCACCTGGAACCATCTCCACCACCTCCTCTACAACCCTAGCTAGGCCGTGCACCAACCTTGATGGTAGATCCTTCACCAAATGCTCCAAATCCTCTTGAACGACTTAGCCGAGCACATCTCCACTTCCACCACCTTCAAAACCACTTAGCCGCCACCTACTCCACCTCCACCACCTCCTGCCTCACCTGACCCCTCTGCCTTGTCAACCCCTTGACCCCCACCATAGATGGCCATGCCCTCTATGCCTTGGCCAAGCCTTGATTGGCATGAAATCCATGTTGTAGTGGCCTTGCTTTGTTTTGATTGTTGTTTCATGCTCAACCACCTTTCCACCATGAACAAACCATGTTTGGCTGACCCATATCAACCCAAACCAGATCCAAACTCTCACATTAGACATGTATTCTACCTTATGGCCGAGCTTGAAGAATGTTGGAAGCAAGTGCAAAGCATTTCAGCCTTGTTTTATGCAGTTAATTCTAGCATAATTTAATCGTATTTTGAGTTGAAAGCTTATAATTGTTATATTGTTTTGTTTGATTTGTATTCAAGGTAATTAATCTTTGGCTCTCCCGCTCGTATCTTTGTCATGCTTTTGTGCCTCTGAAGATCGTTGTTTGTGTGTTTCAGTTGTCATCTCTAGCTTAAACCGGTGAGTTATTCTCACCAGACAGTTTATACCTATATAACAAGTAAATTGACCACTTTGAATCTGTAAAATGCATCACCATATTATATCTGCTATGCTATGATTATATGATGTTCACCCATGCTTAAACACCTGTTATATCATATGTTACTGTTATATTATGTTGTTCTGTTGTTTATATCAGTTTATCACACTACAAGTTTCCTTTAGATTAGAATCACTATGTGATGAAATGATACATACCCGAACGGATTATAGAATTGGGAAAAATCGTTATGGGCTGAAATGGTAGGCCTGAGCGATTTTTAATTTATTTCATTTACTTGGGACTGTGGGTATGAAATGATAAAACCCAGGTTTTCTTTGTAAATTACGGGTTGAAATGATATATTACCCGTTTCACTTTTTCTAGTGTAGAAAATTATATACAGACCCGTTGTTAAAATATATTTTTCAAAAAAATTTAAAATATTTTAGAAATGTAAATATTTTAATATTTTAATTTACACTTAAATAAATGATTTTTGTAAAGTATTATTGTTTTTCTGAAAATTTATAAGTTAAATAAGTTATGGAAGAGTTAGAAAATTTGAAACATAAGTTATTTTGGAAATTTTAATTTGGTGATAATTGGAATTTAAATTAAATATGAAAATATGATAAATTTATGATATTATGAATTTAAACGAATTTAAAATGATTTTATAATATATTAATGATTTTTGAATAAAGTTAAAATGTGAAATGAATGAATATGTGAGTTAGCTTAAGGTGGCTAAAACAGCAGCGATCTCGGGCCAAAGGAGGTAGCACCTCTTGCTGGACACACTTCTTCGATACCATTCTATTATTGTTGTGATTGATTGGGTGCACCCTTTGATTTTGGAGTGTTGTTCGGAGTGGGCGTATTTGGCTGCTGCGTCGCCACCAGCCCGTGTGCGTAATTGGTATATCTACCCTGGCATTGCCTTGTGTGCCGTGTCACCTACCATACCGAGCCTTTACTATGACTTTGTTTTTCTCCGGTAGCCCGTGTGGTATCCTCTGATAGTTTCCTGATCTGGAGATGTCATGATATTGGATGGGCTACTGGGACTATTATGTGCGAAGGGTAATATGGGTAGCCCGGAACACTATTTAAAAGTATGTTTATTTTACTGTAGACATTATTATAATAGCGCAATATTACTATATAGTAAATAGTTTGACGGATCCTTAGAGGATGGGCGGTCCTAGGCATCCTTTCAGTTACTTGTATCTTTATTACATTTCACTTGAGTTGGTTTACATTATATAAGTATATATTGTACTGACTCGAGTGTTTTGTGTTTTGCTTTACGGTCGGGTCAGCCTGAGTATTCACAGCTTTGGATTCTCTTTCTGGAGCTAGTCTTTGCTGGAGTTTCTTCTTATCTACATTTATATCTATTTCTGTTTCAGCTGTTCTAGTTTATCTCATGTATTAGTGAACTTCTATGTATTTGGGATTTCTATTATGTTGTTTTCAGAGTGTACTATGTATTTGGTTTGAGACTCTGTTATAGTAGCTTCATGAACTACTATGTTATTTTTATATTCCACTGCGAGTTATTCTGATTGTTTCGTGTCTGTGATTCTGTGTATTTGATTTCATTTGCTCCAAATTCATTTACAATCTGTTATTTCGCATCATTCAAGTCCGACATGTGTGGATTATTGTCGATTTAAATGGTATGAAATGGTGGGTCTTGACAACTTTCATGTTGACCGGATTTCCAAATTTAGGGAGTAGAATATCCAAAAATCCAAGAGAAAATGACCTATTTTTAGGTCTAGCTTTTGGTAAATTCAATAATAATCCAAAGTCCTACACCTCATCCCGCATGCTTGGCTGAGAACCACTTTTGTCATGGAAGGCCGAGCATAGTAGGAGGAGGCAAGGAGTTGGGGTTCGTGAGCTTAGATCGCAAGTTAGTAATGTTGTAGCCTTTTTCCGATAGAAAATCAATGTGGGGAACTCTTATTTATATTACATTCTTGGATGATGATATGGTGTTCTGCAATGGATGCTTAATATGCTTTGATCATTAAGTTTGGTTGTTTAATATAAATGTTGAATAAATATGCAAGTCATCGCAATACACGCCGATAAGCACAAAGGAAATCATTTTCCTTTATAGAAAGAATTGGTGTATATGGAATGCTAAGCCTCTTTAAAATGGTTTAAAAATAAGTTTGAAATGTTTATAAACATATGAAAGTGATTTGATAAAGTTTGGAGGGTAATTGAAAATTAAGTCAAAATAAGGCGTGTCACGTAACGGCAGTTCGCGATTTCACGCCATAAAAGTAAAATGAGTATAAAGAATGTAATATAGCTCGAAATTCTTTGAAATAAGAAATTTTAAAACTGTTATGTCCATAGTTTTCAAATAAAAAAAGAAAATCTAGATTTCGGTATGTAGATTTTGAATGATGGGTAAAACAAGTTTTTAGAAAAATCGTGATTTTGTAGCTCGGAATCCAGAAAATGATTCCTTTAAAAATGGTATTTTAAAATTGTTTAAAAATATGAAGTAAAATTTAAAAAACTTTTAAAAATGTTTTAAAATTGATTTGAGTTATAAAAACCAAATTTCAAATGATAAAAAGCCGTTTTGATCAACATAGCTTAAAAAACACTTTCCGCAGCACTTTTCCTCTACACTTTTCTATAACTTTTAAAATATAGTTTTAAATGCAACCGTTCTTTTGCAAACCTTTTATAAATGTTTTTAAATGATTTATAAAGTATTTTAAAGATGAATTGAAAGATTTATGGAATGGTTATATGCTAAATGATTTAGAGTCGATCAAATAACTTGACCGCCTTATGGGTGTGAGAGAGACGGTGTCTATGCTTGCGTTTGGAAAACCAGTCTCCAGCTCTTCCTAGCTATCTGGACTGGCCTGACGGATAGGATAGTAAATTTGATTTACTTGGATCAAAATTTTCCAAAGTATAAAGGAATGGTTTTTCGAATATGAACAACTTGGATTTTATGGAGATCTTGTAATCGGTGTTAAAGCCCGAAGAGGGAACTCGTACTATTCATGGAATTTAAAAGGTTATTTCGCCATTGTTCCGTCCATAGAACTTGTTGAATATGGGGATAAATATTGGGTAGAATTAGATTATTTGTATAGATTCTGCTCATTTAATATCTACTGGTTTTGGATTAACATCATGGATAACGTGGATTTAACTTGATCAAAATTTTGAGTTTTGAATTAAGAAAGTTGTGTTAAGATTTAAAAAAGGATTTGGAAATATTTTCCTAAGTGAAAAATAAAATTATTTTCGAATTATTCCTAGTTTAAAGTAATCAATGGATTTGATAAGAGAGGTTTAATGATCCCGCATATACTGGAAAGAATGTTTTAGAAATATATATCTCTAGAAGAGATTTTGATAAAAAGAACCTAATCAATTGGAGAATGATTCCCCATTCATAGAACATCTTTTTATCGATGATTAGTTCGAAGGAACCGGGGTCGGATTTGGGTAACTCCTATGCGAAGTCCACTTCAAACCATTTTACGTATTTGAAGTGAAGATATGGATATGATTTGGAAGATGGAATGTAGGGCTACTTGTCTCTTACCCTCGGGGGAAATTTCCCACATCATATTATATGGCAGTAGTTCTTCATATAAGATCTTCATTGTAAGAAATTCTCGCTACTAATCCTAGGAGTAATTCCCAATAGGATGTGGTAGGAGAGTGCCTTAAGTTTGTCATGCTCCTGGACAACTTGTATGGACGAATGTTTAATGTTGCATTTCTACTTATATAAATTTGATCTCTATGAACGTATTATCTCTTTAGTGGTAGAGAAGGAAACTTCTTTTTAACCCTCCTTTTGGCAAGGCCACGGATAGGCGGATTTAACTAAAACAATTTCACGACTATCGAGGCGGAATATGATGGATTCGGTTCAAATGTATGATGTTCATTTGGATAGATGGTAGGTCGTTTGGTCAGATTGAAGTGGTTCGAAGTGTTTGGAATTTGACCTTGTGGCTCGGTCATTTGGCATGGCAATGTCCGGTCGAGGTATGGAAGTTCAGGATAGTCATTTGGTTGTGGCTCGGCATTGGAAGTATTTCGGCATTGGTCGTTCGGCATCGTACCTCGCTGGGCATTGGAGGTCGTTCGGCATCGTATGCCGTTCGGCATTGGATGTCGTTCGGCATTGGATGCCGTTCGGCATTGGATGCCGTTCGGCATCGTACCTCGCTCGGCATTGGAAGTCGTTCGGCATTCGATGTCGTTCGGCATCGTACCTCGCTCGCCATTGGAAGTCGCTTGGCATTGGACGTCGTTCGGCATCGTACCTCGCTCGCCATCTGAAGTCGCTTGGCATTGGACGTCGTTCGGCATCGTACCTCACTCGGAATTGAAAGTCGCTTGGCATTGGGCGTCGATCGGCAAAGCTCACCTCGGTCGGCAAACCTCCCCTCGGTCGGCGCACCTCCCCTCAATCGGCGCATCACCCATCGTTCGATGCACCTCCCGTCGTTCGGCGCACATCCCTTCGGTCGGCACACCTCCCCTCGGTCGGCATACATCCCCTCGTTCGGCATACCAACTGCTCAGGGTCGGTCGGCATAATGAAGTAGGGTTCGGCTACGGCCTTGGTGGTCCCGAACTACTCAGGAGACCCAACGACCTGGTTTTGTCTATAAATACAACCTGTGGGGGTTCAGAAAAGGGATCTTCTTCTTCTCTCCGCTCTCTAACTTTCTACTTTCTAAGGCTAAGGCTGGTTTACCACTTTGTAACTGTATTTGATTATTACACAATTAAAAAGAAAATTATTGGTGTGGACGTAGGCCGGAGTTAGCTGAACCACTATAAAATCAGTTGTTCTTTATTGCTTTTACTATGATTTTGACCGTTCTTCATATTATTACTCTCTACATACACTCTATCTATTATCTGTGACTTTTAGTTGGTGCTTTCATTAACATTTGGGTGTTAGTGACCAATTTTGGCGCTAACGTTTTGGTGCTTTCAATGAGAAGGCAAGCACTCGGGGATTCTGGAGCTAGGAACATGGATTGTAGAAAGCAATGGCTAGGCCATAAACAAGAAAGCAAGTGATGGAAAGAAGCAATCAGGAGGTAAGTCAAGAGGCTTCCTCTAGAGTTGGAGCAGGTCAAGCATCCATCTACATCACCAGGTACGGGATGGAAGCAATGTTGAAAAGACAAGAGGAGATGATGCGGGCTCTTCTTAGGCAATTTGCACAAGCAGGAGACGTAGGAGCTCAGATCCGTGGAGCTGGGTCAGAAGCACTCGACCAGCAAGCGGATGGAATGGCTCAGCAAGAGGAAGCCCCCAATCAGCGGACGACTACCAACTTAGATGGATCTAGACTCGGGGGCATACCACCAGGAAACGCTGGACCAATCCATGGAGGGATACCAGATGACACCATGCAACCCGACACCAATAGGAATGCCGGAGTACGAGATGAGGAGTATGTGACATAGTTCACTCGTGAACTCGGGGGGCAGACTGGAGGCAACGGACAAGGATTACAGCTCGAGGACAACGACAGATTAGCAGAGATGGTCAGACGGGCTGTGAGAGGTGGGTTGGTAAGCAAAGACTTGGAGGATGTGAATAGGAGTCCCTTTACTCCTACTATCAGGCAAGCTAGGAATCTACTGGACTTTAAGCTACCAATGTTCGATATGAATGATGGAAGAACGGATCCCACCGTTCACCTGACAAGGTACATGAGGCATATGGAGGTACCGGGGGCATCGAACGAGGTCATGGCTCGATGTTTCCCATTGTTCTTGTCATATATCACAGCTATGTGGTTCAAACAGCTGGAGAGTGGTTCTATAGGCACATGGACAGAGCTGATCGAAAGGTTTATGAGACAATTTTGGGTACACATCGTAAGAGCCAAGAACGTGATGATTTTAACATCTATGAAACAATGGAAAGGGGAATCGCTCAGGGACTTCTTAACTAGATTCAATGCAGCGGTAGCCTTAGTGGATCGACCCGATCCGTCAATGGTTTTGATGGCAGCAGTCTCGAGAATCGTGGATAATTCGGACTTCAAGATATCGTTGGAAAAGGACCTGCCGAGGGATCTTGGAGAGTTCTACCATGAGGCGGAAAGGGTCCTAAGACAGGAGGACGCGTAGGCTGAGAGAGTAAGGAGAGAGGCTGAAGCTTATGCAGTGAGAGGTGGAGGTTCACCCTTTGAGGATCCAAGTAAAGACGATAAAGGAAAAAGAAAAACAAATGGCAACGGTGGCACTTCGAAGAAGCCTCGGAGGGAGTCAAAGTTTTCTTCTTACACGGATTTAGCCGAGACTCTAGAAAGGACTTACTTGGACACTCGAGGGTGCCTCCAGTATCGACGGCCGGCAAGGAGAGAGCCTTCTGAATACGAGCGGGCATCGGGAAAGTATTGCCTATTCCATGAGCTGGATGGGAATAACACAAACGACTGCAGGCATTTGAGAGATATCATTGAGGAGCACGTAAGGAATGACCATCTACAGCAATACATAAGGAATCGAGCTGTAGCAGTGGAACGGGAGCGGCCACCACCTACCTCTAGCGATGATGGCACTGGGTCCTGTCAGCGTCGGCTTGTTATAAACTGAATGGTTTAATGGTTCTGAATAAGTAATAGTCCCTAAAGTAATACACTAGGTCACTTACACACGTACGGGATCGAGGACGGTCCCTAGGCGTGCTCTGAGATGACGGAAATCGTGCTGCTTGGGTCTATGAAATACTGTTTTCTTTCTGTTTTTCTGCACACTTTGGTACTTTGGACATTTACTTTTCTTAGTATGGTTTTGGAGTTTGAATTGGGTTCTAGGTTTGGTTGGTTTTTTGGTTTTCCACGTTGGCTTGGATGTTCGATTTTAGATATGGATTTCTAGTTTTCTGATTGGATTCGAAACAATGTAACATATAGTTTACGTTTTGCGATTACTGTCCCGACGGAGAGACGGGGCAGTGACCGCAAGTTACGTGTCCCTTCGCCGGAGAGCGATGGAATGGACTCGGACAAAATATCAATGTCCTTGGCTGGAGTGCCGAGGCCGATGAATGTCAAAGTCCTTGGCCAGAGTGCAGAGGCCGGTGAATGTAAAAGTCCTTGACCGGAGTGCCGAGGCCATTGAATATCAAAGTCCCTGGCCAGAGTACCAAGGCCGGTGAATGTCAAAGTCCCTGGCCGGAGTGCCGAGGCCGGTGAATGTCAAAGTCCTTGGCCTGAGTGTCGAGACCGTTGAATATAAAAGTCCTTACCCAGAGTGCCGAGACCGGTGAATATCACTGTCCTTGGCCGGAATGCCGAGGCCGGTGAATGCCAAGTCCTTGGCCGGAGTGCCATGGTCGGTGAATATAAAAGTCCTTGGCCAGAGTGCCGAGCCTGGAAAATATCAAAGTCCTTGGCCGGAGTGCCGAGGCCGGTGAATGTAAAAGTCCTTGGCCGGAGTGCCGAGGCCGAAAAATATCAAAGCCCTCTACCGGATTGTCGTGGGCGGTGAATACGCAAGCCCTTGGACGGAGAGTCGAGGCTGGATAATATACAAACCCATGATGAGAAAGTCGAGGCTGGAACAGGATAACGCGACCCAGCGAGGTCTACGGATTCAAGGTTAAACCCAGAAAGGCCATGGATTTAATAATATGGTTATAAACAGGATATGGACTTTGGATATCGGATTTAAGGCTATTCAAAACACACCTTCCAATAGCAAGGCATGTTTTGGGGGGGAAATGTTAACCCGCCTTTTGGCAAGGCCACGGACAGATGGATTTAACAAAAACAATTTCACGACTATCGAGGCTGAAATATGATGGATTCGGTTCAAATGAGTGATGTTCACTTGGATAGATGGTAGGTCATTCGGTCGGAATGAAGTGGTTCGAAGTGTTTGGAATTCGACCTTGTGGCTCGACCGTTCGGCATGGCAATGTCCGGTCGAGGTATGGAAGTTCAGGATGGTCATTTGGTTGCGGCTCGGCATTTCCGCTCGGCATAGGAAGTCTTTCGGCATTGGATGTCGTTCGGCATCGTACCTCGCTCGGCATTGGATGTCGTTCGGCGTTAGATGTCGTTCGGCATCGTACCTCGCTTGGAAATGGAAGTCTTTCGGCATTGGATGCTGTAACGACCCGAAATTTTCTAACCCGAAAATTCCAAATAGTTATGGAAAAGAAGAAAGAGATAGAAGAAGAAAAACAGAAACACCCAACATCTCACATTCGCAGCGGATAAAATATAATAATGAATAATAACAGTTTACAAAAGAATACTATATTTGTCGATTACATTTAATATACATCAGAGTTTCACATATATACAGTCACTGAATGTTTACAATTATCATGTCTAAGATTTACAATAATATAAATACAGCGGATATACTCTATATGTTATTGCCATCCACCTCGCCTCCTGAGCTCCAGAACGTACCAACCTGAAAATATGAAATACTCGGTCTGACCCGAGCATTACACCAAAGTAACACCCGGGTCAGGCTGGAAACCAGCGTGAGTAAACCCATCTAACTTGGAATACTAAAGCAAACAACTTATATAAATCCCGGGGTAACTTATATCAATTTAACCAATTCACATTCCACTATAGACAACACTTATTTCACCTATCAATTTCTAATTACCAAATTTAGATAAATATTCCAGTCTACTTAAATCATTTCAATCCAGCCTATTGATTTCACAAATCAATATATAAATATTCGAAGTGGTTTCGGGTATTTCCCAAATAACCGACCCCGGTCTCTTCGAGACTCATATAATCCTAACCCAAGTTTTTCAAATGAAATTCACAACATTTCATATTAGAGATATCAACTCATTCAAAACATCAAATACCATTCAATCATTCATAAGCAAGGCTTAATCACATACAATTAGTTCAGTTTATTCTAATTGAATTTCAAACCTCAATCACTTTGACTCCTTCATTAATTAATTCCAGAACAATTAATTAATCAACCCTTCATTATCCATCTTAATTAATCACCCTGGATTAATTATTTTCAATTACATTCAAGTAATTATCTTTAATTAATTTCACGACATTAATTATTTTTACCAAATCAATGAGTAATCTTTAATTACTTCACGAATTAATTAACTATAATCAATTACGTTAATTCTTAATTACTTATATTAATTGACTTCTCATAAGTCACTTATTATGAATTAATTAATCTCAATTAATTAAATCTTTAATTACTTCATTAATTATATAAATTAACGATTTCCAATTTTACATTTTTAATTTGTTCTAATCTAAATCAATTACATTAATCCAATCCAATATTAATCATTCTCGACTAACCTCGTCCTGTAATTATCTAACTTCTTTTATTTACTTCATTAAATAAATTACTATATCTTGATTAACTATTTAATTAATCTCTTGAGTTATCTCACAAAATAATTATATTTTATTGATTACTTAAGTAACTACTTATTAAACCGCCCACTGGTTATTCTAATTTCATTAAACTTCATTACTTAACTTAATCCTTAATCAATTAATTCAATCCCTATTTACTTTTGGAGTTTAAAACAATTTGAACCTCAATATTTTGAGTCAAACAACAATTTTCTTGAGAACCATCCAACAAACCAAAGTCACCAAATCATCAATTCTCAACACACATCAAATCAATTCAAGCATTCAAACAATCATTTAAATTTGACTATTGAATTTAATACCAACTCAGTTGAGTGAGATTTACTCACCTTTGCTTTTGTTTGCAAATCCACTTCATTCTCGACATGGTTTCCCGGGTTTTTGACCTTGTATAACAATTATAAAATTTTATTAAGATTGAATAAATTTGAATAATAAATTTTCCTCTAAAATTTTAATTAGCTAATTAATTATATTTAATCGAATGGTTTATTTAAACAAAAACTTAAATTTCAAACTAACAGTTTCCTTCATCAATTTATTGACCTTGCATAAACATTGGATGATTTTCATTAATATTTGATCAAGTTCAATTTCCATTTTAATAAATTCCATTTTATACAATAAGTTAATTCCAAACTAATTTTCTGTTTAAAAAAAATGTTCCAGTTACCAAATGATTATATAAGTTCACTAGATAAATTTCATTTCCATTTTGTAAATTTAATATAACTCAATCTTTATTTAACAAATGATTAAATTTCCCCTTTCTGAAATATCCCACCGTAAAACATATTATTTTGATTTCAGTAAAAGAAAAACTACAGGAATATACCTCGATCAACACCACGCTCGAACCACATCGACATTGGCCGCTTCCACGACCATCACCACACCGCTCGCAATACCTTAAATCGCCTGCGGCTGCAACCTCGAGCCTCGAACAAGCTTCACCCACATTGAAGCAGCCTCGCCCAAATCAACCATCGCGCGCCGCGATTTACCCAAACAACCGAAACCCTAACCCCCCATCGAGCAATCGCGACCAACTCTGGTTTCCCTCGTCCTCACTCTACCCAACGCACCGCCAATTGAAGAGATTGCCACCCTAGGAAATCGCGAATCCCCCTTTATCCTCGTCGAACGAACTCAATTGCGTGCTACAAGGGAGGCTCGGCTCTGTCGATCTCTCCCATACGAGATTCGTGCTCAAATTTGTATTGGTTTGGTCTGGGATTTTCTTTTCGTTCTCTTTTGATTTCGAAAAAAAAAACTGGAGAGAGTGCTTTCGTTTCAACAACTAAAGGACTAAAGGACTAAATATTAAAGGGGAGGCTTGCTTTGGAAGATAGGGTTATTATCCATTAAACTATCTTATTAATATTCGCAAATCAACAACTGTTATAACAAATTCCAAATCACACGAGCTTCCCAGCGTTTATAAGGTTCTACGCGCATTCCAAACACGATGGAACATGTTTCGGAGGCTAATTTGATTGTATGCACAAGATACGGAAGTAAACGACCAATTTTAAATTAAATCGATTCAAATAATTCAAAGCGTTTTGAGCTGCCAGGGTCAAACGACAACTCCGATTGCTACAAAAATTGAAATCCGATAATAACTAACTATTACGGATCCAATGGAACTGGTTTCGTCGAATTCCGAGACTGTGCCTCGAAAGGCTATTTTTAAATTCAATTTAAACGATATATTTTTAAAATTGAATACATTATCTTTAAGTTGAATTTCAACCATTCAATTATCTTTAGTATTATCATTTTGAATTTTATAAGCCTTCAAATTATTTAAACAGACTTAAAAATATCAGATTCAACAATTTACCCAATCTTCCATTATAAAAATCAATATTTAAACTATATAATCCAATGGTTTAATCATCAAGTAAATATTGATATCAGAAATCAAGTTAAAATTAACTTTTTAAATATTTTAAAATCAATTAAAAATTCCAATTTAAATTATTGGAAAATTCTAGGTCGTCACATTGATACCAAATGTAACGACCCAAAATTTTCTAACCCGAAAATTTCAGATAGTTCTGGAAAAGAAGAAAGAGATAGAAGAAGAAGAACAGAAACACCAAACATCTCACATTCGCAGCGGATAAAACATAATAATAAATAATAATAGTTTACAAAAGAATACTATATCTGTCGATTACATTTAATATACATCGGAGTTATCACATATATATAGTCACTGAATATATATACACTTATCATGCCTCAGATTAACAATAATATATACAGCGGAAAACTCTGTACGCTATCACCCTCCAGCTCGTCTCCTGAGCTCCAGAGCGTTCCTACCTGAAATCTGTAATACTCGGTCTGACCCGAGCACCATTTGGCATCGTACCTCGCTTAGCATTAGAAGTCGTTCGGCATTAGATGTCGTTACCTCGCTCGGCGTTAGAAGTCGCTCAGGATTGGATGTCGTTCGGCATCGTACCTCACTCGACGTTGAAAGTCGCTTGGCATTGGACGTAGATCGGCGTACCTCCCCTCGGTCGACGCACCTCCCCTCGGTCGGCACACCTCCGCTCGGCCGGCACACCTCCCCTCGGTTGGCACACCTCCCCTCGATCGGCATACATCCCCTTGTTCGGCGCACCTCCCCTCGGTCGGCATACCAACTGCTCAGGATCGGTCGGCATAATGAAGTAGGGTTCGGCTATGGCCTTGGTGGTCCCAAACTACTCAAGAAGCCCAACAACCTGGTTTTGTCTATAAATACAACGTGTGGGGGTTCACAAAAGGGATCTTCTTCTTCTCTCCACTCTCTAACTTTCTACTTTCTAAGGCTAAGGTTGGTTTACCACTTTGTAACCGTATTCGATTATTACAGCAATAAAAAGAAAATTATTGGAGTGAACGTAGGCCGGAGTTAGCCGAACCACTATGAAATCTGTTGTTCTTTATTTCTTTTACTTTAATTTTGACTATTCTTCACATTATTACTCTCTACATACACTCTATATGTTATTTGTGACTGTTAGTTGGTGCTTTCATCTACATTTGAGTGTTTGTGACCTATTTTGGCGCTAACACTTCTCTTAGCTTAACACCCTTTGTTGAGACGTATGAGCTCAGGAGTTATATGTTTTTAGAAATAAGTTGTTTGACTATGGAATGGCTGTGCGGCATTCAAAGTAGAATGTGCTATGTGAAAGTAATCGCTACCTTAGACCTCATTACCCGGTAACGGCTTAAACAGGGTACGCCGCAAGGCTATGAGGTTCATAACCATTAGGTTGCTCATCACCTTTCTCGATTACTTTTTATATGTCGACTATGTGGTGTATGCTATGGGGCCCTAGATAGGTCTGTTATGACCGGTGTAATGTCATATATGGTTCTATCCATGCCATGTATGAGTGCCAAATTGGGATAGATCGGTCTTTCCATATACGGAGGACTATATGGTACATTCCTCTAGAGATGTACTGTATGGAAGGTAGTCCCTTACCTACCACTGTATGTAAATCCATGCTCTAATAAGTACCCTTGGACTAGATTGCATACGTATTATGTCGTCAAATTTAACCAATATAACAATTTCGGCTATTTGAATATATTTACTAAAAAAGTGCTTTTCAAAGAATGTCATTAAAAATAACATTTAATTTATCTTAGCAAATGTTTTAGTTATCATAAGGTAAAAACCCGTACCGTGTTTATGTGCGGCGTGGTATTATGAGTGTGATAACTCGGATTTTCAGGCATCAGATAATTGGATAGTTATCTGATTTAACTTCTGAAAATACTGATTTTTAAATTGAACATATAAATGAGATAATCTCCTTTATATTTATTTAAAATTGTTAGAATTGATTTTTTCAAAACAATAATAATCATGTGTTATTTTTATATATATAAATGGATTTTAAATAGAATTGAATTTGTGTTTGTTTAAATATATATACTTATATGAGTTGATTTGATTTGAATTTGAATTTGAAATCAAAAGATAAATACCTTAAAGTAAATCGAATTTAATATATATATATATATGATTTTATTTGTATATAGTTTTTTATTTTCATTCAAAGATCATATTGATGTAAATGAAGGAAAGTGGTTACTAAATAGAAATTTAATATAAGAATTTTATGGTAAACATTTTAAAAATATAAATAAAGTATATAAAGTATAATTAGTATATTTGTATAACTATTATAAGTATGTAGTTGGGATTTTATAATTTAGTCGACAAATACAAGAGGAAGGATAAATATAATTAAGTAAGATTGATTTAAGATAAAATTTAAAATTAAAAACATAAGGCATTTATATAAGGGCAAATTGATAATATGATAAATATATATTATTATTTTTAAAAGGTAAAGACATTTATAAATATAAAAGTCAAATTTAGAATATTATATAAATACACATAAAAACAAGTGTAAGCTAAGTACATATAATACACAAATATATTAACATAAGAAAATATAAATAATTATTTCTTAAACATTTGAAAATATTTAAAAGACATTAAACATTTGTAACAGATTTAGCATGTATGAGAATACAAGTGTAAGTTAGTTTTATCATAAATTTAACATTTGTAAATTGATTTGACATGCAAATAACAAGTGGCTTTGCTTATTTTTATCTTCTTTAAAATTAAAAAATAAAAATAAAAACTAAATATAGTTAGAAAAAAAAAGAATAGGCTGTATAGATGACATTTTCTTCTCCAAATCTAAGACATAAAGAAAATCCAAAATCACAACTTCAATTCAAAAACTAAGCAAAGCTAGCATGGAGATTCAAGGTTTAACTCAGCATATAGAGATCAGATTCAAATCAATTTAAAGCAAAACTGAAAACCAGAACAAAATAAAGTCCAAAAAAAAGCATGATTCAAGAGGAAGCTAGCAGAAAAAAAATTCGACCTGAACAAATCATCACAAGCAAATTTCAACGTATTCCAGTTCCAGTATCAAGTTCAAAACAAAATCTCGGTCTCCGCTTTTAAATATGTGTGTAAACCAGTTTTTATTCTATTTTTAGTTTTGTTGCATGTAGTGATTTTGAAGTAAATTTGTGATAAGAGATTACATGATTGATTTATATGATCATATATATATATATATATATATATATATATAAATTAAATGGGTATGCATGTCAGTTTGCATAGTATTGTTCTGTTCTTAATGTTCAGGTTTAAAATCTTAATAAAATTATTAGTTCTCCTTGTATGATCTTCTCTAGGACATGATGAATAAATAAATTTTGTATGTTATAAAATGGTATAGACTTTAAAAATAATTTCAAGTTATAACTGAAGCTGGATTTAACAAAAAGGTGGAAGAACGGTAGTATGTTAATTAATAAAAAATTCGACTAGAATAATTTTGGATTCAAGTATAGAATCATTTTTGTTTTTGAAATCTAGGATTTTTAAAAATCAAATCATGATTTTTACGATAGTAAATCAAGAGAATTTGAGAGATGAACAATAATTGGTTTCGAGTTCGTACTGGTGATCGGAGTGATGAAGTACGTCGGAATTAACGCTGGAGGTAACGTGAAGCCTGGTGGTTTCCAGAAAAATAGTGAAGGATTTTATAAATGGCCATTGTGGCCAAGCGAGGCGAACAAGGGTTGGTGGCCGGGTTTGGCCATTCAGGTTTCAAGTGTGTGTTCGTTGTCGTATAAGATCTATAGACAATCGGAGGTGGTTGGAAAGTAAGAAGGGAGTAAGGCGTAGGTCTGGACGAAGTTATGTGACCTCTAGTGATCGGAGGTGGGGAAGTTAGGGAAGTTTGTGTCAGTCATACTTGTTTGGTAGATGGTGTATAGCTCGTTCACGATTTCGTCATTGTATCGAACTTCTGGGCACTGGAGACATTCGAGAGGGATGATGTCAACTTACCGGAGGTATCATCGCCGGTCGGAGTGTCGACGAGAGGATGTACAGGTGCACACGTATCAGTGCACCATTGCTGAAGAATTTGAATTCGAGTTCGAGGAGTATGGTGTTAACTCGAGTTTAACTCGAGAGGATTGCAGGTTGGACTCGAGTATTGAGTGACTCGGGAGTTGGAGGGTTTTGCTCGGGTAAATTTATGTTAGGCTCGGGTTTGGTTTTGTAATAGATAACTGGTTTTTGTAAAGGTGAAAAACATGATTAAATTATATATTGCATAGGATGTAATTAAGTATTTGATTAGGGAAAAAGAATTTATCTTTAATTAGTTAGGTTTGTGAATAATTAGAAATAATTAATTAGTGGAATTAATTTAAAAATTCATCACTTAATATAATTAATAAGGACAATTACCTTATGAAAGTAATTAATGAATAGTAAGTAATTTAAGAATCATTAACTAGTGATTTAGAAATAATTAATTAATATAGAGGTAATTAATTGGTTTAGTTAGTTTAAAGATAATCACTTGTGAAACCTGATTAAGTATTAATTACTTAATATAATTGATTAAGTGATTACTGAAAGAAATTAATTTAAAGGTAAATTATTTAAGGGAAGTAATTAAGAATTGATTACTTAGTGTAATTGATTAAAGAATTGATTAATTTAGCGAAAATTAGTCAATTAATGAGTATGATTAATTAAAGGATAATTAATCAATGTAAGTGATTATATGATAATTAATTTGAGAAATTAATTAGGGATAAATGTAATAAATCATTGTTAATTACTTTATATGAGTAATTAAGGGATTAATTAATGTGATAGGTGAAGGTCAATTAATTTATGTAATTAACTAAGAGTTTAATTAAAGAATAATTACTCAAGAGTGATTATTTAAGATGGATAATTAGAGGATGATTAATTAATTGGTTTGTAATTAATTAATGTTAAGTAAAGGTAATCTAAGTGATTAAAGATTTGAAATTAATTTAATTAGAGATAACTGAATTAATTTTGGAAGTGATCAATCTTGTTTATGAATGATTAAATGGTGATTAAATGTCTAGAATTAATTGATATTTCTGATATGAAATGTTTTGTGATATGATATGATTAGGTGGACAACGATAATGTAGTTATTTATCGATGATAAATTGCTGTGTATAAGTGACATCCTATATTTAAACTTGATTGTATTTAACGGAATAACTTGGGTTAAGATGACATGAGATTCGAAGAGACCGGATTCAGGTATTAGCAAATACCGGAAACCACTTCGATTCTTTATAAATTGATATTTGGAATCAATAGGCTAAAATGGAATGATTTAAGGGAATTGGACCAGTTAATCTAAGTTTTTGGCACTTAGAAATTGATTTGTGTTGTAAGTGATGTCTATAATGACTTGTGAAGTTGTAAATTGATACAAGTTACCCCGAGTTCATATAAGTTGTATGCTTTTGTGTTCCATGTTATATGGGTTTGCTCACGCTGGTTTCTAGCCTCAACCAGGTATTACTTTGATGTAATGCTCGGGTCAAACCGAGTATTACAGTTTTTCAGGTAAGGACGATCTGAAGCTTAGGAGGTGAGCTGGATGGCGAGAATGTATGGAGTGTACACCGCTGTGATATTGTAGTTTGTCTGGGACAAGTTGGTTGAATATGTCCAATGTTTGTAAATGTGTAACTCTGACGTATTAAAGTGTAATTTGATAAGTACAGTTTTCCCTTGTATAGCTGATATTATTTGTTATTATATTTTATCCGCTGCAAATGTGAGATGTTGGTGTTTCTGTTTCTTCTTTTTCTTTTATCTCTTTTCTTCTTTTCTCTAACTATCTGGAACTTTCGGGATCGAAAATTCCGGGTCGTTACATTTGGTATCAGAGCTGAAGGTTAAGCGAGAACCTTGGCTCTGGTGGGATTACTCATTAAGGATAAGGTCAATGACACCCTAGAATGAGTTGAGTGTACGTGTGTGTGTGTGTGTATGAGGGTACTTGTTATTTTCTTATAGAAAGATTTTAAATGATTTTGTATATAATTATATTTTGATATATAAAGAAATATTTATTTTTAATAAATATTAAGGTAATTGGTCGTTAAATTATTGGAATTAAATTAAGTGGTAATAGAAATACAACCAAATTTAAATTGAATAAAGACAAGTTTGAAATGGATTCAAACTGAAATTAAAATCTTGAATTTAGAGAAGAATTTTCATAATAAGATAATAATGAATTGACTTCCTGTTTTAATAACCTTGGTTATTATCCTAAAATGATGAAATATTTTAGGGAAGTAAAACATTTAGGGAAGTATGTCTTTTAAATTGGAAATAAAGATGATCTGAATTGTAGAGATTTTAATCTAGGTCCGAAAATTGGAAAATTGTTTCAAAGTGATAAAGAAAAGAATAATATTATTCAGACTATTTTCGAATGAAATTTTATTTTAAAATAAGAAGTTGTTTGGAAATTTTAAAGAAATTTGTTTTGAATTAAAACCAAGGGTAGTTTAAATTTTAAAATTTGGCTTGGTGGGCCAAGAAGAAAATATGTATATATGTGTGTAGATATACATAATATCAAAGATGATTTGAAATAAACTCTAAAGTGATGAGTTTTGATTTTCCTTAAGTGTGATGTAAAAACCCAAGGTTAAATAAGTTTGAATGAACAACCTGAATTGAATATTTCAAGATGAAATTTGAGATTTGACTTGGGAAGTTAAATGGTAATTTGAATGGGGAGTTATGAGTGATCTCAAAATGAGTTTGAGATCTAGAAATTGAAAATGGGTGCTGTTAATTGGTGTTTGGATAAATTCGGATGTTTATTTATTCGGATATTATTCTATCGTTATAAATAATTTATGAAACTGAGAAGTGGTTTTGAAGTTAAAAAACTGAGAAATAAAATTGGATTCTGAAGATAAATTGTTTTTGAATTCTTATTTGTGCTTTGAAAGAAGTTAAGTAAAGATATTTAAAATGGAATTTTGAAATTCTGACTCATAATTAAATTGTTTAAAGATCTAGATAGTTAATTTAAAAAATAAAAGTTAATTTTATTTAAGGGATTAAATCAACATTAAAAATTTAAATCGAATTTATAATTCGAAATGGTTTAAAGTTGAGATTTAAATTAAATTAGTTCAAATTGAATTTGATTTGAATTAATTGGAATTGTGATTGAAGATGGATATGTTTAAAAATTCAAATGGAAAATTTGAATTGGATTAATTTGAAATGAAATTGAAGTTGAATGAATTCAAATTCAAATAGGAGTTGGGTTTAATTCAAAATGGAATTGATATGAATTGAAAGTGGTTCAATTTAAAATTTATTTGAATTAATTAAAAATGTGATTAGAGTTGAATAAGTAAATTCAAATGGAATTTGATTTGAATTTAGGAAATAAATTGAGGATTAATTCAACTTGAATTGGGGTTAAATCAATTTCAATGGAAATTGAAGTTATTTAAATTGGATTTGAAATTAGGAAAGAAATTGAGGATTAATTCAACTTGAATTGGGGTTAAATCAATTTCAATGGAAATTGAAGTTATTTAAATTGGAATTGAGTCAATTTAAATGGAAGTGGAAATTTAAATTGAATTGATTGGAAATGGAGGTTGGGAATTGAACAGTTTGACTCTGGACTATTTTCAAAATAAATTGTTTTTGTACAAATCTATTTCCCTAAGCTATTTATTATATATACAACCTTTCTTATTAAACCCAAAACTATCTTATACTTATTTTATAACTACTTTTGGAACTATTTAACTATATTTCAACTATTTTATAAACAAATTACTATTTTTCAACTATTTTACAAATTAATTACTATTTTACAACTATTCTGCAATTATTTCAAATTTCTATAACTATTTGACTATTTTTCAACTATTTTACGATTACTTAACTATTTTGTAGCTATTTTACAAAATAATAATTATTTTTCAACTACTTATCTATTTTTAAACCCTTCAAGCTATTTTCAAAATTTAAGCTGATCAGAGTGCAAACTATTTATGATTAAATATCCATTTGAGATAAGAATTGAGGTGATAATCCGAATGAGGATTTTACCAATTTGAATAAGTAAATAGAAATTAAAGTTTATGTGAATAGAAAAGGAGATTGATTTGGCTAATAATCAATAAAGATAGATATATAGGATGTACATATATTATTCTATTTGCATGGTGATTTGATCCAGATTCGAGCATAGAATTTCGAGATAATATAACGATCCGAGTTGGGATTTTTCACTCGATTTTCGACGGCGAACCTGGATATGGGTTGTTGATTGGTTCTGGATATTCTCTATCTTATTTACGACTATGCAAGGAGAATGACGGTTTCTGATCAAGAAACAAGATCTGAGTCCGCACTAGGAAGTCGGGTGGACGATACTAGTTCGGAAGTGAAATTGTGTGATCGAGTGAGTGATCAGATTGATATAGCGTACGGATGATATGTTACGTCGTACGGGATGAATGAAATAGGTATTAAAAAAATTTGTGAATAAGAACTGTAAAATGGTTTTTGAAATGAAAAGTATATTTTGTGAGATATATGATGAAATAAAGTGGCAATTGGATATTTCTATAATAGAAATTTACTTTATAGAAATAAGTGATATGGTAAGTGACTTTATAGAGTAATCAAATTTTAATATTTGATTTGAAATAAACAAAGTTATATATCTTTGTTATATAAGATAAATCTTCCCTTGTTGAATCAATTGCCGGAAGGAAAATATTTTTGAAAGTGTTTGAAGTATAAAAGGGAATTTACACAAGTTTGAAGTGATCCAAAAATATTTAAAGTTATATAAATATATATGTAAAGGATCTTATGAGAATGATTTTGAGAAAAGGTTTTTGGAACCTTTGGATTTGGAAAAGGGTTTTTGAATTTTGGGTAAAATCAATATTTGAATTTGGAAAGCCGAGTTTGAGAACTATCGATTTTGGGATAATCGATTTTGAGAAAGGTGATTTATATGAGATTCATACTAGGTGAATGATTTGGAAGATACTATATGTGTATAGTATAAAGTGTTTTGAAAATGGCTCTAGGGAAAAAGGCGCTCCCTTGAAATGAACTTCTCAAGAGTGCCGCAGGGTGGTATTGCCTTGAACCCTAATGGGGGTTCTAAAGTTGATCCTGTGAGGAGTCCGGACAAAACTAGTTCCTGAGGATTTTGTATAGTGTGTAGTGAAACTCGAGGGCGTTGATGCCTACAGAGGCATTTGGGTTATGCTCTGATGACAGTGTAACTTGATGTCACTGCGATCTACTGCAGACCATAGCGAAAGTCGTGTGTGCCACTGAGAGCCAACAGTCTACATTTGATTTTATATCGGTGACTGCGACCTATGGAAACATAGCAAAAGTCGTGTGTGTTGCTGAGAGCCAACAGTCTACGTTTCATTTTACATCGGCAGACTGCGACCTATGTGAGAGTGGAAAGTTTCATTTTGGCACTGAAAATCGAGGGCGCTGATGTCTACAGTTACATGGAATTTTTCTGCGATGACAACGTAATCATGGAATGTAACTGCGATCTGTTTAGGGTTCTATTGCATAATCGAGGAGCGGAGAGTGCCTACAGTTACATGGACTTTTGTTGCGATGGCATCATAGCCCAAGATGTAACTGCGACCATGGATGGGGGTGATGATTTATAGAGCATTCTCACCAAAAGATATTCTCTCTATTTTCAAAAATGATTTCTATATTTTCAATAAATTATTTTCCAAGTATTTTCACTGGGTGTTGAAATTGGGGCTCTTGAGTACTCATAGATTTTCAGTCCTACGCCTGATTAACGTATGACCAAATTTCTGTAAGAACGATGATGGACAGGTTGAGGCATCGAGTTATCAAAAGTATTTTTATAAAACTATTTTTGGTAAAACTATATAGATTTTAAAGGTGTTTTAAAAAAAATTATTAAATAAAGAGTTTTTAGTTAAGTGTTCAAAAAAGAAAATTATATAATAAGAAGTATTTTAAAAAATTCTGGCTTCGTTCCTTTTCGAGGACGAAAAGATTCTAAGAGGAGAGGAATGCGATAACCCCAGATTTTCAGGCATCAGATAATTGGATAGTTATCTGATTTAACTTCTGAAAATACTGATTTTTAAATTGAACACATAAATGAGATAAGGTCCTTTATAATTATTTAAAATTGGTAGAATTGATTTTTTTCAAAATAATAATAATAATAAGTGTTATTTTTATATATATACATATATATAAATGGATTTTAAATAGAATTGAATTTATGTTTGTTTAAATATATAAATTTATATGAGTTGATTTGATTTGAATTTGAATTTGAAATTCAAAAGATAAATATCTTAAAGTAAATCGAAATTAATATATATATATATATATATATATATATATATATAATTTTATTTGTATATAGTTTGTTATTTTCATTCAAAGATTATATTGATATACATGAAGGAAAGTGGTTACTAAATTGAAATTTAATATAAGAGTTTTATGGTAAACATTTTAAAAATATAAATAAAGTATATAAAGTATAATTAGTATATTTGTATAACTATTATAAGTATGTAGTTGGGTTATATAATTTAGTAGACAATACAAGAGGAAAGATAAATATAATTAAGTAAGATTGATTTAAGATAAAATTTAAACATTTAAAACATAAGACATTTATATAAGGGCAAATTGATAATATGATAAATATATATTATTTTTTTAAAAAGGTAAAGACATTTATAAATATAAAAGTCAAATTTAGAATATTATATAAATACACATAAAAACAAGTGTAAGCTAAGTACATATAATACATAAATAAATTAACATAAGAAAATATAAATAATTATTTCTTAAACATTTGAAAATATTTAAAAGACATTAAAATTTTGTAATAAATTTTAGCATGTATGAGAATACAAGTGTAAGTTAGTTTTATCATAAATTTAACATTTGTAAATTGATTTGACATGCAAATAACAAGTGGCTTTGCTTATTTTTATCTTCTTTAAAATTAAAATAAAAAAATAAAAACTAAATATAGTTAGAAAAAGAAGAATAGGCTGTACAAATGACATTTTCTTCTCCAAATCTAAGACTTAAAGAAAATCCAAAGTCATAACTTCAATTCAAAAACTGAGCAAAGCTAGCATGGAGATTCAAGGTTTACCTCAGCATATATAGATCAAATTCAAATCAAGCTAAAGCAAAATTGAAAACGAGAACAAAATAAAGTCAAAAGAAGCATGATTCAAGAGAAAGATTGCAGGAAAAAAAATCAAATTCGACCAGGAGAAATCATCACAAGCAAAATTCAAGGTATTCCAGTTCCAGTATCAAGTTCAAAACAAAATCTCCGTCTCTGCTTTTAAATCAATGAGTAGACCAGTTTTTAATCTGTTTTCAGTTTTGTTGCATGTAGTGATTTTGAAGTAAATTTGTGATAAGAGATTACATGATTGATTTATATGATCATACATATATATGATTTAAATGGGTATGCATGTCAGTTTGCAAAATATTATTCTGTTCTTAATGTTAGGGTTTAAAATCTGAATAAAATTATTAGTTCTCCTTGTCTGATCTTCTCTAGGACACGATGAATAAATAAATTTTGTATGTTATAAAATGGTATAGATTTTAAAAATAATTTCAAGTTATAACTGAAGCTGGATTTAACGAAAAAGTAGAAGATTAGTAGTATGTTAATAATAAAAAATTCGACTTGAATAATTTTTGGATTCAAGTACAGAATCGTTTATGTTTTTGAAATCTAGAATTTTTAAAAATCAAATCATGATATTTACGATAGTAAATCAAGAGAATTTGAGATATGAACGATAATTAAGTTTCGAGTTTGTATTAGTGATCAAACTGATGTAGTGCATCGAAATTAACGCTGGAGGTAGCGTGAAGCCTGGTGGTTGCCGGAAAATAGTGAAGGATTTTATAAATGGCCAGGGTGTCCAGGCGAGGGCGAACTTGGGTTGGTGGCCGGGTTTGGCTGTTCAGGTTTCAAGTGTGTGTTCGTCGTCGTAGAAGATCTATAGACAATCGGAGGTGGGGGGAAAGTAAGAGGGGAGTAAGGCGTAGGTCTGGGCGAAGTTATGTGACCTCTGGTGATCGGAGGTGGCGAAGTCAGGGAAGTGTGTGTCAGTCAGACTTGTTCAGTGGATGGTGTATAGCTCATTCGCGATTTCGTCATTGTATCGAACTTTGGGCACTGGAGACATTCGAGAGGGACGAAGTCGACTTACCAGAGGTATCATCGCCGGTCGGAGTGTCGACGAGAGGATGTACAGGTGCACACGTATCAGTGCACCATTATTGAAGAATTTGAATTCGTGTTCGAGGAGTATGGTTTTAACTCGAGAGGATTGTAGGTTGGACTCGAGTATTGAGTGACTTGGGAATTGGAGGGTTTTGCTCTGGTAAATTTATGTTAGGCTCGGGTTTGGTTTTGTAATATATAACCGGTTTTTGTAAAGGTGAAAAACATGAATAAATTATGTATTGCATAGGATGTAATTAAGTATTTGATTAGGGAAAAAGAATTTATCTTTAATTAGTTAGGGTTGTGAATAATTAGAAATAATTAATTAGTGGAATTAATTTAAAAATTCATCACTTAATATAATTAATAATGATAATTACCTTATGGAAGTAATTAATGAATAGTTAATGAGTATAAGTAATCTAAGAATCATTAACTAGCGATTTAGAAATAATTAATTAATTTAGAGGTAATTAATTGGTTTAGTTAGTTTAAAGATAATCACTTGTGAAACCTGATTAAGTATTAATCACTTAATATAATTAATTAAGTGATTACTGAAAGAAATTAATTTAAAAGTAAATTACTTAAGGGAAGAATTAAGAATTGATTACTTAGTGTAATTGATTAAAGAATTGATTAATTTAGCGAAGGTTAGTCAATTAAGGAGTATGATTAATTAAAGGATAATTAATCAATGTAAGTGATTATAGGATAATTAATTTGAGAAATTAATTAGGGATAAATGTAATAAATCATTGTTATTACTTTATAAGAGTAATTAAGGGATTATTTAATATGATGGGTGAAGTTCAATTAATTTGTGTAATTAATTAAGAGTTTAATTAAAGAATAATTAGTCAAGAGAGATTAATTAAGATGGATAATTAGAGGATGATTAATTAATTGGTTTGTAATTAATTAATGTTAAGTAAAGGCAATCTAAGGGATTAAAGATTTGAAACTAATTTAATTAGAGATAATTGAATTAATTTTGGAAGTGATCAACCTTGTTTATGAATGATTAAGTAGTGATTAAATGTCTTAAATTAATTGATATTTATGATATGAAATGTTTTGTGGTATGATATGATTAGGTGGACAATGATAATGTAGTTATTTATCAATGATAGATTGTTGTGTATAAGTGACATCCTGTATTTAAAGTTGAATTATATTTAATGGAATAACTTGGGTTGAGATGACATGAGATTCGAAGAGACCGTAGTCGGGTATTAGTAAATACCCAAAACCACTTCGATTCTTTATAAATTGATATGTGGAATCAATAGGCTAAAATGGAATGATTTAAGTGAATTGAACCATTTAATCTAAGTTTTTGGTACTTAGAAATTGATGTGTGTTGTAAGTGAGGTCTATAACGACATGTGAAGTTGTAAATTTATAAGTTACCCCGGGTTTATAAAAGTTGTATGCTTTTGTGTTCCATGTTAGATGGGTTTACTCACGCTGGTTTCCAGCCTGACCCGGGTGTCACTTTGATGTAGTGTACGGGTCTGACCGAGTATTATAGTTTTTCAGGTAAGGACGGTCTGGAACTTAGGAGGCGAGCTGGATGGTGGGAACGTATGGAGTGTACACCACTGTGATATTGTAGTTTGTCTGGGACAGGTTGATTGAATCTGTCCAATGTTTGTAAATGTGTAACTCTGATGTATTAAAGTGTAATTTGATAAATACAGTTTTCCCTTATATAACTAATATTATTTGTTATTATATTTTATCCGATGCGAATGTGAGATGTTGGTGTTTCTGTTTCTTCTTTTTCTTTTATCTCCTTTTCTTTTCTCTAACTACCTGGAATCTTCGAGATCGAAAATTCTGGGTTGTTACAATGAGATACCTTTTCTTTTTCAAATCGCGTATTTTGAGCTTCTTACACTAGTCTCATGACTGATCCGGAGTTTATTTTCCTCTTCCATTAAACTCTGAGTGCCTTACTTTTCCCGGGCTGCCTAGTAGTTATGTTTTGTTCGAAAAGATCTACGAGATCTTGAAGCACGAAGTTAGAAGATTCTTCTGAATATTGTTATCTTTTACCACCACACTTGTGTATCATCATATTCCGCATTTCTAAGGACAGATAGTTATAGTTGTCCGTGTTTAGCTTTGATAAACGTATTTAAAATTCTGCTGTAAAGGTTGTATGTTGAAATAATATATGTTATTCCATTCGTTTGAGATTCTGTTCTTTCTTAATTTTTTTCCTTACCCATGACAATATGCCTCCCCGACACTTGGATTTGCGGCACGTGAATACCGAGGATGTATTATTGTGGATTTTCGAGGATTGAGGAGGTGGGTCGTCACAATTGGTGTCAGAACGCAAGGTTAAGCGAGACCCTTTGCTTTGTGGGGTAAAGTCTCATAAGAGATAGGGTTAGTAATGCCCTACAAGTTGTAACTCATTAGAGATAGGGTTAGTACACCTGATAATGAGTTTGAGATTATTATATATAAGCGCGTATTTGTCAATGATATATACAAATGATTTTGGTTTTGAAAATTGTAAATAAATAATTTTATCTAGTATTATATTTTGAATGTAAAGAATTTTATTTAATGTAGTTAATGTATTAAGAAAATGATAATACTCAGTTATTATCATTGATTAATTGACTGCTTAAGTTAAATGTTTAAATACGAACACCTCGTGAATTTAGTTTCACAATTTGACTACGGGGTATTTTATAAATAATAATGTTGGTTTAAGATTAAAGGAAATTATTTAAGACAAATAAATCTTATGAATATGTTTTTATGAACCGGATTTATAAAACGAGCATTACAAAGGAATTTTTGAAAATTTAAATTCCAGTATTTTTGAAAGGAATTTCAAATGATTTTTGAAAGGAATAATAATAGTACTATTTCTAAAATGGGATTTTGAAAATGAAAAAAAATATTATGATTAATTGATTAGAGTGGCTCGAAAGTAACTAAAATTGGGTAGCAGATGCGTTCGGATGGTGAACTCTTCTCTTAAGTATTCTCCTTCTTGTTAAGGAAATATGCGATACAACTGGTCCGTTCGACGTTAGGTCATGGGTTTTTCGGGCTTCGTTTGTCGTGAGATTCATGATCGATGGAGGCACGAGGCTGGGCGGAGTGGCAGCATGAGTGGTGAGGTGAGCGGTGAACTTCGTCGATGGTGGGTCGCGATTTCGTTCGTGCATCAAATATAAAAAAAAGTTAATGTGCACAGGCCTGAGAATCTAGGAAGGAAAAAAGCTGCGTGAGTGAGGAGGGATGATGTTTAAGTTATATTATTTTAAGTAATTATAAATTTAATTATTGATTGTTTATTTATGCATAATTTTCTCGTACGAGGTTCTCTTCAAGCGGGACAACTTGCGTTGCGTTCGTATCAACGGGCACTACGCTGTGGAGTTGAATTGGACGAATTCAGAGCTAGTTACAATTTTGAGTTTAATTGATCGACCATTCAATTTGAATTCAAATCAGAGCGCTTTTGCGATTTTTGGCATTTTTGTGAGTAAACTCATCTCTCTGGCCTTCTTATATTTTTCTATAAATGGGAATAATATTATTTGTTATGATTAATGCTTTTTTGGATGATATATTATTTATATTAGTTGGTTTGGATAGATTCCCGCCTATTGGAGCGGATGGGACCCTATTATGTTCCTGTGTAAGAGAGAATGATCCTTGTATACGAATCCCGCCTCGAAGCAGTTGATTTATATTTTTATGATTATATAATGTATGTGATGCAAGGGGATAAGCTGGAGGGATCCAATGGGATTCCTTACACTGTTGATTTTTTTTCATATTATATGTATATATATATATATGGTGATATATGAATTGTTGAATGCCATACTGATGACATGGATATGGATTTGTTTAAATAGTGCTTTAGCAGTACTAGGCCTTAATTTTCGTATTTTAAAATACTATATGTTTTAAATAATTAGTCTTGAATTACTTGAAGGAGTAATTTATTTAATAATCAAAGGTATGATTTGTATATATTATAAATTGATAGATTTAAAAAACATTTCGAAAAAAGATTTTCGAACTGTAAAATAACTATTTTTTGAAAATCTTAAAAATAAGTCTGTCTTTTATAATGAAGGAACGGTGTAAAAAGAAAATCAGAAATATTTTTTACTTTAATATTTATTAACCATTTTAGACAAATTAATATGTATATATATATATATTGAAAATGGGTTCCTTTTATTGCTATAACATTTATTACAAATTATAATAAAGCACTGTAGCCTAAGCAATAATAAGGCAACAAGTTTACGTTAAACCTGAAGAAAAAAACACAACCCGCATTACAAGTTCCACCGAACAAGCCCAATAACATTAAAAAATTCATGTTGTGTCGAATACACCAGAATGACCATCAGCAATTTACTCATTGTCACATGTTGTTCTCCAATGTACATGTTATTCTCCAATGTACTCGCAAATCCAATGGCGTTTTCCTTCAGCAACATCACAAAGTCTCATGTTCTCTTCGCCATTAAAGCTCATATCCACCCTATCTCGATCTTTGAGAAAGACATGTTCCGCAAATCAACCATCCACTACTTCTTTGTTATACCAACTAATGGTATAAATCCTCAAAGACAGTGCTTGAAGATGTATGCATTCGCCATTGTAAGAAGACGTTCATGGAATGAGGAGAATTATAGTCAAAACAACACCATCACAACTCAGTTCCATAATAAAAAATGTGAAACAACAATGTTGTCTCATCCATATTAACAGAAGCAAAAAAAAACGCCCTGAAATATTCATAAAGTTGAATCTCTGTGGGAAGTACACATACGAAAACTAAAATCACCAAAACCGTAACTCTATAATCAGTTAAGGATGCTTACCCAACTCATGTTGATTGGGTTCCGACACCCTTAAAATAATTTCACCCTTATCTACAATTTTCTGATCTTCACGATTTCAGCCATACACAATTCAATGTAGAAACTGTAATCACATGTACCTCATCAACTCAATCAAAATAAAATAAAATCTGAAAGAACTCTTAATCTCCGTTATGATGATTAGAACATCAGATCAAGTTGATGATAAAATAATTACACAACCTTGAATACGGTTTAGTTCGCCTTGAGACTCGCCATGTTTAAGAGCCATGAATCTGCTCCCAAGGATTCACAATATTCTAACTAATACTCAACCAACACAATTTGACTAAGATTCTCAGATTTCTTGGCTTGAATAAAAAAGGAAAGACTGAGGTAATCGAAGAATACAACCTTTAGATACAAAATTTTTTTTCCAAAAACTATTACGACAAATAATTTAAGTCGGGCTACTCATCAAGATCTAAACAACCACCTTCTTATGGCCTAATCTCCACCTTATCATTCGATCAGGATATAATCGACAGTCAAGTATCTGAAATCATTGACGAATCATCATAATAGACTCTAGAAAACTATGTAAACGGCCATAAGGATATTTTGTTTGGATCTTAAGCGGTCTAGTAAAGGTTAAAATCCTCAAATCCGAAGGAGGATATCAATCGTAGATACCTAAAATCGAAGATTCCGATCGACCGAGTTCGCTCTGATTCTCGATTTGAATAACGTTGAAACTCGAGGCGGATTTGATATGAAGAAAACAGTATCATGCTTCAAAAGTGGAAAGGGAGATCCCGATGTTGAGAACAGATCACCTATTTCCCTCTGCCATGGGATAGAAAATCATTTTCGAAGTTCATATATATATATATATATATATATATATATATATATATATATATGTTTGTATGTGTGTGTATGTATATGTGTACATAAATGAAAGGCTTATTACAAATATGGGATTTTGTAAATATAATAATTTATAAAAGTAATATTTTACAAATGAAGTGAAGATATGTAAAATCGTTTTCTGTTAAGAAAAGTATGAACTCATAAATAGAGTTTATAAATTAAAGGAACTATTATCGTTCAATAAATTGGAGAATAAATCAAGTGGTGAATTATTACAAGATACAGACCGATATTTAAGAAATAGTTAATTCTATTTTGGGAACTAAAGTTAGGGTTAAATTTGGAATGTTAAACGATATTTTATGGATAGAAAGGAATTTTATAAAAAAGAAGTTTTATAAAATCGAAATGAGATTTTTAAATATAATTTTATAAATATGGAAATGAATGGGTTGAAGATTTAAGAATGGATTTTTACCAAGGAAATATATTATGTTTTAAAATTGGTCACTAATATCAATATTGTTTAAAGTTGTTTATTAGTATTTAAATATTTTGAAGGGTTAATTATTTAAATTATTAATATGGCTTGGAATTATATTAATGATTATTAATAACATTTGTTAATTTATTGTCATTATTTGTATGGTAAAGATTAATGATTTTTATCGATAATGGACTGAATTAATTATTATTATTATTATTATTATTATTATTATTATTATTATTATTATTATTATGTGCTTAAAAGTCAATAATAATTATTTATTTATGTTGGTTTCAAGATTTATGAATTGAGTTTTGTAAACGGACTTGGATTTTTATAAAATAAACTTATAAAATGGTTTGAAGGTTAAAGGAAGATTATTTACAAGGTAAAGAGGTTTATAAATAGATGGATGCTTATAAACGAATTTTAGATATATAGGTTTAAAGATTTGTAAAACGGAGTTTTATAGATAATTGCATGGTTTATAAAGGGATTTTAAATGATTTGGAAAGTAAACTATAGATGACTCATAAAGGGTTTTAGAAATTTATAATGGAGTTTATAAATGTTTTCTAAATTTTATAAAAAAGGGATCTTCCTCGATGTTTGTAAATATTCTTATACCATTAAGGTAGGTATATAGATATTTTTAAGCATTGAAAATAGAAGGGTTTGCGAATATATCTTGGCAAAAGTATTTTGATACAAGTATTTACAAGGTGGTTTTATTTAATGAAAAGATTAATTAAGGGAGGCTTGGGGTTGCTTGGTGCTTAAGCAAATGTTGGTTTTTCTATGGGATTAAATTCCTGATTTAATGTTTCTTATTTGATACTAAAATAACCAAATATCAAATTTGGACCCAAATATAACTTTGGAAATATCTTGGATAAACACGTGAGTTATGTGGCACAGTCATCTTCGATGAAGTTGTACTTTGCATATAAATCTCGTTTCATTCTCTTAGGACAATAATAAGGAAATCCGTCTACTAACAGTTAGGAGGTGATCTCCGATCTTATCTTGGTTCTTCATTTACTAAAGAACCGAGATTGAGTTTACCGCAAATTGTTAAATGTTGTTTTGAAGAGACCGGAATCGGATATGTTATCCGAAATCCACTTCGATCCAACTTAGCATTCGAAAGACATCTTGAAGATAATGGAATTGGAGATGGTGCTCTAAATTGTTTCGTTTAGTCCCAGAATCGACTTGTATGGATGAATGCTGATATTGTATTATTGCTTGGAGGGCAATGTTAGCATTCCAAGTGGGAAGAGCTATATAAATGGAGTAATTACAACCTTATTATTAGTAAGTGTGGTTTTCTCAAGAATAACTGCGACATATTCTGATTGTGAAAGAAGATAACCTTATGGTGAGTGTGCCACATTAGTTTCTAAAAAGTATTTTAGAGGACTCGAATCTTTCATTTCAAATTCTTTTTGGCCAACTCCTTTTATAGTGAAAAAAGGCCTGCAAATCATCTCCTATAATAATCATATCATCAACATATAACTATAATATGATATGTCCTTCATTAACGCTTTTGACAAAAAAAGCATTATCATGAAAACTAGAGACTAAACCAAGAGATTTAATCAGAAATTTTCTCAAACCAAGCACGTGGTGCTTGCTTAAGTCAATACAATGCTTTTTTAAAGTTTGAAAACATATATAGATTCATGTGGAACACCTAGAGGAGGTTCTATATAAACTTCTTCTAAAAGATTGCCAATCAAGAATGCATTTTAACACCAGGTTGTGAAATGGAAAATTTTCAAATGGAAGCTACATCAGCGAGAGTACGAATGGCAGTCATCTTTGCAACCCGAGCAAACGTCTCCTCATAATCCATGCCATACTACTGAAGGTAACCTTTTACAACCAATCCAGCTTTATTTCTTTTTATCGATCCATCAGATTTGGTTTTGATTTATATATCCAAAGATAACCAACAATGCTATTGCCATAAAGTAGAGGGAACAAATCCCAAATACCTGTCCTTTGTAAGGCATATGCCGGTACCTAGAACTGTTGAAACCACATATTCAAACAAGTATCATGCAGTAAATAGTGTCTAAACTTACCAAAGTTAAAATAAGGTTTGTAGAGATTCGAAAACAAAAGTAAATCTAGAAATTATACCCAAACAAGCTAAAATTTCCCGACGAGGTCGGGATTAGGCTTTTCAATTGAGCTTTCCAACCGATGCGGTGATATCAATTTGGTGTGGCAATGTGGCGATTCGAGATAGGTGTGGTGATGTAGGAATTTGGAAACCAGCATGAGGATATGATGATTTGTGTTTGGTTTGGCAATGTTAAGATAGCTGTCCCTAGCGAGATTAGACGACGATGTTGAGATACGCCATGGCAACGGGTGCGGATGTTGACTAAATGAATATTGAGGAGGGATCATGTGAAGGCGGCTGAGGTTTTTTGGAAAAAAATGAAAATCGAAAATTGCTAGGGTTTTAGGTTGGAGAATTAGAAATGGGGCAATGTACTAATCTAGACAGTATTTAACCCATTAGGTAGATCCAACGTTAGGATGAGTTTAAGGGAAATTATATATTAATTTAAGCTTAGAGGTGAATTAAACATTATTTATACTAGTATGGACCTGTGCTTCATAGACGGGCTGGTTGTATTATTGTATACGTTGATATTTTGTTTGAGTGTAAACATGTAAATGGAAAGCAAGAGCATTTTTGGAATTTCAAAAAGACACCGAGTAAATTAGTTCGACCAATTTTCTTTGTTAGTGGTAAAGATGCGTGAATGTGTGTGTATGTGTATGTATGTATATGCACGTCAGACAATCGGACGGATATTTTTTTGGATACGGATACACTATAAACATATGTTTATCCGGAAAACTTATCGAATATCAAATATCTGTATCTACTTTAGGATGTAGTATATATTTCATATTTTCAAATACAAAGATGGACGAACGTATTAATATGTCTAATATTTTCTTGCCAAGTCATATGCATGTAATCAGAAGAACGTATCATTTATTTATGTCAATATTCTATATTTCGTAATATGGTAATAAAAAACTACTGGAACTTGTAAAACGAAATCAAAATGATATTTATAAATTTTTTGAAATGGAATCGAAAATGGAATTTTGAACCTTAAAGTGTGAGAGCACAACTTAATATTACATTGATAAAATTATTATTGAGTGGACAGTCATCTCCTTATAATGTATTATGGGCCTTGGATACTTCTCAATGTAGCCTAAAGACCATAACGAACAATGTGGCTTGTTCACTTCACTCTCTCTAATATTTTTAAACTGACCGAACGAGCTATGCAACCAGATAATGTGCAAACTAGCCACGGAGCAGTAAAAAACTTTATTTATAACGGCGAGGACTTCGCCGTTATAAATTAAATATAACGTTTATTTCTAATGACGAAGTCTTTGCTATACTTTGTAGTTATAAATTAAATATAACGTTCTCCTTTATATAAGTTTATAACAGAGAAATCTCCGCCTTCGTTAATTTATAACGGCGAAGACTTCACCGTTATACTTGTCAGCGTCTGTTCACTCAACTAGCCATGGTATCAGCTCAAACTAGCCACGAAGAAGTGAACACACCACACCTAGTTTCTCCATGACTTGTTTAGCAACTGAACAAACCATTATTAGTTGTGCCCTAGTCACATTTAAGTTGTTTTCTTTCTCTCTCTTTTTGAAGAAGAAGAAGAAGAGCATGGACAGGGAAACGAGAGGTGATACTTACAAAGTCTGAAGAAAAAGGTCTCAAGTAGATAGAGAAATATCAGCAGTCCCAGTGATATGAAAAAGAAGTTTATGGATGGTGATTTTGACCATTTAATGGCTCAAATGAGAAGAGACATGCAATTCAACAAAAGCTTGTGGGTCGAGAACCAATTTGCAGAAAGTGAAAAAAATAAAACTATGGTGAGGTTGACACGTGTTTGGGAAAATTATTTGTGCACGCTTGAAAATTGGGCACAGTTTCTCAATAACGCTCACATCAAAGTGAATAGCTTTTTACTCGACCACAACGAGTAGATAGTTTATAATGTTTATGAACATCTAGAGCTACTTGTAGGCCTATTCCCACATCAAAGGTTGATTCCCTACCTTATTTGGCCAAGTCAAAAAATAGGAAACTAATACAGATCAGACCAGAATAAATTAGAAATAGAACAGTTATTGGGTGGATCTACCTAGGACTGTTTAAGATGGTTGCCTATGAATACAAGTATATCATTTACGCATGTCTTCGATCAGTGGACATATATAGATCATAAATGGAATCATGTCCTTATGTCTCTAACTTTCATGCACTTTATTACTAAGTTCGATCACTTTTACAAATTAATATTGTACTAAAAGAATGAACATTAACAAGAAAGAAGCATGTCATGAACAAAGGAATTCAATTGATTTAAAACAAAAAAATAAGCAACATTAATTTATCTCAAAGTGAAACAGTACGAGCCATGCAATGCTTTATTTCATGCGTAAAGAAATATTATGCATAGGATGGGTTGATTTTGGTTGTTGATTAAATATTAATCCAAGACAACAACAAGATCATTTTCGACTTTGGCTCCTAAGGGCAATCCAACTTGGAAAGATGCACATGTTGGGTATGGTTTTGATATATCTGCACAATAATTCAGGAATTATATATCCATATTATTCTAATACATATGGTAATAAGTATTTATAACATACAATCATATCAAATGCTATTTCTACATATATATTTCTACTCGAAGAAACTTACACTTCTTATAGACGTTATTCGCTTTCTGGAAATCATCAATGTTAGCTAACCTAGATATAAGAAAAAATAAGAAAACATGAGTTGGCTGCATATTTCGCAAAATGATATAATATGCATGATATGCATCATGAGATAGTACATGAAGGTTGTCTTAACAATATTCTTGAAAGTGGCATCACCAGCTTTCAGTATCTCCTTCAAATTCTTCATATTCTGCATGTACATAAAACTAATTACATCAGAAAGCACTCAATATAACAATTATTTTTCTCATGATAACATGCAAAAGAAAACATCTTTTATCATAATTGACCCGTTACTGTATATGCTACCACAACATACTTATCAGTCAGCTAATTTGATTTTCAATTGTGCATTCAAAGATCTAAGATATACATATACACAAACGTAAAAGTCACATTATGAACATTCTATGCATTTTAGTGTTCCAAATTGTAGTTATATTGCGTGATACTTGTTCAATTGTTCTTCTATGTCATCTGAAATTATTGCACCTGACTGAAATGAAATTTACAAAAGGATCGTTAACAACGTAACTTATGCAGAGATATTGACATTTTCTCATAGCAGTGTACGTTAGCATTCAAAAAATTAGCAAGAATATGTTTACATACCTTGGAAATGCAATCGAGAGAACGTGAAACATAGATCATGTTATTAATTCTGAGAGCTTGTACATAATCTCCCAATGGAGGCGGTGCCTTGTCAGTATGGATTTCTGTTCTTATATCTATTCATCAACAAATGTTACGTCAGAAATGGATGCATATGTACATAACATCTAACAATAAATGTTCCAACTAACACAACTTATGTTTGCAACCGCATCCATTTATGCAACTGGTAGTGGAAGAAGGTAGTGATGAAAGCACAAGCACAGAGAAAATACAACATGATGAAGAATTCATGTTTGATTATTAATTAATGCTTAACAAAATGAGTTGTGTGAAGTTGGGTGTGAGTAATGTGATATATGAATGGAGAGTTTATATGGGCTTTGCAAGTTGAGAAATTATCGCTAAATTATTTAGGAATTTGCTGAGATATTTATACATAATAGTGGAGAATCTCTCGTAAATGGTCTTTTTATTTGTGGAAAACATGTGAAGTTACTGGATTATTTATCATCTTTGGTTGACAAATACAGCTTTATATTCTATTAAAGTGGGAATTATAATAAACCATGCATAAATCATTAGCTATTGGATTCGGACCTTAGATACATGGAGATATATAATTCTCATTATTCTCATTGATTTGGTCAGAACCTGTGGTTATCGACACTTACATTTTTTATCGATTTATATATGTTATAGATTTGAATCGGATATAAATTATTTGTACCCCATTGCTTTTCAATTACAAATCAACAAAAAAAGAAATCTAGGGTTTCCTTTCAGCCATGGGGGAAAATCATCTCCCTCATCTTTTCTCTAATCTCTCTCAATCCTCTCTAATCAGACCACCCGAGACATCTCACATCAGAAAGCCATCAGGGGTTGCTAGTGTTGATAATGATGGTTTTACTTTGGTCTAATCTAAACAGCAAAAGAGAAAAGAGGCCAAGAAATCGCAGAAGTTGCTATCAGGGTTTCATAGAGGCAGCAGGAAAGACAGAGATGATTTGCTTTCTACAAAGAACGACCAAATCCTGCCACCAATCAAAAACCCAATAGTCATCTCACTGAATAGAGATCAAGGCCGCAAATCCTGGGCTGATATTGTTGCTGATCAGCCTCAAGAACCTGAGGATGAAGAATGCAATCTAGAGCATATTGCACCGATCAAGATTAACAACAAAAAGTATGGTCTGGTAAAGGAAGAGGTATGTAAAAGGGCCACAGAATCATGGAATAACTCCATTCTTGTTTATGTAGTGGGCACCAAACCATACTATATGTTTTTTAAGTCTTATATTCGAAGAGTATGGAAGCCGATCGGCGATTTTGAAGTTTTTACAAGAGAGAATGGATTCTTTCTTGTCAAATTCAAAGACTCTCTAGATTGCACTTCAGTATTAAAGAATGGACCATTTTTCAATAATGGAAAACTCATCATAGTGAGAAAGTGGTCCGATTCTCTGAAAATGGACAGATATTTGTTAAAATCTATGCCCATTTGGATAGGATTACCATGTGTCAATTTAAAACTATGGGACAGAGAAGCTTTTAGTATCATGGCCAGTATTATAGGAAAACCCATTAAAATGGACGCAGCTACTACCTTAAAGACGAGATTGAATTACGCTCGCCTTCTTGTGGAAGTTTCTGCGACTGATGAACTTCCAGAGGAGATCAATTTAACTTTGTATAATGGTGAAAACATTCTACAGAAAGTGGAATATGAATGGGTTCCGCCGAAGTGTAATATCTGTAAATGTTTTGGTCACACCAGAGAGCAGTGTAATCCATTACAAAAGTGGATACCCAAAACCAGTAATTCAAAAAAAGGCATTCAAGAAGATATCTCAAATGATGTGCAAGAGCCAAATTCTTTTAAAGAGTTTATAAATCAATCAAGAAGCCAGAAGGATAATGACCAGATCAATCAAGAAGATATCATTTCCGATCAAGAAAATAATACCGTGGTGCTCACTGATCAAGAAGATCAGATCACAGCTATGGAAGTTCATCAGTATAAAGAATCCAATAATGATATAAAGGTTATGAATCAGCATGTTATGGAAGGGAATATTAATGATAAGGTCTTTAGCTCTGAAACCCCTCCTATTTCAGAGCCATGTTTAGTTACAGAGATTGATGGTACAAATATACATAAAAGCTTGCATAAAGATAATAGCCAAATTGATAATTTTTTAGAATTAGTGGAGTCTCCTTCGGAATTTGCTGGAGATATTGAGAACAGGGTTATCAACTCAACATTGCCTCGCAAGAAGGTATCTCCCTTGAAGCAGGCTGCAATAGAAGAGCTCACTGACTCTACATTGCCTCGCACAGCTTTCGATATTTCTCTGATTAAGATTCCTGTTATAGAACATAAAGAAAATAATGAATTAGATATGATAGAAGCTGCAGACCAGTTTGACATTTCTCGGTTACACATTCCAAAACCAAAGGCTACTGGTAAAATAAAGGGAAACCAAGAGAAAAAGGTTTTTAAACAAAAATACATCTCCATTAATCCAGAATGGGATCAGATGTCAACTAGGTTAAAAGCCAAGAGTGTTGGTAATAAGAGAAGAGGTAAGAGTTCCTCTGTATCAGGTACCATCTGATTTTCTCCTATTATTTTTATTATGTCTTTGTTTGTTTGGAATGTCAGGGGTATGAATTCCCCTGCTAAGCAGTCTGATATTTTATATATGATCAATATTTACAAACCTACCATTGTTGCTCTTCTTGAAAACAAACTAAATGATGAAAGTTATGAGAGATTCTGTTTAAAGTTATCTAGTAACTGGAAATATACAAATACAATGATTGTAACTGTAAAGGTAGAATCATTGTTATTTGGGATTCTAATATTTGGACTGACTTAAATATAATTAAAGACAAACAGTTCATAGATTGTCAATTCAAAAATATTGGTGGTTTCTTGATTCAAATTACTAGCATTTATGGCAGTAATTTTGAAATTGAAAGAAATGACTTATGGCATAAATTGACTGCTATGAGCTCAAAATATAATTTCCCTTGGATTATTTTGGGAGATTTTAATATTGTGTTTCATGTTTCTGAGAAATTTGGTGGTAAAAAAATTCCTCACAGCAAATTTGATAAAGTTAATAATTTTCTTTTAAACACTGGTCTTATGGAACCTAATACTAGTGGTAATAAGTTTACTTGGAAATCTGGTTTGGCTACAAACATTCACTGTAAATTGGACAGAATTTTAATCAACAAGGAATTTTCAAATAATTTTTCTGATTTTATATGTTCAACTCTTGAGCAAAATTCTAGTGATCATACCCCTCTTATGATAAACTTTTCCAACAATATTAATTTAAATAAGAAAGCTGCCCCTTTTAGATTTAAAAACAGTTGGGTGCTGGAAGAGAATTTTAATAATTTAATGGAAAATAGTTTAAACTTTTCATGTAGTGGCACTAAACAATTTCAGTTTTGCATGCTTTTGAAAAATATTAAATCTAATATCAAAATATGGAATAAAAATAATAGTGATAATAATAATAGTCTGAATTTTTTTAGAAAGGAGGGTAAAATTCTTCAGAGCCAAGTGGATAATGATCCAGGCAATCTGAATATTGTCAGCAGTTTTTTTAATAATTAGATAAATCTTTCTAATGAAATTTATAAAAATACAGTAAATGCCAAACAAAAGGCCAAGGTAGATTGGTTAACTTTTGGGGATAATTTTACAAAATTCTTTTATGCCAAAATGAGCAACAGAAAGCATATTAACCATATTGGCAATATCATAGATCTGTCTGGTAATATTTCAAATGATTTTTCCAAAATTGCTAATGAAGCTATTGAGTATTTTGAAAACCTTTACTTTAATGAGCCTGGTGCTAAAGATTTTCCTCATATTATTAGTAAAAATATTTTGAAAGACAATGCTTCAGATATTCTACTTTCTCCTGTTTCTATAGAGGAAATAAAACATATTATTTTCAAAGCAGGTGATAACAAAAGTCCAGGTCCAGATGGTTTTAATGCAAAGTTCTATAAAAATCAATGGGTTAATATTAAAAATCAAATTTATGAAGTCATCAATGAATTTATGGATAAAGGTAAATTACTTAAGAGCATAAATCACACTTTTATTACTCTTGTTCCTAAAAAGAAAAATCCATCTAATATTGGTGACTATAGACCAATTTCTTGCTGCAATTTCATATACAAAATCATTTCTACTATATTAAGCAACAGAATTAAACATTTTTTTCCTTTCATCATCTCTGAAAATCAGAGTGCTTTTGCTCCTGGTAGGCTAATATCTGAAAATTCTATGTTAGCCCACGAGATGGTTAGGAATTTTAATACAAAAATAGGTGACAATGTGTGTTTAAAGATTGATCTTCAGAAAGCTTATGATAAAGTTAATAGGCAATTTATTTTTCATATCATGAAGTGCATGGGTTTTCCTAGCAAATTCTGTGATCTAATTATGGAATGTATTGACACTCCTACCTTTTCTATTCTTATACAAGGTAAACCAGTAGGTTTTATTAATAGCAATAGGGGTATTAGACAAGGTGACCCCCTGTCTCCCTACTTATTCACTATGGTGATGGAATACTTTTCTATTTTAATTGAAATAGAAACTATTAAAGGGAATATTTATCCCATAAATAGGGTCCAACCTTGTATTAATCACCTTATTTATGCTGATGATTTAATGGTCTTTATTAAGGCCAATAGGAAAAATGCTATTTCCATTAAAAGTATTTTGATAAACTGAATAAATATGTTGGTTTGCAAATAAACACAGATAAAAGTAAAGCATATTTCAGTAAATTCAGCAGCTACAAAAATGATTTTCTTGAAGTTCTTAATATTTCTGAAGGTAATCTCCCTATTAAATATCTGGGTTTACCTTTATCTGTAAATCAATTAAAGGATTCTGACTGTGTTATCTTATTGGATAAAATTCAAGATAAAATGGAAACTTGGTCTAGTAAACTCTTATCTATTGCAGGAAGAGTTGAACTTATCAAAACTGTTGTTTATGCTATTATTCTATACTGGTTACAAACTTTTCATATCCCAGCTGCTTCTATTAAAAAACTAGATGGCAGATGTGCTATTTTTTTGTGGAGAGGTAAATACCACAAAATTAGTTGGGATACAGTTTGTAAACCTAAGGATGAAGGTGGGTTTGGCATTAGAAACATGAAAGATCTTAGTCTTACTTGTCATTTAAAATTACTTTGGAGATTTTTGAGTGCAGACTCTCTATGGGCAAATTGGATGAAGGCTAAATATCTCAGAAAAGGTAATTTCTGGAATATTAATCCAAACAGTAAGCAGTCTAATACTTGAAAACATATTTTACACTGCAGAGATATTGGTAAGTCTCTTTTGGATAGAAATTTTAAATCAGGTAATGAAACTAGTTTGTGGTTTGATCCCTGGTTCCATAATGACTCATTTGTCAATCAAATAGGCTGGAGTAATTTAGTTATTTTTGGGGACCCTAATGCTACAGTGTCTTCTATTATTACTGACAATCAGTGGCAACCTCAAATTCATCCAATTAATTTTCCTCACAGTTCTGAAATCTATAAGTTTATTATTGATAATAATGCAGACTCTGATTACTGGACATGGAAAGCAGATAATAAAGGGAAATTCTCTTTCAAAAATACTTGGAATGCCATTAGAAATAAAGTCACTAAAGTTGATTGGTATGACTGTATTTGGAATAGAGTGAACAACCCCAAGATGGCTTATTGTACTTTTTTTGCTTTACATAATAAATTGCCAACTTGGGACAGATTAAATAAATGGGGTAATACCTTAAATTCACTCTGTTCCTTATGCAGTCTAGATAATGAAAGTTCTAATCATCTATTTTTTTGCTGCAGTTACTCTCAGTTTATATGGAGTCATATTAAAGCTATCCTGGATATTCATACCAACACTATTTTAGAGCTCAAGCATATTATTCAGCTGGTGAACAATAAGTTCAAAAGGAAATCTTACGAAAGAGACCAAACTCACATTTATATCACTACTGCAGTTTATCACATATGGAGAGAAAGAAATTCACGTGTTCATAACAAAGCTAGCAGCAGTAAAGAGCAATTATGGTTCAGAATTGAAACTGACTGTCAGATTTTGCTTAGTAAATCTAAGAAAATTATGAAAGATCAAACCAATTTCGCTATTTTAGCTGATGGATGGAGTTTCGAAGCTGGCAGTAAGCATCTGGAACAAATTCTTTCTCATCCAAAGCATCTTAGGACAGCCAATTTGTTATCTGATGAGTTTTCTCCATCTAGTGCCGACAACAGAGTCAACTCTGTCTCCAACTATGAAAAGATTTCCAACAGAGCTCAAAAGAACACCAATCAAGCGCGCAATGCTTCTCAGAAGTATAAATCAACATATCTGAGTCGCTATGACAACAGATCTGTTGATTTCAACAGAAAGCAACCTCATCAGAATTATAATTTTACAAACGAAGAGATTATTGGTATGAGAGGTAAGTTTAACAAATGCCTCTCATGCTGGGAGAGAGGCGAAAGCAGTGGTGTAAAGTTTGGTGGTGGAGATAGCAATGAAGAGAAGAATGGAGGAGGCGATAGTTAAATATCGGTCGCCCTTTTTTTCTTTTGTTTGCTTTTGCTGGTATATGAGATATGAGGATGTCGGCTAGGGTTTGCCTTTTTTTTATGTTTGGTATCAGGTATATTTGGGTTTTTACCCTATACCTGTTTTGTATTTTGGCTGGGCCCTCTTTTACCCTCTTTCAGAAAAAAAAAATTACAGATCAACACTTCGCCATGTTGGGTTTATCCAGTAGTACAAAATAGTATAGCAACCGTATACGACTTTTATTGGACATATGAGCTAATTAAGAATGATTCTTTAACTACATGGAAATCTTGTTTAGGCATAAGTCCTTAAATTTTCCTTGAAAGGCTTTGTTCAATTATTGAAATTTTTGTATCTAGTGGTTGTTTTCGTTTTTCAAAGTCAAACAAATCAACTAATTAAGACAAAAACTTAACCGAAATCCAAATTTAGTGATTGTTTTTTAACCATGGAGTCCTTAAATTTTCAGTTAAATGTTGTTTGATTATTGAAATGTTCATACCTAGTGAGGATTATGGTTAATTTCAATTTTTCATTAAGTGAAACTTCCTGCATTTTCATGCATTTTTCATTTGGTATATACAATTCATTTTTCTGATGAGGCAACATAAACCTTAAGTAGAAACCAATAAAATAGAAATATTTAAGAAACTACAAAGCTCGGCAGTCATGGCTGCCTTTACAAATTCTTAGATAACCCTATCTATAATCTTGATCAGATAGAGGGGTCATCTCATTCCTCTCCATCTCACTCTCCTCCACCTTTGTCAAATCCAGTGCCTCCGCCGCCGCCACTATTAGTAAAGAAAATTTCTATCACAGATGAAGAAGGCTTTCAAATTGTACGGAGTAGAAGCCAAAAATATTGAATAAAGAAACTGCTTCTCAGATGCAAAGTGTAGGAAACAGTCTTATTAGTCAAGCCTGAAATAGGACACTATGAATCAATCAAAGCAATCTGTCAGAAATGTAAATCAGGGAACATACAATTCAAGAAATACTATGGATGATAGCTCAAGAAGAAATGTTGCAAGATTCAACCAGCAAGTTGTGAACTCAGATATTCATTTCAGAAATTCAAGAAGCAATTCAAGAAACTCTTAGATAAAGAGAATTTAGTATCTCAAACCAGCACTAACCTGAGTAAGCTTTCTTCATGGGCAGAGATGATTAAGAAAGGAGGTTCAAACACTGAATTTGACCTTAAGTATGCCGCTCCTCTCTCCATTAATGAAAAGAAAATAGTGGTGGTGAGCGCGGAGGCCGACAAAAGGGCAGAGAGTAAATGGAACTTCTCAGTATTTGCCTATATTTTTGGCAATAGACCCGCTCATCATCACTTCAAGGCTGTAATTGCTAAATCCTATAATCCCACAGGTAATTTCGACATTTTTACTCATAATAATGGTTCCTTTTTAATCAAATTTTCAATGCTTCATATTACGATAATGTTATTAATGGGGGCCATATTTTATAAATGGAAAACTAATTATTATGAAAAAAATGGAGCAGTAAAATCAATCTCGATAGGGATTTGCTTTCTTCCATGCCTATCTGGATCAAACTGCCCGAGTTAAACCTTAGACTGTGGGACAGTGAAATATTAAATGCAATTGCTAGTGTAGTTGGCACTCCTCTTAAATTGGATGAACATACTACAAAAGAAACTAAGCTTTCTTTTGCAAAAATACTTGTAGAAATTAATGCAGATTGTGAATTACTAAATGAAGCTACTATATCATTACATGATGGTGAAAACTTGGTTCAAAGTATTGAATATGAATGGATTTCCCCTAGATGTAAAACATGTTCATGTTTTGGCAATTCTCTGGAAAATTGTGACTCTAAATTGGTTTGGAAAGAAAAGCAAAGTATGCAAGGAAAAGCTGCTGTCAATTCCAACATCTTGCCAGAGCAAAGAAGTGAATTTACAAAAACAACATTACTTATTAATAATAAGGAAAATACTCCTCAACCTCTTGAAGACAATATTAGAAAGATTGTCAACCTTGAAGATTCATTTACTGTGCAAGAATTTGCAACAGAAAAAGCTTCTCAAGAAAGCAGAAAAGATGAGATAAAGAATGGAAATGAGGCTGCAATTTCTTCTAAATCACCCGAAATAACAGAGAAAATCAATGAAATCATTTTTGTGCCTCAAATATTAAATACAAAGAATTGGACTATCCAAGCAAAAGAGAAAAAATTCAATCAATAGAAAATTCTTCGGTTGTAGAAGCAATGAATTTGGATGATAGTTCTTTCGTTAACAACATCCTAAGTAAGGAGCCATCAGAAAATCATATCAGCTACTTAGCTACACATCTCTCCCCATTACCAAAAATCCAGTTTCTAATTTCAATATTCAAAAAGCTATCAGTCTAGTTTCAAATTATGCACCATCCTCAAGGAAAAGTAGAAAAGAAATAAAAGAAAAAAGAAAAGGCAAAATGAAAAGCATAAAAGAGATTGTAGATAATGAAAGCCTAGAAGAAACAGAAGACAGTGAATTTAAAAGGAAGTATATCATCAAAAATTCTAAATGGGAAGATCAGCTGAAAGCATTAAATAATACTTCATATAAAAAGAAAGGAAAGAGGATTGAGACTTTTGAAGAAGACGGCGGTTACAGTGCATAAGCTGTTACTGTTAATGGTATCCTTTGGAGTATCCTTTTATTTTAATTTGAATTTTAATCTCTCTGTTAATTATATGATGATTATTTCTTGGAATATTAGAAGTCTCGATTCTCCTATAAGAAGATTAGACTTATCTAATCTTCTATTGTCAATAAATCCCAGCATTGTTGGTTTACTAGAACATAAATTAGATAATTCTAAAATCATTGATTTTCAATTAAATTTTTTTAATAACTGGAATATTATAAACAATAATCAAATGGGGGGTATGGTAGAATCATGGTCATTTGGGACCCGAAAATTTGGAATATTTATCAACATTTTGTAAATTTCAATTTATTAATTTTAAATGCACTAATAAAGGTGGTTTTCAAATTGAAATTACTTTTATTTACGCTTCGAACAGTGAAACTGAAGGAGATTCTCTTTGGAAAAATCTTGAAATTATTAACTCTAACATGAGTCATTCATGTATTGTTATGGGTGAATTTAACACTATTATGCATGGTTTTGAAAAAAGGGGGGAGTCCCCATCCCTTTTAAAAAATTAGAAAGATTCAATAATTTTTTTATCAAAACTGGTTTATATGAACCAACAGTTTTTGGAAATCTGATATATTCAGAAATATTCATTTCAAATTAGACAGATAATTATCCAAAAATTTATAAATTATTTTAAAGATTTCAAATGTCTTACTCTTTCCCAAGCTACTAGTGATCATACTCCTATTCAAATATATCTTAATTGCAATAATAATGTTAAAAATAATATCCCTTTTAGATTTATGAATGGTTGGGTTTATGAGGACAGTTAAAGACATATTATAAACAATTGCCTTTCTACAAAAATTTTGGGCACTGCCCAATAAAAATTTACTAACTGCTTCAAATTACAAAAGGTAAATTGAAAATATGGAATAAAAACAGAACAAATAAGGATATTAAAACCCTTAGGGATGAATGTGAATTAAGGCAGAATGTTCTAGATAATGATTGCTCAGACAGTGATAAAATCAACAATTTTTTCTTAGCCCAGAATAATCTAGCCAAATTTCTCCATGTGCAGTCTTTTAATTTAAGGCAGAAAGCTAAAATATACTAGTTAACTCATGGGGCTGAAGCTATTAATTTTTTACGCTAAAATGTCTAGTAGGAAATACAGAAATGATATTGGTAAAATCATAGATGTTAATGGTAATACTATTAATAATATGTCTTGTATAGAGAAAGAAGCTATTAAATATTTTACTAATCTGTATAATACCGATCTCTCTTTCAATGATTTTTCAAATATTGAGCCTAAATTCAAATTAAATGACAATAGTCAAGATATTCTTTTGGCTCCAATAAGAATTGAGGAAATTAAAAATATCATTTTTACCTCAAACAATGATAAAAGCCCTGGCCCTGATGGCTATGGGGCCAAATTTTATAAAACACATTGGAATGAGATCAGAATTATTTTGTTTGATTCGATTTTTGAATTTTTAGAACTGGGAAACGTTTAAAAAATCTAAATCATACTTTCATTACTTTGGTTCCAAAAATTCCCATTCCCAATAGTTTGGAAGACTACAGGCCTATTGCCTGTTGTAACTTCATATACAAAATTATTTCTAGTATTCTAAGTAAAAGGATAAAAATATTTTTAAATATTTAATTTCTGAAAACTAGAGTGCATTCACATCTGGCAGACTTATTGTTGAAAACACATTATTAGCACATAAATTAATTAGGAATTTTAATCATAATAATAAAAATCACATGTGTGTAAAAATAGATTTACATAAAGCTTTTGACAAAATCAATAGACATTTTATAATATACATGATGAAATAAATGGGCTTTTGCGATGAATTTTGTGCCCTTATTTTTGAATGTATTAATAAAGTGTCCTACTCAATTTTGGTAAATAGTTCCCCTAATAGGTTCATACATAGCAATAGAGGAATTAGGCAAGGAGACCCATTATCTTTATACCTATTTACTATTGCTATGTATTATTTCACAATTCTTAGGGAAACAGAACTAATAAAAGGAAACATAAAACCCATTAATAGAACAAAACCATACATTACACATTTGCTATATGCTGATGACTTGCTTATTTTTTTAAATGTAGAAACACAAAGTGTAAAATCTATAGCGAATATTTTTATCAAATTGGAAGAACATGTTGCTCTTAAGGTTAATGATTTCAAAAACAAAATCTATTTCAGTAAAGGCTGTGCTAGGAAATTGGACATTTTAAGCATTATAATATTTAAAGAGAGTAATCTTCCAGTCAAATATCTGGGATTGCCTCTCAGTGCTAATCAAGTCAATGATCGGGATTGCACAAGATTATTGGACATAATTCAGACTAGATTTGAAGGATAGGCTAGCAAATTTCTGTCAACAGCCGGTAGAATCGAAGTTACCCACACTATCATCATTGCAATTATTATGTATTGGATTCAAGCCCACAATATCCCAGTAAAAGCAATTCACAAAATGGAAAAAATCTGTGCAAATTTCATTTGGAATGGAAAACATCACAAAATTGCTTGGGACAAAGTTTGTAAATCCAAGAAAGCTGGAGGCTTAGGCATAAGGGACATCAATGACTTGAGGGAAGTGTGTAAACACAAACTATTCTGGAGATTTATTAATGGTAATTCACTTTGGGCGTAATGGATGAAAGCAAATTATCTCAAAAACAACAATTTTTGGTCCACTGGAATTGAAAATCACCATTCTTTTGTTTGAAAAAACATTCTCAACAGCAGAGATACTGGTATTTAACTTTTGGAAAGAAAAATTAAAAATGGAAATCAGACTAATCTATGCTTTGACCCCTAGATTCATGGAAAAACTTTAGTTAGTCTTGTGGAATGGAATAGTTTATATGTATTTAGAGAAGCCATTGGAAAAATTAGTACCATCATTCAAAATAGTAGGTGGAATGCATTGGCACACCCAGCTACATCTATTTTTAATTCTGCCATTCAAAGTATCACTATTGATCCAAACCTCCAAAATGATAACTGGGAATGGGAATTATCTACGATAGGTATTTTCTCTTTTAAAAAAACTTTGGAGTATATAAAAGGCAATGAAGCAGAAGTAGATTGGCACAATGTTATATGGAGTAAATCAAACTGTCCAAAAATGACCCATTCTGCCTACTTTGCAATTATTAATAGACTTCCCACTAGAGATAGGTGTCTAAAGAGGAATAAAAAAGGGGAAACAATATGTCTTCTTTGTAAAATTGAGACAGAAAGTATTCATCATTTATTTTTTGATTGCATTTATTCAAAACACATTTGGTACATTTCCAAAACAAATCTCAAAATCAATCAAAATCAAGCTGTATAAAGCATCAGAGAAAGCATCAAATATATTCAGCAAAACTTCAAAGAAAAATCCAAGGAATTCAAAAAAGCAAGTATAATGCTCAATGCATCCATTTTTCATATTTGGAAAGAAAGAAATTAAAGGCTACACTCTAAAAATGAAATGGAAAGCATCCAACTTTGGAAAAAATAGAATTATATAGCCAAATCCTTCTTAATAAACATAGAAATAAAAGAACACATTCATGAGAATCCAAATCTGAACTGCTGGTGCATGGATAAATATGAAGAGAGTTCAAAATCTTTCTTACAGAGTGGAAAAATCATTAATGATTCTTCCAACATAGGACATCCTCTTCACAAAGGAAGTTGTTGGATGGAAAAACCTACGTAGGATAATGTATCCATCCGAGAACCCCTCAATATTGGAAGGGGACATTTTTACCAACATAATAGAAATAATTCCTATAACATATAGGGAACTTATCTTAAAATTAATACATCTTTTCCTAAATATAATAAGTATACAGATTCTAATGACTTATTTTGTTTACCTGATAGGGGGAAAGCTATCGCACCCACAATATTGAGGATTCGGTGGACAATCACCTGCACATAGACAAATACTGGCAATTGGTCATCAATAACCAGATAATTGATGAGAATTATTATAGAAGTAACATTACTAATCGGATCTATTACTTATCTTTTTGGGAGAAAGGGGAAAGCGGCTACAACAATTGCAACATGCAAAAGGAGCCATCTCCACCCAACCTTGAAAGCAGCTACAGCAAATGTAACTTGCAAAAGAAGCCATTTTTTTCAATTATGAAGCTCTAAGGATGCATCAATACATGAACTAGAGCCATACAGAGGATACTGACCAAAGATTTGTTGCCGACAACAGAATAAAACGCCATGGTGAAAAAGCTACTGGATTTGCTTTTTCTACTATGGATTTCTCTATTTCTCAACTAGATGAAGCTTTGAAACACAAAGAGACTAACTTCATGGAAATTGAGGCTACAAAGAGCAATCTTCGCTTAGATCCAAGGAAAATAGATTAGAGTAACATTGATTTAAATGAGTGGAAGCCTCCCTGAAAACCATCTGTCTATTTTATTTTTTATTTTGAGGGTTTTATTCTCGCCATTACGAATTCCTGTGAGATAAGAAGGTAATGGAGGCGACTATATCCCTAAAAGAGTTAGGGTTATTTGTTTATCGCGATGTAAGGGTCGGTTGTTTGTTCCCGGGTTCATACCCGACGTATTATTTTTATAGGCTTAGGCCTGTTTACGAAGTTTCAAAAAAAATTCATTTTTCTGAACTAAAAATAAGATCAACAAAGTGATTAATTCTAGTTCATTTTCTACACCCTTTATGCAATACATTTACTGCTATAGCAACATGCCAACTTATCAGACTGGACGTACATTTATTCGTTATCCATACACGCAATGGAATTTATTTATCTTCATCATCCTTAAAATAATGAAAGTCTAGTTGGAACCAATAATAACATTCTTCTTTTCAATGCTAATCCATATATGTATATGCGTACTTGCAATAATGAAATACAAAGTATAATAATCTAATTAACATGATAAAAAAAGGTTGTACCTAATACATATTCTTACACAAGTTGTTCAAACCAAGTAAGCGTAAGTCAAAACCAATAACTTAGTTGCGTGTATATTGGTATACTACGTGGAGATGTTTCTACTAAATTGAAACAAATGTTGCAAGTGGCAGAATAAATATTTTAACTTGTGAAACTACCAGTTTTTCTTTTAATTCAGCATTTTCTCCTTTTTCTTTCTTTTTCATTCACAGCTTTTGACACGATGGGCTGCAACTTGCAAAGTCAAAATAGCTACAGTATAGTACTCATCCTCCTGGATTAGAGTACATTATATACACATACATATATGTACGAATGCACACATGTATTCATATACGTGCAAACACACACACACACGCACACACAGATATATATATATATATATATATATATGAGATCGAGCTCTTGCCATAGTGTTATGTCAAAAATAGATCAACTTGCAAGATTGAGTTGTAGGGAACCAATATGACCTAGATCTGACAGATGGTACTAAAAAAAGAAAAAGAAAATAGAAAGACATAATATTTATATAGTGGTTAGGCAATCTTTGGCCTACGTTCATTTAATAGTTTTATTATTTGTGAATCGAGGATAGTTTGTACGATGTTGCAAGGAATTCGAGAGAATATAAGTCACATGTATAGTCCCTTAATTTCGAGGTTAGAACCTCTCTATTGCTCTAAATCTCAAGTATAATCCCTTAATTTCGGCAAAAAATTAATTTTAACTTAAATTTATATTTGCATAAGTTTATAAATTAGGGTTAATTAGTGATTACAATTATTTTCAATAGCATAATAATGATTTATAGCACCCCACGGTATACATATATCATATGCTATCGTGAAATTTTGATGAGTATGTATAATTTGTGATTGTGCATGTATATGTAAACCATTGTATATGTGTTGTTTCTACCATTGCATTGCGTCAATTGGAATAAGACATGAGCTATATAACATCTTGACTTGTATAACAATAATAAACGCACAAGTCTAAAAAAAAGTATTGAAAAATGACAACAATACAACAGCAACTTTATTCTATAAAATGCACGGAACAAATGTAGTAAAGAAATAATTGTTTGAAATGTATAAAATTAGTAAATGTTCTTTTAATAAAATACTTTTTTAACATTCCTTAGAGTGGTTTTGGCCCTGTCGATGGGTATTCTACATGATCGTTATATAAATGGCTATTTCTGTCACAAAACGACCATTTATATTCATTTGGTACAATACTTGTTGAATTTTTCCTTGTATTGGACAAGTCATAAACACAGTAAATAATTACATTTCGCATATTATTTTGTTCCAAACGGTTCACAAAATTTCGTCGTCACTTTCCTTTTTTGTTTCCTACTTACACACATTTGTGTACAATGCAGGAAACAAAAGGGAGGTGCTGTTGAAATTTTGTTGAATCGTTTAAAATGAAATAAAATATAAAACCTAAGTATTTACTGTGTTCGTAATGGGAAGTAGGATGACTGACCAGAAAAAATATAACCATAAACCAATATTTCTATATTATATTCTTAAATGGGATAAAATTGATGCGTATAAGTTTTATATCGATACATTGAAAAATAAAATGTGAATTCGTAAATATGACCAATATTTATTTTTGAATTTGTGACATATTTTTTAAAATAGAAAAAATGATCGATTATTTTGTTGATTAGAGGAGATGGATGTATCAATGAAGGGAATTGAGAGGCTCAATAGAAGAAGATTTTTATAATGGTATAAACATATTTGTTGAATTTCCTTTAAGTAATAATGAATATGATGTAGAAATTCTTTGTTCATGTAGTAGGTATAAACATTTGAAGTATTTATTACCCGATATTGCAAAAGACCATTTGTGCAAAAACGGTTTCATGCCGAAGTATTATGTTTGAGATCGTCATGGAAAAGTTATAGCAAATACTTCTGCAAAGTTTGAATTAGATATTGTGGGTAATGAAGTTAGGACGAAGCAAATAGAAAATATGGTTGAAGATGCGCATGATCATTGTTCCTTACGGTTGAAGTTGACGACGATGATGAAAATGTTGAAGAACCAAATATCGAAGCAAATTTTTTATAATTTACTGGATGCTGCTAAGAAACCTCTTTGGAATGGTTGTAAAAGCGGCACCCAACTATCAGTAACCACAAAATATATTATAATTAAGTCAAAATACAACATCACCGAAGCCGGAATTATAGCTTTTGTACAAGCTGCAGAAAGACATATGTCGTCCGATAATTTGATGTCCGAAAATCATTATGAAGTTAAAAAAAACTTATGTCGGCTTTTAATTAACCTTATCAGAAAACAGATACATGTTTATATGGCTGCATATTGTTTTAGAAAGTGGACATCACTCTTAGGAAGTATAGAATAGGTAACAAGGAAGGGTACAAACCAAGAAAAAAGAAGGAAAAAGAAGTTTCATACAAACGTATGCATTATTTGCCCATCACTCCTAGGCTTCAAAGAATATACGCATCTTCTGTAATTGCGGCTCATGTGAGATAGCATAGTGTGAGAATAGATGAAGAGTGTACGTTGGCACATCCAGCCAATGGAGAAGCATGGAAGCATTTCGACAAAACTTATCCCAACTTTTCAGCGGAGAGTCGTAATGTTAGACTAGGAATATGTACGGATGGTTTTTCACCATTTTCTCAATTTGGTGCTAAATATTCATCTTGACCCATTATCATCACACCTTAATAATTTACCTTCGTGGATATATATGAAAACACAATATTTGTTTCTTACTGTTGCAGTTTCTTGCCCCAACGATCCAACAAAAGAAATCGATGTTTATTTACAACCGTTGATTGAGAAGTTAAAAACACCGTGGAACGAAGGAGTAGAAACATACGACATTTCAAAGAAATTTTTTTCCGTAAGTTTGCTTCTTGTTTGTGGACTATAAGTGGTTTTCTTACCTATGCAATGTTTTTAAGTTGGAGTACATCTGGTCGTCTAGCATATCCATATTGCATGGAAGAAACACAGACATTTTCTTTACTGAATGGTAAGAAAATTTCATGGTACGACTGTCATCGAAGTTCTCACCATGTCAATCATCCCTTCAGAGGAGACAAAAAAAGCTTTTTAGCTAATAGAGTAGAAACTAAACAACCACCAACGATATGTTCAAGTGAAGACATACATAAACTTGTAAGGGATTATCCAATGATATATGAAACTAGAGTGCAAACATAAATTATAGGCATATCGACTATTCATAATTGGTGCAAACAAAGTATAAATTGAGAGCTGCCTTATTGGAAGCATCTTCTACTTCGTCATAATATTGATGTGATGCACGATGAGAAAAATGTCTTTGATAATATTTTTATCACAATTTTAAATGTCAAAGGGAAAACTAAGGATGATTTGAAATCAAGACGCGATATACAAGAATTATGCAAACGTTCTGAGCTTGATATGAAATCAAATGACAGTAAAAAACCAAAAGCATGTTACGAGTTAGATAATAATCAAGTTAAAGTTGTGTTCAAATGAGTGGAAGGATTAAGATTTCCGGATGGGATTTCATCAAATCTTCGTAGATGTGTTGACTTTAAAAATGATAGATTGAGCGGAATAGAAAGCCATGACTATCACATAATGATGGAAAATTTATGACCCGTTTTACTCAAAAAATTGTTGCTGTTAAAAGTTTGAAAGGTAATAACGGAGCATAGTCTATTTTACAAAGAGCTTTGTTGGATTACTTTAAAAGTGCAACGTTTACGTAAACTTAAATAAGATATTTCTATATTTCTCTACAAATTAGAGAAAATATTTTCGTTAGGTTTTTGTTAACGTAGTGGAACATTTACCTATTCATCTCCCATCTAAAGCACGACTTCGAGGTCCTGTGCAATATGGATGGATGTATCCATTTGAGAGGCATGTATTATATTACCTATTAATTTAATTACTTCGAAAGTTAAAGTTAATGTAAATTAATTTTGTATAGATATTTGAATCATCTTAAATAAGTGAGGCAAAACGCACGAGTTGAAGGTTCGATATGTAAATCTTACAGCGAAGAAGAAGCTTCGTTCTTTTTCTCTTACTATTTCAGTGATCATGTGAACATATCATTTGAAAGTGTTCCTCGTAGTGACGAAGGCGACGAACAAGAGTCCTCTAAAACAATATTATCTATTTTTAGACAATGTGGTCGATCTTCTGGAAAATGTGTAGAAGTATGGCTAGACGATGGAGATCTTCACGTAGCACACACTTATATTCTTCTAAATTGTGCTGAAGTTGCATCATTTGTTAAATAATTTGAAATAATAATTTATGATTTATTCATCTGCATAATGCATGCACGTGTAGAATTTAATACAGTATTTTATTCATATATGAAGTATTTATGAAAGTGAACATCTGCACGGAGATCTTATTAAAGAATTTCATGATTGGTTTTCAAAGTACGTTTATAAACCAAGAAATTGTGTGGTTGACGAAGGCTTAAAACATCTTGCGTTGGGACTAAAAAAAAATGTCAAGACATATCCAATATATTTTGTCAATGGATATAAATTTAACACCAAAGAATGCGGTGCAAAAAAACTAACTAATAATACACGTGTATTTGTTAAAGGCAGCGATGATCCAAAAAATCACATAAATGACTTTTATGCCGTTTTAACACAAATTTTCTCACCACCGGCAGAGGGGTTTATCTTTAGATGCAATTGGTTTAGCAATGTTTCAGATTCTTAAATAATGTGCATAAGGATTATAATCTTATTGAAATAAAGCACACATCGCATATCACAAGTACGATCCTTTTATACTTGCCAAACAAGCATTGTAAGTTTATTACGCTCTTTATCAGTCTCTAAAAAGAGACAAAGCAGATTGATCGGCAGTTTTTAAAGCAAAGGCAAGATTTACGTTTGATAGAAACAATATTTCAAACGAACAAGCTTATCAAGCAAATCTTGAGCAAAGCAACGAAATAATTATTACAAACGATTGTACTGATTTTGTACCTCTAAACGATGAATCAAACATTTTGGTAGAAGCATTCAAGAGTAGGGAGGAAAATAACGTAGAATATGGGATCGAATCTGAATCAGAAGACGATGAGGATTGATGTAAATGATGACATTTATTTTGCTAGTTGTGTAATCATGCAATTGATGTAATTGACAAGATTATGCAATTGATGTAGTTATGTTGCATTCTTAGTGTATTACGAAATTGATGAGATTTATTTCGCTAGTTATGTAATTTATGTTATTTCTAAAACCGAATTTGCTTATCATCATTTACATCTTTTATGGCATTACCATTTCTGTCATTATTTAGCAATCTATGTTAAAAATGCAATGTATACTGCTTATCGTTGGAATATAAGACCCAATCTGAATCAGATATACTTTGCACTGTATGTACTTTACATCATTTATGTCATTTAACTATAAAATATATTTCATTATAATGTTATTGTTCGCTTTTAAAATGATGTGTGTGACAGGTATAATGTAATACGAAAGGAGGAGTTCTTCTAATTCTTCAGAAGGCGGTGACAGAAGTCCATCACAACTACCACAACGACCTGTTGTGCCTCTAGTACTTAGAGTGGAGCGGTAAGTATTAAACTTTTTTCAGCATCTTAGATATTTTTTGTACGATATACTAATCTGTATCATATTTAACACAGGGGGTTCGAGCTACAACAATCAATTGTAGTTCTATCAGTTTCGAGAGAGGCGTACAAGAGTAGGATATCGACTTGTTGACCGAAGTGGGATAATATCCCCCCCCCCCCACATCCTGGAGTGTATTTGGTAGAATTTCATTGTAAGTATAATCTTCTCTTTTTCATTCTTAATTTGTTTTCGTCGTTTATTTATTGTTCATCTTTTATTGTTTAATTTTTGGTTGCTTGTTTATCATGAAACACGGGCCACCGTAGACATACAATCAGATGCCTACAAATGGTACGACGTTACTGGATGTAGAAGATGAGGAAAAACTATAAGGATTCCATGTCGACGGCGAAGCATAAAGGGCAGAAGCCAAACGGTATGGGACAAGTGTGTGGAAAGGGTGACTGACACATTGGGATAGTGACGAGGCGAAGATAAGTGTACTAAACTTTTATTAATTATTTGATTAATACGTAAATATCAAAAAATATTTGCTAAGTAAATAATGTATTAAATTTAAATGTACATGCAAAGTCAGAAAGAAACTCTGCAAATAGGAACAAAAATCCCGTCACTCATCGAAGAGGGTCAAAGTTGTTCCAGCAACAAGAGCTGGTAAATTTATTAAATGTGAATTGTAAATAGTTATTATGCTATATAATTTTCAATATACAATAACAATAACAGTACATAAATCAATTTCAGGAAGCTGAGGCGCAGAGTCTCATGTCGTATATGGATGTATTTACTCATACGGATGCCGTCGAGCATGTAAATTCGGACGAGACGGTTTCATATACATGACACAATGATAAATTGGGAAAGAGCCATGTAAGCATATTTTAGTTTATGTACGTTTAGTAATTGCTTCAATTGTTAAATTGTAATGAATTAAGATATCATGATATTAATTTTAACTGCATTTTTATTTGTTCATGCAGGCAAGGTTTATGGAACAACGCAAAAAACTCCAAAAGGATAACGGTCGAGAGCAGCTGACGACGGATGAGGAGAACGTTATTGTTGAATCAGTCATGGATCCAGCGGCACGCAACAGACGCTACGACTTTGAAAATCAAGTAATAATGAATAATATATGAAGATATAACAATTTAATAATCTTTTAGTTCCATTGAACTTCAAATCGCTTTAGTTTTAGTAATAAGTTTATAGATATAACAATTAACACATTATGTTGTAACTTTTGATATTAAGATTATAGACTAAAATAAATAAGTGTTGTAGGCCAAACAGAGGAGAGCCAACCAAACGGCCAAAGCCGATATCGATCTAGTAATGATCGAAGAGTTGAGAGTTAAGATGGCGCAGGTGGAAGAGCAGAACCATCGCCATGCCATTGAGATGACGCAGCTGCTGGATCACCGTACTGCTGAGTACATGCAGCAGTTATGGTGCCCCCTTTTCATCTTCTGCTGGTTCAGGAGGTTCTGGAGCTGATTGACAAGAGTGATATGTATGTTTTTTGTTTTGTGTCATTGTTTTGTAAGTTTGGATGATACATTGAGTTGTTGGAGTTGGATTTGAGATACTGTATATATTGTTTGATTACACATTTGGTAGTAGTAATTCTGACATTTGAGAGTTGATGGTGAGGAGTTGGTGAAGTACTGATGTATATATTATACAATTAGATTTATGAAAATTATGGCAGCGAAGTTTGGTTTGATTTTATAAGAATTATGTTTGATTTATTTCTTTATGATATTTGATTATCTTTCTATAGTTTGATTTCATATTGAATATCTGAGTTGGATATATTGAGTTGGGTGAAATATATTGTGTTTATATATTGTCGATGGAAGACGAAAGCGCATCAGAAATTATGATTTTTTTTACAGGTTTTCCAACGGCTCCGAACGTTTTGTAGACCAAAAATAACCGACGGTTTCCAACGGCTCTAGACGGTATTTTTCCTACGGCTCTCGACGGTTTCGACACACAGCTGTGATCGTCCACCCATCTTCCCAAGACTGTCGGAAGCTGTCGAAAAACCTGTTCACCGACGAATTTTTTTACAGCGGCTTTTTCCAAGACGGACAGGAGCCATCGGAAAATGATTTGTTCTTGTACTTAGTAGTGTCTTCACGGTATGTACTATAATATTATGCCAATTTATAGTGCGTGCATGTCTATATATCTATGGCACGTGCATGCCAATTTATAGGGGTGGTAGGAATTGAACTTTGGCCGCTCAAGCAAACACAAATTCCGTTTTGCCATTAGATCATGTTCTATGGTAGTAATTTCAAAACAGCCTACGTTATATATTAAGTGAATGTTAGTTTGAGAGCTTCAAAACGGGGGTCGTAGGTGACTATCTAAATCGCTTATGGCAAGAGCCGGACCTCATATATACGTGCGTGTATAATGTACTCTAATCCAGGAATGAGTATTGTACTGTAGTTATTTGGAATTTGCAAGTTGCAACCCATAGCATCAAAAGTCATTATGCTAGAAAAAGAAAGGAAAGGGAGAAAAGACTGAAATAAAAAAAGAAAGAAAAAAAGAAAACAGGTTATTACATAAATTAACATTTTATTTTCTGCAACTTGCGACAATTGATTCAATTTATTTAGAAACGCGTCGATTTGGTATACCACTACGCTCGCTTGGTTTGAACAAGTTTTGTAAGAATGTGCATTGGGTACAATTATTTTAATGTCAATCAGATTATTAGACACTGTATTTCATTCTTCCGAGTATGCGTATACATGGGTTAATTTTAGAAGAACGAATGTTTTTGTTGGTTTCAATTAGACTTTGTTTATTTCAATGACGATGATAATTATTTTAATAGTGTGCGACGGATATCAAATTAGCTAAAACGTTTGGCTGAAATATGTTGCGTCTTGATAAGTTGAAATAACAAGTGCATCAAGAACGTAGAAAATGAGCTACAATAGTCACGTTGGTGATCTTATGTGTAGTTTGATCAAAAATGAACGATTATAAGTGCAAGCTGCATCAGTAACGTGGAAATTTCGCTGAATGTAAACGAAAATAACCACAATCCTCACTAGATACCAACATTTCAATAATTGAACAAAGTCGTCTTTGAAGGAAAATTTAAGGATTTATGCTTAAACAAGATTTCCTTTTAGTTTAGAGAATCATTCTTAATTAATTAGCTGATATGTCCAATAAAAGTCGTATGCAATTTCTGTTTTGTACTACCGGATAAACCCAAAGTGATAAGCGGATGAAGTGTTGATTTGTAATTGAAAATTGAGAGTTCATTAATTTAAACCTGACTCGAATCTATGATATATGTCAATCCATATAAAAATGAGTGTCTTTAATCCAGTGTTTTCATGACCGTGTGCCCTACCTCGGTCCGACCTCGAATAACCTTGAATCTTGGACCAACACACTACAAGAACGGCACCAGATAGCGACGGCTTTTAGCCGTCGCCGGCCGTCGCTATATTTGCTGTCGCCCAATAGTATAACGACGGCTTTAGCGATGGCTCCGCCACACAAATGGCGACGGCTCGCGACTGTAAATGTGCCACGTGGAAATTTTCCAACGTCTAAATGTCGTCGCTAGCCGTCGCTAGGCGTCGCTGATCTGTACTAAATAGCCGTCGCTAACCTGGGTAAAATTCTGTGCACCTGCACAGCCCACATACACTTCAAACAATAACTATTAAATACCATCATCACAACCGCTATACACTATATTCATCAACTATAACTATCATATATCCATCATATCACATCACTATACATTCAAATAATATAAAATCCAACCAAATCCATTAATCAGAATATGTACATAGTAAACCGAAATATCTACATAATATCCCGAAATATATATATACATAATATCCAACCAAATCCATCAACTAGAAGTCATCAAAATATGTACATAATATCCTGAAATATATATCCACCAAACCAACCAAAATGTGTATATACCAAACTAAAACACGAGCAAACAAACATACCTAGTCCTCACCATCGCTGTCGTCCTCTCCAGGCATCCTCCTATGCTGTTGCAAATAAGCTGCAATCCGCTCATCCCGCTGTTGCTCGAAGAAACTCTTCCTCCAATCATTTATTTCATCCATTGTCGCCTTCAACTGTGCAATCTCCGCTTCTTGCTGCGACCTCCTGTATGCACTCTGCATTCTCATCGTCTGTAAAATAATTCATAATTATTTATATATTAGTATATATATAATATTATTAAAATTATTTAACTATTCATATGCATGAGTAAATTTATATATTAGTACATTTCAAAATTTACCTCCACATTTCCATAGCTATACCGTCGACTGCTCCGAGAAGGCGGGTCAATAATAGCATCGCAAATATGGTTCTCCTCCTCTACCGTAAGCTCTTCCCGACCAGTGGGCTGTGCTATCAGAGCCCGCTCAGCTTCGTACCTCTTCTGCGATTACAAACAATTGTTTTACACGATAAAAACCGAATTTCAAGTTTTTGAAAATAAAATAAGACAAAATATTATTATTAACAATAAATTAATTTACCATTATGGATTTTGATTCGTCATCCGTCCACTCGTACGAAACATTGCCCTCTTCGTCAGTCCTCTCCACGGCATGCGTCACCTTGAACAGCTCGGCCATAGTAGGCTCGCAGTTGTATCTCGCGGCCTGAAAATAGATAAATATTATTGCTAATATGATTATAAAATATTTTAATAAAATGCAAACACAGTTTATAAATTTAATTATCAGTTCTTTCTTATGCTTCTGAAAGGATTTGGAGCCACCACGGTGCAATGCAGGATTTTTATTCCTGTTTGTCCGGTTCCGTGCAGATACTCTTACAAATTAAGATAAATTATCACGTATATATCTTGCGAGATTTATATTAAATTTAAATAACAAAGCAAATATATATTACTTACTTTTGCTGCCGGACTGTCCCAAAGCCGAAGAAAATCATTCCATACACCCTCACCCATCCAGTTCGGCTTTTTCCCTGAATTCTTAGCCTTGGACAATGTATCCCTATAATTTTTCCTCATTCGTTTGTTCCAGTGATTTAAAAAAACGTCCAAGTCGTCAGGGTCAACGCGGACTGCAGCCTGTAAATTAAAATTATTTTAAGTTATATAGATTACATTAATTTACAACTGAAATTTAACCTACTACTTACAAGTAAATCCGCCTGTATTGCGTTCTTGACATGAGGGGGGATGTCGTCCCAACGAGGCCAACAACCATCCATCGGGCTCCAAAAAGCATTCCTCGAAACCTGTAAAATATAATCTGATGGCTCCACCTCAAAGCCATTGCAAAAGTTATGGTATACATGTTTAGTGGATTTTAAAACTTATACTTTAAATAAAATTGGTACTTACCTAGCACTTCTAGGAACAACTTCTGCCATAGGACGTAAGTCCGATGCAGTGCCACTACCACCTGCACCGGGAGATGGGGATGGCGTGCCTGTCAGACTTCGTCTCCTGCCAGACATATCTGCTATAGAAAAACAATATCATCACAGAACTATTATAGAAATTCACTACTACATAACATGTTTCAATCACTTTCACAGAAACAATTATAAAAATTTACTAGTACAAAACATGGATAAAAATTATAAAAATAATCATCACAAAACCATAATAGAAATTCACTACCACATAACATGTTTCAGTCACTTTCACAGAACAATTATAAAAATTTACTAGTACAAAATATGGATAAAAATTAACTAAATGATCATCAAAGAACAATTACAGAAATTTACTGTTACATCGCATGTTTCAATCACTATCCCATAACAATTATATCAATAACGATCAGTCTTCATCGTTTTAGTTCAATATTCATTTCTTTATTTCTTTACGACATAGATTTTATGTGACTATTTGTTGTTGTTATATTCATTTCTTAATTTCTTTACAAAATCGATTTTAGTACAATATCAGTTGTTTTTAAAGTCATTTCCTAATTTTTTCTAAAAAAAATTAGATATTTGCAGAAATTTTAATGTTCTCATATTCATTTTTTAATTTTTTGTACAAACTTTATTTTTTACAATATATACAACCTTTGCATTTTGGCCGTCGCTAGTCATCGCTAAAATTATTAAAATGGTCGTCGCTAGCCATCGCTCAATCAACTGGATAAATAGAAGAATTATCAATGAATATAATTAGAAAACAATAAATTCTAATTATCAAATAGATAATTAGAAAACAATAAAAATCTAATTATTAAATAAAAATTTGTCAATTTAAATTCACTTAACAACTTAAATTTGTAATTTATCAATTTCATAAACTATGAAATACTTTCATGTAAATTTATCAATAACCAAGTTGATCATTAATATACATCTTTTTTCACCTAACACAACTAACCATGTTAATCGCCAACACTAATTATCTACATCAACCATTTATTCAACTTTATGATAAACTAATTAATGTAATACCTAATTCAAGTTCATGATAATAAACTAATTAATCTACCAAATCAACATACAACACTACTAGTACTTAATTTAACAACAAATCCCAATTTAACAACAAATTCTAATTGAATTAGGGTTTAAACTAAACCTAAAAACATCAAATTTACATTCAAACGAGATATTAGGAGCATACCTACACGAATTTGGGTGATTTGGAGGCGTTGAACGGTGGAGCGGCGGCTGCGGTGACGGGGGGCGGCGGATTGGGGGAAGGAGATTGATTTTGGGGGAGGAAGATAATGAATCTGCTGCTCTCGGCTTGGATCTGTATATTGCGTATAGCGACGGCTACCGACAACCGCCTTTTTAGCTGTCGCCAGCCGTCGCTAGACTCCGTCGCTATACGAAGCCTTTCTAGCAGTGGGTCTGGAATTCATTCGGACCTCATTCATTCATGAACCTTGGTCGGACCTTCAAACCAACGGTCCAACCATCAATTTTACCCGGTTGAACCACGGTTCTTTTGCTTTTTTCCTACTTTCTCATTGTCTAATTCTCTCTCATTTTCGTCTTTTGCATTGCTTTGAAGAAAATAAGTAAATATATATTTTGAAAATCATACTCGTTCCAAAATCTATGCCACTAACTTCATTACTTTGTTTTTCACTGCTACAAACTCCTCTAATACCATTATAAGATTCGTCAAGTTTGTCGTCATTAAACTTCTATCGTTGTGCACTACTTCACTATATACAAAGCTGTAGTTATGCATTGTAACAACATACAACTTCTGTTGCAGACCTTGAAGACCATCTACAACTTTTGTATATAGCATTATTATTTTAATATTTTTATGTATAGTCTATAGTTAAATGAGCAAATTTTTCGAAAAAATAAATCACGGTTTCGACAGTTCGACCGGTTGAACCGTCAAAATTTTAAACCTTCAATCATCACGGTTCGAAGCACGGCACGGTCATGAAAACTATGCTTTAACCACCGGTTCTGACTAAATCAACGTGAGTACAGGGAACTATATATCTCCATTAATCTAAGGTCTGAATCCAATAACTAATGATTTACGCATAGTTTATTATAATTTAGGTACGCCCACTTTTTTTTTTGAATACAAGGTAAACGGGCCCGGCCCAAATAAAAATAAAAGGAAAAAACCCAATATCCACCATAAAACACATAACAAACCCTAACCCTCCTCACCCTATCAATCCACCGCCGCTCCTTCAACAACACAAAAATAAAAAGAAATGGCGGAAAGAAGACAGTGCGAAACTTAAGCTTTATCTCCTCCTTTCTTCACACCACTAGACTCTCCCCTTTCCCAGTACGACAACCCCTCATTAAATTTACCCCTCATACCTTCCATCTCTTCTTCAGTGAAAACGTGTTTTAACCCAAAGTTTAAGTCAGGCTGATCTTCAGATCCGAGGTCAACGATACTTAGATCTGTAGATCTATTACTTTGAGAAGTAGTACGAGCCCAAATTGAGGTCTTATCTCTGGTATCCTTTTCAGAGTTGATGCAATCAGCTGATTTGTGACAAGAGCTTTTATGGTTACTACTATCACTACGCTGGAATTTCGGGTAGGCAAGAAAAAGCTCCAAATGCTTGCTCCCTGCTTCATAATCCTATTTTTCCGCTAAACTGGCCAAATTGGTTTGATCTTTTACTTTATACTTCGATTTATGAATCAAAATAGTACTATCAGTTTCAATTAAACGCCAAATCTGTTCTTTACTGCTGGTTGTTTTATTATGAGAGCGAGCATTCCTTTCTTTCCAAATATGGTAGACAGCCATAGTAATAAGAATGTGAGCTAAATCCCTTTTCTTCGACTTTACTTTAAATTTGACATTAATATAGTTGATAGCTTGCTTGAGATCCATTTGCCCGTTGATTTGAATACCCAGCTTAATTTGAATATGCTTTCATAAGAAAAATGAATAACTGCATTCAAAAAACAGATGATGAGAAGACTCATTCTCTATTTTGCATAGGGAACATAGTGAACTTTTGTTACTGAACCATTTATTGATTCTGTCCCAGGTTGGCAGTCTATTATGTAATGCAAAAAATGTACAAAATGCCATCTTGGGACTGTTCACCTTGTTCCAAATGCAATCATACCAGTCAACTTTATTTTCTTTCTTCCTGATAAAATTCCAAGTATGTTTAAAAGAAAACTTCCCTTTATTGCTAGCTTTCCAAGTCCAGTAATCACTCTCTGCACTTAAATCAATATGAAGTTTACAAATATCCTCTTTATGAGGGTTAGTAATGAGATGAAGATGAGGTTGCCAATGATTATTATTAATAATAGAGGAAACTTTTAAATTGGGACTACCAAAGATAACTAAATTATTCCATCCAATTTTGTTAATAAAAGAATTATTATTGTACCAAGGGTCAAACCATAAGCTTGTTTCTTCACCAAGCTTAAAATTTCTTTCCAATAGAGACTTACCAATTTCTCTACAATTTAAGACTTGCTTCCAAGTGTTAGACTGATTATATTTTGGAATTAAGTTCCAAAAATTACCCTTTTTAATATATTTATTTTTCATCCATCTAGCCCAAAGGGAATCAGCACTTAAGAATCTCCAGAGTAATTTTAAATGACAAGTAGAGCTAAGATCATTCAGGTTTATAATACCAAACCCTCCTTCATCTTTAGGTTCGCACACTTTTTCCCAACTTATTTTATGATGCTTACCCCTCCATAAGAAATCAGCACATTTTTTCTCTATTTTTTTAATAGAGGCTGCAGGAATAAGAAAAGTTTGTAACCAGTAGAGCACAATAGCATAAATTACAGTTTTGATTAACTCTAATCTACCAGCAATGGATAGAAGTTTACAAGACCAGACCTCCATTCTTTCTTGTATTTTATCTAGTAAAATAGAACTATCAGAGTCTTTAAGTTGGTTAACCGACAGAGGAAGCCCTAAATATTTTACAGGGAGATTGCCCTCAGTAATATTTAACACATCAAGAAATTCAATTTTGTATCTGCTGTGCTTACTAAAATAGGCTTTGCTTTTATTTATATTAAGTTGTAAACCAGCATTTTTGTTCAACCTGGCAAAAAATTTCTTTACAAATTCAGCATTTTCTTTATTAGCTTTAACAAAAATCATTAAGTCATCAGCATATATGAGATGGCTTATGTAAGGTTGAATTCTATTAATATGGTTAATATTCCCTTTAATAGTTTCTATATCCATTAAAATCGAAAAATATTCCATAACAAAGGTAAAGAGGTAGGGTGACAATGGGTCACCTTGTCTAATGCCTCTATTACTGCTAATAAAACCTTCAGGTTTACCATGAATAAGGATGGAAAAGGTAGGAGTATTAATACACTCTAAAATTAAATCACAGAATTTAGTAGGAAACCCCAAACATCTCATTATATGGCAAATGAAGTGTCTGTTAACTTTATCATATGCTTTCTGCAAATCAATTTTAAGACACGCATTATCACCATTTTTGGTATTGAAATTTCTGACCATCTCATGAGCTAGCAAAGAATTTTCAGATATTAATCTACCAGGTACAAAAGCACTCTGGTTTTCAGATATTAGGAAAGGCAGAATTTTTTTATTCTATTACTAAGCACCGTAGATATGATTTTATATATGAAATTACATGAGGATATGGGTCTAAAATCACTGATGTTAGTTGGATTTTTCTTCTTAGGAATTAGGGTTATAAAAGTATGATTGGAGCTTTTCAAAATTTTACCTTTACTCATAAAATCTTTAACAGTTTCACGAATTTGATGTTTTAAATTGTCCCATTGATTCTTGTAAAACTTAGCATTAAACCCATCGGGGCCAGGACTTTTATTATCACTTGCATTAAAGATAATATTTTTTATTTCCTCAAGAGAAACAGGAGCAAGTAAAATATCAGCAGCTTCATCATTAAGAATATTCTTACAAATAATATGAGGAAAGTCTTTTTCCAAATTCTCAGAAAAGTATAAATCCTTGTAGTACTCAATAGCTTCTTTGGATATTTTCCCTTGTTCATTAGCAATAATGCCACTGTTATCAATTATGTTTCCTATATTATTTATATGTTTTCTACTATTCATTTTAGCATAAAATTTTTTTGTACAATCATCACCTAAAGTTAACCAATCTACCTTGGCCTTCTGTCTAGCATTAATAGCATTCTTATGTAATTCAATAGATAATCTTTCCTGATTTTGAAAGAAATTTCTAGCAATTTCCTTATCTTCTGGGTTATTATCAGCTAGATTCTGCAGATAATTACCATCTTTTCTTATTTTGTTTAAATTATTTGCATTCAAATGATTATTCTTATCCCAATTCTTAATATTATGCTTAATATTTTTTAACAGCATACTAAATTGGAATTGCTTAGTACCATTACTAGAGAAATTAAGACTATTTTCCATTAAGGAATTAAAATTTTCTTCTAGAATCCAACTATTCTTAAATCTAAAAGGGGAAACTTTAAAATTTGAACTCCCACTGGGAGACAAATTAACTAATAGAGCAGTATGATCACTGGAATTCTGATCTAAAGCGGAACAGATAAAATTTGGGAAAATGTTAGCCAATTCTATATTAACCAAAATTCTATCCAATTTACAGTGAATGTTCTTGGCTATTCCAGATTTTCAAGTATATTTATTACCACCTATAATAGGTTCAATAAGACCAGTGTCCATAAGGAAATTACTTAACCTTTCAATTTTGGACTAAGGAATTTTAACACCTCCACTTTTTTCAGAGACACGAAAAACAGTGTTAAAATCACCCAGAATAATCCAAGGGAATTTATATTTTTGATTAAACTTTTTTTAATTACACCACAAATCATTTCTTTCAGATTCCAAATTGCTACCATACACACTTGTTATTTGAATATGAAATCCTCCCACATTTTTAAACTGACCATCAATAAATTGCTTATCTGTATTTATATTTATATTAGACCAAATATTAGTATCCCACATAAGAATAATTCTATCCTTACAGTTACATTCATTATTGTTAATAAACTTCCAGTTGCTAGACATTTTAAGACAAAAATTCTCATAATTTTCATTATTTAATTTATTTTCTAATAAAGCAATAATAGTAGGTTTATGAAAGTTAATCATATATAAGACATCAGATTGTTTAGCAGGGGAATTCATACCCCTAACATTCCAAGCAAATATAGACATATATGTATATGTAATAAAGGAAAATTTTAAATTGTACCTGGCACTGTAGTACTCCTACCTTTTTCTCTTATTATCTGCTTTCTTAGCTTTTAACCTTGTAGATATCTCATCCCATTCTGGATTGATTGAAATGTATTTTTGTTTAAAAGTTTTCTTCTCTTTATTTCCCTGTAACTTGCCTGTAGCCTTTGTCTTTGGAATGTGTAGATTAGAAATATCAAATTGATCACCGGCTTCATCCATATCTAACTCATTTTCTTCCTTTTGCTCTTGCTCAGGAACCTTAATCAGAGAAATATCAAATACATCTGTGCGAGGCAATGCTGAGACATTAGACTCTGCTATTGCAGCCTGCTTAGAAGGAGAGACCTTCTTGCGAGGCAATGTTGAGTCGATGTCTTCCCTGTCCTCAACTATTGCAGCAACCCCTGAAGGAGACTCCTCTTGCGATCGAATATACTCTTTTTTTTTATTTAGATGCAATATTTCATCTGTAACAGTATCGCTCTCTGTAATTAAACATAGCTCTGAAATATGAGGGGTTTCAGAGCTAAAGACCTCTTTATTTGCATTGCCCTCTATAGTACTATGCTGATTCATTTTGTCGGATTTTTTAAACTGATGAGCTACCATAGCTGTGATCTGATCTTCTTGATCGGTGAGCATCACGATGTTATTTTCTTGATCGGAAATGATACTTTCTTGGTTGATTCGATCATTTTCTTTCTGATTTCTTGCCTGAGTTTCTTCTTTATAGAGATTCGGCTCTTGATTTTCACCTGTGTTTTCTTCTTGGATAATATCTCTTTTTTGATTATTTGGTTTGGGTATCCACATCTGTTTCGGGTTACACTGCTCTCTAGTGTGACCGAAACATTTACAAAGATTGCATTTTGGTGGAACCCATTCATATTCCACTTTCTGAATGACGTTTTCTCCATTATAAAGAGTTAGATTGATCTCATCTGGTAGTTCATCATTCGCAGAAACTTCCACCAGAAGGCGAGCATAATTTAATCTCGTCTTCAAGGTAGTTGACGCATCCATTTTGATGGGTTTCCCTATAATACTTGCCATGACACTGAAAGCTTCTCTGTCCCACAATTTTAGATTAACACAGGGTAATCTTACCCATATGGGCATAGTTGTTAATAGATCTCTGTCCATTTTCAAAGAATTAGACCACTTTATCACTATGATGAGTTTGCCATTATAGAAATATGGTCCATTCTTCAGTACTGAAGAACAGTCTTGAGTATCTTTGAATTTTACTAGAAAGAATTCGTTCTCTCTAGTAAATATTTCAAAGTCACAATCGGATTCCATACTCTTTGAATATAGGATTTAAAAAACATATAGTATGGTTTGGTACCTACTACATACACAAGAACAGAATTGTTCCAGGTTTCGGTTGCTCTTTTACATATCTCCTATTTAACCAGACCATACTTCTTGTTGTTGATCTTGATTGGTGCAATATGCTCAAGATTGCTATCTTCATCATCAGGTTCTTGAGGCTGATCAGCAACAATATCAGCCCAGGATTTACGGCCTTGTTCTTTATTCAGTGAGATGGCTATCGGTTTTTTCTGTATTGGCAACGTTTGGACTCTCTTTCCATTACTGTTGGTCGTATACTGATCATCACAGCCTCTTCTATTATCTCTATAAAAAGCCGATAGCAACTCCTGCGATTTCTTGGCCTCTTTCCTCTTTTGCTGTTTGGATTGGACCAATTTGAATCCATCTTCATCAATGATGTTAATCCCTGATGGCTCTCTGATGTGAGAAGCCTCAGGTGGTCTGATTTGATAGGAGTGAGAGAATTTTTGAGAGGATTGGTGAGGGGAATTGTTTTTCCCCCATGGCTTTAGAGGAAACCCTAGATTTTTGCGTTTATAGGTACGCCCACTTTAATAGAATAGAAAGCTACATATATGTCAACTAAAGATGATGCCAAAAATAGAAAGACCATTTGAGGAGATTCTCAACCATCATATATCAACATCACACCACTTCCCAAGTAATTACTGGCAATTCCCCGACTTGCAGAGCGCCAGAGCCTATATAAACTCTCCATTCATATATCACACATCACTCAAACACAACTTCATACAACATAATTTGTTAAGAATTAATTAATAATCAAACACGAATTCTTCATCATGCTTCCTTGTATTTTTCTCTCTGCTTGCACTTTCATCGCTAGTTTCTTCCACTACCAGTTGCATAAATGGATGCGGATGCAAACGTAAGTTGTGTTAGCTGGAAACGCTTATTATTAGATGTTATTTACATAGGCATCCATTTATGACATAACATTTATTTTGATGGATAGATATAAGAAAAGAGATCCATACTGACAAGGCACCGCCTCCAATGGGAGATTATGTACAGGCTCTCAGAATTAATAACATGATCTATGTTTCAGGTTCTCTCGGTCGCCTTCCCAAGGTATGTAAACATATTCTTGCTAATTTTTTGAATGTTAACGTACAATACTATGAGAAAATGTCAATATCTCTGCATAGTTGATGTTGTTAACGATCCATTTTTAAATTTCTTTCCAGACATGAGCAATGATTTCAGATGATGTAGAGGAGCAAACTGAGCAGGTATTATTACATAATAACAACAATTTGGAAACCAAAATACATAGAATGTTCATAATCCAACCTTTACATTTTATGTGTATGTCTCTTAGACCTTGAATGTGTAGTTAAAAAGTTAATTAGTTGGTTGATAAGTTTGTTTTGGTAGCATACGTAGTAATAGGTCAATTGTGGTAAAAGATGTCTTCTTTTGCATGTGATGTTGAGAAAAATAATTGTTATTAAGTGTTTCTGATGTAATTTTTTTTTTTTGGTTATATGCAGAATATGAAGAATTTAAAGGAGATACTGAAAGCTGGTGGTGCCACTTTCAAGAATGTTGTTAAGACAACCTTCATGTAATAACCTATCTCATCATGCGTATCATGCATATTATATGTTGAGATAATTTGTGAAGTTGAAAGATATTGATTGAGATATTTTCAGTATTTGAAGATAGATTTGAAACAGAATATTAAACGCTTTGTTGCTGAATAGTGAAGATGTAGCAATCAGATACAAAGATGTCTCGTGCAGTTGATATTTAAATACACTGAGATGGGCTTTAAACAATCTGGCCCATATACATGATAATGCAAAGAAAACAAAAGTAACGGCTATGATGATCCTTGACTTGATGAATGGTAGAGATACAATATCTTTAATATATGTACGCGGATCACAGATAGCTGCTCGACATCTCATTTTCTCTTATTCCCCCATTCAAACCCTAGCTCTCTTAGGGTTAGGGTTTGAGTAAAATCATCAATTTCTAGAAGAAATTAGTGATGATTTTTGTTGATTTGAGTTATGAAAGAGGATTCCTGAGCTGTGCCATCCGAAAGTTGATGACTTGTGATCCTTTCATCTCTCAACTTTCGCTTAAGAAGAACATCTAGATTTTGGGTTCTGAGTTGAGTAGATCTGAGTTGTTTCTTGAAGCTTTGGTCTGACTTGCTCCGATTGAGAATAGATTGATGCTTTCTCTGACTGTTGTTGACTCTTCTTGACCGAAGATCGATCTTCTGTAACTCTTAGGTCACTTTTGAATTGCAGAAAATTTCTTTTTGATAGTGACTTCGTCAAAGTATCTGCCATTTGGTAAGTGACCGGTAAGTGGTTTACTTGTAAATTCCTTTTGGGCACTTGATCACTGAAAAAATGTAAGTCTATTTCAATGTGTTTAGTCCTTGAATGCATTATAGGATTTGCAGTCATGTAGACAGCACTCTGATTATCGCACCATAATGTTGCTTTGATGTTTGCATCTAGTTTTAGTTCTTTTATGATTGATTGTAGCCACATTATTTCTGCTGTTGCACCGGCTATGCTTCTATATTCGGCCTCAGTGCTGGATCTAGAAATAGTTGACTGTTTTTTTGAGCTCCATGATGTTAAGTTACCTCCCACAAATATACAGTATCCTGTAACTGACTTTCTGTCATCAGGATCAGTGCCCCAATCTGAGTCTGCATACCCTGTTATGTTGAGATTTTTACTTGCTTTGAATGTCAGTCCATGATCGATTGTTCCTTTTAGATACCTCAGAACCCTTTTTACAGCCTTCCAGTATTCATCTAGTGGGTTCTGCATAAATTGAGAGAACTTATTAACACTGAAAGTAATATCAGGTCGTGTTATAGTGACATATTGTAATGCCCCTATAACACTTCTATATTGTTTAATATTGCTTATGGCTCCTCCTCTGTTTTTTGATAAATTTTGATTGCTGATCATAGGAGTGGCCATAGGTTTAGCATTTTCCATATTTGTTCTAACAAGCGGTTCTGTTATATTTTTTTTGACATAAGATGATTTCTGAATTTGAAATCTTGTGTGCTTCTATTCCTAGAAAGTAGTTGATATGTCCCAGATCTTTGATTGAGAACTGCTTGTTCAGATAGCATATGACTTGATTGATTTCATCCTGGTTGTTTCCTGTAACAATTAAATCATCAACATAGATTAGTATGTAAATGATTGAGGATGTATTGCTTTTGATAAACAGTGAGGTGTCTGATTTGATAGGTTGATATCCTATTGACATTAAAGTTGATTTCAATCTATCAAACCATACCCTTGGGGCTTGTTTTAGCCCATATATTGCTTTATTCAGTTTGCATACAAGATTTGAGTCTTGTTCATAACCAGGTGGTTGCATCATATAAATTTCTTCTTCTAGTACACCATTTAAGAAGGCATTGTTAACATCCAATTGCCTTATATTCCATCCTTTATATAGAGCAGTTGTGATGATAAGCCTTATAGTATTGGGCTTGACTACTGGTGAAAATGTCTCAGTGAAGTCAAACCCATACTGTTGAGTGTACCCTTTGGCAACTAATCTTGCCTTATATTTGTTGATGGATCCATCTAGATTTCTCTTTATCTTGTATGTCCATCTGTAACCTATAATATTTTTGTGTGCAGGTTGACATACTAGATTCCAAGTTTTGTTTTTTATAAGAGCATTATACTCCTCATCCATTGTTGCCTTCCAGTTTTTGTTTTTTGCAGCTTGATCAAATGTACATGGCTCATCAATATTTATGTTGGTAATGTATGCCTTGGGTTTGAATATCCCACTTTTGGCTCTGGTGATCATAGGGTGACTAGGTCTGACGGGAGCTTCAGTTTGAGGTAACTCAATATTTTCATTGTTATCAATACTGTTTTCTGTATCATAATTTTGACTTTCTTCATTTCTTTGATCTGTAGGTGAGTTGATGGCATGACTGTGATCATCTTCCCACTCTGGATTTTGTTGAGCAGATGTTGGTGAGTGTGGTTGATGATCAACATTAGTCCTCCTCATCTCTACAGAGCTCTTGTTTTCTGATATCAGTGGTAAATCAGGTATAGACATATATGGATTGTGTACTTTTCCTGTAGTTTTTACTTCGAAATTTTTGAAAGGAAACACTTTTTCATTAAACATGACATGTCTGCTTATAAAGATCCTTCCAGTATTATCAATACATTTGTACCCTTTCTGATTGGATGTATATCCTAGAAAGGTACATTATTTTGATCTGAAACTTAACTTATTGTTGTTATAGGATCTTAAACATGGAAAACATAAGCATCCAAAGACTTTTAAACTATGATAATCTGGTTTTATTCCTAGAAACTTTTCAATAGGTGATTTACCATCTAAAGTTTTGGTTGGTATTCTATTAATGAGATAGACAGCTGTACTGAATGCTTCAGGCCAAAACTTTAGTGGTAGATTTGCATGAACAAGTAAACTAAGCCCTAACTCTACTATATGCCTATGTTTTCTTTCTACTAAACCATTTTGTTCAGAGGTATAGGGGCAGGTAAAGCGATGAATTATTCCCTTTACCTTAAAATAATCCTTAAGTGGCTTATATTCAGCCCCTCCATCTGATTGTATGGTTTTGACATACATACCAAGCTGTTTTTCAGTCATTGTAATAAAATTCATCACAGCATTGCATGTGTCAGATTTGTTTTTCAGAAAATATATCCAAGTGTGTCTTGTGTGTGCATCTACAAAAGATATGTAATATTTAAATCCATAATCTGAATGTATTAGGGCAGGCCACCAAAGATCAGTGGCAATGAGTTCTAGTGGCTTAGAATACATTGTTACAGAATCACCAAATGGTAGTTTATGACTTTTCCTCATCTGACAATAGGTACACACATAGGGAAGAGGTATATTATTGTATACTATGTTATTTTCAGAGAGAACTTGCTTAACAATTTTAGTACTAGGATGACCAAGTCTAAAATTTCATACATCAAAAATACTATTACCGTTTTCTATTTCACGGTAATTACAACAGTTTTTTTCATTTGTGTGTTAGCTGCTGTTGACAGATTTAAATCTGTATAATCCTCATTTAACATCACCCTGTAATAAAACATCTTTAGTTAGTATATCTCTAACAAGGCAGTACTTAGGATAGAACTCAAAATAAACATTATTATCATTAGCAAACTGAGATACACTTATGAGATTTTTCTTTATTTTTGGTACCCTCAGCAAGTTGTACAAAAATAATTGTTTCTTCCCTTCAATGATAGCATTTCCTATATGTGAGATGTTGATACACTTACCATTTCCCATACAAATGGATTTTTTACCTTTGTATTCTCTATTTCCAAGATTTAAATTGTCAAGATTATTTGTTATATGGTTGGTTGCTCCTGAATCTGGATACCAGCATTCATCATTCATGATTTGATTATTTTCACTTGCATTGTGATTCATGTTGTCTGGTTGATTGTCAGAACTAGTTTGAGCTATGTTGACACTATAATTTCCACCTTTTTGATTATTGTTCTGATTAGAATATCTAAAATAGCACTTTACGGCAGTGTGTCCAATCTTCTCACAGATTTGACACTTTGGTCTGTTGTTATTGTTGTATCTGCTCCTTCCTCTTGATCTATTTGAATAACCTCCTCTTTGTGTGCTCCCTTTCTGTATAAACTGATCTGTCTTGTTGTTATTTTGAACTTTGTTTCTTGAAGTGGCTGTGTAGTTGATTGCAAATTCTGATTCTTGTGATCTTTTATTATCAATCCTGGCCTCATGAGAAAGTAATATGGAGTAAACATCATCAAGAGATGGTAGATCCTTTTGTGATGCTATAACAGCAATAACTGATTCATAGTCCTCACTTAATCCATTGAGAATGGTCAGAATATGTTCTGAATCTGAAACTTTGTGATTTGCTGCCTCTAGTGAATCACATATTCCCTTGATTATGAAGATATATTCTCTCATGGTGCTGTTGTCTTTCTTTATATTGTGCAGTTGTCTTTTATAGTACATTACTTTGGCAGCTGATTGTGTATTGAACACCTTTTCAATAGTTGTCCATATATCATTTGCAGTTTTGCATCCAATAACATGTGATAGCAAGTCTGTGCTTATTGAAGATAACAACCATGAACAAATTAATCTATCCTGCCTATGATATTTAACATAATCCTCATTACTGATAATTTTGTTTTCTTGATCAGTTATACATTTGGGAGGAATGGGGATAGTTCCAAGAATGTGACCTTCAAGTCCATATCCTTGGACTGCAGTCTCAATTTGTAATCTCCAAAGAAGAAAATTATCTTCATTCAATTGGACTGTGAAAAGATTGCTTTGTGGGCTAATCACTGTCTTGATAAGTTTCTCTGCAGTAGTACTTGGTAGACTACTGTTGCTTTCATTAGTTGAGGTTGCCATGTTGGGTTGGTTGCTTGATTCATCACCCATGATAATTTCAAAAAACAAGATCCAATGCAGATAAGCAATGGAGATGCAGAACAACAGAAAATATTCAATTCAATACAGAAAATAAAGGTACCGAGTCAAGAACTTCTCACAGTGAATTTGATGCAACCGTGCAACATAAATGATGATCTCCTTCTTTTGATCTGATATGTTGTGCTAGAAGGCACCTCTTTTTTTTTTGGTTTTGAGATGATTCTTGATTTCTTGATTCTTTGTTTTCTGGTTTTCTTGACTGATTTTCTGTGAGAGTATGTGAAAGAATCTTGATGCAGCCACTGTTGTTAGGCACGGCACTGGATTGTATCACTGACTCAATAATCTTCAGATGATGAACTTAGTTTCTGATGAAGATTAATCGCCCAAATGATGACACAGTTTTTGATGGGGATTCGATCAACAGAATTGATGGCTGTTAGCCTCTATTGGCTCCAATACCATGTTGAGATAATTTGTGAAGTTGAAGGATTTTGATTGAGATAATTTTCAGTATTTGAATATAGATTTGAAACAGAATATTAAATGCTTTATTGCTGAATAGTGAAGATGTAGCAATCAGATACAAAGATGTCTCGTGCAGTTGATATTTAAATACACTGAGATGGGCTTTAAACAATCTGGCCCATATACATGATAATGCAAAGAAAAAAAAAGTAATGGCTGTGATGATCCATGACTTGATGAATGGCAGAGATACAATATCTTTAATATATGTACGCGGATCACAAATAGCTGCTCGACATCTCATTTTCTCTTATTTTATATCATTTTGCTAAATATGCAATCCAACTCATGTTTTCTTACATTTTCGTATATCTAGGTTGGCTAACATTGACGATTTCCAGAAAGTGAATAACGTCTATAAGAAGTGTAAGTTTCTTCGAGCAGAAATATAAATGCATTTGATATGATTGCGTGTTATAAATACGTATTACAACATATATTAGAATAATATGGATATATAATTCCTGCACGCGTGCATCTTTCCAAGTTGGATTGCCCTTGGGAGCCAAAGTTGAGATTGATCTTGTTGCAGTCTTGGATTAATATTTAATCAGCAACCAAAATCAACCTATCCTATACATAACGTTTAGAGGGAATTAGGGAAAAGGACAAAGTTTGATAAAACATTTGTCTCAAGGACATCAAGATTCATTTTTTGGTTGAAGGACAAACTTTGAGAAAAATTAGGTTGGACAATGCTAGTTCTAACTAGCATTATATTCAGTTTTTACATTATACAAAATACTAGTTCTAACTAGCATTTAATTCGGTTTTTACACTATACAAAAGGCTAGTTTTAACTAGCATTGTCCTTCAGCCTAATTATTTTCAAAGTTTGTCCTTCAGCCTAAAAATTAAAGTTGTTGTCCTTCAGCCCACTTTTTTTTCAAAGTTTGTCATTGTGCCTATTTTCCACTAACGTTTATTTACTTATGAAATAAAGCCTTGCATGGCTCCTATTGTTTTACAGTTTGAGATAAATTAATGTAGTTTGTTTTTGTGTTTTACATCAATCGAATTCTTTTGTTCATGACATGCTTCTTTGTTGTTAATGTTCATTCTTTTAGTACAATATTAATTTGCAAAAGTGATTGAACTTGGTAATAAAGTGCATGAAAGTGAGAGACATAAGGACCTGATTCCGTTTGTGATCTACTTATGTCCGCGGATCAAAGACATGAGCAAATTATATATCTGTATTCATATGCAACCGTTTTAAACAGTTCCTTATATAAGGAGCTGTTCAGAGGCAACCGCGCAAGCTACTCCCTTCATACAAGCAGCTCTATATGCTCATAATCATTATAAATTATCTAGTCTTTGTTGTAAATGTTCTTTATGTAGGCGTTATTGAGAAACTGTGGCCAATTTTCGTGCAAGCACCAATAATTTGCCCGAACACGTGTTAGCCTCACCACAACTATATTTTTTGCACTTCATGCAAATTGGTTCTCAGTCAACAAGCTTCTGTGGAATGGCATGTCTCTTCTCATTTGAGCCATTAAACTGTCAATCTCCACCCACAAGCTTTTTTTTTCATATCATCACGAACTGCTGATATTTCTCTACCAATTTGAGACTTTTTTCTTTACACTTTGTAAGTATCACCTCTCGTTTGATTATCCATATTCTTCTTCGAGAGAGAGTGAGAAGAAAAAAACAACTTAAATTTGATTAAAGTTATGCTGAAAAGGATCTAAGGACTGTAAAAGCATCTCCAACAACATTGTAGAGAAACGATAATCAGATATTTGCACACAATTTCAGTTGCAACAGCGTGCGGACAATCCTATAGTCCAGCAACGAGGGACAAGAGTCTCGGAATAATGAGATTTATTGAGACGCTTGTTCAACAAGCTTCTCAATTTCAAATGAAAACCCCCGCTCAGGCCAGGCATCTATTCAACAGATGTCTGATCCTCAGGCGCCTGATCTGATCTCTGTTGGAGAATGTTGCTCTTTAACATTTCAAATTGTGAAAAATCGTATATTCACATTTCGAACTGTTGGAGATGCTCTAATATATAAGAGGATAACTGTCCGTCGTATAATAATTTCATCAATTTTATCAATGTAATATTATAGTGTGCGCATGCGCACTAAGTTTCCAAATTCCATTATAACGGGATGACTGTCCATCTGTTGTGATCTATATCTGATGACATTCCTTATTCATGCTTTATCATGTGATTTATTTGGTCCTGAAACTCAGTCCATATTAGTGTTGAGATATGTTACAGACTATTTTAATATAATCAGAAATTATAATGTATCGTGTTGATACAAAGTGGTGTATATGTAATATCGCTCCTTCAACATCCTTTGATCCGAACTATCGGATGGTAAACTCACTTTGATATTCGATCACTAAGGTTGGGACGTCACAGTTGTATTTCACCATTTGAACTTAATGCAGCGCATAAAGATATAAATGTGGTAATAAATTAGATGATATGATCCCCGGAATAAATGTCAACTGAAATTAATATTAACACTACTTATGCATTTATGATACATGCTTTATCAATTCAACAATGTAAAGACAGTAACATGTGGTAATAAATTGGATGATATGACTGTCCAAATATATCTGTTATCTAGTTTTACAACTATTTAAGTATCTGTATACTATTTTAGTATAAATGCAAATATGTTTATTTCGAAATCAGTTCCATACCAGTTGATAGAATAATTGTTAGCACAGCAAAGAAGTAGTAATTTTAAATGTATCCATATAAATACATCACAGGCTTTCTTTTTAAATCTGCGGAATGCCAATTCACTTTAATACTGAATAATTTTGTATCTTCGAGGAGCCATGTTAATGAAGCCTCGGCTCTCCAAAGCCAAAATGAGTTCAACCCATTTTAGTGTACTACCATTACTTTGGTTAAATGCACCAATAGTGCAATGAACTGTACAGTTTAAATGAATTAGTTATAATACAGAAACTGTAGAAAAAACACAAAGAAGGGATGTAAAACTGAAATATTATTATTATTATTATTATTATTATTATTATTATTATTATTATTATTATTATTTTTAACACGAGGGGAACATATTATTTAAGTTCAATATAGAATAGTACTCATTTTAAAAGATGAGCAAAAAAACAACTTTTGGGAAGCAATGCAAAATAAAAGGATAACATAAGTTTACAAGGGCAAATACTCAGGTGACTGTTAAAATTTTGGTAGGCTAAGACTATAATTTCAAAAGTAATTTTTGCCTGGTAGAAACTCTTTTCAGGCGAGATGTTAAGATTTCATGTCAAGATATGAACTGATGTATCGGTCCGAGATTTTATTTGAAATCGAAAATCTGAATGCTTGGTTCTTGGACAAGAGTTTGAGTAGATTTTTATTTGGATATAAGAGTCGGATGTAAGATTTTGCACTAATAACAAAAATTAGTTATCAGATAAAAATGCTCGATCAAACTCATCAAATAAGTAATACATCGTTGTTATAAAATGAAGAAAGTAAAGCCGTTAGAGAGACACAGAAGATATATTATTCATTTCTGAAAATAGACATGTATTTAAATTACATAGCTTTCTTTATATAAAAGCTTCAGAGCTAAGAATTTAACTTATTACACGATGTGGGATTAAACAAAAACAACATAAAAGGATATTCATTTCATGATTTACATATATTATAACACTCCCCCTGAATACGCGTCTTCAAAATCTTGAATGCTCTAATAACTTGAAATTTTTCCTTTCGAAACATGTATGATGATTGCCCCCCCTCATTATTATCTTACTTGCATTTATCCATTCAGTCGATATAGACATTGTCCGTTGCCTCATTAAAACTTTTTGTAAGAAAAAACCTAATGAGAAAAACCTTGAATGAGAAAAACAATGCAACTTGTGAAATCATAGATATCGTAATAAAAATGATATTCCTTTTAAGAGTTTGATACTTCGGAACCAAAATAATGCCTCATTAAACTCTTACTAAGAAAAACCTAATGTGAAAAATCTTAGTTAAGGAAAAAAAAGTACAATGACGTATCTTATTTTCTCATTTCTTCAAATGAAGTTTGATGCTTCTTGATCAAACTAATGCCTTGTTGAAAGCTTGGTAAGAAAAACCTAGTGGGAAACATCTTAAATAAGGAAACGAGTACACATTATAACTTATTTTTAAATGTTATTGGAGAGTTGATACTTCTGAATCAAGATAATGCCTCATTAAAACCTTACTAATAAAAAATCAGCGGGAAAAGTCTTAGTTAAGAAAAAAATGTGCATTATAAAATACTTATGAATGCTTCCCCTGATTTAAAGTTTCCTCTGAATTCCTATTCGTCTTTCGATAACTTAAATTGGTTATAAATACTTCTGGATCCGTAAATATGTATCTCATTAACAATACAATTTATTAATAGTTTCCTTCGATACAATCAAAATATCCAAGATTGTTTCTTCCAAACTTGATTTGCATTTTTGCATTTTGTTTGCTACCTTTATGAAAAACACATCACGTGCTATCATTTTTATGCTTCAAATCAGTTTTGCATTTTGCAACTACACTTTGTTGAATATTAAAAGTTTCATTACAACATTACTTAAAAGCATGAAGTACTATACTCATCTTGAAGTGCATCAATATTTTCATTCCAGCAATACTTAAAAGAAGATTGTAATCTACATTCCATGTTCTTTGCAATCTTTACAATCATCAAAGTTATTTATATTCTTCAGGAAATTCATATATTTTAATAAGTTATGCATATCGCAACTAATACTTCAATGGATATTAAGAGTTTCATTACAACAGTACTTAAAAATAGAAAGTACTCTATTCATCATGAATTATATCAAGAGTTTCATTACAACAATACTTGAAAAAAGAAAGTAATCTACTCATCATGAATTATATCAAGATTTTCATTACAACAATACTTAAAAGTATGTTGTAATCTATGCTCTTTGTTTTTTGCATTCTTTATAACCACGGAAGTTATTTGTATTCTTCAGGAATTTGTATACTTTCATCATTTAATATGATTTAAACCATATTTATACCTTCGGGGTATATTAAGCATTTCAAGTACTTTCGCTACTTTATGGATTATATGTCCATATTTCTCTTTTAATAAAGGATTCATTATCGCCAGTCATGTTTTCACCTAATTCATGATCCTTAATCTACTTATAAGCATAAGCGTTTTAATATTTACTAATTTATCATCGATGATTATTTCTTGTCAGCTCTAAACATGATATATCGAAATCTCTTTAATTATCATGTTTTAGGTACCTAAACCACTTTTAGGATAATTTGACAATCATGTCATTAGTCTTTTCAAGAGCACCCTTAAGTGTTTCTTCAAGAACACCCACCTCATTTATTTGGTATCTTTATTAATTACTCCAAAAGTATTTCAAACTAACTTTTGTACCATATTTCAGATGTGGTTTACATATTTTGATCCTTCGGGGATTCAAATCTATATTGGAGAAAATCTACTAGGGATATTATTAATAATTTATTCAAGTTACTTAATATGTTGCATCATTATACATGTTAACAAATATTTGACACCAATAATCAAAATGAACTTGTATCCCTTTATCCTCTACCTCAATGATGATAAACATTGTCGCATTAAATAATAATCTTCTTTGGATTCTCATTTTGATCCAATATCATATTCCTAATAGAAAATACACCATACGTATTAATAATAGGAGGATAATTCTTTTATCAATTGATAATATGCATTCAAGTGATATATGTAAGCTTCTGGCTCCTGTTTAAATATGTGATTCAACTATGCCAAATTTCATGAAATATGATCCAGTTGAAATTGTACCAAATTTTTCTAAAATAAGCTTTTTGTCTTTCAATTTTAGAAATAACACAAAGATATTCTTTGACGTTTACATTATAGTTCCAATATGCAAGCTATTCATTTATATATCCTCAAAACTCTACAACTTTCTTTTAAATTTTCTTGAGTATAATGTATTTTGAATTAAGATGTACGTTTCATTTGATAATACTATATGATCTCTTCCAGACCATTCAATTATGTTAGTAGATTTTCTACGGTTGAAATTTTTAGCTAAAATATTTTCAGATAGTCCAGATAAAAACTTCTGGTTTTTCAAAATCATATGAGTAGTTGCACTATTTAGTAGGTATATATTATCACTCAAATATAGATGGTTCATACCTTAAAAATTAAAAATTTTAAGCATTAAACAAATGTTAACTTTCCAAAAATAAAATAAAATGGACTACTGATTAAAACACAACGTTCATTGGTACGTTATTTCAATTAGTTCTGAAAAGAAAAACAAACAAGCACAAACTTCCAGCTAGTTGAAACTTCATATTCAACCACTCTTGTCTAGTGTTTGGAAGTGCGACCATCTTCTATGGTCATAACGCTCCTTCATGGAGTTCCATAAGTAAAGATGATTTTTTCCAGTTAAACATCTTATTTTAAGATTGCCATGGATATGACCCCTTAAAAATATAAGAGCCTTTGTTTTATCCTACTGGGACATATTATTATCATTTTTAATGGAATTTTCTAAGCATTGAGATTGTAATTGAATGTCATCATCCAATATCTATGACAAAAAGTTATCTCCTAATAAGTCCATAATTTAATATTCAAGCTTGGCTATGTTTATCATATCACCAACTAGAAGTGGAAATAAAAATGCATAAGCATCAAAATATTGTTCATGGGTATATAATCAATGCATTTCATAAAATAAGAATCCATATCTGATAGTAGTTACAGTGAAAGGAAAAAAACATTACTGCAAAATAAGCGAATTCTTAAAAATTGACTAAGTATGAAATGGCTTCTATTATATGAGAATATGAATAGTCGCACATTGTTGGATTATATGAAAAAATTGAGTATTTATACTTGATTCTTATAAGCTAAGTTGGACTCTTTGGATAACCAATGATGCTCTTTTGTGAGGAGGGAGACCATGCTTGATCACCACACACACGTACGCGCCGACCGACCCAGGCCAGGCCGAGCTTGGACTTGTAGTGGTGTAATACTAATATTTTTAGTACAAAATTCTTTAACCATTTTAGACCGGGCAGGAATGGTCAAATCAGACCAGACCCGTATTGGAGAACGATACATAACGTTCATTATCTTTGACCCGTTACTTTCTCAGATCCGTTTTTCAAGACCACGTTTCCCCCAACCAGCAATATTTTTTTGCTATTCCGCCTTCATAACTGATAGTGAGACAAAACCGAAAGAATTACATCTCGTTCGAATTCATTTTTTAAAATCCAAAAAATTGAGCAACGTTTTTGAGCGCAAACACAAACATTTCTTATGTGCAAACGAATCGATACCGTAGAATAATTGAGAGGATGTTTTATCCTAGAGATGACGGCGATTGATCCGAACTGCTTTGCACAGTACAGCAGATCACCGAAACGTCTGCAAGAGAGTGATGTAGTCCACGACTTAGCCGAAGATAACCATCGTTTTCCAATAATTTGAAGACGATGCTACAAACCATGACTTCTATTGTAGATCTAGATGTCGCTGTTGCTGCTTCACTCTTCTAGGTCTCGATGGTCTCTGCTGCGCCTTTCAGTTCGAAGGCCTCCACTTAAAACGTCAAAAACAGAAGATGGAATTCTTCCTAACAATGAGAAAGGTGGTAGTTATGCTAACAACCAACAAACCGTAGCTACTATACTGACCAGATGAAGTAGATGCGAATCTGATGCGAGCCTGGACAGAAAAATCAAAGGAACTGCAAAACTAGACAAAGCAAGACTACCCATGCAGAAACTTCATACTCAATGACCTCAGTGATGACCTCTACGATTACTACAATTCCGACAAGACGGCCAAAGAAATCTGAGAAGCGCTGCAAAAGAAGTATGATACGGAAGAGGCTGGAGCAAAGAAATATATAGTCGACCGCTACCTGAAATACCAAATGACGTATGATAGGTCAGTAGAGATCCAATCTCATGAGCTTCAGAGAATTGCTCATGAGATCATCTTCCGAAGGTATGAGTTGGACAAACAATTTCAGATTACTGTTATTATTGATAAACTACCCCCAGGCTAGAAAGATTTTAAGAATGTACTTAGGCACAAGACTAAAGAATTCTCCTTAGAGAGCTTGATCACTCGCCTCCGTATTGAGGAGGAGGCTCGTAAGCAGGATTAGAAAGAGGAAGTGCTTGTTGTCACAAAAAACAACACTAAAAAGTCCAAGCCCGCATTTCTGAAACCGAATCCGAAAAACTTTAAGAATCAAAACCGCAACCGCAACAAACTGAATTGAACCCATAAGGGAACCGATAGATACAGCAGAAAAAACGATCCAAAAGAATGATTATGGACAGTTGTTCTATGTTACAACTGTGGAAAACCAGGTCATATGGCACGCAAGTGTAAGAACAGACCAGATCCTGCACCGTAGGCTAACCTGGCTGAGGAGCCTCTTACGGCTATGATTTCTGAGATTCATCTAGTTGGTGGATCAAAGGGTTGGTGGATAGATATTGGTGCACCCGCCATGTCTGCTACGATCGTGCTATGTTCAGTACGTACACGGTTGACGATGATAAGAAAGTGCTGCTGGGAGATTCTCACACCACTACAGTTGCTGGCATTGGAAATGTGCAAATAAATTTTACCTCTGGAAAGATAGTTCTTTTGAAAGATGTGATGCATACTCCAGAGATGAGAAAGAATCTGTTTTTTGGATTTCTCCTTAATAAGGCTGGTTTTACTCAAGTTATAGAGGCCGATATGTATACTTTAACTTATAAGGGCATGTTTGTAGGAAAGGGTTATGCTTGTAAGGGTATGTTTAGACTTAATGTTGATTCGAATAAAGTAACCAGTTCCGCTTATATTTTGTGTGATTTTAATATTTGGCACTCTAGATTATGTCATGTAAATAAATGTATAATTCATAACATGATCACCTTAGATTTGATTCCTAAAATGTTACAAACTAATTTTGACAAATGTGAATTCTGTAGTCAAGCAAAAATCACTAAGAAACCCCATAAATTAGTTGATAGAATTTCTGAACCCTTAGACTTGATTCATTCTGACATATGTGAGTTTGATGACACTTTGACTAGATATGGACACTGTTATTTTATCACTTTCATTGATGATGGCTTTGTTTCACTTTTGTATATCTTATGAAAAACAAAAGTGATGCATTTGATATGTTTAAATTATTTAAAACTAAAATCGAGAATCAATCTTATAAGAAAATTAAGAGACTTCGTAGAGATAGAGGAATAAAATATGAGTCTAGTCCATTTCTTGATTTCTATAAATTACATGGTATAATTTACGAGAGAACTTCACCTTATTCACTTGAAATGAATGGTAAAGCTAAAAGAAAGAATGGGACCTTTAACGAATTAGTTGTAGCTATTTTTTAAATTTGGGTGCAGCAAAACATTGACGGGGGGATATTTTATGGATTGTATGCTATGTATTGAATAGAATCCCTAAATCAAAAAGTAAGATTTTACCTTTTGAAATATTAAAAAATTATGAACCGAATGTATCTTACTTTAGAACTTGGGGATGTTTGGCATATGTTCTTATACCTATCCTTAAGAGAATAAAATTAGCATGTAGAACATACGAATGCGTATTTATTGGGTATGCTATTAATAGCAAATCATATAGATTTTTTGACCTGACTACAGATAATATAGTAGAATCTATTGATTCTGATTTTTATGAAACTAAATTTCTTTTTAAATTGAAGTATAGTGGGGGCACATCAAATAACACCCTGCCTATTGGAATAGAACTTAGTGAATCTTCTGAAATCGAACCTAGAAGAAGTAAAAGAGAAAGAGTAGATAAAGATTTTGGCTCGGATTTTTGCACTTTTACTATAGAGAAGGACCCCATAAACCTCCAAGAAGCCTTGGAATCCAATAGGACTTGGCACTTAGTAGATTTACCACCTAGTTGTAAGTCTATAGGCTGTAAATGGGTACTTAAAAAGAAATTAAAACCTGATGGAACAGTTGAAGAATATAAAGCACGTTTGGTGGCTAAAGGTTTTAGGCAAAGAGAAAATATAGACTTTTTGATACTTTTTCACCTATGACAAGAATCACATCCATTCGATTACTAGTTTCGTTAGCATCTATTTATAATTATTTATACACCAAATGGATGTTAAAACTATTTTTTAAATGGTGAATTAGAAGAGGAAATTTATATGGAACAACCTAAAGGTTTTGTTATTCCTGGTCAAGAACATAAAATTTGCAAATTAGATAAGTCATTATATGGTTTAAAACAAGCACCTAAACAATGGCGTGAAAAATTTGATAACTTAGTAAACTCAAATGGTTTCAAAGTTAATGAAAGTGACAAATGCATTTATTATAAATCTGAAAATGAATTTTCACTATAATATGTTTGTATGTAGATGATCTGCTTATGTTTGGATCAAAAATTCATGCCATAAACACTATTAAATCTTAGTTAAGCACCAATTGATATGAAAGATCTAGGTGAGGCAAGTGTAATCCTTGGTATTGAGATTACTAGGTCCAAAAAAGGACTTTCTTTGGATCAATCTCATTAAATTGAGAAGATCTTAAAGAAATACAATTACTTTGACTGTAAACCTGCATGTACACCATGTGATCCTAGTGTAAAGCTATTTAAGAACACCGGTGAAGGGGTAAGACAGTGTGATTATGCGAGCTATATTCGCAGCCTTGGATATGTCACTGATTGTACTACACCCAGCATTGCCTATGTTGTGGGATTATTATGCACGTTTACTAGTAGACCTATTATATAGCATTGGCATGATATTGAGAGGGTCATGAGACACTAAAAATAAACCATCAACCTTGGGTTACATTATGAAAAGTGAAAAGTTTCCATCTGTTCTTGAAGGTTACATCGATGCAGACTGAAATACTTTATCTGATGATTCAAAAGCAACCAGTGGCTATACCTTTAGCATTGCTGGTGTAGCTGTTTTTTAGAAATCCAAGAAACAGACTATTTTGGCCCAGTCTACTATGGAGTCTGAGATGATAACACTAGCCACAGCTAGTGATAAAGTAGAGTACTTAAAAAATCAGCTAGCTGAGATTCCTTTATGGGAAAACTGATACCAGCTATGTTGATCCATTGCGATAATATCGCGGCTACTACAAAAGTTTAGAACAATTATTACAATGGTAAGAGACGATAGATAAGTCGTAAGCACAACACTATTAGAGAGCTACTCTCTTCAGGATCTATTAGAGTGGATCACATACATAGTGACAAGAATTTTCCAGATCCTTTGACGAAAGGACTGGCCAGAGAGAAAGTCCTTACAAATTCTAGAAAAATGGGACCATCGCCTTTAGATTGTTGAGTCACGCACAATGGTAACCTGACTTAATGACTGGAGATCCCAAGTACTAGGTTAAATGGATAAGAACAAGTTGTGAAGTTATATGAGTTGAACATGCTATTTTTAGACATATAGAAGCGTGTATTCCTGAAGTGATTAGAGGATGAGTTAATAGAAACTCTTAATGAGATCTATACTCCATTTGGAGTGGAGTACCTACCTTCAGAAGTACTCTTGATAGACATACCTGTGTGAATGTGGAAATTTGGCCGTTTCCTATGAAGTTTTGGGTAAAACTCTTAGAGTATTCACTAAACTGGGATAAACGTGGTAACGATCCATAATTTTCGATAATTAAATTTGTTATTATAATGAGATTTTGTTAATACAATATTGAAAGAAATAAAATTTGTGATTTTATAATGAAATAATAATTAAATAAAAATGTAATGATATGTAACGACCCGATATTTTCAACCATTCGCATACGCACATGTCAGACTTGAATTGCTCAAAATACCATGTTGTAAATAAAATATGGCAAATCTCAAAATATACAGTAAATAAATAATCACATATCACAGACACAGAGTAAATAATAATGCAGCGGAAGTAAAAGAGATAGTAGTTCATGAAGCTACTATATAAATATAAGATACATCAGAGTTAAACAAGATACAACAGATAACAAGATATATCAGGTACAAATCAGAATACATCACTGAAATCTCTGGATACTGAAAGCAAAGTAGATGGCTGGATCTTCAAGCAAAGCTCCAACACTGAAGGTGAGTCTTGAATGCTGAATCACTCAGTCTGACTCGAGTGTAAAGCAAAACACAAAACACTCGAGTCAGGACATAAATACTTATGAACTGTAAATCAACTCAAGTGAATAGTAACAAAATGCATCAGTAACATAAAGGATGTTTGGGATTGCCCATCCTTTAAGGATCCGTTAAACTATTTACTATGTAGTAATATTGCGCTATTATAATAATGTCTACAGTAAAATAAACTTACTTTAAAATAGCGTTAAGGGGTTACCCATATAGCCCTTAACACGTAATAATGCCAGTAGTCTATACAGTACCTGCATATCTCCTGATCGAGAGACTATAAGAAGATACGCCATAGGTACGACACAAATAGAAACCCGTAGTAAGGCTCGCTTTGGTAGGTGACACGGCACACGGGGCAATTCCAAGGTAGCCATACCAATTACGCACACGAGCTAGTGGTAACGTAGCAGCCACATACGCCTACGTCGGAACACACTCCTAAATCAAAATCTGAGGATGGCCATCAAATCAACCACAAGTAAGAGTATAGTATCGAAGAAGTGTGTTCGACCTGAGGAGCTACCCCTTTTGGCCCGAGATCGCTCCTGTTTTAGCCACCTTATGCCAACTCACGGGAGTTGGGTCCACGTAATATACCTCAAGAACGTCGCCACCATCCTACTTCATTCTGGACTCTCCACCGCGTACACGGTTGTTAAAGTGGTTTTTGGAGATGGCTGGTAGAGAATATGACAACTTCCGATCTCGGTCTCTTTAACAACCAATCGTTATTATAACGCCGTGGTCATTTCAAAATAGTTCATACTTCGAAACCAAAACCATTTTTATTTCAAACATATATTCAATCATAATACTTCCAAAGTTATAACTCTTTCGAAACCAAAATACTTGAAATCATTACACTTTGAAAATCATAACATTTTGAAATCATACATTTGAAATCATAGAACATTCCTTTAATTCTTTACATTTTACAAATTTATTCAATTAAACTCAAATTTTCAAATTTCCAATTTAATTCAATTCAAACCATCAGTTTCAATTCAATTCAGTTTCCCAACAAACATTTCAAATCCTATAAATTTCAAATAAAGATTTAATCCACAAAATATAAACTATTCAATCTTTAGTATATTTCAAAGCTTTTATATGCTATATTTCAAAACTAAATTTTATAATTTCATATATCTCAAATTTAACTTCATTATTACTTAGTTTTGAAATATTCATTTCATAAATCCAGTATCATTTAAATACACTGAAATTACAAGTAAATCAAATATCCTTTCATACTAATATAAACTTTAAATATTCATTTTTCAAATAGATCGAATAAATCAAAATCATATATCATTCGAAATTCACATTCTTTATCAAAATAAAGATTATGCCATTCAAAATTATTTCAAAATCATTCCCTTTTCAAATCCAATATAAATTCATTGTCATTCTTTAATTCAAATATTCAATTTAAATATCATTTTAAAATCAAATATGCCATTCATTTATTATTTCAAATATCATTACAAAACACATTTCAAAATTCTATTCAAAAATTCATTTGTCTCATTACATTTCATTCCATTTAACACATAACAAAATAATCATTATTTAAATTGAAATTCAATTTAAATTCCTTAAAATTTCATATTTAAATATTAAATTTTATTTAAAACTCCTTAAATTTCACAAATAATCAATTCCAAAAGTTAAATCATTTAACACTTTAAAATATAACTCAAACAGTGTTAAAATCTATAACATTTTAAAACATTAACAAATTATAACAACGACAGCATTTATAAAGTGCTATCGTAGCTTATAGTTTCCAAAATAGTTTAGTTCAATAATAACGACATTCACAAAATGGTGTAATAGATATTTAGTTATTTCAACACAGTTAAATTCAAAAACAACAGCATTTAAAAATGCTGTCATAAGACGACAACATTTTTGGAAATGCCATTGATAAAATTCCAACTTTTATTATAACTTTCAAAAACATTTAAAACATAATTTTTTTTGTTAATTTAAATTTATACAAATTATTTCTAGACTTTAAAATTTCACATTTAAATAATTTTAACATATGATTTATCACTACAAAATTTTATAATTAAATATCTAATTTAAAACTCAATTTCATTTGTTAAGTCACAATTTAATATTTTCTTAACTTATAAATTAAATAAAACTTAACATTTCCATTAAATATCATTTCAAAATTTTAAATTAAATTTTCATTATTTACTTACATTTAAAAAAATAAAATTTACAGTTAAAAATCACAGTTACTTCAAATTTACATACTTAAATTCACCAATTCAAAACTTAATATTTAGCCTTCTTAAAACCATAATATATATATATATATATATATTTAAATCAAACTTATATTTTTAAAATACATATCTTAAGAAAAATCATTTAAAAAAATTTATACCACGGAGTCTATATATAATATCCTAACCTAGGTCAAGTGATACGGATATATATCATTTCAATCTATAATTTAAAAAGAAAATCTGGGTTCTATCATTTCAAATCCGCAATCCCAAGTAAATAAAAATCACAGGCCTATCATTTCAACCTTTAACGATTTTTTCCTATTCTAAAGTCCGTTCGGGTATGTATCATTTCAACCCATAGTGATTCTAGAACTTGCAGAGTGATCATATACATAAATGATATAAACAATGTCAATGTCACAATAGAATGTCATATATCAGATGTCAGATGATAATTAACAAAGTAAACATGGTAATAACATGTCATAGCATATCATATAATCATCATTTACTTGTATAACATTTTCAACTTATTAAACACTTGTCATCAATTCATGATTTCATAAGTAGAGATGTCAGAGTGAGAAGGGCTCACCTTTTCAAGCTGAAGTTAGCAAAACAAACCACACAAATGAATTCCACAAAGCACGATACGGCACGACACAGTACGACAAATGATTCAAATGAGTGGAGAGAGCCAAGATATCATCTTGTAAACAACCCAAAACAAGACAATATAACATATGAATTTCGACCAAAATACATTGAAATAAATTGAAATTAAAAAGCAACATAGACAAGATAACTTGACCTTGCTACAACCATTCAAAAGCTCGACCAAGGGAGTTCATTTGCTCCACCATGATGACGATATAGCTCAGGTTTGGCAGCATAACTCATGGCTAGAAGGAGTATGAAGGGGTAGGGTTATAACATGAAGTATGCAATTGGACAAGGAAAAAATGTAGTGGTTTTATGCAACATTTGGCTCAGTTATGTCATCATATGGGCTTGACCCAGGCTAGTACAGATCAGTCAGATTTGTTGATGGCTGGAGTGGTGGCCAGAGGAGGTGTAGCTGCTGGTGGTGGTGGCTAAGGGGGTGGCCAAGGTGATAGATGAAGGGTAGGTGAAGCATATGTGGTCTAGGCCTTGTTTCAAGGAGTTTTGCAAATTTTTGGTGATGCTAACTCAAATGGAGGCCACAGCCTGAATTGGTCAGAGGAAGAGGAGAGGTTGCAGCTGTAGATGGAGGAGGTGATGGTTGGTGGTGATGTGGAGAGTGGGGCCGAGCAAGGCAAGGAGAAGAACAAGGTAAAAATCAGTAGAAAATAATGAAAAGATGAGATAAAGGATCCATTAGCATTTTTTTTCTAATTCTCTTTGCCGTGAGTTTTTAAAGAGAAGAATAATTTTTCACGTTAAATGAAGAGGAGAATACAGGGCAACAAAAAAAGGACGGCCAAAAGCTAAATGAAAAGGCAATTGAAAATGAAAAGTCAAAGCACATGGAAGGTTACTAGGAAAATGAAGGGGTTTTGACTCTTTGATTTCCAATTTTCTTTTAGTCAAATAAACTAAACAAGAGTAAGTAAAATAAAATAAAAACTGAAAAAAAATAAAGTGAAAAAGAAAATAAATAAATAAATTAAGGAAAAATAAAAAATAATTATGAAAATAGCTAATATATTGAAACTAGCATTTAAAAATTTAAACAACGTACAATAAACATTTAAAAATTATAACAACACTTTTAAAAATATTTTAAAAATAAAAATGTATATATAAAATTTCATATTAAACATATATTCAAATTTAGAACAAGATATGACAACCAAAATATGATTTTTATAAATTAAAATAAATATTTTTTTGTTAAATAAAACAATGTACATACAATATTGTAAAAAGCATAATTTCACAATATAAATTGGATTTCAACGAAACGAAAAGCAGTATTCTTGAAATTTTATTTATTTTCATAATAAAAGATAAAATTCAAAAATTCAAAAATTTAAATTTTGAATTTAAAAGTCAAAGTTTGACCATATTGACCAAAATTCACATTTTTGGAAAATATTCCATTTATACAGGTTTGGAAATATAATTCACATCAAAATAAAAATTTATATTTAAAATAACAATATTTATCCATTTTAAATATATAAAATAAAGTTTTTTAAATCAGGAATTTCAGTTTAAAATGATTACAAAATACAAGGTTGTTACACTCTCCCCCACACAAAACTTTTCGTCCCCAAAAAGGAATGAGGCACAGGAAAACACAGAAAAAGATAGAATGAAATAGGATTAAGACAAGATGACAAAAAGATTAAAATTATACCTGATAACTGTTGTTATAAGTAAGTTCGACAAGGTGGAGATGATCTTTCCAAGATCCTCCAGAGTCAAGAATACAAGCACGAAAGAGACTTCAAGAATCCGATTCACCCTTCCCGTTTGACCGACGGTCTGTGGATGGCAAGAAGTGCTCAGATTCAAAATGAGTACCAAAGATTATAGAAAGATTTCTAAACAGACCGGTATAAGCAATAGCCTCCCCATTCTGTAGCAAGATAAGGGAAATAAGGACAACCAAAAGATAGTCTGAAAAACAAAATAAGATAATAAATTTGAAACCATGGAAATTTCAACTTAAATTGATAATTAATCTTCGTAAGTTAAATAAATCTTAACCATCTCTAATTTCATTATCTTAAATAAACAATCTCTAAAATCATGGATTTGAAAAATCATTTATTATACTCAAAATGTACTCAATAAAATTTAATTCTTCTTTATTCCTAATTATAATTAAATTTATTCATCTCAATATATTTTATAAACTATGTTGAATATATTTACACCTATTATAACTGCTTTAACTTACTCTTAGTTCCTTTTGTTATCCCGCTTTTTGGCAAAGCCGTGATACCAAAAGATCGATTGAAAACAAAAGACAGTTCGTCTCAAAGATTGGTTATACTTTGCTTCATATGGATATCGCTGAATTTTGTCCGAGTCCAAATTGAGCTACAATTGATAGGACATGACAAGCGAAGCCATGGAAGTCAGCATCTCAAATTTCAAGTCAATCCGAGTTCGTATGCTCGAGTTATGATTGATTCAATCTAGAAGTAATGGCCCAGCCTTCGTATCCATCGCTATGGTTGATTTCGTATCCATCATCCAACTACGGTTTGAATCGATCACTTTCGTATTGATCAGGTTCCAGCGACTTCGAATCCATCAAAGTGCCTCAGTTCGCATCGATCAAGTTCGAATCCATCGAAGTGCCTCGGTTCGACTCGGTCTCAATCGAGTCCATCAGCTCCTCCTTATTCGAATCCATCGGCAGAAAGCCCACTTCGCATCCATCGTAGAAGCCTCTCTTCATATCCATCAGGCAGCTGCTATTCGTATCCATCAAAGAAAGGCTTGTTTGTATCCATCGACCATCAGTGGTTCATGTCCATCAATGATTGTTATTCGAATCCATAAGTGAAACACATATTTGGAACCACTAAGTGACTTCTTGTTCATATCCATCAATACTTGTCTGTTTCGAACCGATCACTGCCTTCTAGTTCAAAACCATCAGCAGATGGACCACTTCACAATGATCGCCTAGAATCAGCTTCGTATCCATCGAACGGTCCAGCTTCGTATCGATCATTCATCCCCTAATTCGTATCCATCGAGCAAACAAGCCTAGGTGACGTGTCATCCCTCGATACGAACATGCCGAGATATATGGAGTCGATGCAGTCAACTCGGAGTAAAGACCGGATCGAGGTGAAGTATGCGCTCCACGTCATCATGAAAGCGCGTGCCATCATCGATTCGAAGCAATCGATTGAAGAGATGGATTCGAACCAAACAACCTAGCGAAGAATGTCATTTCGTATCGACTATATCTCACAATCCACTGATACAAATGCCATGAAATTTTCAGAGGAGGTTGCACACGAGACAAGGAATGCTCACACCAGATTTCAGCTCGATTGGACATCATCTTGATCGATACGAAATGATTTCGTATCGATCACAGATCGACTCGAAACTTTCTGGAATTGGTCGTGTGGCCCTCCCTCACGTGCCAGAGCATATCTCCCAAAGTTTGAGCGAAGTCTCAGCCTCCTACGCCTATAAATAGATCCCCAGAGCCTACAGAAAAAGGATCTTTTGACTCTCAAGCGCCCAGACTCTACCGGATCGAGATCTGCATCATCCTACATCATATTCTTGCTGTCAATTTTGGAATTTCCAGTTGTAACTTGTTGTTGTTGGTTGTACTCATTTGTAATCATTGAAAGAGAATCAATAAAACTGCAACAAACTTCATAGTGGACGTAGGCAACACGCCGAACCACTCTAAATTTCTTGTCTAAGAATTTACTTTCCTGTTGATTGGAGTTTTTGTTAGATAATACTCATTTTCAGTTTTTATTCTTCATTATTATCTCTTCAAAAACTTTCGAAGAGTGTTGTGACCAATTTTGGTGCAAACACTTTGGTGCTTTCACTGAGAAAACCCAGATTTTCTCCTGCTCTTTGGATCTGTCGTCGATACCGGATTGAATAAATCTAAGAGAGAGATCCAGATTACTAATCCAAGTTCCTTCCCTTCTATTCATATTTGCTTTAAATCTAGGAAAGGAATTCAACCTTCAAGATGGTTGGCACAAGGACCACCTCTAACGCTATCAATCAAGAGGAGCAGGATAGACGGAATCCTACGCCACTGCCTCCCTCTAACCAAGACGCTACCGGACATTCGGAACCATCAGGTCCGGTTACCCGACAAGAGTTTCAGCTGCCGCTTCAAGAGCTAACCCAGAGTCGGCAACAACTAACAGAACAGCTACGCGCTAATGCTGAGCTGATCAACCAGCTGGATCCCCAGAAGCGAAGGAGATCCAAGAGAGACCATGCTTCTTACTCCGCCAGCGAAAGTTCTTCATCTTCTGACTATCATCATCGATCTCCACGACCCCGGCTAGATGGGAGTCACATACAAGCTGCTGGAAATCCACCGGCAATGACCGTTGGACAACTGAGAGTTGGCCCATCGCCCAGTTTCCATACCGGACACTCCTCCCGAGGAGGTACCGCTCCTCACTATACCACAGAATACCGCACCACGAACGTCGCGGTTGAACCACGAGTCTTTGCCCAAGTTCAGTCAAACCTGGACCGTCGTCATCATGGACGTACTCCAAAACCATACTCCCAGAAGACTATGAGCCAAGAAGGCAAAATTTGGACCGTCAGCAGCATACGGTCCAACCCCAAAGTATGGAACGCAATCATACTCCGGCACAAGCTGCACAGAGCATACAAATGTCGGATATTCCAACCATGATACGTCAGATGATCCGTGAGAGCCAGGATCTCACGAACAATGACTGGGGAATCTCCAGAAGTCACACTCCTTTCACGAACGATATTCTTACTTCTGAACCCCCACGGCGATTCAGGATGCCGAATTTACCCGTGTACGAGGGAAACTCCGACCCCAACCAACATATTCTGAAATACGAATGGTCGATGAGCGCTGCAAGAGCTGACGATGCAGTGAAGTGTCGTAGTTTCCCCGTATCCTTGGTGGGCATCGCTACCATGTGGTTCACTCGACTACCACCTCGATCCATTTCCTCCTTTGACCAATTGGCCACAAAATTCATCGAGCAATTCCGCATGCACGTCGCAAGGCCAAAAGATGTCAACACTTTGTCTAGCGTCACCCAAGCCCCGGAGAGACGCTCAGACACTACTTAGAGAGATTCCACGCTGCATGTGCCGAAATCAACAATCCGAACGATAACTCCATCCTTATGGCGTTGACTAAGGGGGTTGACCCTGATTCTAATTTTGGCAACTGGTTGACTGGAAACCACCTGCATCGTTGGACCGTTTCCACGCCAAGGCGGCTCAATTCCTGAGAAGGGAAGATGCGAAATAGTCTAGGAAGAAGAATGATGCACGACCAAGCACTGAAGGGATCCAAAGCAATGTCGCGATCAGACAGTCCGGTGAGAGTTCTGGAAAAGTTCAGTTGAACGTTCAAAACAAACAAACTCAGCGAAGGGAGAACGTGAACCAAACCAGAAAACGAGATCAAAATCGTGGCCCACAACGCAAGAATCCTATGTTTGACGGTTACACTCCTTTGAATACATCACTGGAGAACCTGTATTTACAAACCGGTAATACAATTCAATACAAAAAACCTGCTCCAAAACCATCATCAGAGAGACAAATCCAGGCGGGAAAATTTTGCAGGTTCCGTGAAAGCTACGGGCACGATCCGAATGAATGTCGTCACTTGCAAGATCTTGTAGAAAAACTGATCAGAGAAAGGAAGCTGGAATAGTTTGGGCGGAAGCCGCAGCCTGGAGGAACCGTCCCATCAAATCAAAACAATGAACCTGATCGACAGAGACAGGAGGACTCTACCTGTCCCCGCCGGAGATTGGTGATAAACGCCATCAGTGGCGGACCCACTTTGTCAAGAGCCTGGAACGAGGAGGATCTTCATCACTATTACACATGACAGGCTTTATCTATTCCATGAATACTTTGTAATTTCCTTTACATTCTGAAGTTTGAATTTGTAATAAGGCACTGTTTTTGCCATGTTTTTCCGTTCTAGCAATAAATTACTATCTCTTCAAGCTAGAGCTCTGATTCACCAAATGCAAGATTCAACAATCACGATGCACGAAGAGCTAAGTTCAATCGAACAATGGAATTTATTCAAATAGCGAGAGACTGTGATACAACCGGCCACTCACTAAGCGAAACCTCAGCTCGGGGGCAAGCCATCGCATCAAAGGATAAACTGGACCGATACACGAAAGTCCTACATCTAACTCCAAATTCCCATAGTGAAAATTGGAGTATTTTCATCAACTCTAGGTTCCCAGAGTGCGATCTAGAGTATAAACACGAACTCCAAATTCCCAAAGTGCGAATTGGAGTATAAATATCAACTCTAGTTCCCAGAGTGCGAGCCGGAGTATAAACCCTAACTCCACTTTCCCGGAGTGCGAATTGAAGTATAAACACTAACTCCAAACTCCCAGAGTGCGAGTTGGAGTATAAACATATAAATGCGGTTCCCGGAGAGGGTGGACCCGTCCGCCTAACGACTTCGGCCGTATCCTAACCAAGTTTGAGGAGGATGGACCCGTCCTTCTAACGACCTCGCTTGTTAACTCGGGGTGGATATGATCCGACCATCCACGATCCCGACAAATCCATCGTTCCCAGAGTGTGAACGAATTCCTAAAAAGCCCAAATAGGTGTAACTGACCATCTATCGGCTGACTCTACTTTCCCAGAGCGTGAATTGGAGTATAAACATCAATTCCAGGTTCCTGTAGTGCGAACCGACACATACATGCTGACTCCAAGTTCCCAGAGCTTGAATTGGAGCATTAACATCAATTCCAGGTTCCCGGAGGGCGAATCGAAAAATACAAATGTCAACTCAAAATTCTCATAGCATGAAGTGGAGTATAAACATTAATTCCAAGTCCCCGGAGGGCACACCGAAAAATACAAATGTCAACTCCAAATTCCCAGAGAGTGAAGTGGATAATAAACATCAATTCCAGGTTCCCGGAGCGCGAACCAAAATATACATGCTGACTCCAAATTCCCAGAGTGTGAATTAGAGTACAAATACCAAGTCAAAGTTCTCGGAGTGCGAACGGTGTTACAAACATCGGTAATTCTCGAATACCCAGAGTGCGAACAAGATTATCGATCACAGATTATCCTTAGTCCCCGGAGTGTGGACATGTGCTCAAGATTTGCAATAGGTGCGATCGACCACCGAATTACAAATACAGGTCCCCGGAACTGGGGGAAAAAGCTTAAGTGTTAATCACTAACCGAAGTGATACAATGTCCAAAATTCAACTCATTCGTCAATCACGACGTGTGATCAAGATTTTCAGACTTGGCAAATGAAAACATTCTCAACTTGAAGGTAGAAACACCACAAGTGCACTGGAATGAAAGCCAAATACTACAAATACTTAAGCACATAAGAAATGAGAGTTGAAGCGAAAGAAACTAAATGTTATTTCAACTAATTGTATATGAAGATTCATGTACAAGTTATTCCAGAGAATTCCTACTAGCAGGGGGCCGAGCCTGCATCTATACATAGCCTATGAAAGAAAATATGCAAAGGACAAAGCTTCGAAGTCTGGCTATAATGATCGTCATCGCTAATCGTCACAACCGTACTATTAAAATGTTGGCAATCGATTCGTATTAAAGTTGTTGCGGTTGTATTGACGAACCTCGAAAAGTAGTCAAGTATGCAGTTTAACTATCAAGTCCATATATGCAAGAACGAAGCTCGTCGAAGTCATGCTATCGAGAGTTCAAATTTTCGAATCCATCAGGATACGTGATTGTATCGATCCCGGGGGCACACTTCGAATCGATTGACAAGTTCGAATTCATATCGATTAAAGAAAGATGACTTCGAATCGATCCTTGATTGCCTGATTCGTACCGATCAAAAAGCCCTCAGCTTTATATTGCCCACGTTCAAATCGATACTCTTCGTATAGAACATAGAGGTAAAATTCGTATCGACCTAAAGCTGAGGACTTTGAAACGACCAATTCCTTATCATTCGTATCGATAATTTCGTGTCGATGCGATCCACCTCCTTCATAACCGGTACAAACTGCATCATCTCCATCGAAATATTCCAGGGATCGATGCGAAATCCAAGGAAAAATATCACTATCTTCATCAGTTCGAACGCAAGGCCCAAGATCGATTCGTTCTTTACCTTTCCATCCGACCAAAGATTCCCATCGGTTCAAAGTGGACAGTGAAAACATCGAATCGAAGTCCATGCTCGCGTCAACAAGTTCACAACTCCATCCACTGCACATCAATACGAACAGAGGTTTCGTATCCATCATAACTTGTGCACTGCCCATTGATACGAACGGCTATTTCGTATCCTTCAGTATATAAACATTAACATCATTACGGACAACACAACAAAGACCTGATGGAATCATTAGCATCAATGCGAATGAACATTTCGCACCCACTGAGTTCTCCATTTACCGATGCAAAGTCAATCTTTCAACCTTGTATATCGATTCAGGAGAGGATAGATACGAAGGAACTTCCTAAAACAACTGACGAACGTTGTTACAACTCAAATTTCACATTGATTCAGGAGAGGATCGATACCAGAGGGTGGTCCAAGACAACCATCAAGCATTGTTTCAACTCGAATTTCAAATCGGTTCAGGAGAGAATCGATACGAAATCGGATAACAAACTAAACTGCCAACGACTCGTGAACACTCAACGATTAACGGGAGTCGAGTTAATATATATGCATATATTCCAGACTAACATTCGATTTTCAACATTCACAGGGATCGAATACTCATCTCGTTACGATTACAACGACAAACAGCTAAGCACTATCATACATCGATCAATTATATCAACGCAAGGTTACAACCTTCGACAAAAGAGCAATGATTGTTCAGAGAGAAATTGCAGCTTTTCAAAGCACGTCATGTTTCCACAAGACGTACTTTGAAGGGCAAATGTTATCCCACTTTTTGGCAGATCCGTGATACCAAAAGATCGATTGAAAACGAAAGACAGTTCGTCTCAAAGATTGGTTATACTTTGCTTCACTATGGATATCGCTGAATTTTGTCCGAGTCCAGATTGAGCTACAATTGATAGGATATGACAAGCAAAGCCATAGAAGTCAGCATCTCAAATTTCAAGTCAATCCGAGTTCATATGCTCGAGTTATGATCGATTCAATCTAGAAGAAACGGCCCAGCCTTCGTATCCATCGCTATGGTTGATTTCGTATCCATCATCGAACTCCAGTTCGAATCGATCACTTTCGTATGGATCAGGTTCTAGTGACTTCGAATCCATCGAAGTGCCTCAGTTCGTATCGATCAAGTTCGAATCCATCGAAGTGCCTCGGTTCGACTCGGTCTCAATCGAGTCCATCGGCTCCTCCTTATTCGAATCCATCGGCAGAAAGCCCACTTCGCATCCATCTTAGAAGCCTCTCTTCGTATCCATCAAGCAACTGCTGTTCGTATCCATCAAAGAAAGACTTGTTCGTATCCATCGACCATCAGTGGTTCGTGTCCATCAATGATTGCTATTCGAATCCATAAGTGAAACACATATTCGGAACCACCAAGTGACTTCTTGTTCGTATCCATCAACATTTGTCTGTTTTGAACCGATCACTGCCTCCTAGTTCGAAACCATCAGCAGATGGACCACGTCACAATGATCGCCTGGCATCAGCTTGGTATCCATCAACGGGGATGTTTTCGTATCCATCGAACGGTCCAGCTTCGTATCGATCATTCATCCCCCAATTCGTATCCATCGAGCAAACAAGCCTAGGTAACGTGTCATCCCTCGATACGAACAAGCCGAGATATATGAAGTCGATGCGGTCAACTCGGAGTGAAGACCAAATCGAGGCAAAGTATGCGCTCCACGTCATCACGAAAGCGCGTGCCATCATTGATTCGAAGCAATCGATTCGAAGAGATGGATTTGAACCAAACAGCCTAGCGAAGAACGTCATTTCGTATTGACTATATCTCACAATCCACTGATCCAAATGCCATGAAACTTTCACAGGAGGTTGCACACGAGACAAGGTATGCTCACACCAAATTTCAGCTCGATTGGACATCATCTTGATCGATACGAAATGATTTCGTATCGATCACAGATCGACTCGAAACTTTCTGGAATTGGTCGTGTGGGCCCCCCTCATGTGCCAGAGCGAATCTCCCGAAGTTTGAGCGAAGTCTCAGCCTCCTACGCCTATAAATAGAGCACCAGAGCCTACAGAAAAAGGATCTTTTGACTCTCAAGCGCCCAGACTCTGCCGGATTGAGATCTCCATCATCCTACATCATATTCTTGTTGTCAATTTCGAATTTCTAGTTGTAACTTGCTGTTGTTGGCTGTACTCACTTGTAATCATTGAAAGAGAATCAATTAAACTACAAAAAACTTCATAGAGGACGTAGGCAACACGCCGAACCGCTCTAAATTGCTTGTCTACGCATTTACTTTCCTGTTGATTGGAGTTTTTGTTAGATAATACTCATTTTAAGTTTATATTCTTCATTATTATCTCTTCAAAAACTTCCGAAGAGTGTTGTGACCAATTTTGGTGCAAACACCTTCAACATCATTTTATATTGCAAATTATTCCATTACCCTTTTTTTCTATTTGCCACTGTTAATCTTCTTATAACTTCAAATTAAGTGTATAACATTTATTATAACCACTCAAATTTTATTTATAAAATCTTTTTCATATTGTATATTATCCAATTACATATTCAACTTTTGTATAATTTAGGTAAGTTATATTAGAATGAAATGTATTATACAATTAAAACTTTCTAATTTAATCATTTCAAGCTTGAATATTTATCCCAATCTTGAAATTATACTTAAAAATTATCTTTCAAGATAAAATTTAGGAATTAAATTTCCAATAAATTCCAAACTATTTAGAGATAACTAAATGTACATATAGTATGTGTATATCCATTCAAATTTAAACCATATATCAGCATATGTCATAAATCCAGTCTTTTTTTAGAAATTCAAATCAATTAAATTCGTCAAAACAAAACTTTAGCAAGACTGTAGAACACTCTCTTCACTTCGAAACTCGAAAATGAATGTCGATGATACTGCAGTCATCACCGAAGTTTTTTTCCAGCGACAAAGAGAAGAGCACTAATTTTAAATTTTAAAATTCTTTGGAAACAAATTTCTATTAGAAAATACTTTAAATAGTGTAACCTTTAAAACTTTAAACATAAGGTTTGAAACCATCGTAAATTTAATTCTCAAATTCTTGGTTTAAATTCATTTTAAATTTCAAATATGTTTATAACCATGTTTTATAGTTCAATTATTTATATATGAAACAAGAGAAATGATATACATAAAATCAAATATTATTTCTTACTAACCAATTCAATAAATATCCAGAAAAATTTATAATATAGTTACAAAATTTGTTCATTACTAAATTTGAAAAACATATTGTGTTAGTTTGGTCTGTTCAAGTGTTTTGGAAATCCTATCGATAACGTTGATCAGACGAATCGATCAGAAACCCAAATCAACATCAACAACTCAAACAATATGTAATATCTCGGAATTTTTGACAACAACAATTTAATAATCTGAATTAAAATTAAATTGATATTGATATTTTGTTAATAATAATTCAAATTGATTTAATAATCCTTCTTTAATAAATATTTAATTGGTTATTTTATCTTTCAAAAATAATAAATTGATTTCTATTTATAATATAAATATATAGTTTATATTGTACATAGATTAGCATTGTTTTAAATTTAATAAATAAAGCATATTTTCTAATTCTAATATTTGTAGTAATTTGGAAATTTGTTTTCATTTATTATATTAGCTTTTCAAAGTTATTGAATAAATAATCTTGGTTTAAACTTAGTAAATGAATCATGATTTGAAATTCAAATATATACACTAATAATATGGAAATTTTGATTTAAATTTAAATTGAGTTTTCAAAGCTATTTAATAAATAAGTATATGATTTTAAAATTGGTAAGAAAAATGTTTAAATGTTTAAAATAATTTTGGCTTGTGTTTTAAATTTAAAATGAATTAAAAAAAGTTTTATAGCTTAATAAAATAAGTAATTTATTAATAAAGAAATGATTTCTTTATAATTATTTGAATTTAATAATGAGTCATTTCAAAAAACAATATTTATAGTGTATTGTTTTATAAATAAGTTTTGAATAAAAATAGCTATTGTTATTTCAAATTTAATTTGTATTCATAACTTGATCTTTAAATATTAGATTTTGAATTTAATTTGAATTTAAAATCCAAAGTATAGATTTTTGATTGTTTTATTTTTTATATGTACAAGCTTTATTTATAATTTGTCTTTATTTCTTTTATAAATTTTTATATATATATATATATATATATATATATATAATATTAACTAACAAATTAATTAGGCATATATACATATTAACTTGTAAATTAAATACTAATCACTTTTAAAGGGACAAGTGTAGTATTCTTAAGGTCTCATTAAACAAGTGTTCAAAGATTAATCTATTAATTTGATAAATGTTGAAAATTTTACAAGTGGCCTCTTTTAAATTAGTTTTTCTTTTATTTTATAAAATCTGAAATTTTGCCTATATAAACATACATCCTTCACTCTTACTTGCTTTTTCTCATTTCCTAATCAAAGTTAAGAAATTCAAAAGCTTAAACTATACACAAATCCGAAAAAAATGGAAACCTATTTTCAGATTCAAAATCAAATCTTCAAAACCCAAAATCAGTAAACTCCTCATTGTCAAATGCAAGTTAAATTCCTCATACCAAAATCCTGAATCATGTTCATTTGCCATTTTAAAAATCTCCTCTTATCAAAAGCATATGCACATCTTCAAACAAATCTGCACATCTTCAAAAATCAAAAAGGTCTGCATCCTTATTTCTGCAATCTGGAAAAAAAAGAAAAAAACGAAGTCTGCAAACAACTACATTTCTTCCTCTAGAATCAAAATTGCATTCCATTAAAACCTGAAATCAATTATTGAAAGATCATGCATGCATTTCATTTCAACCTGAAGTCAAACAAGATCAAGCATGCAAACAGTTTTTAAAGTAAAAAGACAAGATAATTGGTCTACTGCAAATTCAAAAAGCATATCAACTAAGGCTCTGCCTTCTTCTAAAAACAGTGAGTAACTTTAAAATCTTAAATTATTAATGAGGTTGCATGCTAGTATGTTTTTATATAAATAAGTATTGTTTGTTGTATTGATAAAGTCTGATGTGAAATATTTTTGTGTGCATGCTGTAAATCACTTTGTTCTGTTCTGTTTTCCAAGCAGAACTTTGATTCCAATCTTTATCATTAATTAAGTTTCTGATAAAATGAAATTATAAAAGAAAGTTGTTTGATTTTCTTAAGATAATATCTAAAATTTTAAGCAAATTAAAACATAAGTAGTTGTCTCTGGGAAACATAGAAAGAAAACATCAGTGCATGTTAATTTAAAAACAAAAAAAAACCCAAACATGTTAATTTAGTAATTCAGTATCATAAATCAAAAGTATTAACAAAAAATTGATTTTTAAATCAAGGATTAGGATTTTAGGGATAAGCTGTAGGTGCAGTTTTGTTTTGAACTGATAATGGATTTTAAGCAAATTCTGATGATTTTTGAATTGGGAGGTCTCGGGTTTCTTCTTGGTAGTAGAGGAGTGTTTGTTGATGCTAAGATAAATCATGGATGTGATAAAATTTATCTAAGAGGTTGTAGATTTGAAGATTCATTTTTAAACCCTAGTTTTAATGGGTTTTAAAGAATCGAACATTTCAGATTGTGTAATTGACCGAGTGTTTCGATCTTTTGGTGATTGATGGATTGGCTGTGGATGAAGTTGAGGCCAGAGGGGCTAGTCTTTAGGTGGTCGGAGTGGCGAGTTTTTGCCATTGATAGGTTTGAAGCAGAAACCTGATGGTGGTTTCCAGGTTTGAATTTGGGTGTACGATTGAGTTTTCGAGGATGGTAGTCCGATTTGAAGTTCGTGCTGAGTTGTAGTGTTGGCTTCTGATGTGTAGCGATCAACAACGGTGATATATGGTGGCCGGAGTCGCCGTGCATATGCACTGTGATAAATTTTCTGATGATGTTTGGTTTTGTTTTGGTACTCGAGAAAATCTCGGAATTTCTCGAAGCAATTGGGAAGTTGGCTCGGGGATGTCGAGTTGAAAACTCGAGGTAAATTAGTATAAGTCTCGGGTTGATCTGTTTATTTCAGGTTTACGGAAACCTGTAAAATCTGTGTTTAAATTTTAAAACTCTGAAACTTTTAAATGTAAAGGAAATTTTAAACCTGGTTTTAAATTCAAGTTTAAATTTTAGAATTCAAGTTAAATTTAAAATCTCAGTTTTAAATAAAAGAAAGAAACTAAAAATAAAGTTTTAAAACTTGAATCTATTTAACTACTTTATTTTGGAAAGTAGTTTAAACCTTTTAAAATTGATGTTTTTAAAATATCAGCAAGTTTAAGTTAAATTTAAATCTGGAAATTAAATATGAGTTTCAGTTTTTGAAATGAAAAGGGATTTTAAGATTTGAAAGATTTAAACAAATTTGTATGTAAAATGTAAATTTAAATTATTAAATTTTGAAATGAATTAAGTTTCAAAATTCTTATGAATTTCATTTCTAAGACAAACACTTGTTTATCTTGAAATTTTTAAAAGGTTTTAAATTGTTTAAACTTTGATTAAGTTTAAATTATATTCATTTTAAATTTTGTATTTGAAATTAAATTTAAAAGTAAGTTCAAAAGTACTTTATTTTAAATAAATTTGTTTTTAAACATAATTAAGAAATGTTTTATCTTAAAATTTAGTTAAGTTTAATGTTTTGAAATTAATTTAATTAATAAGGTAATTAAGGAATAATTAATTTATTTATTTAATTAATTGATTAAGGTTTAATGAATATTGATTAAGGGTCAATCAATTTGTAATTAAGATCATTAATTAGATTATTTAATTAATGATTAAAGAATTATTAATTAAGTAATTAAGTTTTAATCAAGGTTAATTTATTTAAATAATTAAGGATTAATTAATTTTCAGTTAACTCTTAATTAATTAAATAATTAGATTTTAATAAATGGAAAATTAAAGATAATTTAATCTTAATCTAAGTTGATTACTTAATGAAAATAATTAGAGGATGGTTAATGAAGGTCATTAACCAGGATTATTTAATAACTAATTAATGTGGTTAATTTTTAATAATTAATTAGATTAATTAATTTAATAATAATCATTTGTGAATTGCTGACCATAATTACTTAATGAAGTAATTAAGAAATTAATTACTTAAGGTAATTAATTAAGTTAAATGTGATTATTTAATTTGATTAAGTTTAAACACTTGATGTTTTAATGATAATTATCTATGAATTGGAAATTACTTAGTAAAGTAATTAATTGATAATTACAGGTTGTAATTAATAAAAGATCTTTAATAATGAAGTGATTTGGAGTTTAATTACTTAGTAATTAATCAAGGGATTAATTAAGGAATTAATTAAGGAATAATTAATTTGGTTTAATAAAGTAATTAAGCTAGTTAATTACTGAATATGGTTAATCGAGAAGGATTGATAATTGGGTTAATTACTTAAGGTGATTAATTTAAGAGGATAATTAATTAAATATAATTAAGTATCATTAAATAATACAATTAATGATATAATTAAAGTTGATTAATTAATCAATGATAAGTGATTAAAGGTAATTATTCAATGTAATTAATTAAGGATTAAGGTAATTAATTATAGTTAATTAATTAATTGAAGTAATTAAAGGTTGATTATTGTTTTGGTTGTAAAATTAATTATGGATAATTACTTGAATGTAATTAAAGGATAATTAATCAAGGGTGATTATTTAAGGTGATTAATTTTAAATGATTAATTAATTGATTGTTATCAATTAAATGATTGAGTAAGCAAGATTTATATTGGTGAAGTAATTAATTTAATTTATTTTAAATTAATTAAAGATGAAGTAATTAATTTAATTCATTTTAAATTAATTAGAGATGGAGATAGCTAATTTAATTCATTTTAAATTAATTATAGATGTTGTATGAGTAAATCTTTGCTTATGTATGAATGGATGACATTGATTGCCTTGGATGCTTTGTGATCTCAGAAATGAGATAGGTTGTGTGGTATGAATGCTTGATTGCATTGTGATGCTAATATAGATTATCTATTGTGATGATGATGTGGATTACCTGTTTATTTGATAATGTTGATTATCAATGATGATCTGTGAGTTATCTATCTGTATATAGATACTGTATTGAATTGTTTTAAACTTTAAAACAACTTGGCCTTAAAAGACACGCTTTGGATTTCGATGAGACGAGGATCGGCTTTCCATATTGGGATATCTGAAAACCACATCGATCCAAATTAACGATAGGTCGTGAATCTCTTGTGAAGAGTGAAGACTCGAGGTGTAAGGACTATTCGTCAGTATAACTCTGAGGGTGATTCCGAGATGAGTTTGATGGAGTAGTACTTTCAGATTCGAGATGAAGATTCAGAGTGCAAGGGTTATCGTCGTTAACTCTGAGGGTGATTCCAAAATGAGTGTAACCAGATAATGCCTTCGGTTTCGTTCGAACCCGGAACGAACTTGTAAGGATTGAATGCTTTCAGAACATCGTCAGGTGGACGATGAGCATTCTAAGCGGTATGTCCTATAAAGGTAATCGTAGCCTCAAGCCTCATCAACCGGGAGTGGCTAAAACAGGGGAGGTGCAGCAAGGTTAAGTGGGTCATGCCCAAGTAGGACGAGATTTCCCCCCGTCTAGAGGTCCCTTTTTATTCGGCTGTGTGGGCGGTTGCTAGCTACAACCGCGGGGTTGTCTTGTTCGGAACTGTTCAGTAAGGAATGGTTTCGGCCTTGTGTTGTAGGGGAGCGGGCGTACTCCTCGGTACGGTGATCTAGGCCACGTACTGTGATGGGCGGTACCCTAGTAGCCCTGTCATTGTATGGAATCCAAAATCCAATAAGTGCCAACGGTTTTGATTGTATTACCAACTTTTGTCGCTAGTAGCTGGAATTTAATAATGTAACAATTTCGGCTATTTCTTATTTACTTGAAAACCCTAGACACTATTATAGTATCACCGGATTTCCTATCAAATGTTTTGGTTAGCATAACGTAAAAACTTTTCCATGTTTATGTGTGGGAAGTCTTACGTGATACCTTTCTTTTCAAAAGATTTTTTTTAAGTTAAGCAACCTTAACCTGTTACTCACACCAGACCCATGTCTGACCCGGAGTTTATCTTCTGTTTTCTTAAACTCTTGGGTACTCAAATTTTTTCGAGTAGCCAAGGGATTCAGGTTAGCTTTGACAATTTGTGGAGGACCAATGGAGCAGGAGGCTTCTGCGTGTAGATATATAGTATTCCGCTGTGTAGATTTCTCTGAGTAATTTCTTGTACTGTATTGAGTTGTATAACAAGACAAGTATTTATAACTGTCTAGTATGTGATATATATTTGTGTAACTCTGATAATGATTGTAAACTATGTAATATTTATGTTATTAATATAATTTATTTGTTTCTCTGTTTAGATTCTGATGTTGTTTCTTCTTTCTCTTCTTTCTTTTCTCTTTTCTATCCCTTTCTTTCTTCAAGATGATGTGATTTTCTATGATGAGAAAGTCGGGTCGTCTCACTTGGTATCAGAGCATTAGGTTGAGTGAATACTTAGGCTCTGGAGTGGTGTCTATCTTGAGAGAGCATATTTGTAATTTTTATATATTACTATACATATACATATACATATACATATATATATATATATATATATATATATATATATATATATATATATATATATATATATATTTCTACCTATCTGTTGGGTTACCAGTTCAGGTTTTCCAATATAAGTTATAAAGGTGGATGGGATAGTGGTGTATGTAATACGGCTATCATTGGTTGGAGTTTGAATGTTTGAGGTTGGGGGTGTATTTGTCGAGACTGTAGACCTAATACCGTCTCGAGTGAGTTCTGTAGCAATGAAGGATTTCATCGATCTTTGAAGGAAACCTGTTAAGGTTCGTAGTCCATCTTTGAAGTTGGATGAGTAGAGTTTGGATCTGTCGGTTGGGCAGAAGCGAGTGATGGTATTTTGATACCTCAGGAAGTAGTAGCCGCGTGATGAGATGCAGTGGCTATGGATGTTTCCGAAGATGTTTCTTTGGAACAAGTTTAAGGAAGTGAGTCTGCATCAGTGTTGTGGCTGTGTTCAGCTGGTATTTCTGTTTGCTTTGAGGTTCGAGTTTCTCGAAGAGCTTTGGACTAGGAGTTCTTTGGCATCTGTGTCAGCAGTGCAGCTCGGAGTGTTCTGTGTATTGGCAGGAAGTCTTTTGGCTTAGCAGTTTTTCTGAAGTAGAGTTCAGAAGCAGAAGTGTGGACCCATGTCTTCGATGGACTGGCTAGCTAAGTGCAAGTTGTTTTGTTTGATAAAGGGAGAACAGTTTTCCTTGGATTTGGTTTGGATTGATCGCAAAAGTGACTTGCGATTGTTTGAATGTTCTCTTGGATTATCAGAGTTTTCTAGATGTCTTCAGGAAGTCAGAGTTTTGTCCGCATCTGGAGATTGAGTTTCCTTATCGACTAGGATTTCAGGATTGCCACGGTGGTTCAGCTTTATAGAAGAATGGTTCCAAGAGATTGAGTTGGTGTAGCAGCTCAGGGTTTTGGAGGAACTTCTGAATTTTTCTTGTGGATCTGATAAACCATATTTTTGAGATGTGTTGTCCAGTTTGTGCTCGTGTTCTTCATCAGCATTCTCTTCTACTTCGGATCAGAGTTGTGCAGCGGAAGCAGTTTGGAAGTGTATCTGCTTTTCTTTTCCGGATAGGAGAAGTTGTTGTCTTCTGATGTTTGAGGAGTAGGGTTTGATCTTGGTTGATCTTGAGAAGATCATTTTGTTAAGTTTATTGGTCTAGTTTGTTTCTTGAAGCATCACCGAGGGATGAGCTGATCAGTAAGGTTTAAGGAAGCCTAGGATCATCCGAAGATTATTGAGGATTTGAGACGAAGAAATTTGGATCTCGGAGTCGGAGATTTAATTTTGGATAAGTTTTCTCCGATCGAAAAGGAGCTATAAGATTGGGAAGGCTGGGAAGCTAGCTCTGAAGTGTTTTGGATTTTTTCTATGATCTTGGAGAATAAGTGATTGATCTACAGGATTGAATTGCCAGTTTGGATAACTGGGATTCGATGAGTTTCACGTTTCTCTGAGGGAATACGTGTACGATTTATCTCTGGTTTTGGAACCAGCAATTCTGGAGTTTTGGTTGTTGAGTCAGACTCGTTTGTAGTCTGATATATTGTCTGGTGTTGTAGATATAGTTGAATATGAGCTTTGTAGCTTCATAGTATCGATTGTTTGAATTCTATAAGGCGGGTGTCCCGGTATATATACTTGGGAAAACTCGAGGAAATTTATCCAGAATTTTGTATGGATAATTAGATTTGTTTGATTGGATGAATTGGTTGCTTTGGTAGTTAGCATATGTTTGATATATGCTTGTTTTTTAAAATTAAATCTTTAATGAGATTATTAAATTACCTTTGTTTTAAATTTGGGGGACGAAATTCTTTTGAGGGGGGAGGATTGTAATATCCCGGAATTTTTCACAATAACAATTTAAAAATCTGAATTAAAATTAAATTCATATTGATATTTTGTTAATAATAATTCAAATTGATTTAATAATTCTTCTTTAATAAATATTTAATTGGTTATTTTATCTTTCAAAAATAATAAATTGATTTCTATTTATAATATAAATATATAGTTTATATTGTAAATAGATTAGCATCGTTTCAAATTTAATAAATAAAGCATATTTTCTAATTCTAATATTTGTAGTAATTTGGAAATTTGTTTTTATTTATTATATTTGCTTTTCAAAGTTATTGAATAAATAATCTTGGTTTAAACTTAGTAAATGAATCATGATTTGAAATTCTAATATATACACTAATAATTTAGAAATTTTGATTTAAATTTATATTGATTTCTATTTAATAAATAAGTATATGATTTTAAAAATGGTAAGAAAAATGTTTAAATGTTTAAAATAATTTTGGGTTGAGTTTTAAATTTAAAATGAATTAACAAAAAGTTTTATAGCTTAATAAAATAAGTAATTTATTAATAAAGAAATGATTTCTTTTATAATTATTTTAATTTAACAATGAGTCATTTCTAAAAACAATATTTATAGTGTATTGTTTTAAAAATAGGTTTTGAATAAAAATAGCTATTGTTATTTCAAATTTAATTTGTATTCATAACTTGATCTTTAAATATTAGATTTTGAATTTGAATTTAAAAGCCAAAGTATAGATTTTTGATTGTTTTAATTTTTATATGTATAAGCTTTATTTATAATTTGTTTTTATTTCTTTTATAAATTTATAAATATATTTAATATTAACTAACAAATTAATTAGGCATATATGCATATTAACTTGTAAATTAAATACTAATCACTTTTAAAGGGACAAGTGTAATATTCTTAAGGTCTCATTAAACAAGTGTTCGAAGATTAATCTATTAATTTGACAAATGTTTAAAATTTTACAAGTGGCCTTTTTTAAATTAGTTTTTCTTTTATTTTATAAAAGAGGAAATTTCGCCTATATAAACATACATCCTTCACTCTTACTTGCTTTTTCTCATTTCCCAATCAAAGTTAAGAAATTCAAAAGCTTAATGTAACAACCCTGGTTTTGGAGATTACCTGTTAATATTAAATTATAACGGTGGTTATAATTTAATATTATAAATTAAATAAAATTAAAAGTTTTATATTGTTTATTTAGAATAAACAATGAATTTTGGAAAAAAAATGTGGAAATAAAGTTTTGGTAACTTTATTGTGTTTAATTGTGAAAATAATAGATGAAGTATGATTTTATTTTGAGTAAATGCAATAATTATTGCAATTATTGCCAATTACTTCTTTTAGTAATTTTTAACAGAAGTATTTGTTTGTTTTTTAAAGGTGTTTATTAAAATAAAAAGATGGAATTTGGAATAAAAATGTATTTTGGTTATAAATTTGAGTTTGAAATGGTTGATTAGATTTTTCTATCTAAGAAATAATTACTGTAGAATTTTTAAAGTTAAAAATGAGTATTTATGCATTTAATTGTGTAAATTGTATATTTATATAAAATAAGGGTTTTTAATAATAAAAATATTTTAAAAATTAAAATTAACATTTTATATGATGTGAAATATTTTATTTCATATGTAAGTATGTTTGCATAAATTGGTTGTATTAAAACTTGAAGAAAAATACATTGTTCTCATTACAACATTGTGTTTATGTGCATATTTGTTTAAGTGGTGAATTAAAAAATTTCTTAGTCTAATTTATTTTCTCTATTTGGTCCAAAGCCCATTAGCAAATTATAACCAGGAAGGAGAAAAAGAGGAATGAATTACCTGTACGTACACAATTTTTAGTTCCTCTTCTTCTTCATTAGCCTGGAAATAGAAAATGAGAGCAAAATTCCTCCATTTGTTCAATCTAAAGCCTTAAATCTCCAAATCTTCAAATAAAAATGGTTGCTTTTATCAATTAGAGAGGATTGCAACGGGTAATCAACTCCAACATGCGGTTAATTCATCAAAAATCCAATTTTTATGTTTAGGTTATTTGTTAATTTTCTTTTGCATGTGCTGTTCTAATTTTCCTACAGGTTGTTGGAAGCTTTATTCTCCTCAAAACTTGCTTATTTCAGCAAAAATCTGAGATTTGATCATTTCTAATTCAAGGTGAGTTGAAAACTCACATTTTCTAGCATAGATTGAGATTTCAATGTTAGAAATCTCAATTTTATTGCATGTTCATTTGTGAATCACTGTCAGTAAATTGGACGTATCTTTTTCGTTTTAAATCGGAATTGTATTTTGTTTGATGTTCTGGAAAGCATGAAGAAAGTGTGATAACTTTCATGTTAAACACTTTCGCAAATTTGGAGCATAATGTATCGAAAATCCCAATACTAACCTACTGCCCTGTCATTGGAAAACTGTGCTTAACATTGTTGGTAATTTTAGCATATCTTTCTTATGTGAAATCCAAATTTAACGATTCTTGATGTTCTGGAAAGCGTATATTGTCTTCTATAACTTTCTTTTTTGTATTTTCTTAAATTTTGAGATTTAGATGGTCGAAAGTTGCTTCTAATGACGCTGTCCCGAGGCTAAAATGACAGCAGATGTGAACTTTAAATATGAAAATTGTTTTAGTCGTAACTTTTTCATTGTTTATCGAATTTTGATAATTATGGATGTTCCGGAAAGCTTAATTTATGTGCAACAACTTTTATGTTTTGTGTTTTCTGTAATTTTGATGTTAGCTATGTCAAAATTCAGTTTTTCTGCTGCTAACCTTAGAGCAAATCCAATATTTGCACTATCATTGAAGCTGAAACATAATTGATCTTAACTTTTTCGTTTCCAAACCGATATTGGTAATTTTGGATGTTCAAGAAAGAATATTTCATGTGCTACAACTTTCATGTTTTGTATTTTCTGTAATTTGGATGTTAGCCATGTCAAAATCCAATTTTTCTACTGCTAACCCGAGAGCAAATCCAATATTTGCTATGTCATTGAAGCTGAAACGAATTTGATCATAACTTCTTCGTTTCCTAACTGATTTTGATAATCTTGGTCATTCCGGAAATCTTAGAAATTAAGCTACAACTTTTATTTTATTCATTTTGCCAGAATTTGGTGTTTACTATGTCAAAATTGTGGTTTTCCTTCTCTGGCCTGTTAGTGCATAGCTACCGGCCTTTGACTCTTTTCTCCCATTGTTTTCAACGCAGAACCCCGACTTTGCGACGCCATCCTGGGAACATTCGATGTCGGAATCTGCCATTCTTGATCTTGTTGGAAAGAAGAAGTGATGATCTACACTTTTGAATAGTTTCATAAAAATCTGGACTGGTTGGCTATGACGGTCTCGTTGCCGAAGTCGGACCTTTGCGCTGTTTTGAATGAACAGAAAATCCTAGTTTCGGTCCAACTTTGAGACGACGTCACTTCTTCGTTTCAAGTCCAAATCAAACGGTTCTTTTTGTAAATTTTAGTAGAAGTATTAGCATATGCTCTTACTAAATTTCACAAAGATCTGGGTTCTGTTGCCCATTCGAACTCATCGTCAAAGTTGAACATTTGCGCTGTTTTTACACAGCAGTTTATAGTGGTTTTAGTCCGACTTCGAAGCGACGCAGAATCTTCATTTCAAGTCGGAATTGGATCAATCTTTTTGCGGATTAGAGTAAGGCTGTTATTCTACATTACTGAAAAATTTCATGTCATTTGGACTCTGCTTTTAGGTCCAAACCTGCTGTCGAACTAGTGATCATAGCTTGATTTCAGCGGTGTTTATATTCGGAATATTTTCCACCATTTTTGATATTTTTCTGAATTCTTGGTTTTTCTCTCTAGATTTCGTGCACGGGTTTTATAAAGCATTTTAAAGTGTTTTTCAAACAAATTGGCTTGTGAAATTATTATATAGTATTATTTTAATCTATAAAATCTATTTATTCTCCATAATAAGGGAATTTTCAAATATCGTCTTCAAAATTGATTTCGGAAAATGGTTTTAAAAGCTTGTTTTCTCAAATAAATTATTTTAAATTTAAAATACACATTTATATACTATTCGAACGTATGAGAAAGAGAATTAAACGATTTAGTAAAACATGTGGTATGGGACGCGTGCGTTTACTATTTCGGTTAATTCCGGACTTGTACGATCGAAACTATCCGAGTTATGATTTTTGAGTTACTTAGCCAATTTATGGCGGGTGTTTGAGATTATAATTCCTATATTTAGGAATTATTTGGGAAGTGCAATATTTGGTGAGTTTTATGATTTGAGATTTCTACTTTGAGATTTATGGTTTATGAGTAACCATCACGATGTTTTCACTTGTCGATGAGATGAGACAAGTCATGATGCCATTTAATACTTGTCGATGAGACGAGATGAGTATAGTGTCTCTTTATCACTCGCCAATGAGACTAGGCGAGATATAATTTTCTGAATTTTATGATGTTTCTAGTGTGGCATCGACTAACGGGTGGTAAACCGCTAAGTGCGAATGTGTGGTATGGGACGCACGTTAACAATTTTCGAGTTCCTATCCATGAGTTTGTGACACATTCACGATGTTTACCTAACAGAACTGCTTTGAGAGGTGTTAGCGACCTAGTCATGAGGACAAACTGCTTTGGGAGGTGTTAGCGATCTTGTTAGGGCTGACAAAACAGCTTGAAGAGGTGTCAGCGACCTAGTCATGAGGACAAATTGCTTTGGGAGGTGTTAGCGACCTTGTTAGGGTTGACAAAAAGGCTTATAGAGGTGTCAGCAACCTTGTCATGGGGACGAACTACTTTGAGAGGTGTTAGCGACCTTGTCTGAGGCTTCGGCCGTCTGAGTTTAGCACGTGCAGCATTGCTTCGGCATTGCAATCGGGGATTTGGCGAATCCGGGTTTTCTGAGTTTTCTGTTTTATTATGATTTCACCTTTTTAAGATGTTTTATTACATCGATAGCCTAGTGCTAATGAGATGTTATATATATGGTGATTACAATTATGATGTTTTAAACTCTTATCGAGTTCCTTGAGTTACGAGTTTTGATAATTTCATGATTTTATAGGATATTCTGGGTTTTGCCATTTTGGCGACTTGAGATTGAGATTTATATACATTTACACCGATGAGATGAGGTATAATTGAATTTGGAGATTCATCTATAATTGATTTTTGGATCACCCTATTTGAGAATGTTTTATGTTTTCCATTTTAGCGAGAGTTTTTATTGATGTTTCTCCTTTTGAGGAAATATGGTTCATGGAAACCATGTAGACATTTTAGGACGTCGCCGATGATATGAGGCACTTGTGTTTGATTTGAGTTACCTCCTTCGAGCTATTTGTTCACTTAAGTAATGTTTGTTACTTAAGTGTTGAGCTTATGAGTTTATCAATTCATTCTTCTCTTTCGAGAAGAAGTATCTTCATGTCTATTCTGCTTCATATTACCGATATTAACTAATTTGTGTAGCTAGACTGACCCGTGTATTTATACTCGGGTCAGACCGAGTTGTTTCAGGTATCATCTATTGGACTTAGCTTGAAGTTGATGCTGGATATCAGTTCTCCTTTTTCTTTAGCAATTTCTGTTCTTCCGCATACTCTGATGTAATAATATTTGATTCAATGTATATGGTGTGGTTGAGTACCACCTTTATTGTATTCATATTGTATTGTACTAAACATATATTAGTGTATATGTATATATATGATGTTGGTTACTGTTCTGTGATGTGATTTACATTCAGTTATTGTATTTTGTTCCGATAGATCCGTTAGCCACCTATAGTTTTGGATTAAACATTTACTGAGTATGTCGATCCACTTGAGTTGCAAAAAAAAAATTATATTGCATTTATCGACGTATTCAATAGATGTTTAAGACAAAATTATAGATGGTCGCCCTTAACCAGCCCTATTCTCCGTTTTAGTAGACAGAATTACTTGTAATGACCCGTAGATTTTATTTATTTTAATTTGGTTTATTTACGTATTTAATTGAATCTTCAAGAAATTTTAAATAATAATATTTTGAGATAAAATTTTTGTATTTAGATTACGTACCATTAAACATAGCACATGATAAATTTTCAAATTATTTATGGAGTTTTATTTTATTAAGAAATTCTACTGCATTCGAATTTGTTGATAATTGATGGTAATAAATAAAATTTTCAAACATAAATATCTTTCTATAGGAAAATTCTAAATCCTCTCCTAAGGGAGACGGCATCTTTCGTTTTCGAAATTTGAACCCCGGTTGCTCCGTTATCTTAATTCTGACAAAATAGCAGCATTTTGGGTACCAATTATTGACTTTTAATAGGATGATCGTACCACAAATATATGTGTACCGTTCTGTTCGCCTCATCGTACTGATCTCTGCAGCATATTTATTTCTATGTTTTGAACTCCGGTAAACAGTGGTATTCGCGGAATCGGTAACCGTATCCGTACTGGACCCTTGACCTTTTGTTATCTTTTGAATTGCAAACTTTAGGCGGTTCATATGAGCAATAAGTTTATTGATTTATTTATTAGCCAAATTTGAGGGTACTGTTACCATACTTTTTGTCTATCACTATTCACACAGTTACAACTTTACTTTATAATCACGTTCTATTTCTATTTATTGCTACCGGAAATAGCTCTCTTTTAATTTATTCTTTTCGCCCATACTTGCGTTATTCCATTCATTCAGTTTCAGAGAAGTAAAGTAACGGCTGCAGTTGCATTTTTATATGAGATCTACCACATTCCCATCTCACCCACTTTTCTTCTCCTCTCTCATATTTTTTTCTCTTCCTTCAGATCTCCATCTTTTCCTTTCTTTTGAAAAACCCATGGCCTAAAATTGCCGCCTTTCCCCTTGCTCGGCCCGTTCACCACTAATTAGCCACCACCTCTCAACCGTGAAACCTTCTTCCTCTCTCTCCAACTACAGAACCCGCCTCTCTCTCCCAAAACCTTCCACCTCCCTCTCCTCCCAGCGCCCGAGCACCCAGCAAGCATCACGGTGCCTCATCCTACTCCTCGTCCCGCTCATCACCAAACGCCTCACGTCGTCGCCCCTTCCTCAACCGAGCCTCCTCTCCAACCGCCGCGTCCCCTGTACCTGGCCTGCGCCCAGCCGAGAAACCCACTCTTCTCCCCTCTGCCACCTGGTCACCGAAGTCCGTGGCCATCCTCCAGCAGCTCGCTCGCGTGCCCTTACACCCTTCGGCCCCTGTTCTCCCCGACCCCGCAAGTTTACTCAGTTGCATTGTATAGGTGTGTATATTAATTATATGCAGTTGTTTTGTACGTTGTGTTCCTATATACATATTACTTAAGGTGCAGATTGTTTCAGAGTTATGTTGGATATGTTACAGTGGAAAACTTTAGATATTAGATATATATTAGGCTCGAGTATGTATATATATTTTGTGTTTGGTCTGTTACATGGACACGCATGCTTGATCAGGTTATAAACATACATCCATAGAGAGTTATAAGTTAGTTTGGTGTTTATATAATATGTGCTGTAACCTGTAGGTGTTACATTATAAACAAATTTAATTTATAGGTTACGGTTCATGTTTCATCCATTCTGATTTGCGTGAATATGATATTGTGTTAGGCAAGTTGTTGTGTCTGTGTTTGTATTACAAATCCCGTACATACATATTGAGTTATATGATTTTTACTTTTGGTCGTCTAAGAGAAGAGAAAAATTTAAATAAAAATAAATAAAGCATGAAGTTGCTAAGTGTAATCGGCCTTTAAAACTAGGTCTCCTGTTGTTAAGTGTTTATATATAATTCTGTTTAAGTGTCTTTTAAATATAATGCTGTTTAAGTATAAAATATTGGTAGCTTTCAGATTTTATATGATGTAGTATAGGGTGCCAATTCCGTTTTGTAGTAGACATGATATATTTACACTATATTTGCAGTGGTACTTATATGTGTATTTTGTTCAGAATCAAGGGGTTAGTTGTGATACCCAGTTACATACATATTCTATTATATATATGTTTTAAACAATTATTTCATTGTATATATTTATTTACATATTAGATTTTACTGTTTTATAGTGATTGTACACGTTTAAGTATTTTCACGGTTGTATATATCCTCTGTTATACAGTTGGAAGTTTACAAAATTTTTAAAGTTGTTTATATATTTGCCGTTAGTGTGGTATAGGTATATATATTACTTTGTTGCAGTAGTAAATATGTTCAAGATATACATATTCTCTATTTAATAGTACGTAATATACTAGGTTGTTTATTCTGCGGTAGTTATGTGTATGTGGGTTTTATGTATGGACATCTTTTACAACTAATATTTCTAAAGTATATTCTACAGAGTATTGAGTTGGGTAATGTGAAACGTATGCTTGGAAACATATATGCTTTCAAATATAAGATAACGGTATGATTATAATGGATAAGTCATATTTTAATAAGGTCAGTGCGTGTATATTTGTATATAATAGGTTGACATTTTATTTTGTTGTTATATATTGTATACGATTATATGTAGTGCTAGGGTAGCTTATATAGTTGGCAGAGTTGTTAAAAATGAACATTTGTAGATGAAATATAACCCATAAGTCATGTATATGTAATACGGTCAGACTTAAATAAATATAGTGTTTTGCTTTTGGGTATAAGCATAGTATTATACAAGTTTGTATATAGTTTTAGTGTAAAAGAGGTTGGATTTGCATTATGATTTTAGAGTTATATATAGTATATATAACTATCATCATCAATCGATCCAGTTCTGATTTGATTTCGCCAATTCTTTATCTATCAGCTTTGTCCGTCGTGTCTATTTTCTCCATCATCGCATCCATCTAGCTTTGCTCCGGAATTTGTAGCTTGTTCTGTTGTCAAACTTCTCTAGCCTCGAAAGGTGAGCAATCACTCATGATTAACGTTCTTTTATTTATTAAATTTGATTTCAATTGAAACGACAATTGAAATATGCTGCTGTTAGTTGATTTTACTGTTATGACTGCTATGATCTGTATCTGTTCACCTATGACACCTGACACCATTATCAGTTAATTATTTATGTGTTAATAATACAGATTGGGTGATAATTGATTGTTTGATAGATTGTTGTTTAAATTGGATGTTAATTATTATTGTTAAGTGATAACTAGTTTGCTAGTTAAATTTGAGTAGTATAGTTTACAAAGTAAACGGATTATATATGATGGACCTTGATTTATTAAAACCTGACCCCGCCATATGTAAATTTGATTAGTTAAATTTGACCCATTAATTGTCGTAAGGATCGATAAATTATATTTTAATCTTTGAGCGTAGATTGGATTTATTGTTGTAGTTTTAAACTGAAATATAAAATGGATCGACAAGCGAAACTGTAATGTGAAAATCTTTAATCTACATGAAATGATAGTGTAGATTCTTGAAATAATTATACCAATAACAATGCGAATTAATACGATTATTTCGGGTTATTTGATTTATTTATTTATTGAATCGTTATTGATTGTGTTATTTCGGATAAATTTTGCAATAATATTGAACAATTAAGATTGGGAGATAAATTTGGGTTATTTTAAAATGGTATTTGGATAAGGATTTATCTACTTGAATCAATTTGAAATTTACCGAATGAGATATTTCCCGTTTAATAAAATTTTAGAAATATTGAGTAAAATATAATTTAGGGTCACTAAAATGATATTGAATCAAATAAGGGAGGGTTCAAGACGAAATAACAAGGATGAAAAAAAATCGAGAATCTATATGGAACTGTTTAATCGAAATTGTTATATTTAAGCTATGAACTATATTGAAATTAGAGGATTTAGAGATTTGGGTATATATTTGGAACCAATATAGCTGAATTTGTTATTTAATAACTAATTGAATTAAATGAAAATTTAGGTTGAACTAAATTTGGAAATAATTATTTAGAAACCTAGATTTGGAGAAACTTAGTTGAGGTATTGAATACTTAAAGACTGGAACATATTGGAATAAAAGGGGAAATTGGGGTATCAAATCCAAATTCGGGAATTTTAAAATTTAAGTGGTTATTTTAGGAAGATTTAAATCGATAATATGAGATTTGATTTAATTTAAATGGGAAGGTCGGGTTGGTGTGAAACGATTTGTTAAGTTAAGGAAATTGAAAGTGCTTTACCGTATACAGCATTTAATATATATAAATACTATTTTGGGAAATAAAATTTTTTGAAGTGAAATCGATATTTGGGTTTGAAATACAAATTAAGTGAATGACCACGGTGTAATAGTGTATATTTCTACCTGTAGATAGTTCTATGGACTCTTAGAGGATGGACATCCCAAACATCCTTTAAGTTATATTGTATTTCAGTTGATATTTCATTTGAGTTGAATTTATTGATATAAGAATGTTAATCCTGACTCGAGTGTTTTGTGTTTTGCTTTACGCTCGGGTCAGACCGAGAAATACAGTATTAGAGACTCACCTTTGGAGATTGGAGCTTCATTTGGAGATCCAACTATCGTTTCAGCTTTCAGTTTTCTAGTTGACTGGTTCAGAGAAGTCATCGGCCCATACTGAAGACTTTTCTGTATTCAAGAAATTCTGATGTATTTTATTTTAAACTCTGATGTATATAGTAGCTTCATGAACTACTATTTTTCTATTCCGCTGCATTATATTACTCTGTGTCTGTGATCTGTGTTTGATTTATTTACTGTATATTTTAAGTTTTGCCAAATTAAATTAACAATTCGGTATTCTGAATTATTCAAGTCGGACATGTACGGTTTTAGTGTCGATTTGAATGGTCCAAAATAGCGGGTCGTTACAGCTGGTATCAGAGCTTTGGCTCTAGGCTAAACTTAACATATATGGTAAATTTATTTACAGAATCACTTTCGCTCGAGTTGAATCTCTTCCTTTCGACTCGATTTCCTTTGGATTTTGGAATGTCCCTCGATTCCAAAATTCATTCTTTTCTCCCTCTATTTATGTTCTTTTGATTCTGGAGTATCCAATGACTCCACTGAATGTTTTGTAAAAACACTGAATGTTTTGTAAAACGGATGAAACTCCGTACGATTGGCATTAATTCGCCAAAGATTCTGAAGTCATGGTTGACCCGGTTAAGGTCGGCCGCGATTTATAGAAGTATATCCATCGTCTATTTTGAATTTGAAATTTCCTCATTTTCGTTCGAGCCTTCCCACTTTGTTCGAAACTTCATTTGGTCAAGTTTTCCCTTTAATTTTGAACCTCTATCTTGTTTGATTTTGGACTCCAAACTATTTTTGTAGATGGCAAAATCGGAAGAGCAGAAAGCAGCTCGTCGAGCTCGAAGAGCACTAGCCCGTAAGGAAAAGGAGGAAGCAATGGAGAAGTGGGAAAAGCTATGGAAGGAAAGGGCAGGACCTGGTCCTTATGACAATGTCATCTGTTATCGGTGTCAACAGAAGGGACATTATGCAGCCATGTGCGGGAAAAGAGATGATGGAAAGAAGAGTGAGGGCAAGCGTTATCGATCCAAGATCTTCTGTTTTAAGTGCCGTAGTACGGGACACTTTCCCAGTCGCTGCCAGAAGGTGAAGAAAGTAAAAGCTACACCCACTGCATCAGTCGACCAATCAACCATTTGCTATCACTGTAGGCTGACTGGACATATAGCTAGGAATTGTCCTGTGAGGAAGTACGGAAGGAAGGCTGCGTTTCCGCAGTTCGTTAGGGAGGATGGGTGTGTCGTGCATTTATGCAAGAAGTGCAGAAGTTGGGGCCATATTGAGGGGGAGTGTTCTGGACCCGTTGAAGTCCCACCCGGTAGAATCAATACCGATGCTTTGTTTTTGTAGAGTGGTTTTCTGTGGATCTATTTGTCTTCGGCAGTTGTTATGTTACTTTCGGTAAACTATTGTATCTTTTGTTTAACTGAAGTTCTCAAATAAGATATTCATGTTCCTGTTTTCGTTGATATGAAATTTGGATCTCTGTTTGTTTGAAATCTATCCTTGAATCATCCTTTGGAAGATCGCGTATGTTGTATTTTGAAATCGTTATATATATCAAAATTATTATTTGGTTAACTATGATTTTATTCTATATATAAAAGTGAAAATGTTTCCGATAAGGATGAAACAAATAAGAAATGTTATTCTATATAAAAAGATTTGAAAGGATTTGAAACTTGTAAGAAATTTACAACTGAAGGGTTAAACTTGAAATTCGAAAAATTAAATTCCGGAATTTAAAAATTGGTTTAGGATTTGGAAGATATGTAGAAAAATTATACGATTCAAAAGTATTTTCGAATAAGAAATGTTTCAAATGAGTTCAAATGAGTTCAAAGAGTTTTCAAGAAATAGAAGTCCAGAACCCACTTATGTCACTGGAGAATAATTTCGGTGATGAGTGCACGCATCATCGACGTTGATTTTTGAGTCTTAGAGTGGGGGAGAGGCCACTTTAATAGCTTCGCTATGCGAGTGATTTTGTAAACCGTTTTGATTTCGAACTTCGAAGTATAATTTGATATTTTAGAAAGATATATGTATACATTTGAAACAATTTAAAGTGAGACCGGTGTTTAGTCCTCGAGTTCCAGATTTAATAATTGATTTATTGATTTATTGTTGCTTTTCAACTCTTGAATTGAAAATTTGATTTCCCTAACTATTTAAATGTTCGAACACTTCCAAATCGAGATTAAATTTTCAAAGCTAAGAAATTTCGAAGAGTATAAAATGTCTGATAAAGAATATAAATTTAGTTTTGAAATGTTTTGGGAAAAAAATAGTTGAATAATGGTTTTCAAAAGGGTAAATTGGATATTTCACATAGAAATGGATAGTTTAAAGGTTTAAAAGGGATAAGTATAAAGTTGGAAACCATTTTGAGTATAATGAATTGTGAGAAAATATTGGGTTTTGAAATTTAATTGAAAATTAAAACCAGTACTTATATGATGATTTTGGAAATGAATTTGTTGACTTGAATTATTTTAATCTGGAAACTGGGATAATTTTCTAAACCTATTATGTTGGGGAACTTTGAAATCAGGATATCTAATTTGGAAGAAATTTGGTGAATTCATATATGACTTTGAAACTAAATTTGATATTGAAATGATTTGAAATTGAGAACCTTATATTATTAAGCACTTGAATTGGGAGTGGTCGAACTTATATAAAATGGATTTGTATAAGTATGAAGTTGATTTGAAAACTATCGATTTGAAAGGGTACTCAATTTGGAAAGAGAAGTTTATATAATCAAAGTCCATATAAGTATGTTTTGATATACTATTGATTTGGAAAATATTCGATTTGGAAAAAGGAATCCTATATATAATGGACTATCTATCAGTATGATATTTGAAAGGGATTTAAAAAGGTACTATATAATATATGTTTTCCAAGTAAAGATATGGAAAGTGCCTTCTGCTTGATATCCGCTTTGTGGCCACATCGTGGATTCATTCTATCGATATTATTCTCTCTGATTTTTGGTTTTCCGGATGTAATACTCGAGTGTTCCCACCGTGGCGTAACCCATGGTTTTTTCTTTTTCTCTCGTGAATGCACAGCGAAATTGCCTGGCTGAGTCTTACCTAGGGGTACGGATTGTTTCCTGGGGGAACCAGGCGTAACCATTATGTATCCTGCAATCTGTGTAGGTCGCGAATAGTAGCGCAAGTGCCTGGCTGAGTCTTGCCTGGGGGTACAGATTGTTTCCTGGGGGAACCAGGCGTAACCATTGTGTATCCTGCACCCTACTAGTCATCATGGCGTAACTCGCAGGGCTGTGAAAGCTTACGGATATGGATTGTTTCCTGGGGGAACCAGGCGTAACCATTGTGTATCTGCGAACCATGATCGGACAAAGGTTTTGGTTTGATCGTTTTGTTTGGATCGTACTTTCCATATCTATTTTAAAGGTTTTTCAAGTATTTTCACTGGGTGTTGAAGCAAGTCTACTTAGTACTTGAAGAATTCTAGCTTTGCGCCTGATCAACGCATGGCCGGAGTCTGCAAGAACGACGATAAACTTGTTGAAACATCGAGTTATAAAAGTATTTTCGAAAGAAAAATTCATTTTGATATAATAGTATCTTATTATAAAAGATTATTATAAAGGTATTTTGTTATAAAAATATTTTTCCCAACAAAGAAATTTGCATTAATCTTTGAAATTAAATTCCTTTGGTAAATGGAAAATTCGTGCCCGATTCTTTTCTTTTGAATCTACTTTATCTGCTCAGTTTAGTTATTCACCTTGATTCTGTTTTTCCCAATCTACCTTCCTTCCTTGTTGGATTTATCCTTTAAAATATTGGCTAATTATATACTACTTTGTTAGATATAAAATTCTAGTGTTATAAATATTTTTGAAGTTATTAATTGAATGAAACTCTTTAAAGAGAATGATTATTAATTTATTTATAATATTAGAAAGGTATCTTGAGTTAAATTAAAAATCTCATAAATTTTGGATTTAATATTTTCAATAGGCTTTGTAAATATAAATAATAATGTAAATAATTGTTTCAAAAAGGAATTTGAAAGTATTAAACATTAAAGAAAAAATTTAATTGCAATTGAAGTTTCAAATGAATATTTCAAGTAAAAATTATATAGTTTTAAATAAATTATCTACCCTTGACTTCCAATTCCTGGTTGTTCTATTCTCCTACCTCCTTCCTTTTCGAGGACGAAAAGTTTTGAGTGGGGGAGAGTGTAATGACCCGTAGATTTTATTTATTTTAATTTGGTTTATTTACGTATTTAATTGAATCTTCAAGAAATTTTAAATAATAATATTTTGAGATAAAATTTTTGTATTTAGATTACGTACCATTAAACATAGCACATGATAAATTTTCAAATTATTTATGGAGTTTTATTTTATTAAGAAATTCTACTGCATTCGAATTTGTTGATAATTGATGGTAATAAATAAAATTTTCAAACATAAATATCTTTCTATAGGAAAATTCTAAATCCTCTCCTAAGGGAGACGGCATCTTTCGTTTTCGAAATTTGAACCCCGGTTGCTCCGTTATCTTAATTCTGACAAAATAGCAGCATTTTGGGTACCAATTATTGACTTTTAATAGGATGATCGTACCACAAATATATGTGTACCGTTCTGTTCGCCTCATCGTACTGATCTCTGCAGCATATTTATTTCTATGTTTTGAACTCCGGTAAACAGTGGTATTCGCGGAATCGGTAACCGTATCCGTACTGGACCCTTGACCTTTTGTTATCTTTTGAATTGCAAACTTTAGGCGGTTCATATGAGCAATAAGTTTATTGATTTATTTATTAGCCAAATTTGAGGGCACTGTTACCATACTTTTTGTCTATCACTATTCACACAGTTACAACTTTACTTTATAATCACGTTCTATTTCTATTTATTGCTACCGGAAATAGCTCTCTTTTAATTTATTCTTTTCGCCCATACTTGCGTTATTCCATTCATTCAGTTTCAGAGAAGTAAAGTAACGGCTGCAGTTGCATTTTTATATGAGATCTACCACATTCCCATCTCACCCACTTTTCTTCTCCTCTCTCATATTTTTTTCTCTTCCTTCAGATCTCCATCTTTTCCTTTCTTTTGAAAAACCCATGGCCTAAACTTGCCGCCTTTCCCCTTGCTCGGCCCGTTCACCACTAATTAGCCACCACCTCTCAACCGTGAAACCTTCTTCCTCTCTCTCCAACTACAGAACCCGCCTCTCTCTCCCAAAACCTTCCACCTCCCTCTCCTCCCAGCGCCCGAGCACCCAGCAAGCATCACGGTGCCTCATCCTACTCCTCGTCCCGCTCATCACCAAACGCCTCACGTCGTCGCCCCTTCCTCAACCGAGCCTCCTCTCCAACCGCCGCGTCCCCTGTACCTGGCCTGCGCCCAGCCGAGAAACCCACTCTTCTCCCCTCTGCCACCTGGTCACCGAAGTCCGTGGCCATCCTCCAGCAGCTCGCTCGCGTGCCCTTACACCCTTCGGCCCCTGTTCTCTCCGACCCCGCAAGTTTACTCAGTTGCATTGTACAGGTGTGTATATTAATTATATGCAGTTGTTTTGTACGTTGTGTTCCTATATACATATTACTTAAGGTGCAGATTGTTTCAGAGTTATGTTGGATATGTTACAGTGGAAAACTTTAGATATTAGATATATATTAGGCTCGAGTATGTATATATATTTTGTGTTTGGTCTGTTACATGGACACGCATGCTTGATCAGGTTATAAACATACATCCATAGAGAGTTATAAGTTAGTTTGGTGTTTATATAATATGTGCTGTAACCCGTAGGTGTTACATTATAAACAAATTTAATTTATAGGTTACGGTTCATGTTTCATCCATTCTGATTTGCGTGAATATGATATTGTGTTAGGCAAGTTGTTGTGTCTGTGTTTGTATTACAAATCCCGTACATACATATTGAGTTATATGATTTTTACTTTTGGTCGTCTAAGAGAAGAGAAAAATTTAAATAAAAATAAATAAAGCATGAAGTTGCTAAGTGTAATCGGCCTTTAAAACTAAGTCTCCTGTTTAAGTGTTTATATATAATTCTGTTTAAGTGTCTTTTAAATATAATGCTGTTTAAGTATAAAATATTGGTAGCTTTCAGATTTTATATGATGTAGTATAGGGTGCCAATTCCGTTTTGTAGTAGACATGATATATTTACACTATATTTGCAGTGGTACTTATATGTGTATTTTGTTCAGAATCAAGGGGTTAGTTGTGATACCCAGTTACATACATATTCTATTATATATATGTTTTAAACAATTATTTCATTGTATATATTTATTTACATATTAGATTTTACTGTTTAATAGTGATTGTACAAGTTTAAGTATTTTCACGGTTGTATATATCCTCTGTTATACAGTTGGAAGTTTACAAAATTTTTAAAGTTGTTTATATATTTGCCGTTAGTGTGGTATAGGTATATATATTACTTTGTTGCAGTAGTAAATATGTTCAAGATATACATATTCTCTATTTAATAGTACGTAATATACTAGGTTGTTTATTCTGCGGTAGTTATGTGTATGTGGGTTTTATGTATGGACATCTTTTACAACTAATATTTCTAAAGTATATTCTACAGAGTATTGAGTTGGGTAATGTGAAACGTATGCTTGGAAACATATATGCTTTCAAATATAAGATAACGGTATGATTATAATGGATAAGTCATATTTTAATAAGGTCAGTGCGTGTATATTTGTATATAATAGGTTGACATTTTATTTTGTTGTTATATATTGTATACGATTATATGTAGTGCTAGGGTAGCTTATATAGTTGGCAGAGTTGTTAAAAATGAACATTTGTAGATGAAATATAACCCATAAGTCATGTATATGTAATACGGTCAGACTTAAATAAATATAGTGTTTTGCTTTTGGGTATAAGCATAGTATTATACAAGTTTGTATATAGTTTTAGTGTAAAAGAGGTTGGATTTGCATTATGATTTTAGAGTTATATATAGTATATATAACTATCATCATCAATCGATCCAGTTCTGATTTGATTTCGCCAATTCTTTATCTATCAGCTTTGTCCGTCGTGTCTATTTTCTCCATCATCGCATCCATCTAGCTTTGCTCCGGAATTTGTAGCTTGTTCTGTTGTCAAACTTCTCTAGCCTCGAAAGGTGAGCAATCACTCATGATTAACGTTCTTTTATTTATTAAATTTGATTTCAATTGAAACGACAATTGAAATATGCTGCTGTTAGTTGATTTTACTGTTATGACTGCTATGATCTGTATCTGTTCACCTATGACACCTGACACCATTATCAGTTAATTATTTATGTGTTAATAATACAGATTGGGTGATAATTGATTGTTTGATAGATTGTTGTTTAAATTGGATGTTAATTATTATTGTTAAGTGATAACTAGTTTGCTAGTTAAATTTGAGTAGTATAGTTTACAAAGTAAACGGATTATATATGATGGACCTTGATTTATTAAAACCTGACCCCGCCATATGTAAATTTGATTAGTTAAATTTGACCCATTAATTGTCGTAAGGATCGATAAATTATATTTTAATCTTTGAGCGTAGATTGGATTTATTGTTGTAGTTTTAAACTGAAATATAAAATGGATCGACAAGCGAAACTGTAATGTGAAAATCTTTAATCTACATGAAATGATAGTGTAGATTCTTGAAATAATTATACCAATAACAATGCGAATTAATACGATTATTTCGGGTTATTTGATTTATTTATTTATTGAATCGTTATTGATTGTGTTATTTCGGATAAATTTTGCAATAATATTGAACAATTAAGATTGGGAGATAAATTTGGGTTATTTTAAAATGGTATTTGGATAAGGATTTATCTACTTGAATCAATTTGAAATTTACCGAATGAGATATTTCCCGTTTAATAAAATTTTAGAAATATTGAGTAAAATATAATTTAGGGTCACTAAAATGATATTGAATCAAATAAGGGAGGGTTCAAGACGAAATAACAAGGATGAAAAAAAATCGAGAATCTATATGGAACTGTTTAATCGAAATTGTTATATTTAAGCTATGAACTATATTGAAATTAGAGGATTTAGAGATTTGGGTATATATTTGGAACCAATATAGCTGAATTTGTTATTTAATAACTAATTGAATTAAATGAAAATTTAGGTTGAACTAAATTTGGAAATAATTATTTAGAAACCTAGATTTGGAGAAACTTAGTTGAGGTATTGAATACTTAAAGACTGGAACATATTGGAATAAAAGGGGAAATTGGGGTATCAAATCCAAATTCGGGAATTTTAAAATTTAAGTGGTTATTTTAGGAAGATTTAAATCGATAATATGAGATTTGATTTAATTTAAATGGGAAGGTCGGGTTGGTGTGAAACGATTTGTTAAGTTAAGGAAATTGAAAGTGCTTTACCGTATACAGCATTTAATATATATAAATACTATTTTGGGAAATAAAATTTTTTGAAGTGAAATCGATATTTGGGTTTGAAATACAAATTAAGTGAATGACCACGGTGTAATAGTGTATATTTCTACCTGTAGATAGTTCTATGGACTCTTAGAGGATGGACATCCCAAACATCCTTTAAGTTATATTGTATTTCAGTTGATATTTCATTTGAGTTGAATTTATTGATATAAGAATGTTAATCCTGACTCGAGTGTTTTGTGTTTTGCTTTACGCTCGGGTCAGACCGAGAAATACAGTATTAGAGACTCACCTTTGGAGATTGGAGCTTCATTTGGAGATCCAACTATCGTTTCAGCTTTCAGTTTTCTAGTTGACTGGTTCAGAGAAGTCATCGGCCCATACTGAAGACTTTTCTGTATTCAAGAAATTCTGATGTATTTTATTTTAAACTCTGATGTATATAGTAGCTTCATGAACTACTATTTTTCTATTCCGCTGCATTATATTACTCTGTGTCTGTGATCTGTGTTTGATTTATTTACTGTATATTTTAAGTTTTGCCAAATTAAATTAACAATTCGGTATTCTGAATTATTCAAGTCGGACATGTACGGTTTTAGTGTCGATTTGAATGGTCCAAAATAGCGGGTCGTTACATTACTTGTTAATTCTCTTTGCTAAGGTGGGTCTCGGGGTGGGGCGTTACAGCATGGTATCAGAGCTGTGGTCAGAAAAAAGTAGAATAAACACAGAATATTACGTATATCACGATACATCGAAGTACAATACGAGTGAATCATTGTCCTTTCTTCGAGCTTGTTTTTGAATCGTGCTTTGATTCTTTTTCGAGTTTTGGGATTGTTGAGGTGGATTTAGGAATATATATATATATATATATATCTATATACATATATATATATATATATATATATATATATATATTATTCCGTAGTATTCCATAATAGAGTTTGAAGTCATCTTATCTTATAAGTAATCTTATTTGGGATTATTCTGTTCTTATTTTTGTCGATACAAGTGAGTTCGTATCGATGGAGCTGATTGATTTCTTTGAGCATTCATGTTGCATTCCTTTAAGAGTTGTGAATCCTATCTAGGGGATCCACAACGAGTGGCTTGTTGTGAGCATTCTGAGTTTTCTATTTGTTGCTGCTTTAGTGAGTATTTGTTTATTACTCACTATCTTGAGATGTATCTGATTTGAGACGGATTGACTTATTTGATGTTAAATCTGATCGTTTCGTTGTTATAGGATCCTATATTTATTTAGGCATCCTAACTTGATTGGTTTATTATTTCTATCACTTTGGAATGTTGATGATGATTCAAAGGTTTCTGAATTCACTCTTGAGTATCGAGATGTGATGACATATCTCGAATTCCAGTCAAGGTGGCTTTGTTGAGTTTTGTGAGTCCTTTTGGATTTGACATCCAATCGGGCAATTGAGTGTTGAGATAACCTTATTCCTGGCTCTTAGCTCTTTGGTTATCCTTCCACGAGGACATCCACTAAGGAATGAGGTGAGTTTCTAGATTATTTGAGTTTGATTTAGTTTATCATTCAGCTTCATTTGAGTGTTCTTTTCATATACTCAATCAATGTTATCCTTTAGCATTACTCCGACTGAAGTAGTGATTCGTAGATTGTTTCTTCTTTTCCTTCGAGAATAATATCTTGCTTATCCTGTATCTTGATGATTTTTGGGAGTGGCTCGTGACATTGTAAGATTGATGAAAACTCTGTCTCCTTCTATTGATTTTGAGAATCGAGTATTCTGGGAATATCTTGATGCATTCTCTTAATGTTCTTTGGTTTGAGTTTTGAAGCTATATAAATATGAGTTTTAAAAGAGAAATTGGAGTTTTGGGATATTTAAAAAAAAAATCAAATAATATTTTGAGAATATATTTATATGAGTAGTATTCCTTCATAGAAATAATTTGAGAGTGTTGGGTTATCCATCGAGTAGTTAAGAGTTCTGGTCGATACGCTTGATCAACGTTATTGATAGGAATCTCCTAAATGCTATGATGAGACAATCAAACACGATGGTTTGTGTTTTAAAAATTGAAGTTTTGAAAATAATATTTTGAGATTATATATGAAATTTATTTTTGAATGGTAATTACAGCCATTGATTTCAGAGATGAGTAATAGGGTGGCGAGGCAGTTTTGATCGCTTGATCGACTCTGCAGCCAACGGATGTATCTATTTATTAGAGATTCAAGGGCGAGGCAATGCCATTTATTTATTTATTTTGAAATTATAAAGATGAAAATAAATGAGAATATTCTTGAGCTATACTTTATTGAAAGTATATTTTTAGATTTTAGAATCTATATTATATACATCGGATGTTTTAAGAGAAGAGTATAATAAGAGAATTTGAAGATTGGTTTAAAAAACTATTTAAGTGGTTTAATAGAAGAGTGTAGAGAATTTAAACCCTCAATTTATTTTGAGGAATATTATTATGGATTTACAAATTTCTTTGGAAATTAATTTTGAAGTAAGAGAAGAAATTGGACTTTTAATTTGAGTTTTAAATAACTTACTAAGTAATATAGTAAAAAGTTTGAAAATTTTCAAATGTTGAAAATTGTGGTTATAACTATAAAGATATTGAATGTTTGGAACTCTAAGAATTTTTGATTGAAAGCATATACATATATTTTAGTTCCTTGTGAATATCTTACTCTTGTGCTACTTTCTAACGACGTGCATTTATGCGGTCGTTCGAGTTTGAAACCACCTGTTGGTTGGATTATCTTGCCTCTATTGTGTCTATCTTGTATCGGTGTGGTTTTCCCCTGCAGTGTCATAGGGAAAGATCATATTGATAATCATCTTTTTGATTAGAGTTCGAGTTGGAGTTGTGCTAAATCCTGACTCTACTCAAGGAGCTTATGAGAAATCAATCTTATTTGATTGATCATTGTGTAGCATCTTGTTGTGCTCTTATTCAAAGGTGAGACGCCTTCGAAATCTTATGTGTTGATTAGAAAATTCGATGGTTCACTAATTTCACATTTGCACTTTAAAAACAATAGAATTAATCGAGCAATTTTATATTGGTCTTCTTTCATCTTGAGTTGAAAATGAGGAATTTTGATCCGTGCTTGTCTATCCTTCTTTGGTTGGTGAAATAATTGTGTTGAATACAAACTCTTCTCTCAAAATTGCGAGGACACAATTTTGATAAGGGGGGAAGTCTGTAACAACCCTGGTTTTGGAGATTACTTGTTAATATTAAATTATAACAGTGGTTATAATTTAATATTATAAATTAAATAAAATTGAAAGTTTTATATTGTTTATTTGGAATAAACAATGAATTTTGGAAACAAAATGTGGAAATAAAGTTTTGGTAACTTTATTGTGTTTAATTGTGAAAATAATAGATGAAGTATGATTTTATTTTGGGTAAATGCAATAATTATTGCAATTATTGCCAATTACTTCTTTTAGTAATTTTTAACAGAAGTATTTGTTTGTTTTTTAAAGGTGTTTATTAAAATAAAAAGATGGAATTTGGAATAAAAATGTATTTTGGTTATAAATTTGAGTTTGAAATGGTTGATTAGATTTTTCTATCTAAGAAATAATTATTGTAGAATTTTTAAAGTTAAAAATGAGGATTTATGCATTTAATTGTGTAAATTGTATATTTATATAAAATAAGGGTTTTTAATAATAAAAATGTTTTAAAAACTAAAATTAACATTTTATATGATGTGAAATATTTTATTTCATATGTAAGTATGTTTGCATAAATTGGTTGTATTAAAACTTGAAGAAAAATACATTGTTCTCATTATAACATTGTGTTTATGTGCATATTTGTTTAAGTGGTGAATTAAAAAATTTCTTAGTCTAATTTATTTTCTCTATTGGGTCCAAAGCCCATTAGCAAATCATAACCAGGAAGGAGAAAAAGAGGAATGAATTAACTGTACGTACACAATTTTTAGTTCCTCTTCTTCTTCATTAGCCTGGAAATAGAAAATGAGAGCAAAATTCCTCCATTTGTTCAATCTAAAGCCTTAAATCTACAAATCTTCAAATAAAAATGGTTGCTTTTATCAATAAGAGAGGATTGCAACGGGTAATCAACTCCAACATTAGGTTAATTCATCAAAAATCCAATTTTTATGTTTAGGTTATTTGTTAATTTTCTTTTGCATGTGCTGTTCTAACTTTCCTACAGGTTGTTGAAAGCTTTATTCTCCTCAAAACTTGCTTATTTCAGCAAAAATCTGAGATTTGATCATCTCTAATTCAAGGTGAGTTGAAAACTCACATTTTCTAGCATAGATTGAGATTTCAATGTTAGAAATCTCAATTTTATTGCATGTTCATTTGTGAATCACTGTCAGTAAATTGGACATATCTTTTACGTTTTAAATCGGAATTGTATTTTGTTTGATGTTCTGGAAAGCTTGAAGAAAGTGTGATAACTTTCATGTTAAACACTTTCGCAAATTTTGATGTTAGCTATGTCAAAATTCAGTTTTTCTGCTGCTAACCTTAGAGCAAATCCAATATTTGCACTGTCATTGAAGCTGAAACATAATTTTGGACGTTCCTTGAATAGAACGATGGATTTGAAGAGAAAGAGGGATGAATTTGGTGCGTTTCTGGCCATTAAAATCAAAAGTGGCGGCTAGGGTTTGAGGTTGAGAGGGTTTGCAAATTTATGAAGAGGGAGGTCCTTTTATAGAAAAATACGCGACACTATTCATCCCGGATTTTTCGAACTCCAAACGAAGCGTGCCGGTTGGCGTCCCTAAGGTTTCCGCGTTCCGAACACAATGGAATGTGTTTCGAGAGCTAATTCGATCATCTGTGCGAGTTATGGCAATAAACGATCAAATTTAAATTAAACCGATTTAAACTAATTTCTATGCGTTTTGGCTTGCCCCGGACAAACGGTAAATCTGATTGACACGAAATTTGAAACCATACAATAATATCACATTATGGATCCGATGAAACTAGTTTCGTCAAAATTCGAGACTGTTTGAAAAATGACTATTTTAACTCGCCAAATTAATATTAAAACAATTTCGATGCGTTTCGAGCTGCCACGGTCAAACGAAAACTCCGATTGCTACCAAAGCCGATAATAACAAATGATTATGGATCCAATGGAACTAGTTTCGTCCAATTCTGAGACTGTTCGAAAAATGGCTAATTTCACTAGTCGATTAAATATTAAAATATTCAATTTTTACAATTAAACTTTTAATTCGATTTTAAAAGTTCTATAACATCATTCTAACTTCAACATGATTAAATAAAATTTTACAAATCAATTTTAATCATATTTAACCCAATTTTCAATTATTTCTGTAATTTCAACTATTAAATTATCGATTTAATTATCCAATTAAATCTTATTATTCGAAATAAAATTTATTCGACTTATAAATTTCACTTATTAATATTTAAAATTAATTAAATATACGAATTTTAATTGACAGAAATTCTGGGTCGTTACACCGGAGGAGTTGTAGCTGCTGGTGGTGGTGGCTAAGGGGTGGCCAAGGTGATAGATGAAGGGTAGGTGAAGCATATGTGGTCTAGGCCTTGTTTCAAGGAGTTTTGCAATTTTTTGGTGATGCTAACTCAAATAGAGGCCACGGCCTAAATTGGTTAGAGGAGGAGGGGAGGTTGCAGTTGTAGATGGAGGAGGTGATGGTCGATGGTGATGGTGGAGAGTGGGGCTGAGCAAAGCAAGGAGAAGAACAAGGTAAAAATCAATAGAAAATAATGAGAAGATGAGATAAAGGAGCCATTAGCATTTTTTTTCTATTTCTCTTTGCCGTGAGTTTTTGAAGAGAAGAATAATTTTTCACATGAAATGAAGAGGAGAATACACGGCAACAAAAAAAGGACGGCCAAAAGCTAAATGAAAAGGCAATTGGAAAATGAAAAGTCAAAGCACATGAAAGGTTAATGAAAGGGTTTTGACTCTTTGATTTCCAATTTTCTTTTAATCAATTAAACTAAATAAATTTTCTGTAAAATAAAATAAAAACTCAACAAAATAAAGTGAAAAAGAAAATAAATAATTAATTTAAGGAAAAATAAAAAATAATTAAGAAAATAGCTAATATGTTGAAACTAGCATTTAAAATTATAAACAATGTACAATAAACATTTAAAAATTATAACAACACTTTTAAAAATGTTTTAAAAATATATACATACATACATACATACATATATATATATATATAACATGTCATATTACACATATATTCAAATTTAGGACAAGATATGACAGCCAAAATATGATTTTTATAAATTAAAATAAACAATTTTTCGTTAAATAAAACAATGTACATACAATATTGTAAAAAACATAACTTTCACAATATAAATCGGATTTTAACAAAACAAAAAGCATTATTGACGCAGCGGATTAATCAAAATAAACTTCAATCGGTGAAAGTAGCAATCGGTGGATTGATGAATACCAAAATGCCCAAATTCGTTGATCCGAAGATACCGAATTCTAGCTATCTCAAACACGTTGATAGCGCACTATACCGTGTTCCAAGATCTATGATTCTTCGTACGTTGATCTAGCGCACTAGATACCGTGAATCGGCTTCTACGATCGTTGAATCGAGCGCACTCGATTAACCGAAAGAGGAGATAGGAGATTACACTCAACTACCAATTTAAGAAGAAAGCACGCAGCAATCAACAAGAAATTTTATTCAAAAATCAACCTCCAAAAATGTACAACTCACTCACTATTTATAGAGTTTGACCCTGACCCCTTAAGTCGTACACGGCTTACGACTCAACCATAAGTCGGTAGCGACTTATCACAACAACGACCTACCCCCCTTCAACCCAGCACATCCTTAAGTCGTATGCGACCTACAACACAAGTTACAACGACTCATTGAGTTACCACACAGCGACACAATCACACGGCGACTCAATACACGAAGTCTTATGACTTACGACTCACTTACATACCGACTTAAGAGCAACACATAGTACAACACTTACGACTTAAAAATGCTACAACTCAACAAAACAACACAGGTTATACGACTCAACCTATGTCATGAACGACTCACGACTCAACTAAGGACCAACTCAAGGTCCATACGACTCAAGCAAGCCGCGTCTTAGCTCCATGCGCCTTCCTCTCTTGTGGCTTGTTAACTTGGATACGACTCAAATCTCCTTCTTTAACTCGCGTCTCCTTCCCCGTGTCCCTTCTGGCCTCCATTTGAGTCGTGTATGACTCAATTCCTCCATGTTGAGTCGTGGACGACTCAATTCTTCCATTCGACTTAAAGCTTTGTTCCTTATCTCGTGACAACTTAGGTCGTGTACGACTCATGACTTCTCCTTCTGATCTGTTAAGTCGTGAACGACTTAAACTCCCACAAAGTCGTGAACGACTCATGTCGATAACTTGCAATTTTTCCATCCTGGTCTGAGCTGCATCAATTATTCTTGAAATTTTATTTATTTTCATGATAAAAGATAAAATTAAAAAATTCAAATATTTAAATTTTAAATTTAAAAGTCAAAGTTTGACCATATTGACCAAAATTCATATTTTTGGAAAATATCCTATTTATTCAGGTTTGGAAATATAATTCACAACAAAATCAAAATTTATATTTAAAATAACAAAATTTATCCATTTTAAACAAATAAAATAAAGTTTTAAAATCAAGAATTTCAATTTAAAATAATTACAAAATACAGGGTTGTTACATGATGTTAATTAAAGTAAATTATTAACAGGTGTGAATATTGAATCAATTAATAAGATAATATATGATTAATAGTACTTGAAGTAAACAAAATGAGTAGAAGTGCTAATTCTATTCATAATTTGATAAGTGATATAATAAAAAAAGAATAAAACCAGTTAAATAAATAAATTGAGAATTTTTAATCATAATTAATATAATTGACAAAAATATAATAAAACGGAAATATGATAGTTAATACAGACTAAAGATGGAAATTGAAGTATAGTAAGATAATGAAAGGTAAAACAAGGGTTAATTAGGTTTATAGAGTAGTAATGGGCTTAATAAAAAGATTGGAATTGAATCGAATAAATTTATTGGAATTAATCATAATTAATTGGAATTCAATCTATAGAAAATGGATATGGTAAGTAAATGAAATTAAATACTATATTAATTGAAATTAGGATGAAACGGGAAATATTAATGTAATAAATATAATCAATGTTAATTATACCCATAAGATGATAATTGACTGAATAACAAGATTTAAAATGAAATAAATGGATTTATTGGAATTTCAATTGATAATTAATGAATTTACTGGAATTGAAATTAAATACTGTAATTGGTGAATTAGATAACTTTAAATTGATATAGAAATTTTTTATATAGGATTATAAATTACTGAAGTAATCCAAGATGATAAAAATTATAAATTATCGAATTTGAATGGAAAAGTGATTTAATTAGTTTAATATTAATTTATTTAATTAACTGAAATATAGCTATTTTGACCACTGGCTTTGATTTTGAAGAAAACCAGTTTCATCGGATCCGTAACATCGAATTATTGTAGGATTACTAGTTTCATAGCGATCAGACTTGTTATTTGTTCGTACGGGCTAGAAATGCTTAGAAATCAACTAAGTTGAAATCAATTAAAATCAATTTGTAATAAGATGATTTTGGCATAACTTCTTCATACGATGGAACTAGGACATGAAACATGTTCCATTGAGTTTAAAATATTTGAAAAAATCTATTTTGATATATGCGTTGACCCATTTGCATTCCGGAGGCAGAACGGGCTTTTCGGGTCAATTTTCGTCCAACGCGTAAATCAATCGGATCCACTCATTCTATTTCTGATCTGCCTATAAATACCTCATTATAAACCCTAGGTTTTTCTATTCTCATTTGTCTGTACGTGCATTCTTTCTTAACTCCACATTCCAATGGTAAACAAAACCTAATTCCCAAACCTCAATTTCATTTTCAAAACCAAATCAAAAATTCAAACTCCTCAATATATGTGACGACCGCCCAAGACTCCTGCACTTAAACAAGGAATAATGCGCTGAAAAGTGTGCCAGGCCGCCATGGACGATCATCAAGGTAGGTTAATACCATAATAGTCTATCGTATTACTCACAGCGCAGGGATAAAATACAATAGAAAAGTATACGTAGTGAAGCTCATTGAACAGAATCTTATCATATAAACTCATAGTAGTTTAATACAAACATCTGAATAGTCAATACATCAAGCCTCACTACATAACACTCAGAGTATCAAACAAACAGCGAAACATCCAGTACATATAGTAAGAAAACAATATGCAAAAGCCTCCAGCTCGTCTTCGTCACCAACGGCATAGATTACTAAGAACAGCACCTGTCACCTGCCACCTAGTCTGCCCATCCCAACATGGATGAACAGCCCAAGGTAATAAGAGTTAAACATAAAACCTTGAGTCAGACAAAAGTCTTAGTGAGCAGTAAATCAACTATCAAACATACCAAAAGAGCATAAAGGGTAAAAGGAATAGGAACCCAACCATCCCACTCCACCTCTTTCTACAGTGATAGCCCCCAGACACACTAAGCAGAAGCAAACATAGCAATTCAGACATTCAAAGCAAAGCAATTATCACTCGAGTCAAGGTCGATATTTTCCAAGTACAAACCCCCAAGGCCTAAACCAAGATCAGATAAGCACCCTGAAAACATCGCTCTTGACCCAAGTGACGATACAACCAAACATCCAAACATCCATGACTCTGGCTGTCACTGTTATCATTGCCTTGATTTCATCGTTAATTGAATGACCGTCACATTATCTTATCCATCTGCCAAGGGCTAATGGTAACCCCGGTTCTAGACATAACTCCGCACGTCGTCGCAGCCCGTGCCTAGGACTATCGAATCTTCCCAGAGTACTAGCACGTCGTCGCAGCCCGTGCTTGGAACGTCGTCGCAGCCCATCCCAACGTACTCTTGCTTTGAGCATGCTAGAACCTTCAATAACGATGAGATCTCAGCCTTCTAGTCATCCTCCTTGACGACTATTTTCATACTAGCTCAAGCGCCTCTCAAGCCAACCATTATCCACAAACTCGAACCACATCATCGAGTTAGCAACGTGCTTGGGATGATCCCGTCTGGATTAAACAATGGCTTTCTCACATCATGCTTTGCTTCATCGCATCATAGCAAAGTCCTATCTCAACATCATGCTTTGCCTTATCGCATCATAGCAAAGTCCCATCTCAACATCATGATCAAATCTATCCATATGAGCTTCAACATTCGCTTCATATGCCACAAGCAGCTTGCCTTATTCAAGAGCCTTTCCACTTAGCTTTTGAATCATCTTCGACCAACTTGACCAAATCAAGTTATCAATCAACTAATCAATTAAATCAAACATTAACCCAAGTAATCAATCAAACAAGATCTAAATAAACAATTATAGCAATAATGGCAATTTCGTAAATAAAGAGCCCAAATCTAATAAGCATGAATTCTAAATAACATCCCTACAACTTATTGAAAGAACTTGCATAGGTGAACATATAGTAAAATAGGTGTTGAATCATCATGAACCATAGATCTACATGCAGACTTAAGGAAAATGCATGAAATCGCTATCTTTAACACACAAACAAGCCACCGATCCAATATGCTCCTTTGGCTCCGTGTGAGAGATAACCACCACTCACCGAATCACCTAAACACCTAAAAAGCAACTAACTCCAGATCTGGACAGCAAAGGATCTAGCCTGATACGACAAGATTCCGATTCAAACGATGAAATCTCTCTTCGATGAATGGAGATCTTCAACTTTGGCTCTTGGATCTTCGATTTGATCTTCAATCTTGGATGGAAGGAAACACTAAATTAGAGTGGAGAAAAGAAGTGAAGAAGTGTTGTAGCCGAGCTCTAAAAATTGCAGCACTTCGTCGCTTCAAAATCCGGTACCAAAAAGTGAACCAAAGCCCTCTATTTATAGGCAGAAAATACCATAAGTCGGCCGCCCCCCATGAGTCATCACCGACCTATCCACTAGCCGACTCACGACTCGACTACTCCGACCTACGACCTAAAGTACATGCACATCCACAACCTACCCATGCACGCACGCGACTTAACATAAGTCGGTAACGACCTAAAACACACGGCCTAACACTCTACGGCTTATCGACCTATCACTCAACACTCTTGCCCGACCTAACGACTCATGCTTCATGCGACTCAACAGCATAGCCGACGTAACTAGTTCCGAGTCAACGATCTAACTATATAGCCTTATGGCCGACCTAACCAATCCCTAAGCTATTCCCTGAGTCGCTCGAACGGCCTACTCTCCTTAGGTCGGTAACTCGCTTCGACCGACCTATCTCTAAGTCGCAAGCTACTAACACTTAGGTCGCAAACTCCTTGACTCGGTCACCCCTATGAGTCGCTCACTCCACTAAGTCGTCCATGCTCCTTAAGTCGGTCAACTCTCTTAACTCGGTCAATTCCTTAGGTTGGTCCACACCTTAACTCGCTCACCTCTTAGGTCGGTCACCCCTATGAGTCGGTCCAACCCACTAACTCGTCCCATCTTAAGTCGGCCCAACTCCTTAAGTCGCTCACACGAGCTAACTTCCACACGACCTAAGCTCCTGAACAAGATAAGCTCTGGTTGACATAAATAATAACAACGACCTAATGACAATTATTCTACGATTTGTCGACACGTAAAATACGGGTCGTTACATTCTCTCCCCCTTAGGAATTTCGCCCCCGAAATTCCAAACAATCAAGAGCAACCAAAACTATTCTGCATGCCTATCATCCATAGCAATCAACAAATCATGCATCCAATTACTAGCCTAGCATGCAGAATTCTAGGATTAGAACAAGTTACAAATTCATGAGATGCCACGACACCTTAGGGCCATACCTCGAAGAGTTCAGGATGAGCTGCTTTCATCCTCTCTTCCTCCTCCCATGTACAGTCGTTAACATCATCACTCCATTGTATCTTGAGCAACGTAATCATCTTCCTTCTAAGCTGTTTCGTGTCGGTTTCAACAACACAAAGCGGCTTACGAGGTCTCGTAACAACTGGATCAACCTCTAAATCTTTATAGCTATCAGCAAAAACCACCGTACTTGGGCCATGCACATACCTCCGTAGGTACGATACGTGAAAAACATCGTGCACACCCGACATCTTTTCTGGTAATTCCAATTTATAGGCGAGCTTTCCAATTCGCTCGATGATCGGGAATGGTCCAACAAATCTCGGGGTCAACTTTCCTTTCTTCCCGAATCGAATAACATTCTTCAGTGGAGAAACCTTCACGAAAACCATACCGCCTACGTCGAATTCCAAATCCTTACGACGCTTATCGGCATAACTTTTCTGACGATCTTGGGCTGCCTTCATTCGTCGCCGAATGATCTCTATATAATCCGAAGTCTGTCGAATCATTTCGGGCCCAAGTATCAGCTTTTCTCCAGTTTCCAACCAACATGTCGGAGAGTTACACGGTCTTCCATACAATGCTTCATACGGTGCCATACCAATACTTGACTGTAACTGTTATTATATGCAAATTCCACCAAATGAAGATGATCTTCCCATGATCCTCCGAAATCTAAAACACAAGCTCTAAGGAGATCTTCCAAAACTCGGTTGACTCTCTCGGTCTGACCATCAGTTTGGGGATGATAAGCTGTACTCAAACACAACTCGGTCCCCAAAACTTCTTGGAAGCTCTTTCAAAATCCACTAGTGAACAATGGGTCTCGATCACTCACTATACTCTTCGGAATACCATGGAATCGAACTATCCACTTAACATACAACTCAGCCAATTTCGATGCAGTCCTAGTTGATCGAACAGGAATGAATCTTGCACTCTTAGTCAAACGATCAACGATTACCCAAATCCCTTCATTTCCCGCTCTGGTTCTAGGTAACCCATCGATAAAATCCATCGATATTTGCTCCCACTTCCATGTAGGAACTTCTAATGGCTGAAGCAATCCACTTGGCTTCTTCTGTTCGGCTTTTACCAACTAGCGGTCCATACATTTGGAAATAAAATTTCCAACATCCTTCTTCATACCTTCCCAATAATAGGTTCTCTTCATATCCTGATACATCTTATTTCCACCTAGATGAATTGTCAACTTCGAGTGATGACTTTCCATGAGAACTTCATCTCTCAATCCATCTATATATGGAACAACTAGCCGTCCTTGTTTTCGAAGCCAACCCTCTCGATCGACTTCGAATCCTTTATCCTTCTCTGGGTCTGATCCAGATTCCAAATCTTGGATAATCTTGACAAGTTTATCGTCTCGCTTTTGGCTCTCGCCAATTCTTTCCACTAGAGTAGGTCTTATCGATAAGTTTGCCAACATTTCAGGTTCCAATTCACATCTAGGCCTGAAGTCAAATCCAGCCAAATACTCAAGGCTCTTCCATTCTAAAAACATGGCTCCCAATCCTGCATGTCTTCTACTTAACGCATCCTCCACTGCGTTTCCTTTTCCCGGAGTATATGCTATACCAAAATCATATGATGCCAAAAACTCTAGCCATCGTTGCTGCCGAAGATTCAAATCTTTTTGGGAGAAAAGATACTTCAACGACTTATGATCTGTAAACAACTCGAATCGAACTCGCAATAGATAATGTCTCCACATCTTCAGAGCAAATACAATCGCCGCCAACTCCAAATCATAAGTAGGATAATTCCTTTCATGCGGCTTTAGTTGTCAACTTGCATATGCAACAACTTTATCCTTTTGCATCAGCACTGCTCCAAGTCCAGTACTACATGCATCAGTGTAAACCACCATCTCATCATTCCCACTTGGAATAGTCAAAATAGGAGCACTTGTCAGTCGCTCTTTCAGGATTCCGAAAGCTTGCTCACACTTAGCTTCACATCTAAATACTTGATTCTTTTTCGTCAATCCTGTTAACGGTGCAGCTATCTTGGAAAAGTCTTTGATAAACCGACGATAGTATCCTGCTAATCCAAGAAAACTTCTCACATCAGATGCATTCTTAGGTCTAACCCAATCCTGGATTGCTGCCACCTTGGCGGGATCAACCGCTATTCCACTTCCAGAGATAACATGGCCTAAGAACCTCACTTCGCTCTTCCAGAAGTGACACTTCGAAAACTTAGCCCTCAGCTGATGTTTTCGCAAGATTTCCAAAACAATCCGGAAGTGCATCTTGTGCTCTTCTTCAGTTCTGGAATAAATCAAAATATCATCCACGAACACAAGTACGAACTTGTTCAACTGATCCCTGAATACTCTATTCATAAGATCCACAAAATACGCTGGTGCATTGGTCAATCCAAACGGCATTACCAGCCACTCAAAGAAACCGGATGGTGTCCAGAAAGCAGTCTTCGGCACACTATCCTTTGCCACTCTCAACTGGTGAAATCCCGTTGCCAAATCCATCTGAGAAAACACCTTAGCTTCGTGAAGCTGATCAAACAAGTCATCTATTCTCGGCAATGGATACTTGTTCTTCTTAGTCACTTTATTCAGCTCACGATAATCCACACACAACCTCAACGATCCATCCGCTTTGGTTGCAAACACAACTGGTGAACCCCATTCAAACACACTACGCCGAATGAATCCTTTCTGTAAAAGGTCATCAACTTGCACCTTCAACTCTTGCTGCTCCCTAGGCGCCATTCGACTAAGAGGCATCACAACAGGTCTGGCTCCTTCAACTAGATCGATACGAAACTCGATCTCTCTATGCGGTGGTAACCCTTTGACCTCGTCAAAGACATCCTCAAATCCATTCACAATAGGCACCGATGACAGTCCATCCCGTGGAACAACCAGCGAATACATGAAGCTCATGAAGACGCCTTCTTCATGCTTACATCGTATCACAACCTTTCGCCCCTCCACATTCTCGACTGTCACCTCCAGCCTCTTACAATCAACCCTTGCCGCATACTTCCTAAGCCAGTCCATACCCAAAATAATTCCGAACCTCGCAAAGTTCAGAACAAAGCAATCACAAACAAAAGAGCAATCATGACTCGATACAACTAGACCACGACATACCATACACAAACAAGACGAACCCCCAAATGGATTAGTCACAACCAATGGTCTATCAACAATATCCGGTTCCAAACCCAACCGGCCTACAAGTTCACTACAAACAAAGGAATGCGACGCCCCAGTATCAAACAACACTCTAACAGAACACCACAAATGGAAAGAGTACCTTGAACAACCACACTCTTTCCCTCCTCTTCATCAGTAGGAGCTTTCAAAGATGATGGAACAACCCCCAAAGCATAGGCTTGCACAATCTGCTTGTCCTTCCTCGGTTCCGGACAATCCTTCCTAAAATGCCCCGGTTTTTCACAGTTGTGGCACTTCGCCGGCACTTTCGGTTTCTTGCAATCCCTGAAGAGATGATCCTTCTGCTGACAGTTGTAGCAGGTCACTTCACCCTTCGGCTTCTTCTGGCCATCCTTACCCTTCTGCTGCTGCTGCTTCCTCTTCTAGTTTCCATTTTGCTCCTTGGTCACAGCAACAACAGATCCTTCTTTAGGAAACAAATTCTCATGCCTGAGAGCTTTCTCCACAAGCTTCTCAAATGGATCATCCAGATGATCCACCAACTGCCTCCCAAGATAAGTGTCCAAGCCTGTCACAAACTTCTCATTCTTCTGATAAGGGGATTCAATATACGACCGAGCATACTTGGACAAAGCTTTAAACTCAGAAACATACTCAAGAACTGGTCTTCCACCTTGCTTGAGTTCCACAAACTTCTTAAACAAAACAGATTTATGAGCTGTAGAAATGAACTTAGCTTCAAATCTAGCTTGGAATTGCTCCCAAGTGATCTCTTCCTCTGGAGTATCTATGGTGATAGAGTTCCACCAATCCGAAGCTCTCCCTTGAAGCTGTCTTGATGCAAGCTTCCTCTTAGTTGCATCCTCAATTCCCAAATCACCAAAAATCCTTTTACAAGCATCTATCCATCTTTGAATTTCAATGGTTGATTCTGTTCCCAAGAAAATCTTTCCTCCAAGAGAAGTATAGTCTTTGCACAACTTAGCAAAATCCACTGGTCTTGGAGCTTGAACTTGAACTCCAACATCTACTGATGGTCCCGGAGCTATCATCCTTTTCATGATCGAAGTCATCATAGCCTCGAACATAGAAGCATAATCAGCAGCCCCCTCAACAGCACGGCCTTCCCTAGCAGCTGGTCTCCCTCTTCGACTCATTCCTAATATCTATAAGAGAATGATTAATATACCCTGAGAAACAACTGCATAAGGAATTCAAATCCTTCTAAGCTACTACATTATATATAGTAATTATCCATCAAAATACAATTATTTCTCTCATACGTAGTTACGTCAGCGAGCGTTGGCTAAAATCGATTAACCAAATCTCTGATACCAGATGTGACGACCGCCCAAGACTCCTGCACTTAAACAAGGAATAATGCGCTGAAAAGTGTGCCAGGCCGCCATGGACGATCATCAAGGTAGGGTAATACCATAATAGTCCATCGTATTACTCACAGCGCAGGGATAAAATACAATAGAAAAGTATACGTAGTGAAGCTCATTGAACAGAATCTTATCATATAAACTCATAGTAGTTTATTACAAACATATGAATAGTCAATACATCAAGCCTCACTACATAACACTCAGAGTATCAAACAAACAGCGGAACATCCAGTACATATAGTAAGAAAACAATATGCAAAAGCCTCCAGCTCGTCATCGTCACCAACAGCGTTGATTACTAAGAACAGCACCTGTCACCTGCTACCTAGTCTGCCCATCCCAACATGGATGAACAGCCCAAGGTAATAAGAGTTAAACATAAAACCTTGAGTCAGACAAAAGTCTCAGTGAGCAGTAAATCAACTATCAAACATACCAAAAGAGCATAAAGGGTAAAAGGAATAGGAACCCAACCATCCCACTCCACCTCTTTCTACAGTGATAGCCCCTAGACACACTAAGCAGAAGCAAATATAGCAATTCAGACATTCAAAGCAAAGCAATTATCACTCGAGTCAAGGTCGACGTTTTCCAAGTACAAACCCCCAAGGCCTAAACCAAGATCAGATAAGCACCCTGAAAACATCGCTCTTGACCCAAGTGACGATACAACCAAACAACCAAACATCCATGACTCTGGCTATCACTGTTATCATTGCCTTGATTTCACCGTTAATTGAATGACCGTCACATTATCTTATCCATCCGCCAAGGGCTAATGGTAACCCCGGTTCTAGACATAACTCCGCACGTCGTTGCAACCCGTGCCTAGGACTATCGAATCTGCCCAGAGTACTAGCACGTCGTCGCAGCCCGTGCTTGGAACGTCGTCGCAGCCCGTCCCAACGTACTCTTGCTTTGAGCATGCTAGAACCTTCAATAACGATGAGATCTCAACCTTCTAGTCATCCTCCTTGATGACTATTTTCATACTAGCTCAAGCGTCTCTCAAGCCAACCATTATCCACAAACTCGAACCACATCATCGAGTTATCAACGTGCTTGGGATGATCCCGTCTGGATTAAACCAAGGCCTTCTCACATCAAGCTTTACTTCATCGCATCATAGCAAAGTCCTATCTCAACATCATGTTTTGCCTTATCGCATCATAGCAAAGTCCCATCTCAACATCATGATCAAATCTATCCATATGAGCTTCAACATTCACTTCATATGCCACAAGCAGCTTTCCTTATTCAAGAGCCTTTCCACTTAGCTTTTGAATCATCTTCGACCAACTTGACCAAATCAAGTTATCAATCAACTAATCAATTAAATCAAACATTAATCCAAGTAATCAATCAAACAAGATCTAAATAAACAATTATAGCAATAATGGCAATTTCGTAAATAAAGAGCCCAAATCTAATAAGCATGAATTCTAAGCAACATCCCTACAACTTATTGAAAGAACTTGCATAGGTGAACATATAGTAAAATAGGTGTTGAATCATCATGAACCATAGATCTACATGCAGACTTAAGGAAAATGCATGAAATCGCTATCTTTAACACACAAACAAGCCATCGATCCAATATACTCCTTTGGGTCCGTGTGAGAGATAACCACCACTCACCGAATCACCTAAACACCTCAAAAGCAACTAACTCCAGATCTGGACAGCAAAGAATCTAGCTTGATCCGACAAGATTCCGATTCAAACGATGAAATCTCTCTTCGATGAATGGAGATCTTCAACTTTGGCTCTTGGATCTTCGATTTGATCTTCAATCTTGGATGGAAGGAAACACTAGATTAGAGTGGAGAAAAGAAGTGAAGAAGTGTTGTAGTAGAGCTCTAAAAATGGCAGCACTTCGTCGCTTCAAAATCCGGTGCCAAAAAGTGAACCAAAGCCCTCTATTTATAGGCAGAAAATACCATAAGTCGGCCGCCCCCCATGAGTCGTCACCGACCTATCCACTAGCCGACTCACGACTCGACTACTCCGACCTACGACCTAAAGTACATGCACATCCACAACCTACCCATGCACGCACGCGACTTAACATAAGTCGGTAACGACCTAAAACACACGGCCTAACACTCTACGGCTTACCGACCTATCACTCAACACTCTTGCCCGACCTAACGACTCATGCTTTATGCGACTCAACAGCATAGCCGACCTAACTAGTTTCGAGTCAACGATCTAACTATATAGCCTTATGGCCGACCTAACCAATCCCTAAGCTATTCCCTTAGTCGCTCGAACGACCTACTCTCCTTAGGTCGGTAACTCGCTTCGACCGACCTATCTCTAAGCCGCAAGCTACTAACTCTTAGGTCGCAAACTCCTTGACTCGGTCACCCCTATGAGTCGCTCACTCCACTAAGTCGTCCATGCTCCTTAAGTTGGTCAACTCTCTTAACTCGGTCAATTCCTTAGGTCGGTCCACACCTTAACTCGCTCACCTCTTAGGTCGGTCACCCCTATGAGTCGGTCCAACCCACTAACTCGTCCCATCTTAAGTCGGCCCAACTCCTTAAGTCGCTCACACGAGCTAACTTCCACACGACCTAAGCTCCTGGACAAGATAAGCTCTGGTTGACATAAACAATAACAACGACCTAATGACAATTATTCTACGATTTGTCGACACGTGAAATGCGGGTCGTTACAATATATATCGTTTTGATGCTCTCGAAGAGCACAAGTCAATTATGTGATTCGTTTTTCGATCTGGGTTGTTGTGTGGCTGAAATTGGCTAGTTTATCCCCGGCCGTTCATTAGATGGTTTTGATTTTAACGGCGGATCGTCATCTTGGCGACGATCGAGTGGTACAGAATTGTAGAGAGCATCAGGAGATGTAGATCCAACGGTTTCGTTCGTGACCGAGGCATAGAAATTCGCCAGAAACGACCACTTTTCGCAACGGCGACACGATTTGCCAAGGGGTACCGGAGCACGGCGCGCGTGCCTAGGTAGTGTACCTCGATGCGTGGAGCTCGGCTTGGTGTTCAGATCATGGACTCGTGACGTGGAGCGTCGCCGATGGAGGACGATAGCCGGAGCTGTATAAGGGTTTTGAGGCGGCTACGTTGTTCGAGCAGGCTAGGGCTTGGTTGCTGCTATACCACGTGAGTGCTTGGTGATGTGTACCTTCTTATGATCTTATTTATTTAATTTAAAATCATGTAACTTCTAATGCTAATAATTTTCACATACGAGGTCCAATTTACGGGCGAGTTTTTGCGTTGGGATCGTATTGAAATTTCGAACATTTTGAGGCCAGTTTGAATGAATTCTGAGACTGTTTTAATTTTTGGTTTAAATTGAATTTAATTTCGATTTAAATTCAAAGGTGGGGTTTTAACCCACTAACAACTTCTAAAACTCATGGTTGTTAGATTAAATTTATAATGCGATTGAAAATTTTTTTATGACTGTTTGGTATAGTTTTAATCATCATCTCTGTTAATTTGAATTTAGTTAAATTAAATTGTTATTTAATTCATTATTGAATATAAATTGCCATTTAAATACCTATTATTGATTATCGGTTCTATATTGATATTTATTGGTTGATTTGTGTGATGATTGTGATGGATGTTGATTGTTGATATTGGATGAATGGATGTTGTATTTTATATCGTTATAAAGTGCATGTTCGGTATGGGTTGAAATGATACATACCGAATGGTCTATAGGTTAAGGAAAAATCGTTATGGGTTGAAATGATAGACTTGAGCGAATTTATGGGTTTTGTTATTAAATTCGGGATTTGCAGTTTGAAATGATATATAACCGTAAAATTTTAAATTGCGAATTGAAATGATAAATATCTGTATCACTTGACCCTAAGGTAGAAAATTATATACGAATACCATATTTGTTAAATTTAATGATTTTGAATTTCTTAATTTTTGAATTAATTAAATGATATCTTTGAGTAAACTTTGACGTATATAAATGTAGGTATTATTGGAAAATCAAGTTTTGTGTTGAAATGTGAATTGGTTTAAAAGGAATTGCTTTAAGAAATTAAATTGGAAGTTTCAAGTTAAACTTTTAAGTATAAATGAAATTCTATCGAAATTAAGTTATTGAAGTTGTTTGAAAACAATCTTGAAATATTTTGAAATCGGAGTAATCCGAATGGATATTTGAAAATGGATTGAAACGATATGAAATTCAATAGTTTATTGAAATGTTAAATTAAAGGTTTGGAATTTGGTTTGTTGCCTTGGAAATTTAAAGTGGTCCAAATGTGTTGAAATGAAATGAATAGTTTAATCTAATATTATTTCCAAAATCATGTTTTAATATAAACTGTTTTAAAAATATATTATTTCAAAATTTCTAATTATTAAGATTTTCAAAATATTAAATTATTTTAACTTGCACTAATTTTATTAAACCATTTTGACCTATTTTAAAGCATTTAATTTATTTAAACTAATTAACATGTGTTGACTTATTTTAAATCTAATTAGTCTATTTTAAAGCTATTTAATCTATTTTTATTATATTAATCTATTTTAAATCTGTATTAATTATTTATAACTATTAAGACTATTTTCTCCTGAATTCCAAACTAAGTAAAATGGATGGGTTATATTCAAATTCTCGATTTTAAAGTGAATATGGTTAATGATGTTATAACCTAAGTTGAGATTTAAATGTTAACTAATGTGATATGATGATTTTAATGTTAGGATTGAACCTAATTTGGAAATTTGTTTTGTAAGAAACTAAGATTTTTGAAATGATACGATTGAAAGTAAATATGATTTGAAGATGAATATAATTTTGAAAGTTACGGTTTTGAGAATATCATATTATGATACAAATTGCAAATTGACTTTTGAAATATAAAAGAACCATCCGGTGTGTAATAAGCGATCGGTTGTTAAAGAGATCGGGATCAGATATTGCCATACTCTCTGCCAATACCGAAAACCATTTTGACAGTTGTGTACGCGGTGGAGATTCCAAAGTGATGTAGGATGGTGGCGACGATCCTATATGAGGTACATACGTGGACCCGACTACCATGAGTTGGCTTAAGGTGACTAAAACAGAAGCAATTGACGGGCCAAGTGAGGTCATTCCTCCAATCGGGCACACTCCATCGATATTATATTCTAACTTTTGATTTATTTGGTGGGTACCCATGATTTTTCTCGGTAGTGTGTTCTGAGGTGGGCGGTAGTAGCTGCTATGCGTTGCCACCAGTCCGGAAGTGTAATAGGTATATCTACCCTGACATTGCCTAGTTGTGCCGTGTCACCTACCCTAGCGCGCCTTCTACGATTTTGTTTTGTACTATACCTATGGAGTGCACTCTGACGGCGTCCAGTACGGACGTGATTACGGTACTGTATAGACTATGGGGATATATAAAATGTGTTAAGGGGGAAAATGTAACTCCTTAATGTTATTTTAATAGTTTTCTTTACTTTAGACACTATTATAATAGCGTATTGTGCTACATAGTAGATAGTTTAACGGATCCTTAGGATATGTGAATCAAGAACATCTCTTAAGTTTACCGTTTCTTTCCCCATCAACCAACCATTTAAATTTGGTTATTGTATATTGTTAACAGCTTAGAAAATGCATTTTGCAGTAAAGATTATCTAATATTTTTTTATAGCATTTTATCAACTAACCATCATGTGGATTGACCACTGATTTGGAGTATATCTCATCAATCTGCTTTCTGATCTAATCAATTGATTGTGCTTCACTATGGTTTCCTTATGCCATTCCTTTAGAGGAGTATTAAAAAATTTATTTCTGTAGCAGCTTGAATAAAGGATCTCCGGTTTGTTGATAATTGAAAGCTTATTCAACTTTCTTCATTTCCCTTGTGCATGCTTCAAGAATTACAATATCTAAAAGGTACCTTCTTTACCTTGTTTTCCTAAGTGATAAATTTTGAATATTATATAGGAGGAGTATGGTCACTAATAGAGTGATTATAAAAATGAACACCGATCATAGGTAAACTTTCCACCCATTTATAATTTATAAAAAGCTATCAATTTTACTATGAATACTAAAGTTTTTACCCCCTCGCCAAGTGAAAAAATTGCCAGAGAATTGAGGTTCTAGCAATCAAGAATATTGTGCAGTTGAATAAGAATTGCAGTCTGTTGGTGCATTGTCAAGTTGATTATTTTGGTTATTTGACAGATCTATGTTTAGGTTAGATTGGCTGGAGTATGCCTTCTGCATTTTGGATTTATAATTAGTAGATTCTTGTAGTTCCAAGTCTATTTAAAACTGTTGCAACAAATTTTGTTGTAATTCTAAAGTATGATTTATTTATTCTTTTATAGTTTGAAATTTTCCTGAAATTCGAATCTGAATTGAGCCAGAATTAGTACTTTCTTGTATATTGGTTTGGGGTGCTGGTTTGCTTTCGGGTTCAAATTTGCAATTCATTTATACATTGTCCTTTAACAAGTCATGCTTTTTTGCTTTATTATAATCAGCTTGACCACAAACCTGATTTGTATTACAAGTCTAATTCGTGCTAGTATGCATGTTCTATCATGATTATAGTTTTTGTTAATTTAACTGTCATCATATTGGGTTTGAGTCAATTTACATTTATGGATTTGTACTCTTGTTTTAATATTGGACACTGAAATCCAAATTTTTTCAAAGGAGCGATACTTTTCAACATAACAAAGACAATTACAATTTTGGACACTTGTTTAGCAGATGATAATGGTAGTAATCAGATGTAATGAAATTTGTGAATTTTCCTCTCTATTATGCGGTGTTGCTAGTTTAACAGATGATGGGTTATAGAACATATGTCTTGAGTTATGTACTAACACAAAATAATTTAACCAAAAGTTGATTATCGTAAAGCACTAGCAAAGTCCAAAGAGCAATAATACTTAAATTAACACTACAACCCTCTTTAATGTTGACTCAACTTAAAGTTTACTTTTTACAGCTTGTGCACTATGTTAACCCTGACTCATCTAGTTTAGCAAACGACTTTCTCTCTCTATGATGGGTAATAAGGGAGGGTGATGTTGAAACGGTGCCAAAACTGAAATTTTATAGAACTATCATAGGTAACATTCATGGATAAGGGAGTTCATTTTTTATTTATTGATATTGTGTTCTCCTAATCAATATTTTTATTCATGTTGTGCTGAAATGAGGCATATTGTGTTTACCTAATCAATATGTTGAAATGGTTTTAGCGTTTTTTCTATTTTTATTTATTCATGGATAATAGAGTTAAATCGATATGGGATTAGTGGAGGTAACTATACTTACACCTAATTATATAGATGTAATTTTTTTTGTTCAGTAACTTAATAGTTTATTTTTTCTAATATTATATACAGTTTAGTTTCAAATGTCTTATATTTAACTAAGTTAAATAATAATAATAATAATCATAATAATAAATTAACTAAGTTAACTAAATTTTATAAAAATTAATAATAGTAATAATAAAATTAATAACCAAGTTAACTAAGTTTTATAAAAATTAACTTACTTTATAATAATAATAATAATAATATATAAAATATTAATCAAGTTAACCAAGCTTTATAAAAATTAGCTAAATTTATGCAATAATAACAATAATAATTTAACTAAGCTAACTAAGTTCTATAAATAATAATAATACGTTAACTGAGCTATATAAAAACTAACTAAGTTTATACTAATAATATAACAGCAACAATAATAATAAATTAACTAAGTTAACTAATTTTTTAGAAATTAACTAAGATTTATAAAAATTAAACAAGTTTATAAAAATCAACTAAGTATTATAATATTTTAACTATGCAAAAATTAACAAAGTATAAAATGATAATAATAATGGTTAATAAAGTTTATAGCAACAACAACAATAATAATAAATTATAAAATATTAACCAACTTAACGAAGTTTTATAAAAATTAACTAAATTTATAATCATAATAATAATAATTTAACTAAGTTAACTAAGTATTATAAATAATAATAATAAGTTAACTAAGTTTTATAAAAATTAACTAGGCTAGTAAGTTTAAAGTAGTAGTCGTAGTAATAACAACAACAATAATAATAATAATAAATTAACTAAGTCAACTGAATTTAATAAAGATAAAATAAGATTTATAAAAATTAAATAAGTTTATAAATATTAACTAAAATATAAATAAGTTAACCAAGTTTTATAAAAATTTACAAGATGATGATGATTAGCTAAGTTGATGATGATGATGATGATGATGATGATGATAAATTATAAAATGTTAAACAAGTTTTTTATAAGTTTAATTAAATTTATAATAGTTATAATAAATTAACCAAGTTAGCTATTTTTCAAATTAACTAAGATCTATAAAAATTAAATAAGCTTATTAAAATTAACTAAGTATTGTAAAGACTTAACTAAATAAAAATTAACAAATATAAAATAATAATAATAATGATAATGGTTAACTAAGTTTATAGCAACAAAAATAATAATAAATTATAAAATATTGACCAAGTTAACAAAGTTTTATAAAATTAACTAAATTTATAATAATAATAATAATAATTTAACTAAGTTAACTAAGTTTTATAAATAAAAACAATAAATTAACTAAGTTTTATAAAAATTAACTAGGTTAGTAGTTTATTATAGTAGTACTAATAATAATAAATCAACTAAGTTAATTGAATGTAATAAAAATAAAGTAAGATTTATAAAAATTAAATAAGTTTATAAATATTAACTAAAATATAAATAAGTTAACCAAGTTTTATAAAAATTTACAAGTTTATAATGATAATGATTATGATGATTAACTAAGTTGATAATAATAATAATAATAAATTATAAAATATTAACCAAGTTAACTAAGTTTTATAAATTAAATTAAATTTATAATAGTAATAATAAATTAACTAAGTTAACTAAATTTGATAAAAATTAACTAATATTAATAAAAATTAAATAAGTTTAAAAAAATGAACAAAGTATTATAAAAATTCAACTAAGTTTTATAAAAATCAACAAGTTTATAATAATAATGATGATGATTAACAAACTTAATAATAATAATAATAATAATAATAAAATTAATAACCAAGTTAACTAAGTTTTATAAAAATTAACTTAATTTATAATAATAATAATAATAATGATAATAAATTATAAAATTTTAATCAAGTTAACTAATTTTATTAAAATTTAACTAAATTTATTGTACACTCCGAATGATATTTTTCGCGTGATGTTTCATTTTCTTAAATTTTACCATATTCCTCATAGTTAGTGGAAGCATTGAGTTATCTTTCTGCTACTTCTGTTTGTCATTGTTTTCCCAGTTGGTTATGTTACTTAAGCTCAAAGGACAGCTACTTATGGCTAATTGAATTTATGCATGGTATTTTTCACTAGACTCATGTAAACTACTGTGTAGTAAATAATACAATTGCAAATAGATGGCTGTTGGTTTTCTTTTACTTAACTTATAATTGACTAAAGAAACTGTTAGGGAAAATCCCTTCGGATGATTAGTCTAAGGAAATAAAAAATCAACACAGCGGAAAACAACTGAATCGTGATTGTAGTGAGACAAAATAAATAGAGATAAACACCAGAATGGATAGTCACAGATCAATGCAATGTAGAAAAATAAATAACACCAGTATTTATAGTGGTCCACTACCGCGAGGCAGTGTACGTCCACTTTGGGAGAGGAGATTTTGTTAATCATTGAAAGATTAGAGTTAAAAGATTGATTCACTTTTGGAGGCTATACATAGGATGAATTTATAATACAGACAAAATTCTGTAGAGTTTCAAGTCTTTAGGATGGCTCTGAAATAGGCTCAAATTAGCTCTCAATTCCGCCTACCATTGTTGTCCATAAGCTCCTCTATTTATAGTGTGAAGAAATGAGGAAGGGTAGCTGCTATATAGCAGCCCTATTGTTGGTTCGGCAAAATGCCGAGCAAAAATTTGGACCGGCATCAAAATACCGAACGAGAAATTACGTTCGAAAAATCACCGAATGAAATTCTTCTTTCGGAAAAACAGAATTAAATTCTTCATGCGGCAATTTTCTTTTCCTTTCGCTCCTCTATTTTTACCGAGCGAAGCTTCCTTTTCTCACCTCTCCAAGTCTCATCTACAAATTTACCAAACTGAGTCATCCACCGCTCCAAATTACCTCCAAAGCTCGATCGGCATCGCTGCCTTTCTTCACTGAATCAAATCAGCTCCTCCTTTCTTCTTGGCTTTCTCCTCTTCATTCGCTCAAAATCTCCGCTCTTCATTCGGTAATTTTTACTTCAGCTCCCTAGGGTATTGGCCAAGCTCCTTGCTCCTTCTTCTTCTGCTTATTTCAGTATCAATTTCAACAATCTCCACCTTGATACCGAATTCCATACAAGCCTTCCAACTTCATCTACACCTTCATGCTCCAAGAAATGAATACTTACCCAATGAGTTTCAGCAATGCCATTACCCGTTAAACTCTGGCAATAAACTCCAGAAAGGCCACCGCCTGTTAACAAAGTGTTTGAAGTACCCAGTCCATGTAGAACCTATCAATCTCCACTATGAAAATAAACGTCTCCATGAACCTTCTCAATTCTCCCCCCGTGCCACCCCGTGGCACCTAACACTTTATTAAGCGAATCAAGTCCGAGCAATGCTCGAACTTAGCAACAAGCAACGACTTGGTAAACATGTATGTTGTATTCTCGTTTATGTGAACTTTCTGAAGATGAACTTGCTTTTCTTCACTCATCGAGACAAGGAACAACTCTCTCACCTCAATATGCTTTATCCTCGAGCCGAACGCTAGATTTTCAGCTAAGTGAATTGCACTTTGACTATCACAATACACATCTACGCCTTCATATATGAAGCCTAAATCACACAACAATCGCCTCAAATAAAATGCCTCCTTGCTGCTTCAACCACAACTGTGAGCTCTACCTTTGTAGTACGCAAAGCCATAATCGTCTCCAACCGATCATTGTCCCACCAATGATGGACACATATCTGAAGGTTGACTTCCTTTGACCTCTACTACCGGCATAGTCGAAATCACCAAATCCAACCAAGCTGAAATCTCTTCCTCTGCAGCCAAAGACAAGTCTATGGTTTGGAGTTCGTCTAAGGTATCTAAAGATACACTTCACGGCTTCCAATGCGTCTTTCCTAGATTCGCCATGAATTTGCTCACCAATCTAACCGTTTGTGCAATGTGAGGCCTAATGCAGACCATGACATACGTCAAGCTTCCAAGTGCACTTGCATATGGAACCTTCATCATATAAGCACTGTCTTTTTCCGAGATCGGAGAGCCTTTACTAGAAAGTTGTATGTGCAAAGGTATGGGTATGTTGATTTCCTTTGCCCCTTCCATGCTAAACCAAGCAAGCACCTTTTGAATATACTCCTTTTGAGCGAGCCTCAAAAGTCCTAGCTTTCTATCCAATTGAATTTCCATACCCAAAATTTTCTTTGCTTCTCCAAGGTCCTTCATTTTGAATTCCGCTTTTAGCTTTAGCTTCAGACCATCGATTTCAACCTTATCCTTGGAAACAACGAACATATCATCTATGTACAAGAGCAGGTACATCCATCTACCATTCATTAAATGCTTAAAGTACACAGAAGCATCTTTGATGCTACAATCAAAACCAAGTGAAAGCGTAAAAGAGTCAAACCTCTTATACCATTGTCTAGGCGACTGCTTAAGTCCATACAATGACTTTTTTAATTTGCAAACCTAATTTTCTTTCCCATCTACGAAAAATCCTTCTGGCTGCTTCATGTAGATGGTTTCATCCAAGTCTCCTTGCAAGAAAGCGGTTTTCACATCTCGTTGCTCCAGCTTGAAGTCATGACTAAAACGATAGCAAGCAAAATGCGGATGGACGTATGCCTCACTACTAGAGAGAATATCTCATCATATTCCAATCCCTTTCTTTTTGAAAACCCTTTAGCAATTAGTCTAGCCTTGTATCTCCCATCATCCTTCACCTTGAACACCCTACTTTCAACCTATGGCTCGGCGTCCTTGAGGAGGTGGTACCAAATCCTAAGTCTAGTTCTTCTTCAACGACCCTAACTCCTCTTCCATAGCGTATATCCATTTCGAACTATCACATGACTTCAAAGATTCATCAAGGTCAAGCGGCTCCTCAAGAACTACATGTAGGGCATTGTCAAACTGATCACCAATACTAAGCTTTGCAAATAACCAATCACCATACCTTTCGGGCGGCCTAATAGTCCTACGACTGACTTGGTTAGGCACTACTTCGCCTAAACTCCTTTCAGCTCTAACTTGAACAGAACTTCCTCTAGAATCATGTGCATCACCGGCACTACTAGAAGGTACCTATGGACTATCCTGTGATGATTCATTAACTGCGTTTTCCTCGACAGCGTCAACAACAACTCCACTATTTGGCTGGAACACGGGAACTTCTTCCATCTTCTTAGGCCTACCAGAATCTTATGATGTGGTAGGTAGCTTCTCCTTCGGATTGAACATAGCAGACTCATCAAAAGTAGCATGCATGGAATGAACAATCTTTCGATAAACATGGTTCCAAATTCGATACCCTATGATACCATTGGTGTGTCCCATTAGTATTTCCTTGTATGCTCTAGCCTCCAACTGGTCATCACTTGTATGGTGTACGTACACAGGACAAACAAAAATTCAAAATTAACCAAGATACACTACTTTACCTCTTCACTTCTCCTCTGGAATCTTCCTATCTATGTCTGAGCATAGAATTTGATTTATGATATGCGTCACAGTTGATAATGCCTCAACCCAAAAGCCTCTAGACAAGCCCGCCGTCAATCTCAAGTAACGAGCCTTCTCTAGTAGAGTCATGTTCATCCTTTCTGCAACCTCATTGGATTGCAGATCTCCAAGTTAGTGAAATGTCTCTAAATACCATGCTGTCTACAAAAGTCGAGGTACTCCTTAGAGACAAATTCACCACCATTATAAGATCTCAGCTACTTCAACCTAGAGCCAGATTGGTTCTCAACAAGCACTTTCCAGTCTTTTAACTTCTCATAACTCTCTGATTTGGCCTTTATCACATACACCCATACTTATCGAAAAAAGTCATCAATGAAAGATATAAAATACTTTCTCCTCCAAGAGAAGGAGTAGCAACCGGTCCCCAAACATCTGTATGCACATACTCATGTACTCGCCTCAAACTATGGAGTCCAACTCCAAATGATACTTTAGTTTGCTTGCCTAACACACACATCTTGTAAAAGTCTATCTTGTTGAAGCTTTCTCCTTTGATCATCTTCAATCTCTGAAGCAACTCTAAGCCCTTCTCTGAAATATGACCTAACCTGAGATGCCAAAGCTTTATGGCATCCAAAGCACGAGAACTATCTACTCCAACACACGACTCTCCAAGAATTGTGGTTCCTTTAAGCAAATACAGATTTCGGAATACATCTCCATTCAAAAGAACTAGTGCACCTATCCAAACCTTCAGAATATCCTTCTTGATAGTTACCTTGCACTCCAAAGATGCCAAGTGTCCTAAAGAAATTAAGGACTTCCGAAGACCTGGAACATATCGAACACCTGTCAAAGTGCGTATCACTCCATCAAACATCCAGATCCTCACTGTACCTTCACCTATTGCTCTACAGCTAGCATCATTACCCATAAGAATAGAGCTACCCTCTTGTCTAATGAAAGAACTGAAGTAATCATTATTAGGCATCATATGGAAAGACCCTTCCCCCCCCCCCCCCCGAGTCCAGCAGCCAATGGTATAAGACATCCGACACTGCTGCTGACAACACATCATCAGATACAGACTTCTCCAACGCGAATGATGGAGATCCGTCTTCTTACTTCTTTTTGACAATCCTTTTTCCAGTGACCAGGTTTCTTGAAGATAAAGAACTTCTCGTCCTTAGACTTTCCTCTCTTGTCATAGCCGGGCTTTCTGGACTTGAAACCCCTCTAGATTACCAATTCTTCTTATCTTCTCTACCTCTTTCAACAAATAGGCCGTGACTACTGCTTCCACCTCTACTTCCTTCACTTATCTCCTTTATTTGATCTCTCAAGCCCTTAGATAGAAGGCGTGACTTCACATCTTCCATCTTCAATGTGTCTTTGGCGAAGATAAGGCTGTTAGTGAAACTCGTGTAACGTTTCGGAAGAGAACACAAAAGAATCATTGCCATTTGCTCCTCATCCATCTTCAAGTCAACCGTCTTCATCTTCTACATGAGATCATCAAAGAAATTAAAATGTTCCTTTACTGAAGATCCCTCTCTCATCCACATAGTGAAAAATGTCTTCAGTAATATCAAACGGTTAGTCAGAGTTTTCTTCAAGTAGAGATTTTCTAGCTTGGTCAAAATACCCATAGCAGTGTTCTCACTGTTACTCTTTGAGATAACATTCTCTACCATAGCTAGCTGTAAAGTAGTAAACACACATTTCTCCATCTCCTTCCTTTCGACGATTGAGATGTTAGTTGTCAACTCCTCAGGAGCAAACACTACTAGATGGACTTCATTCCTCATTAAAACAGCCTTCATCCTCCATTGCCACTTCTCGAAGTCTTTATCTCCATTCCATTTCTCATTTGCCAACCGTGATCCTAACGCGATATACGTCCCTCTAGTCTTGTAACATCCGGAGTTGCTTCATCTCCTATCGTAGCGTCCAACACTCTTCAATCAACCTTTCAGCTCTGATACCAGACTGTTGGGGAAAACCCTTCAGATGAACAGTCTACGGGAATAAACACCCCATGCAGCGGAAGACAACTAGATCATGATTGTAATGAAACGAAACAAATAGAGATAAACACTGGAAAATATAATCAAAGATCAATGCAATGCAGCAGTATAAATAACACCAATATTTATAGTGGTTCCACTACCGCGTGGCAGTATACATCCACTTAGGGAGAGGAGATTTTATTAATCAATGGAAGATTAGAGTTACAAGATTGATTCATGCTTGGAGGCTATACATAAAAAGAATTTACAATGCAGACAAAATTCTGCAGAGTTTCAGCACTCTAAGATTGCTTTAAAATAGGCTGAAATTATCTCTCAATTTCAGCTAACATTATTGTCCAAAAGCTACTCTATGTACAATGTGAAGAAATGAGGAGGGGTAGCTGCTATATAACAGTCCTAGGGTTTGGTTCGACATGCATCTAGTTTGGTTTGGCAAAACGCTGAGCAATAATTTGGACTGGCTTCCAAATACTGAACGAGAAATTTTATTCGACAAATCACCGAATGAAATTCTTCATTCTGCAAAACATCGAATAAAATTCTTCGTTGTACAATTTGATTTTTCTTTCGCTCCTCTATTTTTACCGAGTGAAGCTTTCTGTTCTCACTGCTCCAAATCTCTTCTTCAACTTTACTAAACAGAGTCATCCACTACTCTAGATTACCTCTAAAGCTCATCGACATCACTGCCTTCCTTCACCGAATCAACTCAGCTCCTCCTTTCTTCTTGGCTTTCTATTCTTCATTCGCTCAAAATCACCGCTCTTCGTTCGGTGATTTTTTACTTTAGCTCCCTAGGGTTTTGGCCAAGCTCCTTGCTCCTTGTTCTTCTGCTTATTTTGGTATCAATTTCAACAACAACCAGTTTGTATGTTTTGTATAATACATTGGTGGCATGAATGTTTAATTCTTACATAGACTTTGTTGATCGAGCGAAGCCCTTAATTGTTCTTGTAAGCTTAATTTTAATTGAATCTTGATTATTTGCGACTGACGATTCTTTTTTGATTCCACTTTGAAATAGGACAAGACAAGATTGTTGACTTTGAGATGAAGCTTATGGATATTGATAGTGAGCATCTCGGCGTTCCAGAAGCTGAATATCAAGCTATTGTAAGAATACCTTCTTCAAAATTCACTAGGAATTGCAAAGATCTTAGCAGCATTGGAGACACTGGCATTATATTACTTCTAGTTCTGAGTATCAATAGCATTTAATATCTTCTTTGTTTTCGTTTGGACGACATAGTCCAATTTTATTCTTGATGAGTTTTTCAAATGGAACATAAAATTTAATATCTGATATCATAAGTTCACTATCAGACAATATATTGGGTCAGTAAATATTAAACATGAAAGACTTTTTTTGGAAATTAAAATTGTATGCTATATTTCCCAAATTTTATTATTACTTTACCAGACATCTAATTTTCAGATAAAATTATACATTACATGTAGTAATTTTTTTAATAACAAATTGTGTAATATTTTGAAAATATACGTAAACTTAGTCAAACCTTCCATGGGTGGTTTGTTTAAGGTTGTGTAGTATGAACTTTATATATGTTGATTTTTTGGATGTTCTTGGCATGCATTTTTCTGTGCTTTAAATGATTAGTTTCCTGATCTTAATCCATGTAGTATCGATGTCAAATAATAATAATAATAATAATAATAATAATAATAATAATAATAATAATATTTTTATAACAATTAACTAAGTTTTATAAAAATTCAATAAGTTTACAAAAAATAACTAAGAATTATAAAAATATAACTAAATAATAATCATAATAAATTTTATGAAAAATTAACTAGGTATAATAATAATAATAATAATTAGACAAGTCTATAATAATAACAATATAATAGTAATAATAATAATAAATTAACTAAGTTTATAAAAATTAACTAAGTATTATAAAAATATAACTATACAACAACAATAATAAATTTTATGAAAAATTAACGAAGTATAATAATAATAACAATAAATAATTTTATAAAAATTAACTAATATTTATACTATAATAATAATAATAATAATAAGTTAACTAAGACTTGTAATAATAATAATAATAATTAAACAAGTCTATAATAATAACAATAAAATTAACTAAGTTTATAAAAATTAACTACTAAGTTTTTTAAAAATTCAATAAGTTTAAAAAAATTAACTAAGTATTATAAAAATATAACTAAATAAGAATAATAAATTCTTTAGAAAATTAACTAAGTATGGTAATAATAATAAATAATTCTATAAAAATTAACTAAGATTTATAATAATAATAATACTAAGTTCATTAAGATTTGTAAATACTAAACTTACATTAGTTTATAAAAATTAATCAAGTATTATAAAAATATCTAATAGACATCTGAGGCTGTGTTTGTACCAACGATATATCCTAACCCTATTCAGTTCTTTGTATGGTTCTATGTTGAAGCGAGGATGGAAGGGCAACATAATGATATTCACTGTATGGTATCATGCTTCAGGAGTTACCCCAAGTGCTAAAAATTAAACTTTTGGACTATAACATGCAGTGCCATAACTTATCAACGGTACTAAACAATTGGGCATTGAGCTCAACTTATCACAAAGCTTATCTCATTACAACAGGTCTAATGCATAGATAGTTTATGTAACAAATCAATTTATTTATTTGTCTATTCCAAGAAGACGTTACAATATGCATCTCCAATACTAGCTTAAATTACAAGCTTGAATCTCATTACTCATAATATAGAAAAATGAAATCTATATTAAAAAAGAAACAGAGAGTGATAGTTTAACACTTTAAATATTTCAAAATCTAGCTAAATTTATCCTTCTCTTTTTTCCAACACTCACCTATATAAACACAAGTTAATATAATAGTCACATTTAAGCATTCAACACGACAGTTCTAAATAATAACATGTAAATAAGTTGGTTTATGAAATCAAATAGACCTTAGAAGAAAAAAGAAATGGCAGGAGATGGAGGAGGAAACTCAAAGGAACTAGACCAATCGGCAACATGGGCTGGGGATTTAGTTTGTGCTATTATTGTTATGATTTCTATATGCTTGAAAAAATTCTACATCATATTGGCAAGGTATATATCCTTTGTTTTGTATTTTACTTGGCTTTTATTGTTTTACTGAACACTTTTTGTAACAACATGTATCAAACCAGTTGATTAAGCAACTTATAGGAATTTGCATAAAAAATCAAAAAACAAGTTATCCACATTTTGTTTGATTAAGATTTTAAACTTATTATAATATGACATTTCTAATAATATTTTTGATTGCAATGGTTCATGGTGAAACAAAAAAAGCTTTGTTTGAAGCACTGGAAAAGGTGAAAGTAGGTATGATAAGACTGATTTCATCATATAAGCGACTAATTCATCATTATTTAATCCTTTTTTCTCCTTCAGAATTGATGGTTCTAGGATTCATTTCCTTGCTGTTAACATTTGGGAAAAATTATATAGCCAAAATATGCATACCGGAAAAAAAGGAAAATACTATGTTGCCTTGCAAATTAAGTATTGAGGAAATAGAAAAAGATAATGGCAAGTCAAAAATGAGGCTGTTGATTTGGAATGAAGACGCTTATAGCACTTATAGTTCCCGAAGAATCTTAGCCGGTGTTGTAGCAAATACATGTGCTAAGGTAAGTTAAATATCCTAAAAAGAAGACTGTTATTATCTTATAACAAATGAAAATTTCCTTTTGTTGCTTAATTTTAAAGTCTTTAGATGGTAGTATAATACAAAGAATACATATTTTCGAATTCCCTTTGTATTTTAAAGACAATCATAAACTAAATGTTCTTTTGGTATTTGTGATATAGCATAAACAACTCTTTGTGTTTTAGATATATTTGTCTTAAAAATTTAATTACGTTGATACTAATTAGTAAATAATCTAGTTTTGCGATAACAGGGAAATGTTCCTCTTATGTCAATAAATGGACTACATCAGCTGCATATTTTCATATTTTCCTTGGCTATATTTCATGTCGCATACAGTGCTATCACCATGGCTCTAGGAAGAGCAAAGGTAATTTCAACTTCAATTTTAAATGTTAATTTATAAATTTCCAAGTAATTTATTTGTTTAATGTTTTATTGTCTAGATTCGTAGATGGAAGGAGTGGGAAAAGGAAACCCAGTCTGATGATTATGAGTTCTCTTATGGTAGTTTTCTTATTGCAATTGTATCATGTAACTTGAGTAAGATATAACTTCTGATTTATTCTATTATATACTTGTTTCAAAATTTCATCTTTGTTTATGTTATGCAGATCCTTTAAGATTTAGATTTGCCAACGAGATAACTTTGGTAAAACTACATACTAGTATCTGGAACAGATACCCCAACTTCTTATACATGTTAAGGTTTTAATAAGTCATATGATTTCAACAATATGAACGTGTAATAATGTTTAGTTATCAAATAATTTTGTTCAGGAAAGTTTATTTCGCCAATTCTTTAGGTCTGTTCGAAAAATAGACTACTTAGCCATGCATCATAGATTCATAAATGTATGTTTTTACATCATATACATGTGTTGTAGGCATCTCTAAAGGAAAACACTGCACTCTGCTATTGTTTGCATGTACATTTGGCTCTTGGAAGTAATTTTCACATTCGCAAAGTGAGCCAATTTATTTAGGTTGTTTAACCGATAATTAAGGATGGGATTTTCTATTGTTTGAGCTAGTCAAATTAACTTTAACTTGTCATATTTGATGCTAAATAAATTCGTATATGTTTTCTTCTAACGCCGATCTCTAATTGCTTTTTTTCTTACAGGCATATTGGACTTTTAAAGGAGGTGAGCTTGGACTTTTCATGATTTATATTTTCTCTTTTAGCAAGCTTTTTTTGTAACATTTTATGTCGCTAACATTTTTGCTTATAACATTGTTCATGAAATACTATGTATGACTAAATTTTGTGATGTATGAAATTGATGTAGCTTTAATTATGTTTAATCTTTATAATGCTTATAATATCATATTATATCTATTGGTGTTTTATAAATTTAGCATTTTTCTTTTGAATATATTATACATGGTTTTAACAATTGTTTTAAAATCGCTATCATGGGTGTAAAATTTTGCAAAAATGTTGATATACTGAGCACTTCAAAAAGCTGCAATAGGTGTAACATGTTGCAAAAAGGTGATATACCATGCATTTCAAAAGAGTTGCAATACTAAAAAGTACTAAAATGCTGCAAAAGAACAAACTGAAGCAAAATGAAAATGACTCAGCAATCAAAACATAACGGCTAAATGAGTTTGCATCGTTTAAAAAATGCTGCAAAATTAATTTACTACAGCATTTTGCATAAGCTTCCATTGCCTTATCGGTAGCAACATTTTTAAAACGTTGCGGTGTTCCTCACTCTATTGCAGCACGACATTAGGCAGCGTTCTTCTAAAGGCTACTAATGTTTATTTTAGCATTTTTGAAACGCTGCAAAAGATCTTTTTGTTGTAGTGTGAATTGATTTGAACTAGAATGAAGGGAGCTCGGTCTAGACATAATAGTTATGCAGATAAGAGATAGAAGGACATAGATTTCTCAATTGAAGATCTGGTTTTTCATCAAAATATTGCCATTGAAGGGTGTAGTAAGATTTTGAAAATCGAGAAAATTAGTACCAAGGTTTGTTGGACCATTTCTGATTATAGAAAGGAACGAAAAATTTGCTTATAGGATAGATTTACCGTGCAGTTTGGCAGGAATCCACAATGCCTTTCATATTTCTCATCTTAGAAAGTGTGTTTGAGATGTAGGGACTACAATCATTCCAACTGTTGGAAGATTTAGTAGTGCAACTAGAGATGACTATAGTTAGACATCAAGTTCGTATCATGGCTAGGGATGAGAAGAAGTTAAGGAACAAGACAGTCAAATTAATAAAAGCCTTGTGGAGAGACGAGGAGAGAGACTGTACTTGGGAGATGGAGGACAAGATTAGAGCAACTTATCTTAACTTGTTTGATGGTATGATTTTACATCTATGCCTATATGTTTTGATTTGTATACGCTATCGTAATTTCGAGATTGAAATTCTTTGAGAAGAAGAGTCTGTAACACCTCTAATTTTGGTTAACATTATTTAGAATGATTAATTAAATAAATAAAATAATATAATGTGAAATGATAAGGAGGTTGAGGTTTGATAAGAAATATGGGTCGAGCCTTAATTAATGAATCGATAGGATTATTTAAAACATTAATAAGAAGGAGGATATATGAGGAGGACAAAATAGGAAAATAGCACATTTTCAAGCTTCCCACTCTCACTCATCCCTTACTTCATTTATACAAACTAAATTAAAAGAGGAAGGCCGACAATTAACAAGAGCTTTATGAGGAAGAAAAACTAGGTAAGTAAGATTAAAGCATAGAGGAATCAAATTTTAATTCCAATCTCAAGTTATTTAACCAATCAAGGTGAAAAATGTTACCCATCTCATAATACGCTTATTTACTTTTAGTTTTAGTATCAAACTAAAATTTATATGATTGATGTTATGCTATGTTTGAATGGTTGGATGTTTATATGCCTATGGATGAATTATAGAATTTATTTATGAAATTAACTGAAAAGTTTGAGTGAAAAACCTATCATATTATACACATGTGACTTGAAATTTTGATATTATGTTAGAAACATTGTTTTAGAAATGGGTTTCGAATTTCATAATTTTCCAAGCAAGTATAATTTATTAAGAATTTTCTAAGTAGAGAAATTGGTTTAATCCGGGATTTAATTATTAAAAATAACAAAGTTGAGTTTTTTGCCTCTGAATTTTTATATGTTAAAAAATATATTAAATTGGATTTATTGTGATTTTTATAGATTTATCCCAAGTTTTTGTGATTTGTTATTAATTATTTACGTTAGAAAAGGTTTATAATTATATGAAAATATTATAAATCTATTGGCATGCAAATGTTTGGGAATGAACTTTCTAGACTGGCATATTTTTGAAAATGTTTTGATAAAAAATTATCAAATAAGATTTCGACATACAATAGGAGTTGGTGAAAAGGAATTACTTTTATTAGCAAGAAAAAAAATTTCACAGTAATTTCCGCTTTATCACCCCAAAATTTATGATAGTGCACTTCATTATGCCACATTTATGGTCTTTGACGGCAATCATGAGCGGTACATAGAACATCAACTTCGGTGGATATGAAATGGATCGACCTTGGTTAAAGTATGAAGGAAAGTATAAAAGTCAACATGAATAACTTCGACGTCACTAACGCTACATGGTTTCAATGACGATGCCGATGCTGTAAGGTATCGATGCCACTAGTTTACTATATTAAATCTCCTGTACTATGATGCCGCAAATCATCTATGTCTGCGCTACTGATGCCGAAGGTTTTCAATGTTGACTCGATCTTGTAAGGCAGTGATGCCGCTATTTTTACTGTGTTAACTCATTTAAGCGATGACATCGACCCTATTACTTTCGAATTTGGTTTATAACGACTATAATGATGCCATGTTTCTCTTTAAATCATTGATGCTGCCACTCATCAATGTCGTTATTCCTATGTTTTTATGCGTTATAACATTATACAATGCAAACTTATGAAACTCGATACCACGATAGGCGATGGTCTTATGCTTTATTAAATCAAGTTCTTTACCATATTCTTCGACAATAAAAAGGGTGCGGAGACTCATGTCGTTGATAATCATTCCGCATTTATCAATTTAAGAGTTTTATTCTTTTGGATATATAGCCTATGTTTTGAGTTATGGCAACCTCTAAGTGATATCGACATTCATCAATATTATTTTATAAAAGCATATATCATGGGATAAATATTTTAGATAAAGTAAAGGGATACATTTTCCTTATTTTAAAGTATAGTTCAAAGGTTAAATCATTTATAAAGAATTATATCTTAAAAGGGATAAGAATGGTACTTAGCTTAGGATTTTACTAAAAAAGATTACTGTTCTTATCACCTTTAGATAAATCAGGATAGGATGAATCGACTCAGAGATTGGAAAACTAGATGGGACTGGTGTAGGGTAGCACCCTATACTTCATTTGCTAGACCCTAGACAATATTAGTCCAAAATGCCTGTGCATAGGGCTTTGTCACGGGTAAGACTAAAAGTAGGTTTATGCATAGAAAAGAACATACAAGATGAAGTAGCTTATTGATTAGCCCATAAAACCATTAGGATCAGAGTGACCATAGGAATAGTAAGTTTTGGACAGATCATCCAGTTGCCTTCTAACAGTATATTAGAGACTTTGATATATCTGGTAGGCTTGAATCAGGCATAGGTTTGTAGTTACCTTAAGAAACACTATGCTGTTGGGACAAATATTCTTTTGATTTAGACAGACTTGTTATGATTACTTATGTTGTATGCATGCATATTACTATTTTTGTTAACTATTTTAACCATTGTGATTCCAGGAGTTTTATTTGCAAAAGATATATCTCTAAACGATATTAGGAAGGGAAAACCCACTCCACTCAACGGCGTGGTCACACTAGATACCCATTAACCAAGATGGCATGTTATTATTCAAATTGGACTTTTTATTTGACTCGAAGTTATTGTTTTCCCCTTAAACTCTCGGGTGCTCAAAATTCAATTTTTTTAGTTCGAGAGTAAGGGTTTATAAATTATTAGGTCGGATGAATAAAGCCTTCAGAGATGCGCAGGAAGCAGATTTAGCTAGTTAGGAGTTTATGTATACATATACATACATACATACATATACATATACATATATATATATATATATATATATTACTTATCAGCTATGTTGAAGTTACTTCATTGAAATATATGTAATGATAGATGTTATAACTATCTATTAGGAATCTCTGATCAACCAAGGGGGTACCTTCATATGTCGCTCTTAGGGTATTTTGTAATAATTATATTTTATCTGAGCTTGGGCAACATTTGGGATTATATAATGCATATCAAATATTATCATTGAAATGGAACGTGAAAGTTTTTTTGAAATTATGTTTAAGAAAATTTCATATTCTTATGTTTTTGATGTTAATACAATTAACATTACTGCAGTTTATCATTAGAAATTAATACTGTAGAAGACTCTAGCATCCATAACACTTGGTTTCGGGAATTAAAATGGGGGATGTAACATAATATGAACTTAAAATTTTCTCATACATTTAGTAACTCGTGTTTTGTTTATATCACCTACTCAATATCAACTGGTCAAATTGTTCACATTGCTATATCCACCCACTACCTTAGTTATCAAATAATCTTTCTTTAGATAGTTTGTGCATGTTGAATTTGTATGAACCCATCATATTGAAGTAAAAAATTAGACGAATATGAACAAATTGAGTAATTCTTATGACATTTGCCTAAGCAACTTTGTAGTAATAATCAAAACCATCAAAATTTATTTGATGAATTTGACTTAATACTTATTTTTTGGTATAAAGTATGATTAATTGAATAAGAAAGTGAAAACTGAATGATACATATGTATAGTAATAATTATAGTTTGTTATATTACATGAAGAATCTTGGTGAGTAATGGTAAGCAAACTTAAGTGTAGGAGTAGGAATAAAAATGTTCTATCAGAATATGATTTGCAGCCATATCCGTTACTATATTTGAATGGGATTAAATATAAAATTAGGTATAATATGTATTATATTTCATGCAATTTACAATTTCACTTGAAACTAAAAACCTACATGTAATATGCTTAATGACTTGGTTAAATACAACTAAATTAATACCATTAGATCTTTATGATAAAGCTAAGGGTATGACATAGGGGAAATTGTGTAATTTATTGTAAATTATTAACTATGTAATCGATTCTTGTTGCAATAAAGGTGTTCTCTTTCTATTATATATTTTTTATATTGTATTATAAATTATGAAATTTTAATTAAAATATATTTGATATAAAAAATCCATAAATGGTTGTTTGTAATAATGAATATAAATAACTATAATCATGAGTATTGTATCAAAATATAATAAACACATCGCATTAAATATTCCTAATCAAGATGCATCGAAACTAGATATTGATGTGTAACAAACTTGTTAGCAATTGTCTAATCAATAAATGATTAATAAATCTAATTATGAATTAATAACTTAATTGAAAAATTAAATTGGATAAGTGATTTGAATTTACTAATATTAAAAAGGGAAGTTTATTTCAAATTTAGATAATTTATAATATCAATAAAATTTCTAATTTAATAATATGAAATAAAATATACTTTGGATAATCGAATAACTAAAATTTGACATTTCTTATTTAAAAGTTTGAAAATTTGAGTTGGTTTGGATTATGGAAAAGTGTAATCAAGAAATAATTTTTTATTTAAGTTTTTTAAATAAAGTGAAATAGTTCTAAATTTTGTAAAAAAAACTAATTGATGTATGAAATAAATTAATGGATGAATTTTTTTTCATTTAATTAAAATTCTTTGTTAAGTGTTATTTAAGCTAAAGAGAAATTATTTTTATTTATATTAGGTTAGAATTTTTTGTTTAGAAAGTTAGCTAAGCATAAATATAATTAAACAATGTAATAAACTTTTCTTAGTGAACTTGGGCTTTAGAATATCCATGCCCATCAGTAAACCTTATAACCTAAATCCTTAACAAATTCCTAATCCAACTACTGCTAATTCATCTATGTATCTTTACAGGAAACTAAGAAAAGGAAATCAAAATTCAACCATAGTTTAGTTTTCATCAATTCAAGCAAAAATCAGTGATTTTCTGTGTAAATAGGTAAGAATTCCTTGCTTTTTATTCTACATATTGATACCATCAATTTAGTGTTTTGATTCAGATAGTAATCTTCGATTTTCTGAATATAAGTTTTGTTTTGTAGTTATAGATAATTAGTAGAACTTTTTAAGCGATAGAGGAGAAGTTATTAGTTAGCCTAATCAATTTCAGTTCATATCTTCTACTTTTGGATTTAAGGTGAGATTTTTATCTTGCACACCTAGGTCTATTGCTAGTGGTAATTTGGAGATGATTGTTGTTTGAATTAAGTTGCTAATAGATGAACTGATCAATGAAATTTTAACTTACGGAATTAGACATGTTAGTTCATGATGCACAAATATACTTAGTTAGCATATTATTAGATTCAAAATTTCCTAAATGCCTTGAGTTATTTCACACCTTCCCAAATGTTTTGAATTATTTTGTCGCTGTCGTGCTGATATATGGGCAAGCAATCAATGACATGTGCATTTAAGTGTTATTTTTTTTGAAGATAAGTCACACACCAAAGCATTTTGCTTTGATATTTATTTTTTCCCCTATCAGTTCACCTTTTCTACATGTCCTATTACATGGAAATATGGACAGGCATATCTTAATTAAAGAAAGCATTCTTGATTTCATTTATTTTCGTCCTAGCCTATCACATAACATGTGGCTGCATTATACAACATGTTTTTCAATTTGTCCTATTTCCATATGGGAATGGATTGCCTAATTGGAGAATGAATTCTTGCTTTCATTTTTTTATTTCATCCCTATCCTTTTTGTGGCCTCAAAAATCACGCACCCAAGCCTTATACATTAAAACGCATGTTGTTGCATAGAACATAGGTCCTTGTCAAGTTGATTGTTAGCTACTGTGTAATGTATCGTTGCCTTCTTTATTCCATTGTTTTATGTAGTTTGTAATACTATTTGATTTTTAAGTTAAATGCTTTGTTTTGTGATTTTTTGAGTCTGCTATTAAATATGTTATTTTCTGATTTAGAACAACAATCATTTTAAAAAAAATGTTTCTTTTGATATCTATTTTAAAAGAAAATATCTATCATACGTATAAAGAATTTGATTTTAAAAAAGAATTGATTAATAAAAGTTTTAAAATTAATAATATTTCATGTAAAGTAAAAATGTGTATATATGTGTGTGTGTGTATTTTTTAAAATAAATTAAGATATTATTTATGAAAAACATGGGTTTAATTTCAAATTTTCATAAAGAAATTCTACTTCGAAAATAAAATCTTTAACTATAACGACTCGTATTTTTGGGTCTTTGAATTTGAATATTTAATTTATCTAAATATTAATATTTGAATTAAGTTATAGTAATATCTATGTTCCAAATAACTGCTAAATATTTTTATGATGTATTTTTAATTACATTTTTAGGATTTTTCCATAATTTTCAATTTGAAAAATAAATAAATTCTTGTTTGTCGTATTTTACAGCAAACATGTGAAGTTTTGATACTTCATAGAATTTAATAACTTGTCTATTTTATTGTAGTTTTGTGATCGCATTTCAATTTTATATGCGATCGTAATTCATTTTCTGTCATTTACAGCTTGGATGTGAACGCAATACGGTGTTACGGGATACCAGAAACAAACACTCCCATACATACGCACATCCAGTACACAACTTTTCCCACAGCTACCATATTGTCTCAGCACACAAACCTGTTGACCCTTGTCTCCTTTGTCCTAACTTATTCATGAAATGGTAAAGCCATTTTTCTTCCTTGTCAAGATGATCACGTGTGCGTGTTTATATATATACACACACACACACACAACACTCTATTTTTCTCTTCTTCATTTTGTTTCCCTTTTCTTTGTTTCCAGTAAGGAAAATTTGATTTTTCCCTCATTCTAAAACCACTGTCTTCCAATCCATTGAAAATTAGCCTTAGCGATCAACATGAGAGTTGTTCGCATCGATCCATACTATTTTTAGAGATCGAGGCAGTTGATTTTGTAGAGAATCAAGCAAGTAATCATCAAAAATCAGCAAAAAGAAAAAATTATTTTCATAGCTTCAAAAATTGTTTCTCTCGATTCTAGAAGAATTGTTCATTGCCATATGAGTTGTCGGAGTTAGGACGAGACGTAATACTTTTGTTGAAGTTTCGGCATGATTCCGTATTGACAATCAATGCTAGTCGAAAAATATGGCTCGAGTTTAATTTCGATTTGGGCATTGATTGGAGATTCTGGGTTTGGCGTTGTGTTCATGGAAGTTAACCAGTCGAATGGAGAAATTTTGGTTGATTTAGTGATAGAAGTTGTCGAGCATTATTTTGGGAACATGGAGCAAATGTTCGATTGGAAAACAGGGCGTAGGGCCGAAGCAATGATGGCAGGGTTCGTTTGGACGAGCGCGAGATGGTGAACATGCTAATGTGTTTGGATGCGGGGATGGGAAGCTCATATGCACATGCACGTGAATGTATCCTTACGTGTATATCTATTTTGGATGGAGGCGAGGAATAGAAGATGAGGAAGAAAGCACTATTGTTGTGGGTGCGGGTTTAATTCGGACCACATAATTGAGGGTAAAAAATTTAGTTAATTTTTTTAAATTTATTTATATAAACACCTAAATTCAAACATCATATCTTGCTCATATTTTATCTGATTAACATGTAGGTTTTTGAATTGTACTCTTATTGACAAGTATAATATTGTCGCATGATTTATTTCTAGCCTCGAACAAGTATAAATTTATGATATATGGAAACAAACAGGTTTTAAATCACGTTATTTTAAATAATAACATCATTTCAATTTATATACCTTAATTAATGTTTACTTGGCCAAATAAATTATTAATGAGTTAAATTGGATTGAATATGGTAATTGGACCCCTATTTAGCGGAATAAAACACCGTTCTGCTAACTAGATTAATTTGAAAATTAATTAGCAGAATAAATCCCCGTTCTGCTATTTTATAGTTTTGGACATTTGATTATATATTCAAAATTAATATATTGCTTTGAAAAAGTGATATATTAACCAATGATGGTTAAGTACTGGATTTATTTACATAGTCGAGGATTTTGTAAATATCTATTATAAACTTAAATAGTTAAATTAAATAATATGGTAGCTTATTTAAGTACCATGGCGATCGTTAAGCATCCTTCGAATTTGAAAAGGTAATTGTTGACTTGAAAGTTATTTTAAGGATAATTATTTTATTTCTAGCGTTTAAAGATAATCCTTATTTTGAAATAAGATTTAAAAAGGTAATACTTATTAGGAATAATATTTTAAAGGTTATAATATTTTAATGATAATTAATAATTGTTTTAGATAATGATTTAAAGTTAATTATCTTATTAGTATATTATTAAATGTTATTCCTTAATGTTATTCAAGAATATATAATTATTATTTTAAGGTTATTTAATTATTGTTTTGATTTTTTAATTATATTTTAATTATCTATTTAAAGTGATTTAATCATACTTTAGTTTTTAATTAAAGTTATTTAATTATGTTGATGTAAGCTATTTAATTATATTTATAGATAATTAATTAGCTTATTAATATTATTTAAAAGTTAATTGATTTTTGTATTAATAACATTTTAAAATCAATTAATTATTATATTAATATTTTGAAGTTAACTTATTAGTACAATAATACTATTATAAAATTAATTTAATATATTATTGATGAGTTTTAAAGTTGTTATTTTAAATGAGATTTTATTGAAGTGAAATAGAAGGATGTTTAAATTAATAACTTATTATGTAAAGATATTTTCAAATAATTTATGGTTTATCTAGGGAATTTTACTGACTTGAAAGGTTTAGTAAATAAGTTGTTTAAAAATGGAAAGAGTTTATAAATGGTTTTGGATATTTATAAAAGGATTATAAATGAGTTTTAAAGGTCTGAAAGGAGATGTTTTATAAATGGAGTTTTGAGCTTTATATAGAAACATTTTGAGTAAATTTGGAAAATTTATAAAATAAAGGGATTTGGAAAGAAATGGTTGATTCATGGCGTAATTCGAGGGGCAGGGTTGCCTATATTTTACTATGGATTCGCTAGGATAACGATGCAACTATTGAGTAAACTATGATCCATGATTGATATTGAACAATACTTTCCAAAATCTATTCTTAAGAGTTTCGAGTTTCTAGGTTTTGAAAGTGAAATGGTCCTTGAATATACTTACACCATTGGGATAAGCATGTGGTTATGTTTTCTAAGCATCAAAATATAGTATTTTTTGAATATACTTATCCTGTTGAGATAAGTATATGACATTGATTTCAAAACTGTTTGAAAGGTGATTTTAAAATAATAGAAACTTAATTAAACGATGCTTATTGATTTTTTTGAGAAATGTGATCATTGTTTTGGATGTTTGTTTATTTGATGGTTATATAATCGACTATCAAATGTTGGCCTAAATATGCAATCCTTCTTAATTTTGGTGGTACGAAAATATTCCCTACTTAACACCGAAGGATTTTAACTCTGTAAATATTTAGGGGAAACACGGGGATTATATTGTACAGTTACCATCGGTGCTGCAATAATGTATGTATAAACTCATTTCATTCTTCTAGGACAAATGATAAAGAGACCCATCCGCTTAAACGGTCGGGGGGTAATCCTTGCTCTTATGTATTGTATGATTATTTCCAAAAGAACAGGTATTTAGCATTCTAAAAATTGGTGATTGGTTTGTGGAGCACCCGCGAAGCGGAAGTGTGTACTTGTAACAGATGACTCAAAAACAGTAACCACTCCGAAAACTATATACGGTTCTATGGAGGAGTTTTCATGATATATTAAGATGTTGGGATCCATGAGTGATTTCGAAACCCATTGGAGTATGGGAATCCATATGTGATTCCAAGATGTAATTGACACATGGGAATTTATGTGTGATTCCGAGACCATTGTGGTATCGGAATCCTTGTGGGATTCCATGACCTATTTTTGTGGCGGTGCATAAGCTGGAATGCCGGACATAGTCTCATCGGCGAAAATGACTAAAACCAGGGATATGAGGCATGGCAAGTAGGGTTGGCAAACCCATATGGTGTTGTTTGCTCCTCCTAGATGTTACTTATAGTTATTACGCATGCAAGGAGCGATGCATTGGGTCTTAACAAGACCGACATGTTTTTTCTAGTACATCACTAGGGATGTACACTGCTTCGGAAAGATATCTTTGATCCTTGTGCAGGAGGACCGTCCTCAAAGTACTGAGGGCACCATTATGGAAATCCTTCACAATTAGTATACGTGCCTTATTGGTTTTTGATTATATACCAAGTTTGTCGTGATGTACACTCACGGGCATCATAGCTACTTGATTATTATTGTTTTCGCCCTTAGACATTATTATAATATCACTAGATTTTCTGATAAAAAGGTTTTGTTATCGTAAGGTAAAAACCATTTCATGTTTATATGCAGCTTCGCCTTACGAGATACCGTTGGTTTTTAAAAGATTTTACAAGTTATAATAAATAAAATTCCGTGTGATTTAAGTTCTCATGCTTATTTTACGGGACTGACCCAGGCGTTGTTTTCCTATAATGCTCGGGTCAGACCGAGCATATTTCTAGGTTTAGTTGGCTGTTTGGAGTTTCAAGAGATGAGCAGGAGGCCCAAAGACGTATTCATGTACATGGTTATTTTCTTGTTGCACTCATGGTAGTATTTTTTAGTAATTATGAGGATAGGTTTTTATAACTATTGAAACTGTCCGAGCTTGAATAGGTTAGCATACTCTAACAGGTGTTTGTATATACATATATTACAGTTTTGTTTTTGTGTAAAGGTTGGTTTATATTATTGATTATTCGTTTTGCTATGAGATTTTGTGTTATCTAGTCTATTCTTGTCTTCTTTCTTCTTTTTTTCTTAACTATCAGCCTTTTCGTTCAATTCAAGTAGTTAATGTGTGGCTTATTGGCCGCTTAAACTGTACCGAAAAGTAGGTTGTTAAAACATGGTATTAGAGCTTAGGTTGAGCGAACACCTAGGCTTTGGTGGGGTTGACTTATTTGAGATAAGGAAAGTCAGACATTAGGATGAGTTTGAGAGTATATATAAGAATGCGTATTTGTTATCTTCACGGTAATATTGTATGTTGTGTTGTTTGATCTATTGAGTGGCTTAAGAATTCAGGTCGATGCGTTTGGCCAACGTTATTGATTTGGATTTCCTAAACACTTAAGCAAGACCAACTAACATATATTGTTTTAAATTGGATAAATTAAATAATTTTGCCTAGAATTATATTTTATGTATAAAATAATTATTTTTCCCAAAAGATAGTTTTTTAGGATATGTGTGGTTGTTAGAAAGGATAATATTCCATTATTATCATCCAGGATTTGATTAGTAATGCTCTTCCAATACTTAGCATGTACTATTATTGGTTAACCTATCTTGAATCTTGCTTTTGAACCTGGGTTGGATAAATAGGAATTTAGGGAAAATTGAAACGAGCACCTTGTGAATTAAATTTCACAGTTTGAATATAAGGCGTCATTCATAGTGTTGGTTTAAAATTTTAATTTCTAAAGTTTGTTGATTTAAAAGAAAATTTGAATATTATGGAATAAATATTTTAGAAACAATTTTATATAAAGGCTAATTTGATTAAAATTAAGTTTTAATAAATGTTGTTTTATTAAAAGGAATATGGAATATTCTAAAATAATATTTTGGAAATGATTGAATATAAAAGTTGGTTATATTATTGGGTTTATAAAAGAAGTTTATGAAAGAAAACTTAAATATTTCTTAAGTAGTACATGAAGAAAGATTTATATAAGGAAGCTAGAATATTTTCGCGATAAATATTTACAAAATAATTTCCTTTAAAGGGAGATATCTTAAAAATTTGATTTATTAAAAAACGTCGTATAAATAAAAGGGGTTTGATAATTTAAATCTCGGTAATTTTGAAAAATGGTTTACATGGTTTAAAAGATTAGTAATAGTATTTGAAAATCATTTCGGCTAAAAATAATTCTAAGGATTTTCAAGGGAATATAAGTACTGAATTCATTTCGATCGTTGGGAAATAATTTCGACGATGATTGCAGCACCCTCGGAGTTTATTTTTGAGTTTCTAATTGGAGGATTGCTACCATTAGGAACTCGCTTTATAATTGTTTTGATATAAAAAATTTTGATTTACCATAAAGTAAATATGTTTATTTTTTTAAATGATTTTGGAAATGGTGATGGTAATTTACTTAAAAATATTTTTATGTATAACTATTTTTTAGAAAAGAGAATTTTAAAGAAAGAAAGTATGTTTCTTTGGTCTAGTTTGGGGAAGGAGTACGAATTGTTTTTGTGGTGACTAGAATAATCTTCTAAGTGACGATCAGATGTTTGCATAGGATAACGTTATTATGCTCTTAGTAAATTATTCTTTTTGTCATTGTACGGTCGGAACGAGTTCGAAGCTGGATGTATCCAAAGTAAGTTGGAAACTGGTAGTTTGATGAAAACTATTTATTTGGAAATATATTTGGTATTGTTTCAAAATGGGTCTGAAAAAGAAAAAAATGGTTTTGAGTAAACTAGTTCGAGCGGCTCGAAAATAACTAAAAATGGGCAAGTGATACGTTCGGGTGGTAAATGTTTCTCTTGTGCATTATCCTTCCTGGTAAGGAAATATATACAAAAAATTGGTACTACCCAGTTCCTTGGTATTTTGGAATTGCTCGGGCTATATATATATATATATATATATATATTTGTTATTGATTAAAATATATAATATAATTTTAAATGTTTTTGAAATAAATATCCAAGTATTTGACCCTTAAGTTTCCAAAATATATGGTACCGTTTCAAAAGTGTTTTGAATAAAAACCGGGTGTTTAAAATTCTTAAGTAAATTCAAAATAAAGTTTGATTTATAGCTACGTATACCCTTAGGATACGATTGAGGGTTATACTAGTTTGTATACTTAAGCTATGTTTAATGAAAATGTTTTCAGAAATAATTTAGTGATAGTAAAATTTGGTACTAGGAATAACCAATTAAATAAGTATGCAGGGTGGATGTAGATTATTTCTCTCTTCATATAGTTTTGATCAAATATTCGAATACAAGGCTTAAGGTGTTTTACACCGTTCCGAATAAGGATCTATCATTCGATTTTTGACATCGAACACTTGCTGAGAGTTCTTGATAAGGAACCAAGATTATCTATCATAGTACATGGCTATGTCAGGGGAACAAAGGTTTCTAATCAAGGAGCCTGATCTGAGTACGCACTAGAAAAACGGGTAAGCGATGCTAGTTTGGAAGAGGAGTTATGTATTTGAGTGGTTATCGTATCAGATTCTGTATGTGAATGATCTATGAACATCATGTAGGCTTTTGAATAGTATCGGGTGTACTTGTGTTTGCACAAAAAATGGACAAACACCTCCAAGTCGTATGATTTAGTTGGTTATACGTTGCTCTTAGTGATTTGGGTGATTTATGCAAATATACAAAAAGCAGGGACTAAATTGTAAAAGACGCACAGATTTATAGTGGTTCGGCCAGAACGTGCCTACGTCCACTTTATATGTTATTCTTCTCTTCTCTTCAGATTACAAGTACAAAGCTTTGATTACAAGTAACTGAAAGTTGTTTAAAAGTTCTATCCGTGCTTGAGCTCTCAAACTTGTCTGCCATTGTTGTACCCCAGCCCCTCTATTTTTAGAGTGAGGCTGGGGGCAGGGGTCCTGGATGTATATAGCTGCTGGTGGGCCTGGGCTGATGCAATCTGGCCTGGCGAAGTTGGTCTGGCAAGCCTTGGTCCGGTAGAGGTCGTCTTCACGTTGGTTCGGTTGTGGATGGTATGTGGGTTGATCCGGTGGTGAGGGGTGTAGCTTGGTCCGGTGGTATCCTAGGGGTGAGTTGGTTCGGTAGCGCCTGGTCCGGTGGTTCTATGGAAGTGGTTGGTTCGGCTGGAAGTGGTTGGTTCGGCAGGAAGCAGTTGGTTCGGCAGAGACATGGAGAGAGGTGGTTCGGTGGTGCCAGGGCCGGTGATGCTTTGGCTTGAGTTGGTTCGGACTTCTGGGTGAGAATACGCCCAACATTTGCCCCCCAAAGTGGGGCATATGCCGGTATATGCCGCACTTTGTTTTAGGTTGCTTATTCCCGTTCGGTCCTGAGAGCCGAACCCATTGGTCTGGTCGTTCCATGTTGGCCTATAAGTAGGGGCTACAAGTTACTGTTATTCCTTACCAAGAGAGCTAGCCGAACCAATTTTCCTGCCGAATCAAACTCGTTGCCCAATCAAACTCGCAGCTGAATCTTGTTAGAATACCGAATCAGGTGATTTAGCTTTCCCTCGCCGAATAGCTTTTTGACTACCGAATGTACAAGTGCCGAATGAACTGTTGTATTCGGTTTGCCGAATGAACTGCGGTACTCGGCTTGAGAAGTGCCGAATGTACTGTGGTACTTGGCTTGAGAAGTGCCGAATGAACTGTGGTACTTGGCTTGAGAAGTGCCGAATGGGCCTTGTACTACCGGACGGGTTTGAGAAGTACGAGGCTGAACGAGCCTTATTCTCAAACTACCGATCGGTCTTTCATATTTTGAATTGCAAACGAGATTCCAGACTGCACGCTCTTGTTTGCTTATATCTCCATACTCCTTGTTTTAATGGTGTGTTTGTTTTTGGTGTTGCAGATAAATGTCTCGCAAAGTGGAGACTCGATCAGAAAAGAGAAAATCTACGGACAGACGAGAGTCCCCCGTTGTGCCCCCAGCCCAGCCAGGACCGGAACGTCGTGGACCCATCCCGAGATCGCTAGTAGATGGGTATGGTCCCCAAGAGCTTCTGAACTCTCCTCCTGATTTCTTTCTGAGCTCTCTCAGAGAGGAGCAGCTTGACGTTATCTTCCGTTCCTTTGGGATTGATAGAGCACACATGCTGTTGCCAGGGAAGGGGGTCATGCCGTATAATCCCCCTGTAGGATACTTTGCTTATAGTAGGTACCACTGCATGTGTGGGGCCATTCCTCCAATCAATGCCTGGATAGTTAGCTTCGTTACTTATTTGAAGGTGGCCCCCTTCCAGCTCCAGCCCAACTCCTACGTTATCTTGGTGTGCCTTTTCGTGATTTTCCAGAGAACGTACGGGTGCCCCCCTTCTAACCGGAAAATTCAATATCTATATAACTAGAGGGGTTACAAGAAGGGGTCTCCATACATCAGCTTGGAATCGGCCGTGTCCTTCAAGCCGGTCCTGGATTTGTATTCAAAGTTCACCATGTTCAAGAAGGAATGGTTCTTCGTCCGGGATGACACCGTTTTGATCCACCGCTTCACCTCTGGCTGTAAGTTGAAGCTTATTTATAATTTCTGTTCTGACTGAGATGCTTCTTCTTATGTGTTTTTATTTCTTGCTAGAGGCCATTTCGGGAAGGGATAGGTCACCTTCTTACTTAATCAGGAATGCCACCCTCCTAGAACACAACTTAATCCTACCACATTAGTCTGTGGTCAAGCTGAGGGATACGGCTGAGGAAAGAGCTTCCAAAGCCAAAGGAGGGGCCACGACAAAGAGTAGCAAAAGGAGGCCCTTCTCGATACCTCCAGTCGTCGAGGGGAAGAAGCTTAAGAAATCTGATGGACCCTCTCCCAGCACATGCCCAGATTTTCCGGAGGAGGAAAGTGGAGAGGAGGAAAGAGGCGAGGAGGAGAGCGGAGGTGATGGAGAAGGTGACGGTGGTAACGGCGGCGAAGGGCAGAGTGGTAGTGGCGTTGGTGCCCTGACTTCTGGGCAAGCAGGTGAGATTCAAGAGTGGACGGATGATGCTTTCCGCCAAGCCTTTGAGGGCTTGGAGGAAGGGTCGGCCTTGGTGGAGAAACCGAAGGAAACTGATAAGGCCGGGACTAGTGCCGGTTCATCTTCTCAGAGTATTCCGGCTAAGGAGACTCCGGCGGTTCAAGGTGAATTCTTAACTCCTTTTTTAACTTCATATGTTTCTTGAATTATAGCCTCATGCATGCTTGTAACACTTGGTTTTTATTTCAGGAATGAGTAAGGCAGCCAAGACATCAGACATTCGGCACCGCCTCGAGCTATTCAAACTCTTCAAAGCTTCCGCTAAACCGAAGCCTTCGACTGACCGTTCCGGGGGCGTAGTCGGCTACCATCCTCTTCTCGGAGTTATTGAAGAGGATATCCAAAAGGGGAAGAGGAGGCGTTTCATGTTCGAACCTTCACTTGGACCTCAGCCCCCAACCCAACCTATTCATGACATCACGGAGGAAGATACTGAGTCCATACCATCTCCGCATCCATCAGAGAATCCTTCCGTTACTCATATTGATTGTCCCGGCTTGGCTCGTAACCCATTTGCGGGTCATCCAGATCTTGACCTGAGTTTCCATGATATTTCCTTCGTTGAGGTTACCGGTGAGCACCTCCTGCCCCGCAATCCTATGGTAAGGGTGCTTGACGAGGCTAAGTCTTTGGATCTCGACTTGTTGACCACTCGAATTGTGACTATGGGGGACGAGGCCAAGGCAAACATCGATCGGGTGGCTGAAGAGACCAAGAAGTTGATGGAGCATCACGCCCGATTGGCCAAGGCTGGAGAGGAAATCGGAAGTGCTAACATTCGGCTACGGCTAATGGTTTTCGATCAGGCCAAACAGCTTGTCGATTAGGCCATTCAAATCTCCCAGCATGTGGCGGCCTCCAGACGGTTAAAGAAAACTATGGAGGAGGCTAGCAGAGCCGAGCTGTGAAAGATGGAGGCAACCTGCAAGGAACGAATTGATATGGTCATTGCCACGGTGGATGAGGTTTGGAGAGCTGATCTTGAGCAGATAGAGGAGTTATCTGGGAGGCCTGAGGCCGCAGAGCTTGCTTAAGCCAAGCTGAAGGAGGAGATGGAGGCGATGTGGAAATCCCTTCAGGCTGACTGCTCGAGATACCGATTGGAGAGAGATACTTCCATCGCAAGGCTTTCGGCTTCCGAGGCCCGGATGAGGGAGTTTGAGGAGAACGAGGGGATGATGGATGAGATGCTCCAGGACATGTACTTCCGTACTTGGAAGCAGGGCAACCTGCCCTGGATGGACGACTATCCTCGGGTCATGGCTAGGATATATCTTCGGGCTTTGGAGGAGGCCAAGGCTGAGGCGGATAAGGAGGGTGGTGTAGCTTTCAGAACGGATGTGGTCACGGCCCGGTTTACTGAGGAGGAGAAAGTGGCAGTGAAGGAAGGCATGCGACTGCTCACCGCCGAGGAAGTGGGTGTGCAGTTGGGGGATGATGATCAGGGAGCAGATGCTGGTAAGTCTTCCCTCTCAATCTTTTTTTAACCTGATTGCGTATCACTTATCTGATGGATTCTTCTTCTGAATCGGACAGGTGGGACCTCTGGTCAGCATGCTGGGGGCTCTGATCCAGCGGTCAAGTAGTGTCCTGGAGGGCTAGCAGGAAAGAGGCGGAGCCCTGCTGCAGCTGACTACTTCTTTTTTTTTGTTTACTTGGCATTCCTGAATATACTAGTCCAAAACGTTAATGTACTTTCAGGTTGTAATTATGTAATTATGTCATTGTAGCGAATGATTTCATTCTTATATAATGTAATAACATAAGCTGATTCTGTCATATTTGAATGTTGTCGTTATTTTGATGTGTTGCATAAGAAATATAGCTGTGTATATGCATGTGCTTTAATCGTGTTTGATGCTAAGCTCTCGCTTAAAATATAATTTCACGTCTCGCAATGTTAGTGTGATATGTGAATAGGCTATAGCTACATGTTTATGTACAAGAAAAGGAAGTACCGCCCTTCATGTTTTAGTTGTAGACGGTAGCTTTAAATGTCTTGTGTGACTGAGGATGGAATGCAGCTGAGTGACTTGTTATCCAATTGTGAGTTCTCATTTCCACTAGCGAGCGTCTCCCATTTTGTGTCCTGTACTTTAGTGATCGTTATAGAGGATAGGAGGAAAGTTTTTATAAATAAAATGGAAATATAAGAAATAGTAAAACTTCCAATCACGGAAGGCCTTCGATGTGCTTAAGTTCGTGGCAAACGGGTTTTGTAGTCACTTTCCCTAGCTATGGGTCTTGGAGACATTCGTCACCCATCTTACGCCTCCGTGGGGAGTTTTCTTTTTTACCACAGCCGTACCTAAGACACATCAGAGCCGAGATCGTGCACAGTAACTACCCGGGCCGTTATGTCCCGTAATCGTGGGTATTATTCGATTTATCATGGCCGGCTAGCGTGGGTGTCGATTGTCAACTGTGAACTGCTCCTGGCTGGCCACACCTTATGTTAGGGTTTATAATCGGTTCACAGTCGCCGGCGATCCGAACGCCGTAATGAGCTGCCTCGTCTATAGTCGGCCTTCTAGGTGGCTTATGATCGGCTCATTACAGTTGGCTTTGAGGGCCGTCGCGAGCAATGAGTTAACCCGCAGCAGAGGGATGCTGGAGCGAAAGTGTCTCATTGACGAGGGCATAGATTCGTATAGTACCTATTAGATCTTGTCCAGGTGAGGTTGTGCTGTGGAGTGTCCAGAATTGAAATGCCGTTATAGAGGATTTTGTTCGACAGAAAAGGATAAATCTTAACAAGCAGCCAAGATATAAAGGAACAAGTTAAAAAAGAGCAAAGATTTTTAGAGTGGTTCGGCACGAAAATGCCTATGTCCACCGATTCTCTTTATTGATTCACTTCATATGGGCAGTACAAGTTAAGAAAATTATCGACGAAGGTGTTGGATGTTCCATGCCCTCTGGAGAACCTCTCCGTCCACTGTTGACAAAATATAAGCTCCATTGTGGAGATCTTTATGAATTACATAGGGTCCGTCCCAGATTGGATCTAGCGCTCCGGGGCGCGGAAAGATCCGTTTGAGGACAAGATCTCCTTCTTGTAAGCTGCGTTGTTTGACTTTGGAGTTGTATTGTGCTTCCACTTTTTTGCTTGTGAGCTGCCGCTTTGAGTGCCGCATCATTTCTTCTTTCTTCAATTAGATCCAAAGACATGTGGAGGAGTTCTTCGTTCTCTTCTGGGTTGTAGTGGATCCTACGATGGGAGGGCACTACAGTTTCAACTGGGAGCATGGCCTCCGATCCATATGCCAAAGAGAAAGGAGTATGTCCTGTTGATGTTTTGTAAGATGTGCGGTAGGCCCAAAGTGCCCTAGGAAGTCCATCCACCCAAGCGCCTTTTGACTTTTCAAGTTTCTTCTTGATTAGAGTTTTGAGAATTTTGTTGACAGCTTTGACTTGTCTGTTTGTCTGGGGATAAGCTACAGATGAGAAGCTTTTGTGAATTCCATGCTCTCGGCACTAGTTGGTGAATTCCTCGCTGTCAAATTGAAGTCCATTGTCCGATATGATTTTGAGTGGAACCCCGTACCTGCATAAAACATTTTTGATCAAGAAGTTAATAACTTTTGCCAAAGATATTTTATTTAAAGGTTCCGCTTCCACCCATTTGGTGAAATAGTCGACTGCCACTATAGAATATTTGGCTCCGCCTCGGCCCATCGGCAGTTCGCAATCAGGTCAATTCCCCATAACGCAAAGGGCCAAGGACTGGTCATCTGAGTAATCTTATTGGTTGGAAGTCGAGGGATTTTAGCAAATTTCTGGCATCTGTCGCATTTTTTGACGAAGTCCAAGGCGTCTTTGTTTAAGGTGGGCCAGAAATATCCATATCGGAGTATCTTCTTTGCCAGAGTCTGCCCTCCAGTGTGGTCTCCGCAACTTCCTTGATGGATGTTGGATAAGATTTCCTTGGCTTCCCTTCCGTTGACACATCTTAATAAGGGGTTAGAGAAGCCGTGCCGATAGAGGATGCCTTCTTATATCGTGTAGCGGGAAGCACTCCTCAAGATTTTCTTGACTTCGCTATGCTCGTTAGGTAGTGTGCCATCTTGCAAGTATTTCCGGATGGGATTCATCCAAGTTTCTTCTTCGATTGCAGCTATCAGATCCTCTTGTTCAAAACTTGGGGCTAGTTGTTTTAAGATGGCTACTGTTCCAGAAATGGTGATGTTCTTCATGCTAGCTTGCTTTGCCTGTTCGTTAGCTTCTCGGTTCTCCTCTCGTGGAACGTGTTTGATTAAATAGTGATCCAGTTGAGTGAGCAGCAGCTTGGTCTTCTTTAGATATGCTGTGAGTCGTTCTCCTCGAGTCTGGAATCCTCCCAGTATTTGATTTACAATAAGTTGAGAATCGCTATGGAGATATAAAGAGCTGACTCCAATTTCTAAGGCGAGTTCCAGTCCTGCTATTACTGCTTCATATTCTGCATCGTTGTTGGTGGCAGCGAATTCCAACCTTAGGTCATAGTGCAACTTCCTACCCTGGGGGTGATTATCACAATACCTGCCCCCAGCCCTGTTCGTTTGATGCTCCATCTACAAAGAGATTCCACTTGATATCTTTTGCTATTTCGGATTGATCCTTACCTTCATTGGTAGTGAATTCGGCAATAAAATCGGCCATGGATTGTCCTTTGATGGCGGTGCGAGGATGGTAGGTGATACCATATTGACTCAGTTCAATGCACCACTTAAGTAGTCGCCCAGAAGTGTCGGGGCGATGGAGTACCTGCCTTAGCGGTTGATCGGTTAGAACTCTGATGGAATGAGATTGGAAATAGTGTCGTAGCTTCTGTGACGTGATTAACAAACAGTATGCTAGCTTCTCAATTTTAGGGTATCTGGCTTCTGCCCCTGTAAATCTCTTGCTTACAAAGTATGCGGGTCGCTGTGCGTGGTTGTCTTCTCTCACCAAAGCGGCGCTTAAAGCGTGGGACGATATAGCAAGGTATAGGTATAGTTCCTCGCCTTCATTTGGAGTTAAGAGTACTGGTGGTTTCTGGAGGTGTTCGATTAAGTTAAGGAATGCTGTCGAGCATTCATCAGTCCATTCGAACTTTCCTTTGTCTTTCTTCAGAGCTTCAAAGAAAGAGATGCATTTGTCGATCGCTTTAGAGATGAACCTGCTTAGGGCAGCCACTTCCCGTTTAGGCTTTGCATCTCTCTTCGCGTGGATGGTATCTTGATATCTTGCAAAGCCCGGACTTGTTCGGGTTTGCTTTAATCCCCCTGGCATGGACGATGAATCCCAAGAACTTTCCCGACGATACTCCGAAGGAGCACTATAGAGGATTCAGCTTCATTCCATATTGGCGAAGTACTTGAAACATCTCGTCCAGGTGGTTTATATGATTGTTGGCTTTCCTCAATTTTACCAGCATGTCATCCACATAAACTTCCATATTTCATCCTATTAATTCCGCAAACATCTTGTTGACGAGACGCTGATAAGTAGCTCCGGCATTTTTAAGTCCAAAAGACATTACTTTGTAGCAGTACAATCCCCGGTCAGTGATGAAACTAGTGTGATCTTGATCGGGGGCGTGCATAGGGATCTGGTTATATCCATAGTATGCGTCTATAAAGGATAAGAGTTCGTGTCCGACTGTGCTGTCCACGAGTTGATCGATTCGGGGGAGTGGGAAGTAGTCCTTCGGGCAAGCGTCATTTAAGTTGGAGAAGTCGATGCATGTTCGCCACTTCCCGTTAGCCTTCTTTACCAGTACCGGGTTGGCGATCCATTTTGGATAGATGGCTTCTCGTATGAAGTCATTGGCAAGTAGGTTCTTTACTTCTTCCTTGAGGGCTGCTGATCGTTCTGCCCCCATGCTCCTCTTTATCTGCTTTACTGGCACCTTGGTGGGATCGATGTTCAGTGCGTGGCATGCTACGTCTGGGGAGATTCCTGTCATGTCGGCGTGCGTCCATGCAAATACATCCATGTTGTGGCGAAGAAAATCGACGAGTTGATCTTTCAACTTCGCTCTTAACTAAGACCCAACTCTTAGTAGTCTACTTGGGTCGTGTTTTTCTACAGGTATAAATTCCATAGCCTCTGCAGGCTCGGTGGTGGCCTCCTCCTCTTTATCCCTGGGGTCTAATTCGTTGAAAGGATCGCTGGTATATCGAAGAGGAGGGGATTTCTTTAATTGCTATGCTTCCAAGTTTTTATTGCAGAGAGAAGTCTCTGCATCCTTCCCTTTACCCTTCTTGCGGTTATTGCGAAGTTCGGTCACATAGCAATCTCGAGCGGCGTCTTGATCTCCCTCTATTTCCCCTACTCCGTTATCTGTTGGAAATTTCATCTTCAGGCACCACGGGGCTAGGACAATTTGGAAGTCAGACAATGTTGGTCATCCCAAAAAGGCGTTGTAGGCTGAGTGGTTCTCTATCAGCACAAATGTTTGTTTTCGCACAACGGAGCGGGGATGACTTCCTATTTCGACAAAGAGGTCCAGTTGCCCAAAGGGCATTTTCGCATCTCCGGTGAAACTATGTAGTGGTTTGCTGCAGGGAGACACATCCTTTATTGACAGCTTCATTTTGTCGAAAAGGTGCTTGAATAAGATATTTACTGAGCTTCCAGTGTCTACTAGGATTCAGAAAACCTTGGCTGGACCGAACCAGACAGAGATGACCATAGGATCCATGTGAGGGTACTGCCTTCCCTCTAGATCACGCCTACTGAATGTAATGTCATCATTCTCTTTCCGTTTCGGGTGGCGTTCTTCTGTAAAAGAATTAACGTAGCCTTCATTTTTTCTAAGTGACTTACCGTATCTCTCCATCTCTACCCAACTTCCATTGGCGATGTGTGGTCCCCGTGATATGGTAAGGACCACTATCTTCTCTTGACTGGTGGCGCTGGTGTTGCGATTTCCTCCGCCAACTTCCGGGAGGGGTAGCCCTGGGTTCTCACTGGCAGGAGTTGAAGTCCTGCTCTGGCCTTTCACATAGCGCTCCAGTTTCTTCATTCTGATGTGTTCTTCAATCAAGTCCCGGAGATGATGACATTCATTGGTTTCATGCCCATGAGATTCGTGGAAGCGGCAGAACTTTCCAGACTTAATTGCATTATCTGATTCCTTCTTGTGCGGGGGCGCTTGTATCTAACTTCGTCTTAGGTAGCCAAGAAGATGTTTTCAATTGTTTCATTTAGAGGAGTGTAAGAGTCAAATCTCGTTCCTGGCCTATATAAGCGCTTTTCTCCCTTCTTTCCCCCAGCACTATCTCTGGAGTCGTTTCTTCGAACGTCCCTTGCTACTGCGGATGTGTTGCCATGAGCTGCCTTGGTTTGTTGCCCTGTCTGCTTTTCAAAGGCAGCGTCTTCAAGTCTCATATATTTCTCGGCTTCGTGGAAGAAATCGGGCAAGGTAGCAGGATTTTCTTTCGTTTGTCTCCTGGTAAATTTAGTATCCGGGTGTACACCACTGTAGAGGGCCATTAGGATAAGTTTCTCGTCGGCATCTTGGACTGCGGCCGCTGCGGCGTTGAATCGGGTTAGATATTGTTGCACTATCTCTCCAGGTTTCTATTTGATATTAGATAGGGAATAAGCGTCTTTGGGTTGTTCCACATGAATGCAGAACTTGCTGATGAACTTTTATTTCAACATTTCACATGAGCTGATGGATCCTTGGGGCAGATGGCAGAACCAGGAGGTAGCTAGATCTGCCAAGAATAGTGGAAAGCATTTACACAATACTCCCTCTGTTGCTCCGCTCATGAGCATATGTTGTGTGTATCTCTGCAAGTGCACAACGGGGTCAGAGGTTCCCTTGTAAGGTTCCATTGTTGGCATTTTCCATTCTCGGAGGGTGATGGCAGTTTCGATATTGCGAGTGAAGGGGCTAGTTATCCTAGCGCCTATCCCCTGATCCCTTTGTTCCCGTTGGACGCACTCTCTGAACAATCGTGCCATCCTTTCATCAGAACTTGGAGTGGATAGAAATGAGTTTGGTTCTTCCCTGCGGGATTGATTCCATCTAGATGACCTGTAGGGATGGTATCGTCTATCACTCTTAACATTCTCCAACGGCTGCCTCTGGTCTTCCGAGGGCACGCTGGGGTCGGCCACAGTTGGCCCTTGCCTTGATCTTTCCCTGCTGGGTTCTCTTCTCAGCACTTCCTCGGGTCCAACTTCGGGCGGGACTCCAGCTCGGCCCCGTCCATTGGTGTTTCTGTGGTTAGGTAGCATGACGGGCTCAGCTACATCCGACCCCTACCTGGTACCTCCACTATTGGGTTTGGTTCCAAGTGTTTCCTCGGGTCGGAATTCGGGCTGAGTCCGGGCTCGGCTCCTACCATAGCTGTTTCTGTTGTTAGCCTCTTCGAAGAAGAAAGCCCTTTGTCGTCTCCCAGATCCTCCAAACCGGGACTCACCCCATGATTCAGTGTTGTGGTTGGTTTCTTCAACATCCCTTAAGTGTGACATGAGTTGATCCACCAAGGCTTCTTGTTGATATGCGAAGCGGTTAGTTACTTCAGCCACAACCCTGTCCAGATTCGTCCTTGTAATTGGTTGTTCCGTAGCAGGGGCCGTAAGATTCGCCTGATTTACATTTTCTGTTGGAACTGGACGATTGCCTTGGTCCCTGATCACTGGGTCTGGGATACTGCCAGTTGCGATGTTCTTTCCTTTGTTAGCATCTTTCTTCCGTCCGGGAAGCATGTTTTTCAAGCAATGAACGATTCTGATAGGAAAAGGGTTAAGTGGGAGAAGCTGAAGCTCCGAGCTCCTGTTTCTCAGTGAAAGCACCAAAAATGTTTGCACAAAAAATGGGCAAACACCTCCAAGTCGATGATTTAGTTGGTTATACGTTGCTCTTAGTGATTTGGGTGGTTTATGCAAATATATAAAAAGCAGGGACTAAATTGTAAAAGATACACAGATTTATAGTGGTTCGGCCAGAACGTGCCTACGTCCACTTTATATGTTATTCTCCTCTTCTCTTCAGATTACAAGTACAAAGCTTTGAATACAAGTAACTGAAAGTTGTTTGAAAGTTCTATCTGTGCTTGAGCTCTCAAACTTGTTTGCCATTGTTGTACCCCTGCCCCTCTATTTATAGAGTGAGGCTGGGGCAGGGGTCCTGGATGTATATAGATGCTTGTGGGCCTGGGCTGATGCAATCGGTCCGGCGAAGTTGGTCCATCAAGCCTTGGTCCGGTAGAGGTCGTCTTCACGTTGGTTCGGTAGTGGATGGTATGTGGGTTGATCCGGTGGTGAGGGATGTAGCTTGATCCGGCGGTATCCTAGGGGTGAGTTGGTTCGATAGCGCCTGGTCCGGTGGTTCTCTGGAAGTGGTTGGTTTGGTTGGAAGTGGTTGGTTCGGCAGGAAGCAATTGGTTCGGCAGGGACATGGAGACGGGTGGTTCGGTGGTGCCAGGGCCGGTGACGCTTTGGCTTGAGTTGGTTCGGACTTCTGGGTGAGAACATGCCCAACAACTTGTGTAGAAATTTTGAGGACGAAATTCTTTTTGAGGAAGGGAAAGTGTAACGACCCATATTTTTGGATCTTCGAATTTGAATATTTAATTTGTTTAAATATTCGGATTTGAATTAAATTATAATAAAATCTATGTCCCAAATAACTGCTTGACATTTTTTATGACGTATTTTTAATTTAGTTTTTAGGATTTTTCCATAATTTTCAATTTCAAAAATAAATAAATTCCCATTTGTCATATTTTACAGCCAACGTGGGCAATTTTGAAACTTCATATAATTTAATAACCTGTCTATTTTATCATTGTTTTGTGACCGCATTCTAATTCTATACACGATTGTAATTCATTTTCTGTCATTTACGTCTTGAACGTGAATGTGATAAGGCGTTTTGGGATATCGGAAACAAATACACCCATACTTATGAACATCCAGTATAAAACTTTCCCCATAGCCACCATATTGTCTCAACAAGGAACCCGTCAACCCTTGTCCCAAATTATTCATGAAATGGTGTAGTCATTTTCCATCCTTGTCAAGATGATCGTCCACATGCGTATGTGCACTCGCTCCATTTTTTTCTTCTCCATTTTTTCTTCCTTTTCTTTGTTTCCAGTAAGAAAAAATTGTTTTTTCCCTCATTATAAAACCACTATCTCCTATGCCATTCAAAATTAGCCTTAGTAATCAACATGAAAATTGTTTGTATCGATCCATACTACTTTTAGAGATTGACGACATTCGATTTCGTTGGGAATCGAGCGAGTAATTATCAAAAACCAGCAAATTGGAAAAATATGTTCATAACTTCAAAAATTGCTTTCTCTCGATTCTGAAAGAATTGTTCAACGCCGTATGCATTGATGGAGTCAGGGCGAGACGTAGTAATTTTGTCGAAGTTTCGATGCGATTCTATGTCCATGATCGACGTTGGTCGAAACTAGGGTTCAAGTTTAATTTCGATTTGAGCGTCGACTGGAGATTCGGGGTTTAGCATTGTGTTAACGGAAGTGAGGTGGTCGAATGAAGAAAATTTAGTGGATTTCGGTGAAAAAAATTGTCGTGCATTATTTTGGGAACTTGGAGCAAATGTTCGGTTGGAAATCAAGGCATAGGGCAAAGCAATGATAGGATTTGCGTTAGGACGAGCGCAAGATGACGAATATGCTGATGGGTTTAGATGCGGCGATGGGAAGCTTGAGTGCACGTGCACGTGAATGTATCCTTGCGTGCTTATTTGTTTAGGATGGAGAGGAAGAATAAAAGATGAGGAAGAAAGCACTGTTGTTGTGGGCGTGGGTTTAGTTTATTGGGCTTTTTGGCCACATACTTTGGAGTGAGAAATTTAGTTTATTTTGTTTTAAATTTATTTATTAAGCACTTAATTTCAAAATATCATATCTTGCTCATATTTTATCCGTTTGACATGTGGGTTTTTGCATTTTACTCCTATTGACAAGTACAATATTGTTGTGTGATTTATTAACAGCTTTGGACAAGTATAAATTTATGATATATGGAAACGAACATGTTTTAAATTACATTATCTTAAATAATAATGTCATTTAAATTTATCTACCTCAATTATTGATGTTTACTTGGCCAAATAAATTATTTTTGAGTTAAATTGGATTGAATAAGATAATTAGACACCTGTTTAGCGGAATAAAACACATTCCACTAATCAGATTATTTGGCAATTAATTAGCAGAATAAATCTCGTTCTGCTATTTTATAGTTTTGGAGATTTGATTATATATTGTAAATTGATATGCCACTCTAAATAAGCGATATATTCACCAATGATTGTTAAGCGTCTGATCTATTTACAAAGTTGTGGATTATGTAAATATCTGTTATGAAGTTGAAAAGTTAAATTGAATAATATGGTAGCTTATTTAAGTACCATGGTGGTCGTTAAGCCTCCTTCGAATTAGAAAAGCTAATTATTGATTTTAAGGTGATTTTGAGGATAGTTAGTTTATTTCTGTGGTTTAAAGATAATTGTTATTTAGTAGTAAGATTTAAAAAGGTAATGATTATTAATAATAATGTTTTAAAGATAATTAATGATTGTTTTTAATAATGATTTAAAGTTAATTATTTTATTAATATATTATTAAAAGTTATTCCTTAAAGTTATTTAAGAATATATAATTATTATTTTTAATTTATTTACTTATTGTTTTAAAATGTTTTGATCATATTTTAATTATTTACTTGAAGAGATTCAACTATACTTTAGTTTTTAATTAAAGTTATTATTTATATTTATTTAAGTTATTTAATTATATTTATAGATTAATTAATTAGCATATTCACATTATTTAAAAGTTAATTAATTTTTTATTAATAACATTTTAGAGTTAATTAATTATTACATTAATACTATTTTGAAGTTAAATTATTAATATAATAGTCGGATTTTAAAATTAATTATATATATTATTAATGAGATTAAATTTAAATGAAATAGAAGGATGTTTAATAGTAATTTATTATATAAAGTTATTTTTAAATAATTTATGGTTTACTAAGAAAATCTTACTGACTTGAAAGTTTTAGTAAATAAGTTGTTTAAAAATGGAAAGAGTTTGTAAATGGTCTGGATATTTATAAAAGGATTATAAATGAGTTTTAAAGGTCTGGAAGGAGATGTCTTATAAATGAGTTTTAAAGCGGTGCTTGAGACGTTGAGGCACCATCTACTAGATGCGAAATTTTCGTAGTGCCGTTTTTGGAAGAAGGAAGCGAAGTTTTTTGATCATGTAGTCTCAGAGAAAGGATTTTCTGTAGATTTGACAAAGATCAAGGCAGTGAATAATGGAAAGATAGCCGAGACAATGACTGAGATAAAGAGTTTTCTTGGATTAACTGGGTATTATCGATGATTTATTAAGGATTTTTCGCGGATAGAAGCACCAATGACCAAGCTAACACGAAAGAATGTGAAGTTCGTTAGGACTGATAGGAGTGAGGAGGCATTCCATAAGCTGAAACACTATTGACTAATGCACCTATGTTAGTTGTTCCTGAAGGGAATTAGGATTTAGTAGTATATACAGATGTAAGTGGCATAGGTTTAGGAGCTATGTTAATGCAGAGAGGTAAAGTGATTGCCTATGTATCTCGACAACTTAAACCATATGACGTTAGGTACCCAACTCACGATTTGGAATTAGCTATGGTGATTTTTGCATTAAAGGTGTGGAGACATTATCTTTTGTGAGAAAGATTCGAGTTATACACGGATCATAAGTCACTAAATTATTTATTCTCTCACAAGGAGTTGAATATGAGACATCAAAGGTGGTTAGAATTTTTAGCTGCTTTTTGTTTTGGCATTGAGTACACACTGGCTTAGCAGAAAACATCAGAATGCAATGTTGGCGATGGTAGCTGAGTGGAAGGATTTGGAAGCATTGACGACATATAGAGTACAGTGGAGATGTGAAGCTAAATCTTGTAAGGAAATTGTTATGTTTTCATGTTTAGAAGTTCGACCAGTGATAATTGAAATGATTGATTCTAAGCAAAGGGATGATCCAGTATTAGTTGAAGGGATCAAGAAGTTAAGGGTAGGAACAGAAGGCGATGACTTGAAGGATTTCAGCCTTGACCAGAATGGGTGGTTGAGAAAGAAAGGAAGGTTGTGTGTTCTGAATATAGGAAGCATTAGGAAGGAAGTCCTTGAGGAATGACATCATTCGAATTTCACCATTCATCCGGGAGGAACTATGATGTATCAGGATATGAAGAGCTGTTTCTTTTGGGAAGGAATGAAGAGGGATATAGGCTTATGGATGAAGCAGTATTTGAACTGCCAATAGGTAAAGGCCGAACATCAGAAACCAAAAGGGTTACTTTAGCCATTTAATATTCCAGTATTGAAGTAGAATTCTATTTCTATGGATTTTATAGATGGGTTGCCAAGGTCAAACAGAGGAAATGAAAATATATATGGGTCATAGTGGAGAAGTTGACCAAGGGTGCCCATTTCATTCTAATTAAGTCAACCAGGACAGAACTTGTTTTAGCTAAGTTTGTGAAGAGTATTGTTAGACTTCAAGGAATTCCTAGTAGTATAGTAAGTGATAGAGATTCCTTATTCACTAATGAGTTCTGGATATGTCTAAAGGATACCTTAGGTACCAAGCTCAAAATGATTACGGCTTACCGTCAACAAACCAATGGGAAAACGAAAAGGGTTAACAAAGTCTTGGAAGATTTGTTGCGAGCTTGCGTGCTAGATTTTGGAGGATCATGGGAAGACCATCTACACTAAGTCGAGTTTTCATATAACAACAGTTATTAGGCTAGTATAAGGATGACACTGTTTGAAGCTTTGTATCGAAGGCCATGCAAATAACCGGTTAGAGATCGGGGATAGGTTGGTTCTTGGTCCGGATTTAGATAGAGAAGTTGTAAAGAAGATTGAGTTAATTCAAGCTAGAATGAAGGAAGCTCAGTCTAGGAAGAAGAGTTACGCAGATAGAAGACGGAAAGACTTAGAATTCTCAGTTGGTTTTCATATCTTCGTCAAGGTATCATCGATGGAAGGTGTTATCAGATTTGGCAATCAGGAAAGTTAGCACCAAGGTTCATTGGACCATTTTCTATTATTGAGAGGATCAAGAAACTTACTACAGAGTAGAGTTACTGAAAAGTTTGGTAGGACTCCACAATGTTTTTCATATTTCTCATTTTATAAAGTGTGTTCAAGACTCTGAGACTACCACTGACTGTGTTAAATGGCTTAGTAGTATAGCCGAATTTGACTATCGTTTGAAAGCCAGTTCGTATAGTCGTAAGAGATGAGAAGAGGCCAAGGAACAAGACAGTTAGATTAGTTAAAGTCCAGTGGAGCGAAGATGAGAGAGACTGTACTTAGGAGACTGAGAGCAAGATTAGACATGCTTATCCTGACTTGTTTCATGGTATGTTTTACCTTTTTGATTGATTTAATGAGTATCTTCTCGTAATTTTGAGGACAAAATTCTTTAAGGAGCGGAGTCTGTAAAGGCCCTAATTTTTATTAACATTATTTAGGACATTTAACTAGGTAAATTAAATGAAATAATGTAAATGGTCAAGGGATTGAGATTTGTATAATTCAAGAGATAGACGTGCATATTTAAACTAATTAACTAAGAGAATTAAAAGGAATTAAGTTAGGTTAGTAGACAAGGGCAATATAGGAATAAGTAATAACCTTATACCTAAACCCTTACAACGCATCCATTTTACATGTTCATTTTTACAACCTAAAAAAATAAAAGGTCGGCCACCATTAAGGAATAAAAAGGGGAAGAAAAGCTAAATCAAGAGGAAGAAGCTAATCAACTTAATTTAAGAAAAAATCTCAACTCCTTAACAACAAAGCACAAGTGAAATAATAGGTTGCATCTCATGTTTTGGTTTTTTGGTTACTAGATTGAGATCGAAATTTACTTGCAAAAGTTTTTCCATATATTAAATGACTAATGGATGAGTGTATGTGTGAGTATATATATTTGTTGATGATTTAGGCTATTTTATATGGATTTATGATAAATGTTGATTTAGAGAACTTATTAGATGACATCCAAATGACTAGCGATTTTAATATGAGGTCAGAAATATCATTTTGGAGATGGGTTTTAAGTTTCATAATTTTCTAAATATTGTGGATTTATTATGATTTTTTAATGAAGAAAATGCTATATGGGTTTAAAATTATTTACGGCCAATATATGATGGCTATGGATTAGAAATTTAAATATGTTAGAAAACATAGTAATGCTTTATTAGAATTTTTGGAGAATTTTCCTAAGTGTTTTGTTAAGTATCTAATTATTTAAGGATTGAGACTTAAATGTTTTATAAGTCTAAAATAGGAGAAGGAGCATTTTGTAAATGTTTTAAATAAAGAAATTCTGAATTCAGCAGTACTTTTAGCAAAGATTTTGGAAAACAAAATGACAACCGATTGTATTTTTTCAAAATAAGCAAGTTAGTTGGAAAGAAATTACTTTAAAAGGAAAGAAAACAGTTTTTGTAAGTATATGCTATTTCTCTACCTTCGGTAGTAACATTTCGATCACATACCTTTGCCTCCAACCAATTTGAAACCACTACACATGGTATCAAAGACTTGGTACGTAGTGGATTGGAGACAGGCAAAAGGTATAGGGTCGAAATATGGCTTCCGAAAGATTCGAAATTTTATTTTGGCTTCTAAAAGAAAACATGCTTGCTTTCTTTTGAATGAGATGGCTTCCGACTTGGTTAAGTGGTTTAAAGACAAGCTTTCAACCCAGGTTGCCACCATTTTTTTTTTGGAATCCTTGTTACCGCAATTCTACCTTTCGACCCAGTTGAGGCTGCCTTGCCTTTAAACATGGTTTCGGAGGGATGTTTTTGATTTTATTAAAGAAGACGCTTCTTAAATGCTTTCGAAAGGGATGGTGTTGAAGCCATCTACTTTCTTTACTTAGGAAACTACTTTTGAAAGAGTGCTTTCGACTTGGTTGTTTTAAGATCCTTTGTTCTTTTGAAAGATAAACCCATAGGTTTCGACTTAAATGGTTTGGAAACTATATTCCACAAGCTTTTACTTGGACCCAATTACTTTCAAAAGGTTACTATATAGGTTTCGAAGGGGAGGTTCCCCAATATTTTCGAAAGGTAAATGATAAAGGTTTTGAAGGGGTGATTCCCCAATGGTTTCGAAAGATACTTAAGGTATTTTAAATGGAAGGTTTCCAATTGCTTTCAAAAGGCAAGTTCTATGTTTTAAAAGGAGGATGTTTAAGGTTTAGAAAGCTTTTGAAAGAGAGGTTTTCATTGTCTTCGAAAGGATTATTGTAAATGGTTTCAAAAGGTACGTTTTGGCCTTTCAGCATTAGATTATAAAGCTAAGTAGTTACTTGGTTTCGAAAGGGGCACTTTCAATGGATTCGAAAGGGGTACTTGTAATGGTTTAAATGTTTTCATCAACAGAGTTTTGTGTAAAGTATATATAACAAGGCAAGGTGATTTGAGTAAAGCATAGGAGTATATTTTCCTTGCTTAAAGTATGATTTAGAGGCTTAAATCAATTTGAGGGAAAATGTTTTCAATGAAATTTTATGGGTAGTTAACCCTAAGTAAAATGACTCAGATATTAGAATACCATGTAAGACCAGTATAAGCTTGCGCCCTATACATTAGCTATTGGCTCCTAGCTAATTTAGTCCAAAATTCTAGTGTATAGGGCTTAGTCACAAGTAGAGTTAAATGATGGTTGCACAAAAAAAGACATATTTACAGTAAAAGAAGATAAGCCATTAGTGAGCCCGCAAAACCATTAGGATCAGAAGACCTTGAGAGATGTAAGTTTGGGACAAACCGTCCAAAAGTTTGTCCAATAAATGTTAGATTGTTTGTTATTTTGTTTGGTAGGCCCGAGTCAGCCAAAGATTAGTGGTTAGCCAAACAAAAATGCATTGTTTCGAACAGATTGTCCATTTATTACCTATTTCGAGCATATATGGTATTTGCTATTACTGATATATCGGTTTGATTAACCATTTTGGTTGCAGGATTAAGACTTGCAAAAGAAATGTTTTAAAAGGATATTAGTGAGGGGAAACCCATTCCGCTAAGTGGTATGGTCTCAGTTGATATCAATAAACCGAGATGTAATAGTATTATTCACGTCAGGCTTTATATCTGACTCGAAGTTTATGTTTTTCCTCTTGAACTCTCGGATGCTCAATATTAATTTGTGTAGATTGAGAGTTTGGATTTACAGGTTTAGTAGGCGGGCGAATGAAGCTTCTAGAGACGAGTAGGTGGTGGATGATAGCTATATTTAGGAGTTATTTTGTTTTATTTCCGCTGTGTTGTATTAAGTCTGTTGTGACTATTTAGTACTCTGGTCACCCAAGAGGGCATCTTCATATATCGATTTTGACGTATTTATGTAATAATTATATTTGATCTAGTCCTAGGAAATGTTTTTGGATTTTGTAACTTGGATATGAAATGTTGTTTTGAAATGTAATCAAAAAAGTGTTTTAACTAGTGATGATTTTATTTCATATTCAAGTGCTTCTAATATTATGGATACCTTTAGCATTACTATATTTAGTCACTAGAAGTTAATACTATGATGAATGCAGCATATTTAGTGCTTAGCTTTGGGCCTCCAAATAGAGGATGTTATATTTAGTTTCTTTTTGTCTTCTTTCTTCTTCTTTTTCCCTAACAATCTGCCTTTCCGTTCAATTTGAGTGGTTCATGTGTAGTTTATTGGCTGCTTAAACTGTACGAAAAAGTGGGTCGTTACATCTACTCTTTTCATTTTTTAAAATATAAGTGAATAAGTTTTGCTTTCTATTTCTATTGAGATAAACAAAGAATTTTATCAAACGATTGAATTAGCGGATTGGTGTGGGATATTTCTGTAATGTTTCGAATTTTGCCCGCTCGAAAATCGACATCCATACTTCATATCGTATTCGAATGCCATAGATTCGACCGTTCAAATCCGATTCGCCGGAGCTTATAACAATCATTAAGTAAACAACACAGCGGAATAAAAAGAATAATACATTGATATACAGCTTTGATACAATATCTGATACAACAGATGATCCAATAGATATCAATATACATCAGAGGTATGATACAATAAAATAGCAGCGGAAAAGAAAATAGATGACAACATCTAGCAGCAGAACAAAATAACTCTAAGATAGTCTTCAAAAGAGAACTCCGAGAATAACTGCAACTCCATTTCTAAGAACCAATCCAGCAATAGCTCGAACTCCCAATAACGATGCACCAAGACGAGCAAGACTGGTGCGATCCAAAGACTGAACTAACTCTAGATAACCTACTAATCTGACTATCTGAAAAACCCAACTCTAGACTGCTCGTGTAGAAAATAATGAGCACCCAGAGTTTAGGAAAGAAATAATAAACTCCGGATCAGTCGTGGGACTGGTGTGAGCAACAAAAACAGTTTATCTTTTAAAACATTCAACAAAAGATTTTCAAAGTCAATTCGCAATGCTTTTTTAAAAATGAGACTACCATAAGGCCTCCCGCACACACACACAATGCAAACGCAGAATCGTAGGAGATTTCTCCTTATGATAGTCAAAGATGCTTGATACGCATTAAAAGAAACATTTGATATTATTACTAGTGCATAGTGTAGGAAAAATTCATTTCGAAAGTAGAATATAAATCTTAGCCAACATACGACCATTATCGTATGCCTACTATAGCTACCATCTAAACAGTGGTGACCACCATAAGTAAATGGCAGGTTCTACAACTAAAACCGTACAGGGTTTCGTATTGGGAATTGGATTTCCAATGAATGATCAGGCCAAGGAACTTCCCTTTGCCACATGAGAATGCCTCTGGATGGACATCCCCGAGAACCAAACCGGATCTCTACCAACACAAGGCCGGGTTACCCCTAACTGAGTAACAACTGACCGAATATGCCATCCCCCGGTCCTTTGGGACCTTTCAACCGAGCGCTCGTAATCAATTCACACAATCATAAAGTGTTTTCAACATGAGTAAGCATCTGGGCTCCATACCATGATACCACCCTTTTCCAGAAGGAAATGCACACATCCTAAAGGGCGCTACCCCTCATAACCTTGCTGCATCTTTCCTGTTTTGACCATTCACGAGGTGTGAGGCTCGACGAAGTCACGTCCACAAAAACATACTTTATACAAAAGCCATGCTTTGGGTCAATAAATGATCATAGAAATGATCACCAGGATAGACGATCAAATAAATGATCCTATCACAAATAATCAACACAATGATCATTTCACAGCAACACTCAGCATGTCACATTACCAAATTGGGAATATATCGCTGATAACATTCAACTACATAACCTCTGAGCCCGTACGTCTCAGAGAAGGGTGTTAAGCTAAGAGAATAAATTCTCCGCCACCAACAGAAATATATTTGAAAGAAATCAGCTTTATATCTCAATTTGTAATGTCAGACATACAATCCATACAAGTCTGTTCCGGGCTCGAACAGAACCGAAGGCACTTACAAAGAAGTCCTTGCAATCCGGATATTCACAATCCCGATCGGATTTCCCATCACTTAGGGAGTCTCTATACCAGTGCGACTCGGTGCAGAAACAATCGATAGGTCATCCTATCTCTTTCGCAAATACCCGGTCTTCATCACCTGTCTTCAAATGCTATCCATAACGACGTATCACATATTCGGAATGGGTTATACAACACAAAGGTCCTTTCCCGGCTAAACCGAATAATGAGCGAAAACATTTAAAACATATGGATATGGGATTTCAATTAAGTCACAACTTAATAATTCAAAACTTTCTTTCAAATGGTTTTAATAAATTACCATTTTCAATCTTTAAACAAAAAGATTCATTTTCACAACCTTTAACGGTTTAAACAATTTTCACATTTTAATCTTTTAAACAAAAGATTCATTCACAGATTTTTCCAAATCAATTTTCATTTCAATTTGATTTACTCGTTAAATCTTTAAATCAAAGATTTAACTTATAGCCTTCAAAACAATTTCATTTCAATTTGATTAACTCGTTAAATCTTTAAATCAAAGATTTAACTTATAGCCTTCAAAACAATTTCATTTCAATTTGATTTAAACAAATCATCAATTTAAATCTGTTAAAAATAAACAGATTTAATTCATAGCTTTCAAAAAGAATTCATTCATAACTCAGGAAAATCAATTCTCTATTCAATCTTGAAATTCCCCTAATTAACTGGAATCTCAGTTCTTATCCAAAAGTGTTTATCATTTGAAAACAACAGTTTTCATTTTGGAAATCTGATTCATTTATACGAGTTGAAATCCTTGGGTTAAATTCAAATTCCCAAAACCATACCTTTAGAATGGTTTAAATTCATACAAACATGTTTATAATATCTTTAACCATAATTTCCAATCATCGAATTCAATTCCGAATATCGAATTCAAATTCAAATTGAATTATTTAATTTGGAGATTTTACTGAGTTATTCAAAATAGCTTCTATCTGTGAAAACTTTTTTCAAAAGCTTTACTGTTTAACCCAAATCCAATTTCAAAACATTTGAATTCAAATATTCAATTTTATAAATCATTTCAAAATCTGTGACTTAATCGATTTCCTCGTGAAATCCATATTGGTGTGTGTATAAGTGTGGTCAAGGGGTTTAACACAATAGTGCAACATCATTCAATCTTTACAGCTCAAACACAGAAATATAGTTGATAAGCGATATAACTATAAAGCTTATCGCCCATTCACAGATTCACAGATAATATATAGATGTATCATCAATAAATGAATAAATTATATACAGCTCAATCCACGGAATAAAATATCACAGATCAGATAGGACAATCAATTCAAGGCATTTCATACAATATAATCATTCATAAGTAAGGTCAATCATTGAAAAATCATTGGAAAGTAGGATTAATTAATCGTTTTATCCTGATTAATTCAATTTATTTCCAATTAAATTAATTACTTATGAATTAATTATCTAATCCTGATTTATTAATTACAAATCAATTGATATAGATTAGTTTGTCAATCACCTTTATTAATTCTTCTTAATTAATAAATTAATTAGATTAATCTTTAAAACCAATTACGTAATTAATTAACCAATTAATTAATTGTTTCAAGAAATTAGACCTTAATTAATAAAGTTAAACTTACAATTAATAATTTAATTGATACAAAACATTAATTATCCATTCCTATTATCTTAATAATTAACGTATTACGAATCATTCAATCTTTATTAATTTAAGGTGAACTCATTCTTAGTAGTGATTTAAATATCATTTACAAATATGTTTGAAAACCTTTTTTTTATTTCAACTTGCCTTTCTAAATATCATTTTAAACTCAAGATTTAAAAATGAACCCTCCTTTGTCTTTAGTAAAGTTTAAACAAATTTTAAAAATCCTTTAAATTACTTGTTTAAGTAATATTTTATTATAAAGAAATTTTAAAGAGTTGGAATCAAATCCTAAAACATTTAACTTATTTAAAATATTTAAAATACTTGCATTAATCACTTTCTTTCATTTCAAAATCTGAAATTCAATTATATGTTCAAGTCTAGTCTTCAGATTTGTTTTCAACTTTGCTTAAACTTTCTTTTACAACTCAATTTCTAATCTTATATTCAATTCTTTTAAATAAATTATTTCTTAATTATTATTAAAACAAATTTAAACTTAAAAACTTAGTTATACCTAAACCATGTTGTAAACTAACTTAAGTTTGTACTTAAACTTCTCTTTTTAAACTGGCTTAAGCTTTGTTTCAAAAATTTTTTTTTTTAACTTTAAAACAGAATAAGTTCTGTTTATTTAAACCTGAACATCACTGACTCGAGCCCCACCATGCTTGCTTCGAGTCAAAACGAAGATTCCCCGAGCCAAACGCGAGTTTCCCCCTTCATAAATTCAAACCCAGGTTGCTTCGAGCCAAATATGCTTTTTCACGTGTTCAAACTCGAGCTTCCCCTTTCTTTCTTCTTCTTCTCTTTCTCTGTTCTTCCAGATCCAAGTGTGCACGGTACACGTGCACATCGCCGTTGACCATCTTCTGGCATCACCGCGACGTCAAGCATATCGACCATCCCCCCCCCTCGAGCACGTTCTGATCACTCGAACTTCACCGTTGCCTCAAAATCGAAATCGAGGCAAAATCCCAAACCTGGAAACGAAAGTACCCACCACCATCCAAACCTGGCAGCGCCCCGTTCGCCACGCCCCGACCACCAGGCACCTCGCCATCGTTCCCGAAGCTACGCCGCACCTTCTAGCAACCACGGCACCAATCGCGATCGACCCCGATTGCGTCACGACGTCGTGAAACCCATTCGAAAACTCGGCGATAAAACAGGCTGTTAAACCCTATCTTCGATTCGTTCAACCAATTCGTGAATTAGAAAATTTATTCAACAATTTTCCTGATATCCTCCATGTTCAAACTTGCTTCCAGCACAACCATACCATTTAAAATCGATTTGATCCCCAGGAAATGGTTAAAATACAAGAATTGTTCAACTATGAACTGCTCCTAGAATGCTTAGCTAAAAATCCTCAAATTCGTTTTAAAATTCCTATCTTTGAATGTAGATTCGAGTTATATGATTGAATCAATGTTTTGTGATACTGGAAATTTCCAGAAACAAAGTCCTTTACTGTAAAAAACTTGAGCTTTCATTCTATATGCATTTTTATGTTATGCAATTATTTTTAGATGGCAACTCAAACTAAAACATACATACTTGTTTTTGGAAGCAAGGCTTAACATTGATCAGAGAGGAAGAAATGAAATTTTTCTTGGTGATCTGATACTCTGGAACTAAGCAGAGAGATGAACAACATAGATACACAGAGCCAATGCAACAAATTTCCAAGTAGAAAACTAATTGCTACTCACAAATATACCTATATATGTCTAAGCAACAGTTTTATATTTTAAAAGTATCTAAAAAGAATAAGTTACTCACCTTAGTTAACAAAGAACACTACAGGCTTTTCTTTTATTTTCCTGGAACTGTAAATTTGGAATTTTGCTTTGCTAATGAAGTTGAACTCTTTGCATGCTTGATACTTATTACAGCTTTGAAAATGTTTGAAGAATTTGAGAAAATGTTTACAAGTATGCTCAGCCTTGTGAACGAAAGCTGTACACATATAGAAAGAAAGAGGTGTGCAGGTACAAGATTTTCTTTTATTTGGTCAGGGATATTTCTTTCTTATGGAGGCTGAGGTGATGTGGTATGGTGTGCTATAAGGTCGTGCATTAATTGCTTGTACAAATATATATTCATTTCTTGGCACAAAAATAAGGCAGAGTTATCTTCTTAATAGGGTGGCTGAAGATGCTTTGTTCCCATGCTTCTTATTCTTTTATGTTTACAGCCCATGCTTATGTACCTCTTATTTTAGTTATGTTTTGTTTGTACTTATTTATGCATATGTTTATTATTATTTTTATTTGATTTTATTTTTATTTTACTTCTATTTTTAGTTTAAATATTTATCATGAATTTTACTTTAATAATTATTGTTTTATTTTTCTATATACACATACCTATATAACTCAAATTATCATCATTTATAAATTTTTAAATCAATTTATTTATTTATTTTTATACTTGTGTCTAAAGTATATTATTTATTTTTTTCAAAATCATTTATTTAAGAAGTTATTTAAAATCCAATATATACATATATATTCACATATATACATATTTTCAAATCCATATGACTTTATATATTTTCTATTTGAATCGAGGAAACTCGCTTCCATTTATAATTAATTATATAAATTTTTTTATTCAAAATTTCATTTAATTATCAATTTAAATTAAATTAAAAATCTAGGGTCGTTACAAACTTCCCCCCTTAAAAGAATTTTGTCCTTGAAATTCGCTGGCACGAAAACAACACAGAGATAGCTAGATAGAGAAATATCTTTTCAAATCAAGCTGGATATCAATTCTGCATTTGGCTCACCAAATCAGAATATCAACAATAAATACAAGAAATTAAAATAAAATTTCAAATTTTGGTTTTAAACAAAATCATTTTATCGATACAATTCTAATCATTCTTCATATTCTATTAATCAAGTTAACTCAATTCAAAATTTCTAATTCCAAATTCATTAAGGTTTAAATCAAAATGCTGATAAGAAATCGATGAAGATATGAAATAAGAATTTCCTACAACAATTCATAGGGCCATCATCACACCAAAACTTCTTCTTGTAACTGTCACGAAGAAATCAAAAAGAAATTGGAATCGAATCAAAGGAAATTGATAGAGAAAGTTATTTCCACTGTTGTTACAGAGTTTTGACTAATTATAGTCGCATTTCCCTGTCCCTTATCGCGTTTCTTCTTGCACTCATACTCACTATCAGTGGATAGTAAGAGAATTCACTGAGGCATTCAAACGGATATCTTAGGGATTACTCATTCTAAGGATACTTCACCCTATCTCTAATGAGTTACTTAATGTGTTATACTCATGAGCTAAAGTTTAACCTTAGCTCTGATACCAAATGTAACGTTTCGAATTTTTCCCGCATGAAAATCGACATCCATACTTCATATCGTATTCGAATGCCATAGATTCGACCGTTCAAATCCGATTCGCCGGAGCTTATAACAATCATTAAGTAAACAACACAGCGGAACAAAAAGAATAATACATTGATATACAGCTTTGATACAATATCTGATACAACAGATGATCCAATAGATATCAATATACATCAGAGGTATGATACAATAAAATAGCAGCGGAAAAGAAAATAGATGACAACATCTAGCAGCAGAACAAAATAACTCTAAGATAGTCTTCAAAAGAGAACTCCGAGAATAACTGCAACTCCATTTCCAAGAACCAATCCAGCAATAGCTCGAACTCCCAATAACGATGCACCAAGACGAGCAAGACTGGTGCGATCCAAAGACTGAACTAACTCCAGATAACCTACTAATCTGACTATCTGAAAAACCCAACTCTAGACTGCTCGTGTAGAAAATAATGAGCACCCAGAGTTTAGGAAAGAAACAATAAACTCCGGATCAGTCGTGGGACTGGTGTGAGCAACAAAAACAGTTTATCTTTTAAAACATTCAACAAAAGATTTTCAAAGTCAATTTGCAATGCTTTTTTAAAAATGAGACTACCATAAGGCCTCCCGCACACACACACAATGCAAACGCAGAACCGGAGGAGATTTCTCCTTATGATAGTCAAAGATGCTTGATACGCATTAAAAGAAACATTTGATATTATTACTAGTGCATAGTGTAGGAAAAATTCATTTCGAAAGTAGAATATAAATCTTAGCCAACATACGACCATTATCGTATGCCTACTATAGCTACCATCTAAACAGTGGTGACCACCATAAGTAAATGGCAGGTTCTACAACTAAAACCGTACAGGGTTTCGTATTGGGAATTGGATTTCCAACGAATGATCAGGCCAAGGAACTTCCCATTGCCACATGAGAATGCCTCTGGATGGACATCCCCGAGAACCAAACCGGATCTCTACCAACACAAGGTCGGGTTACCCCTAACTGAGTAACAACTGACCGAATATGCCATCCCCCGGTCCTTTGGGACCTTTCAACCGAGCGCTCGTAATCAATTCACACAATCATAAAGTGTTTTCAACATGAGTAAGCATCTGGGCTCCATACCATGATACCACCCTTTTCTAGAAGGAAATGCACACATCCTAAAGGGCGCTACCCCTCATAAACTTGCTGCATCTTTCCTGTTTTGACCATTCACGGGGTGTGAGGCTCGACGAAGTCACATCCACAAAAACATACTTTATACAAAAGCCATGCTTTGGGTCAACAAATGATCATAGAAATGATCACCAGGATAGACGATCAAATAAATGATCCTATCACAAATAATCAACACAATGATCATTTCACAGCAACACTCAGCATGTCACATTACCAAATTGGGAATATATCGCTGATAACATTCAACTACATAACCTCTGAGCTCGTACATCTCAGAGAAGGGTGTTAAGCTAAGAGAATAAATTCTCCGCCACCAACCGAAATATATTTGAAAGAAATCAGCTTTATATCTCAATTTGTAATGTCAGACATACAATCCATACAAGTCTGTTCCGGGCTCGAACAGAACCGAAGGCACTTACAAAGAAGTCCTTGCAATCCGGATATTCACAATCCCGATCGGATTTCCCATCACTTAGGGAGTCTCTATACCGGCGCGACTCGGTGCAGAAACAATCGATAGGTCATCCTATCGCTTTCGCAAATACCCGGTCTTCATCACCGGTCTTCAAATGCTATCCATAACGACGTATCACATATTCGGAATGGGTTATACGACACAAAGGTCCTTTCCCGGCTAAACCGAATAGTGAGCGAAAACATTTAAAACATATGGATATGGGATTTCAATTAAGTCACAACTTAATAATTCAAAACTTTCTTTCAAATGGTTTTAATAAATTACCATTTTCAATCTTTAAACAAAAAGATTCATTTTCACAACCTTTAACGGTTTAAACAATTTTCACATTTTAATCTTTTAAACAAAAGATTCATTCACAGATTTTTCCAAATCAATTTTCATTTCAATTTGATTTACTCGTTAAATCTTTAAATCAAAGATTTAACTTATAGCCTTCAAAACAATTTCATTTCAATTTGATTAACTCGTTAAATCTTTAAATCAAAGATTTAACTTATAGCCTTCAAAACAATTTCATTTCAATTTGATTTAAACAAATCATCAATTTAAATCTGTTAAAAATAAACAGATTTAATTCATAGCTTTCAAAAAGAATTCATTCATAACTCAGGAAAATCATTTCTCTATTAAGTCTTGAAATTCCCCTAATTAACTGGAATCTCAGTTCTTATCTAAAAGTGTTTATCATTTGAAAACAACAGTTTTCATTTTGGAAATCTGATTCATTTATACGAGTTGAAATCCTTGGGTTAAATTCAAATTCCCAAAACCATACCTTTAGAATGGTTTAAATTCATACAAACATGTTTATAATATCTTTAACCATAATTTCCAATCATCGAATTCAATTCCGAATATCGAATTCAAATTCAAATTGAATTATTTAAATTGGAGATTTTACCGAGTTATTCAAAATAGCTTCTATCTGTGAAAACATTTTTCAAAAGCTTTACCGTTTAACCCAAATCCAATTTCAAAACATTTGAATTCAAATATTCAATTTTATAAATCATTTCAAAATCTGTGACTTAATCGATTTCCTCGTGAAATCCATATTGGTGTGTGTATAAGTGTGGTCAAGGGGTTTAACACAATAGTGCAACATTATTCAATCTTTACAGATCAAACACAGAAATATAGTTGATAAGCGATATAACTATAAAGCTTATCGCCCATTCACAGATTCACAGATAATATATAGATGTATCATCAATAAATGAATAAATTATATACAGCTCAATCCACGGAATAAACTATCACAGATCAGATAGGACAATCAATTCAAGGTATTTCATACAATATAATCATTCATAAGTAAGGTCAACCATTCAAAAATCATTGGAAAGTAGGATTAATTAATCGTTTTATCCTGATTAATTCAATTTATTTCCAATTAAATTAATTACTTATGAATTAATTATCTAATCCTGATTTATTAATTACAAATCAATTGATATAGATTAGTTTATCAATCACCTTTATTAATTCTTCTTAATTAATAAATTAATTAGATTAATCTTTAAAACCAATTACGTAATTAATTAACCAATTAATTAATTGTTTCAAGAAATTAGACCTTATTAATAAAGTTAAACTTACAATTAATAATTTAATTGATACAAAACATTAATTATCCATTCCTATTATCTTAATAATTAACGTATTACGAATCATTCAATCTTTATTAATTTAAGGTGAACTCATTCTTAGTAGTGATTTAAATATCATTTACAAATATGTTTGAAAACCTTCTTTTTATTTCAACTTGCCTTTCTAAATATCATTTTAAACTCAAGATTTAAAAATGAACCCTCCTTTGTCTTTAGTAAAGTTTAAACAAATTTTAAAAATCCTTTAAATTACTTGTTTAAGTAATATTTTATTATAAAGAAATTTTAAAGAGTTGGAATCAAATCCTAAAACATTTAACTTATTTAAAATATTTAAAATACTTTCATTAATCACTTTCTTTCATTTCAAAATCTGAAATTCAATTATATGTTCAAGTCTAGTCTTCAGATTTGTTTTCAACTTTGCTTAAACTTTCTTTTACAACTCAATTTCTAATCTTATATTCAATTCTTTTAAATAAAATATTTCTTAATTATTATTAAAACAAATTTAAACTTAAAAACTTAGTTATACCTAAACCATGTTGTAAACTAACCTAAGTTTGTACTTAAACTTCTGTTTTTAAACTGGCTTAAGCTTTGTTTCAAAAAAAAAATTTTTTTTTTTAAACTTTGAAAACAGAATAAGTTCTATTTATTTAAACCTGAACATCACTGACTCGAGCCCCACCATGCTTGCTTCGAGTCAAAACGAAGATTCCCCGAGCCAAACGCGAGTTTCCCCCTTCATAAATTCAAACCCAGGTTGCTTCGAGCCAAATATGCTTTTTCACGTGTTCAAACTCGAGCTTCCCCTTTCTTTCTTCTTCTTCTCTTTCTCTGTTCTTCCAGATCCAAGTGTGCACGGTACACGTGCACATCGTCGTTGACCATCTTCTGGCCTCACCGCGACGTCAAGCATATCGACCATCCCCCCCCCCCCCCGAGCACGTTCTGATCCCTCGAACTTCACCGTTGCCTCAAAATCGAAATCGAGGCAAAATCCCAAACCTGGAAACGAAAGTACCCACCACCATCCAAACCTGGCAGCGCCCCGTTCGCCACGCCCCGCCACCAGGCACCTCGCCATCGTTCCCGAAGCTACGCCGCACCTTCTAGCAACCACGGCACCAATCGCGATCGACCCCGATTGCGTAACGACGTCGTGAAACCCATTCGAAAACTCGGCGATAAAACAGGCTGTTAAACCCTATCTTCGATTCGTTCAACCAATTCGTGAATTAGAAAATTTATTCAACAATTTTCCTGATATCCTCCATGTTCAAACTTGCTTCCAGCACAACCATACCATTTAAAATCGATTTGATCCTCAGGAAATGGTTAAAATACAAGAATTGTTCAACTATGAACTGCTCCTAGAATGCTTAGCTAAAAATCCTCAAATTCATTTTAAAATTCCTATCTTTGAATGTAGATTCGAGTTATATAATTGAATCAATGTTTTGTGATACTGGAAATTTCCAGAAACAAAGTCCTTTACTGTAAAAAACTTGAGCTTTCATTCTATATGCATTTTTATGTTATGCAATTATTTTTAGATGGCAACTCAAACTAAAACATACATACTTGTTTTTGGAAGCAAGGCTTAACATTGATCAGAGAGGAAGAAATGAAATTTTTCTTGGTGATCTGATACTCTGGAACTAAGCAGAGAGATGAACAACATAGATACACAGAGCCAATGCAACAAATTTTCAAGTAGAAAACTAATTGCTACTCACAAATATACCTATATATGTCTAAGCAACAGTTTTATATTTTAAAAGTATCTAAAAAGAATAAGTTACTCACCTTAGTTAACAAAGAACACTACAGGCTTTTCTTTTATTTTCCTGGAACTGTAAATTTGGAATTTTGCTTTGCTAATGAAGTTGAACTCTTTGCATGCTTGATACTTATTACAGCTTTGAAAATGTTTGAAGAATTTGAGAAAATGTTTACAAGTATGCTCAGCCTTGTGAACGAAAGCTGTACACATATAGAAAGAAAGAGGTGTGCAGGTACAAGATTTTCTTTTATTTGGTCAGGGATATTTCTTTCTTATGGAGGCTGAGGTGATGTGGTATGGTGTGCTATAAGGTCGTGCATTAATTGCTTGTACAAATATATATTCATTTCTTGGCACAAAAATAAGGCAGAGTTATCTTCTTAATAGGGTGGCTGAAGATGCTTTGTTCCCATGCTTCTTATTCTTTTATGTTTACAGCCCATGCTTATGTACCTCTTATTTTAGTTATGTTTTGTTTGTACTTATTTATGCATATGTTTATTATTATTTTTATTTGATTTTATTTTTATTTTACTTCTATTTTTAGATTAAATATTTATCATGAATTTTACTTTAATAATTATTGTTTTATTTTTCTATATACACATACCTATATAACTCAAATTATCATCATTTATAAATTTTTAAATCAATTTATTTATTTATTTTTATACTTGTGTCTAAAGTATATTATTTATTTTTTTCAAAATCATTTATTTAAGAAGTATTTAAAATCCAATATATACATATATATTCACATATATACATATTTTCAAATCCATATGACTTTATATATTTTCTATTTGAATCGAGGAAACTCGCTTCCATTTATAATTAATTATATAAATTTTTTTATTCAAAATTTCATTTAATTATCAATTTAAATTAAATTAAAAATCTAGGGTCGTTACAATTTCATACAATTCTTTCGCTTATTATTATAATTTGTTAAATAGTGTTTGAGTGGAATTTACTCGCTTTTAGTAAATACTTGAATTTAATATCTGGTATGGGATAGTTAGTTAAATCCTTGTCATTACCTTAGTGATAGTAATTAGCACTTTGAGTTGTATTATCTTAGGGTGTTCAAATTTTAGGCCGATAGATCCCCAACCGAAGATGACTTATATTATTTCGTTGAATACGTGTGAGCGCGTCTTCACTAGCATGGACTCTTACTCTATTATGGTATGATGTATATTATTTCGTTGTGATATATGATTCTAATTTATTTATATTTTTTACTACTCTAAATATTTTGATCGATGTGTTTATTACTCTGTATTAATACTGTACACAAAAAAAGTTTCTATTCAGATCCTTAACAGGTAATAAAGATGTGTCACTGTTAGTATAAAGATATATTCACATTCGATCCTCGCTTATCCAGTCTTATTCTCCAAATTAGTAGGCAACACTACTTGTATTATCCTTTAATAATATAGGTAAAGCGGTAGCATTGTTACGGCTTGGTATTTGAGCTAGATTCTAAACATTATAGAATATAATTTGCACGGAGTCGAGATCTGAACCTAGATGACCTAGAATCCCATCCCTTGGGTGCGTGTGTTAGTTAATAAATTAATTAGCTATTAGGGATAGGAATATAAAATGATTACTTGGAATCATTGGTTGTATTTGACTATTCCTTTAATTACTATCGTTCTAAAATCTATTGGAGAAGTTACCGAGCACATCTTCACTAGCATGGAGCTCACGAATGTTCAAAGAGTTTGGATTGTAGCCAGTTAGAAACATCCCATACCCCTTAGTATACCCAAAAAGGGCACACCAAAAGATGTGGTGCGTTATAGGTATAGCTAAAGCATCACATAGACTAAGATTCACAAGACAAATAAATAAAAACAGAGGAAACATTTAAAATACTTATCATTAAACTTTGTTTCAAAAAGAAGTCAGTAAAACATAACATGTCTTAAAATAACTAAAATTCATGTCTCATGAAAATTACATCTTAGTCTTGCATAATCAGAGTGCAAAATTAACAATAGTAATAATTATCATAAACCCTCTCACAAGTGCCAAGTACATAAATGAAAAGGATGAAAACTAGAAGAATACATCAGAAATGAGAGAACTTCGACAATGGATCTCCAAGCAACCTGAATCTATGCAACTCTGCCAGCCTATGGGGGAAAAGGGGAAATAGAGGAGTGTGTCAGAATAAAAGTCTGGTGAGTGAAAGTGATCACTCGCATTCCTAAGAAAGATAAAGATAATAGACTAAGCAATAGTTCTAGTATAAAAAGATAAATACAAAAGAGGTAAAGCTAGGATAAAATATTGTTTCTGATTCTATTTGATTGATTGTGATTGTTTGCACTTGTCTTATATTGTTGTAATTATGCTGAAATCTTAATCCTATTTAAATTAGGCTGAAATTCTTATTCTACCAGTTGATCGGCCTTCTATCTCAATTGTGCCACTGCGAGCCAGTCAAATCTCGTTGGTCCCACAGCAAAAGACACCTGTTTAGTGCTTGGAACGCAAGAACGAATTATTTACCCTAATCGATGTCGCATGCTCGGCCACCGCCAGTACACACTAACTGTCACTCCCTATTTTGACCTCTTATTTACCCCAATTAGCATTAGCGGTTCAACCTCACCTAATCTGTTTTGAGACCATCAGTTCTAGTCTAAAAGAAATGCTGCCCAGCCTCACCTAAGTGTTATGAGACCATCGGTCCTAGTCTAAAAGGGAATGCTACCGGTACTGGTCTTAACAAACAAATTCTAGTTTGTGCCACTTGCCCAAATCTCCAGATTTGAGCCTCTATCTGTTGGCCACTTATTTACCCCAGTTAGCATAAGCGTGTCCTGCCTTACCTAACTATTGTGAGACCATCGGTTCCTGACTAAAAGGTAATGTTGTTGGTATGGGCCCTACTTCTATCTTTTCTTTAACTTAGTGTAAGTTTTAAAATAAGCAGCTTCTATTATTTCTGCTCTGTTTGCTTATTAACTTAACCTAAGTCTTAAAATAAGCCTTTTCTGTTATTTCTACTATATTTTTTTATTAACAAGATCTAGGTTATAAAATAAGCCTGTTCTGTTTTTCCTTTCTTTCTAATTATAACCTTTGTTATAATTGTTCTCGCAGCTGTTATTGTTTTTTCCTCTTTTTATTTATAATGACTTATTATAATTACGCTTGCAAATAACTTAAAAATTTTCCTATTTCAGTCCATCTCTATTTTTATTTCAGTTTTTCTTATTTTACATCTGATTTATGTAAATTTAGTGTTATTATATTTCAATCCATATTAGCGAATTATTCTCTATTTAGTTTATTCGCGTAAAAAGGGATTAAATCTATACAAAAAGAAACAAGCATTTACAGGATAAATTCCAACTTAAAACAGATGTAAATAACTGTAAATAACTGAATTAAATAGCTGAATAAAAATAGGCCAAAAAGAACTTCTGAATTTTACTTCAAATCTGATTGTAAATAAACTTATATAAAAACTGTCTCAAAATTGTAGAAAAACCACAACTATTGAGAACCCTATTATTTTAAATTACTTAAAAATATAAAATAATTGCAAAACTTTCACTCATGGTCCTTAATCTTAGGTCTTCCTGGATCCACTTCTAGGGCGTAGAATAATTTTATCAAAAAGATTTCCTCCCTAAAAAAAATTCTATTTAGGGCTAAGCCTTGGGCAATGAACCCAATTGAAAGAAAGTCTAAATGAGAAAAATAACTAGGCCTAAGGTGCTATTTATAGTGTGACTTTGGGATCTCAGACAATTGGATTTGAAGATCAAATCTGGTGCAACCATGTCATAGGCTCGCTGGGAACCATCAAATGGAAGCACGGACACATAGGATTTGAAGAAAATTGCAAAATAGTTCGTTCGACACGCACTTGAACACTTCTGCGTCCAAATAATAAGGCGGGTCGACCTACCTACTATGGGGGTCGACCCTAAGGTTGACCTGACTATTGGCATGGGTCGGCCCATGCTTTGTATATTATTTTTTCATTTTGTTGATTTCTTCTTTCTTGCGTATATTCTTCATACTAACTCAAATTTTGACAAATTATATAAGAAAATGAACAGAAAATTACCACGAACATAATAATGCAACTCTCGTGGCTCAATTCTAAAAATTTCACAAACTTATTTTATTATTTAATTAATCCTTTTATTAATTATTATAGCTTAAATTTTGGGTTGTTACATAGTTAGTTTTAGGAAAGGGCCTTAGAATGGTATGATCTGTTGGAGGAAGATGTTGCAGAGCCCTACTTTCATGGGCTCAGTATAGGCAACAATTTGTGCTAAAGTTCCAACCATAGGTTGAGCAAGAGGCAACGGTGAGGAGATTCATTGATCTCAGGCAGGATCAGATGTCAGTCATGGAGTATGTGGCAATGTTTGAGGCGTTGTCTAAGTATGACTTAGACTTTGTTAATACTCCTAGGAAGAAGCTAGAAGTTTATTTATGGATTAAGCAAGCCTTTGAGGAAAGCTGTATTGCTTCAATTAGACATATCCTTTGGGCTCTCGTCGATTCAAAACTTCTTTTTAAGAAGGCAGAGAAGGATAGTAATGGAGGTAAAGCTACTTAGGCACAAACAAGTTCTTCTCAGAAAAGGAAGCAGCCTTGAATATAGGCAAAAAAAATTTCAAGCCGAGAATGGCGAGAGTGGTAGTTCTAGTTCAAACTTCTCTCCAGGTGCATGTTACAACTGTAGATAGCATGGTCATTTGATTAAAGATTGCCCTAAACTTCACTAGATAATAATCTACCGCTATTATAAGAAGCCGAGGCACAGGGTTTTGTATTATCCAGTATTACAGTAGAAGAACCAAGGTCAGGAGAATGCGGTAAGCTCACTAGGTGGTATAGCTAAACAACAATAACATCGAGGTACATCTCCTTCTCATTTAGAGGGTATGATATGATTTAGAGGTTGGCAAACACGAGTTCTTTTCGATACGGGCACCTTCCAATTGTTTGTATAAAAGGATCTCGTAGATGCTACTTCATTAGATTCCGTTTTTCTTATTACTTCTTTGAGGATTGAAAATCCTATTGGAGGATCTAGAACTCTCAGTTTGCTTTGCGAGCTTGCAGAAGTTATGAATGGCGTATCTTTCTTTGCTGATCTCCATGTTATTTAGTTTTGGGCTTTGGTATGATATTTGGGATGGATTGGTTATCTTTATATATGGCTCATATTTTATGTCTTGACAGAACCATACTTCTTCGACATCCCCAATTTGGAGAGTGCATCACTATAGCTCTTGATGAAGTTATTCTAACACCATCTATTTTTTATATGCTATAAATTCTTTAATTGAAGAAGAGATCTCTCGAATTCCAATCATTTCGGCTTTTCCCAATGTCTTTGAGCCTATCTTGGGATTGTCGCCAAAAAAGATTATCGATTTCAGAGTTGATCTTGTTCCTGGGGCTTGACCTTTAAGTCATCCTTCTACCAGAGTGTCAGCTATAGAGAACAAAGAGTTGATTAAGCAATTGGCTGAGTTAGAATCCAAGAAATTGATTCAGTGTAGTAGTTCTCCATGGGGTACTTCCATAGTATATGTGAAGAAGGCAGATTGTACTCTTCGGCTTTGTATTGATTATCAAAAACTAAACGAGATTACCATTAAAAGTCATTATCCGCTGCTCAGGATCGATGATATGTTCGATCAGTTATGTGGCGCTAAGGCCATTTCTCAACTTGACCTTGCTATCGGTTTCCATTAACTCAAAGTGGAAGAGGATAGTATTTCTCTTACATCTTTCTGGATTATATAAATCACTAGTGATGCCTTTTGGGCTGATGAATGCACCTGCATATTCGTTGACCTGACAAATCAAGTTTGTGAGAGTATCCTGATAAATTTATTCAGGTATACTCCAAATCAGAGATGGAGCATGTTGAACACCTCAAAATATTTTAGAGACATTGCAATAGAACGAGTTGAAGGAAAAATTCTCGAAATGTTATTTTTGGAAGCATCAAGTGAAGTTTTTGGGACACGTACTTTTTATTCAATGTGTTTTAATCGATCCCTTTAAGATTGAAGCAATCCAACACTGGAAGAGACGAAGAGTGTTACCGAGATTAGGATTTTTCTTAGCTTAGCTACTTATTACTAGCGTTTTATTAGAGATTTCTTGAAAATGGTTTTCCCTCTCACTAATTTTACAAAGAAGAATGTGAAATTCCAGTGGACAGATAAATGTGAATCAGCTTTTCAGAAGCTGAAGGATCTTCTCACTTATGCACCTATTCTTATTATCCCGATGGGAATCAGGATTTCAGGTTTATACTTATGCTTGTGGATCGGGACTTGGAGTAGCTCATATGCAAAGAGATAGAGTGGTTGCATATGTTTCTGGACAGTTTAGACCGAATGAAATTTGGTTAATACCTATGATTTGGAGATTGTAGCTTTAGTTTTTGCATTTTAGATCTGGCGTCACTATATTTTGGGTGAGAAATTCATTTTATATATAGTTCATAAATCATTGAAATATTTTTTCTTAGAAAGATATGAATATGAGATAGGAGAGCTGGTTAGAGTTTTTTGTTGGATGAGATTTGGAAAGTCAATATACTCCTAGAAAGAGGAATCGAGTAACTGATGCTCTTAGCCGCAAGCATCTAGTTGTTGTTTCTATGATGATGTTAGAGTGGAAGGATATAAAGGCTTTATTTATCTATGATATTCGAGATAGAAGTTCGGATTTGAGATCAGATTTAGTACTCACTATTTTAGAAGCATGTCCATCTATATTAGAACACATAGTAGATGCTCAGAAGCAGGATTGTTCTATGACTGATACTTTCCAAATATGTTATAGTAGTAGTCAGGAAGTGACTGAGAATGTAGTTGATAACATATGATTTCTTCTTTCTAGATATACTATCCACCCAGGAAGAAGCAAGATATATGATGACATGAAAAGGCTGTATTTTTGGGAAGGGATGAAGCATGATATAGAAAACTTTGTGAAGCATTATATGGCGTGTCAGCTTGTAAAAGCTGAACATCAGAGACCTAGTGGACTTCTACATGTGTTAGAGGTTACAATATGGAAGTGGGATCAGGTAAATGTGGACTTATTATTAATTTGGGTTCATATTTATTTCGAATATAAATTGATATAGTAATGATCAAATAAATTTCAGATGCAGGTATCTATGGATTTTGTAGATGGATTACCTCGTTCAAGGAGTGGACATGATAGTCTTTGGGTTATCATAGATAGTTTGACTAAATTGACTCATTTCATTCCCCTAAAGTCAATTAGAGAAGCTCCTTATTTGGCGAAGCTATATATTTAGGAAGTAGCCAGCCTGTATGGCGTTCCCGGTGCTATTGTGAGTGACCGCGATACATTATTCACCAGCGGATTCTGAAAGAGTCTTTAAACTGTATTGGGTATGAAGCTGAATCTTATTACTTACCATCATCCACAACCAAATGGTCAAACGAAGCAAGTTAATAAAGTTTTTAAGGATTTGGTCTGTGCTAGCATATTAGATTTTAAAGGTGGTTGGGTTGAGCATATCTATTTAGCAAAATTTGCTTACAACAACAGCTTTCAGTCGAGTATAAACATGTCTCCTTTTGAGGCATTATACGGGCCATGTTATTCTCCATCTTGTTCGTTAGAGGCAGAAGATAGATATATGCTTAAGCCGGATTACATTCAAGAAGCTTCAGAGAAGATATAAATTATCAGGCAAAGGATAAAGGAATACTAGAGTAGGCAGAAGTCCTATGCGGATCAAAGGAGACAGGGCTTGGAATTTGTTGTAGGCGGTCTAGTTTTTTTTGTGAGTATCTCCACTAAAAGGAGTAATGAGATTTAGTAATTCTAGGAAGTTAGCTCCATAATGCATTGGACCATTTCCTATTACCGAGTGAATCGGTGATGTGGCATATTGTGTTGCTCTAGCTGATCATTTTTCTAGGATATGTAATGTGTTTCATGAATCTCGGCTCCGTAAATGTCTTAAAGATTCTAGTCAGTTTTAAACCCTCCGGAAATAAAGGAGCTCGAGATTTTTCCTAAACTGACTTATGCGCAGATGCCTATACAGGTAGTGGCCACAAAGATAAGGTTACTCGAAAATAAGGAAATTCTGCTAGTAAAGGTTTAGTGGCCCGAGTATCCCTAGGACTGTATATAGGAGACTCAAGAATATATACAGCGAGCTCATCTTGAGTCATACTCAGAGGTAAGAGTGTTATTTTTTTCCATCTTTGATAACTTGTTAAATACTTATTAGATTAATTATTATGTTAGGTATTCATTCTAAATAAAAATTACGAGGACTAGTTTTCTTAAGAGTGAGTCTGGAACAAACCTGTTAATAATTATTTAATTAATAAATGATTAATAATATACTTGTGAATTTAAGAATTTAATTGAGAAATTGAATTTTAATTTGGATAAGTGATTTGAATTTATTTATATTAAAAAGGAAAGTTTATTTCAAATTTAGATAATTTATAATATCATTAAAAGCCAAATTTTAAAATATGAAATAAAATATACTTGGAAATTTAAATAGCTATAATTTGAGATTTCTTATTTGAGAATTTGAGTTGGTTTGGATTATGGCAAAGTGTAATCAAGAAAAAATTATTTATTTTGAGAGTTTTAAATAAAGTGAAACGAATTCTAAATTTTGTAAACAAACTAATTTATCTCTAAAATAAATTAATGAATGAACTTTATCTCATTTGATTAGAATTCTTTTGTTAAGTGCCATTTAATCTGAAGAGAAATTATTTTTATTTATATTAGGTTAGAATTCTTTTGATTGAAAATTTAGTTAAGTATAAATTTAACAAAATAATGTAATATCCTATTTTTAGTGAACTTGGGCTTTAGAATATCCATGAACATTAGCAAATCTTATAAACTAATCCCTTAACAAATTCCTAATCCAAATCCAGTTTATTCATTTATGTCGCTTCTACAGAAATCTAAGGAAAGGAAATTAAAATTCAACCCTAGTTTAGACTTTATCAATTCAAGCAAAAATCAGTAATTTTCAGAATAAATAGGTATGAATTCCTTGCTTCTTTCTCCACCTATTAATACCTTCAATTTAGTGTTTTGATTCAGTTTGTATCTTTGATTGTCTGAATATAAGGGTTATTTTGGAGTTATAGATAATCAGTAGAAGTTTTGAAGCGGCAGAGGAGAAGTTAGTAATCAGCCTAATCAATTTCTGTTCATGTCTTCTCTTTTTGATTCAAGGTGAGATCTCCCGCAATTATATCTAGTACTACCAGTAATTTGGAGATAATTGCCATTTAAATTAAATTACTATTAAATGAATTGAATCGTAAATCTTAACTTCTAGAATTAGGCACCGTTAGTTCCTAATGTATAAATGTACTCAGTTAGCATGTTATCAGTTTCGAAATTTCCCAAACGCCTTGAATTATTTCGCACCTTCCTAAATGCTTTGAAGTATTTCCTCCCTGCCATATTGACATATGGGCACGCAATCAAGGACATGTGCCTTTCAGTGTTCATTGTTTTGAAGAAAAGTCACACACCAAATCATTTTGCTTTAATAATTATTTTTGTCTCTATCAGTTCCCCTTTTTTTACATGTCCTATTGCATGTAGGGGTGTCAATGGGCCGTGTCGGGTCGGGTTTGGGTCGGGTCAAGTCGGGTTCGGGTTGATTTTAAACGGGTCGGGTCAACCCGTTTATTAAACGGGTCATAAAAACTCAATCCGAACCCGACCCGTTTATAAACGGGTTGACCCGACCCGACCCGTGTAACCCATTTATAAACGGGTCGTGTCGGGTCGGGTCAACCCGTATAAGGTGTAAACGGGTCGGGTCAACCCGTATAAGGTGTAAACGGGTCGTAAACGGGTCGGGTCAACCCGTATAAGGTGTAAACGGGTCGTAAACGGGTCGGAACGGGTCATAAACGGGTCGGGTCAACCCGTATAACCCGTATAAGTATAAACGGGTTGTTAACGGGTCAATTTCGGGTTAGCGGGTCAACCCGAAACCGACCCGTTTATAAACGGGTCAAATTCGGGTTGACCCGAAAATGACCCGCCAACTTATCGGGTCGGGTTAACCTGCTAATTTCCGTGCGGGTTTCGGGTCGTGTTTCGGGTCGTGTAGGAAATATAGGCAAGCATTTCCAAATTCAAGAAAGCATTCTTGCTTTCATTTGTCTTTTGTTCCAGCATGTTACATAATTTGTGGTTGCACAGTATAACATGCTTTTCAATTTGTCTTATTTGCGATATGGGCATGCATTGCCTAATTGGAGAATGAATTCTTGCTTTCAGTTTTTTATTTCATCCCTACCTTTTCAATGCCTTAAAAATCACGCACCCAAGCCTTAAACATCGAAACGCATGCTTTTGCCTAGAGCATAGGTCCTTGTCTGGGTTATTGTTGGCTGCTGTGTAATTTGTTGCCTCCTTCTTTATCGCAATTGTTTTATGTACTTTCTAATACTACTTGTTTTTTTAATTGAATGCTTTGTTTTGTGAACTTTAGTGAGCCTGCCACTAACTATGTTATTTTCTGATTTAGAGCTACAAACGATTTTAAATTTTTTGTAGTTTCTTTAAATACCTATTTGAAGGAAAATATCTACCTTAAGAATAAATAATTTTATTTTAAAAAGAATTCACTAATAAATTTTTAAAGTTGATCATATTTTGTGAAAAGAAAAAATGTTTGTGTGTGTGTCTATATATTTTTAAAATAAAGTAACATATTATTTAAAGAAAAACATGAGTTGAATTCCAAATTTTCAAAACAAATTCTTTATTAAAAATAAAATCTTTTACTCTTTTCTTTTTTAAAATATAAGCGAATAAGTTTTTCTTTCAATTTTTATTGAGATTTCATGCTTTTTGACGAAACCAAGAATTTTAATAAACGGTTGAATTGTCGGATTGGTATGGGACATTTCGTACAATTCTTTCGCTTATTATTATAATCTATTAAATAGAGTTTGAGTGGAATTTAGAAGCTTTTAGTAAGTTGAAGAATTTGCTATCTAGTATGGGACAGTTAATTCCTTATGATTACTGGAGTGACAGTAATTAACAATTAGAGTTGTACTATCTTAGGTTGTTCGGATTTCAAGCCATTAGTCCTCAAGAGAAGATGACTTATTTTTCATCGATTTAAGATTCAATACCATTTTTGATTTGGATAGGCAGACCTATTTTTGGAATGTTAGGTTTGTTTTGTAATGACCCCACCACGATGCCTAGTTTAGCAAAGAACATTACAAGTAATGTCGTCCGCTAATCCATAAGAACGGCTTGGTAGAGGCAATCGAATGTTAATATATCCTTCTACTAATAGGGACACATCATTTATACCTTTTTCGCTTAATATCTGAACTGAATTTGATGACAGTATTAATACAAAATAATAGGCACACCGATTTCTTAGAATCAGAATAATATATCATATAAATAACAGTCACAAATCACAGCGGAACAAATCTCAACATTTACATATACAAATTTTTGCTTTACAAAATGAAATGCTAAACTCGCTTGTTATACAAGTTTTACAATTCTTAACCTCAATTGCACATCTTATAAAAATATTCACAAATTTTCAAAATGAGATAAACTAAAGAATCAAAAGTTTTTTTCTCCTTGCTAGCCCAAACATTCAAAGGTCAACTTGTCATGTAACTTGAAAAGTCTTGGCCTGACCCCAGTAAAATAACACATGGGTCAGACTATTTCTAGATATCCAATAGGGTGAGAGCATAATATAACACAAGAATTAACAATACATAAGTAAATACGTATGTCCATGAAATAACGAGGCACGGGAATTAATTTAACTTAAAGTTCATTACAAGGCACATGGTTATACATTTAAGTCATGAACATATATTAGTCGCTAAACACTAAATTCATAGAACAAAACACAATATCTCTAAGCATGCAAATATCAATGATTAACTCAGAACATGGTTATAAGTTTAAGTCACAAATACGAACTAGTCACTAAATAAAAAATAACTGAATTAACATAACATACATCACAAACACAAGAACATATAATTATTCCACGAAAACACGACACAAGGATATATATATATTTATTTCACGAACAAAAAAACAAGAATATATATATATATATATCACTAATACAAGTCACAAGAATATATATATTTATTTCACTAACACAAGACAAACGATTATTTATTTCTCGAACAAGGAATAGTCACATAATCCAAATATCCAAAATCCAAGAGATCTTAATCCAAACCGATCGTAATGATCGTCCAAAATAATCGCAATGATTGTACTCAAAATCCATGGCAAACAAACAAACAAATTGGTATTACTCGAACCGATCAGATACCAAGGATCGTGCTCAGACTGGAAACACAGAATCACGGAATGAATAGTCCGCATTGATCAAGGAGATCATAGAAACCATGACTCGATAACTTTACATTTATTTAATATTATTATATTATTATGTTCGAAAAGAAATCCTGGAATAAACTTTATAAGGATCTAGCAGCCACTTACCACACACCAAAAGAGTGTAAACTCTAAAATGCCAAATACTATCACTTTCAGTAATCAGTAGAATTTAACCAATACGTCCTATAACGTATGGTGAAATCCAAGTATTTACTAAAAGCTAGTAAATATCACTTATTTTGGATACCACCGGAAAACCTGACTACATTTTTTAAGGATCTATCAACCACTTGTCGCACACCAGAAGAGAATACAACACTAAAGTGTAAAGTACTTTCCCAAATTAGATCACAAATTTAATCAAGGCATCCCATATTACCCAATGAAATTCGAGTATTCGCTATTAGGCTAGTAAATTCCCTTCAAACATTCTATTCAATGGGTTGTGCCATATTCAATGAAGCATGATTCGAAAGTATTTAAACCAGTCGATAACACTAAGTCCATTATTCGTACTTCCCAAATTATAGAATTAAGGTTCTTAAAATATTTAATTAATTAGTCAGTTATTAAATTTTTAGTTATTCCAAATCGTTCTGACTGTATTTATTTTATGAACTAAGATTTTCCATTTTTGGAAACCATACTGATACTTAAATTTCTATAAAGTTGTATTGTTCACGAATCATATTTTAAAACCATATATATATATTTATATAGATATATATTTAAGCAATCATTTATTCTCCAAAACTATATTATTACTCTTAAGAATGTCCAAATTAGTATTTATACACTACTATAAAACAACTTAAGTTTATTCTTTAATACCATGTTTCGAAATCTCATAACCATTTTCGTTAAAGATAAATTAAATTTATATTCAAAAAATATATTTTCAAATCAATAACTATTTATACTAGTAATACTCAATATGGATATAACTATTTGATAAAATCATTTATAAAAGAGATTAGTCCAATTTATAAACAAGTTTAACATTTATAAATTTATTAAACTTTCCTTATTAAATTATTTGTGTTTTTAACTAAACATTTGTCCCTATAAATAAATAAACATATCTTTATTTAATTTCAAAGCTTTGAATCAAACGACTCAAAATCTACAAATACATTAGAATTCATTATGACAGAATATTAGGTTATCATAAGATTTTAGTCATGAACTAACTTGATACAATTCGAACTCTTAACTATATTTCAATTCAAACTTACAATATAAATTTATTATTGCAAATTTATATTTATATATAACCGATTACCAAAACATTCACTCCAATATCTAGGCACAACACTACAAACATAACAACACACACGGGTCCAAGCAATAGGTCGGAAATGCACCGGTCATTTCAACCGCTCCACCAGTTACAACTCAGTCTTAAATTCCATTTTAAAATTGTAACGACCTGAAATTTTCTAACCCGAAAATTCCAGATAGTTATGAAAAAGAAGAAAAAGATAGAAGAAGAAGAAGAACAGAACACCAAACATCTCACATCCGCAGCGAATAAAATATAATAATAAATAATAACAGTTTACAAAGAATACTATATCTGTCGATTACATTTAATATACATCAGAGTTTCTCATATATACACAGAACTGAATATTTACAATTATCATGACTGAGATTAACAATAATATAAATACAGCGGAATACTCTATACGATATCGCCATCCAGCTCGCCTCCTGAGCTCCAGAACGTACCTACCTGAAAATCTGTAATACTCGGTCTGGCCCGAGCATTACACCAAAGTAACACCCCGGTCAGGCTGGACTCCTGTAACGAGACGGATTTTGCCCGCTCGAAAATCGACATCCATACTTCATATCGTATTCGAGTGCCGTAGATTCGACCGTTCAAATCCGATTCGCCGGAGCTTATGACAACATTAAGTAAATAACACAGCGGAATAAAAGAATAATATATTGATATACAGCTTTGATACAATATCTGATACAACAGATGATCCATAGATATCAATATACATCAGAGATATGATACAATAAAATAGCAGCGGAAAAGAAAACGATAGATAACATCTAGCATCGGAACAATACAACTCTGAGATAGTCTTCAAGGAAGAACTCCGAGAACTGCAACTCCATTTCCAAGAATCAATCCAGCAGAAGCTCGAACTCCCAATAACGATGCACCAAGACGAGCAAGACTGATGCGATCCAAAGACTGAACTAACTCTAGATAATCTACTAAACCCGACTGTCTGAAAAAAACCCAACTCTAGACTGCTCGTGTAGAAATATAATGAGCACCCAGAGTTTAGGAAAGAAACAATAAACTCCGGATCAGTCGTGGGACTGGTGTGAGCAACAAAAACAGTTTATCTTTTAAACATTCAACAAAAGATTTCAAAGTCAATTCACAATGCTTTTTAAAAATGAGACTACCATAAGACCTCCCGCCACACACACAATGCAAACGCAGACTTGGAGGAGATTTCTTCTTATGTTAGTCAAAGATGCTTGATACGTATTAAAATCAAATCAATTTTGATATTATTATTAGTGCATAGTGTAGAAGATATTTCGAAAGTAGAATATAAATCTTAGCCAGCATAGGTACCATTATATTATGCTTGCTATAGCTACCTCCTGAGGAAGCAGGTTCTATAACTAAAACCGTACAAGATCGTATTGTTTCTTTGGATTTCCAACGAATGATCAGGCCAAGGAACTTCCCATTGCCACATGAGAATGCCTCTGGATGGACATCCCCGAGAACCAAACCGGATCTCTACCAACACAAGGCCGGGTTACCCCTAACTGAGTAACAACTGACCGAATATGCCATCCCCCGGTCCTTTGGGACCTTTATCCGAGATCTCGTAATCAATTCACACAATCATAAAGTGTTTTCAACATGAGTAAGTATCTGGGCTCCATACCATGATACCACCCTTTTCCAGAAGGAAATGCACACATCCTAAAGGGCGATACCCCTCATAACCTTGCTGCTTCTTTCCTGTTTTGACCATTCCCGGGGTGTGAGGCTCGACGAAGTCACGTCCACAAAAACATACTTTATACAAAAGCCATGCTTTGGGTCAACAAATGATCATAGAAATGATCACCAGGATAGACGATCAAACAAATGATCCTATCACAAATAATCAACACAATGATCATTTCACAGCAACACACAGCATGTCACATTACCAAATTGGGAATATATCGCTGATAACATTCAACTACATAACCTCTGAGCTCGTACGTCTCAGAGAAGGGTGTTAAGCTAAAAGAATAAATTCTTCGCCACCAACAGAAATATATTTGAAAGAAATCGGCTTTATATCTCAATTTGTAATGTCAGACATTGTAACGACCCGTTAAATTAATAATATTTAATGCATTAGATTAATATAATTTCTAATTTGTTTAGGAATAAATGTAGAAATTTGGTATAGTAGTTGTAACTTGGTGTAACAATAAAACTTTATGACAATAGATTTGATTAATATAGATGGTCACATTTTGTTGAAAGTTAGTGATAAGAAACAAATAAATGTTGAAATTGTGAATGTTAGTATAAATATTAACTTGAATGGTGTAACGATCGCGATTTTTCGTTGCCGAAAAATCAAACCGTTAGGGTTTAAGAAAAAGAAAGAGGTAGAAGAAGAGAGAAAAGAGAGAAGAAACAGAACAAACAATCAGAACAGGAAACAATAACAGAATCTCACAGTCGCAGCGGAACAATATATAATAGATAAATGTACATTCATTTAAAACAAAGAACTATACAATACATTTTATATATCACATTACATTACATCAATCAGAGTGTACAACAACAACAGCGGAAAAGAAATACTATATATACAATAGATAATAGACTACGCTATCTGGCTCGCCTCCAGATCTGCACAGCAACTCCCGAATCCAGAATAACCTGACAACCTAACTCTAGACTGCCCGTGTGGAAAATAGTGGGCACCCAGAGTTTAGGAAAGGAACAATAAACTCCAGGTCAGTCATGGGACTGGTGTGAGAACTCAAAAACAGTTTATCTTTAAACAAGCAACAAGAAAATTTTAAATTTTTAAATCCGCAATGCTTTTTGGAAAATGAAACTACCATAAGGCCTCCCGCCACACACACAATGCAAACGCAGAATTGGAGGAGATTTCTCCTTATGATAGTCAAAGATGCTTACTACGCGAAAATCAAATCATTTTTTGATATTATTACTAGTGCATAGTGTAGAAAAAAATTTCGAAAGTAGAATATAAATCCTAGCCAACATAGACATTCCGAACTATGCCTACTATAGCTACCATCCAAACAGTGGTGACCACCATAAGTGAATGGCAGGTAATACAACTAAAACCGTACAAGGCGCGTATTGGAGGAATGGATTTCCAACAAATGGTCAGGCTAAGGAACTTCCTACTGCCACATGGGATCGCCTCTGGCGGGACGTCCCGAGAAACTAACGTTACGGTTAGATCTCTGCCAACACAAGGCCGGGTTACCTCTGTAACTAGGTAACTACTACACGAATATGTCATCCCCCGGTCCTTTGGGACCTTTATCCGAGCGCTCGATACCAACAACACCACACAGAAATAGATATAGTGTTTCCACATGAGTAAATATCTGGGCTCCATACCATGATACCACCCTTTTCCAGAAGGGAATGACATACCCTAAAGGGCGCGACCCTCATAACCTTGCCGCATATTCCTGTTTCGACCATTTCCGGGGAGTGAGGTCCTGACGAAGTCTCGTCCACAAAGCTACGCTTTGTGTAACAAAGCCATGCTTCGGGTCCACAGATGACCAAAGCAATAATCACAAAGATAAATGATCAAACAAATGATCATATCACAAATGACCAACCAATGATCATCACACAGCAGCACTCAGCATGCCACATTACCAGATTGGGAAATATCGCTGATAACCTTCAACTACATAACCTCTGAGCTCGTACGTCTCAGAGAAGGGTGTTAAGCTAAGAGAATAAATTCTCCGCCACCAACAGAAATGTATTTGAAAGAAATCTGCTCTATCTCTCAAAATGTAATGTCAGACACGTAACCATACAAGTCTGTTCCGGGTTCGAACAGAACCGAAGGCACTTCCAAAGAAGCCCTTGCAATCCGGGTATTCACAATCCCGATAAAATTTCCCATCACAAAGGAAATCTCCATATCGTAGCTAACGATGCGGAGACAATCGATAGGTCATCCTATCGTTTTCACAAATACCCGGTCTTCAACACCGGTCTTCAAATGCAATCCAAACGACGTATCGCATATTCGGAATGGGATATATGACACAAAGGTCCTCCCCCGGCTAATCCGAATAGCGAGCGCTTATTTTAAAAATAAGTGTGCATTCAATTCCAAACAAACACAATCAATACCATCCAAGGGTAAATATTGATAGTCGGTTATTTAACTATCAATAAAGATGCGCCACATCATCAGATTCCAAATAATTTTTTCCAAAATCATTAAGTCCCAAAATATCTTTACAAGATATATATATATATGTACACCATTTACAAATAATTGCCCCAGTTATTTGTTTTACCAAAACCACTTCACGATAAAATTTTCCACACTTAACCAATTGAAAAACCAATTTTCAATTTACCTTTACCATTTGAAAACCAATTTTCAAATTACATTAACCATTTGCAAACCAATTTCAAATCACCTTAACCATTTGAAAACTAATTTCAAATCACCTTAACCATTTGAAAACTAATTTCAAATCACCTTAACCATATATACCTTTTGAAACAAATTTCAAACCACCAAATAAATCTTTACCGATTTATTTTAACTTACGTTCCAAATTCGTAAATTATATTTTCATATTTGAAAATAAATCAACATTTATTTTTAAACAAATTTCCCTACATATATATAAATTCCAAAGTGGATTTAAATTCCAAGCATCTACTAGCATACGATTCCCAAATCGATTTCAAGTTATTTGCTTTCAATTACCTTAAAGGTGAATTCACAAAAACCGTTCCATTTCATATTAGAAAACCATTCCCATGCTTATTTTTAAAATAAGTAATTCACAAATTTATTTATTTTTCAACGATTTGGAGATATTCAATATACTTAAGTTACCGTTAAGTATTTTATTCCATTCTCTTTAAGAAAACATTCTTTTATTCACATTTATTTGGGTTAAAAACGAATGTTGCGTAAAACATCGTTACGACAACCCAAAAACACTAGTATATGGATTTGAAATTAAAAATAGATATATAAATCCAATACTATACAAATTATCCCCTTCTGTTTCTCGAAAACGTCTATTTCAACAATCAATGTTGAAATCTATGTTTTCAATACTCAATACATTTTAAAACACCTTTAATTCGTTTTAAATTCCATTTAAAACATTCCTTTCCCAAAAACAAACCCATTTTATTTAATAATCTATTCAATATTCAAAATAGTGAATATAGCCCACTTAACAAATTCCCATATTTCAATTTATCAAATCCGATGGATTTCAAATTTATAAACATAGTTTATAAATTCCATTTCTATTATAAACCCCAATTTTATAAATTCCTTTATTAATCCGATGCAATTTACATAACCCAATTTCATACCCAAAAGCCATATTGTAGGTTAAATACTTATAATATTATTTATTTACCAAATCGTTCCTTTGAACTTCACCAATTTAAAATCTTATCACTTACAAGATTTCTTTAAGGTTTATAATAATTTCAACTAATGAAATCTTCATTTATTAACAATTTCTATAAAATTCCCCTTTTTAATGCCCAAATCCATTTTTATAAGTTAATAACTTATAAGCTTAAAATTTTCCAATAACCATTCGTTTTTATAAATTTCACATTTATTAATCTATAAATCCTAGTGAAATTCATGTTATACATCAACTTAACACTTTATAAATTTATTCTATAACTTCAAAAATTTTTTATTTAAAAACATCCATTTATAAAATCCTTTATATAACCCATTAATAATAATAACTTCCCAAAAACCAAATTTAACTATTTTATAAAAACCTATTATTGTTAAAAATTTCTTTTAAGTTATATTTTATAAAAATATAAATTTTTAAAACATAAAAATTTATCCATCTATTTATTTTAAAATTTAATCAATTCAAAATTTTTAATAAACCATATTCTTTGAGAAATCACTTTTAAACCCCTTTTAAATTCAAAACCGTTATTTTAATTTTTAAAAATTTGAATCCGATGATGCAACGACATCGAATGGTCAATCACGGGAATAACATCATATATCAATGTGATTATCAACAATCAACATAATATTTATAAACAAATAAATATGTGAGGAATCCAGTTGGATCCCTCCAACCTGTTACCCTGCATCCACAGACGTTAGCACAATACCAATTCCACTTCAAGGTGGAATATCGCGGTATATGGGATTTTTATAAATATTCCGCTTAATAGGCGGCGCAATAGGGTCTCATCCGCTATACGAGGCGGGAAATCAAATCCGATATATACATATGCCAATATATATATATCGCTATATATAGTATATATCCTACTATATCTACTAGCACAATAAATCAACCATCAACAATCAATATTAACTATTCAAAATTTTAAACAAAACCTTTCGATTGAGTGAGGAGTTCTCACCTTGATTTTATTTCCGGTTTCGGCGTTCGTTCCGAATAAAATTAAACGAACGTTTAATTTTACCCAAAATTCAAACGAGCTCCAATCGACTCCAAACCAGCTGCATTGCGAAGAGCACGACGATACGATTCCAACGCACTTTGATTCGTCCCAATCGGACCTCGCATGAACAAGATATTGCATTTTAAGTTGACACGAATTCAAATTTCAATTAAATTAACACAAAAAAAAAAAAAAGAAAATTCACCCAACACATGTGGGCCGCACGCACTAGCTTCCTCCCGCTCTCCTTCTCTTCACGCGCACGGTAACTCCTCTCCAGGAAACAAAAACACGCACTTGAACCCATCACATGCCGACCTAGGGTTTGATTTTCCGACCACCACGAGCATCGATACTTCATCACCCTGCCACCAAATGAAAGCCCTCGACAAAAGCCACCATCGGCCCAAGCATGGCCAAGCTCGGCGCCCTCCTCCACCTTGAGGAACGCACGCAACAACCAGGGGACACGGCTCAATATCTCATCCAAATGGCGACGATAGCTGAGATCCACCGTTGGATTTGTAGTTCATACCGTGCTCTACAACTTTCATGTTGGAAGTTTCTCGATTCGATGAGCGGATTTGGAGATTTTGAGAGGGGAAAATGGGATGATTTCGGCCATTGGACCTATAGGAGGCGGCTGGTGATAGTGATTAGGGTTTTGGAAAAGAAGATAACATATATGTTAATATTATTTTAATAATAAAATGCCCAATTTAACACTTTTGCAAACGAACTCCAAACGACGCGTGCCGCCAGGCGATTCTAAGGTTTTTCCGCATTTCGGACACAATGGAACAGGTTTCGTAAGCTAATTCGGAAGTATGTGTGAGATACGACTATAAATGCTCGATTTAAATTAAAACCGATTTAAACGATTTCTAGGCGTTTTGGCTTGTACCGGACAAACGACAAATCCAAACGACTTGAAATTTGAAATCTTGCAATAATATCACATTACGGATCCGATGAAACTGGTTTCGTCGAAATCCGAGACCGTTTGAAAAATGGCTATTTTAACTCGCCGAATTAAAATTAAAACGATATTGATGCGTTTCGAGCTGCCACGGTCAAACGACAACTCCGATTGCTACGAAAATTGAAATCCGATAATAATTAACTATTACAGATCCAATGGAACTTGTTTCGTTCAATTCCGAGACTGTTCAAAAATTGGCTATTTTTCAGTCGATAATTAAATATTAAAATATTCAATTTTTACAAATTAACTCCAAATTCAATTTTACAAGTTCCAAAATATTTCTATAACTTCAATATGATAAAATAAAATTTCCCAAATCATTTTCAATCATATTTAACCCAATATCAAATTATTTGTGGAATTTCACTATTAAATAAATCGATTTAATTGTCCCATTAAATCCAATATTCGAAAAATAAATTATTCGACTTAAAAATTCCACTTATTAATATTAAAAATAAATTAAATATTCAAATTCAAGTTATCAAAAATTCTGGGTCGTTACAATCTTCCCCCCTTAAAAGAATTTCGTCCTCGAAATTGCAAGTTAAGGAGAATGATTCATAATCCGTTTATATTTTTTCCAAAACTAATAGTTTTATCAACCTTCTAACACCAATCTTTTATTAAAGATTTACTATCATTTCAATTAGCTTTCCAACTTCAATTATAAGTTTCAAACAACATTGTTTACTCAACAATTCAAATTTAAATTTAAATTCAAATTCCAAACTTTCAAAATTTCTCAAAATTTTACTAACTCCCTAAATTTTCGAAAAATTTCGCCAGAGTCTCCTTTGCGCGGCTAGATCGGTACGACTACAAAATGGCACTACGGCCCCTCAGAATCAAAAAGAAAAGAGAAAGCCAAGTGGCTGGAGAAGGAAATCATCAAATCTCATATTAAAATTGAAATACGTACCTTTTTGTCGAGCAATTCAATTTTTTTTTAACTTTGAAATCAAAATCCCAATTCCTTTATAACCTGTATATCTTGCTAGCATAATATCTAATTATAATATTCAAACAAATTTGCCAATTCAATTATAAAATTTCCAATACATGCTTCTTATACCACTTTTAGTTTACTATTAAAGTTGCATATTCATTTTCATTCAACTTTGCATTTCAATTTTCATTTGAATTCAATTACATAGCTTTCAAATTTTACTAATTCAATTTTCATTAACACTTAATGAATTTACATACAATCAACCAACAAGCAAATAACAACCAATGGACATCCAATACAACCAAATTTTATCCATTTTACTTACATTCAATTTGGTTCAACTGTTTTAATTTCAATTGGTTTAACATTCAATTGATTTTCATTCAATTATTCAACTAGCTCGAAATGAATTTACACTTACATACATCATTTCATATCAACTTATTCACATTCGATTAATTAACATTCAATCCATACTTTAATTCAGTTGCCAATTCTTTTTACATATAAAAATTGAATTTCATTTATATAACTCAAGTTCACATCATTTAACGATTTCATTAATTCACTTTATTCATTTTATTTTGATATCAACATCAATTCTTTCAACATTACTCAAGTTATATTCCATTCAACTTCATTTACATTTACTTCCACTATTCAACTTAAGTATTCTCCTAATTCATTTCAAACTCTATTCCATTTAACATAATTTGTTCAAATAAACTTAAGTTTCCACTTATCAATCCAATTCGGTTTCCAATTCTAAAGTAAATTCTATTTAACTTTTACTTAAGTCAAATTCATATCAACAATCAAATTCGTATTTCACTTTACTTAACTTAATTGTTTAACCACTTCAACAACTGGTTTCACTTACATTTTCCCATTCTATAAGTTATAAAACTTATTATTCAACTTCTAACTTATATTATAAGTTCAAAACCTTTTCCACTTATATTTATCAATTTCAAATTGAATTTTAATTTCAAATTGGTTTATTACAACAAAACTTCAATTTTAAATTCATTATTGTAGCAAATCCATCACATAGAAACTCGAAAATGATACTGATGATGCTGCAGTCATCACCCTTATTATTTCCCAGTGACAATAGTGAAATCAATGCTAATTATTCTTTCAAAAATCTGGGAATCTATTCATAAATCACTTTTATAAACCTTTTACTTATATAATTTTACTTCTTATATACATACATGCTTATCTTACAATTGTAAATCATTATTAATTATAATTTCATCTTATGATTCATTGGTTTATAACATTATTCTTTTACAATAGTTGCTTTTATTAGCTTATTCAAACAACTTTTAATTATTTTATTTTTATATCATTTACAACAACCAAGCAATCAATTATATACACACTTCAATAATCCTTGAAAAAATATTTTCTTTTTATATATAAAATATAATCGAGGCAAAATTATTTCATTTACCCAATTTAAAACAATATTGTGTCGAATTGTTCTATTCAAGTGTTTAGGAACCCCTTCGATTCAGTTTTCGAGGCTGCGCCGACGAAGGTTCATATACCACTCAACAAACCAATCATCACAATATAAAACAATTTTATATTCACTAACAAATACGCACTCATATCTATTATTACACTCACACTCATTCTAGAGTACTGCTGACTCTATCTCTAATGAGTAACACCCAACAGAGCAGGTTGTCGCTTAACCATATGCTCTGATACCAAATGTAACGATCGCGATTTTTCGTTGCCGAAAAATCAAACCGTTAGGGTTTAAGAAAAAGAAAGAGGTAGAAGAAGAGAGAAAAGAGAGAAGAAACAGAACAAACAATCAGAACAGGAAACAATAACAGAATCTCACAGTCGCAGCGGAACAATATATAATAGATAAATGTACATTCATTTAAAACAAAGAACTATACAATACATTTTATATATCACATTACATTACATCAATCAGAGTGTACAACAACAACAGCGGAAAAGAAATACTATATATACAATAGATAATAGACTACGCTATCTGGCTCGCCTCCAGATCTGCACAGCAACTCCCGAATCCAGAATAACCTGACAACCTAACTCTAGACTGCCCGTGTGGAAAATAGTGGGCACCCAGAGTTTAGGAAAGGAACAATAAACTCCAGGTCAGTCATGGGACTGGTGTGAGAACTCAAAAACAGTTTATCTTTAAACAAGCAACAAGAAAATTTTAAATTTTTAAATCCGCAATGCTTTTTGGAAAATGAAACTACCATAAGGCCTCCCGCCACACACACAATGCAAACGCAGAATTGGAGGAGATTTCTCCTTATGATAGTCAAAGATGCTTACTACGCGAAAATCAAATCATTTTTTGATATTATTACTAGTGCATAGTGTAGAAAAAAATTTCGAAAGTAGAATATAAATCCTAGCCAACATAGACATTCCGAACTATGCCTACTATAGCTACCATCCAAACAGTGGTGACCACCATAAGTGAATGGCAGGTAATACAACTAAAACCGTACAAGGCGCGTATTGGAGGAATGGATTTCCAACAAATGGTCAGGCTAAGGAACTTCCTACTGCCACATGGGATCGCCTCTGGCGGGACGTCCCGAGAAACTAACGTTACGGTTAGATCTCTGCCAACACAAGGCCGGGTTACCTCTGTAACTAGGTAACTACTACACGAATATGTCATCCCCCGGTCCTTTGGGACCTTTATCCGAGCGCTCGATACCAACAACACCACACAGAAATAGATATAGTGTTTCCACATGAGTAAATATCTGGGCTCCATACCATGATACCACCCTTTTCCAGAAGGGAATGACATACCCTAAAGGGCGCGACCCTCATAACCTTGCCGCATATTCCTGTTTCGACCATTTCCGGGGAGTGAGGTCCTGACGAAGTCTCGTCCACAAAGCTACGCTTTGTGTAACAAAGCCATGCTTCGGGTCCACAGATGACCAAAGCAATAATCACAAAGATAAATGATCAAACAAATGATCATATCACAAATGACCAACCAATGATCATCACACAGCAGCACTCAGCATGCCACATTACCAGATTGGGAAATATCGCTGATAACCTTCAACTACATAACCTCTGAGCTCGTACGTCTCAGAGAAGGGTGTTAAGCTAAGAGAATAAATTCTCCGCCACCAACAGAAATGTATTTGAAAGAAATCTGCTCTATCTCTCAAAATGTAATGTCAGACACGTAACCATACAAGTCTGTTCCGGGTTCGAACAGAACCGAAGGCACTTCCAAAGAAGCCCTTGCAATCCGGGTATTCACAATCCCGATAAAATTTCCCATCACAAAGGAAATCTCCATATCGTAGCTAACGATGCGGAGACAATCGATAGGTCATCCTATCGTTTTCACAAATACCCGGTCTTCAACACCGGTCTTCAAATGCAATCCAAACGACGTATCGCATATTCGGAATGGGATATATGACACAAAGGTCCTCCCCCGGCTAATCCGAATAGCGAGCGCTTATTTTAAAAATAAGTGTGCATTCAATTCCAAACAAACACAATCAATACCATCCAAGGGTAAATATTGATAGTCGGTTATTTAACTATCAATAAAGATGCGCCACATCATCAGATTCCAAATAATTTTTTCCAAAATCATTAAGTCCCAAAATATCTTTACAAGATATATATATATATGTACACCATTTACAAATAATTGCCCCAGTTATTTGTTTTACCAAAACCACTTCACGATAAAATTTTCCACACTTAACCAATTGAAAAACCAATTTTCAATTTACCTTTACCATTTGAAAACCAATTTTCAAATTACATTAACCATTTGCAAACCAATTTCAAATCACCTTAACCATTTGAAAACTAATTTCAAATCACCTTAACCATTTGAAAACTAATTTCAAATCACCTTAACCATATATACCTTTTGAAACAAATTTCAAACCACCAAATAAATCTTTACCGATTTATTTTAACTTACGTTCCAAATTCGTAAATTATATTTTCATATTTGAAAATAAATCAACATTTATTTTTAAACAAATTTCCCTACATATATATAAATTCCAAAGTGGATTTAAATTCCAAGCATCTACTAGCATACGATTCCCAAATCGATTTCAAGTTATTTGCTTTCAATTACCTTAAAGGTGAATTCACAAAAACCGTTCCATTTCATATTAGAAAACCATTCCCATGCTTATTTTTAAAATAAGTAATTCACAAATTTATTTATTTTTCAACGATTTGGAGATATTCAATATACTTAAGTTACCGTTAAGTATTTTATTCCATTCTCTTTAAGAAAACATTCTTTTATTCACATTTATTTGGGTTAAAAACGAATGTTGCGTAAAACATCGTTACGACAACCCAAAAACACTAGTATATGGATTTGAAATTAAAAATAGATATATAAATCCAATACTATACAAATTATCCCCTTCTGTTTCTCGAAAACGTCTATTTCAACAATCAATGTTGAAATCTATGTTTTCAATACTCAATACATTTTAAAACACCTTTAATTCGTTTTAAATTCCATTTAAAACATTCCTTTCCCAAAAACAAACCCATTTTATTTAATAATCTATTCAATATTCAAAATAGTGAATATAGCCCACTTAACAAATTCCCATATTTCAATTTATCAAATCCGATGGATTTCAAATTTATAAACATAGTTTATAAATTCCATTTCTATTATAAACCCCAATTTTATAAATTCCTTTATTAATCCGATGCAATTTACATAACCCAATTTCATACCCAAAAGCCATATTGTAGGTTAAATACTTATAATATTATTTATTTACCAAATCGTTCCTTTGAACTTCACCAATTTAAAATCTTATCACTTACAAGATTTCTTTAAGGTTTATAATAATTTCAACTAATGAAATCTTCATTTATTAACAATTTCTATAAAATTCCCCTTTTTAATGCCCAAATCCATTTTTATAAGTTAATAACTTATAAGCTTAAAATTTTCCAATAACCATTCGTTTTTATAAATTTCACATTTATTAATCTATAAATCCTAGTGAAATTCATGTTATACATCAACTTAACACTTTATAAATTTATTCTATAACTTCAAAAATTTTTTATTTAAAAACATCCATTTATAAAATCCTTTATATAACCCATTAATAATAATAACTTCCCAAAAACCAAATTTAACTATTTTATAAAAACCTATTATTGTTAAAAATTTCTTTTAAGTTATATTTTATAAAAATATAAATTTTTAAAACATAAAAATTTATCCATCTATTTATTTTAAAATTTAATCAATTCAAAATTTTTAATAAACCATATTCTTTGAGAAATCACTTTTAAACCCCTTTTAAATTCAAAACCGTTATTTTAATTTTTAAAAATTTGAATCCGATGATGCAACGACATCGAATGGTCAATCACGGGAATAACATCATATATCAATGTGATTATCAACAATCAACATAATATTTATAAACAAATAAATATGTGAGGAATCCAGTTGGATCCCTCCAACCTGTTACCCTGCATCCACAGACGTTAGCACAATACCAATTCCACTTCAAGGTGGAATATCGCGGTATATGGGATTTTTATAAATATTCCGCTTAATAGGCGGCGCAATAGGGTCTCATCCGCTATACGAGGCGGGAAATCAAATCCGATATATACATATGCCAATATATATATATCGCTATATATAGTATATATCCTACTATATCTACTAGCACAATAAATCAACCATCAACAATCAATATTAACTATTCAAAATTTTAAACAAAACCTTTCGATTGAGTGAGGAGTTCTCACCTTGATTTTATTTCCGGTTTCGGCGTTCGTTCCGAATAAAATTAAACGAACGTTTAATTTTACCCAAAATTCAAACGAGCTCCAATCGACTCCAAACCAGCTGCATTGCGAAGAGCACGACGATACGATTCCAACGCACTTTGATTCGTCCCAATCGGACCTCGCATGAACAAGATATTGCATTTTAAGTTGACACGAATTCAAATTTCAATTAAATTAACACAAAAAAAAAAAAAAGAAAATTCACCCAACACATGTGGGCCGCACGCACTAGCTTCCTCCCGCTCTCCTTCTCTTCACGCGCACGGTAACTCCTCTCCAGGAAACAAAAACACGCACTTGAACCCATCACATGCCGACCTAGGGTTTGATTTTCCGACCACCACGAGCATCGATACTTCATCACCCTGCCACCAAATGAAAGCCCTCGACAAAAGCCACCATCGGCCCAAGCATGGCCAAGCTCGGCGCCCTCCTCCACCTTGAGGAACGCACGCAACAACCAGGGGACACGGCTCAATATCTCATCCAAATGGCGACGATAGCTGAGATCCACCGTTGGATTTGTAGTTCATACCGTGCTCTACAACTTTCATGTTGGAAGTTTCTCGATTCGATGAGCGGATTTGGAGATTTTGAGAGGGGAAAATGGGATGATTTCGGCCATTGGACCTATAGGAGGCGGCTGGTGATAGTGATTAGGGTTTTGGAAAAGAAGATAACATATATGTTAATATTATTTTAATAATAAAATGCCCAATTTAACACTTTTGCAAACGAACTCCAAACGACGCGTGCCGCCAGGCGATTCTAAGGTTTTTCCGCATTTCGGACACAATGGAACAGGTTTCGTAAGCTAATTCGGAAGTATGTGTGAGATACGACTATAAATGCTCGATTTAAATTAAAACCGATTTAAACGATTTCTAGGCGTTTTGGCTTGTACCGGACAAACGACAAATCCAAACGACTTGAAATTTGAAATCTTGCAATAATATCACATTACGGATCCGATGAAACTGGTTTCGTCGAAATCCGAGACCGTTTGAAAAATGGCTATTTTAACTCGCCGAATTAAAATTAAAACGATATTGATGCGTTTCGAGCTGCCACGGTCAAACGACAACTCCGATTGCTACGAAAATTGAAATCCGATAATAATTAACTATTACAGATCCAATGGAACTTGTTTCGTTCAATTCCGAGACTGTTCAAAAATTGGCTATTTTTCAGTCGATAATTAAATATTAAAATATTCAATTTTTACAAATTAACTCCAAATTCAATTTTACAAGTTCCAAAATATTTCTATAACTTCAATATGATAAAATAAAATTTCCCAAATCATTTTCAATCATATTTAACCCAATATCAAATTATTTGTGGAATTTCACTATTAAATAAATCGATTTAATTGTCCCATTAAATCCAATATTCGAAAAATAAATTATTCGACTTAAAAATTCCACTTATTAATATTAAAAATAAATTAAATATTCAAATTCAAGTTATCAAAAATTCTGGGTCGTTACAATTGGTGTTCATTAATACAAAGATGTAATTAGTGTAGATAGTGATAATTTATGCCTGTAGTGAAAGGAAAAGAAAACTAATAGAAACATAAAATTTATTTTATGTAAACAAAAGAATAGTTTTGAACAAATTTATGAAGATGGATAAGGACAGTGTTTGTAATCAAGTTTGGTTATTAATATTTGAAAGATAGAGATGTGTAAATACGTTAATGAATTTATAATGGGAAGGAATGGTAGAACGAAAAGAAAATATATGATAATAATAAGCATTTGATTCAATTAAGGGAATTAAATTATAATAAATGGTCATTTAATAAATTCAACGTTATGTGAGAAATCATAATAGTTGTGTATATGTGTACAAACTTCGATTTGGAAATTTATTGGATTTATAACGGTTTTGTTATTAAGTGTATGAGTTTAAAAGTTATTCCATTTTGTAAAGTAATAGAAGAATGCATAAAAATATAAACAGGACTTAATAGAATTGATACTCAATGAATTGAATAAATTATCCGCTTATGCAGATATGTATAGTGAAATAAATGGCCTAAGCAAATCAAAATAGGATAATTATTGAGATTTGTACTATAAGAATAAATAGTAACATTTATTTGCAAGGAATAAAAGCCTATTTAGGACTAGAATTTGGAGTAATGACTATTGTTTGTTTACCTACCCTTGTTTCTTGTTAATTTAAAATTTGGGAATCAAATTCAATTTATCCGCCAATTTACCGCAGTTAAAGTGAAATGAATTGGTGATTGAGAAACGTTAAATACAAATAAGATGTAAACCAAAGGAAATCCCATTTGTAATAAATTTTGTAGAATAGAGTAAAGAAACTAGGAAATGAAAATGTGGAAAATGTGGATGCAGTGAGATCTTAAGTGATAATAACCTTGTTAGGCAAGTGATAACGGGAATTTTGTGTATAACCAAATAAAAATCCAAATTTATTTGGAAATAAATTGCAATCAATTGAATCTACTGCAATTTAATGGATTTAATATTAAATAGTTTATGTAATTTTTATTTGGAAGAAATGGGAGTTATTTGTAAAAAGTATGAACCAAATGTTAATTGAAACCAAAGAAGTTAATATAGGAGTCAAACCTCATTTATTAATTTGGATTTATTGCAATAGTTAATACCATAGAATAAAGTTAAAGCTAATTCAAATTTTTATTTGACCATTTTCGATATAACTTTAGAAAACAAGATTTTAGTTATAATTTGAGTATTTGATTCGACAAATGGTATTTACTACATATAAAATGGAATTAAACGTAAATTATTACGTTATTGGATTTGAAACGAAATTTGTAAACATTAGGCTTAAAGAATAATGATGTGAATCTTAAACTAATGTTAGTTTCGTCATATTAACAGCAATGGCTTTGAATGATAGAAAGGAAGTGAATTTAATAGATTAATCAAACTTATGATGTGAATTCATCAAGATTGGAATTATTAATAAATAAGAAATATTAAGGCGAATAAATGGAGATAAAGTTTATTATTGAGTTTGGAATTTTATTTATGGTAAAAAGGTTAATTTCAATCAAATGAGTTGAAATGGAATTCAAGTCATTTATTTAATTTGACTTAAAATGAGGGTATAAGAAAACAAGTTTTAATAAATGGGTTTTGAGGGTAAAATTTATAATTCCCAAATAATAATAAAAATGCAGAAATTAACACTGCAAATTGATATACTTATAGATTTTAATTCACACCCAAGCTTGTTAAATTTCTTGGAAGTGATTGTGTTATATAAGTAATGAAATTTGGCCAATATTAGAAGTTGAAAAATAAAGTTGGATTTTTATGATTTATTTAATTGATTTAATAAATATTAAAAATAGCCATTTTGGGCACGGACTCGGATTTCGACGAAACCAGTTTCATCGGATCCGTATCGGTGAATTATTATAGGGTTTCAAATTTCGTATCGATCGGACTTGTCGTTTGATCGTACGGACGCGAAACGCCTTGAAATCAATTTTATTAAAAATCAATTTGAAATCAATTTGGAAATCTTGTTTTCAGCATAACTTCTTCATACGATCGAATTTGGTCGCGAAACTTTTTCCGTCGCGTTCAGAATATTTTAAAACACCTATTTGGATATATAGTTTTAATAAATTCGGTTCCGGAGGCATAGCGGGCTTTTTGGGCCATAGTTTATTCCGTACGTCCGCGTATCCAGTCTAGCTACCCTACCTCTAGCCTATCTATAAATATACAGTTATAAACCCTAACTCCTTTCTTTTTCATTTGCTGTACGTTCATTTCTTCACTCTTTTCTCTTCCCCAAATGCATACATCTCAGATCCAATTCCAGATCTATCCACAGTTCAAAATCAAAAGTCAAAACTCAAAAATTTCAGAAAATTCCAGAAAAAATATATGTTGAAGTATTCGATACGCGTAATCTCATGGTGAAATTCGTTTGTCAATTGGAGCTGTCATTCATCCAGAATAAATTCAAACTGCCCCAAAACCGTTCATCATCGTCGCACAAAACTTCATCGGATCGAGATTCTGTTTCTGGGTATTGTGGTATGGACGATGGGGAGCACATCTATGTAATTTGTTTGGCGATTCAACGGTCGGATTGGAGTCAAAAATCGATTTGGGTTTAGAGTAATGGGGGCGGCCGGTTGCTGTGGGCATTGGTTTACGTGCTCGCGAGGCGGTGTGGAAGGAAGCAGTGGTCGCGGTGTCAGGGGAAGGTATCGCGACTGTTTTGTGAGGTGGCGCGTGCGTTATAGGGTGGAGGCCGTGGAGTTTGACCGCGTGCGTGATAGAGGAGCTCGCGTGCAGATGTCTGGGAAGAAATGTGTGATGACGTGGATGAATAATTTGGTAGGGGTGAAATGTGTGTCACTTTTATTTAATTTCAATTTTGAATTCAATCATCATTTTTCGCCATAACTTTGTCATACGAAGTCGGATTCACACGAATTTTTTTTTGTTAGGATCGTAATTTAATTCCGGACTTGATGACGCTGGTTTGGACGAATTCTGAGACGGGCGAATTTTTGAGTTTAAATTGAATTTAAATTCGATTTAAATTCAAAAGGTGAGTGTTTTAACCCACTCACAACTACTAGAAGCTTTTATGTTTGTTAAATAAATTTTAGGAATGAATAGAAATTTATTTATGAGCTTTTGGCATGTTATTTCATTCATATCTGTTGAATTGCATTTTTTTTGAATTTAACTGTTAATTTAATTGATTTATTGCGTGTTAATTGGCTGTTAGAAATTATTGTTTGCATATGAACTGCTAGTTAACAGTTATGTCAATTATCACTGAATATAAATTGTTAGATTAATAGTTGATAAATATAATTTGAAATAAAACTGCCAATTATTACCTGTTGTATATTACCAAACATATATTGTTATTGATTGATATTGCTTGATGTTTGCGATTGGATGATGGATGTGTTATTGAATGGATGTTTTATTTGATATCATTAAACTGCAAGTTAGTATGCATTTTTCATTTCATTCGGGATTGCGGTTTGAAATGATATACAACCGCAGTTTTATTTTTAAATAGCGGATTGAAATGATAAATATCCGTATCACTTGACCATAGGATAGAAAACTATATACAGGCACCGCGGTCTATATATAACTATTTTTAATGTGATTTCTATGGTTTGGATGGAATACGGTTTATAATAATCTTAAATTTTATACTGTATAAATATTTTCTTCCATATTTATATACATATGAAGTTGAAAATTTTGAAATTAAGAGATGTTTAATTTCTTTATTACAAATGGAAAAAAATTTAAGAAAATGGAGTTGATAATTCACATCACATGTTTAAATGTTAAGTTTGGAACTTTAAGATATGATATTTATAATTGGATTTTCCCAAATAAATTTAAATGAATATTCTAGTATAAATTGAAATGGGAAAAATATTCTGGTATAATTTGCATTGGAAAATATATATGTTTTATTTCTAAAAATTGGAGCTCATTTATTTATGGGTTTATGGGTATATGCAAGGCTAATTAATAAAACATTTGATTTGTAGAAAGAAAGAAAAAAACCCAACTTTGGTTTTGAAATATAAATACTCCAAATGAATATAGGCATATATGTATATAAATTGAAATGATTCTGGAACTCAAGAGTGATATTTAAGTTATGGTTTAGACTTTAAAATAAAGAATTTTATTTATAAAACCGTAGAAATTATTTCTTTACAAATTAAACTTTAAAAGTTAAACCATTTACTCTATATACCGTTGAATATCCAAACCATTTGAGTTTCATAGGTTATGGTTTGAAATTATGGATTTCAAAATATTATGTTTGAAAATATTTGGGTTTCAGAAGTTATGAAGTTTAAAGCATTATGATTTTGGAAAACTATATTTGGGATAAACGATGTCATATTGGTTTGGGTTTTAAAAGAAGAAATGATATCGTAATATTATGGTTTAGAAATGGATTATATTCTGGTTTTAAAGTATAAACTATTTTTAAATGACCGCGGTGTTATAATAACGATGGGTTGGCAAAGAGACCGGGATCAGATATGGACATACTCTCTGTCGATACCGAAAACCACTTTGACTAACCGTGTACGCGGTGGAGATTCCAGAATGAAGTAGGTGGTGGCGACGTTTCCTGTAAGGTAAATACGTGGACCCAACTCCCGTGAGTTGGCATAAGGTGGCTAAAACAGGAGCGATTCTCAGGCCAATGAGGTCATTCCTCTGATCGGACGCTCCTCTTCGATATTATACTTTGACTTGGATTGATTCAGTGGCCACTTCTATATTTTGATTTTGGGGAGTTAGTCCGAGGTGGGTGGTAACTGCGGCTACGCGTTTCCACCAGCCTGGATAGCAATTGGTATATCTACCCTGGCATTGCCTAGTTGTGCCGTGTCACCTACCATACCGAGCCTTTACTACGAGTTTCTATTTGTGTCGTACCTATGGAGTATCCTCTGGTAGCTTCCCGATCAGGAGGTATTACGGTACTGTATAGACTATTGGCATTATTTGTGTTAAGGGCTATATGGGTAACCCCTTAACGCTATTTAAAAGTAAGTTTATTTTATAAATAGACACTATTATAATAGCGCAATATAATACATAGTAAATAGTTTAACGGATCCTTAGGAGATGTAAATCCCGAACATCTCTTGAGTTACTGTACTCATATTTATTTCTGTTAATTTAACTCACATAAGATCTTTTAGTCTGACTCGAGTGTTTTTGTCTTTTCAAATTCGCTCGGGTCAGTCCGAGCATTTCAGGATCGAAGATTTTAGCTTTGGAGGACGAAGACGAAGAATCCGTATTATATTATTTATAGTATTGCACCACACTCTAAATTTCCGCTGCATTGATTGTATTGGTATATGTAACTCTGATATTCATTATATAAGTAAAATAAATATTTGGTAAACAGTTATCATGAACTGTATATTGATTATTATATCTTATCCTTCCGCTGTGAGATTCTATTTTGCTTTATTTCTTCTCTGTTTTTCTTATTTACCCCATAACAATCCGCCCTTGCGTATGCTTTGAATTGGCACGTGTGTCGGTTTAAAGTGTGCGAAAAGGCGGGATGTTACATTTGGTATCAGAGCTTTGGTTTAGCGATAAACCTTGGCTTTGTGGGGTTTGACTCTTTGTTAGTAGGGTAGTAATATCCTATGGGAGTCGCTGAGTGTATATATATGAGAGAGCGTATTTGTTAGTATTAATAAAAAGATTTTTATATTGTGTTAATCTGTTCCGCTTTGTATTTATAAATTCTGGTTGATGCATGGGACGCTATGTCATCAATAGGGATTTCTAAACACTAAATAGGACAGACCGACATAATATTTGTTTTAATATAGGTGAATGAAAGAATTTTGCCTATTATATTTTCTATATATAAAAATATTTTTATAAAGATATATATATATATATTTGGTTGCTATAGATTGGGTGTTAGGAAATAAAATATTTATAATAACTGAAGCTAAGTTGAAATTATAATAAATCAAATTGGAGATTTTAGAACTTAAGTCCGGGATTTTTCCAAATTTGTTTTCAAAGAATTTATGAAATATAATGATTTGGTTTATAAGTATTTTCTCATATAAATATTTCGTATAATTTGGAAGAATTGTTTTAAAAAGAAGATTTTGGGAGAAATTAAATTCTGTACTTTCCTCTCTGTCGCTGGAAAATAAATTCGGTGATGAGGGCCGCATCATCGACTTTCATTTCGAGTTTCGAAGGGGAAAGGCCACTGCAGTAAATTTTACTGCAGATTTATTTTGAACTTTTCTAAAAATTTTCTTTTATTGCTCTAACTATAATTAGAGATATTGAGTTGTAAGAACTTATTTATCTATTATTTTGAAATAAATTGAAATTTAACCCGGTATTTAATTCTAAATTTTTCCGTTAATTAATCGTTTAAAATTTGTTAGTGAAATATAAGTTAAGTAATAAATGAATTGAAACCTCTAATTGAAATAAGAGAATAATTGCAAAGCTATAAAGAGGAATTTGCATACATATGAGACAAAGAGAAATATGGATAAACATCAAATTTAATTTAGAGAATTGAGATTCAACTTGTATAAGTTCAATTGCACTTTCTTTGACATAAATAACTTACCCAAATATAAAAGTTGAAATGTTAAATAAGAATTTTAAATAGGATATTATACAAGTAGAATTTTGGAAATAATGAAGTATTCAATAATTTATTGTTATAAATAAGAATTTAAATGGTATAAACTTAGGTTATAATTGAAGTTTTATTATTAATAGATGATATGAACCTAAGTATATAAAATGAAATTCAAAATAAGAATTTATTATATGATTATTCACTTAAGTATGTTTTAATCTCCCCTATTCTAATATAATGGAAAGTAGGAAGAATTTAAATAACTGTAATCCATAGTTAATGGATAAATAAAAAAAACTTCCACTTATAAGAATGAATGTTAGCAGATTAAGAATTTAAGGGAAATCTTACAAGTGAAGAGTAAGGAAAGGAAGATATTCAAAATATTTGTTGTTATTAATGAGAATTATTTTATAAACTTAAGTAATAAAAAGGAAATACAAATATAATAAATTTGGTGATAATTGGAAAATAAAACTTGTAAGAACAAAGAAATCCCTCATAAATGAAGGGAAGAAAATCAAACCACTGAAGTATGAAATAAATGTATAATAAGCTATTTTGGTGTTGATTTGAATTGTTTGGTTGATATATGGTTGTTGGGTAAGGAATTTTGAAGTTGTTGGATGGAGAAATAATCTATCTTTGTTCCATCTAAGACTGTTGAGTAAAGGATGCACTTGATAGTTATTTTACATTTCGTACAATTTCGGAATTTGAACCTAACAACTAATTGTTTGTTTGATTGAATGATTTTGTTTGCGGTGTGTGCTGTTTGTTAAAATGTATGGTTATTGCATTTGATTGGATATGAATGATTGAATCCACTAGAATAGTTCATTTTAAAATAAATATTTAACCTTTTAGGCTTATAAGAAAATACAGGTTATGGAAGCAACTGCTACTGCTTTTGGTTCCATAATAATAAGCGTATTGCCCGACAAATAGGTACGTTTCGGATTACGTTTAAAGCGCTATTTTATATATTTTCCCGTGTTGGGATATTTTATTTTGGATATATATGTAATATATTTGTATATTTGGATATTATATTTTCTCCAGAGTCCCTCCGTACAAAGGAGACTCTGCCAAAAATTTTCGTAAATTTTGGACTTAGAATTTTGTGAAAACATTTTTCCCAACTTTAATAATTCAAGTATTAAAGGACATAATGATTATAAAACAAGTGTATTTCATTAAAGGGAATTAATCCAGTAAAATATTGTTTATAAGTTAATATTTGAAATAAGATGCACTATTTTATTCTTCCTTCTCCCTTCTTTTCCTTTTCGGGGACGAAAAGTTTTGAGTGGGGGAGATTGTAACGACCCGTTAAATTAATAATATTTAATGCATTAGATTAATATAATTTCTAATTTGTTTAGGAATAAATGTAGAAATTTGGTATAGTAGTTGTAACTTGGTGTAACAATAAAACTTTATGACAATAGATTTGATTAATATAGATGGTCACATTTTGTTGAAAGTTAGTGATAAGAAACAAATAAATGTTGAAATTGTGAATGTTAGTATAAATACTAACTTGAATGGTGTTCATTAATACAAAGATGTAATTAGTGTAGATAGTGATAATTTATGCCTGTAGTGAAAGGAAAAGAAAACTAATAGAAACATAAAATTTATTTTATGTAAACAAAAGAATAGTTTTGAACAAATTTATGAAGATGGATAAGGACAGTGTTTGTAATCAAGTTTGGTTATTAATATTTGAAAGATAGAGATGTGTAAATACGTTAATGAATTTATAATGGGAAGGAATGGTAGAATGAAAAGAAAATATATGATAATAATAAGCATTTGATTCAATTAAGGGAATTAAATTATAATAAATGATCATTTAATAAATTCAACGTTCTGTGAGAAATCATAATAGTTGTGTATATGTGTACAAACTTCGATTTGGAAATTTATTGGATTTATAACGGTTTTGTTATTAAGTGTATGAGTTTAAAAGTTATTCCATTTTGTAAAGTAATAGAAGAATGCATAAAAATATAAACAGGACTTAATAGAATTGATACTCAATGAATTGAATAAATTGTCCGCTTATGCAGATATGTATAGTGAAATAAATGGCCTAAGCAAATCAAAATAGGATAATTATTGAGATTTGTACTATAAGAATAAATAGTAACATTTATTTGCAAGGAATAAAAGCCTATTTAGGACTAGAATTTGGAGTAATGACTATTGTTTGTTTACCTACCCTTGTTTCTTGTTAATTTAAAATTTGGGAATCAAATTCAATTTATCCGCCAATTTACCGCAGTTAAAGTGAAATGAATTGGTGATTGAGAAACGTTAAATACAAATAAGATGTAAACCAAAGGAAATCCCATTTGTAATAAATTTTGTAGAATAGAGTAAAGAAACTAGGAAATGAAAATGTGGAAAATGTGGATGCAGTGAGATCTTAAGTGATAATAACCTTATTAGGCAAGTGATAACGGGAATTTTGTGTATAACCAAATAAAAATCCAAATTTATTTGGAAATAAATTGCAATCAATTGAATCTACTGCAATTTAATGGATTTAATATTAAATAGTTTATGTAATTTTTATTTGGAAGAAATGGGAGTTATTTGTAAAAAGTATGAACCAAATGTTAATTGAAACCAAAGAAGTTAATATAGGAGTCAAACCTCATTTATTAATTTGGATTTATTGCAATAGTTAATACCATAGAATAAAGTTAAAGCTAATTCAAATTTTTATTTGACCATTTTCGATATAACTTTAGAAAACAAGATTTTAGTTATAATTTGAGTATTTGATTCGACAAATGGTATTTACTACATATAAAATGGAATTAAACGTAAATTATTACGTTATTGGATTTGAAACGAAATTTGTAAACATTAGGCTTAAAGAATAATGATGTGAATCTTAAACTAATGTTAGTTTCGTCATATTAACAGCAATGGCTTTGAATGATAGAAAGGAAGTGAATTTAATAGATTAATCAAACTTATGATGTGAATTCATCAAGATTGGAATTATTAATAAATAAGAAATATTAAGGCGAATAAATGGAGATAAAGTTTATTATTGAGTTTGGAATTTTATTTATGGTAAAAAGGTTAATTTCAATCAAATGAGTTGAAATGGAATTCAAGTCATTTATTTAATTTGACTTAAAATGAGGGTATAAGAAAACAAGTTTTAATAAGTGGGTTTTGAGGGTAAAATTTATAATTCCCAAATAATAATAAAAATGCAGAAATTAACACTGCAAATTGATATACTTATAGATTTTAATTCACACCCAAGCTTGTTAAATTTCTTGGAAGTGATTGTGTTATATAAGTAATGAAATTTGGCCAATATTAGAAGTTGAAAAATAAAGTTGGATTTTTATGATTTATTTAATTGATTTAATAAATATTAAAAATAGCCATTTTGGGCACGGACTCGGATTTCGACGAAACCAGTTTCATCGGATCCGTATCGGTGAATTATTATAGGGTTTCAAATTTCGTATCGATCGGACTTGTCGTTTGATCGTACGGACGCGAAACGCCTTGAAATCAATTTTATTAAAAATCAATTTGAAATCAATTTTGAAATCTTGTTTTCAGCATAACTTCTTCATACGATCGAATTTGGTCGCGAAACTTTTTCCGTCGCGTTCAGAATATTTTAAAACACCTATTTGGATATATAGTTTTAATAAATTCGGTTCCGGAGGCATAGCGGGCTTTTTGGGCCATAGTTTATTCCATACGTCCGCGTATCCAGTCTAGCTACCCTACCTCTAGCCTATCTATAAATATACAGTTATAAACCCTAACTCCTTTCTTTTTCATTTGCTGTACGTTCATTTCTTCACTCTTTTCTCTTCCCCAAATGCATACATCTCAGATCCAATTCCAGATCTATCCACAGTTCAAAATCAAAAGTCAAAACTCAAAAATTTCAGAAAATTCCAGAAAAAATATATGTTGAAGTATTCGATACGCGTAATCTCATGGTGAAATTCGTTTGTCAATTGGAGCTGTCATTCATCCAGAATAAATTCAAACTGCCCCAAAACCGTTCATCATCGTCGCACAAAACTTCATCGGATCGAGATTCTGTTTCTGGGTATTGTAGTATGGACGATGGGGAGCACATCTATGTAATTTGTTTGGCGATTCAACGGTCGGATTGGAGTCAAAAATCAATTTGGGTTTAGAGTAATGGGGGCGGCCGGTTGCTGTGGGCATTGGTTTACGTGCTCGCGAGGCGGTGTGGAAGGAAGCAGTGGTCGCGGTGTCAGGGGAAGGTATCGCGACTGTTTTGTGAGGTGGCGCGTGCGTTATAGGGTGGAGGCCGTGGAGTTTGACCGCGTGCGTGATAGAGGAGCTCGCGTGCAGATGTCTGGGAAGAAACGTGTGATGACGTGGATGAATAATTTGGTAGGGGTGAAATGTGTGTCACTTTTATTTAATTTCAATTTTGAATTCAATCATCATTTTTCGCCATAACTTTGTCATACGAAGTCGGATTCACACGAAATTTTTTTTGTTAGGATCGTAATTTAATTCCGGACTTGATGACGCTGGTTTGGACGAATTCTGAGACGGGCGAATTTTTGAGTTTAAATTGAATTTAAATTCGATTTAAATTCAAAAGGTGAGTGTTTTAACCCACTCACAACTACTAGAAGCTTTTATGTTTGTTAAATAAATTTTAGGAATGAATAGAAATTTATTTATGAGCTTTTGGCATGTTATTTCATTCATATCTGTTGAATTGCATTTTTTTTGAATTTAACTGTTAATTTAATTGATTTATTGCGTGTTAATTGGCTGTTAGAAATTATTGTTTGCATATGAACTGCTAGTTAACAGTTATGTCAATTATCACTGAATATAAATTGTTAGATTAATAGTTGATAAATATAATTTGAAATAAAACTGCCAATTATTACCTGTTGTATATTACCAAACATATATTGTTATTGATTGATATTGCTTTATGTTTGCGATTGGATGATGGATGTGTTATTGAATGGATGTTTTATTTGATATCATTAAACTGCAAGTTAGTATGCATTTTTCATTTCATTCGGGATTGCGGTTTGAAATGATATACAACCGCAGTTTTATTTTTAAATTGCGGATTGAAATGATAAATATCCGTATCACTTGACCATAGGATAGAAAACTATATACAGGCACCGCGGTCTATATATAACTATTTTTAATGTGATTTCTATGGTTTGGATGGAATACGGTTTATAATAATCTTAAATTTTATACTGTATAAATATTTTTTTCCATATTTATATACATATGAAGTTGAAAATTTTGAAATTAAGAGATGTTTAATTTCTTTATTACAAATGGAAAAAAATTTAAGAAAATGGAGTTGATAATTCACATCGCATGTTTAAATGTTAAGTTTGGAACTTTAAGATATGATATTTATAATTGGATTTTCCCAAATAAATTTAAATGAATATTCTAGTATAAATTGAAATGGGAAAAATATTCTGGTATAATTTGCATTGGAAAATATATATGTTTTATTTCTAAAAATTGGAGCTCATTTATTTATGGGTTTATGGGTATATGCAAGGCTAATTAATAAAACATTTGATTTGTAGAAAGAAAGAAAAAACCCAACTTTGGTTTTGAAATATAAATACTCCAAATGAATATAGGCATATATGTATATAAATTGAAATGATTCTGGAACTCAAGAGTGATATTTAAGTTATGGTTTAGACTTTAAAATAAAGAATTTTATTTATAAAACCGTAGAAATTATTTCTTTACAAATTAAACTTTAAAAGTTAAACCATTTACTCTATATACCGTTGAATATCCAAACCATTTGAGTTTCAAAGGTTATGGTTTGAAATTATGGATTTCAAAATATTATGTTTGAAAATATTTGGGTTTCAGAAGTTATGAAGTTTAAAGCATTATGATTTTGGAAAACTATATTTGGGATAAACGATGTCATATTGGTTTGGATTTTAAAAGAAGAAATGATATCGTAATATTATGGTTTAGAAATGGATTATATTCTGGTTTTAAAGTATAAACTATTTTTAAATGACCGCGGTGTTATAATAACGATGGGTTGGCAAAGAGACCGGGATCGGATATGGACATACTCTCTGTTGATACCGAAAACCACTTTGACTAACCGTGTACGCGGTGGAGATTCCAGAATGAAGTAGGTGGTGGCGACGTTTCCTGTATGGTAAATACGTGGACCCAACTCCCGTGAGTTGGCATAAGGTGGCTAAAACAGGAGCGATTCTCAGGCCAATGAGGTAATTCCTCTGATCGGACGCTCCTCTTCGATATTATACTTTGACTTGGATTGATTCAGTGGCCACTTCTATATTTTGATTTTGGAGAGTTAGTCCGAGGTGGGCGGTAACTGCGGCTACGCGTTTCCACCAGCCTGGATAGCAATTGGTATATCTACCCTGGCATTGCCTAGTTGTGCCGTGTCACCTACCATACCGAGCCTTTACTACGAGTTTCTATTTGTGTCGTACCTATGGAGTATCCTCTGGTAGCTTCCCGATCAGGAGGTATTACGGTACTGTATAGACTATTGGCATTATTTGTGTTAAGGGCTATATGGGTAACCCCTTAACGCTATTTAAAAGTAAGTTTATTTTATAAATAGACACTATTATAATAGCGCAATATACTACATAGTAAATAGTTTAACGGATCCTTAGGAGATGTAAATCCCGAACATCTCTTGAGTTACTGTACTCATATTTATTTCTGTTAATTTAACTCACATAAGATCTTTTAGTCTGACTCGAGTGTTTTTGTCTTTTCAAATTCGCTCGGGTCAGTCCGAGCATTTCAGGATCGAAGATTTTAGCTTTGGAGGACGAAGACGAAGAATCCGTATTATATTATTTATAGTATTGCACCACACTCTAAATTTCCGCTGCATTGATTGTATTGGTATATGTAACTCTGATATTCATTATATAAGCAAAATAAATATTTGGTAAACAGTTATCATGAACTGTATATTGATTATTATATCTTATCCTTCCGCTGTGAGATTCTATTTTGCTTTATTTCTTCTCTGTTTTTCTTATTTACCCCATAACAATCCGCCCTTGCGTATGCTTTGAATTGGCACGTGTGTCGGTTTAAAGTGTGCGAAAAGGCGGGATGTTACAGACATACAATCCATACAAGTCTGTTCCGGGCTCGAACAGAACCGAAGGCACTTACAAAGAAGTCCTTGAAATCCGGATATTCACAATCCCGATCGGATTTCCCATCACTTAGGGAGTCTCTATACCGTTGCAACTCAGTGCAGAGACAATCGATAGGTCATACTATCGTTCTTGCAAATGCCCGGTCTTCAACACCGGTCTTCAAATGCTATCCATAACGACGTATCACATATTCGGAATGGGTTATACGACCCAAAGGTCCTTTCCCGGCTAACCCGAATAGTAAGCACGATATTTCAAAAAAAAATAAATGGATAATGGGATTTCAATTAAGTCACAACTTATTTCCCAAAACTTTTCTTCAAATGGTTTAAATAAATTACCATTTTCAATCTTTAAACAAAAAGATTCATTTTCACAACCTTTAACGGTTTAAACAAATTTCACATTTTAATCTTTTAAATAAAAGATTCATTCACAGATTTTCCAAATCAATTTTCATTTCAATTTTATTAACTCGTTAAATCTTTAAATCAAAGATTTAACTTATAGTCTTCAAAACAATTTCATTTCAATTTGATTTAAACAAATCATCAATTTAAATCTGTTAAAAATAAACAGATTTAATTCATAGCTTTCAAAGAGAATTCATTCATAACATAGGAAAATCATTTCCCCATTCAATCTTGAAATTCCCCTAATTAACTGGAATCTCAGTTCTTATTTAAGAGTGTTTATCATTTGAAAACAACCGTTTTCATTTTGGAAATCTGATTCATTTATACGAGTTGAAATCCTTGGGTTAAATTCAAATTCCCAAAACCATATCTTTTAAAATGGTTTAAATTCATACAACCTGTTTATAATATCTTTAACCATACTTTCCAATCATTGAATTCAATTCCAAATATCGAATTCAAATTTAAATTGGATTATTTAAATTTCAAAACTTAATCAAGTAAATTAAAATAAATTTTAACTTGAAATTTCATTCCAAAAGCTTTTCACATTTATTCCGATTCCATTTCCAAAACATTTGAATTTAAATATTCAGTTTTAAAAATCATTTTAAAATCATTTTAAAATCTGTGACTAAATCGATTTCCTCGTGAAATCCATAATTGTGTGTGTATGGTGTGGTCCAGGGGTTATACACAGTAGTGCACATCATTCAATCATGACAGATCAAATACAACAATATATCTAATAAGCGATATAAATTATAACGCTTATCTTCATTCACAGATCACAGATAATATATAGATGCAAATAAATATACACAGCTCAAAACAAAGCATCACATATCAGATAGGACAATCAATTCAAGGCATTTCATACAATATAATCATTCATAAGTAAGGTCAAGCATTCAATAATCATTTATAAACAGGATTGTTTAATCCTAATTAATTCAATTTATCTCCAATTAAATTAATTACTTATGAATAAATTATCCAATTCTAATTACATTATTACAAATCATTCAAAATGAATAAATTGATCAACTTAATTAATTTAACCATTCTTGATTAATCATATCAATTAAATCAACCCTTTAAACCAATTACATAATTAATTAACTTTAATAAATCAAAAGATCTAATTTAATTACTATAAGTGATTTATCCTTAATTACTTTCATCTAGTAATTATATTTACATAATTTATAATTGATCATCTGAATTAATCAATACAATAAATTATTAAAATTAATCACCTTAATCAATACTTAATGATCCTCAGTTAATTATCTTTATTAACCAATAACATTTCTTAATCACTCTCTTAAAGAATTATCTTAGATTAGTTCATTTTTAATTATTTCTAATTTATTAATTTATAAATAAAATAATCATTATTTAATTACCTTATTAAGTAAATCATTTTAATTAACTTAATTATCTCTAAGATAAATCATCCTTTATTGATGACTTAGTTAATATTTAGGTGTATTAAAACATTGCCCTTCTAATCTTAGATTCAAACTTCATCATGAATTCAAAGATTCAAAATGATCATATATTTAAACATTTACCAATTTTAATTATCAGCTTATACAAGAACTTTATCCAAATCCAATTCAAATATTTAATTGAAAGCAAATCAGTTTAAAAAGCTGTTTGATTAAACATGGCTTTAAACTTTGATTTAAATCTTTTGATTTTTAAAATTTGACTTTAACTTTGAAATCCAAATTCATTTCGAAACTTCCAGATTTTAGTACATGTGGAAAATTTTTGATTTAAGCTTTGATCAAAATCATTGTTTACAATTTCAAATGCCATGTTTAAATGCAAATTCTTTTTAACCCTTTAAATACTTCAAAGTAATAAAAACAAGTTTAAATTTTTAAAACTTAATTTGTTCACAAACTGAGTTTCAAACTGAACTTGAGTTCACATTTTAAACTTTGCTTTTTAAACTCAGTTTAAACCTGATTTTAATTTAAAATTTAGTCTTACTTCAGCAGGTACAGTTTTCAACTGTAAACACATATGTCCCGAAGCACCCCTGTTTTTGCTTCGAGACCAACACCTATCATCTTCGAGAAATACTCGAGACAATACTGAAACCAAACAACTCACCAAACATTTGAACAACCCAGACATCCCCTCTTCTTTGTGCACCTGCACAGCTCCAACGACCGACGCCGACCATCAACGACCATCTCCGTAAGTCGCAATCCAAACTCGCAACCCATCCCGATCGCCTGAACTACCCAGACTTCTCGAAATCAAATTCGAGAAGCTTGACCCAAAATCTGGCAACACAGAGACCTCACCACAACAAAACCTGTCAACACTGCCTCCTCCCAACTCTGACCATCTGAGAGCTTCCACCTCCGGCCTCGTCATCGACAACACCTGAACTTCAAGTTCCCGAAGTATCTCAACACTCGATCAACCCGAGTGATCGACCCAAACCAAAACACACAACCCAGAAAATTAGGTTTAAAAACTTTGAACCACGGCTATCGCCACCACCGTCATCACTGACGCCACCACCCATTTTTCCCAGCACCTCCATAAGCTTCCGCGTCTCCAGCCCAAATCCTGACCTCTCCCATCATCGTGACCGACCACGGCGACTCGAAATGCCCAAAACAGATAAACACAAATTGCCCTTAATCCCAATCACTAAAAATCTGAATTACTACTTTAAAATTCATATTAATGTGTGTGAATTCGACTTACATACCTGAATTCATGGAACCAGAGATTTATATTTTGACAAATTTTGAGTTTGCCCAGTTTCTTCTTGGTTTCCAGAAGCACTTCAAAAAATTTTCAACTTAATTAAATTTGTACCTTAAGTATATGTTATACTGACAATGGTTGTTTTAATGCTAAGTTTTAACCTTGATTAGATCAAGTGATAATGGATTTTTGAATCAAAATCCTGTGTTTAAAAATCTTTAAACAGAGAGTATTTATAACATCAGCCTACACATCCATATTCATAAATCAGTATACACAGAGCATTAATGTTTATGACCAAACATACTTATCACAATACAGATCAATATTTTTAAAATTTAAAACAAATGTTACTCACCCTGATTTTCCAGAAAAAAACAAAGAAGAACAGAACTTATTTTTGAACCAGGCTTTGAGAAAATGCTTGCTGAAGATCTTCTTTTTGATCTCTGGTTTTGTATGAATTTATATTGTTGTTTAAACTGAAATTTCTTTTTTTTTTTGTTTGAGTTTGAGTGATGTTACTTCAGATTTTCCTTGAACCCTGTCTTTGCTTTGAACTGGAATGACATTTACATTTGTAAATTGATATATATAGGAAAGGATGTACAGGGATTACAAGCTTGTACTGGGTGATAGTAAAATTTTGTACAATAGGCATGCTGAAGTGTTTTTAGTTATGGGCTGCATTATATTTTAAACAATTCGAATTGACCCATTGCTCTGAGATGATGGAAACAAAAGCATGTTCCCCTTGTATAATATAGGCAGTCTGCTTGTATACTGTTTTACTTTACATACATAATATAGGCAGTCTGCTTGTATGCTTTACTTTACATACATATTTTATTTTATTTTTATACTATGTTTTGCCTTACTTCCTACTTTGCTATAGTTACTTTATACTTCATGCTTATGTTAACACTTGGGTTACTTATTATTTTCTTGCTTGCCTATTGTATATGTGTTTCTCATTTTGTTTACAGCAAGTCAATATGCTTTGTACTTAGTTTGTAGATATTTGTTTTGTTTACACTATACACATTTGAATGTAGTTTGTTTCTTGTCTTATGACTTTTTATATTGCCTTGATTTATATGCTTATGTATTTACATTTTTCATTTGTTTGCTTTGTTTTATGTTTGATAGATAATTATTTTACTTTATGTACATATTACAAAAGTTGTCATTTCTTTATTTTTAAACTTATATTATTAAATACTTAATTTACTTAAAATTATTTCAAACTTATGTACATTTTTATAAGATTTATTTTATATTTACAATCATAGTTTCCCAAAGTACATACATATATTATTTTATATAACTCAAATTATCATCATTTATAAATTTTTAAATCAATTTATTTATTTATTTTTATACTTGTGTCCAAAGTATATTATTTATTTTTCAAAAATCATTTATTTAAGAATTTATTTAAAATCCAATATATACATATATATTCACATATATACTAATTTTCAAATTCATACGACTTAATATAATTTCTATTTGATTCGGGGAAACTCGCATCATTTATAATCAATTTTACAAATTTTAATTCAAAAATTCGATAAATTATCAATTTAAATTAAATTAAAATCTAGGGTCGTTACAAACTTCCTCCCTTAAAAGGATTTCGTCCTCGAAATTCGCAGGCACGAAAACAACACAGATAGATGAAAGATAGAGAAATATCTTTCAGATCAAACTGGATATCAGTTCTGCATTTGGCTCACCAAATCAGAATATCAACAATAGATACAAGAAACTATAATAAAATTTCAAATTTTGGTTTTAAACAAAATCATTTTATCGATACAATTCTAATCATTCTTCATATTCTATTAATCAATTTAATTCAATTAAAATTTCAAATTCCAAATTCATTAAGGTTTAAATCAAAATGCTGATAAGAAACCGACGAAGATACGAAGTAAGAATTTCCTACAACGATTCGTAGAGCATCACCACACCAAAACTTCTTTTTGTAGCTGGTACGAAGAAATCAAAAGAATTTGGAAACGGATCAAAGAAAATTGATAGAGAAAGTTATTTCCACTGTTGTTACACAGTATTGACCAATTATAGTCGCATTCCCCTGTCCTCTATCTCTTTTTCTTCTTGCACTCATACTTACTATCAGTGAATAGTAAGATAATTTACTGAAGCATTCAAACGGATATCTTAGGGATTACTCATTCTAGGGATACTTCACCCTATCTCTAATGAGCTACTTAATGTGTTATACTCCTGAGCTAAAGTTTCACCTTAGCTCTGATACCAAAATGTAACGAGAAGTGGTCACAACCGGTAGGCTTTTCAACCATCCCAGCCCCACCGTGGCTTACACTGGTACCCCAAACTTGCTTTTACGGCCAGCCTCTCGATTGTCTCAGGTTACACCTAACCAACCCCCTAAAAGAGGACGTGTGGGAGTAAGAGTCTCCCGTTCGCCACCAAACCGCGAAGCGAGAACCCCCCATCACATAGCCCAAAGCTTAACAAGTCTGGTCCGGGCTCGAACAGAACCGAAGGCACTTACAAAGAAGTCCTTGAAATCCGGATATTCACAATCCCGATCGGATTTCCCATCACTTAGGGAGTCTCTATACCGTTGCAACTCAGTGCAGAGACAATCGATAAGTCATACTATCGTTCTTGCAAATACCCGGTCTTCAACACCGGTCTTCAAATGCTATCCATAACGACGTATCACATATTCGGAATGGGTTATACGACCCAAAGGTCCTTTCCCGGCTAACCCGAATAGTAAGCACGATATTTCAAAAAAAATAAAAATGGATAATGGGATTTCAATTAAGTCACAACTTATTTCCCAAAACTTTTCTTCAAATGGTTTAAATAAATTACCATTTTCAATCTTTAAACAAAAAGATTCATTTTCACAACCTTTAACGGTTTAAACAAATTTCACATTTTAATCTTTTAAATAAAAGATTCATTCACAGATTTTCCAAATCAATTTTCATTTCAATTTGATTAACTCGTTAAATCTTTAAATCAAAGATTTAACTTATAGTCTTCAAAACAATTTCATTTCAATTTGATTTAAACAAATCATCAATTTAAATCTGTTAAAAATAAACAGATTTAATTCATAGCTTTCAAAGAGAATTCATTCATAACATAGGAAAATCATTTCTCCATTCAATCTTGAAATTCCCCTAATTAACTGGAATCTCAGTTCTTATTTAAGAGTGTTTATCATTTGAAAACAACCGTTTTCATTTTGGAAATCTGATTCATTTATACGAGTTGAAATCCTTGGGTTAAATTCAAATTCCCAAAACCATACCTTTTAAAATGGTTTAAATTCATACAACCTGTTTATAATATCTTTAACCATACTTTCCAATCATTGAATTCAATTCCAAATATCGAATTCAAATTTAAATTGGATTATTTAAATTTCAAAACTTAATCAAGTAAACTAAAATAAATTTTAACTTGAAATTTCATTCCAAAAGCTTTTCACATTTATTCCGATTCCATTTCCAAAACATTTGAATTTAAATATTCAACTTTAAAAATCATTTTAAAATCATTTTAAAATCTGTGACTAAATCGATTTCCTCATGAAATCCATAATTGTGTGTGTATGGTGTGGTCCAGGGGTTATACACAGTAGTGCACATCATTCAATCATGACAGATCAAATACAACAATATATCTAATAAGCGATATAAATTATAACGCTTATCTTCATTCACAGATCACAGATAATATATAGATGCAAATAAATATACACAGCTCAAAACAAAGCATCACATATCAGATAGGACAATCAATTCAAGGCATTTCATACAATATAATCATTCATAAGTAAGGTCAAGCATTCAATAATCATTTATAAACAGGATTGTTTAATCCTAATTAATTCAATTTATCTCCAATTAAATTAATTACTTATGAATAAATTATCCGATTCTAATTACATTATTACAAATCATTCAAAATGAATAAATTGATCAACTTAATTAATTTAACCATTCTTGATTAATCATATCAATTAAATCAACCCTTTAAACCAATTACATAATTAATTAACTTTAATAAATCAAAAGATCTAATTTAATTACTATAAGTGATTTATCCTTAATTACTTTCATCTAGTAATTATATTTACATAATTTATAATTGATCATCTGAATTAATCAATACAAAAAATTATTAAAATTAATCACCTTAATCAATACTTAATGATCCTCAGTTATTTAATTACCTTATTAAGTAAATCATTTTAATTACCTTAATTATCTCTAAGATAAATCATCCTTTATTGATGACTTAGTTAATATTTAGGTGTATTAAAACATTACCTTTCTAATCTTAGATTCAAACTTCATCATGAATTCAAAGATTCAAAATGATCATATATTTGAACATTTACCAATTTTAATTATCAGCTTATACAAGAACTTTATCCAAATCCAATTCAAATATTTAATTGAAAGCAAATCAGTTTAAAAAGCTGTTTGATTAAACATGGCTTTAAACTTTGATTTAAATCTTTTGATTTTTAAAATTTGACTTTAACTTTGAAATCCAAATTCATTTCGAAACTTCCAGATTTTAGTACATGTGGAAAATTTTTGATTTAAGCTTTGATCTAAATCTTTGTTTACAATTTCAAATGCCATGTTTAAATGCAAATTCTTTTTAACCCTTTAAATACTTCAAAGTAATAAACACAAGTTTAAATTTTTAAAACTTAATTTGTTCACAAACTGAGTTTCAAACTGAACTTGAGTTCACATTTTAAACTTTGCTTTTTAAACTCAGTTTAAACCTGATTTTAATTTAAAATTTAGTCTTACTTCAGCAGGTACAGTTTTCAACTGTAAACACATATGTCCCGAAGCACCCCTGTTTTTGCTTCGAGACCAACACCTATCATCTTCGAGAAATACTCGAGACAATACTGAAACCAAACAACTCACCAAACATTTGAACAACCCAGACATCCCCTCTTCTTTGTGCACTTGCACAGCTCCAACGACCGACGCCGACCATCAACGACCATCTCCGTAAGTCGCAATCCAAACTCGCAACCCATCCCGATCGCCTGAACTACCCAGACTTCTCGAAATCAAATTCGAGAAGCTTGACCCAAAATCTAGCAACACAGAGACCTCACCACAACAAAACCTGTCAACACTGCCTCCTCCCAACTCTGACCATCTGAGAGCTTCCACCTCCGGCCTCGTCATCGACAACACCTGAACTTCAAGTTCCCGAAGTATCTCAACACTCGATCAACCCGAGTGATCGACCCAAACCAAAACACACAACCCAGAAAATTAGGTTTAAAAACTTTGAACAACGGCTATCGCCACCACCCATTTTTCCCAGCACCTCCATAAGCTTCCGCGTCTCCAGCCCAAATCCTGACCTCTCCCATCATCGTGACCGACCACGGCGACTCGAAATGCCCAAAACAGATAAACACAAATTGCCCTTAATCCCAATCACTAAAAATCTGAATTACTGCTTTAAAATTCATATTAATGTGTGTGAATTCGACTTACATACCTGAATTCATGGAACCAGAGATTTATATTTTGACAAATTTTGAGTTTGCCCAGTTTCTTCTTGGTTTCCAGAAGCACTTCAAAAAAATTTCAACTTAATTAAATTTGTACCTTAAGTATATGTTATACCGACAATGGTTGTTTTAATGCTAAGTTTTAACCTTGATTAGATCAAGTGATAATGGATTTTTGAATCAAAAATCCTGTGTTTAAAAATCTTTAAACAGAGAGTATTTATAACATCAGCCTACACATCCATATTCATAAATCAGTATACACAGAGCATTAATGTTTATGACCAAACATACTTATCACAATATAGATCAATATTTTTAAAATTTAAAACAAATGTTACTCACCCTGATTTTCCAGAAAAAAACAAAGAAGAACAGAACTTGTTTTTGAACCAGGCTTTGAGAAAATGCTTGCTGAAGATCTTCTTTTTGATCTCTGGTTTTGTATCAATTTATATTGTTGTTTAAACTGAAATTTCTTTTTTTTTTGTTTGAGTTTGAGTGATGTTACTTCAGATTTTCCTTGAACCCTGTCTTTGCTTTGAACTGGAATGACATTTACATTTGTAGATTGATATATATAGGAAAGGATGTAAAGGGATTACAAGCTTGTACTGGGTGATAGTAAAATTTTGTACAATAGGCATGCTGAAGTGTTTTTAGTTATGGGCTGCATTATATTTTAAACAATTCGAATTGACACATTGCTCTGAGATGATGGAAACAAAAGCATGTTCCCCTTGTATAATATAGGCAGTCTGCTTGTATACTGTTTTACTTTACATACATAATATATGCAGTCTACTTGTATGCTTTACTTTACATACATATTTTATTTTATTTTTATACTATGTTTTGCCTTACTTCCTACTTTGCTATAGTTACTTTATACTTCATGCTTATGTTAACACTTGGGTTACTTATTATTTTCTTGCTTGCCTATTGTATATGTGTTTCTCATTTTGTTTACAGCAAGTCAATATGCTTTGTACTTAGTTTGTAGATATTTGTTTTGTTTACACTATACACATTTGAATGTAGTTTGTTTCTTGTCTTATGACTTTTTATATTGCCTTGATTTATATGCTTATGTATTTACATTTTTCATTTGTTAGCTTTGTTTTATGTTTGATAGATATTTATTTTACTTTATGTACATATTACAAAAGTTGTCATTTCTTTATTTTTAAACTTATATTATTAAATACTTAATTTACTTAAAATTATTTCAAACTTATGTACATTTTTATACGATTTATTTTATATTTACAATCATAGTTTCCCAAAGTACATACATATATTATTTTATATAACTCAAATTATCATCATTTATAAATTTTTAAATCAATTTATTTATTTATTTTTATACTTGTGTCCAAAGTATATTATTTATTTTTCAAAAATCATTTATTTAAGAATTTATTTAAAATCCAATATATACATATATATTCACATATATACTAATTTTCAAATTCATACGACTTAATATAATTTCTATTTGATTCGGGGTAAATCATTTATAATCAATTTTACAAATTTTAATTCAAAAATTCGATAAATTATCAATTTAAATTAAATTAAAATCTAGGGTCGTTACAACTCCAGCGTGAGTAAACTCAACTAACATGAAATTCCCAAGCGAACAACTTATATAAACCCGGGGTAACTTATATCAATTTAACCAATTCCCAATTTGCTATAGAAAACACTTATTTCACATATTAATTTCTATGTACTAAACTTAGATAAATGTTCCAGTCTACTTAAATCATTTCAATCCAGCCTATTGATTTCAGAAATCAATATATAAATATTTGAAGTGGTTTCGGGTATTTCCCAAATACCGGACCCCGGTCTCCTCGAGACTCATATTATCCTAATCCCAAATTATTCAAATGAAATTCACAACATTTCATATTAGAGATATCAACTTATTCAAAACATCCAATACCATTCCATCATCCATAAGAAAAGCCTAATCCCATACACATCAATTCAATTTATTCAAATTGAATTTCAAATCTCAATCACATAGATTACTTCATTTAACGTTAATTAATTCCAAATCAAATTGTTGGTCAACCCATCATTATCCATCTTAATTTAATCACCCTGGATTAATTATCTTTCAATTGCATTCAAGTAATTGTCTTAAATTAACTTCGCAATATTAATTAGTCCCAACCGAGATTATTAAGAAATCCTAATTTCATCATGAATTAATTATTTATTTAATTACATTAATCCTTAATTGCTTAAACTAATTAATTTCCCATAAGTTACTTATTATAGATTTATCAATCTTAATTAATCAATTTTGATTACTTCATTAATTATACAAATTAAGGATTTTTAATTATATTTTAAGTTATTCTAATCAAATTTCGTTATATTAATGAAACCACAGTATTAACCATTTTCGATTAATCCTAAACTGTAATTAACTATCCTTCATTTTACTTTATTCATAAATTAATTATTTCTTGCTTAACTATCTTAATTGAACTCTTGATTAATTTCACCAAGTAATTATATTTCATTACTTACATTAAGTAATTACTTATCACACCATCAAATGTTTATTCTGAATTCCTTTTACTTATTTAATTAACTTACAACTCAATTCCTTATTTATTCAACTCGTTAATTACTAAGTCAAATAACCCAAATAATTAATTAATTAAATCCATAAATTATTCATTTCAAATTCCTTACTAATTTAAATGAATCACAACACATCAAGCCCTTACTAAATTTAAAATGAAATCATTTTCTTATTTATGATTTATGTTTGAAACAATTTAAAACCCCATATACTTCGAGTCAATCCACAATAACCTCGAGTACCAACCAAAACCAAAGTCACAAGATCATTAGCACACATTCAATCCTCTCAATCAATCAATAAATTATTTAAATTTAACCATTTAAATTTAAATAAAAATCCTACAGAGTGAGATTTACTCACCTTTAACTTGCTACGCAATCCGACCCAATCCAGCTTGTTTCTTCACAATGTAGATCTTGTATAAACATTACATAAGTTATTAGTATTTGAAATAAATCGGTAATCAATTATCATTATTCATTAAAAATTTTGGACTAATAATTTAATTAAACAGATTCTCTTTTAATCACATTGTGTCTGTAAATTCTTTCCTTTCTAAGAAAACTATCTAAACATACTGTTCCTATCCACCCATAAAAAATTGGATATATAAATTTGTTTTTTTATTACTTAACTGTTAACATACTTTACTGGAGTAGAAATAATTTTCGTAGTACATAACTAACCCAAAGAAAAACTCGAACCTGAAAAGTGGTAAGAATCTTGGTCGGCATCGAGCACTATCCTCCGATCGAACAAAACGAGAATCCAGAAGCATAGCACCACTGCCGCAGCCTCAACCCTAGCGACGATATTGCAACATCCCGGCTCGACAAACGAGCGACACTCGCTTCCATGCTCACGCGGTTATTCCTCTCGAATTCGAAGGGTTTCGAATCACGGCCCTGACTCGTGATTCCACGAAAGCGAACAACTTCGATCCCCCCCCTTCGATCCTTTAAGATTTGGACAAGAGGCTGCGACCATTGTTAAAATTTAAATTTGGATTTTGATTTCTGTTTTAAATCGAGACCGATAAGGTTGGAGGAACAAGCAGGGTCGGCTTCGGCCATGATTCAATTTCTGTGAACATTCATTCGACAATGAGGAAGGAGATAGAGGGGTTTCGAACTTGAGGAGAAAGGGTGCGGCCATTAATATCAATTTTTTTTTCTCGAGTCGAATTTGGAAATGGTAAAAAGGGAAAGCTCAGTTCGAATCTGATAAAGGAGAGAGGACGGTATTAAAATATTGGTTTGGGGGATAAGCTTCTTCAGCACGCTTGAAAACTAAATAATTAAATATGAAAATATCTCGTGTTCCAAAACCCGAAATCCCGAATCCCGAATCACACAAGCCGATAGACGTTCATAAGGTTTTACCCGCGTTTCGATCAAAATGGAACGTGTTTCAGAGGCTAATTTGAAAGTATGCGCGAGTTACGGAATTAAAGGATCAATTTAAAATTAAATTGATTAAAATAGTTTTTGAAGCGTTTTGAGATGCCACGGTCAAACGACAACTCCGATTGCTACGAAAATTGAAATCCGATAATAACTAACTATTACGGATCCAATGGAACTGGTTTCGTCGAATTCCGAAACTGTGTCTCGGAAGGCTATTTTTAAATTCAATTTAAACAATATTTTACTAAAATTGAACGAATTACTTTTTAAATTAAAATTTCAACCATTCTAATATCTTCAGTATCATTCTTATAAATTTTATAAGCCTTCAAATTATTTTAAACAGGCTTCGAAATCCCAGATTCAACAATTTACCCAATTTCAATTATTTAATTCATTTCTTAAACCCTATAATTCAATGATTTAATTATCAAGTAAATATCGATATCTTAAATTCAAGTTAAAATTAACTTTTAAATATTTTAAAATCAATTAACAATTCTATTTTAAATTGTTGGAAAAATCTGGGTCGTCACATTCGTCCCCCCTAAAAAGAATTTCGTCCCCGAAATTACTAGTTAGGAAGAATGTCCCATACCGGTCAACTTTTTCCCAAAACCAAACAGTTCTACAACTTAACAATTATCTTTCATAAAAACCCCCTTTATTATTCTTACTATCTCCCAAACTCTTCCACAATATCAAACGATACCCCTTTTCTCGATCATTTAAATATCCATTTAAAACCTAATTTTTGAACTATCAAAAATATCTCAAAACTTTTCTAACTCCCTAAATTCCTGAAATTTTTTTCCAGCGTCTCCTTTGCGCGGCTAGCTCGGAACTACTACAAAAGGCTTCTACGGGCTCCCAAATTCCAAAAAGAAAACAAAAGCCAAGTGGCTGCATCAAAAACCCAATCCAATTTCATACAGAAATTTAAATACATACCTTTTTGTTGGGCAATTTGAATTTATCTTTTGGAACCAAATCCAATTTCTTTTCTCTTTAATACCTGCATATTTCACTTAGCAACATTATCCAATCGTAACCTTATAAATCATTTTATACATCTCTTTACATAAGTTTCATACCCACTTCTATTCAAATTAGTTTTCGCCGTTTCATTTGAATTCAATTTATTTTCGATTTCTAATATTGAGTTATATCTTTCTTTTAAACTGATTCATTTTAGTTTCATTTACTAGTTTACTTTAACTTCCAATTTAAAATTGTTTTGTCGTTAACCAAAATTTCCAAAAATTTTCTAACTCCCAAAATTTTCAGAAAATTTTGGCAGAGTCTCCTTTGTACGGAGGAACTTTTGCAATTTGACAATATATATAAATATGTATACATCGACCCACACGGTCAGAAAAAGCAAAAACAGTTCATATTTCCTATTTTTATTGCGTAGGCGTACCTTATTTAGCATTTTAGCAAGCAGCTTATAAATTCTAGCAATTAACATACCCAAATCTAGCCAAACGGCTTCCCTGTACCTGTACTTACTCAATTTAAATATGTAAGTGCCATATATAGAAATTTTATTAACCTAACACTTACTTTCAAAAGCCAAACACATGCATTACATAAATAACAAGCACCAAACATTTCCAATAAGCAATTTATATGTTTTAAAGCACATCTAATTGTTTCCAACCAAATTTATATGCCTTTTCATTCAATTTTAATGGTTTACACACAATTACTTGCATTCAACTCATTTTAAGCGAAACAATCTCATATTCACTTCAATTGATTCAAAAATCAATTATATCGCTTCCACTAATTCATAGCATTTAATTTGATTACATCTCGCTTTCGTTAAACGATAATCATTTCTACGCAATTTGATAATATCCATGTGAATAATTAATTGTTTAAGTTTTATAATCAATTAAAATTGATTCCAACTCAGTTTTATTTAATTTAATTCCATTTTAATTTATTCACCAACCGTACATACGCATTTCATTTCATCACCTTATTGACTTCATTCAAACTATTTATTAAGCTTAGCATATTCAATATTTCTAAATTTATAACCATTTCCAAATTAATTTTATCCAAGCTTTAATTTAATAGGCTTTTATCCTTATTCGAAGCCAAGCTTCCATAAACTTCAAACTTATGTTAATTACTTTAATTTATTCCAACATCAACTTAAGTTCACTTCCATTAAATTTGATTCTCATTAAATCAAATTCCATTTAATTCAGTTAGCCCATCTCCTTCATTGTAAATTTAATCCACCTTCTCAATTTATCAAAACAATATCCGGGCACATATGCCACCGAACTTAAGTCCAGCCTGATAATCCAATTCCAATTAAAGTTTGATTCAATTTTTTTTCCATCAGGCTTCATCCATTTATTATATAATTCCAGTGATCCCATTAAAATTTTTAATTTACTTGTTTATTCCGAATTTATTTTATTAATACAAGACCATCTCAATTTATTTCTATTCACTTGGATTTTGCTTTTCAACTCAAACTATTTCTATTATAATCACTTCTCTTATATCCAATCCACTTGCAAATCTCATTAAATATTATTCAAATCACCCTTGCATTTTATTTATAATTCAAACCATCACATTTCTTTTTCAATCCAGCCCTATTTTATTTTTACAACATCTCTTCTAATTTATTTCATTATTAAATCCAAGTCGAGTTCTATTTACAATTTGAATTCATTTCCAAACTCCATTATTAATTTACAATTCATTTATTAACCAAAGTTAAATTTTATTAACATACTCCATCAAGTAATTATTTTGCTAATTAGCTTACTTCCAACTTTCAAATCAATATGCGATTTTATTTCAAAGAATCGCTTCATTGAAATTACCCGAGTCCAATTTTATTTTATAATTCCAGTTTGAAATCCCCTTTTTTCTTTAAAATTTAGGAATGCCTTCAAATTTAGACAATACAATTAAAATAGCTTTTTATAAAAATATTTCTTATAACTCGATGTCTCAACCAGTCCATCCTTGTTCTCACAGAAATTCAGTCGTACGTTGATCAGGCGTAGGACTGAAAATCTATAAGTACTTGGTAAACCCGTTTTCAACACCCAGTGAAAATACTTGGAAAACAATTTTATTGAAATATAGAAAACAATTTTGAAAATAGAGGAAATATTTTTTTAGTGAGGATGCTCTGGAAATCATCACCCCCATTCCATGGTCACAGTTACATACCAGGGTTACGTTGCAGTCGCAACAAAAGTCCATGTAACTGCAGGCTCTCCGCGGCACTCTCGATTACGCCATGGAACCCACACAACAGATCACAGTTACATGCAGGGTTACGTTGCAATCACAACAAAAGTCCATGTAACTGCAGGCTCTCCGCAGCCTCTGATTTCGCTATCAAAATGAAACTTCTCCACTCTTACATAGGTCGCAGTCTATCGAGATAAACTCAAACGCAGACTGTTGGCTCTCAGCGGCACACACGACTTTCGCTATGTTATACCATAGGTCGCAATCTACCGATATAGAATCTAACGTAAACTATTGGCTCTCCGCGGCACACATGACTTTCTCTATGTTATACACTACTCATAATCCGCAGGAACTAGTTTTGTCCGGACTCCTCACAGGATCAACTTTAGAACCCCCTCGGGCTCCAGGTAGCACCACCCAGTGGCACTCCTGAGAAGTTCATTTCAAGGGGATGCCTTTTCCCCCAGAGCCATCATCAAAATATTTTATACTATACACATATAGTATCCTCAAATCATACACCTAGTATGATATCATACAAAGCTCTTTTACACAAAATCGATTATTCCAAAATCGATAATTCTCAAAATAGGCTTTCCAAAACTCAATATTGATTTTTCCCAAAAATCAAAAGCCTTTCCCAAAATCCTCATAAGATCCTTTATATATATTCAGATATATATATATATATATATATATAAATTTTTAAAACTTTGGATCCTTAGTTTCTTGTATAAAACCTTTTTATACTCCAAACACTCTCAAAAACCATAGAAATATCCAATTTCCATCTTATCATTTCATATTTCTCAAAATATTCTTTCAGTTCAAAAGAACCATTTCACATTCCTTATTCACCTTTACATTAATCCCCATTTGGATTATTACTTTAATCCTTATCTCAGTAGGGTACTTTAATCAATAACAGTTTGAACTCCGACCAGTTTAGAAAAATAGCTTGAAAATTTTAAAAATAGGTAAGTAGTTGAAAAATAATTATTAGTTGCAAAATAATTGTAAAATAGTCAACTAATTGTAAAATAGTCGAAAAATAGTTGAATAGTTTCAGAGATTTTTAGACAATTGAAAGATAGTAATTTATTTGTAAAGTAGTGGAAAAATAATATATAGTTTAGGAAACAATTGAAAAATATTTAAATAGCTCCAAAAATAATGGTAAAACAAATATAATAAATTAGCTTTAAAAAGAAAGGCTGTATATATTTAATAGCTTAGAAAATAAGTTTATATCAAAACAATTTATATTGAAAATAGTCAAGAGCCAACTGTTCACCTCCTCCGCAATTCAATTTAAATCTCCATTTAAAGTGACCCAATTCCAATCCAAATAACTCCAAATTCCATTAGACTTGATTAATTCCCAATTCAAGTTGAATCAATCTTGACTCCTTCCCAAATTTAAATCAAATTCTAATTGATTTTAATCCTGTTCAATTTTAACTATAATTTCATAGTATTCCAATCAATTTGAATTATTATCAATTTAATTTCAGAATCCAAATCACTTCAATTTAATCCATTCCAATTTCCCATTTAAAATTTTTAAACTTATATATTTTCAATCACCAATCCAATTACTTCAACCCAAATTAAATTTTGAACTAATTCAATTTCAATCTTGAATTTTAAACTTCCTCGAATTATATAAATTCGAGTTAAATTCTCAAAGGTTGATTTAACCTTTTAAACCAAATTATCTTTTATTTAAAGTTTTTAAACAATCTCAAATTTCTGAGTCCAATTCTTCATTTCAACTTATCTCTACTTATATTTTTTTATTATTCCATAAACATTTTATCAAGATTCCAGAATTTCAAATCCAAACCCAGTTCACAAACAATTCCAATTAAAAACATTTTGGTAGCAATTTCTCTTTTAGAAACTCGAAAATAAACATCGATAATGCTGCAGTCATTACCGACGTTATTTTCCAGTGACCGAAAGAGTTCAATGCTTTTATTTCTTTAAAAACATTTCCAAATATTTTTAATTTCAAATCTTCCAGATTTCCAATTCAACACCAAAAATATTTACGAAATAATACTATTATTTCCTTAAAACCTTTGGAAACCACTTCCAAATCCAAAGGAATTCTAAATTTTTCCAAACAATTCCAACTTCCCCATCCATCCAATTCATATTTAAACATTACTCTGGAATTTCATCTCACTTTATTTTCAAATATTCTCCGGAATTCTATTTCAACTTATAATCTCATTTATTTATGACGTTTATTGTAATATCCCGGAATTTTGGACAATATAAATTTAATAATCTATGTTTAAATTTATATTGAATTGATATTTTTGTTAATAAATTTGATTTGATTTAAATAATCTTCTTTATTTAAATATTTAATTTGTGAAATTATTTTTAATAAGCTAATAAATCTATTTTCTATTTAATAATGTATATGTGTTTATATATTTTAAATAGACAAGTTGTTTTTAGTTAAATTAGTATAGTATAATTTTAATATGTTTTGAAAAATAGAAATGGTGATTTATTTTTAATTTGAGCTTTTCAAAAATATTTAATTAAAATACTATATGATTTTAAATATGGAATGAATGTTTTAATTAGTTTAAATTTCATTCTTATTTCAAGTTGTATATTAAAATATGTTAATACAAACTCTTTTATAATTTGTTTTAAAAGTTTCTTTTTCAAAATGATTTAATTGTGTATTGTTTTTCTTTGTTCTTTAGAATTATTTATATTCATAATTATGTATATAAGAATTAATTAACAAGGCTTAATGCTTATTAACTTTAATTAAACATCAATTTAATTCATAAAGACAAGTGTTTGTAAATATTAAAGCTTAAAAGACAAGTGTCTCTATGTTTACAAGTGTCAATATTTCATTTTCATTTTTCTTTTAATTCATTGAAAACTGAATATACATTCATATAATTTTGTTCTTCATTCATATGCATTCTTTTCTCATTCCTTAAAAAGAAAACCAAAACTTCATTCTCACATCTATAATCAGAAGTTTGCATTCCAATATACAATCTGCATTCATTTTCAAACCTGTAACTCCTCTTTCCCAAAATTACTACCTGCATCAACATGAAGCAAACATGCATTTCAAACTGGAAACATCATTTCCAAAACAAGCTTGTAGCTTCTCTTTTCAAACAAAAGCTCTGCATATCATTTTCAAACAAAGAAGACCTGCATGTTCTTGCATATGAAAACAAAAGCTCTGTTCAATCTTCATCAAGTTTGAAGGCCTGCATGCATCATTATGAAGCATGCATGTTAAATCAAGAAGGCCTGCACAACAATTAGAAGCCTGCATGTTGAAAACTGAAGCATGTATGAAGCAAGCAAGGCCTGCACACCCATTTGAAGCTCTGCATTTCTTTACATCTGCAAATTGCAAGTGAGGCCTGCATGCTAAAATAAAATCTGGATGTACTCTGCATTTTAATCTTCATCAATTAACAAGCCTGCATGCATCATTTAAAAGCAAGATAGGGGTCTGCATTCTTGGCATTTGAACTGGAGGTGCTCTGCATAGTTGATTATGCTCTGCATTTTGGCAAATAAGGTGAGTAACACTTAATTTAAAATAAATTTAGTAGGATTGCATTGTTTGTTATCTGCTGAGTTAAGTTTTGTACATGTTTTTTTTTACTGTCTGGTAAATAGGAATGCAATGCATGTTTGATTCCAAAGTTCTAATTGCTATAGCTTAAGTTCAAATTTGATAAACAGATTTCCTTCTTGATCTGGATGTTATCATAGATTAGCATTTGAGTGGAAGTTGGTTATTTCATGATAACATAAAAATTTAATGTCTTTTATAAGTTGTTTAGTGTCTGTGTTGTTTGAAACATAAAACACAAACTAAATTCTGTTAAAATTGGGAAATATGGGTATCATGAATTAATGTTCAGATTTACTAATAGGATCATTAAATGAATGCAAGATTTTAAATCAAAATTAAAATTTACAGTGTTAAAATAAAATGCAGTTTTTTTTTTTTAAAAAATTTACTGTATTTTACTTTTGATCAAGATCAGTGATCCTTGCATTTGAACTAGTTGAATTGGTTTGCTGGAAGTAGTCATCTAGCATAGATTATAGGAAAATTATTGAATTTGTTTGCAATCCAAATTTGAGAGTGAAATTTGGGAATTTCTGTCAAGAACCCTAGTTACTGTGTTTAAAATGTTTTGGGTGCTGTGGCTTCAAGGGTGCATCGAGTTCTATGATTTTGTGGGTATTGATGGATGGTGTAGTGATGAAGCTACCACCGGAGTTTGGATGTTAATGGTGGTCGAGAGGTGGAGAGATTGGTGATGACAGGTTTGAAGGGTGGGGGTTTGGTCTGTTGTGCAGGGGGTTGATGTTTGAGTTGTAGAGATGTTTGACTCGGGTTGGTCTCGGGGAAAAGTGGGAAATAACCCGAAGCATTTTTGTTTTGACCCGAAGTAAATTTTAGCTTGCTCGAGAACTTTTGTTTCAGGTTTAACATAAAAGAACTGTTCTGTTTTTAGAATTTAAAGAGTAAGGTTTAAATTTAAAATCTGAAATTTAACTTAGTATTAAACTTGAATCTGTAGAGGGATTCAAATAGTTTGAATTCTTATTTTGAAATAATGTAAATGCAGAATTCAAATTTGGTTTAAAAAATATAAAAGAAGAAGAACAGGAAACCTGTTACAGGTTTAAATTTAAAAGTAGTAATAAAGTTCTTAAGGTAAGCTAAAGTTTGAACTGAGTTAAGACCAGAATTTAAAGATGAATTCAAATATTTTGAATTCTGTTTTCTTTTGAAATAATTTAAATCCAGTAAATACCAAGTTTGGTTTTAAAATAAACAGAAAACTATTTCTATTTTAAATGTAAAGGTAAAACATTTAATTCCAAGAGGAGATTGAAATGAAGTTTTAGTTTGAAGTTTGAATGTGAATTCAAATTTTGATTTGTCTGAGAATTTGAAACCATTTATGTTTTAAATTTAAATTTGATTTTTTAACCTTCAAGTGTAAATGCATTGTTGTTTTGCATTTTGAATTGAAAGGTTAAGTATGTAAACTAGGAATTTCAAATGAATTCAATCTGAGTTTTTAAATCTGGATTTAAAATTTAATTTTCAGTTTTAAATAAAGATTTAAATTTAAACTGTTTTAAATGATTAAATGATTTTCTTTTGAATTGAAGGTGTAAATTATAGAAAGAGTTTTTAAAAGTTAAAACTAAAATGAGAATGGAAGTTGTATTTAAATTTTGAGATTTTAAAGCAATTTTTAAATTGATTTGAATTCAAGTTGAATTGAAATCTAAATTGTTTTAAACTTATTAACAAAGTATATGTTTCTTTTAAACATATAAGATTAAGTTGTGTATTGTTTTAAACTCTTATTTAAGACAAATGTGAGTCTTAAGTTTAAGAAATGTTAAATGGAGTTTAATGTAAATTTAAAAACATTTTGTTTTTAAATGCTTAATTAAATAAGAAATATTTATCTAAAGGATAAATAAATGTTTAATGATTGGATTCATTAATTATGAAGGTAATTAAGATGAATATTAATTATTTAATTAATTAATAATGTGGAAGTTTAATTAAATAATTAATGATTTTTAATTTGATTTGAGATTAATTAATTAAGTTTAATTAATCTATAATTAAGGATAGTTAACTAAATTTTAATTTATGATTAAGATTTATTTAATCAAGTGATTAATAATAATTTAGATTTTAATTAACACCTAGTTAATTAATAATTAGGATTAATTAAATAGTAATTAAATATTAATTACTTAATAACTAATGATGATTAATTTGAGTTAATTTCTTAATTAAGTAATTAAGAAATGTTAATGAAGTCATTAACTCAAGATAATTAATTAATGTGATTAATTTTTGATAATTAATTAGATTAATTAATTAATAATAATCAATTGTTTAAGTTTTAATTACTTAATGAAAGTAATTAGTGAATTAATTACTTAATGTAATTAATTAAGGTTAATATGATTTGTTTAGGTTAATTAATTAAGTTTAATTGATTTAAACATTTGTTGAATTGATGAATAATTACTTTATGTAATTTATGAATTTGTAATTACTTAAGGAAGTAATAAATTAATAATTACAGGATGTAATTAAAGATATTTTGATATAGAAGTAATTTGGATTTAAAATTACTTTGAAATTAATCAAGGGGATTGATTTAGATAATTAATTAAGAATAATTAATTATTGGGTTGAGTAATTAATGTAGTTAATTACTGAATGATTATTAATCAGGGGTGATTAATATATATAGGGTTTAATATAATTAACTTGTGTAATCAACTTAAATGCTAATTACTTATTGTAATTAGAGATAGTTTATCAGTAATGATTAACTGAAAAGAATAATGAGATGATTATTCATAAATTGATTTGAAATCAATTGATGGTTAAGTTAAGCAGAATTTTGATGATGAAGTAATTAATTTAATTCATTTTAAATTAATTAGAGATTGAGTAATTAATTTAATTCATTTTAAATTAATTATAGAAAGTGAGATCAGTAGATCATTTGCTTATGTTTGATGAATGGTATTGATTGTTTGGTATAGTTTGTAATCTCAGTTGTGAGACGAATGGTGTATGTGATATGGATGCATTGGTTGCTCTTGGATGATAATATAGATTATCTGTTTATGATATGATTATCTGTTGATAATGATAATATTGATTATCTGTTGTGTTGTGAATTATCTATCTGTATATATTTAGATAATGAATTGAAATGTTTTAAACTTAAAACAACTTGGACCCTAAAAGACACGCTTTGGTTTTCGATGAGACCGGGATCGGGTTTCCATATTTGGACATCCGAAAACCACATCGATTCCAAATAACGTTAGGTCGTTAATCCAAGTGGAGCGAGTGAAGACTCGAGGTGTAAGGGCTATACGTCAGTATAACTCTGTGGGTGATTTCGAAATGAGTTTGACGGAATAGCACTTATAGATTCGAGATGGTGAATCAGAGTGCAAGGGTTATTGTCGTTAACTCTGAGGGTGATTCCAAAATGAGTGTAACGAGATAATGCCTTCGGTTTCGTTCGAACCCGGAACGAACTTGTATGGATTGAATGCTTTCAGAACATCGTCAGGTGGACGATGAGCATTCTAAGTGTTGTGTCCTATAAAGGTAATCGTAACCTCAAGCCTCATCAACCGGGAATGGCTAAAACAGGGGAGGTGCAGCAAAGCTTCGTGGGTAGCCCCCACTTGAGAGTAAGATTTACCCCTGTCTAGAGGTCCCTTTATATTTCGGCTGTGTGGGACGGTTGATCATGACAACCGTCGGGGTTGTCTTATTTGGAACTGTTCAGTAAGGAACGGGTCCGGCTTTGTGTTGCAGGGGAGTTAGGGTGGCTCCTCGGTACGGTGATCTAGGCCACGTACTGTGACGGGCGGTACCCCAGTAGCCCTGCCATTGTATGGAATCCAAAATCCAATAAGTGCCGTACGTATTAGTTGTGCCCAACTATGTTGGAATGTGAGATGTAAGCATTTCAGCTATTTCTGTACTTTATTTGAAAACCCTAGACACTATTATAATATCATCTGATTTCCTATCAAATGTTTTGGTTAGCGTAAGGTAAAAACTTTTCCATGTTTATGTGTGGGAAGTCTTACGTGATACCTTTTCTTTCAAAGGTTTTTCAAAGTTAAGCAACTTTAACCTGTTACTCACACCAGACCCATGTCTGACCCGGAGTTATTTCTGTTTTTCTTTAACTCTTGGGTACTCAAATTTTTATGAGTAGTCAAGGGAATTCAGGTTAGGATTCAGGATTGCTTTGACGATTTGTGGAGGAGCATATGGAGCAGGAGGCTTCTGCGTATAGTTATTTTGTTCCGCTGTGTTTGGTATCTCTGAGTCTTGTGTTTGTATTGAGTTGTAATAACTAGACAGGTATTTATAACTGTCTAGTATGTGTTGTATATGTCTGTGTACTCTGATATTTGATGTATACTATGTATTACTTTGTTATTAATATAATTTATTCGTTTCCGCTGTTGAGATTCTTGTGTTGTTTCTTCTTCTCTTCTTTCTTTTCTTCTTCTATCCCTTTCTTTCTTAATTCATGACGCGATTTTCTGGGAGTGAAAGTCGGGTCGTGACATTTTGGTATCAGAGCAGTAGGTTGAGTGAATACCTAGGCTCTGTAGTGGTGTCTATCTTGAGAGAACGTATTTGTAATTTTTAATATATATATATATATATATTTCTACCTATTTGTTGGATTACCCATTCAGGTTTTTTCCAATGTAAGTTATAAAGGTAGATGAGGTAGAAGTGTGTGTAACACGACTACCATTGGTTGGAATTTGATGGATGAGGTTGGAAGTGTATTTGTCGAGACTGTAGATCTAATACCGTCTCGAGTGAGTTTTGTTGTGATGAGTACTTCATCGATCTCTGAAGGAAACCTGTTAAGGTTCGGAGTTCATATTTGAAGTGCAAAGTTGAGTTTTGATCTGTCGGTTGGGCAGAAGCAAGTGAGTGATGGTATTTTGATATCTTAGGAAATAGTAGCTGCGTGATGAGATGCAGTGACTATGAATATTTCCGAAGATGTTTCCTTGGAATAAGAATAAGAAGTGAGTCTGCCAGGTGATGTGGCTGAGTTTGGCAGAGTATTCTGAGTTGATAGGGAGTCTTCTGGCTGAGTAGCTTTTTTGAAGTGGAGTTCAGAAGCAGCAGAGTGGATCTTTTCTCTGGTAAGTTGGCTAAGTCAGCATAAGCTGTTCTATTTGGTTAAGAGAGAGAGCAGTTTTCTTTGGATTTAGGCTGAGTTGATCGCAAAAGTGACTTGCGATAGTATGTTCTCTTGTGTTTGTTGGAGATTGTCTGGATGTCTTCTGGAAGTCAGAGTTTGTCTGCATCTGGAGATCGAGTTTTCTTTCCAGGATTGGAGCTGGTGGTTCAGTTAGTAGATGGATGGTTCCTTGAGATAGAAGTTGGTGAAGCAACTCAGGTTTGGGAGGAACATCTGAGTTTTTCTTGTGGATATGTGGAACCATATTTTCTGTGCTGGGTTGTCTGGTCTGTGCTTGTGCTCTTCTTTAGCATTTTCTTCTGTTTCGGATCAGAGTTGGCAGCGGAAGCAGTTTGGGGGTGTTTCTGTTTTCTTTTCCAGATAAGGAGAAGTTTGTTCTTTCTTCTGTTGTTGAGAAGCAGGGTTTGTGTTCTTGGTTTTTGGGTGATCTTGAAGAGATCATTGGATTATTTTGATTCAGTCTGTTTCTGTTAGAATCAGCAAGAGTTAAGCTGATTAGGAGTGATGTTGGTAGCCCAGGATTGTCTGAAGAATTTTTATGGATTAGAGACTGAGAATTTGGATTCTGGAATTGGAGATTTGATTTTGGATAAGTTTTTCTCTGATCCAAGGAGCTATAAGTTTGGGAAGCTAGCTCCGAAGTGTTTTGGTTTCTTCTGTGTTGGGTTAGATCAGTGTTTGGTTTTCAAGAGTTGGATTGTCAGTTTGGATAACTGGGATTCAGGGTGTTTCGCGTATCTCTGAGGGAGTTTGTGTTTGATATTTCTGGTTGTAGAACCAGCAGTTTAGGTTGGTTTGTTTGTTGAGTCAGACTCGTCTGTAGTCTGATATTCTGTATAGAATGGTTGTTAGGAGCTCTATAGCTTAGTAGTATCGATTGATTGTATTCTATAGAGCGAGTATCCCTATATATATATATATATATACCGGGGAAACTCGTGAAGATTTTATCCAAAATTCTTTTGGATGATTAGATTTGTTCTGATTGTGTGAATTGATTGCTTTGGTTGTTGGCATATGTTTAACATATGCTGTATTTTAAAATAAAATCTGTAAATAGATTATTAAATTGCCTTTGTTTTAAATTTCGGGGACGAAATTCTTTTAAGGGGGAAGGATTGTAATATCCCGGAATTTTGGACAATATAAATTTAATAATCTATGTTTAAATTTATATTGAATTGATATTTTTGTTAATAAATTTGATTTGATTTAAATAATCTTCTTTATTTAAATATTTAATTTGTGAAATTATTTTTAATAAGCTAATAAATCTATTTTCTATTTAATAATGTATATGTGTTTATATATTTTAAATAGACAAGTTGTTTTTAGTTAAATTAGTATAGTATAATTTTAATATGTTTTGAAAAATAGAAATGGTGATTTATTTTTAATTTGAGCTTTTCAAAAATATTTAATTAAAATACTATATGATTTTAAATATGGAATGAATGTTTTAATTAGTTTAAATTTCATTCTTATTTCAAGTTGTATATTAAAATATGTTAATACAAACTCTTTTATAATTTGTTTTAAAAGTTTCTTTTTCAAAATGATTTAATTGTGTATTGTTTTTCTTTGTTCTTTAGAATTATTTATATTCATAATTATGTATATAAGAATTAATTAACAAGGCTTAATGCTTATTAACTTTAATTAAACATCAATTTAATTCATAAAGACAAGTGTTTGTAAATATTAAAGCTTAAAAGACAAGTGTCTCTATGTTTACAAGTGTCAATATTTCATTTTCATTTTTCTTTTAATTCATTGAAAACTGAATATACATTCATATAATTTTGTTCTTCATTCATATGCATTCTTTTCTCATTCCTTAAAAAGAAAACCAAAACTTCATTCTCACATCTATAATCAGAAGTTTGCATTCCAATATACAATCTGCATTCATTTTCAAACCTGTAACTCCTCTTTCCCAAAATTACTACCTGCATCAACATGAAGCAAACATGCATTTCAAACTGGAAACATCATTTCCAAAACAAGCTTGTAGCTTCTCTTTTCAAACAAAAGCTCTGCATATCATTTTCAAACAAAGAAGACCTGCATGTTCTTGCATATGAAAACAAAAGCTCTGTTCAATCTTCATCAAGTTTGAAGGCCTGCATGCATCATTATGAAGCATGCATGTTAAATCAAGAAGGCCTGCACAACAATTAGAAGCCTGCATGTTGAAAACTGAAGCATGTATGAAGCAAGCAAGGCCTGCACATCCATTTGAAGCTCTGCATTTCTTTACATCTGCAAATTGCAAGTGAGGCCTGCATGCTAAAATAAAATCTGGATGTACTCTGCATTTTAATCTTCATCAATTAACAAGCCTGCATGCATCATTTAAAAGCAAGATAGGGGTCTGCATTCTTGGCATTTGAACTGGAGGTGCTCTGCATAGTTGATTATGCTCTGCATTTTGGCAAATAAGGTGAGTAACACTTAATTTAAAATAAATTTAGTAGGATTGCATTGTTTGTTATCTGCTGAGTTAAGTTTTGTACATGTTTTTTTTTTACTGTCTGGTAAATAGGAATGCAATGCATGTTTGATTCCAAAGTTCTAATTGCTATAGCTTAAGTTCAAATTTGATAAACAGTTTTCCTTCTTGATCTGGATGTTATCATAGATTAGCATTTGAGTGGAAGTTGGTTATTTCATGATAACATAAAAATTTAATGTCTTTTATAAGTTGTTTAGTGTCTGTGTTGTTTGAAACATAAAACACAAACTAAATTCTGTTAAAATTGGGAAATATGGGTATCATGAATTAATGTTCAGATTTACTAATAGGATCATTAAATGAATGCAAGATTTTAAATCAAAATTAAAATTTACAGTGTTAAAATAAAATGCAGTTTTTTTTTTTTTAAAATTTACTGTATTTTACTTTTGATCAAGATCAGTGATCCTTGCATTTGAACTAGTTGAATTGGTTTGCTGGAAGTAGTCATCTAGCATAGATTATAGGAAAATTATTGAATTTGTTTGCAATCCAAATTTGAGAGTGAAATTTGGGAATTTCTGTCAAGAACCCTAGTTACTGTGTTTAAAATGTTTTGGGTGCTGTGGCTTCAAGGGTGCATCGAGTTCTATGATTTTGTGGGTATTGATGGATGGTGTAGTGATGAAGCTACCACCGGAGTTTGGATGTTAATGGTGGTCGAGAGGTGGAGAGATTGGTGATGACAGGTTTGAAGGGTGGGGGTTTGGTCTGTTGTGCAGGGGGTTGATGTTTGGGTTGTAGAGATGTTTGACTCGGGTTGGTCTCGGGGAAAAGTGGGAAATAACCCGAAGCATTTTTGTTTTGACCCGAAGTAAATTTTAGCTTGCTCGAGAACTTTTGTTTCAGGTTTAACATAAAAGAACTGTTCTGTTTTTAGAATTTAAAGAGTAAGGTTTAAATTTAAAATCTGAAATTTAACTTAGTATTAAACTTGAATCTGTAGAGGGATTCAAATAGTTTGAATTCTTATTTTGAAATAATGTAAATGCAGAATTCAAATTTGGTTTAAAAAAATATAAAAGAAGAAGAACAGGAAACCTGTTACAGGTTTAAATTTAAAAGTAGTAATAAAGTTCTTAAGGTAAGCTAAAGTTTGAACTGAGTTAAGACCAGAATTTAAAGATGAATTCAAATATTTTGAATTCTGTTTTCTTTTGAAATAATTTAAATCCAGTAAATACCAAGTTTGGTTTTAAAATAAACAGAAAACTATTTCTATTTTAAATGTAAAGGTAAAACATTTAATTCCAAGAGGAGATTGAAATGAAGTTTTAGTTTGAAGTTTGAATGTGAATTCAAATTTTGATTTGTCTGAGAATTTGAAACCATTTATGTTTTAAATTTAAATTTGATTTTTTAACCTTCAAGTGTAAATGCATTGTTGTTTTGCATTTTGAATTGAAAGGTTAAGTATGTAAACTAGGAATTTCAAATGAATTCAATCTGAGTTTTTAAATCTGGATTTAAAATTTAATTTTCAGTTTTAAATAAAGATTTAAATTTAAACTGTTTTAAATGATTAAATGATTTTCTTTTGAATTGAAGGTGTAAATTATAGAAAGAGTTTTTAAAAGTTAAAACTAAAATGAGAATGGAAGTTGTATTTAAATTTTGAGATTTTAAAGCAATTTTTAAATTGATTTGAATTCAAGTTGAATTGAAATCTAAATTGTTTTAAACTTATTAACAAAGTATATGTTTCTTTTAAACATATAAGATTAAGTTGTGTATTGTTTTAAACTCTTATTTAAGACAAATGTGAGTCTTAAGTTTAAGAAATGTTAAATGGAGTTTAATGTAAATTTAAAAACATTTTGTTTTTAAATGCTTAATTAAATAAGAAATATTTATCTAAAGGATAAATAAATGTTTAATGATTGGATTCATTAATTATGAAGGTAATTAAGATGAATATTAATTATTTAATTAATTAATAATGTGGAAGTTTAATTAAATAATTAATGATTTTTAATTTGATTTGAGATTAATTAATTAAGTTTAATTAATCTATAATTAAGGATAGTTAACTAAATTTTAATTTATGATTAAGATTTATTTAATCAAGTGATTAATAATAATTTAGATTTTAATTAACACCTAGTTAATTAATAATTAGGATTAATTAAATAGTAATTAAATATTAATTACTTAATAACTAATGATGATTAATTTGAGTTAATTTCTTAATTAAGTAATTAAGAAATGTTAATGAAGTCATTAACTCAAGATAATTAATTAATGTGATTAATTTTTGATAATTAATTAGATTAATTAATTAATAATAATCAATTGTTTAAGTTTTAATTACTTAATGAAAGTAATTAGTGAATTAATTACTTAATGTAATTAATTAAGGTTAATATGATTTGTTTAGGTTAATTAATTAAGTTTAATTGATTTAAACATTTGTTGAATTGATGAATAATTACTTTATGTAATTTATGAATTTGTAATTACTTAAGGAAGTAATAAATTAATAATTACAGGATGTAATTAAAGATATTTTGATATAGAAGTAATTTGGATTTAAAATTACTTTGAAATTAATCAAGGGGATTGATTTAGATAATTAATTAAGAATAATTAATTATTGGGTTGAGTAATTAATGTAGTTAATTACTGAATGATTATTAATCAGGGGTGATTAATATATATAGGGTTTAATATAATTAACTTGTGTAATCAACTTAAATGCTAATTACTTATTGTAATTAGAGATAGTTAATCAATAATGATTAACTGAAAAGAATAATGAGATGATTATTCATAAATTGATTTGAAATCAATTGATGGTTAAGTTAAGCAGAATTTTGATGATGAAGTAATTAATTTAATTCATTTTAAATTAATTAGAGATTGAGTAATTAATTTAATTCATTTTAAATTAATTATAGAAAGTGAGATCAGTAGATCATTTGCTTATGTTTGATGAATGGTATTGATTGTTTGGTATAGTTTGTAATCTCAGTTGTGAGACGAATGGTGTATGTGATATGGATGCATTGGTTGCTCTTGGATGATAATATAGATTATCTGTTTATGATATGATTATCTGTTGATAATGATAATATTGATTATCTGTTGTGTTGTGAATTATCCATCTGTATATATTTAGATAATGAATTGAAATGTTTTAAACTTAAAACAACTTGGACCCTAAAAGACACGCTTTGGTTTTCGATGAGACCGGGATCGGGTTTCCATATTTGGACATCCGAAAACCACATCGATTCCAAATAACGTTAGGTCGTTAATCCAAGTGGAGCGAGTGAAGACTCGAGGTGTAAGGGCTATACGTCAGTATAACTCTGTGGGTGATTCCGAAATGAGTTTGACGGAATAGCACTTATAGATTCGAGATGGTGAATCAGAGTGCAAGGGTTATTGTCGTTAACTCTGAGGGTGATTCCAAAATGAGTGTAACGAGATAATGCCTTCGGTTTCGTTCGAACCCGGAACGAACTTGTATGGATTGAATGCTTTCAGAACATCGTCAGGTGGACGATGAGCATTCTAAGTGTTGTGTCCTATAAAGGTAATCGTAACCTCAAGCCTCATCAACCGGGAATGGCTAAAACAGGGGAGGTGCAGCAAAGCTTCGTGGGTAGCCCCCACTTGAGAGTAAGATTTACCCCTGTCTAGAGGTCCCTTTATATTTCGGCTGTGTGGGACGGTTGATCATGACAACCGTCGGGGTTGTCTTATTTGGAACTGTTCAGTAAGGAACGGGTCCGGCTTTGTGTTGCAGGGGAGTTAGGGTGGCTCCTCGGTACGGTGATCTAGGCCACGTACTGTGACGGGCGGTACCCCAGTAGCCCTGCCATTGTATGGAATCCAAAATCCAATAAGTGCCGTACGTATTAGTTGTGCCCAACTATGTTGGAATGTGAGATGTAAGCATTTCAGCTATTTCTGTACTTTATTTGAAAACCCTAGACACTATTATAATATCATCTGATTTCCTATCAAATGTTTTGGTTAGCGTAAGGTAAAAACTTTTCCATGTTTATGTGTGGGAAGTCTTACGTGATACCTTTTCTTTCAAAGGTTTTTCAAAGTTAAGCAACTTTAACCTGTTACTCACACCAGACCCATGTCTGACCCGGAGTTATTTCTGTTTTTCTTTAACTCTTGGGTACTCAAATTTTTATGAGTAGTCAAGGGAATTCAGGTTAGGATTCAGGATTGCTTTGACGATTTGTGGAGGAGCATATGGAGCAGGAGGCTTCTGCGTATAGTTATTTTGTTCCGCTGTGTTTGGTATCTCTGAGTCTTGTGTTTGTATTGAGTTGTAATAACTAGACAGGTATTTATAACTGTCTAGTATGTGTTGTATATGTCTGTGTACTCTGATATTTGATGTATACTATGTATTACTTTGTTATTAATATAATTTATTCGTTTCCGCTGTTGAGATTCTTGTGTTGTTTCTTCTTCTCTTCTTTCTTTTCTTCTTCTATCCCTTTCTTTCTTAATTCATGACGCGATTTTCTGGGAGTGAAAGTCGGGTCGTGACATTTATTTCAATTTATAAATTACATTTACAATCTATATTTCAAATTCCTTTTTGATTTTAAACCAATTCCACTTTAATTACAATTCCAAGATTATTCTAATTACTTTGGACTAGTATCCATTCAATTGAGCCCACTTCAATTTCAATCCTTTCAATTCAATCCAATTCAAATCTTCCATTAAATTTTTGAACCTATACATCTTCCATCCCAAATCCAATTAATTCAAATCGGATTCAATTTGAATGAGTTCAATTCCAACTTCAAATTTAAACCATCTCGAATTATATAATTCGAGCTAAATTCTCAAAGATTGGTTTAACCTTTTAAACCAAATTTAACTTTGTTCATTTGAAGTTTCAAACAATTCTAATTTCTGAGTTCTAATTCTAGAATTTCATTTTTAATTAATTTAGTTTTAATTTGGTTGTATTATAGTCCTTCTTAACTTAATTCCAATAATTTAACACCCAATCACCTTAATATTTATTAGAAGGAAATATTGTTTTATATATCAAAATATACTTTTATATAAAACCATTTAAAATCTTTATATAAGAAAATAACAAGTACGCACTCATTTATATACACTCAACTCATTCTAGAGTACTACAGACTCTATTTAATGAGTAATCCCCACCAGAGCCAAGGTTCAAGCTTAACCTCGCTCTGATACCAAATGTAACGACCCGAAATTTTCTAACCCGAAAATTCCAGATAGTTATGAAAAGGAAGAAAAAGATAGAAGAAGAATAAGAACAGAACACCAAACATCTCACATCCGCAGCGAATAAAATATAATAATAAATAATAACAGTTTACAAAGAATACTATATCTGTCGATTACATTTAATATACATCAGAGTTTCTCATATATACACAGAACTGAATATTTACAATTATCATGACTGAGATTAACAATAATATAAATACAGCGGAATACTCTATACGATATCGCCATCCAGCTCGCCTCCTGAGCTCTAGAACGTACCTACCTGAAAATCTGTAATACTCGGTCTGACCCGAGCATTACACCAAAGTAACACCCGGGTCAGGCTAGACTCCAGCGTGAGTAAACTCAACTAACATGAAATACCGAAGCAAACAACTTATATAAACCCGGGGTAACTTATATCAATTTAACCAATTCCCAATTTGCTAGAGAAAACACTTATTTCACATATTAATTTCTATGTACTAAACTTAGATAAATGTTCCAGTCTACTTAAATCATTTCAATCCATCCTACTGATTTCACAAATCAATATATAAATATTTGAAGTGGTTTCGGGTATTTCCCAAATACCCGACCCCGGTCTCCTCGAGACTCATATTATCCTAATCCTAAATTATTCAAATGAAATTCACAACAGTTCATATTAGAGATATCAACTTATTCAAAACATCCAATACCATTCCATCATCCATAAGCAAAGCCTAATCCCATACACATCAATTCAGTTTATTCAAATTGAATTTCAAATCTCAATCACATAGATTACTTCATTTAACGTTAATTAATTCCAAATCAAATTGTTGGTCAACCCATCATTATCCATCTTAATTTAATCACCCTAGATTAATTATCTTTCAATTGCATTCAAGTAATTATCTTAAATTAACTTCACAATATTAATTAGTCCCAACTGAGATTATTAAGAAATCCTAATTTCATCATGAATTAATTATTTATTTAATTACGTTAATCCTTAATTGCTTAAACTAATTAATTTCCCATAAGTTACTTATTATAGATTTATCAATCTTAATTAATCAATTTTGATTACTTCATTAATTATACAAATTAAGGATTTTTAATTATATTTTAAGTTATTCTAATCAAATTTCGTTATATTAATGAAACCACAGTATTAACCATTTTCGATTAATCCTAAACTGTAATTAACTATCCTTCATTTTACTTATTCATAAATTAATTATTTCTTGCTTAACTATCTTAATTGAACTCTTGATTAATTTCACCAAGTAATTATATTTCATTACTTACATTAAGTAATTATTTATCACACCATCAAATGTTTATTCTGAATTCCTTTTACTTATTTAATTAACTTACAACTCAATTCCTTATTTATTCAACTCGTTGATTACTAAGTCAAATAACCCAAATCATTAATTAATTAAATCCATAAATTATTCATTTCAAATTCCTTACTAATTTAAATGAATCACAACACATCAAGCCCTTATTAAATTTAAAATGAAATCATTTTCTTATTTATGATTTATGTTTGAAACAATTTAAAACCCCATATACTTCGAGTCAATCCACAATAACCACGAGTACCAACCAAAACCAAAGTCACAAGATCATTAGCACACATTCAATCATCTCAATCAATCAACCAATTATTTAAATTTAACCATTTAAATTTAAATAAAAATCCTACAGAGTGAGATTTACTCACCTTTGATTTGCTACGCAATCCGACCCAATCCAGCTTGTTTCTTCACAATGTAGATCTTGTATAAACATTATATAAGTTATTAGTATTTGAAATAAATCGGTAATCAATTATCATTATTCATTAAAAATTTTGGACTAATAATTTAATTAAACAGATTCTCTTCTAATCACATTGTGTCTGTAAATTCTTTCCTTTCTAAGAAAACTATCTAAACATACTGTTCCTATCCACCCATAAAAAATTGGATATATAAATTTGTTTTTTTATTACTTAACTGTTAGCATACTTTACTGGAGTAGAAATAATTTTCCTAGTACATAACTAACCCAAAGAAAAACTCGAACCTGAACAGTGGTAAGAATCTTGGTCGGCATCGAGCACTATCCTCCGATCGAACAAAACGAGAATCCAGAAGCATAGCACCACTGCCGCATCCTCAACCCTAGCGACGATATTGCAACATCCCGGCTCGACAAATGAGCGACGCTCGCTTCCATGCTCACGCGGTTATTCCTCTCGAATTCGAAGGGTTTCGAATCACGGCCCTGACTCGCGATTCCACGAAAGCGAACAACTTCGATTCCCCCTCTTCGATCCTTTAAGATTTGGACAAGAGGCTGCGGCCATTGTTAAAATTTAAATTTGGATTTTGATTTCTGTTTTAAATCGAGACTGATAAGGTTGGAGGAACAAGCAGGGTCGGCTTCGGCCATGATTCAATTTCTGTGAACATTCATTCGACAATGAGGAAGGGGATAGAGGGGTTTCGAACTTGAGTAGAAAGGGTGCGGCCATTAATATCAAATTTTTTTTTCTCGAGTCGAATTTGGAAATGGTGAAAAGGGAAAGCTCAGTTCGAATCTGATAAAGGAGAGAGGACGGTATTAAAATATTGGTTTGGGGGATAAGCTTCTTCAGCACGCTTGAAAACTAAATAATTAAATATGAAAATCTCGTGTCCCAAAACCCGAAATCCCGAATCCCGAATCACACAAGCCGACAGACGTTCATAAGGTTTTACCCGCGTTCTGATCAAAATGGAACGTGTTTCAGAGGCTAATTTGAAAGTATGCGCGAGTTACGGAATTAAAGGATCAATTTAAAATTAAATTGATTAAAATAGTTTTGAAGCGTTTTGAGATGCCACGGTCAAACGACAACTCCGATTGCTACGAAAATTGAAACCCGATAATAACTAACTATTACGGATCCAATGGAACTGGTTTCGTCGAATTCCGAAACTGTGTCTCGGAAGGCTATTTTTAAATTCAATTTAAACAATATTTTATTAAAATTGAACGAATTACTTTTAAATTAAAATTTCAACCATTCTAATATCTTCAGTATCATTCTTATAAATTTTATAAGCCTTCAAATTATTTTAAACAGGCTTCGAAATCCCAGATTCAACAATTTACCCAATTTCAATTATTTAATTCATTTCTTAAACCCTATAATTCAATGATTTAATTATCAAGTAAATATCGATATCTTAAATTCAAGTTAAAATTAACTTTTAAATATTTTAAAATCAATTAACAATTCTATTTTAAATTGTTGGAAAAATCTGGGCCGTCACAAAAATGCAATGTCGATCCTTTAAAACATAGAATTTTTAAAAAATTAAAACATAAAAGTTGTAGCACAAAGTGTAAGCATTCCGTAACTTTAAATATTATCAAAATCCGATAAGAAATAAGAAAGTTAGGCTTAAATTACTAGCAATGTTTTTGCTCAGAAAATTTGCTAGGGTAGAGACTATTACTCTGTTAAAAATCCAATTCTAACCAAGAAATATTCAAAATATGAGAAAGCGATTAAAATAAAAGTTCTTCCTTGGGGAATTATCTTGCTACTGAAAAATTATTCAACACAATTGGGTTCATCAATTAAAAGTTATTCCATTTTACTCTTAAATATTAACTCAGAAATTTTTTATATGGTTGTGTTATAACATTAGTTTCAAACTCAATTTCGACCCATTAAACAAAAATTTTGACATATGATTAAAAGATAACTTATAGCTAATTGAAAGAACTTCCTACCACAAAAATACCAAGTCAAGTTGCATTATTTTATCACATGTTATCACTATTTTACTGTAGTGATTTTTACACCAAATTTCCAGCAAACAATAACACAACAATAACATACGTTTTCAACCAAATTGCAAGCAATTCAATCAACAATCATTCAAATAATTATGTGCAGCAAACAAAGATTAAAAAATCGGCAGGTGAGGGATTAACTCACCTTTATCGATTTGAATTTGATGATTAAAACCCGGATTCTCCTATGCTTGACTCTTCCATCAACTAGACCCAGTTTAATCTCAGAAATTTACAAAACAAGATTACTTGCTATGACTAAATCTGAAATTAACAATTGAAATAGACTCTCTAAATGGTGGAGAAGATTACCTTGCTCTAATTTATGCAATTAATTTTCAAAAGCCCTTTGACTTCTAGCTTTGGTTTGGGGAATTTAGAACTAGGTTTTTCCTACAATTGGAGGAAGAAGATTTCTGGTTTTAGAACAGAGGTTGAGTGGGGAAGAAAATGTACATATAAAATCTATTTCTCAAATGTATCATGGTTACTAATTCTAAATAGGCCAAGTGGGTTTTGTTACCAACCCCTAAGCAAGGTGTTGCTAATTCCATAGTGTTACTAATTTTATTTTGGTATAATCACTTAATAAAACTCTAGTTTTACACTAAAATAAGTTTCAAAAGTTACCAATTTGATTACACAAAATTTCTCAATTACTAATACATTAGATATTATCATTTTACATCCATATTAAAATATTTTAAGAATTAAATATAAAATTAGAAAAAAGATTATTCACATTATTTTTTTACGAAATAAATTATCAATTAAAAATTTCCATTTTACAACAATAAATCTCAGTATTAATCTAAATTTACAACAATATTTAAATTTAATCAATTATTCATAAAGCTAGATTTAATTTCACGCTCATATTTCATGAATTACAATTAAAAATTAATTATCCATAATTAAACTTAACTAAGTAGCTAACTAAAAACAGAGTTGTTACAGACTCCTTTCCTTAAAAAAAATTGCATCCTAGCAATTTCCTAAATTTCTTCGTAAATTATTATTTGCTAACATTTCTCTAATTTCATTTACAAATCCTCCCAATTAATATGATTCCAAATTATAACACTAAACTCAAATTTTTAGTTACCAAAATTTCTTAAAACTTTCCAACGCCTTAAATTTACGGAAAATTTCGCTAACGTCTCCTTTGCGCTGCTAGCGTTTTGAAAATTTACAATACGAATATAATTACATAATATACATCTCATCTAAAGAATGAGGCATCCCCTAGGGAAAAATACAAAATTGCGATATGTAATCTATATGCGTACCTTATATTTGAAATATTAGCGAGTCCGCTAATATTCCTTAAGCAAACAGTTTATAATCTTTTAAACAATATCTATTTAACTTTAGATATCTGCACCTATCTCAAATATTCATATTGGTATTTAATATCAAATTCATATCATTGATGAGACATTAACAGTTCATGATTACACTTTAATTAGATTGACATCATATAATATTCCATAATGAAAGAAATCCATACCGAAATTTCCATTTTAGTTATTACTATGTCAAAATGTCATGTTTGATGTTTAGGAACCCCCTATCAATAACACGGCGTCCCACATACCGATCAGAATTCTTAAACAACGTCTGGACAAGTCAACACAATAGATAATCCCAAGTTTAGATGCATTTATTTATTTCCACTAACATCCAAGCATCCAATTTTGAATAAATGCAAGCAAACAATCAATTCCAAGCAACCAATCAACCAAAACGTACATAATCACTTGCAACAAAACAATTCAATGTTTAAAATTCTGCTGTGCAACTCTGATTATTCCTATATCATTTTAATTTTAAACTTATTACCGAACTTTCTTTAATTCTCTATTAAAACAAAATAGTTCTCTTTAATTTAATTCATTCAAATTTAGTTCCAAAATTTTACCAACTCTAAAATATTTTATTTATTGTTCTCCAAATATTTTAATGTCAAAACTTCCCATTTATCAATTTAAATTTTTTAAATCAATTTACGACCTAGATGATTATCCCGATAATCATTTATATTCTTATCCCTAACTAGATAATTAATATACCTATCGACTACACACTCCATGGGACAGGACTCTAAGTCATCTTGGTCTCGGATCCGTAATATTATATGCTATAATGTTCTGACACTGCTCCGATACCAAACTGTAACGACCCCACCATGATGTCTAGTTTAGCAAAGAACATTATAAGTAATGCCATCTGCTAATCCAGAGAATAAGGCTTGTTAAGGGCTACAGAATGTGAATATATCTTTCTAGTAGCATTGAAACATCATATTTTTCTTTTTAGCTTAATATCTGAACTAAATTTGACGTGTACAGTATTAATATAAAGTAACAGACACATCGATTACTTGGAATCATAACATTATAACATATAAATAACAATCGAAGATCATAGCGGAATAAATCTCAACTTACACATATACAAATTTTTGCATTTACGAAATGAATAAACTCGATTGTTATACAAGTTTTACATTTCTCTAATCTCAATTATACATCTTATAAACATATTCAAAACTTTCCTAAATGAGATAAACTAAAATATCAAAAGCGTTTGTCTCCTTGCTAGCCAAAACATCCAAATGTCAACTTGTCCTATAGCCTGAAAAGTCTAGGCCTGATCCCAGCAAAATAACACCCGGGTCAGACTATCTCTAATATCCAATAGGGTGAGAATATAACATAACACAGGAATAAACAACATATAAGTAAATACAGATGTCCATAAAATAACGAGTCACGGGAATTAATTTAACTTAGAGTTCATCATAAGGAACATGGTTATACATTTAAGTCACGAACACATATTAGTCAATAAACACTGAATTCACAGAACAAAACACAATATCTCTAAGCACACAAATATCAATGATTAACTCATAATAGGGTTATAAGTTTAAGTCACAAACATGAACTAGTCGCTAAACACAAAATAACCAAATTAATTTGACGTCCATCACAAACACAAGAACATATAATTATATCACGAACACACGACACAAAAATATATATTTATTTCACGAACACAAGACACAATATATATATATATTCATTTCACAAACATAAAACACAAGACTATATATTTATTTCACTAACACAAGATACAAGAATATGTATTTATTTCACGTATACAAAATAGTCACATAATTCAAATATCTAGAATCCAAGAGATCTTAATCCAAACTGATCGTAATAATCATCTAAAACAATCGCAATGATTGGACACAAAACCCGTGGCAAACAAACAAACAAATTGGTATTACTCAAACCGATCTGATACCAAGAATCGTACTCGGATTGGGAACATGGAATCATGAAATGATCTCAAGGATAGTCCATACATATCAAGGTGATTGTAGAAACCATGACTCGATAACTCTACATTTATTTAATATTATTTTATTATTATGTTCGAAAAGAAATCAAGGAATAAACTTCATAAGTGTCTAACAGTCACTTGCTTCACACCAAAAGAGAATAAACTCTAAAGTGCCAAATACTATCACCTTCAATAATTACTAGAACTTAACCAGTAGTCTCATACCATATGGTGAAATTCAAGTATTTACTAAAAGCTAGTAAATATCACTTATAACGGATACCACTAAAAAACCTGAACTATATTCTTTGAAGGATCTAGTTAGCACTTGTCTCACACTAGAAGAGAATACAACTCTAAATTGGTAAGTACTTTGCCAAATATGATCACCAGAATTTAACCAAGGCATCCCATACTATCCAGTGGAATTTGAGTATTTGCTAACGGGTTAGTAAATTCCACTCAAATATTATGTTCAATGGGTTATGCCATATTCGACGAAGCATGATTCGAAAGCATTTAAACCAATCGATAATACTAAGTCGATTATTAGTACTTCCCAAATTATAGATTTAAGGTTCTTAAAACATTTATTTAATTTTTCACTTATTGAAATTTTCGATTATTCTAAATTGTTCTAATTGTATGTATTTTATGAACTAAGATTTTTCATTTTCCGAAACCATATTGATACTTAAATTTCCATAAAGTTGTATTATTCACGAATCATATTTTAAAACAATATATATCTAAGTAATCGCTTATTCTCTAAAACCATATTTATTACTCTTAGAAATGTCCAAATAAGTATTTATACACTAGTATAAAACAACTTAAGTTTATACTTCAAAACCATGTATCTAAATCTCATAACCATTTTCTTTAAAAATAAATTACATTTATATTTCATAAAACATATTTCCAAATCCATAACTATTTATACTAGTAATACTTAATATAAATATAACTATTTGATAAAACCATTTATAAAAGAGATTAGACCAATTTATAAAACAAGTTTAATATTTATAACTTTATTGAACTCTCCTTTCCAAATTATTGGTGTTTATAACTAAATATTTATCTCTATAAATAAATAGACATATCTTTATTTAATTCCAAAGCTTTAAATCAAATGATTCAAAATCTACAAACACATCTCGTTATGACTAAGTATTAGGCTATCATAAGATATTTGTCGTGAACTAACTCCATAGAATTCTAACTCTTAACTATATTCCAATTCAAACTTACAATATAAATTTATTATTTTAAATATATATTTATATACGACCAACTAAAAAACAATCTCTCCAACAACTGGGTACACTACTACAAAACATGCCATTTGCATCTCCTCATTTGAATCGGATGAAGTAAAAACTGATGCAAATAGAACTATTTGCATCAGTTCTGTCTTAATAACCGATCCAATTGGTATGTAGAAAGAAATAGGTAACAAAAAAATCAAATTTGCATCAGTTGTCACCAACAACCGATGCAAATACGTCAATGCAAATAGTTGTAGTTGCATTAGTTTTAAAGTCAACCGATGCAACTAAATTAATTTGCGTCCTTTCGTTACACACTTTCGTTAATTCTCGGCATCCTAATTTTTTCTGCCGCCGCTTATTTTCCCATTCGTTTCAGTACTTCGCCTGCTTCCAAAAAAACCCTAGACCCTAACAAAATCCATGATTTAATCAACTGAATTCCTCTCCCATTTTCTCCTTCACGTTAGCGAAAGATCATTATACCGAAGGAGCGGAGTTGTTTTATTCCGTTTTGGATGTCCTTCAAAATAAGTTGCAATGTGAGTTTCTATTACATTTCGATTATTTCATTTCACTGAGAATTGTAAAAACACGGTAACTTTCTTTTCTTTCAAATTTTTTTAAATCGAAATCAATGAAAATCAAGTGGAGAATTTGGGTCGTGTTCGATGCTCGCTTGCTGTGAGATTCTCGAGTTCAGGTGTTCGAGAGTAGCGTTTCTGGTTTTGTTCATGATTGTTGAACGGGGAAGGGAAGTAGGGATGGCCGCGGTGATTTCAGAGGAGGATGGTGGGATGTAATGAGTTGATGGAGCTTTGGTCATGGAATTGCGGTGGCGATTAGTTCAGGGATGCAGGCGATTTTGGAGGAAGTGCAATGGTGTTGTGGTGATGCTCGAGAGTCTGGATTAAAGCAGAAAGTGTTGGGTTCACGACGTTGTTCAGGTAATTTGAATTTGAGATTACCATTCCGCTTCCGTGCTTTTTGACCCCTTGTCAAATCTGGGTTTTTTGAGTTTACTATACATCGTAGATCATGAAGGAAATAAAACTTTATGAGAAATCAGACTGTATGAACATCATTGTTTGAATGTTGTACCATCAGTTAATGAATGAAGAGTAGCAATAGTTGTAATAATACAGTTAAAAGTAAGTGTATCAAATGGGTATAAAGGACACAATTAAATTACAAAAATGATAAATGACCTATTATACCCATTACTAGGATGGGGTTGGTTGTTGATGAGATATTACTATAGGTGTTGGGAGCATTAGGGGATCGATACCCATACCTTAGACATTTGAGTTATGTAAACAAAAATTCCAACCTAAAGTTTCTCTGTGGATGTTGGAAGATTCACTACCAAAACAGGTTATGCAAACCTGATGTTTTACAAACCGTGTGGATGTGGGAAGATTCACTACCAAAATGGGGTATGCACATCCTGAAGCTTTACAAGCTGTGCTTTCTTTGTTTTCTGTCTCCTCAAATAAAATAAGTTAATTAATTAATACTTAAGGTGCAGAAACACTAGGTTAAACAGGAAAAACCATGTGTAGAGTCAGCATGATTTGCATGATTCTCATTATCATGTGACAAATATGAATAACTCGATCAAACCATTTTGATAAAATCTCACTCTAAGTTAAATTAGGTTTTGAATCGAAATAGTAGTGAAATTTGATTGAATTGTTGAGAAACAACCTGACTCTTAACCTGGATGTTGATATTTTTTCATATATTTGTCTTCGTGGCTGACACCATGGAATGTCGTTTGTCCAATCTGTTATATAACATTAAAGAAGAATTTTCTCATTTCCTGTTAGTTCCTTGTTAATATTTCAATTTAAGTGGAGTTTTTCAATGCAGGTCTTCCACACTTCAAATCACATTCAATTTTTCTTAATTCTCTCATTGATATTTTTACGTATGATCTTCACATTCCTGTTGTTTTAATCATCTCCTCTTATTGTTATCTTCCTTGTTTACATTTAAGTCGTTCACTTCTTCAAAACTACCATTCATTTAAATACAGAGTTTTCAATTTCAAATTTATGCATTTAATTTTCTTTAGTAAGTTATTATGTGTCAAATAATAGATTCCTCATTCATCCAAATAAATATTTATCCCAACAACAAATAAATTATGAATTTTAAATTAATAATATATAACTAATGAATTTATTAATAGTCATTTACTTTCAATAATATTATAAGTCTTGAATTTTAAATCATTCCTCTATTTAAACTAACAAATTTTAATTTATTTAACTTATAAAACTTACAAATCACATTCGAAAAATTAATTTGTAAGCAAAACTACTATTAATTTCTGTTTTTACAACATCACGGTGTATAACACATTGGTTACACACTGGTTATCATCTTAGTTAAGAAATGGGAGGGAAATCTTGATAATACAGAATATGCCTATCAAAAAGGTAGTTATGTTTTATGTGCGGGTTGGATGCAACAATCAGGGGCTATGAATAGGAGTCCATAATTTTATTTAATGTAGAAATAACTCTAAATAATTGTATTCGGTTGTTACTTGTAATAAACAAGGTGTTGTGATGTAGTTTGTTTGCCTAAGGTTTACATGCAATTGTTGCAAGGTTGAATCCTTCGAAAGCTTATGTTTTTCTCCCTTTCATTATATTTTTTAATAATTTTTTTAGCTATTTAAAATGACATTTTCTTTTGCCTGGGTCCAAAAATTTCTTTGGTTCGACCGATAACAATACTTTTTGGATGTTTATTGTTTGACAATTTAGAACTCACATCACCTACCTTAAATCTACCAAGCATCTAGTTTGAGTATATCAGTTAAGGTTTGACTTCGCTTTGGCTTGGACAGAAATGTTAATGTAGCTCACTACTTCATGTTAGTATGGATTATATAGTTTAACCTCTTTATCTTAGATAGATCATGAGATCCTTCTTTGTGTATAGGAAGTTGCCCCAAACAATGAATTCGAAAAATGCATTAGACCTGAAGTCATCCCTGCTAATGAAATTGGTGTAACATTTGCCGATATGGGAGCCTTAGATGACATCAAAGAATCACTACAAGAACTTGTAATGCTTCTACTTCGTAGACCTGATCTATTTAAAGGTGGTCTCCTCAAACCATGCTTGGGAATTTTATTGTTTGGACCTCCTGGAATTGGAAAAACAATGCTAGCCAAAGCAATAGCAAATGAAGCAGGAGCAAGTTTTATTAATGCATCGGTGTCTGCAATCACATCAAAGTGGTTTGGCGAGGATGAGAAGAATGTGAGAGCATTTTTTACTTTAGCAGTTGAAATTTCTCCTACTATTATATTTGTGGATGCAGTTGATAACATGCTTGGTCAAAGAACTAGGGTTGGAGAACATGAGGCAATGAGAAAGATTAAAAATGAGTTCATGACTCAATGAGATGGGCTTTTATCTAAGCCGGAAGAAAGAATTCTTGTACTTGCAGCAACTAATAGACCTTTTGATCTTGATGAAGCTATCGTTAGGAGGTTCGAGCGTAGGTAATCCTTTTTTTTATTATCATTTTTATATTAAACCTCCAAAGTTTATCTTAAGTCACCATCAAATAACCCATTGCACTTTAAAGTGTATATCTATAAAATACGAAGTATTTGAACTCTCTGTTTATTTTATCAAGGAATATGTTAGAATGTCCAGTTAAACATGAAAAGTGTTGAAGTAGTTAATCTTAAGGTACCGTAGTTCTCTTGTCTTGCGGTAACTTTACACAATCTATTTTTGTCTTTTTATACGCCAACGATCATATTAAAACATCTCCAGCCATGGCTAGAGATGAAAAATGGGGGAGTATTCCCACTTATTTTATCCTCCTTGCGCTCCAGTAGTGCGAGTTGTGCGAGTTTGAATGTGGAGAAAAAGTTTAGGACTTAAACGGTTTTCAGAAAACCGTTTAGGCTAAATGGCTTTTTAATAAAATTGTTTTTTACAAAGTATTAATTATGAAAATGTATAAACAGTTTTCAGAAAATCATTTAGCAAAATAAACAACTTCACACAATTTTTCTTTTTTAAAAAATAGGCCAATTCCGCCCACTCAACTGCTGAAAGAGTGGGAGAAATCAACGTTTCCGTTTTTTTCTAAAGCTCCTCATCCTAAAACCCACGCCCTACTAGAGATGCTTTTAGTAAGTTAATCTTAACTTGATTGCATATGTGCAGGTTTTAACCTTTTATTTGAGGCGAACCTTTGTTAAATTCTCATGAAATACCATAAAAATTGGAAATTGTGCACAGGTTGAATACCTGCAGTAGATTCCAGTGCAGCTTTGTCATTCTTAAAAAAAAAATCTAAAGGATTATTTCACCTTTTAATGAATAACTCATTAGTAAAAAGTCTTTTTATAATCCACTTAGTATTTTCTATGAAGGAAGTTTAAGACTGTTAGAGAGGAGTTTTGTATCCTATTTTTATTTTTTGAACACTGGCTAGTATATTTGTCCAATGGATTGAACCTAATACATCTAGCCATGTAAACCAAATGTTTTAATTTTGTAGTGTTATTCACTTGCATGTTCTTTGATTGGCAGAATTATGGTCGGATTACCGTCAATAGAGAACAAAGAGTTGATATTAAAGAAATTATTGGCCAAGGAAAAGGTTGAAGAAGATCTTGACTATAAAGAACTTGCAACCATGACAGAGGGGTTTAGTGGCAGTGATCTTAAGGTTTGTTGTACTATGTTGTGCAATAGTGGTTTAACTACTGTAATCATTGCGTTGCTGTCTAATGTAATTTGGATTATAGTATATTTACTAATGCATTTGTTTCACAGAACTTGTGCACGACAGCAGCATGCAGACCAGTAAGGGAGCTAATTTGAAAAGAGAGACTGAAGGAACTGGTATAATCCTAAAACTTTGATGCTTCTTAGTTCTAAATAGTGAAGCATTTTAATGCAATGTACACTTATGGTCTGAACATTGAGTTAGCATGTAATTAGACTGCTCTAATTTCTTATCTTCATCTTATAAATGACCAGTCTTACTTTTTTTTTACGGTCAACCAAACATTCAAACATATACTGTTTTGCACAGGAGAGGATGAAAAAAATAGAACAAGGTGAGGATTCAGAAGTTACTGAATAAACAGGAACACCAGTAGTCGTTCTTAGACCACTAAATATAAAAGATATGAGACAAGCAATAAATCAAGAAAGTTCATTTAGTCCAATGGTTATTTATCCTTTTCAACATTACTTTCTTTTCAAGCAATCTACATCAGTTACTAAGCTCGACTGTCAATTTATCCTTTTTCCATTGAAGCTAACTTATAAATTTGACAGTGAACAGACTCGAGTATTGTTGACAATTGTCGCATTTGTTCACTTGAAAGAAGCAGATTTCTCTAAGCACATGCGTAATCTTGCTCCTACAAGTCGAACAATCCTGCTTTCTGGCCCAACAGGTAAATAAATAAAAGAAAGAAGCATAATATGATTATGATAGACTTTGTCTTAAGTTGCTGGAAACTTTTCTTGCTTTTTGATCTTAAGCAAATAGCACCATGTGCTTCAACTTATGACACTTCCTCTTCCTGGTTGCAGTGGGTGCTAATGGACAATGTAGAGGTGATGGGGGATGGTTTGAATTATGGTTGTGATGGTTTGGAAAGTTAGACAGTGTATTGATGTTTGTCACAACAGCAAGGCAGTTCAGTAGTGATGCGGTAGATTGGAAATTAGGCAGTGGATGAAGGTGTATACGCTACGGAAATGAGGAGAAGTGATGCTGCATGGGTTGGGGTATGTGGTGAAGTATGGTCAGCAACTTGATGATGGATATTTGGGGATGTTTGATGTTAAGTGGTGGAGGAGTTTGGGTGTAAGTGATGTCAGTAGTTGCTGCAAAGTGTATGTGTTTTGTTTTATGGAGGAAGTGGAGGAGCAGCAAATGTTGGAGGTTGATGCTGTTACTGATGAAGTGTGCACAGTGATGCACAGTGGAGATGACAGAAATCAATGTTGTAAATCAAGGTGAAAATTTGTAAACCAAAGCAAAATTTGTAAATGATAATGAAATAATCTTATTTTATTTTATTTTTTGTGTATGTTTTTTCTTTTTTTTTATATATAAAGATTATCAATAATATATATATATATATAGTCTATTTGAGTACTGTAATAATGGTTTCTTAGGGATTAGTTTGCATCGTTTGTTATAAAAAACTGATGCAATAGAGAGATTAGTTTGCATCGGTTTTCAACAACAACCAATGCAACAAGTTCCTTTGTTGCATCGGTTTTCATTACAACCGATGCAACATGGGGGCTGTGGTCAAGCAACTAACCATGATATTTCGCATCAGTTGTTAGTAACAACCGATGCAAAAAGTGCCTTTTTGCATTGGTTTCAGAACTGATGCAAAAGTGTTAAGGCTCTTGCATCGGTTGCATATGCATCGGTTGTTGAACTGATGCAAAAGGGGGGTAAACAACCGATGTAAATGGCCTGTTTTGTAGTAGTGGTACAACACTACAAATACAATAAAGCACACATAGGTTCAAAGAATGGGTCGGGAATGCTCCTGTCATTTCAACCGCTCCACCTGTTACAATTCAGCCATAAATTTCAATTTTAAAACGCAATTTCAACCCTTTAAATCATAGAATTTTCAATATGATTTGAAAAACTCTAATGTTACCAAATCCGCTAAGAAATGATAAAGTTATGCTTAAGTTACTAACAATGTTTTAGCTTAGAAAATTTGACAAGGCAGAGACTATTACTACTTTAAAAACCCGATTTCAACCAAGAAATCTTAAAAATATGATAAAATAATAAAACTAAAGTTCTTCCTTAGGGAATAACTTTATACTGCAAAAAATTCAACACAATTGGATTTATCAGTCAAAAGTTGTGTCCATTTTACTCCTAGATATTAACTCAGAAAATTTATGTGGCTGTGTTATAACATTTGTTTCAAACTCAATTTCGACCCATTAAATAGAAAATTTACGTAATATTATTAGAGGAAAACTTATAGCTAATTGAAAGAACTTTCTACCACAAAAATATTGAGTCAATTTGGATTATTATACCACATGCTATCGCTGTTTTACTGCAACAAATTTTACCCAATTTTCCAGCAAACAATAACACAACAATCATACAAGTTTTCAACCAAATTGCAAACAATTCAATCAATAATCATTTACAATTGTGTGCAACAAATAAAAATTTAAAAATAGGTATGTAAGCGATTAACTCACCTATATTGACTTGAATTTGATGAATAAAACAATCGAAATAGACTCTCTAGAAGGTGGAGAAGATTACCTTGCTTTAATTTGTACAATTAATTTCCAAAAGCTTTTTGATTTCTAGCTTTGATTTGGGGATTTAAGAACTAGGGTATTCTACAATTAGAGGAATAAGCTTTCTAGTTTTAGAACAGAGGTTGAGTGAGTAAGAAAATGTACGTATAAAAACTATTTCTCAAATGTATCACGGTTACTAATTCTATATAGGCCAAGTGGGTTTTGTTATGAACCCCTAAGCAAGGTGTTGCTAATTCCTAAGTGTTACTAATTTCATTTTGATTTAATCACTTAATAAAACACTAATTTACACTAAGCAAAGTTTCACAAGTTACCAATTTGATTTCACCAAAATTTTCAATTACTAACATGTTAGAAATTATCATTTTAAATCCATATTAAAATATTTTAAGAATTAAAAATAACTTTTAAAAACAAAAGTTATGCTCATTATTTTTGATAAAATAAACTATCTGTTATAAATTTACATTTTACAATAATAAATCTCAGTATTAATTCAAATTAACAATAGCATTTAAATTTAGTCAATTATTCATAAAACTAGATTTAACTTCACACTTAAATTTCACAAATTACAATTAAAAATTAATTAAACTTAACAAAATCGTTAATTGAAAACGAGGTTGTTACAGTTGTGATGTGGAACGACGGCCCTTTTGTTTTGTGGACAGGTGCTACATGCATGGTTAGTCCATAGGCTGGATGACTTATACTTATCATTTTATTTTGGGTATATAGTTTGACAATGTTTGCCTATTTTCATATGTTAGGTAAATTCGCATTGTAGTCTATTTTGATACATAAGACTTGTACACTATATGGCGGGGTTTATTTTGATACGTTATACTCCGTGTCACTGTTTAAATTAATAGATGACTACCATTATTATTTATTAGTGATGATTATTTCTTCAGAGATTTTGAGGTGAATATTTAGTATCTTTTGGCTCTGGGGAAATCTTGAATTGGTTATCACCATATTTTAGAGGATTGTCCATTGAGACTTGATATGAATTTATGAAATGATGATTTAGATTGATTATATGCCTTACTTATATTGTTTGATTTCAAGCATATCTTTATTAATGTAACGACCCGGAAATTTCGATCCTGAAAATTCCAGATAGTTAGTGAAAATAAGAAAAAGAAAGAAGAAGAAACTGAAAACTCAAACTCAGAATCTCACATTCGCAGCAGATAAAATATAATATCACATAAATAATAGTTTTACAAAGAAGAACCGTATCTTTACTCTTATATTTTTATACATCAGAGTTACAATCATTACACAACACTGGACAATTTAAAGAACCTGTCCAAGATATACTATAATATATCGCAACGGAAATACCCCATACGTTCCTGCCATCCAGCTCGCCTCCTGAGCTCCAGTGTAACAACCCGCATATTTATCGATCTTATATTTAAATATTTTATTTAAATATTTTATCGTTAGTCGGATTTTAGTCCGAAAAGCTACTTTTTGCGAACAGACGAATAAGGACTCGAGACCACCCCCATTGAGTTTAAAATGTCATTTGCAACCTTTTTGAGTATAAGCTTCGATATGTTTGGAGATAGTTGATTTTTGCTACTTTTTCCCGCTTATGACTTTGGTTTGGACTGCACCCTTATTAGCTCAGCCCAACCCCCTTCTCTTCATAACTTCTCCTCTTTGCTTAAACACTCAAGCTTTAGCAACAATGGTGGAAGAGAATGGGAAATAGAAATTCCTAAGCCCTAGCTTGCTTTGCAAATCCATCTTCTTGCTCCAAACTTGTAACGACCCGTTAAATTTGGTAATATTAAATGAATTAATATAATATGTTCTAATCTAATTTAGAATGAAATAAAGTCTTATGATTTTATTTGAGTAAGTGTAGAAATTTGTTATAGTAATTGGAATTTAAAGTAACAATAAAATTTATGACAATAGATTTGTATAATGTAAATTGTCACATTTTGTTGAAAGTTAAGAAACATAAAAATGTTGAATCAGTGGATATTAATAAAAATATTTACTAGAATGGAATTCAATTAATATAAAATAAACAGTGGTGATTGTACATTTGGTTGTAATTATAAATAGAGACTAAGTAAAAGTGACCGTTAATAAACCAATGCAATATGTGAAGGTAAGTAATTTTCATAAATGGTCAATAATAAACGCACTTAAAAGGGTAATCAAATTTGTTTGTTTAGGTGATTACGTATTGATAAGCTATAACTAAATCTGCGGTTTGGTAGTAAATGGGATATGAGAAGACAAAGGCATTTAGAAAGTAATAGATGAGATTCATAATAACAAGTAGTAAATTTATGCATATATTTGGGCGTTTGCCATAATTACCAAATTTTACCATTCATATAATTTATTTTATTAAAGTCTATAGCAACATTGTTGTTAATAATGTTGTTAGTGAATTTGGATATAAAAGAATGACAAGTGTAGGTTAACCATTTATTTTATTTTGTTAAGAATGGAAATAGTTTGAAATAGATCTGAATAGATTTTTTTTGGGTTGTTTATGTGCCTAGTTAATAAGGGAGAGTTTATAAAAATAAAAAGGAATGCACAAGTGAAATGTATATAAGCAAAGGTTATTTATACCCACAAATTTGTTTAATTACTGTATAGGAGATTTAAATGTATAGTTAATTATGAATTGTAGAAACGGTTATTTAATCTAATTGTTGAAAAATTAGGTGAAATATAAATAGGGAAATAGCGTAATTGTTGCACTTGAATAAAAAATAAATTTAAGAATTTATGACAAGAATTTAAATTTCCTATGTGTTTATATATATTGGTAAAATTGTAACTATATGGGAATTTAGGAAGTAAAATAAATGGCAGTGAGGGATAACCAATTTAATGCAGTACAAAGGTGATTGGAACGACTGTTGGGTTTAATGGAGTATATATAAACAGTGAAAATCATTATAATCTCTTAATTTAATACGATTGTTTAATTAATACTAAAAGAATAAAGTTGAAATAGTATTAATGTAATAAAAACTTTAATAGATTGCAATTGTATTATGGAAGTAAATTGTTAATAAATGAATGTAAATATTAACAAATTTATGGAAATAAAATATAAAGGAATGTTGGATACAACATAAGTGAATGAAATTTGATAATACGTTAATTTAGAGGTAAATTTAAGAAAGAATAACAACCATTATAAATTTCCTAACTTATTTGTTAATGAATGTATTTGGGAATAGAGTTCTTTTATATGTTGGATAGTTATAATGTTGTTATTAAGAATGAACGTTACTTTATTAAGCATAAATATAGTAACGGAAGTATGAATAAATTTATAGAAACGTAAGACTTACTTTAAGGTAATATTTGAGTGTAGACTTTTGAAATAGATTTGACAACAATAATTATTGTTCGTTACCTATCTTATATGTTGTTAAGTTTATTTCGAAATCAAATCCCAAATGTATTCACTAAGTTTTTGCAGTTGCGTAGTTTTGGTTTGTAATTGCAGTAGTTAGTTCTATAAGGTGAGGTCTATACTAATTTTATTTTAATTGGACCATTGGTTGATATAGACTTTAGAAAGCGAGATTTATAATTTTTAATTTGAGTATTTAATTCAACAAATGGTATTTATTATTACAAATAAAATGGAATTAAACGTAAAATATTAATTAAAATGGAATTTGTAAACATTATAGTGAAATCTTGAACTAATGTTAGTAGCATCTTTATTTTAGGTAAAAGTTTAGAATATAAAGGTTAAAAAAAAAAAACTTAAGTATGGGTTTTGAGGATTTAATTTATAAAATTCTTAAATATAAGAAAGTGTAGAAATTAACATTGCAATTAATGTACTTGTCAACTTTAATTCACAGCTAAACTTGTTAGGTCATTTAAATTGATTATGAATTTTTTTGGCGATAAAATTTAGTCAATTATAGAGTTTTAATATAAAATTGGATTTTTATAATTTATTTAATTTATGTAATGAATATTAAAAATAGCCATTTTGGCCACGGACTCGGATTTCGACGAAACCAGTTTCATCGGATCCGTATCGGTGAATTATTATAGGGTTTCAAGTTTCGTATCGATCGGACCTGTCGTTTGATCGTACGGACGCGAAACGCCTTGAAATCGAATTAATTAAAATCAATTTGAAAACAATTTGGAAATTTTGTTTTCAGCATAACTTCTTCATACGATCAAATTTGGACGTGAAACTTTTTCCATCGCGTTCAGGATATTTTAAATTACCTATCTGGATATATGGGTTTGATAAATTTCGTTCCGGGGTCAGAACGGGCTTTTTGGGCCAACTACCGTTTAGCGCGTTCGTTATCCGTACCCACCTAGCCTTCTTCTATTTGTCTATATATATGCAATCATAAACCCTAGCCTCCTTCCTATTGTCATTTGGCTGTACATACATTTTTCTTCATCTCCTTCTCAACTCCTCATTCTAATGGCAGAAGAAAAAAACCTAATTCTCAAATTCCAAAAAAATAATTTCAAATTCAAAAAAAAAAAAAAATTGCGGATCTGCAGCAGCTTCTGGTCGCGCTTCGGGTTTCAGGGGAGAAAACTCTAGAGCAACTTCGGGTCAGGAAGAAAATGTCTTGGGTCGCTCCGGGTCGTTTTGGCGAAAACTCCAAGCAAGCACCGGGGAATTGAGGCGGCGCACCGAAGTCGAACCCGAAGTCGACCCAGGACCAGAATTTTTCCATTTTTCAAATTTCCATAACTTTTGCATACGAGCTTGGATTCACGCGCGGTTTGTTTTGCTGGGATCGTATCGGAATTTCTGACGTTTTGACGCTGGTTTGGATGGATTTGGAGACCGTCAAAATTTTGAGTTTAAATTCGATTTAAATTCCAAAGGTGAGTGTTTTAACCCACTCACAACTACTAGAAGCTTTTATGTTTGTTAAATAAATTTTAGAAATGAATAGAATTTATTTATGAGTATTTGGCGTGCTTATTTCATTCATATCTGCTGAATTGCATTTATTGAATTTAACTGTTAATTTAATTTATTTATTGCGTATTAATTGACAGTTAGAATTTGTGTTTGCATGAAAATGCTAGTTAACAGTTATATAATTTATTACTGAATATAAACTGTTAGATTTATGGTCGTTAAATTTAAATTGAATAAAATTGCCAGTTATTACCTGTTATATATTATCAAATATAATATTGTTATTGATTGATATTGATTGATGATTGCGATTTGGATGATGGATGATGTTGGTGAATGGATGTTTATTGTATATCATTAAATTGCAAATTATCATGCATATTTCATTTCATTCGGGATTGTGGTTTGAAATGATATATAACCGCAAAATTTTATATCTTTTAAATTGCGGATTGAAATGATAAATATCCGTATCACTTGACCATAGGATAGAAAATTATATACAGGCACCGCGGTATATATATAACTATTTAAATGTGATTTCTATGGTTTGGATGGAATACGGTTTATAATAATCTTAAATTTTATATTGTATAAATATTTTTCTTCCATATATATATACATATGAAGTTGAAAATTTTGAAATTAAAAGGTGTATAAAAATCTTTATTAAAAATGGAAGAAAATTAAGAAAATGGAGTTTAATAATTTATATCATATGTTTAAATGTTAAGATGGAAATTTTAAGATATGATATTTATAATTGGATTTTTCCCAAAATAAATTGAAATGAATATTCTAGTATAATTTGAATTGGGAAAAATATATATATATTTTTACTAGAAATTGAAGTCTTATTATTTATGGATTTTATATGAATATTCAAGACTAATTAATAGAACAATTGATTTGTTGAAAGAATAAAATCCAACTTTAGTTTGAAATATTGATACTCAAAATGGATATACGTATATATAAATGAATTGAAGTGGTTTTGGAACTTGAGAGAGATAATATAAATTTTGGTTTAGACTTTAATAAAGAAATGTATTTGTAAAGCCATGAGAACTATTTTCTTTACAAAGTAACATTTAAGTTAAACCTTTTAATTCATATACCGTTGAATATCCAAACCATTCAAGTTTTAAAAGTTATGGTTTTAAATTATGAATTTCGAAATATTATGCTTTGAAAGGATATTTGGCTTTCAGACGTTATAAATTTTAAAGCATTTGGATTTTTGAAAAGGTTTATATTTGGGATAAAGGATATCATATTGTTTTGGGTTTTAAAATGATATCGTATTCATAATTTTAAAATGGAAATGTTTATTCTGATTTATAAAGTATAACCTATTTTTAAATGACCGCGGTGTTATAATAACAATGGGTTGGCAAAGAGACCGGGATCGGATATGGACATACTCTCTGTCGATACCGAAACCACTTTGACTAACTGTGTACGCGGTGGAGATTCCAGAATGAAGTAGGTGGTGGCGACGTTTCCTGTAAGGTAAATACGTGGACCCGACTCCCGTGAGTTGGCATAAGGTGGCTAAAACAGGAGCGATTCTCAGGCCAATGAGGTCATTCCTCTGATCAGACCCTCCTCTTCGATATTATACTTTGATTTTGGATTGATTCAGTGGCCACTTCTATATTTTGATTTTGGGGAGTTAGTCCGAGGTGGGCGGTAACTGCGGCTACGCATTTCCACCAGCCTGGATAGCAATTGGTATATCTACCCTGGCATTGCCTAGTTGTGCCGTGTCACCTACCATACCGAGCCTTTACTACGAGTTTCTATTTGTGTCGTACCTATGGAGTATCCTCTGGTAGCTTCCCGATCAGGAGGTATTACGGTAATGTATAGACTATTGGCATTATTTGTGTTAAGGGCTATATGGGTAACCCCTTAACGCTATTAAAAAGTAAGTTTACTTTACAAATAGACACTATTATAATAGCGCAATATACTACATAGTAAATAGTTTAACGGATCCTTAGGAGATGTAAATCCCGAGCATCTCTTGAGTTACTGCACTCATATTTATTTCTGTTAATTTAACTCACATAAGATCTTTTAGTTCTGACTCGAGTGTTTTTGTCTTTTCAAATTCGCTCGGGTCAGTCCGAGCGTTTCAGGATCGAAGACTTTAGCTTTGAAGGACGAAGACGAAGGAGTCGTATTATTATTATATATAGTATTGCACCACACTCTTTCTATTCCGCTGCATTGATTGTATTGGTATGTGTAACTCTGATATTTATTGTATAAAGCAAATCAAGTGTTTGTAAACTGTTTTGAACTGTATATTTATTATTATATTTTATCCTTCCGCTGTAAGATTCTATTTTGTTTTATTTCTTCTCTGTTTTTCTTATTTACCCCATAACAATCCGCCCTTGCGTATGCTTTGAATTGGCACGTGTGTCGGTTTAAAGTGTGCGAAAAGGCGGGATGTTACAAAACTCAAGTGAACCCATTGGTAAGCATCTCCTTCTTCTTCTCCAACTCATTCTCTCTTTGATTTCAGAAAATTTCTAAACCTAAGTTAGGAAATGTTTCTCCTTTAAGCTTAGATTCAAGCTTGTTGGGTTGGAATTGAAGAGTGATTGTTCTTACCATTGCTCTATAGCTTCTTCTTCAATCGTTTGGGTTCAAAGGTGAGATTTTTATCTCACATCTTTGTCTATAATTATCTTCGATTGTTAGTTATGAATTCCTAACACTTATTCTTGTGCAATTGATTTTGGTTTGGATTGATTTTGTGTAAATTCCAATTTTTGGTGTTTTGGTCTAATTTATGAAAATCCTATTACGGAGATTTGGACATTGATATTTGAGGCGTATCGAAGAGCCGTTTAGGCTGGGTTGTCCTTCGACGTAATTCCTTAGTCATCGCCATTTGCTCGTTCGATCGTTTTCGATATTCGTTTGGCCATTTTTGGCCTAGGTTCAGGGAATGCCCTGAACCCCAGATTCAGACGTCTGAAAAGTAATATTCAGACGTCTGAATATTGTTCTGGGAAGATTTCTATTCCCAGATTCAGACGTCTGAATATATGGCTTCAGATGTCTGAATTGGTTCATTTGGAACCAGAAAGGAAATAGACTAAAATATGCCTATTTCAGACGTCTGAAACACTTGATTCTGACGTCTAAATTGTGTTCTGGAAATCTTTATATTTCCAGATTCAGACGTCTGAACCACTTGTTTCAGACGTCTGAAACTGTAGTGTTTTGCCTGCTTGCCTATTCGCTTGAGAATTCCAATTTAAATTGATTCGTGATGATCCTATTTGTTGTTATCATTTATTATGACTTTGATGACTCCTTTTTAGGGATTTTTGAATATCCATTTCAATGGATTCTTTATCGGTTTCTTTGGATTTTATTCACGTCTTCGAATGTGAATTTTACTGATTGATTGTTCTTACAATCTTCTTTGTGATTTGTCACTTTAAAATATAAAGGTTTTCTATACTAGTAGTAAATATCAAAACTCTTTCTTCAAATGATTTCAACACTATTTTATTACAAAGCTCGTTTTCTCAAACCGGCTTCTAATCTATTAGTATATACAAACCTTTACCTCACTCGTATGAGAAATCTAATTAAACGACTTAGTAAAACAAGTGGTATGAAACGCTTGTGTTTACTTCGTCGGTTAATTCTTGGACTTGTGCGATTGAATCTCTTGTGACAATTTTCTAGTGGAGACCTATAATTTGTTCGTAAATATTTAATTTAAGCTAGTGGTTATGTAACAGCCCGCTATTTTGGACCATTCAAATCGACAATAAAACCGTACATGTCCGACTTGAATAATTCAAAATACCGAATTGTTAATAAAAATTTGGCAAAACTTAAAATATACAGTAAATAAATCAATCATAGATCACTTACACAGAGTAATACAATGCAGCGGAATAGATAAAAATAGTAGTTCATGAAGTTACTATATACATTAAAGTTAGAAATAAAATACAACCGAATAGTTCAAATGCCATGAAGTCTCCAATGCAACAGATGGCTTCTCTGAACCAATCAACTGGATGACTGAAGGGATAGATAGCTGGATCTTCAAGCAAAGCTCCAACTTCGAAGATGAGTCTCAAATGCTGTATCTCTCAGTCTGACCCGAGCGTAAAGCAAAACACAAAACACTCGAGTCAGGATTAACATTCTTATATCTATAAATCTAACTCAAGTGAAATATCAACTAAAATATAATTAACTTAGAGGATGTTTGGGATAACCATCCTCTAAGGGTCCATGGAACTATCTATAAGATAGAAATATACACTGTAACACCGTAGTCTTCCAACTTAATTTATACTTCAAAACCAACTATCATTTTCACTTCAAAAAATCTCTATACTTCCCAAATAGTATTTATATATATTAAATAATTTATTCAGTAAAGAAATTTCAATTCCCTCAACTTAACCAATCGTTTAACATCAACCCGACCTTCCCATTTAAATCTTTTTCAATCTCAATTATCAATTTAAATTCAACTCAATTTCTAAAATAACCATTTCAATTTTATTGATCTCAAGTTCGGATTTGAAATCACCAAATACCCTTTATATTTCAATATATTTCAAAACTTTAAGTAATCAACGTTTCAAACTAAACTTTATTCAATTTAGTTTTCTAAATAATAAATTCAACTTATATCGATTCAAATACAGATCTGAAACACCCATTTATATTCTAGTATAGTTCAAAGATTTAATATTCTACATTCCCAAAGTTCAATTTTACAGTTTCATAAGATCTTGATTTAATCAAATTATTATTTAGCCTTGAAATATTTCCTCCTTAGATTCAACATCATTTAAGTAAACCTGAAATTACCCTTTTACTCAATATTTTCTTTAATTTATTTAAACATGAAACATTCAATAAATCACTTAAAACAAAAATCCAGTTACAAAATCATACCCTTAAATTTCCCATTCAATAAATTCAAATTGATTTAATTAAATAAATCTTCATTTGAATACCATTTTTAATAAACCAAATTTATCTCCCAATCTTAATTATTAAAATTCTTTACACGGTAAAATTTGAAATATAAATCTTAAATAATACTTAAACATATTTTATGGATTAAATCAGTCTAAAATATTATTAAATTTATATATAAAGTTTCCATTTATATATAATATTTTAAGAACCAATATTTATTAATTCACATATGTTTCTTTTCAAACTGTAGAAATTTATCTTTAAATTATTTATATGGACCAACGGTGTCGGTATATATTTCCTATCATATAGTCAAATGCTACGGATATTTATCATTTCAATCCGTACACTAAATATATACGGGTGGATATCATTTCAACCCGTAATCCCAAATTCAATTTAAATGAAAATCGTTTGGGTTTATCATTTCAACCCATAACGATTTTCTCCTATTCTAAAGTCCGTTCGGGTATGTATCATTTCAACCCATAGTGATTTTTATACTAACAGGGAACTTGCAGAGTGATAGCAGATATGAAAATAATAATAATAACAACAGGTATATATCATCAAAATAAATATAAACAATAGGATATGGTGTCATATCCCATAAGTGAACTATTACAGATAATAGCATAAATATAACAATTTAAATAACTACAGCAGCATATTTCAATTGTCATTTCAATTGAAATCAAATTTAATAAATAAAAGAACGTTAATCGTGAGTGATTGCTCACCTTTCGAGGCTAGAGATATATGATGATGAAATGAGCTATGAAATCCAAAGCAACGCTGGATGGACAAGATTTGATGTAGAAAATAGGCACGACGGACAAGGCTGATAATGGGAAATCGATGAGAATGAATCGAATCAATTTTGATATTACAGAAAAAAATATAAATTATTATGATATTAATTCTCCCAAAACCAATTTTCAAATTAAAAATGTATATTTAAAATCTATATATACCTATATGTAATTTAAACATAATTCGTCCAAAAAAACCATTGTATTATATTTTATAGTCAATAATTATTATAAAAACAATATAACCACTTATTGTAATATATATTACTTAAAAACCCCATGAAAGCAACCTATATATGTTCATAATAAAAATGTATATATAGAAATTCCAAATGCATAGCCTATATTCGGTTATATATATATATTACGTAAGTCTGAAACAAACACCTAAACGCATATATATGTCTCGAGATTTATAAACAACAAAATACTTATAATGACATATGCACTCATATACTTATATAGACTGTGAACAAGTATACATACTATGCCGTATAAAATCCAACACTAAAAAAAAAGTAAACTCACACTGAAAACATTTTAGTCAATTATTAAATATATATATTAACTAGCGTATAAAACTAGCGTATCCTGTAACTTTATAATATATAAGCTATATCAGATATGAAACTATCATTATATCAGATATATAAATAGTTAAACATTTTATACAAAACTATCATAACTTTATTAAATTAAACATACATTACACACTTACACAAATAGACCGTAAACTGTAAAACTTCACCCATTTTAAAGTGGTAACAATACGCTTGCTAAAAATATAACCCACATAGCTCGTACTTCCCTATAAAACTATATAAATATTTGTAAGCTAACCATTAATATAGTCTAATTCACAATATGCATACCTTTATAACTTTAAATCAAATGTGTATATATATACTTATAACCAGTTATTCACAAAATACATAGCTTTAAACATATCATATATTTAAATACATATACAATCGACTGATAAGATGAGTATGCTTTACGTTTTATATATGTACTAACTTTTTATATAATATTTATATATACACTTATCAAATTTTATAACATGCGAACAAAATTTTATATTATATAGAATCTGAAAACTGCAAACATTTCATACTTGGAACCATACTATATTTATAAGATGTATATATGATATCTTAAATCAAAAAAAAACTTACTTTGCTATAATACATACAATATTACTGCATAGATATACATTACTGACATATATTAAACTATATATTAACTAATATATAACCTTCAAACTTTTAAAATTGAATACCAACGTGACACATAAAGTATAAAACAATCAAGTTATCAAATCTCTATACATAGTATAATATCATACACACTATGAACGAAAAAAAAAAAAAAAGAAAAAAAAAAAGAATACTGTTATGAACTCATATATATAATACCATATGATACATAACTAACATGAATTTAAAATCATGTAGGACAGATCACATATTCCAAATACAGACTTATAGAAAATATACAATAACACATATATATTATAAATATATGCTAACCTATTACTCAAAGATAACGTGTGGCATGATTGTTGATGGTGAAGGCTCTGAGGATGGCTGAGCATGCAGGCGATGACAACACGTGTAGAGAGATATGTGCATGAGAGGAGGAGAGAAAAACGCGGAGGGAGAGGGATGAGTTGGATGTGGTGGGTGACGAAGCGATGGGAGGTGGAAGCACGGTAAAAGAAGGGAGAAAATAGGTGGATCTGTAGAAAGAAAAATGGAAGAAGGAGGAGGAAGAAAACTTAAAATGAGGAATGAGATTGGAAGTGACAGCAGTTTGCAATATGAAAGAAACGAAGTCAAACAAGGTTATAAAGGCAAAATAAATAAAGAAAAGAACCGTTGCATACGAAACGTATACCATAAATATGAATTGATTTGAATAGTAATGGTCAAATTCAGCTGAAAAGATTAAAGCGAATAAATACGGAGCATTGGTTATGGTAAAGTAACGCACAAAATTAGGGGAATAACAAAGGAAAGGACTGGTCAAAATAAATGAATGTAAACGTGCAACGAATATAAAAATCTATATAATTGAACCGATGGAAACGAAGGAAGCAAATAAAAGAAAGGGAACGAAGGAAAAAAATGAGCTGTGTCCCGAGCATAAATAAAGGTGGTAACGTATGAGAGGAATGAGAAAAACAAACGGGCACAATTTGAAATCAATGCAATAAAACGGCCAAAAGCTTATTTTTAGGAAAATTATTAAAGAAATATTCCTTGGGCTGCGCGTTTGAGATCCGAAAAGGCATGGAAATCAAAAAGTTATAATTTAGATTGGAATGAAAACGTACAGGAAATAATAAAGGAAAAAAAAATGCGAAATAATCATATAGCATTTATTACGTTTCAAACTTTTGACATGGCATGGGATGGAAACAGCTGTACGCTAATTGAGAAGCTATTAAAGCAATTTATTATTAGTGGCATGTTATACGTTTTTTATATTTATTTATTTCCTAGATCTCAATTCATATCTGATTATACTATGCAGATTTATCTTTATTACTAAACGTTCAAAAAGAATAAAACGTATACAAATTTTCTTGATTTTCGAAACAAAATTAACGGCTAAAAGATGATGAAGGGACAAAATATAAGAAAAGGAAAGAGATGAATGCGTACAATTATTTATAAGAAAAGAGAGAGAAAAGAAAAACCCACAATTAAAAATGAATGAATGAACGCTGAGAGTCAGTCAGGAATATAGAAGGTACAATATGAAATAATGGTAATCACAACTACTTTTTTTTATGCAGACCTTAAATCAACCCTTAAAACATATACTTCATATATGTAGTTAAATATAGTATATACTTCTCTTCTTCTTTGGTTCATATGATATATGAAACCCTTAACTATTGTATTTATAGCTGACGACATATGTATAGATATACTAAATATGCACTAAAATAAACTGGAAATGGTGACACAAAAACCCAAAATCAAATATATATATATATATTTAACATAACTAGAAATCAAACTTCAGTAAAACTATATACTAGTATCAAGACTAACATATATATATATAGCTATTATAACACATATAAATTAAATAAAACTTGGTATAAATACGCTTTACTATATATACACTTCAAATAGACCATCATACATATACAGTGGTTTTCCAAAATAACTATATATGGAACGTACTCAACATACTTAAAATTTACACACCTTGCTGAAAAGCAAAAGGAGACCGTAAATTTATTACCCACGCTATTGATATTTATACCCAATAGAAATGAACTATGCTACCAAATTTACATCAAACTTAACTTATATTATAGTATAAATAATAGTTTATAAAGTTTTTGTACTAGATCTTATAGGTATAACCACAACCAAACTTTAAAATATATGTACACAGCTCTTACTACAAATCATTATTATACATAACATATTTTCTTTTTTTTTTTTCAAAATTTTATTAGTAATAATTTCTCAAAATCCAATTCAATACGTTAAATACCAATTAAAAATTGCTAAAATTTTATGGGTCGTTACACTCTCCCCCACTCAAAACTTTTCGTCCCCGAAAAGGAATAAAGTAGGAGAATAGAAACAACCAGATGAAAAATTTAGACTTTGAAAAACAAATTAAAAAAATTTATTTAAAACCATATACTTTTTCTTTTGTTATTATTTAAATTGATTAATATTTAATAGATTACTCATTTTATCAAATCCATTCAATTAATTATGAGATCAATTATTTATAAAACACTAATTTTTCTCTCTTATTAAACCAGGTAGAATATAAATAAACAATGTTTTAAAGGATATATTCAAAAGAAGGAAAGAAGGAAAGAAGATAGATTCGGAAAAGAGAATATAGTTGAATAAATAAAGCAGGGCAGATAAGGTAGATTCAAAAGAATAGAATCGGGCAAGAATCGTACATTTCAAACCATGAGAGTTTCAATTTCAAATATTAACACAAAATTTCTTTGTTGGAAATACTTTTATAATAAATACCTTTTATATCGAAATAAATCTTTTCTTTCAAAAATATTTTTATAACTCGATGTTTCAACAAGTTTGTCCTCGTTCTTGCGGACTCTGGCCATGCGTTGATCAGGCGCAAAGCTAGAATTCTTCAAGTACTTAGTAGACCTGTTTCAACAACCAGTGAAAATACTTGGAAAAAACTTTAAAAACAGATATGGAAAGTACAATCCAAACAAAACAACCAAACCAAAACCTTTGTCCGATCATGGTTCGCAGATACACAATGGTTACGCCTGGGTCCCCCAGGAAACAATCCATATCCGTAAGCTTTCTCAGCCCTGCGAGTTACGCCATGATGACTAGTAGAGTGCAGGATACACAATGGTTACGCCTGGATCCCCCAGGAAACAATCCGTACCCCTAGGCAAGACTCAGCCAGGCACTTGCGCTACTATTCGCGACCTACACAGATTGCAGGATACACAATGGTTACGCCTGGATCCCCCAGGAAACAATCCGTACCCCTAGGCAAGACTTAGCCAGGCAATTGCGCTGTGCATTCACGAGAGAAAAAAAACCATGGGTTACGCCACGGTGGGAAACACTCGAGTATTACATCCGGAAAACCGAAAATCAGAGAGAATAATATCGATAGAATGAATCCACGATGTGGCCACAAAGCGGATATCAAGAAGAAGGCACTTTCCATATCTTTACTTCGAAAATATATATCATATAGTACCTTTTCAAATCACTTTCAAATATTGTACTTATATAAAGTCCATATATATAGGATTCCTTTCTCAAATCGAATACTTTCCAAATCAATAGTAGATCAAATCATACTTATATAGATTTCGATTAAATAAAATCTCTTTCCAAATTGAGTACCTTTCAAATCAATAGATTTCAAATCAACCTCATACTTATACAATCCATTTTATATAAGTTCGACCACTCCCAAATCAAGTGCTTAGTAATCTAAGGTTCTCAATTTCAAATTATTTCAATACCAATTCAGTTTCAAAATCATATATGATTTCACCAAATTTTCTTCCAAATTAAATGTCTGAATTTCAAAGTTCCCAAAATAATAGGTGTAGAAAATTATCCCAGTTTCCAAATTAAAATAATTCAAGTCAAACAAATTCATTTCCAAAATCACCATATAAGTACTGGGTTTTTTTTTTCAATTTAATTTTCAAAACCAAATATTTTTCTCAAAATCAATTATATTCAAAATGGTTTCCAAATTTATAATTATCCCTTTAAAACCTTTAAACTATTTACTTCGATTTGAAATATCCAATTTACCTTTTTGAAAACCATTATTTAAAACTAAAATTCTTTCAAAACATTTAAAAACTAAATTCCATATTAGTATAATTAAAATAGCCATATTCTCTTACTTAATAAAAGGTTTAACCTCATACAACAAAACTTGCATACTTTATCAAATATTTTATACCTTTCGAAATATCTTGGTTTTTAAACCTTTAAACCTTGATTTGGAAGTGCTCGAACCTTCAAAATAGTCGGTGAAAATCAATTTCAAATCCAAGAGATGGAAATCAATTTTTATAAATAGAGTTATTCTAAGTCAAATCAAAAACTCGAGGACTGAACACCGGTCTTACTTCAAATTGTTTCAAATATATACATATATCTTTCGAAAATATCAAATTATACTTCGGAATTTGAAATCAAAAACGGTTTTACAAAATCACTCGCATAGCGAAGCTATTAAAGTGGCCTCTCCCCCACTCTGAAACTCGAAAATCAATAAATGAATGGAGTTTTTAAATTGAATATTTGATCTAAAAATTTTGTTGTGTTAAATCATATGTTAAAATGATTTTAAATGTTAAATTTTGAAGTCTAGAAATATGATTTTTGAGTTATAATAAAATTTGGAGTTTTATTATTTTTTTGAAAAGCAAAAATGAAATCTGGAATTCGTAGCATTTTCAAAATGTTGTAGTCTTTTGACAGCATTTTTAAATGCTATTGTTTTGAATCTAACAATGTTTGAAATAACTAAATATCTATTACGACATTTTATAAATGCCGTTATTCTTGAACTAAACCATTTTTGGAAGCTATAAGCTACGATAGCACTTTATAAATGCTGTCGCTGCTATAATTTGACAATGTTTGAAATGTTATAGTTTTAACACTGTTTGAGTTATATTTTAAAGTGTTAAATGATTTAAATTTTGGAAATTGATTAATTGTGAAATTTAAGAAGTTTTGAATATATTTTAATATTTAAATTTGAATTTTTAAGGAATTTAAATTTGAATTTGAATTTAAGTAAGGTTTACTTGGTTATGTGTTAAATGGAATGAAATGTAATGAGATAAATGAATTTTGAATGGAATTTTTAATGTATTTTGTAATGATACTTGAAATAACAAATGAATGACTTATTTGATTTAAAAATGATATTTAAATTTGAGTATTTGAATTTGAATTCAAATAATGATTTGATAATAAGGTTTGGAAATGATTTGATCTTTATTTTGATAAAGAATATGAATTAGAATGATATGTACTTTTGATAAATGAATATTTGAAGTTTATATTGGTATGAAAGGATATTTAGTTTAATTGTAAATTGAGTTTATTTAAATACTATTGGATTTATGAAATGAATATTTCAAAACTAAGTAATAATGAAATTATATTTGAGATATATGAAATTATAAAATTTAGTTTTGAAATGCGGGATATTAAAGCTTTGAAATTTATTAAAAATTGAATAGTTTAATTTATAGATCAAATCTATATTTGAAAATGATATGATTTGAAATGGTTATTGGGAAATTTAATTGAAACTGATGGTTTGAATTGAATTAAGTTGGAAATTGAAAATTTGGGGTTAATTGAATGAATTGTAAAATGTAAAGAATTAAATGAATATCCGATGATTTCAAATGTATGATTTTGAAATGTTATGATTTTCAAAGTGTAATTGTTTCAAGTATTTTTGGTTTCGAAAGAGTTATACTTTGAAAATATTATGATTTTGAAATGAATATATGTTTGAAATGTTTTTGGTTTTGAAGTATAAACTATTTTGATTGAATAAATAGTTTTGAAATAAAAATGGTTTTGGTTTCGAAGTATAAACTATTTTGAAAGAAATATAGTTTGAAATGAAATGATTTGATCTTTTAAAGTATAAACTATTTTGAAATGACCACGGCGTTATAATAACGTTTGGTTGTTAAAGAGACCGGGATCGGAAGTTGTCATACTCTCTGCCAACTCCGAAAACCACTTTAACAACCGTGTACGCGGTGGAGATTCCAGAATGAAGTAGGATGGTGGCGACGTTCTTGAGGTATATTACGTGGACCCAACTCCCGTGAGTTGGCATAAGGTGGCTAAAACAGGAGCGATCTCGGGCCAAGTGAGGTCATTCCTCCTATCGGACACATTCCTTCGATACTATACTCTTACTGGTGATTGATTAGATGGCCATCCTCCGATTTTGATATGGGAGTGTGTTCCGAGGTGGGCATATGTGGCTGCTGCGTTACCACCAGCCCGTGTGCGTAATTGGTATATCTACCCTGGCATTGCCTTGTGTGCCGTGTCACCTACCATACCGAGCCTTTACTACGAGTTTGTTTTTCTCCCGTAGCCCGTGTGGTATCCTCTGACAGTCGCCCGGAGTGGAGATGGCATGATATTGGATGGACTACTGGGACTATTATGTGTGAAGGGTGATATGAGTAGCCCGGAACGCTATTTAAAAGTATGTTTATTTTACTGTAGACACTATTATAATAGCGCAATATTACTACATAGTAAATAGTTTAACGGATCCTTAAAGGATGGGCGATCCCAAGCATCCTTTAAGTTACTGATGCATTTTTGTTACTGTTCACTTGAGTTGATTTACAGTTCATAAGTATTTATGTCCTGACTCGAGTGTTTTGTGTTTTGCTTTACGCTCGAGTCAGATTGAGTGAGTTAGCATTCAAGATTCACCTTTGGAGCTGGAGCTTTCCTTGAAGATCTAGCCATCTATTTTGCTTTTTGTATCCAGTGATTTCAGTGATGTATTCTGATTTATACCTGATGTATCTTGTTACTCTTCTGTTGTATCTTGTTTAACTCTGATGTATCTTATTTTTATATAGTAGCTTCATGAACTACTATCTCTTTTATTTCCGCTGCATTATTAAATACTCTGTGTCTGTGATCTGTGATTATGTATTTACTGTATATTCTGAGATTTGCCAAATTTTATTTACAACGCGGTATTTTGAGCAATTCAAGTCCGACATGTGCGGATGCGAATGGCTGAAAATATCGGGTCGTTACAGTTGGTATCAGAGCTTTGGTAGCTCTAGGCAAAACTCAGTATATAGGGTAAATGTATTTACAGAATCACTTTCATTCGAGTTTAATCTCTTCCTTTTTGACTCGATTCCTTTGAATTTTGGAACATTTCCTGTGGTTCCAAAATCCATTCATGTCCCCCACTATTTATCTTCTTTTGTTTATGGAGTATCCCATAACTCAACTTCAAAAGATCTTCATAATGAGTCGGCGGTCTCGCCAACCTCAAATTTATTTGAAAAGGGGAAAACTCCTTTACAACAACATCGATTCTCTAGAGATTCTATATCCTCGGTTTAGATGCTAGTATCTCTTATAATTTCGAACTCTACATCTTGAGATCGAATGTCGATTTACCCAAGAAATCCACATCGGTCTTATTGTTTAAGTCACGGTTGACCGGGTTAAGCTTGCCCGCGATTTATATAAGCTTATCCATCTTTCTATTCTGTTATTTAATTATCTCATCTTTGTTTCCAACTTATCTTCAAATTATTCTTGAAGTGTATTCGTAAACTAATATTTAAAATGTTTTATATACTGTGTTGTTTGAGTTGTTGATGTTGATTTGGGTTTCTAATCGATTCGTCTGATCAACGCTATCGATAAGATTTCCAAAACACTTGAACAGAGCAAACTGATACAATATGTTTTTTAAAATTTAGTAAGGAAATAAATTTTGTGAAATAAATTTTGTAACTATATTTTAAATCTTTATCTGGATTTTATTTGAATTGGTTGTTAAGAAATAATATTTGTTTTATATATCATTTTCTATTGTTTCATATATCTAATTGAACTATAAAACATGGTTATAAATTTATTTGGAAATTTAAAATGAATGTAAAACAAGAATTTGAGAATTTAATTTTCGATGGATTTCAAACTTTGTGTTCAAAGTTTTAAAGGATATATTATTTAAAGTATTTTCGAATAGAAATTTGTTCCCAAAGAATTTTAAATTTAAATTTAGTGCTCTTCTCTTTGTCGCTGAAAAATAATTTCGGTGATGACTACAGCATCATCGACGTTCATTTTCGAGTTTCGAAGTGAAGAGATCATTCTGTAGTCTTGCTACAGTTTTGTTTTGGGAAAATTTAATTGATTTTAATTTCTAAAATAAGAATGGATTTATAACATATGCTGATATATGATTTAAATTTGAATGGATATATATATATATATATATATATATATAGTATATGAGCATTTATTTATCTCTAAATAGTTTGGAATTTATCGGAAATTTAATTCCTAAATTTTTTCTTCAAAGATAATTTCTAAGTATAATTTCAATATTCGGATTAATATTCAAGCTTGAAATAATTGAATTAGAAAGTTTTATTTGTATAATACACAATTTCATTCCAATATAACTTACCTTAATTTTCAAAAGTTGAATATGTAATTGGATAATATACAATATAAAAAAGAAGATTTTATAAATAAAATTTGAGTGGTTATTATAAATGTTATATACTTAAATTTAAGTTATAAAAGGATTAACAGAGGTAAATAAAGAAAAAGGGTAATGGAATAATTTACAATATAAAATGATGATAAAGGAACTAAGAATAAATTTAAGGCAGTTGCAATGAGTGTGAGTATATTTAACATAGGTGATAAAATATATTGAGAGGAATAAATTTAATTTTAATTAGTAGTGAAGAAGAATTAAATTTTATTTGGCACATTTTGAGTATAATAAAAGATTTTTCAAATACATTATTTTAGGGATTTGTTAATTTAAGATAATTGGATGATAAGATAATGAAATTAGAGACGCTTAAGATTTATTTGACAAATGTAAAATTAATTTTCAGTTTAAGTTGAAATTTTATGGTTTCAAATTTATTATCTTATTTTGTTTTTCAAACTATCTTTTGGTTGTCCTAATTTCCCTTGTCTTGCTACAGAATGAGAGGTTATTGCTTATACCAGTCTGTTTAGAAATCTTTCTATAATCTTTAATAATCTTTGGTACTCATCTTTGAATCTAAGCACTGCTTTCCATCCACAGACCGTCGGTTAAACGGGAAGGGTGAATCAGATTCTAAAAGATTTTTTTTTCATGCTTGTGTTCTTGATTCTGGAGGATGTTGGAAAGATCATCTCCACCTTGTTAAACTTACCTATAGCAACAGTTATCAGGTATAATTTTAATCTTCTTGTCATCTTGTCTTAGTACTATTTCATTCAATCTTTTTCTGTGCTTTCCCGTACCTCATTCCTTTTCGGGGACGAAAAGTTTTGAGTGGGGGAGAGTGTAACAACCCTGTATTTTCTGATTATTGTAATTGTATATTTTAATTATTTTAATTTAAATTCCTAATTTAAAAACTTTATTTTATTTATTAAAATTAATATATTTTGTTAATTTAAATATAAATGTTGATTTTGATGTGGATTAGAATTTCAAACATGCACAAATTGAATATTTCCAGAAAATGTTGATTTTGGTCAAAATAGTCAAACTTTGACTTTTAACTTAAAAATTTAAAAGTTTTAAATTTTAAATTTTATCTTTTATTATGAAAATAGATTTAATAACTTGAACATTGCTTTTTGTTTCGTGGAAAACGGAGTTAAACTGCAAAAGATATGTACATTTCAATTTTGAGCATAAATTGTTTATTTTGCAATTTTGTTATTTTAAATTGTATAAATTTTATTTTTCTTTGTCATATTTTATTTCAATATGTTTTAATATGTTATATTATGTATATTTTGACTTTTAAATATTTTTGAAATGATAATAGAATTTTTCTAAAATTTACTATGATGATTTCCTATTTTTAAAAGGCTATTTTCCTTTTTCTGCTATTTTCTTCATCTAAACTATATTTAAATTAAAATTTATTTATTTATTTTTGTGATTTCCTTTTTATTTTGTGTTCTTATCTTTATTTATAAATATTTTTAAGTACATAAAAAATTTTCCCAAGTTCATTGCACTTATTTTTCATATTTTCAAGACTAGTTGCAAATTTTGCTGTTTTATTTAATTAAACTATATATAATTAATAATTAATTAATTTATTTTTGTTTATTTACTATATTTTCGTATTTTAACTGAATTTATATATGTTTTTCAGTTATATAAAATTTTAAAAAGAAATAATGAATATATGAAGAGTTTGAGATCTCTTGTATGCTTAGTCCTTTTGCATTCCGACCTTTCACTTTCCAAACTCCATTCATTAATGCTTTGGCCGTACCCTACTCCATTTTCAGCCACATTCCTCACTCTTTCTCACGAAAATTTTATCATCTTTCTTGAGAAAAAAACTCATGGCCATTTGTTTTACAAAAATTTGGTAAATTCTATCATCTTTCTTCTTGTTTTTATGATTTTCCTATTGATTTTTGCATTGATCCTTCTTGTGTTTTGCTAGGCCTAGCCTCTACCACCACCACTACCATCCTCTCCACCATCATCTCCAGCAGCTCATAAGCCTCTCCTCTGACCAAGACAGTAGCCATGACCATCCGTTGATGTTGCACCACAAAATTTGCACAAAAGTTCCACCAAACTAGCCTAGCCAAACCCTTAAGGCCATAGCCTTCATTTTTAACCTAAACCACCTCCATGGCTGCCACCACCAGTCCCTCCACCACCTCTGGCCGCCACTCCATCCACCCCTTGCATGACCAAGCCCAAGCCATGGTAGGCCGAACCTATAGTTGCACCAAAAATCCACTTAATTGCCTTGACTTTTGTATTTCTCATGTCACAACTTCCACTCCTTCATATCCAAGTTAGGCCGAGCCATATGAACCCATATTGACCCAAACCTGAGCCATGTTGGCATCTAGGCTGAGCCTACTATGATGAGAGCAAGCCCATTTGATCATGTGACAAGCTTATGTTGTCGTGTGCAAGTCTTTTGCTTCTAAGGTTTGTTCATCTCTCTTGTTTTGCAACTGTTCTGCAAACTAAAGTTGTTGATTATATTTGTATGTCGATATCTATGTTTGTGCTTATGTATGTTATATTTTGTGTTGTTTACAAGGGTCTCCATCAATTCAAATCAAATCGTGCTTGTCGTGCCTTTGGAATCGCTCTTGTGTGTGTTGTTTGTCTCTAGCTTCGTAAAAGGTGAGTCTTTCTCACTCTGGCATTTATACTTATGAAATAGTGAATTGATGACAAGTGTTTAGTAATATAAAATGTTATGCAAGTTAATGATGATCATATGATATGCTATGCCATGTTATTAACATGTTAAAACTGTTAATTATCACCCGACATGTGATATATGACATTATATTGTGACACTGGCATTGTTTATATTGTTTATGCATATATTCACACTGCAAGTTCCCTGTTAGAATAGAATCACTATGGGTTGAAATGATACATACCCAAACGGACTTTAGATTAGGGAAAAATCGTTATGGGCTGAAATGATAGGCCTGAGCGATTTTTATTGTATTTTATTTGACTTGGGATTGCGGGTTTGAAATGATAGAACCCGGATTTTCTTTGTAAACTGCGGATTGAAATGATATATATCCGTATCACTTGACCTAGGTTAGAAAATTATATACAGACCCCGTGGTATATTTTTAAATGATATTTATTAAAATATGTATTTTTAAAAGTATGAAATTTTGATTTAAAAATATATATTTTATGGTTTTAAGAAAATTAAATATTAAGTCTTGAAATTGTGAATTTGAGTACGTAAATGTGAAATAATTGAGATTTTAGACTTTAAATTTTATTTTAAAATGTAAATAAATAATGGAAATTAAATTTAAAGTTTTAAAATTATATTTGAAGTAAAATTTTAAATTTTATTTAATTTATATGTTAATAAACAGTGATTTTGACTTAATAAATGAATGGAGTTTTTAAATTGAATATTTGATCTAAAAATTTTGTTGTGTTAAATCATATGTTAAAATGATTTTAAATGTGAAATTTTGAAGTCTAGAAATATGATTTTTGAGTTATAATAAAATTTGGAGTTTTATTATTTTTTTGAAAAGCAAAAATGAAATCTGGAATTCATAGCATTTTCAAAATGTTGTAGTCTTTTGACAGCATTTTTAAATGCTATTGTTTTGAATCTAACAATGTTTGAAATAACTAAATATCTATTACGACATTTTATAAATGCCGTTATTCTTGAACTAAACCATTTTTGGAAGCTATAAGCTACGATAGCACTTTATAAATGCTGTCGCTGCTATAATTTGACAATGTTTGAAATGTTATAGTTTTAACACTGTTTGAGTTATATTTTAAAGTGTTAAATGATTTAAATTTTGGAAATTGATTAATTGTGAAATTTAAGAAGTTTTGAATATATTTTAATATTTAAATTTGAATTTTTAAGGAATTTAAATTTGAATTTGAATTTAAGTAAGGTTTACTTGGTTATGTGTTAAATGGAATGAAATGTAATGAGATAAATGAATTTTGAATGGAATTTTTAATGTATTTTGTAATGATACTTGAAATAACAAAAGAATGACTTATTTGATTTAAAAATGATATTTAAATTTGAGTATTTGAATTTGAATTCAAATAATGATTTGATAATAAGGTTTGGAAATGATTTGATCTTTATTTTGATAAAGAATATGAATTAGAATGATATGTACTTTTGATAAATGAATATTTGAAGTTTATATTGGTATGAAAGGATACTTAGTTTAATTGTAAATTGAGTTTATTTAAATACTATTGGATTTATGAAATGAATATTTCAAAACTAAGTAATAATGAAACTAGATTTGAGATATATGAAATTATAAAATTTAGTTTTGAAATGCGGGATATTAAAGCTTTGAAATTTATTAAAAATTGAATATTTTAATTTATGGATCAAATCTATATTTGAAAATGATATGATTTGAAATGGTTATTGGGAAATTTAATTGAAACTGATGGTTTGAATTGAATTAAGTTGGAAATTGAAAATTTGGGATTAATTGAATGAATTGTAAAATGTAAAGAATTAAATGAATATCCGATGATTTCAAATGTATGATTTTGAAATGTTATGATTTTCAAAGTGTAATTGTTTCAAGTATTTTTGGTTTCGAAAGAGTTATACTTTGAAAATATTATGATTTTGAAATGAATATATGTTTGAAATGTTTTTGGTTTTGAAGTATAAACTATTTTGATTGAATAAATAGTTTTGAAATAAAAATGGTTTTGATTTCGAAGTATAAACTATTTTGAAAGAAATATAGTTTGAAATGAAATGATTTGATCTTTTTAAAGTATAAACTATTTTGAAATGACCACGGCGTTATAATAACGTTTGGTTGTTAAAGAGACCGGGATCGGAAGTTGTCATACTCTCTGCCAACTCCGAAAACCACTTTAACAACCGTGTACGCGGTGGAGATTCCAGAATGAAGTAGAATGGTGGCGACGTTCTTGAGGTATATTACGTGGACCCAACTCCCGTGAGTTGGCATAAGGTGGCTAAAACAGGAGCGATCTCGGGCCAAGTGAGGTCATTCCTCCTATCGGACACATTCCTTCGATACTATACTCTTACTGGTGATTGATTAGATGGCCATCCTCCGATTTTGATATGGGAGTGTGTTCCAAGGTGGGCGTATGTGGCTGCTGCGTTACCACCAGCCCGTGTGCGTAATTGGTATATCTACCCTGGCATTGCCTTGTGTGCCGTGTCACCTACCATACCGAGCCTTTACTACGAGTTTGTTTTTCTCCCGTAGCCCGTGTGGTATCCTCTGACAGTCACCCGGAGTGGAGATGGCATGATATTGGATGGACTACTGGGACTATTATGTGTGAAGGGTGATTTGGGTAGCCCGGAACGCTATTTAAAAGTATGTTTATTTTACTGTAGACACTATTATAATAGCGCAATATTACTACATAGTAAATAGTTTAATGGATCCTTAAAGGATGGGCGATCCCAAGCATCCTTTAAGTTACTGATGCATTTTTGTTACTGTTCACTTGAGTTGATTTACAGTTCATAAGTATTTATGTCCTGACTCGAGTGTTTTGTGTTTTGCTTTACGCTCGAGCCAGATTGAGTGAGTTAGCATTCAAGATTCACCTTTGGAGCTGGAGCTTTCCTTGAAGATCTAGCCATCTATTTTGCTTTTTGTATCCAGTGATTTCAGTGATGTATTCTGATTTATACCTGATGTATCTTGTTACTCTTCTGTTGTATCTTGTTTAACTCTGATGTATCTTATTTTTATATAGTAGCTTCATGAACTACTATCTCTTTTATTTCCGCTGCATTATTAAATACTCTGTGTCTGTGATCTGTGATTATGTATTTACTGTATATTCTGAGATTTGCCAAATTTTATTTACAACGCGGTATTTTGAGCAATTCAAGTCCGACATGTGCGGATGCGAATGGTTGAAAATATCGGGTCGTTACATTGTTCTTACAATCTTCTTTGTGATTTGTCACTTTAAAATATAAAGGTTTTCTACACTAGTAGTAAATATCACAACTCTTTCTTCAAATGATTTCAACACTATTTTATTACAAAGCTCATTTTCTCAAACCGACTTCTAATCTATTAGTATATACAAACCTTTACCTCACTCGTATGAGAAATCTAATTAAACGACTTAGTAAAACAAGTGGTATGAAACGCTTGTTTTTACTTCGTCGGTTAATTCGTGGACTTGTTCGATTGAATCTCTTGTGACAATTTTCTAGTGGAGACCTACAATTTTTTCGTAAATATTTAAGTTAAGCTAGTGGGTATGGGACATGAAGCTAAGCTCATATATTTACTAGCATACTGTAATCGACACTTCTCGTTGGTCATGACGATCATCTTTGTGATTTAGACTAGCAATGTGCGATGTCTCTTTGTCCATGTCGAGGACGATACTTCATTTTTGTGGAGCTTCGGCTCACCAGGAGGAGCTTCGGCTCAATGTCCACAATGGGGGACTATACCCTGTCAGGAGGAGTTTTGACTCACCAGGAGGAGCTTCGGCTCAAAGTCAGCAATGGGGGACTATACCCTGTCATGAGGAGCTTCGGCTCACCAGGAGGAGCTGTAGGATCGATTTCACCCTAGAGGGGGGGGGGTGAATAGGGTGATAGTGTAAATTATAAAAATTAATCGCGGAAGCATATCAATTAATTTCAATTCAGATTACAGAATAGCAGCACAGATATCGCAGAATATAAATAACAGAATAAAACAGAACAACACAGAATTTACCCAGCTTCGGCAAAACCCTGCCTACGTGCTGCCCCCAAGGTTTCTACTAGAAATTAGATAGTCCCTCACTTACACACGTAAACTCGCTATACCCGCTATTGACTAATCTAACTCTACGCTCAAAACCCTGACCACAACTCAACCACCGAGTTGTGAATTCCCAAACTACACACCGTAGTTTGTCCCCTAGTCACACGACTAGAAAATTAAAAACGGTTTAAAAGAAAAATACAATTTAAAAACAATTTAAAAAACAAAACCCTATTTAATAAAAAAAAACTAAGCCTAAACTAAAAGGCCGACCCCTTATTCACTTCTTCAACCCGTTCCTTTTATTTTTTCGTTTGTGAAAAAATGGCCGCTCCACTTGCAGATTTAGGGCTTCGTCCCTTTGGTTGTCGTGCTCTTAAATTAGGGTTTCAAATTGAAGTCGCTGCCTTTGTTGGTTGATTGCAATCACTGTTTCTCTGATTTGCTTCAATTGTTTGCGGCTTCTCCTCCTTGATCGAGTTCGATTGGTTCGGTATGTAATTTGTGCTTTTTGCTTCTTCTAATCTTTTCGTACTTGAACTCAATGGATTTGCCGATGATGTCAGTTTGCAATTTATAGGAATTCCACCTCCTTGAATTGCGTTCGTATAATCATGTTTGAATTTGTCATTTTCGTTTCTCTGCCGCTTGATTATGCTTGGTCGTTCGAGATTGATTCTGACCTTTTCATATGCGTATACTTTCGTTGCTTGGTTGACACGGCTTGGATTTGTGACTTGGTCAGTTTTCTTTGCTACCATGGTTTCGAATTTTACTTGTTCAACGTTGACTTCGGCTTGGTCTTTTGATGTTGATATGATTTATGGCTTGTTCATATGAGTATATATTTTTATTACCTGTAAATCACGGTGTTGATGATTTTCGTGAATTTTTTTTTTACTGCTTGCTTCGGTCTTGGCTTTGATTCATTTCGTGATGACCACGGCTTGACTTTCTGAAAGATGCGTACTTGAATTCGTCTTGCTCACCATGTTGCATACTTAATGTTGTCATTGTGTTCGACATGGTCTTTGTAGTACTAGGTTACTGGTCGAGTTCATTTGTACATTTGTTCACCTGCACTCTTCGTTTGGTCTACTTGCATTGTTTCTGGCTTCATCTGTAGTCTTGTTCATTGATGGTTTTGGTCGTTGTATTTGCTGGGTACACAGTCTTGACCTGTTGCAGTCCTGTAGTTGCATTCATTGGTCATTTAGCCTTATACCTGTAGTTGTACTGCATTGTGTATGTTCATAATACATGTATTGCTGTTGGCTTCGGGTAACTTCGACACTTTCATCTCGAGCTTGTGTAATTTGAACCTGGTTTGGTGTGCATTGTGCCTTGTACTTGCAGCTTGGTCCATTGAGTTGTTGCAATTGAGTTCAAGTTTCTCTGTAACTTCGCTTTTTGCCTTGCATTGACCATGGCTTTTCTTGGTGGTGCATTTTGTTGCGGCCTGTACATGTATTACTAGCTCTGGTTCATCTTTGTTGCTTCACCACAGTTTGCATTTGCCACACTTGGGTTCCCTGTTATCAACTGGCCTTGATTATGTTTTGATTCAAAACTTCTGTTCACCTGCATGTATTATTGGTTCATTGTGATATTTGTTCATTTGTGTTTCACTGGTAGCACTTGAGTTGTTGACTTCGATCCCGCACTTGGTCTGCACTTGAACTCAGTCTGGACAATGTTGGGAACTCGGTTGTGTATTTGGTTTTGTGTATCCACTGCATGTGTCACTGCATATTGATCTTTATGCTTGAATGTTGAGATCATGTTTGCATGCTGAGTTGAATTCATATGTTATTTGGATTTGACCTTGTGTTCAATTGTTAGTAGTGCTTTTGTTTGATTTGTGAACACGAGTTGGCGGGGCAGTGCACACGTGTATAAATGTACACGTGTGTACTGCAGCCACTTATGTACAACCTATCCCTGATAAAAATACTGATATCCACAGATATTGCACAATCAAAAATGATGACGAACAACCCAAATAACTGAGGCAAATATTATTTTCAAAATCCATCTTTTATTTTATATTGCAAAAATATCTCTTTTTCAATTTTACTGCGTTAGTGAATATTTTTGCAGATTGCTCAGATGCTGGATTCAAACTGGAATGCAGTTGAAGATAAATACGAGTGTGAGTGATATGTAGTGAGGTGCTGATATAAAATAGTGATGTAATTGAATTTGTATCAAAGTTGTATAGTGAATAGTGAGAGCTTGAAATTGTATACTATTCAAAATTGTAATAAATATTTGTTTGAATAAAATATTCGTTTGAATTCAAATTCCGTGTTATTTATTTTATTCTGCAAATATTTGTTTAATCTGTGAAAAATAAATAGTATATTATCAAATACATTTAAACGAATGTATATATGTTTATTATCATCAAACAAAAATCATATAAGCGCATATTTAACAATCTCCCCCTTTTGATGATAACAAACATATATTTAAGATTTTGAATATGTTAAATGTATTTGATCATTGATATGCTCTAATTGCTCCCCCTATTTAAATGCTTCCTCTCTGCACAAAGCTCCCCCTATATATATGCATACAAATAGAAATATATAAATGAGCCTATATGCAAATGGAAAATTATTTGACCTTTGCTTGATTTTATTTGACAAAATCTTAACTTTTCTCTCCCCCTTTTGTTATCAGCAAAAGAATAATAGTGTTAGGGAAAATAGAGATAAAGTAATCGATATCAATCCAACATTAAAACTCAATTGAATATAAATATTAAATTTCAATAAAAAGTCAAACAAAAATCATAAATATTTTGTTAGGCGCATATTCCACTTTTAGAATGATAGGAATGATTTCATCATATAAAACCATACAGTTGTGTCTATTTGTGGTATATTTATATCAGGAATTTGAATAACTACTAACCATGCATAACCGTTAGAACTTTTAAATGAGATTAGTAGTATTCCAATTTTACTTTTAAAAAAAATGAATTCAAGTATCTTCTAACCACGCATAACCGTGAGGACTTTTAAATGGGATTAGAATCAACTTGTTTATTTTACAAATCAACTTTTGATATGCGTTCCATACATGCATAACCGCGAGGACTTTTAAATGAGCATGGAAGCACATAACAAATTCCAAGTAATTCACCCATGCATAACCGTGAGGACTTTTAAATGAGAGTGAATACTTTGGTATTTATTATTATTATTATTACCTTCTTTTTTTTTCTTTTTAAAAAAAAAAAAAGAATGTGAAAAATGAAAAATGAACGATTCCTGTTTAAAGTACCATATATCGACAAACTATATAGAATTTTGATGAGTGATGGTCGTTAGAAATACGATAGATATAGAGATGGTCATGGAATTTTTACCAACAAACAGTTTTATTACTCTTGTTTAAATTTCTAAAGAAATTAATTAATTATACCGTCTCGAGTCATAATATATAATAAATATCAACACTCATCACTTTTTCAATCACTATTCATCTTTTCGATAATCATTAGGGAGTCAGATTAGTCAATGTAATCATTTAAAATAAAATTCAAAGATAATTATAAATCAATTTTTCTAAAAACGACCAATCTGAACACTAGGTCAAAAATGATTTTCTCTAGGGGGTTTTAAAAGAAAATTTTCTGCTATTTGAAAATTATTTAAAATGAAGAATATGCAGATATTTTCTTTGAAAAACGATGCAGTTACTAAATGTCTCAAAAATCACGTTCAACTAGTAATTTTTCTATCAACTAGATTACCAGTGTAATCTGCATCTGAATTTCTCTTTCACTCAAAATCATCATTAATTGAATTTGATTGACCAAACCATGAAGTGTGCACCAAAAATTTCAAATTCAATTTTAACAGCATTTTAAATAACATTCTCTTGAATTTGAAATGAAGCCGTGTAAATACTCAAAAATCGTGAATATAGAGTTAGCCGAATTATAACCAATGTATGATTATCTAACAAAACACTATTTTTAATTCCAAATAATATATATGAAGTAATTCAAAAAATCTAAAGATTATTATAGTGTTTTTGGCATAAGAATATAATTGGCCAACTATGTTGAATAAGTTAGAATCAAAATCATCATCTTTTCATCAATCTCAATATTGGCTGATTTAATTCAAAATACGGTGCAGATTATCACTTTTAATATATCGTTTAAAACATACCATACCTGTTTTACCTTTACGATATTTTTCATTGTTGTCCATTGTGATTCTGTCACCTTTATACTAGGCTAAGGAACTTTGCTTTGTCGCCCGTTGTGTTTCTGGAACAGCCAAAAAATCCAGAGAACACTATTGTTGTTCCTTAGCCTGCCACCGCACCTACACGGGAAAAGATTTATGTGACCTATTTGTTTTTATAGGTCCATGGTTGTTAGTGGCAGAAAATTTTGAAAAATAATTTTGTGTAGACCCAAAACTGTTTATAATTGTTCCCTTCGGCACCCAAATTTGTTTAACTTTGAGAGATTTTATATTTGTGCCTTTTGGAACCCAAATCGGTATAGTTTTCACATGTTTGGGTCTATACCAACAATTATTGTGATTGTGTCCATATTTTCTACAAATCGTGCACATTGAATTTTCTTGATTAATCTTGTTTTCAACAATTTTCGAACTATTATATCCAAGTCCTTGTCTAACCGTATTAACAGTTTGCTTTCCTAATAGCATATTCAACGATTTTTCACTTTTTGAAAATTTATCTAAAGTCGTTGACAATTGTTGGACTTGTGATTTGAGAGATTCATTTTCGTTTAGCAACTGTGTGCACTTTTTAATAGAATTCTCTCTCCTAGTATTTTCATTCTCCTTTAAAATCAGAATTTCATTTTCAAGCGATTTTATTTTAGTTTCTGATTTTTTAATTTCTTCATCAAATGTTGGACACTTATCACACTTAGGGATCCTACTTTGATAGGTTTTAACTAATTGATCAAGTTGTTTATTACATTCTATCAAAGTATCTTTTTGAGATTCAAGTATGGCGTATTTTTCCCTAAGTCGTTCAAAACAACCGTTTACTTCATGAAAATATATAAGCAACTCAGAATGTGTAAGTTTTGATACCTCACTTGGCTCGTCATCGTCACTGTCAGTTGTATCACCTCGAAGACACAATTCTGCCTTTTCGCTTTCACTGCCAGTGCTTTGATCATTCTCGTCTATTTCATCCCAAGTGGCTGCAAAACTTTTCTTTTTCTGTTTCTTTCCATGGCTGGATTTAATTTGTGGACAATCGGGCTTGATATGGCCGGGTTTGTTGCAATTATAACAAATAAACTTTTGTTCTTCCGAGTAATCTAGTGCTTTGGCTATTCTGCTTTTTGCTTTTTGAATTCGAGCTGAATTTCCATGTTTTTGATTCCATTTTTTGAATTTCCTTATTAACAGCTCCAATTCTGCTGCTCCATCATCTTCATCGTTATCATCATCACTTTTGGTTGTTCCTTTGAGAGCTATCGATTTCTTTTGAGTGTCAACTCCTTCATGCTCTTCTTTGAATTTCATTTCTAGCTCATAAGTGGTGAGATTTCCGATGAGTTCTTCAACTTTAAGTTGTTTTAAATCTTTCGATTCTTGTATGGAAGTTACTTTTGCTTCAAAGCTTCGTGGAAGGACTCCGAGGATTTTCCGGACTATTTCTAATTCGGTGTATGTTTTTCTGAGAGCTTTTGATTTGTATACGATATTGGAGAGTCGTCCGTACATCTCTTTGACATTTTCTTCCTTCGCCATTTTGAAGTTCTCGTATTCGCTGCTTAGCATTGCAAGGCGAGATTCTTTGACTTGAGATGTTCCTTCGTGAGTCACTTCTAGTGTGTGCCATATTTCCTGTGCAGTTAGAAAATGTGAGACACGATTAAATTCAAATTGATCCAATGAACAGATAATAGAATTCATAGCTCTAGCATTTGCATTTTGTAATCTATTTTCTAGATCTGTCCATTGATCTTTTGGTTTCTCTATTTCCTGATTATCTACAGTTATAGTTGGTATACTATTACCTGTCTCAACAATATTCCAAGCGTCAATGGTTTTCAGAAAAATTTGCATTCTATTTTTCCAGTAAGCATATTCACCATTGAACATTGGTGGTCTAACTATGGATTGACCTTCTGCAAAAGCATTATTAAAAGAAGTCATTTTAAAAATTCAAATTTTTAAAACAAAATCCGATTTTTTTTGAAACACGAATTTTTAAAACAAAAATTGATTTTTGAAACACGAATTTTTAAACGAAAATTGGTTTTTGTAAAATCAAAATTTTAAAACAAAAATGGCTTTTGTTCCTAGCTCTGATACCACTTGTAGGATCGATTTCACCCTAGAGGGAGGGTGAATAGGGTGATAGTGTAAATTATAAAAATTAATCGCGGAAGCTTATCAATTAATTTCAATTCAGATTACAGAATAGCAGCATAGATATCGCAGAATATAAATAACAGAATAAAACAGAACAACACAGAATTTACCCAGCTTCGGCAAAACCCTGCCTACGTGCTGCCCCAAGGTTTCTACTAGAAATTAGATAGTCCCTCGCTCACACACGTAAACTCGCTATACCCGCTATTGACTAATCTAACTCTACGCTCAAAACCCTGACCACAAATCAACCACCGAGTTGTGAATTCCCAAACTACACACCGTAGTTTGTCCCCTAGTCACACGACTAGAAAATTAAAAACGGTTTAAAAGAAAAATACAATTTAAAAACAATTTAAATACAAAACCCTATTTAATAAAAAAAAACTAAGCCCAAACTAAAAGGCCGGCCCCTTATTCACTTCTTCAACCCGTTCCTTTTATTTTTTCGTTTGTGAAAAAATGGCCGCTCCTCTTGCAGATTTAGGGCTTCGTCCCTTTGGTTGCCGTGCTCTTAAATTAGGGTTTCAAATCGAAGTCGCTGCCTTTGTTGGTTGATTGCAATCACTGTTTCTCTGATTTGCTTCAATTATTTGCGGCTTCTCCTCCTTGATCGAGTTCGATTGGTTCGGTATGTAATTTGTGCTTTTTGCTTCTTCTAATCTTTTCGTACTTGAACTCGATGGATTTGCCGATGATGTTAGTTTGCAATTTATAGGAATTCCACCTCCTTGAATTGCGTTCGTATAATCATGTTTGAATTTGTCATTTTCGTTTCTCTGCCGCTTGATTATGCTTGGTCGTTCGAGATTGATTCTGACCTTTTCATATGCGTATACTTTCGTTGCTTGGTTGACACGGCTTGGATTTGTGACTTGGTCAGTTTTCTTTGCTACCATGGTTTCGAATTTTACTTGTTCAACGTTGACTTAGGCTTGGTCTTTTGATGTTGATATGATTTATGGCTTGTTCATATGAGTATATATTTTTATTACCTGTAAATCACGGTGTTGATGATTTTCGTGAATTTTTTTTTACTGCTTGCTTCGGGCTTGGCTTTGATTCATTTCGTGATGACCACGGCTTGACTTTCTGAAAGATGCATACTTGAATTCGTCTTGCTCACCATGTTGCATACTTAATGTTATCACTGTGTTCGACATAGTCTTTGTAGTACTTGGTTACTGGTCGAGTTCATTTGTACATTTGTTCACCTGCACTCTTCGTTTGGTCTACTTGCATTGTTTCTGGCTTCATCTGTAGTCTTGTTCATTGATGGTTTTGGTCGTTGTATTTGCTGGGTACACAGTCTTGACCTGTTGCAGTCCTGTAGTTGCATTCGTTGGTCATTTAGCCTTATACCTGTAGTTGTACTGCATTGTGTATATTCATAATACATGTATTGCTGTTGGCTTCGGGTAACTTCGACACTTTCATCTCGAGCTTGTGTAATTTGAACCTGGTTTGGTGTGCATTGTGCCTTGTACTTGCAGTTTGGTCCATTGAGTTGTTGCAATTGAGTTCAAGTTTCTCTGTAACTTCGCTTTTTGCCTTGCATTGACCATGGCTTTTCTTGGTGGTGCATTTTGTTGCGGCCTGTACATGTATTACTAGCTCTGGTTCATCTTTGTTGCTTCACCACAGTTTGCATTTGCCACACTTGTGTTCCCTGTTATCAACTGGCCTTGATTATGTTTTGATTCAAAACTTCTGTTCACCTGCATGTATTGTTGGTTCATTGTGATATTTGTTCATTTGTGTTTCACTGGTAGCACTTGAGTTGTTGACTTCGATCCCGCACTTGGTCTGCACTTGAATTCAGTCTGGACAATGTTGGGAACTCGGTTGTGTATTTGGTTTTGTGTATCCACTGCATGTGTCACTGCATATTGATCTTTATGCTTGAATGTTGAGATCATGTTTGCATGCTGAGTTGAATTCATGTGTTATTTGGATTTGACCTTGTGTTGAATTGTTAGTAGTGCTTTTGTTTGATTTGTGAACACGAGTTGGCGGGGCAGTGCACACGTGTATAAATGTACACGTGTGTACTGCAGCCACTTATGTACAACCTATCCCTGATAAAAATACTGATATCCACAGATATTGCACAATCAAAAATGATGACGAACAACCCAAATAACTGAGGCAAATATTATTTTCAAAATCCATCTTTTATTTTATATTGCAAAAATATCTCTTTTTCAATTTTACTGCGTTAGTGAATATTTTTGCAGATTGCTCAGATGCTGGATTCAAACTGGAATGCAGTTGAAGATAAATACGAGTGTGAGTGATATGTAGTGAGGTGCAGATATAAAATAGCGATGTAATTGAATTTGTATCAAAGTTGTATAGTGAATAGTGAGAGCTTGAAATTGTATACTATTCAAAATTGTAATAAATATTTGTTTGAATAAAATATTCGTTTGAATTCAAATTCCGTGTTATTTATTTTATTCTGCAAATATTTATTTAATCTGTGAAAAATAAATAGTATATTATCAAATACATTTAAACGAATGAATATATGTTTATTATCATCAAACAAAAATCATATAAGCGCATATTTAACAGGAGTTTCGGCTCAATGTCCACAATGGGGGACTATACCCTGTCAGGAGGAGTTTTGACTCACCAGGAGGAGCTTCGGCTCAATGTCCGCAATGGGGGACATACCCTGTCTGGAGGAGCTCCGGCTCATTTTTAGGGGATTGGCCATCCTTTTTCTTGTGATTTTTGGATTTTTGTGTGTTGAATTCTGGAATTTATGTTTCACCAACTTTTACAATTGGCATTGATATATATGTCATTTATTGTGGCTTGGTGAATGAAATTAGGAGTATGACATTCCTTTTGATCCTTGAGTAGATTATTGTGAAATTGATTAATCTCTTGTTGATTTTCAATTACTTATATATCACAGCTTGGCATTGTGATTATTATATGTTTAGTCATATCTCTAATTCTATATCATTTCATCTGAGATTTATAGCTAGACTGATCCGTTTATTATTTTCTTATTAAATAATACTCGGGTCAGACTGAGATATTACAGGTACTTCCTCATGGCTTCCTATCTGGAAACATCTTCTGACTTTTGGCTAACTACTTTAGTTTAGTAGTTTTTGTTGTATACATTTGAGATACAGACTCTATGATGTATACTTATTCTTTTGTCTAGCACTTGTATCTATTCTGTTTGATATTGTGGATCTTATTTGACCACTACTCTAATATACACTTTAATGTGTAATATTCATATCTATTTCCGCCTTTGTGATATGAATTGTCTGTGACTGATTTATGTTATGTTTATTTCTATATTTGTTTCCGAAGATATTTTAGCCACTGTGTAGTAGCTTTGAGTTAGTGTCGGTATGTCGGATTTCCCTCTTGATAAAGAAATGCATGTTATACTATCTGACATATCGATGCTCGCGCAAAGCAATTACACAGATGGTCGCTCCTCAACAGCCTTATTCTCCGTGCTAATCGACAGCATTACTCCGTAGGGTTCTTGGCTAGCGTGGGTATAGAGGTGGGGCGTCACATCCAGAAAGTCCTTAACTGAAAATATGTAATACTCGGTCTGACCCGAGCATTACATCAAAGTAACACCCGGGTCAGGCTGGAAACTAGCGTGAGTAAACCCATATAACATAAATTTCAAAAGCATACAATTTATATATAACCCAGGTAACTTGTATCAATTACAAGTTCACAAATTGTTATCGACATCATCTATTTTACTCACCAATTTCTAAGTACCAGTTAGATTAAATGGTCTAATTCATTTAATTCAATCCATTCCAGCTTATCAATTTCACCTAGCAATTTATAAAGAATCGAAGTGGTTTCGGGTATTTACTAATATCCGACTCCGGTCTCTTCGAGCCCAGTGTCATCTTAACTTACATTATTCAAGTGAAATACAATTCAACTTTGAATACAGGATGTCTCAAAAATTCTTCATCTATTGATAACCACATAATCACAGTTTAAATCCAACATATCTTATCATATAGCTTCACGAACCATATATTAGGGATAACAATAATCAAAGGCTTCCAATGTCATTCTATTTATCCCTTAATTAATTTCACAAATTAATTTTATCCTTAACCAAATACAGTAATTAACCTTTAATTACTTCATTAATTTATTATTAACCAAAATTATTAATCACCCTTGATTAATAACATCCAGTGATTACCATATATTACTTCTTTAAGCAATTACACTTCCATTAATTACATTAAGTAACTATTCATCAATCAACAAGTGTTTAAATTAATTAAACTTAATTAATTAATCTAAACTAATCACATTAAACCCAATTAATTACATTATGTAATTAATTTCTTAATTACTTTCATTAAGTAATTAAACTTAAACAATTTCTCAATTGATTATTATCAATTAATTAATCTAATTAATTACTAAAATTAATCACATTAATTAATTGTTAAATAATCTTAAGTTAATGACCTTCATTAACTATTCTTTAATTCTTTCTTAAGAAATTATCTCAGATGAACCATCATTAGTTACAAATTAATTAATCTTTAATTACTAATTAATTAATCTCTAATTATTTGATTAATAAAGTGTTAACTACAATCTTAATTAATCCTTAATTACTTGATTAATCAATTCATAATTAAAATTTAATTACAGATTTAAATAACTAAAATTTAAACTTATTTTAAATACCATACTTTACAATTTTAAACTTCCAATTCAAATGTAAAACACATATGCTTTTACACTTATAAGTTTTAAACCCAAATTTAAATTTAAAAAAAACATAAATCATTTCAAATCTCAGACAATCTAATTTGAATTCCTATTAAAAATTTTTTAAAAAAATAAATTAATTTATTTTAATTTATTAATTATATTTTATTTAAAATAAATTATTTATTTATTTAATAAAATTTTTTATATTTATTTTATTAAATAAAATTTAAAATTTATTTTAATAATTTTTAATTATAAAAAAACTAATTGAATTCATAACTAAATTTCAGATTTAAAATTTAGTTCAGATTTAGTTTGCATTTTAAACTTTTACTTCAAATTTTAAATACAGAAACAGGTTTCTGTTATCACTTGTAAAACCTGAAATAAAGCAAATGCTCGAGCAACCCCTACAAAAACTTCGAGTCAGCAAGCCATATTCTCGGGTATCAACCCGTGATTCCTGCCACATCCCCTTTCAACACTTACAGATACCCAAAAGTGCGTCGTGCACGCGCACGACGACCACGGCAATCTCCGATCATCGCCTCCAGTCCCAAAACATCACCTATGACGCCGTCCAACCTCGCGACAACCCAAAATTTGAAAACAAAATCCAGATCGAAAAACAACCACTCGATCAAATCAAAGGAGGAAAGGAATCCTCAGAAGATCAACTAACACCGACGACCTCGACCACATCCTTCATCGCCGACCTCACCAGACCCTCATCATGTCGCCATGCTCCTAATCATCATCCCGCAAACGACTTCGATCACCCATGGCTGCCGTGAACGCCTCGCGAACACCATCATCCCCAAAACATTCTGTAACCCTACTTAACCTTTGCCCATCAACTATGATCACTATAAAAATACATCTCCATTTTTCTCGTGATCCTCTATCCACTGGCTACCTCCAGCCCAAGACTCACCACTCAACTTGACGCCGACCATTAGAATTCGACAAAATGTCGAAAACCATCACTCCACGATACCACATTCATTTCCAATCTAAAAATCATAATTTCTACTTCTAAATTCATGAATTACTAATTAGAATCAGGCTATATAATTGATTCACTAATTCCTGACATTTTATTTATGCCTATAATTGACTAGACCTGTAGATTCATATATTTATAAAATAACAGTTTATATATACAAATGAATCTATTTTTAAAATTTAGTTTATACCCTTACAAACATTTTCTGTTCATACATTTTTGTCTATCATCAAATATCTAGAGAGATATAGAATTTCTTCTTTAAATTTAGAAGCTTGTACATATAAACAGAGAGCAAGTTTTATACACCCAGTTTGTACAATCAAATTTATATGCTCAGGTATATACATCATATAAACCATATAATTTTTTTACATAAGTACAATTTTAATCCAAAGTTTATATTGAAACAAACATATTTTGTTTGAATCTTAAACTCAAATTAAGATTAAATCAAGAGACAATGGGTTTTAAATCTGACGGAAGCTTGAAATCAATCAAACGGAGAGCTTCAGGTGAACATTCATACACACACATAAATATATTCATAGATACATTCACAAAAAAATTATAATATATTTTCATGTCTAAATAAAAGCATGCAATCAACCTTTACCTATTTAAAATTTTAAAAAGTTGAGTTATTCACAGTTTTGAAGCAGAGAACAGAGTGCAGGTTCTTGCTTCTAGGCTTGTTTGAGTTAATCATATGATTAATTATTGCATGCAAGATATTTCAACAATTTATCACAGCATCATTGTCAACCGGTTTAAAATTTTAAAATGGCAACAGTTTACTCACCTTTATAGAAGCTGAGAACACTCATTTGCATTTCATTTTCTTGAAACTGATTTTACTCTAGATTTTGAATCCGGTTGCTATTGCAGTTGATTAAATTTTTGCAGCTGTTTTGATTTTAAAACTGCTTGCTATTGGAACTTGGACTTGCTTTAAACAAATTTCCAGATTTGAAGAAAGATGCTTCAGGTTTGCTGTTGATAATTAGTTACAGGATTTGGATTGATTTATTATCTGGTTTTAGAGGCAAATTTTGTTTTGAGGGTTTGTTTGAGTTCATATTTATTTCTTAGCTTTTGAATTATTATTTTTTTTGAAAAAGAAATAGATAGAGAGAAGTATATGTTTTTAGGCTGAAAATTGTTTAACAAAAATAAAAGAGAATTAAATCTAAAAATGCCACTTGTCATAAATCTTAGTTCATTAGTTAACACATGTTAATATTAAGTTTCATCATGATAACACTTGTCTTTGTATTATTTCCTTTTTATTTTAAATGTTAAAGAAAGGTTTTACTTAATTTATTTATTCTTTTGCAAAGAAAATGTAATAAAACAAATTATGAATAAAAGCATATCCAAATACCCCTTTAAATTCAAATATTGCAAAATATCCAATTTATAAATCAAGTTATATATATAACTACTTATTCAGATACATACTTTCGTTACCAGAATTATTTATCAACTTATAAATCAGTATTTTCCATTAATATTAGATAATTATTCAATTATCTGATGCCCGAAAATCCGGATTATCACATTCCTCCTCCCTTTGAATCTTTTCGTCCTCGAAAAGGAAAGAAACCAGAATTTATTTAAAATGCTTATTTTTATAAAAATTATTCCTTAATTATTTTTAAAACACTTTAAAACCTATATAGTATTACAGTAATAGTTTTATGAAAATACTTTTATAACTTGATGTCTCAATAAGTCCATCTTCGTTCTTATAGAAATCCGGTCATACGTTGATCAGACGTAAGACTGAAAAATCTACAAATACTTAGCAGACTCATTTTCGACATCCAGTGAAAATACTTGGAAAATAATTTTATTGAGAATATTGAAAACGGTTCTTGAAAATAGAGGAAATATCTTTGGTGAGAATGCTCTGGAAATCATCACTCCCATCCATGGTCACAGTTACATTCCAGGGTTACGTTGCCATCGAAGCAAAAGTCCATGTAACTTCAGGCTCTCCGCGGCCTCTCGATTACGCCATGGATCCCAAACAACAGATCACAGTTACATTCTAGGGTTACATTACCATCGCAGCAAAAGTCCATGTAACTGCAGGCTCTCATCGGCCTCTGATTTTCGCTGTCGAAATGAAACATCTCCACTCCTACATAGGTCGCAGTCTGCCGATATAACATCAAATGCAAACTGTTGGCTCTCAGCGGCACACACGACTTTCGCTATGTTATACCATAGGTCCAGTCTACCGATATAAAATCAAACGTAGACTGTTGGCTCTCAGCGACACACACGACTTTCGCTATGGTATACTCTACTCACAATCCCCAGGAACTAGTTTTGTCCGGACTCCTCACACGATCAACTTTAGAACCCCCCCTTGGGGCTCAAGGCAGCACCACCCGGTGGTACTCCTGAGAAGTTCATTTCAAGGAAGCGCTTTTTCCCCAGAGCCATCATCAAAACATTTTATACTATACATATATAGTATCTTCAAATCATACACCTAGTATGATCTCATACAAAGCTTCTTTACACAAAATCGATTATTCCAAAAACCGATAATTCTCAAACTAGGCTTCCTAAATTCAATATTGATTTTATCCAAAAATCAAAAGCCTTTCCAAATCCAAAGGTTCCCAAAACCTTTTTCCAAATTCCTCATATGTTCCTTTATATATATAGATATATATAATCTTTAAAACCTCGGATCATTTCTTACTTGTATAAAAATCCTTTTATACTTCAAAACACCTTCAAAATACTTTACTTCTGGCAATAGATTCAACAAGGGGAGTTTCATTTTATAAAACAAAGATATTTAACTTTGTTTACTCCTAATCGAATATTCAAATTCGATTACTTTATAAAGTCATTAACCATATTACTTACTTCCATAAAGTAAATTTCTGCCATAGAAATATCAAATTTCTATTTTATTTCCTCATATATTTCGCAAAATATATTTTTACTTCAAAAACCATTTCAAATTTCTTATCCACAAACTTTAATATTAATCTCATTCCAATCCGTACGATGTACACATATCATCCGTACGCAAATATCAATTTGATCGCTTACTCGAGCACACAATTTCCCTTTCGAACTAGTATCGTCCACCTGACTTTCTAGTGCGGACTCATATTTGGTTTCTTGATCAGAACCGTCATTCTCCTTGCGTAGTCATAACTATGATAGAGAATATCCAGAACCAATCAACAATCCATATCCAGGTTCACCGTCGAAAATCGAGTGAAAAAATCTCACTTGGATCGATATAACTATCTCGAAATTCTGTGCTCGAATCTGGATCAAATTACTATGCGAATAGAATAACATACGTACACCCTACGTATTTATCTTTATTGGTTATCAGCCAAATCAATTCTATTTCTATTCACATTCACTTTGATTTCATTCACTTACTCACAATTACTTCAATCCATTTGGATTATCACCTCTATTCTTATCTCGATTGGGTATTTAACCAATAACAGTTTGAACTCCGACCAGTTTATTTAGAAAATAGTTGAAAAATTAAAATTAGATAAGTAGTTGGAAAATAATTACTAGTTTGTAAAATAGGTGTAAAATAGTTAGAAAATAGTTAAAACAATTATAGAAATTTTAGATAATTGCAAAATAATAGTAAGATAGTAATTTTATAAAACAGTTGGAAAATTGTTAAACAGTTTCAAAAATAATTGTAAAACACATATAAGATAGTTTGGCTTTTAAAAGAAAAGTGGTATATAATAAATAGCTTAGAAAAATAGGTTTATATTAAAACAATTTTATATTAAAATAAGTCCAGAGTCAAAAACTGCTCACTTCCCATTCTCCATTCTCATCAATTCAATTTAAATTTTCCACTTTCATTTAAATTGACTTAACTCCAATTTAAATAACTTCAATTTCTATTGAAATTGATTCAACCCCGATTTAAGTTGAATTAATCTAAGTTTCTTTCCAAATTTAACTTTACTCAACCTTGATCTCAAATTCTACTAATTCAAATAAATTTCAATTGAACTAGTTCCAATTTCAATTCATTTCAACTCCAATTTGAATTAATCCCAATTTCAAACTCCATTTCCAAATCAAATTGAACCATTCTTAATTTTTTTTCCAAATTCAATTCAAATTCCATTTGAATTTGAAATTATTCAACTTTAATTACAATTCCAAATTATTCAAATCAATCCAATTCAAATTTTCCATTTGAATCTTATTCTCATACATCTTTAATCACAATTTCAATTACTTCAAATCAAATTCAATTTGAACTAATTTCAATTCAAATTCCAGATTTAAACCATCTCGAATTATATAAACTCGAGTTAAATTTACTAAGGTTGGTTTAACTCTTTAAACCAAGTTAACCTTTATTAAAAGCTTTTAAACAATTTAATTTCGAGCCAAATTCTCAAAATTCCATTTAAATTATCTCTATAATGGATATATTACCACACTTCACTTCTCTTTCTTTCAAACAAATCCATTTCACAATTTAAAGATTATTAATAACAATAGGATGATATCATCCAATTCATCTTAAAACATTCATCAATTTCCAATTTCCAGATCTCAAACCCATTTTGAGATCACACAAACTCCCAATTCAAATTAACCATTTAACTTCCCAATTTAAATTCCATTTCCATCTTAAAATTCCCAAATCAGGTTGATCATTCCAACTTATTTAATCTTTCCAAAGTTAAACTCAATTCACTTAATCTAGTCAACCTTACCCAATTTGAATTTCCATTCCAAATACTGAACTTCACATTAATAATCTTCCTAATTATTAAGTTCAAAAACCTTATCACTTTGGGTATCATACCTCATTCCAGATTCAAAACTGAAAATTTAGAGTTTATTTCAAATCACCTTTGATTTTAATTTCAAAACAAATTTCTTTAAATTTTCAAACAACTCTTGTTTGAAATAGGACCATTTCATTCAATTGCATTAAATAATATTATTTATTGTTTTTTAATTAATTACGTCATTAATTGATTCCAATTAATCACATTCGGTAATTAACTTATTTCTTAATTACCTTCATTAAGCCATTGTCCTTTAAATTACTTACCTCTAGTTACTTTATTAAGTAACTTCCTCTTAATTTATCATTTCCAATTATTATTTTTTAAATGGTTACTTCCTTAGAACATTTTATTTTTTACTGAAAAACAATCATCCCATTATTAAACACAATATCCATTATATTTTCTGGTTTGAAGCCAATTCTAATTCATCTTATTCTAAAATACTTCTCCAATTCAAGATTTCAATTTTAGTTTGAATCCATTTCAAACTTGTCTTTAATTTAATTTGGTTGTAATTCTATTACCACTTAATTCTTTCTATTACTTTTAATTTAATTAATACTACAACCAATTTCCTTAATATAGTAGATAATCTATTTCTTATATAAGATTCATTTACTTTTGAAATCATTTAAAAACCTTTATATAAGAAAATAACAAGTACGCCCTCTCATACACACACACACAAACACACTCAACTCATCCTAGGGTACCGCTTACCCTATCTTTAATGAGTAATCCCACCAGAGCCAAGTTTCTCTCTTAACCTGGCTCTGATACCAAATGTAACGACCCGGAAATTTCGATCCCGAAAATTCCAAATAGTTAGCGAAAAGAAGAAAAAGAAAGAAGAAGAAATTGAAAACTCAAACTCAGAATCTCACATTCCCAGCGGATAAAATATAATATCACATAAATAATAGTTTTACAAAGAAGAAATGTATCTTTACTCTTATATTTTTATACATCAGAGTTACAATCATTACACAACACTGGACAGTTTAAAGAACCTGTCCAAGATATACTATAATATATCGCAACGGAAATACCCCATACGTTCCTGCCATCCAGCTCGCCTCCTGAGCTCCAGAAAGTCCTTACCTGAAAATATGTAATACTTGGTCTGACTCGAGCATTACATCAAAGTAACACCCGGGTCAGGATGGAAACCAGCGTGAGTAAACCCATATAACATAAATTTCAAAAGCATACAATTTATATATAACCCCGGTAACTTGTATCAATTACAAGTTCACAAATTGTTATCGACATCATCTATTTTACTCACCAATTTCTAAGTACCAGTTAGATTAAATGGTCTAATTCACTTAATTCAATCCATTCCAGCTTATCAATTTCACCTAGCAATTTATAAAGAAACGAAGTGGTTTCGGGTATTTACTAATACCCGACTCCGGTCTCTTCGAACCCGGTGTCATCTTAACTTACATTATTCAAGTGAAATACAATTCAACTTTAAATACAGGATGTCTCAAAAATTCTTCATCTATAGATAACCACATAATCACAGTTTAAATCCAATATATCTTATCATATAGCATCACGAACCATATATTAGGGATAACAAATAATCAAAGGCTTCCAATGTCATTCTATTTATCCCTTAATTGATTTCACAAATTAATTTTATCCTTAACCAAATACAGTAATTAACCTTTAATTACTTCATTAATTTATTATTAACCATAATTATTAATCACCCTTGATTAATAACATCCAGTGATTACCATTAATTACTTCTTTAAGCAATTACACTTCCACTAATTACATTAAGTAATTATTCATCAATCAACAAGTGTTTAAATTAATTAAACTTAATTAATTAATCTAAACTAATCACATTAAACCCAATTAATTACATTAAGTAATTAATTTCTTAATTACTTTCATTAAGTAATTAAACTTAAACAATTTCTCAATTGATTATTATCAATTAATTAATCTAATTAATTATTAAAATTAATCACATTAATTAATTGTTAAATAATCTCAAGTTAATGACCTTCATTAACTATTCTTTAATTCTTTCTTAAGAAATTATCTCAGATTAACCATCATTAGTTACAAATTAATTAATCTTAATAACTAATTAATTAATCTCTAATTATTTAATTAATAAAGTGTTAACTATAATCTTAATCAATCCTTAATTACTTGATTAATCAATTCATAATTAAAATTTAATTCCAGATTTAATAACTAAAATTTAAACTTATTTTAAGTACCATACTTTACAATTTTAAACTTCCAATTCAAATGTAAAACACATATGCTTTTACACTTATAAGTTTTAAACCCAAATTTAAATTTAAAAAAACATAAATCATTTCAAATCTCAGACAATCTAATTTGAATTCCTATTAAATTTTCAGATTTTATACTTGCTTTAAATTTCTAGTTTGCATTTAATAGCTTGCTTTTAATTTTTAAAAACAGTAACAGGTTTTATGTTTTGTTTAAGACCAAACTAAATTTTTTCAAAATCCCAATTATTTCAAAGGGGGAATTAATTTAAAGGACAAAAATTTCTATATTTTTTGCCTCAAGGACACGACCTCACTATTTTTACCACAAGGACAAACATTCTTTTAAAAATTATTCACAAGGACAAACATTTTCCAAAATTATTCATAAGGACAACAAAACTGATACCGAGCTAAAAACTGATACCTAAAAACTGCTACCGATAACTAGAAACTGATACCTAAAAACTGCTATCAATAACTAAAAACTGATACCTACAGAAAGTTGTCCTTCAGGATAAAATATTGAAGGTCTGTCCTTGAGGCTAAAAAGCTGTGAAATTTTGTCCTTGACAATAATTTCCTGTTATTTCAAAACCCAAGATTTAAACTAATTGAATTCATAACTAAATTTCAGACTTAAAACTTAGTTCAGATTTTAGTTTTCATTTTAGACTTTTACTTCAAATTTCAAATACAGAAACAGGTTTCTGTTATCACTTGTAAAACATGAAATAAAGCAAATGCTCGAGCAACCCCTACAAAAACTTCGAGTCAGCAAGCCATATTCTCGGGTATCAACCTGAGATTCCTGCCACATCCCCTTTCAACACTTACAGATACCCAAAAGTGCGTCGTGCACGCGCATGACGACCACGGCAATCTCCGATCATCGCCTCCAGTCCCAAAACATCACCTATGACGCCGTCCAACCTCGCGACAACCCAAAATTTGAAAACAAAGTCCAGATCGAAAAACAACCACTCGATCAAATCAAAGGAGGAAAGGAATCCTCAGAAGATCAACTAACACCGACGACCTCGACCACATCCTTCATCGCCGACCTCACCAGACCCTCATCATGTCGCCATGCTCCTAATCATCATCCCGCAAACGACTTCGATCACCCATGGCTGCCGTGAACGCCTCGCGAACACCATCATCCCCAAAACATTCTGTAACCCTACTTAACCTTTGCCCATCAACTATGATCACTATAAAAATACATCTCCATTTTTCTCGTGATCCTCTATCCACTGGCTACCTCCAGCCCAAGACTCACCACTCAACTTGACGCCGACCATTAGAATTCGACAAAATGTCGAAAACCATCACTCCACGATACCACATTCATTTCCAATCTAAAAATCATAATTTCTACTTCTAAATTCATGAATTACTAATTAGAATCAGGCTATATAATTGATTCACTAATTCCTGACATTTTATTTATGCCTATAATTGACTAGACCTGTAGATTCATATATTTATAAAATAACAGTTTATATATACAAATGAATCTATTTTTAAAATTTAGTTTATACCCTTACAAACATTTTCTTTTCATACATTTTTGTCTATCATCAAATATCTAGAGAGATATAGAATTTCTTCTTTAAATTTAGAAGCTTGTACATATAAACAGAGAGCAAGTTTTATACACCCAGTTTGTACAATCAAATTTATATGCTCAGGTATATACATCATATAAACCATATAATTTTTTTACATAAGTACAATTTTAATCCAAAGTTTATATTGAAACAAACATATTTTGTTTGAATCTTAAACTCAAATTAAGATTAAATCAAGAGACAATGGGTTTTAAATCTGACGGAAGCTTGAAATCAATCAAACGGAGAGCTTCAGGTGAACATTCATACACACACATAAATATATTCATAGATACATTCACAAAAAAATTATAATATATTTTCATGTCTAAATAAAAGCATGCAATCAACCTTTACCTATTTAAAATTTTAAAAAGTTGAGTTATTCACAGTTTTGAAGCAGAGAACAGAGTGCAGGTTCTTGCTTCTAGGCTTGTTTGAGTTAATCATATGATTAATTATTGCATGCAAGATATTTCAACAATTTATCACAGCATCATTGTCAACCGGTTTAAAATTTTAAAATGGCAACAGTTTACTCACCTTTATAGAAGCTGAGAACACTCATTTGCATTTCATTTTCTTGAAACTGATTTTACTCTAGATTTTGAATCCGGTTGCTATTGCAGTTGATTAAATTTTTGCAGCTGTTTTGATTTTAAAACTGCTTGCTATTGGAACTTGGACTTGCTTTAAACAAATTTCCAGATTTGAAGAAAGATGCTTCAGGTTTGCTGTTGATAATTAGTTACAGGATTTGGATTGATTTATTATCTGGTTTTAGAGGCAAATTTTGTTTTGAGGGTTTGTTTGAGTTCATATTTATTTCTTAGCTTTTGAATTATTATTTTTTTTGAAAAAGAAATAGATAGACAGAAGTATATGTTTTTAGGCTGAAAATTGTTTAACAAAAATAAAAGAGAATTAAATCTAAAAATTCCACTTGTCATAAATCTTAGTTCATTAGTTAACACATGTTAATATTAAGTTTTATTATGATAACACTTGCCTTTTTATTATTTTCTTTTTATTTTAAATGTTAAATAAAGGTTTTACTTAATTTATTTATTCTTATGTAAAGAAAATGTAATAAAACAAATTATGAATAAAAGCATATCCAAATACCCTTTTAAATTCCAATATTGCAAAATATCCAATTTATAAATCAAGTTATATATATAACTACTTATTCAGATACATACTTTCGTTACCAGAATTATTTATCAACTTATAAATCAGTATTTTCCATTAATATTAGATAATTATCCAATTATCTGATGCCCGAAAATCCGGGTTATCACAATTTATGACTTTTTATTAGTTTTAGGTCATATATTTATGATATCTACATCTCATCTCTTTATTAGATCTAGTCTGACCTATTCATTTTAAAAAAAACTCGGGTCAGGCCGAGACACTTTATGTATAGGGATTCGTTGAACTTTGGATTTTGGGCTAGCACTAGAGTAGACTATTCTGACCGTTTTGGTTACTCCATCCCTGTGTATATTGACATTTAGAAGTTTATGTCATGTATACTATCTAATAGTCATTGTGTACCTGATATAGTACTTTTGGATGTGATGTATATGTTATCAGGCTCTAGTACTGATATTTTGTAGACTCCCACTCTATTATATATATGATGTATATTTTCCACTATGATCTGCGACTCTGATTTATTATATTACGTAATGTTTCGAATATTTTAATTGATGTGTTTATTATTTTGTATTAATACTGTAAAGGTCAAAAAAATTTAGTTTAGATCCTCAAAAGGTAATAAAGACGTATTAGTGTTAGCATATAGATATATTAACAATCGATCACCCTTAGCCTGCCTTATTCTCCATATTATTATGCAACATTGCTTGTAATGTTCTTTAATAATATGAGTATAGCGGTAGGGTCATTACACAATGCATGTAATGAACCGGATTTTCGACCCTCGAAAATCGACACTAATACGTCCACAGTATTACATGCCGAGAAATCAAATGTCGAAAAATTCGATTGTTAGGGGAAAAAGAAAGGAAGAAGATAAGAAGAAAACTAAACGACATAGAATCTCACAGTGGAACTAATAATCTATAATATACCACAATTCCTTACAAAAAGCAAAACTGTAATATGTGTGTACACAAACATCAATCAAAGTATACTAACCTATTCATCCTGGAGAGCTACAACATCCTATCAACACAATTGCTGATAATACAACAATGAATATAGCGGAAAATAACCATCTACGCGAATACATCTCTGGTCCTCTAATTCTTCTCTGAAGCTCCAAGCATCCAACTAATCTATAATATGCTCGGTCTAACTCAAGCATTATAATAAAATAACACCTAAGTCAGTCTAGAAAATTAGTGTGAGAAAAACACACCCAACTAGATTTTTGTAACGACCCAACTTCCAGACTCCGGGAAGTCGCATCGTTAATAAGAAAGAAAGGGATAGAGAATAGAAAGAAAAAGTAGAAGAAAGAAACAACACATCAGAATCTAAACAGCAGAACGAATAAATTATATTAATAACATAAATATTACATAGTATACAACACTAATCAGAGTACACAAATATACAACACATACTAGACAGTTATAAACACCTGTCTAGTATTTACAACATAATACAATCCAGAGACAACACAGAACACACAGCGGAATACTATATATCTAACGCAGAAGCCTCCTGCTCCATTTGCTCCTCCAATATTCGTCATAGCCAACATGAATCCCTTGGCTACTCGTAAAAATTTGAGTACCCAAGAGTTTATGAAAAACAAGAATAAACTCCGGGTCAGACATGGGTCTGGTGTGAGTAACAGGTTAAAGTTGCTTAACTTTCAAAAACCTTTTGAAAAGAAAGGTATCACGTAAGACTTCCCACACATAAACATGGAAAAGCTTTTACCTTACGCTAACCAAAACATTTTATAGGAAATCCAGTGATATTATAATAGTGTCTTGGTTTTTCAAGTAAATAAGAAATAGCCGAAATTGTTACATGATTAAATTCCAGCTACTAGCCACAAAAGTGGGTAATACAATCAAAACCGTTGGCACTTATTGGATTTTGCATTCCATACAATGACAGGGCTACTGGGGTACCGCCCGTCACAGTACGTGGCCTAGATCAACGTACCGAGGATCACTCCCGACCACCTGCAACACAAGACCGGAACCATCCCTTACTGGACAGTCCCGAGCAAGACAACCCCGCAGTTGGCGTACGTTCCAACCGCCCACACAGCCGAATAAGAAGGGACTTCTAGACAGGGGAAAATCTTGCTCTCCAGTGGGAGCTACCCACGAAGCCTTGCTGCACCTCCCCTGTTTTAGCCATTCCCGGTTGATGAGGCTTGAGGCTACGATTACCTTTATAGGACACATCACTTAGAATGCTCATCGTCCACCTGACGATGTTCTGAAAGCATTCAATCCATACAAGTTCGTTCCGGGTTCGAACGAAACCGAAGGCATTATCTCATTACACTTGTATTGGAATCACCCTCAGAGTTAACGACGATAACCCTTGCACTCTGAATCTCCATCTCGAATCTATAAGTACTATTCCGTCAAACTCTTTACGGAATCACCCATAGAGTTATACTGACGTATAGCCCTTACACCTCGAGTCTTCACTTGCTCCACTTAGATTCACGACCTAACGTTAATTTGGATCGATGTGGTTTTCGGATATCCAAATATGGAAACCCGATCCCGGTCTCATCGAAATCCAAAGCGTGTCTTTTAAGGCCAAGTTGTTTTAAAAGTTTAAAACAATTCAATTATCAATATACACAGATAGATAAATCATAGATTCACAACATTATCACCGTATCAGATATACCATATTATCATTATCAAAAGATAAACCAAATCATCATCACAATGCAACCAATGCATCCATATCACTCAACATCATTATTTATCTCATATCTGAGATTCAAACCAATCAAAGCAAACAACATCATCCATCCATATAAGCAATGATCTATAATCACCATTTATAATTAATTTAAAATGAATTAAATTAACTATATCATTCTTTAATTAATTTAAAGTGAACTAAATTAATTACTTCATCAATATAAATCTTGTTTACATAACCTTTAATTAATTACAAATTAATTAATTAATCATCTTCCAATTAATCACTTTAATTAATCATCTTTGATTTATTACTCCTTAATTACATTTATGTAATTATTCTTTAATTAATTTCACAAATTAATTATACTTAATCCAAATACAGTAATTGACCTTAATTACTTCACAAATTAATTAACTATAATTAATTACATTAATCCTTAATTAATTATATTATTAATTACCTTAATCACTTATTATTGATTAACTAATCTTAATTAATCAATCTTAATTACATCATTAATTATATTAATAAATGATCTTTAATTACATTTCATTTAATTACCTTATTTAAATTAATTACATTAAGAAATTAATCTTAATTTTACCCATAATTGTTAATCCCTCTTGATTAACCCTGTTCAGTAATTAATTACCCTTAATTACTTTACCAAACAAATTAACTACTCCATAATTAATTATCTCAAATTAATCCCTTGATTAATTCACCAAGTAATTATACTTAAATTACTTTAATTATCAAATCACATTCGCTTAATTACATACAGTAATTTCCCATTAATTACTTCTCTAAGTAATTTCTCTTTATTTAATTACAATAAGTAATTATACTCCATAATCATTTAATGATTATTTTGAATTAATTAAACTAAATTAATTAACTTAATCTAATCAAATTAAACTCAATTAATTACAATAAGTAATTAATTTTCCTTAATTACTTCCATAAGTAATTATACTTAATAATTTACTCAAATGATTATCTTTAAATTAATTAATCTAATTAATTATTAAAATTAATCACGTTAATTAATTATTAAATAATCTTTAGTTAATGACCTTCATTAACTATTAAACAATTTATTAATTACTTATCTGAAATAATTAACTTATTTTAAATCATTATTAATTTCAAATTAATTAATCATTAATAACTCATTAATTAACCACTAATTATTTAATTAATTAAGTGTTAACAAAAACTTAATTAATCCTTTTTTACTTGATTAATTAATTATTAATCACTAATTAAAAATTAATCTTATTTAATTAATTATTCTTAATTACAAGTTAATTATTCTAAAAATAATTAACCTTAAACCCTTAATTACTTTGAGTAATTATTCATTTCGTTAATTTATTAAATAAATTAATTATTCATTTAATTACCCTGATAATTAAATGAAAAACAAATTATTAAATTATAATTTAACATTAAAAAGTTTTTTTTAAAAAAACAATTTAAAACCTTTAAATGATAAATAATACTTTTATTATAAAATAAATTTTACAAAAGTTAAAACAAATTTCCTTTTAAATTGAAAACCATTTTTCCTTTTAAATTGAAAACCATTTAAACTTTATATTATTACTCAAATTTGTTTCAAACACTTATATTTATAAAACTTAAATTTAATTTGAAACAAAGATTCAAATCCAAATTTGAATCAAATTTAAACTTTGTTTAAACATTATTTTATATTTCAATTTCCCAATTTAAAATTCAAATTTCTTTAAAAACATTTTTAACATAAACTGCTTTAAAGTTATTTTAAACAAATTTGAATTTAGAAACTTAGTTATTTACAGCCATGATTCAAAATGAAATTTGAATTCACAATCTAAACTTATATTTAAAACTCATTTTAAATCTTGCTTACACTTTTAAAATTTAGTTTAAATTTGAAAACAAGACAAGTTTCAATTGCAACAACAACTAACTCGATCAAGACTCAATACAACTCGAGTAACTCCAGTAACATATTCAAATTTAATTATAGTCAGGTTTGTAAAAATCCTGTATTTACAGTTACACAACCCTGTAACCTCAATACCACATTTACACACAGCCCCTACTTCGAGCCCCATATTTCCCAGCTTCGAGCAAAACAAGGATTGACCTCACCAACTCTCGAGCAAAACTACGAATTAACCCGTAACACTCGCGAACCCTCTCTCTCCCAAATCAACATCAGATACGCCCAAAATCTCTGTGCACCTGCACCGCCGCAACAACTAACTCCGACCCCTCGCGACCCCACTCGCATGTCGACGGCCTTCCTCCAACACGATTCCGAACATTCAAGAAATTGCAGAATCCCCAAATTGAATTTGAGCATTCGAGCTCAAAAATTTAGAAATGTCAAAACCTGGAAATTTGCCTCAACTCCAAATTTCGGCCACCAACGATCTTGACCTTCCACCATCACCTTCAACAAGCAACCCATCATCATTCACCCCATTTTGAGTGAACTCAATTCACCATAGAAGTTGAGAGGAACAGATTTCCCAAATAACAGCAAACTAGGGTTAAACATTACAAAACTAAATCACCACTGCCTCACTGCATTATTTCATCTTCCAATAATTTTCCCTGAAACTTCGTTCTCCCATCCATTACCAGCAAAGATACTGGCCTCTCCGAACACATAGATAGACAGTTACAACCCAAAATACCATTTTTATTTGAACCAGAAATGCCCAACCATTTTTAAACTAAAAATTTTAGTTCAAGTTTTAAAATTCAAGTTTTTGTATAAGAAATCAACTTATACTTTTGAATCTATGAAACAGAATAATTAAATTTTTAGTTGCTAAATATTTGCTCTGGTATGTTAAGTTACCCAGAGACATTACAATTTTTATTTTATTTTTATGCTGAATAAAATTAAAACTGTAACTTATGTTAACAGACCCATTTTGATTATATCTCCAATCCTAACACCGCTTAGATCAAAGAAAATGGAAATTTCTAGGCAATTCTTAAACCTGGAATTTAAGAACAGAAAAGAAATTCACAGCAAGATGCACATCTAAATTCATTCAAAAGTGAACTTATAGAAAGCATACACACATACTTATTTCAAAGTAAAATAAGCAACTAAATTCATATTTAAGTTATTTAGTAAAATGTTACTGACCTTGAAAATTCATGAGCAGAGCACTTTGTTTTTTTGAAAATGCCTGATCCTGAGTTCTTTTTAAAAACTGCAGCTTGTTTTTAACTTCCAAAACTTCCAGTTGCATCTTTATTTTTTTGTAAACTTAAACTTTGATTTACTGCAATGCTTCTACTCTGAATCACATGCATGTTTCCAGAAATGAAATGCAGGCCTCCAGAAAGAAAATGCATGCAGTTCTGTTGAGTGTTGCAAAGTGGTTTCAGGTTTATGAATCTGAGAATGGAATTGCAGTTTGATTTTCTGGTTACTGGAAACTGATTTTGGATTTAGTTTGTGAGAGGGGAATTTACAGGATTTAGTTTAGAACAGAATTTTGTTTTTGAAATGAAGATGGTTTCAGATTTTCTCAAGTTTTTGAAGAAAAGAGGAGAAATGTTTACATAAACAAGTTTTTGATTTAATTAAGGAAAATTAAAATTAAAGGGGACACTTGCTAAAATTCTAACATTTGTCACTTAAGTTCATGCTATGCTTACACATGTCAATTAGTTATAAATAAATTAACATATGTATTAAGAGTAATTTTATTTTAATTTAAATTGTTTTATAAGAAGTTTAATTCTAAATTTGTTATTTCTTATGTAAAAATAAATGAGTTCCTTCCCTTTTAATTTAATAAAAAGGAAATGAGATAAACAAATTATGAATATAAGCTTATTCATATAATTTAAACATTTATTTCTTTTAAATTTCAAAACATTGAATTCAAATTTAATTATAAACTTCAAAATAAAAATCAAGTTATATATGTGTGCATATATATAACTCTTATTAGATTTTAAAATAAAAAATCCTATTTCTAACAAAATTTATATATGTTTAAAAAAACAAAGTATTCTTAATATCATTTGAAAATAACAAATTAAACAATATTTAAATGATTTATAAAAGTGATTATCAATCTTTATTACTCAATATATTAAGATCATAAGTAATTTGTATTTTCAATTCTATATATAAATTCAAGAAATAATTTTAAAAGAAAATACAACTATGTTTTTAATGTTAACCTAATTTAATATTAATATTCAAGTTAATTAAATATAAACTTCAACAAATAAAATTTTCCTTTAGTATAACCTATATAATTATTTATTAAATTGTCTTGAAAAGTTAAATGTTAATGTTTAAATCAAATTTCCAATTTACCAAATATAAATTAAGATTAGATAATTGATTCATTTATTAAATTCAAAATCAAAGTTTATCAATTTTATAATATATACAATTATATATTATAAACAGAAAATAGTTTATTAGCTTTAATAGATAAAATCTACTAATTTAAATATTTATTACAGGATGATTATTAGATCAATTCAATTTTTTTTATCAAAAGCTATTAAATCAAATAAATTTTTAAACACAGATTATTAAATTTATATTGCCCAATTTCCGGGATATCACATTCCTCCCCCCTTAAAAGAATTTCGTCCCCGAAATTTAAAAGCAAAGGTAATTTAATAATCTATTCTAAGATTAAATTTTAAAAACACAGGCATATATCAAACATGTTGTAACAACCCGCATATTTATCGATTTTATATTTAAATATTTTACTTAAATATTTTATCGTTCGTCGGATTTTGGTCCGAAAACCTACTTTTTGCATACGGTCGAATTAGGACTCGAGACCACCTCCATTGAGTTCAAAATGACGTTTGCGACCTTTTTGAGTATAAGCTTCGATATGTTTGGAGAAAGTTGATTTTTCCTACTTTTCACTTTGGGTTTGGTTTTGGGCTCAGCCCTATGTTTTAACTTATACTCCAAAACTGAACCACTGTCCCCATTCTCCCTCACTTCTTTCTCTTTTCAGTTTTCTTAGCATTAATGGTGGAGAGGAGTGGAAATTAAAACTCCAAGCCCTAGCTCCTCTTGCTAGCTCAAGTTCTTGCTCCAAAATCAAAGAGAACCCCTTGGTAAGCATCTCCTTCATCTTCTCCAACTCTTTCTCCATTCAATTTCAGAAATTTCCTAAACCTAATTTAGGGAATGTTTCTCTTTTAAGCTTAGATTCAAGCTTGTTGAGTTGGAATTGAAGAATGCTTGTTCTTGCCATTGCTTCATAGCGTCTTCTTCATTAATTTGGGTTCAAAGGTGAGATTTTTATCTCACATCTATGTCTATATCTATCTTTGTTGTTAGGTAAGAATTCCTAACACTTATTTATGTTCATTTGCTTTTGGTTTGGATTGATTTGGTGAATATTTCAATTTTTGGTGTTTGTAGTCAAATATTTAAAAATCCAAACTTTGATGTTTGATCATGCTTTAAGAGGTGTTTCGGAGAGCCTATAAGACCGGGTTGTCGCTAGGCATAAATCCTTAGTCGTCGTTTCTCGTCCGATCGCTCCCGATACGTTTTGGCCACTTTGGCCTAGGCAAATTGTTGCCTAGACCAGGTGACCAGACGTCTGGTGACCAAGTCCAGACGTCTGGTTTGGACCTGGAAAGTAAAAATGTATGCACGCATATTATGAAAAAAAAGCCAGAGACTATTTTCAGACGTCTGAACCATCAAACCAGACGTCGGATAGGTCTCAGACGTCTGACTTGAGGTTTCAGACGTCTGAGTGTTCTCTGGGTTATTTCCAGAGAACAAATCCAGACGTCTGGATTCCAAATCAGACGTCTGGAGATGTTTATGTTTGCCTATTCAGGCTGTTTTGTGTGAATTTCCATTGTTTATCGATTTTAGCGATCCTATTAATCGTTATCACTTATTGTCGACTTTGATGACTTCTTTTTATGGATCTTTTTGGAAATATCCATTTCTATGGATTTGGTATCGATTTCTTTGGATTTTATTCACGTCTTCGAATGTGAATTTTGTAATTGGTTGTTCTTACAATCTTCTTTGTGATTTGTCACTTTAAAAATATAAAGGTTTTCTATACTAGTAGTAAATATCAAAACTCTTTCTTCAAATGATTTCAACATTATTTTATTACAAAGCTCGTTTTCTTAAACGTTTTCCAATCTATTAGTATATACAAACCTTTACCTCACTCGTATGAGAAATCTAATTAAATGACTTAGTAAAACGAGTGGTATGAAACGCTTGCGTTTACTTCGTCGGTTAATTCTTGGACTTGTCCGATTGAATCTCTTGTGACATTCTTCTAGTGGAGATTTACAGTTTGTTCGTAAATGTTTAAGTTAAGCAAGTGGTTATGGGACATGAAGCTAAACTTTTATATTTACTAGCTTAGTGTAATTGACACTTCTCTTTGATCATGACGATCATTTTATGGTTTAGACTAGCAATGTGCGATGTCTCTTTGTCTATGTGGAGGACCGTACCTCATTAAATTGAGCTTCGTCTCATTTCTTCGTGGGCTAGCGACCCATGTACTTTCTAATGTGTTTCGATTCAACGGATGTACCGTTTGTACTACATCGATGTTTTGGCTTTTGGATTCATTGGATGTACCGTTTGTACTACGTCAATGTCTTGACCATCCTTTTATTGTGATATCTGGATATCGTGTGTTGATTTCTGGAATTTATGTTTCACCAACATTTACGATTGGCATGAATATATATATATATATATATATATATATATATATATATGTCATTTATTGTGGCTTGGTGAACGAAATTAGGAATATGACATTCCTTTTCATCTTGAGTAGATTATTGTGATATTGATTAATCTCTTGTTGATTTTCAATTACTTATTAATCACTGCTTGGCATTGTGATTATTATAGGTTTATGTCATATCTCCTATTCTATATCATTTCTTCTGATATTTATAGCTAGACTGATCCGTTTGTTATTTTCTTCTTAAATAATACTCGGGTCAGACCGAGATGTTACAGGTGCTTCTGCTTGACTTCTCATCCAGGATGATTACTCTGACTTTTGGCAAACTACTTAGATTAGTAGTTTATTTTGTTGTATACACTTGAGATATGGACTCATAGTTGTATTCCTTTGTATAGCACGTGTTGCTATTCTTTTGTATTATCGTGGATCTTTTGACCACTACTCTGATATACACTTTCATGTGTAATATTCATATCTATTTCCGCCTTTGTGATATGAATTGTCTGTGACTGATTTGTGTTATGTTTATTTCTATATTTGTTTCCGAAGACCTTTATAGCCACTGTGTAGTAGCTTTGAGTTTGTGTCGGTATGTCGGATTTCCTCTTGAGATGAAAAGTTATATTTTTATCCGGTATATCGGTACTCGCACAAAGCAATTATACAGATGGTCGCTCCTCAACAGCCTTATTCTCCGTGCTAGTTGACAACATTCACAGTAATGTTCTTTTCTAGCGTGGGTATAGAGGTGGGGCGTCACAGCTTGGTATCAGAGCCAAACTTCGGAACAATATGGAATATTATAACAAGGATCATCGTCCTAAGTCCATCTTAGGAGTCGTGCTTTAGGATTTATTCGAGTCTTCGTACCGTTCTATCCTACTTTCTTTTATGATTCCTTGTTTTATCTATCAAGATTGCTTGATATTTATTTTGAGAATAACTTTTTCCTCTTCTTTCTTTCTTTCTTAAAGAAGAGAAATGGTTAGACCGGGTCGTCCCGACGCCGGTCAATCTAGTGCTACTCCCCAGGATGGAGTATTTATGTCTGCTCAACAACTTTTGGATCTTGTAAAGAATCAAGAGTTTATCTATGCTTTGAGTAAGAACCCCGAAATGGTTCTACCTTTGAAACTTGAAGTTTCTTTTAATCAACTTGTGGATGTTACTCTTCTTCATGGAGAGGTTGGTAAAGGAAGTGTTTGTGATATTGGGACTTCCAAGAAGAGGCATATTAAGTTCAAGAGCCTTAATCCCAATAAGAGAGTGAAGCAAAGTACTTTTGTAGCAAAGACTCCAATCCTTAATCGTGGAGGATGCTACAATTGTAATTCTAAGGAACACTATGCGAATATGTGTCCAAAACCCCATTCTTGTCGCTATTGCAAGAAACCGGGTCATCTTTTATCTGCATGTACCAAACTTTTGAATAAGGACATGAGAAAGCTAAATATTGTGCAAGCCCTTAGAAACTCTTCTCTCGGTCAAGGTATTTTTCACTCAATCTTGATGGCATTGTTTTATTTCGTGATCTTCTTATTTGAGTTCTTGTTGATACGGGTTTCATCTCATTATTTTTATATCAAAAGAACTTGTCAATTCTTTTTCTTTGAATATTTTGGGCTTGATGACTTCTTTGAGGATTGTGAATCCGGATGGTAGATCCGCAACACTCAATTTGTCTTTATTGATGTCGAAATTATTTTATGTGATTTTTCTGTCCGTGCCAATTTTTATTTAGGCTTCGCAATTTACTTTTGTAAGGATTGGCTTAATTATTATGAGGCCATATCCTTTGTCCCGTGTGGACTATTCATCTTTGACATTTTCAATCTGTTAAGCAGATTTCTATTTTTCCTTTATGATTTTGATTCCAACTTGATGGCATCATTTTATTCCTTAAGCCCACTTATAAGGAAAGTGTTATTTCTCTCATTCATGTAGTTTGAGAAATTTTCCGTTATTTTTGAGCTTGTCTTAGGATTATCACCTAAGTAATCTTTTGTGTGGTGCTAAGGTCTTTTCAGTTTGACTTTACCATCGGTTTTCGTTTGCTACGAGGTGCGGAAATTAGCATTCCACTTACCGCATTCTACACTTGTTATGATTCTTATGAATGACTTATTATGTCATTCAATTTGTCCAGCTCATTTCATCCATTTTATAAATCGAATATTCTATGAATATTTCGATGAGACCATTCTTGTATTTATTGATTTTGGATGAAAATAGTAATTTAAAATTTTGCAAATCTTTTTCATAAGATTTATTTATAAGTAAAACTGGATTTTTGTTCTTGAAACGAACAAAGAATATTCTTAAAACTTTTTAAGAGATTTATTTATCCTATAAAAGATGATTTTGTGATTGTATTGCCCGTTGAGTGCTTTAAGAATTTTGGTCGATGCGCTTGATCAACGTTATCGATAGGAATTTCCTAAACGCTTTGATGTGACAATCAGACACGATATATTGACTTGTAAAATGTAAATTCTTCTAGAAATATTTTTACATCGAAATAATTTTGATTTTTGAAAGTTTTAGCTTTTCAGGAAAGAGGATTATTTAAAAGAACCCTTCCTTTCAATACTCTTATTCTTGTGATTCCTGAAAGGGAACCAAGACTTTGCTATTTGTACCGATACTAGTCGTATTGGTTTGGAATGCCATTCTCTTGCAAAGGAGAACGTGCTATCACTTGTGCTTCTAAATCATTATAGCTTATCGAGACTAGATATGCCACTCATGATCTAGTGTTCGTGGCTATTGTTTTTGCTTTTGGAATTTGGCATCATCATATTTGGATGAGAAATTTGTTCTCTACCTCGATCATAAATCTTTGGAATATTTATGTTCTCTTAAGGAACTGCATGTTGACTCGAGTTCCTAGCTTCTTATGATCTTGATATTCTTTTTATTCCCGAAGGGGAAATCGTGTTGCCAATGCGTTCAGTCGTAAGCAACAAGGGGTTGTTTCTTTGTTGATGACTAAATGAAATTATCTTTTTATCAAGTTCATCGGGCGTTTTGATGTACTTCGTTTTATTGAGTTTCATCTCATTGCTTTTATGAACTTGCGTCCGATGTTCTTTTATTGTGTTCGGTTCATTAGACGTACCGTTTTTTACTACGTCGGTGTTCCGAAATCATTCAGGCTTCGGTTCATTGGACGTACCGTTTTTGTACTGCGTCGGTGTTCTGGATTATTTGAGTTTGATTCATTGGATGTACCGTTTGTACTACATTAATGTCTTTTCTTTTTGGATTCATTGGATGTACCGTTTGTACTACATCAGTGTCTTTGATTCATTGGATGTACCGTTTGTACTACATCAATGTCTTTGCTTTTGATTCATTGGATGTACCGTTTGTACTACATCAATGTCTTTTCTTTTTGGATTCATTGGATGTACCGTTTGTACTACATCAGTGTCTTTGATTCATTGGATGTACCGTTTGTACTACATCAATGTCTTTGCTTTTGATTCATTGGATGTACCGTTTGTACTACATCAGTGTCTTTGATTCATTGGATGTACCGTTTGTACTACATCAGTGTCTTTGATTCATTGGATGTACCGTTTGTACTACATCAATGTCTTTGCTTTTGATTCATTGGATGTACCGTTTGTACTACATAAATGTCTTTTCTTTTTGGATTCATTGGATGTACCGTTTGTACTACATCAGTGTCTTTGATTCATTGGATGTACCGTTTGTACTACATCAATGTCTTTTCTTTTTGGATTCATTGGATGTACCGTTTGTACTACATCAGTGTCTTTGATTCATTGGATGTACCGTTTGTACTACATCAATGTCTTTGCTTTTGATTCATTGGATGTACCGTTTGTACAACATTAGTGTCATTGATTCATTGGATGTACCGTTTGTACTACATCAGTGTCTTTGATTCATTGGATGTACCGTTTGTACTACATCAATGTCTTTGCTTTTGATTCATTGGATGTACCGTTTGTACTACATCAATGTCTTTTCTTTTTTTGATTCATTGGATGTACCGTTTGTACTACATCAGTGTCTTTGATTCATTGGATGTACCGTCTGTACTACATCAATGTCTTTGCTTTTGATTCATTGGATGTACCGTTTGTACTACATCAATGTCTTTTCTTTTTGGATTCATTGGATGTACCGTTTGTACTACATCAGTGTCTTTGATTCATTGGATGTACCGTTTGTACTACATTAGTGTCTTTGATTCATTGGATGTACCGTTTGTACTACATCAATGTCTTTGCTTTTGATTCATTGGATGTACCGTTTGTACTACATCATTGTCTTTTCTTTTTGGATTCATTGGATGTACCGTTTGTACTACATTAGTGTCTTTGATTCATTGGATGTACCGTTTGTACTACATCAATGTTTTTGCTTTTGATTCATTGGATGTACCGTTTGTACTACATCAATGTCTTTTCTTTTTGGATTCATTGGATGTACCGTTTGTACTACATCAGTGTCTTTGATTCATTGGATGTACCGTTTGTACTACATCAATGTCTTTTCTTTTTGGATTCATTGGATGTACCGTTTGTACTACATCAATGTCTTTTCTTTTTTGGATTAATTGGATGTACATTTGTACTACATCAGTGTCTTTGATTCATTGGATGTACCGTTTGTACTACATCAATGACTTTGATGTTTGATTCATTGGATGTACCATTTGTACTACATCAATGTCTTCGCTTTTTGATTCATTGGATGTACCGTTTGCACTACATCAATGACTTGGCTTTTTGGTTCATTGGACGTACCGCCTTTGTACTACGTCGGTGCTCCAAATTATTCGAGTTTCTAGTTTCTCGGGCGTACCGTATTTGTACTACGCCGTTGCACCGGCTCAACTTTTTGCTATTTTTGACGTTTTCCACGTCTTTTAACTATGGAAATGCTTTTATGTTTCCAGTTTTTATTCTTGAGCCCGGTATTATTGAGGGATTGAAGTTTCACCAAATTTGACTTTTGAGGACCATTCCATTCACATCATTGCTTCGGAGGTTGAGCGCCTTCGATATAAAGATATTCTTTTTGATAGAAGTTCAATGGTTCTCAAATCCTAAGGATTGCTCATGTGAAATCTTGAGAATTCATCGAACGAAAACTTTCGGATTTACTCCTTCGTGCTCTTTATGGTGAACTTCTTGATTCAAATTTTCTTTTGTGTTAATATGCTTCTATGGTTGTTACTTCTTATATTTCCTTCTTAATTATTGCGAGGACGCAATTTCTTTAAGGAGGGGAGTCTGTAACAACTCGCATATTTATCGATTTTATATTTAAATATTTTATCATTCGTCGGATTTTGGTCCGAAAACCTACTTTTTGCATACGGTCGAATTAGGACTCGAGACCACCTCCATTGAGTTCAAAATGACGTTTGCGACCTTTTTGACTGTAAGCTTCGATATGTTTGGAGAAAGTTGATTTTTGCTACTTTTCACTTTGGGTTTGGTTTTGGGCTCAGCCCTATGTTTTAACTTATACTCGAAAACTGAACCACTCTCCCCATTCTCCCTCACTTCTTTCTCTTTTCAGTTTTCTTAGCATTAATGGTGGAGAGGAGTGGAAATTAAAACTCCAAGCCCTAGCTCCTCTTGCTAGCTCAAGTTCTTGCTCCAAAACCAAAGAGAACCCCTTGGTAAGCATCTCCTTCATCTTCTCCAACTCTTTCTCCATTCAATTTCAGAAATTTCCTAAACCTAATTTAGGGAATGTTTCTCTTTTAAGCTTAGATTCAAGCTTGTTGAGTTGGAATTGAAGAGTGCTTGTTCTTGCCATTGCTTCATAGCATCTTCTTCATTAATTTGGGTTCAAAGGTGAGATTTTTATCTCACATCTATGTCTATATCTATCTTTGTTGTTAGGTATGAATTCCTAACACTTATTTATGTTCATTTGCTTTTGGTTTGGATTGATTTGGTGAATATTTCAATTTTTGGTGTTTTGTAGTCAAATCTTTAAAAATCCAAACTTTGATGTTTGATCATGCTTTAAGAGGTGTTTCAGAGAGCCTATAAGACCGGGTTGTCGCTAGGCATAAATCCTTAGTCGTCGTTGCTCGTCCGATCGCTCCCGATACGTTTTGGCCACTTTGGCCTAGGCAAATTGTTGCCTAGACCAGGTGACCAGACGTCTGGTGACCAAGTCCAGACGTCTGGTTTGGACCTGGAAAGTAAAAATGTATGCACGCATATTATAAAAGAAAAAGCCAGAGACTATTTTCAGACGTCTGAACCATCAAACCAGACGTCTGGATAGGTCTCAGACGTCTGACTTGAGGTTTCAGACGTCTGAGTGTTCTCTGGGTTATTTCCAGAGAACAAATCTAGACGTCTGGATTCCAAATCAGACGTCTGGAGATGTTTATTTTTGCCTATTCAGGCTGTTTTGTGTGAATTTTCATTGTTTATCGATTTTAGCGATCCTATTAATCGTTATCACTTATTGTCGACTTTGATGACTTCTTTTTATGGATCTTTTTGGAAATATCCATTTCTATGGATTTGGTATCGATTTCTTTGGATTTTATTCACGTCTTCGAATGTGAATTTTGTAATTGGTTGTTCTTACAATCTTCTTTGTGATTTGTCACTTTAAAAATATAAAGGTTTTCTATACTAGTAGTAAATATCAAAACTCTTTCTTCAAATGATTTCAACACTATTTTATTACAAAGCTCGTTTTCTTAAACCGTTTTCCAATCTATTAGTATATACAAACCTTTACCTCACTCGTATGAGAAATCTAATTAAACGACTTAGTAAAACGAGTGGTATGAAACGCTTGCGTTTACTTCGTCGGTTAATTCGTGGACTTGTTCGATTGAATCTCTTGTGACATTCTTCTAGTGGAGATTTACAGTTTGTTCGTAAATGTTTAAGTTAAGCAAGTGGTTATGGGACATGAAGCTAAACTTTTATATTTACTAGCTTAGTGTAATTGACACTTCTCTATGATCATGACGATCATTTTATGGTTTAGACTAGCAATGTGCGATGTCTCTTTGTCTATGTGGAGGACCGTACCTCATTAAATTGAGCTTCGTCTCATTTCTTCGTGGGCTAGCGACCCATGTACTTTCTAATGTGTTTCGATTCATCGGATGTACCGTTTGTACTACATCGATGTTTTGGCTTTTGGATTCATTAGATGTACCGTTTGTACTACATCAATGTTTTGACCATCCTTTTATTGTGATATCTGGATTTCGTGTGTTGATTTCTGGAATTTATGTTTCACCAACTTTTACGATTGGCATGGATATATATATATGTCATTTATTGTGGCTTAGTGAACGAAATTAGGAATATGACATTCCTTTTCATCTTGAGTAGATTATTGTGATATTGATTAATCTCTTGTTGATTTTCAATTACTTATTAATCACAGCTTGGCATTGTGATTATTATAGGTTTATGTCATATCTCCTATTCTATATCATTTCTTCTGATATTTATAGCTAGACTGATCCGTTTATTATTTTCTTCTTAAATAATACTCGGGTCAGACCGAGATTTTAAGGTGCTTTTGCTTGACTTCTCATCCAGGATCATTACTCTGACTTTTGGCAAACTACTTAGATTAGTAGTTTATTTTGTTGTATACACTTGAGATATAGACTCATAGTTGTATTCCTTTGTATAGCACGTGTTGCTATTCTTTTGTATTATCGTGGATCTTTTAACCACTACCAGAAGACTTCTTAATCCAAAGCTCTTCGAGTAACTCAGACCTCAAACTAGACAGAAACATCCTGCTGAACCCAGCCACAACATCGAAGCAAACATACTTCTTAAACTTGTTCCAAAGAAAAATCTTCATTAACATCCATAGTCACTACGTCTCATCACACAGCTACTAATTCCTGGGGTATCAAGATACCATTACTCACTTCTGCCCAACTGACAGATCCAAATTCTACTCATCCAACTCAAAGATAGACTCCGAACCTTACGGGTTACCTTCAGAGATCTACGAAATCCTTACTCTAAGCAAAACTCACTCGAGACGGTATTAGGTCTACAGTCTCGACAAATACACTTCCAACTTCAATACTTGAAACTCCAACCATTGATAGTAGTCGTGTTACACACTCCACTACCTTATCTACCTTTATAACTTATATTGGAAAACCTGAACGGGTAACCCAACAGATAGGTAGAAACAATTATATCTATGTATATAAAAATTACAAATACGCTCTCTCAAGATAGTCACCACTCCAGAGCCTAGGTATTCACTCAACCTAATGCTCTGATACCACTGTAACGACCCAACTTCTAGACTCCGGGAAGTCGCATCATTAATAAGAAAGAAAGGAATAGAGAATAGAAAGAAAAAGAAAAAGAAAGAAACAACACATCAGAATCTAAACAGCGGAACGAATAAATTATATTAATAACATAAATATTACATAGTATACAACACTAATCAGAGTACACAAATATACAACACATACTAGACAGTTATAAACACCTGTCTAGTATTTACAACATAATACAATCCAGAGACAACACATAACACACAGCGGAATACTATATATCTAACGCAGAAGCCTCCTGCTCCATTTGCTCCTCCAATATTCGTCATAGCCAACCTGAATCCCTTGGCTACTCGTAAAAATTTGAGTACCCAAGAGTTTATGAAAAACAAGAATAAACTCCGGGTCAGACATGGATCTGGTGTGAGTAACAGGTTAAAGTTGCTTAACTTTCAAAAACCTTTTGAAAAGAAAGGTATCACGTAAGACTTCCCACACATAAACATGGAAAAGTTTTTACCTTACGCTAACCAAAACATTTGATAGGAAATCCAGTGATATTATAATAGTGTCTAGGGTTTTTAAGTAAATAAGAAATAGCCGAAATTGTTACATGATTAAATTCCAGCTACTAGCCACAAAAGTGGGTATACAATCAAAACCGTTGGCACTTATTGGATTTTGGATTCCATACAATGGCAGGGCTACTGGGGTATCGCCCGTCACAGTACGTGGCCTAGATCAATGTACCGAGGATCACTCCCGCCCCCCTGCAACACAAGACCGAAACCATCCGTTACTAGATAGTCCCGAACAAGACAACCCCGCAGTTGGCGTACGTTCCAACCGCCCACACAGCCGAATAAAAAGGGACTTCTAGACAGAGGAAAATCTTGCTCTCCAGTGGGAGCTACCCACGAAGCCTTGCTGCACCTCCCCTGTTTTAGCCATTCCCGGTTGATGAGGCTTGAGGCTACGATTACCTTTATAGGACACATCACTTAGAATGCTCATCGTCCACCTGACGATGTTCTGAAAGCATTCAATCCATACAAGTTCGTTCCGGGTTCGAACGAAACCGAAGGCATTATCTCGTTACACTCGTATTGGAATCACCCTCAGAGTTAACGACGATACCCTTGCACTCTGAATCTCCATCTCGAATCTATAAGTACTATTCCGTCAAATTCTTTACGGAATCACCCACAGAGTTATACTGACGTATAGCCCTTACACCTCGAGTCTTCACTTGCTCCACTTAGATTCACGACCTAACGTTAATTTGGATCGATGTGGTTTTTGGATATCCAAATATGAAAACCCGATCCCGGTCTCATCGAAATCCAAAGCGTGTCTTTTAAGGCCAAGTTGTTTTAAAAGTTTAAAACAATTCAATTATCAATATACACAGATAGATAAATCATAGATTCACAACATTATCACCATATCAGATAAACCATATTATCATTATCAAAAGATAAACCAAATCGTCATCACAATGCAACTAATGCATCCATATCACTCAACATCATTATTTATCTCATATCTGAGATTCAAACCAATCAAAGCAAACAACATCATCTATCCATATAAGCAATGATCTATAATCACCATTTATAATTAATTTAAAATGAATTAAATTAACTATATCATTCTCTAATTAATTTAAAGTGAATTAAATTAATTACTTCATCAATATAAATCTTGTTTACATAACCTTTAATTAATTACAAATTAATTAATTAATCATCTTCCAATTAATTACTTTAATTAATCATCTTTGATTAATTACTCCTTAATTACATTTATGTAATTATTCTTTAATTAATTTCACAAATTAATTATACTTAATCCAAATACAGTAATTGACCTTAATTACTTCACAAATTAATTAACTATAATTAATTACATTAATCCTTAATTAATTATATTATTAATTACCTTAATCACTTATTATTGATTAACTAATCTTAATTAATCAATCTTAATTACATCATTAATTATATTAATAAATGATCTTTAATTACATTTCAATTAATTACCTTATTTAAATTAATTACATTAAGAAATTAATCTTAATTTTACCCATAATTGTTAATCCCTCTTGATTAACCCTGTTCAGTAATTAATTACCCTTAATTACTTTACCAAACAAATTAACTACTCCATAATTAATTATCTCAAATTAATCCCTTGATTAATTCACCAAGTAATTATACTTAAATTACTTTAATTATCAAATCACCTTCGCTTAATTACATACAGTAATTTCCCATTAATTACTTCTCTAAGTAATTTCTCTTTATTTAATTACAATAAGTAATTATACTCCATAATCATTTAATGATTATTTTGAATTAATTAAACTAAATTAATTCACTTAATCTAATCAAATTAAACTCAATTAATTACAATAAGTAATTAATTTTCCCTAATTACTTCCATAAGTAATTATACTTAATAATTTACTCAAATGATTATCTTTAAATTAATTAATCTAATTAATTATTAAAATTAATCACATTAATTAATTATTAAATAATCTTTAGTTAATGACCTTCATTAACTATTAAACAATTTATTAATTACTTATCTGAAATAATTAACTTATTTTAAATCATTATTAATTTCAAATTAATTGATCATTAATAACTCATTAATTAACCACTAATTATTTAATTAATTAAGTGCTAACAAAAACTTAATTAATCCTTTATTACCTGATTAATTAATTATTAATCACTAATTAAAAATTAATCTTATTTAATTAATTATTCTTAATTACAAGTTAATTATTCTAAAAATAATTAACCTTAAACCCTTAATTACTTTGAGTAATTATTCATTTCATTAATTTATTAAATAAATTAATTATTCATTTAATTACCCTGATAATTAAATGAAAAACAAATTGTTGAATTATAATTTAACATTAACAAGTTTTTTTTAAAAAAACAATTTAAAATCTTTAAATAATAAATAATACTTTCATTATAAAATAAATTTTACAAAAGTTAAAACAAATTTCCTTTTAATTTGAAAACCATTTTTCCTTTTAAATTGAAAACCATTTAAACTTTATATTATTACTCAAATTTGTTTCAAACACTTATATTTATAAAACTTAAATTTAATTTGAAACAAAGATTCAAATCCAAATTTGAATCAAATTAAACTTTGTTTAAACATTACTTTATATTTCAATTTCCCAATTTAAAATTCAAATTTCTTTAAAAACATTTTTAACATAAACTGCTTTAAAGTTATTTTAAACAAATTTGAATTTAGAAACTTAGTTATTTACAGCCATGATTCAAAATGAAATTTGAATTCACAATCTAAACTTATATTTAAAACTCATTTTAAATCTTGCTTACACTTTTAAAATTTAGTTTAAATTTGAAAACAAGATAAGTTTCAATTGCAACAACAACTAACTCAATCAAGACTCAATACAACTCGAGTAACTCTAGTAACATATTCAAATTTAATTATAGTCAGGTTTGTAAAAATCCTGTATTTACAGTTACACAACCCTGTAACCTCAATACCCCATTTACACACAGCCCCTACTTCGAGCCCCATATTTCCCAGCTTCGAGCAAAACAAGGATTGACCTGACCGACTCTCGAGCAAAACTACGAATTAACCCGTAACACTCGCGAACCCTCTCTCCCCCAAATCAACATCAGATACGCCCAAAATCTCTGTGCACCTGCACCGCCGCAACAACTAACTCCGACCCTTCGCGACCCCACTCGCATGTCGACGGCCTTCCTCCAACACGATTCCGACCATTCAAGAAATTGCAGAAGCCCCAAATCGAATTTGAGCATTCGAGCTCAAAAATTCAGAAATGCCAAAACCTGGAAATTTGCCTCAACTCCAAATTCCGGCCACCAACGATCTTGACCTTCCACCATCACCTTCAACAAGCAACCCATCATCATTCACCCCATTTTGAGTGAACTCGATTCACCATAGAAGTTGAGAGGAACAGATTTCCCAAATAACAGCAAACTAGGGTTAAACATTACAAAACTAAATCACCACTGCCTCACTGCATTATTTCATCTTCCAATAATTTTCCGTGAAACTTCGTTCGCCCATCCATCACCAGCAAAGATACTGGCCTCTCCGAACACATAGATAGACAGTTACAACCCAAAATACCATTTCTAGTTGAACCAGAAATGCCCAACCATTTTTAAACTAAAAATTTTAGTTCAAGTTTTAAAATTCAAGTTTTTGTATAAGAAATCAACTTATACTTTTGAATCTATGAAACAGAATAATTAAATTTTTAGTTGCTAAATGTTTGCTCTGGTATGTTAAGTTACCCAGAGACATTACAATTTTTATTTTATTTTTCATGCTGAATAAAATTAAAACTGTAACTTATGTTAACAGACCCATTTTGATTATATCTCCAATCCTAACACCACTTAGATCAAATAAAATGGAAATTTCTAGGCAATTCTTAAACCTGGAATTTAGGAACAGAAAAGCAAATTCACAGCAAGATGCACATCTACATTCATTCAAAAGTGAACTTATAGAAAGCATACACACATACTTATTTCAAAGTAAAATAAGCAACTAAATTCATATTTAAGTTATCTAGTAAAATGTTACTCACCTTGAAAATTCATGAGCAGAGCACTTTGTTTTTTTGAAAATGCCTGATCCTGAGTTCTTTTTAAAAACCGCAGCTTGTTTTTAACTTCCAAAACTTCCAGTTGCATCTTTATTTTTTTGTAAACTTAAACTTTGATTTACTGCAATGCTTCTACTCTGAATCACATGCATGTTTCCAGAATGAAATGCAGGCCTCCAGAAAGAAAATGCATGCAGTTCTGTTGAGTGTTGCAAAGTGGTTTCAGGTTTATGAATCTGAGAATGGAATTGCAGTTTGATTTTCTAGTTACTGGAAACTGGTTTTGGATTTAGTTTGTGAGAGGGGAATTTACAGGATTTAGTGTAGAACAGAATTTTGTTTTTGAAATGAAGATGGTTTCAGATTTTCTCAAGTTTTTGAAGAAAAGAGGAGAAATGTTTACATAAACAAGTTTTTGATTTAATTAAGGAAAATTAAAATTAAAGGGGACACTTGCTAAAATTCTAACATTTGTCACTTAAGTTCATGCTATGCTTACACATGTCAATTAGTTATAAATAAATTAACATATGTATTTAGAGTATTTTTACTTTAATTTAAATTGTTTTATAAGAAGTTTAATTCTAAATTTGTTATTTCTTATGTAAAAATAAATGAGTTCCTTCCCTTTTAATTTAGTAAAAAGGAAATGAGACAAACAAATTATGAATATAAGCTTATTCAAATAATTTAAACATTTATTTCTTTTAAATTTTAAAACATTGAATTCAAATTTAATTATAAACTTCAAAATAAAAATCAAGTTATATATGTGTGCATATATATAACTCTTATTAGATTTTAAAATAACAAATCCTATTTCTAACCAAATTTATATATGTTTAAAAAAACAAAGTATTCTCAATATCATTTGAAAATAACAAATTAAACAATATTTAAATGATTTATAAAGGAGATTATCAATCTTTATTACTCAATATATTAAGATCATAAGTAATTTGTATTTTAAATTCTATATATAAATTCAAGCAATAATTTAAAAAGAAAATACAACTATGTTTATAATGTTAATCTAATTTAATATTAATATTCAAGTTAAGTAAATATAAACTTCAATAAATAAAATTTTCCTTTAGTATAACCTATATAATTATTTATTAAATTGTCTTGAAAAGTTAAATGTTAATGTTTAAATCAAATTTCCAATTTACCAAATATAAATTAAGATTAGATAATTGATTCATTTATTAAATTCAAAATCAAAGTTTATCAATTTTATAATATATACAATTATATATTATAAACAGAAAATAGTTTATTTGCTTTAATAGATAAAATCTACTAATTTAAATATTTATTACAGGATGATTATTAGATCAATTCAAATTTTATTATCAAAAGCTATTAAATCAAATAAATTTTTAAACACAGATTATTAAATTTATATTGCCCAATTTCCGGGATATCACAATTTTTAAGTCGTATAAAACCTTTGAAATCAAAAGTATTTCGTAAGACCACACTGCACAAGACATAGACAGGTTTTTTACCTCACGATAACTAAAACATTTATATAAAAAACCATTTATATTATAATAATGTCTAGCGGTCAAAGTAAAATATGAATATAATTAAAATGCTTGCATCTCATTTTTTAGCGTAGTTAAGTGCAACTAAGACCGTATGGCGCTTATTGGTAAATGGATTCCGTACAATTACTGTTCTACTAGGGTACTGTAACGACCCGATATTTTCAACCATTCGCATCCGCACATGTCGGATTTGAATTGTTCAAAATACCGCGTTGTAAATAAAATTTGGCAAATCTCAAAATATACAGTAAATAATTATTCAAAGAATCACAAACACAGAATCAGAATACTCGCAGTGGAATTTAAAATACATAGTGGTTCATGAAGCCACTACAAATAGTCTCAACAAATACAAATTACAAAGTCTTTCATCCCAAATATAGTTTAAATCATCAAATAGAAAATCCAAAAATCCCAGTCTTGATTTCATAAATAAGATAAGGACAGAAAGAAGCCAGCAACTTGAAAGGATCTACAGAAGTCCTAGCTCCGGGATGATGACTGAACTGCAACTCAGGCTGACCCGAGCGTAAAATAAAACATAAACACTCGAGTCAGGACATACATATTTATATAGTGTAAGCTAATTAAAGTGTACTGTAATATAAAGCAAGTAACTTAAAGGATGCTTGGGACCGCCCATCCTCTAAGGATCCGTTAAACTATTTACTATGTAGTAATACTTCGCTATTATAATAGTGTCTATTAGTAAAATAAACTTACTTTTAAATAGCGTTAAGGCTTTACATTTTCCACCTTAACACATAATATATTCCCATAGTCTATACAATACCGTAATCTCCCCCGGAATGGGCGTCGTCAGAGGGCACTACATAGGTATGGTACAAAACCAAAATCGTATAAGGCGCGCTAGGGTAGGTGACACGGCACAACTAGGCAATGCTAGGGTAGATATACCAATTACGCTTCCGGACCGATGGAAACGCGCAGCTGCCGCCCACCTCGAACAACACTCCCAAATCAAAGGTGCACACCAAAACAATCACAAAAGTAATAGAATGGCATACGAAGAAGGGCGTCCGATCAGAGGCGCTACCTCATTAATCCGTCGATCGCTCCTGTTTTAGCCACCTTATGCCAACTCACGGGAGTCGGGTCCATGTATTTACCTTAAAGGAAACGTCACCACCATCCTACTTCATTCTAGAATCTCCACCGTGTACACGGTTGTTAAAGTGGTTTTCGGTATCGACAGAGAGTATGCCAGATATCCGATCCCGGTCTCTTTAACAACCAAACGTTATTATAACCCATGGTTACAACTTTTAGAAATGGTATTTATACTTTAAAAATCAAAATAAGTTTCAAATACATTTCAATACCATAATATACTTTCAACCATCATTTATTTAAACATCATTCATTTTATGTAATATAAAATACCATTTAAATCTATTCAATTTATTGAGGAATTAATTTGCCTTTCAACTCACATTTAAAAGTTAAATTCTTCCATTTAAAACCATTTAAAGTCAATTCCTTATTTTTATTAATTACATATTAAATTCCAAAATTTAAGTCTTTTTCCCTAAAGATTATTTCCATTTATTTTAAACAATCCGAAAATTCAGTTTCCATAGCATTTATGAAATGCCACCTAAAGTCTGTAAGTCAAAACAGTTCATTTATAAAAGACAACATTTAAGTGTTGTAATAAATTATTCACTTAACAATCAAATTTTAAATTCCCAAATATAACTTATTATCAATTATTTCCTTAACTAAAACTCACTTTTAACAAAATTTCAGAATTTCCCAAAATAAGTTATATTCCAAAAATTTTACTTAAACATTTTTTTTAACATTTTGACTTATTCAAAAATCATTATAAATTTTATAAAAATCCTTTACATTTGAACCAGAATATTATAAATTCCCATTTAAAATACTTTTAAACATTTCAGAAAAATATTATATAAACCACGGGTCTGTATATAGTTTTCTAGCCTAGGTCAAGTGATACGGATTTATATCGTTTCAATCCGCAATTTACAAAATCCCGGGTTCTATCATTTCAAACCCGCAACCCAAGTTAATAAATAAATAATTAAACAATTAAATAAATGAACAAATCATTATCGTTCAGGCCTATCATTTCAGCCTATAACGATCTCAAATTTACAGGGAACTTACAGTGATGATTTAATCAGTAAATAAGAATTACATAGTATAACTGCAATAATATTACAATAGATAAACAACTGATGAGGTGTCAATTTAAAATGGGGTTTAACATCATACATTATATCACAGGCAGATAAAATTTAATAAATAATTTACAAATACACTTGTGATAAATCACGAATATATAGGTATGTTTGTCTGGTGAGAAATACTCGCCTTAAAGCTGCAGAAATTTTGATTCAAAATGAAAATCCCCCGAAAAAGAATCGCACAGCGGGTAACGATCAAATTTTCCCCGGATGTCACGCCTAGATTCAAGATCCAAATACCGAATACGTGACTTTAAAAATTACGGTCAAAGCAAAAATTTTGAGACAATTGGAACGAATAGAGTAAAAGAAATTTTGGTTCAACTTTTGCTCGACTGCCTCACCCCACATCCCGACCCCAACTTCATAGGCTTGGCAATGCTATTTATTACTATTATATATATATATATAAATTTTTCCAATGGCATGTCCTACTTATCTAGTTTGAAAATATGAATTTTATGCAAAACTAGCGTCTCTGCCTAGATAAACACGTCTCTGCCAAACTCCAAATCAAAACATGCACACATCATAACATCTCCATATTTTTAAAGTCCTTTCCCCATAGTCACGCCTCCCCTTCAGTTTTCAGATAACACGTCCTCCATGCATAGATGCAAACTATCCCACGCAACTATATGCTTCAAAGCATTGCAGGCCTTCAACTGAAACTCTTTATATTCTTTTGCCATTTTATGAACCCTGCCTTGCAAAACACGTCCCATTTTGACATTCTATGTCTTCTTTCAAATTTGGAAGGCCTTCTATCAGTTCTACTCAATGATATTACAGGGTTATGCTCGGCAATGGTCTTTCTTTTGTTTTTTTTTTCATTATGGTTATAACAACCTATATCAACTACAGGCACACATGCATGAAATCTCTACAGAATGCAACTAAGCTTGACTTCCTATATGATATGCACGGCAAAACATGGCAACACTATCAGGGGGAAAAGAAAGGCATGTACTTAGTCAAAGACGGCAGAAATATGAAGTGAGAAGTAGCCGAGCAAGGTGAAAAAGAAAAGGAAAAAAACTGAAGAAGGAAAACAAAAATATAAGGGAGGGAGAAAGAAAATAGAGAGAATACAAAAGAAGAAGAGGAATAGAAATATTACCTGATTGCATGCAAGCTCACGAGAAGAAATAGAGAGAAGATAGTGGAATTTTGTAACTGAGTATGGTGTATATATATAGATAAACAACTTGCGAAATTTAAGGAAGAGGCAAGCGAAAAAAAAATGTCTGATTTCTTTCCCGTTTTCTTTAGTTTGATTTCTAGAAAAAATATGCGCGATTTATATTGCCAGATTTGAATGGATAAGGCTTGCATTGTTTGATTAGCAAGGTTTAAATGCAGAGAAGAAACGGCAAGCATAGATGGAAGATAATTTATACGTTATTAATATTGCCAATTTTCTTTTATTCGAATGGATAAGTCTGAGTGATTTTAAATGCAAAGAGGAAAGAATTTGAACCATTCCAAGTTATACGAAAATTCTTGATTTAATGCATTCATTCTGATGCATGAATTAAAAATGAATACAGGGACATGTGCAAGAAATAATAGATAAGGAAGGTAAGAGGCAAATGCCAAAAATGTAAAAAGAATAAAATTTTATGTCACGCGCAAAGGAAGGCAAATTTGATTTCTTTCCAGATGATGTTTGCGTGAAAGGGAAGCACGATTTTAAAAACAATATTGGTAGTGGGAATCTCCTTAATCAGTGCATGATTTTAGAGAAACGGATATGCACGAAATCAATACGTTTTGGTTGGAAATCTCCTAACTGATTTTATTAATCCATATAGATATTGAAATATAATTTTTTTTAAATACGCCAAACTGACGCATTACCATACGCCCAAAAATTTATGCAAAAGTAACATTTTTAATTTATACGTTTATATGTTACTTATACCATTACAATGCGTGTCCTTTTTAAATTCGAAATTATCAGTTTATTAATATGCTATAAATTCTTAACATTTATTACTAAATTAAAAAGATAAAACTTTGGTTACATCTCTCTCTGATTCTTATTACCATAAAAAGGCGATTTATTATCCAAATGGACCAAATATTACAAATTTTAAAGCAAGTATATAATCCAATTTTTTTTATATTAAAATTCCCATTTAGAGTTATCCTTAAACAAAGTGAAACTTTCATTTATTATTTAGCATTTCGGAAATGATTTGATCAAATTAAAATATATATAAATTGGGAAGTAAATTTTACTGGAAAGAGAAAAATAACGTAAGAGATACGAGTAAAGAGAAAAACGCATATGAAATAGGCAAGCAGATAGGAGAATGGATACTGCGCATGACTGAGATTTAGGAGAAAATTGTGTTTTGAAAAATGCAAGAAATAAATTTTGTTGAATGGAAAAAATCTATGGAAATCAAAATTTTAAAGTAATGCGTTGAATTTATAGGCAACATATTTGATTTGAATGCTATAATATTCCTTCCCTCTAAAAACACATGCCACTGATAAATTTACTCATTTACACTAAGGTCATATTTTTAAGAATGTGTACCATAGCCGTAATATTTTATGCCCAAAATATACCGAAATAACGGATTAAAATTCTATACGTTTTCTTATATATATATATATATATATATATATATATATATACGGTATTTATTCCCTAAATTTAGGGGCCCTTTTTAACGCGTAATTACCCAGTTCATTTATACACTAAAAAATTTTTTTGAAATTCTAACCGTGCTGAGACTCGAACTCGTGACCTGTCGTCAATAGCCCAGATGTCTTAACCACCTAAGCTATTAATGTTTTCTTAATTACAACTTGATTTTGCTAGAAATTAAGTTATTTACCATCTTCGACAAAAACCCAAATTTCCAAATTAAAGTTAATTCTTAATCATGTCAAAATTTCAGAGATCTTATTATTTAATTAAAAATTTGGTCAATTGTTTTTATTTTTATTTTTAATCACTTTAAAATTTAGATTTTTATATAATAAACCCCAAAGTTTTTAAAATACTTGTTAAAAATTTGGGCTGTTACACTCTCCCCCACTCAGAACTTTTCGTCCTCGAAAAGGAAGAAGGTAATGGAATAGAAACAACCTGAAAGAAAACTAAATTGAAACTTAAATTAGAATCATTAATCTAAACAATAAAAATTCAATTTTAAATTAATCATTGATTTCATCTATTTATACTTAAAATTTTAACATTTATTTATTTACATATTTACTTGTATAATATCCCTACACTTAAAAAAATCATTCATTTTTTTTTTATCCAAATTTTACGCAAGGTATTATAACATTCTAATTTAAAATGTTTAATTTTAATCCAAATTTGAAATGGTAATTTAACTTAATTGTTAAAGTAAATTTACCATTTCCCAAAATAAACTAAATTCCCCATTTAGTTTCTTCTTTATTCCAAACTATAATTAAATTTATTTCTCTCAATATATTTTTCTCATCTATGTCAAATATGTTTACACTTATTACAACTGTTTAAATTTATTCTTAGTTCATTAACATCATTTTATATTAAAAATTATTCCATTACCCTTTAATTTTATTTTCCTCTATTAATTTTTTTATAACTAGAGTTTAAGTGTATAACATTTATTATAACCACTCAAATTTTATTTATAAATCTTTTTATATTGTATATTATCCAATTACATTGTTAACTTCTGAAAATCAAGGTAGGTTATATTGAAATGAAATTGAGTATTATACAATAAAACTTTCAAATTCAATTATCTCAAGTTGGAATTATTTATTCAAAATTTTGATTTTTTTTATTGAAATTATTCCTCAAGATAAAATTTAAGAATTAAAACCCAAATAAATATATGTACATAATATGTCAAATCAAATTTAAATCATATATATCTATATATTATAAATCAAGTCATATTTAGAGATTCAAATCAATTAAATTCTCAAGGTAACACTGTAGCAAGACTACAGAATGGTCTTTTCACTTCGAAACTCGAAAATGAATGTCGATGATGTTGCTTTCATTACCGAAATTATTTCCTAGCGACAAAGAGAAGAGCACTGATTTTTAAACCTTTAAAATTCTTTCGAAACAAATTTATATTCGAAAATAATTTAAATAATAATATATCCTTTTAAGACTTTAAACACAAGGTTTGAAACTATCAGAAATTAAATTCTTAAATTCTTGTTTTAAATCCATTTCTGTTTCCAAATAAATTTATAACCATGTTTTATAGTTTAATTATTTATATAAGCCAAAACCAATGGTTTACAAAACCATAAATAAAATCAAACACTATTATCTCTTGACAACTAGTTAAATTAATTATAAAATTCTGAAAATTATACTTATATATAATATTAGATTTTTCCCAAATATAGGAATAAAATTTTCAAAACAAGGATAGAGATTCAAATTTGATGGATTTAAATCAAAGAGAATTTTGATTTAAAGATAAATTGGAATCAGAAGATCCGATGATTACATAACAGAACAAGGAACTAGATAAGTTTGTATAAATCGCGGGCAACCTTAACCTGGTCAACCGTGACTTAAGGAGTCAGATCGAATGTAGACTTACCATTCGATCCGAAGAGATAGAGTTCGGAATAACCAAAGATACTAGCATCTAAACCGAGGTGAAATATAAATCTTTGGTGAATCAATGCTAATTGTAAAGGAGTTTCACCCCTTTATTAGAATATTGGCGAGACCGCCAATTCACTATAAAGATCATCCGAAATGGAGTTATGGGATACTCCAGAATCGAAAGAAAATGAATAGTGAGGGACACGAATGAACTTCGGAACCGCAGGGAACGTTCCAAAATTCAAAGGAAATCGAATCAAAAGGAAGAGATTCAAGCTCGAATGAAAGTGATTCTGTAAATCAAATTTACCATACATTCTAAGTTTTGCCTAGAGCCAAAGCTCTGATACCAAATGTAACGACCCGATATTTTCAACCATTCGCATCCGCACATGTCGGACTTGAATTGTTCAAGATACCGCGTTGTAAATAAAATTTGGCAAATCTCAAAATATACAGTAAATAATTATTCACAGAATCACAAACACAGAATCAGAATACTCGCAGTGGAATTTAAAATACTTAGTGGTTCATGAAGCCACTACAAATAGTCTCAACAAATACAAATTACAAAGTCTTTCATCCCAAATAAAGTTTAAATCATCAAATAGAAAATCCAAAAATCCCAAAGTCTTGATTTCATAAATAAGATAAGGACAGAAAGAAGCCAGCAACTTGAAAGGATCTACAGAAGTCCTAGCTCGGAGATGATAACTGAACTGCAACTCAGGCTGACCCGAGCGTAAAATAAAACATAAACACTCGAGTCAGGACATATATACTTATATAGTGTAAGCTAATTCAAGTGTACTGTAATATAAAGCAAGTAACTTAAAGGATGCTTGGGACCGCCCATCCTCTAAGGATCCGTTAAACTATTTACTATGTAGTAATACTTCGCTATTATAATAGTGTCTATTAGTAAAATAAACTTACTTTTAAATAGCATTAAGGCTTTACATTTTCCACCTTAACACATAATATATTCCCATAGTCTATACAGTACAGTAATCTCCCCCGGAATGGGCGTCGTCAGAGGGCACTCCATAGGTATGGAACAAAACCAAAATCGTATAAGGCGCGCTACGGTAGGTGACACGGCACAACTAGGCAATGCCAGGGTAGATATACCAATTACGCTTCCGGACCGATGGAAACGCGCAGCGCGCAGCTGCCGCCCACCTCGAACAACACTCCCAAATCAAAGGTGCGCAACAAAACAATCACAAAAGTAATAGAATGACATACGAAGAAGTGCGTCCGATCAGAGGTGCTACCTCATTAATCCGTCGATCGCTCCTGTTTTAGCCACCTTATGCCAACTCACGAGAGTCGGGTCCATGTATTTACCTTAAAGGAAACGTCACCACCATCCTACTTCATTCTGGAATCTCCACCGCGTACACGGTTGTTAAAGTAGTTTTCGGTATCGACAGATAGTATGCCAGATATCCGATCCCGGTCTCTTTAACAACCAAACGTTATTATAACCCATGGTTACAACTTTTAGAAATGGTATTTATACTTTAAAAATCAAAATAAGTTTCAAATACATTTCAATACCATAATATCATTTCAACCATCATTTATTTAAACATCAGTCATTTTATTTAATATAAAATACCATTTAAATCTATTCAATTTATTTAGGAATTAATTTGCCTTTCAACTCACATTTAAAAGTTAAATTCTTCCATTTAAAACCATTTAAAGTCAATTCCTTATTTTTATTAATTACATATTAAATTCCAAAATTTAAGTCTTTTTCCCTAAAGATTATTTCCATTTATTTTAAACAATCCGAAAATTCAGTTTCCGTAGCATTTATGAAATGCCACCTAAAGTCTGTAAGTCAAAACAGTTCATTTATAAAAGACAGCATTTAAGTGCTGTAATAAATTATTCACTTAACAATCAAATTTTAAATTCCCAAATATAACTTATTATCAATTATTTCCTTAACTAAAACTCACTTTTAACAAAATTTCAGAATTTCCCATAATAAGTTATATTCCAAAAATTTTACTTAAACATTTTTTTTAACATTTTGACTTATTCAAAAATCATTATAAATTTTATAAAAATCCTTTACATTTGAACCAGAATATTATAAATTCCCATTTAAAATACTTTTAAACATTTCAGAAAAATATTATATAAACCACGGGTCTGTATATAGTTTTCTAGCCTAGGTCAAGTGACACGGATTTATACCATTTCAATCCGCAATTTACAAAATCCCGGGTTCTATCATTTCAAACCCGCAATCCCAAGTTAACAAATAAATAATTAAACAATTAAATAAATGAACAAATGATTATCGTTCAGGCCTATCATTTCAGCCTATAACGATCTCAAATTTACAGGGAACTTACAGTGATGATTTAATCAGTAAATAAGAATTACATAGTATAACTGCAATAATATTACAATAGATAAACAACTGATGAGGTGTCAATTTAAAATGGGGTTTAACATCATACATTATATCACAGGCAGATAAAATTTAATAAATAATTTACAAATACACTTGTGATAAATCAAGAATATATAGGTATGTTTGTCTAGTGAGAAATACTCACCTTAAAGCTGCAGAAATTTTGATTCAAAATGAAAATCCCCGAAAAAAGAATCGCACAGCGGGTAACGATCAAATTTTCCCCGGATGTCACGCCTAGATTCAAGATCCAAATACCGAATACGTGACTTTAAAAATTACGGTCAAAGAAAAAATTTTGAGACAATTGGAACGAATAGAGTAAAAGAAATTTTGGTTCAACTTTTGCTCGACTGCCGCACCCCACATCCCGACCCCAACTTCATAGGCTTGGCAATGCTATTTATTATTATTATTATATATGTATAAATTTTTCCAACGGCATGTCCTACTTATCTAGTTTGAAAATATGAATTTTATGCAAAACTTGCGTCTCTGCCTAGATAAACACGTCTCTGCCAAACTCCAAATCAAAACATGCACACATCATAACATCTCCATATTTTTAAAGTCCTTTCCCTATAGTCACGCCTCCCCTTCAGTTTTCAGATAACACGTCCTCCATGCATAGATGCAAACTATCCCACGCAACTATATGCTTCAAAGCATTGCAGGCCTTCAACTGAAACTCTTTATATTCTTTTGCCATTTTATGAACCATGCCTTGCAAAACACGTCCCATTTTGACATTCTATGTCTTCTTTCAAATTTGGAAAGCCTTCTATCAGTTCTACTCAATGATATTACAGGGTTATGCTCGGCAATGGTCTTTTTTTTCATTTTTTTTTCATTATGGCTATAACAACCTATATCAACTACAGACACACACGCATGAAATCTCTACAGAATGCAACTAAGCTTGACTTCCTATATGATATGCACGGCAAAACATGGCAACACTATCAGGGGGAAAAGAAAGGCATGTACTTAGTCAAAGACGGCAGAAATATGGAGTGAGAAGTAGCTGAGCAAGGTGAAAAAGAAAAGGAAAAAAACTGAAGAAGGAAAACAAAAATATAAGGGAGGGAGAAAGAAAACAGAGAGAATACAAAAGAAGAAGAGGAATAGAAATATTACCTGATTGTATGCAAGCTCACGAGAAGAAACAGAGAGAAGATAGTGGAATTTTGTAACTGAGTATGATGTATATATATAGATAAACAACTTGCGAAATTTAAGGAAGAGGCAAGCGAAAAAAAAAATATGTGTGATTTCTTTCCCGTTTTCTTTAGTTTGATTTCTAGAAAAATATGCGCGATTTATATTGCCAGATTTGAATGGATAAGGCTTGCATTGTTTGATTAGCAAGGTTTAAATGCAGAGAAGAAACGGCAAGCATTGATGGAAGATAATTTATACGTGATTAATATTGCCAATTTTCTTTTATTCGAATGCATAAGTCTGAGTGATTTTAAATGCAGAGAGGAAAGAATTTGAACCATTCCAAGTTATACGAAAATTCTTGATTTAGTGCATTCATTCTGATGCGTGAATTAAAAATGAATACAGGGACATGCGCAAGAAATAATAGATAAGGAAGGTAAGAGGCAAATGCTAAAAATGTTAAAAGAATAAAATTTTATGTCACGCGCAAAGGAAGGCAAATTTGATTTCTTTCCAGACGATATTTGCGTGAAAGGGAAGCACGATTTTGAAAACAATATTGGGAGTGGGAATCTCCTTAATCAGTGCATGATTTTAGAGAAACGGATAGGCACGAAATCAATACGTTTTGGTTGGAAATATCCTAACTGATTTTATTAATCCATATAGATATTGAAATATAATTTTTTTTAAAATACGCCAAACTGACGCATTACCATACGCCCAAAAATTTATGCAAAAGTAACATTTTTAATTTATACGTTTATACGTTACTTATACCATTACAATGCGTGTCCTTTTTAAATTCGAAATTATCAGTTTATTAATATGCTATAAATTCTTAACATTTATTACTAAATTAAAAAGATAAAACTTTGGTTACATCTCTCTCTGATTCTTATTACCATAAAAAGGAGATTTATTATCCAAATGGACCAAATATTACAAATTTTTAAAGCAAGTATATAATCCAATTTTTTTTTTTAAATTCCCATTTAGAGTTATCGTTAAACAAAGTGAAACTTTCATTTATTATTTAGCATTTTGGAAATGATTTGATCAAATTAAAATATATATAAATTGGGAAGTAAATTTTACTGAAAAGAGAAAAATAACGCAAGAGATACGAGTAAAGAGAAAAACGCATATGAAATAGGCAAGCAGATAGGAGAATGGATACTGCGCATGACTGAGATTTAGGAGAAAATTGTGTTTTGAAAAATGCAAGAAATAAATTTTGTTGAATGGAAAAAATCTATGGAAGTCAAAATTTTAAAGTAATGCGTTGAATTTAGAGGCAACATATTTGATTTGAACGCTAGAATATTCCTTCCCTCTAAAAACACATGCCACTGATAAATTTACTCATTTACACTAAGGTCATATTTTTAAGAATGTGTACCATAGCCATAATATTTTATGCCCAAAATGTACCGAAATAACGGATTAAAATTCTATACGTTTTCTTATATATATATATATATATATATATATATACACACACACACGGTATTTAGTCCCTAAATTTACGCGCCCTTTTTAACGCGTAATTACCCAGTTCATTTATACACTAAAAAAAAATTTCGAAATTCTGACCGTGCTGAGACTCGAACTCGTGACCTGTCGTGAATAGCCCAGATGTCTTAACCATCTAAGCTATTAATGTTTTCTTAATTAAAACTTGATTTTGCTAGAAATTAAGTTATTTACCATCTTCGACAAAAACTCAAATTTCCAAATTAAAGTTAATTCTTAACCATGTCAAAATTTCAGAGATCTTATTATTTAATTAAAAATTTGGTCAATTGTTTTTGTTTTTATTTTTAATCACTTTAAAATTTAGATTTTTATATAATAAACCCCAAAGTTTTTAAAATACAAGTGAAAAATACTTGTTAAAAATTTGGGCTATTACAGGTACAGCCCATCACAGTACACCTCTAGAACAATGTTCCGAGATCATACCTAACAACCTCTGCAAACACAGGACCGACATACCCCTTGCTAGATAGACCGAATATGTTATCACCCTAGTTGTTCCAAACTGTTTTACTGAGCTTATATGCACAACTGAATCTAGAAATATGAGCGGTCATCTAGAAAGGCGATGACATATCCTAATAGGTGTGACACATATAGCCCTGCGGCATCACCCCTGCTTTAGTCATTCCCGGTTGATGAGGCTTGAGGCTACATTTACCTTTCAAGAACATTTACACTTGGAATGCTAATCGCCTCCAATTACAGTGTGCTGATAGCATTCATCCGTACAAGTCCGTTTTGGGTCTGAATGAAACCGAATGCACTATTCTTACTACTTCCATTTTAGAATCACCCTCAGGATTAGTAGCGATTAGCCCATGCATTTCACATCTCTATCCTCGATTCCATGCCCTTCACGAGGCCTTCACTTCGAAATGAATTCGTTGGATCAAAGTGGTTTTGGATAACATATCCGATCCCGGTCTCTTCGAAAGAATGTTCGATAATTTTCGGTAAACTCAACCTCGGCTCTCTAGGAAATAAAAAGTCAAAGATAAGATCGAAGATCACCACTTAATCATTAGTAGACGGATTTCTTTATCGTTGTCCTTGGAGAACGAAACAAGATTTATACGCACAGTACAATATCATCGGAGATGAATGTGCCATATAACGCACATGTTTCTTCTACATATTCCTCAAGTTACATTTGGGTCTAATCTCGATAGTCGGTTATTTAACTATCGAATAAAAAACATTCAGTTGGGAATTTATTTCATAAGGAAACCAACATTGGTTAAGTATATAAGCGACCACTAGTCTTGTTTTATAAACCTTTTACGAATAAAAATCGCTTGTAAATTTCTTGTATAGGAATAATTTATAATATATATCGACTGATTCCTATATTTTCAATGCTTAGAAAATATCTATATACTTATACCAACGGTATAAGTTTATTTACAAAACTGAGAATATTCTCTTTTCATTCGACTTTCAAATCATTTATAAATTTCCTTACAATTCTCCAAGCCATGCATAAATCATTTTATAGACCTCCCAAATTCATTTATAATTCCTTTATAAAAATTCAATCTCTTATAAGCTTCTTATACATTTCAAAATCACTTATAAACCCTTTATGAATCCATAAACCATTTATAAAAACTTCTTTTATAAACCTGTAAACATGTTTCTAAAATTCATTTATAAATATCTAACTATTTATAAACTCTTTCTCTTTGCAAATAACCTTTCCTTAAGTCTTCAATCTATTTTATAAATTTTTTTACAAATTGTAAGTATTTAAACTCTATTTATAGTCTCGGAAACATTTACCTATAATTAGATTCATTTACTTCAAAACATTATTATATAATAATAATTATTAATAAAATGAACATTATAAATAAATGGAAATCATTAACTTTAAATATCTTATGATAATAACTAATCATTCCAAAATATTGTTTAAAGAATAATAATAATACTAATTAATCTTTACCATTTTATAAATAATAATAATTTATTTCAAAACCCTATTAATAAATCCTTATTATAAATTCCAAACTAGAATTATTCTTAAATAATTAATCTTCCAATTTATTAACTTTTTAATAAATTCCAAAAATATATTGTCTCAAAACCCAATTCTGACTTAAACGGCAATTTATAATATTTTTAAAATACTAATTTGAGGCCAATAGCCACCCAATACTTTACCAATAACAATATTGATTTTTCTTATCACTAGTGGGTTTTTATTTTCAAATGTATAACAACGTTATAATCACAATGTCCACAATAATATTTATTATTCAATAAACCATTTAAAAGGAATATGATTTAATAATTTAATAATAGCGAGGAATCCCATTCGATCCCTCCACCTGCTTCCCCCTTCATCGCAAATGTTACATAGTCATAAAATATAAATCAACCGCTTCAAGGTGGGATTCGTATATAAAGGGTCATCCGTTCTTACACAGGAACAAAATAGGGTCTCATCTGCACCAATAGGTAGGATTATGAAATCCAACTAATATAAATATAGTAATTCATCCAAACAATAATACAATAATTTTTCTCAAATATATATCATACTAGTTAACCAAAAAGGAGAGATTAACTCACCGAAATTTCTATTGTCGCCAATGTGTTCCAGTTTGGAATTAAATTCGAACGGCGTACGATTTTAGCCCAAATTTCCACAGTCTATAAATTCATCCAAGCCAATTCCATCGCTAAGCACTCGTTGATACAAGCACAAGGAAAAAAGTTTCGTCTCGACCGGCCCTCGTATGAAGGAGTTGTAAATTTTATTAGTTTCGATAATTTAATCAAAATAAAAATAAACTAATTACATACTTAAACTCTAATTACAATTTAATAACCTCCTTCCCCAATTTGAATTGCTGCCTCCAGTATACAACCTCACATTGCCGCAACTTCGACTGGCCACTGCTCCACCATTCCTCCATAAAAATTCCTAAAACCGCCACCAAACTCCATCTCGCCCCAAGCTCTACCACCTCGATGCGTTAAACCCTCCTCTGCAACAACCTAGGAGATCGCGTCCATGGACTTTTCCCACATCCGTACAGTGGCTGAAAACCACTATCGACCACGAAGAACCCTAAAAACATCATAGTAGATGCTTCTCTCCATGACGAACTCGAATCCAATCACCAAAACGCCCTACCCAACCTCCAATTTTCAGAAAACTGAACGCGTCTTCCGCTGCTGCTCATGTACGAGCTCACGCAACCACTGGATTCAAGCAATACACATATACAGCTTAAGGTAAAATGGTTTTTTTGATTTTACTGCTGAGTATACTTTCTTCATCTTCTTTCCTTGGTTTTATAAATTATTGAGAGAGGGAGTATTTAAAATGAATGAAGGTATGGTCTCATGTACGTGTCTGGTTGATGGGGATTGAACATGGCAGAGGGGGTTGATTGGAGCTTGAATGGTTAAATCAATTTATATATATATATATATATATTATTTAAACTGAAAATATCTAGCCATATAATTTCAAACCCCGATCGAGACGTGCTGCCTGGCATTCGATATGTTATACCTATATTTCAAATATAATGGAACTAGTTTCGAGGCCTAATTCGATCGTATGTTGAAGATAGGTTTTTGAACCCAATTATTATATTATTTTCAATATTAATTTCAACGCATTTCAATACCGCATGACCAAACGATATGTTGGATCACTATTTAATTTGACGACGTAACATAATTCACTATTATGAACCCAAAGACATTGGTTTGGTTAAAATCCGAAACAGTGTCTCAAAAGGCTATTTTTACTCGTTAATTCAGACGAATTATTTTCAAAATCAATTAAATCTCTTTTGAATCTAGTTTAAAATTTATTTTCTTCATTTTTATAAAATAGAAATTTAATAAGCTTTTAATAATTTTTATCCCACTTAAAATCCAAGATCAATTATTAAATTCAATAATTAAATTATCCAATAAATTACTATATTTGAAATTCGAGTTATTTAGTCCATAAAATTAATTTTTCAATATTTAAAATCAATTAAATATTCCAAATTCAAATGACTAAAATTATGGGTCGTTACAATGCATCTTTTAAGACTAAAGTACGTAACGTTCTGCAAATGTTGGCCAATGTATTTCTCATGAATATTGTGGGAACCATGTGTTACGTACTGATAATTATTGGATAACAATGCAGTAAATCACTTGATAGTTTTCTGTTAGTTAATATAACTAAGGTAAAACAAAAAATATCATCGTTACTAATTTACACGGTTCTCTTAACTTGGGAATAATGTGGATCTTTAATATGAAAGCACCACTTTGATTATAGTCAAATTATGATATAATGTCCATCGAATGCTATAGTTGGACTGAGGGGAGAAAATGGAAGCGAAATACTATTTCAGAGAAGATTTGTATCATCAATTATATAGGTTAGTATTACAGTGAACTGAAGTCAGCTCAAAGTCAAAATCTTAGACAGAATAGTTTGGTTAACAATAATTGTTATTATTGAACCAAGTACTTTTTGTTTGGACTATAGAGTGATTATGGATGATATTTGAATTTTGAACATTACCAATTTCCTTAAGTCAAAAGTGATATAGTTTTGACGTGGAGAATTGACCTTATAATTGCCTCCACCGGGTAACACTTAATAAAATAAATCGGATTTTATCAAAATCAAATAAGCGATAAATTTCGCTATAATGTCACAACACCTAATAAATGACAGTATTCAAATTGTTCGATATTAATCACTGTGCAAATTTATACCTAAGAGTCTCACAACCAAAATGATAAATACTCATTTTACCACCCGATTTAGATAATTTGTAATTGTTGTAATTAATTAAATTGATAAATATTTGTGAAATATTAATTATACAATTTATATTTGACGTGTTTAACAATTTTAAAAAGCGTATTTATAACAGTTATAATTATGTTGATCGGTATCGACATCGGTACATGCTTATATTTGGATTTAAATGCAAAGAACATCGTTTAGGGTTGGAATTATTTTTGAAGCCCAAAGAGGGCTTGGAATTTCGGCTATGACGCTTGCATAGGGAGACCGACCATATGTGGCTTGGTGATTTTTAATTAAAATAAAGTGGAAATGGTAAGGGAGATACTAGGAATTGTGATCCATTTTCACTTTCATACCTCCTTTTAAATAAGCCACTCTCTATTCGCTCAAAATAGACTTTTCTTCTCCTCCCACTATATGCAATTTTTAGCCAGAAATACCCCCTTCCAAACCTAAAATATCCAAGCATAAATCAAATCAAACACTTTGATTCGATCATCAATGATAAAGTAGTTCGGAATCCAACAACTCTAGAACTTGAAATTTGGAAGCCATTTCATCCATTTAAAGTATGATCTCTGGGCCATTGTTGCGAGGTGTACTTTTGATTTATTAATATTCTTAATTTATTAGTTAATAAATCGATCTTATGTTAGCTTGATAGACCTTACCACGAAACGGTACATTACTATATTATCATATGTCGATGTTTATATATGTATGTGCATAATTTTTTTTAGATATCTTATTATTGCTCACAGCAAAAAAAATATTTTTTACCGTTAAAATTTTATTATTAAACGTTTTTATTGATCAAACCTAATTATAAAATATTAGTTCATATGAAACATAGGTTTAATTTTTTTTAAGTTTTGTACACACTTAAAAGCCATTCGACGGTAAAAAAATTGGTCATTGTGTGTATGTGTATATATATATAAGTATTTATTTTATAATATTAATTAAATAAGCAAAACATATTTATATTGCATTTATAAATAATATAATATTGTGACGACCCGCCATTCATCTCTACAGAATGACGCATCATCTTTAAGAAAGAAAGGGATAGAAAAGAGAAAAGAAAGAAGAGAAAGAAGAAACAACATCAGGATCTCAACAGCGGAACGAATAAATTATATTAATAACATAAGTATTACATAGTATACAATAATTATCAGAGTTACACAGACAATACAATATATACTAGACAGTTATAAACACCTGTCTAGTTATTATAACTCAATACAATACAAAGAAACCACTCAGAGATACCAACACAACGGAACACTATATATCTACACGCAGAAGCCTCCTGCTCCTTTGCTCCTCCACAATTCGTCAAAGCTAACCTAAATCCCTTGGCTACTCGTAAAAATTTGAGTACCCAAGAGTTTAAGAAAACAGAAATAAACTCTAGGTCAGACATGGGTCTGGTGTGAGTAACAGGTTAAAGTTGCTTAACTTTTGAAAAACCTTTGAAAAGAAAGGTATCACGTAAGACCTCCCACACATAAACATGGAAAAGTTTTTACCTTACGCTAACCAAAACATTTGATAGGAGATCCAGTGATATTATAATAGGTCTAGGGTTTTCAAATAAATAAGAAATAGCCGAAATTGTTACATTTATTAAATTCCAGCTACTAGCCACAAAAGTGGTTAATACAATCAAAACCGAGGGCACTTATTGGATTTTGGATTCCATATAGTGGCAGGGCTACCGGGGTACCACCCGTCACAGTACGTGGCCTGGATCACCGTACCGAGGATCACTCCCAATCCCCTGCAACATAAAGCCGGAACCATTCCTTACTGAACAGTCCCAAATAAGACCACCCCACAGTTGTGGTCAGCAACCGCACCACACAGCCGAAATAAAAGGGACATCTAGACAGGGGTTAATCTCGTCCTACTTGGGCATGACCCACTTAGCCTAGCTGCACCTCCCCTATTTTAGCCATTCCCGGTTGATGAGGCTTGAGGCTATGGTTACCTTTATAGGATATATGACCTAGAATGCTCATCGTCCACCTGATGATGTTCTGAAAGCATTCAATCCACACAAGTTCGTTCCGGGTTCGAACGAAACCGAAGGCATTATCTCGTTACACTCATTTTGGAATCACCCTCAGAGTTAACGACGATAACCCTTGCACTCTGAATCTTCATCTTCACTTGAGATTCATGACCAATCGTTAATTTGGATCGATGTGGTTTTCGAATTCCAAATATGGAAACCCAATCCCCGTCTATCCGAAATCCAAAACGTGTCTTTTAAGGCCAAGTTGTTTTAGAGTTTAAAACAATTTCAATTCATTATCTATATACACACAGATAGATAATTCACAGATTCATAATAGATAATCAACATTATCATCAACAAATAATCCATGTCAGCATTATAAACAGATAATCCATATAATCATCACAATGCAACCAACACATCCATATCATATAACATTACTCATCTCATAGCTGAGATTACAAACCATACAAGGCAACTAATATCATCCATTCATACATAAGCAATGATTTAATAATCACACCATCTATAATTAATTTAAAATGAATTAAATTAATTACTTCATCTCTAATTAATTTAAAATGAATTAAATTAATTACTTCATCATTATAATCCTGCTTAACTTAACCATTAATTGATTACAAATCATTTAAATAAATCACCATCTCATTATTCATTTCAATTATTCATTCTTGATTAACAATTTTCTAATTACAATAAGCAATTAGCCTTTAAATTAATTACATAAGTTATTTATACTTAACCTTTTACAATAATTAACTTAATCAATTAATTAACTAAAATTAATTACATTAATCCTATATTAATTAATTACTTTATTTATTAATTATTCCTTAATTAATCAATTCATCATTAATTTTATTAATTAATGATATTTAATTACATTTTTAATTAATCTCTCTATTTAAAATTAATTACATTAAGTAATTAATCTACAATTAAACCACATATATATCAATCACCCTTGATTAATAACATTCCAGTAATTAATTACCCTTAATGCTTCATCAATAAATTACTCCTTAATTTATTCTCTAATTAATCCCTTGATTAATCCCATTCAGTAATTAACTACCCTTAACTACTTCATTAAATAAATTAATTTCCCATAATTAATTATCTCAATTAATCCCTTGATTAATTTCAAAGTAATTTAATCTAAATTTCTTCCATAAATAAACATATGTAATTACATCCAGTAATTATCAATTAATTACTTCCCTAAGTAATTACAATCCCATTAATTACATAAAGTAAATATTCATCAAATCATCAAGTGTTTAAATTAATTAAACTTAATTAATTAACCTAAACAAATCACATTAACCCAATTAATTATATTAAATAATTAATTTCTTAATTACTTTTATTAATTAATTAAACTTAAACAATTTCTCAATTGATTATTATCAACTAATAAATCTAATTAATTATTGAAATTAATCACATTAATTAATTGTTAAATAATCTTAAGTTAATGACCTTCATTAACTATTCTTTAATTTCTTTCTTAAGAAATTAACTCAGATTAACCATTATTAATTACAAATTAATTAATGTTTAATTACCAATTAATTAATCTCTAATTATTAAATTAATTAAGTGTTAACTGTAACTTAATTAATCCTTAATTACTTGATTAATTAATCTTAATCATTAATTAAAATCTAATTAATAATCCTTAATTACAAATTAATGAACCTTAATTAATTAATCATAAGCCTTAATTAATCAATTTAAAAATTCTTAATACTTAATTAATCATCCATATTATTAGTTAATTAAATAATTAATTACCCATTTAAATTAACTAAATAAGTTGATAAATCCAAATTATTAAATTCTATTTATCTTTAAGATAAACATTTCTTACTTAGTTAATCATTTAAAAACAATTTGTTTTTAAATTTACTTTAAATTCCATTTTAAATTCCATTGTAAATTTCATTTTAAATTTAAGATTTTAAAATGAAAACAAATTTATCAAAACAAGGTTTAAAAACAATTCAACACCTTTTTATCTCATATGTTAAAGAAACATCCATTTTATAAAATAAGTTTTAAAAGAATTTAAACCAAATTCATCTTTAAATTCAAATTAGTTAAAAATACACTTTAAACATTCCAAGTTATTTAAAAAAAATTCAATTTAAAAATTTACTTGAATTTCAAAATTGAAATACAGATTTAATCTTTATTCCAGATTTAACTTAAATCTTTTAAAGCTTTACTTATATTTTACATCTTCATTTTAAAATTCAAATTATTTAACCATTCCTAAAATAGTTAAAACAAATTAATTTTAAAAACTTATTTTATTTTAAAAACTGAAATTCAAACCAAATTCCATATTTTAAAACTGGATTTAAACTTATTTTAAATTCCTATTTTACAAACTAAACTCTAGTTTAAATTTAAAACCAATATTCTTTTATACTTTAAAAGTTGTTAAAACTAAATTTAAATTTCAAAATTTAAATTATTTCAAACTCAGATTCAAACTAATTTGAAATCAGATTTCAAACTCAGGTTCAAACTAATTTTAAATTTTAGTTTACATTTAAATTTTTTTCTTTTAATTTTCAAAATAGAAACATGATTTTGTTTATCTAAAACCTGAAACAAACAATATACTCGAGCCCACTCAAAAATACTTCGAGTCCAAGCTTAACTTCCTCGAGTTAAAACTCAAATTTCCCGAGACCAACACGAGGCCACCAAAAACTATAACTCTCAACATTCACCAGCAACATCACCTTGCTCTGTGCACATGTACAGTGCCTCCGGCCACCTTAGGTCAACTTCGCGGCCTTCCCGTAGTCGCTAATCATCAACTCAGACCAACCATACACCAATTCCATCAATTAATACTCCAAATCAAAATCGAGACAAAGGTTTCAAACCTGGAACAGGCTGAACCAAAACAATACCCAACCTGAAAATTCCACGTTCACGCGCCTCCGGCCACCGTTGCCTCTTAAACTTCGGCAAAGTCTTCGACAACTCTCCATCTTCCAATGCCCAAGATATTATTGAAATCGATCAACTATACTTGCCGAAATGTTTGATTCTTCCTAGCCCAGTAAAACTAGGGTTCTACACTGCAAATCACAACCACCATCGCCACAACCCTCTGATCAACTTCGCACTAATTTTCCTATCATCCATGATAACTCCTCCACCTCCAGAATCAAATTCAGCACCTCTAACCACTTATGGCAACAGAGATGCCCCAAAATACAATTTACAGTAAAACTAAAACCGCTCAATGGTTCTAACTCTAAAATTAGTAATTTTTGGTTTAAAATTCATGTTTTTGTATGATGTTTTGATTTACAACCCGGAAACTTCAAATCATTGTACTTGGAATTTCACTAATTAATGTTTGATCATCTGTTTATTCATTCTAGAGATATTCACAAATTATTTTGACTTAAATAAAATTTTAAACTGAAGTTTTTAATTAAACAAACAAGTTTGACTTTTATATTAAGCTTAAACAGAGACAAGATCAAAAGATATGAATTTTTAAAACAAAAATTGAAAAAAATGGAAGGTGAAAGCAGAGTATACTATAATGAAAACAACTTGCAAGCTAAACATGCATGTAATCACAGTAGATATCATACATTACACATTCATCTCAAATTAGTTATTATGCAACCAAAATTTACCTACTAAATTTTTAAAAAGGGAAGTTACTCACCTGATTTTAAAAATGCAGAACAAAGCTTTAGATTTGAAAAGCTCCTAGAAACTTTAAAACTGAATTTGCTTTTCCTTTAAAACTTTAGTGCTTTGAATCCTTTAAACTTGAATGTTACTTGCTGAAAGATTGTTGCATGTTGGTAGCTTAACTTCCAGATTTTAGAAGAATGAAGGTTTTTGGAAATAGATTGTTCCATGCAGAAAATGTTACAGTTTTGCAAGTGAATAGGGAATTGATTTGTGTTTGGATATGAGGAGTTTGTTTACTGGTTTCAGATTTATATAAGGATGATTACAGATTTTTTGGAGAATGTAGTCTGCTATGCATTTTGATAATAAGTTACAGGAAATGATTTTGAAGTAGAAAAGGGTTTTGATTTTTCAGATTTGGTTTTTAGAGTGGAATGTTTCTCATTCTCAGCTGAAAACTTCTTAAGTTAATGAATTGAAAATGAGAAAAGAATAGGAAAGGAAGAAGGCAAGTTTATATAACAATATTTATGGTAAATTAAAAATCGAAGAAAATAAAAATACAATTTTGACACTTGTCTAAAATATGAACACTTGTTAATATCTTTGTTTAATCACTTAACATATGTTGAATTATGTTCTAAGATGTTTACACATGTCCTTTTAATTAATTAGTATTTTTAATTAAAGTGTTAATAAAAGTTTTAACCTTAATTTGTTTACAAATACTTATTTATATGTATAGCTAATTTTTAAAGAAATAAAACCATTATATTTATAAATAAAAACAATATATATATATATATATATATATATATCAATCATTTGAAAATAACATTTTAGATAATTTAAATAAAGTTTATAAAAGAGATTATAACTTACTTGTTATTTTAATGAATAAATGTTTCATATTTTAATTTGTATTTTAAACTTCATATTCAATTTGCAAATCATATTTATTAAACAATAATTTTAAAAAAGAAATAAAACAAATCTTTTTTATAACTTTATTTTAATCTAAATTAATATTCAAACTTAAGTTAAAATATAACTTGAATAAATAAAATATTTGTCTTATGTATTTAAAATCAGTTAGTTATTTTATTAAATAGCTTTTAAAAGCTTAATATTAAATAAAAAACCAATTTCCAGTTACCAAAATATTTGAAATTAGAAAATATGTGGTACTAATTAAATTTTAAACCAAACTCATCTATTTAAAATATATATAAATATATATACATATTATAAATAGAAAGCAATTTATTAACTTATAAAAAATAAATTCAATAACTAAATATTTATTAAAGAAGATTATTAAATCAATTCAAATTCATTTACAAAAATTATCGAATCAATTAAATTTTAAACACAGATTATTAAATTGATATTGTCAAAAATTCCGGGATATCACAATTCTCCCCCTTTAAAAGAATTTCGTCACCGAAATTTAAAACAAAGGTAATTTAATAATCTCATCAAAGATTTAATTTTAAAATACGGGATATGTTAATCGTATGCTAACAACCATAAGCAACCAATTCACAAAATCAAAACAATTTCAATTATCCGGAAAAATTCTGGATAGAATTTCCACGAGTTTCCCTAGTATAAATATCGGGATACTCGCTCTACAGAATCCAAATAATCAATACTACTAAGCTACGGAGCTCTAGCCTATTTAGATCTACAAAACTAAACAGGATATCAGACTACAGACGAGTCTGACTCAACAACCAAACCTCCTCGACTGCTGGTTCCCAAAACCAGAGATAGCTCATACACGTATTCCCTTAGAGATACGTGAAACACTCTGAATCCCAATTATCCAAACTGGCAGTTCAACTCTTGAAAACTAACACTTATCTTACCATAACACAGAAGAAACCCAAAACACCTCAGAGCTAGCTTCCCAGACTTACCAAAACTTATAGCTCCTTGGATCGGAGTAATTTAGCCAAAACCAAATCTCCGATTTCGGAATCCAAATTCCTCCGCCTTTTATCCATAAAAACTCTTCGGACGATCCTGGGCTACCAACATCCCTCCTGATCAGCTCAACCCTAGCTGATGCCTTTAGCAACAGACTGGATCAAAGCAACCCAACACCATGATCTCCTCAAGATCAATTCAAAACCAAGAACACAAACTCTACTCCTCAACAATAAAAGATAGAACAAACATTACCTTATCCAGAAAAGACAAAACATATGCACCCCAAACTACTTCCGCTGCACAACTCTGATCCAAAGCAGAAGAAAATGCAGATGAAGAACATGAGCACGAACTAGACAACACTTACCAGATGTAACAACCCTGTATTTGTAATTATTTTATTGTATATTTTAATTATTTTTAATGTAAGATTTTGATTTAAAAACTTATTTTACTTATTTGAAATGATTAAATTTATTATTTAAATATAATCTTGATTTTTATATGAGTTATAATTCCAAAATTTTGTAAGTTGAATATTTGCCTGAAATGCTGATTTTGGTCAAATTAGTCAAACTGTGACTTTTAACTTAAAATTTTAAAAGTTTAAAATTTTAAAAATTTTCTTTTATTATGAAAGTACATAAAATTATAAGAACACCACTTTTTGTTTCGTTGAAATTGGATGTAAATTGTGAAAGTTATACCCTTTACAATATTGTGCGTATATAGGGTTATTTAACAATGACTATTTTAAATTGTATAGATTACTTCTTCTTTGTTTTATTTTATTTTAATATGTGATAATATGTTATATAATGTATATTTTGACTTTTAAGTATTTTTAAAATGATAATATAATTTTTTTCCAAAGTTCATTTGAATTTATTTCTAATTTTAAAAGCCTAGTCTACAATTTTAAGCCATTTTCTTAATTTAATTATATATAATTAAAATTTATTTATTTATTTTATGCACTCACTGTTATTTGCTATATTTTACTTTATTTTATTCATTTTACATATATTTAAATTAAAGTAAATTTTTCCAAAGTGTATTGAAGTTATTTCTAATTCTTAAGTCAAGTTTTCATTTTCTGTGCTATTTTTCTTATTTTAATAATATCTAATTAATATTTAATTATTAATATTTTGTTTATCTGTTATATTTTCGAATTTTAACTGAGATTTTAATTATTTTCAGTTATTTAGATGTATATGAATATATATATAGGAAGTTTAAAAGGTTTGAAAGCAAAGAAACGTAAAACCGTTTTAACGTTTCTTCTTCCGTTTCTTTTCCAATTAATAGATTTAATTTCCTTTGACCGTTCCTTTCTTTATTGTAGCTGTGCATTTCTTACCTCATTTTCACATGAAAACATTCCTTTCCACTTCATAATAACTTTATAATGAAATGTATAATTTTCCAAGACTAACAGTGATTTATGCACAATTTTAGAACACTGTTTGGTATTTTTAAGGCATTTTCTTCATTATTTTTTTTTCTTTTCAAATTATACTATTTGTTACCTCATATTTCTAATTGATTTCGGTTTGTAAAGTATTTTCTCCTGAAATTTTGTTTATGTAAAGTTTTAAAAGGAAAAGAATATGGAAGATTGTAAATCACTTTGAAACGTAAGCCGTTTTATTTGCCCAAACCCTTCATTTCCTTAAACTCCTCAATTAATTGCCTTAGCCGTGTAAAACCCTAATGTAGCCGTCATCTCATTAGGTTTTCACATGAAAAAAAAAGATCATTTTCATTTGTTTCTCACGGCTTCAAAGATCTGGTAATGGCTTCCCTTTCTTTTTCTTACTTTTCTACTTGTTTTTCCTAAATTTTAAATTTTTTCATTTATTTAAAGACTTTGGCTTTTGTTTTCTTAAAAATCTAATTTTGGAAATTTTCTTGAAATGATTTCTGATCATTTGTCCAAATAAAAATAAACAATGTCTGAAAATTTGATTTGGATAAAAAGTGTAACTTTAATAGAAATTCTAAATTTTATAATTCTAAAGGCAAATTTTTCATCTTGAACTGTATACAATTGTGTAACATTTGTTTCACTTTTGTTTTGGTCAGATTTGTTGTATACTTTTTTTTAAAAAAAAAGTTAGTAATAATTAGTGTGAAACGGAAAATAAACTTTACATTTCTTTTACATATGTTTACATCTGTTTCTTAACTTTATATTTAACAATCAATTGGGTGAAGCTAAATCAAATGTTATTAATTATGGTACAATAGCTATTAAATTTTGGTTTAAAGTGATGGTTTATTTTCCTAATAGAAACGTTAGTATTTTAAATTTATTTAATAAGAGAAACAAAATAATTTGTACGTTACTTTGGGCATATATTTAATTGTTGCTCTTGCCTTTTCGTTATCTATTTGATTTTTTTTCTTGCGTTAACAATGCAAAGTTTTCAGCCGTATATTCTCTTTTGAGAATCCAAAATCTTGCTCAAATCTTGCCTTAAATCATTTCCGTGTGTGAATTATTTCTTTCCCTCTTGCCTCCCATACGTTTCCACCTATTGGATAGAATTGAATGCCTTAATTGCCTCTACCGTTAAAGCATTTTTCTCTTGCCTGCCCTCTACATAAATTAGTGAGCAAATGTTAATATATATTTCACGTTCAAAAGTTCCATACCATAAATTATTCATTTTGCTTCCATCAAATTTGCGTAAGCATCTCTTGGAGGTATGAACCGTCGCATGCTTTTCCTTTCATTTTTTTTTCTCTTTTTTTTCTTTCTTTCTTCTTTTCACTCTTGTTTTATTTCATTTGTTCTCCTTTCATTGTTTTGCTTTAGGTTGGTGATACAAAATCATATCTTGGCTATCTTTCAACTCAAATCAAAAGTCGTGAAATTGTGTTTGTCGTGCCTTTAGAGTCGTGCTTGTATGTTGTTTTGGTCTCTAGCTTTGAAAAAGGTGAGTCTTTCTCACTCTGACATTTATGCTTATGAAAAGTGAATTGATGACAAGTGTTTAGTAATATAAAATGTTTATGCAAGTTAATGATGATCATATGATACGCTATGCCATGTTATTACCATGTTATTACCATGTTAAAACTGTTAATTTTCACCTGACATCTGATACATGACTGTATATTGTGATATTGACCATGTTTATATTATTTCTGTATATGATCACACTGCAAGTTCCCTGTTAGAAAAAAATGTTATGGGCTGAAATAATAGGCCTGAGTTATTTTATTTATTTATTTAAACTTGGGATTGCGGGTTTGAAATGATAGAATCCGGATTTTACCTTTTAAACTGCGGATTGAAATGATACATATCCGTATCACTTGACCTAGGTTAGAAAACTATATACAGACCCGTGGTTATTCTATAAAGTGCTTTGAATATTTTAAGTATTTTAAAAATATAAAATTATGAAATTTGATTTAAATAGATTTTGAAAGGTTTTAAAATAAATAAATTATGATTTTTCTATGTGTTAAAAATGTAATTTATGAATGGATTAACTGGATTTTGAAATATAACTTATGTTTGAAATTTGGAATTTTGACTAAAAATGATATTTAGGTTACATGAATAAAATGGACTTTAATTTTATTTGGAAAATGGTAAATATGATAAATTGATTTATATTTGAATTTAAGTGATTTATTAAAGAATTATTGTTTTTTCTATAAATTTAAGTGGTTGAATAAATGACTATTGAAAAATGAAATTTTAAAATGTAACTTGACTTGAAAATGTGAAATTTGAGTTTTAACTAAAGATGTTAAATTAATTAAATAAACTGGAAGTTTAGTTAAATTTGTGAAAAGGTAATATAAATCTGAAATGTTAAGTTTTAATTTATGAAAGAAACGTATAGGTTTTAATTTATGAAAGAAACGTATAGGTTTTAATTTATGAAAGAAACGTATAGGTTTTAATTAATGAAAGAACGTATGGTGTTCTAATTAATGATAGGAACATGTAAATTACTAATTAATGAAAGAATGGTATAAGTTTTAATTAATGAAAGAAACGTATAAGTTTTTAATTAATGAAAGAAACGTGTAAAGTCCTAATTAATGAGAGAACATGAAAGTTTTAATTAATGCAAGAACATGTAAAGTTTAATTAAGAAAGAAACATGTAAAGTTTTAAGTAGTGTGGTATTGATTTAATTAATAAATGTTCACTATTGTAATAGGAATATAAAATTTAAAACGTACATTTGACACGTAGATTTTAATCAATGTAATGGTGTATTTTAAATTGATTAAAATGATAAATGTTACTTATTGTAATAATAATGTAAGTTAATAAGGTGCTTTTAACTTAACATAAGAATTTCGGTTTAAATTGTATATTACAGTAAGAAAGTTTATTTAACTATAAGGCTATGATAAATTGACATGTTAAAATTTTAAGCTTATCAATACTTTGATTATATACAATGTAAAGTGGAAAGTAGTACATTCCGAAAATGCTATGATTCCTTAAGGTAACATTTCCAAAATGCTATGATAATTTAAAGGAATATTTCAAGTTTAATAAATTTAAAGAAATATTCAATGATTTGAAAATTTGGGGTTTATTTGAATGATATAATATAGAATTATTTTTGAAATGGAAATGATACAATTGTGATATTGTTTTGAAATGAGTATGATATTTTGGTCTTGAAAGTATAAATTATTTGAAATAAATATCTATGGGTTATAATAACGATTGGTTGTTAAAGAGACCGGGATCGGATATTGTCTTATAGCCGGACAATACCGAAAACCACTTTAACAACTGTGTACGCGGTGGAGATTCCGAATGAAGTAGGATGGTGGCGACGTTCTCGAGGTATGTTACGTGGACCCAACTCCCGTGAGTTGGCATATATGACTAAAACAGGAGCTACACCGGGCTACACAAAGGGTCGCACCCTTTCATCGAGCATGCTCCATCGGAAACCATTCTATTATTGTTGTGATTCGATTCGGTGGCGCCACTTTGATTCGGGGGTATTGTTCGAGGTGGGCGGAAGCTGCTGGCTTGCCGTCACCACCGGTCCGGGAGTGCAAACGGTGTATCCACCCTGGCATTGCCTCGCGTGCCGTGTCATATCCTTATATCGAGCCCACTACGATTTTGGTTTTAAAGATCCGACCGCGTTAAGGTTCACCATCCCCTTAACGCTATTTTCTATATGATTATATTTTACTGATTAGACACTACCGTATATAGCGTATATTACTATATAGTAAATAGTTTAACGGATCCTTAGAGGATGGGCGGTCCCAAGCATCCTTTAAGTTATTATGCATTTTGTTACTGTTCACTTGAGTTGATTTACAGTTTATAAGTATTTATGTCCTGACTCGAGGGTTTTGTGTTTTGCTTTACGCTCGGGTCAGATTGATTGAGTTAGCATTCAAGATTCACCTTCGGAGTTGGAGCTTTCCTTGAAGATCCAGCCTTCTATTTTGTTTCAGTATCCGGTGTTTCAGTGATGTATCTTGTTACTCTTCTGTTGTATCTCATTTAACTCTGATGAATCTTATATTTTTTTTAGTAGCTTCATGAACTACTATCTCTTTTACTTCCGCTGCATTATTATATACTCTGTGTCTGTGATCTTTGATTTTATTTACTGTATATTCTGAGGTTTGCCAAAATTTTATTTACAACGCGGTATTTTGAGCAATTCAATTCCGGCATGAGTGTCTATCTATACACTTACAATGGATGCGAATGGTTGAAAATACCGGGTCGTTATAGTTGGTATCAGAGCTTTGGTAGCTCTAGGCAAAGCTCAGCATATGGAGTGAATGTATTTACAGAATCACTTTCATACGAGTTTGAATCTCTTCCCTTTTGACTCGATTCCTTTGAATTTTGGAACGTTCCCTACGGTTCCAAAATCCATTCGTATCCCTTACTATTCATCTTCTTTTGACTCTGGAGCATTCCATAACTCCGCTTCGAATGATCTTTTTGGCGAGTCGGGGGTCACGCCAATTTAAAATTGAATTGAGAAAAAAGGGAAACTCCCCTAAAATTAGCATCGATTCACCAGAGATTTATATCTATCCTTGGTTTAGATGCTAATATCTTTTGTTATTCCAAACTCTAACTCTTGAGATCGAATGTAGATTTACCCTAGAAAAATCCACACTGATCTTATTCTTTAAGTCACGGTTGACCCGGTAAATGTTGCCCGTGATTTATTTAAGCTTATCCACCTCCCTATTTTGTTATTTAATCATCTTGTCTTTTGTTTCCAACCTATTTTCAAACATTTTGAATTGTACTTGTAAATATATGTTTTGTTTATATATTGTGTTGTTTGAGTTGTTGACGTTGAGTTGGGTTTCCGATCGATTCGTCTGATCAACACTATCGATAGGATTTCTAAAACACTTTGACAGAACAAACTGACACGATATTATTTTAAATTTTGTTTTGGTTAATGAAATAAAATTTTGATATATATATTTATGGAACTTAATAAAATGATTCAAATTGATAATTTGAAATGATAATACTTGATTTACCATTTATTGTTCTATAAATGAATTCATAAATAATTGTTTATAAATTTATATGGGAACTTAAATGAATTTAGAAAAAGAAATTTGAGAATTTAACTTCCGATGGTTCCAAACCTTTTGTTTAAAAGTTTAAAGGGATATAATATTTAAAATATTTTCAAATAGAAATTTGTTTCCAAAGAATTTTAAGTTTAAAATTAGTACTCTTCTCTTTGTCGCTGGAAAATAACTTCGGTAATGACTGTAGCATCATCGACGTCCATTTTCGAGTTTCGAAGTGAAGAGACTGTTCTGTAGTCTTGCTACAGCTTTGTTTTGGGAATTAAATTGATTTGAAATTCTAAAATATGACTCGATTAATAATAAACATAGACATATGACTTAAATTTTATTTGATAAACTATGTACATACATTTATTTATCTCTAAATGGTTTGAATGGAATCGGAAATTTAATTCCTAAATTCTATTTTTAAAGAATAATTTCAATTATAAAAAATAAAAATAAAATTTGATTTAAGCTTGAAATGATTGAATTGGAAATTTTATTTGTATCATACAATCGCATTCAAATATAACTTACCAAAATTTTAGAAGTTAACAATGTAATTGAATAATATACAATATAAAAAGTTTATTTTTTATAAAATTTGAGTGGTTATAATAAATGTTATACACTTAAATTTTAATTATAAAATGATTAACAAAGATAAATATAATAAAGGGTAATTGAATAACTTACAATAAAACAATGTTAGAAGAACTAAGAATAAAATAAAGCAGTTATAATAAGTGTAAGTATATTTAACATCAATGATGAATATATTGAGGGGAATAAATTTAAGTTTAATTAGGAATAAAGAAGAATTAAATTTATTAAGTACAATGTGAGTGTAATAAATGATTATTTTTTAAACCCCTGGTTTTAAAAATTGTTAATTTAAGATGATTGGATAATAAGACAATGAAATTTTGGGTAGTTAAGATTTATTTAACTTGTGTAAAGATTTATTCTCTATTTAAGTTGAAATTTCCATGCTTTCAAATTTATTTCCTTATTTTGTTTTTCAAACTATCTTTTGGTTGTTCTTATCATCCTTATCTTGCTATAGATTGGTATAGGCATCTTTCTATAATCTTTGATAATCTCCACCTTGTAAAACTTACCTATAACAACAGTTATCAGGTATAACTTCAATCTTCTTGTCATCTTATCTTAATCCTATTTCAATCTATCTTTTCTGTGCCCTTCCATACCTCATTCCTTTTTGGGGACGAAAAGTTTTGAGTGGGGGAGAGTGTAACAACCCTGTATTTTGTAATTATTTTATTGTATATTTTAATTATTTTTAATGTAAGATTTTGATTTAAAAACTTATTTTACTTATTTGAAATGATTAAATTTATTATTTAAATACAATCTTGATTTTTATATGAGTTATAATTCCAAAATTTTGTAAGTTGAATATTTGCCTGAAATGCTGATTTTGGTCAAATTAGTCAAACTGTGACTTTCAACTTAAAATTTTAGAAGTTTAAAATTTTAAATTTTTTCTTTTATTATGAAAGTACATAAAATTATAAGAACACCACTTTTTGTTTCGTTGAAATTGGATGTAAATTGTGAAAGTTATACCCTTTACAATATTGTGCGTATATAGGGTTATTTAACAATGACTATTTTAAATTGTATAGATTACTTCTTCTTTGTTTTATTTTATTTTAATATGTGATAATATGTTATATAATTTATATTTTGACTTTTAAGTATTTTTAAAATGATAACATAATTTTTTCTAAAGTTTATTTGAATTTATTTCTAATTTTAAAAGCCTAGTCTACAATTTTAAGCCATTTTCTTAATTTAATTATATATAATTAAAATTTATTTATTTATTTTATGCACTCACTTTTATTTGCTGTGTTTTACTTTATTTTATTCATTTTACATATATTTAAATTAAAGTAAATTTTTCCAAAGTGCATTGAAGTTATTTCTAATTCTTAAGTCAAGTTTTCATTTTCTGTGCTATTTTTCTTATTTTAATCATATCTAATTAATATTTAATTATTAATATTTTGTTTATCTGTTATATTTTCAAATTTTAACTGAGATTTTAATTATTTTCAGTTATTTATATGTATATGAATATATATATAGGAAGTTTAAAAGTTTTGAAAGCAAAGAAACGTAAAACCGTTTTAACGTTTCTTCTTCCGTTTCTTTTCCAATTAATAGATTTAATTTCCTTTGACCGTTCATTTCTTTATTGTATGTAACGACCCAGTATTTTCAACCCTTCGCATCCGCTCATGTCGGACTTGAAGTGTTCAAAGTACTGCGTTGTAGAATAAATTTGGCAAAACTCAGAATATGCAGTAAATAAAAATCACAGAATCACATACACAGATATCAGAACTCACAGCGGAAATAAAATATTTAGTGGTTCATGAAGCCACCATAAAACTTTTAACCAAACAGAATTTACATAGTTTAGAATCTGCAATACAGCTGTAGACATAAATAGAAACAGATTCCTCCAAAGTCTTGATTGCAGATAATATAGGGACTGAAAAGCTTCCGGCAGCACGAATGATCTACGGGATGACCTAGCTCCGGAGAGAAAGACTGAAACTGCAACTCAGGCTGACCCGAGCGTAAAATAAAACATAACACTCGAGTCAGGACATACATACTTATATAATGTAAGCTAATTCAAGTGTACTGTAATATAGAACAAGTAACTTAAAGGATGCTTGGGACCGCCCATCCTCTAAGGATCCGTTAAACTATTTACTATGTAGTATATTGCGCTATTATAATAGTGTCTATTTATAAAATAAACTTACTTTTTAATAGCGTTAAGGAGTGACCCAATATTCCCCTTAACACAAATAATGCCAATAGTCTATACAGTACCGTAATACCTCCTGATCGGGAAGCTACCAGAGGATACTCCATAGGTACGACACAAATAGAAACTCGTAGTAAAGGCTCGGTATGGTAGATGACACGGCACAACTAGGCAATGCCAGGGTAGATATACCAATTGCTATCCAGGCTGATGGAAACGCGTAGCCGCAGTTACCGCCCACCTCGGACTAACTCCCCAAAATCAAAATATAGAGGTGGCCACCGAATCAATCCAAAAACATAGTATAATATCGAAGACGAGCGTCCGATCAGAGGAATGACCTCATTGGCCTGGAATTGCTCCTGTTTTAGCCACCTTATGCCAACTCACGGGAGTCGGGTCCACGTATTTACCTTACAGGAAACGCCACCACCGACCTACTTCATTCTGGAACCTCCACCGCGTACACGGTTGGTCAAAGTGGTTTTCGGTATCGACAGAGAGTATGTCCATATCCGATCCCGGTCTCTTTGCCAACCCATCGTTATTATAACCCGTGGTCATTTAAAACATTTTATACTTTAAAACCAGAATAAACATTTCCATTTCAAAACTATAAATACGATATCATTTTAAAACCCAAAACAATATGATATCGTTATATTCAAATATAATTCTTTCCAAAAACCATACTGCTTAAAATTTATAATATCTGGAAGCCAAATATTTGAATTATATCTTCAAAACATAATATTTGGAATTTTTACTTTAAAACCATAACTCCCAACACACAAATGGTTTGGATATTCAACGGTATATAGAATAATGGTTTAACTTTATGGTTACTTTGTAAAGAAGATAATTTATATAGCTTTACAAATATATTTCTTTATTTAAAGTTTAAACCATAATTTAAATATCACTTTATGTCCCCAAATCCATTACAATTCCTATATATATATATCCAATTGGAGTATTTCCTATTAAAAACTAAGTTTGGATTTTATTCTTTCAACAAATCAATGTTTTATTATTTAGTTTTGAATATTCCCATAAATTCCATAAATAAACTCCAAATGTTAGTCATTTAATATCTTCAAAATTTTCTTAATACTAGAATATTCATCTTAAATTTATTAAGGAAAATCCAGTTATAAATATCATATCTTAAGATTTTCCAAAACTTAACATAAAATAAAATTTATCAAATTCCATGAGTTTTAAAACAATCAATTCTAGATTCTATAGTACTCAGGAAATGCTACCTAAAGTTACAGGTAAAACTAGTCCAATTTCAAAAAGACAGCATTTAAAATGCTGTAGCAGATTGATTAACTAAATAAATATTTCCAAATATAACTTATTTATCTATTTATTAACTGAAAGCTTATTTTTCAAAATCCAGAATTTCCAAAATAAGTTATATTCCAAAATTCTATTCAAATATATATTTATTTATTAACATTTATAACTCATTCAAAAATCAAAATAAAATCCTTTAAAGATATTAAATCAAATATTTAACTTCCAAAATAATTTTAAATATTTCAGAAAATATTATAAGAACCACGGGCCTGTATATAGTTCTCTAGCCTAGGTCAAGTGATACGGATTTATATCATTTCAATCCGTAATTTACAAATACCCGGGTTCTATCATTTCAAACCCGCAATCCCAAGTTTAACAGTTTAGCAGTTAACAGCATAATTGAACAATAATCATCATTTAGGCCTATCATTTCAGCCCATAACAATATATATTAACAGGGAACTTGCAATGCGATTTAAGCAGTAAATAAACAATAACATAATATAACTGCAGAATATGATACAACAGATAAATAACTGATGAGGTGTCAATTTTAAAGGGGTTCATCATTCTACATCATACTACGGACATATCATATTTACATAGAATTTTTTACACATACACTTGTGATAATTTACCAAAATATAAATACGTATGTCTGGTGAGAAATACTCACCTGAAGGTTGCAGAAAATTTTGGATTTAAAAACGACGATTCACCGGTAAAGAGTAACAGAGGGTAACGATCAAAATTCCCGGACGTCGCCTAGATTCAAATCTAGAATAAAATTCAAAATATTGAAACGCGACTTTAGAATTTTTAGTCAACGAAAGATTAAAAAGAGAACGAGAATTCGTTTGCTTGCTCGACCACCCTACCGCGTATAAGATCAAACAACACACCTTTCTATGATACACACGCCACACACTTTACTGTTGCCTAACCTATTTCAACCTAGATTCACGTTTTCCAGAAAATACTACACCTACTATATCATGCTTTCTCAATCCCTCACAAATCTACTTTCCAGACTTCACACAATCACCCTCCTGCAAGCCTACCCCAACCTACTGACACTGCCTCACTGCCGTGCCTCCCACTTCAACCAAACCCTATGCCTTTGCCAAACATAGTCCAGTTCCAAAGCAAAACAAACCCAGCAACTCATAGATATATCCAGCTATTGAAAGTGCACAGGTGCACACTGATACCTACATGCACAGACTTCACTTTCTTCCTATATGCCGACTGTGTTTTGTTTTCTTTTTTTTTTTCTTCTAAGCTTGACTTTTAACTTATATTTACACTGGTTTATAATATTTTTCTTTTTATCCTAAATCCACTTCCCAGTCAACTGGAATATGCAGATGACAAAAGTATGCAGAGGTCTCTCCTACTACCCGAGCCACAACATATTGCTTCGAGTCGCATCCTCCTCTACTTCGGGTCAATCAGTGAACTTCTTCGGGAAATTTTGTAAAATCTCCGAGTCACAATACTAAGACTTCGAGCCTATGCCAAACACAATCTGTCTGAAATGTTCATCTTACATTTTTCTCAGACAAACTCTCCCCTACCTCCTAAGTTTGGAACAACTGACTACCCTTCTTTTTATTAGCATCCCCCTTCACTTCAGTTATGCATCACAACCCCAGACTTCAACAGACTTCCAGGCTTTACCAAACTGTCGTGCACATACACTTCCTAAATATGCACAGGTACATTCTCCAACCTCCACTACTCCAGATGTCTACACTGCCCACCTTCTATTACTACAACATCACCACTGCAGTCTTGCAATTAAAGCAACTCCAGATGTCTACGGACAGATCATGTACAGAGGTACATGTGCACTATTTCTGAGTAGAACTCCTTCAACACTTCAGTCATGCACTAAGGCAACTCCTTCAATCAGACAGATCATGTACAGAGCCCCCCCCCCTTTTAAACTAAAGCATGCAAAGCAACTACCCTTAATCCCAAGTCAGATTTTTTTTTTTTATGAGTATGTATGCAGACTTACTTGACATGAATGCAAACTAAACTCCCCTAAACCAGTGCTACCAAACCCCACTGACATGCCCATGTTCTATGAATGTGCACAGACTCAAACTTAACAGGTATGCATGACCCCTCATCTGTTCCAGACCATCAATTCACTCAATTTTCTTTCCTTGATTCTTAGCCTATGGTACAAATGCAGATTGTTGATATGAAGGCAAATCTGAAGCAACTTGGACATGTATACAGACAGTACAAACTTAAATACGTACACAGTCTTCATTCCTTACCTAGGCAGACTATACTATGTTTTTTTTTTCTTTAACAGCATGTCCTATACATGGATGCAGACTAATTCCTAAACCAATCTCAGCCTATTTCCAAATCAAATGCAGACTGGAAAACAACACTCTGCCTATCCCATACACACCAGATCTCACTATCTATCAGTGGCCTACCTATTCACATCTCCAACACTGGCTCAGGGTAAAGGCTACCAGAGAAACAAAGTGAATGTGTGGTATAGTGGCCGAGCAAAAAAAAAAAAAAAAAAAAGACAGAGGAACTTTTAAAACAAAATGAAATGAAATGACTTACCTGATAGCTCGAGCAAAGAGGGATCAGATGAAACACAGAGGAAAGTTTGGGCAGAGGAGAAATGAATTTATAAACAATGTTTCGAATCATCCAGAGGAAATAAAAGAAGAAACGTATCAGTTACACAAAATAAATGAAACAAAGAAGGGAGCCGAGAGTTACACCCATTACAGTTGAAAATTTGAAATATGTATGCGTGATCAGAGGAATATATAAAGAGAAGGCCGAGAGTTATGTTCCAGGCTTGAAAACTTGATCAAGGGAGTAAATGCATCAGTTTACAAAGTATAAACGTGACATACTCATTAGTTTGCAAAAGGATAATGAATGCACATCAACAGGGAGGCCGAGAGATAATGGAAAGAGCATCAGTTTCTTATGCTAATGTGAATACCTGTGAAGATTCATTTTTTTCAAATAAATTGTGATCTGTATTAAGTATGCTAACAAATGTATTTGATGCATTTAAGGCCAGATCAATGTTCAGTTTTCCCATTTTTGGTTTGTAGGCAAGCAACGACAGCACTGATTTGATAAATATTTGTTTACATCTTTGTATGAATATAGATGTGGATGTAAAAGTCAGTGTGGTTACAGAGCTGAAGGAATGAATGCATCAGTTACATATATAAATGGGTAAGTGCGTGATATATGGCTTGTTTTAAAAAAAAAAATTTGAACGTTACCAATGCAAAAGGTTGCTCTCGTGATCCATTTGAGTTTAGCTAAATCTTGATTTTTTAGTTTGATTTCATCAAAAGAAATGGCAAAATTTATGCAAAGCTTAGGAAAGAAAACGTATACAAATTTATTAAAAATCAAACCGTTAGTTAAAACAACGTAATGTTGGGTAGAAATTTACTGACTGATATTTTCCTTCGAAAATATTTGAAAATATTATTTTACACTACGCTAAACAGACGCAGTCCAAAACATCATAAATTTTCATAAAAATAACATTTTAAAAACACCCGTTTTATTTCGTTGCTTATACCCTATAATTGACGCGTCCTTTAAACGCGAAATTTTACAGTTCAAACATAGCTTAAATTTTCACAGTTATTATTTAATTTTATTGACATATAAAATATGTAAAATATATCACTAAATTAAATAATTAAACTATATTGTTAAACACAATTTATACAAAATATATTTCAAAATTAAATAAATTAAATAAAATAAATAGCTGAAAACCAGGGCTGTTACATTGTAGCTGTGCATTTCTTACCTCATTTTCACATGAAAACATTCCTTTCCACTTCATAATAATTTTATAATGAAGTGTATAATTTTCCAAGACCAACAGTGATTTATGCACAATTTTAGAACACTGTTTGGTATTTTTAAGGCATTTTCTTCATTATTTTTTTTTTTCAAATTATACTATTTGTTACCTCATATTTCTAATTGATTTCGGTTTGTAAAGTATTTCTCCTGAAATTTTGTTTATGTAAAGTTTTAAAAGGAAAAGAATATGGAAGATTGTAACTCACTTTGAAACGTAAGCCGTTTTATTTGCCCAAACCCTTCATTTCCTTAAACTCATCAACTAATTGCCTTAGTCGTGTAAAACCCTAATGTAGCCGTCATCTCATTAGGTTTTCACATGAAAAAAAAAGATCATTTTCATTTGTTTCTCACGGCTTCAAAGATCTGGTAATGGCTTCCCTTTCTTTTTCTTACTTTTCTACTTGTTTTTCCTAAATTTTAAATTTTTTTCATTTATTTAAAGACTTTGGCTTTTGTTTTCTTAAAAATCTAATTTTGGAAATTTTCTTGAAATGATTTCTGATCATTTGTCCAAATAAAAATAAACAATGTCTGAAAATTTGATTTGGATAAAAAGTGTAACTTTAATAGAAATTCTAAATTTTATAATTCTAAAGGCAAATTTTTCATCTTGAACTGTATACAATTGTGTAACATTTGTTTCACTTTTGTTTTGGTCAGATTTGTTGTATACTTTTTTTTTTTAAAAAAAGTTAGTAATAATTAGTGTGAAATGGGAAATAAACTTTACATTTCTTTTACATATGTTTACATCTGTTTCTTAACTTTATATTTAACAATCAATTGGGTGAAGCTAAATCAAATGTTATTAATTATGGTACAATAGCTATTAAATTTTGGTTTAAAGTGATGGTTTATTTTCCTAATAGAAACGTTAGTATTTTAAATTTATTTAATAAGAGAAACAAAATAATTTGTACGTTATTTAATAAGAGAAACAAAATAATTTGTACGTTACTTTGGGCATATATTTAATTGTTGCTCTTGCCTTTTCGTTATCTATTTGATTTTTTTTCTTGCGTTAACAATGCAAAGTTTTCAGCCGTATATTCTCTTTTGAGAATCCAAAATCTTGCTCAAATCTTGCCTTAAATCATTTCCGTGCATGAATTATTTCTTTCCCTCTTGCCTCCCATACGTTTCCACCTATTGGATAGAATTGAATGCCTTAATTGCCTCTACCGTTCAAGCATTTTTCTCTTGCCTGCCTTCTACATAAATTAGTGAGCAAATGTTAATATATATTTCACGTTCAAAAGTTCCATACCATAAATTATTCATTTTGCTTCCATCAAATTTGCGTAAGCATCTCCTGGAGGTATGAACCGGCGCATGCTTTTCCTTTCATTTTTTTTCTCTTTTTTTTCTTTCTTTCTTCTTTTCACTCTTGTTTTATTTCATTTGTTCTCCTTTCATTGTTTTGCTTTGGGTTGGTGATACAAAATCATATCTTGGCTATCTTTCAACTCAAATCAAAAGTCGTGAAATTGTGCTTGTCGTGCCTTTGGAGTCGTGCTTGTATGTTGTTTTGGTCTCTAGCTTTGAAAAAGGTGAATCTTTCTCACTCTGACATTTATGCTTATGAAAAGTGAATTGATGACAAGTGTTTAGTAATATAAAATGTTTATGCAAGTTAATGATGATCATATGATACGCTATGCCACGTTAGTACCATGTTATTACCATGTTAAAACTGTTAATTTTCACCTGACATCTGATACATGACTGTATATTGTGATATTGACCATGTTTATATTATTTCTATATATGATCACACTGCAAGTTCCCTGTTAGAAAAAAATGTTATGGGCTGAAATGATAGGCCTGAGTTATTTTATTTATTTATTTATTTATTTATACTTGGGATTGCGGCTTTGAAATGATAGAATCCGGATTTTTACCTTTTAAACTGCGGATGGAAATGATACATATCCGTATCACTTGACCTAGGTTAGAAAACTATATACATACCCGTGGTTATTCTATAAAGTGCTTTGAATATTTTAAGTATTTTAAAAATATAAAATTATGAAATTTGATTTAAATAGATTTTGAAAGGTTTTAAAATAAATAAATTATGATTTTTCTATGTGTTAAAAATGTAATTTATGAATGGATTAACTGGATTTTGAAATATAACTTATGTTTGAAATTTGGAATTTTGACTAAAAATGATATTTAAGTTACATGAATAAAATGGACTTTAATTTTATTTGGAAAATGGTTAATATGATAAATTGATTTATATTTGAATTTAAGTGATTTATTAAAGAATTATTGTTTTTTCTATAAATTTAAGTGGTTGAATAAATGACTGTTGAAAAATGAAATTTTAAAATATAACTTGACTTGAAAATGTGAAATTTGAGTTTTAACTAAAGATGTTAAATTAATTAAATAAACTGGAAGTTTAGTTAAATTTGTGAAAAGGTAATATAAATCTGAAATGTTAAGTTTTAATTTATGAAAGAAACTTATAGGTTTTAATTTATGAAAGAAACATATAGGTTTTAATTTATGAAAGAAACGTATAGGTTTTAATTAATGAAAGAACGTATGGTGTTCTAATTAATGATAGGAAAATGTAAATTACTAATTAATGAAAGAATGGTATAAGTTTTAATTAATGAAAGAAAAGTATAAGTTTTTAATTAATGAAAGAAACGTGTAAAGTCCTAATTAATGAGAGAACATGAAAGTTTTAATTAATGCAAGAACATGTAAAGTTTAATTAAGAAAGAAACATGTAAAGTTTTAAGTAGTGTGGTATTGATTTAATTAATAAATGTTCATTATTGTAATAGGAATATAAAATTTAAAACGTACATTTGACACGTAGATTTTAATCAATGTAATGGTGTATTTTAAATTGATTAAAATGATAAATGTTACTTATTGTAATAATAATGTAAGTTAATAAGGTGCTTTTAACTTAACATAAGAATTTCGGTTTAAATTGTATATTACAGTAAGAAAGTTTATTTAACTATAAGGCTATGATAAATTGACATGTTAAAATTTTAAGCTTATCAATACTTTGATTATATACAATGTAAAGTGGAAAGTAGTACATTCCGAAAATGCTATGATTCCTTAAGGTAACATTTCCAAAATGCTATGATAATTTAAAGGAATATTTCAAGTTTAATAAATTTAAAGAAATATTCAATGATTTGAAAATTTGGGGTTTATTTGAATGATATAATATAGAATTATTTTTGAAATGGAAATGATACAATTGTGATATTGTTTTGAAATGAGTATGATATTTTGGTCTTGAAAGTATAAATTATTTGAAATAAATATCTATGGGTTATAATAACGATTGGTTGTTAAAGAGACCGGGATCGGATATTGTCTTATAGCCGGACAATACCGAAAACCACTTTAACAACTGTGTACGCGGTGGAGATTCCGAATGAAGTAGGATGGTGGCGACGTTCTCGAGGTATGTTACGTGGACCCAACTCCCGTGAGTTGGCATATATGACTAAAACAGGAGCTATACCGGGCTACACAAAGGGTCGCACCCTTTCATCGAGCATGCTCCATCGGAAACTATTCTATTACTGTTGTGATTCGATTCGGTGGCGCCACTTTGATTCGGGGGTATTGTTCGAGGTGGGCGGAAGCTGCTGGCTTGCCGTCACCACCGGTCCGGGAGTGCAAACGGTGTATCCACCCTGGCATTGCCTCGCGTGCCGTGTTATATCCTTATATTGAGCCCACTACGATTTTGGTTTTAAAGATCCGACCGCGTTAAGGTTCACCATCCCCTTAACGCTATTTTCTATATGATTATATTTTACTGATTAGACACTACCGTATATAGCGTGTAGTTTAACAGATCCTTAGAAGATGGGCGGTCCCAAGCATCCTTTAAGTTATTGATGCATTTTGTTACTGTTCACTTGAGTTGATTTACAGTTTATAAGTATTTATGTCCTGACTCGAGGGTTTTGTGTTTTGCTTTACGCTCGGGTCAGATTGATTGAGTTAGCATTCAAGATTCACCTTCGGAGTTGGAGCTTTCCTTGAAGATCCAGCCTTCTATTTTGTTTCAGTATCCAGTGTTTCAGTGATGTATCTTGTTACTCTTCTGTTGTATCTCATTTAACTCTGATGTATCTTATATTTTTTTTAGTAGCTTCATGAACTACTATCTCTTTTACTTCTGCTGCATTATTATATACTCTGTGTCTGTGATCTGTGATTTTATTTACTGTATATTCTGAGGTTTGCCAAAATTTTATTTACAACGCGGTATTTTGAGCAATTCAATTCCGGCATGAGTGTCTATCTATACACTTACAATGGATGCGAATGGTTGAAAATACCAGGTCGTTACACCAGAACTATGGTTCCACATATCCATAAAAGAAAACTTAGAACTTCCTCCGAAACCTGAGCTGCTTCACCAACTCCATCTCAAGGAATCATCCTTCAACTAAACTGAACCATCGGTACCACCCCTAAAATCCAAATCGATAACAAAACTCAATCTCCAGATGCGGACGAACTTCTGACTTCCTAGAAGACATTCGGACAATCTCCCATAACCCAAGAGAACACTCAACTATTACAAGTCACTTTTGCGATCAACCCAGCCTAATATCCATGGAAAACTGCTCTCTCTTTACCAAACAGAACAGCTTATGCTGGTCTAGCCTATCCGTCGAAGAAAAGGATTCACTCTGCTGCTTCTGAACTCCACCTTTAGAAAAACTACTCAGCCAGAAAATTTCCTGCCAACACAGAACATTCGAGCTGCACTGCTAACACCAATGCCAAAGAATTCCTAATCCAAAGCTCTCCGAGAAATTCGAACCTCAAAGCAAACAGAAACACACTGCTGTACTCAGCTACAACACCGAAACAGACATACTTCCTTACTCTTGTTTTAAAGAAACATCTTCGGAAATATCCATAGTCACTGCATCTCATTCACGCAGCTACTACTTCCTGAGGTATCAAGATACCATTACTCGCTTCTACCAAACCGACAGATCTAAACTCAACTCATCCAATTCTGCACTTCAAAGACGAACTCCGAACCTTTAAAAGGTTTCATTCAGAGATCGACGAAATCCTTCATCACTGCAAGGCTTACTCGAGATGGTATTAGGTCTACAGTGTAGGATCGATTTCACCCTAGAGGTGGGGGGGTGAATAGGGTGATGGTGTTAATTATAAAAATTAATTGCGGAAGCTGATAAAATAATTTCAACACAGATCATAGAATATTAGCAGCACGGAAAAAAATAGCAGAATAATAAAATGCAGAAATAGAACGACACAGAATTTACCCAGCTTCGGCAAAATCGTGCCTACGTGCCGCCCCCAAGGTTTCTACTAGAAATTAAGTAGTCACACGCTTACACACGTAAAATCGTGACACCCGCTACTGACTAACCTAACTCTACGTTCAAAACCCTGCCACAACTCAGCCAATGAGTTGCGAATTCTCAAACTACGCCACGTTCTTTGTGCCCTAGTCACATGACTAGTAAATACAACGGTTTAAAATTTAAAAACAAATTTAAAAAGCAATATAAAAATAAAAACAAAAACCCTAATTAAAAAAAATTAAAATTCCTTAAAATAAAGGCCGACCCCCTTTCAATAATTCGGGCCGATCCTCTTATATGCTTCGTTCGTTTCTATGAATATGGCAGCCGTTCCTCTTTGCAGCTAAATTAGGGCTTCGTCCTCCTCTTCAGAAACTAGGGATTTTCTATTTCGTTGATGGCGAATACAATTGTGAGATCCAACTCGACTTCCTTGCTTTGTAATTGATCATCTCTTGAGATCGGCTGCTTGATTAACTTTGTTTCTGCTTTTTAACGGGTATGTGATTTTTGCGATTGATTTCTGGTTGTTAATGCTTGAACTCGATACAATTTGCCAATGACGTCGATTGCAATTTATAGGAGTCGAACTTCTAAAATTACGTCGTATATTACTTATTTGAATTCGTCAAACCATTCGCTCTGCCGCTCGATAATGCTTGAACGTTCTTGATTTCACTGACTTTTCAATTCGAATATTTCCCTTACTTCACTGTTATGGTTTTAACTTGAGATCGTTCGATCCTTCCTTGATCGTTACGGCAACGACTTTCCTATTTTATGTAGATTTGATTTTTGACTTTTTCCATTTTTACACATACTAGATTTATCACTTGGTCAACTTCGATTTTGATTTGTGAATTCAACTCCACGAGTCTCAACTTCATTGCATTTACACTATACTGCAGTAACGAAATATGCCTTGTCTGATTATTTTGTGATTCTTGAATTTACTCTCTAATTTCTTAAAATTTCTTCTCTATGTGTCTTCATCACTGTTTTGGTTTAATCTGCCGCATATATTTGGTCATTATGTCTTTGTTCTGCAGCATATATTTGCACCAATATACTTCACTTGTTCACTGAACTTTTGTATTACTTTGTTAATGATGCTTTGATGTACTTGTGTTATTTGCTGTACATATGAACTTGGTGCATTGCTTCGAGTTGTATTATCGAACACTTGTGTTTCACTGTGCAAAGTGCATACCACTTGTATCTTCATCACTACACTGTTTATTGCATACTTTCCACTGATCATATGTTGAAGTCATGCATGTTGATGTCTTTGAGCTTCACTTTGATATTTTTCCAGACCACTTGATTTTCCTGTAGCATTTCTCTGTGTTCATTTGAGTTGTTGCAGTTTCACTACTTTGGTTGACATTGTGTATATACATGATGTTTTGATTTTCATTTGGCTTCACTTGTGTACACTGTGTCATTTGATTGCCGAGTCTTTGAGCATTGTTGTGTCACTTGATTCTTCTGAAGCTCGAGTTGCACACTGCTGTGTATTTACTTGGTTGTGTGCTTGAGCTTTTATTATATTGATGCCAGACCCTTGTGAACTTTTCTCTCCTCTTGGTCATTCACTTGTTAAGGCTGCTGCTCGATCCAATTTTTTACAGTTGCATGCTTGCCGTGCATTGTTCATGTCACACCTTTGATATCATTGCAGACCACATAATCATTCGTTCATGTTGCATTATATCTAGACTTGCTCGAGTTCATATATTCATTGAGATGTTCATTGTGAGGCTTGGTTTACTGGTGGTCTTGCCTTGTATCACAACAAACTGCATGTAACCTGAACTTGGTTTCAATATTAGTTGTAGGCTTGTGTCACTTGTGTACTTATTGCATATTCACTTGGTTGGAGCATTGTTGAGTCTTTGCCTTGTATTGTCCAGTTGAGTTCACTGTATATTGATTGTGATCTTGATTCATTGTGTCTTTGATGTGTTCCCATATTTCTGGTGCATTCATTGTTTTCCATATTGGCTTCACTGCATCTTCATCTACCTGTTCATTTGAGTCTGGTTCCATTGAGTCTGAATTTGTGCTATGGTAGTCATTTATGATCTGGTTTTGTTTATATTGAACTAGTCGACACTTGATTCTTGAATTTTGGCCATTTCCACCTATGTTAAATCCAGCTAATAGCTCGGGTTTGACCTTGTGCTCGTGTCGAGATTTTATTTATATTGCACCTGAGTTGAACCCGTCCTTTTATTTTGGGTTTGACCTTGTGCTCGCCTGTCCCTGTAACATTATCAAGTGTATATCGGTGTGCACGGCCTTGTGGCATGTACAGTGATACACTGTGCATGTCACATTGTTCGTGTGTGATGAATTCAAATGTAAATGATGACGAACAACCAAAATAACTGAGGCAAATATTATTTTAAAAATTCACTTTTTATTTTGTACTGCAACAAAATATTTCCTTCTCAATTTTACTGCGTCAAAAATTATTTTTGCAGATTTCTCATATGCCGGATCCACATTGGAATAAAGTTGAAGATAAAATACTAGTTTAGTGAATGAATGATTATGTAGTGAGGTCAGATGTAAAAGTGAGATTGTGATGTAATTGAATATTGTAATCAAAGTTGTATAGTGTATAGTGAGAGCTTGAATTTGTACTATTCAAAATTGTAATAAATATTTGTTTGAATAAAAATTCTGTTTGAATTCAAATTCTGTGTTTTTTAACTTTATTCAGCAAATATTTATTTAATCTATGAAAAATGAAATAGTACATTACCAAATACATTTACACGAATATATATATATATATATATATATATATATATGTGTGTGTGTGTGTGTGTGTGTGTGTGTGTGTGTGTGTGTGTGTGTTTATTATCATCAAAGAAAAATCATATAATTACATATTCAACAATCTCCCCCTTTTGATGATAACAAACATATATTTAAGACTTTGAATATGTTAAGATTTTGAATACGTTAAATGTATTTGATCATAGATATATCCTAGTTGCTCCCCTTATTTAAATGCTTCCTCTCTACAAAAAGCCCCCCTACATATATGCATGCAAATGAGCCTATTTGCAAATGGAAATATTTGATCTTTGCTTGATTTTATTTGACAAAATCTTAACTTTTCTCTCCTCCTTTTGTTATCATCAAAAGAGTAATAGTATTAGAGAAAATAGAGATAAAGTGATTGATATTAATCCAACATTAAAAACACAATTGAATATAAATATTAAACTTTAATAAAAAATCGAACAAAAATCATAACTACCCTTGTTTGGCGCATATTCCACTTTTAGAAATAATGGAAATAATGTCATCATATAAAACCATATTGTATCTATTTGTGGTATATTTATATCAGGAATTTGAATATCTACTAACCATGCATAACCATTAGGACTTTTAAATGAGATTAGTAGTATTCCAATTTTATTTTTTAAAAAATGAATTCAAGTATGTTCTAACCGCGCATAACCGTGAGGACTTTTAAATAGGATTAGAATCAACTTGTTTATTTAATAAATCAATTTTGATATGCGTTCCATACATTCATAACCGTGAGGACTTTTAAATGAGCATGGAAACACATAACAAATTCCAAATAATTCACCCATGCATAACCGTGAGGACTTTTAAATGAGAGTAAATACTTTGGATTTTATTTTGTTTTATAAAATGAAAAACGAATGATTCCTGTTTAAAGTACCACATATCGACAAACTGTATTGGATTTTTGATGAGCGATAGTCGATAGAAATATGATAGACATAGAAATGGTCATGGAATCTTTACCCAACAAAAAGTTTTATAACTCTTGTTTGAATTTCTAAAGAATTTTTTCTAAAATATACCGTCTTGAGTAATGTATGATAAATATCAACACTCATCACTTTTTCAATCACTATTTATCTTTTCGATAATAATTAGGGAGTTAGACTAGTCAAAATTATCATTTAAAATCAAATTCAAAAATAATTATGAAATCAATTTTTCAAAATGACTAATCTGAAAATATGTTCAATGATTTTCTCGAGGGGGTTTTATAAGAAAATTTTCTGCTATTTGAAAATTATTTGTAATGAAAAATATGCAGATATTTTCTTTGGGAAACAATGCAGTAACTAAATATCTCAAAAATCACGTTCAACTAGTAATTTTTCTATCAACTAGATTACCAGTGTAATCTGCATCTGAATTTCTTTTTCACTCAATATTATCATTAATTGACTTTGATTGACCAAACCACGAAGTGTGCAACAAAATTTCTCAAAATTAATTTTAACTGCTTTTCAAATGACATTCTCTTGAATTTGAAATGAAGCCGTGTAAATAATCAAAAACTGTGAATATAGAGTTAACCAAATTATAACCAAATGTATCATCATCCAACAAAAAAACACTATTATTAATCCAAACTAAGATATATGAAGTAATTCAAATGCTATAGAGATTTCCATAGTGTTTTTGGCATAAAAATATAATTGCCCAACAATTTTAAACAAGTCAGAATCAAAATCATCATCTTTTCATCATCTCAATATTGGCTGATTTTACTTAGATTACTGTGAAGAATATCACATTTAATATGTCGTTCAAACAGATATACCAATACCTGTTTTACCTTTACAATATTTTTCGTTGTTGCCCAATGTGATTCTGTCACCTTTGTACTAGGCTAAGGAGCTTTGCTTTGTCACTTGGTGTGCTCTCAGAATAGCCAGAATCCAAGTAGCACTATTGTTGTTCCTTAGCCTGCCACCACACCTACGCGGGAAAAGATTTATGTGACCTATTTGTTTTTATAGGTCCACGGTTTTTAGTGGCAGAATATTTAGAAAAATAATTTTGTGGAGACCCAAAACTATTTATAATTGTTCCCTTTGGCACCCAAATTTGTTTAACATTGAGAGATTTTATATTTGTGCCTTTTGGAACCCAAATTGGTATATTTTCACATGATTGGGTCTATAGCAACAATTATTGTGATTGTGTCCATATTTTCTACAAATTGTACACATAGAATTTTCTTGATTAATATTGCTTTCAACATTTTCAGATTGATTATATCCAAGTCCCTGTCTAGCGGTATTAACGGTTTGCTTCCCTAATAGAATATTCAATGATTTTTCACTTTTTAAAAATTTATCTAAAGTTGTTGATAGTTGTTGGACTTGTGTTTTGAGAGATTCATTTTCGTTTAACAATTGTGTGCACTTTTTGATAGATTTTCTCTCCTAGTATTTTCGTTCTCTTTCAAAATCAGAATTTCATTTCAAATGATTTTATATTAATTTCTGATTTTTTTAATTTCTTCTTCGAAAGTTGGACACTAAACACACTTAGGGATCCAACTTTGATAGGTTTTAACTAATTGGTCAAGTTGTTTATTTAAATCTATCAAAGTATCTTTTTGTGATTCAAGTTTGGCATACTTCTCCCTAAGTCTTTCAAAACAGCCATTCATTTCGTGGAAATATATAAGTAATTCTGAATGAGAAAGTTTTGATACCTTGCTTGGATCGCCATCGTCACTGTCAGTTATTTCGCCGTGAAGACACATGTCTGCTTTTTCATTCTCACTGTTAGTACTTTGATTATCTTCATCACTTGTATTCCATGTGGCTGCAAAACTTCTCCTTTTTGATTTCTTTTCAAAGTCGCGTCGATTTTGTGGGCAATTGGGCTTGATGTGTTCGGGTTGGTTGCACTTACGACAGATGATCTTTCGTTCTTATGGATTGTCTAATATTTTATTTATTCTGCTTTTCAATTTTCGATTTAGAGCTGGATTTTCGTATTTGTAATTCCACATTTTGACTTTCTTTATTATCAGCTCCAATTCTGCTGCTCCGTCATCATCATCATCACCATCACTTTCTGTTGTCCCTTTGAGAGCCATAGATTTCTTTCGAGTATCTTCTCCTTCACGTTCTTTCTTGAATTTCATTTCTAGCTCATAAGAGGTGAGATTTCCGATGAGTTCTTCGACTTTCATTTGTTTCAAATCTTTTGATTGTTGAATGGCAGTCACTTTGGCTTCAAAACTTCGTGGAAGGACTCTGAGGTTTTTCGGACTATCTCCAACTCTATATATGATTTTCCAAGAGCTTTTGATTTGTATACGATATTGGAAAGTCGTCCATGCATCTCTTTGACATTTTCTTCTTTTGCCATTGTGAAATTCTCATATTCGCTGCTTAGTATCGCAAAGTGAGATTCTTTGACTTGAGATGTTCCTTCGTGAGTCGCTTCTAGTATGTGCCATATTTCCTGCGCAGTTAGACAATGTGAGACATGATTAAATTCAAATTGATCCAATGAAAAGATAATAGAATTCATAGCTCTAGCATTAGCATTTTGTAATTTATTTTCCAGTTCTGTCCATTGATCCTTCGGTTTATCTATTTCCTGATTATCTACAATTATAGTTGGTGCTCTATAACCTGTCTCAACAATGTTCCAAGCGTCAATGGTTTTCAGAAAAATTTTCATTCTATTTTTCCAATAAGCATATTCACCATTGAACATTGGTGGTCTAACTATAGACTGACCCTCAGCAAAAGCATTATTAAAAGAAGCCATTTTTTTTCAAAAAATTCAAACTTTCAAACAAAAACTGATTTTTGAAAAATGAATTTTTAAAACAAAAATTGACTTCTATTCCTAGCTCTGATACGACTTATAGGATCGATTTCACCCTAGAGGGGGTGAATAGAGTGATGGTGTTAATTATAAAAATTAATTGCGGAAGCTTATAAAATAATTTCGACACAAATCATAGAATATTAGCAGCATAGAAATAAATAGCAGAATAATAAAATGCAGAAATAGAACGACACAAAATTTACCCAGCTTCGGCAAAATCGTGCCTACGTGCTGCCCCCAAGGTTTCTACTAGAAATTAAGTAGTCACACGCTTACACACGTAAACTCGCGACACCCACTAATGACTAACCTAACTCTACGCTCAAAACCCTGCCACAACTCAGCCACTGAGTTGCGAATTCTCAAACTACGCCACGTAGTTTGTCCCCTAGTCACACGACTAGTAAATAACGGTTTAAAATTTAAAAAGAAATTTAAAAAGAAATTCAAAAATAAAAACAAAAACCCTAATTAAAAAAATTAAAAAGCCTTTAAAATAAAGGCCGACCCCCTTTTGATAATTCGGCCCGATCCTCTTTTATATGCTTCGTTCGTTTTTGTGAATATGGAGGCCGTTCCTCTTTGTAGCTAAATTAGGGCTCATCCTTCTCTTCAGAAACTAGGGTTTTGCTATTTTGTTGATGGCGATTACAATTGCGAGATTCAACTCGACTTCCTTGCTTTGTAATTGATCATCTCTTGAGATCGGCTGCTTGATTAACTTTGTTTCTGCTTTTTAACGGGTATGTGATTTTTGCGATTGATTTCTGGTTGTTAATGCTTGAACTCGATACAATTTGCCAATGACGTCGATTGTAATTTATAGGAGTCGAACTTCTAAAATTACGTCGTATATTACTTATTTGAATTCGTCAAACCATTCGCTCTACCGCTTGATAATGCTTGAACGTTCTTGATTTCACTGACTTGTTCAATTCAAATATTTCCTTTACTTCACTGTTATGGTTCTAACTTGAGATCGTTCGATCCTTCCTTGATCGTTACAGCAACGACTTTCCTATTTTATGTGGATTTGGTTTATGACTTTTTCCATTTTTACACATACTAGATTTATGACTTGGTCAACTTCGATTTTGATTTGTGAATTCAAATCCACGAGTTTCAACTTCATTGCATTTATACTATACTGCAATAACGAACTATGCCTTGTCTGATTATTTGGTGATTCTTGACTTTACTCTCTGATTTCTTAAAATTTCTTCTCTGTGCCTTCATCATTGTTTTGGTTTAATCTGCAGCATATATTTGGTCATTATGTCTTTGATCTGCAGCATATATTTGCACCAATATACTTCACTTGTTCACTGAACTTTTGTATTACTTTGTTAATGATGCTTTGATGCACTTGTGTTGTTTGCTGTACGTATGAAGTTGGTGCATTGCTTCGAGTTGTATTATTGAACACTTGTGTTTCATTGTGCACAGTGCATATCATTTGTATCTTCATCACCGCACTGTTTATTTGCATACTTGCCACTGATCATATGTTGAAGTCGTACATGTTGATGTCTTTGAGCTTCACTTTGATATTTTTGCAGACCACTTGATTTTCCTGTAGCATTTCTCTGTGCTCATTTGAGTTGTTGCAATTTCACTACTTTGGTTGACATTGTGTATATACATGATGTTTTGATTTTCATTTGGCTTCACTTGTGCACACTGTGTCATTTGATTGCCGAGTCTTTGAGCATTGTTGTGTCACTTGATTCTTTTGAAGCTCGAGTTGCACAACAAACTTTACGTAACCTGAGCTTGGTTTACTGGTGGTCTTGCCTCGTATCACAACAAACTTTATGTAACCTGAACTTGATTTCAATTTTAGTTGCAGGCTTGTGTCACTTGTGTACTTATTGCATATTCACTTGGTTGGAGCATTGCTGAGTCTTTGCCTTGTATTGTCCAGTTGAGTTCACTGTATATTGATTGTGATCTTGATTCATTGTGTCTTTGATGTGTTCCCATATTTCTGGTGCGTTCATTGTTTGCCATATTGGCTTCACTGCATCTTCATCTACCTATTCATTTGAGTCTGGTTCCATTGAGTCTGAATTAGCTCTTTGGTAGTCATTTATGATCTGGTCTTGTTTATATTGAACTAGTCGACACTTGTTCTTGAATTTTGGCCATTTGCACCTGTGTTGAATCCAGCTAATAGCTCGGGTTTGACCTTGTGCTCGTGTCGAGATTTTATTTATATTGCACCTGAGTTGAACCCGTCCTTTTATTTTGGGTTTGACCTTGTGCTTGCCTGTCCCTGTAACATTATCAAGTGTATATCGGTGTGCACGGCCTTGTGGCATGTACAGTGATACACTGTGCATGTCACATTGTTCGTGTGTGATGAATTCAAATGTAAATGATGACGAACAACCTAAATAAATGAGGCAAATATTATTTTCAAAATTCACTTTTTATTTTGTACTGCAACAAAATATTTCCTTTTCAATTTTACGGCATCAAAAATTATTTTTGCAGATTCCTCAGATGCCGGATCCACATTGGAATAAAGTTGAAGATAAAATACTAGTTTAGTGAATGAGTGATTATGTAGTATGGTCAGATATAAAAGTGAGATTGTGAAGTAATTGAATATTGTAATCAAAGTTGTATAGTGCATAGTGAGAGCTTGAATTTGTACTATTCAAAATTTTAATAAATATTTGTTTGAATAAAAATTCTGTTTGAATTCAAATTCTGTGTTATTTAATTTTACTCAGCAAATATTTATTTAATCTGTGAAAAATGAAATAGTACATTACCAAATACATTTACACAAATATATATATATATATATATATATATATATATATATGTATATATATGTTTATTATCATCAAACAAAAATCATATAATTGCATATTCAACATATAATCTCGACAAATACATTTCCAACCTCTACCATTCAAACTCCAACCAATGGTAGTAGTGTGTTACACACCCTACTAACCAATCTACCTTTACAACTTATATTGGAAAAAACCCAAACAGGTAACCCAAATAGATAGGTTGAAATATATATATATATATATATTTATATATATATATTAAAATTTAAAATACGCTCTCTCAAGATAGACACCACTCCAGACATTAGGTATTCGCTCAACCTAGAGCTCTGATACCACTTATGACGACCCGCCATTCATCTCCACAGAATGACGCATCATCTTTAAGAAAGAAAGGGATAGAAAAGAGAAAAGAAAGAAAAGAAAGAAGAAACAACATCAGGATCTCAACAGCGGAACGAATAAATTATATTAATAACATAAGTATTACATAGTTTACAAAAATTATCAGAGTTACACAGTCAATACAACACATACTAGACAGTTATAAACACCTGTCTAATTATTACAACTCAATACAATACAAAGAAACCACTCAGAGATTCCAACACAGTGGAACACTATATATCTACACGTAGAAGCCTCCTACAACATTGCTCCTCCATAATTCGTCAAAGCTAACCCGAATCCCTTGGCTACTCGTAAAAATTTGAGTACCCAAGAGTTTAAGAAAAACAGAAATAAACTCCGGGTCAGACATGGGTCTGGTGTGAGTAACAGGTTAAAGTTGCTTAACTTTTGAAAAACCTTTGGAAAGAAAGGTATCACGTAAGACTTCCCACACATAAACATGGAAAAGTTTTTACCTTACGCTAACCAAAACATTTGATAGGAAATCCAGTGATATTATAATAGGTCTAGGGTTTTCAAATAAATAAGAAATAGCCGAAATTGTTACATTTATTAAATTCTAGCTACTAGCCACAAAAGTGGGTAATATAATCAAAACCGAGGGCACTTATTGGATTTTGGATTCCATATAATGGCAGGGCTACAGGGGTACCGCCCGTCACAGTACGTGGCCTAGATCACCGTACCGAGGATCACTCCCAATCTCTTGCAACACAAAGCCGGAATCATTCCTTACTGAATAGTCCCGAACAAGACCACCCCATAGTTGTGATCATCAACCGTACCACACAGCCGAAATAAAAGGGACATCTAGACAGGGGTAAAACTCGTACTACTTGGGCATGACCCACTTAGCCTTGCTGCACCTCCCCTGTTTTAGCTATTCCCGGTTGATGAGGCTTGAGGCAACGATTACCTTTATAGGACATGTCACTTAGAATGCTCATCGTCCACCTGACGATGTTCTGAGAGCATTTAATCCATACAAGTTCGTACCGTGTTCGAACGAAACCGAAGGCATTATCTCGTTACACTCATTTTGGAATCACCCTCAGAGTTAACGATGATAACCATTGCACTCTGAATCTTCTTCTTCACTTGAGATTCACGACGTATCGTTAATTTGGATCGATGTGGTTTTCGGATATCCAAATATGGAAACCCGATCCCGGTCTCATCGAAATCCAAAACGTGTCTTTTACGGCCAAGTTGTTTTGGAGTTTAAAACAATTTCAATTCATTATCTATATACACACAGGTAGATAATTCACAGATTCATAATAGACAATCAACATTATCATCAACAGATAATTCATATCAGCATTATAAACAGATAATCCATATCATCATCACAATGCAACCAACGCATCCATATCATATAACATTACTCATCTCATAGCCGAGATTACAAACCATACAAGGCAACCAATGTCATCCATTCATACATAAGCAATGATTTAATGATCACACCATTGTAATTAATTTAAAATGAATTAAATTAATTACTTCATCTCTAATTAATTTGAAATGAATTAAATTAATTACTTCATCATTATAATCCTGCTTAACTTAACCATTAATTGATTACAATTCATTTAAATAAATCACCATCTCATTATTCATTTCAATTAATCATTCCTGATTAACAATTTTCTAATTACAATAAGTAATTAGCCTTTAAATTAATTACATAAGTTAATTATACTTAACCTTTTACAATAATTAACTCAATCAATTAATTAACTAAAATTAATTACATTAATCCTATATTAATTAATTACTTCATTTATTAATTATTCAATAATTAATCAATTCATCATCAATTTTATTAATTAATGATTTCTAATTACATTTTTTAGTTAATCTCTCTATTTAAAATTAATCACATTAAGTAATTAATCTTCAATTAAACCACACATATATTAATCACCATTGATTAATAACGATCCATTAGTTAACTACCCTTAATTACTTCATCAATAAATTACTCCTTAATTTATTCTCTAATTAATCCCTTGATTAATCCCATTCAGTAATTAACTACCCTTAATTACTTCATTAAATAAATTAATTTCCCATAATTAATTATCTCAATTAATCCCTTGATTAATTTCAAAGTAATTTAATCTAAATTACGTCCATAAATAAACATCTTTAATTACATCTAGTAATTATCAATTAATTACTTCCCTAAGTAATTACAATCCCATTAATTACATAAAGTAATTATTCATCAAATCAAGTGTTTAAATTAATTAAACTTAATTAGTTAACGTAAACAAATCACATTAACCCAATTAATTACATTAAATAATTAATTTCTTAATTGCTTTTATTAAGTAATTAAACTTAAAACAATTTCTAAATTGATTATTATCAACTAATAAATCTAATTAATTATTGAAAGTAATCACATTAATTAATTGTTAAATAATCTTAAGTTAATGACCTTCGTTATCTATTCTTTAATTTCTTTCTTAAGAAATTAACTCAGATTAACCATTATTAATTACAAATTAATTAATATTTAATTACCAATTAATTAATCTCTAATTATTAAATTTATTAAGTGTTAACTACAACTTAATAAATCCTTAATTACTTGATTAATTAATATAAATCATTAATTAAAATCTAATTAATAATCCTTAATTACAAATTAATTAACCTTAATTAATTATCTTAAGCCTTAATTAATCAATTTAAAATTATTAATTACTTAACTAATCATCCATATTATTAATTAATTACCCATTTAAATTAACTTAATAATTTAATAAATCCAAATTATTAAATTCTATTTATCATTAAGATAAACATTTCTTACTTAGTTAGGCATTTAAAAACAATTTGTTTATAAATTTACTTTAAATTCCATTTTAAATTTCATTTTAAATTTAAGATTTTAAAATGAAAACAAATTTGTCTAAACAAGGTTTAAAAACAATTCAAAACCTTTTTATCTCATATGTTAAAGAAACATCCATTTTATAAAATAAGTTTTAAAAGAATTTAAACCAAATTCATCTTTAAATTCAAATTAGTTCAAAATACACTTTAAACATTCCAAGTAATTTAAAAACAAATTCAATTTAAAAATTTACTTTAATTTCAAAACTGAAATACAGATTTAATCTTTATTCCAGATTTAACTTAAATCTTTTAAAGCTTTACTTACATTTTACATCTTCATTTTAAAATTCAAATTATTTAACCATTCCTAAAATAGTTAAAAAAAATTAAATTTAAAAACTGAAATTCAAACCAAATTCCAGATTTTAAAACTGGATATAAACTTATTTTAAATTCCTATTTTACAAACTAAACTCCAGTTAAATTTACAAACAATATTCTTTTATACTTTAAAAGTTGTTAAAACTAAATTTAAATTTCAAAATTTAAATTATTTCAAACTCAGATTTAAACTAATTTGAAATCAGATTTCAAACTCAGGTTCAAACTAATTTTAAATTTTAGTTTACATTTAAAAAATTTCTTTTAATTTTCAAAACAGAAACAGGATTCTGTCTTATCTGAAACCTGAAACAAATAATATACTCGAGCCCACTCAAAAAAACTTCGAGTCCAAAGCTTAACTGCTTCGAGTTAAAACTCAAATTTCCTGAGACCAACACGAAGCCACCAAAAACTGTAACCCCTCAACATTCACCAACAATATCACCTTGCTCTGTGCACATGTACAGTAACTCCGGCCACCTGAGGTCAAATTCGCGACCTTCCCGCGGTCGCTAATCATCAACTCAGACCAGCCATACACCAATTCCATCAATTAATACTCGAAATCAAAATTGAGACAAAGGTTTCAAACCTAGAACAGGCAGAACCAAAACAATACCCAACCTGAAAATTCCTCGTTCACGCGCCTACGACCACCATTGCCTCTTAAACTTCGGCGCAGTCTTCGACAACTCACCATCTTCCAATGCCCAAGATATTGTTGAACTAGATCAACTATACTTGCCGAAATGTTCGATGCTTCCTAGCCCAGTAAAATTAGGGTTCTACACTGCAAATCACAACCACCATCGCCACAACCCTCTAATCAACTTTGCACTAATTTTCCTTTCATCCATGATAACTCCTCCACCTCCAGAATCAAATTCAGCGCCTCTAACCACTTGTGGCAATAGAGATGCCCCAAAATGAAATTTATAGTAAAACTAGAACTGCTCACTGGTTCTAACTCTAAAATTGGTAATTTTTGGTTTAAAATTCATGTTTCTGTATGATGTTTTGATTTACAACCCTGAAACTTCAAATCATTGTACTTTGAATTTCACTAATTAATGTTTGATCATCTGTTTATTCATTCCAGAGGTATTCACATATTATTTTGACATCAATAAAATTTTAAAATGAAGTTTTAATTAAACAAACAAGTTTGACTTGCATATTAAGCTTAAACAGAGACAAGATCAAAAGATATGAATTTTTGAAACAAAAATTGAAAAAAAAACTGGAAGGTGAAAGCATAGTATACTATGATGAAAACAATTTGCACGCTAAACATGCATGTAATCACAGTAGATACCATACATTACACATTCATCTCAAATTAACTATTATGCAACCAAAATTTACCTACTAAGTTTTTAAAAAAGGAAGTTACTCACCTGATTTTAAAAATGCATAACAAAGCTTCAGATAAGAAAAGCTCCTTGAAACTTTAAAAGCGAATTTGCTTTGCCTTTAAAACTTTAGTGCTTTGAATCCTTTAAGCTTGAATGTTACTTGCTGAAAGATTGTTGCATGTAGGTAGCTTAACTTCCAGAATTTAGAAGAATGCAGGTTTTTGGAAACAGATTGTTGCATGTAGAAAATGTTACAGATTTGCAAGTGAACAGGGAATTGATTTGTGTTTGGATACGAGGAGTTTGTTTACTAGTTTTAGATTTGTATGAGGATGATTACAGATTTTTGGAGAATGTAGGTTGCTATGCATTTCGATAATAAGTTACATGAAATGATTTTGAAGTAGAAAAGGGTTTTGATTTTTCAGATTTGGTTTTTAGAGTGGAATTGGCGACGCCCTACCTGTATACCCACGCTAGCCAAGGACACTACGGGGTAACGCCGTCAACTAGTGCAGAGAATAAATCTGTTGAGGAGCGACCATCCGTGTAATTACTTTGTGCGTGTACAGATATGCAAGATGAAAATATAACTTGCATTTCAAGAGGGAATCCGACGTACCGATGCAAACTCAAAGCTACTACACAATGCTATAATATCTTCGAAAACAGATATAGAAATAAGCATAACACAAATCAGTCACAGATATCCATATCACAAAGGCGGAAGAAGATATGAATATATAACACTTAAAAGTGTACATTAGAGTAGTGGTCAAATAAGATCCACGGTATCACAAAAGAATAGTTACAAGTGCTAGATAAAAGAATATGTATACGTTAAGGAGTCTCTGTCTCAAATGTATACTGCCAAAAACTACTAATCTAAGTAGTTAGCCAAAAGTCAGGATAATAATCTCACATGAGGAGTCAACCAGAAGCACCAGTAACATCTCGGTCTGACTCGAGTATTACTTAATAAGAAAATAATAAACGGATCAGTCTAACTATAAATATCAGATAAAATGATATAGAATAAGAAATATGACAAAAACGTATGATAACCATAAAGCCATACTATGATAAGTATGTAATTGAAAATCAACCAGAGATTAATCAATATCACAAGAATCTTCTCAAAGATCAAAAGAATGTCATACTCTTTAGTTTTATTCACCAAGTCATCGACATCGTATCGATGCCAATCATAAAAGCCGGTGGAACAAAAATTCTAGAAATCATCAACAGAAATCCAGAAATCGAAAAAAGGGGGAGGCCTATCACAAAACGGGAGCATGAAAACTCACCAACATGTGTATCACAAACGGGACGCTATCCCACGGTCGCTAACCATAGAGCCAGCACACGTAGTACAATATCGGTACGCCCGAGGAACCTAAAATTCGAATAATCGGAACAACGATGTTGTACAACGGTACGCCCGATGATCCTGATAAGATGGTGAAACAACGTAGTACAAAGGTACGTCCGATGGACCGAACTCCATAAAGAACATGGGTCGCTAGCCCACAAAAATTGAGTCGAAACTCCAAATAATACATAGGTCGTTAGCCTATAAAAGAAATGAGACGAAACTCAATAAAACGAGGTACCGTCCCCTACATGGGCAAAGAAACATAGCATATCGCTAGTCTAAATCACAAAAATGATCATCACCAATCATCAAGAAGTGTCAATTACACTAAGCTAGCAAATATATGAGCTTAGCTTCATGTCCCATACCCACTAGCTTAACTTAAATATTTACGAACAAATTGTAGATCTCCACTCGAAAATTGTCACAAGAGATTCAATCGAACAAGTCTAAGAATTAACGGAATAAGTGGACGCAAGCGTTTCATACCACTTGTTTTACTAAGTCGTTTAATTAGATTTCTGATACGAGTGAGGTAAAGGTTTGTATATACTAGTAGGTTGGAAAACGATTTTATATACGAGTTTGATATCGAAAATAGAGTTTAAACAATCTTTGATAAAGAGTTTGAATATTTACTACTAGTATAGAAACCTTTGTATTTTAAAGTGACAAACCATAAAAATGATTGTAGAAACAATCAATCATTAAAATCCACATACGAAGACGTGAATCAAATCCAAAGAAAGCGATAAAGAATCCATCGAAATGGATATTCAAAAATCCCAAAAAGGAGTCATCAAAGTCATAATAAATGATAACAACAAATAGGCTCATCACGAATCGATTTAAATTGGAAATTCAATCCCAAAAGGCAAATTGGGCAGAAACGACACATTTAGTTGACTGAACAGAGATTTCAGTTGATTAAATCATGCTTGGAAACCTTCTGTTTCCAGGTTCAGTCGATTGAACAGAGATTTCCGTCACTGAATCATACCTGGAAACTTTCGGGTTCCAGGTTCAGCCGACTAACTCAGAGATTTTAGTCGACTGAACTGGAATTTTCAGCCTAAAAATGAAGAGGCAATCTCTTCGCAAATGCAACCAGACGAGCAATGGGTGCTAGGGGTTTATGCTAAACGACGACCCGGCCCTACAAGCTCTTTGATGCATCACCCAAAAACATGTTCAAAGATCAAAGTTAGGATTTTTAATATTTGAACTCAAAACACTAAAAATTGGAATATTCACAAAACCAATCCGAATCAAGAGCAAATGCACATGAAGAGGTGTTAGGAATTCATACCTAACAACCAAGGATAATTATAGTCATAGATGTGAGATAAAAATATCACCTTTAAACCCAAAAAAATGAAGAAGAAGCTATAGAGCAATGGCAAGGACAATCACTCTTCAATTCCAACCCAAAGAGCTTGAATCTAAGCTTAAAGGAGAAACATTTCCTAAATTAGGTTTAGGAATTTCTGAAATTGGTAAGAGAATGAGTTGGAGAAGAAGAAGAGGAGGCTTACCAAAGCTTCTTCTATAAATTTGGAGCTAGAAATTGATTTGCAAATGGAAATTAGGGCTTGGAGTTTTAATTTCCCATTCCTCTCTCCATTGTTGCTAAAGCTGGAGTATTAGGTAATAGAAGTAAAGTAATGAAGAGAAGAGGGGTGAAGCTTGGGTCTAATGAGCTGAAACAGAACCAAAGCCGTAAGTGAAAATGTTGCAAAATTCTACTATCTCCAAACATATCGTAGTTTATACTCAAAAAGGTCGCAAACGTCATTTTGAACTCAATGGGGGTAGTCTCGAGTCCTAATTAGACTGTTTGCAAAAAGTAGCTTTTCGGACTAAAATGCGACTGGCAATGAAATATTTAAATAAAATATTTAATACTCAATCGTAAAATATACGGATTGTTACAGACTCTCTTCCTTAAAAAATTGCGTCCACGCAATATTTAAGAAGGAAATAAAAGTGAAACGTTCGATAGAGTAACTTTCCCGATAATGAAAGGCGATAAGCCACGGAACCAATACGTTCGATGATGGGAAATGGGCCAATATATCGAGGTGCTAAATTTCCCGATCAACTGAAACGCACAACACCCTTCATAGGTGAAACATGAACAAACACAAAATCTCCCACAGAAAATTCTAATTTCCTTCTTCGGTTCTCGGCATAGGATTTTTTCCTACTTTGAGCTTCTTTCATCCTATGACGAATAAGATCAATCTTTTTTTTGGAATCACGAATTAAATCTGGACCAAAAAACTAGCTTCTCACCGGCCTCAAGCCAACAAGAAGGAGATCGACATCGCCTTCCATAGAGTGCGTGAAAAGGTGCCATCCCAATACTAGATTGGAAGCTATTATTATAGGAAAATTCGACAAGAGAAATGTGATCTTCCCAACTTCCACCAAAATCAAGAACACATGCACGAAGAAGATCTTCAAGAGTTTGATTCACACGCTCGGTTTGTCCATCGGACTGAGGATGATAAGCAGTGCTAAAATTAAGCTTTGTTCCCAAAGCTTTTTGAAGACTCTTCCAAAATCCACTAGTAAACAATGAATCACGATCACTAACAATAGAAGTAGGAACTCCATGTAATTTAACAATTTCTTTAATAAAGAGCTTGGCCAAAAGAGGAACGGTCCGATTTGACCGAACGGGAATAAAATGGGTGGATTTAGTAAGTATATCAACAATCATCCATAAGCTATCATGACCCGAACGAGAACGGGGAAGGTCATCTATAAAATTCATGGAAATTTGGTCCCACTTCCAAATTGGAATTTCTAAAGGTTGCAATAACCCATCGGGCCTTTGATGCTCGGCCTTGACAAGTTGGTAAGTCATGCAACGCTTAACAAAGTTAGTAATATCAGATTTCATTCCATCCTAATAATAAAGTCGCTTCCTATCCGCATACATTTTACTACTACCGGAATGAATGGTAAATTTAGAACTATAAGGATCTTCTAAAGTGTCTTTACGAAGATCACTAATATTTGGCACGATAAATCTACGAAATTTCGAATACCGCCACGAGAATCAATATCGAAGTCTCTCAAACTTTCAATACCAATTTTATCCCTACAACTTTGGCTAAGAAGGGCCAATTCGGGATCTAACTTTTGAGCTTCAAGAATGCGGTCTAAAAGAGAAGGATGAGCCTCAAGGCTACATAAAGCTAAAGATGAACATAAATCGAACTCACAATCTCGAATTTCAAAAGTGGATAAAATTTCGAGATCATTCCATTCGGATATCATCATGGAAACAACCGCTAGTAGCTTTCGGCTAAGGGCATTGGCAACACGATTTCCCTTTCCGGGAGTATAAAGAATGTCAAGATCATAAGATGCAAGGAACTTGAGCCAACGTTGTTGTAACAACCCGGTATTTTCGGCCATTCGTAGCCGCACATGTCGGACTTGAATTGGTCAAAATACCGCATTGTAAATAAATTTGGAGCAAATGAAATACAAATCACAGAATCATAGACATAGAACAAACAGAATACCTCGCAGCGGAATATAAAATACATAGTAGTTCATGAAGCTACTACGGCAGAGTCTCAAACCAAAAACATAATACAGTCTGAAAACAACAAAATAGAAATCCCAAATACATAGAAGTTCACTAATACATGAGATAAACTAGAATAGCTAAAACAGAAAGTAGACATAAATGTAGATAAGCAGAAACTCCAGCAAAGACCAGCTCCAGAAAGAGAATCCAAAGCTGTGAATACTCAGGCAGACCCGAGCGTAAGGTAAAACACAAAACACTCGAGTCAGGACAATATATACTTATATTATGTAAATCAACTCAAGTGAACTGTAGTAGAAATGCACCATAACTTAAAGGATGCTTGGGATCGCCCATCCTTTAAAGATCAGTTAAACCATAAATTAAATACATCCCGAGGTTAAATTTTCAAAATAGTATTTATACTTCGAAATCAAATATCATTTAAAAATTCAATATCATTCAAAATATCAAAATATCATATCTTCCAAACCACATTAATTATTATTTAATTTAAATACCATTTCAAAACACATTTCAAAATAGTTTATATTTCGAAACAAATTGCTTTATTTAAATCATTAAAATGAAGATATTATATTTAATAATTAAATTATTAAATTTCTAAAATTTTAATCTTTCAAAGTTCATTCATTCACTTAAATTTATTAAAACAATGAAAATTCAACTTTCGCAGCATTTAGAAAATGCTACGGAAAGTCACACTTAAATCAGTTCAATTTAACAAAAGACAACATTTAAAATGTTGTAATAGGGTTCCATTAGTTTCAAATAAACTTAGTTAAATTCAACCATTATACCATTCATAAAAATGCTATAATAGGCTTTAATAAATTGAGCCATTTGGTTCATTATTATCAACTACAGCATTTACAAATGTTGTATTATCCTTTACATTAGAATTAATAGCATTTTAGAAATGTAGTAAATTAACTTCAAATATTCAGTATAATTTCACAAACAATTATATTTTTATTTAAACCATTTTTAACTTATAAAATCATATAATTTCACTATTAAAACAATCATTCAAATACCCATATATTCACGATTTTATAAAGTTAAATCTCTATTCAAAAAACAAAATTTAATAGTAATTCACTTATTAAATTCCTACATTAAATTTTAAATTCATTAAATTAAATTTAACTTAACACTTAAGTTTAAATTTTCAAATATAACTTAGTTTCATTTTTATTTACTTAACTTAAAATTCACTTTTAAGCCAAATTCACAAATTTCCAATTTTAGTTATATTTCAAAATTTCAACTTAAATATTCATTCATTTCACATTTTAACTTAATTCAAAAATCATTAATGTATTATAAAATTATTTTAAATTCATTTAATTCAAAATATCATAAATTTATCATATTGTCATATTTAATTTAAATTCCATTTATCACAAAATTATAATTTCCAAAAAAACTTACATTTCAGATTTTCTAAATTTACCATTAATTTATTTCACTTATAAATTTTCAGAGAGTCAATAATGCTTAACAAAAATCACTTTTAATGAAATTTAAATCAAATATTATAATATCTACATTTCTAAAATATTTTAAAATTTTAAGAAAAACAAATTTTAACAACGGGTCTGTTTTTAATTTTCTAGCCTAGGTAAAGTGATACGGGTAATATATCATTTCAACCCGTAATTTACAAAGAGAACCCGAGTTTGATCATTTCAAACCCGTAATCCCAAGTAAATGAAAAAAATAAAAATCATTCAGGCCTATTATTTCAGCCCATAACGATTTTCTCCTATTCTAAAGTCCGTTTGGGTATGTATCATTTCAACCATAGTGATTCTAATCAAAAGGGAACTTGCAGTGTAATTAACTGATAAAATAACAAAACAACAATAATATAACAGTAACATATGATATAACTGGTGTTTAATCATGTGTGAACATCATATGATAGCGACATAGCAAATAAAATATGGTGATGCAGTTTACATATTCACAAGCGATCGATTTACTATTCATATGAGTATAAAACTGTCTGGTGAGAATAACTCACTGGTTTGAGCTGATGACCCAACGATGAATTTCACAACCGGGATCTACACAAGCACAAAAGCACGACATATATTCGAATGGAGGAGCCAAGTGTCAAATTCCTTGGATACACATCAAACAAAAACAATATAACAACGATAAGTTTCAAATCAACTACGATCAAAACTACACTAGAATAGACTGCACAGAATCAAATAGAAATGCTTGCACATGCTTTTAACCTTTACTAGGCTCAGCCATAAGGGGAAATACAACATAATTGCAGGTGTTTGGGTCTAGTTTGGGTGAGTCTGGGTTCGGCCTACATGTTGGAATGATGGTGTAAAGGTGGGTGAAGGCAATAACACACATAAGCATGCATACATGAATTTGGTCAAGGATTTTGGGCTCGGCCAAGGCCCTAGGTGTCACGGCCAGAGGAGTGGGGTCCACTGTGGTGGTGTGGCCGTGGGTTCTGGAGGTGCTGGAGGTGGTGGTGGTATGGTAGGTGGCGGCTAGAGGGGTGGTGAGGTGATGGAATGAGAGTGGTGCTCGGTTAGGCTAGTATGAAGGGTGTTTTGAAACTTTTGTGGATATGCTTCACCAACTGGGTTCATGGCTTGGGTGGCTGGTGTGGAGGAGGTGCTAGTGGTGTGTCATCAGGTATTGGAGGCGGCTAGGCAGCAAGGAGACATGGCCGATCCTAAAAGAGGTGAAAGCATGTGCAAAATCAAGCTAGAAATAAACGATGTAAATAGAAAAAGAGATAAAAGAAATAAAGTTTTACCAAATTCTTCAAGCAAGGGAGGGCCGAATTTTTTTTCTCGGGAAGGAGGAAGAAAGAAACATGAATTGAAAATGAGATAGTCGGCTGAAATGTGGGGAGTTATGGCAAGAGAAACGAAGAGTTGTGAGGATAATGAAGAGGCGGAATTCAAAAAGGCAAAAGGCAATTCAAGAGTCAAAACCCTTTCATATTTCTTTATTTTAATTATATAAATTTATATTTTGGGAAATAATAATAATCCAAAATAAAATTTCAAAAATTTATCAAAATATAAAAAATTATATATTATTTATTAATTATATAAAGTTAAATTAAGAAAAATAGCTAAAAACAGTGAACTAGACTAGAAAATTTGAGATTAAATAGAATAATTTTTAGAAAATTTATATGAGCTTGTAAAATATTTTTAAACATAAACAATAACATAAAATAAAAATACGTTCACAAAATAAATATTTAAAATTTAATTTAATATAGTTTTTAATGAAGAAAATAGCAGAAAATAGGAAAACTACTCTTAAAAATAGGAAATAAATACAGTAAATTTTGGAAATTTTTTATTATCACTTTAAAAATATTAAAAGAAAAAATATACATAAAATAACATATTAACACATATTAAAATAAAATATAACATCGAAAATATGATTTATATAATTTCAAATAGACAAAATTTCAAAATTAAACAAATTATACTCAAAATTAAAATGTACATAACTTTCCGAAATTTAATCCGCTTTCAACAAAACGAAAGGCAGTATTCAAGTTATTAAATCTATTTTCACAATAAAAGATAAAATTTAAGAATTTAAATTTTTAAAGTTAAAATTTAAAAGTCAAGGTCTGACCAGTTTGGACAGAAATTCGTCTTTCAGTAAAATATCCTATTTATACCGGTTTAAAATTATAATTCACATAATAATTAACACCTACATTTAAAAATGAAATGTTTGAAATAAAATAAGTTTAAAATAATTTCAAAATAAAAAAAAGTCAAATATTAAAATATATGAAAATTTTAGGGTTGTTACACTCTCCCCCACTCAAATCTTTTCGTCCTCGAAAAGGAAGGAAGCAGGGAAACAACAAGAAAGAAAATAGGTTGGAAGACATCCTGAAAGAAGGTAAGGAAAAATTAGCTAGGAGGGAAAGCAGGTTGAAAGACATGGATGAACCATTATTTTAATTTTTTTTTTGAATTTGACATGTTAAACATTTAATATGATAATTAGTTATTTGATTCAAATTTGATAGTTCGAAGTAAACCATATTTAAGACATTTTAAATCATGATTAGAATATCCTTTATACAATACTTTACCAAAATAGTTTTATAACTCGATGTTTTAACAAGTTTACTTTCGTTCATGCAGACTCTGGCTATATGTTGATTAGGCACAAAGCTAGAATTCTCCAAGTACTTAGTAGACCTGTTTCAACACCCAGTGAAAATACTAAAAAAAAATAGGTATGAGAAGTTTCGCTCAAAATCTAATGTCAAATGATGATAATACGATAGCAGTGGCCCGCTGCTGATCCAGTATTTACGAAATGGACACAACACTTTCCAGAAGATCCTTCTACCTTCCGGATTCCAGAAAAATGTCGTAGCCAGTTCGTAAACAAGGGACCATCGACCCCTGCTGCAGTGGTACGCTGCTGATTCAATGATTTACACAATGGATGCACTTCCTTCCCGGAAGATCCATAAACAACAGATCCCAGGATCAAAAGCGCCTCCATTGGGTAAACTAAAGAACCATCTACCCTGAAAAAAATCGAGGAACTCATGAGTTTAAGTCCGAACAACCATATCAGTTCGAATCCATTTCTGAATTCACCCAAGTCCATTAGGGTTTATCGGCCGAATCCATTCCTGGATTCCCCAAGCCCATAGGGGTCGAAGCATATCACTATACTTCTTCCAGAGGGTACTTTCATACCTCTTACATCAAAATATAATATACCATATATAGTAGCCCTTCAAAATCATAGCTTCAAATATCGCACTTATATAAATTCCATTATATATAAGATTTCATTTTCAAATCAAATACTTTTCAAAATCAATAGTATATCAAATCATACTTATATAAAATTCGATTACATAAGATTTTAATTTACAAATTGAGTACCTTTTCAATTCAACATTTTCAAATCAACTTCATACTTATACAAATCAATTTTATATAAGTTCGATAACTCCCAAATCAAGTATTTAGTAAAACAAGGTTCTCAATTTTAATTTGTTTCAATAACATTTCAGTTTCAAAATCATATATGATTTCGCCAAATCATTTCTTCTGAATTATAAATACTCAGTTTCAAAGTTTCTTAAAACAATAGATTTAGAAAATAATCCAAATTTCCAAATCAACGAAAATTTAGGTCAAACAAATTCATTTCCATTTCAAACATATATTCACTTTCAAAAATCATAATACTTTCAAAGTTATAAATCTTTCGAAACCAAAATACGTGAAATCATTACACTTTGAAAATCATAATTTTTCTAAATCATACATTTGAAATCATAAAACATCCCTTTAATTCTTTACATTTCACAAATTTATTCAATTTAAACCCAAGTCTACAAGTTCCAGCTTTAATTCAATTCAAACCATCAGTTTCAATTCAATTTAGCTTTCCAACAAAACCATTTCAAATATTATCAAATTTCAAATAAAGATTTGATCCGCAAAATAAACTATTCAATCTTTAATATATTTCAGTGCTTAAATGTACCGTATTCCAAAAGTAAATTTTATAATTTCATATATCTCAAATTTTACTTCATTATTACTTAGTTTTGACATATTCATTTCATAAATCCATCATTTTTAATTAAACTCAAATTACAAGTAAACCAAATATTCTTTCATACAAATATAAACTTTAAATTTCATTTATCAAAATTAGTTATCATTCCTGATTCACATTCTTTATCAAATAAAGATTATATCATTCAAAGCCTCATTATCAAATCATTATTTGAATTCAATTTCAAATATTTAAATTTAAATATCATTAAAAAAAATCAAATATGTCATTCAATTATTATTTCAAATATCATTACAAAATATATTTCAAAATTCCATTCAAAAATTCATTTATCTCATAACATTTCATTCCATTTAACATATAACCAAGTAAACCTTATTTAAATTCAAATTAAATTTAAATTCCTTAAAATTCAAATTTAAATATTAAATTATATTCAAAACTCCTTAAATTTCACAAATAATCAATTCCAAAATTAAATCATTTAACTTTTTAAAACATAACTCAACAGTGTTAAAATCTATAACATTACGAAACATTGTCAAATTATAACAATGACAGCATTTAAAAGTGCTATCGTAACTTATAGTTTCCAAAATAGTTTAGTTCAAGAATAACGGCATTTATAACATGCCATAAAAGATACTTAGTTAATTCAAACAAAGTTAAATTCAAAAACAACAGCATTTTAAAGTGTTGTCATAAAACTATAGCATTTTAAAAATGCTATTAATAAAATTCCAGATTTTATTATAACTTTTAAAAAACAATACAGCTTCAATTTTAGCAAATTTTAAACTTATAAATCATATTTCTAGACTTCAAAATTTCGCATTTAAATAATTTTTAACATATGATTTATCACAACAAAATTTTAAATCAAATGTTCAATTAAAAACTCACTTTCATTTGTTAAGTCAAAATTCACTGTTTTTCTTAACTTATAAATTTAACAAAAACTCAACATTTTACTTCGAATATCTTTTCAAAACTATATTTCATACCAGTATAATTCAAAATAGTCTTATTTATTTCACTCCACAACAGTTTCAAACTTATATAAATCATATTACTTTATACATTAATCATACCAAACTAAACTTATACTTTATCAAATACCTTATACCATAAAATTTCTTAGCTTTGAAAAGTTAACCTTGATTTGGAAGTGCTCGAACCTTCAAAATAGTCGAAGAAATCATATTTTCAATCCAAGAGTTGGAAATCACCAACAAATTAGTAAATCGATTCCAATAGGTAAGGTTATACCAAAACAAATCTGAATCTCGAGGGTTGAACACTGACTTATTTTAAATCATTTCAATTACACACACACACACACACATATCTTTCGAATATCAAACCATACTTCAAAATCTAAAATCAAAATTTGGTTTCATAAAATCACTCGCATAGCAAAGATACTAGAGTGGCCTCTTCCCCACTCAGAAACTCAAAAATCAATGTGAATGATGCATGTACTCATCACTGAAATTATTTTTCAACGACATAAGTGGGTTCTGGACTTTTATTTCTTGAAACTTCTTTGAAATCTCTTTGACATCATTGGAATTCATTCGAATACATTTGAAACATTTCTTATTTGAAAAAATATCTTTAAATCATATTATTATTATATATTTTAAAAAAATCTTAAAAACCCATTTCAAAACACCAGAGTTCGATTCCTCAAAATACAAATTCAAAACCCTTCATTTATAAATCATTTTTATATAAATCACATTTTCTTATAAATTTCCAAAATTTCAAATCCTTTCAAAGCTTCAAATTTTCATTTTCCAAAGGTAAAAATCCTTATTGACAACATTTCACTTTTATATACAAAATAGGGTCATCCTTGTCAAAATAATAATTTCGATGTATGCACAAATTTAAAATGCGATGAAACATAAATTTCCAAAGAATGATTCAAGGTTAGATTTCAAGCAATACGGAGATTCGAATTCAGAGGAACTCTAATCAAATAGAATTCTGTTTCGAAGATAAGCTCGTACGAAGATAAGATAATTTTATTACGAAATAGAAGATGATAAGCCTATATAAATCGTGGGCGACCTTAACCGTTCAACCGTGACTTCAGTAATATAATCAATTCGGAAATCTAAGGCAAATCGACATTCGATCGCCAGAGATAGAATCCGGGTAGAGCAGGACGTAGATAGCATCGAAAACCGAGGATACAGGAATCTTCGGTGAATCAATGCCAATTATAAAGGATTTTCACCCCTTTACAAATCATTCAAAGATTTGCGGAATCACCGATCTTTATAGAGGTCACTCCAAAGTGGAGTTATGAAATGCTCCAAAATCAAAATGGATAGAATAGGGAAGACAAGACTGGATTTCAGAACAAGTGGGAGTGTTCCAAAGTTCAAGGAATCCTAATCGATAAGAATCCAAACCAAGAGATTTCTAACAAGATGGATACTGGAGGGATAAAGTTTTGAAAATCTTGGTTTCAAAATAAGAAATTTTTTATACCAAAATAATCGTTGAAAATCCTTTAAAAATCATTTGGAAATTATTTTATTCTTCAAAAATACGTTCTCTCACAAGAAAGGATTCTGAGATTGATTTCACTCATTCTAGGGTATTTCTACCCTATCTCTAATGAGTTTTTTTTGCTCCACGGGGTATGGTTTTCCTAAAACCAAAGCTCTGATACCAAATGTAACAACCCGGTATTTTCAGCCATTCGCAGCAGCACATTTCGGACTTGAATTGCTCAAAATATCGCATTGTAAATAAATTTGGAGCAAATGAAATACAAATCACAGAATCACAGACACAGAACAAACAGAATACCTCGCAGCGGAATATAAAATACATAGTAGTTCATGAAGCTACTACGGCAGAGTCTCAAACCAAAAACACAATACAGTCTGGAAACAACAAAATAGAAATCCCAGTTACATAGAAGTTCACTAATACATGAGATAAACTAGAATAGTTGAAACATAAAGTAGATATAAATGTAGATAAGCAGAAACTCCAGCAAAGACCAGCTCCAGAAAGAGAATCCAAAGCTGTGAATACTCAAGCTGACCCGAGCGTAACGTAAAACACAAAACACTCGAGTCAGGATAATATATACTTATATAATGTAAATCAACTCAATTGAACTGTAGTAGAAATGCACCATAACTTAAAGGATGCTTGGGATCGCCCATCCTTTAAAGATCAGTTAAACCATAAATTAAATACATCCCGTGGTTAAAATTTCAAAATAGTATTTATACTTCGAAATCAAATATCATTTAAAAATTCAATATTATTCAAAATCCATTTCAAAATATCAAAATATCATATCTTCCAAACCACATTCATTGTTATTTAATTTAAATACCATTTCAAAACACATTTCAAAATAGTTTATATTTCGAAACAAATTGCTTCATTTAAATCATTAAAATGAAGATATTATATTTAATAATTAAATTATTAAATTTCCAACATTTTAATCTTTAAAAGTTCATTCATTCACTTAAATTTATTAAAACAATGAAAAATCAACTTTCGCAGCATTTAGAAAATGCTATGGAAAGTCACACTTAAAACAGTTCAATTTAACAAAAGACAATATTTAAAATGCTGTAATAGGGTTCCATTAGTTTCAAATAAACTTAGTTAAATTCAACCATTATAGCATTCACAAAAATGTTATAATAGCCTTTAATTAAATTGAGCCATTTGGTTTATTATTATCAACTACAGCATTTACAAATGTTGTATTATCCTTTACATTAGAATTAATAGCATTTTAGAAATGCAATAAATTAACTTCAAATATTCAGTATAATTTCACAAACAATTATATTTTTATTTAAACCATTTTTAACTTATAAAATCATATAATTTCACTTTTAAAACAATCATTCAAATACCCTTATATTCATGATTTTATAAAGTTAAATCTCTATTCAAAAATCAAAATTTAACAGTAATTCACTTATTAAATTCCAACATTAAATTTTAAATTCATTAAATTAAATTTAAATTAACACTTAAGTTTAAATTTTCAAATATAACTTAATTTCATTTTTATTTACTTAACTTAAAATTCACTTTTAAGCCAAATTCACAAATTTTCAATTTTAGTTATATTTCAAAATTTCAACTTAAATATTCATTCATTTCACATTTTAACTTAATTCAAAAATCATTAATATATTATAAAATTATTTTAAATTCATTTAATTCAAAATATCATAAGTTTATCATATTTTCATATTTAATTTAAATTCCATTTATCACAAAATTATAATTTCCAAAAAACTTACATTTCAGATTTTCTAACTTTACCATTAATTTATTTTACTTATAAATTTTCAGAGAGTCGATAATGCTTTACAAAAATCATTTTTAATCAAATTTAAATCAAATATTATAATATTTACATTTCTAAAATATTTTAAAATTCTAAGAAAAACATATTTTAACAACGGGTCTGTATTTAATTTTCTAGCCTAGGTAAAGCGATACAGGTAATATATCATTTTAACCCGTAATTTACAAAGAAAACCCGGGTTTGATCATTTCAAACCCGCAATCCCAAGTAAATGAAAAAAATTGAAAATCATTTAGGCCTATCATTTCAGCCCATAACGATTTTCTCCTATTCTAAAGTCCGTTCGAGTATGTATCATTTCAACCCATAGTGATTCTAATCTAAAGGGAACTTGCAGTGTAATTAACTGATAAAATAACAAAATAGCAATAATATAACCGTAAAGTATGATATAACTAGTGTTTAATAATGTGTGAACATCATATGATAGTGACATAGCAAATAAAATATGGTGATGCAGTTTACATATTCACAGGCGATCGATTTACTATTCATGTAAGTATAAAACTGTCTGGTGAGAATAACTCACTGGTTTGAGCTGATGACCCAACGATGAATTTCACAAACGGGATCTACACAAGCACAAAAGAACGACATAGATTCGAATGGAGGAGCCAAGTGTCAAATTCCTTGGATACACATCAAACAAAAACAATATAACAACGATGAGTTTCAAATCAACTACGATCAAAACTACACTAGAATAGACTGCACAGAATCAAATAGAAATGCTTGCACATGCTTTTAACCTTTACTAGGCTCAGCCATAAGGGGAAATAAAACATAATTGCAGGTGTTTGGGTCTGGTTTGGGTGAGTATGGGTTCGGCCTACATGTTGGAATGATGGTGTAAAGGTGGGTGAAGGCAATAACACACATAAGCATGCATACATGAATTTGGTCAAGGATTTTAGGCTCGGCCAAGGCCCTAGGTGTCACGGCCAGAGGAGTGGGGTCCACTGTGGTGGTGTGGCCGTGGGTTCTGGAGTTGCTGGAGGTGGTGGTGGTGTGGTAGGTGGCGGCTAGAGGGGTGGTGAGGTGATGGAATAAGAGTGGTGCTCGGTTAGGCTAGTATGAAGGGTGTTTTGAAACTTTTGTGGATATGCTTCTCCAAGGGGGTTCATGGCTTGTGTGGCTAGTGAGGAGGAGGTGCTAGTGGTGTGTCATCGGGTATTGGAGGCGGCTAGGCAGCAAGGAGACATGCCTGATCCTAAAAGAGGTTATAGCATGTGCAAAATCAAGCTAGAAATAAACGATGTAAATAGAAAAAGAGATAAAAGAAATAAAGTTTTACCAAATTCTTCAAGCAAGGGATGGCCGAAATTTTTTTCTTAGGAAGGAGGAAGAAAGAAACGTGAATTGAAAATGAGATAGTCGGCTGAAATGTGGGGAGTTATGGCAAGAGAAACGAAGAGTTGTGAGGATAATGAAGAGGCGGAATTCAAAAAGGCAAAAGGCAATTCAAGAGTCAAAACCCTTTCATATTTCTTTATTTTAATTATATAACTTTATATTTCTGGAAATAATAATAATCCCAAATAAAATTTCGAAAATTTATCAAAATATAAAAATTTATATATTATTTATTAATTATATAAAGTTAAATTAAAAATAATAGCTAAAAACAGTGAACTAGACTAGAAAATTTGAAATTAAATAGAATAATTTTTAGAAAATTCATATGAACTTGTAAAATATTTTTGAACATAAATAATAACATAAAATAAAAATGCATTCACAAAATAAATATTTAAATTTAATTTAAATACACTTTGTAATGAAGAAAATAGCAGAAAATAGGAAAACAGCTCTTAAAAATAGGAAATAAATACAGTAAATATCGGAAATTTTTTATTATCACTTTAGGAAGATTAAAAGACAAAACATACATAAAATAACATATTAACACATATCAAAATAAAATATAACATAGAAAATATGATTTATATAATTTCAAATAGACAAAATTTCAAAATAAAACAAATTATACTCAAAATTAAAATGTACATAACTTTCCGAAATTTAATCCATTTTCAACGAAACGAAAGGCAGTATTCAAGTTATTAAATCTATTTTCATAATAAAAGATAAAATTTAAGAATTTAAATATTTAAATTTGGAATTTAAAAGTCAAGGTTTGACCAGTTTGGACAGAAATTCATCTTTCTGTAAAATATCCTATTTATACCGGTTTAAAATTATAATTCACATAATAATAAAAACCTACATTTAAAAATGAAATGTTTGAAATAAAATAAGTTTAAAATAATTTCAAAATAAAACAAAGTCAAATATTAAAATATATGAAAAATTTAGGGTTGTTACAGTTGTTGACGCAAGTTAAGTTCCTTTTGAGAAAATAAATACTTCAAAGATTTATGATCAGTATAGAGAACAAATTTCTCTCCCAAAAGATAATGACGCCAAATTTTAAGAGCGAAAACAATAGTTGCGAGCTCTAAATCATGAGTGGCATATCTAGCCTCGGTTGGCTTCAATTGCCTAGAAGCATAAGCAATAACACGTTTTCTTTTCATAAGAACGACACCCAAACCAACGCGACTAGCATCGGTATAAACATTAAAATCTTGATTCCCTTCGGAAATAACAAGAATAGGAGCATCGGAAAGGAGTTCTTTTAATTTCTGAAAAGAATCTTAACATTTGTCCGACCAAATGTATTTTACCCCTTCTTTGTCAAACTAATAAGAGGCACGGAAATTTTGGAAAAGTCTTTCATGAAACGGCGGTAATAACCTGCCAATCCAAGAAAACTTCAGATCTCCGTCACACTCTCCGGTCTCTTTCAATTTTGAATCGCTTCAATCTTTGAAGGATCTACGGAAATTCCCGATTCGTAAATAATATGACCAAGAAACATCACATGAGATTAGCAAAAGTGGCATTTAGAAAATTTTGCTTTCAGTTGATTGCTCCTAAGAGTTTCCAACACAGTCTAAAGATGCTTTTCATGCTCCTCCTCGGTTTTAGAATACACAAGAATATCATCAATAAAGATGAGAACAAATCGATCAAAGAAGTCTTTGAAAACTCTATTCATAAGGTCGACGAAATAAGCCAGAGCATTCGTTAAACTAAATGACATAACAAGCCATTCGTATGATCCATAACGCGTACGGAACGATGTCAAAGGAATGCTATCCTCTGCAATACGAAGCTGATGAAAACAGGTTGCTAAGTCTAATTGTGAAAAGACTCTAGAGCCACTAAGTTGATCGAATAGATCATCAATCCGAGGTAAAGGATATTTATTCTTGATAGTAAGATCATTAAGCTTGCGGTAGTCAATGCAAAGCCTAAGTGTACCATCGGATTTGTTCACAAAAATAGCATAAGCTCCCCAAGGAGAGGAACTAGAATGAATAAATTGCTTCGTCTCCAAATCGTATAATTGTTTGCGCATCTCCTCACTTTCTTTATTGGACATACGATAAAGAGGACGAGAAATAGGTAAAGCTCCAGGAATTAGATTAATTTGGAATTCAATTGCTCGTTTAGGTGGTAATCCTAAAACGGGATCAAATATGTCGGAGAATTCACGAACAACGTGGATAAGAGAAATGACATCTTCCTCATCATCATCGTCATCATCATGAGGATTTAAAGAATATAAAGATGCAACCAAGTTGGAATCCGAATCTTTAAGATCAACAGAAATCTGCTTAACAGATTGAGGATGTCGAAGATGACCGCTCAGGACATAGGATTTGAGCTTCATAGCGGTTAAGCCAATCCATTCCCAAAATCATTCCAAAGCCTAAATAACGCATGACATGCAAATCGGCTCGGAAAGAAAAATCACACAAAATAATCTCGATGTCTTTACAAAGTAAACTAATTGTTGCGGATCCACCAACCGGATTCACAATTCTCAAAGAAGTCATTAAAGCAACAATACTTAAGGAAAAAGTATCAACAAGTTCCTTTGATATAAAAGAATGGGACGCACACGTATCAAAAAGAACTCGAATAGGTTGATCACAAAATAAAATAATGCCATCAAAGATAGAATGAGAAATACCTTGACCACGAGAAGTGTTGCTATGGGCTTGTTCAACATTTAACTTTCCCTCCTTCTTGCCTTGAAGTTTGGGACATGAAGATAAAAGATGACCCGAACTTTTGCAATAGCGACAAAAGAGAGGTTTCGGACATCTATTGGCATAATGGTGTTTAGAACCACAATTGTAGCATTTTCACTACTAGGGGAAGAAGTCTTTGCCATCGGATTTGCTTGCTTCCCTTTCTTATTGGGATAAGGACCTTTGAATTTAATAGGCATTTTCTTGTTGTTGTTGAAGTTTGGTTTGGCACCCACAACTTTAACATCACTTTCTTTATCTGCCTCTTTAAGTCTAAAAGCGATGTCGACAAGTTGATCAAAAGAAACTTCTAACTTTAGAAGTATTGGCTTCTTGAGATTTTTGTTCAAGCCATAGACAAAAATTTGGTTCTTATTCAATGGGGTGTTTATATATTCGACCCCGTATTTAGAAAGTGACTCGAATGATGCGACATAGTCTGCCACGGAGGATTCACCTTGACCAAGGTCTATGAAACGACGAGCCAGTGTAAATTTCTCAGCTTCTGACATAAATTTTAATTCAAATCGTTCCCAAAATTTCTCCCAAGTAAGATCCGCTTCAATAACTTCAGAAATGAGAAGCTCATACCAATCTAATGCCCTTTCTTGGAGCATACTTGAAGCCACTTGGACACGGTGAAGATCAATTAGATTCATGCGAGTAAAGATGCGATCGCATGTTTTGAGCCAAGCTTGGACTTGAATGACGCTTTCGGAACCCTTAAATGGCTTCCCACCCAAGTTTGTATAGTCACTGCACAAACGTGCAAATCCAGACTTAGGGTGAGTAGGCTCTGGGTTGGGTCCGGCAGCTTGAGCATTCTTTACTAGATCAAGAAGTTGTTGTGCAGACATAAATACTCCATCCTAAGGAGTAGCACTAGATTGACCGACACTGGGACATCCAGGTCTAACCATTTTTCTTCTTTAAGAAAGAAAGAAAGAAGAAAAAGGTTATTCACAAAATAATTATCAAACAATCATGATTGATAAAACAAGGCGTCGCAAAGAAAATAGGATAGAACGATTCGAAGACCCGAATAAAATCCTAAGGAACGACTCCTAAGATGGACTTAGGACGATGATCCATGTCTAATTATTCTATATTGTTCCGAAGTTTGGCTTTGATACCAAGCTGTGATGCCCCACCTCTATACCCACGCTAGCCAAGGAAACTATGGGGGTAATGCCGTCAACTAGCGCGGAGAATAAGGCTGTTGAGGAGCGACCATCCATGTAATTGCTTTGTGCGAGTACCGATATGCCAGATAAAAATATAACTTGCATTTCAAGTGGGAATCCGACATACCGATGCAAACTCAAAGCTACTACACAGTGGTTATAATATCTTCGGAAACAAATATAGAAATAAGCATAACACAAATCAGTCACAGATATCCATATCACAAAGGCGGAAGAAGATATGAATATATAACACTTAAAAGTGTACATCAGAGTAGTGGTCAAACAAGATCCACAATATCACAAAAGAATAGTTACAATTGCTAGATAAAAGAATATGTATACATTAAGGAGTCTCTGTCTCAAATGTATACTGCCAAAAACTACTAACCTAAGTAGTTAGCCAAAAGTCAGGATAATAATCTCACATAAGGAGTCAAGCAGAAGCACCTGTAACATCTCGGTCTGACCCGAGTATTATTTAATAAGAAAATATTAAACGGATCATCTAACTATAAATATTAAATAAAATGATATAGAATAAGAGATATGACAAAAACGTATGATAACCATAAAGCCATACTATGATAAGCATGTAATTGAAAATCAACCAGAGATTAATATATATCACAAGAATCTTCTCAAAGATCAAATGAATGTCATATTCTTTAGTTTTATTCACCAAGTCACAAATATCGACATCATATCGATGCCAATCATAAAAGCTGGTGGATCACAAATTCTAGAAATCATCAATAGAAATCCAGAAATCACAAAAAGGGGGAGGCCTATCACAAAACGGGAGCATCAAAACTCACCAACACGTGTATCACAAACGGGACGTTATCCCATGGTCGCTAACCACAGAGCCGGTACAACGATGTAGTACAATATCGGTACGCCCGAGGAACCTAAAACTCGAATAATTCGAAACAACGACGTAGTACACCGGTAAGCCCGATGATCATGATAAGCTGGTGCAACAACGTAGTACAAAGGTACGTCCAATGGACCAAACTCCATAAAGAACATGGGTCGCTAGCCCACGAAAATTGAGTCGAAACTCCAAATAAAACATAGGTCCTTAGCCTATAAAAGAAATAAGACGAAACTCAATAAAACGATGTACCGTTCCCCACGTGGACAAAGAAACATAGCATATCCCTAGTCTAAATCACAAAAATGATCATCTTTAATCATCAAGAAGTGTCAATTACACTAAGCTAGTAAATATATGAGCTTAGCTTCATGTCCCATAACCACTAGCTTAATTTAAATATTTACGAACAAATTGTAGATCTCCACTCGAAAATTGTCGCAAGAGATTCAATCGAACAAGTCTAAGAATTAACCGACTAAGTGAACGCAAGCGCTTCATACCACTTGTTTTACTAAGTCGTTTAATTAGATTTATCATACGAGTGAGGTAAAGGTTTGTATATACTAGTAGGTTGGAAAACGATTTTATATACGAGTTTGATATTGAAAATATAGTTTAAATAATCTTTGATAAAGAGTTTGAATATTTACTACAAGTATAGAAAATTTTGTATTTTAAAGTGACAAACCATAAAAATGATTGTAGAAACAATCAATCATTAAAATCCACATACGAAGACATGAATCAAATCCAAAGAAAGAAATAAAGAATCCATCGAAATGGATATTCAAAAATCCCAAAAAGGAGTCATCAAAGTCATAATAAATGTTAACAACAGATAGGATCATCACGAATCGATTTAAATTGGAAATTCAATCGCAAAAGGCAAATTGGGAAGAAACAACAAATTCAATTGACTGAACAGAGATTTCATTTGACTAAATCATGCCTGGAAACCTTCTGTTTCCTAGTTCAGTCGACTGAATCATGCCTGGAAACATTCTGTTTCCAGGTTCAGTCGACTAAATAGAGGTTTCAGTCGACTGAATCATCCCTGGAAACTTTTGGGTTCCAGGTTCAGTCGACTGACTCAGAGATTTCAGTCGACTGAACTGGAATTTCCAGTATTTTCAGCCTAAAAATTGTAGAGGCAATCTCTTCGCAAATGCAACCGGACGAGCAATGGGCCCTAGTGGTTTATGCCAAACGACGACCCGGCCCTACAAGCTCTTTGATGCATCACCCAAAAACATGTTCGAAGATCGAAGTTAGGACTTTTAATGATTTACACTCAAACACTAAAATTTGGAATATTCACAAAGCCAACCCGAATCAAGAGCAAATGCACATGAAGAGGTGTTAGGAATTCATACCTAACAACCAAAGATAATTATAGTCATAGATGTGAGATAAAAATCTCATTTTAAACCCAAAACAAATGAAGAAGAAGCTACAGAGCAATGGCAAGGACAATCACTCTTCAATTCCAACTCAAAGAGCTTTAATATAAGCTTAAAAGAGAAAAATTTCCTAAATTAGGTTTAGGAATTTTTGAAATTGGTAAGAGAAGGAGTTGGAGAAGAAGAGGAGGAGGCTTACCAAAGCTTCTTCTATAAATTTGGAGCTAGAACTTGATTTGCAAATGGAAACTAGGGCTTGGAGTTTTAATTTCCCATTCCTCGCTCCATTGTTGGTAAAGCTTGAGTATTAGGAAATAGAAGTAAAGTAATGAAGAGAAGTGAGGTGAAGCTTGAGTCTAATGAGCTGAAACATAACCAAACCCTAAGTGAAAAAGTAGAAAAATTATACTATCTCCAAACATATCGAAGTTTATACTCAAAAAGGTCGCAGACGTCATTTTGAACTCAATGGGGGTGGTCTCGGGTCCTAATTTGGCTGTTTGTAAAAAGTAGCTTTTCGGACTAAAATCCGAATAACGATGAAATATTTAAATAAAATATTTAAATACTCAATCGTAAAATATGCGGGTTGTTACAGAATGTTTCTCATTCTCAGTTGAAAATTTCTTAAGTTAATGAATTGAAAATGAGAAAAGAATAGGAAAGGAAGAAGGCAAGTTTATATAACAATATTTATGATAAATTAAAAATCAAAGAAAATAAAAATACAATTTTGACCCTTGACTAAAATATGAACACTTGTTAATATCTTTGTTTAATCACTTGACATATGTTGAATTATGTTCTAAGATGTTTACACATGTCCTTTTAATTAATTAGTATTTTTAATTAAAGTGTTAATAAAAGTTTTAAACTTGATTTGTTTACAAATACTTATTTATATGTATAGCTTATTTTTAAAGAAATAAAACCATTATATTTATAAATAAAAATAATATATATATATATATATATATATCAATCATTCGAAAATAACATTTTAGATAATTTAAATAAAATTTATAAAATAGATTATAACTTACTTGTTATTTAAATGAATAAATGTTTTATATTTTAGTTTGTATTTTAAACTTCATATTCAATTTACAAATCATATTTATTAAACAATAATTTTAAAAAAGAAATAAAACAAATCTTTTTTTTATAACTTTATTTTAGTCTAAATTAATATTCAAACTTAAGTTAAAATATAAGTTGAACAAATAAAACATTTGTCTTATGTATTTAAAATCATTTAGTTATTTTATTAAATAGCTTCGAAAAGCTTAATATTAAATAAATACCAATTTCCAATTACCAAAATATTTGAAATTAGACAATATGCTATACTAATTAAATTTAAAACCAAACTCATCTATTTAAAATATATATAAATATATATACATATTATAAATAGAAAGCAATTTATTAACTTATAAAAAAATAAATTCGCTAATGAAATATTTATTAAAGAAGATTATTAAATCAATTAAATTTTAAACACAGATTATTAAATTGATATTGTCAAAAATTCAGGGATATCACAAATATTTTGAAAAAAATACGTAATATAAAATATGCATTTTGATTTTGAAAAAGATTACTTAATATTTTTATTATTATTAAATCCACCAAGATTTAATTTTTAATGTTCATTTAAATTGAAAACGACTAAAATAATATATTTACTTGGCCCTAAGCAGTAGCAAATATGTGTATAATATATATATGTGTGTGTGTCTATGCATTAAATAGTTATATGTCTATATATATAATATATCTATGTATATGTATAATCAAAAATTATTATCTTTCATAATATATGATATAGTTTTAAATAATTTATAATCAATAATTTATAATACACACACATAAATATATTTATTTATTTACACAATAATTAATGCATATATATAAACACATTTAGGTAATATATTAGTTTACATGCGGGGGTAACATGTTCTTTGCGGTGTAAATGCTAGCACCTATATACGGGCATGTCAAACCTTGTACACATTATTATGTTGCACATACACGCACATACATATGTGTATATGATACACTTATATGAAATATAATACAAATTTTATAAAATAAAATATATTTATAAATCAAAATAAATTATTGTTTTATTCAATAGAAAATTTAGAAAAGTTCTAAAGAAATTAGTGTCCAAGGCCCATTAAAGGTCGAAATAGGTAAAAAAAACTTGAAATATGTAATTAGTCCTCTATGAGCTGGCCCACTTTCGACAATGTTATCAGAGCACGATAGCGTATGCGGTCCAAATTAGTTGGTGTTACGATTAACTAGTTAACCTCATAGCCTAGGTAGTAGGGTATTTAGAAAGGAAGTGTCGAAGGATTGGGTTTCAGTAATCAAGTACTCTTCCCTACTTGGCTACCAACCTAGCTCGTAGGATATGTGAGCCAAGAGGTTGTCTCTAATAGAGAAAGTCCAATTTGAGTTGGGCCTTGGGCCGATTTTCAAAATTGTTTGAAAACTAAAATTATAGATTTTAAATTTAAAAGTTAAATATATATATATATATATATATATATATATATGTAATATAAACAATAATATAATAAAAAAGTCAAAATGTTTTAAAATAATTATAAATTAATGTCAAAATTATGTTTATCAATAAGATTAATAAAAGAATTAAACTAACCAAATAAGTTAATTAAACAATATACATATATACATGTATAATATATAACGATATGTGTTATGTTGTGTTGAAATGTTTACGACAATATAAGTACACATGTATGCATATATAAAAAATAAATTTTCAAAATTAATGAAATTTAATTAGATAGTTTAATTAGATAAATTAATTAAAAGGTTCATCTCACTGTAAAGGTTGTATATATAAATATTCAATATAATATATTAAAATTTAATGATAAACAATTTATTAAAGATTTAATTAATGTAACCAGATTTATTTAATATAATATTATTCATAATACTATTATATAAGCTAATTAAAATATAAATGTTATAACTTATATAATATGAATGTATAAACTAAAGGTGGAACATTAAGAAACCATAAATAGACTTGAGGCAAAAAAAACACATGTAAATGTACATATACCTTAATTCTCGATGTGTCCGACACTAAAATCATGATGATATTCCATAAGAAATATATTATTCCATAAGTCGATATCACTCAATATAATATATCGAGGATTATGAATCTTAAATATAATGTTTTTCTTTTCCATATATTAATAAATTATTTGCATACACCTTAGTTGTAACTACCCGGATATTATATGATTGTATATTTAAATATTTTATTTAAATATAGCATCGTTAGTCGGATTAAAGTCCGAAATGCTACTTTTTGCAAACAGCCAAATTGGGACTCGACATCACTTCCATTGAATTCAAAAGGGCGTTTGCGACCTTTTTGAGTATAAACATCGATATGTTTAGAGTTGAGTAGAATTTTGATGTTTTCATTTAGGGCTTTAGGTTTGGGTTTAGCCCATTAACCCAACATATTAACTCCACTCCACTCCCCTTCGTTCCTTCATAATATTTCCTAACACTCTCAAGCTAAAGTAAAAATGGAGGAAAAGATTGGAAGTTAAAATTCCTAAGCCCTAGCTTTGATTAGGAAACTCAAATTCAAGTCCAAAATACAAGAGAAGCTTAGGTAAGCATCATCTCCATCTTCTCCATCTCAATCCCTCTTCCATTTTCAGAATTTCCTATAACCTAACTTAGGAAAAATTTCACCTTTGATCATAGATTGAGGATTGTAGAGGTGTAGTGAAGAGAAATTGTTCCTGCCTTGTTTTAAAAGCTTCTCCTTCATTGTTTTTGGATTTAAAGGTGAGTTTTTGAACTCATATCTATGTCTATATCTTTGATAGTTGTTTGGTAGTATTTCCTAACATCTATTCCTTGTCCATTTGCTTTGGATTGAATTGGTTTTATGAATATTTCAATTTTTGGTGTTTTGAAGTCAAATCTTTAAAAATCCAAGCTTTAATGTTTGAACATGCTTTTGGGGTGTGTCGAAGAGCCTATAAGGCTGGGTTGTCGCATGGCATAAATCCTTAGTCGTCGTTGTTCGATCGATCGCTCCCGGTTAGGATTTTTGCCCTTCTTGGGGCAAGGATGAGAATACTGCAAATTTCAGTCCAGTCGACTGAACTGTAGGTTTAGTCGATTGAAACTGGGGGAGGAAAATTCCTATCCCTGTATCATTCCGCTGACCTCTGAGTCCATTCGAATGAACCAGGGGACAGAAAATTCCTTTCCTTGTGCTAGTTGACTGACCTCTGAGTTCAGTCGACTGAACCTGAAAATCGAAAGTTTCCAGGTTTAGAATCAGTCGACTGACCACTGAGTTCAGTCAATTGAACCTGTTGTCTCAGTCAAATTGCCTTTTTGGTGTGGATTTCAATTTTAAATCAATTCTTGTGGATCCGATTAGTTGTTATCACTTATTTTGACTTTGTAACTCCTTTTTGGGATTTTTGGAAATATTCACTTTGATGGATTCGGTATCGATTTCTATGGATTTGATTCACTTCTTCGTATGTGAATTTTTGGTGATTAATTGTTTTCACAATCATTTTTGTGATTTGTCACTTTTGAAATACAAAGGTTTCTATACTAGTAGTAAATATTCAAACTCTTTCTCAAAGATGATTTTACCTCTATTTTTAATACAAGGCTCGTTTACAAAACCGTTTTCCAATCTATTAGTATATATTAACCTTTTCCTCATTCGTTCGTTAAATCCAATTAAAGGACTTTGCAAAACAAGTGGTATGAAATGCTTGAGTTTACATTATCTATTAATTCTTAGACTCATTCGGTTGAAACTCTTGTGACAATTTTCCAGTGGAAATCTACAATTTGTTCGTAAGTATTTAAGTTAAGCAAGTGTTTATGGGAGATGAAGCTAAACTCATTTATTTGCTAGCTTAGTGTAATCGACACTTTTTATTGATCAATGATGATCATTTTATGGTTTAGACTAGCGATACGCGATGTCACCTTGTCCACGTGGGGGATTGTACCACGTTTTATTGAGCTTCGTCGTATTTCTTTTTTGGGCTAGCGACCCATGCTCTTTTATGGAGTCAGGTTCACCGAACGTACCGTTATACTACGTCGTTGTTTCGGCTTATCAGGTTCATCCGACGTACCATTGTACTACGTCGTTGTTCTGAATCATTTGAGCTTCAGGTTCCTCGGACGTACCATTGTACTATGTCATTGTACCGACTCTATGGTTAGCGATCATGGGATAGCGTCCCGTTTGTGATGCACGTTTGGTGAGTTTTCATGCTCCCGTTTGTTGTAGGCCTCCCCCTTTGTGATTTCTGAATTTCTAATTGATGATTTATAGAATTTGCGTTTCACCAATTTTTGCGATTGGCATCGATATATTTGTTAATGTTTATAGTTTGGTAAATAAAATAAAGAAGATGACATTCTTTTTTATTTCTGAGATTCTTGAGATATTGTATAATTTTTGTTGTTGTTAAATGTATACTTGTCACAGTATGACATTATTATTATCATACGTTTTAGTCATATCTCTTATCCTATCTCATTTTATCTGATATTTATAGCTAGACTGATTCGTTTATTATTTTCTTTTAAATAATACTCGGGTCAGACCGAGATGTTACAGGTGCTTCTGCTTGACTCCTTAGCTGGGACTAGCTTTTGACTTTTGGCTAACCACGTTAGTTTAGTAGTTTTTGCTATTATACATTCAAGATAGAGACTCCTTGACGTATACATATTTTTTTGCCTAGCACTTGTATCTATTCTTTTTTCATATTGTGGATCTTGTTTGACCACTACTCTGATGTACACTTATATGTGTTACATTTATATCTGTTTCCGCCTTTGTGATATGGATATCTGTGACTGATTTGTGCTAATTTTTATTTCTATATTTGTTTTCGAAGACCACATACCCACTATGTAATAGCTTTGAGTTGTATTTGATATGTCAGATTTCCTCTTGAAATGAAATGAATGTAATACTATCTGACATATCGGTACTCGCACAAAGCAATTACATGGATGGTCGCTCCTCAACAGCCTTATTCTTCGTGCTAGTTGAAGGCATTACCTCGTATTGTCTTTGACTAGCACGAGTATAGAGGTGGGGCGTCACAGCTTGGTATTAGGACCAAACTTCGGAACAATATAGAATTTTATAGCAAGGATCGTTATCTTAAGTCTCTCTTAGGAATCGTGCTTTAGGATTTAATTCGAGTCATTGGACCCGTAATATCCTATTTTCTTTTATGATGTCTTGTTCTATCAATCAAGTTTGTTTGATATTCATTTTGAGAATAGCGTTTTTCTTCTTATTTTTTCTTAAGTATTACGAGGATGCAATTTCTTTAAGCAAGGGAGTCTGTAACACCCGCATATTTTACGACTGTATATTTAAATATTTTATTTAAATATAGCATCCTTAGTCGGATTAAACTCCGAAATGCTACTTTTTGCAAACAACCGAATTGGGACTCGAGATCACTTCCATTGAGTTTAAAATGTCATTTGCGACGTTTTTGAGTATAAACATCAATATGTTTGGATTTGAGTAGAAACTTGATGTTTCATTTAGGGCTTTGGGTTTGGGTTTCAGTACATTAACCCAACATATTTGTAACGAGCCATAAAATTTTCGATAATTTAATTGTTAATTTTATTAAATGTTTGTTATCTAATATTGGAAAAACAGAAATTTTTGACTCATTAATGAAATAATATCTTAAATGAGAAGTAATAATGCTAATTTAAGTTAAATATTAGCTATTTGAATGAAGTTGCAATGAATTGAAGTAATGTAAGTGTTATACTAGGCTATAAATTGAGTATAAGAAAATAAATGTAAATATTAAGTTTATTTAATGAATTAATATATATTGAATGGTAATTGAATAAAATCAATGTATAGTAATAAATCATAACATTTATTTGGAATGATAAACTTATAAAAATGTGAAAGAGAGTTAATGCTAACAATTATTATAAGTTAATCAATTATTTAGTCTATTAAATCAAATTTTTTAATCAATTGCAATGAATCTCAATTCAATATTATGTTGAAATAAAGTTAATTCTATTCATAATATGACAATTGGTTGAATGAGAATAATGGATATCAAGATTTATTAATTTATTGGAATTTAAACTTAAAATTGGATTAATTGCAATTAAATGAAATTTAATGAAATTAAGGCTAACACAGAAATTGATAAATTAATCATCTCTAAATTGACATCTAAATTTGTTTAAATTAGTGTAAATGATTAAGAAATATAAAATTAATGAAATTTGTTAATAATAGAGTGAAAATTAAAAACTTGATTTAATTAATCAATTATTATTTATTTAATTAACTAGAAAATAGCCATTTTGGTCACTGACTCGGATTTCGACGAAACTAGTTTCATCGGATCCGTAAGGGTGAATAATTATAGGATTTCAAGTTTCATAACGATCAGGCTTGTCGTTTGATCGTACGGGGTCGAAACGCCTAGAAATTTATGAAATTGAAATCGATTTGAAATAACTTGATTTTAGCATAACTTCTTCATACGATGGAATTTACATCTGGAACCTGTTCCATTGATTTTAAAATATTATAAAATATCTATTTTGATATATGGGTTGACCCAATTTCGTTCCTGGGTCAGAACGGGCTTTTCGGGCCATTTATCGTTCAACTTTCAATCCAAATCAAATCCGGTCCATTCTAATTCCAGATCTTCCTATATCTATCTAGCTATAACCCTAGAAGCCCTTCTAATTCTCATTTCTATATGTACAATTCTGTTAGCTTCTCCTCATTTCAATGACAGACAGAACCAAAATTCCAATTGCAATCTCAAATAAAAATCAAAGCCAAAAATTCAAACTCCTCAAATAATATAGAATTATATATTGATTTGAAGCTCTCGATGAGCGCATCTCTGATCTGTAATTTTTTTTTTGGATTTGAATCACCATTGGTCCATAAATCAGTCACTAATTTTGAGTCATACGTTGGCGTATGATGATCTTCGATGGATCGTCGATTGGAGGGTAGCGTTTTGAAGAGGGGACCGAGGGGTTTGCATCTTGGTGGTTCGTATGGCGAATTGATGGTTGGATTGGCCGTGGAAATTCGAATAGGGTTTGTGCTCGTGGCGGCTGCTGTTCTTACGCGAATGTCGATCGACGTTGTGCGACGTTCAGGTCGGGGGGGGGGGGGTGGGGGGGAAAGGCTAGGGACGGCGAGGCAAGGTCGGGGGGTTTACAGCGTTACGCGCGACAGCGACCAGTCGAAGGCGCGTGTTGATCGAGATGGCGGCCATGCGATTTTGGTGCTGAAAGGTTTGGTTCGGTTTTGTCCAAAGAGGGTGACGTGGCAGCCTGTGTGTGGTGGGGTTTTTGTCTTTTCTTTATTTTTATTTTTATCTAATTTCAACACGTTCTAATCAATATAACTTCCACATATGAGGTCCAATTCGCGCACGGTTTTTTCCGCTAGGATCATATTGAAATTTCGGACACTATGACGCATATTTGGACGAATTCTGAGTCTATTCAAATTTTTGTTTTAAACTGGATTTAAATTCAATTTAAATTCGAAAGGTGAGTGTTTTAACTCACTCATAACTTCTAAAATTTCTTATGTTTGTTAAATTGATTTATGTTGTGATTAGAAATTTAGCTATGACTGTTTGGCATATTTTTAATCATCATCTCAGTTAAATTGAATTTATTGAATTAAATAGTTATTTAATTTGTTATTTCATACAACTGTCAGTTAAATTGTCATTTAATTTATTACCGAATATAAACTGGCAGTAAATACCTGTTATTTATTATTTGTTATATATTAATGTTATTATTGGAATTGGATGATGATTGTGATAATTGTTTGATGATTGATATTGGCTGAATGGATGTTGTATTTTATACTGTTATAAACTGCAAGTTATGGATTTTTATTTCATTCGGTATTACGGTTTGAAATGATATATAACCATATTTATATTTTAAATTACAGATTGAAATGATAAATATCCGTATCACTTGACCATAGGATAGAAAATTATTTACAAACACTGTGGTTTATATATATAGAAATATTTTGAAATGATTTCTATGGTTTTATAAAGAAATATATGGTTTTATATAAATATTGATTTTAGATATTATATAAATGTTATTTTATCCTTAATTCTAAGCTATGTTTAATTCATTTTAATATAGAATAATCTTAATAATAAGTTGGATTTTATTGATGGTAATATGGTTAAGTATTTAAATTTTATTTTAATATAGAGTTTACGGTGACTTAAATAAATTAAGGTTGGAAGATAAATTGGAGATTTATCTGAAATTGAATTTATTTAAGAATTAAATTCAAATAAGTTGATGTGAAATTCATAAATTTGGAATTTCAGAAGATATGATTCTTATAACTTGATTTTTGTTTAAGGTGAATTAAATGAATATTTCAAGTAAATAGATTGAAGGAAATATATAGTTATTTGTAATCTGTGTTTTATTTAAATGATGATGGATTTATTAGTAAATTATTTCAAAACTAAATAATAGAAAATTTAATTGTTGAATCTTAATTACCAAACTTAGTTTTGAAATTGTTGAATAATTTAAGTTTGAAACATTTTTGAATTTGAAATTGTTTATTCCGTGGATCAAATCTATTTTGAAATCGATAAATTTGGAATAGTTTATTTGGGAAACTGAATTGAACTGAAATTTATGATATGGGATTTGGGAAATATAAAATGTAGAATTTCGAGTTGTGTTGGATTTGATTTGTGAAATTGAAGAAACTATTTTATTATATATAGTATTTAAATATTTAAACCATTTAAGTGGTGGAAGTTATGTTTCGAAGTTATGAGTTTCAAAGTATTATAATTTGAAAGTGTTATATTTCAAGTGTTTTGATTTTGAAATGTTATAACTTTGGAAGTGCTATGATTTTTCAAAAAGGATATAATTGAAATAAAAATGATATTATATTGATTTGGGTTTAACAAAAATGATATCTTATTGGTTTGGGTTTTGAAATGGAAATGATTTCATATTTGTATGGTTTTGGAATGGATATTATATTCTGGTTTTGAAGTATAAACTATTTTGAAAATGGCCGCGGTGTTATAATAATGTTTGGTTGTTAAAGAGACCGGGATCGGAAGTTGTCATACTCTCTACCAACTCCGAAAACCACATTAACAACCGTGTACGCGATGAAGATTCCAGAATGAAGTAGGATGGCAGCGGTGTACCTTTGAGGTATATACGTGGACCCGACTCCCATGAGTTGGTATATGGTGGCTAAAACAGGAGCGATTCTCGGGCCAAGGAGGTAGCCCCTCTTATCAGACACATTTCTTCGATATTATACTTTGACTTTTGGATTGATTCGGTGGGCAATTTTGATTTTTGATTTTAGGGTTGTGGCTTGAGGTGGGCGGTAGTAGCTGTTACGCGTTACCACCAGCCCGGATGCATAATTGGTATATGTACCCTAGCATTGCCTTGTGTGTCGTGTCACCTACCCTAGCGCGTCTTGTACGAGTTTGATTTGTATTGTATCTATGGGGTATCCTCTAGTAGCCTCCCTAGCAGGAGGTATTACGGTACTGTATAGACTATTAGCACTATTACGTGTTAAGGGGAATGTTTGGTCACTCCTTAACGCTATTTAAAAGTAAGTTTATTTTACTATAGACACTATTATAATAGAGAAATATTACTACATAGTAAATAGTTTAATGGATCCTTAGGGGATGTGAATACCAAGCATCTTTTAAGTTACTACACTCACGTTATACACTAGATAGGAGATGTCAAAGCCCGTAAACAACTCTGATGTTGTTCCCCTCATATTTTACTGTTGATTTAACTTACATATGATCTTTTAGTTCTGACTCGAGTGTTTTGTCTTTTCAATTAGCTTGGGTCAGTCTGAGCATTTCAGGATTCGAAGAATTTACAACTGGAGGACGAATACGAAGATTTGTATTACTATTATTTATTATATTCCACTGCGTCACATTGTTCCACTGCATTGTTATCTATTATTCTCTGGTATGTGTAACTTTGATATGTGTTGCATAAGTATAATCAAATGTTTGTAAACAGCTTCATGAACTGTTATTTGATTATTATAATTTGCCGTTCCGCTGCAAGATTCTATTTGTTTTTTCTTTCTCTGCTTTTTCTTATTTACCCCATAACAATCCGCCCTTCTGTATGGTTTGAGTCGGCACATGTGTCTGCTTAAGCGTACAAAAAAGCGGGATGTTATATTTGGTATCAGAGCCAGGTTTAGCGATAAACCATAGCTTTATGGGTTTTTACTCTTTATTAATAGGGCAGTAATACCCTATGATGATGAGTCACTGAGAGTGTGTATATATATGAGAGAGCGTATTTGTTAGTGTTATAAAATGGTTTTTATATTGTGTTAGTTTGTTCCGTTTCGTATTTATAAATTCCGGTTGGTGCATAGGACGCTCTGACATCAATAGGGATTTCTAAACACTTAATAGGACAGACCGACGCAATATTTTTTTGAATATAGGTGAATGAAATAATTTCGCCTATCATATTTTCTAGATATAAAATAAAAAAATTTAAATGATATATATTCGGTTGTAATATATTGATTGTTAGATAGTGAAATTTACAAATATTGGTTGTAAAATAAAACTTACAAATAAAATGAGAATAAATTGAAAATTTTAGAACTTAAGCTTCGGGGTTTTGAAAAAAATTTCGAATGATTTTGGAATATAATAATAATAATATTAGAAGTATTTTCCGATATAAATATTTTAGTATAATTTGAAGGAATTTATTTGATGGAATTTTGAAAGGAAATAAGTACTGTACTCTCCTCTCTGTCGTTGGAAAATAATTTCGGTGATAAGTGTACACATCATTGACATTCATTTTTGAGTTTCGAAGTAGAAAGGCCACTGTAGTAAGTTTACTATGGATTTGTTTTGATAAACAAGTATAAATTTCAAATTGTTTTAAATATAATTGGATATATAAATTGTAAGTGTATACATCTATCTATTGTCTTAAAATGATTTGAAATTAAACCCTATATTTAGTTCTTAAGTTTACATTAATTAATAGTTTCAATTGTTTTGTGAAATGGAATTTAACTGTTAATTGAAACCCCTAAATGAAATAAGAGATTTAGTGCTAAGTTATAATTGGGATTAAAAGAAATTTGAAATTGTAACCTATGAAACAAAGGCTATTAGTATTGAACATTAAGTTAATTAAAAGAAATAAAATAAACTTGTGTAACTTTCAATTACATCCTCAAAAGCATATATATAACTTACCAATTATAAAAAGTTAAGATGTTAAAAGAAAATGTAATGGGAAATTTTTTAAGTCAAACTTGAAATAATGGAAGTATTCAATATAATTCTTTAATAAATAAGAATTGATGTTGTAGTGTTATAAACTTAAGTATAATTGAAATGTCACTAGTAAAATATAATAGAAAGGTAAGAATTATAAAAAAATGATTATAAACTTAAGTAAATGAATTGAAATGCTAAGAAATTGAATTGAACACGAATACTATTGATAAATGGATGTAAATAAATGAAATTAAGTAATGAATGAATGTAATGCAATAAAAAGAAAATTCACATAACATGAATGAATGAGAATGAATTTATGTAAGTATACATGCAATTAAATGGGATAAACACTGAATAAGTGAATGGAAATAAAAGTTTGTAAGAAATATATGTAAATCAAAGGATTAATCATTGTATAAGTGAAAAGGAAATAAAACGACGAATGTTATGAAATGAAATTAATAAGAATGAACTTGATCTATTGTTTGGAATGGTTGTTTATTTGGTTTATGGCTGTTTGGGCAAGGATACTTTAAAATTGTTTGGATGTATGAATAATCTATTTAGTTTCATCTAAGACTGTTGAGTAAGTGGTGCACTTAATAGTTTATTTTTCATTCTGGCCAATTTAAAGTTTTTGTACCCGAACAACTATTTGTTTTGTTTGATATAGATGGACAACCAATTGTGTTAATTTTATGAGATGGTTGTAAGCTTTGTTGCAAGTGATTGTTGTTTATATTGATTTGTTTGTTAGTGGATGAAAAAACTTTAAATATTTCACTTTATATAATTGTAAACCTTTTTGGGATTATATAATGAAATACAGGTTATGGAGGCAATTGCTACTGTTTTTTGTTTCAGAAAATAAGCGGTAATTGCCCAACAAGTAGGTACGTTTTCAGATTACGGTTAATAGCGTTATTATATCGTTTTTCTCGTGTTGGGATATATATTATTTTGGAAATATATATTGTATATTGATATATTTGATATTATATTTTCTCCTGAGCCTCTCCGTACAAAGGAAACTCTGTCGAAATTTTCCGAAAATTTTGGACTTAGAAATTGTTTGAAAATGTCTTTTAAACTTTATTAATTTGAGTATAAAAAGATTTAATGGTTATAAATTGGTATATTTTATTTAGATTATTTCATTTGTAAATTTATTTGTTTATAAAGTTAATATTTTTGAATAAAATAATGTTTACTCAATTCTTTCCTTCATTTTTCCCTTTCGGGGACGAAAAGTTTTGAGTGGGGGAAAGTATAACGACCCATAAATTTTCAATAATTTAATTGTTAATTTTATTAAATGTTTGTTATCTAATATTAGAAAAACAAAAATTTGTGACTCGTTAATGAAATAATATCTTAAATGAGATGTAATAATGCTAATCTAAGTTAAATATTAGCTATTTGAATGAAGTTACAATTAACGGAAGTAATGTAAGTGTTATACTAGGCTATAAATTGAATATAAGAAAACAAACGTAAATATTGAATTTATTTAATGAATTAATATATATTGAATGGTAATGGAATAAAATCAATGTTTAGTAAGAAATCATAATATTGATTTGGGAATGATAAAGTTATAAATATATGAAAGAGAGTTAATGATAACAATTATTATAAGTTAATTATTTATTTAGTCCATTAAATCAAAACTTGTAATCAATTGCAATGAATCTCAATTCAATGTTATGTTAGTGTACATTAAGGAAATAATAGGAAAAATATTTAATTCTATTCATAATATGACAATTGGTTGAATGAAAATAATGGATATCAAGATTTATTAATTTATTGGAATTTAAAATTAATAATTGAATTAATTGCAATTAAATGAAATTTAATAAAACTAAGGCTAAAACAGAAATTGATAAATTAATCAACTCTAAATTGACATCTAAATTTGTTTAAATTAGTGTAAATGATTAAGAAAATTAAAAATGATGAAATTTGTTAATTATAGAGTGGAATTGAAAACTTGATTTAATTAGTCAATTATTAATTTATTTAATTAACTAGGAAATAGCCATTTTGGCCACTAACTTGGATTTCGACGAAACCAGTTTCATCGGATCCGTAATGGTGAATTATTATAGGATATCAAGTTTCATAACAATTGGGCTTGTCATTTGATCGTACGGGCTCGAAACACCTAGAAATTTATGAAATTGAAATCGATTTGAAATAACTTGATTTTAGCATAACTTCTTCATACGATGGAATTTGGACCTGGAACCTGTTCCATTGATTTCAAAATATTTTAAAACATCTATTTTGATATATGGCTTGACCCAATTTCGTTCCGAAGTCAGAATGGGCTTTTTTGGCCATTTATCGTTCAACTTTCGATCCAAATCAAATCCGGTCCATTCTAATTCCAGATCTGCCTATATATATATCTAGTTATAAACCCTAGCAGCCCTTCTATTTCACATTTCTATACATACAATTCTATTATCTTCTTCTTATTTCAATGGCAGACAGAACCAAAATTCCAATTGCAATTTCAAATAAAATTCAAAGCCAATAATTTAAACTCCTCAAATAATATCGAATTATATTTCGATTTAAAGCTCTCGACGAGCGCATCTCGGAGCTGTAATTTGTTTTTGGATTTGAATCATCGTTGGTCAAGAAATCAGTCATTAATTTTCGGCCGTTCATTGGCGTTTAATGATCTTCGACGGATCGTCGATTGGAAGGTAGCGTTTTGAGGAGGGGACCGAGGGGTTTGCATCTAGGTGGTTCGTATAGCGAATCGGTGATCAAATTGGCCATGGAAATTCAATTAGGGTTTGTGCTCATGGCGGCTGCTGCTCCTATGCAGAACGTCGATCAATGTTGTGCGACTCTCAGGCCGAGGGGGAACGGCTAGGGACGGTGAGGCAAGGTTGGGGGGTTTGCAGCGTTACGCGCGGCAGCGGCCAGTCGAAGGCGCGCGTTGATTGAGATGGAATCCACACGATTTTGCTGCTGGGAGGTTTGTTTCGGCTGTTTCCAAAGAGAGCGACATGGCAGCCTGTGTGTGGTGGGGTTTTTTTTCTTTTCTTTATTTTATTTTTATTTAATTTCAACACGTTCTAATCAATACAACTTTCACATACGAGGTCCAATTCACTTGCAGTTTTTTCCGCCAGGATCGTATTGAAATTCCGGACACTTTGACATAGTGTAACAACCCGCATATTTATCGGTTTTATATTTAAATATTTTATTTAAATATTTCATCGTTAGTCGGATTTTTAGTCCGAAAAGCTACTTTTTGCATACGGTCGAATTAGGACTCGGGACCACTCCCATTGAGTTTAAAATGCCGTTTGCGACCTTTTTGAGTATAAGCTTCGATATGTTTGGAGAAAGTTGATTTTTGCTACTTTTCACTTTGGGATTGGTTTGGGCTCAGCCCTATGTTAACTTATGCTCAAATCTGAGCCACTCTTCCCCACTCACCCTCATTCTCTTCTCTTTTCAGTTTTTAGAGTATTAATGGTGGGAGAGATTGGAAATTAAAACTCTAAAACCCTAGTTCCTCTTGCAACTTCAAATCCCTAGCTCCAAATTCAAGAGAACCCATTGATAAGCATCCTCTTCTTCTTCTTCTCCAACTTATTCTCTTACCAATTTCAGAAATTCCTAAACCTAATTTTGGGAATGTTCTTGTTTTGAGCATAGATTCAAGCTCATTTGGGTTGTGTTGAAGAAATGTTGATTCTCCAATTGCTTTCAAACTTCTTCTTGTTTGGTTTTGTAAAAAGGTGAGATTTTTAATCTCACATCTAGGTCTATGATTATCTTTGATTGTTAGGTATGGATTCCTAACACATATTCATGTGTATTTGATTTTGATTTGGATAGGTTTTGTGAACATTCCAAATTTTAGTGTTTTGAGTTCCAATCTTCAAAAATCATAGCTTTGTTGTTTGAACTTGTTTTTGGTGATGCATCGAAGAGCTTATTGGACCAGGTAGTCGATTTGCATAAACCCTTAGTGACCGTGCTCGCTCGATTGCATTTTGATGAAGATTGCATCTTCATTTCATAGGCTGGAAAACAGCCTTGGTGCCAGTCAGTCGACTGGACCCTTGAGTCAGTCGACTGGCTGTAGCACATAGGCATTCCGAAGGCAGCTAACAGAGGCTCGGGTCCTTTGTTTTTCCTGCATTCAGTCGACTGAAATTTTAGGTCAGTCGACTGACTGCAGGAAATTACTTTTCCTGCTTCTGGTTCAGTCGACTGGACCTTTGTGTCAGTCGACCGACCTGCACCAGTTTGCCTTATTGTGCCTATTTGTGCATGTTTTTGCTTGGTTTCCAAACTCCATCGATTCGTGTTATTTCCCACTTGTTGTTGCTATAATTTAATGACTTCTCTTCTTGGAGTTTTTGGGAATACCCATTTTGATGGATTCGGATCGATTTCTTTGGATTTTTATTCACGTCTTTGAATGTGAATTTTGGTGGTTGATTGTTCTACAATCATTTTCGTGTTTTGTCACTTTAAAAATATAAAGGTTTCAATACTAGTAGTAAATATCAAAACTCTTTCGTCAAACGATTTCAATTCTATTTTAATACAAATTCGTTTATAAAACCGTTTTCCAATCTATTAGTATATACAAACCTTTACCTCACTCGTATGAGAAATCTAATTAAACGTCTTGGCAAAACAAGTGGTATGAAACGCTTGCGTTTACTTCGCCGGTTAATTCTTGGACTTGTTCGATTGAATCTCTTGTGACAATTTTCTGGTGGAGATCTACAATTTGTTCGTAAATATTTAAGTTAAGCTAGTGGTTATGGGACATGAATTTATTTACTAGCTTACTGTAATTGACACTTCTCGATGATCATGACGATCATTTTTTTTGTGATTTAGACTAGCAATGTGCGATGTCTCTTTGTCTGCGAGGGAGACTAAACCCCGTTTTGTGGAGTTTCGACTTAATTTGGTGGGGTAGCAACCCACGGTCTTCGGACCATTCGTGTGTCAGGTCTTTGGACCATTCGTGTGTCAAATTAATGGCTAGCTACCATGAGATAGCTTCTCGTTCATGTGTTACAACTGTTGATGAGTTTTCATGCTCCCGTTCGTGTGATAGGCCTTCCCCCCTATTTTGTGTGATTTCTGGATTTCGTGTGTCGAATTCTGGAATTTTCTTCTTCACCTATTTTTGTGATTTCTATTGATATGATTTATCAATTTTTGTGCATAGGTGAATTCGTGTGTCATTGACTGGATTTCTTGAGATGATTTCTAGAATTTGTGCTTCACCAATTTTCGTGATTTCCATTGATATGATTTATCAATTTTTGTGCATAGGTGAATTCGCGTGTCATTGACTGGATTTCTTGAGATGATTTCTAGAATTTGTGCTCCACCAATTTTCGTGATTTCCATTGATAAGTTTTATCAATATTTGTGCATTGGTGAATTTGTGTGTCATTGACTGGATTTCTTGAGATGATTTCTAGAATTTGTGCTTCACCAATTTTCGTGATTTCCATTGATAAGTTTTATCAATATTTGTGCATTGGTGAATTTGTGTGTCATTGACTTTTGTGATTGACTTTGATATAATCGTCAATAATTGTGGTTTGATGAACGAAATAATGAGTATGACATTTCTTTGATTCTTGAATAGATTTTTGACATTGAATAATCCCTTGATGATTTTCAACTGCTTATATATATCACAGCTTGGCATTGTGATTATTATGTGTTTAGTCATATATCTCATTTTATATCGTTTCATCTGATAGTTATAGTTAGACTGATCCGTTTATTATTTTCTTATTAAATAATACTCGGGTCAGACCGAGATGTTACAGGTGCTTCTGCTTGACTTCTCCCCAGGGATCCACTACCCTGACCTTTTGCTTACTACTTAGATTAGTAGTTTTTGTTGTATACTCTTGAGATATTGACTCATTGATGTATTCTTTTGTATAGCACATGTTGCTATTATTTTGTATTATTGTGGATCTTTTTGACCACTACTCTGATATACACTTTCATGTGTTAATTATATATTCATATCTTCTTCCGCCTTTGTGATATGAATTATCTGTGACTGATTTATGTTATGTTTATTTCTGTATTTGTTTCCGAAGATATTATAGCCACTGTGTAGTAGCTTTGAGTTTGTGTCGGTACGTCGGATTTTTCTCTTGAGATGAAAACTTATATTATAACTATCTGACATATCGATGCTCGCGTAAAGAAATTACACGGGTGGTCGCTCCTCAACAGCCTTATTCTCCGTGCTAGTTGGCAGCATTCACAGTAATGTTCTTGGCTAGCGTGGGTATAGAGATGGGGCGTCACAGCTTGGTATCGGAGCCAAACTTCGGAACAATATGGAATATTATAACAAGGATCATCGTCCTAAGTCCATCTTAGGAGTCATGCTTTAGGATTTAATTCGAGTCTTCGTACCGATTCATCCTATTTTCCTTATGATTCCTTGTTTACCTATCAAGATTGCTTGATATTCAATTTGGTGAATAACCTTTTCTTCTTCTTCTTTCTTTCTAAAGGGAGAAAAATGTCTAGACCAGGCCGCCCCAGAGCCGTACCGTCTAGCACTCCACCCCAAGATGGAGTTTTTATGACTGCTCAACAGCATCTTGATTTAGTGACAAATGCTCAAGCAGCTGGAGCTCCCGGAACCTACTCATCCAAAGTCGGGATTTGCACGCTTGTGTAGCGATTACACTAATTTGGGTGGGGAGCCATTCAAAGTTTCCGAAACTGTTATTGAAGTACAGGCTGGGCTAAGGTCATGCGATCGAATCTTTTCTCGCATGAATCTTATTGACCTTCACCGAGTTCAGGTGGCCTCAAGTATGCTCCGAGAAAGAGCATTGGACTGGTACGAGCTTCTTATTTCTGAAACTAATGAAGCGGATCTCACTTGGGAGAAATTCCGAGAACGCTTCGAGTTGAAATTCGTACCGAAAGCTGAGAAAGTGACATTGGCTCGACGATTTATAGACCTTGTTCAAGGTGAGTCCTCCGTGACTGATTACGTCGCCTCTTTCGAGTCGCTTTCCAAATATGGGGTTGAATATATCAACACCCATTTAAAGAAGAACCAGAGATTCGTCTATGGCTTAAGAAAAAATCTCAAGAAGCCATTACTTCTAAAATTAGAAGTTTCTTTCGACCAACTCGTTGATATTGCTCTTCGTCTTGAAGAGGCGGATAGAGAAAATGATGTTGAAGTGGTGGGTTCCAAACCAAACTTCAACAACAAGAAGAGGCCAAACAAATTCAAAGGCCCTTATCCCAATAAGAAAGGGAGGCAAGCAACTCCTGCTGAAAAGACCTTTTCCTCTACTCAAGGGAAATGCTATAATTGTGGTTCGAAAGACCATTTTGCGAACAAGTGTTCAAAGCCTCGTACTTGTCGCTATTGCAAAAGCCCGGACCATTTTATGCATGTATGTCCCAAACTTCAAAATAGGAGGGAGGGAAAGCTTAATGTTGCTCAAGCCCCTGGCAACACATCTCGTGGCCAAGGTATTTCTCATTCTATTCTGGATGGAATTATTTTATTTCGTGGTCATCCTATTCGAGTTCTTTTTGATACGGGTGCGTCCCATTCTTTTATATCAAAAGAACTTGTTGATACTTTTTCCTTGGATGTTTTGTGTTTAATGACTTCTTTGAGAATTGCGAATCCGGTTGGTGGATCCGAGACAATCAGTTTATTGTGTAAAGATGTCGAGATTATTTTGTGTGATTTTTCTTTCCGAGCCGATTTGCATGTCATGCAATATTTAGGCTTTGGAATGATTTTGGGAATGGATTGGCTTAACCGTTATGAAGCTCATATCCTATGTCTTGAGCGGACTATTCATCTTCGACATCCTCAATCTGTTAAGAAGATTTCTATTAATCTTAAAGATTCAGATTCCAGCTTGGTTGCATCTTTATATTCTTTAAATCCTCATGATGACGATGACGACGACGAGGGTGATATTATTTCTCTTATTCACGTCGTTCGTGAATTTTCCGACTTGTTCGAGCCCGTTTTAGGATTACCACCTAAGCAAGCAATTGAGTTCAGAATTAATCTTATTCCTGGAGCTCAACCTATCACTCGCCCTCCGTATCGTATGTCCAGTAAAGAAAACGAGGAGATGCGTAAACAATTATCTGAATTGGAGACGAAGCAATTTATTCGCTCTAGTTCCTCGACTTGGGGAGCTTCAGCTATTTTTGTGAAGAAATTCGATGGAACACTTAGGCTTTGCGTTGACTACCGCAAGCTTAATGATCTTACTATCAAAAATAAGTATCCTTTACCTCGGATTGATGATCTATTCGATCAACTTAGTGGTGCTAGAGTCTTTTCACTATTAGACTTAGCTACTGGATTTCATCAGCTTCGTATTATAGAGGATAGTATTCCTTTGACATCGTTCCGTACTCATTATGGATCTTATGATTGGCTTGTTATGCCATTTGGTCTAACGAATGCTCCGACGTATTTCGTTGACCTTATGAATAGAGTTTTCAAAGACTTCCTCGACCGATTTGTTCTCATCTTTATCGATGATATTCTTGTGTATTCAAAAACCGAGGAGGAGCATGAAAAACATCTTTGGATTGTATTGGAAACTCTTAGGAGTAATCAATTAAACGCAAAATTTTCTAAATGCCACTTTTGGCAATCTCGTGTGAAGTTTCTCGGTCATATTATTTCCGAATCCGGAATTTCCATGGATCCTTCAAAGATTGAAGCGATTCAAGATTGGAAGAGACCGGAGAGTGTGACAGAGATTCGTAGTTTTCTCGGATTGGCGGGCTATTACCGTCGTTTTATTAAAGACTTTTCTAAGATTGTCGTGCCTCTCACTAGCTTAACGAAGAAAGGTATTAAATACATTTGGTCGGACAAATGTGAAACTTCTTTTCAGAAACTAAAAGAACTCCTTTCAGATGCTCCTGTTCTTGCTATTCCCAAGGGGAATCAAGATTTCGTTGTTTATACCGATGCTAGTCGCGTTGGTTTGGGTGCCGTTCTTATGCAAAGAGAACGTGTTATTGCTTATGCTTCTAGGCAATTGAAGCCTGCTGAGACTAGATATGCCACTCATGATTTAGAGCTCGCGGCTATTGTTTTCGCCCTTCGTATTTGGCGTAATTATCTTTTAGGAGAGAGATTTGTTCTTTATACCGATCATAAGTCCTTGAAGTATTTATTCTCTCAAAAGGAACTTAATTTGCGTCAACAGCGTTGGCTCGAATTTCTTGCACCTTATGATCTTGATATTCTTTATACCCCCGGTAAGGGTAATCGTGTCGCCGATGCTCTTAGCCGTAAGCAACAAGCTGTTGTTTCTATGATGATATCCGAATGGAACGATCTCGAGATCTTATCCACTTGTGAGATTCGGTACCGCGTATCCGATTTATGTTCATCTCTTGTTTTATGTAGTCCTGAGGCTCATCCTTCTCTTTTAGACCGCATTCTTGAAGCTCAAGGGTTGGATCCCGAATTGGCTCTTCTTAGCCAAAATATTAAGGATAAAATGGATATTGAAGGTTTGAAAGACTTTGATATCGATTCTCGTGGTGGCATTCGAAGATTTGGTAGACTTATCGTGCCAAATATTAGTGATCTTCGCAAAGATATTTTAGAAGATTCTCATCGTTTTAAATTCACCATTCATCCCGGTAGTAGTAAAATGTGCACGGATATGAAGCGACTTTATTATTGGGAGGGAATGAAACTTGACATCGCTAACTTCGTTAAGCGTTGCATGACTTGCCAACTCGTTAAGGCCGAACATCAAAGGCCTGGCGGGTTATTGCAACATTTAGAAATTCCAATTTGGAAGTGGGATCAAATTTCCATGGATTTTATAGATGGCCTTCCCCGTTCTCGTTCGGGTCATGATAGCTTATGGGTGATTGTTGATAGGCTTACTAAATCCACCCATTTTATTCCCGTTCGGTCTAACCGAACCGTTCCTCTTTTGGCCAAACTCTTTGTTAAAGAGATTGTTAAATTACATGGTGTTCCTACTTCTATTGTTAGTGATCGTGATCCATTGTTTACTAGTGGATTTTGGAAGAGTCTTTAAAAAGCTTTGGGAACGAAGCTTAATTTTAGCACCGCTTATCATCCTCGGTCCGATGGACAAACCGAGCGTGTGAATCAAACTCTTGAAGATCTTCTTCGCGCATGTGTTCTTGATTTTGGTGGAGGTTAGGAAGATCATATTTCACTTGTTGAATTTTCCTATAATAATAGCTTCCAATCTAGTATTGGTATGGCACCTTTCGAGGCACTCTATGGAAGGCCATGCCGATCGCCTTCTTGTTGGCTTGAGGCCGGTGAGAAGCTGGTTTTAGGTCCAGATTTTATTCGTGATTCCACAGAAAAGATTGATCTTATTCGTCATAGGATGAAAGAAGCCCAAAGTAGACAAAAATCCTATGCCGATAACCGGAGAAGGAAGTTAGAATTTTCTGTGGGAGATCTTGTGTTCGTTCGTGTTTCACCTATGAAAGGTGTTGTACGTTTCAGTCGATCGGAAAAATTGGCGCCTCGATATATTGGGCCATTTCCTATCACCGAACGTGTTGGTTCCATGGCTTATCGCCTTTTATTACCGGCTCAATTTTCTGCTATCCATGACGTGTTTCACGTTTCTCAACTTCGGAAATGTCTTCGAGATTCTGATTCTGTTCTTGAGCCCAGTGTTGTGGAAGAGATTGAAGTTTCGCCTAATTCAACTTATGAACAATATCCTATTCGTATCATTGCTTCGGAGGTCAAACGACTTCGAAATAAAGATGTTCCGCTTGTTAAAGTTCAATGTTCTTCAAATCCTAAGGATTGTTCTTGGGAATCTAGAGAGTTCATCGAGCGAACACATCCGGACTTACTTTCTCGTGCTCTTTGAGGTGAACTTCTTATTTCAAACTTCTTTTGTGTTGAATATGCCTTTATAGTTGTTACTATATATATCTTATTCTTAAATTATTGCGAGGACGCAATTTCTTTAAGGAGGGGAGTTTGTAACAACCCGCATATTTATCGGTTTGATATTTAAATATTTTATTTAAATATTTCATCGTTAGTCGGATTTTTAGTCCGAAAAGCTACTTTTTGCATACGGTCGAATTAGGATTCGGGACCACTCCCATTGAGTTTAAAATGCCGTTTGCGACCTTTTTGAGTATAAGCTTCGATATGTTTGGAGAAAGTTGATTTTTGCTACTTTTCACTTTGGGATTGGTTTGGGCTCAGCCCTATGTTAACTTATGCTCAAATCTGAGCCACTCTTCCCCACTCACCCTCATTCTCTTCTCTTTTCAGTTTTTAGAGTATTAATGGTGGGAGAGATTGGAAATTAAAACTCTAAAACCCTAGTTCCTCTTGCAACTTCAAATCCCTAGCTCCAAATTCAAGAGTACCCATTGGTAAGCATCCTCTTCTTCTTCTCCAACTTATTCTCTTACCAATTTCAGAAATTCCTAAACCTAATTTTGGGAGTGTTCTTGTTTTGAGCATAGATTCAAGCTCATTTGGGTTGTGTTGAAGAGAGGTCGATTCTCCATTTGCTTTCAAACTTCTTCTTGTTTGGTTTTGTAAAAAGGTGAGATTTTTAATCTCACATCTAGGTCTATGATTATCTTTGATTGTTAGGTATGAATTCCTAACACATATTCATGTGTATTTGATTTTGATTTGGATAGGTTTTGTGAACATTCCAAATTTTAGCGTTTTGAGTTCCAATCTTCAAAAATCATAGCTTTGTTGTTTGAACTTGTTTTTGGTGATGCATCGAAGAGCTTATTGGACCGGGTAGTCGATTTGCATAAACCCTTAGTGACCGTGCTCGCTCGATTGCATTTTGATGAAGATTGCATCTTCATTTCATAGGCTGGAAAACAGCCTTGGTGCCAGTCATTCGATTGGACCCTTGAGTCAGTCGACTGGCTGTAGCACATAGGCATTCCGAAGGCAGCTAACAGAGGCTCGGGTCCTTTGTTTTTCCTGCATTCAGTCGACTGAAATTTTAGGTCAGTCGACTAGCTGCAGGAAATTACTTTTCCTGCTTCTGGTTCAGTCGACTGGACCTTTGTGTCAGTCGACTGTCCAGCACCAATTTTCCTTATTGTGCCTATTTGTGCATGTTTTTGCTTGGTTTCCAAACTCCATCGATTCGTGTTATTTCCCACTCGTTGTTGCTACAACTTTAATGACTTCTCTTCTTGGAATTTTTGGGAATACCCATTTTGATGGATTCGGATTGATTTCTTTGGATTTTTATTCACGTATTTGAATGTGAATTTTGGTGGTTGATTGTTCTACAATCATTTTCGTGTTTTGTCACTTTAAAAATATAAAGGTTTCTATACTAGTAGTAAATATCAAAACTCTTTCCTCAAACGATTTCAATTCTATTTTAATACCAAATTCGTTTATAAAACCGTTTTCCAATCTATTAGTATATACAAACCTTTACCTCACTCGTATGAGAAATCTAATTAAACGGCTTTGTAAAACAAGTGGTACGAAACGCTTGCGTTTACTTCGCCAGTTAATTCTTGGACTTGTTCGATTGAATCTCTTGTGACAATTTTCTGGTGGAGATCTACAATTTGTTCGTAAATATTTAAGTTAAGCTAGTGGTTATGGGACATGAAGCTAAGCTCATATATTTACTAGCTTACTGTAATTGACACTTCTCGATGATCATGACGATCATTTTTTTTGTGATTTAGACTAGCAATGTGCGATGTCTCTTTGTCTACGAGGGAGACTAAACCCCGTTTTGTGGAGTTTCGACTCAATTTGGTGGGGTAGCAACCCACGGTCTTCGGACCATTCGTGTGTCAGGTCTTTGGACCATTCGTGTGTCAAATTAATGGCTAGCTACCATGAGATAGCTTCTCGTTCATGTGTTACAGCTGTTGGTGAGTTTTCATGCTCCCGTTCGTGTGATAGGCCTTCCCCCCTATTTTGTGTGATTTCTGGATTTCGTGTGTCGAATTTTGGAATTTTCTTCTTCACCTATTTTTGTGATTTCTATTGATATGATTTATCAATTTTTGTGCATAGGTGAATTCGTGTGTCATTGACTGGATTTCTTGAGATGATTTCTAGAATTTGTGCTTCACCAATTTTCGTGATTTCCATTGATATGATTTATCAATTTTTGTGCATAGGTGAATTCGTGTGTCATTGACTGGATTTATTGAGATGATTTCTAGAATTTGTGCTTCACCAATTTTCGTGATTTCCATTGATAAGTTTTATCAATATTTGTGCATTGGTGAATTTGTGTGTCATTGACTGGATTTCTTGAGATGATTTCTAGAATTTGTGCTTCACCAATTTTCATGATTTCCATTGATAAGTTTTATCAATATTTGTGCATTGGTGAATTTGTGTGTCATTGACTTTTGTGATTGACTTTGATATAATCGTCAATAATTGTGGTTTGACGAACGAAATAAGGAGTACGACATTTCTTTGATTCTTGTGTAGATTTTTGACATTGAATAATCCCTTGATGATTTTCAACTGCTTATATATATCACAGCTTGGCATTGTGATTATTATGTGTTTAGTCATATCTCTCATTTTATATCGTTTCATCTGATAGTTATACTTAGACTAATCCGTTTATTATTTTCTTATTAAATAATACTTGGGTCAGACCGAGATGTTACAGGTGCTTCTACTTGACATCTCCCCAAGGATCCATTACCCTGACCTTTTGCTTACTACTTAGATTAGTAGTTTTTGTTGTATACTCTTGAGATATTGAATCATTGATGTATTCTTTTGTATAGCACATGTTGCTATTATTTTGTATTATTGTGGATCTTTTTGACCACTACTCTGATATATACTTTCATGTGTTAATTATATATTCATATCTTCTTCCGCCTTTGTGATATGAATTATCTGTGACTGATTTATGTTATATTTATTTCTGTATTTGTTTCCGAAGATATTATAGCCACTGTGTAGTAGCTTTGAGTTTGTGTCGGTACGTCGGATTTTCCTCTTGAGATGAAAACTTATATTATAACTATCTGACATATCGATGCCCGCGCAAAGAAATTACACGGGTGGTCGCTCCTCAACAGCTTTATTCTCCGTGCTAGTTGACAGCATTCAAAGTAATGTTCTTGGCTAGCGTGGGTATAGAGGTGGGGCGTCACACATAGGTTTGGACGAATTTTGAGACTTTTCAAATTTGTGGTTTAAATTGGATTTAAATTCAATTTAAATTCAAAAGGTGAGTGTTTTAACCCACTCACAACATTTAAAATTTCTTATGTTTGTTAAATTGATTTATATTGTGATGAGTATGACTGTTTGGCATATTTTTAATCATCATCTCAGTTAAATTGAATTTATTGAATAAAATTTTGTTTAATTTATTATTGCATATAATTGTCACTTAAATTATCATTTAATTTATTGAATATAAACTACCAGTAAATACTTGTTATTTATTATCTGTTCTATATTGATGTTATTGTTTGAATTGGAGATGATCGTGATAAATGTTTGATGATTGATATTGGATGAATTGATGTTGTATTTTATATTGTTATAAACTGCAAGATGTTATGGATTTTTATTTCATTCGGGACTGCGGTTTGAAATGATATATAATGGTATTTATATTTTAAATTACGGATTGAAATGATAAATATCTATATCACTTGACCATAGGATAGAAACTATATATAGACACCGTGGTCTATATATATAAAAATATTTTGTAATGATTTCTATGGTTTTATAAAAAAAAAATGGTTTTATATAAATATTAATTTTAGATATTATATAAATGTTATTTTATCCCTGATTTTAAGCCATGTTTAATTCATTTTAATATAGAATAAGCTTAATAATAAGTTGGATTTCATTGACGGTAATATGGTTAAGTATTTAAGTTTTATCTTAATATAGAGTTTATAATGACTTAAATAAATTAAGGTTGGAAGATAAATTAGAGATTAATTTGAAATTGAATTTATTTAAGAATTAAGCTCAAATAAGTTGATGTGAAATTCATGAAATTAGGAATTTCAGAAGGTATGATTCTTACAAATTGATCTTTGTTAAAGGTGAATTAAATGAATATTTCAAGTAAATAGATTGAAGGAAATATTTAGTTATTTGTAATTTCAGTTTTATTTAAATGATGATGGATTTATTATGTAAATTATTTCAAAACTAAATAATAAAAAATTAATTGTTGAATCTTAATTACTAAACTTAGTTTTGAAATTGTTTAATACTTTAAGTTTGAAATATTTTTGAATTTGAAATGGTTTATTCTGTGGATCAAATCTGTTTTGAAATCGATAAATTTGGAATAGTTTATTTAGGAAACTAAATTGAACTGAAATTTATGATTTGGGATTTGGTTAAATATAAAATGTAGAAATTCGAGTTGTGTTGGATTTGATTTATGAAATTGAAGAAGCTATTTTATTATATATAGTATTTAAATATTTAAACCATTTAAGTGGTGGAATTTTTGTTTCAAAGTTATGCGTTTCAAGGTATTATAATTTGAAAGTTTTATATTTCAAGTGTTTTGATTTTGAGATGTTATAACTTTGAAGGTGCTATGATTTTGGAAAAAGTATATATTTGGAATAAAAATGACATTGTTTTGATTTGGGTTTAATAAAAATGATATCATATTGGTTTGGGTTTTAAAGTGGAAATGATATCATATTTGTATGGTTTTGGAACGGATATTATATTCTGGTTTTGAAGTATAAACTATTTTGAAAATGACTGCGGTGTTATAATAAAATTTGGTTGTTAAAGTGACCGAGATTGGAAGTTGTCATACTCTCTGCCAACTCCGAAAACAACTTTAACAACCATGTACGCAGTGGAGATTTCAAAATGAAGAAGGATGGTGGCGGCGTTCCTCTGAGGTATATACATGGACCCATCTCCCGTGAGTTGGCATAAGGTGGCTAAAAAGGAGCGATTCTCGAGCCAAGGTGGTAGCGCCTCTTATCAGACACACTCCTTCGATATTATACTCTGACTTTTGGATTGATTCGGTGGCCACTTTTGATTTTTAATTCAGGGGTATGGCTCAAGGTGGGCAGTAGTAGCTGCTATGCGTTACCACCAGCCCGGATGTGTAATAGTTATATCTACCCTGGCATCGCCTTGTGTTCCATGTTACCTACCCTAGCGCGACTTGTACGAGTTTGATTTGTGTCGCACCTATGGGGTATCGCCTGGTAGCCTCCCGATAAGAAGGTATTACAGTACTGTGTAGACTATTGGCACTATTACGTATTAAGGGTTATATTAGGTCACTCCTTAACTCTATTTAAAAGAAAGTTTATTTTACTATAGACGCTATTATAATGGCGAAATATTACTACATAGTAAATAGTTTAACGGATCCTTAGGAGATGTGAATCCCGATTATCTCTTAAGTTACTGCACTCACATTATAAACTGGATAGGAGATGTCAAATCCCGTAAACACCTCTGATGCCGTTCTACTCATATTTTACCATTGATTTAACTTAGATAAGATCTTTTAGTTCTGACTCGAGTGTTTTGTCTTTTCAATTCACTCAGGTCAGTCTAAGCATTTCAGGATTCGAAGACTTTATCTCTGGAGGACGAAGACGAAGGTTTGTATTACTACTATTTATTATATTCCACTACATCACATTGTCCCGATGCATTACTATCTATTATTTTCTGGTATGTGTAACTCTGATATGTGTTGTATAAGTATAATCAAATGTTTGTAAATAGCTTCATGAACTTTTATTTGATTATTATATTTTTTCGATCCGCTGCAAGATTCTATTTTTTCTTTCTTTGCTTTTTCTTATTTACCCCATAACAATCCGCCCTTCTGTATGGTTTGAGTCGGCACGTGTGTCCGCTTAAGCGTACAAATAGGCGGGATGTTATAATATTAACTCCACTCCACGCCCTTTCATTCCTTCATAATATTTCCTAACACTCTCGAGCTAAAGTAAAAATGGGGGAAAAGATTTGAAATTAAAATTCCTAAGCCCTAGCTTTTATTAGGAAAATCAAATTCAAGTCCAAAATCCAAGAGAAGCTTAGGTAAGCATCCTCTCCATCTTCTCCATCTCAATCCCTCTTCCATTTTCAGAATTCCCTATAACCTAACTTAGGAAAAACTTCGCCTTTGATCATAGATTGAGGATTGTAGAGGTGTAGTGAAAAGAAATTGTTCCTGCTTTGTTTTTAAAAGATTCTCCTTCATTGTTTTTTGGTTTAAAGGTGAGTTTTTGAACTCACATCTATGTCTATATCTTTGATAGTTGTTTGGTAGTAATTCCTAACATCTATTCCTTGTCCATTTGCTTCGGATTGAATTGGTTTTTGTGAATATTCCAATTTTTGAAGTTTTGAAGTCAAATCTTTAAAAATCCTAGCTTTAATGTTTGAACATGCTTTTGGGGTTTGTCGAAGAGCCTAGAAGGCTGTGTTGTCATGTGGTATAAATCCCTAATCTTCGTTGCTTGCCCAAACGCTCCCAGTTAGGATATTTGCCCTTCTTGGGGAAAGGCAGAGAATGCAGCAAACTGTAGTTCAGTCGGCTAAATTGTAGGTTCAGTCGACTGAAATTGGGGGAGGAAAATTCCTGTCCCTGTATCAGTCGACCGACCTCTGAGTCCAATCGACTGAACCAAGGGACATAAAATTATTTTCCCTGTGTCAGTCGACTGACCTCTGAGTTCAGTCGACTGAACCTGAAACCCGAAAGTTTCCCGGTATAGAATCAGTCGACTGACTACCAATTTCAGTCGACTGAACCTGCTATCTCTGCCAAATTGACTTTTTGGTGTGGATTTTCAATTTTAAATCGATTCTTGTGGATCCAGTTAGTTGTTATCACTTTTGTTGACTTTGATAACTCCATTTTCATGATTTTGGGGAATATCCACTTTGATGGATTCGATATCGATTTCTATATATTTGATTCATGTCTTCATATGTGAATTTTTGGTGTTTGATTGTTTCTACAATCATTTTTGTGATTTGTCACTTTTGAAATACAAAGGTTCCTATACTAGTAGTAAATATTCAAACTCTTTTTCAAAGATGATTTCAACTCTATTTTTAATACAAAGCTCGTTTATAAAACCATTTTCCAATCTATTAGTATATACAAACCTTTTCCTCATTCGTTCAAGAAATCGAATTAAACAACTTTGTAAAACAAGTGGTATGAATCACTTGCGTTTACATTGTCAGTTAATTCTTAGACTCGTTCGATTGAAACTCTTATAACAATTTTCGAGTGTAAATCTACAATATGTTCATAAATATTTAAGTTAAGCAAGGGGTTATGGGACATGAAGCCAAACGCATTTATTTACTAGCTTAAGGTAATTGGCACTTCTTATTGATCAATGATGATCATTTTATGGTTTAGACTAGAGATATGCGATGTCTACTTGTCCACGTGGGGGACTGTACCTCATTTTATTAATCTTCATCTCATTTCTTTTATGGGCTAGCGACCCATGTTCTATTATGGATTCAGGTTCACTGGATGTACGGTTGTACTACGTCATTGTTCCGGCTTATCAGGTTTAGGGGACGTATCGTTGTACGACGTCGTTATTCCGAATCATTTGAGTTTTAGGTTCCTAAGAAGTATCGTTGTACTACGTCACTGTACTGGCTTTATGGTTAGCGACCATGGTATAACGTCCCGTTTGTGATGCTCGTGTTGGGGAGTTTTCCCGCTCCGTTTGTTATAGGCCTCCCCTTTTGTGATTTCTGGATTTCTAATTGATGATTTCTTGAATTTGTGTTTCACTATTTTTTGCGTTTGGCATCGATAAATTTGTCAATATTTGTGATTTGGTGAATAAAATAAAGAATATGACATTATTTTTTATTTCTGAGATTCTTGAGATATTGTATGATTTTTTTTTGTTAAATTTATACTTGTCACAATATGGCATTATTCTTATCATACGTTTAGTCATATCTCTTATCCTATCTCATTTTATCTGATATTTATAGCTAGACTGATCCGTTTGTTATTTTCTTATTAAATAATACTCGGGTCAGACCGAGATGTTACAGGTGCTTCTGCTTGACTCCTTAGCTAGGACTAGCTTTTGACTTTTTTCTAACTACTCTATTTTAGTAGTTTTTGTCATTATACATTCGAGATAGACTCCTAGATTTATACATATTCTTTTGTCTAACATTTGTACCTATTCTTTTGTGATATTGTGGATCTTGTTTGACCACTACTCTGATGTACACTTATATGTGTTATATTCATATTTGTTTTCGCCTTTGTGATAAGGATATCTGTGACTGATTTGTGTTATGCTTATTATGTTTTCGAAGACCACATAGGCACTATGTAATAGCTTTGAGTTTGTATTTGATATGTTGGATTTCCTTTTGAAATGAAATGCATGTAATACTATCCGACATATCGGTACTCGCATAAAGCAATTACATGGATGGTCGCTCCTCAACCGCCTTATTCTTCGTGCTAGTTGATGGCATTACCTCATAGTGTCCTTGGCTAGCGTGATTATAGAGGTTGGGCATCACATTAGTTGTTCGCAAACTCGAGTTATGGATGTTTTGTATAGTATTATTAATATTTTAAATAGATAAGGTAAGATAACTATATGTATTTGTTGAGCAAACTCAAGGTACATACACTAAACTTTGGCCATCGTAATATGGTAGGTGCGAGTGAATAATTTAATTTTGATTTGTTGAGAAAACTCAGTGTCAAAAATTAGGTCATGGTAGCACATATTAGAAGTTGTATACGATACAATCGATAAGGAGTTATCCATCTTTGTGGAGCTATGACTTGTTGAGAAAAATCAAAACTAGAATTAAGATGGATAAGTCCTAACACCTACTAGTAAAGTTGAAAGATTTCTTTGTTTCAACTTGGGTTTGCTGAAACATAAAAGGCCATTGGGAGATTATTAGTAAAATGAAACAAAAAGTTTAACCTTACTAATCTTATAAGAACATATACTATGATATTATCTTAATAATCTACTACTTAAAACTTGCATAAAATGTTAACTCCAAAGCTATTTTTTGAACGGACCGAACTATATTGATTGGCTAGGAGCAAATAAGAAATCATTGACTTATGAGCGCCTTTGGTTGGCAATTACATATGAACCTAAAGAACAACCCGCTATGTGAACCCCAAACTTGGACTTGCTTATGAGTAATGGGTTTCTAACCTAGAGATCGCCCAATTTCTCATGGTATCTATGTTAGCCAAGCCAGAGGTAGCACAAAAACAATTATGTCCATGAGATATTTAATAGTCTCAAGGCCATGTTTGGTGAACAGCCACACTCTACAAGGGACGACCTTATGACGAAGCTGTTCAGTACCAAAATTACTAAAAGACAAAAGGTAGATAGTTACATAGTAATGAAGGCGGGCTATATTGATAGGCTTTTACAATTGGACGTATAGATAAGCAATGAAATAAAAGTTGATTTAATCATCAGTTCTCTTACACCTCAGTGTAAACCATTCATACTGAATTACAATATGAGCCGGCAGAAAGAGATCTCGTAGAGCTTCTTAATATATTGAGGTAGGCTGAGTTTGCATATAAAGATCAAGGGAATGTGCTTGCTATAGTTGGTGGTGCATCATCTTCAAAAGGTTTAAAGAAGCGAAAAAAGAAGATAGGAAGAATAAGAAAAGTAAGAAGGCCGATGACAATGGTGAATGCCACCACTTCCACAAGAAAAGTCATTGGAAAAGGAAATGTCCTAATCACCTAAAGGTTATTAGAGAAAGAGAGCGGAATGGTTTTGTAGCTCTGTCAGTTACATTTATGGTACAAAATTATTTAGTATTAGTAAAATATCTTGGATTTTAGATAGTAGATCTAGAATTCATATATGTAATTCATTACAGGGATTAAGAACTGGCATCGTGTGGAAAAAGGAGAAATGAAACTCCAAGTTGTTGATGCATCTTTCATGGATGTAATTGCGTTAGGAGATTATCATTTATGTCCACGTAGTGGAGTAGTATTGATATAAAATAATTTTTACTTTGTAAATACTTTATTTATGGAATTGATTCTGTTTCTAGATTGTATGAGATTAGATATATATTTCATTGTGTGACTAATTTTATGAACATTTATTTGAATGGAAGTAAATTCTACGATGATGTTCTTGAAAATGGCATCATCTAACTTATACTAATTATATGAGTTCTATGAATAATTCTTCCAAAAATATAAATGATATTTATCTTTAGCATTGTAGGCTAGGTCATATTGGTGAGAGACTAGACAAGCTGAAAACCATAGGTTTTGTCTCATCGCTAAATTTTGAATAATTGATACATGTGAGTTGTAACCAAATACCCCTTTAATAAGTGCAATGAAAGACCTAAAGAACTCTTAGGGTTAGAACATAGTGATGTATGTCCTGATGCCTATAATCACCAAGGATGATAGTGTTAGGAACTTTGTTGATGATGTTTTGATGACAACAACCTTATATAGTTATTATACTTTACTTTATAAAATATATACTAACATTTCCATATAGATAGACATATATATATATATATATATATATATATATATAGGAAGTATATGCAGGTATCATCGAAGACTGATCAGTATAAAGACTCAAGCATCAAGATGAAGATTAGAGATTCAAGATTCAAGACTCTAGAGAATCAAGATTTCAAGATGTCAAGATAAGTGTCTATTATTTTGTCAAAACTTCATAATAGCACTCTCATCTTTCTTCCAATTTTCTTTTGGGATGGAACCCAATTTCTATCGAAACCAGTGGCTTACAAACCCACGACAAGTAGCTTACAAACCTACGATAAGTGGCTTACAAACCCATGAAAATCAAAATCATTTAAACTACTTTGTACAAGTTCTCGAGTCCTATGGAGGAGCTCTGTAGGAAGGTTCTTGCAATTTCAGTTTGAATAGATTTTTCAAAATGTTTTTAAATCTGTTTTCAAAATGTTTTAGCTTTCAAAATCATGTTTTCAAAAATAATTTCAAACTTTGTTTTAGCCTTGAAATATTCCTCTATTCTGATTTTAAAAACTTCTATTTTTAAAACATCAAAATTAATTCTGATTTTAAATATTACTTATATAATTGACGGTCTATATCAATTATATACATATATTTAAAATAAAGTTTTATATTCAAAATATTGTTTAAACACTTTACTTTGCTTCAGAGAAGTTTCAACTTGTTTTAAATTCAATTGTCTTTACAAAACAACATCTCTATAATTTTGAACTGAGGGATGTCGACATATGGGGATACCCCATGTCGACATGGTGATAGTTGGATTCAAAATTCAATTTTCAAAAGAAGTGTCCATTCGTTCAAAAAACCTTTCACCAATGGTTATGACTGTTGTGCATCTATATAAAGGCTTCTAAAACGAATTTTTTTAACAACTACTTTCTTATTTTCTTCACTCTTTCTTCTCCACCATTCCATATCCATAAAACTTCATATTTTCAAGATCGTGCCATCATTCTGCCAAATTCTCAATAGGAAATCATTTAGATACTCTCTCTATTTGATTCTCTATCATTGTACTAAAGATCAAAGTGCTATTCAGAGTTATATGATCAATTTGTATTCAAAAAGTCCATAGAGTCTATCCATTCAAAAGGATTGTTAGTAAGAAGTATTGGGGTGATCTAGTGTCCCGTAAATCAAGAGAGTTTACCCCAGACTCGGAGATAGGAGGGTTCCACAAGGCCTTAGAAATTGAGGGTTGTAATTTGGATATTGGCTTATAAAAATCTGTACAAGGATATTGCCTTGGTGCAGGACTAGATGTAGGAGGATTCCGAACCAGTATAAAATCTGGTGTGTTCTTTACTTTTACTTGCTTTACTTACTATTTGCATTTGTTATATGTTCTGTGATCATTCTATGTTAGAATTCTGTTTAGATTTGTGTTGAAAGTTTTAATTTAGTCATATAGTTCATATATTCTTTAAAACACTATTCACCCCCTCTCTAGTGTTATTTCTGCCTTAATATCTTTAATCCGCATCCCCAACAATTGGTATCGGAGCATTGGTTTTCATTATTTTCATAATCTGAAAATTTGAAAAGTTTTAATGGCACAACACACTAATAATGTCACTCCTGTCATCACTACTTCTGTCAACACAAGTACTAACACTAGTTCATTTGTAGAAGGTCAGTCTACTGTCAGACCACCACTTTTTAATGGCAGTAATTACGCATATAGGGCATGTAGGATGAAAATTTATTTACAATCCATAAGTTCAGATGCTTGGAATATGACACAAATTGAATATGTTGAACCAACTACTAATTTTGCCCAGTGAACTACTGAGGAAAAGACGGTTGCACAAAACAATTCTAAGGCTATGAATATACTATTTTGTTCACTAGATATGAATGAGTTTAATAAAGTCTCTGTTTGTAAGTCTGCATTTGAAATCTGGAAAACTTTGCAAGTAACTCATGAAGGAACAAGCAAAGTTAAACAGACTAAAATTTCCATATTAACTAACCAGTTTCAATTGTTTAAAATGCATGAAAATGAGTCCATTTCCGACATGTATTGTCGATTTCAAGATATTGTACATTCATGGATTGCTTTAGGAAAGGGTTTCTCAGAAGAAGATCAAGTCAGAAAGATACTCAATTCACTCACTCCAGAATTGGATCAAAAGACACTTACTATTGAAGGGGCAAATGATGTTAGTCAAATGAAGATCGAAGAGTTAATCGGTAATCTAATGTCTTATGAAGTTCAACTACAAGGGAGAAAAGAATCTAAGGCAACGGAGAAGAAATCGATTGCATTCAAAGCAACAACTGGAGATTCAGAACAAGATAGTGATGAAGAAATTGCTTTCATGACCAGAAATTTCAGAAAGTTTTTGAAGTATAGAAAGATGAATAACTTTAAAAGAAATGATCAAAGGAATTGTAGAAATACTTCGGAGAACAACAACAATTACAACAACAGTGGTGATAGATGCTACAACTGCAACAAAACAGGGCACTACAAGATAGATTGTCCATATCCAAACAAACAGACATTTCTACCAAACAACGAGCAACTAAGGAAAAGATAGAAGGCACATGCAGCAACTCTTGATGGTTCAGATTCATCTAGTGATGATGAGAAGAAAGCTGATAATTCAAATCTGTGCTTCACTGCTATTCTCGAATCGTAAGACGATCGGAGTTTGAATCTAAAAATAGGTACACATTTATTTTAATTTTATTGGATGTTTATTTGTTTTGATTTTGTTTTCAATTCCTTGAATTTTTAAATTCAAAATCACCCTTTGAAATTTGAATTTTTAAATTCAAAATAATATTATTTTAATATTATTTTAAATATTAAAATATTTTAATATTATTGTATTTAATATTATTACTGGAATTATATATAGATATAGAATATAGATTAGTTTTCTTAAGATTTTAGGAATTTCTTAGATTTTAGGAATAGACACCCCTTTTCAAATTCAACAGGCACATGTCAACATGCGAGGATACCCCATGTCGACATGTGTCTCAGAAACTTGATCTCAAAATTTGAATTCGAACTTATGAATTTCCCTCCACCTTTTCACTTACTTCAAAATTCTGAAAAGATACCTCTTGACCAGAGAACATGACTTTAGAGAATCTATTTAATATACTTCTCTTATCATCTCTTTTCACTTTATTCTCATAATTCAAACTTTCTTCATTATCTTTTACTTCTCTCAAACACTCATCAATGGCTTCCTCAAGTACCCCATCAACTATGAGGCTGACCAAATCCATAAAAAATGATCTTTTTAATGATCCGAAGGCTATCAAAGCTTACATAAATTATGTAAACTATGGTAAAGTCAATACGGGAAAATTTGCTATTTTTGATGATTTTCCTTCTTATGAAATCGATCAACTTTTCGAAGAAAGCTCCATTCTTAGCTTGATTGATAACAAGCAAAATGATTTCGTTTGTTATCCAAACCTTGTCAAAATGTTTTATGCAAACCTAAACCGTGAATTTTATAATGGAAATGAAGATCAAATTTGGAGTAGTGTTAAAGGAACACTTATTGCTTTGGATTCCGATATTTTGGGTACTATTTTGGGTTGCAAATCTACCAGTATGAATCTCTATCAATTTCAAATCAATGAAATCGATCGAGAGACTTTTCATCACATTTTTGAAAGCGATGACCACATGGATTTTAAGAATCGCTTTTTCCGCCCAAAAGCAAGAATTGTCAAACTTCTTATTCAACACACCATTATTCCTAGGTCGGGAAACTACAATAATCCCACCTCAAAAGTGTGTAAAGCTCTTTTTGCTATATTTGGAAAATATGATATTAATTGGGCACAAACTATTTTGGACGAGTTAAGACCCAAAAATTTTACTATGGGAGAAAACATTCTTTATCATGGAATTTATCTTACTCGGATTTTCAATTATTTTGGTGTGGATGTTAAAAAGGAAGAATTTGTAAGTAGGAAAGTGTTCAATCATGGGAACATTTCTCTTATGAAAATCCCACTTATGTTTCAACCGTATGAAACACTTACCGAAAAGGAAGAGAGACTTGCTCATGAAGAGATGGAAGAAGAGGGAGAAGAAGAGGAAGAAGAAGGGAAAGGAATGGAAATCGAAGAAGAGAGGAAGATGAAGAAACCTCTTTGGAGAGTATAGAGTATCCAAATACACCCGCCAATCCGTCCAACAAAACCATACTCAAGAACCAAAATATACTTGCTCAAAACCAAAAGGTTCTTAAGAGATCTTTTAGCAAGAAAATGGATAAAATCTCTACCAAGATCGACAAGTTCTTTGGGAAGATAGGCAGGAAACTTGGCTTGTCCTCATCATCATCTTCATCAAACTATCCTAGCCATTATCTCTCTAGTTATCATTTATCTATCTTTGTATTTTCTATTTTTTTGGTTAATATTATGTAATGTTAACTAATATAAGTATGCTATCTTATTCTCTGTTTTCCATCTTTATATATCTCTGATGGTTATTTATTTTAAGTTTATATAAGTCCACTATTATAAAAATAAACTTAGAAATAAAAAATAACTCAACTTGGTCATTCTGTTTAGACTATGTCGACATGCCCCATCCCCCCCCCCCCCATGTCGACATATTACAGTCAAAAATTAGTTACAATTTCTGACTTCAAATTCTTGTAACTACCAAGTGACAGTTCATTTTGAACGGCCAATAACTCCTATAAATACCTATTTCTTCTAGAAAAACTTCTCTACCTCCATTTCCATTCATCTCCTCTCATACTTCAACTTATTTCTTAAATTATGGCTTCTCCAATTAAGAATTTAAGTAAAAATCTTGAAGAAACCCTTACTTCCTTCAAGAATATTCTCTCTTTTATACTTAGAAATCAAAGGCACTTAGAACTAAGCCAAATGCAGATGATCAAAGAGCAAGAGAAACACTTCGACGCACTTCGTTGGATGATCTCAAGCCTTAGCAAAGACGAACCCGAAGCAAATCCACCGGTCACTCTCGACAAAGATAATTGGGATGTTATCAAAACTGATCCTATCTTTGGAGAAGATGGATGGGTGGAAGTCCCAAGGAATGTCTGATCATTATGTATGTTTGTTTGATTTGATTTAGATTTGATTAGGATTTGATTGAATTGTTTACTTAAGTTTGATTTGGATTTGGTCTGTATATAACTTCATATACTATGCATGATTGGTTTGCTATGTATGATATTGATTTGATTGTCAAGTTACAGTTATATATATGCTAACACACTTGATCACTTACACGTTCACTTTACACTTTTATTCTATATATACTTGATTATCGTAGAACAGGTAAATCTTTTATTCTTTTTGTTGATGACAAAAGGGGAGAAAGTTATAAAAATATATGTGCTTGGTGTAAGAGGGAGTCATGGAGTAAGGGGGAGTTGTAGTTTTAAGAAGAAGTCACGGAGTTATGGGGAGTTATGGTATGGTAAGAATATTTTATAAATAAAGGTTGTCATCATCAAAAAGGGGGAGATTGTTAGGAACTTAGTTGATGATGTTTTGATGACAACAACCTTATATAGTTATTATACTTTACTTTATAAAATATATACTAACATTTCCATATAGATATATAGATATATATATATATATATATATAGGAAGTATATCCAGGTATCATCGAAGACTGATCAGTATAAAGACTCAAGCATCAAGATGAAAGATTAGAGATTCAAGATTCAGGACTCTAAAGAATCACGATTTCAAGATCTCAAGATAAGTGTCTAGTATTTTGTTAAAACTTCATAATAGCACTCTCATCTTTCTTCCAATTTTCTTTTGGGATGGAACCCAATTTCTATCGAAACTAGTGGCTTACAAACCCGCGACAAGTAGCTTACAAACCTACGACAAGTTGCTTACAAACCCACGAAAATCAAAATCATTTAAACTACTTTGTACAAGTTCACGAGTCCTATGGAGGAGCTCTGTAGGAAGGTTCTTTCAATTTCAGTTTGAATAGATTTTTCAAAATGTTTTTAAATCTGTTTTCAAAACGTTCTAGCTTTCAAAATCATGTTTTCAAAAATATTTTCAAACTTTGTTTTAGCCTTGAAATATTCCTCTATTCTGATTTTAAAAACTTCTATTTTTAAAACATCAAAACTTATTCTGATTTTAAATATTACTTGTATAATTGACGGTCTATATCAATTATATACATATATTTAAAATAATGTTTTATATTCAAAATATTGTTTAAACACTTTACTTTGCTTCAGAGAAGTTTCAACTTGTTTTAAATTCAATTGTCTTTACAAAACAACATCTCTATAATTTTGAACTGAGGGATGTCGACATATGGGGATACCCCATGTCGACATGGTGACAGTTGGATTCAAAATTCAATTTTCAAAAGAAGTGTCCATTCGTTCAAAAAACCTTTCACCAATGGTTATGACTGTTGTGCATCTATATAAAGGCTTCCAAAACGAATTTTTTTAACAACTACCTTCTTATTTTCTTCACTCTTTCTTCTCCAGCATTCCATATCCATAAAACTTCATATTTTCAAGATCGTGCCATCATTCTGCCAAATTATCAATAGGAAATCATTTAGATACTCTCTCTATTTGATTCTCCATCATTCTACTAAGATCAAAGTGCTATTCAGAGTTATAGGATCAATTTGTATTCAAAAAGTCCAGAGAGTCTATCCATTCAAAAGGATTGTTATTAATGAGTATTAGGGTGATCTTGTGTCTTGTAAATCAAGAGAGTTTGCCCCAGACTCGGAGATAGGAGGGTTCCTCAAGGCCCTTAGAAATTGAGGGTTGTAATTTGGATATTGGCTTATAGAAATCTGTACAAGGATATTGCCTTGGTGCAGGACTGGATGTAGGAGGATTCCGAACCAGTATAAAATCCGGTGTGTTCTTTCCTTTTACTTGCTTTACTTTACTATTTGCATTTGTTATATATTTTGTGATCATTCTGTGTTAGAATTTTGTTTAGATTTGTGTTGAAAGTTTTAATTTAGTCATATAGTTCATATATTCTTTAAAACACTATTCACCCCCCTCTAACGTTAATTTTTGCCTTAAGATCCTTAATCCGCATCCCCAACAGATAGTTCTTACTTTGTTACCTTCATTAATGATTTCTCAAGACTGATATATGTGTATCTTATGAAGAACAAAGTTGATGTATATGATAATTTTTTTGAGTATAAAAATGTAGTAGAAAGCCCAACCGACTATAAGATTACGATTCTTTGATCTAACCAAGAAGATGAGTACATTAGATGGGAATTCAAACATTATTTAAAAGATAATAGGATTATCCCTTAGATTACTCCACCCTATACTCTAAAATACAATCGTATGTCAAAGTGAAGAAACTGAACCGTATTAGATATTGTTCATTCTACGATGCATTAAGCTGAGTTACCTCTATCCTTTTGATGCTATGTACTAGAAACCGTAGCACATATGTTGAACTTATTGCCCACTAAATCTATGCCAAAACACCCTTGAGATGTGGTATGGTAAGAAATCCTAACTCAAGTATCTAAAGATTTTCAATTATCTGGCATATGTTAAGCATGTCGGTCTAAATAAACTAGAGTTATGATCGATATTGTGTAAGTTTATAGGATATCCCAAAACTCAGTGGGATATATATTCTACAATATCGAGGAACAAAAGGTTATTGTTACTTGGATCGCTCTCTTTTTGGAAAAGGAATTTTTATCAAAGGAAATTAGCAACGAAGTTGTAAACTTGGATGAGATCTAATAAGTAAACACTAAGGCCGAACCAGTGGGAGAACCAAGTTTACTTGCAAGCGACAACACGCAACCTATTCGAAGGTCTAGTAGGGAATCCCATGCACCAGAGAGATACTATGGTTTTCGCATGGATAATGAGAAGGAGAACCATGTCTTAGATAAAGACACTCCTCTTTCATTCCAACAAGTACCACAGAGTAAAGACTCTACATACTAGCTTGGTGCAATGAAATCTGAGTTGGATTCCATGTATGAAAATAAAGTATGGACTTTTTTGGACATAACCAAAGGGATAAAACAATCGAATGCAAATGTATTTTAAGAAAGAGCTAAATGCAGATTGGTTAATAGAGACATAGAAGGCTAGGCTAGTTGTTAAAAGATTCCACCAAATTCAAGGTGATGAATATTGTGACGACCCGCCTTTCATTCAACAGAAAGACGTATCATCAATAAGAAAGAAATAGGTAGAAAAAGAATAGATAGAAAGAAAGAACTAAACAATATCAGAATCTCACAGTGGAAACAGAACAAAATATAATATATCACATAACTATTACATAGTCTTTGCATCAGAGTTACACAGATTACACAACATCATCACATTAGACAGTCGTAAAGACCTGTCTATCCATTGCATTCAAAATACAACAGACAAACGACTCCTAACACGGTGGAAAATGATAGACAGTTATGTTTGGACTCCTACTTCATGCTTCTCCAAAATTTGTCAAGCCAAACCTATCACTTGGCTACTCAAAGTACCTAAGAGTTTAAGAAAAACAAAATAAACTCCAGGTTAGACATGGGTCTGGTGTGAGTAAACGGTTAAGTTGTTTAACTTGAAAAAAACTTTTGAAAGAAATGGTATCTCGTAAGACTCTCCGCCACTAAATACGGACAAGTTTTTCCCATACGATAATCAAAACATTTGATAGGAAATCCATTTATATTATAATAGTGTCTACAGTTTCCAATATAAAATACAAGAATAGCTGGAATGTTTACATCTCACGTTCCAACATAGTTGGGCACAATCAAAACCTTATAGGCACTTATTGGATATTGGGTTCCATACAATGGCAGGGTTACTGGGGTACGGCCCGTCACAGTACGTGGTCTAGATCACCGTACAGGGGATCCACCTTGATCCCCTCATCAACAGGCCGGAGCTACCCCTTACTGGATAGTCCGACTAAGACAACCCCACGGTTGTGGCCTAAAACTGCCCAAACAGCCGAAATAAAGCGAATTCTAGACACGGGAAAATCTTATCCTACTTGGGTGCTACCCACTTAGCCTTGCATGCACATCCCCTGTTTTAGCCATTCCCGTCTGATGAGGCTTGAGGCTACGATTACCTTTAGAGAACACTTATCTTAGAACGCTCATCGTCCTCCGTTGACGATGGTCTGATAGCATTCTGCATACAAGTTTGTTCCGGGTTCGAAAGAAACCGAAGGCATTAGCTCGTTACACTCATTTTGGAATTACCCTCAGAGTTGACGACGATAACCCTTACACTCTGAAACTCCATCTTAATCTTCACCTGAGATTTCATGACCTATCATTTAACTTATATCGATGTGGTTTTCGGATAATCAAACTTGATATTCGATTCCGCTCTCATCAAAATCAAAACGCCGTTTTAAAGGTCAAGTTGTTTAAGGTTTAAATAATTCAATTCAATATTTTGAATTCACACAGCATTTATCACAACTAAGTAACATACATTTATCATAGATATATCCAATATCACAACATAGAATATCACAGATTAGTCAATCCAGACATTCTACACAATTAATCATCCATAAGCAAGAATTTTTAATCTATATTATAATTAATTTAATTAACTTAAATTAAATTAGTTACTTAAGAATTAGTCTTATCCCTGCTTAATTAACCATTAATTAATTACAAACCATTTAATTAATTAATTATTGCTTAAATACCTTATAAATTGATTAATTAATTCTTTAATTGCTGATTAATTATACTTCATTATTAATTAATAATCCTTAATTAGTAATCAATGGCCGTTAATTACGATTAATTAATCCTGAATTACTAGTTAATTAATCTATAATTGCTTAATTAATTAATGCTTAATTACAAATCAATTTATCTTTAATTACTTAATTAATTATTCTCTAATTATAAATTGATTAATCTTAATTACTTAATTTATTGATCCTAAATTTTCAGTTAATTAATCTCTAATTAATTAATTATAACCCTTAATTATTAATTAATTAATCCTTAATCATTAATTAACTAAATTAATTAATTCTACTTAAATTACTTTAATAACTTAATTAATCTCAAATCATTAAAACCTTAATTAACTTTTAAGGTAAATAATTATCTTTATAATTACCCAATTATCATTATCATATAATTTTTAAACATTTACCTTTAACTAACTTACTTAATTAAAACATTTAATTTAAGTTTTAAAATAAAATAAACATTTAACTTAACAAACTATAGTTAACAAATTATATAGCTTCCTAATCAAATGTTAAGAAAACATTTATTTTATATAAAGAAATTTATATAAGAAAAATGTTTAAACTAGATTTATTTTAAATTTAAAATCCTTGGTTTTTTTAAAACAGTTTAAAAACTTAATTTAAATCCTGCTTTGGATCCAACTCGAACAACTCTCAAGTCCTGACCCGAGTAAATCCACTTTTAATTTTAAAACTTAGTTTTGGTTTAAGTTTAAAACCTTAAAATATACAAACACTCATTTTCCCGGAGACAAACTCGAGAAAAACTGCCGAAACCCTAAGTTTCCCTTCGAGTCAACTTCTTTCCCCAAACACTAACACCACCAGACAACCTTGTGCGCATGCACCGATCAACGGCGAAGCTCCGGCCTCCCAGACCACTATCGACAAATCGACCTCGATCCACTCTTGCCATCTGACCACCTAGAAACACGAATCAAAGTCGAAAACGAAATCGAGTTACCTCGATCAAACTGGCACATCAATCATCACTAGAAAACTGCCTCAAACTACTGACGCCGACCACTAGCGTTCTTGAAACTTCGGCCACACCTTGCTTGCCTTCCATGCTACCATTCCCCTATGTCCGGTGAAACTCGATCCACCAGAGTTGCAGCGGCAGCCACTTTTCCAACCTCGTCCCATTTTAGGGTTTAAACCCTACTCCGACCTATCTTTGCAGCCACGGTGGATGATGCATCCACTTGGCATTTTTCCGGAGCTCACTTAACTTCCCTCTACCTCTAGTCGAAACCCCAACCATCTGGAGTTCACCCATCATTAGAAAAACCCCAAAGTAGACATTCTAGTCATCATCGAAATGCTCACTAGATTCCACAGTAAAAATCATGATTTTCCTTTTAAAAATCATATTTTCCAAAGTCGATTCAAATTATATACTTGAAGCAGCGAATCAAAAGGTTTGATTTTAACATGTTCTTAAGTATTTCCACTATTCTTCTTAATTTCCAGACAATTACAAACTTAATTTGCTTAAATATATTTTGAAACCTTAATCTATGTCTAAAAAAATATATTTTGTTTGATAACTAAGGCCTATAAGTGAATAAATAAAGAGATATTGAATTTTGATTTATTTTCAAAATCTGTAGCCAAGGAAACAGAGATATACACAGTGCACAGACATGCATACTTCAACACATTCATATACACAGGAATCATATTTATATATATACATGCATAACATACTTCATTCCAGGAATTCACATGCAATCAGATTTTCACTTATTTAAGCTTTTTTAAAAGAATGTTTACTCACCTGTTAATGATGAGCAGACTTCAAAAACTGAGATGCTTGAAAATATTATGATAATATTTTGGAACACTGAAGCTTTTTGATCTGGAAAAATACTTGAATGTTGGAAGAAAAATGATTGAACTTGCTTTGATTATGAACCGGAATCACTTTGAATCCTGAAGCTTAGTTGTTGAGAAGATTAAGTTTGAAACAGAGATGATCTTGCTTTTAATCTGAGAAGGTTGTTTGATATTTTTTGGTTTGAGTTAAAATGTTTACCAGTTTTTGGTTTGATCTGTTTTGAAAATTTGTGTTACAGACTTGACTTTTTCTTCGCTTTGAAAATGAGATGATAGGAAAAGAAATGAAGAGAAGAGATATATGAATATATAGACTTAAATTATGGTTTTAAAAATTTAAAGAAAATAAAAAAAATAGTGACACTTGTTAAATTCGTTAACATTTGTCATTTACATATTTTAATCACATTACACTTGTTATTAAGATGATTTATAAACTAACACTTGTCATTATGCAATTTTTAATTATTTTAAAATGTTAATATAAAGCTTTTGTATTTATTTTTCTATTTAATAAATACTTTCTTAATTTATATAAAAGGAAAATAATATAAAACAAACTATGTACTAATAAAAATCTTATACGTGTACTTTTAAATCTAAAATATTTTAAGATAATTATCTTTTAAATTTCAAATTTAAATCAATTCAGTTTAAAATCCGATTTTAAAATCAACTCAAATATATATATATATATATATATTTAAACAAACACAAATTCAATTTGTAAATAATAATTCTATTTAAAATCCATTTATCTATATTTCAAAATGACACATTATAATTATTGTTTGAAAATAACAATTTTGCCAATTTTAAATAATTAATAAAGGAGATTATCACGTTTAAATTGCTTGAAATTTTGGGATATCACATTCCTCCCCCTTAAAAGAATTTCATCCTCGAAATTTTGAAACAAAAGATAATCCAAAATCTTATATTTTTTTCCAACAATTCAAGCATACATATCAATCATACACTAACAACCAAATAAACAATTCATCCAAACAAACATCACTAGTTATCCGAACACAATTCCGGATAAGCTTTCCTAACACTATCCAGAGTTTCCCAAGTACAATATCTGGGATCCTTGCTCCACTGCACTTTAACCAGCTTCACCACCTTTCTTCTAAGTTGCCTCTCGTCTTGATCAACAATCTAGACAGGATGCCTGACAACAGATAAGTCCGGTTCGATCTCTAAGTCTTCTAGCACTGCTGGCTCCACAACAAAAGATGGGTCGTGCACGTATTTGCTCAGATGAGATACGTGAAAAACATTGTGAATTCCAGCTATCTGGACTGGCAATTCAATCCTGTAGGCCATACCACCAATTCTCTCCAACACTCGGAACTGACCAATATACCTTGGTGCAAGTTTTCCCGCCTTTCCAAATCTTATCGCTCCTTTTATCGGGGAAACTTTGACAAAGACTAAATCTCTAACGTCAAATTCCAATTGTCTTCATCTCTTATCCACATATTTCTTCTGGCGATCCTACGCTGCCTTCATTCTCTTCTGGATAAGCTCCACCTTTGCAGATGCCGCACAGATCAAATCTAGACCAAGACGATCTCCTGTCTCTACCTAACAGGATGGGGATCGACAAGGTCTCCCGTATAAAGCTTTATAGGGTGCCATCTTGATACTCGCCTGATAACTATTATTGTATGAGAATTCCACTAAATGCAGATGAACCTTCCAAGATCCACCAAATTCCAAAACACAAGCCCTTATCAGCATATCCTCGAGAATTCAATTCAGCCTTTCCATTTGTCCGTCGGTCTGGGGATGATAGGCTGTACTCAAAGTCAATCTCGTACCCAAAGCTGATTCAAAGTCTCCCAAAAATTGCTGGTGAAGATAGGATCATGGTCGCTTACTACACTGACTGGAACACCATGCACTCTAACAATCTCTTTCAAGAAAATCTCTGCCAAAGATGTTGCAGTACGGGTTGCCTTAACCAGAATAAAATGGGCACTCTTGGCTAACCGGTCTTCAATTACCCATATTCCTTCATTTCCCTTTCCGGTCCTTAGCAAGCCATCGACAAAATCCATAGAAATCATTTCCCACTTCCACTTAGGAACTTCCAAAGGCTGCAACAATCCTACGGTCTTCTGTTGATCACCTTTAACCTACTGACAGATCGCACATCCATTAATGAAAGCAGCAACATCCTTCTTCATGCTCGGCCATCAAAAGACTCTCCTCATATCCTTGTACATCTTTGAAATCCCTGGGTGGATAATTAACCTTTATTTGTGGCCTTCCCACAAAACTTCCTGCCTCAAACCATCCACATTTGGCACACACAAACGGCCGTTGATCCTTAAAACTCCTAGATCGTCAATCTTGAAATCCGAATATCGACCATCCTTAGTTCCAATAGTCAATTCATCAAAAGATCTATCCTTCATCTTACTGCTTATGATCCTTTCCTATAGGGATGGAACAACTTCCAAAATAGATAGAACTGCATTCCTACTCAGAACATCCACCACTACATTCACTTTCCTTGGAGTATAGAGGATATCTAGATCATACGATGCCAAAAATTCTACCCACCTCTGCTGCCTCAAAATTAGATCATTCTGAGAGAAAAGGTACTTCAAAGGTTTGTGATCCATGAAAATCTCTAACTTTTCTCCCAAAAGATAGTGCCTCCAGATCTTCAAAGCAAACAAGATGGCCAACAATTCCAGATCATGCGTAGTGTAAATCCTTTCATGTGGCTTCAACTGCCTGCTCGCATACGCAATCACTTTCCCATTCCGCATCAGCATTGCAACCAGCCCAACTCCCTAAGCATCCATGTAGACCTCAAACTTACTCTTACCATCAGGAATAGTTAGAACATGTGCACTGGTTAGCCTTGCCTTCAAATCCAAGAATGCCTCTTTACACTTGGGGGTCCACTTAAACTTTGCTCCTTTCCGAGTCAACATGGTTAAGCGTAAACAAATCTCAGAATAATCCCTAATAAACTTTCCGTAGTACCCTGCCAAACCCAGAAAACTGCAGACTTCTGTCGGAGTCTGCGGTTGCTTCCATTTCTGAATAATAGCAACCTTGGCTGGATCTACAAAAACACCCTCACCATAAACAATATGCCCTAAAAATCTGACTTCCGACTTCCAGAAATGGCATTTCGAAATCTTAACCTTCAAAACATGCATTCTCAAAGTCCCTAACACTATCCCCAAATGCTGCATGTGCTCCTCTTCTGACTTGGAGTAGACAAGAATATCATCGATGAACACGAGTACGAACTTATTCAATGCATCCCGAAAAACTCGGTTCATCAAATCCACAAATAGGCAGGAGCGTTGGTTAATCCAAAAGGCACAACCAACTACTCATCAAAACAATTGGGTCCCCAAAACGCAGTCAAGGGTATATTGTCCTCAACTACCCTTAACTAATGGAAACCTGAAGCTAGATCTAACTGGGAGAAAATAGAAGCTCCATGGAGTTGATCAAAAAGATCATCTATACGGGGTAATGGATACTTATTCCTAATAGTAACCTTATTCAACTCCTGGTAATCCACACAGAATCTCAAAGACCCATCCGACTTGGTCACAAAGACAACGGTAGAACCCCAACTAGAAAAACTAGCTAGATGAAACCTTTCTCTAAGAAATCTTGGGTCTGATTTACCAACTTTCTCTCTCTTTCGGCGCCATCCTTCTACCGGGCTGAACGACAGGTATTACTTCCGGAACCATATCAATCTGAAACTCTATCTCCCGATATGGGGGCAAATCTTTAACTTCCTCGAAAACATCCAAAAAATCTCTGACCACTTCGATGGACTCAACGCCCTCTGGAGATGCCTCGATTCCATGCAAAAGATTACTCAAATGAACTCCGGAATTATCGCAAGTCGCTTTTATGATCCTTCCCAACTCAGTCTCCAAAGACACAATCCTTTCTTCATATATCAAAACAGCCTTATACTTATCCAACCAATCCATACCCAGAATAAGATCAAACCCTTTGAAATCCAATACAAATGGGTCGCAAGAAAAACTATGAGACAGATAAGAAAGCCTTAGGCCTCTATAGATCTTATCCAACTTAGTTACTCCGCCTATAGGATTAGATACAAAAATAAGGCGGTCTACAAACTAAGGGAAAGATGAAACTTCTCTACTGAATCCAAAGAAACAAAACTAATTGATGCACCAGAATCAAACAGAACTCTAATAAAAATACCATCCAAAATCAAAGTACCTTCCAAACTCTTTTGCCTTTAGAAGAAGAAGATGGACTACCTTCAAGAGCAAACACCTTGTTCTGTTGCGCCTTCTGAAGAAGAAAATAAGCCTTCAACATGTGGCCCAGCTGATGATAGCTGAAACACAGAGATTTCTGAACTAATGCTGAACCCGGATCACACTAACGTTGTTGCTGCTGGCGTTGCTGAGATCTACCCCCGGGATACTATTTAACCGAGTGACACTCTTGTTTACATACATAGCACTTACAAGGTCCATTGCTTCCTCCCTGCTTCCCTTTGCCTTGCTTCTTCCAATTTGGATTGAATTTCCTTTTCTTTAGGATGGAAGAAGTTCCACCTGATGCTGCTGCAGATGCCAACTACTTCTTGTTCATGAGCTCCTCATATCTCAAAGACATGTCGATTAACTCCACAAATGGTCCCTTCATATGAGCCAACATCCAGTTATATTATAATAATGTCTAGGGTTTCCAATATAAAATATAGAAATAGCTGGAATGCTTACATCTCATGTTCCTACATAGTTGGGCGCAATCAAAACCGTACAGGCAATTATTGGATATTTGGTTCCATACAACGGCAAGGCCCACTGGGGTACCACCCATCATAGTACATGGCCTAGATTACCATACCAAGGATCCACTCTGATCTCTTCATGACAAAGCCGGAGCTACCCATTACTGGATAGTCTGAATAAGACAAACCTGCGGTTGTGGCCTACAACCGCCCACACAGCCGAAATAAATGGACCTCTAGACAAGGGAAAATCTTATCCTACTTTTGTGCTACCCACTTAGCCTTGCGTGCACCTCCCCTATTTTAGCCATTCCCGGTTGATGAGGCATGAGGCTACGATTACCTTTAGAGAACACTTATCTTAGAATGCTTATCGTCCTTCATTGACGATGGTATGACAGCATTCATTCGTACAAGTTCGTTCCGGGTTCGAACGAAACCGAAGGCATTATCTCGTTACACTCATTTTGGAATCACCTTCAGAATTAATGACGATAACCCTTACACTCTGAAACTCCATCTCGAACTTCACTTGAGATTTCACGACCTATCATTTAACTTGGATCGATGTGGTTTTCGGATAATTAAACTTGATATCCGATACCTGTCTCATCGAAATCCAAACGTCGTTTAAAGGTCAAGTTGTTTAAGGTTTAAACAATTAAATTCAGTACTTTGAATTCACACAACATTTATCACAGATATATCCAGTATCACATCACAAAATATAACAGATTATCAAACCATAGATATAAATCAAACCAAATATTCTACACAATCAATCATCCATAAGCAAGAATTATTAATCCATATTATAATTAATTTAATTAACTCAAAGTAAATTAATTGCTTAAGAACTAATGTTATCCCTGCTTAATTGACCATTAATTAATTACAAACCATTTAATTAATTAATCATTCCTTAATTACCTTATAAATATATTATTGAATTCTTTAATTGCTTATAATTATACTTAATTATTAATTAATAATCCTTAATTATTAAGTAATAGCCATTAATTACAATTAATTAATCCTTAATTACAAGTTAATTAATCTCTAATTACTTAATTAATAATGCTTAATTACAAATCAATTTATCTTTAATTACTTAGTTAATTATTCTCTAATTATAAATTGATTAATCTTAATTACTCAATTAATTAATCCTAAATTTTCAACTAATTAATCTCTTATTAATTAATTATAACCTTTAACTACTAATTAATTAATCCTTAATTAATTAAATTAATTAATTATACTTAAACTATTTTATTAAATTAATCTCAAATCATTAAAACCTTAATTAACTTTTAAGGTAAATCATTGTCTTTATAATTACCCAATTATCATTATCATATAAAATTTAAACATTTATCTTTTATTAACTTACTTAATTAAATCATTTAATTTAAGTTTTAAAATAAAATAAGCATTTAACTTAACAAATTAAAGTTAACAAATTATATAGCTTCCTAATCAAATGTTAAGAAAACATTTATTTTATATAAAGAAATTTATATAAGAAAAATGTTTAAACTAGATTTATTTTAAATTTAAAATCCTTGCTTCTTAATTTTTTTTTCAAAAACTTGATTTAAATCCTGCTTCGGGTTCAACCCGAATAACCGTCGAGTCCTGACCTGAGTAAATCCACTTTTCATTTTAAAACTTAGTTTTGGTTTAAGTTTAAAATCTAGAAATATACTAACGCTCACATTCCCGAAGACAAACTCGAGAAAAACTGCCGAAACCCCGAGGTTCCCTTCGAGCCAACTTCCATCCCCAAACACTGAGACCACTAGACAACCTCGTGCACATGCACCGATCAACGCGAAGCTCTAGCCTCCAAGACCACGGCCGACAAATCGACCTCGACCCACTCTTGCCATTTGACCACCCAGAAACACGAATCAAACTCGAAAACAAAATCGAGTTACCTCAATCAAACTAGCACAGAAATAATCACAAGAAAACTGCCTTGGACTACCAAAGCAGACCACCTGTGTTTCTGAAACTCCGACCATACTTTGCTGGCCTTCCATGCTACCATTCCCCCAATTCCAGTGAAACTCGATCCACCAGAGACGCCGCAGCAGCCACTTTTCCGACCTTGTCCAATTTTAGGGTTTAAACCCTACGCCGACCTATCTCCGCCGCTATAATGGATGATAAATCCACTTGGCCTTTTTCTCGAGCTCGCTTAACTTTCCTTTACCTCCAGTCGAAACCCCGACTACCTCGAGTTCACCCATCACCAGAATAACCCCAAAGTTCACTTTCTAGTCATCATCGAAATGCTCACTCGATTCCACACTAAAATTTTTGATTTTCTTTATAATATTCATATTTTCCAAGTTGACTCAAGTTATACACTTGAACCAGCAAATCAAAAGGTTTAATTTTAACATATTCTTAAGATTTTCCACTTTTCGTCTTGATTTCCAGAAAATTACAAACTTAATTACTTAAATATATTTTTAAACCTTAATCTATGTCTAAAAAAACATATTGTATTTGAAAACCAAGGCCTATCATTGAATAGATAAAGAGATATTGAATTTTGATTTATTTTCAAGCTCTATAACTAAGGAAACATAGATATACACAGTACACAGACATGCACACGACAACACATTCATATACACAGGAATCATACATATATATGTACATGCATAGCATACTTCATTCCAGGAATTCACATGCAATCAGATTTTCACTTATTTAAGCTTTTTAAAAGAATGTTTACTCACCTGTTAATGATGAGCAAACTTTAAGAACTTAGATGATTGAAAATACTTGATAATCTTTTTGAAAACTGAAGCCTTTTGGCTTGGAAAAATACTTGATTACTGGAAGAAAAACGCTTGAACTTGCTTTGATTATGAACTGGAATCACTTTGAAACCTGAAGCTTACTTGTTGAGAAGATTTAAGTTTGAAACAAAGATGATCTTGCTTTTAAATCTGAGAAGGTTGTTTGATATTTTCTGGTTTGAGTTAAAATGTTTCTAGGTTTTTGGTTTGATATGTTTTGAAAATTTGTGTTACAGGCTTGAGTTTTTCTTTGCAATGAGAAGATGGGAAAAAAAATGAAGAGAAGAGATATATGAATATATAGACTTAAATTATGGTTTTAAAAGTTCAAAGAAAATAAAAACAAAAAAATGACACTTGTTGAATTTCTTAACATTTGACATTTACATATTTTAATCATATTACACTTGTTATTATAATGATTTATAAATTAACACATGTCATTATGCAATTTTTAATTATTTTAAAATGTTAATATAAAGCTTTGTATTTATTTTACTATTTAATAAGTACTTTCTTGATTTATATAAATGAAATTCTTTAAGGAAAATAATGTAAAAAAAATTTGTACTAATAAAAATCTTATACATATATTTTTAAATCCAAAATATTTTTAGAAAATTATCTTTTAATTTTCAAATTTAAATTCAAATTCAGTTTAAAATCCAATTTTAAAATCAACTCAAATATATATATATATATATATATATATATATATATATATATATATATATATATAAACACAAATTCAATTTGTAAATAATAATTCTATTTAAAATCCATTTATCTATATTTAAAAACAGCACATTATTATTATTGTTTGAAAATAACAATTTTTCCAATTTTAAATAATTAATAAAGGAGATTATCACATTTAAATTGCTTGAAATTCTGGAATATCACAAATATGACAAGAACTTTTCATCCATAGCCTTGATTAAATCCATTCGGATTATACTAGCCATAACTAAATTCTATGAATATGTAATATGAAAAAGGACTAAAAGACGACATTTTTAAATGGTTATTTAGAAGAAACCTTATAAATGTCACAGTCTGAGGGTTTTGTAGTCAGTGGGAGTGAGGACAAGGCTTGCAATTTGTTGAGGTCCATTTATAGACTTAAACAATCTTCAAGAAGTTGGAACAAGTGTTTCATAAGGTAATCAAATAGCTTAGTTTTTACCAAAACATTGAAGAGGCATGCATATAAAAAGTGTAATAGGGTAATGTTATCATATTCTTAGTGCTAATGTCAACTGTAACAACCCGCCGCTCTGACCGCCTCTAGTCGGTAATTAAACCAACTTGAAACGTTCAAAATGACGGATTGTTAGTCAGTTTATAGAGTTTAAACAGAAACAGCCACATAATCACAGAATAATCATAATATTATTCATAAATGAATTTTTCTTACATACATATATCAGAGTTTGTACAATGCATTAAATTCTTATACAGCGGAAACAATTTATTTTATTAAGTACAAGAAAATTTTCTAGAAAAAACTTTAGTGGAGTGCTTTCCCCAACTCTCTCTAACTTCGCGGCCTGAAAATCTTCAAGCTGTAAAAATACTCGGTCTGACCCGAGTATTATATTCAAAAGAAAATAATACACAGGTCAGTCTAATTCAAACTCAGTTATTAGTGCATAGAAGCAATAATAATCAAACAACAATTAGACGACAGTCAATATAAATTTACCTATCCGATCCTTTAACAAGTAATCGGATAACGGTAAATATAACACTTAACAGTGTTAAACAACAATTCAACAGATTCAGATTATCAATGAGATAGATGAAGGGATTATTGATGAAGATCATTTAGAAAACAATCAAAATTTGCCTAAACGGCAATTAACAACAAAATCATCAAAATCGATTCAAAATATATTGAATTGGCAACATAAAACAATTTTCATCAAAGTAAACATCAATTTAAACGTTAAATTTGGTAGGGATGCAGTACACACACGCGCGTACGGCCTCGCCACATTTAAAATGTCAACTCCGTGGCTGCAGTTCACGCTTGCGTGCACTGCCTCGCCACTACCGTAATGACGTACTCAAAAAAAAAAATCAACGAACCAAAATCAATGAAGGTTCAAATATCGATTCAAAATGTCGATACTACGTGGCTGCAGTTGCACGCACGCGTGCGCTGCCTCGCCACAACAACTTGTGAAATAAAACAAGTTTCCAAACAACTTATTACTGCACATTTCAACAAGTGCCAAATTTTCATAAAAATGAAACTGCGGCCATTACTTGGACACAAGGGCAAACTGCCACGAGAATGCAGTCACCACAAGATTACAAGGCAAGACTGCAAGTAAATCAAATTCAAAGATTCAAGCTCAAGCAAAGCTGAGGCAATTCTCAAGCACTTTTTTTTTAATTTTTTTTTTCCATGCAACTTCAGGGCAACATGAAGTATAACAGATTAATTGAAGTAACACTGCCGATGCAAGCAGGCTCACATGAACAAAATGGGTCGATCGACCATCAATGTCACTACATGAACCAACAGAGAATTCAAGTGAAAACAGAATGGTACAAGTGCAGGCAAGTGCACAACAATCAAGGCAATGCACCAATGCAAGTGACTCATGCAACATGACAAGTAATCAGTGAAGTCGAAATGGCTATGCAGGGGACATAAACGAAATGAAGTTGTATAAAAATGTTCAAAGACAGTCTCATAAGACAGTACAGTTTAACATGACAACAGGTGGAACGAGGCCAAACGAGATGAAAGACAACATATGATGTATCAACAACTCAAAGTGTTCATAATACAAGCCAGTAAGGGTTCACTGAAGCAAGAAGCAACAGAGAATGCTTGCAATAGTGGTGATGCAATGCAAACAACAATAATGTAAGCACTACAATCAAAAGGAATGAACACAGTGGCAACAGATCAAGAAAAGAAATGTCAGGTGCAAGACCAGATAACAATGAAGCATAAATGCTACTGAAACCAAAATGCTCAGATCAGACGAATATACTCATATATGCTGCCGCAACCCAATATATATGTAATGTGCATAAATAAAGTATACATAAACCAGACCTCATGAAGTCATGCAGCAGCAATACAAATTCAAGTATAGACAGTCATGTCTATACCAAATGAAATAGAGGTGCAACAAGTACAAAAGATTATGTGGTCTGCAAATGTACAAAACACACAATCAATATGAACCCATGAACTACAATCTAACAAATGGAAACTTCAAAATAGCAGACTCGAAACTCATGCATCAAGTCAAAAAGTACATCTGGAACTTCAACATGATACCAGTGTATATGTATACAAAATCAAAAGCCTTCAATTGATACTAGACCGTATATAGGTGGACACAAGAAATCAATGAACAATGAAGTGCAAGTGACAATGCAAGCTGCAGGTCGAACTCGAGTGCAAATGGAGATGCATAACAACTACACCGATTCTATCGGGAGCATATACAGTGTACAGTGTGTGACTATGTCGAGTGTAAACAATAGCCAAAATGCTATCAGGACTTCAAGCCCAAAAGCAAGAGAAAATTCAAAGAAACAGTTTCAAATAAAAATCAAAACCAAATGCAACACAGTGACAAAAATATCACCATATAATTCATAGCTGAGAGACCCAAAAGCATAACCAAGTTGAATCGAACAAGGTCGAACAGGGGCAGTAAGGCCAAATCCACAGAGTACAACTCGAGTAAATCACAGTGGACATTACTCATACAACACATATATACATACATAAGTGTATGTATACACATGGCAGTAAAAATATAATGCCCAGAAATAGCATGGCAAAAAGTCGAACAAGACCAACATCACAAAAATCAAGTTTGATATAGTCTAGGCCGATATCAACCCAAAATCAATTTCACAAAAAAAAAAATTCGAACAAGTGAACCAGGAAATAGTCATCACAGCAAGAGATTTGACAAAATCACAGTAAACCAAGTCAACAAGAATTCAACAACTTTCAAAGCCGCGAAAGGCAGTAAATCAAACAACAAAATCACTAAATCGCAAGAATAAACTAGCTAGAATTAGATGTGAGTGAAAATTAAATCACTCACCTTTGCAAACGAATTGGGGCAGTCGCGGGAGAAGAGGAGGATCGAGCAAGATTGAAGCCGAAACCCTAATGGTTGAAGAGGGGGACGAAATGAGTTGAAGCCGCCATTGTTATAATTTTTTTCTTTTGTTTGATTTCTGAAGTGATGGAGGAAAGGGGTTCGTGTATTATGCAGAGGAGAACGTGAATTTGGGCACGATTTAGGGCGTGGGTTTAGGCATATGTAACGGCGTAAGTAATGGCGTGGATCAAGGTGATAAAAGTAAGGTAACGTACTCTTTTTATTTTTATTCATTTTTTTTATATATATTTTTTTTCTTATTTTTTTTCCATTTTAAATCCAATTGTTTTGTTTAATTTATTTTCTTTACTTTGTTTTGTTTTAATTTTGTTGTTAAAATTTTAACTAAGTGTATTTATTTATTTTATTTTGTATTGATTAAATTTTTATTCCTTTTTTTATTTAAGCTAAAGAAAAATGTTATTAAAACTAACCATCCTTTATAAATTTAAATAAGCAACAATTCCTATGTCCAAATTTATTTTCTTCTAAGTCGTTAGTTTGAATTTCAATACAAATTCAATATTCAATTTCAACTTCAAAGTTAAATTCAAATTCTATTCAACTTTAAATAGATTAAATTCTTAAATTTAATCGCCAATTTATTCTGATAATTTGAAATTCAAGTCAAATCATCATTTAAATATTTAAAATAAATTAAATATTTACAAATTAAATTGTTCAAAATTCAGGGTTGTTACAATCTCCCCTACTTAAAAGAATTTCGTCCCGAAATTATAAGTTAGGAAAACGATTGCTAAAATCTCACCGATATTTATACCCTACACAATTTTTACTAAGTTTCAAACTCGCCAATAAATATAGGATTCATTCCATTTATTTTATCTCACTAGTTTTGTTCATCAATTTTAATAATCAAGACACAAAAGTCTTTTACCAAATTTTTGACTTACAAAACTCAAAATTTTAAACTTGAAATCTTTCATGCTAAATATTTGCATATTACATCATTTCCAAAGCTGTGTGCTTTCAAGATATTTTAAAGATCTTCTTCCTTAATTCATTAAGTTAGAATTATGTAATTCTAATTTCAGATTATTGATTTTCTATTTAAAGTTTGAAAATACTTGATAACTCGAAGTTTAACAAGTCCATCGTCGTTCTTACAGACATTAGGCATACGCTGGGCAGACGCAAGACTAAAAATCTCCAAGTACTAAACATAATTGCTTCAACTCCCAGTGAAAATACTTTTTAAAAATTATTTTAAAAATGGATATGGAAAGCACGTTCCCCCATGGATCACAGTTTACCCGGCGGTTACGCTACTATCTCAGTAGAATCACTTGTAACCTTAGATTTCTCATCACTCTTGAATTTCGCCATGGTTGTCGCCTTAGATCGCGGTCCACACGGCGGTTACGCTACTATCTCAGTAGAATCGCTCGTGGCCTTAGGCATCACGCCCCTCGAATTTCGCTTCGGTTTCCAGATCGCAGTTTACTCGGCGGTTGCGCCACTATCTCAGTGGAATCGCTTGTAACTGTAGGCATCACGCCCCACGAATTACGCCAGCATCAATTCACATAATCCCAAACACGATGATCCATCGTGGGGGATATCATATCAGTCCCAATGGACATTCCACTAATGGAATTCTACGTAGCTACGATTTCCAATGGACACTCCACCGAGTTCCAACCACCTTCACAAATAATAAATGGAAGGTACATTTCCATATCCTCAGTTTTTAGAAAACATATATCATATACATATAGTACTTCATTTCACATTTCGTACATATCATACCTATGTAAACTTACACAGGATTTTCATAATAATGACTTTCCAAACTGATAGTTTTCGATTATATTCACATATATAAGTTACGAAAACTCAATTCACATTCACAACAAATAGAGGATTCCAAATTTTTCATCACGTTTAAAATTTTCCTCTAAATCGATTTGAAAATTTAAGGTTATCTCAAACCTAATTCACATTCACAATCCAATTCATTATCGACTTCTCATTCGATTTGGATTTCACGTTACATCGTCAATTCTCAACACATAATTGATGTCTATCGATATATAACCTCTAAGCTCGTACGTCTCAGAGAAGGGTGTTAAGCTAAAAGAATAAATTCTCCGCCACCACAGATATATATTTAATAGAGATCAACTGCTATGTCATCAATTCACAATGTTAGACATACAATCCCAATCGACTATCCAAAATTCAAAGTTCAACTTAAATTGTTTTTGGTGTCAAAGTTAAACTCAATTTTAACTCAAGATTCAATCTTTTTGAAAAATTCCCAAGTTGAACTAATTGTTCACATTTCTCAAAATAATATCTTTACAAGATATATAATTTTCACACTTAGCCATTTGAAACTAATTTCAAATACTCATTTTTTTCAATTTATCTTCAAAAGATAATATTTCAAACCTTTCATTCATATTGGAAAACATTTCCATACTTATTAAATAATAAGTAATTCACAAATTCTTTTATTTTCAACTCGGAAAATATTCAATATACTTGAATCAAAATTAAGTATATATTTCACTCTTTAAGGAAATCATTCTTTTAAACACATTTATTTGAGTTAAAACGAATGTTGCGTAAAACATCGTTATGACAACTCAAAATCACTAGTTTAGGGATTCGGATTTAAAATAGATATATAAATCCCAATACTATAAACAACATTTCCTTCCGGAAACCATTTACTATAACAACAATGTTATAGTCCACCTTTTCCTTATTTCTCGAAACGCCTATTTCAACAATTGAATGTTGAAATCTATGTATTCGATAGTTAATGCATTTTAAAACATCTTTAAAACTATTAACTTTTTCAACTTCAACTTAATTCATAGTTTGAATTCTTCATACTATTCATAGTATTAGTTTTAAACCGATTTCAAACTTTTCAATATTAAGTTTTTCACTTAATTTAATTTTCCGCACGTTTAAATTCAAATTCATCACTGAATTTATTAAACCTATAATGGATTATCCTGTTGACAACTTCAAATTTGAAATCTAAATTTCATTTGAACTTTACATTTGCTTTCTATTTCAAAAATAATCAACTAGTTCTTTAGTAAATTATTCATCGAATTGGTTCCTTTAGATCTATATTTCCATATTAACTATTTTAGGCAATAGTTTTAAACTTGAAATATAAACTTCACATCAAACTAGTTTGATTCATACAGTTAAATCAACAATTAAACTTCCTTCCATAATATCACTTCCCAAGATGCTATTTCATTAAAATATTTCCTCCATACAAAATTTTACATAGCTTAATACTTTTAAAAGACGTACACAAAAGATTGTGGATTACAAAGGATAGTATTACAAAATATATCGATTGGTTTAAGATTCAGAATAATTAAGGACTAACGACTTCTTGTCCGATAGTATGCATCTTTGCCAAACTTTCATCTTCGGATGACACTATTTCATGTTGTGTTAAAGGAGAATTAACACATTCAAAATCCACATGTCCCCAATCCTTACAGTTATTGCAAAAATATGAGATGTTTCCATCCTTATCTATCACCTTAGCACTTTTCGCTCTAGCTGGTCGGGCTATAGCTTGCTTTCCCTGTTGTCTTTCGGTGCAGTTTCTGGCTATATGTCCAGACTGACGAAAATGGTAGCAGATTGTCAATCTATCGACGGGTAAATTGAGTACGCACTTTTTCCTTTTCACTTTAGGGCAATGACTAAGAAAATGCCCTTTCTCCCGACATTTAAAACACACAATCTCAGGACGAGCGAACCGGTCATCCACATTCCTTTTCTTTCTCCTTACTCGGCACTTAATGGCATAATGTCCCTTTTTATGACATCGATAGCAAATAACCTCATCATATGGACCAGGTGCTTGCCTTTCACTGAATCTCCTTTCAATTTTCGCACGTCTCGCTTCTGCTTCTCTACGAGCAATTGATCTTCGTTCACGGCGTGCTGCTTTTTGTGCTTCGGTTTTCGCCATTATAATAAACAAGGTGTTTTCGAAGTTTCCTATCAATATTTGCAATTCTTATTAGCAGAGGTTGGATTATTCAATCATTTTACCTAAAACATATCTATTTTATTCAATAATATATTCACTGTCCAAAATCGTGAATATACTTTGTCAACCAATTTCATCATTTCTACAACTTATTTTTATTTTTAAAGGGTTATCCACTGTCCAAAATCGTGGATATAACTCCTTTAATAAGCTACAACAATTTACTTATCAAATTCAATTGATTTCGAACTTATAAACAATTTTTACAAATTCCATTTCTATTTATAAACTTCGATTGACAATCTTTTTTATTAATTCAATTCAATTCAATTTATATAACTCAGTTATATACCAAAAGTTCATATTATAAGTTAAATACTTATAATCCATTTATTCACTAAATCATTCTTCAAAACATTTGAAATTAATTTTCAAAAGAATTCAGAATCAAATTCTCAAGTTATAGTTTAATTATCCTCTTGGCTATAACTAAATTGAAATATCATTTTATTTCACAATTATTATTTTGTAGATATTCACAATATTTGATTCAAATCAATTCATTAATTCACTTCACTTAACTTTTATTTTTCATTTTCCCTAACTCTCAAAAATTCGTTAATGGATTTCGAATGAGAAACTATCGCAATCCTAAATTTAGAGAGGGGAATTTTCAAAATAATTCTAATTTTCAAAATACTTTTTATTTTACAAAGAAAACAATTTCAAACTTATTTTAAATTTGAAAACATTTTTCTTTAAAGTGGTTCTAGTAACTATTCATATTAAACATCATAAACTGAGCTTTGTGTAAACCAAAGCTCTGATACCACTTTTGTAACGACCCGCCGCTCTGACCGCCTCTAGTCGGTAATTAAACCAACTTGAAACGTTCAAAATGACGGATTGTTAGTCAGTTTATAGAGTTTAAACAGAAACAGCCACAGAATCACAGAATAATCATAATATTATTCATAAATGAATTTTTCTTACATACATATATCAGAGTTTGTACAATGCATTAAATTCTTATACAGCGGAAACAATTTATTTTATTAAGTACAAGAAAATTTTTCTAGAAAAAACTTTAGTGGAGTGCTTTCCCCAACTCTCTCTAACTTCGCGGCCTGAAAATCTTCAAGCTGTAAAAATGCTCGGTCTGACCCGAGTATTATATTCAAAAGAAAATAATACACAGGTCAGTCTAATTCAAACTCAGTTATTAGTGCATAGAAGCAATAATAATCAAACAACAATTAGACGACAGTCAATATAAATTTACCTATCTGATCCTTTAACAAGTAATCGGATAACGGTAAATATAACACTTAACAGTGTTAAACAACAATTCAACAGATTCAGATTATCAATGAGATAGATGAAGGGATTATTGATGAAGATCATTTAGAAAACAATCAAAATTTGCCTAAACGGCAATTAACAACAAAATCATCAAAATCGATTCAAAATATATTGAATTGGCAACATAAAACAACTTTCATCAAAGAAAACATCAATTTAAACGTTAAATTTGGTAGGGCTGCAGTACACACACGCGCGTACGGCCTCGCCACATTTAAAATGTCAACTCCGTGGCTGCAGTTCACGCTTGCGTGCACTGCCTCGCCACTACCGTAATGACGTACTCAAAAAAAAAAATCAACGAACCAAAATCAATGAAGGTTCAAATATCGATTGAAAATGTCGATACTACGTGGCTGCAGTTGCACGCACGCGTGCGCTGCCTCGCCACAACAACTTGTGAAATAAAACAAGTTTCCAAACAACTTATTACTGCACATTTCAACAAGTGCCAAATTTTCATAAAAATGAAACTGCGGCCATTACTTGGACACAAGGGCAAACTGCCACGAGAATGCAGTCACCACAAGATTACAAGGCAAGACTGCAAGTAAATCAAATTCAAAGATTCAAGCTCAAGCAAAGCTGAGACAATTCTCAAGCACTTTTTTTTTTTAATTTTTTTTTCCATGCAACTTCAGGGCAACATGAAGTATAACAGATTAATTGAAGTAACATTGCCGATGCAAGCAGGCTCACATGAACAAAATGGGTCGATCGACCATCAATGTCACTACATGAACCAACAGAGAATTCAAGTGAAAACAGAATGGTACAAGTGCAGGCAAGTGCACAACAATCAAGGCAATGCACCAATGCAAGTGACTCATGCAACATGACAAGTAATCAGTGAAGTCGAAATGGCTATGCAGGGGACATAAACGAAATGAAGTTGTATAAAAATGTTCAAAGACAGTCTCATAAGACAGTACAGTTTAACATGACAACAGGTGGAACGAGGCCAAACGAGATGAAAGACAACATATGATGTATCAACAACTCAAAGTGTTCATAATACAAGCCAGTAAGGGTTCACTGAAGCAAGAAGCAACAGAGAATGCTTGCAATAGTGGTGATGCAATGCAAACAACAATAATGTAAGCACTACAATCAAAAGGAATGAACACAGTGGCAACAGATCAAGAAAAGAAATGTCAGGTGCAAGACCAGATAACAATGAAGCATAAATGCTACTGAAACCAAAATGCTCAGATCAGACGAATATACTCATATATGCTGCCGCAACCCAATATATATGTAATGTGCATAAATAAAGTATACATAAACCAGACCTCATGAAGTCATGCAGCAGCAATACAAATTCAAGTATAGACAGTCATGTCTATACCAAATGAAATAGAGGTGCAACAAGTACAAAAGATTATGTGGTCTGCAAATGTACAAAGCACACAATCAATATGAACCCATGAACTACAATCTAACAAATGGAAACTTCAAAATAGCAGACTCGAAACTCATGCATCAAGTCAAAAAGTACATCTGGAACTTCAACATGATACCAGTGTATATGTATACAAAATCAAAAGCCTTCAATTGATACTAGACCGTATATAGGTGGACACAAGAAATCAATGAACAATGAAGTGCAAGTGACAATGCAAGCTGCAGGTCGAACTCGAGTGCAAATGGAGATGCATAACAACTACACCGATTCTATCGGGAGCATATACAGTGTACAGTGTGTGACTATGTCGAGTGTAAACAATAGCCAAAATGCTATCAGGACTTCAAGCCCAAAAGCAAGAGAAAATTCAAAGAAACAGTTTCAAATAAAAATCAAAACCAAATGCAACACAGTGACAAAAATATCACCATATAATTCATAGCTGAGAGACCCAAAAGCATAACCAAGTTGAATCGAACAAGGTCGAACAGGGGCAGTAAGGCCAAATCCACAGAGTACAACTCGAGTAAATCACAGTGGACATTACTCATACAACACATATATACATACATAAGTGTATGTATACACATGGCAGTAAAAATATAATGCCCAGAAATAGCATGGCAAAAAGTCGAACAAGACCAACATCACAAAAATCAAGTTTGATATAGTCTAGGCCGATATCAACCCAAAATCAATTTCACAAAAAAAAAATTCGAACAAGTGAACCAGGAAATAGTCATCACAGCAAGAGATTTGACAAAATCACAGTAAACCAAGTCAACAAGAATTCAACAACTTTCAAAGCCGCGAAAGGCAGTAAATCAAACAACAAAATCACTATATCGCAAGAATAAACTAGCTAGAATTAGATGTGTGTGAAAATTAAATCACTCACCTTTGCAAACGAATTGGGGCAGTCGCGAGAGAAGAGGAGGATCGAGCAAGATTGAAGCCGAAACCCTAATGGTTGAAGAGGGGGACGAAATGAGTTGAAGCCGCCATTGTTATAATTTTTTTCTTTTGTTTGATTTCTGAAGTGATGGAGGAAAGGGGTTCGTGTATTATGCAGAGGAGAACGTGAATTTGGGCACGATTTAGGGCGTGGGTTTAGGCATATGTAACGGCGTAAGTAATGGCGTGGATCAAGGTGATAAAAGTAAGGTAACGTACTCTTTTTATTTTTATTCATTTTTTATATATATATTTTTTTTTCTTATTTTTTTTTTCCATTTTAAATCCAATTGTTTTGTTTAATTTATTTTCTTTACTTTGTTTTGTTTTAATTTTGTTGTTAAAATTTTAACTAAGTGTATTTATTTATTTTATTTTGTATTGATTAAATTTTTATTCCTTTTTTTATTTATGCTAAAGAAAAATGTTATTAAAACTAACCATCCTTTATAAATTTAAATAAGCAACAATTCTTATGTCCAAATTTATTTTCTTCTAAGTCGTTAGTTTGAATTTCAATACAAATTCAATATTCAATTTCAACTTCAAAGTTAAATTCAAATTCTATTCAACTTTAAATAGATTAAATTCTTAAATTTAATCGCCAATTTATTCTGATAATTTGAAATTCAAGTCAAATCATCATTTAAATATTTAAAATAAATTAAATATTTACAAATTAAATTGTTCAAAATTCAGGGTTGTTACATCAACATTCTTCTGTTGATTGGCAATGAAATTTCATTATTGTAATTAGCGAAAGCTTGGCTTTCCAAGAACTACTCCATGAAAGATTGAGTAGAAGAAGCTTATATGCTAGGTATAAAGATGTATAAAGATAGATATGAATGGTTGTTGGGATTGTCCCAATCCCTTTACATAGACACCATACAGAAGAGGTTCAATATGGAAATTCCAAGCATGCAAACATTCCAATGCAGTCTTGAATCATCCTTTCTAAGAAGATGCTCCTCATAATGATGAGGAGAAAGAGCCTATGAAGGTAATCCACTATGCTTCAATCATACGATCCATAATTTATGCTACGCTATATACTAGAAAAAATGTGGCATACGCATTAGGATGCATAAGCATATATTAGTCTAAACCTGGAGAAAAGCATTGGATGGCTGTAAAATGTATACTTAAGCATTTAAGAAACATTCAAGACTTATTGCTCATTTATGGGAATGAAGACCTCCTTATGAAGGGGTATGTGCATTCGAGCTTTTATAGTGGCGTTAATAATAGTAACTCAACGTCTAGTTATGCGTTTACGATTAATAGCCGAGCCGTCGATTAGAAAATTCCAAATAAGAAACAGTAGCTGATTTAATGATGGATGCAAGTACATTGCCCTCAATGAAGCAGCTAAAGAGGTAATATATATGCGTAAGTTTTTGAGTGAGCTCGGAATGATTCTCGATATCGAGAATCCTATGGCATTGTTCTATGATAATAATGCAGCGATTTAGATTGCGAAGGACCTAGGGCACATAAGAAGTCATGACATATTCTTCGGAAGTTCCACCTTGTTGCCAAATTCATTGAGAAGAAAGAGGTCGTCATACAGGGGTTAGATACCATGGATGACATAAAGATCCATTCGTAAAGGGTCTAGCACGGTTGCCTCTCGAGAAGCTGATTGAAGGGACAAAATTAAGATTCCATGATTGGCCCCCAAGTGTAAGTGGAAGATTGAGAGTTAAGGGTATGCCATAGGAGTACTTTTGTAATTTATTATAAATTATTAACTCTGTAATCAATTCTCGTTCGTAATAAAAAGAGTTTTCTTTCTTTTATATATTTTTATAATATGTTATAAATAATTAAATTTTTAATTAAAATATATTTAATATAAATAAATAAATGGTGTATTTGTGATAGTAATAATAAACATTTATAATTATGAGTAATGTATCATAATATAATAAACACACCATTTAAACATTTTATTCAAGATGCATCGCGACTGAATATTGATGCATCCTTTGAGACTAGAGTACGTACACTCTTTATATGTTGGGTAGTGTATTACTCATGGCTGCTGGCACCAAGTGGTACGTACTAATAGTTATTTGATAATTATGGAATGACTCAGTCGATAGTTTTTTGTTAGTTAATATTACTATGGTCAAACAGAAATTATCGATGTGACTAATTTACATAATTCTTTCTACTTGAGAATATTGTCGATCTTCAATACAAAAGCTTTGCTTTGATTATAGCCAAGTGATGGTATGACTTCCATTGAATGACTATAGTTGGGTCGGGTGGAAGTATTGGAAGTGAAATACTATTTAAGTGAGGATCAGTCTCATTGGTTATATGGAGTTAGTATAATAGTCAACCAAAGTCAACTCAAAATCTTTGGCTTAAGTAGTTCGATTAATAATAATTATTACAATTAAACCAAGGACTTTGTATTTGGACAATAGAGTTGAATATGGACGATATTAGAATTTTAACCATTACTAGTTTCTATATGTGCAAAATGATATTGTGTTGATGAAGAGAACTCGTGTAAGTAATTTTCACTACCGGGTAACGCTTAATAAATAAAATTGGATTTTACCGGAACTAAGTAACTGATAAATTCAGCCATAATATCACCCTACCTGCTAAGTGATGTGTGAACATTAATATTTGAACTATTCGATATTAATCGCTGAAAGAATTTACACCTAAGAGTTACACAACCGAAACAATGAAATATTAATTTGTAATTACTTTTACCACATGATTTAACTAATTGGCAAGTTTTATAAATTAATTTAATTAATTAATATTTATGAAATATTAATTATCAAATTTTATACTTAATGTGTTGAATAATGTTAAATAGTGTATTTATGTCGTTACAGATATACTGATCGATATACGATATCAGTTTGTTTAAATTTGGATTTAAATGTAACATACATTGTTTGGGCTTAGAACTATTTTAGAGGCCCAAATGGGGCTTGGAATTCAGGCTATGATACTTGCATAGGGAGGCCGATCATATATGATGTGGCTTGGTGATTTTGAATGAAAAGAGTAGAAACGGTAAGAAAGATATTTGGAAATGTGATCCAGTTTTCACTCTATTATCTCCTTTTAAATAAGCAACTCGATATTCATTCAAAGGATATATTTTTGTCCTCCGCTTATGTGTAATTTTCGTCCAGAAATCCCCCCTTTCAAGTGCCAAAATATCAAATCAAAAATCATACCATAGCACCTCGATTCGATAATCTGTGGTAAAGCAACTTGGGAGCCAACAACTCTAGAACATGGTATTTGATTCAAGGAACCATTTCATTATTTCAATGCATGACCTCTGAAGCTAGGCGGGAGCTATACTTCTGATTTATTAATATTTTTTTGCTTACTTAATAAATTGATCATATGTTAGCCAGATTGACCTTATCATGAATATGTATATTACTATATTGTCACATGCCCATGTTTGTATGAATGTATGTATGTATGTATGCATGCATGCATGTGTGTGCATGTGTGTGTGCGCAAGTACATAATTTTTTTGGTTAGATATCTTATTATCGCTCGTGGCTAGAAATTTTTTTTGTTAAAATATTATTATTAAATAATGATTTTATTAATTAAATGTAATTATAAAACATTAATCCGTATGATATATGTGTTTAATTTTTTTCAAAATTTTTGTACTCGCCTAAAAGCTTTTTAACAGTAAATTATTTATTTATTATATATGTATATATATTAAATTATTTATTTGATTTTATGTTAGTTAAACAAACAAAATATATTTACAATCAATTATAAATAATATAGTATTCAAATACACATACATAGAATATGCATTTTTATTTCAAAAATGAATTTTAATACAATTATTATTATTAAATCCACATGGATTTTATTTTTAAACTTTATTTAAGCTAGAATTCGTTTAAATCGAAAAAAATTAAAAATTCATGCACTTGGCTATGAGCAACAACAAATATATTCTTAATAAAAAATAAATTATATATATATGTATATATGTATGTATGTATATATTTATGTGTATTGATTAAAGAACAAGTTATGTGTTTATATATAATATATCTATATATATTTGTAGATTAAAAAAATTCATAATAAATGATAAAGTTTTTAAATTATTTTAGAAATTAATATTTACAAGTATACAAGCACAAACACAATTCATAAATGATTTATACAAATAATTTATGACCAATATTTTATAACAAATATATGATTAAATTTATAGATAGATATATTTATATGTATGTTTATATGTGTGTGTATTTATCTATATAGTAAAAATGTACATATATGTATATTTAGACAATATATTAGTATACACGAAGGGCTAACATTGCCATTGCAGTGTAAATCCCAGCACCTATACACAAGTATGTCAAACCATATACACCTTTTGTTGTTGCATGTGCACGCACACACATATGTGTATATGATATACATATATGAAATATTATACAAATTATATATAAAATAAATTTCATTATTAAATTCGAATACGTTATTGATTTTATTCAAGTGAAAATTTATAAAATTTAAAAAAATTAGACTACTGTAATGACCTGCCTTTTTGACCCTCAAAAGTTAACACTAATACATGTACAGTATTCACATGTTGAGCATCTGAGTGCCAAAAAGATTGATTGTTGGGGTGAAAGAAAAGAAAAGACATGACAGAATCTCACGTCGTGACGGATAATATATAATGCCAAATTGATCTTTAAAAAAGAAACTTTAATATAAATACAACAAGTCGGAGTTACTAACATATCATTAGTCAGGGTAGTTATAATAGCATATCCTTACAATTGCTGATAAATATAAAATAAGAAATACAGTGGAAAATAGAATACTTAGGTGTGGGGCTTGAGGCTATGTTTTACCTTTTTAGCAAATCCTACTTGGAATGCTAACATTGCCCTTCAAGCAACGATGCAATGCTATCATACATCTATACAAGTTGTTTATGATATGAACAAACCGAAGGTACTATTCCTACTACATCCTCTTTGGAATCACCCTCGGAATTAGTAGAGAGTAGCCCTTGCACTTCACCAAACATCCTTTTTGATTCCATCATCTTCAAGACGTCCCAGTTCAAATGCTTATGCTAATTCGAAGTGGTTTTGGTTAAATCATGCTTATCCAAACCCGGTCTCTCCAAACGAACAAAAGATAGTTTTTTGGTTGACTAAATCTCAGCTCTTTTAGAAGTAAGTTGATGATATAAGAGTCCTAAGAGGATCTCGAGTCCACCCTTAAAGCAAGGGATGTTTCACTGGAATGATTTCTTCCAAGGGAATCTAAAACCATATGAAGTCGCGAAGCTTTCATATACTTCCTAAGTCAAAACAGGTCAAGTTATCGATAGGGGACAAACCACTATCTAGTGTAAGTATATAATTTGCATATGGAAAATCAAACATCATATACTTATCACCACTTCTCAATGAGACCCATTACTATCCCTGGAATAACAATGAAGTCAAATAAGTTAGATAACTACCCTTGCTATGATGACATTCTTAATTCTCACAGATAGAAATAGGCTTCCATACCTCAAAATTTAGTTCAAGTATAAAATGAAGTACCTTTCATATACTTAATTAATCATGACCTATTTATAAAAATTAACCCTCTTATACTTATCACACTTCCGGCATATCGATTTCTCTATCCGTCACTTAGAATCGAAGCTAGGTAAGTCAGGGAATTAGTTGCATATGGCCTTGCCTTAGCCAAAGCACTCCGGTCCTTGATCAAACAAGAGGAAAGTCCACTAATCGAATTTTAGTGCTAAATATAAGATGACTTACTTTCCATAAACCTATCAACATTTTAGCACTACCTATCTTATTTGTTATATGTTACTCAATGGCATCGACAAACAAATCTCATGCATAAAACAAGTCTTTTTAAAACAATCTGAAAACCAACTCCATAAACTTATAACTAATCTTCTGTTATAAATCAGTTCTTTTCATTAATTAGAATGAAGCTGTTGAAGTTGGAATATAATCACTTCACAAATCTTGACTCCATTTTCACTTCTAACATCCAAAATAGAAACAAGTCTCCATACCTCAAAGTCTAGAAATTAAAATAGGATTTGAGAGTTCCAATATACCACATATTAAAAATATTTTCCTAAATCACTTGTTTAAACAAATGTATTATTTAATAGGGCAATATATTTCCTTTTAATGAAGTAAACAAATTATTTAATAATAACAAAGTTTTATAAACTGAATTTCCTTTCCAATTTCCCGTAATTGTTTACTATAAGAAAAATGTTATAATCCATGATCTCTTTCATTTTCTCTTGAAAACATTTATTACAACAATAGTGTAGAAATACATTCTTCCATCCTTGTCATGACCCATTCTTCTGTACCGATTTAAACTAATTTTAACCACACTTGTCAGCCAAATCGCACGGGAAGACGGATAGTGAATGAAAGAAAGAAAGAAGGAAGGTAGAAGATAGAAAGAAGATAAAAGAAAAGGAGAACAATAAAAGAATCTCACAGCGGAACGAATAATCTATAATATAAACAAGTCTTTACATGAAACCAAAACTGTTGCTTTAATAATTTATACAGACTTCAATCAGAGTTTACATCCACTCAGCTCGGATAGTTTATAACAATCTGCCCTTGCAACTTGTTGAAAACACAACCAATTACAACCGAATATAAGAATCTACGTGAATACGTCTGCTGATTCCAGCTCCTGTCCTGAAGCTTCCAATCTTCCAGCTGAACTTGGAAATATGCTCGGTCTGACCAAGCATATAGGAAAAACACCATGCCCGAGTCATTCTGGTAAACCAACGTGAGAAACACATTCAACTTGATTTGTTAAAGTATAAAATCCTTTGAAATCAAAGGTATCTTGTAAGACCACGCCATAAATAAACATGCCGGGTTTTTACCTTACGGTAACCAAAACATTTCTTATCAAAATCCTTTGATATTATAATAGTGTCTAAGTACAAATACTTAAATCAATTAGCCGAAATTGTTACATTCATTAAATTTCAGCAATACTAGGTTCTACAATAAAAACTATAAAGGCACGTAGGGAGAATGGGTTTTTAACTAATGACTAGGCATTGGGGTACCACCTGTCACGGTATTTGGTCTAGATCAGCATATCGAGGATCCACCCTGATCCCCTGCAACACAAGACCGGAGCTACCCCTTACTAGATAGTCCGAATAAGATCGCCCCACAGTTGGGATTAGCAACTGCCTACATAGTCAAATAAAAAGGGACCTCTAGATAGGGATGACCTTACCCTAATTGGCTGCTATTCACTTAGCCTTGCTGCATAACGCCTGATTTTCAGTTATTCCCGGTTGATGAGGTTCGAGGCCGAGCATTACCTTTTAGAACACTTCCACTTAGAATGCTTAGCATCCTCCTGATGATGTTCTGAAAGCATTCATCCATACAATTCTGTTCTGGGTCCCAGCGAAACCGAAGGCACTATTCCTATTACATCCGTTTTGAAATCACCCTCAGGATTAGTAGCGATTAGCCCTTACACTTCACTTCTCCACCTTCGACTCCGAGCTCTTTTCTTCATCACGAAAACGTACTCGTTGGACCGAAGTGGTTTTCAGATTACAAATCTGATCCCAGTCTATGACGATCTAGGCCTTCGGCTGTTGGACAGCGGAAACCCTCCGCCATGGCACACATTGGTACCTCACAGTTGCTTTTACGGCCGGCCTCTCGCCCGCCTAACCAGTAAGCCAACCCCTCCTCGAGGACATGTAGGGGTAAGAGTCTCCCGTTCGCCACCAAACGCGAAGCGAGAACCCCTATCATGCTGAAATTGTAGCAAATGTGATACAAGAACCAATGCCAACCATACTGGGCACTAAAATCCTATTCCATCATCGTGCCACCATCTCGATGATCGGAAAATTTTTCGATCATTTTTGCCGAGATCCCCCATCCTCAAACACGCTTTAGTAAAAATCTCGAGGCCAATTACTTCGCCAATCGCAAGAAAATACTCGATACCCATATAACGTTCAACTCTCACTTTCTTGTTATTTAAAAGCCTGCAAATCTTGATTTTAATTTTTAAAACCCTAGTTTTTGATGGAAAAACAGATTATACACCTGGAACAAACAATTACTGTGATTGACATTTCGATAGGTTTTCAAAATAACTTTTTTTCTTCCTTTTTATTTAAACTAGCTTCAGATTGAATTCTGAAACATATCTTAAAATCGTATTTTTGATTAACTTGAAGATATTAAGTTAATTTATACGAGATTTTAAAAGATAAAATCTATAACGTCCCTGACCCGACCTTCGAAAATCGACACCAAATACATCACCCGTACTCGAATACCGCATATTCAAATGTCGAATCCGGTTCGTCGAAGCTTATAACACATTAAGTACAACAACAAAGCGGAAGAAAACACTATCATTGATATACTACAACGATGATACAATTGAGATATCAATACAAATTGTTTGTACCAAAAATGGGCACAACACTCTTCGGAAGTTTTTGAAGAGATAAAAATGAAGAATGTAAATTTAAAATGTGGAGTATCTAACAAAAACTCCAAAAACTAATAAAAAAATGCACAAACACAAGCGATTTAGAGTGGTTCGGCGTGTTGCCTATGTCCACTATGATGTTTTATGATTTTATTGATTCTTTCTTGATGAATACACTTGATTACAGTAAGCAACAGTGAATTACAACTTTGAAATTTGAGTACAACGGCAGTAGTAGAGTGCAAAGTCAAATCCGACAGAGTTTGGGCGCTTCCGAATCAAAAGATCACTCTTCTGTAGGCCTTGGGGCTCTATTTATAGGCATAGGAGGCTGATATTTCGCTCAGATCTCAGGAGACTTTTTCTGGCACGTGGGTAGACCCACGTGATCGGTCCTATGAAATTTCGACTCGATCTATGATCGATACGAACGTAATTCGTATCGATCAAGATCTAGTCCAATGGAGTCGAAACTCGGTGTGAACATTCTTTGGCTTGTACGTAAGCTTCTATGAAAATTTCATAGCATTTGGACTTGTGGATCTCGGGTTATGATCGATATGAGATGGAGTTTTTCGGCAAGCAGTTTCTTTCGAATAGACTAGTTTGAATCAATCTGTTCGAATCGATGATAACACGTGCCCCCGTGATGACATATCACGAACTCTTCAGATCGACCCACCTTTTATGCCGAGCTGACCAAGTCTTCCCTTAATCTTCGCCTCGTTTGTATCAAAGGCCATTGCCAATCGTATCGATGGAGGTGTGCAGTTCGTATCGATGGAATGATCTAGTTCGCAATGGTGAAAATGGTGTAGTTCGCATCGATAGGTGTGGCTCTGTTCGCATACATCAGGCTGACCCTTTTTCGTATCGATGGAATGAACTCAGTTCGTATCGATGGAAAATGCATGGATATGTTGATTGTTTGGCTTTGTTCGTACCGATCAGAATAGACTCCAGTTGATCGGTACGAAGTTGAAATGGCAGAATGGATACGAACAAAAGAGAGCTCGATGTATTCGAATAGCTGGAACACGATGGATTCGAAAGAGGGAGCCTCGATGGATTCGAACAAGGTCCTCCAGGATGGATACGAAATAGACCTTCGTGATGGGTATGAACCGACGTTCGTCGATAGATACAAAGTACGCATGAGTCAATTGTTCCGAAGTGCACTACCTGTTGATGGATACGAAGACGATCGATGCGAAATGATGGGTTGCGACTCTAATCGATTTGAAATGATGGATATGAATGGATGGGTTTTCTTGACTTGCATCGATCATAACTTGAGCATATGAACTCGGATAGACTTGAAATTTGGAATGCTAGCTTTCATGGCTTCGCTTGTCATGCCATGTCATATGTAGCCTGATCCGGACTAGGAAAAAATTCATCGACATCTATAGTGAACCTGTGTGTACGCGATATCTGGGATGAGTGATCCTTGGTTTTCAGCCAATTCCTTGATATCTCGGCCTTACCAAAAGGAGGGATAACATTTGTCCCCTAAAATACATCTTGTGGAAACATGACGTGCTTTGAAAAGCTGCATCCTTTACTCTGAATAGTTATTGCTTTTTTGTTGAGCGTTGTAATCTTTGACTGATTTTCTCAGTAATGTGAGCTGCTGATTGTCAACTATTGTACCATGTGACGTTGTAACTGATTGATATATGACAGTGATTAGCTGTTTTTCACCGTAATCATTATCTGATGAGTATTCCATTCCTTTGGATATTGAAGATTGAATATTAGTCCGACATATATGCATATATGTTAACCTGGCTCTCGTTAATGTTGCATGTTCACGTGTCGTTGTCAGTTTTCTCGTATCGAATTCCGTATCGGTCCTCTACTGAACCAATGTGAAATTCGAGTTGCAACAACACCTGATGGTTGCTTCTGGATGTTCCTTTGTATGAAACCTCTCCTTAATCCATATGAAAGGTTGAAAGATTGTTCTCGCATCAACACACTTCTCATAGATAGATATGAAATAAATATTTCGAATCGATAGATAGGAGCCTTGATGGATCCGAAATTATCGTTCGTATCGACGAACTTGTGTTTTTGTGGGTCAAGTGCTGATAGATACGAATCAGCAACTTTGAATCGATGGAGTACAATGCCTTCAAAACTGCCTTTATTGTGTAATTCGTGTCGATGGACCCTGTGTCATTGGATAGGAATAGACAATTCGCAATTCACATCAATGAATATTGGCCCCTGGAAGCTGTGATCTGATGGATTTGAACTAAGTAGTTTGAATCACTACACCATGGATGGAGTTGAAAATAATTGACATGAACAAAAGCTTCGAATCGATGGATCCAGGTGGCAGTTTCGCATCAATGAAGGCTTAGGCTTATGGATTCGAATAGAGCGTTCGAATCGATCTGGAAGTTGACCTGCTATGATCGGTCGCATGTACTGGGAAGCGAAACGCCTTTCTTCTTCATACTTGGGTCCATACAAATACTGTGGACTTAAGCATTTTCCACTTTTTGCCTTCATTTTGCTTCCTGCCTTCGTATCGCTTCGTAAAGAAACAGATCTATAGGAACATTCGTCTCCAAATCACTTCGCCACATCAATTCTTTGAACCGATTCTTTGAAATCAGGTAATTGGATGGCTAGTCCATGTTATAGCAACGATATTGTAAATCAATTGCCAATCTACTTGCATATACTATCGATCTCTAGTGATGCCCAGCCCATAGTCCGCTCATAGAAAATTGTCAGGGTGTTCTAGCAATTTTGGGGAAGAAGAATGGTAGAAGGGCACGAGTGAAGTGCTTACACCAATCGATGAAGGAGACGGTTTTTTTGTATCGATCTGGGAATGATGGGGTTTCGTGTCGATTTGTAGCTGAGAGAATATCATTTGGAGGGATGGAATGGCTTCACGTCTATGGGCGATGGTTGGAGTTCGTGCCGACCCATACTGACAGGTGCAAAAACCTAATTACTCGATCGGTACGAAGCATCGACTCTGTCGATCGATATACGGTAGACCTTCGACGATCGATCCGAAGTTAATCACTTGGGATCGATAGGAAATGGGCATTATAAGTCGGTTTGAAGTTGCCGGCACTAATCTATTCGAAACCATGGCCTATGATCGATGCAAAGCTTATCGATTCGAGGATGATCGATATAAAAATGGAGCTCCCTCGATGGATACGAAGTGAAGGTTTCGATCGATACGAGATGAAGTCGCTATGATTTATGCGAAGTGAGGGTGTCATGATCGATATGAAGGTCTTGCAATCTATAAGAAGTGAGGGTCGTTGTAAGGAGCCATCCAAGTTTAGAATTCGATGGATACGAAATTTCACACATATTTGAACATTTGACTCCAACGAGCTTCTGCCCTGCATAATTGGACTTAATCATTTCGCTGCATATCTAACTGCCTATTGAAGCTCGTCGATGGAACTAAAACTTAACAAAATTATAACGAACTCTAACTTGGATCGGTTGCTAATGTCTGGATGGCATGGTTGTGAGGGTCAGCAATGACGATCATTCCAACTGGATTTAGTAGTCTTGTTGCTTGCATACTTTCTTTAGCTCTGTAGAATCTTTCAAGTACTATACAGAACTGCACTACGCAACACACTCACACACTTCACACTGGAGGACGCACGGGCTCACTATTGTCTAATAATGATTTTTCATAAGTTAGCTAGTTATGGAACCCTCGACTCACAACAATAGGAGGCTTAGAGTTTAATTCCCTCCACAATCGAGATACCGGCCATCAATCGCCATGCTACGCAGCCGAGACACTCCCTCCATTTAACCAATAAATTAGGGAGGTGTTTTCTTTCCTAGGGATCGCTTTGTCTCAGCTACACCCGAATGGATATGCTCTGTTGAACAGTTTGCTCATCGTATTCATGGAGCTTCTCCATCGACCACCTATTCCGATTGAGATCAGATATTTATTTAACTTTAAGAGCCAGGGAGATAACCCATCTTTCACATTCCCGGAGGCAGTCAGGAATTGTCAAGTAGTTACGGAGTCCCGGACTAGGCTGAGTTACTTCAAGATGGAGTGGTTTGATGTCCGATGTCCCTCGGGATCTGCCAGTCGGTTGCTCTTCCGACGTAAGTATTGCAGTCTTCTTAAATAGCTGATAAGATATTTCTAACTGAAGTCAAACTTATATCTCCTTCTCTTTACAGTGGTAATTCAGTGACCCGAAGGTGTTCATTTCAAAGAAATAGTTTGGATTCTTTAAGAAATCCCAAGCGAAGAGAGAAACATCGATTCGGTTCTAACGGATAGGACCTGAGAATTCTCAATCCGTATTGAGCGAAAAAAAGTATAAGACTCAAGGGGATGCTAAGTACTAGCTTGAAGAAACAGACCAAGCGCAAGACGCCCCTACTTGTTATAACCGAGGAAGTTGATTCGGAGAACACACACCGACAACGAACCTTTAGCTGGGCCTTCGGATGCAGTCCTAGATTCCGAAGGAAAGAGAAAAGGCAAGGAAAATGTTTTTAAACATTCCAAATCCAAGAGATGGAAAACTGTGGTCATGTCTTCGCCCGATCCAGGAGTTAGAATTTCGGAGGCTTCTCCCCCGCGAGTGGAAAATCTTTCGAAGGGCTCACCCATATCCCAATTTCAGACTATGTATCCTTCCAACATGATGCCGGATTGGAAGAACTTCAACACGCTTTAGATTTAAGCGAGTCTCTTCCCACTAGCGTGGTCAACACTTCTGGTTGGTCGGCGGGTTGCACATAGATACACACTGCATGGCACTGCACGATTCCTGACCGCAAGCTGCATACTTTGAAAGATTACTAACTCTATTCTCGCTTTACTTTGCAGATACGATGTCCGATCGAGGTTCTATGCTAGGCAGTCTTAGGAAAGCTCGTCGATCTTCATTATATTACGAGGCATGCCAAAGAAATACGGACAGGGAGTATGATCAGGGGTACACCATTCAGGAGTGGTATAAAAGAGATACAGGATACATACACCATTCTCGATCTCGCTTACCCCCCCTAGAAACCTTGTACAACCTCCAGTCGACGTTTCACGACTTCCAGAAGCTTCGTGGCATAAGTCGTCTTCTCATGATCCAAGGTCTGAAACTCAACATTGAACCGAAATAGTGGCCCCCACAACTATAGAGAAGGTCCTTACTGAGCCTTCGGGGGAAGGAGCGATCAAGCTTGCTCAACTGAAGAAAGATTTTCTCGATATTTGCTTTGATGGATATATCTTTCCCCTGCACTTGAAGAGAATTCCGACGGAGGACGAGAATGCATTGCATGATTATGTTGCAGACATCTATTTCTAGTATAAGGAGTGGGTGAAAGCCGCAAGAAAAAGCATCAAAAGCGACTTTCGGTCGGGATGCCGCGATTGAAAAGTGAAAGAGAGAGCTTACATAGAAAGATCGTTTTATTCAGGTACTCAATATTAAGCCGAGTCTTGTTGAAAATCCGAGATGGAAGCTCTCAAAAAGGCCGATGATGCTAACTCGGCCATGTATAGGATGAGACAAGAGCTTTATGCCATGATGGAGGACATGGGCTACAGGAACTCCACCGTCACAGTAGGACGCGGCCTTCAGAGAGCTCAACGAGCTTAAGTCCAAATTTTCCGAGATCATTAAGGAGAAGGATGATGCCAATATCTCCACGCAAGAAGCATGTGATCAGGCGGTGGTGCTTCAGGGTGAAAGAGATGCGGTTGATGGCTAAAGTCCACTTGGTGGAGGCTGAGGATGAAGAGAAGGTTCGGCTGGCGGAAACCAGGTTAGAGGCTGATATAGAGGAACTTCTCGCCATCTACAACGCCAATGTGTTGAGATATAGAAACTTGGCTTGGCTCGATAATTATTCAACATATCTCTATAATGCTTGGAACTTGTTGGTCGAAGAGGAGAAGGTGGTGCATCTGAGTGGAGCATTTGATGAGTTCGACTGGAGAACCATATATTGAATGAGGACGAAAAGAAGGTTCTTCATGACTTAATGATCTCACATACAAGAGAGAAGCTTGGCACCCAGTACCAGGAGATTGGGGAAGGCTCAGGCGTTGAGCATCATGCCACAAATTCTAAGATTATCACTCCATCACGATCTAAGCCTATTTCGGTGGTTGAGCCTTAACCTGTCCCGGCTTATGACCCAGAATAGCCACATCTATCCCCTATAAAGGAGCACATCTCCGAAGCTTCTCAGCCAACCTGAGCCATACCGAGGAAGGTATCTGAACATATCTCAACGGTGTTCGAAATAAGGGTTTTGTTTTGAAGTGTGTGCTAACAACTTCTCTTCTTCTTTGTCCAGTGACAGGAGTTTATTGACAGCGCCTCCTGCAATCCAAGAACCACATCAAGCGCAGGAGGCCATTATTACAGATGCGACCACTGCGTCAACAACCACAACAATTGAAGGCATGCAAGGGAGATCACTTTCTTTCGACGAGAAAATGATGAACGAGCTTCTAGGTCAACACAGTGACCCCTTCACAGACTTTTCGTTTGTTATTGTTGGATTCGCGCCTGCTTCTTGTGCTTCAACACGACCACTACTACCCCCAGCAAAGCCCGATATATTCGCAAAGATGAAATATTGGATGAAATCAACGTTGAGTTGGAGGCAGCAGCACATGGCGGTAGTTCTGAGGTGGAATGACAGTGCCCGGCCCGGCTCCTCTTAGAATGACATCACCTGGAGGCACACTTGTTGATACCCGTGTGCCCATTCCAACCCCTCCCCCCCGTTGTAGATCCGACTCTCCTATAGGGAGCATTCCTATAGATTCAAGTTCAAAGGAGGATGTTGAGATCTTGCCCCCATCCGGAAACAGCCCGCCAAAAGACAGGAGTTTGAAACGAAAGATCATCAGCGACTCCAATGGGCTTGCGCCGAAGAAGAAGCCGAGGAAGAAGAAAGCGTGAATAGACCTCTTCGGTGCACTTTTTCGTAGATAGGAAGTTTGTTTTTTCTCTTTTTCCTTCGTAGGCCGTTTATAGATGCGGGTTTGGCCCCTGCTAGTAGGAATTTTGGAAGAATTTGTATATGAATCTTCACTTACAATTAGTTCAAATGAGATTTTGTTTTCTTGTTTCAATTTTTATTCCTATCTCGTATGCTTAAGTATTGAAGCGTTTGAATCTCAGTTCAGTGCACTCGCGGAGTTTTAACCCTTGAGCTGAGTTTGCTTTATTCGCTAAGTCTGAATATCATGAACACAAGTTGTAACTGAAGATTGGGTTGGACTTTTGACGTTGCACTATTTCGGTCAATGACCAACACTTAATCTTTGCCCCCAATTCCGAGGATAGGTTATAGAAATTGACTAACGATCGCCATTTATCTTTATCTTTTCAAGTTTAGCATTGATGGATTGATACTAAAAAAGTAAGGGTCAAGCGGTCGAATCACACTCGCTTACTTATAAATAGTCACATCCGCACTTCGAGGATCTGCATTTGCATTTGGATGATCAGTCGTACCTATTGAAGTTTTTAAGCGTATTCCACACTCCGGGGACTTAAGTTAGTTTATGAGTGGTTGTTCACACTTGAATTACATTTATACTCTAACCACACTCTAGGGGCTCAGAGTTTTTTGCGATCTGTAATCTGGTTTGCACTATGGGAATCCAGAGACTATCGATGTTTGTAATCCGGACTGCACTCCGGGAACTTGAACTTAGCGTTTTATACTCCAATTCACACTCTGGGAATTTGGAGTTAGTTTTTGTACTCTGGTTCGTACTCTACGAACCTAGAGTTGAGGTTTATACTCCAATTCGCGCTTTGGGAATCTGGAGTTGGCTGACAGATGGTCAGCCACATCTGTTTAGGCTTTTTAGGAGTTCGTTGGCATTTTGGGAATGATGGATTTATCAGGATCGTGAATGGTAGGTTCACATCCACCCCGAGTTAACAAGAAAAGTCATTAGATGGACGAGTCCATCCTCCTCGAACTTGGTTAGGATACAGTCAAAGTCGTTAGGTGAACGGGCCCGCCCTCTCTAGAACCGCATTTGTGAGTTTTATGATCCAACTCGCACTCTGGGAGTTTGGAGTTATTTAAAGGATTGTCGTGTAACAATCCTTTTTAACTTTAGTGTAGTGACTTGCCCCTGAGCTTGGGTTTCACTTAGCGAGTGACCGGTCATATCATAGTCACTCCTTATTTGAATAAATTCCACCGCATTATGGAACTTAGCTCTCCGTGCATCGTGATGTTGTATGTCATATTCAATATATCACAGCTCTGGCTCAAAGAGATGGCATTTTATTGCTAAAATGAGAAAATACGGCAAAGTCAGTTGCCTTATTACAAATTCAAATTTCAAAATGCGGAAATAAATTGTAAATGGAAAAATAGATTGAAGTAAATAAAGCCTGTCATGTGTAGTAGCGACGGAGACTCTCGCTGTTCCAGGCTCTTGGCAAAGTAAGACCGTCAATGGTCGATAACTTGAACGTGCCATCCCGAGCTTTTGTGTAATCACATACGTCCCTTCCTAATTTGGCTTCATGTGTAAAGGAACTGGATAGATTCTTTTGTGAACAAGATTGCCGAGTTCAAAGGTTCATAGTCGAACCTTGGCATTGTACAATCAGGCGACTCGACTTCGATATGTGGCTGCCCTCAAATCAGCCTCTTCACGCTTCTCATCCAATAGATCGAAAGATTCAACAAGTAATATGGCATTTGTCTTCAGGTCATAATAAGTCACGCGATCAGAGGGTACTTCCATCTCCACTAAAATAACGGCTTCAGAGCTATAAAATAGAGAAAATGAAGTGTGTCCGGTCGCGGACTTGTGGGTCGTTCGGTAAGCCCATAAAGCCATAAGAAGTTCATCAACTCATTTTCCCCCGCCTTTTCCAACCGCTTCTTCAGAATAGACTTGATAACCTTATTAACAGCTTCGACTTGGCCATTCACTTGAGGGTGTGAAACTGCAGAGAATTTCTTGTGGATATGAAAGCGTTGACAGAAATTCTTAAATTCACCACTGTCGAACCGGGCTCCGTTATTAGTGATAATGGTATGCGGGAGACTGAATTAGCAGATAATGTTGCGAATTATGAAGTTGGTTACTTTCTTTGCCGTGATTGTTGCGAGAGGTTCAGCTTCAGCCCATTTGGTAAAATAATCAACTACGACGATGGCGTACTTTGCTCCACCTTTGGCCAACGGGAGAGCGCCAATAATATCACTGCCCCATACTGCAAACGGCCATGGACTGACCATTTGGGTTAGCTCAGTAGGTGGGGCTCTAGGAATTCGAGCATGTTTTTGACATCTATCACACTTCCTGGCATAGGCTACTGCATCACGGTTTACAGTGGGCCTGTAATACCCATATCGGAGTACTTTGTTAGCAAGAGCTTTCCCTCCAATATGATCGCCACATTCTCCTTCGTGTACATCATGGAATACTCGTTTAATTTCATGTGCGCGATACATCGATGGAGAGGAACAGAATATCCGCTTCTATACATTACTCCATTCTGAATGGTGAACCGCGAGGCTTTTCGAAGAATCTGTCTTTTCTCACTCTTGCGCTCAGGCATTGTTCCATGGTCGACGTAATTTCGATACGGAGTCATCCATGACTCCTTACCGGGAGCGGTTTCCAATACGAAGTCTATTTCCATCTGATCAATGCTCGGAGAAGATAATGTCTTCACAGGAACAAGTCCCATTTGCTATGCTTCGCCCATACTTGCTAAATTCGCCAATGAATTAGCCTTTTCATTGCATCACTGGGTATGTAGAAGATGGCATAATAATCAAACTGATAAAGTACATCCTAGACTCGAGCTAGATAAGCAGCTAGTCTTCGATCCTTGGCCTGATATTCACCCCGAACTTGGCATACAACTAATTGAAAATCACAATAAATTTCCACAGCAATAATTCACAGATCACGAGCGAGTTTCAATCCAGCAAGCAAGGATTCATATTCATTTCATTATTGGTCGTACGAAATTAAAATTTCAAGGAATAGCATATGGAGCGGCCTTTGGGGGTTTCAAGTACTACTCCAGCACCCGAGCACCGATCATTGGATACACCATCGGTATGCAGCGTCCATACGTATTTGGGAGATTTACTGGTCTCGGGCAAGTCCTCCGGAATGGTAAATTCGGTTATGAAATCTGCTAGAACTTATCCTTGAATGGATCTCCTTGGAGTATAAGTGATATCAAACTGGCTCGGTTCAATGTTCCACTTGAGTAACCTAGCAGACGTCTCAGGCCGTGTAAGAACCTGTCGTAACAGCTGATTGGTGTACATAGTGATAGAATGAGCTTGGAAATATGGACGAAGATTCCTTGAGGCAATTATTAGGTAGTAAGCCAATTTCTCTAACTTTGGATAATTTCTCTCAGCCCCTTTAGTCGTTTACTAACGTAGTAGACCGGCTTTTGCACTCGGTCTTCCTTTTAAAGTAAGGCAGCACTAATCGCGTTCTATGATACCTCCAGGTAAAGATATAATTGCTCATGCTCGACAGGCTTTGAAAAAATCGGTGGTGTAGAGAGGTGTTGAACTAGCGCTCTGAATGCGTCTTCACGTTCTGTGGTCCGTTCGTAGTTTTGCTTTCCTTTTCAAATCAGAACGAAGAAGGGAATGCACTTGTCGGTGGACTTTGAAATGAACCGGCTCAATGCTTCTACTTTCCCATTGAGACTCTGGACTTGCTTTATGGTTCTCGGAGTTTGCAGATTTCTGATCGCCCAGATATTTTCGAGATTGGCTTCTACTCCTCGAGCTTTGACGATGAACCCGAGGAACTTTTCAGATGCGACTCCAAAATTACATTTCAAGGGGTTGAGATTCATCTTGTATTCTCAAAGGATGTTGAACATTGACTCCAAATCTCTGATGTAATCATTGGAGAATCGTGATTTTACCAGCATGTCGTCCACATATACTTCCATGGTTTTTTCGATTTAGTTGGCGAACATCCGGTTGACTAGGCATTGATACGTTGCTCCGGCGTTCTTGAGTCCAAAGGGCATGACTTTGTAGCAGTAGAGTCCCAGATTGGTTACGAAGCTGGTATGTTCTTGGTCAGGTAAGTGCATGGGTTCCTGACTGTAACCGGAGTAAGCATCCATAAAATATAGTAATTCGTGCCCAGTCGTGGAACCTACGAGCTGATCGATTCGAGGAAGTGAAAAACTGTCCTATGGACAGGCTTTATTTAAGTCAGAATAATCAACATACGTCCTCTATTTCCCATTCGGCTTTCGGACAAGTATGGGATTGGATACCCATTTCGGGTATAAAACATCTCGGATAAAACCATTTGATTTTATCTTATCAACTTCTTCTTTAAGGGCGATTGATCTCCCTGGATCCATACCACGCCTTTTCTGCTTGACCGGGATACACCATGGGTCAATATTCAGGGTGTGGCTCGCGATGTCCGGCGAAATCCCACACATGTTAGAGTGCGTCTAGGCGAATACGACGAGATTCACCTGGAGAAATTCAACCAATTCCTTTGGCGTCTTATGGCTTAACTGGGACCCAATCTTTATCATCCTCGAATCATCATCATCATCGATCAAAACATCGATCGTCAGTTTAGCAGGGGTAGCTTGACTTTCTTTAGATTCAACTTTACTTTCAGTTTCTCTCGGGCCAAGATCCCTTTGGAATTGGTTGGGGTGCCCGGGCCTGGGTCCAGGCACCAATTGTCAATTGTCGGCAAAATAGACAAAGAGAGATTCCTCTATGCCCTTCCCTTTCTCTCTCCGCCGTGCCTCGCGCGGCTCGACAACATTATAGGCTCTCCCAGCAGCCTGATCTCCTTGAACGACTACGACCCCACGATCGGTGGGGAATTCCACAGTCAAGCACCACTGGGCAATGGCTTCCCTGAATTCAGTAAGGCTCGGTCGTCCCAAAAAAGCATTATAGGGTGAATCAATGTCTAAAACAACAAATTGCAAAATCCAGACTCTCCGGCATTCTCCAACGGCCAATTCCACTGGCAGTTCCACCACTCCAGTGGGTATAGTAGCACTTCATTGAAGCCGTGGATTCGAGATTGACAAGGTTTCAAATCCTTAGCTTCCATCTTCACCAAATCATATGCTCTCTTGAACAAAATATTTACAGAACTTCCACTGTCAACCAGGATCCTCTTCATCCAAGCAGGATCTACCTGGGAAAATATGACTAATGGATTGATAGTGAGGGCTTCGACCTTGTCAGCGTCTCTATTTCTGAATACGATGTCATCTGTCATTGTCCTTTGTTGTTTGGACAGAGCCCCGTCGTCATAACTACAACAACACTCGAAGTCTGCATGCCTAACAGAGCTGGCATAACACTTCATTTCCCTTTTTCTTTGGTCTGTTGGATGAGGACCACCACTTATTGTGTTTATAACTAACCTCCCACCAGTACGAGCGGATTCCTCCTGCCTTTCTTGATTCTTCACCCGATTCTGATTTGATGGGCCCGCACCACCTGACTTCGGCGCCTGTACGAACTGATCCAACTTTCTCTCCCCAATCAATTTCTCAATGAGATCCTACAAATGAAGACACTCATTTATATTGTGGCCATAAATCTCATGAAACCTACAAAATTTTCCTGTCTGAATCTGCCTCTCTGATGATGGCTTCGGAGCAGACTTCTTGTATTGCATAGTATTGCAGGTCTGCAAATACATGTTCTCCAGTGACATATTCAATGGTGTGTAGTTATCAAACGTTAGAGCCCTACATCACGGGCCACTATTCTAATATTGCTTCTTGTTTTGATTATCATTATTTCCTTGCTGAGTTTGCTTGTTCTGTATATTTAATTGAAATTTTTCGGAACTCTCTCCGGGCTGCTTAACCGCAACATTACTTTGTATGCCCATTATGCTGGGTCCCATGTCATCTTGCTTCCTAGACTTTTTCGCGTCCTCTCATCTCAAGAATTGAGCATCTTTGGAGTAGAAACAGTCAAATGACGCGGGGGGTTTCCCGGCTAGCCAATTTCCAAACTCGGAGTCAGGATCAATCCCTTTGTTAATGCCATCAGAATAGAGTTGTCATTGGGATTACTTATCTCTGCACATGCAGCATGAAACCTCTCTAAGTATCACCTGAGTGTCTCTCCGGGAGCTTGAGTGATGCTAGATAGAGTATTAATATCTTTAGGCCTCCCTACATGCATTCGAAACTGTTCCACGAACTTGGTGGCCATTTGGTCGAAGCAGAGATGGATCGTTGCAGTCATGTGAACCACATGATAGCAATGCCCCCCAAAGAGATGGGAAAACTTTGGCATTTTACTGCATTATCTGCTCTTATAGCATTCATTAGCCATTCATACTTCTGGATATGCTGATTTGGATCTGAACTCCCTTCATAAACTGGCAGAGCCAGCATTCTGAATCGCCGAGGATGTTCGGCATAAAGTATCTCATTTGTGAAAGGGGTACGGCTTCAAGAGATTCCCCAGTCATCGTTAGTAAGACCTTGGCTTTCACGGATCATTTGCCGAAACATAGTCAGAATATCCGGCATTTGGACATCCTGTGCACGTTGAGCCAAAGTGTAGTCGGGCTCTATAGTGCGAGTTGAACCGGGCGCTGTTGACGGTCCACGTCTCGCCTCCTTGGATCATAGTCTTCTGGGATGTATGGTTTAGGGGTACGTCCATGCTGATGACAGTTCAGATCCGATTGATTCCTAGAATCAACCCCCGATTAAGCCGTAGCGGTGGTAGCATGGTTGTCTGTGGAGTATTGAGGAACAGTGCCTCCTCGGGAGGAGGGTCCAGTATGGAAATTGGCCGATGGGCCAACTCTCAACTGCCCAACAGTCATTGCAGGTTGATGTCCAATGGTTTGTGTGTAAGTCCCGTCTAATCGGGGACGTGTAGATCTGTTATGGTAGTCAGATGAAGCAGAACTTTCTGTGAGGAGTGAGAAGCATGTTCCCTTCTGAATCTTCTACACCTATGGTGATTTAGCTGGTAGGTCAACTCAGCATTGGCGTGTCAATTCCTGAAGCAATAATTGGAATTCTTGTCTAGTAACCGGGCCTGATGGATCTAAAGGTCCGGTAGCGTCTTGGTTGGATGGAGGCAGTTGTGCGGGATTTTGTCTACCATGGCCTTCTTGATCGGCAGCAGTGGGGGCGGTCCTTTTGCTAATCATTATGGGAGGCGAAGTCCTTTCCTAGATTTTATGCAAATCTAAATAGGTTGGAAGTATTCTGGACTAGAGAGCTGGATCTTCCTCTTGGATTTATGCAATCCGGTATCGACGGTAGATCCAAGGAGCAGGAGAAAAACTGCGTTTTCTTAGTAAAAGCACCAAAGTGTTTGTATGAAAAATGGACACAACACTATTCGAAATTTTTTGAAGAGATAAAAATGAAGATTGTAAATTCAAAATGTGGATTATCTAACAAAAACTCCAAAACCTGATAAATAAATGCACATACACAAGCGATTGAGAGTGGTTCGGCGTGTTGCCTACGTCCACTATGAAGTTTTATGATTTTATTTATTCTTCATTGATGAATACACTTGATTACAGTAAGCAACAGTGAATTATAACTTCGAAAATCGAGTACGACGGCAGTAGTAGAGTGCAAAGTCGAATCCGACAGAGTCTGGGCGCTACCGAATCAAAAGATCCCTTTTCTGTAGGCCCTGGGGCTCTATTTATAGGCGTAGGAGGCTGATATTTCTCTCAAATCTCGAGAGACATCTTCTGACAAGTAGGTGGGACCACGCGATCGATCCCATGAAATTTTGACCCGATCCGTGATCGATACGAATGTAATTCGTATCGATCAAGATCTAGTCAATGTAGTCGAAACTTGGTGTCAACATTCTTTAGCTTGTACGTAAGCTCCTATGAAAATTTCATAGCATTTGGACTCATGGATCTCGAGTTATGATCGACACGAGATGGATTTTTTGGCATGCAGTTTCGTTCAAATCGACCAATTCGAATCAATCTATTCGAATCGATGATAGCACGTTCCCTCGTGATGACATGTTGCGCACTCTTCGGATCGACCCACCTTTTACGCCGAGTTGACCAAGTCTTCCCTTAAACTTTGCCTCATTTGTATTAAAGGCCGTTGCCAATTCATATCGATGGAGGAGTGCAGTTCGTATCAATGGGAATGGTCAAGTTCGCAACGGTGAAAATGTTGCAGTTCACATCGATAGGTGTGGCTCTGTTCGCATCCATCAGGCCGACGCTTTTATGTATTGATGGAATGAACTCTGTTCATATCGATGGAAAATGGATGGATACGTTGACTATTTGGCTTTGTTCATACTGATCAGAATAGACTCCAGTTGATCGGTACGAAGTTGAAACGATGGAATGGATACGGACAAAAGAGAGCTCGATGGATTCGGATAGCAGGAACACGATGGATACGAAAGAGGGAACCCCGATGGATTAGAACATGGTCCTCCAAGATGGATATGAACTAGACCTCCGTGATGGCTATGAACTGATGTTCGCCGATGGATACGAAGTATGAATGAGCTATTCGTTACGAAGTGCACTACTTGCTGAAGGATACGAAGACGATCGATGTGAAATGATGGGTAGCGACTCTAATCGATTCGAAATGATGGATACGAATGGATGGGTTTTCTTGATTTGTATCGATCATAACTTGAGCATATGAACTCAGATTGACTTGAAATTTGGAATGCTGGCTTTCATGGCTTCACTTGTCGTGCCTTGTCAATTATAGCCTGATCAAAACTCGGACAAAATTCATCGATATCCAAAGTGAACTTGTGTATACTCGATATCCGAGATGAGTGATCCTTGGTTTTCAGCTAGTTCCTTGATATCTCGGCCTTGCCAAAAGGCGGGATAACACAAATATCATAGATAGATAATAGAGGAAGACCTAGCAGCAACAGCGGAAAACAATAACTCCAATGCCAAAGCTCCAAAGACTCCAGAAGCTAGATCCACCAACATGCTTTCCAAACGCAAAGCGAGAAACCCCCATCACGTTGCATTAAGCAAGGTCAGATCTCGAATGTTGAAGAGAAGCACAAAGCGATAGACAAATCCAAAGAATGAATAAGATTTCCAAATGCTACCAAACCAAAGACTTCGAAAGGTATCGAATCGACATCTATTATCTGACTATTTGAAAAATCTAACTCTAGACTGCCTGTTTGGATAATTGTGGGCACCAGAGTATAGAAAGGGAACAATAAACTCTAGGTTAGTCATGGGACCGGTGTGAGCAAAAAACTACGGTTTCTTTGAATAAACTAATCAAAAAGAAGTACAAAGGAAATCCGTAATGCTTTTTGAAAATGAAACTACCATAAGGCCTGCCGCCAAACACACAATGCAAACGCAGAATTGGAGGAGATTCCTTCTTATGATACTCAAACATGCATGATACGCAAAATCCTTTTTGTATTATTATTAGTCCTTAGTGCAGAAAACATTTTGAAAGTATAATATTAATCTTAGCCAGCATAGACATTTCGAACTATGCCTACTATAGCTACCAACAGTGGGATGCCACCATAAGTAAATGGCAGATCGTACAACTAAAACCGTACAAGGCGCGTATTGGAGATTGGATTTCCAACAAATCGTCAGGCTAAGGAACTTCGTATTGCCACATGGGTACCCTTTTGGAGGGACGTCCTAAGAACCTAACCGGATTTCTACCAACACAAGGTTGGTTGTAACTAGGTAACCTCCACAAGTATGCCATCCCCCGTCGTTACCGACCTTTATCCAAGGATTTTCAACCACAAAGCAACAACCGCAAAGCAATAAATTTGCAATAACCACATAAGTTAAGTATTTGGGCTCCATACCATGATACCACCTTTTTCCAAAAGGAAATAGACATACCTTGAGGGCGCTACCCCCAAATTGTCTTGCTGCATCCTTACTGTTTCGACCAGTTTCGAGTTGCGAAGTCTGACGAGTCTCGTCCACAAAGCTGCGCTTTTCACAAAAGCCATGCTTCGATCAACAAATGATCAGCAGCACTTCGTATGCCACATTACCAAATTGGGAATGTATCACTTGTAACCATCAACTACATAAAGCTCGTACGTCTTAGAGAAATGTGTTAAGCTAAGAGAATAAATTCTCCGCCACCAAACAGAAACGTATTTGATAGAAACCAGCATTACAGCTCAAGGTGTAACGTCAGACATACATCCATACAAGTCTGTTCCGGGTTCGAACAGAACCGAAGGCACTTTAAAAGATGCCCATGCAATCCGGATAATCCCTAATCACGTCGAGACTCCCCATCACAAAGGGTGATCAAATCTCTATAACCGGGGCATTCAGTGCAAAGACATTCGGCGGGTTATCCTTTCGCTTTCGAAAATATCTGGTCTTCACCACCGGTCTTCAAATGCAATCCATAATGTCGCATTTGGAAAAAACCATTAAATTTATGTTCAATTCCTTTATCATAATTAATTAAAAATTGTGTTTAAACCTTTATGCTATTGTACGTTATGTAATATAATTACATATGTATTATATTTTCAAATCTCTACTTGTTATGTTTTAAATGTTATGTACTATTATAACTATTTATATTACCTTTAGGAAAATGATTTTAAAACAAATTTACCAATAAGATATAAACTAACAAGTGTAATTAAAGTAGACAAGTGGAAAAATAAAAAAAATCCGCCTAATTTAGAAATCATATTAACATGCATAAGAAAGAAAATGAAAACCAGATTTTATATATATATATATATATATATATATATATCACTCTCCTCCTTTTCAAAAGCCTTTGTTAAAGTTCAAAGTAAATTACAAAAGCCTGAAACAAAGGTCATCTCCAAATCTTAAAACCTGGAAGTAATTCAAGATCAAATCAGGCAATAAAATTCGACTGGAAATCAAGTTTCAGATCAAAAGCAAGTTTCAAATGCTAAATAAATTCAAAAACTGGGAATACAAGAAAAGAAAGATAAAAAAACAAAAGAAATCAAAACAAATTCAGCAAATTTCATTTGCTTAAACTGTTTCATGAGCAACTCAAAGATCAAGCAAATATTTAATTCGGATTAAAAATACAAATTCAAGTCTCAGCTTCGAAGCACAGAACAGATAATCATCAAAACAAATTCAAAACTCCAAATCAACAAAGCAAAACTATTCTCTGTTTCCAGGAAAAATCAGGTGAGCAAACCTTTTTATTTAAAACCTTAATATATATATATATATATATATATATATATATATATATATATATATATATATATATATATATATATATATATATATCTTGATGTATAGATTGAGAATTTAAGTCGTTATGAAAATGTTTGTTATGCCTGCATGCTTATGTATGTATAATGATATATGTATGCATGTCTGGGTATATGTATGTATACATGTGCTCCGTTGATCTACAGATTTCAACCCTTAAAATAAAATAAAATTGCTCCTCATTTAACCGTATTTAGATTATGGTATCTAATGGAAAGATGATTGAAATAGCATAATATCAATGTTAAAAATAAATTCAAGTTTTTATATTGAGAATTTATTTCAAGAATGGGAAGAAAACAATAGGAAATCAAAATAAATCAAAAATCAATACTCGCAAATTTTTATTTTGAATTGATAAACTGATTCGAGTTGTAAAATGAGGAATTTTAATGCTAAGATTAAGATTTTTAGATTTAAAAATAGTGTGGACTCTCATGTTGATCAGGAAACTGTTTTTCGTCAATTTCTGATGATAATGTGGAGTGGAGGCTCAGGGTTGATGTCGGAGGTAGGATGAAGAATGGGAAGCAAAGGAAAAATAGTGCAAAGTCTTTCTGATGATTGGAGCGATTAGGCGATGCCATTTTAGGGTTTTAAACCTAGTTCTGCTCATCATAGTTTCAAGGGATAGATCACCGTCATCATGGAACTAGAATGGATCGGACCTTGTGGGATTGTTGCGTCGTCGTATGGTGAAGCTATGGACGGGATAGCGAGGCTTTAGGTGGTCTTTGTCGATGAGGCGATTCGAATTTTGTGCTCGAAGTTTGGTTCTAGTTGGTGCTGTCGTGCTCGATTTTGAGCCACGACAAGCTTGAGGGTATTGGTTGGTGGGGGTTGTCGATGAGTTCATTTGCGACTTGGCGATGGTCTTGGCAAGGGTTGGAGGGCATGAATTCACCAGTGCATGTGCACATGTGAATATGGTATCAGGGGATGTTGGGGATTTAGGGGAGAAAAAGAGTGTCCCGGGGTTGATTTCGAGTACTTTGTGAATTGGCTTGAAGCAATGAAGTAGGGGGAAACTCGAGTGCTTTATCGGGTTTTACCCATGAGTGTCTCGGGTCTGAAGAATTTAAACAAACCAGATTTGAAATTTGAATAGAATAAGGTTTAAAATCTTATTCTTAAATAAATTTCTTTTATATAATAAAAGTTCATGTAAATTTTAGGTCAATGAAAGTTGTATAGTTTATTTAACTTAAAAGTATTTAAGTTTTGTTTTCTTAAGTTATTTTGAAATTTAAATTTAATAGTTTAAATTAAGAAACTTATTTAATAGATAAAATGGTTTATCTTGAAATAATGATTTTTATTATCGATTAACTTAAAAAGGGTTTAAGTTAAATTGTATGATTTTGTTAATTCGTCTCAAGGAATGAAGGTTTAAAAATTAAATGTTTTCAAGTTAATTGATGAATGATTATCTGTGAAATTGATTTAAAAGCTAATTATTTGTGTAACCAAACAACATTATTTAAAACTTAATTATTGGATGAAAGAAATTAAATTAAGGTTGACTTATTGAAGAAATTAAAGGTTAATTGAATTATAATAAGTAATAAAAGGCTAGTTAATTACTTAAAGATAATTACTTAATTAAAAGTAATCGATTAATGATTAAAGTGGATTAATCAAGTGATTAAAGGATAATTACTCAATGTAATTAATTTATGATATAAGGGATTAAGGATAATCACTTAATTAATTAAATGGTAATTAATTAATGGTTAATTAATTATGTAATTAATTAAGGTTAATTAATTAAAGAATAATTGAATAATTAAAGGTTAATTATTTAATGATTAAGGGTTAATTGATTTATTAATTAAGGTTGATTAGTTAATAACTAAGGGTTAATTAATTTATTATTAAAGGTTAATTAATAAATGATTAAAGGTTAATTAATTAAAATGGTTTGTAATTAATTAATGTTAATTAACCAGGATCTGGTATAAGTTAAGTTATAATCAGGATTGAGTAATAAATTCATAAGTAATTAATTTAATTGAAAATTTAATTGAATTAACTAAGGATCAAACAATTAATTAATCCTTCCTATAAATGATTATTGAATGCTTGGTTTGCTTATGAATGTTCGTATGGTAAGAGATGCCTTGAATTGATTGTCCTAGTTGATCTGTGACATTTTGTTCTGTGAATTGAGCTGTGTATGATTTATTTATTTATTATCTGTGATACATTTATATATTATATGTGAATCTGTGAATGAACAATAAGCATTATAGATCATACCGCTTATCGATATTGATGTGCTTGAATCTGTGATGATTGATGATGTTGCACTATTGTGTAAAACCGCTAGACTACACCATACACACACAAATATGGATTTCATGGGAAATCGACTAAGTCATAGATATGTGAATTTAATTCAAATGATAGTATGGTTTTAAAAGATGAATTTTGAATCCAAAAGGTTTTAAAAATGGAATTGGGTTGAATATGAAAAGCTTTTGAAAAGGAAGTATTGAAATTAAAATTTAGTTTAAAATATAATGTATCTTGTTTAAAGTTTTGAAATTATTATGGAAATTTGGTTTGAAAGGTTTATACAAGTTATATAATATATATACATATGGATTTTTAAACCATCTTTAAAGTATTATTCTACGAATTTGAATTTAGCCTAAGTTTATACTTTAAAGATATAACTTGTGCACATTTGATCGGATTTTTCCAAAATGAAAAGGATTGTTTTCAAATAATAATAGCTTTCATATAAAGAAAGGATTTCCAATTTATGTTGAAAAGATTTCAAGTATGAAATAGAATTTTTTGGAAGCTATGAATAAATCTTTGTGAAGATTGTTGAACTTTGTTTTGAAATTGAAGAGGATCTTAAAGATGTATCTTTTATATAAATGATTTGAAATGGAATTTTTTTGAAAACTATGAATTAATCTTCGTGAAAGATTGGTGAACTTTTTGAAGTGAATCTTTTTGTTTAAAGATTTGGAAATGATAATTTGTTTAAACCATTTGAATGAAAGGTTTTGGGTAATAAGTTGTGACTTAACTAAGATCCCATATATCCATATGTTTTTAAAGTTAAGCGCTCATTATTCGATTTAGCCGACAGTGGACTTTGTGTCATATAACCCATTTCGAATAATAATATGACGTTATGGATGCATTTGAAGACCGGTGGTGAAGACTGGATATTTTCGAAAGCAAAAGGATAATCCATTGAATGTCTCTGTACTTAATGTCCCCGATATAGAGATTTGATCACCCTTTGTGATGGGGAGTCTGGACGTAATTAAGGATTATTCGGACTGCAAGGGCTTCTTTTGAAGTGCCTTCAGTTCTGTTCAAACTCGAAACAGGCTTGTATGGATGTATGTCTGACGTTACACTTTGAGACGTAAAGCTAGTTTCTATCAAATACATTTCTGTTTGGTGGCGGAGAATTTATTCTCTTAGCTTAACACCTTTCTCTGAGACGTACGAACTCAGTGGTTATGTAGTTGATTGTTATTAGTGATACATTCCCAATTTGATAATGTGGCATACGAAGTGCTGCTAATCATTTGTTGATCGAAGCATGGCTTTTGTGAAAAGCGTAGATTTGTGGACGAGACTTCGTCGGACCTCACAACCCGAAAATGGTCGAAATAGGAAGGATGCAGCAAGACAATATGAGGGTAGCCCTCAGGGTATGTCTATTTCCTTCTGGAAAAAGGTGGTATCATGGTATGGAGCCCAGATACTTAACTTATGTGGTTACTGCAAATTTATTGCTTTGTCGTTGTTGATTTGTGGTTGAGGATCCTCGAATAAAGGTCGGTAACGACCAAGGATGGCATACTTGTGGAGGTTACCAAGTTACAGAGGTAACCCGGCCTTGTGTTGGCAGAGATCCAGTTAGGTTCTCGAGACGTCCCTCCAGAGGCGTACCCATGTGGCAATACGAAGTTCCTTAGCCTGACCATTTGTTGGAAATCTTCAATATGCGTCTTGTATGGTTTTAGTTGTATAACTTACCATTTACTTATGGTGGCTCCCCATTATTTAGATGGTACCTATAGTAGGCACAGTTCGAAATGTCTGTGCTGGCTAAGATTAATATTATACTTTCAAAATGTTTTCTGCACTATGCACTAATAATAACACAAAAAGTATTTTGCGTACCAAACATGTTTGACTACCATAAGGAGAAATCTCCTCCAATTCTGCGTTTGCATTGTGTATTTGGCGGGAGGCTTATGGTAGTTTCATTTTCCAAAAAGCATTGCGGATTTCCTTTTTATTTCTTGTTGATTTTTTATTCAAAGAAAATGTTTTTGCTCACTCACACCAGTCCCATGACTTACGTGGAGTTTATTTTTCCATTTCTATACTCTGGGTGCCTACAAATTTTCCACACGGGCAATCTAGAGTTAGATTTTTCAGATAGTCATATAATAGATGTAAATTCGATATCATTCGAAGTCTCTGGTTTGGTAGCATTTGGAAATCTTCTTCAGTCTTTGGATTTGGAAATCGCTTTGTGCTTCTCTTCAACATTCGGGATCTGACCTTGCTTAATGCAATGTGATGGGGGTTTCTTGCTTCGCGTTTGAAAGCATGTTGGTGGATCTAGCTTCTGGAGTCTTTGGAGCTTTGGCGTTGGAGTTATTGTTTTCCGCTGTTGCTATTGTGCCTTCCGCTGTCATCTATCTCTGATATTTGTATTGTTATATCAATTGTATCATCGTTTTATCAAATGTTGTATATCAATTATATTGTTCTCTTCCGCTATGTTATTTTAATGTGTTATAAGCTCCGGCGAACCGGATTCAACGTTTGAATCTGCGGCATTCGAATACAGATGATGTATTTGGTGTCGATTTTCGAAGGTCGAATCAGGGTCATTACACGGTCTCTTCAAAACAACGTTCGCTATTTCTCGGTAAAATCAACCCCGGTTCTTTAGGAAATACACATACGAAAATAAGATTGGAGTTCACCTCCTAACCGTTAGTGGACGGGTTTCCTTATAATTCATCCTAGAGAACAAACGAGTTTATACATACGGTATAACACCTTGAACGGTAACCGTACCATATAATTCCCGAGTTTTCTCTATATTTCCAAAGTTAAGTTTTGTCCAGATTTGATAGTTGGTTATTTAACAATCAAAATAATCAATCAATTCAACCAAGTTCATTTCCCATTGCAACCATTAAGCCTTATTCGAATTTAAAATCCAATAGATTAAAATTTACTAAGTAAGCTTATTTCACTGGGTAAATATATTCACGAAACCATTATTTCCAAAATCATAGTTATAAAGTTTCAAATAAATTTCCTAAGTTTTATTAAATGAAATACTCTTTATAAAAGTTTACTATACAATATATCATTTAAAACAACATTAATATTTAATAGATTTATCTTGAAGAATATATACTTAAATACTAATTTCTCTAAAATAAAATCAACTTCTAAATGATCACTACATAAATAGTTTTTATACTTGAAATAATTTAAATAACTCATAACTTATAATAAAAATTATACCTTTATAAAGATTTCCAAAAAATAATAAATTAACTACTTTTGAAATTTCTAAAATATTTATCAGTTCTTTTAAAACGCCATTAAAAATAATACTCATTTTTAAACAACATAGTTCAAATTAAACCCAAAAAAAAGGCTTATCAATCTCAATGGTACTTATCAAGCTACAATTCAATTTTTTAATCGTAGTCTAGCATGACAATACAGATATTCAATATTAATCAGCCTCCGTAAATCGATTCACATTATATGCTTAAATATAACTATCTGGCAAATAAACAGATGTATGCATGAAATGCAGATCAGAGATTTATCGTTGCTGGTAAATATTTACAACAATTATTCAGAAAATATGTCAGAATGATGGCTTATACTACCCATAGAAGTTAAATTAAATAATTAGCGGAATGGTGTTTGTTTCTGTGGATCAGTGTCGGGCAGTTTTAAATAATTAATAATTAACTAATTTAGTTTGTTTAGGAAATAACTTAGTTGGTAGGCCGTATAAACTTATACAACAGCATTTATTTCTAATCAGTAATTAGATTTCTGTCTGTGCAAGCTTGTAAACTTTCACTTGTTTAAGTTGACAATCAGATCATATGATGGCGTAATATTCATCAATACCAACCATCTACTTAATAACACTTTATTATATTTTACATGTGGAATTAAATAATTATTATATATATAAAATCACTTAAGAACTTGGATTAATTCAGAAGTATAAAAAAATTATTTTCCTTAATTATATGCTTAATTATACTTCAAATTATTCAAATAAAATTCAAGAATTAATATTTTTTTTTAAATGCTTAACTAATTTATGATAAAAATAATTTATTTAAATGGCCTTACTAAATAATCATAAAGTAAAACAAGTTTATTAATTTTAAATTCCTTGTCTACATTTAAAACTTTAAATAAACATTTAATATTAAAGGGAATTAAAACATTTTCTTTGATCAACTTGTATGTTACATGCATTGGGAAGACTAATTGTTATGGATTTACTTCTACTTTACTATGCTATTAACTATAATCCTTTTTACATTTACTCAAACGGGCCGAAGCCCAACCCGATACCTATTATCCTTCTCCCTCTATTTCTTCCCCTCTTCTTCTTATCTCCCGTACCAACATCCTCCCCTTAGTTCCACTTAAACCCACGCCACGAATCGGAAAGAAACCGGCTCCGATCAACTCGCCAACTTCCAACGACCATCGACTTGCTCACGAAACTAAGCATTGCCTAGATCGAACCTATCCCACCTCTCTCGATTTCGTCCAGCCATGGAAACTCCTACGTGCACGCTGTGCATGTACACACCAACACCTCTGACTAACTCACCATCACGACACTGCAGCCAAGTCCCCAACCATCCCTTGATCCAGTTTGCCACCTCGCTGTTGTCCCGCAACTACCCACATGAGAACTCAACTCCTCATGCAGATCCATGGAAAACACACTCACCCTTCTCATCGAACTACACTCGCCACACACCACTTATCGAAACAACTCCCCCACCGATCGAAAGCTCTACTCCGATACTTCCTTCTTGTCAAATCTCGAATGTCTCGGTTGCGCATTCTCTTTCCAGATCGATTGCGTTCTCCGTCCTCCCATCGCCTCCTCAAAACCCAACAACTCCCTTGCTCCCCCAGATCCATGATTTCGCCACGGTATCCTCCTCCTCTAAGTCCATATGCTTCCTCTAGACACGACTGTACCACCTCTCGGTGACGAGGTCGATAGAAAATAATTTTAGAACGTTTTTCGATCATCCTCCAATTTCTCACGTTATAGACCAATAAAATCATAATTTTACTTCTAAAAATCCTATTTCTATAAAAGAATCCAGATTGCATACTTGAATTCTTTTTTTAAATATAATGAATTTCCACTAAATAGGGTTATTTACTATAAACTAACCTTAGATAACTACATAGCATAATCCATTCACAAAATTATTTTTAGCTTAAACTACGCATAAAATTAAGCACTTCCTTAGTTTACAACATCAACCAGTTTGGATTAGATTTAGCGATATAGATTTTTGAAATTGGAACAGGTACAACATTTTACTGTTAACAGAGCAGAAAGTCGAATTATTTCCAGGTTTTGAAATTAAGTTTCTCACCTTACACATATTTGATTCTAGAAGTTTTAAGTTGAAATTGAAAATCATAAATCTGAATTCTTGAAAACTTGGATTCTTGTAGCTCGAATCTTTAAACGGAGAATTCTCCTTTAGATATAGAGTTAACTTTTCTTCTTTCTTTTTTTAGTTTTCTATTTTTTCGTAAATTCTTGCTTATAGCTTAGAACAGAGGATATATTTCTTAAGTTACAGGCTTGAATTAAAAATAACAACTCAGATCCGTATACCTATATATACAAATGCTTACAATATCCAGAAAATAGATTTGGAAAGAGATTTTTGGAGGCTGGAATTGATATTTGTTTTGATGAGAGAAATTTGAAAAGAATTTAGATGATCATTACAACATTGATCAGGTGATTTCTGCCAGATGTAAATCTATTTACTGATAAAAATATTTTTCTTATTTACCCTATATTTTTGCTTGACTTAAACTGGGTTTTGTTAACCTGTTTTCTTCTTTGTTTACTACTTATGACATGAAATCTTTTTCCTATTATTAAATTTTATATAAACCATATAATATTTAAAGTATATGTATGTGTACATATCAAGTTAGACAGCCTATAGTTATCATTTCTTTTGACAAAGTTAGTGTTTTCATTTATCTCTACATACCTTATACAACTTTAAACAAAAGCGAGAAACTTGTTAATTAAATAGAATAACGCTTCATGGTTAATATATCTCTATACATATGTGTTATAAGAACTATAAGATGGTTAAAAACTATTTTTAAGCCTTCATATATATATATATATATATATAACCGTATATACATTTTTTTATTGATAATATAGAAATATATTACTTTCAAATAAACTAAATTCATTTGATATTTATGTATATATAGTTTCTCCTATTTATACTTATGTAATTCTTATACACATCTTTTTAATTTATAATATTTTTATTTATTTATAAATATTATAAATTCTCCTTTTGAACTTATTTCTATATATATATACACTCTTCCTTATCCACTGTGTATATATATTGTTTTAGAAAAGTTCACTTGAAACTCTTTTATTTAACATAAATTTTATTGTTTTTATGCCTAAAATTAAAAATATCGTCTTTTACTTTATTATATATTTGCTGCTATGAATTTCTATCCACATTATATATATATATATATATATTCTATTATCCTTATATGTAAGAATGTATGCATATGATTTTTCCAATTAAATCAATTCTCTATTTTATTTTATCTTTAGAACAAAAAAATATATATTTTACCTCGAAAACAAAATATACATATTTATCTAAAACAAAATAAACATATATAAGAAATTTCCATTTAATCAATCTCCCATTCTAATATATATCTGAACATTCAAATTATATTGGCCTTGGAAAATTTTTATACTATTATCAGTTGTTAAGAATTTTTGTATATCAACATACAATATTATTGAATATTATAAATTAATATTCACAACTAGGAATGTCAAAAATCATGGGTCGTTACATTCCTTCCCCTTAAAAGAATTTCGTCCTCAAAATTCCATAGCTAAGTTAGTAAAACTATCCACACATATTAGAACTGATTAACAACAGCCCATGCTACACCGGTAAATTCATAGAATTTCATACTTATATACATACATATATATATATATGTATGTATGTATGTATGTATATCAACAATATACATTACATCTAGTACCAGCCAGAATATATCAATGAGTGCTATCATCATCCACACAAACGTACAAGTTATATATCGTCCTACCAAACATTCTAGGACGCTTACAGAATTATACCTAACAACCATGACGTCCAAGGGCCATGGACACATACAAAAAGGCATACACTTCCTAGAGAATGCAAAACAACACTTACTATGGACTCCTACTACCTGAGTTCCCCCTTCGGGTCCCGACAATTCCATGGACTCCAAATCAGTGTCTGAAAATCATACAATCACTAGACTAGCTCTCTCTCTAAAGAAAATGTACATCAAAAACTGGCTCCTCAATGACTTCACCTATCTCCCAAATGACTGCGTCGTCATTTTCAGATTCAAGATCCTCCTCTACTTCAAACTCTTCCTCGTCGTCAAAATCGTCATCTTCACCTTCGACTTCAAACTCTTCTTCAATGTCGAATTCCTCCTCGGGGTCTTCTTCCTAAGGTTGAGGCTGAGGCTGCTCGACAGGCTCTACCGGCTCCTCTGGATCTTCCTCATATAATGATGGCTTGTTAAGATCCGCCTGAATTCTCCTGACCAGGTCATAATCACCATCCCTCCTAGCCCTAGCCAATGCTCCACCTCGACTGATGCTACGGGTTCTCTACAATCAGTACCAAAACCCAAAGGAGAGATCCTAAGGTTTAGAATTCTATCGGAACTACTACAAAACAGGCCATTTGCATCGGTTGTTCACCCCCCTGTTGCATCAGTTCTACACCGATACATATGCCAGGCTTAACAGTTTTGCATCAGTTCTAAAATTGATGCAAAATGGTCCTTTTTGCATCGGTTGTTACTAACAACTGATGCAAAATACGGTTGCAACAAAGGAACATGTTGCATCGGTTGTATTGAAAACCGATGCAACAAAGGAACTTGTTGCATAGGTTGTTGTTGGAAACCGATGCAAACTAATCCCTCTATTCTTGATTATAACGAACAATTATTGCACGCAATATTATAATCATTCAAAATTAAATTTATGGCAAATACAAACTTAATAACATAATACCAATATAAACATATATTAATTAAAGTGTTAATAATCTATACAAAATAATGGTTCATACATTCATTTTTGCAGCATAATTCAGATCTTTAGTACAATCATTATGTGGTATAGTCTTAATTCAGATCTTTAGTTAGTACAACCATTAAGAAATACTGTAGTATAAACCTTAAAAACTTCATGCAATCTTGAAAACCCAAATTTTTAGGCTTCAGCTCAAAACCATATGCTGCATTTCTTTTTTTTGCAATGTCAACTTAAACCTGGGAAAACAAGAAATAAACATGTGAATTAGTCATGCACTACCTGCGTGTCAAACTTGAACTATGCTTGAGTTTACATCGTAATCTTGGAACAGTATAACAAATTAGTATTACTACAAACTTGGAACACAAATAATAAGATTAATTAGAATTAAAACTATAGTAACAAATTGCACATGATGTTTTCAAACTGAATTCCATATCGGAGTTACCTAATGTGTGCAACTTTGTAAGATAATATTTGGACACTGACATAGTAGATCATACTATGTCATAAAGTTAATATACAACTAAATGAAACAACTACTTTAGCTTACAACTGTTGCTCCTTATTTACAGAACTGCTTTGTCATTGTTATAATTCTTTTAGAAAATCTTTGATATAGATGTGGCTGGACATAGTAATTTAGCATAGATGATTTTTCATAAGTTCCTCCACTTACTGTGGCATTTCATTTCACAAGGACCCAACTTCACAATTCAAAGAAAGAATTATTTCTTTAACCTTAATTTCTTTATATATGTGCAAACAACTTTCTCCACATTGCCTAAAAACTAATCAACTAACTTCACGGTTGAACGAATGGATTGATTTATTATTTTTTATGTTTTCAATAATTTTGTGTATCTTTGTATAATGGTTAATGTATGGTTTTTAAATTCCAAACGAATAATCTTCAAAGGACATGTATGGTTCTAGCATAACTATTTAAAGTTCTGAACCTCAGAGAAAGCAAAAGTATAATAGGTTACATTCAACGTTTATAATACATTTGTGAGCTGTGCCGAGATTTATAAGATGTAACTAAAACAGATAACTAAGATGAAATTTGTGCAATTTATTTGAGCTATATAGATAGATCATAAAGAGGACACTTACGTAACTTCATCCTTTCGAAACTCAACCGGACGATTTAAGTACATGATTTCACTCCAATTGTCAATTGCACAAGCATCCTCCAATTTTTCAGTCTCTACTCTAACGCTATGAATATATAATCGCACAGGTATTCTGCCTGATCAAAATTAATAGTCGCTTAAATTTGTCATAGCAAATTACTGCATGTTATTTCAAGAAAAAACAATTTCTTTTCATAGCAAATTACTGAACCTTGCTTTCATGTAAGTTACTTTCATAATGTAATGGGTAACTTTTAAAGTTTAAACACCTATTAATATTTAGTATATTAGAATTTTGTTAATATAAACAAAAAAATGGCTATATAAGCTTTCTTAAACCTTAATCTATAACCAAGACATATGACCTCATTTTCACCCAAAAAAAAAGACCCCACACACGTAGAAAATTTGACAAATCAAAATATTGTAGGGGCAAGTCAGGAAACTCAATAATTAGGGCAAACCAAAAGAGCAGTAATTTAATATGCATCTCTTTCACAGCAAAATAGTGATATCATAATGACATCATATTGTTGCTTATCGCTTGAGTGACATAACTTCAATCAATTACGGTGTCTATCCTATATTCTAATTTCTCGAGCAAAAAGAATATCTCTTGATGTATAGCATGCAATTAGAATTTCCTTTCTAACTAACGGTTAAAAATATATTGCAATTCTTCCAAATAAAAAAAGTCAGAATCCTTAGCTTCAAATTTCATCACATTTGACTTGGGTTTCAAATCCAACTTTGAAATTGCACAGAAATAAAGTTCGTCTTTTTAAGTGATAAGCTATTGCAAAGTGCCTATAAATTAGAAGAATATTGTGGGATTATAGAATAAAGAAGCACAAGCTAAATTTAAAGATGATATATGAAATAAGCGTGTGCGCGGATGCTTATACAAAGTGTGTGTCATTTGATTTGACTTATAAATAAAAATTATTGCTGTTAACTTTTTCAATGTTAAATCTACAGCTCAACAAAGAATTCTTAGTTCGATGATATATGGATCTTCATGATCAAATGACTGTAAGACAGATCAAATCAAGATTCAGCGTTTTGTTTTTTTAACTTATAGAACTTTAGTACAACGTAATATTTTGTTTTAAACAATGAATTCCTCATTTAAAAAATAGATTGTTCATTCTTACTTCCATTGTCAAGGTGCAACCAAAATGCGGTTGCAATACAGCAATAGTTGTGATGTGAGAATGCACATGGTTTGTCGACTTGTAGAACTACATAAGCTTTACTAATTTATTCGGTCTTTCGGGGAATTGATGAACATAGCACAAGCTTTGATAATAAAAATGTGTATGCAGCCTAACTAAGTTTAACATGTATTAAATTTTACCTAAACCCACCTTTAACAAAATCAAACTCACCAGGGAATACACATCAGTCTGTTAAATACACAAACAATGGTCTAGCAGTCAAGTTTCAAACTAGGAACACTGCATACATATTACCATTTATGGATTTGATAGTGTCAGCTGAATAAGTCACTGAAAAACAATTTAAATAAACCATTTGTAGAATTAATGCTAAAACCAAATAATGCAAAAAAATAAACTTACTGGGCCATCCATCTATAAGTCCCGGTTTCAGGTGTCATTCTCTCAGTCTGCACCTCAATCCTTGCAACTCCAAAATCCTCAATCTATAAGTCCCGGTTTCAGGAGTTCGTTGATGTTGCAGCGTTATGTGGCTGTGCCTTGTCGCTGCCTATTCTCTTTAACCTTCTCAATCGCCTTTTTATGAAACAAACTAAAATCTATGCAATTGGGAAGATCTAAGGAAGAAAGAGCTAAGAGACCGTGTTTGAGATCTTGGATTATGTGAAGGTGCGACCACGATTCAAGAATAACCGTAATATGATTACAGTGAACTAAGTTTTGGGGTTTTGTAGCATGTGAATCTGGAGCTGAAGTATAAGGAGTTGCGTATGTGGATTAGCGGTTAGATTTGGAATTTAGGCTTAAGGAAAGATGGGAAGCGGGAAACGAAAATAATAGGGCGGCAAACAACCCTTAGCATTTGCTACAAAAAAAACTAATGCAAATAAAGGTAGTTGCACCAGTTGTAAATAAAACTGATGTAGCTAACACTATTTAAATCGGTGTATTTTCTTCGGTTGTTGATGATAATCGATGCAAATTGTATTTTTGTACCATCTACTGCTTTCCACATACCAAATGCATCGGTTGTTGAAACATAATTAATGCAAATACTTTTATTTGCATCGGTTGTGGCAACAACTGATGCAAATGAGGCGAAGCAACATGCGTATTTTGTACTAGTGAGGCTAAAGAGTACATCAAGGTTCACACTTCAAAATTCATCCCCCTTTTAAATTTCTACTGCCCGAAATTCATAAAATCATCTCTCCAAAAAAATAATTTAAGCATATATTTTTGAAAGTGATTATAAGGCAGAGAAATATATATGTATATATAGTAAGTTTATAAATAATTTATTTCTTTAATTTATAGATATACATATATGTATACAATAAAGTAAAGTCTTATAAGTTTTTAATTCCTCAAATATCTTTTTTAGAAATCCATTATTAAAAAATTATCTTTGATGGTGGAAAATTTTCCCAAAATATTGGTTTAACAGTTTTACAAATTCCTTATGTAAATAGAATTTAGTAAAAATCCCTTTTTCCCAAGTTCATATCCTAGGGGTCCAGATCTCTAAGGGCATACTTAAGTCAAAAAGCAGAACAAATGAAAATACTCAAGGTAGACTACTAATACCACTCAAATCCTAGATGATGAATTATCATTATCACAACCAATCGTTTTAAATACCATATATTTGAAAATCATACCTTTTTATATAGAAAATATATTCTGGGTAAAATTATTTCATCTACCCCTTAGAAACAATATTGTGTCCTTTGGCCTAGTTCAAGTATTTAGAGATCCCTATAAATAACGTTAGCTACTCGTATTGACCATAATCCATATGCCACTCAACCGATCAATTAACACAATATATAAAACCATTTTTATATAATAACAAATACGCACTCTCATATATATATATATATATATATATATATATAGTATATATATATATACATACACTCAGACTCAATCAGGTTGCTACAGCCCCTATCTCTGATGAGCAACCCACCCAAACCTAGGTATTCGCTCAACCTAGGCTCTGATACCACAATGTCACGACCCATTTTTCTATACCGATTTAAACTTATTTTAACCACACTTGTCAGCCAAATCGTATGGGAAGACGGATAGTGAAAGAAAGAAGGAAGATATATGATAGACATAAGATAGAAGAAAACGAGAACAATAACAGAATCTCACGGCGGAACAAATAATCTACAATATAAATAAGTCTTTACATGAGACCAAAACTGTTGCTTTAATAACTTATATAGACTTCAATCGGAGTTTACATCCATTCATCTCGGACAGTTTATAACAATCTGCCCTTACAACTTGTTGACAACGCAACCAATTACAACTGAACATAAGCAAATACGTGAATACGTCTCCTGATTTTAGCTCCTCTCTTGAAGCTTCTAGTCTTCTAGCTCAACCAAGAAATATGCTCGGTCTAACCTGAGCATATAGGTAAGACACCACGCCCGGGTCAGTCTGGTAAACCAGCGTGAGAAACTTACTCAACTTGATTGTAACGATCCCAGATTCTTATTAAGTTTAAATTGATAATTAATTTAATTTTTGAATAAAAATTGTGAAATTAATTGGTAGATTGAATTGAGTTTCTCAAGATTCGAATAATAATATGTGTTTTATGAATTGATTGAGAAATGTATTTGAATTGAATTTGAATTAGGATTTATAAATAATGTAAAGATATTGAATTTAATCTTATGAAATGGATTTTTTAAAGGTTGTGTAAATACATATAAGAAGGCAAATGAAAAATAAGACAATAAGTATTAAAGTTAAAATAAATATGTAAGCTAGAAAGAGAAATAGATATATACAAGATAAATTAAAATATAAAGTGGATACATTAGAAAAATTCGTAACAACATATTAACTATAGAAATTTATTTATATTACAAAGCAAAAGAAAAGAAAAATATATATATACTCATGTATATAAAATATAAAGTAATCCACAACTAAATTTAAACGACGTATTAAAAATAGAAATTTATTTATAATATAAAGTAATAAGGCAAAAGGAAAAATTATATATACATTCAACTATGAACAAATAGAGATAAGTATGAAAAAAAGAAGTAATAAAAATATCTACGAAGGCTAGGACAATAAGACATAAAAAGGAAAATAAAAAGAAGACAAAGAAAATTAATGCTAGAACACAATATACATATATACATACATACATACATACATACATACATACATACATACATACATACATACATACATACATATATATATATATCTTATCAACCACTAAAACAAGATTGTTAGCCACCAAAGTAAAGTAAAGAAATCGGCTAGTCAACAAACAAACAAATATCTTTGGTTTGGTATTGTACGAAACAAAATAATCACCCTGTAAACTCATTCAGGCTGAATACTATCTTCTTATATACACCATCTTCTTCTTTCATTCATCAATCTAAAACCTGAGTATTAATAAAAGGAAGAAAAAAAGAAAAGCATCATTATTTTTCACAAAACCAAACATCCTTCAAGATCAAAAGCAGGGAGGAGTTACAAGAAATTCAAACTACAGTTTTTCAACACTACAGAAGTGTTCTCTGTTCTTTTGAAAACCAGGTGAGTAACATATGTTTTTAAAATTTAAAAGTTTGAATTTGTTGCATATATATGTCTGTTTCTATATATAGAAGGATCCTTTGAATATATTTGGAAAACTGGAAGTACTTTGTACAGGTTATTATTATACATGTTTTCTGTTCTGGGATTTTAAAATATCAGATTTTTGATTCATAAAAATCATTTTCTCTCGATCTACTTGTTGTGTGGACTCAGTATTAAGGAAAAAATTGATTGATATAGCATAAACTCAAGATTTAAATTTTATTCAAGTGAAATAACTTGTAAATACCTTTGGAAATCAACATAACTGGGCAAAACTTTAAACAAATTGAAATTCAAAACTTTTAATTCTCGAATTCAGGTTTATAAACTGAATTCTTATACTATAATAAGATTTTTAAAGCAAAAATTATAATTTTTTGATCAAAGGTTTGACAGCAGTTTGGTCTTGTTTGAAATTTGGGTTTGGATCAATTTCTGTTGATCAGAGTGTGGTTGATGGTCAAGGCTTCGCGTGGAGGTGGATGGGCCTACGACGATGGTAGGAAAAATGATCGGAGATGCTCACGTTCACGTTCACGGTGGTGATGGCGGCGAGCATTTTCATTCGTAAACCTAATTTTGGTGAGGTTTAGTTTATTGATTGGTTCGTCGTCTACATTGGATCGAGTGCGACGTGATTTAAGGAGAAGGTAGTGGTCGCGTTGACGAAGTGATGGCCGGAATTTCAGGAGCTCTGGTGGACGAGACTTGCTTATCTAGGTGAAACGTGATGGGGGTTCTCGCTTTTTGTTAGGTGGCGAGCAGGAGACTCTTACCCCACACGTCCTCTTTAAGGGGTTGGTTAGGCGTAAGCTGTGATAGTCGAAAGGCTGGCCGTAAAAGCAAGTTTCGAGTACCATTGTGAGCCATGGCGGGGCTGGGATGGTTGAAAAGCCTACCAGTCGAGATTGGGCGCTGTCGATGGTTGAAAAGCCTAGACTATCACATTTGGTATCAGAGCTGAATGTTGAAACTTTAGCTCAGGAGTATAACACATTAGGTGACTCATTAGAGATAGGGTGAGGTATACCATAGAATGAGTATATCCCTAAGATATTCGTTCGAATGCCTCAGCAAATTCTCTTACTATCCACTGATAGTAAGTATGAGTGCAAGAAGAGGACGAGATAGGGGACATGGGAGTACCACTACAAATGGTCAATACCCTGCAATAGCGGAAACAACTTTCTCTATCAATCTTCTTTGATTCGATTCCAAATTATTTGATTGCTTTGTACCAGCTACAAGAAGAAGTTTCAGTGTGATGGTGGCTCTACGAACCGTTGTAGAAAATCCTTACTTCGTATCTTCGTTGGTTTCTTATCAGTTTTTCGATTTAAATTTTAATGAATTTGAAATTGAAAATTATAAATAAATTGGTTAACAATGTAAGGCTATATTTGAATTGAATCGATAAAATGATTTCGTTAAACCAAATTCGAAATTCTATTGTAATCTCTTATGTGGATCGAAGTCCGAAGAGGGACAAACTGGTATATACTTTGGAGTACTCCAACCTAAGTTTGGAATCCATATCTAGTGTTTGAAAGTAATGGAAAATTAAATCGATTTATCTATTGTTTGGGTCTTGATATATTCTACGAGCGGTTAATTATCCTTCGAACTAACCAGTGCCCCTGCATATTCGTAGATTTGATGACCCGAGTATCATATGTAGTATTGAATGAGTTTGTTCTTATATTGGTGATATTATGATTTGGTGAGCCAAATACAGAATAGAAATCCAGTTTGCCCTGGAAAACTGTTTCTCTATCTTTGTGTATCTATCTTTGTAGCTTTCGTGCCTGCAAATTTCAGGGATTAAATTTCTTAAGGGGGGAATCTGTAACGATCCCAGATTTTTATTAAGTTTAAATTGATAATTGATTTAATTTTGAATAAAAATTGTGAAATTAATTGGTAGATTGAATTGAGTTTCTCCAAATTCGAACAAAAATATGTGTTTTATGAATTGATTGAAAAATGTATTTGAATTGAATTTGAATTGGGATTTATAAATAATGTAAAGATATTGAATTTAATCTTATGAAATGGATTTTTTAAAGGTGGTGTAAATACATATAGGAATGCAAATGAAAAATAAGACAATAAGTATTAAAGTTAAAATAAACATGTAAGCTAGAAATAGAAATAGATATATACAAGATAAATTAAAATGTAAAGTGGATACATTAGAAAAAATTATAACAACATATTAGCTATAGAAATTCATTTATATTACAAAGAAAAAGAAAAGAATATATACTCATGTATATAAAATATAAAGTAATACACAACTAAATTTAAACGACATATTAAAAATAGAAATTTATTTATAATATAAAGTAATAAAGCAAAAGGAAAATTTATATATACATTCAACTATGAACAAATAGAGATAAGTATGAACAAAAGAAGGAATAAAAATATCTACGATGGCTTGGACAATAAGACATAAAAAGGAAAATAAAAAGAAGACAAAGAAAATTATTGCTTGCACACAATATATATCTTATCAGCCACTAAAACAGGATTATTAGCCACCAAAGTAAAGTAAAGAAATCGGCTAGTCGACAAACAAAAAATATCTTTGGTCCGGTATTGTACAAAACAAAATAATCACCCTGTAAACTCATTCAGCCTGCATGCTATCTTCTTATATACACCATCTTCTTCTTTCATTCATCAATCTAAAAATTGAGTATTAATAAAAGGAAAAAAAAGGAAAAGCATCATTATTTTTTACAAAACCAAACATCCTCCAAGATCAAAGGCAGGAAGGAGTTACAGGAAATTCAAACTACAGTTTTTCAACACTACAGAAGTGTTCTCTGTTTATTTGAAAACCAGGTGAGTAACATATGTTTTTAAAATTTAAAAGTTTGAATTTGTTGCATATATGTCTGTTTCTATATATAGAAGGATCCTTTGAATATATTTGGAAAACTAGAAGTACTTTGTACAGGTTATTATTATACATGTTTTCTGTTCTGGGATTTTAAAATATCATATTTTTGATTCAAAAAAATCATTTTCTCTCAATCTACTTGTTGTTTGGACTCAGTATTAAAACAAAAATTATTTGATATAGCATATACTCAAGATTTAAATTTTATTCAAGTGAAATAACTTAAAATACCTCTGGAAATCGACATAATTGGGAAAGCTTTAAACAATTTAAAATTCAAAACTTTTAATTCTCGAATTCAGGTTCATAAACTGAATTTTTATAATAAAATATGATTTTTAAAGAAAAAATTGTAAATTTTTTATCAAAGGTTTGAGAGCAGTTTGGTCTTGTTTGAAATTTGGGTTTGGATCAATTTATGTTGATCAGAGTGTGGTTGATGGTCGAGGCTTCGCGTGGAGGTGGAGGGGCCTATGACAATGGTAGGAAAAATGATCGGAGATGCTCACGTTCACGTTCACGGTGGTGACGGCGGCGAGCATTTTTCGTTCGCAAACCTAATTTTGGCAAGTTTTAGTTTATTGATTGGTTCATCATCTACGTTGGATCGAGTGCGACGTGATTTAAGGGGAAGGCTGACGAAGTGATGGACGGAATTTCAAGAGCTCTGGTGGACGAGGTTGCAGAGGCGACGCATTTCCAGGTTTTGGAAGGGTTCTAGCATCTTCTTGTTCCAAGTTTGGGTTTTTACTCGAATACGATTTCGAGAGGTCGACGAAGTTTTTGATGGTCGGGGAGTGAAGCGTGGTGGGTCATCGACTTGTTCGACGGTGCAGCGTCAACTGGATAGGTTCGTTGGAGCCGTGCACGTACACCGTGCACTAACTTTGGTGATCTGGAAATTGTGTAGTTGGGGGGGAAAAGTAGGGATGGTACGCGGGTTTTGACTCGAGTTTTACTCAAAGGAATGGGTTGGTTGGCTCGAAGTTTTTAAGGATTGGACTCGAAGCACATTTAGGTTGGCTCGAGTCATATGTATATGTTATAAGTTTCATACCTATAGCATTTTTTCTCTAGAATAAAAACTAGAATTTTAAAATTGTAAAGCAGGATTTAAAACAAGTTTTGAACCCAGTTCAATCTGATTCAAGTTAGTTTGAATCTTAGATTGAAATAAATAAAGTTTTTTTTTTAATTTTGAATTGTTTAACAATCTTAAATGTTTGAATGATTTGAATTTTTTATGAAGGTTTAAAATGTAAGTGAAGTTTTAAAATGTAAGTGAAGTTTTAAATCAAAAGTTTAAATCTGTATTCAAATATAAATTTGAATCTTAGTTTTGAAATAAAAGAAGTTTTTTTTAAAATTTAAATTGTTTTAAACAGTTTGAGTGATAAGGTGAATTTTAAATTGATTTGAATTTAAAGTGAAATTTGGGTTTTAAATTCTTTTAAACTTCTGTTATAAGATAAATATTCTTTAACATATGGAATAAAAGGGTTTTGAAATTGTTTTAAACTTTGTTAAAGTTAATTTGTTTACATTTTAAATCTTAAATTTAAAATGAAATCTAAAAGTTAAAATTTGAAAGTAAATAGTTTTTTTTATACCTTGTTAATGATAATTTGATCATTAATAAGAAAAATGTTTTTATCTTTAAATAAATGAAGATTTAATCTTTGTAATTATTAAATTAATTAAAATGGATAATTAATGATTTGGATTTAATTAATTTAATAATTAAAAGTTTAAAACAATCAATTAAGGTTTAGATTAATTAATGATTAGGAATTAATTAATTTGTAATTAAGAACTAATTATGTTACAGTTAACACTTAATTAATTAACTAAATAGGATTAATTAATGAGTTATTAATGGTTAATCAATTTTAATTAATGATGATTAATGTTTGTAATTTCTTTAACAAAGTAATTAAAGAATCGTCATTAGTTAATGAAGGTCATTAACTAAGATTGTTTAAATAATTAATTAATGTGATTAATTTTAATAATTAATTACATTAAATTAATTAATGATAATCATTTATGAAATTGTATAAGTGTAATTACTTTATGAAAGTAATTAAGTAATTAATTACTCATTGTAATTAATTGAGTTTAATTTGATTAATTTAAGTTAATTGTCAAATATTGTGTACTGGATTGGTATTTCTGTTGTGATTATGATACCGTGTGATGTGAATTGCCTTATGTTGAACTATGATTGGTGAAAACCTTTTTTTTGCTCGTAAAATGGCATTTAAATTTCGATGCGATAGGAAGTCGGATTCCAGTTGGCTATCCGATACCCACATCGAATAGTAATGGTAAATCTTTGTGATTGATTAATTTACTTTATCTGTGAATCTGTGATGATTGATGATGTTGCATTATTGTGTGAAACCCCCTGGACCACACTTATACACACAAATATGGATTGCATGTGGAAATTGGTTAAGTCGCAGATTTTTGAGATAAGTTTTGAATTTGAATTTTCTAATCCAAATAGTTTTGGAAATGGACAGGGATTAAAGTAAAAAAGTTTTGAAAAGAAGTTTCAAAGCTAAAATTTATTTTTAAATAACATAATAAAACTTGAAATTTAAATAATTTAATTTAAATTTAGATTTAGAATTTGAAACTGAATTCTATGATATGAAACTAGGGATTAAAGATGTTATACAAGTTATATCTAGGTTAAACCATTTTAAAGGTATTGATTTGGGAATTTGAATTTGAATTCAAAGGCTTTGACCCGTGAAAATATAATTGGATTCTTTCAAAATGAAAACTATTTGTTTTCAAATAATAAAAGCTTTCACATAAGAAACAGATTTCCAATTTGTGTTAAAAGGATTTTTAGTTTGAAATGAAAACGATTTTCAAGTTATGGAAACGATTTGAAAGCTATAAGTTGAATCTTTGTAACTAAAGATTGGATGAGTTAATCCTAATCGAAATGGGAATTGTTTTGAAATCCGTAAATGGATCTTTATGAAACTGGGTGAACTTTGTGAAATAAATCTTTTCGTTTAAAGATTTGAAATGGTAATTTGTTTAAACCATTTAAAGAAAGGTTTTTGTTTGCTTTGAAGTTGTGACTTAACTGAAATCCCATATCCATATATTTTAAATATTGCGTTCACTATTCGGTTTAGCCGGGAGAGGACCTTATGTCATATGACCCATTCTGAATAATGATACGATGTTATGGATTGCATTTGAAGACCGGTGTTGATGATCGGATATTTGCGAGAACGATAGGATAACTTATCGATTGTCTCGGCACCGAGTAGCTACGGTATAGAGATTCCCTAAGTGATGGGAAGACCGATCGGGATTGTGGATGGCCGGATTTGCGAGGGCTTCTTCAGAAGTGCCTTCGGTTCATTTCGAACACGGAACATACTTGTATGGTTGTATGTTTGACACTACACTTTGAGATATAAAGCAGATTTCTTTCAAATACATATCTGTCGGTGGCGGAATATTTATTCTCTTAGCCTAACACCCTTCTCTAAGACGTACGAGTTCAGAGGTTATGTACTTGAAGGTTATTTGTGATATTCTCCCAATTCGATAGTGTGGCATGCTGAGTGCTGCTGTGTGTTGATCATTTATTGATCATTTGTGATCAAAGCATGGCTTTCTTGTAAAGCGTAGCTTTGTGGACGAGACTGCATCAGGACCTCACACCCCAGAAATGGTCGAAACAGGAAAGACGCGGCAAGGTTATGAGGGTCACGGCCTTTAGGGTGTGTCATTCCCAGCGCCTCGGATAAAGGTCCCAAAGGACCGAGGGATAGCATGCTCGTGTCGTAGTTACCTAGTTACAGAGGTAACTCGGCCTTGTGTTGGCAAAGAGCTGGTTAAGTTCTCGAGATGTCCCGCCAGAGGCGTACCCATGGACAGTAGGAAGTTCCGTAGCATGAACATTTGTTGGAAATCCAAATAAAACAATACGTGCCCTGTACGGTTTTAGTTGCATAATCTGCAATGGAATGTGGTGGTAACCTACTATTAAACATGGTAGCTATAGTAGGCATACAATAATGGTTGTATGCTGGCTAAGATTAATATTATATTTTCAAAAGGTTTTCTACTCTTTGCACTTATAAAAATAATATCAAATGAATTTCCGTATCAAGCATGTTTGACTATCATAAGGAGAAATCTCCTCCAATTCTGCGTTTGCATTGTGTGTGTGGAGGGAAGCCTTATGGTAGTTTCATTTTCCAAAAAGCATTGTGGATTTATTTTAAATTCTTTTGTTGTCTGTTTTAAAGAAAAACCAAATGTTTTTGTTACTCATACCTGTCTCATAACTGACCTGGAGTAAATTGTTCCTTTCCTAAACTCTGGGTGCCCACAATTTTTCCACACGGGCAGTCTAGAGTGGGGTTTTTTAGATAGTCAGGTTTAGTAGATTATCTGGAGTTAGTTCAGTCTTTGGATCAGGACTGTACTTGATTATCTTAGTGCATCGTTATTGGGGGATTTGAGCTATTTCTGGATTGGTTCTTTGGATATTGAGAACACCGATACTGGAGTTCTCTCTTGAAGACTATCTTAGAGATATTGTTCCGCTGCTGGGGTTATCGATTTCTTTCCGCTGCTATTGCCTTGTATCTCTGAAAGTATTGGTATCTTTTGTATCATCTGTTGTATCATATTATACCAGACATTGTATCTGTCATTTTATCAATGTTATATATATATATATTGATATTCATTTTCTTCCGCTGTGTTGTACTTAATGGTGTTATAAGCTCGGCGAACCAGATTCGACTTTGGATCTGCGTCAATTGAATATGAGTGTCGTATTCGGTGCCGATTTTCGAAGGTCGAGTCAGGGCCGTCACATTGATTTATTAAAGTTCAAAATCCTTTGAAATCAAAGGTATCTCGTAAGACCACGTCACAAATAAACAAGTCGTGTTTTTACTTTACGATAACCAAAACATTTTTTTATCAAAATCCTCTGATATTATAATAATGTCTAAGTACAAATACTTAAATCAAATAGCCTAAATTGTTATATTCATTAAATTTCAGCAATACTAGGTTCTACAATCAAAACCGTAAAGGAACGTAGGGAGAATGGGTTTCCAACTAATGACTAGGAACTAGGGTACCACCTGTCATGATACCTGGTCTAGATCAGCATACCGAGGATCCACCCTGATCCCATGCAACACAAGATCGGAGCTACCCCTTACTGGATAGTCCGAATAACATCACCCCGTGGTTGGGATCAACAATCGCCCACACAGCCGAATAAAAAGGGACCTCAAGACAGGGATGACCTTACCCTAATTGGGTGCTAACCACTTAGCCTTGCTGCATAACCCCTGATTTTCAGTCATTCCCGGTTGATGAGGTTCGAGGCTCAGCGTTACCTCTTAGAACACTTCCACTTAGAATTCTTACCATCCTCCTGCTGATGTTCTAAAAGCATTCTTCCATACAAGTCCGTTCCGTGTTCGAATGGAACCGAAGGCACTATTCCTACTACATCCATTTTGGAATAACCCTCAGGATTAGTAGTGATTAGCCCTTGCACTTCACTGCTCCATCTTCGACTCTAACCTCTTGTCTTCATCACAAAAACATACTCGTTGGATCGAAGTGGTTTTTGGATTACAAATCCAATCCTGATCTCTTCGAAACAATGTTCGCTATTTCCCTTTAGACTCAACCCCGATTCTTTGGGAAATACACAGACGAAAATGAGATCGGAATTCATCTTCTAACCGTTAGTGGACCGGTTTCCTTATAATTCGTCCTAGAGAAAAATGAGTTTATACGTACGGTATAACACCTCGAACGGTAACCATACCATATAATTCCCATGTTTCCTTTAGATATTTCCAATGTTAAGTTTTGTCCAGATTTGATAGTTGGTTGTTTAACTATCAAAATAATCAATCAATTCAACCAAGTTCATTTCCCATTGCAACCATTTAGCCTTATTCAAATTTATAATCCCAATAGATTAAAATTTACTAAGTAAGCTTATTTCACTGAGTAAATATATTCACGAAACCATTCATTCCAAAATCATAGTTATAAAGTTTCAAATAAATTTCCCAAGTTTTATTAAATGAAATTCTCTTTATAAAAGTTTACTATACAATATATCATTTAAAACAACACTAATATTTAATAGATTTATCTTGAAGAAAATATACTTAAATACTAATTTCTCTAAAATAAAACTAACTTCTAAATGATCACTACATAAATAGTTTCTATACTTGAAATAGTTTAAATAACTCATAACTTATATTAAAACTTATAGCTACTTTTGACATTTCCAAAATATTTAACAGCTCTTTTAAAACGTCCAAAAATAATACTCATTTTTAAACTACTCAATTCAAATTCAACCCAAACAATAAAAGGCCCTTCAGTCTCAACGGTACTTATCAAGCTGCTATTCAATTTTTAATCACAGTCTAGCATGATAATACAGATATTCAATATTAATCAGCTTCCATAGATCGATTCACATTATATGCTCAAATATAACTAACAAGAAAATAAACAGATGCATGCATGAAAAACAGATCAGAGATTTATCATTGCTAGTAAATATTTAAAAAAATTATATAAAAAATATGTCAGAATGATGCTTATACTATCCGCAGAAGTTAAATTAAATAATTAGCGGAATGGTGTTTGTTTCCGCTGACCAGATGTCAAGCAGTTTTGAATAATTAATAATTAACTCATTTATTTTGTTTGGGAAACAACTTAATTGATAGGCCATATAAACTTACACAACAAAATTTATTTCTAATTGGCAATTAGATTTCTACCTGTGCAAGTTTGTAAAATTTCACTTGTTTAACTTGACAATCAGATCATATGAGGGCGTAATATCCGTCGATACGAACCATCTACTTAATAACACTTTATTTTATTTTACATGTGGAGTTAAATAATTATTATATATATATAATCATTTAAGAACTTGGATTAATTCAGAAGTATAAAACATTTTATTTTCCTTAATTATCTGCTTAATTATACTTCAAATTATTCAAATAAAACGCAAGAATTAATATAAGAAAATTAAAGCTTGACCAATTTACGATAAAAATAATTTATTTAAATGACCTTAACTAAATAATCTTAAAGTCAAACAAGTTTATTATTTTTAAATTCCTTATCTATATTTAAAACTCTAAATAAACATTTGATGTTACAGAGAATTGGTTTAAAAACATTTTTTTTTTGACCAACTTGTTTGTCACATGCATTGGAAAGAAAAGTTGTTATGGATTTACTTTTACTTTACTATGCTATTAACTTTAATCCTATTTATATTTACTCAAACAGGACGAAGCCTAACCCGAAACCTACCCACCTTCTCCCTATAACTTCCCTTCTTCTTCTTATCTTCAGTACCAACATCCTCCCTTCAGTTCCACTTCAACCCACGCCAATAATCGAAAAGAAACCGGCTCCGATCAACTCGCCAACTTCCAATGATCATCGACTTGCTCATGAAACTAAACACAGACGGGATCAAACCCATCCCACCTCTCTCGATCTCATCCAGCCATGGAAACTCCTACGTGCATGCTGTGCACGTGAACACCCACACCTCTGACTAACTCACCATCGCGACAATGCAGCCAAGTCCCCTACCATCACTTGATCCAGTTTGCCACCTTACCGTTGTCCCACAACCATCCACACGAGATGTGACGACTCGCCTTTCATTCCATAGAAAGACGTATCATCATAAAGAAAGAAATAGGTAGAAAAAGAATAGATAGAAAGAAAGAAACAACAATATCAGAATCTTACAGTGGAAATGGAAAAGTATAACACATCACATAGCTATTACATAGTCATTACACATCAGAGTCATATAGATACAACATCACAGTAGACAATCATGATGACCTATCTATCGATTACATCCCAAAATACAAACAGATGGTACAAACACAGCGGAAATAGATATATATATATATATATATATATATATATATATATATACACATATACACATATACATATATATATCTATGTGTATGTACCCCAAGACGCCTGCTGCAAGCTTTTCCAAATTCATCAAGCAAACCAGATCACTTGGCTACTCATAAAAATTTGAGTACCCAAGAGTTTAAGAAAAATAGAATAAACTTCGGATCAGACATGGGTCTGGTGTGAGTAAACGGTTAAGTTGTTTAAATTGGAAAACCTTTGAAATAAAAGGTATCTCGTAAGACTCTCCGCGAATAAAGATGGGCAAGTTTTTCCCTTACAATAACCAAAACATTTGATAGAAAATCTGGTTATGTCATAACAGTGTATAGGGTTTTCAAATAAATATTCACATAGCCGAAATTGTTACATTATTAAATTCCAGCAAACATAAGTATACAGTCAAGTCCAAGATCACTTATTGGAGAATGGATTCCTTACAATGGCAGGGCTACTGGGTTACTACCCCTCATAGTACGTGGTCTAGAACACTGTACCGTGAATCCACCCTGATCCCTTACAACACAAAAACCATTGCTACCCCTTACTAGATAGTCCAAATAAGACAACGCCGCGGTTGCGGCCAACAACCGCCCACACAGCCGAATAAAGGGACATCTAGATAGGGGAAAATCTTATCCCACTTGGGTGCTACCCACTTATCCTTGCATGCACCTTCCCTGTTTTAGCCATTCCTGGTTGATGAGGCTTGAGGCTACGATTACCTTTTAGAACATAAATCTTGGAATGCTCATCATCATCCATTGACGATGGGCTGATAGTATTCATCCATACAAGTTCATTACAGGTTCAAACGAAACCGAAGGCACTATCTCGCTACACTCATTTTGAAATCACCCTCAGAGTTAACGACAATAACCCTTGCACTCTGAAACTTCATCTCGATCTTCATTTGAGATTTCATAACCTATCGTTTAACTTGGATCGATGTGATTTTCGGATAACAAATTTGATATCCGATCCCGGTCTCATCGAAATCCAAACATTTTTTAAAGGCCAAGTTGTTTAAGTGAACAATTTAATTCAGTCTAGAAATTTGTATACATATAGCAATTCAGCACAGATAAATAACACACATTTATCATAGCCATATTCAAAGTTTCATAAAACATCATAAATTATTGTGCTATAAATATTAATCAATCCAGATATTCTACACAATCAATCATCCATAAGAAAGACTTATTAATCCATAATTATAATTAATTTAATTAACTCTAATTAAATTAGTTACTTATGAATTAAACACCTAACCCTGATTAATTAAACATTAATCAATTACAAACCATTTTAATTAATTATTGAATTAATTAATCATTCTTTAATTACTTTTATAAATCAATTAGTTAATCTTTAATTACTGATTAATTATCCATTAATTATTAATTAATTTATCCTTTAATTATTAATTAATAAACCTTAATTATTAATTACTAAGTTCTAATAACTAATTAATAAACCCTTAATTAATAATTAATTAATCCTTAATTGCTAATTAATTAACCAATCCTTAATTATTAATTTATTAATCTAATTACAAATTAATCAACCCTTAATTACTAATTAATTAATTCTTAATTGCTAATTAATTAATTAGTCTTTAATTACTTTATTAATTTAAATAATCTTTAATTACCTAATACCCTAATTAATTTTAAGATAAACATTTATCTTTATTAATTACTTAATCATTATTAAAATCTTATTTATTAAATCTTGGAATTAATTATCATTATCATGTAAATTAAAAACATTTTACCCCTTTTAATTAAATACTTAATTACATATTTCATTTTAGTTTAAAATAAACTGAAGAATTTAACTAAATTAATCTAAGTAAAATAAATCACACAACATTCTTATACCGAATATTTAAAAACATTTATTATATAAATTGACATAAGAAATAATGTAAACTTGATTTATTTTAATTTTTTTTAAAAACTTACTTATTTAAAACTTTAAAACTGTTATAGATACAAACCCGAGTTCAACTGGGTACCCAACCCGAGTCACACCCGAGAACTTCCTTTTTTTAATTTTTTAAAACTTAGTTTAGTTTTAAAATTTAAAAACTGTTAACATGACAAATTCTCACGCCACCAACCCGACACCATACTTGAGCCGCTACGCTTCTACCCCAAGCTCTCCCTCGAGACAACCTTCCTTCTCCAAAACACTGACACCTAGACCAATCCTCTAACATGCATGCACATGCATGCTTGAACTTCGCCTCTCCGGTCATTATCGTTACTTCCCACATGTTGGCGACCACTTCCTCTAACGGTTCGGCCACTCAGTTTCCAAAAATCGAACATGAATCGAAATCGAGCAATCTTGAACAAACTGGAACAAAATCTATCGATCTGAACCACCTCGACCTGACGCTTTCGATCACCAGAGACCACGAAACTCCATCCACAGCTTCGTCGACCAACCACTCAACTTTTCCCTGCCTCCGGGAACTCAGGCGCTCCGGTGATGCTGCAGTAACCAAATTCACAACCTCAGAAATGCTGTGATCTTTTGAAAACTGGATAATGCTTTTGATCTGAAGCTTAGTTGTTGAAATCTTGCTTTAAAAACTGAGATGAATTTGCTTTGATTTGCTTGCTTGAGGTAGAGATAGTTGCTTGATTTTAATTTTTGGTTTGTTTATTTTTATAGGCTTTGATTCTTTAGTTTGAAAATGAAGATAGAAAAGAAATGAGAGAGTAGAGTAAAGATATATTCATAGCTTTGATTTATGATTTTTAAAAATAAAAGAAAATAAAAAAAATTATGGCACTTGTTATAATTAGCTTACATTTATCATTTGCATGTTATAATTAACTTACATTTGTTTTTCGTACGTGTTAGTATATTTTTAATATGTTTTTATAAAACTTTATATTTATTTTCTATTTAGTTAATACATTTCCTTTATTTATATTTATAATATCTTTTAAAGAAAATAATATAAACTAATTATATAATAATAAAAATCATATATATATATATTTAAATCCAATTTATTTTAAGATATTTATCTTTTGAAGTTCAAATTCAAATTCAAATTCTATTTAAAGTCGATTCACATATATATATATACATATATAAATACACATATTTTATTTGTTTGAAAAAGAAAAATTTGCTAATTTTAAATAAATTACAAAAGAAGATTATCACATTTTATTTGCCTAAAATTCCAAGATGTCACTTTCCTTCCACGTTAAAAGAATTTCATCCCCGAAATTTAAAAGCAAAGGATAACCAGAAAGCTTTTATTTCAAATAATTCAAGCATACATATTAGCCATGTACTAACATCCAAACAAAAAATTCATTCAAACAAACATTACTTGCTATCTAGACACAAATCTGGATAGCCTTTCCTAAAACTATTCAGAGTTTCCTAGGTACAATCTCTGGGATCCTTGCTCCACTGATCCTTGACCAGCTTCACCACTTTGTTTCTGAGCGGCTTCTCATCTTGATCAACTACCTGGACTGGATGCCTGACCACCGATAAGTCCGAAACATAAGCCCTCAACATATCCTCTAGGATTTTATTCAGGCTTTCCGTTTGTCCGTCGTTCTATGGATGATAGGTTGTACTCAAACTCAATCTTTTGCCTAAAGCTGCCTGCAAATCCTCTCAAATTTTACTGGTAAAGATTGGTCACGGTCACTTACTATGCTGACGGGGACTCCATGCAACCTGACGATCTCCTTCAAGAAAATCTCCGCCAAAGACGCTGCTATTCCGGTTTCCTTAACCGGAATAAAATGGACGCTCTTGGTAAGCCGGTTTACGATTACCCATATTACTTCATTTCCTTTTCTGGTCCTTGGTAAACCTTCGACAAAATCCATAGATATCATTTCCAACTTCAACTTAGGGACTTCCAAAGGCTGCAACAATCCTACGGTCTTCTGTTGATCACCTTTCACCTGTTGACAGATCGCACATCCATTGACGAAAGCAGCAATATCCTTCTTCATGTTTAGCCACTAGAAAGCTCTCTTCATATCCTTATATGTCTTTGAAATTCTTGGATGGATATTTAGCCTTGAAAGATGACTCTCTAACAAAACTTCTTGCTTCAAATCCTTGAAATTCAAAACACAAATTCTCCCATTGATCCTCAAAGTTTCTTGGTCATCAGTCTCAAAACTGGAACACTGTCCATTCTTGACTCTCCTAATGATTTCACTCAATCTTCTATCAGGTCCTTGCTTACTAACAATCCTTTCAATTAGAGATGGAACAACTTCCAAAATAGATAAAATTGCATTCCTACTCAGAGCATCTACCACAACATTCGCTTTTCCTGGAGTATAAAGGATATCCAAATCATAATATGCCAAAAATTCTATCCACCTCTGCTGTCTCAAATTTAGATCCTTCTGGGAGAAAAGGTATTTCAAGGGTATATGATCTGTGAAAAGCTCGAACTTCTCTCCCAACGGATAGTGCCTCTAGACCTTCAAAGCAAAGACGATGGCCAACAATTCCAGATCATGCGCAATATAATTCTTTTCATATGGCTTAACTGCCTGCTCGCATACGCAACCACTTTCCCATTCTGCATCAGCACTGCACCCAGCCCTACTCCAAAAGCATCCATGTAGACTTCAAACTTACTTTAACCATCAGGAATAGCTAGAACATGTGCACTAGTCAGCCTTGCCTTTAAATCCAGGAAAGCCTCTTCACACTTGGGGGTCCATTTAAACTTTTCTCCTTTCCTAGTCAACTTGGTTAAGTGTAAAGAAATCTTAGAGTAGTCCCTGATAAATTTTCCTGTAGTACCCTGCCAACCCAAAAAACTACGGACTTGCGAGTCTGTGGTTGCTTCCACTCTTAAATAGCTGCTACCTTGGCCGGATCTATAGGAATACCCTCACCGGATACAATATGCCTAAGAAATCTCACTTCCGACTTCCAGAAATGGCACTTCGAAAACTTGGCCTTCTGGACACGCCTCCTCAAAGTCTCCAACACTATCTCCAAATGTCGCATATGCTCCTCCTCGGACTTGGAGTAGACGAGAATGTCGTCAATGAACACGCGCATGAACTTGTTCAGCACATCCCAGAAAACTCAGTTCATCAGATCCACAAAATAGGTAGGAGCGTTGGTTAGCCCAAAAGACATAACCAGCCACTCATAAAAATAGTTGGTTCCCCTAAATGCAGTCAAGGGTATACTATCCTCAGCCACCCTTAGCTGGTGAAAACCCGAAGCTAAATAAAACTGAGAGAAAACAGAAGCTCCATGGAGTTGAACGAAAAGATCATCTATACGGGGCAAGGGATACTTATTCCTAATGGTAACCTTATTCAACTTTTGATAATCCATACAGAATCTCAATGACCCATCCGACTTGGTCACAAAGACTACAGCAGAACCCTAACTAGAATAACTAGGCTGGATCAAACCTCTCTCCAAGAAATCTTGGGTCTACTTTACCAACTCTTCTCTCTCCATCGACGCCATCCTTCTACTGGGTTGAACAACAGGTACTGCTCACAGAACTAAGCTGATCCGAAACTCTACTCCCGATGCAGGGTCAAACCTTTAACTTCCTCAAAGACATCAGTAAAATCTTTGACCACTTCGGTGGATTCTACGCCTTTTGGAGATGTCTCGATTCCATGGAAAAGATTACTCAAGTGAACTCCGGAATTATCGCAAGTCACTTTTGCGATCCTTCCTAACTCAGTTTCCAAAGACACAATTCTCTCTTCACAAATCAAAACAGCCTTATGCTTATCCATCCAATCCATTCCCAGAATAAGGTCAAACCCTTTGAAATCCAATACAAATGGATCGCAAGAGAAACTATGGGACAGATAAGAAGTTCTTAGGTTTCTACAAATCTTATCTAACTTGGCCACTACCTTATAGGTTTAGATACTAAAATAGGATGGCCCACAATACTAGGTGTAAGATGAAACTTCTCTACCGTATCCAATGAAATAAAACTAAGGGATGTACCAGAATCAAACAAAAAACTAACAAAAATACCATCTAAAAGCAATGTACCTTCCAGAATGCCTTTGCCTTTCCTATCTAAAGAAGTTGATTGTCCTTCTTGGATAGCAAACACCTTAGTTGGCTGAGCTCTTTGAAGAAGCGGCCAAGCCTTTAGCATGTGCCCTGGCTGTTGGCAGTTGAAACATAAAGATCTCTGAATCATTGTAGAACTGGGTCCACTCTAATGTTGCTGCTGCTGCTGAGATCTACCTCTAGGGCACTGCTTAGCCAAATGATGCACTTTCTGACATACATAACACTTCCTTGCTCCATTATTGCCTCCCTGTTTCTCTTTTCCTTGCTTTTTCCAATTTGGGTTGAATTTCCTTTTGTTCGGATTGGAAGAAGTTCCATTCGGTGCTGCTACAGATGCCAAAGGTTTCTTATTCATAAGCTTCTCATACCTCAATGCCATGTCAATTAATTACACGAATGATCCCTTTAGATGAGCATCATATTCTCGTGGAACTCGGGCCTCATACCAAGTACAAACATCTCATTCTTCTTGAGGGGTGTGTCAATCAAAACATGTCCATAGCGAGATAATTCATTGAACTTAGTCTCATATTCGGATACCGACATACTCCCTTGCTTCAGATCCAAAAAATCTCTATATAGACGAGTCTTCCCAGCTGTAGGCATAAACTGTTCCTCAAATAGTTCCTTAACTTGCTCCAAGAAATATCATCCTTCGAAATATTCATGGTAACTGCATCCCACCATGCAGTTGATCCTTCTTGAAGTTGCCACGATGCCATCACTCTATTTTTCTCATCTGACAGATGCAAACTCTTAAAAATTCGCTCACATGAGCGTAACCAAGCCTGAACTTCAATGATGGAATCAGTCCCTTTAATAGGCCTTCCTCGCAAATTGGTGAAATCCTTGCACAAAGCAGCAAAACTTACTCGAGGCGGCGTTGGATTTACAACCTCGCTAGCAGTCAGAGCTCTTCCATTTGTGGTCTTCGTGCTTCCCACAACTCTGCCTCTCCTTCCTCTAGAACTCATGTTGGCAGCCTGGACAGGTAACCCAACAATAAGATAGGTATATAGAAATTAAAGTATGCACCCTCGAGATAGATACCACTCCAAAGCCTAGGTATTATCTCAACCTAACGCTCTAATACCAACTGTGCTACCCGCCTTTCATTCTATAGAAAGACGTATCATCATAAAGAAAGAAATAGGTAGAAAAAGAATAGATAAAAGAAAGAAACAACCATATCAGAATCTCACAGCGGAAACGGAAAAATATAATACATCACATAGCTATTACATAGTCATTACACATCAGAGTCATATAGATACAACATCGCAGTAGACAGTCGTGAAGACCTGTCTATCTATTACATCCCAAAATACAAACATATGGTACAAACACAGCTATATATAGGTACACCAAGACTCCTGCTCCAAGCTTTTCCAAACTCATTAAGCAAACCTGATCACTTGGCTACTCATAAAAATTTGAGTATCCAAGAGTTTAAGAAAATAGAATAAACTTCGGGTCAGACATGGGTCTGGTGTGAGTAAACGGTTAAGTTGTTTAACTTGAAAAACCTTTGAAATAAAAGGTATCTCATAAGACTCTCCACAAATAAACACGGACAAGTTTTTCTCTTACGATAACCAAAACATTTATAGGAAATCTGGTTTTATTATAATAGTGTATAGGGTTTTCAAATAAATATTCACATAGCTGAAATTGTTACATAATTAAATTCCAGCAAACATAAGTATACAATCAAGTCCGAGATCACTTATTGGAGATTGGATTCCATAGAATGGCAGGGCTACTGGGTTACTACTCCTCACAGTACGTAGTCTAGATCACTATATCGAGAATCCACCCGGATCCCTTATAACACAAAAACCGAAGCTACCCCTTACCAGATAGTCCAAATAAGACAACCCCGTGGTTGTGGCCAACAACCACCCACACAGCCGAATAAAGGGACGTCTAGATAGGGGAAAATCTTATCTTACTTGGGTGCTACCCACTTATCCATGCATGTACCTCCCCTATTTTAGCCGTTCCCTGTTGATGAGGCTTGAGGCTATGATTACCTTTTAGAACATAAATTTTGGAATGCTCATCATCATCCATTGACGATGGGCTGATAGCATTCATCCATACAAGTTCATTCCGGGTTCGAACGAAACCGAAGGCATTATCTCGCTACACACATTTTGAAATCACCCCAGAGTTAATGACAATAGCCCTTGCACTCTGAACTTCATCTCGATCTTCGCTTGAGATTTCAGGACCTATCGTTTAATTGGATCGATGTAGTTTTCGGATAAAAATTTGATATCTGATCCCGGTCTCATCGAAATCCAAACATTTTTTAAAGGCCAAGTTGTTTAAGTAAAAAATTTAATTCAATCTAGAACTTTGTATACATACAGCAATTCAGCACGGATAAATAACACACATTTATCATAGCCATATCCAAAGTATCATATAACATCATAAATTATTGTACTATAAGTAATAATCAATCCAGACATTCTATACAATCAATCATCCATAAGAAAGACTTATTAATCCATAATTATAATTTATTTAATTAACTCAAATTAAATTAGTTACTTATGAATTAATCATCTAACCCTGATTAATTAATCATTAATTAATTACAAACCATTTTTATTAATTAATCATTCTTTAATTACTTCTATAAATCAATTAGTTAATCTTTAATTACTGATTAATTATCCATTAATTATTAATTAATTTATCCTTTAATTATGAGTAAATAATTTATAAAAGAAACTTGTTCATGCTTTTGGAAAATGAAACTACCATAAGGCCTCCCCGCACACACAAAATGCAATCGCACAATTGGAGGAGATTTCTCCTTATGATAGTCAAACATGCTAGATATGAGAAAATTCCTTTGATATTATTATTAGTGCATAGTGTGAAAACATTTTGATTGTATAATATAAATCTTAGCCAGCATAGGTACCATTCTATTATGCATGTTTTATCTACCACCTAAGGTGGCATGTTATACAATTTCAATCGTAAAGACTCATATTGTTTCTTTGGATTTCCAACAAATGGTCAAGCTAAGGAACTTCGTGTGACACATGGGTATGCCTCTGGAGGGAAGCCTTGAGAACCTAACCGGATCTCTACCCACACAAGGTCGGGTTACCTCTGTAACTAGGTAACTAACTGCCATGAGTATGCCATCCCCGGTCGCAAATTACCTTTATCCGGGGCCCCAGCAACAACAACCACAAAGCAACATAATTGCAATATCCATATAGGTTAAGTATCTTGACTCCATACCATGATAACACTTTTCATCCAGAAGGAAATGCACATACCCTAAGGGGCGCTACCCCCTATAACTTTGTTGCATCCTTCCTGTTTCGACCATTTCCGGGTTATGAGATTCGAGGAAGTCTCGTTCACAAAGCTACGCTTTACACAAAAGCTAAGACTCAAGTCAGTAACCCGTTTTCCGTAGTATTCCTTCGATCTTTGACCTTCCTTCCCTAACTTGAACTTCTGACACACACCAGAGGTTCGTGCACATGCACCATAGCTCCGTCGAGCTCCAGTTAATCTTGTCACCTTCGACATGTCGACGATCACCCATATCACTGATCCCGACCACCAAAATTTCGTCACAAGCCCAAAATCGAAATCAAGGTACTCAGTCAAACCTAGCGCCGAAAAAATTGCTTAAAAACCCCTTATACTACCAACACCGACCACCAGCACCCCTACAACTCCGGCCACACCTTGCTGAACTTCCACGCTACCATTTCCCAAAGTTTCATGCAATTCGATCCACAAGAGACGCCGCGGTGACAACAGTTACGACCTCGACCCATTTTAGGGCTTAAACCCTTTACTAATCGAATTCTGATGCCTCGGTGAATAAGAAAGTCACCCGTCCTTTGTCCTAGGCTTGATAACTCCCCAACCACCTCCAAGCAAAACTCCGACCGCCCCGAATGCCTCGATCGTCATCAAAGCCTCAAAACCCATTTTCTGATCATCATCGAAATGCTCACTCTATAAACTATTTAAAATCTTGATTTTAATTTTAAAAATCAAAATTTTCAAAGACGTTTCAAGTTATATAATCGAATCCAATAACTAAAGAAATCAAATTTTTATCATGAATTGAGTTTTCTGTATTTCCTTATTCCAGACCACTTCCACTTGTTGTTTGTCATTAAAAATATTTTTAAAATTATTTTTAATGAATTTGAATGCATTTTATTTTAACATCCCAATCTAACGATAATTGGAAGCTGAGATTGGGATTTTGGACAGGTTTCTGGAAAACTTGAACTAGAAACAGGGATGAATGTCCTTATATATCAGCATGAACAGAAAATATATACACATATACACATATCTGTATGCATTCAAACAAATTTTCAATCTTACTCAAGCACGAATTTAAATAACAAATTAAATTTCAGTGTTTCAAAAAGTATACTCATCTGAATAGAATGAACAGCGAGCCTGCAAAAAAAAATTCTAGTTGATTTGTTTTTGAATTTGAAAACCTGATCTTCGTTATTTGGATGATGAAAACCTTAATTTACTTAACATGTTGAGATGAACTTTGCTTTGCCGTTTGTTTACAGACTTTGTTGTTGATATTTGAGATGACTTTCAGGCTACAGGTTGTAAAAGAGGTTTGAAAAAAAAAATTCTTTTGATTTTCTGGTTTGATTTATTCTTAAATTTGCTTGATGCTTTTTTTTTTGTTTGAGAAAGTTTATACAGGCTTTTGTTTCCTTTGAAAATGAATAAAGAGATTATAAAGAGGGGGATGTTGTGTTTAACCTTGTTTCTCATTTTTATTTAATTTTCAAAAATAAAAACAAAGAAAATTACAATTGTTAATTTCCTTGCTTCATGGATCACACTTGTTAATCTATTTGTTTTCATGAGTTACACTTGTTAATATTTGTGTTAAAAATTTAACACTTGTATTTTAGATGAATTAAAGCTTTTAAATAAATTTTATATTACATTTTTCTCATTTCATAAATGCATTTCTCCTTTATTTAAATGTATACAATTTTAAAGAAAAAGTTTTAAAACTAATAAATTACATATATATATATATATATATATATATTATTTTAAATCCAAATTATTTTACCAAGGCATTTATTTAAATTTTTAAATACAAATTCAAATCTACCCATAAATATATATGTGTGTGTGTGTGTGTGTTTAAATTTAAATAATTTTAAAACATTTATTATTTTTAAATTTTAAACTCAAATGCAATTAGAATCTTATATATATATATATAACACTTATTTTATTTGTTTTTAAATTTTCAAATTAATTTCAATTTTATTCCAAAATTTATATTAATTACTAATTTAAATTTTTATAAAAATTGGGATGTTTCATCTACACAGGGGAAAAGCTTATCCTACTTGGGTGCTACCCACTTAGTCTTGCGTGCGCTTCCCTTATTTTAGCCATACTCAGTTGATGAGGCTTAAGGCTACGGTTACCTTTTAGAATATAAAGCTTGGAATGCTTATCGTCCTCCATTGACGATGGGCTGATAACATTCATCCATACAAGTCCGTTCTAGGTTCAAACGAAACCAAAGGTACTATCTCGATACACTCATTTTGGGATTATCCTCAGAGTTAACAACAATAGCCCTTGCACTCTGAAACTTCGTCTCGATCTTCACTTGAGATTTCACGACTTATCATTTAACTTGGATCAATGTGGTTTTTGGATAACAAATTTGATACCCGATCCTGGTCTCGTAATCTAAATGTTTCTTAAAGGCCAAGTTGTCTAAATAAACAAATTTAGTTCAATCCACAACTTTGTATACACACAGCAATTCAACACACATAAATAACACATATTTATCACCGCCATATCCAAAGTATCACAGAACATCACAGATTATTATACTATAAATATTAATCAATCCAAACATTCTATACAATCAATCATCCATAAACAAGACTTATTAATCCATAATTATAATTAATTTAATCGACTCAAATTAAATTAATTACTTATGAATTAATCACCTAACCCTGATTGATTAATTATTAATTAATTACAAACCATTTTAATTAATTATTGAATTAATTAATCATTCTTTAATTACTTTCATAAATCAAATAATTAATCTTTAATTGCTGATTAATTATCCATTAATTATTAATTAATGTATCCTTTAATTATTAATTAATAAACCTTAATTATTAACTAATAAATTTTAATTACAAATTAATAAACCTTTAGTTATTAATTAATTAATCCTTAATTGCCAATTAATTAATTCTTAATTATTAATTTATTAATCTACATTACAAATTAATCGAGCCTTAATTACTAATTAATTAATCCGTCATTCCTAATTAATTTAGTCTTTAATTACTTTATTAATTTAATTTATCTTTAATTTCCCAAGACCCTAATTAATTTTAAGATAAACATTTATCTTTATTAATTACCTAATCATTATTAACATCTTATTTAATAAATCTTGGAATTAATCATCATTATCATATAAATTTAAAAAAATACACCTTTTAATTAACCACTTAATTACGGATTTCATTTAAGTTTAAAATAAACTTAAAGAATTTAAATAAATTAATCTAAGTAAAATAAACCATTTTACTTTCTTAACCAAATATTTAAAAACATTTATTATATAAAAGAAAATTGACTTAAGAAATAATTTAAACTTGATTTATTTTAATTTTTTTTAAAAACACTTATTTAAAACTTTAAAACTGTTATAGATACAAAACCGAGTTCAATCCGGTACCCAAGCCGAGTCACACCCGAGAACTTCCTTTTTTTATTTTTATTTTAAAACTTAATTTAGTTTTAAAATTTAAAAACTGTTAACATGAAAAATTCTCACGCAACCAACCCGACACCATACTCGAGCCACTACACTGCTACCCCGACCTCTCCCCCAAGACAACCTTACTTCTCCAAAACACTGACACATAGACCAATTCTCTAACATGCGTGCACGTGCATGCCTGAACATCGCCTCTCTAGTCATCGCCGTCACTTCCCACATGTCGGGGACCACCTCCTCTAACGTTCCGACCACTCAGTTCCTAAAAATCGAACACAAATCAAAATCGAGCAATGTTGAACAAACTGGAACAAAACCTATCGATCAGAACCACCTCGACCTAACGCTTCTGACCTTCAGAGATCACGAAACTCCATCCACAGCTTCGTCGACCAACCACTCAACTTTTCCCCCACCTCCGATGAACTCTGACGCTTCGATGATGCTGTAGTAATCAAATTCCCAACCTCGACCAAAATCGAGCTAAAACCCTACCTTGTCAATGCACCGCCGCCACGATGATCTAAAAATCCAACTTCCATTTTTCCATAGCTCGCCTACTTCCTCGCTACCTCCAACCGTGATCCCGACCACGCTGAGCTCTCCGATCACCAAAAAAAGGCCAAAACCCAAACTATGATCAACCCGCAAGTTCTCTCAATCTACACATTTAAAAATCATGAGTTTTCTTTTAAAAATCTTAGTTTTCAAATACGATTCAAATTATATACATGAAACACTAAATTGTTGAAATCGAATTTTGACAAACTTTGGGTTTTTACTGTATATTTCGATTTTCCAGAAATCTTTGAACTATTTATACTTAGAACTATTTTTAAAATTTAGATCTTACAAATTTAAATAGTTTTTGTTTGAACCACAAATAATAAAGGAGATTAGGGAATGAGATTTGAATTTTTGAAAGAATTTTTGAAACCTGTAAATCAAGAACAGGGGATACATTCTTGTTTAAAGACATGCACACAGCATTTTCATATAATACACAGTCATGCAAGCAAATTTTACATCTATACAAAAAAAAAATTCACCACAAACATCAAATATTTGTCACATGCAAGCAAGATTTAGCAGTTTCAAGTTTATTTAAAGAAAGTTTACTCACCAGAAAAGATGAACAGAGAAGTTTGAAACCGAAAATGTTGTGATCTTTTGAAAACTTGAAAACTGGATAATGCTTTTGATCTGAAGCTTAGTTGTTGAAATCTTGCTTTGAAAACTGAGATGAATTTGCTTTGATTTGCTTGCTTGAGGTAGAGATATTTGTTTGATTTTAATTTCTAGTTTGTTTATTTTTACAGGCTTTGATTCTTTAGTTTGAAAATGAAGATAGAAATGAAATGAGAGAGTAGAATAAAGATATATTTATAGCTTTGATTTATGATTTTTAAAAATAAAAGAAAATAAAAAAATTATGACACTTGTTATAATTAGCTTACATTTGTTATTTGCATGTTATAATTAACTTACATTTGTTTTTTGCATGTGTTAATACATTTTTAATATGTTTTTATAAAACTTTATATTTATTCTCTATTTAGTTAATACATTTCCTATATTTATATTTATAAAATCTTTTAAAGAAAATAATATAAAAGTAATTATATACTACTAAAAATCATATATATATATATATATATATATATATATATATTTAAATCCAAATTATTTTAAGATATTTATCTTTTGAATTTCAAATTCAAATTCAACTTCTATTTAAAATCAACTCACATATATATATATATACATATATAAACAACACATATTTTATTTGTTTGAAAAAGAATATTTTGTCAATTTTAAATAATTTATAATGGAAGATTATCACATTTTATTTGCCTAAAAATCCAGGATATCACACGGATACATGGAAAACACATTCCTCCCTGCTCGTCGAACTGCACTCGCCACACACCACCGATCGAAACAACTCCCCAGCCGATCAAAAGCTCTATCCTGATAGTTCCTTACTACCAAACCCCAAAGGTCTCGGTTGCGCCTTCTCTTCCTAGTTCGATTGCGTTCGCCGGCCTCCCATCGCCCCCTAAAAACTCTACAACTCCCTCGCTGTCTCAAAACCCACCCAAATCCAAGATTTCGCCACGGCAGCCTCCTCACCTAAGTCTACCTACTCCCTCCAGACATGAACGTACCACCTCTTGGTGACAAGGTCGACAGAAAATAATTTTAGAACGGTTTTCGATCATCCTCCAATTTCTCGCATTATAGACCAGTAAAAATCATAATTTTACTTCTAAAAATCCTATTTTTATAAAAGAATCCAGATTGCATGCTTGAATTCTTATTTTAAATGTATAGAATTTCTACTAACTGGGTTATTTACTGTAGAACTAGCCTTAGATAACTACACAGCATAATCCGTTCACAAAATTATTTTTAGCTTAAACTACACACAAAAATAAACACTTTCTTAGTTTGCAACATCAATCTATTTGGATTAGATTTAGAGATATGGATTTTTGAAATTGGAAGAGGTATGTCATTTTACTGTTAATAGAGCAGCAAGTCAAATTATTTCAAGGTTTTGAAATTAAGTTTCTCACCTTCCACATATTTGATTCTAGAAGTTTTAAGTTGAAATTTAAAATCTTAAATCTGAATTCTTGAAAACTTGGATTCTAGTAGCTTGAATCTTTAAACAGAGAATGCTCCTTCAGTCACAGAGTTAACTTTTCTTCTATATTTTTCCAATTTTTGCTTAAATTCTTGCTTATAGTTAGAACAGAGGATATATTTCTTAAGTTACACGCTTGAATTAAAAACAACAACGCGGATCCATATACCTATATATACACATGCTTACGATATCTAGAAGATAGTCTTGGAAAGAGTTTTTGGAGGATAGAATTGATATCTGCTTTGATGAGAAAAAATTGAAAAGAATTTAGAAGATCATTACAACATTGATCAGGTGATTTCTGCCAGATGTAAATCTATTTACTGATAAAAATCTTTTTCTTATTTACCGTATATTTTTGCTTGACTTAAACCAGGTTTTGTTAACCTGTTTTCTTGTTTTACTGCTTATGACTTGAAATCTTTTTCCTATTATTATATTTTTATATAAACCATATAATATTTAAAATATATGTATGTATACTTATGAAGTTGGACAGCCTATAGTTATCATTGCTTTTGACAAAGTTAGTGCTTTCATTTATCTCTACATACCTTATACAATTTTAAACAAAAGTGAGAAACTTGTTAATTAAATGGAATTACACTTCTTGGTCAATATATCTCTATACATATGTGTTATAAGAACGATAAGATGGTTAAAAACTATTTTTAAGCCTTTATATATAATATATATATGTAACCATATATATATATATATATATATTATTGATAATATAGAAATATATTACTTTCAAATAAACTAAATTCATTTGATATTTATGTATATATAGTTTATCCTATTTATGCTTATGTGACTCTTACACACACCATTTTAATTTATAACATTTTAATTTATTTATAAATTTTATAAATTCTCTTTTTGAACTTATCTCTACAGATATATATATATATATATATATATATATGTAATCTTCCTTATCCACTCTACATATATATTATTTTAGAAAAGTTCATTTGAAACTCTTTTATTTAATATAAATTGTATTGTTTATATGCCCAAAATTAAAAATATCCTCTTTTACTTTATTATCTATTTACTGCTATGAATTGCTATACACATTATATATACATGTAAATTCTTTTATCCTTATATGTAAGAATGGCATATGATTTTTCCAATTAAATCAGTTCTCTATTTTATTTTATCTTTAGAATAAAATATACATAGTTTACCTCTAAAACAAATATACATATTTTATCTAAAACAAAAATAAATATATAAGAAATTTTCATTTAATTAATCTCCAATTTTAATATAGATCTGAAAATTCAAATTATATTGGTCTTTGAAAATTTGTATATTATTATCAATTGTTGGGAATTTTTGTATATTAAAATACAATATTATTGAATATTACAAATTAATATTCACAATTTGGAATGTCAAAAATCCCGGGTCGTTACAGTCCTCCTATAAAATTACTTTTAAAACATAGTTTGAAACTTGTATATAAAACATTCCCTTAAAGATGGTTGCTTTTTAAACAAAACTTAACTTTTGAAACGATGCAGTTTCCTTTGTAAAAATTAAAACCTCTTGTTTAAATAACGCAAATGAATTCCTAAAAATAGATTTAAATCCTCAGTCTTCTTTTTAAATACCTGTACTACTTCTATAAATTACATTCGAGAAGAATTTACAAAGTATCTAAAGTATATAACTCTTTTGCTTTACTAAAATTATAGATTTTCAAAGTACATTCATAGCGACAATCGTTATATGGACCGTAATTTTTTATACTTTGTTTTGTAAATCAAATGGCTTTTAAACTCCACTTTCTTATATATTTTAAACCACTTTAATACCTTTGCAAAAAGGTTTGGAAACAAATATTAGGCTCAAAAAAAAGATTTAAAAATGAATAGTTTGCACGAACAAGACAGTAAGTACTATGTACCACACCTATTTCACATGAACAAGAATCAAGAATAATATTAAGTACTACGTATACAATATCACATGCATACAACTAAATTGAGAAACTATAAAGATATTTTGATTTGCAACTCATTTTTAAAGCTAATTTAAACCTTTGAACATACTTATTGTTATCACCCAAACCACTAGCGCGACACCTTCTATCATCACCCTAGCTCATGCCAAGGCCCGCCTCCTCCTGAAAGCTTATGGTAATAGGCCATTTTATGGATTTTTGCTCCAAGGCTTTGAATTTTGACTCTCTATAAGGTGATGTTACGATGTCCTAAGGCTTATAAATTTTGGAAAATGTTTTAGGCGTTTAAATTTGTTTAAGGTTCAGGAAGTTTTTTAAGAGAAGAGAGAAGAGGGAAGAAGAGAGAAATAGTCCGGAAATGAAGTAAAGTGAAAAAAATGAAGTAAGGCGGTCCTTTTATAGAATTGTAAAAGTGGAAAATTACACTAACCACCCCTTAGTACCCTTCGCCGATGTCTTCTTCCATTCACTTTCCTAAGTGTCTACCCATGCACCACACCTATTTCACATGAACTTCCATCGCATCACACTCCATTATTATATTCTTAGTACTTTAACTCTTAAAATAAGAAAGAAAAGTCCAATTTACTTTATTACTTTAATTATGTTTTAAATACACTTAAGGATTATTCACTTTAAGTTATCTCCTTTTGTACATTTTTTCAAGTTTATTAAATGTATATATGTACGTTATAGAAGTGCATTTGTATGCCACAACATTGCAATAACATTTATTTGATAAAAAGTCAAATGTCGGAAAAATGATTTTCGATCACATTTTTAATTTTTTATCGAACTATGAATTTCAATTAACAAACTTTCAAAATGAGTTCATCATTATTTATTAATTAAAAGAGCATTTTTTTTATTATTAAAAATGATTGATTAAATATTTGAAATTAATCAATCATCCATAAATCAAAGCTATAAAATTTTGGATCGTTACATTCCTCCCTCTCAAAAGAATTTCGACCTGGAAATTTCACCATAAACAAACAATCAAGATACAAGCCATGCTAGTTATTAACATTTCCCGAAATGTTAAATGACTAAAAAATAAACTTAGAGTTTTTCCAAATTTATAACCTTCTCATCACACAAGAATGATTAGCAGTCTACTGAGCATATCTCATGCTCAATAGCCGGAGGTTATTACTCTACCAATTATTCACACTACCTTATGACAAATCAAAGAGTCGTCTACCTAACTCCTCATAAAACATTAAAGGCAAATACACTTAAGCACATACAATGTGCATGAATCATCCGTATATAATATCCGACAACTTGCTTGGATACATAAATCTCTTATCCAAACTAGTATGGATCGCTTAACTTCTTTATTGTGGAACCCTAATCCATTTCCTTGATCTGATTCTTATGTTGTCCTAACATAGTCGTAATCTATGATAGAAAATAATCACATCAACCCAAGAATTCATCTCAAGTACTCCCATACAAGAATCAAGTGAAAATACCTAGTTCGGACCGATGTATATCACTCAAAAATCACGTGCCCGAACTCTGGATCAAGAATTGTTATGCGAATAAAATGATCCACGTCCAACTTACGGTTTTTATCCCTTTAAGATAACTTAATAATTATACTATTCTGATTGCTTTCACTTCCCAAAATTATTTATGTAAGCATTTCATAAACACATAACATAAAATTTTAAACTCGGATGATATCTTATCACATCCTAAGAATATATACTACTATCTAGTCTAACCTTTTATCTTTTCTTTTTTCTTAAATTCAGATGCAACCCCAAAATAAATCTTGGTCTTAAAAATGAGTGGACCTCTTCATCCTCTTCACCTATCTAGTTTGGCAAGTAGCTAAGAAGAGCAACAAGCTGGTATCCAAACTCTGTCCCAGAGTCTACATTTCCTTAGACACTTCTAATGTAAAGATATTTATTTGCCGGTCCAACAGAATTAAATAGTTTCTACAACTTAGATGTTAAAATAAAAGACACGGTTTAATAAATGAGATTTTTAAAATCTTCTTTTTAACCTATTTAAACCTATGTTAAATTATTTCTTCTCCATCCAAGAATAATATAACCCATATTAAAAATTCCATTTATCAACACATTCTTTTATCAAAATGCCTTTTTACCTTGAATCCCTTTTTTTAAAGAATCTTAAGAACTAAATACTAAGTTTTTTGTTTCAAAACTTTTTCAAAATGATACTACATATTTTAATCCGTAGAAAATATACGTATAGATCGAGTAACTCCGAAATGATACCTAGGAACTTGGTCTTACCAAATAGTATCTTATTTTCCTTTACTAAGAAGGGTAATACTCGAGAGAAGCGCTTAACATTCAAACATATATATTGCTTATTTTAATTACATTCGAGCAACTCAAACTAGTTAACATAACAAAAAATACTTTACATTATTCAAATCTCATTTTGAAACAAAACTGTATGTATTTCTTATATATATAAAAATAGCTTTAGCACTTTATTTACGAAAACTTACTTTAGGTTTATTCTGATTCAAACCCGTTTCGGTCATAAAATGACAACGGGAATAATTTACTAAGTACACCATAACATTCGCCAAAGCAAATATCTGTCCGTCACTTAGAACATTACTTAGATTACCATAGAACTACTCGAGATTCATTCCTTGAACTATAAAAAGAAAATGAATCTTACTTAAAAATTCACTTTGAAAATAGTTATACTTACAATTACTTTATTGTAATACCATTTACACATTTTTCAAAAATCATTTGAAATCCTTTTCAAAGACATCGGGATTTATATTCTCAAAATTCCTCTTTATTTTATAAATCCTTCTTATAACACAAATTTATAAAATTACCTTTATAAATAAATTCCTTTATTATAGTAACCTTTTTAAAAATGTAATCTTGTTAGGCCTACATTATTAACGAACACCTTGTAGTCAAATCAAGAAATAAAATTCAAAAGGTGTTCGTATTTAATTCAATCAAATAAAAATTTCTAATAAAATAGCTTAGCATAAATAATCGATCAACAAATAAAGATAAATAATATCCTTATTACCTAGTAAATAATCACAACGAAAATAAATGTTTATATTTTTTGAAAATTATACTTTTTTATATAAAATATAAAATCTGGGTAAAATTATTTCATTTACCAACTTCAATACAATATAAAACATAACCAATATACATCTCATATATAATAGATTCAATCTCGTTTTAGGATGTCACTTACTATTGAATATGCCAGTATATGATTTTTGTTTGATGATAATAAACATATATATATATATATATATTCATTTAAATGTATTTTTTAATGTACTATTTTATTTTCACATAATTATATATTTGCTGAATAAAATAAATAACACGAAATTTAAATTCAAATGGATATTTTATTCAGACAAATATTTATTAAAATTTTGAATGGTACAAATTTGAACTCTCACCATATGTACACAATTTCAATTACAATACAAATTTGATTACATCACAATTTTCCATTTACAATGTTCACCTCACTACATTGCACTCATTCACTCTGTAACGACCCATTATTTTCCACTATTAAAATCCACAATAATCCACACATGCCAGACTTGAATAGTACAAAATAATATATTGTAATAAAATTTCGGAGCAAATAAAAATCAAATCACAGAATCACAGGCACAGAACATTAGAATATCTCGCAGCGGAAAATAAAATACCATAGTAGTTCATGAAGCTACTATCAAAAAGTCTCAAAAGCAAATACAAAATACATAATATCTGTCTGAAAGTAAATACGACGTCAAATCCCAAATAAAAAGAAGTCCACTAATACAAAGCTGACAACAGAACAACAGACTGAAATTTAGATAACTAGATAGGCTGATAAATCTCCAGCAATTCCAGACCTCCAGAGAGTGGAAATCCAAATTTGTGAATAAACTCAGGCTGACCCGAGCGTAAATAAAAAGCAAACACTCGAGTCAGGACATACATACTTCTCCGGTGTAAACCAACTCAAGTGAACTGTAGTAAAGGTACAAATAACTTAGAAGATGACTGGGACCGCCCATCCTCTAAGGATCCGTTAAACTATTTACTATATAGTATATTGCATTATTATAATAATGTCTAACAGTTAAATAAACATACTTTTAAGTAGCGTTCCGGGCTACCCATATCACCCTTCACACATAATAGTCCCAGTAGTCCATCCAGTATCAGCATATCTCCAGATCGGGAGACTACCCTAAATACTCCACGAGCTACGGGAGAAAACAAACTCGTAGTAAAGGCTCGGTAAGGTAGGTGACACGGCACACAAGGCAATGCCAGGGAAGATATACCAATTACGGAAACGGGCTAGTGGTAACGCAGCAGCCACATACGCCCACCTCGGAACACATTCCCAAAATCGGAGGGTGGCCACCAAACAATCACAAGTAATAGAATGGTACCGAAGAAATGCGTCAGATAAGAGGTGCTACCTCAGCTGGCCCGAGATCGCTCCTGTTTTAGCCACCTTATGCCAACTCTCGGGAGTTGGGTCCACGTAACATACCACAAGAACGTCGTCACCATCCTACTTCATTCTGGAATCTCCACCGCGTACACGGTTAGTCAAAGTGGTTTTCGGTATTGACAGAGAGTATGTCCATATCTGATCCCGGTCTCTTTGCCAACCAATCGTTATTATAACCCGTGGTTATAACTTTAAAATTTATACTTTACTTCAAAATAAAACATCATTTCAAAACTCAATTCTTTATCCAATAAAGATTTTAATCATTTCCAAAAAAAATCATTTCAATATTTCAAAACAACATATCTTTTCAAATTTCCCTTTTAAATCATTATTAAATTCAAATGCAAATTATCAAACTCATTACCCTTTTAAAGTTCAAAGATAACATTCATTTATTTCAATTTGAACTTCCCTTTAAAATGATTTATTTCCAATTTAATTTATTCATTTAGATCATTTTAAAAGTGGACTTATTGTTCTTTCATTTCAAGTATTCAATTTCCAAAGTTTCAAACCATTCAGAGTTCGTTTACTAAGTAAAAATCCATAGTTATTTAAATTTCACCCTTTTACAGCATTTAGAAAAAGCTGTTATAAGTTATATATGAAAACATTTTTATTCAGCAAAGACAGCACTTAAAACTACTGTTAAAACTCAGTTAGTTGAATTATAGTTCAAAACAGAAAAGACAGCATTTCAGAAGTGCTGCGAAAGTTCAGATTTCAAAACAAAGGTTTAAATTGATTTCAGCAAACACAACAGACCACTACAGCATTTCCAGATAATGCTATAATAGACCTGAGCCCAATATTAGCCTATACGTTCAATTATAGCAACTACAACATTTCAGAAATGCTGTAATAGCTCTATTTACACTATTTTAGTTCAATTCAACAACTATATCATTTCTGAATGCTGTTAAAAGTCAATTTCTAGGGTTTTCGTATATTTCCAGCAATTAAATAACTTTATTTAAAACTTTTAAACATTTCAAAATCATATTTTTTCATTAAAAGATTCATTCACATATTATTTAACATAATATTTATATACAATAAATTTCTTATTATTAAATTCAATTTTCAGCAAATTCCTTTATTAAATTCAAGTGTAACATTCCAATTCTTCACCTTTTTAAAATAAACAACTTAACACTTAAATTCTCCATTTTTTTCAAAAAAAATTATTTCAAAATTTATTTATATAACTTAATTTATTTAACAAAATTTCCAAATTTTCCACTTAAGTTCACAATTCAATGTAACTATTCATTTTTCCCAACATTTTAACTTACAGAAAATTCTAAATTTCTATAATAATAATAAAAAATCCAATTTAAATCAAATTTTCATATACTTACAATTTAAAATTATTAAAATTTCCAGAAAAACATTTATAAAATAACCACGGGTCTGTATATAGTTTTCTAACCTAGTTTGAGTGATACGGATATGTATCATTTCAATCCGCAGTTTAAAAATAAAATCCGGGTTCTATCATTTCAAACCCGCAATCCCAAGTCAAAATGAATAATTTAAAAACCGTTCAGGCCTATCATTTCAGCCCATAACGATTTTTTCATATTCTAAAGTCCGTTCGGGTATGTATCATTTCAACCCATAGTGATTTCTAGCCTACAGGGAACTTGCAGTGTGATAAACAGATAAAAATGAACAGTTTAACAATATACAATAGTAACAGGCGATGTGACATGTAACAGGTGATATGACATATAATTTAACATGTTAACTTCATATATATAAAATCACATGGAAGTTATCACATCTGTAATAGCCCGCGAATCCGTACCCCTTGAGTTAACACTATCATACAATAATCAACTCAAGTTGTAAAGAAATACGAACCATTTGGGTTAAAGAAGAAGAGGTAGAAGAAGAAAATAGAAAACAACACAGAATCTAACCATTGCAGCGAAATAAAATATAATAGATAATAAATGATCTTTACTCAAAACAAATCAGATATACATGTTTATAAATTACATCATCAGAGTACATCACTCAGCTCAACAACAACATACCAATGGATACACGGTAACTCAATCACAGCGGAATATATATATATATACAAATACGGGAGTACATATTGTCATCCTGCTCGTCTCCTGAGCTCCACAGCATCATATCCTGTATCCTATAATACTCGGTCTGACCCGAGCATTACAGTTAAATAACACCTGAGTCAGTCTGGAATACCAGCGTGAGAAAATCACACCCAATTGATTATTAAAGTTTCAAAAATCCTTTGAAAACAAAAGCATCTCGTAAGACCACGCCACAAATAAACATGTCGGGTTTTTACCTTACGATAGCTAAAACAATTTTTATAGAAATCCTCTGATATTATAATAGGGTCTATATACAAATACTTATAAAATAGCCGAAATTGTTACATGATTAAATTCCAGCTACTAGCCACAGAGTGGGTAATACAAACAAAACTCGTACAAGGCTCGTAGGGAGGTTGGATTTCCAACTAATGACTAGGCACTGGGGTACCACCTGTCACAGTACGGGGACTAGATCACCGTACCGAGGAGTATGCCCGCTCCCCTGCAACACAAGGTTGGGACTACCCCTTACTGGATAATCCCGAGTGAGATCACCCCGTGGTTGGGATCAGCAACCGCCCACTAAGCCGAAATAAAAAGGGACATCTAGATTGAAATGACCTCACCCTTCTTGGGTGCTACCCACCTAGCATTACTGCATAACTCCTGATTTTCAGTCATTCCCATTTCACGAGGCTTGAGGCTAAGCGTTACCTTTTCAAGAATATATCTCTTAGAATGCCCATCGTCTACCTGACGATGTTTTTCGCAAGCATTCATCCATACAAGTCCGTTCCGGGTTCGATCGGAACCAAAGGCACTATTCCTACTACATCCATTTTGGAAATATCCTCAGGATTAGTAGCGACTAGCCCTTGCACTTCACTGCTCCATCTTCGAATCCAAAATCGTTTTCACGAAACGTACAAACCGGATCGAAGTGGTTTTCGAGAAATTAATCTCGATCCCGGTCTCTTCGAAACGATCAACGCATTTGGCCAATATTGATAGTCGGTGATTTAACTATCAATTTATATTCACAAACATCCATCAAACAATAAAATTTCCCCAAATTATTTATTTATTGTAAAAATATCTTCACAAGCTATATTTTCAATTTTCAAATTCCTTTGAAAGCGGTTTTCAAAACTATCTGCCTTTTTCAGAATAAATTCTAAGTATTTCTATTTCCACTGGAATCACCAAGCACAAATCTAGATTTTTAAAATAATTTAAAAACACTTTACTTTTAAAAGTTAAAATTTCTTTAATAATTTGTTAAAAATACACACTATATGAATATTTGAAAATAAGGTTACTTAACAAAATATAAAAATAGATTTCTACTTTTAAAAACAAATTACTAAGTTATTTCTTAATAATTACTGCTTAAATAAATAAAGAAAATACTTACTTTAAACTTTAAATATTAGAAATAATAGATTTTACAAAACTTGCTTTTTAAAACAATTTTAAAACATTTAATTTATATTTTAAAAAATTACTTTTAAAAACATGTATTTGGTTATTCAGGGGAAAATTCTAACTTCAATCACTTAAATCAATTTCTCCAAATTGATTTTCGATTTATTTTACTTGAAATAAATTCTTTACTTATAAGTTCATTTCTAAATTCAGTAGTTATGGACTTTATTATTATTTTTTCTTCTTTACTCTTTCAATAATCCAAATCTTAAATTCTAAATAAATGTTTGTTCTTTTTAATTAATAATACTACATTTTAAAATTCATTAATTTCCTTTCTATTTTCTAGTTTTATTTATTAAAATTTTAAAGTCACTTTATTTCTTTCCAAGTCATTCTTAAATTTATTCTATAATTATTTTACTTGTAATTTTTTCTTTTATTTTCATTTCAAAAAAATCAAATTTATATTTTTGGTAATTCATTATACCCAATTATATCGACCAAGCCATAGCATTCAATACTTTCCCATAATTCACCATAGAATATCAAATAACCAGAACAGATAATATTAAATAATTTTAAATAAAAGTTGAGGGGTCCAGTTGGATCCCTCCAACCTGTTTCGTTGCATCCACAGACGTTAGCATACATAATATACCAATTTCAAATTATAGCATACTATATCACATCAACCAATTCAAGCATTCAAACAATTGTTTAAATTTAATCATTTAAATTTAAATTTGACTGAGTGAGGTTAACTCACCTTTGCTATTATTTGCAATCCACTCCGGTCTCGACTGATTTAGACCTTGATAAACATTGGGTTCATTTTGTTAATACCCGAATAAATCGAACCAATAATTTCCATTTGCTAACTTTAATTTAATTAACAAATAATTTCATTTGAACTAAATCTCGTTTAATAATTAAGTTTTAGAAACTAAAATAAATTAAATATATTAATAGAACAAACTAATCGCCTTACAAATTTATTTTTAACATAAACCAGTAAATTTAAAATTTTAAAACTAATAAATTTTCTTTAACAAATTGCCTTTAGTAGCCCAATAATTAAATGAGTTAATTAAATAATTTAGTCACCAATTCTATTATTTTTAAAATAAACTGGTAATATAAAAAAAATTAAGAGATGTATATTTATTTTATTTCTTCTTCTTTGGAACTACCTATCAAATACCAGTATCGGTTTAATATCTCAGTTTTATAAATATTTTACAACATCCTAAAATTCCTATATTTCAAACCTGTCTATATATAAATCCTTCAACATTTAAAATTTCAATTTTCAAACCTTATCCATTTTGTTTTCTGTTTTACTGTTTATAAATTTAAATTAACACAGAACCTATATCTTATTTAAAAATATTTTTTTTTTCATTTCTTGTATACATTAAAATTAAATTGAGGACAACCCAAAATTTACAAATTACTTGACAATTAAGATCTTTTTTTTTACTGTAATTAAATTATATATGTAATATATACAGATAAATTCAAGAAAAATAAAAATACCTCACAAATACGAACTTGAACAAGACCCCCCCTCACCGCAACCTGTTGATGCTCTCGACCCAAACCCACGCGATATCACCGCCGCGTTGGTCTAGCTCCTCACTCGCAACCTCGCCGCAGCCTCAATTCTTTTGCCCTAGCCACCGCGAGTCCCTACCTCGTCACCACCTTTGGTTGCGCGCGTAGTCGCGTCTCGACTCACAAACCCCCTCATGCTCCAACACTCACATCGCCGCCGACCCTCACTCGATCGCCTCGATCGATAGCTCCATCTCGAAAAGCAGAAAAGGGGAAAAAGAAGTCGCGATTTGATTTCTTTTTTTATTGTCGTGAAGCCAAACAGTAGTGAAGAGGAAAGGGAGGACCGTGATTTTCGATTTATATTTGTTTCTTTTGTTTGGATTCCTGAAGCAGAAAGGGGGAAGATGAATTTTAAAGGAAGGGGAGCATACGAGGTAAGCTAAAAAAAAGGGTAGATCGGCTTGTCTTGAATTTTTTTTTAAACATGAAGAAGGGCTTTGATAAAAAAAATGACGAGTGTTGAAGTATACGGGAAGATAAAGGAAGACTCGGCTTACACAAGAAGCTTAATTAATTTAAAATAAATTTCATGAGCTTATGATCAATTAAATTTTCCGCGTTTATATAAGTACTCTCACATACTAACTTCGATCAATACGAAATTTGAAATCCTATAATAATTCAATATTACGGACCCAACGGAACTGGTTTCGTCAAATTCTGAGACTGTGCCTCGGAAGGCTATTTTAAACTTCAATTTAAACGATACAAATTTCAAAACTTAACAAACCATTTTTAAATTTGATTTCATCACTCCTATTCTCTTCAGTATTATCAATATAAATTTTACAAGCCTTCAAATTATTTTTAATAGGCTTAGAATTCCAGATTCAGTATTATACCCAACTTCAAATTATTTAATTCAACAATTTAATTGTCAAATAAATTATGATATTCATAATTTAAGTTAATAATTAACCTTTAAATATTTAAAATCAATTAAATATTCCGGTTACAAACACTTAAAAATTCCGGGTCGTCACATTCATAAATATTTCTACACATTCAGTTGTGGTTGTTTTACAATTGCATAAGTATATAATTGTCGTGTGAGATTTACTCACCTCTAATTGCTGAATATTTCCAAACCAATGGCACAAATAGACAATAAGGCACGATGACACAACTACGGACTTGAATGGAGGGTGAATCCAAGCTACAACTCTTGTGTACAACCCAGAATAAACAAACAAAACAACACAATTCAATATGACTATAACATGCAATAACTTTGAAATAAAAGAGAAACGAATTGCCAAACTTTTGCCTTGCTTCCTCAAACCTTTGTCACGGCCTAGGGTATGTTTTGTTTTAGATTTGGTAAAGTTTTGGTTCACTTTTATGGCTAGCATGGGTCGGGTTCATGGCAAAACAAGATGGAGTTTTATACATGAGGAGGTGAATGGTTTTTAGGCAAAAAGTGGAGTATTTGTTAGGCTAGATGGCTCGGCCATGGGAAGTATGCTCGGCCTAAGGGTGCATCATGACTGGATAGAGGTGGAAAGGGTGTGTGGTGGTCAGGTCAGTGGTGGTGGCGGCGGCTATGGTGGTGATTTGAGTGGTGGATGAAGGTAATGAGGCAACAATGGTCAAAAACATTGTTTTTAGGAATGTAGGTTGCAATTTGAAGGGTATGGCCACCATAGATGGCTCGGCCATGGTCATGGCTAGTGGAGTAGATGGTGTTGAAGGCATGGAAGAGATGTAGGAGTTTGTGGCTACGGCTATGGAGAAGAGGCTGATCCAAACTAGAAGACAAACAAGGCAAAAATTTAAAGAAAACAAGGAGAAAAGTAGAAAAATAAGATGGTAGCCATTACCAATCTTTGCCAAGCCGTGAGAAACGATGAAGGTGGAGTTTTTCAAGTGAATTGTAATTGTTTTTTCATGGCTAAGAACTGAATTGTACAACTCAAAGGCAAATAAATGAGGAGTTTAGGAAATAAAGAGTTTTGAAGGTGAAAAGACTTGAGTTTTATACAATTTTTTTTAACTTTTGGCATTTCTTTTTCTTTTAAATTTTATATAAACAAAGTAAACTAAGAAATGATTATTTAAAACCGAAACTAAGCAAGAATAAAATAAAATAATTAACTAATTTAATATAAAATAGAAAAAGGAATGAGGAAAATTGCTAAAAATATCAAACATGGCCTAAAAATTACAAGAAAATTCCAATAGCTTTGGAAATTATGTATTTCATTTCAAAAATATTATAAAACAAAATTTGAAATAAAAATGATTTTTAAAACATTTTCAAGGTGAAATAAATAATTAAATTCATGGAAAATATCAAAAGAATTAAAGAAATTGCTTAAAAATAGGAACAGAACCTAAAAATTCCAATATATTACCATTAATTCTAGAAAAATTTCTACTTCATCATAAAAATATTTTAAAACAAATAAAAATATATTTCAAAAATATTGGGTTGTTACACTCTCCCCCACTCAAACATTTTCGTCCTCGAAAAGAACGGAAACTAGGAAACAAAATGAAAACAAGATAGAAAAACAAAATAGTACCTGGAATAAACAATTCTGGATTTGAAGCACGAATGCTCTCCTCCGTCTCCCAAGTACAGTCACGATCATCCGTACTCCATTGTACTTTGACCAGACTAACAGATTTCCTCCTTAGTTGCTTCGTACCTCTATCGACAATATGAAGTGGCTTCCTCTCGACAGTCAGATTAGGCTCAATATCCAAGCTGTCAAGAGCAGAAGGCCGAACAAACAAAGATGGGTCATGGAGATACAGGCGAAGATGCGAGACATGGAATACATCATGCACTCCAGATAGCTTCTCGGGTAACTCCAGACGATAAGCCAAGGGACCAACTCTTTCCATAATGCGGAAAGGACCAATGATTCTGGGAGAAAGCTTCCCTCTACGACCAAAACGAATGACATTCCTCAAGGGAGAGACCTTAAGGAAGACCATATCGCCGACAACGAACTCAAGCTTCCACCTACGCCTATCAGCATACTTCTTTTGCCTATCCTGAGCAACTCTCAACCTTCTCTTAATCTCCTCAACTCTCTCAGAAGCTTCCAGAATCATATCAGGACCAAGAATCATACGATTACCGGATTCAATCCAGCAAGATGGGGATCCACAAGGTCGTCCATATAAAGTAGCAAATGGAGATGTCTTGATACTGGCCTGAATTTAAGGATAGAAAGAGATAGATAAAATATTAAGATGAACTTAAAACAGAGGATAAGATTATACCTGATAACTATTATTGTAGGTGAACTCGACAAGATGCAAATGATCTTCCCAAGATCCACCATAATCAAGCACACAAGCATCTGATTCACTCTTTCCGTTTGACCGTCGGTCTGCGGATGGAAAGTAGTGCTCAAATTCAGATGAGTACCCAAAGATTCCTAAAAAGCTTTCCAGAACTGGCTGGTAAAGATAGGATCACGATCACAAACAATACTGAGAGGAACACCATGGAGACGAACAATCTCCCTCATGTAGATCTCAGATAAGCTAGAAGCAGAACGGGTAGACTTGACCGGTATAAAATGAGCAGATTAGGTCAGCCAATCCACAATAACCCAGATACTCTCATTGCCTTTCCTAGACCTCGGCAATCCATCAATGAAATCCATGGAAACCTATTCCCACTTCCAGTCGGGAATCTCAAGAGGCTGCAACAAACCAGCAGTCTTTTGATGATCGACCTTGACTTGCTGATAAGTCGCATGCCGGTTAACAAAGATAGAGACATACCTCTTCATACCCTTCCACCAACAAAACCTCTTCATATCCTGATACATCTTCGACACACCAGGATGAATAGAAAGTCTGGATCGATGATTCTCCCAAAGTAACTCTTGCCTCAAACCATCAACATTCGGGACACAAATCCTACCATTAACCCTCAAAACACCGCTATCATCAATCTGAGCTCCACTACTACTGCCATCATCTCTATTCCGAACACTCTCCTTCATCAATCTAAGCATCTCATCCTCATCCTGCTTAGCTATGATATGCTCCAAAAGAGGAGAAGAAACAACAAGCTGACATAACAAAGCCTTCTTCCGACTCAGAGCATCGGCCACGACATTAGCTTTACCGGGAGTATAGCTAATATCAAGGTCGTAAGAAGCAAGAAACTCAAGCCAACGAACTTGCCTCTGATTCAAATCCTTCTGGGTGAAGATATATTTCAAGACTGATGATCGGTGAAAAGGTCAAACTTGGTTCCAAGCAGATGATGCCTCCAAAGCTTTAAAGCAAAGACAACATCAAGCAACTCTAAATCGTGGGTGGCATAATTAGCTTCATGGATTTTCAGCTGACGGCTGGCATAGGCAATGACCCTACCATCCTGCATGAGAACGGCACCCAATCCCTCACGACAAGCATCAGTATATACTGTCAATCCCTCACTTCCGTTCGGAACAGTAAGAACTAGTGCGGAAGTTAGCTTTATTTTTAACTCAGCGAATGCAGCTTCACACTTCTTATCCCAGATAAACTTTGCATTCTTACGAGTCAAAGCAGTGAGAGGTGCAGCAATCCGAGCAAAATTCTCAATGAATCTCCGGTAATAACCAACAAGGCCCAAAAATCTACGAATATCAGTCGGAGTCTTAGGAGTTTCCCAATCCTGAAACAGAATAGGGAAAATTAAAAACCAGAGAAGAGATAGAATGATCAAATGATAAAGGAAAAGAGAAAGAGGAAAGACTTATGTTGATCGCAGCGATCTTGACAGGATCAACAGAAACTCCACTACTAGAAACAATGTGCCCAAGGAATCGGACTTCGTCCTTCCAGAAATGGCATTTAGAAAATTTAGCCTTCAACTGATGATTTCTGAGAGTTTCTAGAACATACTTCAAATGTGACTCAAGTTCTTCCTCGGACTTAGAGAAGACTAAAATATCATCAACAAAGACTAAAACAAATTTATTAAGCATAATACGAAAAACACGATTCATAAGATCCACAAAGAAAGCAGGAGCATTAGTCAAACCAAAATGCATGACTAACCATTCAAAGAACCCATTCTCAGTCCGTAAGGCAGTTTTGGGAATGCTTTCCTCAGCAACTCTGAGCTGGTGAAAACCTATGGCAAGATCAAGCTGAGAGAAACAAGTAGCACCATAAAGCTGATCAAACATATCATTGATGCGAGGCACTGGATATCTGTTTTTCATAGAGAGCTTGTTCAGCTCCCTATAGTCAACACACATCCTAAGAGAACCATCTGACTTGGTGACAAAAACCACCGCTGCTCCCCATTCGGAATGACTAGGTTTGATAAGACCTTAGGAGAACAAGTCCTCAATTTGCTTTGCTAACTCAACCTTCTCACGAGGTGCCATTCTTCTAAGAGGAAGAACAACTGGTCGAGCTCCAGGAATAAGGTCAATGCGGAAATCTATTTCTCGCTTAGGAGGCAAAGCAGTGACTTCACCAAAACATCTGGAAAGAGTTTGACCACATGGGTCGAATGAAGGTCACCAGAAGCAGAATCCAGAAAATAAATAAAACTGCCAGCAAAATCCTGAGGCATGTGCCACTGAATAACAAAGGAATTACCCAAATCATCCTCAAGATAAACAGACCGGGCTTTACAAGAGATATAAGCATTATGCCTACCAAGCCAATCACTACCAAGCAACAAATCAAAAGCATCGCAGCCCAAAACATAGAAATCACCACTGAGCCGATGATCAGAATAAAGAAGCTTCACTTGTTTACAAATCCTATTAAGGTTTGCGGGACCCCCAATTGGATTTGAAACACATAAGGATTCAGAAACATACTCAGGAGAAAGTAGATGCTCAAACTTATCGCACAAATCAATAGATATAAAACTGTGGGATGCACCAGTATCAAACAGAACACAAACAAGATGCTGAAACAAAGAAAAGGAACCTTGGAGCGTACCTTGGTCATCACTAGTAGCTGAAGGAGCAGGTGCCGGAGAGAAGGCAGAGGCGGCCGCAAATATACCAGAAGGCTTACCCCTCTGCTGGGTCGGGCAATCCTTCCTAAAATGGCCAGGCTGGAGACAGATGTGACAAAGCTCACGCCTAGCTAGCTGAGCAGGGGGAGGAATGGAAGCACCAACACTAGTAGGACAACTATTCGCATAGTGCCCTATCTGGTCACACTTGAAGCAGGTGATGGAAGAAAGGTCAACTGGCTGCCTCTGAGATGGAGCAGATGCTGAAGATCCCAAACCCGGATTCTCGAGCCAATTCTTCTTCTGTTGCTGGAAACTAAGCTTCCTCTTCTTAGAATTTGCAGAAGAAGTCTGAGATGATGGAGCACCAACTGAAGCAGGACCCTTAGAAGTAGGGTTCTCATAACGGAGAGCCATATCCATAAGCTGAGTAAAAGTGTCATGAACATGAGAAATGAGACGACTGTAGTACTCGGGACGAGCACCGGCAATAAACTTCTCGTTCTTCTTCAGAGGAGTGTCTATGAGACCAGGTCCGAACTTAGAAAGTTCATTAAACTTCCTCTCGTACTCTGAAAAAGACATGTTTCCCTGCTTGAGATCCATGAATTCCCTATAAAGCTGGGATTTCCCGGCTTCGGGCATCCACTTAGCAATGAAAGCTTCCCTGAGAAGAAATGATAGATAAGCTTAGACAAGGCACAGAAGGATACAAAACAGAATTCAAAGAGACACAAGAAGATACCTGAACTGTTCCCAAGCAGGATCAGCCTCAATGGTGTTAGCCATAACCGACTCCCACCAATCTTGGGCAGCCTCCTGCAACTGCCATGCGGCTAACTGACGCTTCTGGGCTTCAGTAATATCAAGACCAGTAAATATCCTCTCGATACTCCTCAGCTAATGCTAAGCCTCAATGATAGATTCAGAACCAGTGAACTTGGTTCCTCCAAGCTGAGTAAGTTCTTTGCAAAGAACAGTGAAACGGACAGGAGCTTGGGCTGGAACTAGGGCAGCACCACGACCCTGACCTCTAGCATTTCTACGATTCATCCTGAAATTCAAGAATGAATATTAGGACACAGGTAGAGATAAGATAAAGATAGGATAAGACAAAATAAATTCACTTGGATGAACATCCTAATTACAGAAATTTCTAACAAGGCAGATACGAAAGGAAAGGAGTTAGAAAATTTTCTTTTAAAACAAGAAAAAAAGTTTTATATCAAAATAATCTTTGAAAACCTTTTAAAAATCATTTAAAAATCATTTTATACTTTGAAAATATGTTCTCTCACAAAGAAATGATTCTGAAGTTGATTTCACTCATTCTAGGATATTTCTACCCTATCTCTAATGAGTTTTTGCTCCGCAGGCTAAGATTTGCCTAAAAACCAAAGCTTTGATACCAACTGTAACGACCCATTATTTTCCACTATTCAAATGGACAATAATCCACACATGCTAGACTTGAATAGTACAAAATAACATATTGTGATAAAATTTCGGAGCAAATAAAAATCAAATCATAGAATCACAGGCACAGAACATCAAAATATCTCGCAGCAGAAAATATAATACCATAGTAGTTCATGAAGCTGCTGTCACAAACTCTCAAAACCAAACAAAATACATAATATCTGTCTGAAAGTAAATACGACATCAAATCCCAAATACAAAGAAGTCCACTAATACAAAGCTGACAACAGAACAACAGACTGAAATATAGATAACTAGATAGGCGGATAAATCTCCAGCTATTCCAGACCTCCAGAGAGTGGAAATCCAAATCTGTGAATAAATTCAGGCTGACCCGAGCGTAAATAAAAAGCAAACACTCGAGTCAGGACATACATACTTATCCGGTGTAAATCAACTCAAGTGAACTGTAATAAAGGTACAAATAACTTAGAAGGTGCCTGGGACCGCCCATCCTCTAAGGATCCGTTAAACTATTTACTATATAGTATATTGTGTTAGTATAATAATGTCTAACAGTCAAATAAACATACTTTTAAGTAGCGTTCCGGGCTACCCATATCACCCTACACACATAATAGTCCCAGTAGTCCATCCAGTATCAGCATATCTCCAGATCAGGAGACTACCCTAAATACTCCATGGGCTACGGGAGAAAACAAACTCGTAGTAAAGGCTCGGTAAGCTAGGTGACACGGCACACAAGGCAATGCCAGGGTAGATATACCAATTACGCACACGGGCTGGTGGTAACGCAGCAGCCACATACGCCCACCTCGGAACACATTCCAAAAATCGAAGGGTGGCCACCAAACAATCACAAGCAATAGAATGGTATCGAAGAAATGTGTCCGATAAGAGGTGCTACCTCAGTTGGCCGAGATCCCTCCTGTTTTAGCCACCTTATGCCAACTCACGGGAGTTGGGTCCACGTAACATACCACAAGAACGTCGTCACCATCCTACTTCATTCTGGAATTTCCACCGCGTACACGGTTAGTCAAAGTGGTTTTCAGTATCGACAGAGAGTATGTCCATATCTGATCCCGGTCTCTTTGCCAACCAATTGTTTTTATAACCCGTGGTTATAACTTTAAAATTTATACTTTACTCCAAAATAAAACATCATTTCAAAACTCAATTCTTTATCCAATAAAGATTTTAATCATCTCCAAAAAAAATCATTTCAATATTTCAAAACAACATATCTTTTCAAATTTCCCTTTTAAATCATTATTAAATTCAAATGCAAATTATCAAACTCAATACCCTTTTAAAGTTCAAAGATAACATTCATTTATTTCAATTTGAACTTCCCTTTAAAATGATTCATTTCCAATTTAATTTATTCATTTAGATCATTTTAAAAGTGGACTTATTGTTCTTGCATTTCAAGTATTCAATTTCCAAAGTTTCAAACCATTCAGAGTTCGTTTACTAAGTCAAAATCCATAATTATTGAAATTTCAGCCTTTTACAGCATTTAGAAGAAGCTGTTATAAGTTATATATGAAAACATTTTTATTCAGCAAAGACAGCACTTAAAACTGCTGTTAAAACTCAGTTTTTAGTTGAATTATAGTTCAAAACAGAAAAGACAGCATTCAGAAGTGCTGCGGTAGTTCAGATTTCAAAACAAAGGTTTAAATTGATTTCAGCAAACACAGCAGACCACTACAGCATTTTCAGAGAATGCTATAATAGACCTGAGTCCAATATTAGCCTATAAGTTCAATTACGACAGCTACAGCATTTCAGAAATGCTGTAATAGCTCTATTTACACTATTTTAGTTCAATTCAGCAGCTATATCATTTCTGAATGCTGTTAAAAGTCAATTTCTAGGGTTTTCGTATATTTCCAGCAATTAAATAACTTTATTTAAACCTTTTAAACATTTCAAAATCATATTTTTTTCACTAAAAGATTCATTCACATATTATTTAACATAATATTTATATACAATAAATTTCTTATTATTAAATTCAATTTTCAGCAAATTCCTTTATTAAATTCAAGTGTAACATTCCAATTCTTCACCTTTTTAAAATAAACAACTTAACAATTAAATTCTCCATTTTTTTTCAAAAAAAAGTTATTTCATAATTTATTTATATAACTTAATTTGTTTAACAAAATTTTCAAATTTTCCACTTAAGTTATATTTCACAATTCAATGTAACTATTCATTTTTCCCAACATTTTAACTTACAGAAAATTCTAAATTTCTATAATAATAATAAAAATCCAATTTAAATCAAATTTTCATATACTTACAATTTAAATTATTAAAATTTTTAGAAACACATTTAAAAAATAACCACGGGTCTGTATATAGTTTTCTAACCTAGTTTAAGTGATACGGATATGTATCATTTCAATCCGCAGTTTAAAAATAAAATCCGAGTTCTATCATTTCAAACCCACAATCCCAAGTCAAAATGAATAATTTAAAAACCGTTCAGGCCTATCATCTCAGCCCATAACAATTTTTCCTTATTCTAAAGTCCGTTCGGGTATGTATCATTTCAACTCATAGTGATTTCTAAACTACAGGGAACTTGCAGTGCGATAAACAGATAAAAATGAACAGTTTAACAATATACAATAGTAACAGGTGATGTGGCATGTAACAGGTGATATGTCATATAATTTAACATGTTAACATCATATATATAAAATCACATGGCAGTTATAACATCATAAATATTTCTACACATTCAGTTGTGGTTGTTTTACAACTGCATAAGTATATAATTGTCGTGTGAGATTTACTCACCTCTAATTGTTGAATATTTCCAAACCAATGGCACAAATAGACAATAACGCACGATGGCACAACTAAGGACTTGAGTGGAGGGTGAATCCAAGCTACAACTCTTGTGTACAACCTAGAATAAACAAACAAAACAACACAATTCAATATGACTATAACATGCAATAACTTTGAAATAAAAGAGAAACGAATTGCCAAACTTTTGCCTTGCTTCCTCAAACCTTTGTCACGACCTAGGGTATGGTTTTTTCCAGATTTGGTAAAGTTTTGGTTTAGGTTTATGGCTAGAATGAGTCGAGTTCATGGCAAAACAAGATGGAGTTTTATACATGAGGAGGTGAATGGTTTTTAGGCAAAAAGTGGAGTTTTTGTTAGGCTAGATGGCTCGGCCATGGGAAGTATGCTCGGCCTAAGGGTGCATCATGACTGGACAAAGGTGGAAGGGGTGTGTGTTGGTCAGGTCAGTGTTGGCGGTGGCGGCTATGGTGGTGATTTGAGTGGCGGATGAAGGGAATGAGGCAACAATGGTCAAAAACATTGTTTTTAGGCATGTAGGTTGCAATTTGAAGGGTTTGGCCACCATAGATGGCTCGGCCATGGTCATGGCTGGTGGAGTAGATGGTGTTGAAGGCATGGAAGAGATGTAGGATTTTTTGGCTGTGGCCATGGAGAAGAGGCCGATCCAAACTAGAAGAGAAACAAGGCAAAAATTTAAAGAAGACAAGGAGAAAAGTAGAAAAATAAGATGGTAGCCATTACCATTCTTTTCCAAGCCGTGAGAAATGATGAAGGTGGAGTTTTTCACGTGAATTGTAATTTTTTTTTCACGGCTAAGAACTAAATTGTATGGCTCAAAGGCAAATAAATGAGGAGTTTAGGAAATAAAGAGTTTTGAAGGTGAAAAGACTTGAGTTTTATACAATTTTTTTTAACTTTTGGCATTTCTTTTTCTTTTAAATTTTATATAAACAAAGTAAACTGAGAAATGATTATTTAAAACCAAAACTAAGCAAGAATAAAATAAAATAATTAATTAATTTAATATAAAATAGAAAAAGGAATAAGGAAAATTGCTAAAAATAGCAAACATGGCCTAAAAATTACAAGAAAATTCCAATAGGTTTGGAAAATTATGTATTTCATTTTAAAAATATTATAAAACAAAATTTGAAATAAAAATGATTTTTAAAACATTTTGAAGGTGAAATAAATAATTAAATTCATGGAAAATATCAAAATAATTAAAGAAATTGCTTAAAAATAGGGAACAGAACCTAAAAATTCCAATATATTACCATTAATTCTAGAAAAGTTTCTACTTCATCATAAAAATATTTTAAAAAAAATAAAAATATATTTCAAAAATATTAGGTTGTTACACACTCGTATTTCTTTTCAACTCTATTTCAGATTGAATCCAACATCTGAGTTATCTGCAAAATAAACACTAACGCAGTAAAATTTAAAAAGAAATATTTTTGCAGTGTAAAGTAAAATATGTATTTTTGAAAATGTTATTTGCCTCAGTTGTTTGGGTTGTTCATCGTCATATTCAATTTTGAATTCATCATATACGAACAACTTATGACATGCATAGTGTACACTGTACATTCGACAAGGCCACGCACACCGATATACGCTTTATAAAATTGCAAGAACAAGTGAGCACAAGGTCAAACCCAATCAAAAGCTGGGATCAACTCAAGTGAAATACAAATAACGTCATGATATTGGCACAAGGTCAAACCCGAGCTATAAGCTGGATTCAACATAATTGCAGACCAAATTCAAGTGCCAATAGACCACCACTAATCACATACAAATCAAAGAAACAAGCTATTAGTTCATCATACTCACAAGTTCAAGACACGGTGCAAAGTGGTGAATACAAATACAGAATACAAAGTGAAACCAGTCAACATAACATGAAAGAAAATGAAAAAAATCTAGACCAGACATCAAGATGCAGTGCATAGCAAAGAGCACAATCAAAGTAAAATACCAACAAATGAATACATGAGTCGGTGCTACAGAGATGAACCAGATAAGGCACAAGCTCATGACTCATGTGGAACACATGAAGTACATGATGCAGTAAAACAGTGAATGCACACTGGAGTATGCAAGACAAATTCCAAAATCATCAATACAGTGAAGTACAATATCAAGACACAAATGTACAAAACCAGGGCCATAAATTTCAATCCAGATTCAACTTCAACACAAAATATGCAAGTATACATGTAGTGATAAACATTCGAGTTAAAACAAATACCAGAGCTAGCATATCAGACCGCAACACTACAGATGCAAGTAAGTTAGAAAAACAAGTGCAACATCAACACGGCAGTGGACAGAATAGTGCAGTAGTTCAAAATGGCAAGCAACAGAGTGTCAAGTCGAGCAAAGATTCACAAGTATACATATATACGTGCGCTAACACACACATATACATGCAGTACAACATGAATATATACATGAGTAAGCATACATATATACATGTATGCAGGATACATTGATGTAGTGTTCATATACTTAAGGTTGAGACAAAATCAAGCAGGGAATTTCAAAAATAACCAAGTCAAGTTAAATATCAAAGTCAAAGCCAGTGAGTAACACATTATCAAAAAATATTATCACAATGTCAAGTGCCAAAATGCCAAAGAATCAAAACTCGTGTGAATATGGTACAGTTCGAACAAAATTATCATGAAACAGCAGTCAAATTGCCGAAGTCAATTCCGAAAGAAAATTCAAAGTCAAATTCTCATCTTAAATTCTCATATCACAAAATCATGGCCGAAGTAATAGAGAAAATATCCAAATGGCCGTGCATCGAAAATTGCTACAGAGTAATTAATAATTATCGAACAAGTCAGTGCCGGAGGAAAAAATATTATCACCATATCAAAATAACTGAAGTCAACAGAGAATCAAAGCCGTGGTGACCAAGAAAAAATCGAATAAGCCAAAACCTAAAGCAAGTTTAAGAATCCATGGTAATCAAGCAACGAGGATATACGAAATGAAAAAGTCGAAGAAATCACCATCATTCAAGAATAATCAAATGGCCAGCTTAAAATTATCAAACGAATTCAAATATTATATTTGATCCAAAATTTAGGGGTTTCAATCATATAGAACCCATTAACATCAGTGGAAATAATCTCATTCGAGTTCAAGAAATATCTGTAACATCTCGGAATTTTGGTCATTTAATTTTGAACATTTAATTCATTTTAAATGTTCAATGTAGATTTTGAATTGGTTTTAACAAAAAAAGAATTTGGTGGAATTAATAAATTACGTATACTTTTAAGTATGGTAATCCAACTGGAATTTAAATAGTAATAATTAAATATTGAATCGGGATAAATTGTGAATATGGGGATTTATTTTTAGTCCATTTGGATTTAAATAGTGTGGATGAAGTTTTAGATGAATTTTAAAGTTAATAAGTTATTATTTGGGGTTTTATATTAATTTAATAAGAGGATTTAATATTATTAAAATACAATTTAATCAGATTTTGGTCTGGAATGAGCCAGGATGATTTATAATGTGGTAATAAATTTTATGTAATTTATTGTTAAGTTAGTAAAATATTAAAAGTGAAATTTTAAGCGTTTTCGACAATTTTGAAAATCGCTCGATTTACTAGACGGTTAAAATAGCCTTCCAGGGCACCGTCTCGGAATTCGATGAAACCAGTTCCATTGGATCCGTAATAGCTAGTTATTATCGAATTTCAATTTCCGTAGCAATCGGAGTTGTTGTTTGATAGTGGCAGCACGAAACGCATAGAAATCGATTTAACCGATTTAATTTTAAATTGATCGTTTAATTCCTTAACTCGCACATACGATTAAATTAGCTTCCAAAATAAGTTCCATTGTATTCAGAACGTGGAAAAACCCTAGAAACGCCTATTGGTACGTGAGGATTGGAGTTCGTTTGCATAAGTCATTAACATTTGAAGTGTAATATTAAAATAATATTTATTAACGTTATAAAGCATGTTAATAATCAAAACCCTAGCTTTATTCTGCAGAGCCGTCGCCTTTTAATCTATTAATGGCCGAAATCATCCCTCAATATCCCACGTTCCTCTCTCAATCCAAGCGATTTTAGGCCAGATCTTCAACTGGAAAGTCGACGAGCTCTTCAAGCTCTAGAGATCCTACGGTAGAGATGCAGCTCGGTGGGGCGTAGAGACCTGGAGGGGGGCGTGAAGTACATGCGTTCGCGCGTGTTATTTGATGTGATGGGGGCGTCGAGCTTCGAGCTTCTCTGGGCGTGAGTGGAGCGGCGCCCGGCGCATGTCGTGGTGGTATTGGATCGTCCTCAAAGCGATCGTGGGAGGTGCAGTTTCTAACCCAAAATTGTGATGATGGGTTCAAGCATCAGGAAGTAGCGAACGAAGAAGGTGGGAGGTAGTGCGGTCGTGTTTTTTTTAAAAAGAAATAAGAGAAATTGTTAAATAAAGAATTTAAAAGAATAAAATTTGGAATCTGGTTTGGATGAATATTGAAAAATTTAAATTTGGAAATATAAATAAAGTGGGAAATTTATCAGTTGATAAATGTGAAAGTAGGAATTTTTGGTGAGAAATCCTATAAGGAGTTATAAATTGTTAAAAATAACAATGGATTATTTATTTGATAATGAATAGCGATTTCCTGGGAATTTAATATGTTTTCAATAAAGCTTTCCAAAATATAAGTTAGCAGTTTAAATGTATATAAAATATTTTGAAATACTACTTTAACCCATTGGAATTTAAGTAGGTATTCATTTAAGTGATTTCTTAAGCGCGATTTTAAATAAATAAATGTATAAAAGTTTATTTAAAAATATTCTAAACCTATATTTTGGATGTAAACTTCCGGGAATGGAAAAGGTGTTAAACTTCAAAAGGAGTTTTTTTTAAGCATGGAAAGGAAATTTACGTTATTTAAACATAAATTTTGGGTTAAAATGGATTGGGCAGGATTTATAAGAAAAGTTTTTTGGGGTGTTTGAATGGAAGTGTGTTTTCCGTTGGAAACTAAGTTTGTGTTTTAACAGATTTTATTTAAGAACAAGTTAAAGTTTAAACTTGATTAAAAGAGTATTTTTGAAATTATTATTTTTAAGTAACTAATAGTAAATTTGCAATAGTAATTATTTACGAATACATTAGAAATTCTTTTTACAAATGGATTTATTTAAAGCGTAGTTTTGAATAAAGTTATTTGAAATTATTATTAATCCTTTTAAGATCTACTTTTAAATTTAATTTAATTAAGCCTTTATGTAAAATCAAGTTTATGTCTTAATAAATAGTTTTACTTCCCATATTTTAAATTTATATTTTGAGTAAATAACCAGAAGTAAATTTACATATTTTAAAGTAGTTTAGTATAAAATGTTTTAGCTATTTTAAATGTAAATGTTTTGAACTTGGTTATTTCCAATGGGATTAAATGGTAAAGGATTTACCTTGTAAAGGAAAAACTTTGGGAAATTGTTTTCAAATGAGTTTTGAAAATTTGGAAATATATCTTTTAAAGATATTTTGAGGAAATAAATAATGTGGGAATTATTTATTGTGTGATGGATGTTTGTGAATGTTAATTGATAGTTAAATCACCGACTATCAATAGTGGACAAGTGCGTTGATCGTTTCGAAGAGACAGGGATCGAGATTTATTTCTCGAAAACCACTTCGATCCAGTTTGTACATTTTGTGGAAAAACGTGTATAGAGTCGAAGATGGAGCGGTAAAGTGCAAGGGCCAGTCGCTACTAATCCTGAGGATATTTCCAAAATGGATGTAGTAGGAGTAGTGCCTTCGGTTCCGTTCGAACCCGGGACGGACTTGTATGGACGAATGCTTTCGGAACATCGCTAGGTAGGCGATGGGCATTCTAAGGGATATGTTCTAAAAAGGTAACGCTTAGCCTCAAGCCTCATCAAATAGAAAGGACAGAAAATCAGGGGATATGCAGTAAGGCTTCGTGGGTAGCCCCACTTGAGAGTAAGGTCATCCTTATCAAGATGTCCCTTTTTATTTCGGCTTAGTGGGTGGTTGCTGATCCCAACCGCGGGGTGATCTTATTCGAAACTATCCAGTGAGGGATGGGTCCGGCCTTGTGTTGCAGGGGATCGGGTTTGCTACATTACCGCGTGATAGGGGGTTCTCGCTTTGCGTTAGGTGGCGAACGGGAGACTCGTACCCCTACATGCCCCCGGGGGTAGTACAAGGCCTTGTGGGGTTGGTTGCGAGTCGAGAGGCTGGCCGTAAAAGCAAACCCGAGATATCACTATGAGCCACAGCGGGTCTGGGATGGTTGAAAAGCCTACCGGCCGTGAGCCGTTGCTGAGGGTTGAAAAGCCTAGGATGTCACAGTTGGTATCAGAGCTTATGTTGGCGACAACCTAGGCTTTGGTGGGGAAATTACTCATTAAACAGACTCAACGGTACTCTATAATGAGTTGAGTGTAATAATAGCTATGAGAGCTTACTTGTTAGTGCATATAAAATTGTTTTTATACTGTGTTGACTTATCGGTTGAGTGTTTATGAATTCTGGTCGGTGCGGGAAGTACAACCGTATCGATAGGGGTTTCTAAACTCTTAAACAAGATAAACTGACATAATATTGTTTTTAAAGTAGGTAAATGAAATAATTTTACCCAAAACTACATTTGATATAAAAGAAATAATTTTCTAAAATTATTATACATATTTGGATGATTGGTTGTTAATTCTATAATCAAATAAGAATCTGAAATAAGGATATAAAATTTGAAATGGTTATAATCAAATAAATTCCATGAGTATAAATTATACGAAAGAAGAATAACTAAATTTAAACTAAACCGGAATTTAAATCCCAGAAGTTTTGGAAAGGATTTTAAATGTATTGAAAACAAATGTTTGGAAATTTAAAATCCTGGGAAAGTTTGAAATGTTTGCCAAGGTGTTTGAAGGTAATGATGGAATATTGTTTTGGGAAGTATTTTTGAATGGAAACTGTTTTGTAATAAATATGGGAAAGTAAGGAAGCACTGAACTCAATTCAGTCGCTGGAAAATAAACCTGATGATGTTGGCCACATCATCAAAATTCATTTTCGAGTTTCTAAAGTGATGGATTGCGACCATGTGAGTGATTATGATATTTGTTGGATTTGTTTGCAATACAAGTGACTTTAGAATTTTCAAAAGGGAAATTGCTTTGGTGAAAACTGATTATTTTAGAAATCTGGGAGTTTGATTTGATATACCGGGAAAGTATGAGTAGATTATTATTTCAAAATGGTTTTGAAACAAAACCAAGCAATTGAATTCTGGAAAATTCTATTTAAGTAATGTGTAACATTACAATGAATCAACTATTGGACTTATTTGGTGAAGTTGATATTAATAAGAAGGAAATGAAATTTTTAATCCTGGATTTAAAATTTAACTTGAGTAAAGGGAAGTGAATGAAATTTATTGAAGTGAATAGAAAATTGGAATTTAACTTGGGATAATTTAAATAACTTGAACTTAGAATTAAATTGATTTGGATTAAATTGAAATGTAAAATGACTTTGGAATTGTGAGACATTATGTAATGAATTATACCCACAAGATATTAAGTATTATACTTATAATATAGAATTGTGAATTTAAAATTTGCAAAGGTTTATAAGGTTAAAATGACTCTAATAAGCAATATAAACCTTGAAAGTAATTAAGTTGGTGAACTTAAGAATAGAAAATCGATTGTAAACCCAAGTAAAATGAAATTATAATCACAAATGGGAAATAGTTGAATGGTATGGAGAATTCAAATCTAATCTCGAATGAAATGTGAATTGAAATAAGGTGAAGAAAATATAAATTATAAAAGATGTGAATAAACTTAAGTTAGTAAATAAGGTTTGAACTTGTATATGAAAAAATTAAAACTGAATTGAATTGGATTTGACTTCAATTGAATGGAATTGAGATGGATTTGGATTTAATTAAAAACAAGATTCAGTTGTGTTATGAATAGAAATGAATGGAATTTAATTCTTATTTAAGATAGTAAAGGAAATGGTATACATTCAAGATGGCTAACTAAATTTGGTCGAACTTGAATTAGAATTGGAAAAGAATTAAATTGAAAGGAAATTTAATTTAGAAAAGTAAGAATGATATTGTGTGAATAAAGTTTTAACTCAACTAAATTCACAGGAATTGTTTGAGAATGAATTTAGTGTAAGATAAATTAAATGGAATTTGTATTGGCATGAACAGAATTTTGATAGTTTGATCAAAATTTGGAAAGCAAATAAAAATCCAATTGTGGCATGGGATTAAAATTTGTGGTAATAAATATTGGAAGTGTGAATGAATAATGGAATTAGATTATAATAGTGATGGCTTGAATTGTAAATAAATTCTAGTGGGTGAAATAATGTGAAGGGGCCCTGTTATTAATAAAATAAATTCGAAAATAAATTGGTGAATGAGAATTGGAATTAAATAAATATACTAATCAAATTTAATGTAATTGAAATTTGATTGAATGAGAATTAAATGAAAATGAAATCAAATTGTAAGAAAGACAAAAATAAGTGTGGAAAAGCGTTATTGAGTAATCTTGAATGGAATTTGTTGAGATTAATAAATTGAAATAAGAATGTATGAGTTGTATATAAACCAGAATTGAATGATATTAATATAAACCTATATGGATAATGAATTGGAAATATAAATTGGAGATTTACTTCAATAAATATGATAAAGCAAGAATGCTTGGATTGTGAACCATGCAAAATTGAATAAAATTAATATAAATTTAAACTAGAATTAATTTTAATGGTTATGAGCTTAAGTGGTGATTATTTTTGCTTGAATGACATGAGTATTTGCATGTATTAAGAATTGAGTTGATTAAACAGCAACTGAATTGGTTTTGAATTAATTGGAATGGATTGAAATGTTATTAAGTGATTTTGCATATGAATGGAAATGGATCATAAAAGAAATGCAAATGTTTCAAGTTTAAGATAAAATTTGATTGTTAATCAAATTGGGAATGTAAGTTAAAAAAAAGAAATGTAAGTAAGGCATATGTTAATGATATTGAAATAGAAATGAATTGGTTGTAATGAATATGAATGGAACATAGCAAAACTTGTATATAAAATCCTTTGTGTGAAATAACTTGGAGTTTGGCATTAGAAAAGGAACTTTGTATATGCTTTAAAATATGATTTACTTATGAAATTATGCAAAGTGCTGTTTGGGATGTAAATGGATATGTTGGCTTACATTTATATTGGAAATAGAAAGTTGTTAAAATGTTCATATCTTTGAAAACTGATAAGTTTGTTGAGTAAGTACAGGTACGGAGGGCGTTCGATAGAGTTGGAGCGCATATATGCTAAAATATTAGCCGCTTGCTTTTAGAATTTGCTAAATAGGTACGCCTACGCAAATATAATTGGGAAATGATATATATATTGTGATATATTTTGGTTTCCGACCGTGTGGGTCGATGTATATATATATATTTATTTATCTATATCGCGATATCACGAAAGCTCTTCCTTGCAGGGGAGACTCTGCCAAAATTTTCCGGAAATTTTGGGAGTTAGAAATTTTTTAGGATTTTGATTTGCTAAGAAATTGAATTTTGGAAGCAAATGGTAAAATTAAAGATGTAGAGTAAATGAAGCAAATGAGTTTGGGTTTGAGCTAAAGGGTTTGTCGGAAAAGTATATAAGCTTTTAACTAAGCAAATTGGGTAAGAAAATGAGTTTGAGAGTGTGTTCTACCTTAGCAAATTTCGGGGACGAAATTTTTATAAGGGGGGAGGAAAGTAACATCCCGGGATTTCGGAAATTTAATTTTGAACATTTAATTCATTTTAAATGTTCAATGTAGATTTTGAATTGGTTTTAAAATAAAAAGAATTGGGTGGAATTAATAAATTGCGTATACTTCCAAATATGGTAATCCAACTGGAATTTAAATGGTAATAATTAAATATTGAATCGGGGTTAATTGTGAATATGGGGGTAAATAGATATGGAAATGAGTTCTAAAATTTATTTTTAGTCCATTTGGATTTAAATAGTGTGGATGAAGTTTTAGATGAATTTTAAAGTTAATAAGTTATTATTTGGGGTTTTATGTTAATTTATTAAGAGGATTTAATATTATTAAAATGCAATTTAATCAGATTTTGGTATGGATTGAGCCAGGATGATTTTTAATGTGGTTATAAATTTTATGTAATTTATTGTTAAGTTAGTAAAATTTTAAAAGTGAAATTTTAAGCGTTTTCGACAATTTTGAAAATCGCTCGATTTAATAGACGAGTTAAAATAACCTTTCGGGGCACAGTCTCGGAATTCGACGAAACCTGTTCCATTGGATCCGTAATAGTTAGTTATTATCGAATTTCAATTTTCGTAGCAATCGGAGTTGTCGTTTGACAGTGGCAGCACGAAACGCATAAAAATAGATTTAACCGATTTAATTTAAATTGATCGTTTAATTCCTTAATTCGCACATACGATTAAATTAGCTTCCGAAACAAGTTCTATTGTATTCAGAATGCGGAAAAACCCTAGGAACGCCTATTGGTACGTGAGAATTGTAGTTCGTTTGCATAAGTCATTAACATTTGAAGTGTAATATTAAAATAATATTAATTAACGATATAAAGCGTGTTAATAATCAAAACCCTAGCTTTATTCTTCAGAGCCGCCGCCTCTTAATCTATTAATGGCCGAAATCATCTCTCAATCTCCCATGTTCCTCTCTCGATCCAAGCGATTTTAGGCCAGATCTTCAACTGAAAGTCGACGAGTCTTCAAGCTCTAGAGATCCTACGGTAGAGATGCAGCTCGGTGGGGCGTAGAAACCTGGAGGGGGCCGCGAAGTACATGCGTTCGCGCGTGTTATTTGATGTGATCGAGTCGTCGAGCTTCGAGCTTCTCTGGGCGTGAGTGGAGCGGCGCTCGGCGCATGTCGTGGTGGTATTGGATCGTCCTCAAAGCGATCGTGGGAGGTGCAGTTTCTAACCCTAAATTGTGATGATGGGTTCGAGCATCAGGAAGTAGTGAACGAAGAAGATGGGAGATAGTGCGGCCATGTTTAAAAAAAAAGAGAAATTGTTAAATAAAGAATTTAAAGGAATAAAATTTGGAATCTGGTTTGGATGAAGATTGAAAATTTTAAATTTGGAAATATAAATAAAGTTGGAAATTTATCAGTTGATAAATGTGGAAGTAGGAATTTCTCGTGAGAAATCCTATAAGGAGTTATAAATTATTAAAAATAACAATGGATTATTCATTTGATAATGAATAGCGTTTGCCTGGGAATTTAATATGTTTTCAATGAAGCTTTCCAAAATATAAGTTAGCAGTTTAAATGTATATAAAATATTTTGAAATACTACTTTAACCCATTAGAATTTAAGTAGGTATTCATTTAAGTGATTTCTTCAGCGCGATTTTAAATAAATAAATCTATAAAATTTTATTTATTCTAAACGTATATTTTGGAAGTAAATTTCCGAGAATGGAAAAGGTGTTAAACTTCAAAAGGAGTTTATTTTTAAGCATGGAAAGGAAATTTACGTTATTTAAACATAAATTTTGGGTTAAAATGGATTGGGAAGGATTTATAAGAAAAGTTCTTTGGGGTGTTTGAATGGAAGTGTGTTTTCCCTGGGAAACCAAGTTTGTGTTTTAACAGATTTTATTTAAGAACAAGTTAAAGTTTAAACTTCATTAAAAGAGTATTTTTGAAATTATTATTTTTAAATAACTAATTAGTAAATTTGCAATAGTAATTATTTACCAATACATTAGAAATTCTTTTTACAAATGGATTTATTTAAAGCCTAGTTTTGAATAAAGTTATTTGAAATTATTATTAATCCTTTTAAAATCTACTTTTAAATTTAATTTTACTAAACCTTTATGTAAAATCAAGTTTATGTCTTAATAAATAGTTTTACTTCACATATTTTAAATTTATATTTTGAGTAAATAACCAGAAGTAAATTTACATATTTAAAGTATTTTTTAAATCTAAATGTCTTGAACTTGGTTATTTCCAATGGGATTAAATGGTAAAGGATTTACCTTGTAAAGGAAGAACTTTGGGAAATTGTTTTCAAATGAGTTTTGAAAATTTGGAAATATATCTTTTAAAGATAGTTTGAGGAAATAAATAACGTGGAAATTATTTATTTTGTGATGGATGTTTGTGAATGTTAATTGATAGTTAAAACACCGACTATCAATATTGGACAAGTGCGTTGATCGTTTCGAAGAGACCGGGATCGAGATTTATTTCTCGAAAACCACTTCGATCCGGTTTGTACGTTTCGTAGAAAAACATGTTCGGAGTCGAAGGTGGAGCAGTGAAGTGCAAGGGCTAGTCGCTACTAATCCTGAGGATATTTCCAAAATGGATGTAGTAGGAGTAGTGCCTTCGGTTCCGTTCGAACTCGGGACGGACTTGTGTGGACGAATGCTTTCGGAACATCGCCAGGTGGGCGATGGGCATTCTAAGGGATATGTTCTTAAAATTTAACGCTTAGCCTCAAGCCTCATCAAATAGGAATGACGGAAAATCAGGGGATATGCAACAAGGTTTCGTGGGTAGCCCCCCACTTGAGAGTAAGGTCATCCCTGTCTAGATGTCCCTTTTTATTTCGGCTTAGTGGGCGGTTGCTGATCCCAACCGCGGGGTGATCTTATTCGGAACTGTCCAGTAGGGGATGGGTCCGGCCTTGTCTTGCAGGGGATCGGGCGTGGTCCTCGGTACCGTGATCAAGACCACGTACTGTGACAGGTGGTACCCCAGTGCCTAGTCATTAGTTGGAAATCCATTCTCCCTACGAGCCTTGTACGAGTTTTGTTTGTATTATCCACTCTGTGGCTAGTAGCTGGAATTTAATCATGTAACAATTTTCGGCTATTTTATAAGTATTTGTATATAGACCCTATTATAATATCGGAGGATTTCTATAAAAAGTGTTTTAGCTATCGTAAGGTAAAAACCCGACATGTTTATTTGTGGTGTGGTCTTACGAGATGCTTTTGTTTTCAAAAAGGATTTTTGAAACTTTAATAATCAATTTGGATGCATTATTATCAGATGGTATTCCAGACTGACTCGGGTGTTATTTCATTATAATGCTCGGGTCAGACCGAGTATTATATGTTCAGGACAGGATGCTATGGAGCAGGAGAGGAGCTGGAGTCCGAGACGTATTATCCATATTTATATATATATATATATCCGCTGCTATGATTGTATGGCAATGTCTGATTGGTAATATTGTTGTATGAGATACTCTGATGATATGATGTATAAAACAGATTTAGGTTCATTTTGTGTAAAGATTTATTATTTACTATTATAGTTTATTCCACCACGACTGTGAGATTCTGATATTGTTTAGTTCCTTCTTCTTCTTCTATCTCTTCTTCTTTAACCCTAATGGTTCGTATTTCTGTTCCACTTGAGTTAATTGATGTAGAATAGTGTTGACTCAAGGGGTACGGATTTGCGGGTCGTTACAATATCACAAAGCAAAGCATCAATACAGAATTTGAATCAGGTCAAGCATAATCGAAATTGAAAAGCAATGTCACATACCAATTTTAAACCAAGCATACGCGCTCGACGAATTGGAGCAGCCGCAAGCAACGATCAGCAAGCCAAATTAAAAGAGTATTCATCATTACATTCGAATGATATTTAGCAATGCCCTAAACTTTTTGAAAGAGGAAGAAGTACAGAACGAAAGAAGTCATACCGAAGAAATAAACGAAGATAAAGGGAAAAACATTTTTACACTACGGGCCGGCTATAAATTGTTAATTGGTCTTTATTTAAAATTAGGGTTTTTTCTTTAATTATTTTAAAATTTTTATTTTTCCTTTGAACTTTTGTAAAGTCTAGTCATGCGAATAAGGGATGAATTACGGTGGTGTAGTTTGGGAAGTCGCAACTCAATGGCTGAGATGTGGCAGGGTTTTGACTATAGAGTTAGGTTAGTCGATAGCGGGTGTCGTGAGTTTACGTGTGTAAGCGTCTGACTACTTAATTTCAAGTAGATACATTGGGGGCAGCACGTAGGCAGGGTTTTGCCGGAGCTGGATAAACTGAGTTGTTTCATTTTATATTCTTTTATTATCTGTGTTGCTATGATTCTACTATTATCAGTGCTACGATTATATTATATACTTCTGAATTAAATTTTTATAATTATTAGCATCACCTTATTCACCCTCTCTAGGGTGAAATCGATCCTACAAGTTGTACCGGAGCTAGGAATAGAAGTCAATTCTTATTTTGAAATTTTGATTTGTTTTTCAAAAACAATTTTTTGTTTTAAAAATTTAAATATTTTTAAATGGCTTCTTTTAATAATTCTTTTGTTGAGGGTCAATTTATAGTTAGACCATCAATGTTCAAAGGTGAATATGCTTACTGGAAAAATGGAATGAATTTTTTTCGAAAACCATTGATGCTTCAAATATAGTTGAGACATGATATAGGACACCAACTACAGTCGTAAATAATCAGTAAATCGAAAAACCAATGGACCAATATATAGATCTTGAAAGTAAACTACATAATACTATGCTAAAGCTATGAATTCTATTATATGTTCATTAGATCGAATTTAATTTAATCGTGCCTCACATTCTCTAACTGCGCAGGAAATATGGCACACGCTTGAAGTGGCTCATGAAAAAACATCTCAAGTCAAAGAATCTCGCCTTTCCTTGTTCAGTAGTGAATATGAGAACTTCACAATGGCCAAGGATAAAAATATCAAAGAGATGTATGGACGACTTTCCTATCTCATATACAAATCAAAATCTCCCGGAAAATCATACACAGAGTTGGAAATAGTCCAAAAAATTCTCAGAGTCCTTCCACGAAATTTGAAGCAAAAGTTACTTCCATTCAAGAGTCAAAGGAGTTGAAATAGATTAAAGTCGAAGAAGTCGTCGGAAATCTCACAATTTATGGGCTAGAAATGAAATTCAAGGAAGAGCGTAAAGGTGGTGATACACGAAGGAAATCAATAGCTCTCAAAGGAACAACTGAAAATGAAGAAGAAGATGGTGATGGAGCAGCAAAGTTGGCACTGATAATAAAGAGATTTAAAAGTGGAATCATAGATTCGGAAATCTAATTCTAAGTCAACAATTAAAAAGCAGAATAGTTAAAGTACTAGACAACCGAGAAGAGTGGGAGATCATATGTCACAAGTGCAACAATACCCCGGTCACATCAAACCCAATTGTCCTCAGAATCGACACGGCCAAGAAAAGAAATAAAAAAAAAGATGTTTTATAGCCACGTGGAATAAAAGTGATGATGATTATAAAAGAACTAGCAGTGAGAGTGAAAGAGCAGATCTATGTCTTTGAGGTGATATAACTAATAGCGACGATGACGAGCCAACCGAGGTATCAAAACTTACTCACTCATAACTACTTATATATTTCCAAGGACTAAATGGCTGTTTTGAAAGGCATAGGGGAAAATACGCTAAAATTAAATCACAAAATGATACTTTGATACATTTAAATAAACAGCTTGATCAATTGGTTAAAAACTATCAAAGCAAGAGCCCTAAGTGTGATAAGTGTCCATCACTCAAAGGAGAGATTAAAAAATCAGAAATTAAAACTAAATCACTTGAAAATGAAATTCTGATTTTGAAAGAGAATGAAAACACGAGGAGAGAAAATTCTATCAAAAAGTGCACTCAATTATTGAAAGAAAATGAATCTCTCAAAACACAAGTCCAACAATTATCTACAACTTAGAGGAATTTTCCAAAAGTGAAAGATCGCTAAGTATGCTATTAGGGAAACAAACTAATATTGTAAGACAAGGGCTTGGGTATACTCAATCTAAACATGTTGGGAGCAAAATTAATCAAGTCAATTCTAAGTGCACAATTTTTGGAAAAACTGGAAACAATCACAATATTTATTGGTATAGACCCAAACATGTGAAAACCATTCCAATTTAGGTTTCAAAAGGCATGAATATAAAATCTCTTAGAGTCAAACAAATCGGGTGCCAAAAGGAACTAAGATAAATAGCTTTGGGTCTACTCAAACATAATTTTCAAAATCATTTGCCACTAACAACCATGGACCTATAAAAACAAATAGGTCACATAAGTCTTTTATCGTGTAGGTGTAGTGGCAGGCTAAGGAACAACAATAGTGTTCCCTGGATTCTGGCTATTCCAGGAACACAACGAGCGATAAATCAAAGTTCCTTAGCATAGTACAAATGAGATAGAATTACAATGGACAACAAATGGAAAATTATCGGTAAAGGTAAAATTGGTAATGGTACATTTATCTTAAATGATTTATTAAATTTGATAATCTGCACCATAATTGGATTTAAATTAGCCAGCTATGTGATAATAAAACAAATGTTGATTTTGATTCTGACTTAATCTTATTTGATATGTTCTTATTTGACTTGTTTTCATTTTTCATTATGATTCTTGACCAATCATCGTTTTATTCTTGAACTATTTCATATAGATTTGTTTGGACTAATGATGTTGTGATTACTCAAGCTATTCATAGATATATATTTCGTCATTATGTTCACTGTTTTGTTTGTTTGCACGGCTTCAATTCAATTTCATTTAAAAGATGTTAAAAATGATTTTAAGATATTTTGATGCATACTTCATGTCTGGTCTATAACATTCATCTAATGATAAATTTGAGTCAACGGGAAAATTTAGATGTTAATAGCACTAGTAATCTAGTTGATAGAAAAATTACTAGTGCAATGTGATTTATGTTGACATTCAGGAGTTGCATTATGTTGAAAGAAAATATCTACATATTTTTCATTTCAATTGATTTTCAATTAGCAGACATTTTTCCTTTGTAAAACCGCTTCAGGAAATAGTTTTTGTTGACCTCATTTTAGATTAGTCATTTTATAAAATTTGATTCTATAATTATTTTTGGATTTGATTTTAGATGACTACATTAACTAATCTGACTCCCTACTGATTATCAAAAAGATAAATAGTGATTTAAAAAGTGATGATACTAATCATAAATTATAACTTAAGATAGTGTAATTAGTATTTAAAGAAGAGTTATAAAAACTTTTTGATGGGTAAAAATTCCTTGACCATTTCCATTTCTATCATATTTCTATCGACCATCACTCATCAAAATCCAATATGGTATGTCGATATGTGGTATTTTATATGGGAGATTATTTGCTTTTATTTTATTTTATTTTTAGCAATAAAAATATCCAAGGTATTCACTCTCATTTAAAAGTCCTCAAAGTTATGTGTAACGACCTGCCGTTCTCTCCACAGAAAAGACGCATCATTATTAAGAAAGAAAGGGACAGAGAAGGGAAAAGATAGAGAAGAAAGAAAGAAACAACATCAGAATCTCAACAGCGGAATGAATAAATTATATTAATCACATAAGTATTATATAATATACAATATCTATCAGAGATACACAGTTTATACATCATAAATTAGACATTTATAAACACATGTCTATCATACAACTCAAGTACAACTTAGATAATAACACAGAGATCAATACAGTGGAACCACTATATATCTACAATGTTGAAGCCTCCTGCTCCATAACTCCAACAGAATTCGTCAAAGCTAACCTGAATCCCTTGGCTACTCGTAAAAATTTGAGAACCCAAGAGTTTAAGAAAAACAGAATAAACTTTGGGCCAAACACGGGTCTGGTGTGAGTAAACGGTTAAAGTTGCTTAACTTCGAAAACCTTTGAAAACAAAAGGTATCATGTAAGACTCCCCAAACATAAACATGGCTAAGTTTTTACCTTACGCTAACCAAAACATTTGATAGGAATTCTAGTGACATTATAATAGGGTCTAGGGTTTCAAATAAATAATAAATAGCTGAAATTGTTACACGATTAAATTCCAGCATACTAGCCACAAAGTGGGTAATACAATCACAACTGTAAGGGCATGTAAGAAGAATGAGTTTCCATTAATGGCAGGGCTACTAGGGTACAACCCATCACAGTACGTGGCCTAGATCACCCTATCGAGGATTACTCCTAATCCCTTTCAACACAAAGCTGAAACCATCCCTTACTGGATAGTCCCAAATAAGATAACGCCGCAGTTGTGGCAAGTAACCGCCCACATAACCGAATAAAAAGGGACTCGTGACAGGGGTAAATCTTATCCTACTTGGGTGCTACCCACTTAGTCATGCTGCACCTCCCCTATTTTAGCCATTCCCGGTTGATGAGGCTTGAGGCTACGATTACCTTTATAGAACAAATCTATCTTAGAATGCTCATCGTCCACCTGATGATGTTTTGAAAACACTCAATCCATACATGTTCGTTCCAGGTTCAAACGGAACCGAAGGCATTATCTCATTACACTCATTTTGGAATCACCCTCAGAGTTAAAGACAATAACCCTTGCACTCTGAATCTTCATCTTCACTTGATTCACGGCCTAACATTTAATTTGGATCGATGTGGTTTTTAGATATCCCAATCTAGAACCCAGTCCCGGTCTCACCGAAATCCAAAACGCCATCTTTTAGGTCCAAGTTGTTTTAAAGTTAAAACAATTCAACTCAAATCATTATCTATATTCATACAGATAAATAATTCACATATCCACAAATAGATAATCCATGTCATCACAATTCAACCAAACCATCTCATATCACACAGCAACACATATCCCATATCAGAGATAAACAAATCAACGCATTCAATAACATTCAGCCATCCATAAGCAAAGATCTATTAATCACACAACTAGAATTAATTTAAAATGAATTAAATTAATTACTTCATCTCTAATTAATTTAAAATAAATTAAATTAATTACTTTCATCACTAAATCTTGCTTACCAAACCATTGATTAATTACAAACCAATTAATTAATCATCATCTTAATTAGTCACCCTTGATTAATTATCCTTTAATTACATTAAGTAATTAACCTTTAGTAAATTACACAAATTAATTATTCTTAATCATTTACAGTAATTAACCCTTAATTACTCTCATTAATTAATGATCCTTAATTAGTTACTTTCATTAATTAATTACTACCATTCACTGATTAACTATAATTAATTACATCGATCCTTAATTAATTGCATAAATTGATTAAGCTTTAATTAATCACTTCCATTAATCAACCTTAATTAATCATAAATAGTAATCACCATCCTGTAATTACTTACCTTAATTAATTAACTTCTTAATTAATTATATTAATCCTTTAATTAATTACTAAATGGTAATCCTTAATTATTTTTACAAAGTAATTATCCTTTAATTACATTCCATTAAGTATTTCCTTTCTAATTAATTACATCTAGTAATTATACATTAATTAATTCACTAAGTAATTGTACTTATCATTTTAATTAAGTATTTATACTTAATCAAGATCAAGTGATTACCACTAATTAATTAACCGATTTAATTCACTAAAAATTAATCGCATTTATTTTATTGATTACAGTTGGGTAATTCATTCCTTAATTACCTCATAAACCAATTAATTAATCTTTTAATTACAGATTAATTATTCTCTAACTATTAATTAATAAACCCTAAATTTTCAATTAATAGAATTTAATGACAAATTAATTAATCCTTAATTAATCAGTTAATCAATTCTTAATAATAATTAATTAACCCTAAATAACAGTTAACTAATCCCTAATTAACTTCAATTATAGATTAATTATCTTTAATTAATAAAACCTAATTATTAATTAATAAAACTTAATTAAGTACTTCTTGATTACCAGTTAATCAACCTTTAATTACTTAATTAATTAATTTCTAATTACAAATTAATCAATCTTTAATTATTAATTAATCAATCATTAGTTAATTAAATTAATAAATTATTCTTAATTAACTACTAACTTAATTCTTTATCATTATTAATTAAATAAATTAATTATACTTAAATTCTTAATTAACTTAATTAATCCCTGATCATTAAAACCTTAATTATCTTAAGATAAAATATCATGTTATTAATGCCTTAATCAACATTAAACATTTTTAAATCATTTTATCTTTATAAATAACTTTACTTAATTAAATCATTTATTAAGTTTTGAAATACTCATATAACTTGATAGTCTAAAGTTACAAATCATAACTTACCTTTAAATAGTTAAACATTATCAAGCAATAGTTTTTAAATCTAGTTTTAATTTAAATTTAAAAATTTCCTTTTACAAAAATCTTTAAAATTCCATTTCTAACTTAAGTTTAAAATAACTTTAGATTCACTTAGCTTTGCAAAAAAAACTTTAGATTCACTTAACAAAATGTAAATTAAAAAAATTTAAAACTCTTAATAAAATGTTGAAGAAAAAATTTATATTTCATAAAGAATAGAATTTAAAGAAAATCAAGATTCATTTCAAAAATTTAAAACTACTTTATTTAAATTTAAAAACTGTTTTATAAAAACTTTTTTTTTAACTTTTGAAAATTTCCTTTAATCTATCTGCTTCGGTTGAACACGAATGTCACTCGAGCCACTCCGAGTTCCTTGTCTTTTCTTCCATTTTCAAAAACTTAGTTTAAATTTTAAATTTAAAAAAAACCGTAACAGCTAAACTGTGGGCTAATGTAATAACCCGCATATTTATCGATTATATATTTAAATATTTTGTTTAAATATTTTTCGGATATTGGTCCGAAGAGCTACTTTTTGCGAACGGTCGAATTAGGACTCGAGACTACTTCCATTGAGTTCGAAATGCCGTTTACAATTTTTTTAAGTATAAACATTGATAGGTTTGGAGTAAGTGAAATTTCACTAACTTTTCCCGCTTTGGACTTTGGTTAGTCTAGCCATTATAACTCAAGCCCACTTCTCTCCTTCTCCTCACTCTTCATAAAGTCCTACCAAACTCTAGCTCAAGCATTAATGGTGAGTAGAAAGGGAAACTAAAACTCCAAACGTAGGCTTCTACTTCAAATCCATCTTTCAACTCCAAATTCAAAGAGAAGATATTGGATTCAAGCTTCTTGTGTTGAGATTACAGTGGATTGATTCTTGCTTTGCTTCAAAGCTTCATTTTCATTCGGTGAAAGGGTGAGTTTTTTATCTCACAATTCTAGTCTATAACTATATGGGACTGTTGGGAATGATCCCCATCACTTTAGCATGTACATTTGCATTTGGTTTGGATTGGATTAGCGAAAAACTCCAATTTTTAGTGTTTATGGTAAAATTCTGCACTTAGGTCATTCTGCCAATGCTAGGTCGTTCGCGTGGAAAAGTCTCGGCCTTCAAATAGCTCGTTTCTGGCCTTAAAACGTTCTACAGCCCTAGGTCGCTCGGCTCTGGCTCGATAGGTCGTAGGTCGTTGCCGCAAGGTCTTAGGTCGTAGGTCGCTTGGCTTTGGGTCGTCCGGTCTTGGCTAGCTTGGTTATAGGTCATTACCTCTAGGTCGCTAGACCATTATACTTTAGGTCATTGCTCGGCCTTTCCACATAGGTGCTCGGCCTTTGTTCCATTTGATCGCGAACCTCGATAGGTCGCGTACCCTCTTAAATTGCTCGACCACTAGGTCGCGAACACCTCTAGGTCACTCGACCTCTTTAACTCGTAGGTCGCTCGCCTCTTCTAACCCGCGAGTTCCTTATGTCGCTCGCCTCCCTTAGGTCATTAGACCTTAATACCGTTAGATCGCATGACCTTTATACCTTTAGGTCGTGTACCCTGTTAGGTCGCGAGTTTAACTAGGTCGTTCGGCCTTAAAATGTTAGGTCTCTTGGCCTGTGCTTTTGTTAGGTCGCGAGTCCCTTAAGTCGCTCGCCTCTGTTAGGTCGCTCGTTTCTGCTAACTCGCAAACACCCCTAGATCGCAACCAATAGGTCGCTCAATCCTATTATCCCTTAGGCCTTTACTAGGTCGTACCGTTTTAGACGGGGCGCTGCCCCTTGGACCCCCGTGACCTGACCGGGTAGGTCGAACCCCGTAGCAGGGGTGTTGCCCCCGCACCCCCACCTTGGGGGGTTGCCACACCCCTGGAACCCCCCTCCGAAGGGGATCTTATCTGAAAAACATTCAACATAACTTGCTTTGTTGAGATGCTGAGTTGACCATTCGTCGAGTCAAACTATCTTGGGCTTCTCGGTCGATTTTATGGTATCACGGCCTTGCTAAAAAGGCGGGATAACAACTTTAGAAATATGAAGGTTTCAATACTAGTAGTAAATATCAAAACTCTTTCAACAAAATGATTTCAACTCTATTTTCAATAACAAAGCTCTTTTCTTAAACCGTTTTCCAATCTACTAGTATACACAAACCTTTACCTCACTCGGATGAGAAATCTAATTAAACGGCTTAGTAAAACAAGTGGTATGAAACGCTTGCGTTCACTTCGTCGGCTAATTCTTGGACTTGTTCGATTGAACCTCTTGCGACAATTTTCTAGTGAAGATTTACAGTTTGTTCATAAATATATAAGTTAAGCAAGTGGTTATGGGACACGAAGATAAACTTTTATATTTACTAGCTTAGTGTAATTGACACTTCTCGTTGATCATGACGATCATTTTATGATTTAGACTAGCAATTGTGCGATGTCTCTTTGTTGGCAAGGTTAGACTAGACCTCATGGGTGTGATTCCGACTCACACATATCTCTTTGTCCGCAAGGTTAGTTTATACACCATTTGTGTGATTCCACTCACACATATCTTTCTGTTGCGAGATTAGGCTAGACACCATTTGTGTGATTCCACTCACACATACCTTTTTGCTTTTTGGTTAGCCTAGACCTCATCTGGGTGATTCCGACTCACCCATATGGGGTAGCTCCCCATGGTCTTCGGACTGTCATGTGATAGGCCTCTTTCCCTTTTTTTGTGATTTCTGGATTTCTTGTGTTGATTTCTGGAATTTATGTCATTGACTTGTTATGAGTACAAGTTTAGAGTATGATGCCCTCTTTGGATCTTAGAGAAGATTCTTCTGATATTGATTTATCTCTTATTGATTGATCTTCTGTTGATCATCATTTGCATACTTATAGTAGTATGTCAGTATGGATATTTTATGTTTATGCCATATCCTTTATTTTATACCATGTCATCTGATATTTATAGCTAGACTGATCCGTTTATTATTTTCTTAAATAATACTCGGGTCAGACCGAGATGTTACAGGTGCTTCTGTTTAACTTCTTCCCGTGATTTGCTACTCTGACTTTTGGCTAACTATTTAGATTAGCAGTTTTTGTTGTATACACTTGAGATATAGACTCATAGTTGTATTCTTTTGCATGGCACGTGTTGCTATTCTTTTGTATTATTGTGGATCCTTTTGACCACTACTCTGATGTACACTTTCATGTGTTAGTTATATATTCATATCTTCTTCCGCCTTTGTGATATGGATGTCTGTTACTGATTTGTGTTATGCTTATTTCTATGTTTGTTTCCGAAGATTATTTATAGCCACCGTGTGATAAGCAATCACATGGATGGTCGCTCCTCAACAGCCTTATTCTCCGTGCTAGTTGACAGCACTACACCATAGTGTTCTTGGCTAGCGTGGGTATAGAGGTGGGGCGTTACAGCTATGCCCACATCATTTACTCGAGTACAGACTCGAGCTGCTACCCCAAAATCGCGATCCTTACTTCGAGCAAATTTCAACCCAAAACCATAACCCAAACCAATAGACACAAATCCACCTCGTGTACATGCACCATCGCTCGAGCCTCCTCCGACCACGGATGAACTTCCTGCATATCGAACATCATCGTTGCAACCCATCCTGACCACCAAACCCGAATCACAAGCCCTCGATCAAAATCGAACTACCAAGTTGAGACTGGAACCATAACAACCTCCAGAAAAACCCTTCGACCACTCTGTTCCAACCACCAAAAGTCGAGCGTCCCTGGCCACACTCTGCCGACCATCCACGCCACCATTATCCTGAGTTACGCGATGCTCAATCAACTAGAGGCGCTGCAACATTGCCAATCCAGAATTGACCTAAAATTAGGTTTTAAAACCAAAACCACCTCACCGCCGACGTCACGGTGATCGTTCAATGCTTCCACCATTTTTCCCAACATCCCTGATCACCAACCTTGCTTCAGATGAAGCCCCGAGGCCTCATCACCCAAAAATCGCCAGAAATTGCCCCCAAACCAATTTCCAGTCATCACCAAAATACATGTTCAATACATTAATAAAAATTCTAATTTTCCTTTTAAACTTCATATCTTCTAGAGACAATTTAATTTATATAATTGATTCATCCAATTACAACATTTGATTTTAACATGATGTTAGAATGGTTACTGTATTTCTTAATTTTCAGAGGATTTTCAAAACATAAGATACTTGAATCTATTTTTAGTACTTAGATTATAATTAAACTAATCTATTTTTTTTTGAATCCAAGTCCTAACAGTAAGTTAACAAAAAGATCTTGAAGTTTGATTGTAATTTAAACTTTGTAAAAAGGAAACAGAGAAGATGAATACAACCAGACATGCACACATGAACACACTTATATATACAGATTTGTTTACTTATATACACACACATGCATGGCATCATTATCACAGAAAATTCATAAGCACGGATTTATTTACTTAAGCTTTTAAATAAATTGTTTACTCACCTTTTTTTTTAAAGCAGGGAGCTTGTATTTTGAAAACAGCAAGGCTTGCAAATAGATTGAACTTGAAAATTTTGATTTGCAGAACTAAATGACATGATTTCTTTTAAAACTGAAGGTCTTTATTGACTGAGATGATTCAAGACTTGATTGATGCAGGTTGCATTTTGAAGATGTTATAGGCTTGAAAATGCTTTCCAGGTTGCATTTTGAAATTGAACTTTGCTTGAAATTTTTTGATACAGGCTTGAGTATTTTGATTTTCTCCGATTCGAAAAAAAATTGCTTGACAGGTTTGTATTTGAGTTGAGAATGGTTACAGGTTTGAGAAAAATGATTATAGGGATTTAAATTTTGGTTTGAGGAATATTTTTATAGGGTTTTGGTTTGAGAAGGTCTTCTGGTTTTTGAAATGAGATTAGAAAAAGAAATAGGAAGGGAAGATGCATGTTTTCAGATTTGATATGAGATTTTCTTTGCAGGTGAATTTCTTTGGTTTTTGAAAAGAAGATAGAAAATGGACATGAAGGGGAAAGATATAAGTTTATATAAGTTAATTTAGATTTTATTAAAAATAAAAGAAAATTAAAATAAATATGATACTTGTCCAATATCACACTCAATTATCTAACACTTGTTATTAAGGAGGTTTATAAATTAACACATGTTACTTACATCAATTGATTTAATTACGCTTGTATTTATTCATTTTTTTATACCTAAATTAAACTTTTGTATTTATCTTACTATTAAATAAATACTTTCTAAATTTATATAAATAAATTTTCTTTAAAGAATATATTATAAAACAAATCTTATTTTAAATAAAAACCTTATCCATATTTTATATCCAAAATATTTTTAGAATAATTATCCTTTAAATTGAAATTTAAATCCAAATTTCAAATTCAATTTAAAATCAATTAAAATAAATATAGATATCAATTTTAAACAAACAAAAAGATAAATTGAAAATAATAATTCTATTTTTAAAATTAACTTAAATAAATACACATACATATATATACATATACATATAATATTTAAACAAAACTTATCAAATTTGAAATTAATAAGTCTATTTAAAATCAAATTTATACCTATATTTGAAAACAACTGATTATTAAATTGTTTGAAAATAACACTTTTGCCAATTTTAAATAATTTATAAAAGAGATTATCACATTTTAAATTCCTTGAAATTCTTGGATATCACATTCCTCCTCCCTTAAAAGAATTTCGTCACCGAAATTTAAAACAAAAGATAATCCAAAGGTTTTTATTTTATTTCAAACAATTCAAGCAAATATATCAGCCACACATAATCAACCAAACAACCATTCATCTAAACAAATAATTTCATCTAAATAAAGAATTCCAGCTATCCGGACACAATTCCAGATAAGCTTCTTAAAACTATCCAGAGTTTCTCAGGTAGAGACACAGGGATACTTGCTCTACTAAATCCAAACTAACTACAACACTAAGCTACTAAGCTCCTACACATCTAGATCTACCATCTACACAAGATCTCTGACCATAGTCAAGACCGACTCCACAACCAAATCCTTTTGAACTGCTGGTTCCACAAGCCAAGATGGATCATACACGTACTCTTTCGGAGATACATGAAATACATTGAATCCCAGTATTCCAAACTGGCAATTCAATCCTATAGACCAAAACACTCATCCTTACCAGAACACAGAAAAGATCCAATATACCCAGAGCTAGCCTCCCAGTCTTACCCATTCTTACTGCTCCCTTTGCCGAAGAAAACCTCATCCAAAATCCAAATCTTCAACATCGAATTCCAAATTCCTTCGTCTCTTAACCACAAAACTCTTCTAGCGATCCTGGGCTGCCTATATCCTTCTTGATAAGCTCAACCTTCGCCGATAGCACTTGAAACAAGTTGGACCAAAAACAACCCAACAAAAATGATCTTCTCAAGATCTACCCAAAATCAAGAACACAAACTCTACTTTACAATCATTAGCAGAATTCACTCTTACTTCTCCTATCCTGAAAGGATAAAACAGTTGTACTTGCCAATCTGGCCGTCTGATCCTGAAAATTAACTGTAGATACCCTCTAATCCAAAACACTGCAACTTACGGTTGCTTCTACTCTCGAATAGCTGCTACCTTGCTTCCGCTGCACAACTCTGATCTGGAGCGGATTAGAATGCCGTTCGATGAACACGAGCACAAACTAGTCTGACACATCCCAGAAATATGGTTCAACAGATCCAAAAAGAGAAAACACAGAAGTTCCATGAAATCCTGAGCTGCTTCACCAAAACCTCAACCTAGGAGACATCCTTCTACCTAGATGAACTACCTGTAGTTCCATGAACCAAATTGATACGGAACTCAATCTCCAATGCGAACAAACCTCTGACTTTCCCGAAGACATCCAGAAAATCTCTGACAACTCTATATCTCCTACAACCTCTAGAGATGCCACAATCCCAAACATAAATTATCCAAGATAATCACTCAAACTATCGCAAGTCACTTTTGTGATCCTATCCAGATCAGTATCCAGAGAAACTATTCTTTCTTCATCAATCAGAGAAGTTTATCCTTAACCAATCCATCGGAGAAACGGGTCCACTCTGCTGCTTTTGAACTCCACCTCTTGTAAACTTCTAAGACAAAAGATCTTCCTGCTGGCACACAGAACACTACCCAGCTGCATCGCTGCTTCAGATGTCAAAGACTTCTATCCAAAGGTCCTTGATCTTCAAAACTACATCAACCAATTCCATACAGAACCTTGAGATGGGCAGACATCTCCTCAAGAAACTCGGGCTCCAAACCAAACACAAACTGAGTCTCATCACTGATGTAGACACACTTCCTTATACTCATTCCAAAGAAACATCTTTGGGAACATCTATAGTCACTGCGTCTCACCACACAGTTTCTTCTTCCTGAAGTTTCCAAGAAAACATCACTTGCTTCTGCTCAACTGATAGATCCAAAGTCTAGAAAATCCATTCATATGAGCACGATCGACTTATACTTCAATAATGGACTCCGAAGCTTTAAAAGGTTTCCTTCAGTGATTGGAGAAATCCTTATACCATACTGCTAAAACTTACTCGAGACGGTATGAGATCTACAGTCTTGACGGATACTCTTCCAACTTCAACACTCGGACAGCTACCATTGGTAGTCGTGCTACACACACCACTACCCTTCCTATCTCTAGAACTCATACTGCGAACCCGAACAGGTAACCCAACAAATAGGTAGAAATAAATATATATATATACACATACATATATATATATTACAAATACGCTCTCACAAGAAAGACACCACTACAGAGCCTAGGTACTATCTCAACCTATACTCTGATACCAACTGTAACGACCAACCTTTCTCTCCACAGAAAAGACGCATCATTATTAAGAAAGAAAGGGATAAAGAAGAGAAAAGATAGAGAAGAAAGAAAGAAACAACATCAAAATCTCAACAACATAATGAATAAATTAAATTAATAACATAAGTATTACATAGTATACAATATCTATCAGAGATACACAGTTTATACATCACAAATTAGACAGTTATAAACACCTGTCTATCATACAACTCAAGTACAACTTAGATAATAACATAGAGATCAACACAGCGGAACCACTATATATCTACAACGCTGAAGCCTCCTGCTCCATATCTCCTCCAGAATTCGTCAAAGCTAGCCTGAATCCCTTGGCTACTCGTAAAAATTTGAGTACCCAAGGGTTTAAGAAAAATAGAATAAACTCCGGGTCAGATATGGGTCTGGTGTGAGTAAACGGTTAAAGTTGCTTAACTTCGAAAACCTTCAAAAAAAAAGGTATCACGTAAGACTTCCCACAAATAAACATGGGTAAGTTTTTACTTTACACTAACCAAAACATTTGGTAGGAAATCTAGTGATATTATAATAGGGTCTAGAGTTTTCAAATAAATAAGAAATAGGTGAAATCATTACATGATTAAATTCCAACATACTAGCCACAAAGTGATAATACAATCAAAACCGTAAGGGCACGTAGGAAGAATGGGTCTCTATCAACGACAGGGCTACTAGGTTACCGCCCGTCACAGTACGGGGCCTAGATCAACGTACCCGAGGATTACTCCCAATCCCCTGCAACACAAAGTCCGAACCATCCCTTACTGGACAGTCCCGAATAAGATAACCCCGCAATTGTAGCTAGCAACCACCCACATAGTCGAATAAAAAGGGACTCTAGACAGGGATAAATCTTATCCTACTTGGGTGCTACGCACTTAGCCTTTCTACACCTTCCCTGTTTTAGCCATTCTTTGTTGATGAGGCTTAAGGCTACGATTACCTTTATAGAACACATCTATCTTAGAATGCTCATCGTCCACCCGAAGATGTTCTGAAAGCGTTCAATCCATACAAGTTCGTTTTGGGGTCGAACAAAACCGAAGGCATTGTCTCGTTACACTCATTTTGGAATCACCCATAGAGTTAATGACAATAACCCTTACACATTGAATCTTCATCTTCACTTGAGATTCACGACCTAACGTTTAATTTGGATCGATGTGGTTTTCGGATGTCCAAATCAGGAAACCCAATCCCGGTCTAACTGAAATCCAAAACGCCATATTTTAGGTCCAAGTTGTTTTAAAGTTAAAATAATTCAATTCAAATCATTATCTATATTCACACAGATAGATAATTCACATATCCACAAATAGTGTAACAACCATATATTTTGGGATTATTTTATTGTATATTTTAATTCTTTTAAATTGAATTTCCTAATTTAAAAACTTTATTTATTTATTAAAATGAATAATCTTTTCTATTTAAATATAAATTTTTATTATTATGTGAATTATATTTCCAAACTTGAATAAATTGAATATTTTCTAGAAATTGAATTTTTGGTCAATATGGTCAAACTTTGACTTTTAAATTTTAAATTAAAATATTTAAATTTTTGAATTTTATCTTTTATTATGAAAATAGATTAAACTTTAAGAATACCACTTTTCGTTTTGTTGAAATCAGAGTTGTATTGTGAAAGTTATGTTTTTTCAATATTGGGTGTAAATTGTTTTATTTAACAATATTGTTTCTTTTAAATTATATAAATAATATTTTTAATTCTCATATCTTATTCAAATCTGTATTATATGTTATGTTACATAAATTTTTGTCTTTAAAATATTTTTAAAGTGATGTTTGAATTTTTCCAAAGCTTATTAAATTTATTTTCTATTTTTAAATGCTAGTTTCTATTTTTCTGCTATTTTCTTCATCTGAATTATATTTAATTAATTTTTTTTTTGTGAATGCATTTTTATTTTTTGTTCTTATCTTTATTTATAAATATTTTTCAAGTACATAATAATTTTCTAAAGTTTGTTCCATTTATTTTCAAATTTTCAGGACTAGTTTACATTTTCTTTGTTATTTTCTTAATTTAATTATATATAATTAATGTTTATTTATTTATTTTTGTTTATTTAATAAATTTTCGTATTTTTAGCTGAATTTAAGTATATTTTTTAGTTATATAAAATTTAAAAAGAAATAAGAGAAATTTGAAGAGTTGTGACCATTGACTTGCTTATGTCCTTTTGTATTCACACCTTTTCACATTTCAACCAACACGTGCTTTCAAAATTTTGGCCGTTCCTTATACTATCTTCAGCCGACCGTCTCTTTTTCTTTTCATATGAATTTTTCCTTCTCATCTCTGAAAATTTCGGCCACCAACATCTCAAGAAGTTTGGTAAATTCTTTCACTCTTTTCATTGCTTTTCTTCCTGTTTATTTTGATTTTCACTTGCTTTCTCACCTTTGTAGCTCAGCCTCTTGCTCCTCCTTCACCATAGCCGCCTCCTCCATCACCTGAACCACCAACCACCACCTCTTCCAGCCTCTGACCATCCCAAGCCGTGCACCATAGTTGACCTACTCCACCTAAAATTTGCAAACTCCACTTGAATTCATGCATTGCTAACCTCCTATGCCTTCATCACCTTCAACCACCCGTTGGCCACCACCTACTCCACCTCCACCACCCATAGCTGACGTAAAACCCTCTGCCACACCAACCTCCAGTCCACTACAGACCTGGCCATGGCTGTCCTTCCTTAGGCCGTGACTTTAGTTGCATTGAATTCAGGTTATTTTGCCTTGTAGTTGTAATCCATGCACATATATCCTTGCGTCTCCCTTGCACCATCATCCCATACGTGTTTGGCCGACCCAATTGATTCCACAACCAGACCCTAGCACACACTTTGGCCGTGCAAACCTTACCTATGGCTGAGCATTAGTGGTTGAAAGCAAGTGCAAGCATTTTGGGCTTTGTTTTGTGCATTTATCTCTAACGTTGTTTAATTGTATTTTGAGTTGAAAAATTATGTTGTTTGTATTGTCTTGTTTGAATGTGTTCAAGGCAATCTATCTTTGGCTCTCTCAAACTCGAATCATTATCGTGCTATCTTGCTTTGAAGATCTTAGTTTGTGTGTTTCAGTTGTCATCTCCAGCCTATACAAACGAGTTATTCTCACCAGACGGTTTTGTACTTATATAAATAGTAAATCGATCACATGTGAATCTGTAAAAAGCATCACTATATTATATCTGCTATATTATGACCATATAATGTTCACCATGTTTAAACACCTGTTATATCATCTGTTACTGTTATACTATGTTGTTCTGTTATTTATATCAGTTTATCACACTGCAAGTTCCCTTTAAATTAGAATCACTATGGGTTGAAATGATACATACCCGAACGGACTTTAGAATTGGGGAAAATCGTTATAAGCTGAAATGATAAGCCTGAATGATTTTCAATTATTTTCATTTACTTGGGACTGCGGGTTTGAAATGATAAAACCCGTGTTTTCTTTGTAAATTACGGGTTGAAATGATATATTACCCGTACTACTTTACCTATGCCACAAAATTATATACAGACCTGTAGTTAAATCTGTTTTTCTAAAATTTTTAAAATATTTTTGAAATGTAAATATTATAATATTTTGATTTAAACTTGATAAAAAATGATTTTTGTAAAGTATTATTGATTTTTTGAAAATTTATAAGTGAAATAAATTAATGGTAAAGTTAGGAAAATCTGAAATGAAAGTTATTTTGGAAATTATAATTTGGTGATAAATGGAATTTAAATTGAATATGAAAATATGATAAATTTATGATATTTGAATTAAAATGATTTTAAAATGATTTTATATATATTAATGATTTTTGAATAAATTTAAAATGTTAAATGAATGAATATTTAAGTTGAAATTTGGAAATATAACTTAAATTGGAATTTATGAATCTTGTTTAAAAAGTGAATTTTGAAGTAAGTAAACAAAATGAAAATAAGTTATATTTGAAAATTTAAACTTAAGTGTTAAGTTAAATTTAATTTAATGAATTTAAAATTTGAATGTTGGAATTTAATAAGTGAATTATTATTAAATATTGATTTTAGAATGGAAATTTAACTTTATAAAATCATGAATATAAGGATATTTAAATGATTGTTTTGAAAGTGAAATTATATGATTTTGTAAGTTTAAAATGAAAAAAAAAGATTAATTATTTGTGAAATTATATTGAATATTGGAAATGTATTTAGCAGTATTTTGAAATGCTATTATCTCTAACGTAAATGATATTACAGCATTTTGTAAGTGTTGTGGTTGATACAAATGAACTATGTATAAATTATAACGAAGTGGTATTACAGCACTTGGTAAGTACTGCGATAGCAGAAAGATAATTAAAATCTGAAACTAAATAAGGGGCTACAGTAGCACTTAATAAGTGTTGTGGTAGGCTGAAATGAATGTTTGAGTTTTTGACCTAAATAAATGAGCTCAGAATTTGACTAAAATTATGGAAAATGAATATTCGATTGTAAATATAATGGCTTCACTTTTAAATGGTTTAAATGAATTGCTTGATTTAAATATAAACAATTTAAAAGGTGATTTGAATTGATAATAAATGAATGATATCTTTGAATTAAAAAGGATAATAATGAACGATATCTTTGAATTAAAAAAAGATAATAAATGAATGATATCTTTGAATTAAAAGAATATTTAAATGTGTATATTTGGGTTTGAATTCAAATAATGTTTTGAAATGAATCTTGAAAGATATGATATTTTGATATATTGAAATGGTTTGGAAATGATTAGATCTTTATTTTGATAAAGATTTGAATTTGAAATGATACTTTATTTTGAAGTATAAACTATGATTTTTAAATTATAACTACGGGTTATAATAACGATTTGTTGTTAAAGAGACCTGGATTGGATATGGACATACTCTTTGTCGATACCGAAAACCACTTCAACAACTGTGTACGCGGTGCAGTTTTCAGAATGAAGTAGGATGGTGGCGACTTTCTTGAGGTATATTACGTGGACCCGACTCCCGTGAGTTGTCTTAAGGTGGCTAAAGCAGGAGCGATCTTGGGCCAAAAGGGGTAGCTCCTCTGGTCAGACACATTCCTTCGATACTATACTCTTACTTGTTATTGATTAGATGGCCATCCTCCGATTTTGATATGGGAGTATGTTCCGAGGTGGGCATATGTGGATGCTGCGTTACCACTAGCCGTGTGCGTAATTGGTGTATCTACCCTGGCATTGCCTTGTGTGTCGTGTCACCTACCATATCGAGCCTTTACTACAAGTTTGTTTTTCTTCCGTAGCACGTGTTGTATCCTCTGATAGTTTCTCGATCTGGAGATGTCATGATATTGGATGGACTACTGAGACTATTATGCGTGAAGGGTGTATTGGTAGCCCAGAACGCTATTTAAAAGTAAGTTTATTTACTGTAGACATTATTATGATAGCGCGATATTACTATATAGTAAATAGTTTAAGAAATCCTTAGAGGATGGGCGGTCCCAAACATCCTTTAAGTTACTTGTGCCTTATTACAGTTCACTTGAGTTGGTTTACATTATATAAGTATATATTGTCCTGGCTCGAGTGTTTTGTGTTCTGCTTTACGCTCGGGTCCGCCTGAGTATTCACAGCTTTGGATTCTCTTTCTGGAGCTGGTCTTTGCTGGAGTTTCTCCTGGAGTTTCTGCCTATCTACATTTATATCTATTTTTGTTTCAGCTATTCTAGTTTATCTCATGTATTAGTGAACTTCTATGTATTTGGGATTTCTATTATGTTGTTTTCAGACTGATATTATGTATTTGTTTTGAGACTTTGTTATAGTTGCTTAATGAACTACTATGTTATTTTATATTCCGCTACGAGTTATTCTGATTGTTCTATGTCTGTGATGCTGTGTATTTAATTTCATTTGCTCCAAATTTATTTACAATTTGTTATTTTGCATCTTTCAAGTCTGACATGTGTGTGGCCGGCCGTTACATTTGGTATCAGAGCTTTGGTTTTTGGCAAACCATTGCCAGAGGAGCAAAAACTCATTAGAGATAGGGTAGAAATACCGTAGAATAAGTGAAATCAATCTCAGAATCAATTTCTTTGTAAGAGAACGTATTTTCAAAATATAAAATGATTTTTCAAAATGTTTTCAAAAGATTTTTCAAAGATTATTTTGATATAAAAGTTTTCTTATTTTAGGATTTTTCAAATGTATTCCAACTTCCTTTCTTTTGTATCTACCTTGTTAGATTTTCTTTCTTTAGGATATTCATCCAAGTGAATTCTCTTATCTTACCTTAATTTATCTTTAGCTTGTCTTTATCTTGTCCTAAATTCATTCTTGATTTTTTCAGAATGAATCGAGGAAATGCCAGAGGTAAGGGTCATGGTATTGCCCCAGCTCCTCAACTTGTTTCTAAGTTCGGCCCTAGCTTGATTGACACTCCTCTCAAGAAGAATTAGAAGTTCATATCTGGTGCTCGTCCCGAGTATTATGATCGTCTCATTTCACATGTCCACGGCACTTTCACCCAGCTTATGGATATGGCTATCCGTTATGAGAACCCTACTTCTAAGGGTCCTGCTCCTCCTCCTGCTCTTGCTCCTACTCCTAGTGATGACCAAGGTACTCTTCAGTGCAACCTTTCTTTATTTCTATATCATATTCGTTTTTTATTTGATACTAGAGTTTTCCATAGTCTTATTTCTATTGATTTGTTTGATAAGTTTGAGTATCTCCTTTCTCATGAGTTGCTTCTGTTCTTTTATGTGTTTCAAACCTAATTGGGGCTCCGCAAACCTTAATAGGATTTGTAAGCATGTGAAACTTTTCTATTCTGATCATTGCTTTAATGGTGATCATCATTTGACTCCTGTAGTCAGATTCTATCCCGATATATTGGTGAAGTCACTACTTTACCTCCTAAGCGGGAAATTTCTTTTCGTACAGATCTTATTCCTGGAACTCTGGGAATGGGTTCTATAAATGGTTAGTCATGCCTTTTGGTTTGACTAATGCTCTTGCTTTCTTTGTTGATTTGATGAATCTTGTTTTTCGAGCCATGCTGAACAAATTTTCGAAATGCCATTGCTGGAAAGATGAAGTCCGATTCATTGGGCATATTGTTTCTTGTAATGGAATTTCTGTTGATTCAGTCATGATCGCTGCGATCATTGGGAATCTTTCTTTCTTTTCCTTTTTCTTTTTCTTAGTCATTCAATTATTCTATTCTGTGTTTCCCGTACTTCATTCCTTTTCGGGGACGAAAAGTGTTGAGTGGGGGAGAGTGTAACAACCCTATATTTTGGGATTATTTTGTTGTATATTTTATTTCTTTTAAATTCAATTTCTTGATTTAAAAATTTTATTTTATTTATTAAAATGAATAAATTTTGTTATTTAAATACAAATTTTTATTATTATGTGAATTATATTTTCAAACTTGAATAAATTGAATATTTTCTAGAAATTGAATTTTTGGTCAATATGGTCAAACTTTGACTTTTAAATTTTAAATTTAAATATTTAAATTTTTTAATTTTATCTTTTATTATGAAAATAGATTAAGTTTTAAGAATACTGCTTTTCGTTTCGTTGAAATCGGAGATATATTGTGAAAGTTATGTTTTTTTCAATATTGGGTGTAAATTGTTTTATTTAACAATATTGTTTATTTTAAATTATATAAATAATATTTTTAATTGTCATATCACATTAAAAATTTTATTATATGTTATGTTACATATATTTTTGTCTTTAAAATATTTTTAAAGTGTTGTTTGAATTTTTCCAAAGCTTATTGAATTTATTTTCTATTTTTAAAGGCTAGTTTCTATTTTTCTGCTATTTTCTTCATCTAAATAATATTTAATTAAAATTTATTTATTTTTGTGAATGCATTTTTATTTTTTTTTCTTATATTTATTTATAAATATTTTTCAAGTACATAATAATTTTCCAAAGTTTGTTCCATTTATTTTCAAATTTTCAAAACTAGTTTACATTTTCTTTGTTATTTTTTAAATTTAATTATACATAATTAATATTTATTTATTAATTTTGAATATTTACTAAATTTTTGTATTTTTATCTGAATTTAAATATATTTTTCAGTTATATAAAATTTAAAAAGAAATAAGAGAAATTTGAAGAGTTGTGACTATTGATTTGCTTATGTCCTTTTGTATTCACACCTTTTCACATTTCAACCAACACATGCTTTCAAAATTTTGGCCGTTCCTTATACTATCTTAAGCCAATCATCTCTTTTTCTTTTCACATGAATTTTTCCTTCTCATCTCCGAAAATTTCGGTCACCATCATCTCCAAGAAGTTTGGTAAATTCTTTCACTCTTTTCATTGCTTTTCTACTTGTTTATGTTGATTTTCACTTGATTTCTCACCTTTGTAGCTCAGCCCCTTGCTCCTCCTTCACCATGGCCGCTGCCTCCGTCACCTGAACCACCAACCACCACCTCTTCTAGATTCAGACCATCCCAAGCCGTGCACCATAGTTGACCTACTCCACCTAAAACTTGCAAACTCCACTTGAATTCGTGCATTGCTAACCTCCTATGCCTTCATCACCTCCAACCACCCCTTGGCCGCCACCTACTCCACCTCCACCACCCATAACCGACCTAAATCCCACTGCCACACCATCCTCCAGTCCACTATAGATCTGGCCATGGTTGTCCTTCCTTAGGCCGTGACTTTAGTTGCGTTGAATTCAGGTTATTTTGCCTTGTAGTTGTAATCCATGCACATATATCCTTGCATCGCCCTTGCACCATCATCCCATACATGTTTGGCCGATGCAATTGAATACACAACTAGACCCTAGCACACACTTTCGCCATGCAAACCTGACCTATGGCTGAGCATTAGTGGTTAAAAGCAAGTGCAAACATTTTGGGCTTTGTTTTATGCATTTATCTCTAACATTGTTTAATCGTATTTTGAGTTGAAAACTTATGTTGTTTGTATTGTCTTGTTTGAACGTGTTCAAGGCAATTTATCTTTGGCTCTCTCAAATTCGAATCATCATCGTGCTATCGTGCTTTGAAGATCTCAGTTCGTGTGTTTCAGTTGTCATCTCCAGCCTATACAAGTGAGTTATTCTAACCAGACAGTTTTGTACTTATATAAATAGTAAATCGATCAAATGTGAATCTGTAAAATGCATCACTATATTATATCTGTTATATTATGACCATATGATGTTCACCCATGCTTAAACACCTGTTATGTCATCTGTTACTATTATATTATGATGTTCTGTTATTTATATCTGTTTATCACTTACTAGTTCCCTTTAGATTAGAATCACTATGGGTTGAAATGAACATACCCGAACGGACTTTAAAATAGGAAAATCATTATGGGCTGAAATGATAGACGTGAATGTTTTTCAATTACTTTCATTTACTTGACTACAGGTTTGAAATGATAAAACCCGGGTTTTCTTCGCAAATTACGGGTTAAAATGATATATTACCCGTATCACTTTACCTAGGCTAGAAAATTATATACAGACCCGTAGTTATGTTTTTCTAAAAATTTTAAAATATTTTAGAAATGTAAATATTAAAATATTTTGATTTAAACTCGATAAAAAATGATTTTTTTAAAGTATTCTTGATTTTCTAAAAATTCATAAGTGAAATAAATTAATGGTAAAATAGGAAAATCTGAAATGTAAGTTATTTTGGAAATTATAATTTGGTGAAAAATGGAATTTCAATTGAATATGAAAATATGATAAATTTATGATATTTGAATTAAAATGAATTAAAATTATTTTATATATATTAATGATTTTTGAATAAAGTTAAAATGTTAAATGAATGAATATTTAAGTTGAAATTTCGAAATATAACTTAAATTGGAATTTATGAATCTTGTTTTAAAAGTGAATTTTGAAGTAAGTAAACAAAATGAAAATAAGTTATATTAGAAAATTTAAACTTAAATGTTAAGTTAAATTTAATTTAATGAATTTAAAATTTGAATGTTGGAATTTGATAAGTGAATTATTATTAAATATTAATTTTAGAATGGAAATTTAACTTTATAAAATCGTGAATATAAGGATATTTAAATGATTGTTTTGAAAGTGAAATTATATGACTTTATAAGTTTAAAATGAAAAAAAAGATTAATTATCTGTGAAATTATATTGAATATTGGAAATGTAATTAACCGTATTTTGAAATTTATTATCTCTATGTAAATTATATTACAGCACTTTGTAAGTGCCGTGGTTGATAAAAATGAACTATGTATAAATTATAACTAAGTGGTATTACAGCACTTGGTAAGTGCTGTGATAGCGGAAAGATAATTAAAATCTGAAAATAAATAAAGGGCTACAGTAGCACTTGATAAGTGTTGCGGTAGGCTGAAAAGAATGTTTGAGGTTTTGACTTAAATAAATGAGCTCGGAATTTGTCAAAATTTTTGGGAACTGAATATTTGATTGTAAATATAATGACTTCACTTTTAAATGGTTTAAATGAATGGTTTGATTTAAATATAAACTATTTAAAAGGTGATTTGAAATGATAATAAATTAATGATATCTTTGAATTAAAAAAGATAATAAATGAGTGATATCTTTGAATTAAAAAAGATAGTAAATGAATGATATCTTTGAATTAAAAGGATATTTAAATGTGTATATTTGGATTTGAATTCAAATAATGAGTTGAAATGAATTTTAAAAGATATGATATTTTGATATATTGAAATGGTTTGGAAATGATTAGATATTTATTTTGATAAAGATTTGAATTTGAAATTATACTTTATTTTGAAGTATAAACTATGATTTTAAAATTATAACTATGGGTTATAATAACGATTGGTTGTTAAAGAGACCTGGATCAGATATGGACATACTCTTTGTCAATACCGAAAACCACTTTAACAACTGTGTACGCGGTGGAGTTTCCAGAATGAAGTAGGATGGTGGCGACGTTCTTGAGATATATTACGTGGACCCGACTCCCGTGAGTTGGCTTAAGGTGGCAAAAACAGGAGCGATCTCGGGCCAAAAGGGATAGCTCCTCTGGTCAGATACATTACTTCGATACTATATTCTTACTTATGATTGATTAGATGGCCATCCTTCGATTTTGATATGGAAGTGCATTTCGAGGTGGGCGTATGTGGCTGCTGCGTTACCACCAGCCCATGTGCGTAATTGGTATATCTACCTTGGCATTGCCTTGTGTGCCGTGTCACCTACCATACCGAGCCTTTACTACGAGTTTGTTTTTCTCCCGTAACCCGTGTGGTATCCTCTGATAGTTTTCCGATCTGAAGATATCATGATATTGGATGGACTACTGGGACTATTATGTGTGAAGGGTGATATGGGTAGCCCGGAACGCTATTTAAAAGTAAGTTTATTTTACTGTAGACATTATTATAATAGCGTGATATTACTATATAGTAAATAGTTTAACGGATCCTTAGAGGATGGGCGGTCCCATGCATCCTATAATTTACTTGTACCTTATTACAGTTCACTTGAGTTGGTTTACATTATATAAGTACATATTATCCCGACTCGAGCGTTTTGTGTTCTACTTTACGCTCGGGTCAGCCTGAGTATTCACAGCTTTAGATTCTCTTTCTGGAGCTGGTCTTTGCTGGAGTTTCAGCCTATCTACATTTATATCTATTTCTGTTTCAGTTGTTCTAGTTTATCTCATGTATTAGTGAACTTCTATGCATTTAGGATTTCTATTATGTTGTTTTCAGACTGATACTATGTATTTGTTTTGAGACTTTGTTAGAGTAGCTTCATGAACTACTATGTTATTGTATATTCCGCTGCGAGTTATTCTGATTGTTCTGTATCTGCGATGCAGTGTATTTAATTTCATTTGCTCCAAATTTATTTACAATTTGTTAGTTTGCATCATTCAATAACATTCAGCCATCCATAAGCAAAGATCTATTAATCACACAACTATAATTAATTTAACATCAATTAAATTAATTACTTCATCTCTAATTAATTTAAAATAAATTAAATTAATTACTTTCGTCACTAAATCTTGCTTACTTGATCATTAATTAATTATAAACCAATTAATTAATCATCATATTAATTAATCGCCCTTGATTAATTATCCTTTAATTGCATTAAGTAATTAACCCTTACTTAATTAGACAAATTAATTATTCTTAATTATTTACAGTAATTAACCCTTAATTACTCTCATTAATTACATTAATTAATGATCAATTAATTATTTCCATTAATTAATTAACTATAATTAATTACATTAATTAATTAAACTTTAATTAATCACTTCCATTGATCAACCTTGATTAATCAAAAACAGTAATTACAATCCTGTAATTACTTACCTTAATTAATTAACTCCTTAATTAATTACATTAAGTAAGTAATCCTTAATTAATTTTACTAAGTAATTATCCTTTAACGACTTTCCTTTAAGTAATTCATTTTTAATTAATAACATCCGGTAATTATACATTAATTACTTCGCTAAGTAATTATACCTACCATTTTCATTAAGTATTTATACTTAATCAACATCGAGTGATTACCTCTAATTAATTAACTAATTTAATTAACTAAAAATTAATTATATTCATTTTTACAATTGGGTAATTCATTCCTTAATTACCTCATAAACCAATTAATTAATCTTTTAATTACAGAGTAATTATTCTCTAACGATTAATTAATAAACTCTAAATTATCAATTAATCGAACTTAATGACAAATTAATTAACCATTAATTAATCAGTTGATCAGTTCTTAATAACAATTAATTAACCCTAAATAACAGTTAATTAATCCTTAATTAACTTCAATTATAGATTAATTATCCTTTTATTATTAATTAATAAAACCTAATTATTAATTAATAAAACTTAATTAAGTACTCCTTGGTTACCAGTTAATCAACCTTTAATAACTTAACTAATTAATTTCTAATTACAAATTAGTTAATCTTTAATTATTAATTAGTCAATCATAATCAATAGTTAATTAAATTAATTAATTATTCTTAATTAATTATTTAATTAATTCATTAACATTATTAATTAAATAAATTAATTATATTTAAATTCTTAATTTACTTAATTAATCCCAAATCATTAAAACCTTAATTATCTTAAGATAAAATGTCATCTTATTAATGCCTTAATCATCATCAAACCTTTTAAAACCATTTTATCTTTATATATAACTTTACTTAATTAAATCATTTATTAAGTTTTGAAATACTCATTCAACTTGATAATCTAAAGTTACAATCATAACTTACCTTTAAATGTTTAAACATGATCAAGTAATAATTTTTAAATCTAGTTTCAATTTAAATTTAAAAACATCCTTTTATAAAAATCTTTAAAATTCCATTGCTAACTTAAGTTTAAAATAACTTAAGATTTACTAAACAAAATTTAAATTAAACAAATTTAAAACTTCTTAATAAAATGTTAAAGAAAACATTTATATTTTATAAAGAATAGAATTTAATGAAAAACAAGATTCATTTCAAAAACTTAAAACTTACTTTATTTAAATTTAAAACTTGTTTTATAAAAAAAATTAACTTTTGAAAATTTCATTTAATCTATCTACTTCGGTTGAACCAGAATGCCACTCAAGCCACTCCAAGTTCCTTCTCTTTTCTTCCATTTTCAAAAAACTTAGTTTAAATTATAAATTTTAAAAAAACCTGTAACAACTAAACTGCAGGCTAACCGCACATCATTTACTCGAGTACAGACTCAAGCTACTACCCCAAAACCCCGATCCTTACTTCGAGCAAATTCCAACCCAAAACCACAACACAAAACAACAAACATAATTCCACCTCATGCACATGCATCATCGCCGAAGCTTCCTCTGACCATTGATGAACCTTCTTGCATATCGAACATCATTGTTGCAACCCATCCTGACCACAAAACCTGAATCAAAAACCCTTGATCAAAATTGAACTACCCAGTTGAGACTGAAACCAAAATAGGCTCCAGCAAAACCCTTCGACCACACTGCTCCGACCATCAGAGGTCGAGGGTCTCTGGCCATACCCTGCCGACCATCCACGCCATCATTTCCCTGAGTTACGTGACACTCAATCAACTAGACGCGCTGCAACATCTCAATCAAGACTTGATCGAAAATTAGGTTTTAAAACCAAAACCACCTCACCACCGATGCCACGGCGTTCATTCGACGCTTCCACCATTTTTCCCAACATCCCTGATCACCAACCTTGCTTTAGAAGAAACCCCGAGGCCTCATCACCCAAAGATCGCCAGAAATTGCCCCAAAACCCATTTCCAGTCATCACCAAAATGTATGTTCAATATATTATTAAAAATTCTAATTTTCCTTTTAAAATTCATATCTTCCAAAGACAATTTAATTTATATAATTGATTCATCCAATTAAAAACATTTGATTTTAACACGATGTTAGAATGGTTACTGCATTTCTTGATTTTCAGAGGATTTTCAAACATAACACACTTGAATCTATTTTTAGTACTTAGATTATAATTAAACTAGGCTATTTTGTTTTGAATCCAAGTCCTAACAGTGATTTAACAAAAAGATCTTGAAGTTTGATTGTAACTTAAACTCTGCAACAAGGAAACAGAGAAGATGAATACAACCAGGCATGCACACATGAACACACTTATATATACAGTTTTTTATACTTATATATACACACATGCATGGCATTATTGTCACAGAAAATTCATAAGCACAGATTTATTTGCTTAAGCTTTTAAATAAATTGTTTACTTGCTTTTTAAAAAAAAGCAAGGAGCTTGTATTTTGAAAACAGGATGGCTTGCAAATAGATTAAACTTGAAAGCTTGGATTTGCAGAGGTAAATGCCTCAATTTCTTCTAAAACCGAAAGGCTTTGTCGACTGAGATGATTCAAGACTTGATTGATGCAGGTTGCATTCTGAAGATGTTACAGGCTTGAAAATGCTTCCCAAGTTGCATTTTGAAATTGAACTTTAATTAAAAAAAATATTACAGGCTTTATTATTTTGATTTTCTCTAATTTGAAAAAAAAATGCTTGACAGGTTTGTATTTGAGTTGAGAATGGTTATAGGTTTGAGAAAAATGATTACAGGGTTTTAAATTCTGGTTTGAGGAATGTTTTTACAGGGTTTTGGTTTGAGAAGGTCTTTTGGTTTTGAAATGAGATTAGAAAAAGGAATAGGAAGGGAAGATGTATGTTTTTAGGTTTGATCTGAGAATTGCTTTGCAGGTGAATTTCTTTGGTTTTTGAAAAGAAGACAGAAAAAGGAAATTGTAACGACCCGCATTTTTGGACAGTTTAAACCGACGATCAAATACACATGCCGGTTCCAAACTATTAAAAAAAGGCAGATGGTTATTGGGGTAATTAAGAAAAGAAAAGCAATAAAGGAAATGAAACAACACAGAATCTCGCAGCGGAACGATAAAATATAATAGTCAAATAAACAGTTCATGAAGCGGTTTACTATACTTAGACAATTATTTATACAACATTTATCAGAGTTATACATATACAACAGAACAAATAAATAATGCAGCAGACAACATGATGCACAGATAATAATAGTAATAGTATACCAAATCTTCGTCTTCGTCCTCCAGAATAGATCTTCAAAAATCTGAAAACTCAGGACTGACCCGAGCGTAATGAAAAGACAAAACACTCGAGTCAGGACTAAAATATCCATATGAAAGTTCAATCAATCGTAAATAAATATGAGTGTGACGGCGTCAGAGATGTTTACGGGGTTTGACATCTCATATCTAGTGTCAACGTGCGTGCAATAACTTAAGAGATGTTACGGGATTTTCCACCTTTCAAGGATCCGTTAAACTATCTACTAGGTAGTAATGTATGCTAAGTAGATAATGTCTATCAGTAATATAAAGTATCAAAATAGCGTTAAGGCATTACCATAATCCCCCTTAACACATTTTATATTCCCAAAAGCATATACAAGACCGTAGTTTCCCCAAAACCGGAAGTCACCAGAGGGCAATCCATATACTCAAGGTACAAACCAAAACGTAGTGGTCGCGAATAGGATAATCAGTATGACAAGGTACATGAGGCGATACCAACTAGGATACTAGTAGTTGCGTGATCCGGACTGATGTTGAGCATAGCAGCTACTACCTCAACACCGCGAAACAACACTCCCAAATCAAGGGGTGCACCCAAATCAAATCACAAATGTAATAGATATGGTATCGAAGAAGTGTGTCCGCTAGAGGTGGCGAACCTCAATGGCCCGGCGCGGCTCCTGTTTTAGTCATGTCAGGGGTCATCCAATATCGTTCTCTTTCTTCAGTCAACGCGTTCACCAAACCATCCACTTCATTCTGGATCAACACTCCGCGTATAATAGTTATTAAAGTGGTTTTCGGTATCGACAGAGAGTATGTCCATATCCGATCCCGGTCTCTTTAATAACTACGTATTATTACACTGATGGCTCTTTTATATTTCAAATTGATTCATGATTGATAACAAAATATCATATTCGCTTTAAAATCAAATCCATTTCAAAATCATCATATATTCAAAATTATCAATTTTGTCCGATAAATCAATTTCACTTCAAAATTTGATTCGAATTCAATTTAGCTTATAATCTCTACTTTAACCTAGTTCGTATTTAAACCAAAGGTTTAAATATAAACATTTCCGTCTCTTTAACCAGTTTGAATTTAAGAAAATAGTTTAAATAGATTAAAATAGTTAAATAATTCAAAATAGTTTAATAGAAAATATTTAAATAGTTTAATCGAAAATAATTTAAATATAAAATGGTTTATATATAAAATAGTTTGGAAAAAATCAAAAATTATTTGATAAATAATTCCAAAGTCAAACCGGTCAACTTACCAAATTTCCTATCCAAATCAAATCCAAATTCCATTTCGATTTAATCGATTTATTCCAATTTCAACTTGAATAAATTTCTATTCCACGTAAATTTCGATTTCAATTCACAAATTTCTTTAAATTTCAATTCAATTCCAAATTAATTTAAATCTAAATTTCAAATAAATTTTCAATTCCAAACTCAAACTTGAAATATCATTTCATATCAATTTTCTTAGAAATATTCAGAGTTCGATTAAAAGTCCAATCTTTTAAAACAAATCAACTTTCAAAATTTTACACCGTATTTCAATTTTCAATTTAAATCTAAACTTCGATTTTATTTAATAATTCATTTACCAAGTTTAAATTCTAACATTTCGAGCTCCAATTCAAAATAATTCAATTTCCATAAATTGGATTTTATTCTTAAAATCAGTTCATTTAAATAATTTCAAAACAACTTTTAAAATCGTTTAATTTATCCAACTCGGTGTCCGTATATAATTTTCTAACCTATGGCCAAGTGATTAGTTATTACAATTAAATGTCAGGGATGAATATATCATTTAAATCAATCACAGTGTCATATGTATGCATAGCAGGATATATATAAACAAATAAACATCCAAACATTTAAATATCAACCAATAACATCCATCGAAATACATCATCCAATAGGCAATACAATTCACGACAATTTCATATTTATCAATGTCAGGTAATTTAATCGCAATTCAATTTTAATTTTAATTTAATTGTCAATTTAATTTTTTAACGGTGAATTCAAATGACAATCAATATGATAATTAAATTTTATCAAACAACAACAAATAAAAATCATAACTATGCATAATGTCAAATTTAACTAGCATAAAGATATTCAGTACGTTGTGAGCGTTATAAAACACTCACCTTCATTTTACGATTTTAAATCAAAATCGAACGACGTTCGATTTAACATAAAATTTTAATGAGCTCCAAACACTTTCGGATCTGCACTGCAGCGCAGCTCTCATCTCCGTGATTCCGGCGCTTCTTCCCCAACGTGAAATTCACGTATGCAAACCCATTAGCCGCCGATCTTCAAGCAATTTTCATGACCACCTCGTCGACTTCTAGAACGATCAGCTAGCGCCACCACGAAGCCCTTCACCAGAGCCACCCACGCGCCAAGTTTCATCCCGTCATTCGCCGTCGTTTGCACGCAATCCAAGGAAATACGTACACACTTCCAAGTCAGATCTAGACGAATCCATGAAAAATTAGCATACATCAAACGTATGGATTTGAAGAGCTCGTCGAGATTTACACTTTTGCTTTTGGAAATTTTCGATTTCGTCGAACGGATTGAGAGATATTAAGAAAAGAAGATCGGCAATTTCTGGCCATGGAATAGGTGGCGGCCATGATTTAGAATTAGGGTTTCTGGATTAAAATAATAATAAAACTGTCTCGGATTGCGTGCGTATTTATATAGGTAGGTCCAAAATCATCCGAACTCCAATCGAGACGTGCCGCCAGGCGTTTATAAGGTTTTATTCCGGATGCAATGGAACTACTTTCAAGGCCTAATTCGATCATATCTGGAAGATAGCTTTTCGAAGTCGATTATTTTAATTAAATTCGAAATTAAATTTCTACGCGTTTCAAGCTCGCACGGCCAAACGACAAGTCCAATTACTAGGAAAATTGAAATCCTACCATAATTTACTATTACGGATCCGATGAAACAAGTTTCGTCGAAATCCGAGACTGTTTGAAAAATGGCTATTTTAACTCGTGAATTAAATATTAAAATATTCAATTTTCACAAATTTACTTTTAATTCGATTTTAAAAGTTCTGCAACATCATTCTAACTTTAATATGATAAAATAGAATTTTACAAATCATTTTTAATCATATTAAACCCGTTATCCAATTATTCAAATAATTTCAAATATTAAATTATTCAACAAATTACATTACTAATCATTTTCCTTCAATAATCACCTTAAATTTTCTAATTAAAATAGCTAAAAATACGGGTCGTTACACTCTCCCCCACTCAAAACTTTTCGTCCCCGAAAAGGAAAAGAAGGGAAAAGGAACTAAGTATAGAATTCAACATTAGATATATTTTATTCAAAGTTACCAACTTATAAAACAATGAAATTCCATTTATAAAGTCATAACTATGCTTCCACAATGTTACTCCGAACGGCTTTCTAAATTTAAAAGTTAGTTATCAAAACAAGTTATAAAATTTAAAAACTTGAAGAATTTTCTAACACCCGGATTCACGGAAAATTTCGGCAGGGTCTCCTTTGCGCGGCTCGATCGAAATTTTTTACAATTCAATATATAACACAAATATAACCAATATATATCAAATATACATCTCATCTCAATGATGAGGCATCCCATATCTGGGGAAACAACATATATATATATATCACCAATACCATATAAAACCATAAGCGTACCTTATTTAGCATTTATTAGCAGTTTACTTACATTTTGTATTTAGCACAGAAGCGAGCTCTATAACGAAGCGCAACCCCTTTGCTACCTACTAAAATGCTCAATAACTAAGCTAGAACCATGCATATAAAGATAGATCGATATATTTATCCTACACAACATATATATAACCTATTTAGCTTCAAAACTGAGATTCCAATTTCAGGACAGCAAACAAATCTCAGTTTTAGGTCACCTAAACTATAAAATTTGGCAACAGAATCTAAACAAAAGTTGTTGTATTCATTTCAAGCTTTCCGGAATGTCCAAAATCATCGAATTCGGACCATACATTCAAAAATTACGGCCGTTTTACTTAGAGGATACGCCTCAGCCTGGGCAATGAATTGCGCAGGTCAGCAACGTTCACCCACGTTTTTGACCTTCTAAACGATATCAAAACACAAAACACTTAAAACAAAAGTTTTATCTTAAGTTCTTAGATTTCCATAAAGTGCAAGATCATCAAAATCCGATAAACCAGTCAAAAAATATGGCGAAAATATTAAGGGTGTATACTACTGATTTTACTTATTTTTACACAGGACAGCGAGTAACATTCAAGCTTTTAACCAAGCAGACGAAGGAATTTTCTCAAGTTATCTAAACAAAAGTTGTGCTATAGTTTCTAAGCTTTCCGGAAAGTCCAAAATCGTCGAATTCTGTTCAGTCATTTAAAAGTTATGGTTGTTTTCGTTTAAGCATATATTGGACAATGTTGGATTTTTTTTTCCAAAAATTTGCTTTTATTATTTCAAAGTACAAAACATCAAAACTTCAAATTTTCTAAAGAACAATCATAAACACAAAGTCATCTATTTTCTTATTCATCCATGCAATAGGTTTACATTCAATTTGTTTCCGATTTATTCAAGTTTGTTTCATTCACATTTTTAATTCAAGTCAATTTGCTCCCAATTTGAATTTAATTATTTAAAATTTTATTCCGTTTATTCAATTCCATTAACACTAATGAATTCTACTTAATCAATTATCGTCCATCTAACAACCAATGCATATAAACATTAACATCCATTCAAAATCTACACTAAATCAATTATACATTTCCAAGTCAATTTTAATTTCATACACTTCCAAGTTTATTGACATTTAGTTATATTCAAATTTAATTAGTTTCCATTTACCAATTTTATATTTCATTAAGTTTAAATTTTATTCATTCACTTATACATGTATCATTCATTTTACAACTTAAATTTCTTTTATATTTACAACTATCAATAGATCTTTACATTTTATTTTTCACTCTCACACTGGTATATTATTTCTCTACTTATCCTTATTAGCATTTTAAACCCTTTAAGTATTTGGTAAGTTATAGTTATGCAAATAGAATGTAGTTAAACAACATACAACTTCTTTTCATTTAAAGTTGAATTTTCAATTTATCAATTCTTAAGTCATTACTTAAATTTCACTATAATTTAATTTCACATTTACATTCACATATAGTATTTTCATTTCATATTAACATAATTGTGAATCACCTTTAAATTTTAATTTAAATTCCAATTATTTACTAACAATTTTATTTATATTTGCAAACCATTAATTAAATGCATATTTCATTATTCAAACCTATACTTGTATATTATCCAATTAACAATTCATATAACATTTTTGAACTTCTTAAGTATTTTGGTAAGTTATATCTAAGCTATAGAATGAAATTTAATACTATGCGAGTTTTACAGTTTCAATTTTATTTTAAGTTCATAATTTCCTAATTCTAAGGATTTCTACTTCAATTGATATTTTCACTTAGCTCTTAGGTTCATTTCTCATTTCACAATTCAGAAGTTCCTTAATGATTCAAGTCTAAATTCATTTCAATCATAAAAAAAAATCATTAATTATTAAAGAACTTAAGAATTCCAATCCCAGTTTCATTTCAAATCAAGGTTTGAAATAATATATACTTATATAATTTATATATCAAATCATACTATAGAGAATGCAAAACAGAATAAAATTTGAGTCAAAACAAGGTTTAGACAAGCTATTAAGTGGTCTCCCCCACTCGGACTCTCGAAAATAAACGCCAATGATGCGTGCACACATCATCGAAATCATTTTCTAGCGTCAAGAGAAGGGAATATAACACTTATCATAAAAAAATCCTTCGAAAACAATTTCAACTCAATTATACTATCATATAATGCACATATTATATTTTTCAAATTCTTGTAAGTCAATCTCAAACACCGGAATTTAAATTCCCAAATCCAAGTTAAAATTCATTTATATTCATTATCAATTGTGTTTACAAGATTTCATTTTCCTAAATCCATTGTTATTTAATCAATTGTTGTAAATATTGACTGATCAAACAATAACGATAATAATCTAATATTATCATCTCTTAACAATCAATTCAATCAAAATGAATAAATATTCAAATAATTCTTTTATATAAAATATATTCCAAAATGATATTGTGTTGGTTTGTCCTATTCGAGTGTTTAGAAATTCCTATCGACGCCTTGGCGTCCCAAGTATCGACCAGAATTCATAAATACTCAACGGAACAAATTAACACAATATAAAACCATTTTATATCAAATAACAAGTACGCTCTCTCATATACACTCAACTCATTCATATAGTTTACCAATATTTCAATGAGTTATTCCCCACTAGAGCCAAGGTTTATCGCTAAACCAAAACTCTGATACCAACTGTAACGACCCGCCTTTTTGGACAGTTTAAACCGACGATCAAATACACATGCCGGTTCCAAACTATTAAAAAAAGGCAGATGGTTATTGGGGTAATTAAGAAAAGAAAAGAAATAAAGGAAATGAAACAACACAGAATCTCGCAGCGGAACGATAAAATATAATAGTCAAATAAACAGTTCATGAAGCTGTTTACTATACTTAGACAATTATTTATACAACATTTATCAGAGTTATACATATACAACAGAACAAATAAATAATACAGCAGACAACATGATGCACAGATAATAATAGTAATAGTATACCAAATCTTCGTCTTCGTCCTCCAGAATAGATCTTCAAAAATCTGAAAACTCAGGACTGACCCGAGCGTAATGAAAAGACAAAACATTCGAGTCAGGACTAAAATATCCATATGAAAGTTAAATCAATCCTAAATAAATATGAGTGTGACGGCGTCAGAGATGTTTGCGGGGTTTGACATCTCATATCCAGTGTCAACGTGCGTGTAATAACTTAAGAGATGTTACGGGATTTTCCACCTTTCAAGGATCCGTTAAACTATCTACTACGTAGTAATGTACGCTAAGTAGATAATGTCTATCAGTAATATAAAGTATCAAAATAGCATTAAGGAATTATCATAATCCCCCTTAACACATTTTATATTCCCAAAAGCATATACAAGACCGTAGTTTCCCCAAAACCGGAAGTCACCAGAGGGCAATCCATATACTCAAGGTACAAACCAAAACGTAGTGGTCGCGAATAGGATAATCAGTATGACAAGGTACATGAGGCGATACCAACTAGGATACTAGTAGTTGCGTGATCCGGACTGATGTTGAGCATAGCAGCTACTACCTCAACACCACGAAACAACACTCCCAAATCAAGGGGTGCACCCAAATCAAATCACAAATGTAATAGATATGGTATCGAAGAAGTGCGTCCGTTAGAGGTGGCGAACCTCAATGGCCAGGCGCGGCTCCTGTTTTAGTCATGTCAGGGGTCATCCAATATCGTTCTCTTTCTTCAGTCAACGCGTTCACCAAACCATCCACTTCATTCTGGATCAACACTCCGCGTATAATAGTTATTAAAGTGGTTTTCGGTATCGACAGAGAGTATGTCCATTTTCGATCCCGGTCTCTTTAATAACTACGTATTATTACACTGATGGCTCTTTTATATTTCAAATTGATTCATGATTGATAACAAAATATCATATTCGCTTTAAAATCAAATCCATTTCAAAATCATCATATATTCAAAATTATCAATTTTGTCCGATAAATCAATTTCACTTCAAAATTTGATTCGAATTCAATTTAGGTTATAATCTCTACTTTAACCTAGTTCGTATTTAAACCAAAGGTTTAAATATAAACATTTCCGTCTCTTTAACCAGTTTGAATTTAAGAAAATAGTTTAAATAGTTTAAAATAGTTAAATATTTCAAAATAGTTTAATAGAAAATGTTTAAATAGTTTAATCGAAAATAATTTGAATATAAAATGGTTTATATATAAAATAGTTTGGAAAAAATCAAAAATTATTTGATAAATAATTCCTAAGTCAAACCGGTCAACTTCCCAAATTTCCTATCCAAATTCCATTTCGATTTAATCGATTTATTCCAATTTCAACTTGAATAAATTTCTATTCCACGTAAATTTCGATTTCAATTCACAAATTTCTTTAAATTTCAATTCAATTCCAAATTAATTTAAATCTAAATTTCAAATAAAATTTCAATTCCAAACTCAAACTTGAAATATCATTTCATATCAATTTTCTTAGAAATATTCAGAGTTCGATTAAAAGTCCAATCTTTTAAAACAAATCAACTTTCAAAATTTTACACCGTATTTCAATTTTCAATTTCAATCTAAACTTCGATTTTATTTAATAATTTCGTTTACCAAATTTAAATTCTAACATTTCGAGCTCCAATTCAAAATAATTCAATTTCCATAAATTGGATTTTATTCTTAAAATCAATTCATTTAAATAATTTCAAAACAACTTTTAAAATCATTTAATTTATCCAACTCGGTGTCCGTATATAATTTTCTAACCTATGGCCAAGTGATTAGTTATTACAATTAAATGTCAGGGATGAATATATCATTTAAATCAATCACAGTGTCATATGTATGCATAGCAGGATATATATAAACAAATAAACATCCAAACATTTAAATATCAACCAATAACATCCATCGAAATACATCATCCAATAGGCAATACAATTCACGGCAATTTCATATTTATCAATGTCAGGTAATTTAATCGCAATTCAATTTTAATTTTAATTTAATTGTCAATTTAATTTTTTAACGGTGAATTCAAATGACAATCAATATGATAATTAAATTTTATCAAACAACAACAAATAAAAATCATAACTATGCATAATGTCAAATTTAACTAGCATAAAGATATTCAGTACGTTGTGAGCGTTATAAAACACTCACCTTCATTTTACGATTTTAAATCAAATCGAACGACGTTCGATTTAACATAAAATTTTAATGAGCTCCAAACACTTTCGGATCTGCACTGCAGCGCAGCTCTCATCTCCGTGATTCCGGCGCTTCTTCCCCAACGTGAAATTCACGTATGCAAACCCATTAGCCGCCGATCTTCAAGCAATTTTCATGACCACCTCGTCGACTTCCAGAACGATCAGCTAGCGCCACCACGAAGCCCTTCACCAGAGCCACCCACGCGCCAAGTTTCATCCCGTCATTCGCCGTCGTTTGCACGCAACCCAAGAAAATACGTACACACTTCCAAGTCAGATCTGGACGAATCCATGAAAAATTAGCATACATCAACCATATGGATTTGAAGAGCTCGTCGAGATTTACACTTTTGCTTTTGGAATTTTTTGATTTCGTCGAACGGATTGAGAGATATTAAGGAAATAAGATCGGCAATTTCTGGCCATGGAATAGGTGGCGGCCATGATTTAGAATTAGGGTTTCTGGATTAAAATAATAATAAAACTGTCTCGGTTTGCGTGCGTATTTATATAGGTAGGTCCAAAATCAGCCGAACTCCAATCGAGACGTGCCGCCAGGCGTTTATAAGGTTTTACCCCCATTCCGGACGCAATGGAACTAGTTTCAAGGCCTAATTCGATCATATCTGGAAGATAGCTTTTCGAAGTCGATTATTTTAATTAAATTCGAAATTAAATTTTTACGCATTTCAAGCTCGCACGGCCAAACGACAAGTCCAATTGCTACGAAAATTGAAATCCTACCATAATTTACTATTACGGATCCGATGAAACAAGTTTCGTCGAAATCCGAGACTGTTTGAAAAATGGCTATTTTAACTCGTGAATTAAATATTAAAAAATTCAATTTTCACAAATTTACTTTTAATTCGATTTTAAAAGTTCTACAACATCATTCTAACTTTAATATGATAAAATAGAATTTTACAAATCATTTTTAATCATATTAAACCCGTTATCCAATTATTCAAATAATTTCAAATATTAAATTATTCAACAAATTACATTAATAATCATTTTCCTTCAATAATCACCTTAAATTTTCTAATTAAAATAGCTAAAAATACGGGTCGTTACAAAAAAGAAGGGAAAAGGTAAAAGTTTGTATAAGTTAATTTAGATTTTATTAAAAATAAAAGAAAATTAAAATAAATGTGACACTTGTCCAATATCACACTTAATTATCTAACACTTGTTATTAAGGAGGTTTATAAATTAATACATGTTACTTATATCACTTGATTTAATTATACTTGTATTTATTCTTTTTTTTATGCTCAAATTAAACTTTTTTATTTATCTTACTATTAAATAAATACTTTCTAAATTTATATAAATAAATTTCCATGAAAGAAAATAATATAAAACAAATCTTATTTGAAATAAAAACCTTATCCATATTTTATATCCAAAATATTTTTAGAATTATTATCCTTTAAATTCAAATATAAATCCAAATTTCAAATTCAATTTAAAATCCAATTTAAAATCAATTCAATTAAATATAGATATCAATTTTAAACAAGCATAAGTAAAATTTGAAAATAATTATTCTATTTTTAAAATTAACTTAAATTTATATATATATTTATATATACATATATATTTAAACAACACTTATTAAATTTGAAATTAATAAGTCTATTTAAAATCAAATTTGTACCTATATTTAGAAACAACTCATTATTGAATTATTTGAAAATAACACTTTTTGCCAATTTTACATAATTTATAAAAGAGATTATCACATTTTAAATTCCTTGAAATTTTGGGATATCACATTATGCGTGTGTGAATTACTTGGAATTTTTGATTATGTGCTTTCATACTCATTTAAAAGTCCTCACGGTTATACATGTATGGAACGCATATTAAAATTGATTATCCAGTAGTCAAGTTGATTCTAATCCCATTTAAAAGTCCTCACGGTTATGCGTGGTTAGAAGATTCTTGAAATTCATTTTTTTATAAAAATTGAGAACACTACTAATCTCATTTAAAAGCCCCAATGGTTATGCATGGTTACTAGATATTCAAATTTCTGATATAAACATATAACAAATAGAAACGGCTTTATGGTTTTTATATCATCCCTATCATTCTAAAGTGGAATATGTGCCTAACAAAGTATTTATGATTTTTGTTTGATTTTTTATTGAAATTTAATATTTACTCTCGATTTAGTATTAATGTTGTATTAATGTCTATCACTTTATCTCTATTTTTCTAACACTATTACTTTTTTGCTGAAAACAAAATGGGGAGAGAAAAGTTAAGATTTTGGCAAATAAAGGTCAAATATTTTACTTTGTATTTTCTATTTGCGTCTAGGTTCATTTGCACATTTTTATTTATCTTCATGCATATATGAAAGGGGGGCTTTGTTGTAAAGAGGGAACATTCGAATATGTGGAGCAAATTAAATGATCAAATACATTAAAAAATTCAAATCTTAAATATATGTTTGCTACCATCAAAAGGGAAAGATTGTTGAATATGCCAGTATATGATTTTGTTTGATGATAATAAACATATACATACATATATATGTATATTCATTTTAATGTATTTGTTAATTTACTATTTTATTTTCACATAATTAAATATGTGCTGAATACAATAAAAAATATAGAATTTAAATTCAAACAGATATTTTATTCAAACAAATATTTATTACAATTTTGAATAGTACAAATTTGAGCTCTCACTATATATACACAGTTTCAATTACAATACAAATTTGATTACATCACAATTTTCCATTTGCAATGTTCACCTCACAACATTTCACCCATTCACTCGTATTTCTCTTCAACTCTATTCTAGATTGAATCCCTCATCTGAGTTATCTGCAAAATAAACACTAATGCAGCAAAATTGAGAAAGAAATATTTTTGCAGTATAAAATAAAATACGTATTTTTGAAAATGTTATTTGCCTTAGTTATTTGGGTTGTTCGTCATCATATTCATTTTTGATAATTCATCATATACGAACAACTTGTGACATGCACAGTGTATCACTATACATGCCACAAGGCCCTGCACACCGATATACACTTGATAAAATTGTAGGGACAAGTGTGGACAAGGTCAAACCCAATCAAAAGTCAGGTTCAACTCAAGTGAAATACAAATAAAGTCAGGATATTAGCACAAGGTCAAGCCCAAGCTATATGCTAGATTCAACACAATTGGAGACCGAATTCAAGTGCCAACAAACCACCACTGATCACATACAAGTCAAAGAAATAAGTTAGTAGTTCATCTTGCTCATAAGTTCAAGACACGGTGCAAAGTGGTGAATACAAATACAGAATACAAAGTGAAACCAGTCAATATAACATGAAAGAAAATGAAAAAATCCAGACCAGACTTCAAGATGCAGTGCATAACAAAGTGCACAATCAAAGTAAAATACCAAAAAATGAATACATGAGTAAATGCTACATAGATGAACCAGATAGGGCATAAGCTTATGACTCATGTGGAACACATGAAGCACATGATGCAGTAAAACAGTGAATGCACACTGCAGTATGAAAGACAAATTCCAAAATCATTAATATAGTGAAGTACAACATCAAGACACAAATGTACAAAACGAAGGCTACAAATTTCAATCAAATTCAACTTCAAAACAAAATATGCAAGTGTACACATTATAACAACCCTGCTTTTGGAGATTTCTTGTGAATACTAAATTATAACGGTAGTTATAATTTAATATTAAGAATTAAAATAAATTGGGAATTTAAATTGTTTAATTGGGATAAATAATAAATTTTGAATTTAAAATGAGAAAATAAAGTTTGGAACTCTATTTTATTTGCTTAGGGTAATAATAAATGGAAAATGGATTTTTATTTGGAGAAAATGCAACGATTTTATTAATTATTGTCAATTACTTCTTTTAATAATTTTTAAGGAAGTAATTGATTTTTAAACGTTGCTTATTTAGATAAAAAGATGGAATTTGGTTTAAAAATGTGTTTTGATTATAGATATGAGACTAAAATAGTTTTTTATATTTTTCTACGCAAGAAAATAATTTTTGTTGAATTTTAGAAGTTAAAAATAAGGAATTATGAATTTATTTGATGTAAATTGGGTATTTTTGTAAATTTGGGGTTTTTAATAATAAAAATATTTTAAATTTAAAATAATGTTTTGATATGATAGGAAATATTTTATTTCATATGTATGTAAGTTTACATAATTGTTTATGTAAAAATTCAAAAGTGAACGTAATTTATTTTGTATAATAATATACATATTTGTGCATTTGTTAAGTGTTGTATTAATTTGCTTAGGTTTTCTTTTTTTTCTTTTTATTTGGGTCCAAGCCCACTTAGCCAAAGCCTAAAGGAAGAAACGAGAAACTAATTACTGTACGCTCATTTTCTTCCTCCTGTAAACACTGAGAAACCAGAGGGAAAAAAAACCCAACTTCATCTTCTTCAATCTATGGCTTTTAAAACTCAAATTTCTTCAATTCAAGCTGAGCTCTTTATCAATCTAAAGTGAAATTCACAGGTAATCATATTCCAAAAACTAAATACTCACATCCAATTTTAGTTTAGAGAAGATTGTCTGTTAATTGTCTCTTCTTGTTTGCATATTTCTATTTTCTCCTCTTTCAGGTTTCTAACTCCAAATCAAGGCCAAAGTTTCCTACTTTGCTTGCTAAATCCGCTAATTTGCTGCAGATAAACCTTAAGGTGAGTTTAAACACTCACTTTTCTAGTTTACTCAAATTTTCATGTTTGTTTTTGGTTGTATTAGATGAATCGTTGGTTGAATTTGTGAATTAGAAAGATGACTTTTGGGTTTCTATGCTTGCTGAAAATAAATTAGAAAAATGTATAGAAGTAAAATAGTGATATCATGCATGTTTCTAATCTGTTTGAGCTCATTCTTTTTGTATTAGAAACTAGACTCAATGAGAAACAATATCTTTTTTGGTTGCATTTTGATTTATGGAAGTTTGATAGACCTGAAATATAATTGAAAGTAAAAGTGCAACACTGTCCTTAAAGAAAATTTCCTGAGTTTATACCTGTAATATATTTTGCCTTATCTTTTACATTGCTTATCCAAATTGGATAATTTTATATGCTCTGGAAAGCTTTAAAAAAATTTATACAAGTTTCATGTTTTGAGTTTTATGAAATTTTAAAGTTAAGTTAGTCAAAATTGCACTTCTTTCTTACTATCCCGAGAGCAAAGTGACAGTTTTGTAATTTTAGACCGGAGAAATAAAATCATCATAACTTTTGACTCATTTTTCCGAATAAGGTGAATCTTTCTCTGTCTTTTAGATTTTGCAATTCTATTCAACTTTTATGTTTTATGATTTATCAAATTCTGGGATCTACAGGGTCAAAATGGCTCTTTAAGCCGCAACCTTATTGTTATGCACATTCTTTACAGTTTTGCAATTTTAGACCTGAGAAATAAAATCATCATAACTTTTGACTTGTTTGTCCAAATAAGGTGATTCTTTTTCTGTCTTTTATCTTTTGAATTCTCTTCAACTTTTATGTTTTATGATTTATCAAATTCTGGGATCTACAGGGTCAAAATGGCTCTTTAAGCCGCAGCCCTGTTGTTATGCACATTATTTACAGTTTTGTAATTTTAGACCTGAGAAATAAAATCATCATTACTTTTGACTCGTTTGTCCAAATAAGGTGATTCTTTTTATGCCTTTTAGCTTTTGCAATTCTCTTCAACTTTTATGTTTTATGATTTATTAAATTTTAGGATCTACAGGGTCAAAATGGCTCTTTAAACTGCAGCCCTGTTGTTATGCACATTGTTTACAGTTTTGTAATTTTAGACCTGAGAAATAAAATCATCATAACTTTTGACTCGTTTGTCCAAATAAGGTGATCCATTTTCTGTGTTTTACCTTTTGAAATTCTCTTCAACTTTTATGTTTTATAATTTATCAAATTCTGGGATCTACAGGGTCAAAATAGCTCTTTAAGCCGCAGCCCTGTTATTATGCACATTGTTTACAGTTTTCTAATTTTAGACCCGAGAAATAAAATCATCATAACTTTTGACTTGTTTCTCCAAATAAGGTGATTCTTTTTCTATCTTTTATCTTTTGCAATTCTCTTCAACTTTTATGTTTTATGATTTATCAAATTCTATGATCTACAGGGTCAAAATGGCTCTTTAAGCCGCAGCCCTGTTGTTATGCACATTGTTTACAGTTTTGTAATTTTAGACCTGAGAAATAAAATCATCATAACTTTTGACTCGTTTGTCCAAATAAGGTGATTCTTTTTCTGTCTTTTATATTTTGCAATTCTCTTCAACTTTTATGTTTTATGATTTATCAAATTTTGGGATCTACAGGGTCAAAATGGCTCTTTAAGGCGCAGCCCTGTTGTTATGCACATTGTTCACAGTTTTGTAATTTTACACCTGAGAATTAGAATTGGCATAACTTTTGACTCGGATGTCCGAATTAGTTAATTCTTTTTCTTACTTCAAGATATAGCAATTATCTTCAATTTTTATGTTTAAGGTTTTCTGAAATTTTGAGTTTAAAAGGGGAAAAATGGAAAAACAAGATGCAGGTCTGTGTTCTTTTGCAATGTTTGAGCATTTTCCATTGAATTGTTTTTTTTTTTGAATTCGATGATTTCGAACATTTTTTTCAAGACGGATCTAAAAGGCTAACTCCTACTAATAGAAAAGCCGACATTAACGTCGATTCGCACTACGAATTGACGGTTTCATTTGGGTTTTATCGTAAGGTAATTTTATTAATTTTCATCGATTTTTGCTGTTTTTGTGCACGTGTTTTCTAAACCGTTTTCGAAATGATTTTCAAAATGGAAAAGTTATCAAATTAAATGTTTTACAAAAATTTATAATTATTTTATATATGTAATACACACTTTTATACTATTCGAACGTATGAGAAAGAGAATGAAACGATTTAGTAAAACACGTGGTATGGGACATGTGCATTTACTATTTCGGTTAATTCCGGACTTGTACGATCGAACCTATTTGAGTTTAATAATTCTGAGATGTTTTGCCATTTTATGGCATATTTTGAGTTTTATAATTCCTATTTATTGGAATTATTTAAGATGGCCAATATTTGACAAGTGTTATGGTTTAAGACCTCCTATGCAGGAGTATGGTTGATGAGAACCATCATTACGTTTTATTTACTTTCCAATGATAAAAGAAAATTCTTGAGCATATGATTTCATATTTTGGGGTTTATGGTTTATGAGGAACCATCATGATGTTTTCATTTGTCGATGAGATGAGACAAGTTACGATGCCATTTAATACTTGTCGATGAGATGAGGCAAGTATTGTGTCTCTTTATCACTCGCCAATGAGACTAGGCGAGATATAATTTTATGAGTTTTATGATGTTTCTAGTGTGGCATCGACTAACGGCTAGTAAACCTTTAAGTGAGAATGTGTGGTATGGGACATACGTTAACACTTTTTGGGTTCCTAACCGTGAGTTTGTGACACATTCACGATGTTTACCTAACAGAACTGCTTTGAGAGGTGTCAGCGACCTTGTCATGAGGACGAACTGCTTTGGAGGTGTTAGCGACCTTGTTAGGGATGACAAAATGGCTTGGAAAGGTGTCAGCGACCTTGTCATGAGGACGAACTGCTTTGGAAAGGTGTCAGCGACCTTATCATGAGGACGAACTGCTTTGGAAAGGTGTCAACGACCTTGTCATGAGGACGGACTGCTTTGGAAGGTGTTAGCGACCTTGTCTAAGGCTTCGGCCATCTGAGTTTAGCACGTGCAGCATTGCTTCGGCATTGTATTTAAGGGTATGGCCAATCCGGGTTATCTGAGTTTGAATTTGCCATTTTTGGTGCATTAGTGTTCAGATTTTCTGAGTTTTGAACATGCATTGAATTCTTTATTGAATTTGAGATTTTATGAGTTTGAATTCGTATCGAGTTCCATGAGTTTTTATGATTGAGATGTATGTGTGAGATTTAGCCGCCATGGCCTACTTATGAGATTGAGATCTCACATTCTTATGGAGTTGTCTTGTGTTGCTTTCATGACTTCTATTTGTGATTGAGATGAGTTTTCTCCTTTTTGGAGAAATGGTTCATCGAACCATTTGAGTTTTGCTTGAGTTTTATATGAGTTGATTTGAGTTCATTATGGGTTATCGCTAATGATATGAGGCACTTGTGTTTTATTTGAGTATTGAGTTTGAGTTACCTCTTTCGAGGTATTTAGTCACTTAGGTAGCGTTTGTTACTTAAGTATTGAGCAGTGAGTTATCTAATCCTTCTCCTCATCCGAGAAGAAGTATCATTATATCCGTTCTGCTTCATATTATCGATATTGACTGATTTGTGTAGCTAGACTGACCCGTGTATTTATACTTGGGTCAGACCGAGTTGTTTCAAGTATCATCTATTGGACTTAGCTTGAAGTTGGTGTTGGATATCATCTCTTCTTTCGTTGAGTAGTTTATTTCTTCCGCATACTCTGATGTTTTTACATTTGATTTGATGTATATGGTGTGGTCGAGTACCACCTTTATTGTATTCATATTGTATTGTACTAAACATGTATCAGTGTATATGTATATATATGATGTCGATTACTGTTCTGTGATGTGCTTTACATTTAGTTATTGTATTTTGTTCTGATAGATCCGTTAACCACCTATAGTTTTGGATTAAACATTTACTATGTATGTCGATCTATTGAGATAGAAAAGAAAAATTATATTGCATTTATCGACGTATTCAATAGATGTTTAAGACAAAGTTATAGATGGTCGCCCTTAACCAGCCCTATTCTCCGCATTAGTAGACGGAATTACTCGTTGATTCTCTTTACTAAGGTGGGTCTCGGGGTGGGGCGTTACAGCTTGGTATCAGAGCTGTGGTCAGAACAAAGTAGAATAAACATAGAACAGTATGTATATCACGATACGTCGAAGTACAGTACGGGTGAATCATTATCCTTTATTCGAGCATGTTTTTGAATCGTGCTTTGATTCTTTTTTGTGTGTTAGGATATGTTGAGATGGAATATGTCTAGGAATATGTATATTGTATTCCGTAGTATTCCATAATAGAGTTTGGATGTCATATTATCTTATAAATAATCTTAATTAGGATTATTGTATTCTTATTTTTGTCAATACGAGTGAGTTCATATCCATGGAGCTAATTGATTTCTTTGAAGCATTCTTGTTGTATTCCTTTGAGAGTTGTGAACCCTATTAAGGGGTTCACAACGATTGTCTTGTTGTGAGCATTTCGAGTTTTCTATTTGTTGCTGCTTTAGTGAGTATTGTTTATTACTCACTTTATTGAGATGTATTTGATTTGAGATGGATTGACTTATTTGAAGTTAAGTCCGATCCTTTTTGTTGTTAAAGGATCCTACAATTATTTAGGCATCCTAATTTGATTGGTTTATTATTTCTATCACTTTGGAATGTTAATTATGATTTCGAAGTTTCTGTATTCACTCTTGAGTATCGAGATGTTGATGATATATCTCGAATTCCAATCAAGGTGAATTTGTTGATTTTTGTGAGTCCGTTTGGATTTGACATCCAATCAGGCAATCGAATGTTGAGGTAACCTTATTCCTGGCTCTTAGCTCTTCGAATATTCTTCCACGAGGATATCCACTAAGGAATGTGGTGAGTTTCTAGATTATTCGAGTTCGACTGATTTTATCATTCAGTTTCTTTAAATATCCTTTTCGAATACTCAATCGGTATTATCCTTTGCAGTATTACTTTGTTTGAAGTAAAGATTTGTGATTTGTCTTTTAAAGATTGAGATTTTGAAAATAATAGTTTGATATTAAATATTAAATTTATTTTTGAATGGTAATTGCAACCATTGATTTTAGAGATGAGTAATAGAGTGGCGAGGCAGTTTTGACCGTTCGGTCAACTCTGCAGCCAACAGATATATATATATTTATTAATAACTCAATAGCAAAGCAATGCCATTTATTTATTTTTAAATAATAAAGATGAGAATATAAATGAGATTATTTTTGATCCATACTTTATTGGATGTATATTTTGAGATTTTAAAATATATATTATATGCTGGATGTTTTAAGGAAAGAGTATAATAAGAGAATTCAAACCCTTAATTTATTTTAAAGGATATTATTATGGATTTACAAAATTCTTTGGAAATTAATTTTGAAGCAAGAGAAGAAATTGAATTTTAACTTTGAGTATTAAATTACTTATTAAGTAATATAGTAAAGTGTTTGAGAAATTTTCAAATGTTGAAAATTGAGATTTACAAATTTAGAAGATGTTGGGATTTAAAATTCTAAATATCTCGGATTAAAAGATAATTCGATCTTATATCCTTGTTCTTGAGCATATTCTATCTTTGAGCTATTATCAACGACGTGCATTTCTCGCTGTCGTTCGAGTTTGGTGGCCTTGTGAGAAGCTATCTTGTGATTTATCTATCTTGTCTATTGTGTCTACATGTTGTGAGGATGTTCTTTTCGTATATTTATGCGAAAAATCTTATTGATGATCTTCTTTATTTCTTAGAGTTCGGGTTTAAGTGAGTTGGACCCCGACTCTATTCGTAGAATTTTTCTGAAATCAATCAATTTCACTGATTAATTGTTGAGCATCTTATTGAGTTTGATTCGAAGACAGGACATCTTCGAAATTCTCTCGAGATACTTGGAAATTTCGATGGTTTGCCAATCATTATATTAACATTTAATGGGCCATTGGATTAACCAAGTGAGTTTTTCCTTGTTTCTCTCTACCATTCCATGTTGAGAGTATGAATGGTTTGAGTTTCAAGCTTGTCTTTTATCCTTTGTCGATTGAATTTTTGTGTTGTTTATGGCTCTTATTCTAGAAAATTGCGAGGACGCAATTTTTGTAAGGAGGGGGGTCTGTAACAACCCTGGTTTTGAAAATTTCCTGTGAATACTAAATTATAACGGTAGTTATAATTTAATATTAAGAATTAAAATAAATTGGGAATTTAAATTGTTTAATTGGGATAAATAATAAATTTTGAATTTAAAATCAGAAAATAATGTTTGGAACTCTATTTTATTTGCTTAGGGTAATAATAAATGAAAAATGGATTTTTATTTGGAGAAAATGCAACGATTTTATTAATTATTGCCAATTACTTCTTTTAATAATTTTTAAGGAAGTAATTGACTTTTAAACGTTGCTTATTTAGATAAAAAGATGGAATTTGGTTTAAAAATGTGTTTTGATTATAGATATGAGACTAAAATAGTTTTTTATATTTTTCTACGCAAGAAAATAATTTTTGTTGAATTTTAGAAGTTAAAAATAAGGAATTATGAATTTATTTGATGTAAATTGGGTATTTTTGTAAATTTGGGGTTTTTATTAATAAAAATATTTTAAATTTAAAATAATGTTTTGATATGATAGGAAATATTTTATTTCATATGTATGTAAGTTTACATAATTGTTTATCTAAAAATTTAAAAGTGAACGTAATTTATTTTGTATAATAATATACATATTTGTGCATTTGTTAAGTGTTGTATTAATTTGCTTATGTTTTCTTTTTTTTCTTTTTATTTGGGTCCAAGCCCACTTAGCCTAAACCTAAAGAAGAAACGAGAAACTAATTACTGTACGCTCATTTTTTTTCCTCCTGTAAACACTCAGAAACCGGAGAAAAAAAAACCCAACTTCATCTTCTTCAATCTATGGCTTTTAAAACTCAAATTTCTTCAACTCAAGCTGAGCTCTTTATCAATCTAATGTGAAATTCACAGGTAATCATATTCCAAAACCTAAATACTCACATCCAATTTTATTTTTGAGAAGATTGTCTGTTAATTGTCTCTTCTGGTTTGCATATTTCTATTTTCTCCTCTTTCAAGTTTCTAACTCCAAATCAAGACCAAAGCTTCCTACTTTGCTTGCTAAATCCGCTAATTTGCTGCAAATAAACCTTAAGGTGAGTTTAAACACTCACTTTTCTAGTTTACTCAAATTTTCATGTTTGTTTTTGGTTGTATTAGACGAATCTTTGGTTGAATTTGTGAATTACAAAGATGACTTTTGAGTTTCTGTGCTTGCTGAAAATAAATTAGAAAAATACACAGAAGTAAAATAGTGATATCATGCATGTTTCTAATCCTTTTGAGCTCATTATTTTTTTATTAGAAACTAGACTCAAGGATAAACAATTTCCCTTTTGGTTGCATTTTGATTTATGGAAGTTTGATAGACCTGAAGTATAATTGAAAGTAAAAGTGCAACACTGTCCTTAAAGAAAATTTCCTGAGTTTATACCTGTAATATATTTTGCCTTACCTTTTACATTGCTTATCCAAATTGGATAATTTTATATGTTCTGGAAAGCTTAAAAAAAATTTCTACAAGTTTCATGTTTTGAGTTTTATGAAATTTTAAAGTTAAGTTAGTCAAAATTGCACTTCTTTCTTACTATCCCGAGAGCAAAGTGACAGTTTTGTAATTTCAGACCTGAGAAATAAAATCATCATAACTTTTGACTCGTTTGTCTGAATAAGGTGAATCTTTTTCTGTCTTTTAGCTTTTGCAATTCTCTTCAACTTTTATGTTTCATGATTTATAAAATTCTGGTATTTACAGGGTCAAAATGGCTCTTTAATCCGCAGCCCTGTTGTTATGCACATTGTTTACAGTTTTGTAATTTTAGACCTGAGAAATAAAATCATCATAACTTTTGACTCGTTTGTCCAAATAAGGTGATTCTTTTTCTGTCTTTTAGCTTTTGAATTATCTTCAACTTTTGTATTTTATGATTTATCAAATTATGGGATCTACAGGGTTAAAATGGCTCTTTAAGGCGCAGCCCTGTTGTTATGCACATTGTTTACAGTTTTGTAATTTTAGACCTGAGAAATAAAATTATCATAACTTTTGACTCGTTTGTCCAAATAAGGTGATTCTTTTTCTGTCTTTTATCTTTTGCAATTCTCTTCAACGTTTTTGTTTTATGATTTATCAAATTTTAGGATTTACAGGGTCAAAATGGCTCTTTAAACTGCAGCCCTGTTGGTATGCACATTGTTTACAGTTTTGTAATTTTAGACCTGAGAAATAAAATCATCATAACTTTTGACTCGTTTGTCCAAATAAGGTGATTCTTTTTCTGTCTTTTATCTTTTGCAATTATCTTAAACTTTTATGTTTTATGATTTATCAAATTCGGTGATTTACAGGGTCAAAATGGCTCTTTAAGCCGCAGCCCTGTTGTTATGCACATTGTTTACAGTTTTGTAATTTTAGACCTGAGAAATAAAATCATCATAACTTTTGACTCGTTTGTCCAAATAAGGTGACTCTTATTCTGTCTTTTTGATTTTTAAATTCTCTTCAACTTTTACGTTTTATGATATATTAAATTATTGGATCTACAGGGACAAAATGGCTCTTTAAGCCGCAGCCCTGTTGTTATGCACATTGTTTACAGTTTTGTAATTTGGACCTGAGAAATAAAATCATCATAACTTTTGACTCGTTTGTCCAACTAAGGTGATTATTTTTCTGCCTTTTATCTTTTGCGATTCTCTTCAACTTTTATGTTTTATGATTTATCAAATTTTGGGATCTACAGGGTCGAAATGGCTCTTTAAGCCGCAGCCCTGTTGTTATGCACATTGTTCACGGTTTTGTAATTTTACACCTGAGAATTAGAATTGGCATAACTTTTGACTCGATTGTCCGAATTAGTCAATTCTTTTTCTGACTTCAAGCTATAGCAATTATCTTCATCTTTTATGTTTTATGTTTTCTGAAATTTTGAGTTTAAAAGGGGCGAAATGGCAAAACAAGCCGCAGGTCTGAGTTCTTTTGCAATGTTTGAGCATTTTCCGTTGAATTGTTTTTTTTTGAATTCGATGATTTCGAACATTTTTTTTCAAGATGGATCTAAAAGGCTAACTCCTACTAATAGAAAAGCCGACATTAACATCGATTCGTACTACGAATTGCCGGTTTCATTTGGGTTTTATCGTTTGGTAATTTTATTAATTTTCATCGATTTTTGCTGTTTTTATGCACGTGTTTTCTAAACCGTTTTCGAAATGATTTTCAAAATGGAAAAGTTGCCAAATTAAATGTTTTACAAAAAATTATAATTATTTTATATATGTAATACACACTTTTATACTATTCGAACGTATGAGAAAGAGAATGAAACGATTTAGTAAAACACGTGGTATGGGACATGTGCATTTACTATTTCGGTTAATTCCGGACTTGTACGATCGAACCTATTTGAGTTTAATAATTCTGAGATGTTTTGCCATTTTATGGCATATTTTGAGTTTTATAATTACTAATTATTGGAATTTTTTAAGATGGCCAATATTTGACAAGTGTTATGGTTTAAGACCTCCTATGTAGGAGTACGGTCGATGAGAACCATCATTACGTTTTATTTACTTTCCAATGATATAAGAAAATTCTTAAGCATTTGATTTCATATTTTGGGGTTTATGGTTTATGAGGAACCATCATGATGTTTTCATTTGTCGATGAGATGAGACAAGTTACGATGCCATTTAATACTTGTCGATGAGACGAGACAAGTATTGTGTCTCTTTATCACTCGCTAATGAGACTAGGCGAGATATAATTTTATGAGTTTTATGATGTTTCTAGTGTGGTATCGACTAACGGCTAGTAAACCTTTAAGTGAGAATGTGTGGTATGGGACATACGTTAACACTTTTTGGGTTCCTATCCATGAGTTTGTGACACATTCACGATGTTTACCTAACAGAACTGCTTTGACAGGTGTCAGTGACCTTGTCATGAGGACGAACTGCTTTGGAGGTGTTAGCGACCTTGTTACGGATGACAAAATGGCTTGGAAAGGTGTCAGCGACCTTGTCATGAGGACGAACTGCTTTGTAAAGGTGTCAGCGACCTTGTCATGAGGACGAACTGCTTTGGAAAGGTGTCAGCGACCTTGTCATGAGGACGGACTGCTTTGGAAGGTGTTAGCGACCTTGTCTAAGGCTTCGGCCATCTGAGTTTAGCACGTGCAGCATTGCTTCGGCATTGTATTTAGGGGTATGGCCAATCCGGGTTATCTGAGTTTGAATTTGCTATTTTTGGTGCATTAGTGTTAAGATTTTCTGAGTTGTGAACATGCATCGAATTCTTTATTGAATTTGAGATTTTATGAGTTTGAATTCGTATCGAGTTCCATGGGTTTTATTATTGAGATGTATGTATGAGGTTTAGCCGCCATGGCCTACTTATGAGTTTGAGATCTCACATTCTTATGGAGTTGTCTTGTGTTGCTTTCATGACTTCTATTTGTGATTGAGATGAGTTTTCTCCTTTTTGGAGTAATGGTTCATCGAACCATTTGAGTTTTGCTTGAATTTTATATGAGTTGATTTGAGTTCATTATGGGTTATCGCTAATGATATGAGTCACTTGTATTTTATTTGAGTATTGAGTTTGAGTTACCTCTATCGAGGTATTTAGTCACTTAGGTAGCGTTTGTTACTTAAGTATCGAGCAATGAGTTATCTAATCCTTCTCCTCATCCGAGAAGAAGTATCACTATATCCATTTTGCTTCATATTATCGATATTGACTAATTTGTGTAGCTAGACTGACCCATGTATTTATACTCGGGTCAGACCGAGTTGTTTCAGGTATCATCTATTAGACATAGCTTGAAGTTGGTGTTGGATATCATCTCTTCTTTCGTTGAGTAGTTTATTTCTTCCGCATACTCTGATGTTTTTACATTTGATTTGATGTATATGGTGTGGTCGAGAACCACCTTTACTGTATTCATATTGTATTGTACTAAACATGTATCAGTGTATATGTATATAAATGATGTCGATTACTGTTCTGTGATGTGCTTTACATTTAGTTATTGTATTTTGTTCTGATAGATCCGTCAACCACCTATAGTTTTGGATTAAACATTTACTATGTATGTCGATCTATTGAGATAGAAAAGAAAATTTATATTGCATTTATCGACGTATTCAGTAGATGTTTAAGACAAAGTTATAGATGGTCGCCCTTAACCAGCCCTATTCTCCGCATTAGTAGACGAAATTACTCGTTAATTCTCTTTACTGAGGTGGGTCTCGGGGTGGGGCGTTACACACATGGTGATACACATTCGAGTAAAAACAAATACCAGGGCTAGCATATCAGACTGCAACACTACAGATGAAAGCAAGTCAGAAAAACAAGTGCGCCATCAACATGGCAGTGGACAGAATAGTGCAGTAGTTTTTAAATGGAAAGCAACAAAGTGTCAAGTCGAGGAAAGCTTCACAAGTATACATATATATGTGCGCAAACACACATGTATACATGTTGTATAACATGAATATATACATGACTAAACATACGTATATACATGTATGCAAAATACAATGGTGCAGTTTTCATATACTTAAGGCTGAGACAAAATCAAGTGGGGAATTTCAAAAATAACCAATTCGAGTTAAATGTCAAAGTCAAAGCCAATGAGTAACACATTATCAAAATTTTTATCACAATGTCAAGTGCCAAAATACCAAAGAGTGAAAACCCATGTCAATGTGGTACAGTTCGAAAAAAATTATCATGAAACAGCAGTCAAATTGCCGAAGTCAATTCCCAAAGCGAATGCAAAGTTGAAGTCAAATTCTCATCTCAAATTCACATATCACAAAATCAGTGACCGAAGTTACAAAGGAAAAAATCCAAATGGCCGAGCATCGAAAATTTATGACGCCCCACCTCTATACCCACACTAGCTAAGAACACTACGGTGTAATGCTGTCAACCAGCACGGAGAATAAGGCTGTTGAGGAGCGGCCATCCGCAGTTAGGCCTAACACTAGTAATGGTTATCTCGATAGGAGTGGTATATATATATTTTTTCGTAATCTATGATTTATTTACTCCCATCGACATACCCCAATTCGAATATAAAATGAACTACGATGGTTCATAAAAGTTTAGGACAGAAAATATAATAATAACACAGATAATATAAATGCGGAACACAGTTAAAACAATAAGTCTCATATATATATAACTGATTCCAGTTACAATACATTTGATACCATACATATGATACAACTGCAACAGTCGACTCTGGAATTTATATATACAAGTACATTATCGACTAATATACATGAATACATATCAACCTATACTATGATACGACAACTCCAAAAGATATGAAAAGTCTTCATAGCTCAAACAGCTACCCAAAGCAAGATATCTACAACCTGAAATAACTCGGTCTGACTCGAGTATTATATTCAAAAGAAAATAATACACAGGTCAGCCTAATTCAAACTCAGTTATTAATGCATGGAAGCAATAATAATCAAATAGACGATAATCACAATAAATTTACCAATAAATCAATACCGTGTGGCTGCAGTTCACGCATGCGTGCACTGCCTTGCCACTACAGTGATGATGTACACAAAAGATCAACAAACCAAAATCAATGAAGGTTCAAATATCAATTCAAAATGTCGATACTGTGTGGCTGCAGTGCACGCACGCGTACACTGCCTCGCCACAATAGCATATACAGAAATAAAGACAAGGCACAAAGGCCAATACACAAGAATTCGCAGTGCAAACTAATACACTAAGCATGTGGCAGCAGTTTAAAACTTCCACCAAATAAATTGTAAAATATGTATACAAAAGAATGTACATAACAAACTGCACATGGAAAAATGAATCAGAGGTACAACGAGAAGCAGTACAACTCAAATAAGCAAGTGCACAAGAGAAGGCTGCACATGGTCAAAATGAACCAGAGGTGCAACAAGGAACTGCACATGGCAGGGGTACATGTGATGACCCAGCCAAATGAAGGTATAAGTAAACAGAGATATGGCTTAATCCAAATACCCAACACAAGACATCAACAAACATGACAATGATGTGCAGATGAATGCAGAGAAATGGCACAGGAGTGTGTAGAGGTATGAAGTACATGAAGTCATCAAAATGAAGGTGGGAGCACCAAAAACATGGCACCACAACACACAACAGAAAAGACACAGAGCAGCTTTAATTGAAATAATGTCAAAGTGAAATAGAGTGACCAAATGCAAACGAATACTATGCATCAATGCAATGCATTAGTTTCGTGAACAAAGACAGTGGACAGTACAAAAGACACCAACCTATAAACCAAATGCAAAAGGTCAAGTCAGTGACTCAATTCAACTGCAGCATCCAAAACACAAAGCAGTGGGACAACTACAAAAATAGGAGGAGGGTGAGGGCACCAAGGGTATGGCACCACACACACCAGCACAAGGGCAGACTGCAACTGAATTGCATCCACCACAAGGTCACAGAGCAATGGTTCAAACATGAAATGAACCAGAGGAATGCAACTGTTTTTAAGTGAATGGCTACAAGTATAAGAAATGTACTTGTAAAAACTGGGTAGTGTAAACATATGAATGCAAAGTGCAGCCACGTTAGACAACGCCGAAGCAAAAAGGCAATATGTTGCTTCTTCATACAAAATACTGGACAGTGCAAACACCTAAATGCAAGTCAATGAAAACCCAGTGTACAACAACCTCAAAAGCTACATGAAGTCAATGCAGACAAATGAACCATTATCACGATAAATATAGAGTGTAATGAGAACTACAAGGAGATGAACCAATGTACTATACAGTGGGTAATGCAAGTACAACATCAAGTGACACAACGACACATGACTGCATAGTACAAAAGTGATCAGTGAAGCCAAAGACTACATGAAATAGGTAGGCAAGCTGTCTCAAATGGTCAAGGCAGCAAGCATTGATGACATACAAATACAAACTGAATAATTAATGTGGTAAAAGTGATATGCCCAATGCACAATGAAACTCAAGTGTCCAGTAATGCAACTCAAAACAATGCACCAATTTCATATGTACAGCAAACAACACAAGGGATACAACTGCCTAATATCAACATACTGCAAGTGCGACAGGTAAGGGGTGAGCATACAGATGGTCAGAGCCGAAGCTCTCAGGGACCAAGAGATATCAAAGTCAGTAACAAAGTGAAAACAAATCAAAGTAAATCTCATTTACCAAAGACAACAGAAAAATGCTCAAAGCCGAATCTAAGTTAAACAAAGAGTCGAACAAGTCAAGCCATAATTAAAATCAACAGCCCCAAAATCAACTCAAGGCAGAAAAGTATCAACAACGAACAACATCAAATCATGGCCGAAAAAACGAAAACAAATTAAGTAGACGAAGTCGAACTATTTCAAATTAGATGTGAGTAATATAAATTACTCACCTTAGTCGCCAAATTGAAGTGGGCCTGAGCAAAGAGGAATCTTCGATCGACAAAGCAAGTGAAGTTGACGCCTTCGATTCCCAGAAGCCCTAATTTTGGAGCCGAACGAAGACGAGAGCGAGCAACGTGTTCGAGTAGGGGAAGAGTCGAAGCCATGGTTCTCACGAAGACGTTCGAAACCATCAACGTCGGCATCTTCAATTTTGAAAAGCCCTAATCTTTGAATGATGAAGAGGAGGCGGCAATTATTTTTCTTCGCTCGATGTTGTTCGTGAATTAGGTTTCGAATGAATGAAAAATGAAAAGGGGAACGGTTATAACTCGAAAACTTCACAGCACCAAACAAAAGAAATATGGGCCAAGTTTATATTAAAGCCCGATAAACCCTTTAATAACTTTTATAAAAGAATTTCAACCCGATTTTAAAATTCCAATGGCAATAACTATCACCATTAATCGAAATGACGATGATTACAAATTGGTGAGAAATTCCTGGGTTGTTACAGACTCCTCTTCTTAAAGAAATTGCGTCCTCGCAATCATAAAGAATAAATGAACAAATGGTAACAACCATAAAGAACATCATCACAAGATGAAGAAAATTTGAAATGGGAAGTTCACCATAAAGAGCTTGAAAGAGTAAGCCTGAACGTGTTTGCTCGACGAATTCTCAGGATCCCTAAGTGCAATCCTTAGGATTTGAGAACCATTGAACTTCCGCAAGAAAAACATCTTTATTTCGAAGGTGCTACACCCCCGAATCAATGATGTGAATAGAAGGTTGCTCAAGAATAAAAATCGGAAATCCCTAAGGCATTTCCGGAATTGAAAGACGTGGAAAACGTCATGAATAGCAGAAAATTGAGCCGGTACACCGGCGTAGTACAATATAAACACCAAAGAAATCTTTTAATTTCATAAAAGAAATTCTCAAATTCTCTACAAAATTTAATTATCAAATAGATAATCAGAATACAGAAATCACAAAAGAGCAATCTCTAATTATCGATACGGTAATTAGGAGACAGCAAAATCTAATTATCAACAAAGATAATTAGAAAACAAAAATCACAAATATCTAACTATCAAAAACGATAATAAGGAATTACCACAACGGTAATCAAATTTCAAACCAACAAATATTCAATTATCAAAACGATAATCAAATCTTAAATCACAAATATTTAATTATCACAAACGATAATTAAATCTCAAATATCTAATTATCACAAGCGATAATCCGAAATAATGTTTCAATTAACGAGTCCGGGATTAACCGAAATAGCAAACGCACATGACCCATAACCACGAGTTTTACTAAATCGTTTAATTCACTTCATCATTTTCTTGAAAGTGCATAATTGTGTATTTTAAAAATAACATTTCACATTCTCAAACAGACAAGTCCGGAATTAAGCGAATCAGTAAATGAAAGGGGTCATATTCCTCGATTTTTCTGAAACGTTTAAATCGCTTCCTCATTCTTTTGAAAGCGTAAGCTGTAAAAATTTTGAAAACAATTTTGATTTATATTTTGAAACAATTTTAAAAAATAACAATTTTTAAAACACGTGATTAAAACAGCAACATCAGTAGCAATTCCGATAAGAAAATTGCACTTCTCAAGATACCGTAAAAACGGACAACAAAATCAGCATCGCGGGATAACCGCTTGAAAATCCTTTTTAAAATCGACGGTTACTGAAGTCAAAGCGACAATAATTTTTATACGTCAAAATCTCATCAAAATAATTGGCATTAAAACATAATACCAATGAATTTTCATTCATCAAAAATGTCACAAGAATCTTCTCAAGATAGAAAGGGGTATCTTACCCTAAACTTGTATTCATAACAAGTCAATGACACACGAATTCACCAATGCACAAAAATTGATAAAACTTATCAATAGAAATCACGAAAATTGGTGAAGCACAAGTTCCAGAAGACTACACAAGAAATCCAGAAATCACAAAATGAGAGTATTAAAACTCCAATGGGAGCATGAAAACTCAAATTGGATTATGAAAACTCAAATGGGAGTATGAAAACTCAAATGGGAGTATGAAAACTCACCTACACGCGAGTATGAAAACTCACCAACATGTGTAACGCAAAGCGAGAACGGGAGCATGAAAACTCACCTACACGTGAGCATGAAAACTCACCAACACGTGTAACGCAAAACGAGACGCTATCTCATGGTGGCCAACCATTAAATTTTGACACACGAATGGTCCGAAGACCTTGGGGAGCTACCCCATATGGATGAATCGGAATCACCCAGATGAAGTCTAGGCTAACCAAAAAGCAAAAAGGTATGTGTGAATGGAATCACACAAATGGTGTCTAGCCTAACCAGAAAGCAAAAAGATATGTGTGAATGGAATCACACAAATAGTGTCTAGGCTAACCACAAAGCAAAAAGGTATGCGTGAATGAAATCACACAAATGGTGTCCAGCCTAACCAGAAAGCAAAAAGGTATGTGAATGGAATCACACAAATGGTGTCTAGGCTAACCAAAAAGCAAAAAGGTATATGTGAATGGAATCACACAAATGGTGTCTAGCCTAACCAGAAAGAAAAAAGGTATGTGTGAGTGGAATCACACAAATGGTGTCTAGGCTAACCAAAAAGCAAAAAGGTATGTGTGAATGGAATCACACAAATGGTGTCTTGCCTAACCAGAAAGCAAAAAGATATGTGTGAGTGGAATCACACAAATGGTGTCCAGGCTAACCAAAAAGAAAAAAGGTATGTGTGAATGGAATCACACAAATGGTGTCTAGCCTAACCAGAAAGCAAAAAGATATGTGTGAGTAGAATCACACAAATGGTGTCTAGGCTAACCAAAAAGCAAAAAGGTATGTGTGAATGGAATCACACAAATGGTGTCTAGCCTAACCAAAAAGCCAACAAAGAGACATCGCACAATTGCTAGTCTAAATCATAAAATGATCGTCATGATCAACGAGAAGTGTCATTTACACTAAGCTAGTAAATATAAAAGTTTAGCTTCATGTCCCATAACCACTTGCTTAACTTAAATATTTACGAACAAACTGTAAATCTTCACTAGAAAATTGTCACAAAAGATTCAATCGAACAAGTCCAAGAATTAAACGACGAAGCAAACGCAAGCGTTTCATACCACTCATTTTACTAAGTCATTTAATTAGATTTATCATACGAGTAAGGTAAAGTTTTGTATATACTAATAGATTGGAAATAGGTTTAGGAAAATAGCTTTTTAGTAAAATAGTTTTGAAATCGTTTGGAGAAAAGGGTTTTGATATTTACTACTAGTATAGAAAACCTTTATATTTTTAAAGTGACAATCTCAAAAATGATTGTAGAAACAATCAATCACAAGAATTCACATACCAAGATGTGAATAGAATCCAAAGAAATCGATACTAAGTTCTTCAAAAGGTATGTTCACGAAAATCCCGAAGAAAATGTCATCAAAGTTGCTAATAAATGATAGCGACAAATCGGGGAATTAACAAGAATCGATTAAATTTGGAAACCAAATCAATTCACTTAAGTTCACATTCGAAGACGTGAATAAAATCCAAAGAATTCGATTCCAAATCCGTCAAAGTAGAAATACTCAAAAATTCCAAAAATAGAAGTTATCAAAGTCGACATAAGTGACAACAACTAATCGAAAAAGAAGAATCGATTAACAATTGGAAAAACAAAGCAGAACGAGCATAAATGCATAAATGACTTCAACAAAAATAAAAATCAAGTCAATGTCGAAGTCAACAATTAATGGCCATAATCGAGTACAAAACGATTCAACATCATCATCAAAGAATTCAACGGTCAAACAAAGTCAGAGTCTTGGAAATCAAGAAATTAGAAATTTCTCAAAAACAAAGTTACCGAAGTCGAATGGAAATCAAGCCGAGGAAAATACAAAATATCAAGTTCAAAATCGCTGAGATTCGAACAAAATCAACATCGGCTAAATCAATTCAATGCCGAAAACACAAGAACAAAATCCTCATCATCAAAAACTCAACTTGAGTTCGCAAAGCAAACGGAGGCAGAAGCCAAAATTCTTTCATGAAATCAAAATCAAATGCACATGAATAAGCATTAGGAATTCATACCTAACAACCATGGATAATCATATACAAAGATGAGAGATAAAACGTCGACAAATAGTTGTAACACATGTTCCATCTGAGTTATGTTTTATATTTTTCCTAAACCCCAGGCTTTGATACCAAGCTGTGACGCTCCACCTTTATACCCACGCTAGCCAAGAACACTACCGTGTAATGCTGTCAACTAGCGCAGAGAATAAGGCTGTTGAGGAGCGGCCATCCATAGTTAGGCCTTACACTAGTATTGGTAATCTCGATAGGAGTGGTATATATATATATATTCTTTCATTTTTAATCTCTGATTTATTTACTCCCATCGACATACCCAAATTCCAATATAAAACGAAGTACGATGGTTCATAATAGTTTAGGACAGAAAATATAATAATAACACAGATAATATAAATGCGGAACACAGTTAAAACAATAAGTCTCATATATAAATAACTGATTTCAGTTACAATACATTTGACATCATACATATGATACAACTACAACAGTCGACTCTGGAAGTTATATACAAGTACATTATCGAGTAATATACATGAATACATATCAACCTATACTATGATACGACAACTCCAAAAGATATGAAAAGTCTTCATAGCTCAAATAGCTACCCAAAGCAAGATATCTACAACCTGAAATAACTCGGTCTGACTCGAGTATTATATTCAAAAGAAAATAATTCACGAGTCAGTCGAATTAAAACTCAGTTATTAATGCATGGAAGCAATAATAATCAAATAGACGATAATCACAATAAATTTACTAATAAAATCAATACCGTGTGGCTGCAGTTCACGCTTGCGTGCACTGCCTTGCCACTACAGTGATGATGTACACAAAAGATCAACGAACCAAAATCAATGAAGGTTCAAATATCAATTCAAAATGTCGATACTGTGTGGCTGCAGTGCACGCACTCGTACACTGCCTCGCCACAATAGCATATACAGAAATAACGACAAGGCACAAAGGCCAATACACAAGAATTCACAGTGCAAACTAATACACTAAGCAAGTGGCAGCAGTTTAAAACTTCCACCAAATAAATTGTAAAATATGTATACAAAAGAATGTACATAACAAACTGCACATGGCAAAATGAATCAGAGGTACAACGAGAAGCTGTACAACTCAAATGAGCAAGTGCACAAGAGAAGGCTGCACATGGTCAAAATGAACCAGAGGTGCAACAAGGAACTGCACATGGCAGGGGTACATGTGATCACCAAGCCAAATGAAGGTATAAGTAAACATAGATATGGCTTAATCAAATAGCCAACACAAGACATCAACAAACATGACAATGATATGCAGATGTATGCAGAGAAATGGCATTGGAGTGTGCAGAGGTATGAAGTACGTGAAGTCATGAAAATGAAGGTGGGAGCACCAAAAACATGGCACCACAGCACACGACAGAAAAGACACAGAGCGGCTTTAATTGAAATAATGTCAAAGTGAAATACAGTGACCAAATGCAAACGAATACTATGCATCATTGCAATGCATCAGTTTCGTGAACAAAGACAGTGGACAGTACAAAAGACACCAACCCATAAACCAAATGCAAAAGGTCAAGTCAGTGACTCAATTCAACTGGAGCATCCAAAACACAAAGCAGTGGGACAACTACAAAAATAGGAGGAGGGTGAGGGAACCAAGGGTATGGCACCACACACACCAGCACAAGGGCAGACTGCAACTGAATTGCATCCACCACAAGGTCACAGAGCAATGGTTCAAACATGAAATGAACCAGAGGAATGCAACTGTTTTTAAGTGAATGGCTACAAGTATAAGAAATGTACTTGTAAAAACTGGGTAGTGTAAACATATGAATGCAAAGTGCAGCCACGTCAGACAGTGCCGAAGCAAAAAGGCAATATGTTGCTTCTTCATACAAAATACTGGACAGTGCAAACACCTAAATGCAAGTCAATGAAAACCCAGTGTACAACAACCTCAAAAGCTACATGAAGTCAATGCAGACAAATGAACCATTGTCACGATAAATATACAGTGTAATGAGAACTACAAGGAGATGAACCAATAAACTATATGGTGGGTAATGCAAGTACAACATCAAGTGACACAACTACACATGACTGCATAGTACAAAAGTGATCAGTGAAGCCAAAGACTACATGAAATAGGTAGGCAAGCTGTCTCAAATGGTCAAGGCAGCAAGCATTGATGAAATACAAATACAAATTGAATAATTAATGTGGTAAAAGTGATATGCCCAATGCACAATGAAACTCAAGTGTCCAGTAATGCAACTCGAAACAATGCACCAATTTCATATGTACAACAAACAACACAAGGGATACAACTGCCTAATAACAACCTACTGCAAGTGCGACAGGTAAGGGGTGAGCACAGAGATGGTTAGAGCTGAAGCTCACAGGGACCAAGAGATATCAAAGTCAGTGACAAAGTGAAAACAAATCAAAGTAAATCTTCATTTAACAAAGACAAAAGAAAAATGCTCAAAGCCGAATCCAAGTCAAACAAAGAGTCGAACAAGTCAAGCCATAATTAAAATCAACAGCCCCAAAATCAACTCAAGTCAGAAAAGTATCAACAACGAACAAAATCAAATCATGGTCGAAACAGGGAAAACAAATTGCGCAGACGAAGTCGAACTATTTCGAATTAGATGTGAGTAATATAAATTACTCACCTTAGTCGCCAAATTGAAGTGGGCCTGAGCAAAGAGGAATCTTCGATCGACAAAGCAAGTGAAGTTGGCGCCTTCGATTCCCAGAAGCCCTAATTTTGGAGGCAAACGAAGACGAGAGCGAGCAACGTGTTCGAGTAGGGGAAGAGTCGAAGCCATGGTCCTCACGAAGACGTTCGAAACCATTGACGTCGGCATCTTCAATTTTGAAAAGCCCTAATCTTTGAATGACGAAGAGGAGGCCGCCATTATTTTTCTTCGCTCGATGTTGTTCGTGAATTAGGTTTCGAATGAACGAAAAAATGAAAAGGGGAACAGTTATAACTCGAAAACTTCACAGCACCAAACAAAAGAAATATGGGCCAAGTTTATATTAAAGCCCGATAAACCTTTTAATAACTTTTATATAAGAATTTCAACCCGATTTTAAAATTCCAACAGCAATAACTATCACCATTAATCGAAATGACGATGATTTCAAATTGGTGAGAAATTCCTGGGTTGTTACAAAATTGCTACAGAGCATTTAACAAATATCGAATAAGTCAGTGTCGGAGCAAAAAATATTATCACCATATCAAAATAACCAAAGTCAACAGAGAATCAAAGCTGTGGTGACAAAAAAAGATAGAATAAGCCCAAATCTAAAGAAAGTTTATGATGTCGTGGTAATCAAGTAAAGAGGATATACGAATTGAAAATATCAGAGAAATCACCATCATTCAAGAATAATCGTATGGCTAGCTTAAAATTATCATATGAATTCAAATATTATATTTGATCGAAAATTTAGGGTTTTCAATCATACAAAACCCGTTAACATCATTGGCAATAATTTCATTCGAGTTCAGGGAATATCACAGAGCAAAGCATCAATATAGAACTTGAATCTGGTCGAGCATAATCGAAATCCAAAAGGAATATCACGTACCAATTTAAAACCAAGCATACGCGGTCGACAAATTGGATCAGCCGTAAGCAACGATCAGCAAGCCAAATCAAAAGAGTATTCATTACTACAACCAAATGATATCAAGCAGTGCCTTGATTTAGCAAAGCTCTAAACTTTTTGAAAGAGGAATGATGTGCAAAACAAAAGCAAGAAGTCAGACCGAAGAAATAAACGAAGATAAAGCGGAAAATATTTTTACACTACTAGCAGGCTATAATTTGTTAATTGGGATTTATTTAAAACTATGGTTCTATTTTTTAAATTGTTTTTAAATTTGTATTTTTCTTTTAAATTTTTGTAAAGTCTAGCCGTGTGACTAGGGGATGAACTACAGTGGTGTAGTTCGAGAATTCGCAACTCAGTGGCTGAGTTGTGTCAGGGTTTTGAGCGTAGAGTTAGGATAGTCGATGGCAGGTGTCGCGAGTTTATGTGTGTAAGCGTCTGACTACTTAATTTCTAGTAGAAACCTTTGGGGCAGAACGTAGACAGAGTTTCGCCGAAGCTGGGTAAATATGTGTTGTTCTATTTCTTCTTTTTATATCCTGCTATTATCTGTGTTACTATTATTCTGCTATTATGAGTGCTACTATTATTTTATATACTTCTGCATTAAATTTTTATAATTACTAGCATCACCTTATTCACCTCCCTCTAGGGTGAAATCGATCCTACACCTACCATATCTTCAACGAGTTTACCCCATCAAGGCTTAGGTGTTTTCTCAACCTAAGCTTTAATGCCATTGTAATGACCCTTTTTTCAACCCTTAAAACTCGACGCTAATAAATCCATGGCATTCACATGCCGAGCATCTGAGTACTTGAAAGGCAGATTATTGGGGTGAAAGAAATGAAAATACATAATAGAATATCATACCATGACGAGTAATATATAATATCCAATTGATCTTTATAAAAGAAGCTTTAACATGCATACAAAAAATCAGAGTAACTAACCTATAATTAGCCTGAGCAGTTATAATAGTCTTTCCCTACAATTATTGATAGATATAAAATAATATATACACCAAAAATAAAATACGTCAGGTCTTGGAGGCACCCAACTCGTCTTTTGAAGCTCCAAGCGTCCATCACTAAATCTGGAAAAGTACTTGGTCTAACTAGAGTATTATAAGAAATTTTCGCTCAGTTTGGTTTGGTAAACCTGCATGAGAAACTCAAATCATTTGGATTTTCTATATTGAAAAATATCTTTCAAAAATGAAGGAGTCCATGCCAAACATAAACACATATGGGTTTTTACCTTATGACAACCAAACCATTTCATTATAAAATCCAGTGCTAATATAATAATGTGTAGGTTTAAAGTAAATATTTAATCATAGCCGGAATGGTTACATTAATTACATTCAATAGCATATTCAGCATACAACTAAGTCCATAAATGAATGTATTGGAAAATGGATTCCATACCATGACAAGGCTACTAGGGTGCCGCCTACAATAGTACACCTCTAGAAAAATGTAGCGAGGTCCTTACATGGACTCCTTTCTATTCACGATCGACCAACCCCTTCCTGAATAGTACCAAATATGGCACCACCTTAGTTGCAGCTTACAACCATATCGGGCACATAGCATACATAATATGAAAATATCAATCAGGATTGGGTGATGACCATACCCTAATGGTGGAGAGCCACAAAGTCCTGAAGCATATTCCATGTTTTAATCATTATCGGATGTGAATCTTGAGGCTAAGTTTTGCCTTGCAATTCCCAATTGGAATGCTAACATTGCTCTCCAAACAACAATGTAATGATAATGTTAATCTATATAAGTTGTTCATGAGATCTACAAGCTGAAGGCATTACTTCTACCACATCCTCTTTGGAATCACCCAGATTAGTAGCAACTAGCTCTTGAATTTCAAAAAGCTTCATCTTCGATTCCATCATCTTCAAGATGTCCCAATTTGAGCAGTTATGCCAATTCGAAGTGGTTTTCTAGTAACTTATGCTTATCCAATCACGGCTCTCCGAACCAATAAAAATAATTTTCGGTAGACTCAATCTCGACTCATTAAGAAGTAAGCGGACGATATAAGAGTCCTAAGAGGATCTGGAATATCCACCCTTAAAGCAAGAGAAGTTTCACCATAATAAATTCTTTCAAGGGAATCTAAAACCACATAAAATTGCAATGCTTTCATGTAATTTCTAAGTCAAAATAGGTCGAATTACTGATAGTGGAAAAAACACTATTTGGTGTAAGTATATAGTTTGAATATGGAAAATTGGACATCATATACCTATCATCACTTTTCAATTTCAACACCACACTATCCCTCAATGAAGTGTGCCAAGTTAAAGAACTACCCTTTCCTCGCTGACATTCTTAATTCTTATAGATATATACGTGCTTCTACACCTCAAACTTTGTGTCAAGTATAAGATGAAGTATCTTCCATGGACTTAATTAATCATGATTTATTTATAGAAATTTACCCTCTTATACTTATTACACTTCTAGCTTTTCGAATTCTCCATCCCTCACCTAGAATCGAAGCTACGTAAGTCAGGTTGCTGGTTGTACCTAGTCTTGCCTTATTTAAAGCACTCCGATTCTAGATCTCACATATAGAGGAAAGTTTACTCATTGGGTTTTAGTGCTGTATGTAACATAACTTACTTTACATAAGTGTGTCAACATTTTAGCAATCATATTTGTTTTGTGTTACTTAATGGCACCACCAAATAAATCCCTTGCATAAAACAAAGTCTTTTTAAACAATCTAAAAAATAACTCCTTAAATTTATTACTAGTTTCAATTTCAAACTAGCACTTTTCATCGGTTAGAAATGACGCTGTTCAAGTTAGGGTTTTATCACCTCTCAAACCTTGACTTGACCTTCGCTTCTATCTATCAAAGTGGAAACAAGTTCATGTTTAGAAATTAAAATAGAATTCAAGAGTTCCAATATACTTGTTATTAAAAACATTTTCCAAAATCACTTGTTTAAACCATAGTTTGATTTATAAAGGCAACATCTTTCCCTTTTATGAAGTAAACAACTTTTTAATAAATAAAAAGTTCTACAAATCAAACTACCATTCGAATTTCCCAAAACCGTTTAGTATAATAAGAATGTTATAGTACAGGCCTCTTTCCTTTTATCGGAAACATTTTTACAACAATAGTTGTTGAAATTCATGCTTTCTTCCTCTTTAAAATTACTTTTAAAACTTTTTAAAACATAGTTTGAAACTTACGTTTAAAACATCTCCTTAGATATTGCTGTTTTTTAGATAAAATTTGACTTTTGAAAGAAAGAAGCTTCCTTACCTTTTTTTGGCATTTCAGACACCACTGACACAAACGAACCCCATAGATGCATCCCACTCGACATCCTTTACACGCTGCAACTTCCCGATCAACGAATCGTTGCAATCCACCATTGATCGCAAAACCCTAGGATGGATGGCCGAAACTATTTCACTAATATCTGGACAAACAAAAACTCGATGGAAAAAACGAACTGCATACATAGATTATTTTAGTCGACAGCTTTGTGAAATATATTATATGATAGGGTTTGAAGAGTTTGAATTTTGGAGTTTGATTTGTAATTGAAATTAAGATTTTGACATATCTGCCATTGAGAAGGAACAAATAATTGAATAGATAAAAGTTATAGGTACAAAAAATGAAAGCAAGAAGAGGATAGGGTTTATAACAGCTGATAAATTGATAGAGATGGATAAGAATGAATGGAGTAAATCGAAATGGGTCAAAACGATAACACGACCCGAAGAGCCTGTTTCGTTCCCAAAATGAAAATAAGTCATCCAATATATCGAAATATATGTTTCCAATATTTTCAAACTCAATGGAACTAGTTTCAAACCCTAATGCCATTGTATATAGAAGTTGGCTATCAAAATCAAATTACATTCGCTTAAATTCCTTTAATTGATTTCAATACATTTCGAGCTCGCATGATCAAACGATAAGTCTGATCGCTACGAAACTTGAAATCCTATAATAATTCACTATTACAGATCCGATGAAACTGGTTCCACGAAATCCATGACGGTGCCTAAACAGACCAATTTTCACGTTAATTAAATAAATTATTTTAAAATCACTTTAATGACATTTAAATTCTAAATTAAAAGTTAGCAATTTTCGTCATTTCTGATTACACAGAAATTAATAATCTTTAACAATACAATTCTCCATGCTAAATCCAATACTTAAATATTATACTAATTTCAACGTTCAATTACAACTGCAACAAATCCATTCATGGCAATTTAAAATCCAAACAAACTCTTTTATTTTGATTTAAATTCTTATTATTGAATCAACTATTACATTATGAATATAATTAACACTAGTTTCATCCTACTATTCTCATATTCTACATTTATCGTCTTAACTCAAAATAACTGCAATATTTAATTACATTAATTCCAACAATTATTTTATTCCTTATTAACTTATAATTATATCCAAATTAAACTTACCTTTATATTCCAATTATAAATAAACAATCATTTCATTCTTTGTTAACATTTATTATTTACAACCGACGAATTTTCATTCAAACATTTATTAATTATATCTAAATAAATATCATTAAATTATATTTCTTCCCAAAATAATTTCAAATGGATTAAATAATAAATTGAGAAATAAAACAATTGTTATATGTTAGTAATTAAACACGTTCTAAGTTTATTGTCTACAACAAATGCTAATAAATTCACGTACTAAATAATTGATTTCATATTCCGTGTTAAAACCAATTTCAATTAATTACAAATAATTTCCCTTTTTAATACAACATTTAAATTATTCCTTATTAACCTTCATTATTACCAATAATTGGAATTACATTAATGGTTATCAATTACATCCAATCAATATTATTAAATTATTTTCTAATAGTTTTTTCCCATTTATAAATCAATTTTTTTAATTCTGACAATATTAAATTCCAAAATCTTATTAAATTTAATTTTTTTAATCATCAGAAACTAAAGGTCATTACAATCTCTCTCACTCAAAACTTTTCATACACAAAAAGGAACAAGAAGGAATCAAGAGGTTTGATATATTTTATTCAAAATATTCAATTTATAGACAATTAAATTTACATATTTATGTTTAATAAAAATTTGAAAATAGCACAACTTTTACAAAAAATTTCTATGTTCCAAATTTACGAAAAATTTCGGCTGAGTCTCCTTTGTGGGGTTAGATCTTGAAAAATAATAATATTAATAATTGCAATATATATATATATATACACATACACACCATATTTCAATAATAAAACATCCTAAACCATGGGAAAACAATAAAATATCATTTTAAAAACAGTAATTCGAAAATGTACCTATTTTTTGGGCAAACAAACTTTATTTATGAAACCAAAAATAACTGCTATTTTTTCCATAAACCTGAATTTTACTTACATAATCCAAAGAGTGTTAACTATGTAAAAGTGTAATATATATTAGTTGTTTCAACAAATAGCACAAGCAACATACAATGTATAATAATCATATGCAAACAAAAAGAAGTACAACCATTATATATGCAACAAAGGAAACTAACAAACATCCATAGCAACCAAACTCATGGTTTGTTCAGGTTCAGACACTTTTCATAGATATGGGTGATAAATATATTAACAAGTATACCTTACGCTCAATAGCCTTAGATAATTACGTAATAGATTATTTATACAACCTCAAACAATTAGAAGTATCATTTCCTAAACTTCCCATAATTTAACAACAAAGAATTTAAATGTTATTTAAGTTTATTCTATTGGTTTCCTTTTATACATTCTTTACCTTTCATTAAATTTATTTCTCGTTTGTTCATACAAGATTATCTTTTATCCATTTATCTACATTTACTTACATAAAGTTTTCCTGTAATATCCCGGAAATTTGGACAATTTAAATTTAATAATCTGAGTTTAAATTTAAATTGAATTGATAATTTTTGTTAATAAATTTGATTTGATTTTAATAATCTTCTTTATTTAAATATTTAATTTGTGAAATTATTTTAATGAGTTAATAAATTGTTTTCTATTTAATAATGTATATGTTTTTGTATATATTTTAAATAGACAAGTTATTTAATTTAAAATAGTATAGCATCTTTTTAATGTTTTAAAAATAGGAATTGTGATTTATTTTCAATTTAAGCTTTTCAAAACATTTAATAAAATACTATATGATTTTTAATATGTGAGATAAATGTTTTAATTTGTTTAAAATTCATTTTAACTTAAGTTGTATATTAAAATAAGTTATAAAATGTTTGTGTCATTCTTTTTAAAATATTGATTGATAAATTTGATTTGTTAATTTAATTTGTAAATTTGAAATACAATTTTAAAATGTGAACATGCTTTCATTTAGTTTAATTTTTCTTTAACACTTAATTAAATAACAAAACCATTCAAAGGACATGTGTATGTAAATTAGGAGATAAGTTAAATATGTGTTAAGTATTTAAGATAGGTAGTTAACATGTGTCCATTTCTTTTACATGTGTCATTGTTTTAAATTTTATTTTCTTTGATTTCTAATTTATCAAAATATTGTTATTTAAAACTTGCATGCTTTCTTTCCACTTTCTTTTCTCATTTTTCATTTCATAACTAAGAGAAAATTTCCAACTAAAAACCTATAATCAAAACTCTTCATTCCTCAATCTGAAACCAGTTTCTCATCAACCTGTAAATCAAACTCCTCATCATATCATAATGCAAATCTGAAAGCAAACCATCTAAAATCAGCAACAATTTTCTAAAACCCATAGTTCATTTCCAAAGCCAGAATCATGCATTTCTTCAAAACCTGGAATTTGCCTCTGCATACAACCTCATTTTCAAGTTCAAAGCATTTTCAAACCAAACATCAAAAGTATTTCCAGTTTCTGTAACCATATGCAAATCATTCTCTGTAAATAACTCCTCAAACCCTGTAAATCAAACTCCCTGTTATCAAAATGCATAGCAAAATTTCATCTCTTCAAAAATGCAAATCCCTGATCCATTTTCTGCATGCAAACCATCTTCAAAAAAATGCAAAACCAAACCTCTGTTCAAATGCATTCATGTTTTCTACAATCTGGAAAAGCAAGCAAAAACCTGCATTCATGTTTTCTACAATCTAGAAGCAAGAGCCTGCATGCATTACAAATTTTAAACATGCATTCATCTGGAAAGGGAAGAAGGTCTGCATTCATGCTTGCAAATACAATCTGGATCTGAAACTACAACTCCTAGTTTGCATCTGCATTCAAACTACCTGCATGCTAAAATCTGGAAATGTGCTCTGCAATTTATTTAAGGTGAGTAACTCAACTTTTTAAGATTTTAATAGGTAAAGGTTGGTTGCATGTTTGATTTAGATATGAAATTTTATTTTAAATAAGCTGTGAATTCATATATATGAATATGTTTGTGTGTATGTGACTATTTACCTGAAGCATCTCTGTTTTCCTTAATTTCAAGCTTCAGTCAGATCAATCCCATTGTCATTCAATTTTATCTTCATTTGAGTTTATGTTCTAAACATATATGTTTGTTTATTTATAAACTTCAGATTAAAATTTGTTCTTAAGTTAAAAGATTTAAAGTGGCTCTGGGATATAAATCAAATGACAAAACAGTAAATGAGTGAAATTTCATGTTTAGAAGTTTATGAATTCAAAGTTATAAATCAAAACTAATTTGACTAGAGTGATAAATTTAAACTATATGATTTAATATTCCAGGTTTATTAATAAAATCTGTGAGTAAATTCAAGAATATTAAAACAAAAATTTAAATTTCTTGTGATTGAAATAAGGAGCAGTTTCAAGAACACAGTATTTTACAGTTTAGTCTAGTTCAATTGAAGCTTACATTTGATTGGGTTGAAATTGTCTCTGGTGATAGTCTATCTATCATGGATCATAAGAAAATTTCTAAATTGTTTTACAATTCAAATTTGAGATTGAAATTTGGAAGTTTCTGATATGAACCCTAGTTCCACTCAGTTACTGTGTTTGCTCGAGTATGATCTTTGGGGTTGATCGAGTTCAAAGATTTTTGGGGTGTGAATAGATGATGTGTTGAAGGAGTCGTTGCCGGAGTTTGGTCGATGATGGTGACCGGAGATGGGAGATAATGGTGATGACAGGTTTGAAGAGATGGGGTCTGGCCTGTTTCAGGTTGGGGTTGATTGATGGTTGCAGAGATGTTTGTTGGCTCGGGTTGGTCTCGGGGAAAGGTGGGAGATAACTCGAAGCAGAAGATTTTTGACCCGAAGTCAATAGGGGGGGTTTGAGTGCATTTGTGTTCAGGTTTTAACAACAGGAACTGTTCTGTTTTTAGATTTTAAAAAGCCAAGTTTAAATTTAAATATGGAAATTGAAATTAGAAGTAAAACTGAATCTAAAAATGAATTCAAAAAGTTTGAATTCTGATGATTTAAATAATTTAAATGCAGAAATTCAAGTTTGGTTAAAAATAAAAAAAATAAAAGAACAGGAAAACTGTTTGCAGTTTTTAAATTTGAAAGTGAAGGTTTTAAATGTAAACTTAATTTGGACTTAGGCTTTAAGAACCTGAATTTGAATATGAATTCAAATAAGTATAAATTCTGTTGAAATAATTTAAATTTAGGAAAAATTCAAAGTTTGATTTTTTATAAAACAGAAAACTGTTTCTGTTTTAGAATGTAAAGGTGAATTTAAATTTTTAGGTGGAGATTTAAACTGAGTTTTAATTTGAATTTGAATATGAATTCAAATTTGATTTGTCTGGAATTTGAAATCATTGATGGTTTTTAAATTTAAATTTGATTTTCAAAACTCTCAAGTATAAATGCATATGTGATTTGCATTTGGAAGGGAAGGTTAAATATTAAATTAGGAATTCAAGGTGAATTCAAATCTGAATTTTTTTTAAAATCTGGATTTAAATCTAAGACTTCAGTTTTTTTTTAAAAAAAAAAGTTTAAATTGAATTGTTTTAATGATTTGCATTTGAATTGAAATTTAAATCCTTTCCAACTTATTAATAAAGTATATGTTTCTTTTTAACATATAAGATTTAGTTTTGTTTAAAATCTTATTTAAAAATAAATCTGAGTTTTAAAGTTTAAAAGAAATGTTAAATGGAATTTAATGTAAAATTTAAAAACATTTTTGTTTTTAAATGCTTAATTTAAATAAGAAATGTTTATCTAAAAGATAAATAAAAGTTTAATGATTGGATTCATTAATTATTAAGGTAATTAGGATGAATATTAAATTATTTAATTAATTAGTAATGTGGATGTTTAATTAAGTAATTAATGATTTTTAAAGTTAATTAAATAAGATTTGAGATTAATTAATTGAGGTTAATTAATCTAAAATTAAGGATGGTTAATTAAGTTTTAATTAATGATTAAGATTTACTTAATCAAGTGATTAATGATAATTAAGATTTTAATTAACACTTAATTAATAATTAGAGATTAATTAAATTGTAATTAAATACTAATTAATTGATAATTAATAATGATTAATTGAAGTTAATTCTTAATTATGTAATTAAGAAATGTTAATGAAGGTCATTAACTTAAGATTATTTAACAATTAATTAATGTGATTAATTTTAATAGTTAATTAGATTAATTAATTAATAATAATCAATTGTTTAATTACTTAATAAAAGTAATTAATGAATTAATTACTTGGTGTAATTAATTTAATTAAATGTGATTAGTTTAGATTAATTAAGTTTAAATTAATTTAAACATTTGTGTATTGATGAATAATTACTTTATGTAATTAAGGGATTTATAATTACTTAGAGAAGTAATTAATTAATAATTACACGATGTAATTAAAGATATTAATTATAGAAGTAATTTTGATTTAAATTACTTTGAAAATTAATCAAGTGATTAATGAAGATAATTAATTAAGGGTAATTAAGTTATGGGAGGAGTAATTAAAATAGTTAATTACTAATTGGATATTAATCATGGGTGATTAATATATATGGTTTAAGTTGAAGATTAATTACTTATGTAATTAATTTATATTAGAGATTGATTAAATGTAATTAGAAATCATTAATTAATTAATTAATGATGTAATTTGGAATTGATTAATTAAGGTATAATTAATATTAAATGCTAATTACTTATTGTAATTAGGGAATTATTAATCAATAAGGATTAATTGAAATGAATATTGAGATGATTTATAAATTGATTTATAATCAATTGATGATTAAGATAAGCAGGATTTGATGATGAAGTGATTAATTTAATTTATTTTAAATTAACTAGAGAGTAAGTAATTAATTTAATTCATTTTAAATTAATTATAGAATGGAATGATCATTAGATAGTTGCTTATGTTTGATGATTGGTATTGATTGGTATGGTTTGTAATCTCAGTTATGAGATTAGTAGTGTATGTGATATGTATGCATTGGTTACTTTTGGATGATAGTATGGATATCTGATTATGATATGAATTATCTGTTGGTAATGATAATGTTGATTATCTATTGTGTTGTGAATTATCTATCTATGTATATTTAGATAATGAATTGAATTGTTTTAAACTTAAAACAACTTGGACCTTAAAAGACACGCTTTGGATTTCGATGAGACCGGGATCGGGTTTCCATATTTGGGGTCCGAAAACCACATCGATTTCAAATAACGTTAGGTCGTGAATCCAAATGGTGCGAGTGAAGACTCGAGGTGTAAGGGCTATACGTCAGTATAACTCTGTGGGTGATTCCGTAATGAGTTTGACGGAATAGCACTTATAGATTCGAGATGGAGATTCAGAGTGCAAGGGTTATTGTCGTTAACTCTGAGGGTGATTCCAATACGAGTGTAACGAGATAATGCCTTCGGTTTCGTTCGAACCCGGAACGAACTTGTATGGATTGAATGCTTTCAGAACATCGTCAGGTGGACGATGAGCATTCTAAGTGATATGTCCTATAAAGGTAATCGTAGCCTCAAGCCTCATCAACCGGGAATGGCTAAAACAGGGGAGGTGCAGCAAAGCTTCGTGGGTAGCCCCCACTTGAGAGCAAGATTTATCCCTGTCTAGAGGTCCCTTTATTTTCGGCTTAGTGGTGCGGTTGCTGATCACAACTGTGGGGTTGTCTTGTTTGGAACTGTTCAGTAAGGAACGGGTCCGGCTTTGTGTTGCAGGGGATGAAGGGAGTAATCCTCGGTACGGTGATCTAGGCCACGTACTGTGACGGGCGGTACCCCAGTAGCCCTGCCATTGTATGGAATCCACAATCCAATAAGTGCCAACGGTTTTGATTGTATTACCCACTTTTGTGGCTAGTAGCTGGAATTTAATAGATGTAACAATTTCGGCTATTTCTTATTTACTTGAAAACCCTAGACACTATTATAATATCATCAGATTTCCTATCAAATGTTTTGGTTAGCGTAAGGTAAAAACTTTTCCATGTTTATGTGTGGGAAGTCTTACGTGATACCTTTTCTTTCAAAGGTTTTTCAAAGTTAAGCAACTTTAACCTGTTACTCACACCAGACCCATGTCTGACCCGGAGTTATTTCTGTTTTTCCATAACTCTTGGGTACTCAAATTTTTATGAGTAGCCAAGGGAATTCAGGTTAGGATTCAGGATAGCTTTGACGAATTGTGGAGGAGCAATGGAGCAGGAGGCTTCTGCGTATAGTTATATAGTTTCCGCTGTGTTGGTATCTCTGAGTGTTTGTGTTTGTGATTGAGATGTAATAACTAGACAGGTGTTTATAACTGTCTAGTATGTGTTGTATATGTCTGTGTAACTCTGATATTTAATGTATACTATGTAATACTTTGGTTATTAATATAATTTATTCGTTCCGCTGTTGAGATTCTTGTGTTGTTTCTTCTTTCTCTTCTTTCTTTTCTTCTTCTATCCCTTTCTTTCTTAATTCATGACGCGATTTTCTGGGAGTGGAAAGTCGGGTCGTCTCATTTCCATTCACAGCGAATAAATTTTTAAGGTAATATATAAGTTTCTTGCAGTTTAATTCACATTTATTATTATATATTAATTAATTTCAATTTCATATTGATATTCATTAATGAATCATTTCATATTAATTTTTCTACCTTTTTAATTCACATTATTTCCTTAATAGTATTTCTTCTTTTACAAACCAATATCCAAGTTTATAATTATCTCAGAAAGCTATAATTTTTAAGTTATAAACCTTCTTTTTAACATACTCTTTTATTTTACAACCAATTTACAAGACGTGACTTTGAAATTTGCTTACTTCCTTAAGTTTCCATTCATTCTGTAAATTAATATTCACTTTATACTATTTAATTTAATTATTAATAATTTTAAAGCATTAACTTAAGTATATAATATTTCTTGCACATCTTAATATTTTTATTCATTTCTAAACATATGTTCGTTTTGAAGCATTTCTGTCACAAAGCTTTTAATTGTACTTCTATTAAATATTCATATTTAACACTACAACTTTTTACATATTTCAGGTATGTTTTATTTATGTTTTTAGAATGTAATTGAATGCTATACAAATTTATCTTATTCATTGGTTAACAAAAATGTTCAATAGTGTACGTCTTCTTAATTTTCATTGTCTTTTGAATTTTCAAGTTACAAACTTCAATTTTCTTTACGGTTTCATTAAATACTTAGCTTCTAATTTCTTATTTCTCATTTTAGAAGTTTCCATCTATTAAATTTTTACTTTATTTCCACAACTGAAAATCATTAATTAACAGGAACTTAAGAATTCAAATATCGAGTTCAATTAAAAATCAGTTTGAAATAATATATACATAATATATATTTATTTATTTTTTATAACAAATCATACTTAATGGATTTAATCAAATTTAGTTTATCAAAAGGGATGTGTAGCAAAGCTACTAAGTGTCCTCCCCCACTTTGAGAGTTGAAAATGAATGTCGATGACGCGACCGTCATCATCGAAATTATTTTCCAACGACAGAAGATGGGAGTACAGAACTTACTTTCTTTTTAAAATTCATTTAAAACATTTCTTTCAATTTTATTGGAATAATAATGTTATTATTTTCCAAAATCTTTGAAAACCAAATATTAAACACTAGAATTTAAGTTCTTAAATTTTCAATTTAAATTTATTTTATTTGGAAATTTACATTTCATTATAACAAATAATAGTCAATAGTTTTCAGGAACTTGACTATCCAAACAACATATGATAATAATTAAACATTATCATTTCATAGCCAACAACACACCAAAAAAACTATATCAATTTATGAAAAATTATTCCTTTAAATACAAATTGAAATATAATATTATTTAAAATTATTTCATTTACCTATTTCAAAAACAATATTTTGTTGGTTTACCTTATTCAAGTGTTTGGAAACCCCTATCGACGTCATAGCTTCCCATATACCGACTAGAATTTATATATACTCAATAGAACAAATTAACACAATAAAAATAATTTTCATAGCACAAAAAAATACGCTCTCTCAAATATACACTTAAGCTTATTCAAGGGTATTAATAACCCATCTTTAATGAGTTAACCCCAAATAGGCTAAGGTGTCTCTAAACCAAAGATACCAACCGTGATGACCCACCTTTTTAGACAGTTTAAATTGACAATAAACATGTCTAACTCAAACCATTCGAAAGGGTAGATTATCAATGTGGTAAACAAGAAAATAAGAGAAAAGAAGGAAAACAAATTATAAAATCTAGTAGCGTGTAACAACCCGTAAATTTTCGATAATTCAAATTGTTAATTTAATTAAAATTTTGTGAATTAATATTGAAAGAAATAAAAAAAAGTTGTGTTTATTTATGGAAATAATAACTAGAATAAATTGTACCAATATTGATGTAAGTTAAATTTTAACAATTCCTATGAAATTCCAATTGATTGAAATAATGTAAACGTTATAACTTGGCTATAAATTTTATATAGGGAAATGAATGTAGATATGAATTAATTAATGAGAAAATATACAACTAAAGGGAATTGAATAAAATAAGTATTATGTAGGGAGATATAAAATATGTTGTATTAATGTGTGCATTAATTCATAAGGGGATACAAAAGGTAATTGGTATTTTAAAATGTTGTCTTATTAATAAAACAATGTGTAATGAATGGAAATGGAATGAATTTAGTGTAATGAGGGTAGTTATAATAATTGCTTGTAAGGAATGAACATACAAATATTATAAAAATGTACAATGATGAAAATTATTGTTGTTACCAATTTAATTTATCAAGTACAAATAAATGTCAATAAAATGTTACGTTAATGTGGGTTAAGGAAAATGCTGTAATTTATGAGTATAATAAAAGGTATAGAAATGCAATTATTTTCATAAGGTAGTAATTGATTTTATAGAAGGATGAAATCAAGATAAATAATTTTATTTGATATTTTAAATTTTAATTAATATGTGAAATCGAAAAAAAAATTATATAATGGAAATATAATAACTAATTCACATAAAAGGTGGAAATTGGTGAATAGTAGTGTAATGGGATATATACCATGATAATTATATCTATAAGGTAACAAGTGAATGAATAACAAGATTAAAATAAATTAAAAGAGATTATTGGAAATAAAATTATAACCTTTGAATTTATAGTAATTGAAATTAAACACTTTAATTGGTAAAATAATTAACTTTACATTGATGTGTAATTATCGTTTGTATCCAATAGTGTATAAATGTGCTTAAATCAATGTTTGATAGGATATAATTGTTCTACTTCTCATTACATTTATTTTGTCCATTTTGAAATTTACGTTCGTAAACTATTGAAAATAATGTAATTGAATAATTTCATTTAATGATAGAGAGGACACCAAATTGTAAATTAATCGGTGTAATTAAACGTAGCTTATGTTCTGCGAAAATATAAGGAAAGTTGGTTTAATGAAAAGAACATTTATATCAAATAAAATGGATGTTTCATTTGTTAATGTGGGTTTAATTTCATTAAAATAAAGAATAGAACGATTGATTTTAAAGGAAGAAATATATGTTAAATGAACTGTGTTTTAGCTTACAGATTGATTACAAGAATAGGAAAATAATCTATTTCAAAGTTATTTATTACTCTTGTGTATAAACAACAAATTTATGTACGTGTTTTGAATAAACAATTGTTCTATTTTTCATCCATTTTAATTGTTTGTTTTGAAATTTAACTTTGTAAGTAATTGCAATTAATGTAACTCAAATATTTCAATTAAAAGGAAAGAAAACGTTGATTGCAATTAATAGATTTAATAAAAGAAATGCACGTTTTATGTTAAACAAAAAGGGTGTTTTAATAGAAATAAAAAAATCATTTTGGGAAAACCAAATTGAACGTTTTCATTTTTAAGGTAAGTTTATTTTTTTTTACGTAGATGAAAAACTAAGTGCATACAAATTTGAATATTATTTGAGTTAATGTAGTTAGTTTGGTTACGTTTCAGAAAAATTGAATTTCAAAAGGTTGTGCGACGCACATGGTCCCTTAATTTCTTTTATTATTAGTTGTTGCATGAACGTTTCAAAATAGGTACCTTGTTATTAATACTTAATATATTCATTTCTCCTTCTGTTTAATACCCGTGCCTAGACTTTTATATTTAATTCTTGCCACCTCATTTACACCATACAAAATTTAACTTTCCTTTGGTTTGCAAAACTTTTCCATTCCTATGTACATTTCCTTATGCATTATTAATGCCTGAAGCTTTCAAAATAAACTGTGACGTTTATTTTTGTCCCTCCACCTTCATTTTCTAATTATAAATAACTTGCAGCATATTTCTTCATTTGCGTTTTATTTCTCCTAACACCTCATCTTCAAAAGCTATTGTTCTGCAAATCCAAAAGCTTTCTTTTATGAAACTTGATTTGTTCATTTTTATGTACACGTCCTGTCCTTATCCTAGTTGTTCTACAATCTTTTCCTGATGATTCATCTAGAGAAAAACGTAAGTATTAAAAATTTGTTCATTTTTTGCATACTAATTATTATTTTAATAATATTTCTTATAACATGAATATATTTTGCATAAACCTTGATTCGTGCGCAATTTCTTCTGTTGGATTGTAACGATCCCGATTTTAAGTCGAATTAAATTTAGTAATTAAATTGAATTTTTAGATTAAATTGTGAATTAATTTGATGTTTTTCAAAATTAAACGAGATATTTGTTAATTTATTTATATATACGTATATAAATTGGTTTTAAATTGAATTTTGGAATTGAAATTCAAAAATAAATATACAGGAAATAAATTGAATTTGAAAACTTTATATTTCAAAATTTATAAAAAAATTGTTTTCTAATTATTATATGCATATGTAATATATATTTTGAAAGTTATATTTTGAGTTTGATATAAATAATTTTTCAAAAAGTTGTTTAAAGTTAAATTTTATATTTTAAAAATAAACTTGAAATATAATATATATATATATATATATATATATTTGTGTGTGTGTTTATTTATTCATGTGTAACTAAATTTTAAAAATCGTATTTCTTTAAGAATTTATATAAATAGGAAAATATTAAAACATAAGATGCATATATTTGAAAAGATATAATATAAAATGATATTAAACATAAAACATTTATGCATGCTATTATACATGTGTAAGTATTATAATCATAAGAATTTACAAGTGTAAACCATTTAAAAATGCAAATTGACATTTGTAAGACCATAAATACATGTTTAAACATTTGTAAAGTTTATATCAGGCATAAAATATGAGTGTCATACTTTTATATTTTCTTTTCATTTTTAAATTCAAATAATAAAGGAAAACAAAATTATAAATATCACTAACTTTTTCTTTTTACGTTTTGTTCAAAACTAAATGAAATTCAAAGCAAAACAAAACCTAAGAAATAACAAGCCAGCAAAGAAAATCAAAAAACAATCTCTGTTCAAATTTAAAACCTGAAAGATTGAAACAAGTTTGACCTAAAGCCAAGATCATTTCAAAATCAAGTATAAGATCCAAATCAAACTCATGAAAATCAAAAGCAGATCAACAATCAAGTAGCTTCAGTTCAAAACACTTTCCAGTTTTTAAAATCAAAATCAAGTAGCAGTTTCAAGCCTAAACCAATATCCAAGACCTTCTGTCCAAATCAAAACACTATGACCAAACTCTTAAATATGGTATATTTTGAGTTATCATGTGATAATCCTTGAAGTGGGATATGAAATATGTTTTGCATGAATATAATATGACTGTATGTACATATATAAATGGTGATATAGTTGTGTATGTCTGTTTACAGGCATATATCCCTCTGTTTAAACATTTACAGGCTAAAACTCATAAAAAAATCCAAACCCTCCCATCTAAATGATTTAGGTTTCGATTTATAAATGAAAAGTGATTTTAACTATGTAATACTAATTTTAAAAATGATTTCAAATGTATTTATTGAGTAAATATTTTAAAATTAAAAAATTACAGTAATGAACAATTTGAATCAGGAAAATCAAGTATCGTAATTCCAAGTTTCGTTTATATATTCTGATTCGTGCTAGCAAAACAATTATTTTTGATGTTAAAATTATGATTATTACGTCTGGGATGGTCGAGATATTTTGAGTAGAACAGATTTTGGTTTTCGTTCAATTTCTAGCGATCGGTGGATAGCTGTTCGTCGGGATCGTCACTGGAGGAAGGTAGAGGACGAGGGTACTCGAAAAAAATGCTCGTAGCATTTCTCGATCGTCAGAGTGGTTGAACGGCGTTGATTTAGGGTTTAACGTACTTTTTTGGTCGAGGTGGTAGTCGAGGTAATTCATCGACGTCGGTGCATCGGGTCAATCGGACCCAAGGGAACAGAAGTAGGGGACTCAGGCGAAGGTTTTGGTGGATGGGCATGGGTTCTGGCGATCTGTGGCATCGTAGCGAGGTATTTTTTGATGGGGTATTGGGTTCCAGATAGTTGCTTGGTAGCTCGATTTCGTTTTCTTAGTAATTTCATTGAATTGGGTTGTCGAGTTCACCGGCGAGGTCATGGTCGATGTGTGTATGATTGTGGCGGGGATTGAAGGTGATCGGGTCGCTTGTACACGTGCACGCGAACATATGTATGTCTATGTCGTTTTATAGATTGGGGAAGACGAAGTTCTTGGGTTTAAGCTTGAGAAATTTTGTTGTTTGACTCGAAGTATATCGAGTAAAAGTGAAGCTCGGGTTGTTGCTCAGGTATTTATGGTTTAGGCTCGGGTTATTTTATTTTTTGTTTTGTTAACCAGTTTTTTAAAGTATGAAAAAGTTTTAAAGTTTAAAAAAAAGGGAATAAATTTTCAAAAGGAACGCTTTCCAAGTCTCAAAGTAAATTATTAAAAAAGATTTCAAACGAGGTTCAAAGTTCAAAGTTTAAATTTTAAAGTTAAATGTTTTTAAAAAAAATTGTTATCGTTTATATAATTAAATATTAGGTTAATTATCTTATTAGATCTCAAATTGTTTTCAAAATATAATGGTGTAATTAAGTAAGGTAGATAATGGAAGGACCTCAAATGATTTAGTGTATTAATTTTAAGCATTTAATTTAATTAAGTAATGTGATTAATTGAAAAATAATGAATTAGTTTGAAGTAATTAAAGGATAATTACTCAATGTAATTTATTAAAAGGATTGATTACTTAATTTATTAAAGAACGATTAATTAATACGATTAATTAATTTATGTGATCAATTAAAGGGGAAATTTATTTATGAAATTAATAAGGTAATTAAGGATTAATTACTTAAGAATTGAAGGTTAATTATTTATTAATTAAATGACAATTAATTAATTAAGATTAGTTGAAGTAAGTAATTAAGGGTAATTAATTACGTAAATAATAATTAATTAATAAAGGCAATTAAAGATTAATTAAGGTTAATAATTAAAGGTTAATTAATTTATGATTTAAGGTGAATTATTAATGACAAAAGGTTAATTAATTTATGATTGGAAGATAATTACTTAAGGTAATTAATCAAGGGTTAATTAATTTTGTAATTAACTTAAGGTTAATTTATTTATGTGATTAATTTAGGAATAATTAATTAATTGAGGATAATTAATTAAGATGGATAATTAAGATTTATTTATTAATTTCATTAATTAATAATGTTAATTAATCAGGATTAGTAATTTATTCATAAGTAATTAATCTGGTTTAAACTTATTACAATCTGGTGATTAATTTAATCTTGCTTATGGCTGTTTGGATTGTAATGAATACCTTAAATTATTTGATACCCCTGATGTGTGATGATTTTGTGATATGATTGTTTTCGATTGAGCTGTGAAATGTAATTTATTAATCTGTAATGAATTTACTTATTTATATATGAATGAAAGATAAGCGTTATAGTATTATACCGCTTATCAATATTGTTGCACTTGAATTTATGATGGTTGTTTATTGTTGCCTATGAAACCCCTGGAATACACCACACACACAAATATGGATTTCATGAGGAATTGGTTAAGTAACAGATATTTGAATTTAATATTATTTCAAAATGATATAATGGTATCAAAAGTTGAATTTTGAATCCAATTGGTTTGGAAGTGAAGTCGAGTTGAATATGAAAAGTTTTTGGAAAGGATGTTTGAAAATTAAAATTTAGTTTGAAAATAATATATCTTGTTTAAGTTTTGAAATTGTTTTGGAAATTATGGTTTGAAAGGTTTATACAATATATACTTATGTATTTAAAACCATTTTAAATAATTTGTTTTAGGAGTTTGAATTTAATTCAAACAGAACTTTCCGAGAATACGGCGCTTCGTTGATTTTCCAATGTATACTTTGAAAGGCTATAACTTGAGTAAATATAATCGGATTTTCCCGAAATGAAAAGCGTTTGTTTTCAAATGATAATGGCTTTCATATAACGAAAGAAGTTCTAGTTTTGTTGAAAGGATTTCAAGTTATTGGTGAATCAAATTAAAAATAGTTTTGAAATCTATGAATGAATTTTTGTTAAAGATTTGGTGAACCTTGTTTCAAATTAAAGAGGATCTTAAAGGGTGAATCTTTTGTTAAAATATTAAAAATGGAAATTTGTTTAAACCATTCAAAAAGAAAGGTTTAGGGCTAAAGATGGTGCCTTAACTAAGATTCCAATATACCCATATGATTTTAAAATTAGCGCTCACTATTCGGTTTAGCCGGGAGAGGACTTTTTATCATAAAACCCATTCCGATTAGTGATACGACGAAATGGTAAGCATTTGAAGACGGTTGTGAAGATCTGGTATTTTCGAGAACGAAAGGATTATCCATCGAATGTCTCTGCACTGAGTTGCTCTGATATAGAGATCTCCATATATGATGGGGAGTCCTATCGGGATTGTGGATACCCGGATTTGCAAGGGCTTCTTTTGAAGTTCCTTCAGTTCCGGTCAAACCCGGAACCGACTTATATGGATGTATGTTTGACGTTACACTTTGAGATGTAAAGCTAGTTTCTATCAAATACATTTCTGTTTGGCGGTGGCGAATTTATTCTCTTAGCGTAACACCTTCTCTAAGACGTACGAGCTCAAAGGTTATGTAATTGATACTTACTAGCGATATATTCCCAATTTGGTAATGTGGCATGCTAAGTGTTGATCATTTTTTGATCAAAGCATGGCTTTTGTGTAAAGCGTAGCTTTGTGGACGAGACTTCGTCGAACCTCATAACCCAAAAATGGTCGAAACAGGAAGGATGCAGTAAGGTTATGAGGGTCGTGCCCTTTAGGGTATATGCATTTCCTTCTGGATAAAAAGTGATATCATGTTATGGAGCCCAGATATTTAACTTATGTGGTTGTTGGAATTTTTTGGTGTTGAGGCCTTGGATAAAGGTCGGTGACGACCGGGGGATGGCAAACTCGTGTCAGTAGTTACCTTGTTACAGAGGTAACCCGGCGTTGTGTTGGCATAGATCTGGTTAATTTCTCGGGGCGTCCCTTTGGAGGCGTACCCATTTGGTGAAGGAAGTTCCTTAGCCTGACCATTTGTTGGAAATCCAAAAAAACAATACGAGCCTGTATGGCTTTAGTTGTACGACCTGCTATGCAACGTGGTGGTAACCTACCATAAAACATGGTAGCTATAGTAGGTATACTATAATGGTAGTATGCTGGCTAAGATTTATATTATACTTTCGAAATGTGCACTAATAATGACATCAAAAGGATTTTCGCGTATCAAGCATATTTGACAATCATAAGGAGAAATCTCCTCCAATTATGTGATCACATTGTGTTTCATTACAGCATGATAGGGGGTTCTTTCTTTGTGTTTGGTGGCGAGCAGGAGACTCTTACCCCTATATGTCCCCAGGGAGGAGTTGGCTAACCAGGTTGGTTGAGAGTCGAGAGGCTGGCCGTAAAAACCAATGCAAGGTACCAATTTATGCCACGGCGGGGCTGGGATGGTTGAAAAGCCTACCAGTCGAGATTGGCCACTGTCGATGGTTGAAAAGCCTAGACCGTTAGAATTGGTATCAGATCTGAAGGTTGAGTAAGAACTTTAGCTCAGTTGTATAACACATTAGGTGGCTCATTAGAGATAGGTTTATAAATGCCCGATAATGAGTATATCCCTAAGATATCTTGTCCGAATGTCTCATTTAATTCTCTTACTATTTACTGATAGTAAGAATGAGTGCAAGAAGAGGATGAGGTAGGGGACAGGGGAGTACCACTACAAATGGTTAATACCCTGTAACAACAAGGAACAATCTTTTTGTGACGACCCGAAATTTTCGAGCATTTAAAACGAAATATTTAATTGATTTTAAATATTTAAAAGTTAATTTTAACTTAAATTCAAATATCACTATTTATTTGATAATTAAATTATTGAATTAAATAAGTTGAAGTTGGGTGAAATGTTGAATCTTCAGTTTTAAGCCGGTTAAAAATAATTTGAAGGCTTATAAAATTTACATTGATAATACTGAAGAGAATAGAAGTGTTGAAATCAAATTTTAAAATGGTTTGTTAAGTTTTGAAATTTATATCGTTTAAATTGAATTTAAAATAGCTTTATGAGGTACGGTTTCGGAATTCGATGAAACCAGTTCCACTGGATTCGTAATATTGTATTATTATTTGGTTTCAAATTTCATTTGTAGCTATTCAGTGAGCACACGGTAAGTAAACGCGCTAAATTTATTTTGAAATTTAAATTTAAAATATATATATATATTTATACCATTCAGTTTCAGTTGAAATTTATTTCACCTCATACCCTTTTATTTTCATTTCCAAATTACTGTATCAGTACGATCTCCTCATCCCTTCTTCAACACGCCTATTTTCCTATCTCTTTAAGCCGAGTTTCAGAAGAAGAAAAAACATATCCTCGAATCTAATAAAAAAATAAAAATAAAATACTGAACGAAACCCTCATCCCTCCCTCCTCTCAAATTCATTCGTCGCCTCTTTTTATTCTTTCAGCACAAAGTATAAAGGCAACATCGTATTCGAATCAAATTCGAATTTGATTCGGTGAGGGTTTTGCTCGCAATTAAGGCTTGGGGGTTGCGACCATTTTGAGAGCAAGGCGAGGCAGCGGTAGACCTAGGGTTCGTGTGACGCCCCACCTCTATACCCACGCTAGCCAAGAACACTACTGTGAATGCTGTCAACTAACACGGAGAATATTGCTGTTGAGGAGCGACCATCCATGTAATTGCTTTGTGCGAGCATCGATATGTCAGATAGTATAACATGCAATTCTTTTCAAGTGGAAATCCGACATGCCGACACAAACTCAAAACTACTACACAGTGGCTATAATATCTTCGGAAACAAATATAGTAATAAACATAACATAAATCAGGTACAGAGAATTCATATCACAAAGGCGGAAATAGATATGAATATTACACATGAAAGTGTATATCAGAGTAGTGGTCAAAAAAATCCACGATAATACAAAAGAATAGCAACACGTGCTATACAAAGGAATACAACTATGAGTCTATATCTCAAGTGTATGCAACAAAATAAACTACTAATCTAAGTAGTTTGCCAAAAGTCAGAGTAATGATCCAGGATGAGAAGTCAACCAGAAGCACCTGCAACATCTCGGTCTGACCCGAGTATTATTTAAGAAGAAAATAATAAACGGATCAGTCTAGCTATAAATATCAGAAGAAATGATATAGAATAGGAGATATGACATAAACATATAATAATCACAATGCCAAGCTGTGATAAATAAGTAATTGAAAATCAACAAGAGATTAATCAATATCACAATAATCTACTCAAGATAAAAAGGAATGTCATACTCCTGATTTCATTCACCAAGCCACAATAAGTGACATATATATATCCATGCCAATCGTAAAAGTTGGTGAAACATAAATTCCAGAAATCAACACACGAAATCCAGAAATCACAATAAAAAGGATGGCCAATCCCAGAAAAATGAGCCGGAGCTCCTCCAGACAGGGTATAGTCCCCCATTGTGGACATTGAGCCGAAGCTCCTCCTAGTGAGTCAAAAACTCCTCCTGACAGGGTATAGTCCCCCATTACGGCTCCTCCTGACAGGGTATAGTCCCCCATTACGGACATTGAGCCGAAGCTCCTCCTGGTGAGTCGAAACTCCTCCTGACAGTGTATAGTCCCCTATTGCGGACATTGAGCCGAAGCTCCTCCTGGTGAACCGAAGTTCCTCATGACAGGGTATAGTCCCCCATTGCGGACATTGAGCCGAAGCTCCTCTTGGTGAACCGAAGTTCCTCATGACAGGGTATAGTCCCCCATTGCGGACATTGAGCCGAAGCTCCTCCTGGTGAACCGAAGTTCCTTATGACAGGGTATAGTCCCCCATTTAGGACATTGAGCCGAAGCTCCTCCTGGTGAGCCGAAGCTCCACAAAAAAATGAAGTATCGTCCTCGACATGGACAAAGAGACATCGCACATTGCTAGTCTAAATCACAAAGATGAGTGTCATGATCAATGAGAAGTGTCAATTACAATAAGCTAGTAAATATAAAAGTTTAGCTTCATGTCCCATAACCACTTACTTAACTTAAACATTTACGAACAAACTATAAATCTCCACTAGAAAATTGTCATAAGAGATTCAATCGAACAAGTTCAAGAATTAACCGACGAAGTAAACGCAAGCGTTTCATACCACTTGTTTTACCAAGCCATTTAATTAGATTTCTCATACGAGCGAGATAAAGGTTTGTATATGCTAATAGATTGGAAAACGGTTTTATAAATGAATTTGGTATTAAAGTAGAGTTGAAATCATTTGAAGAAAGAGTTTTGATATTTACTGCTAGTACAGAAAACCTTTATATTTTTAAAGTGACAAATCACAAAGAAGATTGTAAGAACAACCAATTACTAAATTCACATTCGAAGACGTGAATAAAATCCAAAGAAATCGATACCAAATCCATAGAAATGGATATTCCCAAAAATCACGAAGAAAATGTCATCAAAGTCAACAATAAGTGATAACGATTAATAGGATCGCTAAAATCGATAAACAATGGAAATTCACACAAAACAGCCTGAATAGGCAAAAATAAACATCTCCAGACGTCTGATTTGGAATCCAGACGTCTGGATTTGTTCTCTGGAAATAACCCAGAGAACACTCAGACGTCTGAAACCTCAAGTCAGACGTCTGAGACTTATCCAGACGTCTGGTTTGATGGTTCAGACGTCTGAAAATAGTCTCTGGCTTTTTTTTATAATATGCGTGCATACATTTTTACTTTCCAGGTCCAAACCAGACGTCTGGACTTGGTCACCAGACGTCTGGTCACCTGGTCTAGGCAACAATTTGCCTAGGCCAAAGTGGCCAAAACGTATCGGGAGCGATCAGACGAGCAACAACGACTAAGGATTTATGCCTAGCGACAACCCGGTCTTATAGGCTCTCCGAAACACCTCTTAAAGCATGATCAAACATCAAAGTTTGGATTTTTAAAGATTTGACTACAAAACACCAAAAATTGAAATAGTCCCCAAATCAATCCAAACCAAAAGCAAATGAACATAAATAAGTGTTAGGAATTCATACCTAACAACAAAGATAGATATAGACATAGATGTGAGATAAAAATCTCACCTTTGAACCCAAATTAATGAAGAAGATGCTATGAAGCAATGGCAAGAACAAGCACTCTTCAATTCCAACTCAACAAGCTTGAATCTAAGCTTAAAAGAGAAACATTCCCTAAATTAGGTTTAGGAAATTTCTGAAATTGAATGGAGAAAGAGTTGGAGAAGATGAAGGAGATGCTTACCAAGGGGTTCTCTTTGATTTTGGAGCAAGAACTTGAGCTAGCAAGAGGAGCTAGGGCTTGGAGTTTTAATTTCCACTCCTCTCCACCATTAATGCTAAGAAAACTGAAAAGAGAAAGAAGTGAGGGAGAATGGGGAGAGTGGTTCAGTTTTGGAGTATAAGTTAAAACATAGGGCAGAGCCCAAAACCAAACCCAAAGTGAAAAGTAGCAAAAATCAAATTTCTCCAAACATATCGAAGCTTATACTCAAAAAGGTCGCAAACGTCATTTTGAACTCAATGGAGGTGGTCTCGAGTCCTAATTCGACCGTATGCAAAAAGTAGGTTTTCGGACCAAAATCCGACGAACGATAAAATATTTAAATAAAATATTTAAATATAAAATCGATAAATATGCGGGTTGTTACAAACTCCCCTCCTTAAAGAAATTGCATCCTCGCAATAATTAAGAAGGAAATATAAGAAGTAACAACCATAGAAGCATATTTACACAAAAGAAAATTTGAATCAAGAAGTTCACCATAAAGAGCACGAAGGAGTAAATCCGAAAGTTTTCGTTGGATGAATTCTCAAGATTTCACATGAGCAATCCTTAGGATTTGAGAACCATTGAACTTCTATCAAAAAGAATATCTTTATATCGAAGGCGCTCAACCTCCGAAGCAATGATGCGAATGGAATGGTGCTCAAAAGTCAAATTTGGTGAAACTTCAATCCCTCAATAATACCAGGCTCAAGAATAAAAACCGAAAACATAAAAGCATTTCCGTAGTTAAAAGACGTGGAAAACGTCAAAAATAGCAAAAAGTTGAGCCGGTGCAACGGCGTAGTACAAATACGGTACGCCCGAGAAACTAGAAACTCGAATAATTTGGAGCACCGACGTAGTACAAAGGCGGTACGTCCAATGAACCAAAAAGCCAAGTCATTGATGTAGTGCAAACGGTACATCCAATGAATCAAAAAGCGAAGACATTGATGTAGTACAATCGGTACATCCAATGAATTAAACATCAAAGTCACTGATGTAGTACAAACGGTACATCCAATGAATCAAAGACACTGATGTAGTACAAACGGTACATCCAATGAATCCAAAAAAAGAAAAGACATTGATGTAGTACAAACAGTACATCCAATGAATCCATAAAGAAAAGACATTGATGTAGTACAAACGGTACATCCAATGTATCAAACAGCAAAGGCATTAATGTAGTACAAACGGTACATCCAATGAATCAAAGCCCGAATGATTTCGGAACACCGACGTAGTACAAAAACGGTACGTCTAATGAACCGAAGCCCGAATGATTTCGGAACACCGACGTAGTACAAAAACGGTACGTCCAATGAACCGAACACAATAAAAGAACATCGGACACAAGCTCATAAAAGAAATGAGATGAAACTCAATAAAACGAAGTACATCAAAACGCCCGATGAACTTGATAAAAAGATAATTTCATTCGGTCATCAACAAAGAAACAACCCCTTGTTGCTTACGACTAAACGCATTGGCAACACGATTTCCCCTTCGGGAATAAAAAGAATATCAAGATCATAAGAAGCTAGGAACTCGAGTCAACATGCAATTCCTTAAGAGAACATAAATATTCCAAGGATTTATGATCGAGGTAGAGAACAAATTTCTCATCCAAATATGATGATGCCAAATTCCAAAAGCAAAAACAATAGCCACGAACACTAGATCATGAGTGGCATATCTAGTCCCGATAAGCTATAATAATTTAGAAGCACAAGTGATAGCACGTTCTCCTTTGCAAGAGAATGGCATTCCATACCAATACGACTAGTATTGGTACAAATAGCAAAGTCTTGGTTCCCCTTCAGGAACCACAAGAATAAGAGTATTGAAAAGAAAGAACTTCTTTTAAGTAATTCTCTTCCCCGAAAAGCTAAAACTTTCAAAATTACATTTATCATTATGTAATAATCATTCTACAAAATCTTTCATTTTTACAAGTCAATGTATCGTGTCTGATTGTCTCATCAAAGCGTTTAGGAAATTCCTATCGATAACGTTGATCAAGCGCATCGACCAAAATTCTTAAAGCACTCAACGGGCAATACAATCACAAAATCATCTTTTATAGGATAAATAAATCTCTTAAAAAGTTTTAAGAATATTCTTTGTTCGTTTCAAGAACAAAATCCAGTTTTACTTATAAATAAATCTTATGAAAAAGATTTGCAAAATTTTAAACTACTATTTTCATCCAAAATCAATAAACTCAAGAATGGTCTCATCGAAATATTCATAGAATATTCGATTTATAAAATGGATGAAATAAGCTGGACAAATTGAATGACATAATAAGTCATTCATAAGAATCATAACGAGTGCGGAATGCGGTAAGTGGAATGCTAATTTCCGCAACTCGTAGCAAACGAAAACCGGTGATAAAGTCAAATTGAAAAGTCCTTAGCACCACACAAAAGATATTGCTTAGGTGATGATCCTAAGACAAGCTCAAAAATACCAGAAAAATTTTCAAACGACATGATTGAGAGAAATAATACTTTCCTTATCATGCGGGTTATAAGGAATAAAATGATGCCATCAAATTGGAATCAAAATCACAAAGGAAAAATAGAAATCTGCTTAACAGATTGAAAATGTCGAAGATGAATAATCCACTCGGAAAAATAGGATATGGACTTCACAATTTAGGCCAATCCTTACAGAAAAAGTCATTTCCAAAGCCAAAGTAAATATCGGCTCGGAAAGAAAAGCCACATAAAACAATCTCGACATCAAAACAAAAGCAAATTGAGTGTTGCGGATCTTCCATCCGGATTCGCAATCCTCAAAGAAGTCATCAAGCCCAAAATATTCAAAGAAAAAGAATCGACAAGTTCTTTTGATATAAAAATAATGAGATGAAACTCATATCAAAAAGAACTCGAATAAGAAGATCACAAAATAAATGTAATCAAGGATTAAATGAGAAATACCTTGACCAAGAGAAGAGTTTCTAGGGGCTTGCACAATATTTAGCTTTCTCATGTCCTTGTTCAAAAGTTTGGGACATGCAGATAAAAGATGACCCGGTTTCTTGCAATAGCGACAAGAATGGGGTTTTGGACACATATTTGCATAGTGTTCCTTAGAATTACAATTGTAGCATCCTCCACGATTAGGGATTGGAGTCTTTGCTACAAAAGTAGTTTGCTTCACTCTCTTATCGGGATTAAGGCTCTTGAACTTAATATGCCTCTTCTTGGAAGTCCCAATATCGCAAACACTTCCTTTACCAACCTCTCCATGAAGAAGAGTAACATCCACAAGCTGATTGAAAGAAACTTCAAATTTCAAAGGTAGAACCATTTCGGGGTTCTTACTCAAAGCATAGATAAACTCTTGATTCTTTACAAGATCCAAAAGTTATTGAGCAGACATAAATACTCCATCCTGGGGAGTAGCACTAGATTGACCGGCGTCGGGACGGCCTGGTCTAACCATTTCTCTTCTATAAGAAAGAAAGAAAGAAGAGGAAAAAGTTATTCTCAAAATAAATATCAAGCCATCTTGGTAGATAAAACAAGGAATCATAAAAGAAAGTAGGATAGAACGGTACGAAGACTCGAATAAATCCTAAGGCACAACTCCTAAGAAAGACTTAGGACATGATCCTTGCTAGATTATTCTACCTCGTTCCGAAATTTGGCTCTGATACCAAGCTGTGACGCCCCACCTCTATACCCACGCTAGCCAAGAACACTACTGTGAATGCTGTCAACTAGCACGGAGAATAAGGCTGTTGAGGAGCGACCATCCATGTAATTGCTTTGTGCGAGCATCGATATGTCAGATAGTATAACATGCAATTCTTTTCAAGTGGAAATCCGACATGCCGACACAAACTCAAAACTACTACACAGTGGCTATAATATCTTCGGAAACAAATATAGCAATAAACATAACATAAATCAGTCACAGACAATTCATATCACAAAGGCGGAAATAGATATGAATATTACACATGAAAGTGTATATCAGAGTAGTGGTCAAAAAAATCCACGATAATACAAAAGAATAGCAACACGTGCTATACAAAGGAATAGAACTATGAGTCTATATCTCAAGTGTATACAACAAAATAAACTACTAATCTAAGAAGTTTGCCAAAAGTCAGAGTAATAATCCAGGATGAGAAGTCAAGCAGAAGCACCTGCAACATCTCGGTCTGACCTGAGTATTATTTAAGTAGAAAATAATAAACGGATCAGTCTAGCTATAAATATCAGAAGAAATGATATAGAATAGGAGATATGACATAAACATATAATAATCACAATGCCAAGCTGTGATAAATAAGTAATTGAAAATCAACAAGAGATTAATCAATATCACAATAATCTACTCAAGATAAAAAGGAATGTCATACTCCTGATTTCATTCACCAAGCCACAATAAGTGACATATATATATCCATGCCAATCGTAAAAGTTGGTGAAACACAAATTCCAGAAATCAACACACGAAATCCAGAAATCACAATAAAAAGGATGGCCAATCCCAGAAAAATGAGCCGGAGCCCCTCCAGACAGGGTATAGTCCGCCATTGCGGAAATTGAGCCGAAGCTCCTCCAGACAGGGTATAGTCCCCCATTGCGGAAATTGAGCCGAAGCTCCTCCTGGTGAGTCAAAAACTCCTCCTGACAGTGTATAGTCCCCCATTGCGGACATTGAACCAAAGCTCCTCCTGGTGAGTCGAAACTCCTCCTGGTGAGTCAAAAACTCCTCCTGACAGGGTATAGTCCCCCATTGCGGACATTGAGCCGAAGCTCCTCCTGGTGAGTCGAAACTCCTCCTGGTGAGTCGAAACTCCTCCTGACAGGGTATAGTCCCCCATTGCGGACATTGAGCCGAAGCTCCTCCTGGTGAACCGAAGTTCCTCATGACAGGGTATAGTCCCCCATTGCGGACATTGAGCCGAAGCTCCTCCTGGTGAACCGAAGTTCCTCATGACAGGGTATAGTCCCCCATTGCGGACATTGAGCCGAAGCTCCTCCTGGTGAACCGAAGTTCCTCATGACAGGGTATAGTCCCCCATTGCGGACATTGAGCCGAAGCTCCTCCTGGTGAACCGAAGTTCCTCATGACAGGGTATAGTCCCCCATTGCGGACATTGAGCCGAAGCTCCTCCTGGTGAGCCGAAGCTCCACAAAAAAATGAAGTATCATCCTCGACATGGACAAAGAGACATCGCACATTGCTAGTCTAAATCACAAAGATGATCGTCATGATCAATGAGAAGTGTCAATTACAATAAGCTAGTAAATATAAAAGTTTAGCTTCATGTCCCATAACCACTTACTTAACTTAAACATTTACGAGCAAACTGTAAATCTCCACTAGAAAATTGTCACAAGAGATTCAATCGAACAAGTTCAAGAATTAACCGACGAAGTAAACGCAAGCGTTTCATACCACTTGTTTTACTAAGCCGTTTAATTAGATTTCTCATACGAGTGAGATAAAGGTTTGTATATACTAATAGATTGGAAAACGGTTTTATAAATGAATTTGGTATTAAAGTAGAGTTGAAATCATTTGAAGAAAGAGTTTTGATATTTACTGCTAGTATAGAAAACCTTTATATTTTTAAAGTGACAAATCACAAAGAAGATTGTAAGAACAACCAATTACTAAATTCGCATTCGAAGACGTGAATAAAATCCAAAGAAATCGATACCAAATCCATAGAAATGGATATTCCCAAAAATCACGAAGAAAATGTCATCAAAGTAAACAATAAGTGATAACGATTAATAGGATCGCTAAAATCGATAAACAATGGAAATTCACACAAAACAACCTGAATAGGCAAAAATAAACATCTCCAGACGTCTGATTTGGAATCCAGACGTCTGGATTTGTTCTCTGGAAATAACCCAGAGAACACTCAGACGTCTGAAACCTCAAGTCAGACGTCTGAGACTTATCCAGACGTCTGGTTTGATGGTTCAGACGTCTGAAAATAGTCTCTGGCTTTTTTTTATAATATGCGTGCATACATTTTTACTTTCCAGGTCCAAACCAGACGTCTGGACTTGGTCACCAGACGTCTGGTCACCTGGTCTAGGCAACAATTTGCCTAGGCCAAAGTGGCCAAAATGTATAGGGAGCGATCGGACGAGCAACGACGACTAAGGATTTATGCCTAGCGACAACCCGGTCTTATAGGCTCTCCGAAACACCTCTTAAAGCATGATCAAACATCAAAGTTTGGATTTTTAAAGATTTGACTACAAAACACCAAAAATTGAAATATTCACCAAATCAATCCAAACCAAAAGCAAATGAACATAAATAAGTGTTAGGAATTCATACCTAACAACAAAGATAGATATAGACATAGATGTGAGATAAAAATCTCACCTTTGAACCCAAATTAATGAAGAAGATGCTATGAAGCAATGGCAAGAACAAGCACTCTTCAATTCCAACTCAACAAGCTTGAATCTAAGCTTAAAAGAGAAACATTCCCTAAATTAGGTTTAGGAAATTTCTGAAATTGAATGGAGAAAGAGTTGGAGAAGATGAAGGAGATGCTTACCAAGGGGTTCTCTTTGATTTTGGAGCAAGAACTTGAGCTAGCAAGAGGAGCTAGGGCTTGGAGTTTTAATTTCCACTCCTCTCCATCATTAATGCTAAGAAAACTGAAAAGAGAAAGAAGTGAGGGAGAATGGGGAGAGTGGTACAGTTTTGGAGTATAAGTTAAAACATAAGGCTGAGCCCAAAACCAAACCCAAAGTGAAAAGTAGCAAAAATCAACTTTCTCCAAACATATCGAAGCTTATACTCAAAAAGGTCGCAAATGTCATTTTGGACTCAATGGAGGTGGTCTCGAGTCCTAATTCGACCGTATGCAAAAAGTAGGTTTTCGGACCAAAATCCGACGAACGATAAAATATTTAAATAAAATATTTAAATATAAAATCGATAAATATGCGGGTTGTTACAGTTCGCGTCACACATTAGGATTTCTCGACCTGGCCTGGGAGTGTGTCATAGCTCGGAGGTCACACTTTTGTCATCGCGAGGACAGAGCGACAGCGATTGCGTGGCGTAGGGGTCGATCGATTTTGGATGTTGGTCTTGAAGTTCGTGAGGTTTTCAAAGGAGTACAATTGGGTGCCGACGAGTAAGCAGTTGATCAAGTTGAGCAATTTGGTAAGCAAGTTGTTTTTATTTAAGTTTAATGTATAATTTGTATATGTATATGTATTTGTTATATATATATATATATATATATATATATATATATGTAATAAATATATATGACAGTCTGGTTTAAAAGAAATATAAAATGAAATTGGATCAGTTGTATATGTATGTAGAACAGTAAGGTCTGGATAGTTTTGATTTTAAGATTTTAGGAAATTAGAAATATTTAGAATGTCTAAAATTTATATATGTGTATAGGATTAAAAAAATATATATGGGAATTTATAGTAAGGTTATGAACAGAAACTATATATGTGGACAAAGTCTTGTAAAGGAAATTAGAATGTTAAAGGTTGGAAAATTTAGATAAATTAAAATTTTAAGTATATGTAGTTTTGAAAGATAATTAGTTTAAAAACTAATATTTTATAGTTTAAAATAAAAATCACTGGTTAATTAAATCTATTAAATGGGATTTAAATTGTTCAATTATTTCGAATATTTATAACTGTATAAATATTTATTCAAGGTCTAAATAATGGAGAAACTAGCCAGTGTGGATGGGTTGCAAAACAAAAACCAAAGGTGAGCAATCTCACTCAGCTGAATTTAAATTTAAATTTAAATAGTCAAATTTAAATAATTGGTTGATTGATTTATTTGATTTGGTGTGTTGTATTATATAGTGGTATATAGTATATCTTGGAATGTTTGGTTTCCCAAATCAAATACCGGGTAATTTGATATTTTAAAACCCATATACCGTGATATTCCACTTCGAAGTCATCAACTAACAAATTAGAGAGCACGATGGGAGCTTCGAATCCATACGGAGATGATGAGTTTTCGTGCGACGTGGAGGGAGATATGTGGCCGCATTCGTGGGTGTATAGCACACGTTTTCTGATGTCAATAGGGGGCTGAGCTTCAGGCTATTGATGGTGAAGGTGGAGCTTCGAATGGTGGTTCATATGGTGGTGGTTTGATGAACTCTCGATGCTCGTGGAGGCCGTGGTTCTAAACCCTAGTTCGGCCTTGGTGGGTTTCTTAGTTGCGTGTATTACCTGTAGAGAACGTGAGGGGAGAGGAAAAAGAGAGCGGCCAAGATTTGTTGCCGTGAGATCTACGGCCCAGATTGAAATTGGTTGGAAAATAAAAATAATGTTGTAAATTTAGTTTATATAAATCGTGTAGCTTTAAAAATTCATATCTTTTTCATACGAGGTCGGAAATGCACGAAACCAGTTGCGTTGGAATCGTATAGACGAGCACTATGCTATGGAAATGGATTGGAGTCGTTTGGAGTTAGTGAGAATTTCGGGTAAAATTAAACGTCCGTCTAATTTTATTCGAAATAAATCGCTAAAACGAAATTGAAATCAAGGTGAGAACTCCTCACTCAATCGAATCCGTTTCGATTTATATTTTAAATAGTTAGATTTAAAATTATGTTGAATGATAATTGCAGTTATTGATTGCTGTTTGGTTGTAATATTAGATATAATAGGATATATCTATATATAGCAATATATATATATATATATATATATATATATTGGCATATGTACATATTGGAATTGATTTCCCGCATTGTATAGCGGATGAGACCCTATTGCGCCGTCTATTAAGCGGATAATATTTTATAAATCCCATATACCGCGATAATTCCGTACTGTAACGGAATTGGTATTGTGCTAATGTTTGTGGATGCAGGGAAACAGGTTGGAAGGATCCAACTGGATTCCTCAACTGTATTGATTTATTTACAGATATTGTGATATTTGTTGATTATCATATCGATATATGATATTTGGATGTCGTGATTGACTATTTGGTGCTGCTGCATCATCAGATCCATTTCTGAAGTTTTAAAAATAATGATTTTGGTTTTAAAAGGAATTTTAAAGTGATTTTCGAAAGTATTCGTTTTATTAAATTTTGAATTGTTAAAAAAATAAATAAACGTTAAAATTTTAATGTTATAAAAGTGTGATTTTTATGAAATGAAAGTGAAAAGTGATTTTTGAAATAAATAGTTAATAAATTTATGAAATGGTTTAAATTGGAATTTTTGGACTATTACAAACAATTTTTATAAAAGATTCATAAAATGGATATTTATAAATTAAAAATATTGGAATTATAAAACGAAGTTTTTTTTAAGTGTTAAAATGAAGTATAGTGAATTCATAAAGGAATGAGAATTTATAAGATTTATAATTTATGAAGTTTAAAAGAACGATTTTGTAAATAAATGAATTATAAGTATTTAGCTTATATATGGACTGTTGGTATATATTTGAGATATATAGATTGAATTGATTAATAAAGGAGATTTATAAATCGAAGTTTATAAATAGAAATGGAATTTATAGACATTGTTTATAAATTCGAAATCAATGGAATTTGATAAATCTAATGTTGAAATTGGTTAAGGAAGTATATTCACGATTTTGGACAGTGAATATATTATAAACAAAATGGGTATGCTTGGGAAATTGAATATTATAAATTGAAGTTAATCGTTTTAACGATTTTTTAAAAGGTGTAAACATCGAAAACATAGATTTCAACATTCATTGTTGAAATAGACGTTTTCGAGAAATAGAAGAAAATGGTGGACTATAACACTGTTGTTATAGTAAATGATTTCCGGAAGGAAATGTTTTGTATAGTATTGGGATTTATATATGTATTTTAATTTCGAATCCCTATACAAGTGATTTTGGGTCGTCGTAACGATGTTTTACGCAACATTCATTTTGACTCAAATAAATGTGTTTAAGCGCACGTTTTCTTTAAAGAATGAAATATATACTTAATTTCGATTTAAGTATATTGAATATTTTCCAAATATTGAAAATAAATGAATTTGTGAATTACTTATTAATAAATAAGTATGGAAATGTTTTTCCAAAGTGAAATGAAACGTTTTGAGAATTTATCTTTTTAAAGATAAATTGAAAATGAATATTTGAAATCGATTTAAAAATCGTATATTCATAAATATTTTGGAATTATAAATTCACTATGGAACTTATAAAAGAAGGGGAATTTGTTTTAAAAATAAACGTTGATTTATTTTTGAAGTGTGGGAATTAATATATGGATTTGGAACGTAAATATAAAGTAAATCGTTAAGGATTTATTTAATTGGTTTAAATGAACCATGTTGAAATGAAAGAAATTCCGCGTAAGGAAAATGATTGGAATTTGTTTTCAAAAGTGGTAAAGGTGAAAAGTGATTTGAAAATTTGTTTTCAAATGGTTGAAGTGTGGAAAATATATATCTAGTAAAGATATTTTGGAAAATAAATAGTTTGGAAAATTATTTGGAATCTGGTGATGTTGAACATGCCTATTGATAGTTAAATAACCGACTATCAACATTTACCTTTAAATAGGTATTTGTTATGATTTGCTTGAATTTGAATGCCACGCTTATTTTTGAATAAGCGCTCACTATTCGGGTTAGTCGGGAAAGAACCTTGGGGTCATATAACCCATTTCGAATATGTGGTACGTCGTAATGGATTGCATTTGATGATCGGTGTTGAAGACCGGATATTTTTGAAAATGGAGGGATTACCGTTGAGTTACTCTGCATCGGCTGATCTTCGATATAGAGGTTTTATCACCCTTAGTGACGGGAAGTCCAGAAGTGATTAGAAAATCCGGAATGCAAGGACTTCTTTGTAAGTGCCTTCGTTTCTGTTCGAGCCCGGAACAGACTTGTATGGATTGTATGTCTGACATTACAAGTTGAGATATAAAGCTGATTTCTTTCAAATATATTTCTGTTGGAGGCAGAGAATTTATTCTCTTAGCTTAACACCCTTCTCTGAGACTACGAGCTCAGAGGTTATGTAGTTGAAGGATCCATGGAAATTCCGGATTCGGAAATAATATGACCGAGAATCTTCACACGAGATTGCCAAAATGGCATTTAGAAAATTTCTCTTTCAGTTGATTACTCCTAAGAGTTTCCAACACAATCCGAAGATGCTTCTCATGTTCCTCTTCATTTTTTGAATACACAAGAATATCATCAATAAAGATGAGAACAAACCGGTCGAGGAAGTCCTTGAAAACCCTATTCATAAGGTCAACGAAATAAGCCGGGGCATTTGTTAACCCAAATGGCATAACAAGCCATTCATAAGATCCATAATGAGTACGGAACGATGTCAAAGGAATGCTATCCTCTGCAATACGAAGCTGATGAAATCCAGTAGCTAAGTCTAATTGTGAAAAGACTTTAGCACCACTAAGCTGATCGAATAGATCATTAATCCGAGGTAAAGGATATTTATTTTTGATAGTAAGATCATTAAGCTTGCGGTAGTCAACGCAAAGCCAAAGTGTTCCATCGGATTCCTTCACAAAAATAGCTGAAGCTCCCCAAGGCGAGGAACTAGAGCGAATAAATTGCTTCGTCTCCAATTCAGATAATTGTTTACGCATCTCCTCGTTTTCTTTATTGGACATATGATACGGAGGACGAGTGATAGGTTGAGCTCTAGGAATAAGATTAATTCTGAACTCAATTGCTCGCTTAGGTGGTAATCCTAAACGGGCTCAAATATGTCGGAAAATTCACAAACGACGTGAATAAGAGAAATAATACCACCCTCATCATCATCATCGTCATCACGAGGATTTAAAGAATATAAAGATGCAACCAAGCTGGAATCTGAATCTTTAAGATTAATAGAAATCTGCTTAACAGATTGAGGATGTCGAAGATGAATAGTCCGCTCAGGACATAGGATATTAGCTTCATAACGGTTAAGCCAATCCATTCCCAAAATCATTCCAATGCCTAAATAACACATGACATGCAAATCGGCTCGGAAAGAAAAATCACACAAAATAATCTCGACATCATTACACAATAAACTGATTGTCGCGGATCCACCAACCAGATTCGCAATTCTCAAAGAAGTCATTAAACACAAAACATCCAAAGAAAAAGTATCAACAAGTTCTTTTGATATAAAAGAATGGGATGCACCCGTATCAAAAAGAACTCGAATAGGATGATCACGAAATAAAATAATTCCATCCAGAATAGAATGAGAAATACGTTGGCCACGAGATGTGTTGCCAGGGGCTTGAGCAACATTAAGCTTTCCCTCTTTCCTGCCCTGAAGCTTGGGGCATGAGGATATAACATGACCGGGACCTTTGCAGTAGCGTCAAGAGAGAGACTTTTGACACTTGTTCGCGTAATGGTCCTTCGAACCACAATTATAGCATTCCCCACGACCAAAGGAAGAAGTCTTTGCCACGGAGGTTGCTTGCTTCCCTTTCTTATTAGGATAGGGGCCTTTGAATTTGTTTGGCCTCTTCTTGTTGTTGTTGAAGCTTGGTTTGGAACCCACCACTTCAACATCATTCTCCCTATCCGCCGCTTCAAGACGAAGAGCGATATCAACGAGTTGGTCGAAAGAAACTTCTAATTTTAGAAGTAATGGCTTCTTGAGATTTTCGTTTAAGCCATAGACGAACCTCTGGTTCTTCTTTAAAGGGGTGTTGATGTATTCAACCCCATATTTGGAAAGCGACTCGAAGGAGGTGACGTAATCAATCACGGAGGACTCACCTTGAACAAGGTCTATAAATCGTCGAGCCAATGTCACTTTCTCTGCTTCTGGTACAAATTTCAACTCGAAGCGTTCTCGGAATTGCCCCCAGGTGAGATCCTCTTCATTAATCTCAGAAATAAGAAGCTCGTACCAGTCCAATGCTCTTTCTCGAAGCATACTAGAGGCCACCTGAACTCGGTGAAGGTCAATAAGATTCATGCGAGAAAAGATTCGATGGCATGACCTTAGCCAAGCCTGTACTTCAATAACAGTTTCGGAACCTTTAAATGGCTCCCCACCCAAATTAGTGTAATCGCTGCACAAGCGTGCAAATCCCGACTTTGGGTGAGTAGGTTCCGGGTTAGCTCCAGCTGCTTGAGCATTAGTTACCAAATCAAGAAGCTGTTGAGCAGTCAAAAAATGGCCATCCTGGGGTGGAGTACAAGATGGCACGGCTCTGGGGCGGCCTGGTCTAGACATTTCTCTTCCTTTAGAAAGAAATAAAGAAAGAAAGAAGAAGAAAAAGGTTATTCACCAAACAATTATCAAGAAATCTTGATAAATTAAACAAGGAATTATAAAAGAAAATAGGATAGAAAGGTACGGAGACTCGAATTAATCCTAAGGTATAACTCCTAAGATGGACTTCGGACGATGATCCTTGTTAAGTTATTCTACATTGTTCCGAAGTTTGGCTCTGATACCAAACCGTGACTCCCCACCTCTATACCCACGCTAGCCAAGAACACTACGGGTGAATGCTGTCAACTAGCACGGAGAATAAGGCTGTTGAGGAGCGACCATCTGTATAATTGTTTTGCGCGAGCACCGATATGTCAGATAGTATAACATGCATTTTCTCTCAAGAGGAAATCCGACACACCGATACAGACACAAAGCTACTACACAGTGGCTATAATAATCTTCGGAAACAAATACAGAAATACACATAACATAAATCAGTCACAGATAATTCATATCACAAAGGCGGAAGAAGATATGAATACATAATTAACACATGAAAGTGTAAATCAGAGTAGTGGTCAAAAAGATCCACAATAATACAAAAGAATAGCAAAACATGCTATACAAAACAATACAACTATGAGTCTATATATCAAGTGTAAACAACAAAATAAACTACTAATCTAAGTAGTTTGCCAAAAGTCAGAGTAATGGATCCCAGGGGAGAAGTCAAGCAGAAGCACTTGTAACATCTCGGTCTGACCCGAGTATTATTTAATAAGAAAATAATAAACGGATCAGTCTAACTATAAATATCAGATGAAACGATATAGAATAAGAGATATGACTAAACACATAATAATCACAATGCCAAGCTGTGATATATATAGGTAATTGAAAATCAACGAGAGATTAATCAATATCACCAAATCTACACAAGAATCAAAGAAATGTCATACTCCTCATTTCGTTCACCAAACCATAAATATTGGCAAATATATCAATGCCAATCACAAAAGTCAGTGACACACAAATTCACCAATGCACAAATATTGATAACACTTATCAATGGAAATCACGAAAATTGGTGAAGCACAAATTCTAGAAATCATCTCAAGAAATCCAGAAATCACAAAAAGGGGGAAGGCCTATCACAAATGGGAGCATAAAGCCCACCAACACGTGTATCACAAACGGAACGCTAATTCCATGGTTGCTAACCTTCACAAATTGAGCCGAAGCTCCACAAACGGCCCGAAGACCATGGGTTGCTACCCCACCAAATTGAGTCGAAACTCCACAAAATGGGGTTTAGTCTCTCTCGTAGACAAAGAGACATCGCATATTGCTAGTCTAAATCACAAAGATGATCGTCATGATCAACGAGAAGTGTCGATTACAGTAAGCTAGTAAATATATGAGCTTAGCATCATGTCCCATAACCACTAGCTTAACTTAAATATTTACGAACAAATTGTAGATCTCCACTAGAAAATTGTCACAAGAGTTTCAATCAAACAAGTCCAAGAATTAACCAACAAAGTAAACGCAAGCGTTTCATACCACTTGTTTTACTAAGTCGTTTAATTAGATTTCTCATACGAGTGAGGTAAAGGTTTGTATATACTAATAGATTGGAAAACGGTTTTATAAACGAATTTGGTATTAAAATAGTATTGAAATCGTTTGAGGAAAGAGTTTTGATATTTACTACTAGTATAGAAAATCTTTATGTTTTTAAAGTGACAAATCACAAAGAAGATTGTAAGAACAATCAATCACTAAAATTCACATTCGGAGACGTGAATAAAATCCAAAGAAACCGATAAAGAATCCATCGAAATGAATATTCAAAAATCCTTAAATAGGAGTCATCGAAGGCATAATAAATGATAACAACAAATAGGATCATCACGAATCGATTTAAATTGGAATTCTCAAGCGAATAGGCAAATAGGCAAAATACTATTGATTCAGACGTCTGAAATCAAGGATTCAGACGTCTGAATCTGGAAAATAAATATTTTCCAAAGACAGAATTCAGACGTCTGAATCCTTGAATCCAGACGTCTGAAATAGGCACTTTTTAACCTATTTCCTTTCTGGTTCCAAATGAACCAATTCAGACGTCTGAAACCATATATTCAGACGTCTGAATCTGGGAATAGAAATCTTCCCAGAACCATATTCAGACGTCTGAATATTACGTTTCAGACGTCTGAATCTGGTGTTCAGGGCATTCCCTGAACCTAGGCCAAAAAATGGCCAAACGAATATCGAAAACGATCGAACGAGCAAATGGCGATGACTAAGGAATTACGTCAAATGACAACCCAGCCTAAACGGCTCTTCGATACGCCTCAAATATCAATGTCCAAATATCCATAATAGGATTTTCATAAATTAGACCAAAACACCAAAAATTGGAATATACACGAAATCGATCCAAACCAAAATCAATTGCACACGAATAAACGTTAGGAATTCATACCTAACAATCGAAGATAATTATAGACAAAGATGTGAGATAAAAATCTCACCTTTTTACAAAATCAAACAAGAAGAAGCTTGAAAGCAAATGGAGAATCAACCTCTCTTCAACACAACCCAAATGAGCTTGAATCTATGCTCAAAACAAGAACATTCCCAAAATTAGGTTTAGGAACTTCTGAAATTGGTAACAGAATAAGTTGGAGAAGACGAAGAGAATGCTTACCAATGGGTTCTCTTGAATTTGGAGCTAGGAATTTGAGGTTGCAAGAGGAACTAGGATTTTGGAGTTTTAATTTCCAATCTCTCCCACCATTATTGCCTTAGAATTGAAAAGAGGAAGAAGTGAGGGTGAATGGGGAAGAGTGGTTCAGTTTTGAGCATAAGTTGGCTAGTGGGCTGAACCCAAACTCAAACCCAAAGTGAAAAAGGTCAAATTTTTGACTAACTCCAAATATATCAAAGTTTATACTCAAAAAGGTCGCAAACGGCACTTTAAACTCAATGGGAGTGGTCTCGAGTCCTAATTCGACCGTATGCAAAAAGTAGCTTTTCGGACTAAATTCCGAGTATCGATAAAATATTTAAATAAAATATTTAAACATAAAATTTCCATATATGCGGGTTGTTACAGACTCCCCTCCTTAAAGAAATTGCGTCCTCGCAATATTTAAAAAGAAGATATATAGTAACAACCATAAAAGCATATTCAACACAAATGAAATTTGAAATAAAAGGTTCACGTCAAAGAGCACGAGAAAGCAAGTCCGGATGTGTTCGCTCGACGAACTCTTTAGATTTCCAAGAACAATCCTTAGGATTCGAAGACCATTGGACTTTAACAAGCGGGACATCTTTATTTCGAAGGCGTTTGACCTCCGAAGCAACAATTCGAATAGGATGCTGCTCATAAGTTAAATTAGGCGAAACTTCAATCTCTTCCACAACACCGGGCCCAAGAATAGAATCGGAATCTCGAAGACATTTCCGAAGTTGAGAAACGTGAAACACGTCATGGATAGCAGAAAATTGAGCCGGTAATAAAAGGCGATAAGCCATGTAACCAATACGTTCAGTGATAGGAAATGGCCCAATATATCGAGGCGCCAATTTTCCCGATCGACTGAAATGTACAACACCTTTCATTGGTGAAACACGAATAAAAACAGAATCTCCAGCAGAAAATTCTAATTTCCTTCTTCGCTTATCGGCATAGGATTTTTGTCTACTATGGGCTTCTTTCATCCTATGACGAATAAGATCAATCTTTTCGGTGGAATCACGAATAAAATCTGGACCTAAAACCAGCTTCTCACCGGTCTCAAGCCAACAAGAAGGAGATCGGCATGGCCTTCCGTAGAGTGCCTCAAAAGGTGCCATACCAATACTAGATTGGAAGCTATTATTATAGGAGAATTCCACAAGGGAAATATGACCTTCCCAACTTCCCCCAAAATCAAGCACACAAGCACGAAGAAGATCTTCAAGTGTTTGATTCACACGCTCGGTTTGTCCATCGGACTGAGGATGATAAGCGGTGCTAAGATTGAGCTTCGTTCCCAAAGCTTTTTGAAGACTCTTCCAAAACCCACTAGTAAACAATGGATCACGATCACTAACAATAGAAGTAGGAACTCCATACAATTTAACAATCTCTTTAACAAAGAGTTTGGCCAAAAGAGGAACGGTTCGGTTAGACCGAACGGGAATAAAATGGGCGGATTTAGTAGGTCTATCAACGATCACCCATAAGCTATCATGACCCGAACGAGAACGGGGAAGGCCATCTATAACATCCATGGAAATTTGGTCCCACTTCCAAATTGGAATTTCTAAAGGTTGCAATAACCCACCGGGCCTTTGATGTTCGGCTTTAACAAGCTGGAAAGTCATGCAACACTTAACTAAGTTAGCAATATCAAATTTCATTCCCTCCCAATAATATAGTCGCTTCATATCCGCGTTACATTTTACTACTACCGGGATGAATGGTGAATTTAGAACGATGTGAATCTCTAAAATATCCTTACGAAGATCAATAATATTTGGTACGATAAGTCTACCAAATTTTCGAATGCCGCCACGAGAATCGATATCAAATTCTTTCAATCCTTCAATATCAATTTTATCCCTAATATTTTGGCCAAGAAGAGCCATTTCGGGATCTAGCCTTTGAGCTTCAAGAATGCGGTCTAAAAGAGAAGGATGAGCCTCAAGGCTACATAATACAAGTTATGAACATAAATCGGAGACACGGTCTCGAATCTCAAAAGAGGATAATATCTCGAGATCATTCCATTCGGATATCATCAGAGAAATAACCGCTTGTTGCTTGCGACTAAGTGCGTCGGCAACACGATTTCCCTTTCCGCGAGTATAAAGGATATCGAGATCATACAGTGCAAGAAATTCGAGCCAACGTTGTTGACGCAAATTAAGTTCCTTCTGAGAGAACAAATACTTCAAAGACTTATGATCGGATAAAGAACAAATTTCTCTCCTAGGAGATAATGACGCCAAATCCGAAGAGCGAAAACAATAGCTGCGAGCTCTAAATCATGAGTGGCATATCTAGTCTCGGCTGGCTTCAATTGCCTAGAAGCATAAGCAATAACACGTTCTTTTTGCATAAGAACGGCACCCAAACCAACGCGACTAGCATCGGTATAAACAATAAAATCTTGGTTTCCCTCGGGAATCACAAGAATAGGAGCATCAGAAAGGAGTTCTTTTAATTTCTAAAAAGAAGTTTCACATTTGTCCGACCAAATGTATTTAATGCCTTTCTTGGTTAAGCCAGTGAGAGGCACGGCAATTTTAGAAAAATCTTTGATAAAACGGCGGTAGTAACCCGCCAATCCAAGAAAACTACGAATCTCCGTCACACTCTCCGGTCTCTTCCAATCTTGAATCGCTTCAATCTTTGAAGGATCCACGTAAATTCCGGATTCGGAAATAATATGACCGAGAATCTTCACACGAGATTGCCAAAAATGGCATTTAGAAAATTTCGCTTTCAGTTGATTACTCCTAAGAGTTTCCAACACAATCCGAAGATGCTTCTCATGTTCCTCTTTGTTTTTTGAATGCACAAGAATATCATCAATAAAGATGAGAACAAACCGGTCGAGGAAGTCCTTGAAAACCCTATTCATAAGGTCAACGAAATAAGCCGGGGCATTTGTTAACCCAAATGGCATAACAAGCCATTCATAAGATCCATAACGAGTACGGAACGATGTCAAAGGAATGCTATCCTCTGCAATACGAAGCTGATGAAATCCAGTAGCTAAGTCTAATTGTGAAAAGACTTAGCACCACTAAGCGGATTGAATAGATCATTAATCCGAGGTAAAGGATATTTATTTTTGATAGTAAGATCATTAAGCTTGCAGTAGTCAACACAAAGCCTAAGTGTTCCATCGGATTTCTTCACAAAAATAGCTGAAGCTCCCCAAGGCGAGGAACTAGAGCGAATAAATTGCTTCGTCTCCAATTCAGATAATTGTTTACGCATCTCCTCGTTTTCTTTATTGGACATACGATACGGAGGACGAGTGATAGGTTAAGCTCCAGGAATAAGATTAATTCTAAACTCAATTGCTCGCTTAGGTGGTAATCCTAAAACGGGCTCGAATATGTCGGAAAATTCACAAACGACGTGAATAAGAGAAATAATACCACCCTCATCATCATCATCGTCATCACGAGGATTTAAAGAATATAAAGATGCAATCAAGCTGGAATCTAAATCTTTAAGATTAATAGAAATCTGCTTAACAGATTGAGGATGTCGAAGATGAATAGTCCGCTCAGGACATAGGATATTAGCTTCATAACGGTTAAGCCAATCCATTCCCAAAATCATTCCAAAGCCTAAATAACGCATGACATGCAAATCGGCTCGGAAAGAAAAATCACACAAAATAATCTCGACATCATTACACAATAAACTGATTGTCGTGGATCCACCAACCGGATTCGCAATTCTCAAAGAAGTCATTAAACACAAAACATCCAAAGAAAAAGTATCAACAAGTTCTTTTGATATAAAAGAATGGGACGCACCCGTATCAAAAAGAACTCGAATAGGATGATCACGAAATAAAATAATTCCATCCAGAATAGAATGAGAAATACGTTGGCCACGAGATGTGTTGCTAGGGGCTTGAGCAACATTAAGCTTTCCCTCTTTCCTGCCCTGAAGCTTGGGGCATGAGGATATAACATGACCGGGACCTTTGCAGTAGCGTCAAGAGAGGGACTTTTGACACTTGTTCGCGTAATGGTCCTTCGAACCACAATTATAGCATTCCCCATGACCAAAGGAAGAAGTCTTTACCACGGAGGTTGCTTGCTTCCCTTTCTTATTAGGATAGGGGCCTTTGAATTTGTTTGGCCTCTTCTTGTTGTTGTTGAAGCTTGGTTTGGAACCCACCACTTCAACATCATTCTCCCTATCCGCCTCTTCAAGACGAAGAGTGATATCAACAAGTTGGTCGAAAGAAACTTCTAACTTTAGAAGTAATGGCTTCTTGAGATTTTTGTTTAAGCCATAGACGAACCTCTGGTTCTTCTTTAAAGGGGTGTTGATGTATTCAACCCCATATTTGGAAAGCGACTCGAAGGAGGCGACGTAATCAGTCACGGAGGACTCACCTTGAACAAGGTCTATAAATCGTCGAGCCAATGTCACTTTCTCTGCTTCTGGTACAAATTTCAACTTGAAACGTTCTCGGAATTGCCCCCAGGTGAGATCCGCTTCATTAATCTCAAAAATATGAAGCTCGTACCAGTCCAATGCTCTTTCTCGGAGCATACTGGAGGCCACCTGAACTCGGTGAAGGTCAACAAGATTCATGCGAGAAAAGATTCGATCGCATGACCTTAGCCAAGCCTGTACTTTAATAACAGTTTCGGAACCTTTGAATGGCTCGCCACCCAAATTAGTGTAACCGCTGCACAAGCGTGCAAATCCCGACTTTGGGTGAGTAGGTTCCGGTTAGCTCCAGTTGCTTGAGCATTAGTTACCAAATCAAGAAGCTGTTGAGCAGTCATAAAAACTCCATCCCGGGGTGGAGTACTAGATGGCACGGCTTTGGGGCGGCCTGGTCTAGACATTTCTCTTCCTTTAGAAAGAAAGAAAGAAAGAAGAAGATGAAAAAGGTTATTCACCAAACAATTATAAGGAAATCTTGATAAATAAAACAAGGAATCATAAAAGAAAATAGGATAGAAAGGTACGAAGACTCGAATTAATCCTAAGGTATAACTCCTAAGATGGACTTAGGACGATGATCCTTGTTAAGTTATTCTGCATTGTTCCAAAGTTTGGCTCTGATACCAAACTGTGACGCCCCACCTCTATACCCACGCTAGCCAAGAACACTACGGGTGAATGCTGTCAACTAGCACGGAGAATAAGGCTGTTGGGGAGCGACCATCTGTATAATTGCTTTGCGCGAGCACCGATAAGTCAAATAGTATAACATGCATTTTCTCTCAAGAGAAAATCCGACACACCGATACAAACATAAAGCTACTACACAGTGGCTATAATAATCTTCGGAAACAAATACAGAAATACACATAACGTAAATCAGTCACAGATAATTCATATCACAAAGGCGGAAGAAGATATGAATACATAATTAACACATGAAAGTGTAAATCAGAGTAGTGGTCAAGAAGATCCACAATAATACAAAAGAATAGTAAAACGTGCTATACAAAACAATACAACTATGAGTCTATATCTCAAGTGTAAACAACAAAATAAACTACTAATCTAAGTAGTTTGCCAAAAGTCAGAGTAATGGATCCCAGGGGAGAAGTCAAGCAGAAGCACCTGTAACATCTCGGTCTGACCCGAGTATTATTCAATAAGAAAATAATAAACGGATCGGTCTAACTATAAATATCAGATGAAAGGATATAGAATAAGAGATATGACTAAACGCATAATAATCACAATGCCAAGCTGTGATATATATAGGTAATTGAAAATCAACGAGAGATTAATCAATATCATCAAATCTACACAAGAATCAAAGAAATGTCATACTCCTCATTTCGTTCACCAAACCATAAATATTGGCAATTATATCAATGCCAATCACAAAAGTCAGTGACACACAAATTCACCAATGCACAAATATTGATAAAACTTATCAATGGAAATCACGAAAATTGGTGAAGCACAAATTCTAGAAATCATCTCAAGAAATCCAGAAATCACAAAAAGGGGGAAGGCCTATCACAAACGGGAGCATAAAGCCCACCAACACGTGTATCACAAACGGAACGCTAATTCCATGGTTGCTAACCATCACAAATTGAGCCGAAGCTCCACAAACGGCCCAAAGACCATGGGTTGCTACCCCACCAAATTGAGTCGAAACTCCACAAAACGGGGTTTAGTCTCTCTTGTAGACAAAGAGACATCGCACATTGCTAGTCTAAATCACAAAGATGATCGTCATGATCAACGAGAAGTGTCGATTACAGTAAGCTAGTAAATATATGAGCTTAGCATCATGTCCCATAACCAATAGCTTAACTTAAATATTTACGAACAAATTGTAGATCTCCACTAGAAAATTGTCACAAGAGTTTCAATCGAACAAGTCCAAGAATTAACCAACAAAGTGAACGCAAGCGTTTCATGCCACTTGTTTTACTAAGTCGTTTAATTAGATTTCTCATACGAGTGAGGTAAAGGTTAGTATATACTAATAGACTGGAAAAAGGTTTTATAAACGAATTTGGTATTAAAATAGTATTGAAATCGTTTGAGGAAAGAGTTTTGATATTTACTACTGGTACAGAAAACCTTTATATTTTTAAAGTGACAAATCACAAAGAAGATTGTCAGAACAATTAATCACTAAAATTCACATTCGAAGACGTGAATAAAATCCAAAGAAACCGATAAAGAATCCATCGAAATGGATATTCAAAAATCCCTAAATAGGAGTCATCAAAGGCATAATAAATGATAACAACAAATAGGATCATCACGAATCGATTTAAATTGGAATTCTCAAGCGAATAGGCAAATAGACAAAATAGTGCTGATTCGGACGTCTGAAATCAAGGATTCAGACGTCTGAATCTGGAAAATAAATATTTTCCAAAGACAGAATTCAGACGTCTGAATCCTTGAATCCAGACGTCTGAAATAGGCACTTTTTAGCCTATTTCCTTTCTGGTTCCAAATGAACCAATTCAGACGTCTGAAACCATATATTCAGACGTCTGAATCTGGGAATAGAAATCTTCCCAGAACCATATTCAGACGTCTGAATATTACGTTTCAGACGTCTGAATCTGGGGTTCAGGGCATTCCCTGAACCTAGGCCAAAAATGGCCAAACGAATATCGAAAACGATTGAACGAGCAAATGGCGATGACTAAGGAATTACGTCGAACGACAACCCAGCCTAAACGGCTCTTCGATACGCCTCAAATATCAATGTCCAAATATCCATAATAGGATTTTCGTAAATTAGACCAAAACACCAAAAATTGGAATATACACGAAATCGATCCAAACCAAAATCAATTGCATACGAATAAACGTTAGGAATTCATACCTAACAATCTAAGATAATTATAGACAATGATGTGAGATAAAAATCTCACCTTTTTACAAAATCAAACAAGAAGAAGCTTGAAAGCAAATGGAGAATCAACCTCTCTTCAACACAACCCAAATGAGCTTGAATCTATGCTCAAAACAAGAACATTCCCAAAATTAGGTTTAGGAACTTCTGAAATTGGTAATAGAATAAGTTGGAGAAGACGAAGAGAATGCTTACCAATGGGTTCTCTTGAATTTGGAGCTAGGAATTTGAGGTTGCAAGAGGAACTAGGGTTTTGGAGTTTTAATTTCCAATCTCTCCCACCATTATTGCCTTAGAACTGAAAAGAGGAAGAAGTGAGGGTGAATGGGGAAGAGTGGTTCAGTTTTGAGTATAAGTTAGCTAGTGGGCTGAACCCAAACTCAAACCCAAACTGAAAAATGTCAAATTTTTGACTAACTCCAAATATATCAAAGTTTATACTCAAAAAGGTCGCAAACGACATTTTAAACTCAATAGGAGTGGTCCCAGGTCCTAATTCGACCGTATGCAAAAAGTAGCTTTTCGGACTAAATTCCGAGTATCGATAAAATATTTAAATAAAATATTTAAATATAAAATTTCCAAATATGCGGGTTGTTACAAAAATCTAAAGAAACAATACGATCTTGTACGGTTTTAGTTGTAGAACCTATCATTCACTTATGGTGGCGCCTCACTGTTTGGATGGTAGCTATAGTAGGCATAAGTGCGAAATGCCTATGCCGGCTAAGATTTATATCTTTACATTCGAAATGTTTTCTACACTATGCACTAGTAATAATATCAATGTTTCTTTTTACTACGTATCAAGCTTCTTTGACTATTATAAGGAGAAATCTCCTCTGATTCTGCGTTTGCATTGTGTGTGCGTGCGGGAGGCCTTATGGTAGTCTCATTTTCTAAAAAGCATTTCGAAATCTATTTTAAAATTATCCTGTTCTTTGTTTTAAAAAATAAACTTTTTTAGTTCTCACACCAGTCACATGACTGACTCGGATTTTATTGTTTTCCTTCCTAAACTCTGGGTGCCCACCAATTTCCACACGGGCAGCCAAGAGTAAAGTTTATCAGGATATTCTGGAATTCAGGAGTTGCTGGAAGCAAGTTGGAGGGCATGGCGTATTCACTTGTATATAGTATTTCTTTTCAGTTGTTTGTTGTTGTACACTCTGATGATGTAATGTAATGTAATGTAATATGATGTAATGTAATAACAAATATAGTTCTTTGTTTAAAGATTATTCATTTATCTATTATATGTTGTTCCGCTGCGAATTGTGAGATTCTGATATTGTTCTGTTGCTTCTTTCTGTTTTTTTCTTTTTCTTTCTCTCTTCTTCTACCTTTTTCTTCTTCTTAAACCCTAAATGTTCGGTTTTCCGGCATTCGATTGCTCGGCAGTTGGTACAGTGGACGTATTGATGTCGATTTTCGGTTTTTCGGGAACGAAAAAATCGTGTCGTTACATTTGGTATCAGAGCTTATGGTTAAGCGACAACCATGGCTCTGTTGGGTATTTCTCATTAGAGATAGAGTTAGTAGTACTCTTGAATGAGTATGAGTGTAATAATAAATATGAGAGCGTATTTGTTAGTGAATATAAATTGTTTTATATTGTGTTTGCTTATCCTTGAGCTATTTATGAATTATGGTCGGTGTGGGGTGTACAACCGTAATCGATAGGGGTTTCTAAACTCTTAAACGGGGTAAGTCGACATAATTCATTTTAAATTGGGTAAATGAAATAATTTTACCTTGATTATATTTTATATACAAAGGAATAATTTTTCATAATTATTAAAGTATATAATTGATTGTTTGGTTGTTGAATAAGTTGTATAGGCAATTGAAATTATAAGTATGGAGTTATAATTAAAATGATTTGCACTTGTGAAATAATCTTATATATAATAATTGAAATTATATAAGTAAAAAATTTATAAATGTGATTTATAATTTGAAAATAAAATTCCAGAGAAGTGTTTTGAAAGGATTTGATATTTTGAATTTTTTTTTTTTTGGAGAAATCAAAGCTCTTAACTCTTTTCGGTCGTTGGAAAATAATTTCGACGATGATTGCAACATCACTGGTGTTCATTTTCGGGTTTCCAAAAGAGGGATTGCTGCCAAATTATTTTAAATGGAAGTTGTTTGGAAAATTTGAGTTTGGGTTTTGAAATTCAAAGGATAATTGAATTGATTTCAAAAAAAATGGTTTTGAAAGATTGAAAGGACTCTGGAATCTTATTTAAAATATTATGAGAATAATAAATGAGTTGATAACTTATACAATTTGAATTTCGATAGAATAAATTTAACTTAAAGGATGAAGTTAAATTAAAGAATCCAAGTTGAAATAAATTTGAGTTGTCATCAAAGACATGTAATTTGAAATTTAACAAAAGGGAAGTTAAATAAATTGATTTGGATTGGATAAGATGGTTGAAAAGAAATATAACTTAAGTGATGTTGAATAAAGTTGATTTTGGTATCGAAGTAAATTAATAAGTGAATTAATGAAATGAAGTCATTAAGAAATTGAACTTAAGTTATATGAGTGAAATTCAACTTTAAATTGTTAAAGGAATTAGCAATTGAATTTATAAAGGGATTGCATGTTAATCAATTAAATGTTAATAATGGATATGAAATAATGGATGTAAGTGTAAATTCATTAAAAGCTAATGTTATTGGAAGTTGAATAAATTGAATGAAAGTCAATTTAATATAAACCAATTGGAATTAAAAGTGTTGGACCAAACAGAATGAAAAGTGGATAATTTGGTTATGTTAAATATACATTGGTTGTCATGTGAATGTTAGTTGATTGTATATAATTCATTAAGTGTTAATGAAATTGAATTAGCGAAATTAAAAGCTATGTGATTGAATCCAAATTGGAAGTAAATAAATTTGAATAAAATTGGATTTGATTGGATTAAAGGTGAATTAATGTGAATAAATTAGTGAATGTAAACTAACTGAAATCGAATGAATGAATGTTAGTAAAAATTCCAATGTTAATGAATCAATTGGAAAACCAATTCAATGAATATTAATGAGAAGTGAATTCATATTGATTTTGGTGGTTGCATTTGTTACTTTTACTGCATTTGCTATGTTGGCATATATAGTTATTATGTTGCTATATGTTGTATATCGATACTATTGTCTATATACATGTTTCTCATCTATTTGTTGAGTGTTTAGTAGGTGCGGATCGCGTTTGCTTCGCATTTGGAGCTCGCTTTCGCGCTATATTAGTCGTATATGCTCGCTAATAATAAATATGGTACATATCTCGGATTAAATATCGTACTTTTACACTTTTTTTCCTGCGGGATGCCTCATCACTTAATGAGATGTATATTTGTGATATATATACTGTCATTTTTTTCCGGATCGAGCCGCGCAAAGGAGACTATGGCGAATTTTTCCGAAAATTTAAGGCGTTAGAATATTTTTGAGAAAATTGGGAAATTTTTGAAAACTAAAGTTTGGATTTGGAAACTTAGTAAAGATTTGTAAGAAGTTTAACTATTAATTTTGGGAATGTTGAACACTTAAGAAATTTGCAAATCAAACTTGAACGGGTTGTTTTGGAAAGTTAATGGATTCTGTAACTTTTTCTTACTTGGTAATTTCGAGGACGAAATTCTTTTAAGGGGGGAAGTATGTAACGACCCAGAATTTTTGACAATTAAAATTTGAATATCTAATTGAATTTAAATATTAATAAGTGAAATTTATAAGTCGAATAATTTTTTTTCGAATAATTAGATTTAATTGAATAATTAAATCGATAATTTAATAGTTGGAAAATACGTAAATAATTGAAAATTGGGTTAAATATGATTGAAAATGATTTGTAAAATTTTATTTTATCATATTGGAGTTAGAATGGTGTTATAGAACTTTTAAAATTGAATTAAAAGTTAATTTTTGAAAATTGAATATTTTAATATTTAATCGACTAGTGAAATTAGCCATTTTTCAAACAGTCTCGGATTTCGACGAAACCAGTTTCACCGGATCCGTAATGTGATTTTATTGTATGGTTTCAAATTTCGTGTCAATCAGATTTACCGTTTGTCCGGTGCAAGCTAAAACGCCTAGAAAATCGTTTAATCGGTTTAATTTTAAATCGAACGTTTATTGCCATAACTCGCACAAATGACCGAATTAGCTCCCGAAATATGTTCCATTATGTTCGGAACGCGGGGTAAACCTTAGGAACACCAACCGGGACGCTCGTTTGGAGTTCGGAAAATCCGGGATGAATAGTGTTCGGTAAAATTTCTATAAAAGGGCCTCCCTCTTCACAACATTGTAAACCCTAACCCAACATTGTTCAGCCGCCACTTCTCCATTCTATGGCCAGAAATTAGTTTCAATCTTCCCTCATTATCTTCCAATCCGTAAACATTTGGCCAAAGTCATCAACTAACAAATTGGAGAGCACGATGGGAGCTTCAAATCCATACGGAGATGATGAGTTTTCGTGCGACGTGGAGGGAGATATGTGGCCGCGTTCATGGGTGTATAGCACACGTTTTCTGATGTCAATGGGGGGCCGAGCTTCAGGCTATTGTTGGTGAAGGTGGAGCTTCGAATGGTGGTTTGTATGGTGGTGATTTGATGAACTCTCGATGCTCGTGGAGGCCGTGGTTCTAAACCCTAGTTCGGCCTTGGTGGGTTTCTTTGTTGCGTGTATTACCTGTAGAGAACGTGAGGGGAGAGGAGAAAGAGAGCGGCCAAGATTTGTTGCTGTGAGATCTACGGTCCAGATTGAAATTGGTTGGAAAATAAAAATAATGTTGTAAATTTAGTTTATATAAATCGTGTAGCTTTAAAAATTCATATCTTTTTCATACGAGGTCGAAAACGTACGAAACCAGTTGTGTTGGAATCGTATGGACGAGCACTACACTATGGAATTGGATTGGAGTCGTTTAGAGTTAGTGAGAATTTCGGGTAAAATTAAACGTCCGTTTAATTTTATTCGAAATAAATCGCTAAAACGAAATTGAAATCAAGGTGAGAACTCCTCACTCAATCGAATCGGTTTCGATTTATATTTTAAATAGTTAGATTTAAAATTGCTTGAATGTATGTTGAGTGATAATTGCAATTATTGATTGCTGTTTGGTTGTAATATTAGATATAATAGGATAAATCTATATATAGCAATATATATATATTGGCATATGTATATATTGGAATTGATTTCCCGCATTGTATAGCGGATGAGACCCTATTGCGCCGTCTAATAAGCGGATAATATTTTATAAATCCCATATACCGCGATAATTCCGTACTGGAACGGAATTGGTATTGTGCTAATGTTTGTGGATGCAGGGAAACAGGTTGGAGGGATCCAACTGGATTCCTCAACTGTATTGATTTATTTATAGATATTATGATATTTGTTGATTATCATATCGATATATGATATTTCGATGTCGTGATTGACTATTTGGTGCTGCTGCATCATCGGATCCATTTCTGAAGTTTTAAAAATAATGATTTTGGTTTTAAAAGGAATTTTAAAGTGATTTTCAAAAGTATTCATTTTATTAAATTTTGAATTGTTAAAAATAAATAAACGTTAAAATTTTAATGTTATAAAAGTATGATTTTTATGAAATGAAAGTGAAAAGTGATTTTTGAAATAAATAGTTAATAAATTTATGAAATGGTTTAAATTGGAATTTTTGGACTATTACAGACAATTTTTATAAAAGATTTATAAAATGTATATTTATAAATTAAAAATATTGGAATTATAAAACGAAGTTTTTTTTAAGTGTTAAAATGAAGTATAATGGATTCATAAGTGAATTAGAATTTATAAGATTTATAATTTGTGAAGTTTAAAAGAACGATTTTGTAAATAAATGAATTATAAGTATTTAGCTTATAATATGGACTGTTGGTATATATTTGAGATATATAGATTGAATTGATTAATAAAGGAGATATATAAATCGAAGTTTATAAATAGAAATGGAATTTATAGATATTGTTTATAAATTCGAAATCAATGGAATTTGATAAATTTAATGTTGAAATTGGTTAAGGAAGTATATTCACGATTTTGGACAGTGAATATATTATAAATAAAATGGGTATGCTTAGGAATATGAATATTATAAATTGAAGTTAATCGTTTTAACGATGTTTTAAAAGGCGTAAACATCGAAAACATAGATTTCAACATTCCTTGTTGAAGTAGACGTTTTCGAGAAATAGAAGGAAATGGTGGACTATAACACTGTTGTTATAGTAAATGATTTTCGGAAGGAAATGTTTTGTATAGTATTGGGATTTATATATCTATTTTAATTTCGAATCCCTATACTAGTGATTTTGGGTCGTCGTAACGATGTTTTACGCAACATTCGTTTTGACTCAAATAATTGTGTTTAAGCGCACGTTTTCTTTAAAGAATGAAATATATACTTAATTTCGATCTAAGTATATTGAATATTTTCCAAATATTGAAAATAAATGGATTTGTGAATTACTTATTAATAAATAAGTATGGAAATGTTTTTCCAAAGTGAAATGAAACGTTTTGAGAATTTATCTTTTTAAAGATAAATTGAAAATGAATATTTGAAATCGATTTAAAAATCGTATATTCATAAATATTTTGGAATTATAAATTCACTATGGAACTTATAAAAGAAAGGGAATTTGTTTTAAAAATAAACGTTGATTTATTTTTGAAGTGTGCGAATTAATTTACGGATTTGGAACGTAAATATAAAGTAAATCGTTAAGAATTTATTTAATTGGTTTAAATGAACCATGTTGAAATGAAAGAAATTCCGCGTAAGGAAAATGATTGAAATTTGTTTTCAAAAGTGGTAAAGGTGAAAGTGATTTGAAAATTTGTTTTCAAATGGTTGAAGTGTGGAAAATATATATCTAGTAAAGATATTTTGGAAAATAAATAATTTGGAAAATTGTAACGACCCTAGATTTTAATTTAATTTAAATTAATAATTCATCGAATTTTTGAATTTAAATTGTAAAATTGATTTTAAATGGCAGCGAGTTTCCCCGATTCAATATATAAAATATATTAAGACAAATTGATTTGAATATTTGCATATATGAGAATATATATATGTATATGTTGGATTTGAAATAAAAATCTTAAATAAATGGTTCAAAGACTAATTATAATAATAACAATTAAAATATAAAATGGAAATTAAATAAAGTTACAAATTTTATATGATATAGATGTACAAAGAAAACACATTGGTAAAATTTAAACAATATATTCATTTATATTACAAGATTTTAAATTACAAGACAAAATAAAATTAATACATAGATAAATTAACCACATATTTAAATATGGAAGTACATTCAAATATAAAGATAAGATAAAAACAAACAAAAGAATGGAACAAATACATATAGAATAAAACCTATTTAACAAAAGAAAAGAAATAAAATAAATAAAAACAATAAGTATAAAACAAATATTAACAAACAAATTAATCAAAGTAACATATAGCTATATGCAAACAAATACAAATACAAACTTGGTAATGCAAATAAAAGCATTCAAACAAATAAATAAGCAAAGTAAACAATACAAAATAATACAAATAAGATTATACATACCTGTGTACATGAAGTATAAAGTAAGTAACTATAGCAAAACAAATAAATATATAAATATGCAAGCTAAAGTAAGCTAAAGAAAAGAAGGTACAGGTAAGTATGGATTGAAGTAAGGCAAGTAGTATGTAAAAGCAAAAGCAAGGCAAACAAAGTATGTAGCCTGTAGGCAAGTATGCAGGCAAGAAGAATACTTAAAAACAAATAAACATGAATACACAAAGTACGAACAAGATATTTCCTCTAGCATGTATAAGATCTTCCAGCCGAGATCTGCAAATGAACAAACTCTATAAAATAATATTTCACCCTGTACAAATATTGATATCAGCCTGCATATACTTCTCTTCTATATATCACTCAATTTCTTCTTTTTTAGTTCATTCATTCTTTGCTGTGTAAAACTGAAATGAATACCATTTTAGAAACCGAAACAAAACTTCAATTTAAGCAACAACAATAATTCAAACAACTACAAAGCCAGAAAAAAAAAAAAATCATCACTCAAGTTCAATTCAACAAACAAGAAAAGAGATTTAGAGGAAGATTACAGGAAAAACAAAACTGCAGTTCTTCAACCAAATGAACTCTGTTCATTCTTCTGGAAAACAAAAGTGAGTAACATCACTTTTTAATTTAAAGTATATGTTATCTGTTGCATATTAATTTCTGTAAAATGAATAGGTTTTGGTGTGAATAAATCTTTTAAGCTCTGATGTTTTGATGTGGGTTTAAACATTGTAATATGCACAGAAAACACATGCCTGTGCCTGTTAATCTTGTTTCCAGGTTATATATATAAAAGAAAAAGAAAAACTTACAATCCTGTATAAAATCCAACTCCCCTACCTCTGAATCTTGTTTGATCTCAGAATTCAAACCGAAGTCGTTTGTTTTAACATGTCCTAAATTTGTAAAAATGATACTAAGCAAAGTAAACTAAAGTTTCTCTGATAAATTTGGGTTTACAGGTAAAATTGAAAACCTGTTGGAGATTTAATCATCTTGTCCTTATATTTTAGTTATATAAATTGGAAAGTTATAGAAAATAATGATTTTTGGAAGCAAAATCATAATTTTTAAATTTGTAAATTCTGAGATAAGCAGAGATAAGTGAGTTTGGGACTTTAGTCGAATTTCGGTCATCGACATGATGATGAGGGCCGTGGTTGTTCCTGGAGGTGGAGGAACGATTGGTGGTTGGGGGAAAAATAGTGTAAGGGTGGTCAGACCACGACAGCGACGGCGGCGTAGGTTTAAAAATTTTAAACCTAGTTTTAACATGGTTATGTTTCCGGTCTCGTTAGTCGTCTAGGGGAGATCGAGTGCTACCGCACCTAGGGGGATCGGTGTGGTGGACTTCGGCGAGGGTCTGGATGCAGTGGCGCGGCGTCATATCGATGGTGGTGGTGATGAGAGATGTTTTTTTTGTTGATGGGTTTCGCCTGGTCGGGATCCAAAACATCAGATTTTGATTGATGGATTTTTTTCACGAGTTTGGGTGGACAGGGGACTAGCGGAGCTCGGAGGTGATAGGTGGCGATGGTCGGAGGCAGGGTCGTCATCCGGTAGGGGGTGTGCATGTGCACCGTGTCTCCATGTTCACAGTGGAAAGAAATAAAGGGAGGAGAAGAAGGACTGGGAAGAACAGAGGAGATTCACGCGTGTTGCTCGAAGTTGTACTCGAGATATTGGGGGTGGAACTCGAAGTAAGGAAGAGGGGTCTCGAGTCAAAGGTTTGGTTTCAGGTTTTACCTGAACCTATCTTCCAGGAATTCAAAACAAAAATTTAAATTTTAAAACAAGGTTTTAAGCTGAAGTTTAAATCAAAATGTAAATAAAATTCAAATAGAATTGAAATCTAGTTTGTAAATAAAATAAAGTTTTAAATTCAATTTAGTTTAAAAATTTCAACACAATTAAGTGTATTAAAGAATTTGAATTTAAAATAGAATTGAAATTGAAAATGACATTTAAACAAATTGAATTTAAAAGTAGAACCTGGAACTAATCTTAAATCAGAGGTTAAAATTAAATATAAGAAATTTCTTTGGAATGGTAATTAAAGAAATTTAATAATTGATAAAGACCATTAACTAAGATTTTATTTGAAAAACATTAATTAATGTGATAAATTTTAACAATAAATTTAGTTTGATAAAATTCATAATAATCAATTGGGGAACTATTAAGTATAATTACTTAATAACAATAATTGTGAAATTTAATATTCGGTGTAATTTATGGAGTTAATCGAATTGTTCAAATTAAATTTCTTAAGTTAATTTATTCAGAATAATCACTTGATAGTTTTGAAAAGTTAATTGCTTAAAGAAGTAATTAATAGATAATTAATGAATGTAATTAATTAAATGATGATTTTTAAATCAGAACATAATTATTTGTGAATAACTAAAGGATTAATTAGTAACGGCAATTAATTAAGATTAATTTAAAAATTAAAGATTAATTGATTCATTGATTTAAAAATGATTAGTTAATAGTTAAGGGTTAACTAATAAAATTGAAAGAAAGATTTATTTCAAATAATTTGTGATTAAATTATGATAATTAACCCGGATTAATAATTGATACATCTGATTTAAATTAATCAGTTGATTAATAAATTCACTTGTGAATGTTTGGACTTGACTGAATAATTGAATTGCTTGATATATTTGAATTGTGATGCTTTGTGACATATTACGATGTGTGTGTGATCTGTAATGCAGTTAATTATCTGCGATACAATTTATTATCTGTGATATATATCTGTAAATTGTGAATGAAAAATAAGTGTTATCGTTATACCGCTTATCAATTATATTCCTGTATTCTGATCTGTGATAATTGTATAATGTTGCACTACTGTGTATAACCCCTGGACCACACTCATACACACACAAATATGGATTTCACGAGGAAATCGATTAAGTCACAGATTTTGAAATAGTTTTAAATTTGAATTTTTAAATTCAAATGTTTTGGAAATGGAATCGGAATAAATGTGAAAAGCTTTTGGAATGGAATTTCAAAATAAAATTTATTATTTTTAAATTACTTGATTAAGTTTTAGAACTTAAATAATTTGATTTAAATTTAAATTCAATACTTGAAATTGAATTCTATGATTTGAAATTAGGGATTAAAGATATTATATTGGTTATATAGGGATTAAACCACTTTTAAGCATTATTTTTGGGAATTTGAATTTAACCCAAGGATTTCAACTCGTATAAATGAATCAGATTTCCAAAATGAAAACTGTTGTTTTCAAATGATAAACACTTTTAGATAAGAACTGAGATTCCAGTTAATTAGGGGAATTTCAAGATTGAATAGAGAAATGATTTTCCTAAGTTGTAAATGAATTCTTTTTTGAAAGCTATGAATTAAATCTGTTTATTCTTAACAGATTTAAATTGATGATTTGTTTGAATCAAATTGAAATAAAATTGTTTTGAAAGCTATAAGTTAAATCTTTGATTTAAAGATTTAACGAGTTAATCAAATTGAAATGAAGATTGATTTGGAAAATCTGTGAATGAATCTTTTGTTTAAAAGATTAAAATGTGAAAACTGTTTAAACCGTTAAAGGTTGTGAAAGTGAATCTTTTTGTTAAGAGATTTGAGATGGTAATCGGTTTAAACCATTTGAAAGAAAGTTTTGAATTATTAAGTTGTGACTTAATTGAAATCCCATTATCCATTTGTTTTTGAACTATTTCGCTCACTATTCGGTTTAGCCGGGAAAGGACCTTTGTGTCATATATCCCATTCCGAATAGGTGATATGTCGTTATGGATAGCATTAAAAGATCGGTGTTGAAGACCGGATATTTGCGAGAGCGATAGGATGAACTATCGATTGACTCTGCACCGAGTAGCTACGGTATTGAGTTCTCCATATGTGATGGTGAATCCGATCAGGATTGTGAATATCCGGATTACAAGGACTTCTTTGTAAGTGCCTTCGGTTTTGTTCGATCCCGGAACAGACTTGTATGGATTGTATGTCTGACATTACAAGTTGAGATATAAAGCCGATTTCTTTCAAATATATTTCTGTTGGTGGCGGAGAATTTATTCTTTGCTTAACACCCTTCTCTGAGACGTACGAGCTCAGAGGTTATATAGTTGAAGTTATCAGCGATATATTCCCAGTTTGGTAATGTGACATGCTGAGTGATGCTGAAATGATCATTGTGTTGATTATTTGTGATAGGATCATTTATTTGATCGTCTATCTTAGTGATCATTGTGTTGATCATTTGTTGACCCAAAGCATGGCTTTTGTATAAAGTATGTTTTTGTGGACGTGAATTCATCGAGCCTCACATCCCGGAAATGGTCAAAACAGGAAAGATGCGGCAAGGTTATTAGGGGTTGCTGTAGCTCCCCTTAGGGTATGTGCATTTCCTTCTGGATAGAGGTGATATCATGGTATGGAGCCCAGATATTTAACCTATGTGGTTACTACGAATTTATTACTTTGTGGTTGTTGGTTATCGGGATCCCGCGAGAAAGGTCGTTTACGATCGGGGAATGGCGTGCTCGTGTCAGTAGTTACCCAGTTAGGGGTAACCCGGCCTTGTGTTGGCAGAGTTCCGGTTTGGTTCTCGGGGATGTCTTTCCAGAGGCATTCTCATGTGGCAATGGGAAGTTCCTTGGCCTGACCATTTGTTGGAAATCCAAAGAAACAATACGAAACTTGTACGGTGTTAATTGTAGAACCTGCTATTCACTTATGGTGTCGCAACACTGTTTGGATAGTAGCTATAGTAGGCATAGTTCGAAATGTCTATGTTGGCTAAGATTTATATCTTTATTTTCGAAATGAATTTCTTCTACACTATGCACCAGTAATAATATCAAATGTCTTTTTAATGCGTATCAAGCATCTTTGACTATCATAAGGAGAAATCTCCTCCGATTCTGCGTTTGCATTGTGTGTGTGTGCGGGAGGCCTTATGGTAGTCTCATTTTTCAAGAGCATTTCGAATTGACTTTAAAATCTTTTGTTGATTGTTTAAAGATAAACTGTTTTTGTTGCTCACACCAGTCCCACGACTGACTCGGAGTTTATTGTTTTCCTTCCTAAACTCTGGGTGCTCATTATTCTCTACACGAGCAGTCTAGAGTTGGGTTTTTCAGATAGCTAGATTTAACAGATTATCTAGAGTTAGTTCAGTCTTTGGATCGGACCAGACTTGCTAAGCTTGGTGCATCGTTATTGGAGATTCAAGCTATTACTGGATTAGTTCTTGGAAATGGAGTTGCAGTTTCTGGAGTTCTTCCTTGAAGATTATCTTAGAGTTATTAGTTCCGCTGCTAGATGTTATCTATTTTTCTTTTCCGCTGCTATTTTATTGTATCATCTCTGATGTATATTGATATCTACTGGATCATCTGTTGTATCAGATATTGTATCAAAGCTGTATATCAATGTATTATTCTTTTATTCCGCTGTGTTATTTACTTAATGATTGTTATAAGCTCCGGCGAATCGGATTTGAACAATCGAATCTATGGCATTCGAGTACGATTTGAAGTATGGATGTCGATTTTCGAGCGGGCAAAATCCGTCTCGTTACATTTGGTATCAGAGCTAAGGGTTGAACTTTAGCTCAGGAGTGTAACACATTAAGTAACTCATTAGAGATAGGATGAAGTAAATCCTAGAATGAGTAATCCTTAAGATATCCGTTTGAATGTCTCAGTAAATTTTCTTACTATCCACTGATAGTGAGTATGAGTGCAAGAAGAGAACGAGATAGAGGGCAGGGAAATACGACTATAATTGGTCAATACTCTGTAACAACAGTGGAAATAACTTTCTCTATCAATTTTCTTTGATTCGTTTCTAAATTCTTTTGATTTCTTCGTACCAGCTACAAGAAGAAGTTTTGGTATGGTGATGCCATACGAATCGTTGTAGAAAATTATTACTTCGTATATCATCGATTTCTTATCGGTTTTCGATTTAAACTCTAATAAATGAATTAGAAATTGGAAATTTTGAATAAATTGGAAATTATAAATTGATTAATAGAATATGAAGAATGATTAGAATTGTATCGATAAAATGATTTTGTTTAAAAATTAAATTTGAAATTCTATTATAATTTCTTGTATCTATTGTTGATATTCTGATTTGGTAAGCCAAATGCAGAACTGATATCCAGTTTGATCTGAAAAGATATTTCTCTATCTTTCATCTATCTGTGTTGATTTCGTGCCTGCGAATTTCGAGGACGAAATTCTTTTAAGGGGGGAAGTCTGTAACGACCCTAGATTTTAATTTAATTTAAATTAATAATTCATCGAATTTTTGAATTTAAATTGTAAAATTGATTTTAAATGGCAGCGAGTTTCCCCGATTCAATATATAAAATATATTAAGACAAATTGATTTGAATATTTGCATATATGAGAATATATATATGTATATGTTGGATTTGAAATAAAAATCTTAAATAAATGGTTCAAAGACTAATTATAATAATAACAATTAAAATATAAAATGGAAATTAAATAAAGTTACAAATTTTATATGATATAGATGTACAAAGAAAACACATTGGTAAAATTTAAACAATATATTCATTTATATTACAAGATTTTAAATTACAAGACAAAATAAAATTAATACATAGATAAATTAACCACATATTTAAATATGGAAGTACATTCAAATATAAAGATAAGATAAAAACAAACAAAAGAATGGAACAAATACATATAGAATAAAACCTATTTAACAAAAGAAAAGAAATAAAATAAATAAAAACAATAAGTATAAAACAAATATTAACAAACAAATTAATCAAAGTAACATATAGCTATATGCAAACAAATACAAATACAAACTTGGTAATGCAAATAAAAGCATTCAAACAAATAAATAAGCAAAGTAAACAATACAAAATAATACAAATAAGATTATACATACCTGTGTACATGAAGTATAAAGTAAGTAACTATAGCAAAACAAATAAATATATAAATATGCAAGCTAAAGTAAGCTAAAGAAAAGAAGGTACAGGTAAGTATGGATTGAAGTAAGGCAAGTAGTATGTAAAAGCAAAAGCAAGGCAAACAAAGTATGTAGCCTGTAGGCAAGTATGCAGGCAAGAAGAATACTTAAAAACAAATAAACATGAATACACAAAGTACGAACAAGATATTTCCTCTAGCATGTATAAGATCTTCCAGCCGAGATCTGCAAATGAACAAACTCTATAAAATAATATTTCACCCTGTACAAATATTGATATCAGCCTGCATATACTTCTCTTCTATATATCACTCAATTTCTTCTTTTTTAGTTCATTCATTCTTTGCTGTGTAAAACTGAAATGAATACCATTTTAGAAACCGAAACAAAACTTCAATTTAAGCAACAACAATAATTCAAACAACTACAAAGCCAGAAAAAAAAAAATCATCACTCAAGTTCAATTCAACAAACAAGAAAAGAGATTTAGAGGAAGATTACAGGAAAAACAAAACTGCAGTTCTTCAACCAAATGAACTCTGTTCATTCTTCTGGAAAACAAAAGTGAGTAACATCACTTTTTAATTTAAAGTATATGTTATCTGTTGCATATTAATTTCTGTAAAATGAATAGGTTTTGGTGTGAATAAATCTTTTAAGCTCTGATGTTTTGATGTGGGTTTAAACATTGTAATATGCACAGAAAACACATGCCTGTGCCTGTTAATCTTGTTTCCAGGTTATATATATAAAAGAAAAAGAAAAACTTACAATCCTGTATAAAATCCAACTCCCCTACCTCTGAATCTTGTTTGATCTCAGAATTCAAACCGAAGTCGTTTGTTTTAACATGTCCTAAATTTGTAAAAATGATACTAAGCAAAGTAAACTAAAGTTTCTCTGATAAATTTGGGTTTACAGGTAAAATTGAAAACCTGTTGGAGATTTAATCATCTTGTCCTTATATTTTAGTTATATAAATTGGAAAGTTATAGAAAATAATGATTTTTGGAAGCAAAATCATAATTTTTAAATTTGTAAATTCTGAGATAAGCAGAGATAAGTGAGTTTGGGACTTTAGTCGAATTTCGGTCATCGACATGATGATGAGGGCCGTGGTTGTTCCTGGAGGTGGAGGAACGATTGGTGGTTGGGGGAAAAATAGTGTAAGGGTGGTCAGACCACGACAGCGACGGCGGCGTAGGTTTAAAAATTTTAAACCTAGTTTTAACATGGTTATGTTTCCGGTCTCGTTAGTCGTCTAGGAGAGATCGAGTGCTACCGCACCTAGGGGGATCGGTGTGGTGGACTTCGGCGAGGGTCTGGATGCAGTGGCGCGGCGTCATATCGATGGTGGTGGTGATGCGAGATGTTTTTTTTGTTGATGGGTTTCGCCTGGTCGGGATCCAAAACATCAGATTTTGATTGATGGATTTTTTCACGAGTTTGGGTGGACAGGGGACTAGCGGAGCTCGGAGGTGATAGGTGGCGATGGTCGGAGGCAGGGTCGTCATCCGGTAGGGGGTGTGCATATGCACCGTGTCTCCATGTTCACAGTGGAAAGAAATAAAGGGAGGAGAAGAAGGACTGGGAGGAACAGAGGAGATTCACGCGTGTTGCTCGAAGTTGTACTCGAGATATTGGGGGTGGAACTCGAAGTAAGGAAGAGGGGTCTCGAGTCAAAGGTTTGGTTTCAGGTTTTACCTGAACCTATCTTCCAGGAATTCAAAACAAAAATTTAAATTTTAAAACAAGGTTTTAAGCTGAAGTTTAAATCAAAATGTAAATAAAATTCAAATAGAATTGAAATCTAGTTTGTAAATAAAATAAAGTTTTAAATTCAATTTAGTTTAAAAATTTCAACACAATTAAGTGTATTAAAGAATTTGAATTTAAAATAGAATTGAAATTGAAAATGACATTTAAACAAATTGAATTTAAAAGTAGAACCTGGAACTAATCTTAAATCAGAGGTTAAAATTAAATATAAGAAATTTCTTTGGAATGGTAATTAAAGAAATTTAATAATTGATAAAGACCATTAACTAAGATTTTATTTGAAAAACATTAATTAATGTGATAAATTTTAACAATAAATTTAGTTTGATAAAATTCATAATAATCAATTGGGGAACTATTAAGTATAATTATTTAATAACAATAATTGTGAAATTTAATATTCGGTGTAATTTATGGAGTTAATCGAATTGTTCAAATTAAATTTCTTAAGTTAATTTATTCAGAATAATCACTTGATAGTTTTGAAAAGTTAATTGCTTAAAGAAGTAATTAATAGATAATTAATGAATGTAATTAATTAAATGATGATTTTTAAATCAGAACATAATTATTTGTGAATAACTAAAGGATTAATTAGTAACGGCAATTAATTAAGATTAATTTAAAAATTAAAGATTAATTGATTCATTGATTTAAAAATGATTAGTTAATAGTTAAGGGTTAACTAATAAAATTGAAAGAAAGATTTATTTCAAATAATTTGTGATTAAATTATGATAATTAACCCGGATTAATAATTGATACATCTGATTTAAATTAATCAGTTGATTAATAAATTCACTTGTGAATGTTTGGACTTGACTGAATAATTGAATTGCTTGATATATTTGAATTGTGATGCTTTGTGACATATTACGATGTGTGTGTGATCTGTAATGCAGTTAATTATCTGCGATACAATTTATTATCTGTGATATATATCTGTAAATTGTGAATGAAAAATAAGTGTTATCGTTATACCGCTTATCAATTATATTCCTGTATTCTGATCTGTGATAATTGTATAATGTTGCACTACTGTGTATAACCCCTGGACCACACTCATACACACACAAATATGGATTTCACGAGGAAATCGATTAAGTCACAGATTTTGAAATAGTTTTAAATTTGAATTTTTAAATTCAAATGTTTTGGAAATGGAATCGGAATAAATGTGAAAAGCTTTTGGAATGGAATTTCAAAATAAAATTTATTATTTTTAAATTACTTGATTAAGTTTTAGAATTTAAATAATTTGATTTAAATTTAAATTCAATACTTGAAATTGAATTCTATGATTTGAAATTAGGGATTAAAGATATTATATTGGTTATATAGGGATTAAACCACTTTTAAGCATTATTTTTGGGAATTTGAATTTAACCCAAGGATTTCAACTCGTATAAATGAATCAGATTTCCAAAATGAAAACTGTTGTTTTCAAATGATAAACACTTTTAGATAAGAACTGAGATTCCAGTTAATTAGGGGAATTTCAAGATTGAATAGAGAAATGATTTTCCTAAGTTGTAAATGAATTCTTTTTTGAAAGCTATGAATTAAATCTGTTTATTCTTAACAGATTTAAATTGATGATTTGTTTGAATCAAATTGAAATAAAATTGTTTTGAAAGCTATAAGTTAAATCTTTGATTTAAAGATTTAACGAGTTAATCAAATTGAAATGAAGATTGATTTGGAAAATCTGTGAATGAATCTTTTGTTTAAAAGATTAAAATGTGAAAACTGTTTAAACCGTTAAAGGTTGTGAAAGTGAATCTTTTTGTTAAGAGATTTGAGATGGTAATCGGTTTAAACCATTTGAAAGAAAGTTTTGAATTATTAAGTTGTGACTTAATTGAAATCCCATTATCCATTTGTTTTTGAACTATTTCGCTCACTATTCGGTTTAGCCGGGAAAGGACCTTTGTGTCATATATCCCATTCCGAATAGGTGATATGTCGTTATGGATAGCATTAAAAGATCGGTGTTGAAGACCGGATATTTGCGAGAGCGATAGGATGAACTATCGATTGACTCTGCACCGAGTAGCTACGGTATTGAGTTCTCCATATGTGATGGTGAATCCGATCAGGATTGTGAATATCCGGATTGCAAGGACTTCTTTGTAAGTGCCTTCGGTTTTGTTCGATCCCGGAACAGACTTGTATGGATTGTATGTCTGACATTACAAGTTGAGATATAAAGCCGATTTCTTTCAAATATATTTCTGTTGGTGGCGGAGAATTTATTCTTTGCTTAACACCCTTCTCTGAGACGTACGAGCTCAGAGGTTATATAGTTGAAGTTATCAGCGATATATTCCCAGTTTGGTAATGTGACATGCTGAGTGATGCTGAAATGATCATTGTGTTGATTATTTGTGATAGGATCATTTATTTGATCGTCTATCTTAGTGATCATTGTGTTGATCATTTGTTGACCCAAAGCATGGCTTTTGTATAAAGTATGTTTTTGTGGACGTGAATTCATCGAGCCTCACATCCCGGAAATGGTCAAAACAGGAAAGATGCGGCAAGGTTATTAGGGGTTGCTGTAGCTCCCCTTAGGGTATGTGCATTTCCTTCTGGATAGAGGTGATATCATGGTATGGAGCCCAGATATTTAACCTATGTGGTTACTACGAATTTATTACTTTGTGGTTGTTGGTTATCGGGATCCCGCGAGAAAGGTCGTTTACGATCGGGGAATGGCGTGCTCGTGTCAGTAGTTACCCAGTTAGGGGTAACCCGGCCTTGTGTTGGCAGAGTTCCGGTTTGGTTCTCGGGGATGTCTTTCCAGAGGCATTCTCATGTGGCAATGAGAAGTTCCTTGGCCTGACCATTTGTTGGAAATCCAAAGAAACAATACGAAACTTGTACGGTGTTAATTGTAGAACCTGCTATTCACTTATGGTGTCGCAACACTGTTTGGATAGTAGCTATAGTAGGCATAGTTCGAAATGTCTATGTTGGCTAAGATTTATATCTTTATTTTCGAAATGAATTTCTTCTACACTATGCACCAGTAATAATATCAAATGTCTTTTTAATGCGTATCAAGCATCTTTGACTATCATAAGGAGAAATCTCCTCTGATTCTGCGTTTGCATTGTGTGTGTGTGCGGGAGGCCTTATGGTAGTCTCATTTTTCAAGAGCATTTCGAATTGACTTTAAAATCTTTTGTTGATTGTTTAAAGATAAACTGTTTTTGTTGCTCACACCAGTCCCACGACTGACTCGGAGTTTATTGTTTTCCTTCCTAAACTCTGGGTGCTCATTATTCTCTACACGAGCAGTCTAGAGTTGGGTTTTTCAGATAGCTAGATTTAACAGATTATCTAGAGTTAGTTCAGTCTTTGGATCGGACCAGACTTGCTAAGCTTGGTGCATCGTTATTGGAGATTCAAGCTATTACTGGATTAGTTCTTGGAAATGGAGTTGCAGTTTCTGGAGTTCTTCCTTGAAGATTATCTTAGAGTTATTAGTTCCGCTGCTAGATGTTATCTATTTTTCTTTTCCGCTGCTATTTTATTGTATCATCTCTGATGTATATTGATATCTACTGGATCATCTGTTGTATCAGATATTGTATCAAAGCTGTATATCAATGTATTATTCTTTTATTCCGCTGTGTTATTTACTTAATGATTGTTATAAGCTCCGGCGAATCGGATTTGAACAATCGAATCTATGGCATTCGAGTACGATTTGAAGTATGGATGTCGATTTTCGAGCGGGCAAAATCCGTCTCGTTACAAAAATTATTTGGAATCTGGTGATGTTGAACATGCCTATTGATAGTTAAATAACCGACTATCAACATAATAGGTATTTGTTATGATTTGCTTGAATTTGAATGCCACACTTATTTTTGAATAAGCGCTCACTATTCGGGTTAGCCGGGAAAGGACCTAGGGGTCGTATAACCCATTCTGAATATGTGATACGTCGTAATGGATTGCATTTGATGACCGGTGTTGAAGACCGGATATTTTTGAAAACGGAGAGATTACCATTGAGTTACTCTACATCGGCTGATCTCCGATATAAAGGTTTTATCACCCTTAGTGACGGGAAGTCCAGATGTGATTAGAAAATCCGAAATGCAAGGACTTCTTTGTAAGTGCCTTCGGTTCTGTTCGAGCCCGGAATAGACTTGTATGGATTGTATGTCTGACATTACAAGTTGAGTTATAAAGCTGATTTCTTTCAAATATATTTCTGTTGGTGGCGGAGAATTTATTCTCTTAGCTTAACACCCTTCTCTGAGACGTACGAGCTCAGAGGTTATGTAGTTGAAGGTTATTAGTGATATACTCCCAATTTGGTAGTGTGGCATGCTGAATGTTGCTGTGAAATGATCATTGTTTGATCATTTGTGATATGATCATTTGCTTGATCATTTATCTTGGTGATCATTACTTTGATCATTTCTTGACCCAAAGTACATCTTTTGTATAAAGCGTGGCTTTGTGGACGAGACTTCGTCCGACCTCACACCCCGGAAATGGTCAAAACAGGAAGGATTCAACAAGGTTATTAGGGGATAGCACCCCTTTAGTGTATGTCATTCCTTCTGGATAGAGGTGGTATCATGGTATGGAGCCCAGATACTTAACCTATGTTGTTGCTGCAAATTTATTGCTTTGTGGTTGTTGGAAATCAAGGATCCTCGGATATAGATCGGTTACGATCGGGGGATGACATATTCGTGTCAGTAGTTACCCGGTTAGGGGTAACCCGGCCTTGTGTTGGCAGAGTTCTAACCGTAACGTTAGTTCTCGGGGCGTCTTTCCAGAGGCGTTTCCATGTGGCAATGGGAAGTTCCTTGGCCTGACCATTTGTTGGAAAATCCAAAGAAACAATACGATCTTGTACGGTTTTAGTTGTAGAACCTATCATTCACTTATGGTGGCGCCCCACTATTTGGATGGTAGCTATAGTAGGCATAAGTGCGAAATGCCTATGCTGGCTAAGATTTATATCTTTACTTTCGAAATGTTTTCTACACTATGCACTAGTAATAATATCAATGTTTCTTTTTAATACGTATCAAGCATCTTTGACTATCATAAGGAGAAATCTCCTCCGATTCTGCGTTTGCATTGTGTGTGTGTGCGGGAGGCCTTATGGTAGTCTCATTTTCTAAAAAGCATTTCGAAATCTATTTTAAAATTATCCTGTTCTTTGTTTAAAAAATAAACTGTTTTAGTTCTCACACCAGTCACATGACTGACTCGGAGTTTATTGTTTTCCTTCCTAAACTCTGGGTGCCCACCAATTTCCACACGCGCGGTCAAGAGTAAAGTTTATCAGGATATTCTGGAATTCAGGAGTTGCTGGAGGCAAGTTGGAGGGCATGGCGTATTCACTTGTATATAGTATTTCTTTTCAGCGGTTTGTTGTTGTACACTCTGATGATGTAATGTAATGTAATATGATGTAATGTAATAACAAATATAGTTCTTTGTTTAAAGATTATTCATTTATCTATTATATGTTGTTCCGCTGCGAATTGTGAGATTCTGATATTGCTCTGTTGCTTCTTTCTGTTGTTTTCTTTTTCTTTCTCTCTTCTTCTACCTTTTTCTTCTTCTTAAATCCTAAGTGTTCGGTTTTCCGGCATTCGATTGCTCGGTAGTTGATACAGTGGACGTAATGATGTCGATTTTCGGAAGTCGAAGAATCGGGTCCTTACAAATGAATCATTGGATGATGATTAATCAATTGATTGATAAATTATCAATAGTAATATGAGCAAGTTGATATTGATGAAGTAATTAATTTAATTTACTAAATTAATTTGAATGATATAATTAATTTAATTCATTTTAAATTAATTATTTTGGTGTGATTATAAATCATGGCATATATGGTTGAATAGTGTTGTTTGCTTTGGATGGTTAGAATCTTGGATATGAGATAGATAATGTTGAGTGATTTGGATGCATTGGTTGCATGGTGATGTTGATATAGATTATCTTTTTGAATAATGATAATATGGTTTATCTGATATGATGATAATGTTGAATACCTGTTGTGTATATGTGATTTATCTATTTGGATATGGATAATTGAATTGTTTTAAACCTTTAAAACAACTTGGCCTTAAAAGACACACTTAGGATTTCGATGAGACTGGGATCAGGTTTCCATATTTGGATATCTGAAAACCACATCGATTCCAATTAAACATTAGGTCGTTAATCCAAGTGGAGCAAGTGAAGACTCAAGGTGTAAGGGCTATACGTCAGTATAACTCTGTGGGTGATTCCGTAATGAGTTTGACGGAATAGTACTTATAGATTCGAGATGTAGATTTAGAGTGCAAGGGTTATCGTCGTTAACTCTGAGGGTGATTCCAAAATGAGTGTAACGAGATAATGCCTTCGGTTTCGTTCGAACCCGGAACGAACTTGTATGGATTCGATGCTTTCAGAACATCGTCAGGCGGACGATGAGCATTCTAAGAGATGTGTCCTCTAAAGGTAATCGTAGCCTCAAGTCTCATCAACCGGGAATGGCTAAAACAGGGGAGGTGCAGCAAGGCTTCGTGGGTAGCTCCCACTGGAGAGCAAGATTGATCATTGTCTAGAGGTCCCTTTTTATTCGGCTTAGTGGGCAGTTGTCAATGTACACCAACTGCGGGGTTGTCTTGTTCGGAACTATTCAGTAAGGAATGGGTCCGGCTTTGTGTTGCAGGGGAGTGGGAGTACTCCTCGGTACGTTGATCTAGACCACGTACTGTGACGGGCGGTACCCTAATAGCCCTTCCATTGTATGGAATCCAAAATCCAATAAGTGCCAACGGTTGTGATTGTATTACCCACTTTTGTGGCTAGTAGCTGGAATTTAATAATGTAACAATTTCGGCTATTTCTTATTTATTTGAAAACCCTAGAAACTATTATAATATCACTGGATTTCCTATCAAAAGTTTTGGTTAGCGTAAGGTAAATTTTTTTCCATGTTTATGTGTGGGAAGTCTTACGTGATACCTTTCTTTTAAAAGGATTTTCAAAATTAAGCAACTTTAACCTGTTACTCACACCAGACCCATGTCTGACCCAGAGTTTATCTTTTGTTTTCTTAAACTCTTGGGTACTCAAATTTTTACGAGTACCCAAGGGATTCAGGTTAGCTCTGACGAATATTGGAGGAGAAATGGAGCAGGAGACTTCTGCGTTAGATATATATAGTTCCGCTGTGTGTTCTCTGTATTGTTATTTCGTGATTTGCTGAGTTGTATTATGTTGTAAGTACTAGACAGGTGTTTATAACTGTCTAGTATGTGTTGTATATCTGTGTACTCTGATAGTGGTTGTAAACTATGTAATATTTTATGTTATTAATATAATTTATTCGTTCCGCTGTTTACATTCTGATGTGTTGTTTCTTCTTCTTCTCTTTATTTTCTCTTTTCTATCCCTTTCTTTCTTATTTGATGATGCGATTTTCTGGGAGTAGAAAGTCGGGTCGTTACATGAGAATTTAGTAAGAATGATAATAGGTCTTTTATAAAGAATAGTTGGCAGGATGTTAGATTATTGGTTTTGGGAAAGTAAACAGGTATTGGAACATTCTTCCTAACTAGTAATTTCGGAGATGAAATTCTTTTAAGGGGGGAGGAATGTGACGACCCGGAATTTTTGAGCATTTAAAACGAAATATTTAATTGATTTTAAATATTTAAAAGTTAATTTTAACTTAAATTCAAATATCACTATTTATTTGATAATTAAATTATTGAATTAAATAAGTTGAAGTTGGGTGAAATGTTGAATCTTCAGTTTTAAGATAGTCAATAATTTGAAGGCTTATAAAATTTATATTGATAATACTAAAGATAATATAAGTGTTGAAATCAAATTTTTAAATGGTTTGTTAAGTTTTGAAATTTATATCGTTTAAATTTAATTTAAAATAGCTTTCTGAGGCACGGTTTCGGAATTCGACGAAACCAGTTCTGTTGGATCCATAATATTGTATTATTATCGGGTTTCAAATTTCGTAGCATTTGTAGTTGTTGTGTGAGCACACGGTAAGTAAACGCGCTAAATTTATATCGAAATTTAAATTTAAAATATATATATTTATACCAGTCAGTTTCAGTTGAAGTTTATTTCACCTCATACCCTTTTATTTTCATTTCCAAATTACTGTATCAGTATGGTCTCCTCATCCCTTCTTCAACACGCCAATTTTCCTATCTCTTTAAGCCGAGTTTCAGAAGGAAAAAAAAATATCATTGAATCTAATAAAAAAATAAAAATAAAATACTAAACGAAACCCTCATCCCTCCCACCTCTCAAATTCATTCGTCACCTCTTCTTATTCTTTTATCTCAAAGTATAAGGGCAGCATCGTATTCAAATCGAATTCGAATTTGATTAGGTGAGGGTTTCGCTCGTGATTAAGGCTTGGGGGTTGCGACCGTTTCGAGAGCAAGGAGAGGCAGCGGTAGAGCTAGGGTTCGCGTCAGACATTAGGATTTCTCGACCTAGCCTAGGTGTGCATCATAGCTCGAACATCACACTTTTGTTCATCGCGAGGGCAGAGTGACGACGACTGCGTGGCGTAGGGCTCGATCGATTTTGGCTGTTGGTCTCGAAGTTCGTGAGGTTTTCGAAGGGGTTCAATTGGGTGCCGATGACTTAGCAGTGGATCAATTTGAGCAGTTTGGTAAGAAAGTTGTTTTTATTTAAGTTTAATGTATAATTTGTATATGTATATATATTTGTTAAGTATATATATATATATAATAAATACATACGACAGTCTGGTTTTAAAAGAAAAATAAAATGAAATTGGATCGGCTTTATATGTATGTAGAACAACAAGGTCTGGATAGTTTTGATTTTAAGATTTTAGGAAATTAGAAATATTTAGAATGTCTAAAATTTATATATGTGTATAGGATTCAAAAAAAATATATGGGAATTTATATTAAGGTTATGAATAGAAACTATATATGTGGACAAAGTCTTGTAGAGGAAATTAGAATGTTAAAGGTTGGAAAATTTAGATAAATTAAAATTTTAGTATATGTAGTTTAAAAAGGGAATTAGTTTAAAACCAAAATTTTATAGTTTAAGATAAAAATCACTGGTTAATTAAATCTATTAAATAGGATTTAAATTGTTCAATTATTTCGAATACTGATAGCTGTATAAATATTTATTCAAGGTCTAAATAATGGAGAAACTAGCCGGTGTGGATGGGTTGCAAAACAAAAACCAAAGGTGAGTTAATCTCAATCAGCTGAATTTAAATAGTGAAATTTAAATAATTGGTTGATTGATTGATTTGATTTGGTGTGTTATATTATATAGTAGTATATAGTATATCTTGGAATGTTTGATTTCCCATGTCAAATAGCGAGTGATTTGATATTTTAAAACCCACATACCGTGATATTTCACTTTGAAGTGGAATTAGTATTTTATGTTGTGCTAACGTCTGTGGATGCAGGGAAAACAGGTTGGAGGGATCCAACTGGATCCCTCAACATTTATTTAAACTATTTAATGTTCGCTGTTGTGATTATTGATATTCTATGATGAATTATATTGGAATATTGAATGCTATGGCTTGATTGAATATATTTGGATATATTGAATTACCAAAAATATACAAATTGGATTTTGGAAAGAAAATAAAAGAAGTGAATTTGTAAGTGAAATATTTATAGGAAATTTGAATAAAATTAAGAATGAATTGAAAAGGAAATGGAAGTGATATTAAAATACTAATAAATAACTTCGAGTATGAAAAGGAACAAGATTTTGAATAAAAAGAAATTATTGAATTATAAATTAAGTGATATTAATTTAAAGGAATAAAGAATTATTTTAAAATTTAAATTTATTTAAAAGGATTAAGAAGTAAGCTGAAAAATCGAAAATTGGTATTTTCAGTTAAAAGTATTTTAAATCATAATTAAGGAATAAAAGCTAAAATTAATGAATTTTGGAATAAAAGGGGGTAAATTGAAAATTAATTTGGAAATTGATTCAAGTGTTCAAAATTTGGAACTTAAAGAAGAACGTGAAGAGAAGTATATTTCTCTAGATTGCCAAGTACGTTCAAAGTAAATTTTTAAATATAAGATAAAAAGCTTTTAATGTTGTTAAAAAGTATGTTTTATGAATTTATTATTTCTAAATATCTAAATTCTAAAGTAAATATTTTTCAAATCTATTATCGTAGTAATTATTTAAAAGGTAACCTAGTATTTTGTTTTAAAAGGTGAAAACCTAGTTTTATATTTTATAAAATAACCTTATTTTCAAATATTCATATAGTATGTATTTTTAACAAATTATTGAAGTAGTTTTAACTTAAATGTTTTAAAGTATATTTCAAAGTAAAGCGTTTTAAATTATTTTGAAAATCTAAAGTTTTGTGCGTGGTGATTTCAGTGGAAATAGAAATATTTGGGAAATTTATTCTGAGAAAGGAAGATAGTTTGAAACCGTTTTCAAAGGGGTTTGAAAGTGAAAATATATCTTGTGAAGATATTTTTGGGATTAATAACGAATTTGGGAAATTATTTATTGGTTGATGGTTGTATGTGAATATTAATTGATAGTTAAATAACCGACTATCAATATTGGCCAAATGCGCTGATCGTTTCAAAGAGACTGGGATCAGGATTTATTTCTCGAAAGCCACTTCGATCCAGTTTGTACGTTTCCGTGGAAAACGAGTTTGGATTCAAAGATGGAGATGTGAAGTGCAAGGGATAGTCGCTACTAATTCTGAGGATATTTCCAAAATGGATGTACCAGGAATAGTGCCTCCGGTTCCGTTCGAACCGGGGATGGGCTTGTATGGATGAATGTTTTCGGAACATCGTCAGGTGGACGATGGGCATTCTAAGGGATATGTTCTAAAAAGGTAACGGTTATCCTCAAGCCTCATCAACCGGGAATGACTGAAAATCAGGGTTATGTAGCAAGGCTAGGTGGGTGGCACCCGTTCAGGGTGAGGTCATCCCTGTCTAGATGTCCTTTTTTATTTCGTCTTAGTGGTGCGGTTGCTGATCCCAACCGCGAGGTGATCTCAATCGGGATTATCCAGTAAGGGGTAGTCTCCATCTTGTGTTGCAGGGGGTCAGGAGTGATCCTCGGTATGCTGATCTAGACCAGGTACCTTGACAGGTGGTACCCTAGTGCCCAGTCATTAGTTGAAAATCCATTCTCCCTATGCGCCTTGTACGAGTTTTGTTTGTATTACCCATTCTGTGGCTAGTAGCTGGAATTTAATAATGAAACAATTTCGGCTATTTTAATAAGTATTTGTATATAGACCCTATTATAATATCAGAGGATTTTATAAGAAAAGGTTTTAGCTATCGTAAGGTGAAAACCCGACATGTTTATTTGTGGCGTGGTCTTATGAGATGCTTTTTTTTCAAAGGGATTTTGAAACTTTAATAATCAATTTGAATGTGATTTCTCATGCTGGAATTCCAGAATGACTCGGGTGTTATTTAACTACAATGCTCGGGTCAGACCGAGTATTATATGATACAGGATTTGATGCTGTGGAGCTTAGGAGATGAGCTGGATGTCGATGCGTATTTTCAAACTTGTTTATATATTTTCCGCTGTGTTGAAAAGCTGTGTATCCAGTTGTATGTTATTGATGTTGTTGAACTCTGATGATGTACTTTGATGATGATGTATGTATAAAGCAGATATATTTGTTTTTGTGTAAAGACCTGTTATTGTATGTTATATTTTATTCCACTGCGATGGTTAGATTCTAATATTGTTTTCTATTTTCTTCTTCTACCTCTTCTTCTTTAACCCTAATGGTTCGTATTTCTGTTCAACTTTAGTCGGATTGATGTAGAATAGTGTCGACTCAAGGGGTACAAATTTGCGGGTCGTTACACTTTTCCCATCAATCTCATTTGATCATCATCTAATTTCAATTCTTTGATGGCTTCTTGGCAGCTATAAGAAGAAGCTTTGGTGTGATGGTGGCTCTATGAATCTTTGTTTACATTGTAAGAAGGTTCCTAATTTCATATTCTCTTCATCAGTTTCTTATCAGTTTTTCGTTCTTAACTTTAATCAATTTGATATGTTAATTGAAATAAATTGGTTAACAAAATATGAAGCCAAATTGGATTATATCCATTTCTTTATTCTTGGTGTAAGGACCCAAAATTTTTAATGGTTTTAATAACGTAATTAACTGAATTTTTGTGAAATTTTAAATAATAAAATTTTGAATTGAAAATTTAATATTTGTAATACGTCTATGTAGACATAGAAAATGGCAAATTTTCATCGAATAATATGGATGTTCTATCAGTCGTTAGAAATTCAGTTTAAATCAGTTAATAACAGTTGAATTTAAAAGTATTTCAAAACCTAAATATGTCAACATGAGAAAATTTATTTAGAACACTCTGAATCAGACTGCGAAATTCGTTTCGTGAAATTTGGACGTTTCTAGCTTCGTTTGGAATTTTCCATACGGATGCCTATGTATAACAGTACGGACAGCATCTGATATAATACAGTACGGACAGCATCTATGCGAAAATGTCCATTAGACAACATCATAACAATCTGCTTAACTGCATAGACGAACATGGTGATACATCAAAATACATACAAAATATAGAAGAACAAGCTATATCATATTTTACTAATTTATACAATGGGGACAGCAATGATCACTTACCTCAGGTCAACTGCAGAAGGATCATTTCCACTGAAGGAAGCAGTATGCTGATTGCACCAATTCATGAAAGGGAACTGAGAGAAGCTATTTATTCCATCCATAATGACTCCTCCCCCGGACCTGATGGAATGGGGGCAGCTTTCTTCAAACAGCACTGGATAAACCTGAAGGATTTAATGTTAAAAGCTTATAATGAGGCCTTACAAACAGGTAAGTTTATTAAAGAAATTAATCATACTTTTATCTCTCTTATCCCTAAAGTTAAAAAACCAGACAGAATTGAAGAATATAGACCAATTGCATGCTGTAATGTGACATACAAAATCCTCAGCAAGATTATTTGTACAAGATTGAATAAAGTACTGCCAGATCTGATATCTCAATGTCAAAGTGCATTCATCAAAGGAAGATGTATTTCAGAAAATTCTCTTTTGGCTCATGAGTTGATAAGAAATTTTAATAAAAAAGGAGCTGAAAAAATTTGTATAAAAGTTGACCTCCAAAAAGCTTATGATAAAGTCAATAGGAGCTTTATTATTCATATGCTAGATTCGATGGGTGTTCCAGTGAAGCTTTTAAAACTGATAAAATACTGTATAGACACTCCAACTTTCTCTATATTGGTGAATGGCAAACCTACAGGTTACATACAAAGCAACAGAGGGATTAGGCAAGGTGACCCCCTTTCACCATATCTCTTTGCAGTAGCAATGGAGTGGTTTACTCTTCAAATGGAACTGGCACACAATCAGGGCTTAATACAACCAGTTTTCAATCATCAACCATATGTAACTCATTTACTTTATGCTGATGATTTACTGGTAGTAATAAAAGGGAACTTAAAAGCAGCAGAAAAAATCAAAGATATATTCAGAGATTTGGAAAGTTTTGCAGGGCTAAAATTAAATGAAATGAAAACTAAATGCTACTTCAACAAATTCTGCTCAAACAAACAATCAATGCTAGATAAACTGGGATTTACTGAAGGTTCCCTCCCAGTCAAATATTTGGGAGTACCTCTATCGAATAATAATATTACTGATGTGGAGTGTGGTAAACTTATAAATGAAATCAGGGATAAGCTACAAGGATGGAGATCAAAACTTCTGTCTTTTGCTGGAAGAGTGGAGCTAGTTCATAACATCTAAGGTCAGATTCTGGCTTCAAACTTTCCAAATACCTGATTGTTCTATTGCAAAGATTAACTCTGTTTGTGCTAATTTTATTTGGAGAGGAGGGATACACAAGATTAAATATTCAGACCTATGTAGGAAAAAGAAAGAAGGTGGAGTTGGATTGAAAAATCTATTTGAACTCAAAAAGGTATATTGCCTTAAACAAGCCTGGAAAGTATTAACATCTAATAAATTATGGGCTACTTGGATGCGAGCTAGATATTTGAAAGATAACTTCTGGACTACTAAAATAGACAATAATGCTTCAGTTACTTGGAAAAATATTCTTAAAATCAGAAATGATCTCCAAAAACATTTAGACAAACAAATAGCAAATGGTAGAAATACAGACATTTGGAAAGACCCATGGTTGAACTCGAAAAGTTTCATTGATAGACTTGGTTGGGATATCTTCTCGACATATGGTACTCCTAATTGGAGGGTAGCTGAAATAGTGGATAATGGTACCTGGAAATGCAATAATCATTCAATAACTCTTAACTATATTGAGGAAATCAGGAAGAAATACATTTATACAGATAATTCTGAAGATAAATGGGTATGGAAGGCTAGCATGAAAGATCAGTTCAAGTTCAAAGACATCTGGGAAGAAATACGAGAAAAAAATACAGAAGTTATCTGGTCTGATGTTGTCTGGAGCAAATCTATCCCTCCCAAAATGGCTCACACCCTTTACAAAGCGATAATGAGAAAACTTCCAACAAAAGACAGATTAAAAAAATGGAAGATTTTGGATGACTCAAAATGTAATTTCTGTTGCATAGAAGAGGAGACACATGACCACATCTTCTTTGACTGTGAATTTTCAAAAAGAATCTGGAACACCCAAAAATGCAGACTCCAACTCAACAAATGCGCTACAAACCTAAAAGAGGAATTAGAATACCTGCACAGTAGGAGTCACCTCTCTGATTTGATGAAGGAGATTGGAAAAATTGGCCTCGCAGTCAGCTTGTGGTTCATTTGGAAGGAGCGGAACGGCAGGACTTTTGAAAACAAAAAACAAGACACTTTAACTATTACAAAGCTAATCAACAGAGAAATTGCTACTGTAATTGGAAGAATTCCGACAAAGAAACTTACCATTGCATCGGAACAAGAAAAACAACTACTGGAGAAGTTGAAGAAGATGGAATTGATCGAACGAATTCCACCAGGGAATTGGCAATCGCCCCAATTTGGAAAGTTTGGAAGTTATATTGACTGATCTATGTTATGTCGGCCTGTGATATATTTGTAATGCTATTGGGCCGCAAAGCCTGTTTAGTAATTCAATTAACCAATTTTCAAAAAAAAAAAATAACAGTACGGATTATCGACTCTTGATAGGATAATGATACCATTGATATCTGTATACCGTTTCGATCGTCCCGTCATGCTAATCTCTGTGGTAAATTTATTTCTTCATTTTGAGGTCCGGTATGCAATGGATATAATAAACTTCTCGTCGTATCGGTACCATAAATTTCAACCGTTGCTTCTCATGCCTTTTTAAATTTGAATAGTACTATCCAGTCAGCCTATCACTTTTCTTTTGTTGTGTGAAACGTTCTAACCGATCACTGTGCATCTTCTCTCCACCTGTTCTTTTTCCTCACCATTTCCTCTCAAATTTTCTACCTTCCCTGCTATTCTTTTTGCTTGGCTTCGACCTCCCTCTCCTCATCCTTACCTAACGTACTCACGTGAGCACCCTACCAACCTCGGCCTTCGACCTGCGCTCTTTCCCCAATTCCACGCCCGAGCCTCTCTCCGCCAGTGAATATCTCGGCCGTGCTTCTCCCCGTCTCTCTCTCTCTCCCCCATTTTTGCTCATTCTTCTTCTCTATGGTTGTAGAGGTAGGTAAGTTTAGGTTGTTGGCTTTTATCACATGCGAATTCATATATATTGATGTATTTAAGGCTTGTTTGTCGCTATATTAGTTTATATATATACTTTACATGTTGTTTTTACATATATAGAAGTACTTTTATAAACTATTACATGTTACATATATATAGTAATATTTTATTTCAAAGTAATTATATATATATATATATATATATCTGTTATTATGTGCTCTAATTTCAAGTTATATAAAGCTATCGACTGTGTATATATATATCTATTTTATGGTAATATTATATATAGTTGCTGGAATTTATTACATTGAGTGCTTAAGAGTGTAAATGTATATTCAGTTTTGAACTCTGTTGTATATGATAATATATTTGCTTATACATATATAGCTTGTATTATTAGCTTATATATAGTTTATATCTTGCTTTATAGTGTATGTTGTTATATGTAGTATGATTTTCTTATAGCATATATGCACATGTCTATTTTATATATTAGTATTGATACGTTGGTTCTGGGTTTAAGTATATGCATACATCAGATTTTCAATACTGTAGATGTATTTATATATGGGGTGAGATATTATGTGAGTTATGATTTTGTTTTATATATGTATATACAAAGTGAAATTGACATAGTAAGTTTATGTTTTAAGTGTTGGTTTGTTTTAATATATAAAGATTTCAAAATGAAATTTGCATATGTTAGTATTATATATATTATGTATACATTTTATTTTCTCTATGTATATATACTTTATTTTTTTTCTCTGAAAATCTTGTTTGCTTTTGCCGAAAGAATATATATGATAAGCTTTGTTTGCTATTTGATAATAGTTAAGTAGTAAACATATTACAGTGGGATATCTAAGTGTACAGTGTTTTATTATATCTCATAGTATATAGATATGGGTGCTTTGTGGTATGAGTGTATATTTGTTGTATATCAGATTTGTTTGGAATACATAAGTTGTATTAATATTTTGAAAATAGGAATATTTATACAATATATTATACTTACACTAATATTGGTAGTCGGAGAGTAGATATATGTATTTATTTCAAATTTTATTATGAAGATATGTTTGTTTTATATGTGTCTATTTAAAATGAAGATTTTGAAATATATATATTTAATTTAATATGTGTTTAAATTAATATTGATTTGAAATTTAGTATATATATATATATATATTGTTGTTTCTATCTAATTGATTTTGATTTATTTTATCGATTTCTATCAGCTTTGTTCGTCAAATTCACGTTCAAATCTTACCTTGTTTTGAAATTCGGGCCAATCTTGCTTTGCTTTGGAATTCTGCTTGGTTCTGTAACTATTCCATTGTCTATTCTCTCTAGCCTCGAAAGGTGAGCAATCACTCACGATTAACGTTCTTATATTTATTATTTCAATTGAAACGACAATTGAAACATATACATTCCTATAAACATGCTGTTATTTGTATCTGTTCACCTATGACATCTGACACCATTATTTGTTATTTATATTGATGATATATTCTATTTATATTGATGATATATACCTGTTATATTACTGTCATACCTGTTATCACTCTACAAGTTCTCTGTTAGTATAAACTTCATTATGGGTTGAAATGATACATACCCGAACGATCTGTAGAATAGGAGAAAATCGTTATGGGTTGAAATGATAAAGCCAAGCAATTTTCATTTGAATTGAATTTGGGATTACAGGTTGAACTGATATATGCCCGTATATATTTAAATTACGGATTGAAATGATAAATCTGTATCACTTGACCATAGGATAGAAAATTATATACAGACACCGTGGTCTATAAATAAATATTTTGAAATTAATTTCTATGGTTTTGGAAAGAAATATATGGTTTTATTAAACATTGATTCTTAAAATATTATATATAAATGTTATCTTATATATAGTTTATTAATAATATTTAATTTAATCAAGAATGATTTAATAAATATATAATATGTTTAAGTATTTATTTAAATTTATAATTCAAAAATAGATTTTTGTATTAATTTGAATAAGTTAAGGTTGGGAAGGTAAAAATTGAATTTATTTACAATTGTATTTAATTAAAAAAAAATATTTAATTAAATCGATTTGAAACTTATTGAAATTGAGATTTAAGATATGATTTTATAACTTGATTTTGATCTAATTAATTTAATGAATATTTCACGTTTAAATAAATTGAAGGGAATATTTAGAAAATGTAATTTAAGATTATTTAAATAATATTGATTTTATTAAGTGAATATTTCAAGACTAAATAATAATGAAGTTAAATCAAGATCTATATTAAACTACTAAATTTAGTTTGAAATGTTGAATATTTAAAGGTTTGAAATATATTGAAATTTAATGGTTTATTGTGGTCCAAATCCGTAGTTCAAATTGATATAGTTTGAATTTATTTATTTAGAAACCGTATTGAATTGAAATTGATAAATTGAGATTGAATTTGAATTTGGAATTCGAGTTGATTTGAGCCGATTTGTGAAATTTGAGGACATTCTAAATATTGTACTTCATAAATTATTTAATATAAAATATTTTTAATATAAACTATTTAGATTTTATAAAATGATTTATTTTATATATTATTATTAAACTGTTTAAGTGGTGGAAGTTATGATTTCAAAGTTATGGTTTTCCAAAGAATTATGATTTCAAAGTGTTTTGGTTTCGAAATGGTTGTAACTTTGAAGTGTTCTATTTTGGAAATGGATATATTTGAAATGGAAATTATATTTTGGTTTTGAAGTATAAATTATTTTGAAATGACCACGGTGTTATAATGACGTTTAGTTGTTAATAGTGTATATTTCTACGTTGTAGATAGTTCCACGGATCCTTAGAGGATGGTTATCCCAAACATCCTTTTTGTTAATTGTATTTCGGTTGATATTTCACTTTAGTTGGATTTATTGATATAAGAATGTTAATCCTGACTCGAGTGTTTTGTATTTTGCTTTACGCTCGGGTCAGACTGAGTAACACAGCATTTGAGACTCGCCCTTTGGAGTTTGGAGCTTCGCTTGGAGATCCAACTATCGATTCGGCTTTTAGTTTTTCCAGTTGATTGTTTAGAGATGTCATCTGTTTGTATTCGAGAGTTTAGCATATTGAGATATTTTGCTGTATTTTATTTCTAACTCTAATGTTTATATAGTAGCTTCATGAACTACTATTTATCAATTCCGCTACACTATTATTATATTACTCTGTGTCTGTTATTCTATGATTATTTTATTTACTGTATATGTTGAGTTTTTCCAAATTGGAATTAACAATCTGATATTTTGAGCAATTCATGTCCGACGTGTGTGAATGCGGATGGCTGAAAATACCAGGTCGTTACATTTGGGGTCCATATACATTCTATGAATGGTTAGTTACCCTTCGGACTAACCAATGCCCCTACATATTTCATAGACCGGATGACCCGAGTATTTCGTGAAGTGTTGAATAAGTAGATCTCATATTTATTGATGATATTCTAATTTGTTAAGACAAATATAGAATAAATATTTCAGCTTGATCTTTATGCGTTCATCTATTCTTTGTTGTCTCCCTATCTAGCAAATTTTAGGGACGAAATTTTCTTAAGGGGGTGAATCTGTAATGATCCCGGTTTTTAAGTTAAATTAAATTTAGCAATTAAATTGAATTTTTGGATTAAATTGTGAGCTAATTTGATTTTTTTCCAAATTAAATAATATATTTGTTAATTTATTTATATATGTGTATACAAATTGATTTTAAATTTAATTTTGGAATTGAAATTCAAAAATAAATATATTAAAAAATAAATTGAATTTTAAAATTTTATATTTCAAAATATATAAAAAAATTGTTTTCTAACAATAAAATACATATGTAATATATATTTTGAAAGTTATATTTTGAATTTTATATAAATAATTTTTCAAAAAGTTGTTTAAAGTTAAATTCTATATTTTAAAAGTAAACTTAAAATTTATGTGTGTGTGTGTGTGTCTATATATGTGTGTGTGTGTGTTTATTTGTTCATGTGTAACTAAATTTTAAAAATCATATTTCTTTAAGAATTTATATAAATTGGAAAATATTAAAACATAAGACACATATATTTATAAGAAAAAGATATAATATAAAATGATATTAGATATAAAACATTTATGCATGTCATTGTATATGTGTAAGTATTATAAACATAAGAATTTACAAGTGTAAACCATTTAAAAATGAAAATTGAGATTTGTAAGACCATAAATACATGTTTAAACATTTGTAAAATTTATATCATGCATAAAATACAAGTGTCATACTTTTATATTTTCTTTTCATTTTTAAATTCAAATAATAAAGCAAATGAAATTTATAAATATCGTTAACATTTTCTTTCCTTATTTTGTTCAAAACTAAATGAAATTCAAAGCAAAACAAAACCTAAGAAACAACAAACCAGAAAAGAAAATCAAATGCAAAAACAATCGCTATTCAAATTTAAAAGCTGAAAGATTGAAAAAAGTTTAACCTGAAGCCAAGATCATTTCAAAATCAAGTATAAGATACAGATCAAACTCTGGAAAATCTAGATCAGATCAACAATCAAGTAGCAGTTTCAAGCCTAAACCAATATGCAGGATCCTCCGTCCAAATCAAAACACTACGAGCAAACTCTTAAATCTGCTTTATTTTGAGTGATCATGTTATAATCCTTGAAGTAGGATATGAAACATGTTTTGCATGAATATATATATATATATATATATATATATAAATAGTGATATAGCTGTGCACGACTGTTTACAGGCATATATCCCATTGTTTAAATATTTACAGGCTAAAACTCATAAAAAAATCAAACTCTCCCATCTAAATTAATTTAGGTTATGATTTCTAAAAGAAAAGTTATTTTAACTATGTAACACTAATTTTAAAAATGATTTCAAATGTATTTATTGAGTAAATATTTTAAAATTGGAGAATTACAGTAATGAACAATTTAAATCAGGAAAATCAAGTATCGTAATTCCAAGTTTCGTTTATACATTCTGATTCGTGCTAGAAAACAATGATCTTTGATGTTAAAATTATGATTATTAAGTCTGGGATGGTTGAGATAATTTGAGTTGAACATATTTTGGTTTTCGTTCAATTTCTGGCGATCAGTGTATAGTTGTTCGTTGGGATCGTCACTGAGGGAAGGTAGAGGACGGGGGAACTCGGGAAAAATGCTCGAAGCATTTCTTGATCATCAGAGTGGTTGAACGGCGTTGATTTAGGGTTTAAAGTACTGTTTTGGTCGAGGTGGTAGTCGAGGTAATTTCGTCGATGTCGGTGCATCGGTGTCAATCGGACCCGGGGTAACATAAGCAAGGGACTCAGGCGAAGGTTCTGGTGGATAGGCGTGGGTTCTGGCGATGGGTAGCATCGTAGCGAGGTGTTTTCGATGGGCTGTTGGGTTCCAGATAGATGCTTGGTAGCTCGATTTCGTTTTCTTGGTAATTTCATTGAACTGGGTTGTCGAGTTCATCGATGAGGTCATGGTCGATGTATGGATGATCGTGGCGGGAATCGGAGATGATCGGGTCGCTTGTGCACGTGCAGGCGAACAAGTGTATGTTTGGGTTGTTTTGTGGATTGGGGTAGATGAAGTGTTCTCGGGTTTAAGCTCGAGAAATCTTGTTGTTTGACTCGAAGTATATCGAGTAATAGTAAAGCCCGGGTTGTTGCTCGGGTATTTATGGGTTAGGCTCGGTTTATTTTATTTTTGGTTTTGTTAACCATTTTTTGTAAGTTTGAGCAAGTTTTAAAGTCTTTTTAAAAAAAGGGAATAAATTTTCAAAAGGAATGTTTTCCAAGTTTCAAAGTAAATTATTAAACAAGATTTCAAACGAGTTTCAAAGTTTAAATTTTAAAGTTAAATGTTTTAAAAAAAAATTGTTATTAATACAATTAAATATTAGGTTAATTATCTTGTTACATCTCAAATTGTTTTCAAAATATAATGTTGTAATTAAGTAAGATAATGGAAAGACCTCAAATGATTTTGTGTATTAATTTTAAGCATTTAATTTTATTAAATAATGTGATTAATTGAAGAATAATTAATTAGTTTGAAGTAACTGAAGGATAATTACTCAATGTAATTTATTAAAAGGATTGATTACTTAATTTTTTAAAGAATGATTAATTAATATGATAATTAATTTATGTGATCAATTAAAGGGTTAATTTATTTATGAAATTAATTAAGGTAATTAAGGATTTATTACATAATAATTGAAGGTTAATTATTTATTAATTAAAGGATAATTGATTAATTAAGATTAATTGAAGTAAGTAATTAAGGGTAATTAATTACTTAAAGAATAATTACTTAATGAAGGTAATAAAGATTAATTAAGGTTAATAATTAAAGGTTAATTAATTTATGACTATTGATTAAAGGTTAATTAATTTACGATTGGAAGATAATTACTTAAGGTAATTAATTAAGGGTTAATTAATTTTGTAATAAAAATAAGGTTAATTTATTTATGTGATTAATTAAGGAATAATTAATTAATTAAGGATAATTAATTAAGATGGATAATTAAGATTGATTTATCAATTTCATTAATTAATGTCAAATGGTTTGTAATTAGATAATGTTAATTAACTAGGATTAGTAATTTATTCATAAGTAATTAATCTAGTTTAAACTTATTATAATCTGGTGATTAATTTAATATTGCTTATGGATGTTTGGATTGTATTGAATGCCTTAAATTGTTTGATATCCCTGATGTGTGATGATTCTATGATATTATTGTTTTAGATTGAGATGTGAAATGTAATTTATTTAACTATGATGAATTTACTTATTTATTTGTGAATGAAAGATAAGCGTTATAGTATTATACCGCTTATCGATATTGTTATACTTGAATTTATGATGGTTGTTGTTGCCCGTGAAACCCTGGACTACACCAGACACAAATATGGATTTCACGGGGAATTGGTTATGTCATAGATATTTGAATTTAATATTATTTTCAAAATGATGTAATGGTTTTAAAAGTTGAATTTTGAATCTAATTGGTTTTGAAGTGAAATTGAGTTGAATATGAAAAGCTTTTGGAAAGGAAGTTTGAAAATTAAAATTTAGTTTGAATATAATGTATCTTGTTTAAGTTTTGAAATTATATTGGAAATTATGGTTTGAGAGGTTTATACAATATATATGTATGTATGTATGTATGTATGTATGCATGCATATATGGATTTAAAACCATTTTAAAAAAATTGTTTTGGGAGTTTGAATTTAATTCAACTAGAACTTGCCGGGAATACGGCAGTTCGCTGATTTTCCAATGTATACTTTGAAAGGCTATAACTTGAGTAAATACAATCGGCTTTTCCTGAAATGAAACGCATTTGTTTTCAAATGATAATAGCTTTCATATAACGAAAGAATTTCCAATTTTGTTGAAAGGATTTCAAGTTATTGGTGAATCAAATTGAAAATAGTTTTGAAAGCTATGAGTGAATCTTTGTTAAAGATTTGTTGAACCTTGTTTCAAATTGAAGAGGATCTTAAAGGGTGGACCTTTTTTTTTAAAATTAAAAATGGAAATTTTTCTAAACCATTAAAAATGAAAGGTTTTAGGCTAAAGTTTGTGACTTAACTAAGATCCCAATATATCCATATGTTTTTAAATTAGCGCTCATTATTTTGTTTAGCCGGGAGAGGAATTTATGTCATAAAACCCAATTCGAATAGTGATATGACGATATGGATAGCATTTGAAGAGGGTGGTGAAGACTGGGTATTTTCGAGAACGAAAGGATTGCCTGTCGAATGTCTCTACATTGAGTTGCTCTGGTATAGAGATCTCCGTATGTGATGGGGAGTCCGATCGGTATTGTGGATACCCGGATTTGCAAGGGCTTCTTTTGAAGTGCCTTCGGTTCCGTTCGGACCTGGAACGGACTTGTACGGATGTATGTTTGACATTACACTTTGAGATGCAAAGCTAGTTTCTATCAAATACGTTTCTATTTGGTGGCGGAGAATTTATTCTCTTAGCTTAACACCATTCTCTGAGATGTACGAGCTCGGAGATAATGTAATTGATATTTACTAGTGATATATTTCCAATTTGATAATGTGGCATGCTAAGTGCTAATCATTCATTGATAGAAGCATGGATTTTGTGTAAAGCGTAGCTTTGTGGACGACAGGTATCGAACCTCACAACCCAGAAATTGTCAAACAGGAAGGATGCGGCAAGTTTATGAGGGCCGCTCCCTTTAGGGTATGTGCATTTCCTTCTGGATAAAAAGTGATTTCATGGTATGGAGCCCAGATATTTAACATATGTGGTTGTCAGAATTTGTTGGTGTTGAGCCCTTGGATAAAGGTCGGTGATGACCTAGATATGGCATACTCATGTTAGTAGTTACCTAGTTATAGAGGTAACCCAACCTTGCGTTGGCAGAGAGCCGGTTAAGTTCTCACGGCGTTCCTCCAGAGGCGTACCCATTCGGTGAAGGCAATTCCTTAGCCTGACCATTTGTCGGAAATCCAAACAAAATAATACGAGCCTCTACGGTTTTAGTTGTATAACCTACCATGTAGAGTGGTGGTAACCTGCCATAAAACATGGTATCTATAGTATGTATGCTATAATGGTAGTATGCTGGCTAAGATTTATATTATACTTTCAAAATGTTTTATGAAATATGCACTAATAATAATATCAAAAGGATTTTCACGTATCAAGCATGTTTTACTATCATAAGGAGAAATTTCCTCCAATTGTGCGATCGCATTGTGTGTGTGTGGCGGGAGGCCTTATGGTAATTTCATTTTCCAAAAAGCATAGCGAATTTCTTTCTGTTTCATTTTGTTTTTTTGTTCAAACAACTGTTTTTGTTTGCCTACACCAGTCCCATAACTGACCTGGAGTTTATTGTTCCCTATCTAAACTTTGGGTGCCCACAATTTTCCACACGGACAGCCTAGGATCAGGTTATCAGATAGTCAGCTACTAGGTGTAACTTTTGGCAATCTTGGGAGTCTTTTTGGATTTTGGCAATCGCATTGCGCACCGGATTTGCTTATGTTCAACATGATGGTGGTTCGAGCTTTCGAGTTTGGAGTCTTTGGAGTTTTGGCATTGGAGAAGATATCTTTCCACAACTGATATTATCTATTCCGCTGTCTTATTATTTCCGCTGCTGTATCTATCTCTGATGTGTTGATCATTTTATTGGTATCATTGTTGTGTCAAATGTTGTGTATTAATAAAAATTATTCATTTTGTTTCTGCTGTGTTGTTATCACCTAATGTTGTTATAAGCTCCGGCGAATCAGACTCAACGTACGAATCTGCGACATTCGAATATGGACGTTGTATTGGATGTCGATTTTCGAAGGTCGAGTCAAGATCGTTAGATGGATTCATATTAAATTCCACACAACATGAAATTGATTTAGTTTAACATGGAGACTATCGCGTTTTGCGCTTCTGTTTGGATTTTTATGGGCTAAAATTCAAAGGTGAGCATTTTAACGCGCTCACGACTTCTAAAATTTCTTATGTTTGTTAAATTAATTTATGATGTGATTATGAAATTTATTTATGACTGTTTGATATATTTAAATTGCCATCCCAGTTAATTTGTATCCTTTCGGATTAAATTGTTATTTAATTTATTTTTGAAATTAAATTGCCACTTGAATAACTGTTATTGTAAATTAGTTAATTGCTAATATTTATTTGGTTAATTTGGATGATAATTATGATGGATGGTGATTGTTGATATTTGATGATTGGATGTTATGTTAATTTATATATATATACATAACTATTATCACTCTGCAAGTTCCTTTAACTATTATTATTTGAAAATCTTCATGGGTTGAAATGATAGACTTGAGCGATCGTATGAACTTATATTTTTATTCGGGATTGCGGTTTGAAATGATATATAAATGAAATTTTTTGGACTGCGGATTGAAATGATAAATATCCGTATCACTTGAACCTAGGGTAGAGAATTATATACGGACACCGGATTGGCTAAATTAAATGATTTGAAAATCCTTAATTTTTGAATGGAATTATATGATAATTTGCAGTAAAATTTGATTTATATAAATTGAGCTATTTTTGGAAAATCAAATTTAAGTTGAAAAGGGAAATTTGGTATATTGATTTGGAAATTTAAATTGGTCTAAATATGTTGAAATGAAATGAATAGTTTAATTGGATATAAATTCCAAACTTATATTTTAATATAAAATATTTTAAAAGAATATATTATTTTAAAATTTCTAATTATTTGAATTTTTCAAACTTATAAAACTATTTAACTAACATTAACCATATAAAATTATTTTGATCTGTTTTAAACCATTTTAATTTATTTAAATATAATTAGTCTATTTTAAAGCTATTTAATCTATTCTAATTATGCTTAATCTAATTTAAATCCATTTAACTATCTTAAATAAGTTTAAAAGTATTTTTAACCTATAATTAAACTATTTATAACTATTTTAACTATTTATAATTATTTAAACTATTTTAAATTTCCAGACTAAGTATAATCAAATGTTTGTAAACAGCTTCATGAACTGTTATTTGATTATTATATTTTGTCATTCCGCTGCGAGATTCTGTATTTGTTATATTTCTTTCTCCTTTTTTCATGTTTACCCCAATAACATTCTGCCTCTTCATATGGTTTGAGTTGACGCGTGTGTTTGCTTAAAGCGTCCAAAAAGGCATGTCGTTACAGTTTGTGTCTGAGCTTTGGTTTAGCAATAACCTTAGCTTTATGGGGTCTGATTCATATCAAATAGGGTAGTAATACCCTATGATAGGTCGCTGAGTGTTTATATGCGACAGCGTATTTGTTAGTGTTATAAAAAGGTTTTCGGATTGTGTTAATTTGTTCCGTTTTGTATTTATGAATTCTGGTTGGTGCATAGGAAGCTATGACATCGATAGGGATTTCTAAACACTTAAAAGGACAGACCGACACAACATTTGTTTTGAAATATAGGTAATGAAATAATTTTTCCTATTGTATATTTTTATATATATAAAATAATTATTTATAAATGATATATATTTGGTTGTAATATGTAGGTTGTTAGGTAGTGAAATTTATAAATATTGGTTGGAAACAAGATTTGAAAATAAAATAAGTGGAGATTGGAAATTTAGAGCTTAAGTTTCGGGGTTTTGAAAATTTAGTTCGAATGATTTTAGAATATAATTATAATATTATTAGAAGTATTTTCTAATACAAATATTTCAATATGATTTGAAGAAAATGTTTTAAAAGAAATTTTGGAAAGAAATAAGTTGTGCACTCCCATCTCTGTCGCTGGAAAATAATTTTAGTGACGAGTGCATGCATTATTGACATTAATTTTCTAGTTTCGGAGTGAGAAGGCTACTGTTGTAGTTTTACTGCAGACTTATTTTGATAAAAAAATATAATTTTCAAATAGTTTTAAATATAACATGATATATAAGCTGTAAGTATATACATCTATCTATTATTTTAAAATGATTGAAATGGAATGGTATTTTGTTCTTAAGTTTCTGTTAATTAATAGTTACAATTATTGCAATGGAATAAAATTTTTAACTATTTAAAAATTGAAACTTCTAATTGAAAATAAGAGATTAAATGTTAAATTTTAACTGGTGTACGTAAGAAAACTGAAATTGTTAACCTATAAAACAGAGGATACGATTATTGAATATTAAGTTAATTAAAAGAATGAGATAGACTTGTGTAACTTTCAATTACATTCTTAACTTACCAATTACAAAAATTGAAATGTTAAAAGAATATGTAACGAAAACTTTTACAATTAAACCTTATGTAATGAAAGTGTTCAATGAATTACCTTTTATAAATAAGAATTTGATGTCATAATCATTATAGCATAAGTTGTAATTGAAATGTTACTATACAAATTATGATAGAAAGTAAGTATTGCAAGTAGTTGAATTTAAACTTAAGTTAATGAATTGATATGTTAAGTAATTGAATTGAACATGAATACTACAAATAAATGAATGTAAATAAATGAAATTAAGTAATGAATGATTGAATGGAAATTTAATTTTGTAAGGAATAAATGTAAACTAAATAAATGATCAGTGAGAAATGGAATTAAAAAGAATGAACTTGATTAATGGCTTGAAATTGTTGTTGTTTTGGCTTATGGTTGTTGGGGAAAGATACTCCTAATTGTTTTGGATGTATGAATAAATCTGTTGAGTTTTATCTAAGACTGCAGAGTATATGGTATACTTAGTGGTTTGTTTGACATTCTATGCGATTAAGAGTGTCTAAACCCAAACAAAGCATTTATTTGGTTTGCTATGAATGGATGGTTGATTATATTGATTCCATATAATGATTGTATGCTGTGGTTGCAAGTGATTGTTGTTTTATATTGATTTGTTGTTAATGGTTGAAACAACTTTAAATATTTCATTTTATAAAATTATTAACTCTTTTGAATTATATAAGTGAAATACAGGTAATGGAAGCAATTGCTACTGCTTTTGGTTTCATAATTTAAGCGTTGTTGGCCCGACAAATAGGTACGTTCTCGGATTACGGTTTTATAGCGATATTATATTATTTTTCCCGTTTTGGGATATATATATTATTTTGGAAAATATATGTTATATACTATTTTATTGATATTATAATTTCTCCCAGACCTCTCCGTACAAAGGAGACTCTACCGAAATTTTATGAAATGTTTTCCAAACTTTTGTTAACTTGATATAAAAAGGATTTAACTATTTATAAATTGATGCATTTTATTTAAATTATTGTATTTTGTAAATTTATTGTTTATAAATTCAATATTTAGAATAAGATATTGATTACTTAATTCTTTTCCTTCGTTTTCCTTTTCAGCGACGAAAAGTTTTGAGTGGGGGAGAGTGTAACAACCCATAAATTTTCGATAATTCAATTGTCAATTTAATTAAAAAATTCATTTAATATTGAAAGAAATAAAAAAAAATTGTGATTTATTTATGGAAATAATACCCAGAATAAATTGTAACAATATTAATGTAAGTTAAATTTTAACAATTCCTATGAAATTCCAATTGATTGAACTAATGCAAACCTTATAACTTGGCTATAAATTTTATATAGGGAAATGAATGTAAATATGAATTAATTAATGAGATAATATACAATTAATGGTAATTGAATAAAATCAGTATTATGTAGGGAGTTATAATATATGTTGTATTAATGTGTGCATTAATTTATAATGGGATATTTAAGGTAACTGGTATTCTAAAATGTTGACTTATTAATAAAACAATGTGTAATGAATGGAAATGAAATGAATTTAGTGTAATGAGGGTAGTTATAACAATTGTATGTAAGAAATGAACTTATAAATATTATAAAAATGTATAATGGTGACAACTATTGTTGTTACCAATTTAATTTATCAATTACAAATAAATGCCAATAAAATGTTACATTAATGTGAGTTAAGGCAAATGCTGTAATTTGTGAGTATAATAAAAGGGATAGAAATGTAATTATTTTCACAAGGTAGTAATTGATTTTATAGAAGAATGAAATCAAGATAAATAAATTTACTTGAGATTTTAAATTTTAATTAATGTGTGAAATCGGCAAAATTTCTATATAATGGAAACATAATAACTAATTCATATAAAAGGTAGAAATTGGTGAATAGTAGTGTAATGGGATTAAACCATGATAATTATATCTATAAGGTAACAAGTGATTGAATTACAAGATTAAAATAAATTAAATGGGATTATTGGAAATAAAAATCATAACCTTTGAATCTATAGGAATTGAAATTAAACACTGTAATTGGTAAAATAATTAACTTTAAATTGATGTGTAATTATCATTTGTATCCAATAGTGTATAAATATGTTTAAATCACTGTTTGATAGGAAATAATCGTTTTACTTCTCATTACATTTATTTTGTCCATTTTGAAATTCACCTTTGTAAAAAATTAAAAATAATGTAATTCAATAATTTCATTTAATAATAGAGGGAACACCAAATTGTAAATTAATAGGTGTAATTAAACGTAGCTTATGTTTTGTGAAAATATAAGTAAAGTTGGTTTAATGAAAAGGACATTTATATCAAATAACGTGGATGTTTCATTTGTGAATGTAGGTATATTTACATTAAAATAAAGAATAGAGTGATCGATTTTAAAGAAATAAATATATGTTTATTGAACTGTATTTTAGCTTATAGATTGATTACAAGAATAAGAAAATAAACCATTTCAAAGTTATTTATTACCCTTGTGTATAAACAACAAATTTGTGAACATGTTTTAAATAAACAATTGCTCTATTTTTCATCCATTTTAGTTGTTTGTTTTGTTTAACTTTGTAAGTAATTGCAATTAATGTAACTCAAATATTACAGTTAAAAGGAAAGAAAACATTGAGTGCAATAATAGATTTAATAAAAGAAATGCATGTTTTGTGTTAAACAAAAAGGACGTTTTAATAGAAATAAAAAATCATTTTGGGAAAACCAAATTGAATGTTTTCATTTTTAAGGTAAGTTTAATTTTTTTTACGTAGATAAAAACCTAAATGCATACAAATTTGAATATTATTTGAGTTAATGATTTTAATTTGGTTAAATTTCAGAAAAGTTGAATTTAAGAAGGTTGTGAGACGCACATGGTCCCTTCATTTATTTTATTATTAATTGTTGCATGATCGTTTTCAAATAGTTACCTTATTAGTAATACTTAATATATTCATTTCTCCTTCTGTTTATTACCCGAGCCTAGACTTTTATATTTAATTATTGCCACCTCATTTACACTATACAAAATTTAACTTTCCTTTTGTCAGGACCCGATTCTTCGTCTTCCGAAAATTCAACATCGATACTCACTTTATCGACTGCCGAGTAATCGAACGACGGAAAACCGAACACTGAGGGTTTTAAGAAAAAGAATTTAAGAAAAGAAAGAGAAAAAGATAGAAGATGGAGAGGAAAGAAAATAGGAGAATAGAGTAGAAAATAGAACAGAAAGAAAATAGATCATTTTAAAATAGGAAGAAAAGAGAATAGAACAAGATAGGGAAAAGAAAAATATAGAACGGAATAGAAAACAACAGAACAACAACAGAATCTCACAATTCGCAACGGAACAACATATAATAGATAAATGAATAATCTTTAAACAAAGAACTATATCAGTTATTACATTTTATACATTACATTTCATTACATCATATCATCAGAGTGTACAACATCATACAACATCAAACAGTGCAGCGGAAAAAGAAATACTATATAAGTAATACGCCATGCCATCCAACTTGCCTCCAGCAACTCCAGAATATCCAGAATATCTTGATATACCTAACTCTTAACTGCCCGTGTAGAAATTGGTGGGCACCCAGAGTTTAGGAAGGAAAACAATAAACTCCAAGTCAGTCATGTGACTGGTGTGAGAACTCAAAAGAGTTTACTTATCTTTGAAAACAAAATAGAGGAATATTTTTAAAGTCAATTCGCAATGCTTTTAAAAATGAGACTACCATAAGACCTCCCGCCACACACACAATGCAAACGAAGACTTGGAGGAGATTTCTCCTTATGATAGTCAAAGATGCTTGATACGCATTTAAAAAGAACATTTCATATTATTATTAGCGCATAGTGTAGGAAACAATTTCGAAAGTAGAATATAAAGCTTAGCCAGCATAGGTACCATTATATTATGCCTACTATAGCTACCTCCTGAGGAAGCAGGTTCTACAACTAAAACCGTACAAGTCACGTATTGTTTCTTTGGATTTCCAACGAATGATCAGGCCAAGGAACTTCCCATTTCCACATGAGAATGCCTCTGGATGGACATCCCCGAGAACCAAACCGGATCTCTACCAACACAAGGCCGGGTTACCCCTAACTGAGTAACAGCTGACCGAATATGCCATCCCCCGGTCCTTTGGGACCTTTAACCGAGCGCTCGCAATCAATTCACACAATCATAACAAAGTGTTTTCAACATGAGTAAGTATCTGGGCTCCATACCATGATACCACCCTTTTCCAGAAGGAAATGCACACATCCTAAAGGGCGCTACCCCTCATAACCTTGCTGCTTCTTTCCTGTTTTGACCATTCACGGGGTGTGAGGCTCGACGAAGTCACGTCCACAAAAACATACTTTATACAAAAGCCATGCTTTGGGTCAACAAATGATCATAGAAATGATCACCATGATAGACGATCAAATAAACGATCCTATCACAAATAATCAACACAATGATCATTTACAGCAACACTCAGCATGTCACATTACCAAATTGGGAATATATCGCTGATAACATTCAACTACATAACCTCTGAGCTCGTACGTCTCAGAGAAGGGTGTTAAGCTAAAAGAATAAATTCTCCGCCACCAACAGAAATATATTTGAAAGAAATCGGCTTTATATCTCAACTTGTAATGTCAGACACACAATCCATACAAGTCTGTTCCGGGCTCGAACAAAACCGAAGGCACTTCTTACGAAGCCCTTGAAATCCGGGTATTCACAATCCCGATCGAATTTCCCATCACTTAAGAAATCTCTATACCAGGAGCTACCCAGTGCAGAGACAATCGATAGGTCATCCTATCGCTTTCACAAATACTCGGTCTTCAACACCGATCTTCAATGCAATTCACAACGACATATCACATATTCGGAATGGGTTATACGACCCCATGGTCCTTTCCCGGTTAACCCGAATAGTGAGCGCTTATTCAAAAATAAGTGTAGCATTCACATTCAAACAAATCACATCAATTACCCATTCAAAGGGAAATATTGATAGTCGGTTATTGAACTATCAATTGATATGCACACATCACCAGTTTCCAAATAATTTTCCAAATTATTTATTTTCCAAAATATCTTCACTAGATATTAAATTTCAATACTTCAAAAATAAATCAACATTTATTTTTTTAACAAATTCTCCTTTTCATTCATAAATTCTTTAGCGAATTTATAATCCAAAATATCTATGAATATTCGATTTCAATTATTCATTTCAATTTATCTTCAAAAAGATAAATTCTCAAAATATTCACTTTATATTGGAAAACATTTCCATACTTATTTGTTCATAAGTAATTCACAAATTTTATTTATTTTCAACACTTGGAAAATATTCAATATACTTAAATCAAAATTAAGTACATATTCCATTCTTTAAGGAAATCATTCTCTTAAACATATTTATTTGGGCCAAAACGAATGTTGCGTAGAACATCGTTACGACAACCCAAAATCACTAGTATAGGGATTCGAAATTAAAATAGATATATAAATCCCAATACTAAACAAAACATTTCCTTTCGGAAATCATTTACTATAACAACAGTGTTATAGTCCATCATTTCCTTTTATTTCTCGAAAACATCTATTTCAACAATAGATGTTGAAATCTATGGTTTCGAATCTCAACGCCTTTTTAAAACATCGTTAGATCATTTTAATTCTATTTAAAACATCACATTCAAAACAATTTCTTTAACATATTATTCACTATTCAAAAACGTGAATGTACTACGTTAACACATTTCATCCTTTCTATACAATTTATTTCAAAGGATTATTCACAGTCAAAAACGTGAATATAACTCCATTAATAGGTTCCAACAATTTACTTATCAAAATAAGTCGTTTGCGGATTTATAAAACATCGTTTATAAATTCCATTATTAACCTATTCAATTCATAACTCAATTATAAACCAAAAGTTTATATTATAAGTCAAATACTTATAAAACGATTATTTTACAAAATCGTTTCTTTGAACTTCATAATTATAAATCTTATAACTTATAAGATTTAATTATTCATCCAAATATATTCTTTAATAATTTCACGAAATTTATAAAGCTTACTATTTATAAATCTCATTTATAACTTCACCATTTTTAATTTTATAAATTCCATTCATTTACAAAATTCATTTTCACTTCATTCAAACACTTATAAAAACTCGTTTTATAATTTCAATATTCAATTTATAAATATCCATTTATAAATCTCTTAATATAATTCAATTTATATTATTCTTTTAAAACGTCTTCAAATTCCTTTAAAAACTTCATCCTTTTGATTCATAAAATAGTTAAATTTTATAAATCCTATATTTCAACTTTTCATAATAAATTCAAAAATTCCGATTTAACTATTTTATAAAATCATTAGCATCATATTCTCAAAAATCAGTTTTTTTAACTATTTCTCTCAAAAATCATAATTTTTATAACTTTAAAAATTATAACGTTTATTTACTTAAAATGGATCAATTCAAAAATTATTTTATAAAACGTATACTTTTCAAAAATCACTTTAAACATCATTTTAAAGTTTCAAAATTTGGTCCAATGATGCTACATACCAAATAGTCAATCACGACAACAACGACATCATATATCGTATATGATAATCCATCAAATATCAAAATATCTGAAATCAAATAAAAATTGTTGAGGAATCCAGTTGGATCCCTCCAACCTGTTTTCCTGCATCCACAAACATTAGCACAATACCAATTTCGCTCCAGTACGAAATTATCGCGGTATATGGGATTTAAAATATTATCCGCTTAATAGACGGCGCAATAGGGTCTCATCCGCTAAACAAAAAATGCGGGAAATCAATAACTCCAATATATACATATGCCAATATATATATATTGCTATTATATATAATACCAATTTAACTGTTTATGAAATATTCGCGGTATATGTTTTTAATAAATAACATCCGCTTACTAACGGCGTATAATGTCTATTTTAACAATCAATAGATATTAATCATCATTCAAACATGCATTCAAATATTTTAAATCTAACTATTTAAAATAAAATCGAAACTGATTCGATTGAGTGAGAAGTTCTCACCTTGATTTTAAATTCCGCTTTAGCGATTTATTTCGAATAAAATTAAACGGACGTTTAATTTTACCCAAAATTCTCACTAACTCCAAACGACTCCAATCCAATTTCATCGCGTAGTGCTCGTCCATACGATTCCAACGCAACTGGTTTCGCGCGTTTTCGACCTCGTATGAAAAAGTTATGAATATTTGAAGTTTGTACGAATTTAAACTTAATAATTACAACATATATAAACTAATTTATAACCTAAGTCCTTCATCACCCTTGGATCCAAACCCCCCCCCCCCCCCCTCATTAGGCCCGTCCACCCCATCATCTCCCTCACGTTCACAAACATCTCCAGGCCGCACGAAACAAAATCAAACCCAACTCTTGATACTAGGGTTTCAATTTGCATCCTCAATACTCGATATAAACTCGATCAGGGACTTGCGTTTTGAAGCTCTTGACCCCCTCCATGCTCGGCCTGAATGGCACAAGGCTCGGCCACCCCCTTCTCATTGAAATGCGTGCACAGCTCCCCCCTTGTCGGCCCCTTTTTCTCCTTCCTCGAGTCTCTAAAAATGATCACACCCGTATGGATCTCTAGCTCTCGCCTTGCTCTACAATGTTGCTGTTGAACACTTCGCGTGAATGTCAACGGATTGTGAGTGATTGAGGGAAGAAAGAGGAGAAATACTGGCCTTAGAAAATGTTAGAGGCGGCTGCAGTTTAGAGATTAGGGTTTTGTGTTTTTTTTTTGTTTTTTTGGATTTATGAGCCTATTTATAGAAGAAAATCGAACACTATTCATCCGGAAATTCCGAACTCCAATTTATGCGCCGAAACTGACGTTCCTAAGGTTTACTCTGCGTTCCGGACACAATGGAACAGGTTTCGAAAGCTAATTCGGACATCTGTGCGAGGTATGGCTATAAACGCTCAATTTAAATTAAACCGATTTAAATCGATTTCTAGGCGTTTTAATTTGTATCGGACAAACGGTAAATCCAATTGACTTGAAATTTGAAACCTTACAGTAAGATCACATTACGGATCCGATGAAACTGGTTTCGTCGAAATCCGAGACTTTTTGAAAAGTGGCTATTTTAACTCGCCAAATTAATATTAAAAACAATTCGATGCGTTTCGAGCTGCCACGATCAAACGATAACTCCGATTGACACGAAAATTGAAATCCGGTAATAACTAACTATTACGGATCCAATGGAACTGGTTTCGTTCAATTCTGAGACTGTTCAAAAATTGGCTATTTTCACTAGTCGATTTAATATTAAAATATTCAATTTTCACAAATTAACTTTTAATTCGATTTTAAAAGTTCTAAAATATCTTTCTAACTTCCATATGATAAAATAAAATTTTACAAATCATTTTCAATCATATTTAACTCAATTTTCAATTATTTCCATAATTTAACATATTAAATTATCGATTTAATTATCCAATTAAATCCAATAATTCAAAATAAAATTTATTCGACTTATAAATTCACTTATTAATATTTAAAATTAATTAAATACTCAAATTTAAATTAATAAAATTCCTGGGTCGTTACAATCTTCCCCCCTTAAAAGAATTTCGTCCTCGAAATTATTAAGTAAGAAAAGTTACAGAATTTATTAATTTTCCCAAAATTCATAGTTAAACTTCTTACAAATCTTTACTAAGTTTTCAAATCATACTTAGTTATCCTTTCAAAAACAACTACTATTGTTTAACTTTCAATTCCAAATAAAAGTTAAAGTCTTCAAAAATTTTCCAATTTTCTCAAATTTTTTCTAACGCCTTAAATTTCCGAAAAAATTCGCCAGTCTCCTTTGCGCGGCTCGATCCGAAAAAAAATGACAGTATATATATCACAAATATACATCTCATCAAGTAATGAGGCATCCCGAAGGGAAAAAAGTATAAAAGTACGTTATGTAATCCGAGATATGTACCTTATATTTTATTAGCGAGCATATACGGCTAATATAGCGCGAAAGCGAGCTCCAAATGCGAAGCAAACGCGATCCGCACCTACTAATTACTCAACAAACAACATGAGAACATGCATATATGAAAGTAGTATCAATATACAACATATAGCAACATAATAACTATATATGCCAACATACCAAATGTAGTAAAAGCAACAAATGCAATATATATTCAACCATCAACCAACTAACATTCATAACCAAAATATATTCATTCATATTCTTATTAATATTCAATGAAATGGTTTTCAATTTAATCACATTTGATTCATTAATAGTGGATGTTTTTACTAACATTCATTTTCAATTAGTTTATATTCACTAATTCATATTCAAGTTGGTTCACTTCCAAATCAAATTCACTTCTATTCAAAATTTACTTAACTTCAAATTGGATTTCAATTACTTTAGCTTTCAATTTCATTAACACTTAATGAATTATATACAATCAACTAACAACCATATAACAATCAATTTATATTTATTTCAACCAAATTCCTTTGCTTATATTTGGTTTCATTCAATTATTCAACTTTCAAATAACATTAGATTTTAATGAATTAACACTTATATCCATTATTTCATTCCAATTTTATTCATATTCAATTGATTTACATTCAATCCATTAATTCAATTCAATTACAAAAGTTGAATTTCATTTACATAACTCAAGTTCATATCCATCACTTAACTTTATTAATTTACTTTGATACTAATATCTACTTCATTCAATATTTCTTAAGTTATACTTCATTTTACAAACATCACTTGGTTTTTATTTAACTTAAATTCCAACTTATAAATAAATTCAGCTTCCAATTCTAAAGTAAATTTTTATTTAACTTTAAATTCACTTTTATTTACAACTCATATTCATATATATATCCATATCGTTTCACTTCTCATATATAAGTTTATTTCACAATTGTAAATCACTTTAATTATAATCCAATTCTTATAATTCTTTTGCTTATACAATTATTCTTTTATTTAGATTATTCAAACAACTAAACGATCATCTTATATAGACTTTAATAATTCTGAAAAATTATTTCTTTATATATAAAATATAATCAAGGCAAAATTATTTCATTTACTCAATTTAAAACAATACTGTGTCGAATTGTTCTATTCAAGTGTTTAGAAACCCCTTCGGCATAGTCTTGCGGACCACGCTGACGAAAGTTCATATGCCACTCAATAAACCAATCATCACAATATAAAACAATTTTATATATCCACTAACAAATACGCTCTCATAGCTATTATTACACTCAAATTCATTCTAGAGTACTGCTGACTCTATCTCTAATGAGTAATACCCAACAGAACCATGGTTGTCACTTAACCATATGCTCTGATACCACATTGTCAGGACCCGATTCTTCGTCTTCCGAAAATTCAACATCGATACTCACTTTATCGACTGCCGAGTAATCGAACGACGGAAAACCGAACACTGAGGGTTTTAAGAAAAAGAATTTAAGAAAAGAAAGAGAAAAGGATAGAAGATGGAGAGGAAAGAAAATAGGAGAATAGAGTAGAAAATAGAACAGAAAGAAAATAGATCATTTTAAAATAGGAAGAAAAGAGAATAGAACAAGATAGGGAAAAGAAAAATATAGAACAAAATAGAAAACAACATAACAACAACAGAATCTCACAATTCGCAACGGAACAACATATAATAGATAAATGAATAATCTTTAAACAAAGAACTATATCAATTATTACATTTTATACATTACATTTCATTACATCATATCATCAGAGTGTACAACATCATACAACATCAAACAGTGCAGCGGAAAAAGAAATACTATATAAGTAATACGCCATGCCATCGAGCTTTCCTCCAGCAACTCCAGAATATCCAGAATATCCTGATATACCTAACTCTTAACTGCCCGTGTAGAAATTGGTGGGCACCCAGAGTTTAGGAAGGAAAACAATAAACTCCAAGTCAGTCATGTGACTGGTGTGAGAACTCAAAATAGTTTATTTATCTTTGAAAACAAAATAGAGGAATATTTTTAAAGTCAATTCGCAGTGCTTTTAAAAATGAGACTACCATAAGACCTCCCGCCACACACACAATGCAAACGTAGACTTGGAGGAAATTTCTCCTTATGATAGTCAAAGATGCTTGATACGCATTTAAAAAGAACATTTCATATTATTATTAGTGCATAGTGTAGGAAACAATTTCGAAAGTAGAATATAAATCTTAGCCAGCATAGGTACCATTATATTATGCCTACTATAGCTACCTCCTGAGGAAGCAGGTTCTACAACTAAAACCGTACAAGTCACGTATTGTTTCTTTGGATTTCCAACGAATGATCAGGCCAAGGAACTTCCCATTGCCACATGAGAATGCCTCTGGACGGACATCCCCGAGAACCAAACCGGATCTCTACCAACACAAGGCCGGGTTACCCCTAACTGAGTAACAACTGACCGAATATGCCATCCCCCGGTCCTTTGGGACCTTTAACCGAGCGCTCGCAATCAATTCACACAATCATAACAAAGTGTTTTCAACATGAGTAAGTATCTGGGCTCCATACCATGATACCACCCTTTTCCAGAAGGAAATGCACACATCCTAAAGGGCGCTACCCCTCATAACCTTGCTGCTTCTTTCCTGTTTTGACCATTCACGGGGTGTGAGGCTCGACGAAGTCACGTCCACAAAAACATACTTTATACAAAAGCCATGCTTTGGGTCAACAAATGATCATAGAAATGATCACCAGGATAGACGATCAAATAAACGATCCTATCACAAATAATCAACACAATGATCATTTACAGCAACACTCAGCATGTCACATTACCAAATTGGGAATATATCGCTGATAACATTCAACTACATAACCTCTGAGCTCGTACGTCTCAGAGAAGGGTGTTAAGCTAAAAGAATAAATTCTCCGCCACCAACAGAAATATATTTGAAAGAAATCGGCTTTATATCTCAACTTGTAATGTCAGACACACAATCCATACAAGTCTGTTCCGGGCTCGAACAAAACCGAAGGCACTTCTTACGAAGCCCTTGAAATCCGGGTATTCACAATCCCGATCGAATTTCCCATCACTTAAGAAATCTCTATACCAGGAGCTACCCAGTGCAGAGACAATCGATAGGTCATCTTATCGCTTTCACAAATACTCGGTCTTCAACACCGATCTTCAATGCAATTCACAACGACGTATCACATATTCGGAATGGGTTATACGACCCCATGGTCCTTTCCCGGTTAACCCGAATAGTGAGCGCTTATTCAAAAATAAGTGTAGCATTCACATTCAAACAAATCACATCAATTACCCATTCAAAGGGAAATATTGATAGTCGGTTATTGAACTATCAATTGATATGCACACATCACCAATTTCCAAATAATTTTCCAAATTATTTATTTTCCAAAATATCTTCACTAGATATTAAATTTCAATACTTCAAAAATAAATCAACATTTATTTTTTTAACAAATTCTCCTTTTCATTCATAAATTCTTTAGCGAATTTATAATCCAAAATATCTATGAATATTCGATTTCAATTATTCATTTCAATTTATCTTCAAAAAGATAAATTCTCAAAATATTCACTTTATATTGGAAAACATTTCCATACTTATTTGTTCATAAGTAATTCACAAATTTTATTTATTTTCAACACTTGGAAAATATTCAATATACTTAAATCAAAATTAAGTACATATTCCATTCTTTAAGGAAATCATTCTCTTAAACATATTTATTTGGGCCAAAACAAATGTTGCGTAGAACATCGTTACGACAACCCAAAATCACTAGTATAGGGATTCGAAATTAAAATAGATATATAAATCCCAATACTAAACAAAACATTTCCTTTCGGAAATCATTTACTATAACAACAGTGTTATAGTCCATCATTTCCTTTTATTTCTCGAAAACGTCTATTTCAACAATAGATGTTGAAATCTATGGTTTCGAATCTCAACGCCTTTTTAAAACATCGTTAGATCGTTTTAATTCTATTTAAAACATCACATTCAAAACAATTTGTTTAACATATTATTCACTATTCAAAAACGTGAATATACTACGCTAACACATTTCATCCTTTCTATACAATTTATTTCAAAGGATTATTCACAGTCAAAAACGTGAATATAACTCCATTAATAGGTTTCAACAATTTACTTATCAAAATGAGTCGTTTGCGGATTTATAAAACATCGTTTATAAATTCCATTATTAACCTATTCAATTCATAACTCAATTATAAACCAAAAGTTTATATTATAAGTCAAATACTTATAAAACGATTATTTTACAAAATCGTTTCTTTGAACTTCATAATTATAAATCTTATAACTTATAAGATTTAATTATTCATCCAAATATATTCTTTAATAATTTCACGAAATTTATAAAGCTTACTATTTATAAATTTCATTTATAACTTCACCATTTTTAATTTTATAAATTCCATTCATTTACAAAATTCATTTTCACTTCATTCAAACACTTATAAAAACTCGTTTTATAATTTCAATATTCAATTTATAAATATCCATTTATAAATCTCTTAATATAATTCAATTTATATTATTCTTTTAAAACGTCTTCAAATTCCTTTAAAAACTTCATCCTTTTGATTCATAAAATAGTTAAATTTTATAAATCCTATATTTCAACTTTTCATAATAAATTCAAAAATTCCGATTTAACTATTTTATAAAATCATTAGCATCATATTCTCAAAAATCAGTTTTTTTAACTATTTCTCTCAAAAATCATAATTTTTATAACTTTAAAAATTATAACGTTTATTTACTTAAAATGGATCAATTCAAAAATTATTTTATAAAACGTATACTTTTCAAAAATCACTTTAAACATCATTTTAAAGTTTCAAAATTTGGTCCAATGATGCTACATACCAAATAGTCAATCACGACAACAACGACATCATATATCGTATATGATAATCCATCAAATATCAAAATATCTGAAATCAAATAAAAACTGTTGAGGAATCCAGTTGGATCCCTCCAACCTGTTTTCCTGCATCCACAAACATTAGCACAATACCAATTTCGCTCCAGTACGAAATTATCGCGGTATATGGAATTTAAAATATTATCCGCTTAATAGACGGCGCAATAGGGTCTCATCCGCTAAACAAAAAATGCGGGAAATCAATAACTCTAATATATACATATGCCAATATATATATATTGCTATTATATATAATACCAATTTCACTATTTATGAAATATTCGCGGTATATGTTTTTAATAAATAACATCCGCTTACTAACGGCGTATAATGTCTATTTTAACAATCAATAGATATTAATCATCATTCAAACATGCATTCAAATATTTTAAATCTAACTATTTAAAATAAAATCGAAACTGATTCGATTGAGTGAGAAGTTCTCACCTTGATTTTAAATTCCGTTTTAGCGATTTATTTCGAATAAAATTAAACGGACGTTTAATTTTACCCAAAATTCTCACTAACTCCAAACGATTCCAATCCAATTTCATCGCGTAGTGCTCGTCCATACGATTCCAACGCAACTGGTTTCGCGCGTTTTCGACCTCGTATGAAAAAGTTATGAATATTTGAAGTTTGTACGAATTTAAACTTAATAATTACAACATATATAAACTAATTTATAACCTAAGTCCTTCATCACCCTTGGATCCAAACCCCCCCTTCATCAGGCCCGTCCACCCCATCATCTCCCTCACGTTCACAAACATCTCCAGGCCGCACGAAACAAAATCAAACCCAACTCTTGATACTAGGGTTTCAATTTGCATCCTCAATACTCGATATAAACTCGATCAGGGACTTGCGTTTTGAAGCTCTTGACCCCCTCCATGCTCGGCCTGAATGGCACAAGGCTCGGCCACCCCCTTCTCATTGAAATGCATGCGCAGCTCCCCCCCTGTCGGCCCCTTTTTCTCCTTCCTCGAGTCTCTAAAAACGATCACACCCGTATGGATCTCTAGCTCTCGCCTTGCTCTACAATGTTGCTGTTGAACACTTCGCGTGAATGTCAACGGATTGTGAGTGATTGAGGGAAGAAAGAGGAGAAATACTGGCCTTAGAAAATGTTAGAGGCGGCTGCAATTTAGAGATTAGGGTTTTGTGTTTTTTGTTTATTTTTTTGGATTTATGAGCCTATTTATAGAAGAAAATCGAACACTATTCATCCGGAAATTCCGAACTCCGATTTACGCGCCGAAACTGACGTTCCTAAGGTTTACCCCGCGTTCCGGACACAATGGAACAGGTTTCGAAATCTAATTCGGACATTTGTGCGAGTTATGGCTATAAACGCTCAATTTAAATTAAACCGATTTAAATCGATTTCTAGGCGTTTTAATTTGTATCGGACAAACGGTAAATCCAATTGACTTGAAATTTGAAACCTTACAATAATATCACATTACGGATCCGATGAAACTGGTTTCGTCGAAATCCAAGACTTTTTGAAAAATGGCTATTTTAACTCGCCAAATTAATATTAAAAACAATTCGATGCGTTTCGAGCTGCCACGATCAAACGATAACTCCGATTGACACGAAAATTGAAATCCGGTAATAACTAACTATTACGGATCCAATGGAACTAGTTTCGTTCAATTCTAAGACTGTTCAAAAATTTGCTATTTTCAGTAGTCGATTTAATATTAAAATATTCAATTTTCACAAATTAACTTTTAATTCGATTTTAAAAGTTCTAAAATATCTTTCTAACTTCCATATGATAAAATAAAATTTTACAAATCATTTTCAATCATATTTAACTCAATTTTCAATTATTTCCATAATTTAACATATTAAATTATCGATTTAATTATCCAATTAAATCCAATAATTCAAAATAAAATTTATTCGACTTATAAATTCAATTATTAATATTTAAAATTAATTAAATACTCAAATTTAAATTAATAAAATTCCTGGGTCGTTACACCTTTGATTTGCAAAACTGTAACGACTGTGGATTTTGCCCGTTCAAAAATCGACATCCATACTTCATATCGTATTCGAATGCCATAGATTCGACCGTTCAAATCCGATTCGCTGGAGCTTATAACAACATTAAGTAAACAACACAGTGGAATAAAAGAATAATACATTGATATACAGCTTTGATACAATATTTGATACAACAGATGATCCAATAGATATCAATATACATCAGAGATATGATACAATAAAACAGTAGAGGAAAGAAAATAGATAATATCTAGCAGCGGAACAAAATAACTCTAAGATAGTCTTCAACGAAGAACTCCAAAAACTGCAACTCCATTTCCAAGAACTAATCCAGCAATAGCTCGAACTCCCAATAACGATGCACCAAGCTAGGCAAGACTGGTGCGAACCAAAGACTGAACTAGCTCCAGATAATCCACTATATCCAACTATCTGAAAACCCAACTCTAGACTGCTCGTGTAGAAAATATAATGAGCATCCAGAGTTTAGGAAAGAAACAATAAACTCCGGATCAGTCGTGGGACTGGTGTGAGCAACAAAAACAGTTTATCTTTTAAAACATTCATAGAAATATTTTTAAAGTCAATTCACAATGCTTTTAAAAATGAGACTACCATAAGGCCTCCCGCACACACACACAATGCAAACGCAGAATCGGAGGAGATTTCTCCTTATGATAGTCAAAGATGCTTGATATGCATTAAAAGAAACATTTGATATTATTTCTAGTGCATAGTGTAGAGAAAAATTCATTTCGAAAGTAGAATATAAATCTTAGCCAACATACGACCATTATCGTATGCCTACTATAGCTACCATCCAAACAGTGGGGCGCCACCATAAGTAAATGGCAGGTTCTACAACTAACACTGTACAAGTCTCGTATTGTTTCTTTGGATTTCCAACAAATGGTCAGGCCAAGGAACTTCCCATTGCCACATGAGAATGCCTCTGGAAGGACATTCCCGAGAACCAAACTGGAACTCTGCCAACACAAGGCCGGGTTACCCCTAATTGGGTAACTACTGACACGAGCACGCCATTCCCCGATCGTAAACGACCTTTCTCACGGGATCCCGATAACCAACAACCACAAAGTAATAAATTCGCAGTAACCACATAGGTTAAATATCTGGGCTCCATACCATGATACCACCTCTATCCAGAAGGAAATGCACATACCCTAAAGGGAGCTACCCCTCATAACCTTGCCGCATCTTTCCTGTTTTGACCATTTCCGGGGTGTGAGGCTCGACGAAGTCTCGTCCACAAAAACATACTTTATACAAAAGCCATGCTTTGGGTCAACAAATGAACATAGAAATGATCACTAGAATAGACGATCAAATAAATGATCCTATCACAAATAATCAACACAATGATCATTTCACAGCAACACTCAGTATATCACATTACCAAATTGGGAATATATCGCTGATAACCATCAACTATATAACCTCTAAGCTCGTACGTCTCAGAGAAGGGTGTTAAGCTAAGAGAATAAATTCTCCGCCACCAACAGAAATATATTTGAAAGAAATCGGCTTTATATCTCAATTTGTAATGTCAGACATACAATCCATGCAAGTCTGTTCCGGGCTCGAACAGAACCGAAGGCACTTCCAAAGAAGTCCTTGCAATCCGGATATTCACAATCCCGATCGGATTTCCCATCACATATGGAGCTCTATACCAGGAGCTACCCAGTGCAGAGATAATCGATAGGTCATCCTATCGCTTTCGCAAATACCCGGTCTTCATCACCGGTCTTCAAATGCTATCCATAACGTCGAATCACATATTCAGAATGGGTTATACGACCCAAAGGTCCTTTCCCGGCTAACCCGAATAGTGAGCGCAATATTAAAAAATATATGGATATGGGATTTCAATTAAGTCACAACTTATTACCCAAAACCTTTCTTCAAATGGCTTAACAAATTACCATTTTCAATCTTTAAACAAAAAGATTCATTTTCACAACCTTTAACGGTTTAAACAATTTTCACATTTTAATCTTTTAAAAAGATTCATTCACAGATTTTCCAAATCAATCTTCATTTCAATTTGATTAACTCGTTAAATCCTTAAATCAAAGATTTAACTTATAGCCTTCACAACAATTTCATTTCAATTTGATTTAAACAAATCATCAATTTAAATCTGTTAAAAATAAACAGATTTAATTCATAGCTTTCAAAAAAAGAATTCATTCATAACTTAGGAAAATCATTTCTCTATTCAATCTTGAAATTCCCCTAATTAACTGGAATCTCAGTTCTTATCTAAAAGTGTTTATTATTTGAAAACAACAGTTTTCATTTTGGAAATCTGATTCATTTATACGAGTTGAAATCCTTGGGTTAAATTCAAATTCCCAAAAATAATACTTTAAAAATGATTTAACTCATATTGACTAGTATAATATCATAAATCCCTAGTTTCCAATTACAGAATTAAATTTGAATATTGTATTCAAATTTAAATTAAAGTATTTAAATTCCAACACTTAATCCAGTTATTCAAAATAAATTTCCATCTTTGAAATTCCATTTCAAAAGCTTTTCACTTCTATTCCAATTCCATTTCCAAAACATTTGAATTTAAAAATTCAAATTTTAAACTATTTCAAAAATCTGCGACTTAATCGATTTCCTCGTGAAATCCATAATTGTGTGTGTATAAGTGTGGTCTAAGGGTTTAACACAATAGTGCAACATCATTCAATCATCATAGATCAAATACAACAATATATTCGATAAGCGATATAAATTTATAACGCTTATCTTTCATACACAGATTCGCAGACATATATATATATCACAGATAATAAATTTCATCATAGATCACAACACAAATCAGGATAATCATAAAGCATCATATAACAGGGATATCAAACAGTTTACCATCCAGTATAATCCAAGCATCCATAGATAGGATTAATTTAATTATTTGATTAATTTAAATCAGATTAAATTTCTATGAATAATTCTTTTCACATTTATTATCAAATAAATTTCAAGTAAATGATTCTCATTAACTATTCATAATTATTTAATTACTATTCTTAAGTAATTAAACTCATTTAACTATCGTTAATTATCATTTAATTAACCTTTAAAATCATATATTTAATCACTGATTATTTAATTAATTAAGTTCTAAACTGTAACTTAATAAATCTTAATTACTTGATTAAATAACCTTAATCATTAGTTTAAAAGAAAACTCTTTATTAATTTAATAAATCTTATTTACAAATTTATTTACCTTAATTAATTTAACTCAAATCTTAATTTCTTGATTTAAATAAATTAAATCAATTATTCACTTGAACTAATTTAATGAGTGCATATCATTTTATCTTTACTAATTCAATTTTAAAACATTTTCTAACTAATGTTTTAATTATCATCACAAATCAAATTTAAACAATTTAAATATTAAAACTTCTTTGATTTCAGACTAGGATTCAAATTTATCTTTAATTCAGATTTAAATTTAAATTTAAACTTTTAATTTCAACTTGCTTAAATTTTTCATTTAAAATTTCAACTCCATTTCAAATTTCTTTAATATATATTGAATTGCTTTTAAGTTATTAAAACAATTTGAATTTAAAACTTATTTATGTTTATACTAAACTCTACCTTCAACTTGAATTTATATTAACATTTCAATTTGAACTCAGCTTTTAAAAATCTTGGTTTAAAATTTAAATTGGTTTTAAAATTCTCAAACCAAAACAGTTTCAGGTTAAAAAAAAGAAAAAAAAAACCTGCAACAACTTTTACTCGAGCCCAGACTCGATTTGCTTCGAGTCACTTACTCGATTTACTCGAGTATCCCTTCGCGTCATTTACCATTTTCCCCGAGACTTCCTGCACGCAACGCAAACCATCCCCTTCTTCTCCCTAAAACTCCTCACTGATACACAAAAATAATGGTGCATATGCACCAACGACCGGAGCTTCTCCTATCAATCCCAACCACCTTGCCACATCATCGGCAACATGCATGGCTAACTCGACCATCCATCATCGTCAATTTCGTCAGAAATCAAAATCGAGCATATCACAAAAACCTGGAACACGAAAAAAAACTGGAACGCCCTCACCTGTCAACGCCTTTCGCTCGACACTCCGACCACCATTCACCACCAAACTCCGGCCATAGCGTCATCACTCTTCCCTCTACCTCCCCACGAAACCGCGTGACACTCGATCCATCATTGACGTCGCGCGAGTAGAAAATATCGGCCACCCCAAAACTAGGTCACCGAAGTTTGATCACTTCCCGCCGCCACCACAAAGCTTCGTTCATCCTCCAAGTATTTTTCCTAGGGCCACTGATCATTCCTCCACCTCCAGGAGGAAGCTCGACCACCACGACTCCATAGATCATCAGAGTTCGGCCAAAACTCAATTTCCAGGCAATCCCCAAATTCACCATCCAATGCCTCACTTTAAATCGTGATTTTGATTTCAAAAATCACAACTTTCCAGGCCAAATCAATTTATGTATTTGAATCAGAGAATTGTATAAATTGATTTTAACATGTTTATAAAAGTTTACAGTAAATCTGGATTTCCAGGCACTATATAAATATATACATGTTTAAAACTAAATTTGGATCCTATTTCATGTTTAAACAAACTGAATTGGCATGAAAACTAATGCCTATTAGAGATCAGAGGTGAAGAAAATGCAATTTGAATTTAATTTAGACTTTACAACTTAAAGTAGAGAAGAACAGCATATAAAATCATTCAGATATCCATATGTATACACAGAGAGATACATATGTAACAATATACATAATCCAGATTTCAACTCTATAATCAGGTTCATATGTTTAAGCTTTTAAAAAGGGTGTTACTCACCTGATTTCCAGGAAATGAATAGGTTTCTTCAATTTGGAAACAGATTTGCATTTTCAAGCTAAAGCTTTTAATTTGATCCTCTGGTCTGAAGTTGATTGTATTGTTATTTAAATTTTGAATCCTTGTTTAAGTATGAAGTAGTATCTACTTCAGATTTTAGCTTCAAGGAACGAGCTGATGAAAATATATAGGAGAGCAAGTTTATAAGTTGATGTATATATAAAAGAGGAGTTGTACAGGTTGATTATTGTTCTATGCAAGGTGATGTTACCTTCTCTTTGTACTATAAGCATGGTTGAAGATGCTTTCATTTTTTTTTTTTTTACTCGGCTGAAGCTTTGTTTATACAATATCAGGTACAAGTATTTTATTTGCTATGCTTTTGTTTATAGCCTAGATGCTTGTCTTCATTGACTTTGCAGGTTTGTTCCTTCTATACATAAACACTTTAGTTTATTATGTGCAAAACCAATATTCACTTTACAGGCAACACATATTTTTATGAAAATTTGGTGGCTAATATGTTGTGTACTTACATTTTCATTTGTTTGTACCATACTTGAATGTATGCTTATCCTTTCTTTTGCAAGCTATTAAATATATTTACATTTTCTTGTTTACTTGTTTTCTCAGCCTACATGTTTACTTTTATTTGTATTTGTTTGTATGCATACTTTTGATTTAGTTATATTTGCTTCTTATTTATTTTTCTTCTGGTCTTGCCTTGCTTATTTAACTTCTCTACATACTTTATTTTGTTTCTTTCTTTATATACTTGATTTTATTCTTGCATTTTAAATTTACTTCTATTTTTATAATGAACAAAAATAAATTTCTATAAATGTTGTTTCTTTTCTTTTCTTTATTTTCTTTCACAAGCTTTTGTATCTATGTTTGTTTTAAGTGTTCATAAAAACATATTTTTGTTTTAGTCCTTTGTATTTTATTTGTTTGTTTTATTTTTGTCTACATTCTTTTCATATTTAAATGTATTTTATTTTCTTTAAATCTTCTTGTTTTGAAATATAAATAAATTTCTATTTTTATTATGTTGTTAGAATTTAGCAAATGTTCTACTTCCTATTTTTATTAAAATTTATCTCATATTATTTTTTCTATTTCTAGTTTAAATATTTATTGTTATCTTACTTTAATATTTATTTATGAGTTACTATATATATATATATTTTTTTCTTAATTTATTTTATAACTCAAATATCTATTAAACCATTCATCTAAGATTTAAATTCAAATCAAAATATATATATATACACTCAAGATTTTATAATTTCAAATTGACTCATATATACCCAAATATACATATATATATACATTCACATATATACATATATATATATATATATATAATATTTAAAAATTTAAATGATTTATATAGAATATATTTGAACTTGGGGAAACTCGCTTCCATTTATAATCAATTTCCCTTACAATTTTATTCAGAATTTCATTTAATTATCAATTTAAATTAAATTAAAATCTAGGGTCGTTACAAACTTCCCCACTTAAAAGAATTTCGTCCTCGAAATTCGCAGGCACGAAAACAACACAGAGATAGCTAGATAGAGAAATATCTTTTCAAATCAAGCTGGATATCAATTCTGCATTTGGCTCACCAAATCAGAATATCAACAATAGATACAAGAAATTATAATAAAATTTCAAATTTTGGTTTTAAACAAAATCATTTTATCGATACAATTCTAATCATTCTTCATATTCTATTAATCAATTTTAACTCAATTTTAAATTTCCAATTCATTTAAAATTTTCAATTTCAAATTCATTAAGGTTTAAATCAAAAATTGATAAGAAATCAGATGAAGATACGAATTGAAAATTCCCTACAACGATTCGTAGAGCATCACCACACCAAAACTTCTTCTTGTAGCTGGTACAAAGCAATCAAAAGAATTTAGAAACGAATCAATGAAATTGATAAGAAAGTTATTTCAACTGTTGTTATAGAGTTTTGACTAATTATAGCCGTATTCCCCTGTCCTCTATCTCGTTCTCTTCTTGCACTCATACTTACTATCAGTGGATAGTAAGAGAATTTACTGAGGCATTCAAACGGATATCTTAAGGATTACTCATTCTAGGGATACTTCACCCTATCTCTAATGAGTTACTTAATGTGTTACACTCCTGAGCTAAAGTTCAACCCTTAGCTCTGATACCAAATGTAACGACTGTGGATTTTGCCCATTCAAAAATCGACATCCATACTTCATATCGTATTCGAATGCCATAGATTCGACCGTTCAAATCCGATTCGCTGGAGCTTATAACAACATTAAGTAAACAACACAGCGGAATAAAAGAATAATACATTGATATACAGCTTTGATACAATATCTGATACAACAGATGATCCAATAGATATCAATATACATCAGAGATATGATACAATAAAACAGTAGCGGAAAGAAAATAGATAATATCTAGCAGCGGAACAAAATAACTCTAAGATAGTCTTCAACGAAGAACTCCAAAAACTGCAAATCCATTTCCAAGAACTAATCCAGCAATAGCTCGAACTCCCAATAACGATGCACCAAGCTAGGCAAGACTGGTGCGAACCAAAGACTGAACTAGCTCCAGATAATCCACTATATCCAACTATCTGAAAACCCAACTCTAGACTGCTCGTGTAGAAAATATAATGAGCATCCAGAGTTTAGGAAAGAAACAATAAACTCCGGATCAGTCGTGGGACTGGTGTGAGCAACAAAAACAGTTTATCTTTTAAAACATTCATAGAAATATTTTTAAAGTCAATTCTCAATGCTTTTAAAAATGAGACTACCATAAGGCCTCCCGCACACACACACAATGCAAACGCAGAATCGGAGGAGATTTCTCCTTATGATAGTCAAAGATGCTTGATACGCATTAAAAGAAACATTTGATATTATTTCTAGTGCATAGTGTAGAGAAAAATTCATTTCGAAAGTAGAATATAAATCTTAGCCAACATACGACCATTATCGTATGCCTACTATAGCTACCATCCAAACAGTGGGGCGCCACCATAAGTAAATGGCAGGTTCTACAACTAACACTATACAAGTCTCGTATTGTTTCTTTGGATTTCCAACAAATGGTCAGGCCAAGGAACTTCCCATTGCCACATGAGAATGCCTCTGGAAGGACATTCCCGAGAACCAAACCGGAACTCTGCCAACACAAGGCCGGGTTACCCCTAACTGGGTAACTACTGACACGAGCACACAATTCCCCGATCGTAAACGACCTTTCTCACGGGATCCCGATAACCAACAACCACAAAGTAATAAATTCGCAGTAACCACATAGGTTAAATATCTGGGCTCCATACCATGATACCACCTCTATCCAGAAGGAAATGTACATACCCTAAAGGGAGCTACCCCTCATAACCTTGCCGCATCTTTCCTGTTTTGACCATTTCCGGGGTGTGAGGCTCGACGAAGTCTCGTCCACAAAAACATACTTTATACAAAAGCCATGCTTTGGGTCAACAAATGATCATAGAAATGATCACCAGAATAGACGATCAAATAAATGATCCTATCACAAATAATCAACACAATGATCATTTCACAGCAACACTCAGTATATCACATTACCAAATTGGGAATATATCGCTGATAACCATCAACTATATAACCTCTAAGCTCGTACGTCTCAGAGAAGGGTGTTAAGCTAAGAGAATAAATTCTCCGCCACCAACAGAAATATATTTGAAAGAAATCAGCTTTATATCTCAATTTGTAATGTCAGACATACAATCCATACAAGTCTGTTCCGGGCTCGAACAGAACCGAAGGCACTTCCAAAGAAGTCCTTGCAATCCGGATATTCACAATCCCGATCGGATTTCCCATCACATATGGAGTCTCTATACCAGGAGCTACCCAGTGCAGAGACAATCGATAGGTCATCCTATCGCTTTCGCAAATACCCGGTCTTCATCACCGGTCTTCAAATGCTATCCATAACGTCGAATCACATATTCAGCATGGGTTATACGACCCAAAGGTCCTTTCCCGGCTAACCCGAATAGTGAGCGCGATATTAAAAAATATATGGATATGGGATTTCAATTAAGTCACAACTTATTACCCAAAACCTTTCTTCAAATGGCTTAACAAATTACCATTTTCAATCTTTAAACAAAAAGATTCATTTTCACAAACTTTAACGGTTTAAACAATTTTCACATTTTAATCTTTTAAAAAGATTCATTCACAGATTTTCCAAATCAATCTTCATTTCAATTTGATTAACTCGTTAAATCCTTAAATCAAAGATTTAACTTATAGCCTTCACAACAATTTCATTTCAATTTGATTTAAACAAATCATCAATTTAAATCTGTTAAAAATAAACAGATTTAATTCATAGCTTTCAAAAAAAGAATTCATTCATAACTTAGGAAAATCATTTCTCTATTCAATCTTGAAATTCCCCTAATTAACTGGAATCTCAGTTCTTATCTAAAAGTGTTTATTATTTGAAAACAACAGTTTTCATTTTGGAAATCTGATTCATTTATACGGGTTGAAATCCTTGGTTTAAATTCAAATTCCCAAAAATAATACTTTAAAAATGATTTAACTCATATTGACTAGTATAATATCATAAATCCCTAGTTTCCAATTAAAGAATTAAATTTGAATATTGAATTCAAATTTAAATTAAAGTATTTAAATTCCAACACTTAATCCAGTTATTCAAAATAAATTTCCATCTTTGAAATTCCATTTCAAAAGCTTTTCACTTCTATTCCAATTCCATTTCCAAAACATTTGAATTTAAAAATTCAAATTTTAAACTATTTCAAAAATCTGCGACTTAATCGATTTCCTCGTGAAATCCATAATTGTGTGTGTATAAGTGTGGTCTAAGGGTTTAACACAATAGTGCAACATCATTCAATCATCACAGATCAAATACAACAATATATTCGATAAGCGATATAAATTTATAACGCTTATCTTTCATACACAGATTCGCAGACATATATATATATATATATATATATATATATATATATATATCACAGATAATAAATTTCATCATAGATCACAACACAAATCAGGATAATCATAAAGCATCATATAACAGGGATATCAAACAGTTTACCATCCAGTATAATCCAAGCATCCATAGGTAGGATTAATTTAATTATTTGATTAATTTAAATCAGATTAAATTTCTATGAATAATTCTTTTCACATTTATTATCAAATAAATTTCAAGTAAATGATTCTCATTAACTATTCATAATTATTTAATTACTATTCTTAAGTAATTAAACTCAATTTAAGTATCGTTAATTATCATTTAATTAACCTTTAAAATAATATATTTAATCACTGATTATTTAATTAATTAAGTTCTAAACTGTAACTTAATAAATCTTAATTACTTGATTAAATAACCTTAATCATTTGTTTAAAAGAAAACTCTTTATTAATTTAATAAATCTTATTTACAAATTTATTTACCTTAATTAATTTAGCTCAAATCTTAATTTCTTGATTTAAATAAATTAAATCAATTATTCACTTGAACTAATTTATTGAGCGCATATCATTTTATCTTTACTAATTCAATTTTAAAACATTTTCTAACTAATGTTTTAATTATCATCACAAATCAAATTTAAACAATTTAAATATTAAAACTTCTTTGATTTCAGACTAGGATTCAAATTTATCTTTAATTCAGATTTAAATTTAAATTTAAAGTTTTAATTTCAACTTGCTTAAATTTTTCATTTAAAATTTCAACTCCATTTCAAATTTCTTTAATATATATTGAATTGCTTTTAAGTTATTAAAACAATTTGAATTTAAAACTTATTTATGTTTAAACTAAACTCTACCTTCAACTTGAATTTATATTAACATTTCAATTTGAACTCAGCTTTTAAAAATCTTGGTTTAAAATTTAAATTGGTTTTAAAATTCTCAAACCAAAACAGTTTCAGGTTAAAAAAAAGAAAAAAAAAACCTGCAACAACTTTTACTCGAGCCCAGACTCGATTTTCTTCGAGTCACTTACTCGATTTACTCGAGTATGCCTTCGCGTCATTTACCATTTTCCCCGAGACTTCCTGTACGCAACGCAAAACATCCCCTTCTTCTCCCTAAAACTCCTCACTGATACACAAAAATAATGGTGCATATGCACCAACGACCGGAGCTTCTCCTATCAATCCCAACCACCTTGCCACATCATCGGCAACACGCATGGCTAACTCGACCATCCATCATCGTCAATTTCGTCAGAAATCAAAATCGAGCATATCACAAAAACCTGGAACACGAAAAAAAACTGGAACGCCCTCACCTGTCAACGCCTTTCGCTCGACACTCCGACCACCATTCACCACCAAACTCCGGCCATAGCGTCATCACTCTTCCCTCTACCTCCCCACGAAACCGCGTGACACTCGATCCATCATTGACGTCGCGCGAGTAGAAAATATCGGCCACCCCAAAACTAGGTCACCGAAGTTTGATCACTTCCCGCCGCCACCACAAAGCTTCGTTCATCCTCCAAGTATTTTTCCTAGGGCCACTGATCATTCCTCCACCTCCAGGAGGAAGCTCGACCACCACGACTCCATAGATCATCAGAGTTCGGCCAAAACTCAATTTCCAGGCAATCCCCAAATTCACATCCAATGCCTCACTTTAAATCGTGATTTTGATTTCAAAAATCACAACTTTCCAGGCCAAATCAATTTATGTATTTGAATCAGAGAATTGTATAAATTGATTTTTAACATGTTTATAAAAGTTTACAGTAAATCTGGATTTCCAGGCACTATATAAATATATACATGTTTAAAACTAAATTTGGATCCTATTTCATGTTTAAACAAACTGAATTGGCATGAAAACTAATGCCATTAGAGATCAGAGGTGAAGAAAATGCAATTTGAATTTAATTTAGACTTTACAACTTAAAGTAGAGAAGAACAGCATATAAAATCATTCAGATATCCATATGTATACACAGAGAGATACATATGTAACAATATACATAATCCAGATTTCAACTCTATAATCAGGTTTATATGTTTAAGCTTTTAAAAAGGGTGTTACTCACCTGATTTCCAGGAAATGAATAGGTTTCTTCGATTTGGAAACAGATTTGCATTTTCAAGCTAAAGCTTTTAATTTGATCCTCTGGTCTGAAGTTGATTGTATTGTTATTTAAATTTTGAATCCTTGTTTAAGTATGAAGTAGTATCTACTTCAGATTTTAGCTTCAAGGAACGAGCTGATGAAAATATATAGGAGAGCAAGTTTATAAGTTGATGTATATATAAAAGAGGAGTTGTACAGGTTGATTATTGTTCTATGCAAGGTGATGTTACCTTCTCTTTGTACTATAAGCATGGTTGAAGATGCTTTCAATTTTTTTTTTTTTTTTTTACTCGGCTGAAGCTTTGTTTATACAATATCAGGTATAAGTATTTTATTTGCTATGCTTTTGTTTATAGCCTAGATGCTTGTCTTCATTGACTTTGCAGGTTTGTTCCTTCTATACATAAACACTTTAGTTTATTATGTGCAAAACCAATATTCACTTTACAGGCAACACATATTTTTATGAAAATGTGGTGGCTAATATGTTGTGTACTTACATTTTCATTTGTTTGTACCATACTTGAATGTATGCTTATCCTTTCTTTTGCAAGCTATTAAATATATTTACATTTTCTTGTTTACTTGTTTTCTCAGCCTACATGTTTACTTTTATTTGTATTTGTTTGTATGCATACTTTTGTTTTAGTTATATTTGCTTCTTATTTATTTTTCTTCTGGTCTTGCCTTGCTTATTTAACTTCTCTACATACTTTATTTTGTTTCTTTCTTTATATACTTGATTTTATTCTTGCATTTTAAATTTACTTCTATTTTTATAATGAACAAAAATAAATTTCTATAAATGTTGTTTCTTTTCTTTTCTTTATTTTCTTTCACAAGCTTTTGTATCTATGTTTGTTTTAAGTGTTCATAAAAACATATTTTTGTTTTAGTCCTTTGTATTTTATTTGTTTGTTTTATTTTTGTCTACATTCTTTTCATATTTAAATGTATTTTATTTTCTTTAAATCTTCTTGTTTTGAAATATAAATAAATTTCTATTTTTATTATGTTGTTAGAATTTAGCAAATGTTCTACTTCCTATTTTTATTAAAATTTATCTCATATTATTTTTTCTATTTCTAGTTTAAATATTTATTGTTATCTTACTTTAATATTTATTTATGAGTTACTATATATATATTTTTTTCTTAATTTATTTTATAACTCAAATATTTATTAAACCATTCATCTAAGATTTAAATTCAAATCAAAATATATATATATATACACTCAAGATTTTATAATTTCAAATTAACTCATATATACCCAAATATACATATATATATGTACATTCACATATATACATATATATATAATATTTAAAAATTTAAATGATTTATATAGAATATATTTGAACTTGGGGAAACTCGCTTCCATTTATAATCAATTTCCCTTACAATTTTATTCAGAATTTCATTTAATTATCAATTTAAATTAAATTAAAATCTAGGGTCGTTACAAAAACTATTCCATTCCTACGTACATTTCCTTAGGAATTATTAATGCCTGAAGCTTTCAAAATAAATTGTGGCATTTATTTTTGTCGCTCCACCTTCATTTCCTAATTATAAATAACTAACAGCTTATTTCTTCATTTGCTTTTTGTTTCTCCTAACACCTCATATTCGAAAGCTCTTTTTCTTCCAAATCCAAAAGCTTTCTTTTGTGAAACATGATTTGTTCATTTTTCCGTACACGTCCAGTCCTCATCCTAGTTGTTCTACAATCTTTCCCTGAAGCCTCATCTTGAGAAAAATATATGTATTAAAAATTTGATCATTTTTTGTGTACTAATTATTATTTTAATAATATTTCTTATAACATGAATATCTTTTGCATAAACTTTGATTCATGCATGATTTCTTCTGTTGGATTCATATTAAATTCCGCACAACATGAAATTGATTTAGTTGAATTTGGAGACTATTGCGTTTCTGTTTGTATATTTATGGGCTAAAATTCAAAGGTGAGTGTTTTGACCCACTCACAACTTCTAAAATTTCTTACGTTTGTTAAATTAATTTATGATGTGATTAGGAAATTTATTTATGACTGTTTGATATATTTAAATTTCCATCCCTATTAATTTGTATCCTTTCGGATTAAATTGTTATTTAATTTATTTTTGAAATTAAATTGCCACTTGAATACCTGTTATTGTAAATTAGTTAGCTGCTGATATTTATTTGGTTGTTTCGGACGGTAATTATAATGGATGTTGATTGTTGATATTGGATGATTGGTTGTTATGTTAATTTATATACATATATATACTATTATCACTCTGTAAGTTCCTTTAATTATTATTATTTGAAAATCATTATGGGTTGAAATGATAGACTTGAACGATTTTAAGAATTCTAGTATTTATCCCAGATTGCAGTTTGAAATGATATTTAACCGTAAAATTTTGGATTGCGGATTGAAATGATAAATATCCATATCACTTGAACCTAGGGAAGAGAATTATATACGGACACCGAATTGGTTAAACTAAATGATTTTAAAATCCTTAATTTTTGAATGGAATTAAAAGATATTTTGAAGTAAAATTTGATTTATATAAATTGAACTATTTTTGGAAAATCAAGTTTATATTAAAAAGGGAAATTTGATTTGTTGATTTGCAAATTTGAATTGGTCTAAATTTGTTGAAATGAAATGAATAGTTTAATTGGATATAAATTCTAAACTTATATTTTAATGTAAACTATCTTGAAAGAATATATTATTTTAAAATTTCAAATTATTCGGATTTTTCAAACTTATAAAACTATTTAACTAAAATTAACTATATAAAATTATTTTGTTCCGTTTTAAACCATTTTAATTTATTTAAATATAATTAATATATTTTAAAGCTATTTAATCTATTTTGATTATACTTAATCTAATTTAAATCATTTAACTATCTTAAATCAGTTTAAAAGTATTTTTAACCTATAATTAAACTATTTATAACTATTTTAACTATTTATAATTATTTAAAGTATTTCTAAATTTCCGGGCTAAGTATAATCAAATGTTTTGTAAACAACTTCATGAACTGTTATTTGATTATAATATTTTATCATTCCGCTGCGAGATTCTGTATTTGCTTGATTTCTTTTTCCTTTTTTCTTATTTACCGCAATAACAATCTGCCACTTTGTATGGTTTGAGTTGATGCATGCGTCTTCTTAAAGCGCCCAAAAAGGAAGGTCGTTACACAACGGAATGACAAAATATAATAATCAAATAAATAGTTCGTGAATCTGTTTTACAATATATATTTGATTACACAACTTTTACAACATAATCAGAGTGCAAAAAATAACATACCAATAATGATGCTGCGAAATAATAGTAACAATATAATATGCCAAACTTCGTCTTCGCCCTCCAGAAATAAAGTCTTCAAACACTGAAACGCTTAGGCTGACCCCAACATAATGAAAAGAAAAAACACTCGAATCAGAACTAAAAGTTCATATGTAAGTTAAATCAACAACATGCAAATATGAGTGTGAAAGCTTCAGAGATATTTGCGGGATTTTACAACTCATGTGACCACCCAAAATTTTCAACATTTGAAATCGGGATATTTAATTGATTTTAAATATTTGAATGTTAATTCAACTTGAAATTTCAAATACCAGAACGAAATTGGTAATTAAACTTTTGAATTTAATAATTGAAATTGGGTAAAATGTTGTATCTTCAGTTTTATGTTTGTTAATAATGTTTCCATGGCATAGAAGATTTATATTGATAATACTGAAGATAATGGAAGGTTCAGAATTAAATTTGGAAATGTTTTATTCAGTTTTGAAATTATATCGTTTGAATCGATATTTAAAAATAGTCTTCCGAGGCATAGTCTCGGAATTCGACGAAACCAGTTCCATTGGAACCGCAATAGTTAGTTATTATCGGATTCCAATTTTCGTAGCAATCAGAGTTAGCCTCTGAAGCACGTTCCATTATGTTCGAAATGCGGATAAAACCTCATAAATGCGCATATGATCGTTTTAATCGATTTAATTTAAAATTGATCGTTTACTTCCGTAACTTGCGCATATGATCGAGTAAGCCTCTGAAGCACGTTCCATTATGTTCAAAATGTGCATAAAACCTTATAAATGCCAGGCGGTATGTCTGATTCGGAGTTTGAGATTTCGATAATGCTAAACGAGATATTTCAGAAATTTATTAATATTAAAAATAGAAAAAGTCAAACAGCCACCCTAAAGGAAATAGGCCAATTATTGCCTATTTAAGACGTCTGAATTTTGTTCTGGAAAACATATTAATTTCTAGATTCAGACGTATGAACCACTTCTTGCAGACGTTTGAAACTATTATCTTTTTCCAAATTTCCTTGTTCGCTTCGTTTTTCCAAATTTAATCGACGTATGTTGATTCCAATTAGTTGTTTATGCATATTTGACCTTGATGATTCCTTTTTGACTGCATTCACGGGTTTTATAAATGATTTCTTCAAATCGCATTAAAAGCTCGCTTCTCTAATTTATAAATTATATTTAAAACACACACACAATTTCGCACTCCGAGCGATGTGGGAGGAGAATTAAATGATTAGATAAAACGCATGCAATGAACACGTACGTTCATCTTCTCAGTTAATTCCCAATCTATTCGTTTGAAGTTTCGACCTTTGTGTCTGGTTTACCGATGAGATGAGGTAAACTTTGTACTTCTTTGAGTGTGAAATTAACTAACGGATAGTAAACTGTTTAGTGCAAACGCGTGGTTATGGGACTCGCGTTACCACTTTTCGGATTCCTTTCTAGGAGTTTGTGACACATGTTGCCTTTGGGATAGTGTCTTCGAACTGTCTCCTTCTAGCTTGTTGCCTTCAATATCACTTTTGGAGTTGGTCCTTTGCCCCGGCTCGAGAGATATTTGGGGTTGTGTGTTACCTTTAGTATTGCTTCCAGAGTGGTTTCTTCACCACTGCTCGAGAGATATTGGAGTGGTTTCTTCACCACCGCTCATGAGATATTTTGGTTTGTTGCAGTTGGCAATTGTTATTCGCCTTTTTGGCTTGTTTTGGGATATTGATATCCTTTGTTTAATTGAGTTGCCAATGATATGAGGCTTGTTCTGTTATGATTCATCTTATGTTAGATGATTGAGTTATCTCCTTTTGAGATAATTGTTATACTATATGATCTTGCAGGTGCATTATCGTTCAGTTTATCTAACTGATTTGTTTAGCTAGACTGACCCGTGTATTTTATACTCGGGTCAGACCGAGATGTTTCAAGTTAGGTGCTTTTGGACTTAGCCTATTTTGCTTCCGCATGGACTATTCAGCTTGTTCCTTTTTGTTAAAGCTTTTTGTGTAGTCCTTTATTTCTAACTCTGCTATTTGTATTCTTTTGGTTCGCCTGTATATTGTGGTTTGCTATAGCACTTGACATGTATTATTCCGTATACTCTGTTATGTCTTCGTATATGTGTATATGATGATCTACTGTTCTTTGATGTATATGACATTTGAGTTGTTATATTCTGTTCTGATAGATCCTTCAACCACCTATGGTTTTGTTTTAAGTATTCATTGGGTATGTCGACCTGCTTGGTATGTATATTGTCGATGTATTCAATAGATAGAGCAAGGCTATAGATGGTCGCTCCTAACCAGCCTTATTCTCCGTGTTAATTAACGACATTACCCTGTAGTGTCCTTGGCTAGCGTGGGTATAGAGGGGGGGAGTCACATGAACGAAACATTTTGAAATGGAAAAAAATGTGTACTCCCTGGAAAGCTGAGTATGATTTCGAAGTAGCCTACAAATATAAACTGAAAATTTAAAGGATGGTTTTAGAAAGGATACTTTGGATAAATTATTTTCTTAACTGGTTTCAAATCTTTAAGTATGGATTTATTTAATTACTTATAGAAGTGATTAATTAAAGTTTTAATTGATATTTGTTTTAGAAAATGGATATTTAAATAGTTATATCCTATCTATTAATTTATTTTAAATTAGTTTGGACTTATATTTGTATGAGATTTTAATATAATATCTTTATAACTAATGTTTTAGATAAAATGTTTTAAAATAGTTTTTTATTCTGCATGTTCCAAGTATATAAGTTTGGATAAGTAATTTAAGTTATTTTAAAGCTTTTGAACTCGATAGATTTTCAGTGGAACTAAATAAATATATGGAAATGTATTCCGCATAAGGAAAAGTTATTTGAAATTAGTTTTCAAATGGTTGAAATGTGAAATATATCTTGCGGAGATATTTTGAAAATAAATGATTGGGGAAAATTATCTAAATCTGGTAATTATTGTGAATGTTGATTGATAGTTAAATAACCGACTATCAATATTTGCCTTTAATGGCATTTGAATTTCGATGCGATCAGGTTTCGGATTCCAAGTGGATATCCGAAAACCACATCGAACCTTTGTGATTGTGATAGATATTTTGTTTAAAAGATCAAAGTGAAAATTGTTGTGATTTGTTGAAATCTGAATGTAACACTTATTTTTTAAAAATAAGCGCTCGTTATCCGGATTAGCTGGGAGATGACCTTGTGTCATAAAACCCATTTCAAATAACGATACGATAAAATGGGATTGCATTGGAAGACGGCGTTGAAGACCCGGTATTTTCGAAAGCGAAAGGATTACCTGTCGAATGTCTCTGCACCGGGTTGCTCTGATATAGAGATTTTATCACCTTTGTGATGGGAATTCCGGACGTGATTTGTGAATATCCGGATTTGCAAGGGCTTCTTTGAAGTGCCTTCGGTTCCGTTCGATCCCGAAATGGACTTGTATGAATGTGTGTCTGACGTCACACTTTGAGATGTCAAGCTGGTTTCTATCAAATACATTTCTGTTGGTAGCGGAGAATTTAATCACTTAGCTCAACACCCTTGTAACAGCCCGCAAATCCGTACCCCTTGAGTCAACACTATTCTACATCAATTAACTCAAGCGGAACAAAAATACGAACCATTAGGGATTAAAGAAGAAGGGATAGAAGAAGAAGGAACTAAGCAATATCAGAATCTCACAGTCGCAGCGGAATAAACTATAATAGTAAATATAGATCTTTACACAAAATGAAACTATATCTGTTTTATACATCATATCATCAGAGGATCTCATATAACAATATTTAGCAATCAGACAATCCCATTACAATCATAGCAGCGGATATATATATATATATATATATATATATATATATATATATATATAAATACGGGTAATATGTCTCGGACTCCAGCTCCTCTGCTGCTCCATAGCATCCTGTCCTGCACAAATAATACTCGGTCTGACCCGAGCATTATAATGAAATAACACCCGAGTCATCTGGAATACCAGCTGATAATAATGCACCCAAATTGATTATTAAAGTTTCAAAAATTCCTTGAAAACAAAAGCATCTCGTAAGACCACGCCACAAATAAACATGTCGGGTTTTTACCCTACGATAGCTAAAATGTTTTTTGAGAGAAATCCTCTGATATTATAATAGGGTCTATATATAAATACTTATAAAATAACCCAAATTGTTACATCTATTAAATTCCAGCTACTAGCCACAGAGTGGGTAATACAAACAAAACTTGTACAAGGCTCGTAGGGAGAATGGATTTCTAACAATGACTAGGCACTGAGGTACCTCCTTTCACGGTACGGGGCCTAGATCACTGTACCGAGGACCACGCCCGATCCCCTACAACACAAGGCCGGACCCATCCCTTACTCGACAGTTCCGAATAAGATCACCCCGCGGTTGGGATCAGCAACCGCCCACTAAGCTGGAATAAAAAGGGACATCTAGACAGGGATGACCTTACTCTCAAGTGGGGGATACCCACGAAGCCTTGCTGCATATCCCCTGATTTTCAGTCATTCCCATTTGATGAGGCTTGAGGCTAAGCGTTACCTTTTAGAACGTTTCACTTAGAATGCCCATGCCCACCTGACGATGTTCCGAAATCATTCGTCCATTCAAGTCCGTTACTCCTACTACATCCATTTTAGAAATATCCTCAGGATTAGTAGCGACTAGCCCTTGCACTTCATTGCTCCATCTTCGACTACGAACACGTTTTTCCCACGAAACGTACAAACCGGATTGAAGTGGTTTTTGAGAAATAAATCCCGATCTCGGTCTCTTCGAAACGATCAACGCATTTGTTCAATATTGATAGTCGGTGATTTAACTATTAATTAACATTCACAAACATCCATCACACAATAAATATTTCCCACATTATATATTTTCTCTAATATCGTTACAAGATATATTTTCAATTTTTCAAATCTCATTTGAAAACAATTCCCAAAGTCTCTCTTTCACAAGGTAAATTCTTTACCCTTTATTCCCATTGGAAATAACCAAGTTCAACACAATTTAGATTTTAAAACAATTAAAACACTTTATTCTGAAATATGTTTAAAAATATGGATATTTACTACTAATTATTGCTCAAAAAATAATAATTTCAAATATGTAAAGTAAAACCATTTATTAGGATATAAATCTTGATTGTAAATGAGGGTTTTGTTAAACTAAATTTAAAAGTAGAATTATAAAGGGATTAATACTAATTTCAAATAACTTAGGTCAAAAACTAGCCTTTAAATAAATCCATTTATAAAATAATTACTAATGTAATCGCAAATAGTCACTATTGCTAATTTATTAATTAGTTACTTTAAATAATAATTTCAAAACACTTCAAACAAGTTTTAAATCTAACTTTCTTTTAATAAAATCTGTTTAAAACTCGAACTTGGTTACCCAGGGAACTTACCTTCCATTCCTACATCCCAAAGGATACGTCTTAGAAATCCAGCCGATTTATTACCATTCAAATTCATGTTTTAATAACATAAATTTCCTTTCCATGTTTTAAAAATAACTTCTTTCGAAGCCCAAACATAGTTTTCCATTCTTGGAAATTTACTTTCAAAGTTTGGGTTTAAAAATCCTTTAAATAAACTTTTGAGAATTTATTAAAGGAAAATAATACTTATGAATTTCCTAAATAAAATCCCAATGGTGAAAAATGCATTTCAAAATATTTTATTTACATTTTAAACAGTTACTTTATATTTGGAAAGCCTCTTTTAAATACATTTTAATTTCTAGGAAAACATCATCAAATAACCCGATCGTTATTTTTTTTAACAATTATAATTTCTATACAATTTATCTCTAGAAATCTATACTTCCACATTTATCTACTGATAAATTTCCTCTTCTCTTATAATTCCAAATTTACCAATTTCATTCTTCGTCCAAACCAAATCCCAATTTTTATTTCTTTAAATCCTTTACTTATAAAACCCCAATTTATTTTATTTATGCTTAACAAATTTCAGATTTAAAACTTATCAATTCATATCACAACAAACTGGACTTCCAAAATTAGCTATCACGGTGTATAAATAAAATACATCATTAGTTATAACAATAATTTCTATATTGTGAGGAATCCAGTTGGATCCCTCCAACCTGTTTTCCCTGCTTCCACAGATATTAGCGCAATATATATATATATATATATATATATATATATATATATATATAAAAATCCGGATTGATAACAACATTATATTCAACCAACCACACAGATATTTAAATATTAACTATTTAAATTAGCTAGCATTCCAATGTGAGTGAGTTAAACTCACCTTGAGTTTCGACGAGCGTTCAAATTTAAATTAAATCGAACGACGTTTGACTTAACCTAAATTTTTACTCGCCCGGAATGATTTCAAAGTGGCTCCACTGCGAAATACTCGCCGCTGCGATTCCAACGCTTCCTGTTTCATTGAAAACCAAAAGAAATCGGGGCCATTCCAAACCATACACGCATCAGAGCCGCTCCTCTTCTTCTCCTACACATGCGATACAGGAACAAAAACGAACCCATCACGATCGCCTAGGGTTGAAAAACGCGGCCACCAAACTGCACGGGAAAGCGATCGAACCCCGCCACCTCGAAGGTCATCGCACGACACTCCCACGCCACGATCGGCGGCGAACTGGGTCGCCCCAATCACCCTTGAATCGTCACGAACAGCGGCACGAATGATGCCAAAATCAAAGCAATCCGCTTCGCCAAACAACATCTCAACCGTTAGATAGGTAGTGCTCGGTGAGATCTTCAACCTTCCAGTTGGATGTTCTGAAATTAATGCAAGGATTGGAAGAAAAACGTGAAGTATTGAGATATACTTTCGGCCATTGAACAAAAACTGCGGCGGCCTCGTCTTAGCCCTAAACGTGAATATATATATATGTAAATATAATAATACTTTAATGTTAAATTATCTCCAAAGCAATTTTCAAAACAAACTCCGAATCTTATGTGCCAACAGGCATTTCTAAGGTTTTTCCGCGTTCCGGACACAATGGAATAGGTTTCGTAGACTAATTCGGTCATACGTGCGAGTTACGGAATTAAATGATCAATTTAAAATTAAATCGATTAAGTTGATTTCTAAGCGTTTCGTGCTGCCAGGGTCAAACGACAACTCCGATTGCTACGAAAATTGAAATTCGATAATAACTAATTATTATGGATCCAATGGAACTGGTTTCGTCGAGTTCTGAGACTGTGCCTCGGAAGGCTATTTTAACTCATCGATTAAATCAGATGATTTCTGAAATTGTCGAAATCACTCAAAATTTCACTTTTAAAACTTTGTTAACTCTATTAGAACTCGTATAAAATTTACATCGCATATAAAATCATTCTGGTTCAGTTTAAATTAAAATCTTATTATTTGCATTTTTATATTATTAAATTCCATTATTAAATTAATATAAAATTCCAAATTCAATCTATCGACTATTAATTCCATCCAATGGTCCAATATTACTATTTTAATTAAAATAAACTTAAATAAATTTTTAGAAACCATTTTATACTTATTTACACTCATATCCACCAATTACCCCCAATTCTAATATCAAGCTATTATTATTCAAATTTCATTTAAATTACTGTATTTAAAATTTTAACCAATTTAACTAATTTATAGTCTTTTATTTCAAGAATTCAAATTATAATCCATATTCAACATTTAAAATAAATTAAATGTTCAAATCTGGCGACCCAAAATTCCGGGTCGTTACATTCCTCCCCCCTTAAAAAAATTTCGTCCCCGAAATTTGCTAAGGTAGAAGAATGTTCCAAACTCAATAGCAAAACCTACCTAGTGAAAATCTCAAATTCACTTTGCCTAGATCCTTTAGTTTCAAATCGAAACTAATAATTCAATCCTATTCCAAAATCCTTTATTTCCAATTGTCATTTGAAATCGACTTGTCGCTAATGAAACAAATGCTCCTACACTCATTAACTCAACCCAAACTTCTTTATTAAAAGCTTATATACATTTCCCAAAATCCTTTAGCCCAAATCCATACTCATTTGCTTTATTTATACTCAAAAGCTTTTGTTTCAACATTATCTTAAAAACAACTTTCCAAGTTAATTAAAATTTTCAAATTTCCAAAAATTTTCTAACTTCCAAAATTTCTGAAATTTTTTGACAGAGTCTCCCCTGTACGGAGGGCTTTCGCGATATTGCAATATAGATAAATATATATACATCGACCCACATGGTCGGAAACCAAAATATATCACAAAATATATATCATTTTCCAACTATATTTGCATAGGCGTACCTTTTTTAGCAAAATTTTAAAGCAAGCGGCTAATATAACACATATACACGCTCCGACTCTATCAAACGCCTTCCGTACCTGTACTTTCTCAACAAACTCATCGGTTTTTAAAGATATGAACATTTTAACAACATTTTCAATATAAATGTAAGCCAAACATATCCATTTCATAATCCAATCAACAATTTGCGTGGTTTCATAAGTAAACCTATTTTATAACATGCACAAAGTTCCTTTTCTAATGCCAAATTCCATTTTATTTCACACAAAGGATTTACATACAAGTTTCGCTATTCCAATTCATACTTTACCCAATTTTCGAATTGATTCACCAGGAAAATTCCATTTCAATTTATTACACTTGCATTTCTATGATAACTCGCTTACATTTATACACAAATCCACTTACCAAGATTTTAACCCATTCCTGTTTATCCAGAAACAAACTTCATTTTTTTTCACTTGAATGATTTACATTCAAGTTTCCTTTTACAATTCATATTTTCCCTAACCAATTCATCTTTTCACCAATTAATCCCATATTCACAACAAATTGGTTTATAGGCCTTACTTACATTAATTTACTTCAATTCAATTTCCAATTTGATTCACAATCAAATTTTTCTTTAAATTTGGAGTATTTGCATTACTCTTATGATCCATTATCATTCATATGCAAAATCACTTAACAAAATTCCAATCCATTCCAATTAATTCAAAACCAATTCCATTTGCTTCATTAAACCAACTCAATTCCGAATACAACAATACAACAAATTCTTATGCAAATTAAGGTTATCCAAGCAAGTGACCATCACTACATCTTATAACCATTTAAAATTAATTTCCAACTTAGATTCATATTAATTTTGTTCAATTCTGCATGGTTCATAATCCAAGCATTCTTATTCCATTGCAATTCTTAAATCAAATCCTTATTCTCACTTCAAGTTCACCATTCAACTTAAGTTTAAATTAATAACATCCCATTCTATATTATTTACAACTCACACATCTTTAATTCATACATTCTTATTCTATCACAATAATTAATTAAAATTCTCTTTACTTGCATTTCAACGCTTATTATCTAAACAAATTTATCCAAGACAACATTATAAAGCTCGACCACAATTATTATTCAATTTGCTTAAGTTCTTCCACAATATTTTCACTATCGTTTTATATCAATTTTTACTTTATTTTCATTTGATTCTCATCCAAATCAATTCCAATCCATTTACAAATTTTAACGCACTTTTTTTATTTATTCATTCCATTTTTAGATTTATTTTATTAACAAGTGATCATTTAAATTATTTCACTCCTTGGAATTTATTTACAATTCAAACCATTATTATAATCGAATTCCATTATTCATTCACACTTCCAAAATTTATTACCAAAATTTAAATCCCATGCCACAACTGGATTTTTATTTACTTTCCAAATTTTGACCAAACCATCAAAATTCTATTCATGCCTACACAAATTTCATTTAATTTAGTTTACACAAAATTCATCTTCAAGTTTCTCTTATTTAAATTTAGCTTACCCTAAATTCATTCTCAACAAATTTCTTTGGATTTTAGTTGAGTTAAAATTTTATTCACATAATATCATTCTTACTTATGTGAATTAAATTTCCTTTCAATTTAATTCTTTTCCAAATTTAATTCAAGTCCAGCTAAGTTTATTTAGCCATCTTGAATTCATTCCATTCTCTTCACTATCTTAAATAGAATTTAGTTCTATTCATAATTATTTTTAACACAACTAAGTTTAGATCTTAATTCAATCCAAATTTAACTCCATATATAAGTTCAAAACTTATTTACTAACCTAAGTTCATCCACATCCTTTATAATTTATACTTTCATCATCTTATTTCAATTCACATTTCATTTGAGGTTAGGTATGAATCCACCATACCATTCAACTATTTCCCATTTGTGATCATCATTTCATTTTCCATTTATAAGTTCACCCAATTATTTACTTCAAAGTTTATGTTGCTCATTTTAATTCATTTACATCTTATAATCACAATTCCAAATTCTATACATATATATATATATATCTGAATTCTTAAGGATATAAATTTTCTTTCACCTTAATCCTTTGCAAATTTTAAATCCACAATTTTCAGATCACAAGTACAACACTTAATAATTTATGAGTACAATTTATTGTACAATGACCCATGATTAACAAGTTATTTTACATTTCAATTTAATACAAATCATTTTAATTCTAATTTCAATGGTTGATTCAATTTAACCTTACAAATTATTCAAATAGAATTTTCCAGAATTCAATTACCCGGTTTTATCCCAAAACAGTTTTGAAATAATAATAATCTACTCATACCTATTTGATTTACCAAATCAAATATCTGAATTTCCAAAACAATCCCCCATTTTGAAATTTTCAAAACAACTATTATGCCTAACAAGTCCAAACAATAAAATAACCAACCACTTTGGTAGCAATCCATCACTTTAGAAACTCGAAAATCAATTCTAATGATGTGGCCAGCATCATCAGGATTATTTTTCAGCGACTGAAGTGAGTTCAGTGCTTTCTTACTTTCCCAAATTCATTTCAAAACAATTCTCATTCAAAAATTCTTCCCAAAATAATATTCCATTATTGCCTTCAAACACCTTAGCAAACATTTCAAACTTTCCCAAGATTTTAAATTTCCAAACTTTTGTTTTCATTACATTAAAATCGTTTCCAAAACTTTCGGGATTTAAATTCTGGTTTAATTTAGTTATTCTTCTTTTGTATAATTTATACTCATAGAATTTTATTTGATTATAATCATTTCAAATTTTTGATCAAATTTTAGATTCTTATTTAATTAAAATATCCACATTCAAACAATCAAATATATATAATAATTTCAGAAAATTATTTCTTTTATATCAAAATATAATTTTGGGTAAAATTATTTCATTTACCCACTTTAAAAAACAATACTATGTCGGTTTATCTTGTTTAAGAGTTTAGAAACCCCTATCGATACGGTTGTACTTCCCGTACAGACCAGAATTCATAAACACTCAACCGATAAGTCAACACAGTACAAAAAGAATTTTATATCCACAAATAAGTACGCTCTCATAGCTATTAATACACTCAACTCATTATAGAGTACTTCTGACTCTAATTAATGAGTAATTTCCCCACCAAAGCCTAGGTTGTCGCCAACCTAAGCTCTGATACCAAGTGTAACAACCTGCAAATCCGTACCCCTTGAGTTAATACTATTCTACATCAATTAACTCAAGCAGAACAGAAATACAAACCATTAGGGATTAAAGAAGAAGAGATAGAAGAAGAAGGAACTAAACAATATCAGAATCTCTCAGTCGAAGAGGAATAAACTATAATAGTAAATATACATCTTTACATAAATTGAAACTATATCTGTTTTATACATCATATCATCAGAGTATCTCATATAACAATATTTAGCAATCATACAATCCCATTACAATCATAGCACCGGATATATATATATATATATATAAATACGGGTAATACATCTCGGACTCCAGCTCCTCTCCTGTTCCATAGCATCCTGTCCTGCACAAATAATACTCGGTCTGACCCGAGCATTATAATGAAATAATACCCGAGTCAGTCTGGAATACCAGCTGATAATAATGCACCTAAATTGTTTATTAAGATATATATATATATATATATATATATATATATATATATATAAATACGGGTAATACGTCTCGGACTCCAGCTCCTCTCCTGCTCCATAGCATCCTGTCCTGCACAAATAATACTCGGTCTGACCCGAGCATTATAATGAAATAACACCCGAGTCAGTCTGGAATACCAGCTGATAATAATGCACCTAAATTGATTATTAAAGTTTCAAAAATTCCTTGAAAACAAAAGCATCTCGTAAGACCACGCCACAAATAAACATGTCTGGTTTTTACCTTACGATAGCTAAAATGTTTTTTTATAGAAATCCTCTGATATTATAATAGCGTCTATATACAAATACTTATAAAATAGCCGAAATTGTTACATCTATTAAATTCCAGCTGCTAGCCACAGAGTGGGTAATACAAACAAAACTCGTACAAGGCTCGTAGGGAGAATGGATTTCAAACAATGACTAGGCACTAGGGTAACACCTGTCATAGTATGGGGCCTAGATCACCATACCGATGACCACGCCTGATCCCCTGCAACACAAGGCCGGACCCATCCCTTACTGGACAGTTCCGATTAAGATCACCCCGCGGTTGGGATCAGCAACCGCCCACTAATCTGAAATAAAAAGGGACATCTAGACAGGGATGTCCTTACTCTCAAGTGGGGGCTACCCACGATGCCTTGCTACATATCCCTAGATTTTCAGTCATTCCCATTTGATGAGATTTGAGGCTAAGCGTTACCTTTTAGAACGTTTCACTTAGAACGCCCATCACCCACCTAACGATGTTCCGAAAGCATTCGTCCATTCAAGTCCGTCTCGGGTTCGAACGGAACCGAAGGCACTACTCCTACTACATCCATTTTGGAAATATCTTCAGGATTAGTAGTGACTAGCCCTTGCACTTCATTTCTCCAACTTCGACTACGAACACATTTTTCCCACGAAATGTACAAACCGGATCGAAGTGGTTTTCGAGGAATAAATCTCGATCACGGTCTCTTCGAAACAATTAATGCAATTGTCCAATATTGATAGTCAGTGATTTAACTATCAATTAACATTCACATACATCCATCACACATTAAATAATTCCCACATTATTTATTTTCTCTAATATCTTTACAAGATATATTTTCAAATTTTCAAAACTTATTTGAAAACAATTCCCAAAGTCTCTCCTTTACAAGGTAAATTCTTCACCCTTTATTCCCATTGGAAATAACCAAGTTCAACACAATTTAGATATTAAAACAATTAAAACACTTTATTATGAAATATGTTTAAAAATATGGAAATTTACTACTAATTATTACCCAAAAAAAATAATTTCAAATATGTAAAGTAAAACCATTTATTAGGATATAAATCTTGATTGTAAATGAGGGTTTTGTTAAACTAAATTTAAAAGTAGAATTTTAAAGGGATTAATACTAATTTCAAATAACTTAGGTCAAAAACTAGCCTTTAAATAAATCCATTTATAAAAAAATTACTTATGTAATCGCAAATAGTCACTATTGCTAATTTATTAATTAGTTACTTTAAATAATAATTTCAAAACACTCTTTTAAACAAGTTTTAAATCTAACTTTCTTTTAATAAAATTTGTTTAAAACTCGAACTTGGTTACCCAGGGAACTTACCTTCCATTCCTACATCCCAAAGGATACGTCTTAGAAATCCAGCCGATTTATTACCATTCAAATTCATGTTTTAATAACATAAATTTCCTTTCCATGTTTTAAAAATAACTTCTTTCGAAGCCCAAACATAGTTTTCCATTCTTGGAAATTTACTTTCTGTGACAACCCGGATTTTTCGGGCATTAGAAAATTGAATAATTATCTAATTGAAAATACTAATTTATAGATTAAACAAATAAATGAGATAATCTCCTTTATAAAATATTTAAAATTTGAAAACACTTTATTAAGTTCAAAACAATATTTTTCCCATTTCCAATATATATACATATAATCCTTTAAAATTCTAACATGGGATAAATTTGGTTTGTAAACACGTTAGAGTTAAAATTAATTCTAAAGCATAAGTTATTTATAAATGTTTACATGAATTCACATATGTATATCTTTATATAAAATTTTAGGCTTAAATTACAAAGATAAATACATTATATAACATGTAAATATCACCTATATATATAAGTTAATAAAAGAGACAAGTTTAACACTTGTAAGCATTATAATATATGTGTTAAGAACATTTGTACAAATTTATGCATATGTGTAAACAAATTAGCAACCAAGAGAACAAGTGTCAACCACTTAAATTAATTTCTTTTATATTTTAATAAATCTTAATTTAATCTATATGAACACTCACCTACTTTCTTCTATCTCTTTTAGTGTTTTCATTAAAAAAAGAAAGAAAGAAACAAAGCCAAAAAAAAGAGAGATCTGTAACATAAACCTGTAAAGAAGGCTGAACAAAGGAAAACAATATTCAAAATAACCAGTGTCAGATAATTCAAAGATCATTTCTGACCTCATTTACCTGAGTTGGATCAAACAAGGAAGGATCAAGCAGATTCGAAGTGAATTCAACTCGAATTTCAGCAAGTTGATTAAGCAACTTCAGACTCCAGAAATCATGTCTATTAAGATTAATGACAGATTTGTTCTGTTCTGCAACATAAGGTGAGTAAACAAAAGTTTTAAAACTAGAAATCTTGAATTGCTTGAAGTATGATATAATCTAAGGAATAATATTTATTTGCATAGATGTTTCAGCTTAAATAAATTTGAATTTATATGTATATAATTGCGAGTATATGTATTTATATAGGAATTCTAGTCTCTGTTGATTAACAGGTCTCTAAACTTCGGATAAATTTCATATTTACTCGTATAGGCAAAAGGATGCTTGGATCTTTGAATGGAAATTGACTATAACAACCTAAATCTATTTTTAAAGATATTTTTCAAGTAGTATATATATAGTAAATGTTATGGAAATAAAAGAATGACAGTAAAAATCATATTTAAGTCAAAAACCGATGTTAGCGAATTCATGTTTGGATTACATAGATTGATTCGTAATTGAAAGTTGTAAATTTTGATATTATAATCTGGATTTTTAGACTTGTATATATTGGGAAATTTTGTGATGATCAGTTTCGAAGTTTTGGTCGAATGTCGTCAATTGGTGATGAGGGTTGCGATATGATCAGTGCTGGAGGTAGAGTGGCGGTCGGTGGCCATAGGAAAAATGGAGAGGCGATTTATCTTTGGCCACGGTGTTCAGACAGGGGCGATCTAGGGTTTAGTGACCGGTTATTGTCGAGGTTGATTATGAGCTTCGTTCGACATCTATGGCGTATCGGAGTGGTTCGCGAAGGACGGGGTCGTCGCATGGATGGGTGAAGCATCTCTGGTCGGAATTTAAGGGTTGTTGGTGGTCAATGACGGCGTATCGAGTCGAATTTGATGTTTGAGTTGGTTCCAGTTTAAGCTGGGATGATCGATTTTGATTGTGGGTAGGTTTTGGTGATCTGGTTGTCGTATTCGTGTGAGGAGGTCCAGATTGACTCGTCGGTGGAGATGCCGATGGTCGGAGATGGCCTGGCCGATCGTACACGTGCACGGTGAGGCCTAATGTTAGAGGTTTTGGGAAGAAAATGGTACGCGGGGTGGTCTCGAGAAATTTACGTGAGTGTCTCGTGGTATTTGATATGCACGAATTCTCGAGTGAGGCTCTGGGTTTTTGTTTGTTTTGCTCACGTTTTGCCTCGGGCATTTTTTTTTTGTGGGTTGTCTAGTTAAAGTTTGAATAGAATTGTTTCAGGTTTTATGTTAATCAATTTTTTTTAATTGATATTGAACCAGATTTTAAACTAAAAAGGGAGGTTGAAGCAAGAAATAAAATAAATAAGAATAAAAAAAATGAAGGAGAAGTTGTATAAGTTTTCAAGGATAATTAACAAACGAAAATATCTATGAAGTTCGAATAAGCTTTTAAAAATCTAGTGTGTAAAGCCAATTGTGATTTGGACATAAGTTGACTGGGTTCGAATGATTACTTATTAGAATTCTAATAAATTAACCTTTAAAATTTTCTAATGGAACTGATAATGTTGGAATTTAACATGTGTTTAACGTAAATATATATGAATTGCATGATAATGATAATAAATTCTAAAGTTTATTTAAATTCCGATGATGATTAAGGAAGTAATTAAGATAAATAAATTATCTTAAAATTTATTCAGGATGGGCGATTAGGATTTATTAAATTAGTTAATAAGTTGATTGGTTAACTAAGGGTAGGAAATTTAAGTTAATTAACTTAAGGAAAATTAATTTAGAATATGATTAATTAGGGATAATTAATTAAGAATATTTGTTATATGTGGTCAATTAGAGGGATAATTTATTAAGGAAATTGATTAGAGAATCATTAATTAATTAAGGGTTTGTATAAATTAAGTAAGGTTAAGTAAGCAGTTAAGATTAATTAAATTTGTAATTAATATTAATTAATTTAAGTTAATTATTTAAGAAAGGCAATTAAGGAAATTGATGATAAGTTAATGAAGGTCATTAACTTGGGATTATTTAATTAATTAATTAATATAATTAATTTTAATAATTAATTAGATTAGTTGATTTAGATAATCATGTATGGTATTTGGTTAAGTATGATTATTACTTTTTAAAGGTAATTAAAGGTATTAATTACTCATTGTAATTAATTGATTAATCATTGGATGGGTTGATAAATAATTAATGAGGAATAGTTACTAGAGAAGTAATTAAGATAAGTAAATCACTGGAGGTAATTAATTAAAGTATGGAAGAGTTTTGAGATTAATTACTTGTGTAATTAATAGGAAGGTAATTTCTTTGTGAAGTAATTAATTAAGGATAATTTGTTAATGTAATTGAATAATAATTACTTAATGAAGAAATTAAAGATTAATTAATTAGATTAATTAATCAAAAGGTTAATATAATTAATTAAGAAGTTAATTAATTATGATAAGTAATTACAAGTTGTTAATTACTGTTTGTGATTAATGAAAGTAAATTGAGGATCATTAATTAATTAATGAACAGAATCAATCTTGCTTATTAATGATGAATGATGATGAGTGTTTTGGACTAGTTGATATCTCTGATATGAATTGCTTGGTGATATGATATGTTGGATGGATGGTAATAATGTGATTATCTATCAATTAGGAATTGATGTGTAAAAATGTTATCTGGTAATTAAAGATGAATTATTTAATTGAATAATTTGGGTTAGAATGGCATGGGGTTCGAAGAGACCGGAGTCGGGTATCCGAAGATACCCGAAACCACTTCGATTCTATATAAATTTGATATGTGAAATCAATAGGATGATATGGAATGATTTAAGTGAATTGGACCATTTAATCTAAGTTTTGGCACTTAGAAATTAATGTGTGAAATAGACGATGTCTATAATAAGTTGTGAAGTTGAAATTGATATAAGTTACCCCGGGTTTATATAAGTTGTATGCTTTTGTATTCCATGTTAGATGGGTTTACTCACGCTAGTTTCCAGCCTGACCCGGGTGTTACTTTGATGTAATGCTCGGGTCAGACCGAGTATTATAGTTTTTCAGGTAAGGACGTTATGGAGCTCAGGAGGCGAGCTGGATGGCAGGGACGTATGGAGAGTTTCCACTATGATATTGTATATATCTGAGACATGTCTAACTTATATCTTTCCAATGTTGTATAAAATTGTTGTAACTCTGATATGACGATGTAAATTGATAGATATAGTTTTCTTTGGTATAACTATTATTATTGATATTATATTTTATCCGCTGCGAATGTGAGACTGTGTGTTTCTTTTCTGTTCTTCTTCTTCTATCTCTTTTTCTTTTCTCTAACTATTTGGAATTTTTGGGTTCCGAAATTTTGGGTCGTTACATTTGGTATCAGAGCTGAAGGTTAAGCGAGAACCTTGGCTCTGGTGGGATTACTCATTAAGGATAGGGTAAGTGGTACCCTAGGATGAGTTGAGTGTGTGTGTGTATTTATATATGAGAGAGCGTACTTGTTATTTTCTTATATAAAGGTTTTTAAATGATTTCAAAAGTAAATGAATCTTATATAAGAAATAGATTATCTATTATATTAAGAAAATTGGTTGTAGTATTAATTAAATTAAAAGTAATAGTAAGAATTAATGGTAATAGAATTACAACCAAATTGAAATTAAAGATAAGTTTGAAATGGTTTCAAACTGAAAATGAAATATTAAATTGGAAAAGTGTTTCAGAATAAGATAATAATGAATTGGTTTCTAGATATGATAATCTTGGGCATTATCATAAATAGTTGTTGTGTTTAATAATGAAATGTGTGTTAATGAGTAGGCAAAATTAAATGTTTTAAGGAAGTAAACCCTTTAGATAAGTATGGGATCTAAATTAAAATTTAAGTCGATCTAAATTGTGAAGTTTGCATCTTAAGTATTAAAAACATTTGGAATTTAGTTTCAAATGATTAAAAGGAATAATAAATAATATTATTTGAATAAGAGAGTTTGATGCAAACAAGAGTTGTTTAATGATTTAAAAGAATTTATTTTGAATTAAAACCAAGGGTGGTTTAAATTTTAAAATTTGGGTCGGTGGGCCAAGAAGTAAAATGTATATATATGGATGGTTTGAAATAAGCTCTATATATTGATTTTTAAATCTGGAATGAGATATGATACCCAAAGTGATAAATCTTTGAACTTAATAAGTGAGAAGTTCACAATTTGAAATGGAAGTTCAAATTGGGTAAGGTTGACTGGATTAAATGAATTGAGTTTAACTTGGGAAATGCTAAATAAGTTGGAATGGTCAATCTGATTTGGAAATTTCAAGATGAAATTGGGATTAAACTTGGAGAGTTAAATGGTTGATTTGAATTAGGAAATTTGAGTGATCTCGAAATGGGTTTGAAATTCGAAAAATTGGAAATGGATGGATGTTTTGAAATAATTGGATGATATCATCCTATTGTTATTAATAATCTTTAAAATGTGAATTGGATTTGTTTAAATGAATGAGAAATGGAGTATGGTAATCCATTGTTGGGATAAAAAGGTAAATTGATTTAAAGGAATTAAATCAACAATTGAAGTATTAACTCGAATTTATGTAATTAGAGATGGTTCATAGTGAACTGGAATTTGAAGTTGGTTCAAATTGAATTTGATTTGAATTAATTGAAATGGTGATTGAAGATGTATGAGTATAAGATTCAAATGGAAAATTTGAATTGGATTGATTTGAATAATTTGAAAATTGTAGTTAAAGTTGAATAATTTTTAATTTCAAATGGAATTTGAATTGAATTTGGGAAGAAATCAAGAATAATTCAACTTGAATTGGAAGTGGAGTTTGAAATTGGGATTAATTCAACCTGGGGTTGAAATGAATTGAAATTGGAACAAGTTCAATTAAAATTTATTTGAATTAGTAAATTTGAGATCAAAGTTGAATAAAGTTAAATTTGGAAAGAAAATGAGGTTAATTAACCTTGAATAGGGGTTGAATCAATTTCAATGGAAACTGAAATTATTTAATTGGAATTGGGTCAATTTAAATGATAGGGGAAATTTAAATTGAATTGATGAGAATGGAGATTGGGAAGCGAGCAGTTTGACTCTGGACTATTTTTAATATAAATTGTTTTAATATAAACCTTTTTTTTTCCAAGCTATTTATTATATATACAACCTTTCTTTTAAAAGCCAAACCATCTTATATTTGTTTTTACAATTATTTTTGAAACCGTTTAACAATTTTCCAACTGTTTTATAAACCAATTACTATATTTCAACTATTTTACAAAAATAATTACTATCCTACTATTATTTTGCAATTATCTAAAATTTCTGTAATTATTTAACTATTTTCTCACTATTTTACACCTATTTTACAAACTAGTAATTATTTTCCGACTACTTATCTATTTTAAAATTTTCAAGCTATTTTCCAAATAAACTGTTTGGAGTTCAAACTATTATTGGTTAAATACCCAATCAAGATAAGAATAGAGGTGATAATCCAGATGGATTGAAGCAATTGTGAGTAGGTGAATGTGAATAGAAATGGAATTAATTTGGCCGATAACCAATAAGACAAATACGTAGGTTGTACGTATGTTATTCTATTTGCATAATGATTTGATCCATATTCGAGCATAGAATTTCGAGATAGTTATATCGATCCGAGTGGGATTTTTCATTCGATTTTCGACGGCAAACCTAGATATGGATTGTTGATTGGTTCTGAATATTCTCTATCATAGTTAAGCTATGTAAGGAGAATGACGGTTTCTGATCAAGAAACCAGATCTGTGTCCGCGCTAGGATGTCGGGTGGACGATACTAGCTTGAAAGTGAAATTGTGTGATCGAGTGAGCGATCAGATTGGTATAGCGTACGGATGATATGTGTACATCGTACGGATTTGAATGAAAATGGTATTGAAAAGAGTTTAATCAAATTTGAATATCTGATTTTGAAAAATCAAAGTAAATATCTTTGTTTTATAAATTAAAACTCCCCTTGTTGAATCTATTGCTAGAAGAAAAGGATTTTGAAGGTGTTTTGAAGTATAAAAGGAGTTTTATACAAGTATTGAAATGATCCAAGGTTTTAAAAGATTTTATATATCTGAATATATATATAAAGGATCATATGAGGATTTGGAAAAAGGTTTTGGGAACCTATGGATTTGGAAAGGCTTTTGTTTTTTGGGAAAATCAATATTGGAATTTGAAAAGCCTAGTTTAAGAATTATCGATTTTGGAATAATCGATTTTGAGTAAAGGAGCTTTGTATGAGATCATACTAGGTGTATGATTTAAAGATACTATATATGTATAGTATAAAATGTTTTGATAATGGCTTTGGGGAAAAAGGCGCTCCCTTGAAATGAACTTCTCAGGAGTACCACCGGGTGGTGCTGCCTTGCGCCCCAGGGGGGTTCTAAAGTTGATCCTGTGAGGAGTCCGGACAAAACTAGTCCTTGGGGATCTTGAGCAGAGGTTACCATAGCGAAAGTCGTGTGTGTCGCTGAGAGCCAAGGTCTATGTTTGATTTTATATTGGTAGACTGCGACCTATGGTATAACATAGTGAAAGTCGTGTGTTCCGCTAAGAGCCAACGGTCTGCGTTTGATTTTATATCGGCAGACTGCGACCTATGTTGGAGTAGAGAAGTTTCATTTCGACAGCGAAAATCAGAGGCCGCTGAGAGCCTGTAGTTACGTGGACTTTTGCTGCGATGGCAACGTAACCCTGGATGTAACTGTGATCTGTTGTGTGGGTTCAATGGCGTAATCGTGAGGCCGCGGAGAGCCTGCAGTTACATGGACTTTTGCTGCGACGACAACGTAACCCAGGATGTAACTGTGACCATGGATGGGGGTGATGATTTCCAGAGCATTCTCATTAAAGATATATCCTCTATTTTCAAAAATTGTTCTCTATATTTTCAATAAAATTATTTTCCAGCTATTTTCACTGGATGTTGAAAATGGGTCTGCTAAGTACATATAGATTTTCAATCTTACGCCTGATCAACGTATGACCGAATTTCTGTGTGAACAAGGTGTACTGGTTGAGACATCGAGTTATAAAAAAAATATTTTACAAAACTGTTTTGTAATATTATATAGATTTTTTTAAAGTATTTTAAAATGATTTAAATGTGGTTTATTTGATTTTAAGTATTAAATAAGTTTGTGCTTCGTTCCTTTTCGAGGACGAAAAGATTCAAAGGGAGGAGGAATGTGATAACCCGGATTTTTCGGGCATTAGAAAATTGAATAATTATCTAATTGAAAATACTAATTTACAGATTAAATAAATAAATGAGATAATCTCCTTTATAAAATATTTAAAATTTGAAAACACTTTATTAAGTTCAAAACAATATTTTTCCCATTTCCAATATATATACACATAATCCTTTAAAATTCTAACATGGGATAAATTTGGTTTGTAAACATGTTAGAGTTAAAATTAATTCTTAAGCATAAGTTATTTATAAATGTTTACATGAATTCACATATGTATATCTTTATATAAAATTTTAGGCTTAAATTACAAAGATAAATACATTATATAACATGTAAATATCACACATATATATCTATAAGTTAATAAAAGAGACAAGTTTAACACTTGTAAGCATTATAATATATGTTAAGAACATTTGTACAAATTTATGCATATGTGTAAACAAAATAACAACCAAGAGAACAAGTGTCAACCATTTAAATTAATTTCTTTTATATTTTAATAAATCTTAATTTAATCTATATGAACACTCACCTACTTTCTTCTATCTCTTTTACTGTTTTCATTAACAAAGAAAAAAGAAACAAATCCAAAAAAAAAAAGAGATCTGTAACATAAACCTGTAAAGAAGGCTAAACAAAGGAAAACAATATTCAAAATAACCAGTGTCAGATAATTCAAAGATCATTTCTGACCTCATTTACCTGAGTTGAATCAAACAAGGAAGGATCAGGCAAATTCGAAGTGAATTCAACTCGAATTTCAGCAAGTTGATTAAGCAACTTCAGACTCCAGAAATCATGTCTATTAAGATTAATGACAGATTTGTTCTGTTTTGCAACATAAGGTGAGTAAACAAAAGTTTTAAAACTAGAAATCTTGAATTGCTTGAAGTAATGTATAATCTGAGGAATAATATTTGTTTGCATGGATGTTTCAGCTTAAATAAATTTGAATTTATATGTATATAATTGCGAGTATATGTATTTATATAGGAATTCTAGTCTCTGTTGATTAACAGGTCTCTAAACTTAGGTTAAATTTCATATTTACTCATATAGGCAAAAGCAGGCTTGGATCTTTGAATGGAAATTGACTATAACAACCGAAATCTATTTTTAAAGATATTTTTCAAGCAGTATATATATAGTAAATATTCTGGAAATAAAAGTATGACAGTAAGAATCATATTTAAGTCAAAAACCGATGTTAGCGAATTCATATTCGGATTGCATAGATTGATTCGTAATTGAAAGTTATGAATTTTTATATTATAATCTGGATTTTTAGACTTGTATATATTGGGAAATTTTGTGATGATCAGTTTCGACGTTTTGGTCGAATGTCGTCAATTGGTGATGAGGGTTGCGATATGATCAGTGCTGGAGGTAGAGTGGCGGTCAGTGGCCATAGGAAAAATGGAGAGGTGATTTATCTTTGGCCACGGCGTTCAGACAGGGGCGATCTAGGGTTTAGTGACCGGTTATTGTCGAGGTTGATTACGAGCTTCGCTCGACATCTATGGCGTATCGGAGTGGTCTAAGGACGGGGTCGTCTCATGGATGGGTGAGGCAGCTCTGGTCGGAATTTAAGGGTTGTTGGTGGTCAATGACGGAGTATCGAGGCGAATTTGATGTTTGAGTTGGTTCGAATTTAAGATGGATTGATCGATTTTGATTGTGGGTAGGTTTTGGTGATCTGGTTGTCATATTCATGTGAGGAGGTCCAGATTGACTCGCCGGTGGAGATGCCGATGGTCGGAGATGGCCTGGCCGATCGTACACGTGAACGGTGAGGCTAATGTTAGAGGTTTTGGGAAGAAGATGGTACGTGGGGTGGTCTCGAGCAATTTACGTGAGTGTCTCGTGGTATTTGATAGGCACGAATTCTCGAGTGAGGCTTTGGGTTTTTGTTTGTTTTGCTCACGTTTTGTCTTGGGTGTTTTTTTTTTGTGGGTTGTCTGTTAAAGTTTGAATAGAATTGTTTCAGGTTTTATGTTAATCAATTTTTTTTAATTGATATTGAACTAGATTTTAAACTAAAAACGGAGGCTGAAGCAAGAAATAAAATAAATAAGAATAAAAAAAATGAAGGAGAAGTTGTATAAGTTTTCAAGGATAATTAACAAACGAAAATATCTATGAAGTTCGAACAAGCTTTTAAAAATCTAGTGTGTAAAGCCAATTGTGATTTGGATATAAGTTGACTGGGTTTGAATGATTAATTATTAGAATTCTAATAAATTAACCTTTAAAATTTTCTAACGGAACTGATAATGTTGGAATTTAACATGTGTTTAAGGTAAATATATATGAATTGCATGATAATGATAATAAATTCTAAAGTTTATTTAAATTCCGATGATGATTAAGGAAGTAACTAAGATAAATAAATTATCTTAAAATTTATTCAGGATGGGCGATTAGGATTTATTAAATTAGTTAATAAGTTGATTGGTTAACTAAGGTAGGAAATTTAAGTTAATTAACTTAAGGAAAATTAATTTAGAATACGATTAATTAGGGATAATTAATTAAGAATATTTGTTATATGTGGTCAGTTAGAGGGATAATTTATTAAGGAAAATGATTAGAGAATCATTAATTAATTAAGGGTTTGTATAAATTAAGTAAGGTTAAGTAAGCAGTTAAGATTAATTAAATTTGTAATTAATATTAATTAATTTAAGTTAATTACTTAAGAAAGGCAATTAAGGAAATTGATGATAAGTTAATGAAGGTCATTAACTTGGGATTATTTATTTAATTAATTAATATAATTAATTTTAATAATTAATTAGATTAATTGATTTAGATAATCAAGTATGGTATTTGGTTAAGTATGATTATTTTTTTTAAAGGTAATTAAAGGTATTAATTACTCATTGTAATTAATTGATTAATCATTGGATGGGTTGATAAATAATCAATGAGGAATAGTTAGAGAAGTAATTAAGATAAGTAAATCACTGGAGGTAATTAATTGAAGTATGGAAGAGTTTTGAGATTAATTACTTGTGTAATTAATAGGAAGGTAATTTCTTTGTGAAGTAATTAATTAAGGATTATTTGTTAATGTAATTGAGTAATAATTACTTAATGAAGAAATTAAAGATTAATTAATTAGATTAATTAATCAAAAGGATAATATAATTAATTAAGAAGTTAATTAATTATGATAAGTAATTTCAAGTTGTTAATTACTGTTTGTGATTAATGAAAGTAAATTGAGGATCATTAATTAATTAATGAACAGAATCAATCTTGCTTATTAATGATTGAATGATGATGAGTGTTTTGGACTAGTTGATATCTCTGATCTGAATTGCTTGGTGATATGATATGTTGGATGGATGGTAATAATGTGATTATCTATCAATTAGGAATTGATGTGTAAAAATGTTATCTGGTAATTAAAGATGAATTATTTAATTGAATAATTTGGGTTAGGATGGCATGGGGTTCGAAGAGACCGGAGTCGGGTATCCGAAGATACCCGAAACCACTTCGATTCTATATAAATTTGATATGTGAAATCAATAGGCTGATTTGGAATGATTTAAGTGAACTGGACCATTTAATCTAAGTTTTGGCACTTAGAAATTAATGTGTGAAATAGATGATGTCTATAATAAGTTGTGAAGTTGAAATTGATATAAGTTACCCCGGATTTATATAAGCTGTATGCTTTTGTATTCCATGTTAGATGGGTTTACTCATGCTGGTTTCCAGCCTGACCCGGGTGTTACTTTGATGTAATGCTCGGGTCAGACCGAGTACTACAGTTTTTCAGGTAAGGACGTTATGGAGCTCAGGAGGTGAGCTGGATGGCAGGGACGTATGGAGAGTTTCCACTATGATATTGTATATATCTGAGACATGTCTAACTTGTATCTGTCCAATGTTGTATAAAATTGTTGTAACTCTGATATGACGATGTAAATTGATAGATATAGTTTTCTTTGGTATAACTATTATTATTGATATTATATTTTATCCGCTGCGAATGTGAGACTCTGTGTTTCTTTTCTGTTCTTCTTCTTCTATCTCTTTTTCTTTTCTCTAACTATCTGGAATTTTCGGGTTTCAAAATTCCGGGTCGTTACACTTTCAAAGTTCGGGTTTAAAAATCCTTTAAATAAACTTTTCAGAATTTATTAAAGGAAAATAATACTTATGAATTTCCTAAATAAAATACCAATGGTGAAAAATACATTTCAAAATATTTTATTTACATTTTAAACTATTACTTTATATTTGGAAAGCCTCTTTTAAATACATTTTAATTTCCAGGAAAACATCATCAAATAACCCCATCGTTATTTTTTTAACAATTTTAATTTCTATAGAATTTATCTCCAGAAATCTATACTTTCACATTTATCTACTGATACGTATCCTCTTCCTTATAATTCCAAATTTACCAATTTCATTCTTCGTCCAAACCAAATCCCAATTTTTATTTCTTTAAATCCTTTACTTAATAATTTCTTTTATTTCTTTAAAACCCCAATTTATTTTATTTATGCTTAACAAATTTCAAGTTTAAAACTTATCAATTCATATCACAACAAACTGGACTTCCAAAATTAGCTATCACAGTGTATAAATAAAATACATCATCAGTTATAACAATAATTTCTATATTGTGAGGAATCCAGGTTGATCCCTCCAACCTGTTTTCCCTGCATCCACAGATATTAGCACAACAAATATATATATATATATATATATATATATATATATATATATATATATATATATATATATATATATATATATATATATATATATATAAATCCGGACTAATAACAACATTATATTCAACCAATCACACAGATATTCAAATATTAACTATTTAAATTAGTTAGCATTCCAGATGTGAGTGAGTTAAACTCACCTTGAGTTTCGACGAGCGTTCAAATTTAAATTAAATCGAACGACGCTCGACTTAACCTAAATTTTTACTCGCCCGGAATCATTTCAAAGTGGCTCCACAACGAAATACTCGCCACTGCGATTCCAACGCTTCCTGTTTCGTCGAAAACCAAAAGAAATCAGGGTCGTTCCAAACCATACACGCATCAGAGCCGCTCCTCTTCTTCTCCTACACATGCGATAATGGAACAAAAACGAACCCATCACAATCGCCTATGGTTGAAAAACGCCGCCACCATACTACACGAGAAAGAGATCGGACCCTACCACCTCGAAGGTCATCGCACGACACTCCCACGCCACGATCGACGGAGAACTCGGTCGCCCCAATCACCCTTGAATCATCACGAACGGCGGCACGAATGGTGCCAAAATCAAAGCAATCCGCTTCTCCAAACAACATCTCAGCCGTTAGATCGGTAGTACTCGGCGAGATCTTCAACCTTCCATTTGGAAGTTTTTGAAATTAATGCAAGGATTGGAAGAAAAACGTGAAGGATTGAGATATAGTTTCGGCCATTAAACAAAAATTACGGCGGCCTCATCTTAGCTAGGGTTTTAGCCCTAAACGTGAATATATATATATATATATATATATCTGTGTGTGTGTGTGTGTGTGTGTGTGTGTAAATATAATAATATTTTAATGTTAAATTATCTCTTAAGAAATTTTTAAAACAAACTCCGAATCTTACGTGCGGACAGCGTTTCTAAGGTTTTTCCGCGTTTCGGACACAATGGAGTAGGTTTCGTAGGCTAATTCGGTCATACGTGTGAGTTACGGAATTAAACGATCAATTTAAAATTAAATCGATTAAATCGATTTCTAAGTGTTTCGTGCTGCCAGGGTCAAACGACAACTCCGATTGCTACGAAAATTGAAATTCCATAATAACTAATTATTATGGATACAATGGAACTAGTTTCGTCGAGTTCTGAGACTGTGCCCCGGAAGGCTATTTTAACTCGTCGATTAAATCAGATGATTTCTGAAATTGTCGAAATCACTCAAAATTTCACTTTTAAAACTTTGTTAACTCTATTACAACTCATATCAAATTTACATTAACATCTAAAATCATTCTGGTTCAGTTTAAATTAAAATCTTATCATTTGCATTATTATATTATTAAATTCCATTATTAAATTAATATAAAATTCCAAATTCAATCTATCGACTATTAATTCCATCCAATGGTCCAATATTACTATTTTAATTAAAATAAACTTAAATAAATTTTTAGAAACCATTTTATACTTATTTACACTCATATCCACCAATTACCCCCAATTCTAATATCAAGCTATTATTATTCAAATTTCAACTAAATTACTGTATTTAAAATTTTAACCAATTTAATTAATTTAACTAAAGTCTTTTATTTCATGAATTCAAATTATAATCCATACTCAACATTTAAAATGAATTAAATGTTCAAATCTGGCGACCCAAAATTCCGGGTCGTTACAACCCTTCTCTGAGACATACGAGCTCAGAGGTTATGTAATTGATGGTTACTAGTAATACATTCCCAAATTGGTAACGTGGAATACGAAGTGCTGCTGATCATTTGTTAATCAAAGCATGACTTTGTGAAAAGTGTAGCTTTGTGGACGAGACTTCATCGGACCTCACAAGCAGGAAATGGTCAAAACAGGAAAGACGCAGCAAGGTTATGAGGGTCACGCCCTTTAGGGTATGTCATTTCCTTCTGGAAAAGGCTGGTATCATGGTATGGAGCCTAGATACTGAACCTATTTTTTTTCCACAAATTTGTTATACTATGTGGTTTTTTCTATGTGGTTGAGGACCTCGGATAAAGGTCCCAAAGGAACGGGGGATGACATACTCGTGTAGTAGTTATCTAGTTACAGAGGTAACCCGGCCTTGTGTTGGTAGAGAACTGGTTAAGTTCTCGGGGAGTCCCTCCAGAGGCGTACCCATATGGCAGAAGGAAGTTCCTTAGCCTGACCATTTGTTGGAAATCCAAAGAAACAATACGCACCCTGTACGGTTTTAGTTGTATAACCTGCCATGGAATGTGGCCGTAACCTGCTATTGAACATGGTAGCTATAGTAGGCATAAGTGCGAAATGCTTATGCTGGCTAAGATTAATATTATACTTTCGAAATATTTTCTGCACTATGCACTAATGATAATATTAAAAAGATTTTGCGTATTAAGCATGTTTGACTATCATAAGGAGAAATCTCCTACAATTCTGCGTTTGCATTGTGTGTGTGGCGGGAGGCCTTCTGGTAGTTTCATTTTCCAAAAAGCAAAGCGAATTTCTTTTATTTTCTTTGTGAAAATAACTATTTTTAAGATCTCACACCAGTCCCATGACTGACCTTGAGTTTATTGTTCACTTTCTAAACTCTGGATGCCCACAATTTTCCACACGGGCAGCCCAAAGTTAGGTTAGCAGTTATTCAGGAGCAAAGTCAAGAAGTTGTATGGAAATCAGGAGTTGGAGCTGGATGGCGAGGCGTATCACTTATGTATGTAATATTTTTTTCCGCTGTATGTAGTTGTACACTTTGATAATGTAATGTGATGTAATGTAATAACTGATATAGTGATTTTGTTTAAAGATTATTGATTTATCTATTATATTTTTTCCACTGCGATATGTGAGATTCTGTTATTTTTTTCCTTTCTTATTCTTCTACCTCTTCATTCTTTAACCCTAAAGACTCGTGATTTGGTTCCTCTTTGACTGAATTGTTGTGGAATTTCGCCAGCTCAAAGGGGTACGGATTTGCGGGCCTTTACATTTGGTATTAGAGCATTTGGTTAAGCGACAACCTTGGCTCCGTTGGGTGTTACTCATTAGAGATAGAGTCAGTAGTACTCTAGAATGAGTTTGAGTGTATTAATAGATATGAGCGCGTATTTGTTAGTGAATATAAAATAGTTTTAAATTGTGATGATTGGTTTGTTGAGTGGTATACGGATTCTGGTTGATATATTCTATACAACTCTATTGATAGGCATCTCTAAACACTCGTACAGAACAATTCGACACGATATTGTTTTAAAATAGGGTGAATGAAATAATTTTACCCAAAACTATTTTGCATATAAAAAGAATAATTTTCCATAAATTATATAGTATATGGTTGCTTAATTGTTAGGAAGTGATAATATTATTATCATTTGTGTAGGAAATTGAAATCGTAACTCCGAAGTTAAGAAATAAATTCACATACAAATGGAATTTGAGAATATAAATTGTAAATGTGATTTATAATTTGAAACGGAATTCCAGAGAAGTATTTGGAAATATTTTGAAAAGAATTCGAAAATTCTGGAGATTTGGAAAGTATAAATCCCTATGGTTTGAAAATAATTTTCAAGGTTTTGGAAAAATGTTTTGTAGGGACGAAAGCTCTAAACTCTTTTCGGTCACTGGAAAATAATTCCGGTGATGATCGTGACATCATCGGTATACATTTAAGTTGTTTGGTAAATTTGGGTTTGGTTTTGAAATTCAAAGGATAATTTGAATTGTTTTCAATAATGGTTTTGGAAAAGGTGGAAAGACTCTGGAATTTTATTAGAAATAGTTATGGAATAATAAGCAAGTTTGAAAACTTAGAAAATTCAGATTTAAACTAAAATTAACTTGAGTTAATTTGAATAAAGGTGAATTTGAGAAGTCTAATAGACCAAAATGATTGGAATAAAATTATTAATGGAAAATAAATTGTGAATGAACAAATAAATTTGCAATTGCAAGTGCATGAAAGTGAAATCGAATGTTGAAATTCATTTCTAATTTGTAAATAAATAGAATTGGAATTGAATTGAAGCGTGATGAATAAAGCAATGTATTAAACTAAAATTAGTAAGTGAAACTAATTGATGAATGACCAAATGGGTAAGATCTAAAATGAATTGAATCCAATACTTATAGATGAAAGTAAATTGAATTCATATGGAATTTGAAATCCAGTTTAAATATACGTGGTTGTAAACCAATGGTGAATTGAAAATAAATTTTTGAATGAACAAAAGAACAAAACTGGAATTGAAACTAAATATTGAAAATCAATTAGAATTATGTGAAATAAAATGAAGTTGTAGAATTAGTTCGAAGTGAACTAAAGTTAATAAGGGTGAATTAAAGAAATGGTTTAAGATAAAATGAATTGGAACTTGCAATGAATTAGTCGATGAAACTAATTTAAATAGTGCAGTTGTGAATGAAAGATAATTGATAAAATTCAATATTCGGAAGTTAAACTGAATCCAAATAAATTGAAACTATAAATTGAATGAAAATGGATATATAACTTCAATAGTGAAATAAAAATGGTATAAGAAGTATATATTGAAAATTTGGTAAAGGAATGTGCAAAATAAATTTGAATGTTGTAATTGGATATTATGGCTAACAGGACATACAGGGTATTAAAGGAAATGGAATTGGGATTTGATTTTCGAAGATAAATTTGAATTGCTCGACAAAAAGGTAAGTATTTAAATTTCTATATGAAATTTGGTGTTTTCTTGTCTAGCCACTTGGCTTTTTGTTTTCTTTGGAATCTGAGGGCCTATGGTGCCATTTTTGTAGTCGTACCGAGCTAGCCATGCAAAGGAGATGCTGGCAAAAAATTTCGAAAATTTAGGGAGTTAGAAAAATTTTGAGAAATTTTGAAAATTTAAAATTTGAATTTAGATTTAAATTTGAATTTTTAAAGAAAAAAAGGTTGTTTGGAAATCATGGAAGGCTTGGAAAGTTAGTTGAAATGATGTTCTTTAACGAAAATATTTGTTGGTAAGTTGATATAACTATTTGGTTTTGGAAAGATAGCGAATGGGTTAAGGATCATTCTTCTTAACTAGTAATTTCGGGACGAAATTCTTTTAAGGAGGGATGGATGTGACATCCATAATTTTCAACATTTGAAATCGGGATATTTAATTGGTTTCAAATATATGAATGTTAATTTAACTTGAAATTTCAAATACCAGAATGAAATTGGTAATTAAACTTTTGAATTTAATAATTGAAATTGGGTAAAATGTTGTATCTTCAATTTTATGCTTGTTAAAAATATTTCCAAGGCTTAGAAAATTTATATTGATAATACTGAAGATAATTGAAGCTTTAGAATTGAATTTGGAAATGTTTATTCAGTTTTGAAATTATATTGTTTGAATCGATATTTAAAAATAGCCTTCCGAGGCACAGTCTCGGAATTTGATGAAACTAGTTCCGTTGGATCTGTAATGGTGAGTTATTATCGTATTCCAATTTTCGTAGCAATCGGAGTTGTCATTTGATCCTGGCAGCTCAAAACGCATAGAAACTCTTTTAATCGATTTAATTTAAAATTGATCGTTTACTTCCGTAACTTTCGTGTATGATCGAATTAGCCTCTGAAATACGTTCCATTGTGTTCGGGATGCAGATAAAAACCTTATAAACACCTGGTGGCATTTCTGATTTGGAGTTTGAGATTTCGTGTTATGCTAAACGAGATATTTTAGAAATTTATTAATGTTAAAAAATTGAAAAAAAATCAAACAGCCACCCTATGATCGTACTCGAGCCACCCTACCAACTGAAACGCGCAGATCTACTTTCCACTTCCTCGTTTTGAATTACACTCAACCCTCTTTCTGTAAATGAAAAAAAAATTCAAAACCATGGTCGATTCTTCTATTAATCCCTTTTTCCCTTCAAATTCAGAAGCCAGAAACCTTTTCGTTCTCATTTATTTCTACCACGTAATCGATATCCAATCGCATGCTTCTTTCCTTGTTCCTGCCCAATTCGAAATCAAAGCCAAGCCTACTTCAAAACCGTCTGAAGCAATTCAAAACTCAAATTGAATTTGCGAATCACGAATTCACCATCAGCCACGTAGGCGATGCATAGCCTAGCGTAGCAGTTCGACAAGAAGGGAGAGTTCAAATCAAATCTAGGTTGTCGCATTCGCTGGCAGGTGTTCGTACGAGGAAATAGTGAGTCGCGACGAGTCCGCGAAGGCGAGGAAGGATTGGGTGGCTCAAGAAACTGTTCATGGCAAGCAACCACGATTCACGGGGGGACGATGGTGGCGGCACGGCAAGTCGAGGTGGGGCTGGTTTCTGATGTCGGCCTAGTTTGAGGGAAGGTAAAATTTATGTATTAGTCTACGAACTAGGTAAATAATACAGATGGTTATATTTTTTTAAAAACATAGAAACTGAAAACTTGATACTATAAGTAATCTTGCTTAATTTCTGAAATTGATTTGATTAATCTTATATATATACATTTTACAGTAAAGTATAAAAAGATTTTCTGTCTCTAATATCTACATATACAAGCTAAAACGGAATTTAATATATATATTCACCCATTTTTAATTTGCTAGTTTATTTTAAAGATTTGAATTTAGGGGATTAAATTGTTTATTATTTTTAGTTGCTAAGAAATATTTTTATTTGAATGGAAATTGGTTTAAAAAAAATTGTGAGTTTAAAACCAAATCATTAGTTAATTAAAATTAATAAGTAATAATTTATTATTGGATTATTTCGAATATTAAAAAAAATTCACGATGTTTGTTACAAGGTTTAAAGATCGTGAAAAACAAACTGAAATGGAAAATGGATTGCGTGCACTGTTAAAGGTGAGATCTTCACACTCAATCAATATTATTCTAATTTAAATTTTGAATAGTTGGATTTAAAATTAATTGACTGTGTGCTTGTGATTGATTTATAATAATTATTCACTGGATGATATTATATATATAGTAGTATATAGTATATAGTATATATTGGAGTTGTTGATTTCCCGCATTATATAGCGGATGAGACCTTATTGCACCGCATAATAGCGGATGATATTATATATATCCCGTATACCGCAATATTCCACCTCAAAATGGAATGGGTATCTAATTGTTGTGCTAACATCTATGGATGCAGGGAAACAAGTTGGAGGGATCCAACTGGATTCCTCAAATAATTGAATTTACTTCAATATTGTGTGTTGATCATTTATAATCTATGTGTGACTTTTTGTGGTTGAAATTGTTGAAGGCTATAATTAGCCAATTATATTTTTGGTATCGTAGGATACCAGAAATAAATAAAATTTGATTTTTTTTGAAATTTAGTAGAAAATTTATAGTAAGTTAATTTTAGAAAATTGAATAAATTTAAAAGAAGGAATTTGTTTCAGAAGATAATAGATTTGGTGTTTTGAAAATAAATTAGAAAATCAATTTGATATTGATTCGGTAAAAATAATAATTATTTGGGAATCGATTTGAAAATCGTATATCAGTGGATATTTGAAAATTTAAAATTCACAATGGGAATTTTATAAAAGAAATGGAAATTTGTTTAAAAAAATAAATATTGTTTTATTCCTAAAATTATGGAAAGAAATTTGCGGATTTCGAACGTAAATTTAAAATAAATCCAGAAGGATTTATTAATTGATTTGAATGATACATTTTGAAATGGAAAAAAGTATACTCCCTAAAAAGATGAGTATGATTTCGAAGTAGCCTATAAATATAAACTAAAATTTTTAAGGATGGTTTTAGAAAGGATACTTTGGATAAATTATTTTGTTAACTGGTTTCAAATCTTTGAAGTATGGATTTATTTAATTACTTATAGAAGTGATTAATTGAAGTTTTAATTGATATTTGTTTTAGAAAATGGATATTTAAATAGTTATATCTTATCTATTAATTTATTTTAAATTAGTTTGGACTTAAATTTATATTAGATTTAATATAATATCTTTACAACTAATGTTTTAGATAAGGTGTTTTAAAATAGTTTTTTTTATTCTGAATCTTCCAAGTATATAAGTTTGGATAAGTAATTTAAATTATTTTAAAGCATTTGAACTCGGTAGATTTTCAGTGGAACTAAATAAATATTTGGAAATGTATTCCGCGTACGGAAAAGTAATTTGAAATTTGTTTTCAAATGGTTGAAGTGTGAAATGTATCTTGCGGAGATATTCTTAAAAATAATAATTGGGGAAAATTATCTAAATCTGTTAATTGTTGTGAACGTTGATTGATAGTTAAATAACCGACTATCAATATTTGCCTTTAATGGCATTTGAATTTCGATGCGAAAGGGGGTCGGATTCCAAGTGGATATTCGAAAACCACATCGAACCTTTGTGATTGTGATAGATCTTTTATTTAAAAGATCAAAGTGAAAATTGTTGTGATTTTTTAAAATCTGAACGTAACACTTATTTTTTAAAAATAAGCGCTCATTATTTGGATTAGCCGGGAGAGGACCTTGTGTCATAAAGCCCAATCCGAATAACGATACGACGAAATGGGATTGCACTGGAAGACGGTGTTGAAGACCGAGTATTTTCGAAAGCGAAAGGACTACCCGTCGAATGTCTCTGCACCGGGTTGCTCCGGTAGAGAGATTTTATCACCTTTGTGATGGGAATTCCAGACGTGATTTTTGAATATTCGGATTTGCAAGGGCTTCTTTGAAGTGCATTAGGTTCCTTTCGATCCCGGAACGGACTTGTATGGATATGTGTCTGACGTTACACTTTGAGATGTCAAGCTGGTTTCTATCAAATACATTTCTGTTAGCGACGGAGAATTTATTCTCTTAGCTTAACACCCTTCTCTAAGACGTACGAGCTCAGAGGTTATGTAGTTGATGGTTACTAGTAATACATCCCCAAATTGGTAACGTGGCATACGAAGTGCTACTGATCATTTGTTGATCAAAGCATGACTTTGTGAAAAGTGTAGCTTTGTGGACGAGACTACGTCGGACCTCACAACCCGGAATTGGTCAAAACATGAAAGATGCGGCAAGGTTATGAGGGTCGCACCCTTTAGGGTATGTCATTTTCTTCTGGAAAAAGGGGGTATCATGGTATGGAGCCTAGATACTTAGCCTATGTTGTTGCTGCAAATTTATTATACTTTGTGGTTGTTGCTTTGTGGTTGAGGATCCTCGGATAAAGGTCCCAAAGGACTGGGGGATGGCATACTCGTGTAGTAGTTACCTAGTTACAGAGGTAACCCGGCCTTGTGTTGGCAGAGAGCTGGTTAAGTTCTCAAGGCGTCCCTCAAGAGGCGTACCCATATAGCAGTAGGAAGTTCCTTGGCCTGACCATTTGTTGGAAATCCAAAGAAACAATATGCGCCCTGTACGGTTTTAGTCGTATAACTTGTCATGGAATGTGGCGGTAACCTGCTATTGAACATGGTAGCTATAGTAGGCATAAGTGAGAAATGCCTATGCTGGCTAAGATTAATATTATACTTTCGAAATGTTTTCTGCACTATGCACTAATGATAATATTAAAAAGATTTTGCGTATTAAGCATGTTTGACTATCATAAGGAGAAATCTCCTCCAATTCTGCGATTGCATTGTGTGTGTGGCGGGAGGCCATATGGTAGTTTCATTTTCCAAAAAGCATAGCGAATTTCTTTTATTTTCTTTGTGAAAATAAATGTTTTTAAGATCTCACACCAGTCCTACGATTAACCTAGAGTTTATTGTTCCCTTTCTAAACTCTGGGTGCCCACAATTTTCCACACGGGCAGCCTAGAGTCAGATTAGCAGTTATTCAGGAGCAAAGTCAAGAAGTTGCCGTGGAAATTAGGAGTTGGAGCTGGATGGCGAGGCGTATCACTTATATTTGTAATATTTCTTTCCGCTGTTTGCTGTTGTACACTGATAATGTAATGTGATGTGATGTAATAACTGAAATAGTGATTTTGTTTAAAGATTATTCATTTATCTATTATATTTGTTCCGTTGCGATATGTGAGATTCTGTTATTGTTTTCTTTTCTTCTTCTTCTACCTCTTCATTCTTTAACCCTAAAGACTCGTAAGTTTGTTCCTCTTTGGCTTAATTATTGTGGAATTTTGCCAGCTCAAAGGGGTACAGATTTGCGGGTCTTTACAACTCATATCCATTGTATCCGTGCGTGCAATAATTTAAGAGATGTTATAAGATTTTCCATCTACTGTGGATCCATTAAAATATTTATATGTAGTGAACTACGCTATATATATAGTTTCTATCAGCAAAGTAAATATTTTTCTTAGCGTTAAGGCTTTGCATTAATCCTCCTTAGCACATCTTTAAGTAGGTAGTCTATGCAGGACCTGTAACACAACCAATAACGTCGGTAGACGACGAGTCCCCTATAGGTACCATACTAAAACAAAATTGTGGTTGGTGTGAATAAGGATAAAGAGTGTGACATGGCACTTGAGGCCATGCCCAAGGTGGGATACTACCAATTTGGGTTACAGGGATGGTGGTAACGCAACGTAGCTACGGTCACCCACCGTGTCCAACACTCACAAAATCAAATTGAATCAAGGGGCATCGATCAATCCAACATCAATATAGTAATACAAAGAGGCATGTCTGCTAGGGGTAGCTAGCCCACTTGGCCCTCAAAAGTCGTCCTATTTTAGTCATTTCAAATTGACACAAGTGCTGGGGTCATCCTTCATCGTTCTCTTTCTTCAAATCCAGCAAATGTCTCCAATTCAACCACTTTATTATGGATCATCCATAATGCACACAGTTGTTAGAATGGTTCCAATATTGATAGAGAGTATGTCATCAAGAATACCCGGTCTCTTTAACAACGAAATGTTATTTTTCACATTGGCTGTTTCTTTTACATTTCAAAACCGATTCGTAGTTGATATCAAAATATCATATTCACTTCAAAATGTCATTCATTTCAAAATACTATATTTACCTAAAATATGTCCTTTTCACTTGAAAAATATCATTTCAAATTCCAACCTAGGCTATAACATCATTTAATCTCATTCGCATTTGAATCAATGATTTAAATATACACATTCCCACTTGCACAGTTTGAAATCTTTAAAAATAGTTTGAATAATTATAAACAATGTTAAAATAGTTTAAAAAGTTTAAAATAGTTAATAAAAAATGGTTTGAGTATTGAAGATGGTTTATATAGTACAATAGTCCGGAAAATCCAAATAATTTGAATATTAAAAAAGATAGATTTTAAACAATTATATTAAAATAATTTATTTTGAAAATAATATCAAATCAAATTTTTGGTTCCATTTCAACAATTTGGACCCATGTCCAAATTTTAAATCAACAAAGCCCAATTACCAATCTTTCAATTCAATTGATTCAATCTCGATTTAGGTTCAAATCAACTTCATTTCAATTTCAATTCGAATTAACTTCAATTTTCGAAACATTAATTTTTAACTTCAAATTCAATTCAACAATCCAATTTAGTGATTTAAATTTCAATTTAATTCTTATTTTTAATCATTTCAATTTGTACTGATTTCAAGTCCAATTTCAATTTACCAATTTAAAACACTTAAATCGCATTAAACATTGTTGTTCAATTTTTAAGATCAAAATCTTTAAAATAATTTAATTTCCAAAATTAAGATCATATATCAATTATAACTCCACATTTCTAATTCAATCCTATAATCAACTTAGATTTCAACATTTCAAAGCTTAATTCGGGAAAATTCAATTCATAAAAATCCACAATCTATTTCCTTTAAAACAACATCGTTTAATTAAAATTCAAATTCAAGATATTAAAACCATTTAATTTAACCAATGGCGGTGTCCGTATATAATTTTCTACCCTATGACCAAGTGATCGGTTATTTCCACTTTAATTATAGGGATGGATATATATCATTTCAATCCAAATCAAACTGTCGTGGGTATATATTATTTCAACCTGTTTCTTAATTTATTCGAAATAATTCAACTAACAATTTATAAGCTTTCAATTAATATACAGGTTGATAACAGGGATATATAAAAATTAATAAACATCCAATCATCCAAAATGCCAATAAATAGACATCCATTACAATCAATATCCAAAACAGCCAATAGTCGCAACAATTTGCTAGTTATCAATATTAGGTATTTAACTAGCAATTAAATTTCAATATTAATTTAAATGGCAATTTTTTTCAATAAAATTAAATTTCAATTAAATATCAAATTAATCCTCCAAACAATAATCAATAAAATTCTTACCACATCATAAATTTAATTCAACTAACATAAGTAGATTAAGTATTACGTGAGTGGGTTAAATCACTCATCTTCGATTTATAGTCGATTTAATATCTAATAAAAGACCAAAATTTGAACAGTCTCTAAATTTAACCATACAAGTTTCATGTTGTCCGAAATTTCGATACGATCCCGATGGAAGAAACCACGTCCAAATGCGAGTTCGTATGTAAAAGTTATAGATGTTCAAGTTTAAAAATTTAAACTTAAATTAAATTAATGTATAGGCAAAAACATAATTAGACTCACCTTGCAGAAGCCTAAGCGTACGCGACAGTCATTCACGAACCCTACACACAAGCAGCCATCGTGTTGACCATCGAATCATCGCCTCTAGGCACCTCTGACCCATGATCCGACACCATCGCCGTGACGCCTACGCTAGACTGTCCCTTCACGTGCCACGCGACGCCCACCGCCGCCCCCAAAGTAGCTCTGGTGTGCTGCCTTCTTCGCTGTTTTCTGGCGATTTCGGGAACCTCCGTCACAAATAAACCCCATAGATGCACTCCACTCGACCTCCTCTATGCGCTACAACTTCACGATCGACGAATCGTTGCAAATCCACCGTTGATCACAAAACCCTTAGATGGACGGCCGAAACTATTTCACTGATTTCTGGAAAAACGAAAAATCGATTGCAAAAATGAACTACATATGTAGATTACGTTCATCGAAAGCTTCGCGATGATATATTATATGAGAGGGTTGAGGAGTTTGAATTTCGGAGTTTGATTTGGAATTGAAATAAGGATTTTGAAATGTCTGCCATTGAGAAGTAACAAATAATTGAACAGAAAGATAGAAATTATATGTATAGAGAATGAAAATTAGAGGCTGCTAGGGTTTATAATAACCTATATATAGACATAGATGGAACAGATCGAATTGGGTTGAAATGGTAACGCGACCCAAAAAGTCTGTTTCGTTCCCGAAGCGAAAATAGGCTAAGGTGTGTTCTTAAGTTAGAGTCTTGTCTTGACTGAGTAGATCATTTAATATATCGAAATATATGTTTTCAAACTCAATGGAATTAGTTTCAAACCCTAAGTCCATTTTACATAGAAGTTGGCTTTCAAAATCAAATCATAGTCATTTAAATTCCTTTATTTGATTTCAATGCATTTCGACCTCGCACGATCAAATGATAAGTCTGATCGCTACAAAACTTAAAATCCTATAATAATTCATTGTTACGGATCTGATGAAACTGTTTTCATCGAAATCCGAGACAGTGCCCAAACAGACAAATTTTCACATTAGTTAAGTAAATTCTTCATTTAAAATAAATTTAATCACTTTTAAATTCTAAATTAAAAGTTAACAATTTTCATCATTCTGATTACATAGAAATTAATAATCTTTTACAATATAGTTTTCCATGCAAAATCCAATATTTAAATATTACACTAATTTTAGCGTTAAATTACAACTAAAATAAATCCATTCACTATAATTTAAAATCCAATAAATTCTTTTATTTTGATTTAAATTCTTATTATTAAATCAACTATTACCTTATGAATATAATTAACACTAGTTTCATCCTACTATTCTCATATTCTGCAGTTATTGTCTTAACTCAAATTAACTGGAATATTTAATTAAATTAATTCCAACAATTAATTCCATCAATTATTTTACTCCTTATTAACTTACAATTATATCCAGATTAAACTTTCCTTTTATTCCAATTATAAATAAACAATCATTTCCTTCTTTGTTAAGATTTATTATTTAAAACCGATGAAATTTGAATCCAAACAGTTATTAATAATATTCAAATGTATTTCATTAAATTATATTACTTCCCAAATTAAATGCAATCGTACTAAATAATAAAGTGACAAATACAATTGTTATACACTAGTAATTCGACACATCTATAAATTTATTGTTTACAACAAAAACTAATAAATTCATGTAATAAATAATTGATTTCATATTCTGTAGTAAAACTAATTTCAATTAATTACACATAATTTCTCTTTCTAATACAACATTTAATTTATTCCTTATTAACCTTCATTATAACCAATAATTGGAATTACATTAATGGTTGTCAATAACATCCGATCAACGTTATTAAATTAAATTCTAATAATTTTTTTCCCATTTATGAATCATAAATTTTGATTTCTGACAATATTAAATTCCAAAATCTTATTAAATTTAATATTTCTAATCATAAAAAATATGGATCGTTACACTTTTGTATTTTAAACCACTTTAATACCTTTGCAAAAAGGTTTGAAAACAAAGTTCAAGCTACGAAAAATCATTTAAAAATCATCTTAAAAAACAAAGTGGCAAACCACTTAAATAGAGCAAAGGATTTCAATGTTGCATAAAAACCAACAACAAGATGGTCGATTATAAATAAGCAACATTCACATTTCACACACGTGATCAATTACATAAGTAAGAACATATGTAAATGAAAATCATCATTGCAAGCAATCCTTAAGGATCACTGTACAAAATTTCCGTTAATCAAAGTGCTTCCGTAGCGACTTATTTGCTACGGAACACTTCTACTTCATTTCTTTTTTTTCCTCTCATATAAAACAATGGTTATATATGTCATTCGCTTTCAAGCATGAATCAACAAAAATATTAAGTACTATATATACAATATCACATGCAAACAACTGAATCGTGAAACTATAAAATTATTACAACATGTAACACATTTTTAAAACTAATTTAAAGTGCAATATCTCACTTTTAAATACAACTAAGACCTCGAAACAAGCTACTATTTTTTTCTATCACTCAAACCACTAGCACAACACCTCCTATGGTCAATATAGTTCATGCCAAGTCCCCCCTCCTCGTAGATGCTCATAATCATTGTGCATTTTGGGGATTATGCTTCAATGGTTCGACCTTTGACTTGCTATGAGATGTTGCCATGATATCCTAAGTCTTATATTAAATTTCGGTAAGAATTTGAGGTATTTTAATTTATTTAAAGATTAGGAAAGTTTTTTAAGAGAAGAGAGAAGATAAGGAAGAAGAGAGCAAGAGTTTGGAAATGGGGTAAAGTGAAAAATGAAGGAGGTCCTTTTATAGAATTGTAAAAAATGCCAAATTACACTTTCTACCCATAGCCAAATTACCAAATTACTTTTCACTAATGCCTTCTTCCATACACTTTCCAAAGTACAGACTCATGCACCATACCCCTTTCACATGCTCTTCCATCATCATGCTCCTTCATCACACTGCATTAATCACTTAAGAATTCTTTACTTTGATTAATCTCGTTTTGTACTTTTTTCAACTTTATTAAATGAATATGTGTATGTTATAAAAGTTCATATATATGCAACAACGTTACAACAACTTTCGTTCGATAAATAGTCGAAAATCCAAAAAACGATTTTCAGTCACATTTTCAATTCTTCATCGAACTATTTATTTTTATAAAAAAACTTTAAAAATGAGTTCACCATGATTATTTATTAATTAAAGGACGGTTATTTTATTATTAACAACCATTAATTAAATATTCAAAATTAATCAAACATTCATAAATAAAAGCGATAAAATTTTGGGTTATTACAATATAGGTCCATTAAAGATCCAAATAGGTAAAAAAAATTGAAATGTACCGAATTACTCCGCTGTTGACTGACCCAGTTCCTACATAAGATGGAGAATGGAAGCAGTGAAAACTAATCAAAGCACTTGAAATTATACATTAAAAAAAAATTAAAGTGAGAAATTATATTGGTATAACATAAGAATTGTTAGAAAAACCAATCACAAATAAGGAGAATATGGGACACTATTAACACTTTTTTGCTAATTTTATTGATATAGAAAAGCCATTTATCTTATTATTTTCTCTTTATATAGTATGAGATTTGAGCATAAAAAAGCAAATGAATATGGTTTTCTTTTTCCATTCTCTACAACGATAGATTCTAGTTAGATATTGTTGCTTTAGCCAATTAGAGCAAGCTTGTTGATTATAGTGATATTAGAGTTACAGCCACAATGTGCTAAACCCAAAGAAAGGAGGAAAGAACTAATATTTATGTTATGATATTGAGTCTCTGACTCTATACATTGATTATGAATTGGTATAAAAGTGATGAACCACATCCTAATGCATGTCTAAAGCTGAAACCTCAAAGATATACTAGCATGTTCAAATAAATAATAATGATTTCAATCGTCTTTTATAAGAAGTTTGGCTTTACCCTTATTAAAACCATTTATAAATTACTATAATAACTTCACTCCACCAAATTGGTACTCCCTTATAAAGTTAATAATCATACTAATTTAAAGAAACGAGGAAAACATCAACTTTGAATTAAAATATTGAGTAAATCATTTGTAAGAGCATGGGATTGTTGCCTATTATAATTATGATAAACTGTAATGACTCGGAAATTTGAACACTTCGTCTTCGAATATAATAAAGTTTTGAAATATAATAAAGTGTTACAGATATGATGTTATAACCCTATTAGACATCATTTAATTAATGAACAATGATAAGAAAATTATTTTTGAAAATTGTTTACAAAAATATGTTCTTCCAAGAAAAATCACTAATGTCACCAGAAATCAATTTATTGCTAAACAGTATTTCAATCGATATAAGTTGTTTGAACTCTTATGCACTTGCCTGATAATCAAAGGAACACATTAACAACTAATTAACACACACCCCTCTTCATGTAGCATGGAATCTTCTAGAAGCTTTAATTAAGCTAAGAGATATTATCATAAGAGGGGTATAATGGTAATAAGCATAAAGGAGAAATGATGGGTGGTGAGTCTTCTACGGCGTGGTGGATGGGTGAATGCAAGCATAAAGAGCACCATTCTTGTGCCCATATATGGAGAGGCATACCACAGAGTTATAATCACAAGTTCACAAAGCTTACCTGTAACAACCCGCATAATTAACGATTATATATTTTAAATGATTTATTTAAATATAGCGTCGTTAGTCGAATTTTGGGTCCGAAATGTTACTTTCTGCAAACGGCCGAATTGGAGCTCGAAACCACTTCCATTGAGTTCAAAACGTCGTTTGCGATCTTTTTGAGTATAATCTTTGATATGTTTGGAGTAAGTTGAATTTTGCTACTTTTTCTAGTTGGGCTTTAGCTTTGGGTTCAGCCCCAAACCCTACTTAACCCTCTAACTCAGCCCATCTCCTCCCATTCATTCATTCCTACTCCTCTTCACTTCTAAACTCAAGCTCCAACGGAAATGGGGGAAAGGAAGAGGAAATAGAAACTCCCAGCCCTAGTTGCTCTTGATAATCCAAATTCTTGCTCCAAATTCAAAGAGAAGGATAGGTAAGCCTCTTCTCCGTCTTCTCCATCTCTTCTCCTCTTCAATTTCAGAAAATTTCCTAAACCTAACTTAGGAATATATGTGTTTTATTCTTAGATTGAAGCTTGTTGAGTAATAGTGAAGAGTGGTTAGCCTTTCCTTTGCATTTGAGCTTCTTCTTCTTGTTCTTGAGTTAAAAAAGGTGAGTTTTGAACTCACATCTACTTTTCTTGATTTCATGGGTGTTGGTATGAATTCCTAACGAGTATGCATGTGCCATTGCTTTGGATTTAGAAAGAATTTGCATTTCATTGAAAAAGGCTGGAATTGCAAATTCATCAGGTTCGGCCGACCGAGCTCTCTGGGCCGGTCGACCGACCTGCTACCCCGAGCCTTGTTGTGTTTTCTGCATCTGGCCAGCCGACGACCTGCTTTGTTTTGCCCGGTTTTGCCTGTTTTTGTATATTTTGATTCGTTTTTCGGATTTTATCGATTCAAGTTGCTTTTTAGTGGTTGTCATCGCATCTTTGGCTTTGATAACTTACCTTTTACGTCATTCACGGTTTTTATAAATAATCTCTCTAAATCATATTAAAAGCTCCCTTCTCCAAATTATAAATTCTATTTATAATGCACACACATGATTTTGCACTTCGAGCGAAGTGGAAGGAAGATTAAATGGTTAGGTAAAACACGGACCATGAATCCATGCGTTTGTCTTGCCGATTAATCCCCGACCTATTCGATTGATTGTTTTGACCTTGGGTTTGGTTTATCGATGATATGAGGTAAACTTTGTACTGCTTTGAGTGTGAAAGTGACTGACAGATAGTAAACCGTTTAGTGCGAACGAGTGGTTATGGGACATACGTTAACACTTTTCGGATTCCTTTTCGAGAGTTGTGACACATTCCGCCAGTTAGTGGTGTCCAATACTGGGTCTCACCACTACGGTTTGTCTCCCTATAGTATCGCTTCCGATGTTGGTCTTTATGAGCCGCATGGGTGATATTGGGTTTGTGCCTTTAGTATCGCTTTTGGAGTTGGTCCTTTGCCCCAGCTCGAGATATATTTGGGATTGTCTGTGCCTTTGGGATAGTGTCTTCGGACTGTCTCCTTCTGGCTTGTTGTTTTAGTAGTGCTTTCGGAGTGGTTTCTTCACCACCGCTCGAGAGATATCGAAGTGGTTTCTTCACCACCGCTCGAGAGATATCGGAGTGGTTTCTTCACCACCGCTCGAGAGATATTGGAGTGGTTTCTTCACCACTGCTCATGAGATATTTGGATTTGTTGAAAATGGTAATTGTTATTTGCCTTTTGGCTTGCTTTGGGATATTTATATCCTTTGTTTATTTGAGTTGCCTATGATATGAGGCTTGTTTTATATGATTCATCTCTTGTTGATGATTGTGTTATCTCCTCTAGAGATATTTGTTATACTATGTAACCTTGCAGGTTTATGTTTGTTCAGTTTATCTAACTGATTTGTTTAGCTAGACTGACCCGGGTATTTTATACTCGGGTCAGACCGAGATGTTTCAGGTTAGGTGCTTTGGACTTAGCCTCTTTTGCTTCCGCATGTACTATTCCGCTGACTCCTTTTTGTCTTAGCTTTTTGAGTAGTCCTTTCTGTTATAACTCTGATATGTATTCGATTGACTCGTCTGTATATTGTGGTTTGCTATACCACTTGACATGTATTATTTTGTATACTCTGCTTTGTATCAGTATATGTGTGTATATGATGGTTTACTGTTCTGTGATGTATATTGCATTTGAGTTGTTACATTCTGTTCTGATAGATCCTCTAGCCACCTATGGTTTTGTTTTAAGTATTCATTGGATATGTCGATCTGCTTGGTAAGGCAATTGTCGATGTAATAAATAGATAATTAAAGCAAGGTCATAGATGGTCGCTCCTATCCAGCCTTATTCTCCGTGTTAGCAGACAGTATTATCTATTAATGCTCTTTGCTAGCGTGGGTATAGAGGTGGGGCGTCACAACGTGGTATCATAGCGAGGTTCAGAACAAAATATGATAAACACAGAATAGAGCACATATTACGATACATCAGAGTGTGATAAGTGATACAGATCCTTGAATCATTGTGTCTCTCTATTTCTTCTTTGCCTTTTGAGGTAGATAGAATTTGGGAATACGTCTAAGAATGCATTTTATTCCGTAGTATTCCATATTGCAATATCTACCTTGTGAATAATCTTGTTCTTATCTTACCTTCAGCGTATGGCTGGAAGAGGCAGGGGACGACGTTCGGATGCTGGGCAATCCAGTGGCTCACATCTGGATGGCGTTTATATGTCTGCCGATCAGTCTATGGAGTTGTTTAGGAGCATTCAGCCTCCAGCTCCTACCCGTGTATCTCCACCTCGCAAGTCTACCTTTGCACGCCTGTGCAGTGATTTTGTTCATCTTGGAGGAAAGCCGTTTAAGGGCTCCGAGTCTGTTCTTGAAGTCCAAGCCTGGGTTCGCACGTGCGAGCGTATCTTCTCTAGAATGGATATTTCTGACCATGATAGAGTTCTTGTAACTTCTAGCTTATTACAAGAGCGTTCTCTTGATTGGTATGAGCTTCTTGTAGCCGAAATTGATGAGCCTGCTCTTTCTTGGACTTGGTTTCGGGAATGATTCGAACTCAAGTTCGTTCCTGAATCTGAGAAAGATTTGTTGTCCCCGCGCTTTCTTGAGTTAAAGCAAGGGGAGTCTTCCGTTTTTGAATATGTTGCATCTTTCGAGGCCTTATCTAAGTATAGTCTTGAATTCATTAGCACTTCTTATAAGAAGAATTTGAAGTTTGTCTCTGGTCTTAAGAAATATCTTAAGAAGTCTTTGTTGCTCCAACTTAAGCTTTCTTTTGAGGAGTTAGTAGATTCTGCACTTCATCTTGAAACCGTCGAGAAGGAGTGTGATAGTGGTAATGAGGTTGAGGTTCGTAAGAACCCCAACAAAAAGTAGTCTCCTTTGGATGAGCGGGAATTTTTCCCTTCCAAGAAGAAAAAGCCCATTGAATCTGATTCTCAATCTCAGCCTGCTGGAACGCCTTCCATTGGAAAGTGTTTCAATTGTGGTTCTCCTGATCATATAATTCGAGCTTGTCCTAAGCCTCTCTTCTGTCGCTATTGCAAGAAGGAAGGACATCGTAGTTCCACTTGTCCCATTGCTCCGAATAATTCTTCATCGGGAAAGTTAAATGTGACAAATGCTTCTGGAGGTTCTTCTCAGGGATAAGGTAGTCTCCGTCTATTTTGGAAAGTCTCTATTTTTCTTTGTGATCTCTATTTCCAATTTGATGGCATCATTTTATTCTTTAAGCCCTCATGATGAGGAAAGTGTTGTTTCTCTCATTCTTATAGTTTAAGAATTTTCTGGTATTTCTGGTCTTGTCTTGGGATTATCACCTAAGCAATCTTTTGAGTAGTGTTAAGGTCTTTTTAGCTTAACCTTACCACCGGTTTTCATTTGGCTACGAGTTGCGGAAGTTAGCATTTCACTTACCGCTCTCCGCACTCGTTGTGGATTCTTGTGAATGATTTGTTATGTCATTCAGTTGTCTAACTCATTTCATCCATTTTATGAATCGAGTATTCTGCGAATATCTCGATGATTGCATTTTTAGTATTTTATTGGTTTTGGATGGAAATTAGAAATTTAAAATTTTTTGCAAATCTTTTTCATAAGATGATTTATAAGTATAAATGGAATTTTTGTTCTTAAAACGAACAAAGTGAATTTTTAAGAAGTTTTTAGAAACATGTTTATCCTACAACAGATGGTTTTGTGATTGTATTGGCCATTGAGTGCTTTAAGAATTCTGATCGATGCGCTTGATCAACGTTATCGATAGGAATCTCCTAAACGCTTTGATGAGACAATTTGACACAATAAATTGATTTGAAATAAGAAAATTTTTCCAGAAAAATGATTTCATGAAGGTAATTGAAATTTTGAAGCTTTAGCTTTTTGGTAAAGAATTTTATTTGAAAGTTTTAGCTTTTAAGGAAGTAGATTATTTGAAAGGACTTTTTCCGGTACTCTTATCTTGGGATTCTCAAAGGGAACCAAGATTATATCTTTTTACCAATACTAGTCGTGTTGGTTTGAATGTCGTTCTCTTGCAAAAGAAAACGTGCTATCACTTATGTCTCTAAACCATTAAAGCCTATGAGACTAGATATGCCGCTCATGATCTAGTGCTCGCGGCTATTGTTTTCGTCTTTTGTATTTTGCATCACTACTTTTGGGTGAGGGATTTTGCTCTCCTCACCAATCACAATTTTGAAATGTTTATTTTCTCATAGGGAACCTAGTGTTGGTTCGAGTTCCTTGCATCTTATGATCTTGATATTATTTAATTCCCGTAAGAGGGATCGTGTTGCCAATGCATTTAGATGTAAGCAGCAAGTGATTGTTTCTTTGTTGATGTCCGAATGGAATGATCTTTTTGCCAAGTTCAGCGGACGTTTTGTTGTACTTCATTTTGTTGAGCTTTGGTTCATTTGACGTATTGTTTGTACCACGTCGGTGTTCCAAATTATTTTGAGCTTAGAAATCCATAGAATTCTTTGAGCAATCAAGTTCGGACTTATCCTTTCGTGCACTTTATGGTGAACTTCTTATTCTGTTATTCTTTTGTGTTAGCATGTTTGTGGGAGTTGGGAGAATCACCTACCTCTTATAGAGTTCTCCTACAATAATAGTTTTCAGCCTAGTGTTGGCATGGCTCCTTTCGAAGCTTTACACGGAAGGCCATGTCGATCACCTTCTTACTGGTTGGAATCTAGGGAGAAGATTATTCTTGGTCCAGATTTTCTTCGTGATTCTTCCGAGAAGATTGATCTTATCTGATTGAGAATGAAAGAGGCACAGAGTCGCCAGAAGTCCTACACGGACAACCGTAGGAAGCCTCTCGAGTTCTCGATCGGTGATCTTACTTTTATTCGTGTTTCTCCTTTGAAAGGGGTTATGCGTTTCAGTACGACTGGGAAATTGGCTCCTCATTATATAGGACCGTTTTCTATTACTGAACGTATTGGCCCTGTGGCATATAGAGTTTCACTTCCAGCTCATTTATCTGGTATTCATGACGTGTTTCACGTCTCTCAACTTCGGATGTGTCTTCGGGAGTCGGATTCTCTTATTACTTCTCCTGATTTGCAAGAGCTTGGGGTCTCACCGGACTTATCTATTGTACTGCAGCCTATTCACGCACTTGATACGGAGGTGCGACACCTTCGAAACAAGGACGTGCCGCTCGTTAAAGATCAATGGTCCACTAATCCCAATGATTGTACTTGGGAAACCAGAGAATTTATTGAGCGATCTTATCCGGGTTTTCTTTCTTTGCTTTGAAACGGTGAGTATGTCTTTTCATCTCAAGCTTATTTCCTTTTCTTTTGAATGTTTTATGTATGTAGTTGTTACAAATATCGTCTCTAGGAATTGCGGGGACACAATTTTGTAAGGAGGGGAGATCTGTAACAACACGCATAATTAACGATTATATATTTTAAATGATTTATTTAAATATAGCGTCGTTAGTCGAATTTTGGGTCCGAAATGTTACTTTCTGCAAACGGCCGAATTGGAGCTCGAAACCACTTCCATTGAGTTCAAAACGTCGTTTGCGATCTTTTTGAGTATAATCTTTGATATGTTTGGAGTAAGTTGAATTTTGCTACTTTTTCTAGTTGGGCTTTAGCTTTGGGTTCAGCCCCAAACCCTACTTAACCCTCTAACTCAGCCCATCTCCTCCCATTCATTCATTCCTACTCCTCTTCACTTCTAAACTCAAGCTCCAACTGAAATGGGGGAAAGGAAGAGGAAATAGAAACTCCCAAGCCCTAGTTGCTCTTGATAATCCAAATTCTTGCTCCAAATTCAAAGAGAAGGATAGGTAAGCCTCTTCTCCATCTTCTCCATCTCTTCTCCTCTTCAATTTCAGAAAATATCCTAAACCTAACTTAGGAATATATGTGTTTTATTCTTAGATTGAAGCTTGTTGAGTAAGAGTGAAGAGTGGTTAGCCTTTCCTTTGCATTTGAGCTTCTTCTTCTTGTTCTTGAGTTAAAAAAGGTGAGTTTTGAACTCACATCTACTTCTCTTGATTTCATGGGTGTTGGTATGAATTCCTAACGAGTATGCATGTGCCATTGCTTTGGATTTAGAAAGAATTTGCATTTCACTGAAAAAGGCTGGAATTGCAAATTCATCAGGTTCGGCCGACCGAGCTCCCTGGGCCGGTCGACCGACCTGCTACCCCGAGCCTTGTTGTGTTTTCTGCATCTGGCCAGCCGACTGACCCTGTAGTCCGGTCGACCGACCTGCTTTGTTTTGCCCGGTTTTGCCTGTTTTTGTATATTTTGATTCGTTTTCCGGATTTTATCGATTCAAGTTGCTTTTTAGTGGTTGTCATCGCATCTTTGGCTTTGATAACATACCTTTTACGTCATTCACGGTTTTTATAAATATTCTCTCTAAATCATATTAAAAGCTCCCTTCTCCAAATTATAAATTCTATTTATAATGCACACACACGATTTTGCACTTCGAGCGACGTGGAAGGAAGATTAAATGGTTAGGTAAAACACGGACCATGAATCCATGCGTTTGTCTTGCCGATTAATCCCCGACCTATTCGATTGATTGTTTTGACCTTGGGTTTGGTTTATCGATGATATGAGGTAAACTTTGTACTGCTTTGAGTGTGAAAGTGACTGACGGATAGTAAACCGTTTAGTGCGAATGAGTGGTTATGGGACATACGTTAACACTTTTCGGATTCCTTTTCGAGAGTTGTGACACATTCCGCCAGTTAGTGGTGTCCAATACTGGGTCTCACCACTACGGTTTGTCGCCCTATAGTATCGCTTCCGATGTTGGTCTTTATGAGCCGCATGGGTGACATTGGGTTTGTGCCTTTAGTATCGCTTTTGGAGTTGGTCCTTTGTTCCAGCTCGAGAGATATTTGGGATTGTCTGTGCCTTTGGGATAGTGTCTTCGGGCTGTCTCCTTCTGGCTTGTTGTTTTAGTAGTGCTTTCGGAGTGGTTTCTTCACCACCGCTTGAGAGATATCGGAGTGGTTTCTTCACCACCGCTCGAGAGATATTGGAGTGGTTTCTTCACCACCGCTCGAGAGATATTGGAGTGGTTTCTTCACCACCGCTCATGAGATATTTGGATTTTTTTCAAATGGTAATTGTTATTTGCCTTTTGGCTTGCTTTGGGATATTTATATCCTTTGTTTATTTGAGTTGTCGATGATATGAGGCTTGTTCTATATGATTCATCTCTTGTTGATGATTGTGTTATCTCCTCTAGAGATATTTGTTATACTATGTAACCTTGCAGGTTTATGATTGTTCAGTTTATCTAACTGATTTGTTTAGCTAGACTGACCCGGGTATTTTATACTCGGGTCAGACCGAGATGTTTCAGGTTAGGTGCTTTGGACTTAGCCTCTTTTGCTTCCGCATGTACTATTCCGCTGACTCCTTTTTGTCTTAGCTTTTTGAGTAGTCCTTTCTGTTATAACTCTGATATGTATTCGATTGACTCGTCTGTATATTGTGGTTTGCTATACCACTTGACATGTATTATTTTGTATACTCTGCTTTGTATCAGTATATGTGTGTATATGATGGTTTACTGTTCTGTGATGTATATTGCATTTGAGTTGTTATATTCTGTTCTGATAGATCCTCTAGCCACCTATGGTTTTGTTTTAAGTATTCATTGGATATGTCGATCTGCTTGGTAAGGCAATTGTCGATGTAATAAATAGATAATTAAAGCAAGGTCATGGATGGTCGCTCCTATCCAGCCTTATTCTCCGTGTTAGCAGACAGTATTATCTATTAATGCTCTTTGCTAGCGTGGGTATAGAGGTGGGGTGTCACATTACAGCAAGTTACTTCCATGTCCTCTTCTTCTCTTATGTTCTAAAGGAAATTTTCACAAATCTTGTCCAAATTATCTCACATTGAGTTAAAGCCTTGGGGTAACATTATAACACCTTCCATATAGTTAGAAGTTGATGAACTAAGGCCACACTCACCGTATTCCATTAGGCCATAAGCGATATTAAGACAAGAGGAGGGAAATAACCAAGGCAAAGCAAGGAATGAAGGAAGAAGAAGGTGATTGCATGTAACGATCCCATTTTTAAGCCAAATTAACTTAGTAATAAACATAATTTTTGGAATAATTTATGAATTAATTTGAATTTTTCTAAAAACAAATAAGAGATGTATTTGTTTTATCTCTCTCTCTCTCTCTCTCTATATATATATATATATATATATATATATATATAGATTGTAATAGAATTTGAATAAATTCAAAAATATATATATCTTAAAAAATAAATTTGATTTAAAAACTCTATATTTTAAAAAAATGGAAATATGTTTTCTAATTTATATATGTATATGTATATGTGTGTGTGTGTGTGTGTATGTATACATATTGTGATTTTGAAGTTATGTTTTGAATTCAAATAATGATTTATAAAAAAAAGCTATTTTTAAGGTTAAATTAATATATATATATATATATATATATATATATATTATTAATGTTTAATTAGAATTTAAAATCATTTCTTTAAGACTTATATAAGTATAAATAATAGAAAATGAATTATTAAAAACATAAAAACATATATATATATATATATATATATATATAACTAATTAAAAATATAATATAAAAATTTATATAAACATATTAAAAATATTTAATAACATGAAAAAGACATGTGTAACATTAATAACATATAAACTAACAAGTGTAAAAGATTATAACTTGCAATTTGACATTTGTAGGTTGATTTTTAGCGTCCATTTACAAGTGTCATTGATTTCTATTTTTTTTTAAATGATAAATATAATTAATGGGAGATTATAAATACATCTCTACATCTCCTATCTTTCATTTTCAAAACTTTTATTCAAAATCAGAATCAAAACTTAAGAAAAACTAAAATAAGAAAAGAATCAAATCAAACAACTATTTCAAACCTGGAAACTAAAATCTCAAACCTGAAACATATTAAAGCAAGCAAAGATCAAAATCAAGTTCAACTCTGTTTGATCCTCTCAAAGCAACAAACAACCTGAAGCATCTCAAATCTGAAGCTTAACAAGTCAGATCAAAACCAAGTTTTAGTGCAAATTCAAAGCATTTCCAATACAAACAATTTCCAGTTTTCTTTCAATAAGCCTGTTCTCTGTTCTAGGTGAGTAAACTATCTTTTAAAAAACTTAAATCTGGTTTAAATCTTGATGTACGTGATAATCTTTGAAATTATGGATGTAAATTTTTTCTACATGTCTATATATATAAAAGTTTTGTGTATATAATGTCTATACATCTGTATTTACTCCTCTGTTCTTAAGTTACAGGCTAAAACAAAGTTCAATATTCAAATTCTCCTTCCTCAATCTATTTTAGGATATGATCTCTAAATGAAAAATATTAGAATTAACCAGATTTGATTTTTAGAAATAGTTTCATGTGAATTTACTGAGTATTTATTTCAAAAACAAGATATAATTGTAATGATCATTTATAAGTCAGAAATTTGAATGACTAAATTTCTTGTTTAAATTATGTAAACTAATTCATACATGAAAATGGTGATTTGTGATAATAGTTTCAAGAATTTTAAGACCATGGTTGTCACTACGCCATAGATTGCATACTGCAACACCCAAGAATGATGCACGATGTGCCAAAAAATGTTGCTGTAGGCTAAAAAAGGGCAAAGGCAACACGTTCTTGGTGATGCATTTTGCCTCGTTGCCCTAGAGTCAAAGGAAACACCCTAGGGAAACATCGGTTCTATTGTTGCCACAGGTACCAAATTTACTAAAAAGTGCGCCCCACAATCTGGGCTCCAACATGTGAGCCCACATTGTGGGGCCCACTAATTCTGTGGCCCGCCTTTACGGAACCCTGTTTTGGGGCCCATATTCATTAATCTATGGAAACACTTTTACCATCCAATGGAAACACTTTACCAATTTATTACCACATTTAACATCACATACTACAACATCATATCACATTTATGGCAACACCTTTTGCAATTTAAATTGGAAATGTACTGCAACATTATATCATATCTATGGCAACATTATACTACAACATTATATCATATCTAATGGCAACATTACGCTACAATAAAGAAATTTTCATTTCAGAATAACTAGCAACAAAAGTTTTACTTAGTCAAGTACAAAATAACAAACATACTTAAAAACATAGCCAGTATATTCATAGTTACAGCCGGTACATATTAATTCTACTTATTAACAGTACATTCATATTTGCGAGCCTCCAGTGCCATCAGTACCATCAGTGCCTCTAGTGCATCCAGTGATTAGAAAAGGGCACGAAACTACATCCTGTGCTTAAATGAATACAGTCAAAACGAAAGGCGATTTTGTATTTTTGCAATAGATATCTGTGTAGCTTAACAACCACCTTAAAGGCAAAGACATAAATTGCGATTAAAATTGATGAATATTTCCTTTCACTTTCGGTTATAATAGTGGAGGATAAAGTATTCAATAAAATTATCATACACCTTCATTTATAGAAAAGTTAGCGGCGGTAGTGCCTCAAGAGCACCTTCTTCTTGATTGACAGAAGCATTAGTTCCTTTGCTATCCCTATGAGAAGCTAAGTTGGCCAAGTATTGAGAAGCCTGTGAAAAATTGATCTAAAAAATTGTTTTTATAGATGTACATTTTGTTCTAGTGAGATAGCTTGTTGACATTTAAGCAATTTCATATCCTAGAGTTAAAATGTGATGCAGGCTGTTACAAATCTTCCAGTGATACTTTTGGAGAAACAAGGGAGTGATGTATAATGTATTTTCTTACTCAAACTGTTGGCTTCATATTGTTTATTTGGTGTCCCAGTTCTGGTACTCAATTGAATAAAGGATTTATACCTGCATTACAAAAAGTAGATAATGAATATAAATAGCATACAATGTAGCAGCACGAACATTATAATTTTAATGAACTTTGCAATAAAAAACGCATAACGACACCTGCATTACAAGCAGAAAGCAAGAAAAACAACTGACATAAGAGCTTAAAACTTTCAATAAGCTCAACTATACGGTTGATTAAAAATACAGTTGTGTGAAAATCATGTTCCATGCTTCATCAAGATAATTAAGAGCCTACGCTGACAAACAATGAAACTCACATACGTCAAAATTACTTCACGTAGTTTTCATTTCACTTTATTTTTCAGCAAAAAATCACCATGATTTGAAATCAAATAGGGAATATGGAATTACTAAAGCTAGTGTATAATAATAAGTTTGCCAAAAGCTGCAAGAACTCACATTTGAGTTGGAGATAATTGTAGTTCATAATTCTAGGCATAATTATGTTGAAAACGGTACCGCAAAGCTAGCAAAACAGCGAAAGCTATTCCATTGGATGGAGACGACGGTGGTTTTGACGTGCTTTCATCATTCTGCTTAACTATAATCTCAATTCCTCGACATCCCAGTTTGACACTGGTCATCCTACCATTTGCTTCCACCAACTGCTACTCATCACCTTCCATATAACTACAAAACAAAAAATAATATAGATTAAGCCAAAAAAAAGAAAATGCTGAAGAAATAATTGTTACCCCCAAAACCATCACCACCAAAAAAATGAATGGAAGATATCGAAAGGGTCATGACCACCACTATCTCTACCCATTTCCTTCCTTGAGAGCATACTCATCACAATTGGTTGCATTTTCCTTCTTTTTCAGGTTCATACAGAACCACGTTAATGCGAAGTAACATTCTGGAAATAACATTCAACTTGATTTATTCAAAATATATCCCAAACAATAAACTCCCAACATGGCGTTAATGGGAAGTAGAAGCATGCAAGTAAAGATAACATTGCCTGGAATAGTGACAAATTCATAAAAATTCTTACCACCCAGTTTTAAACTTGACGAAAAACTAAGCATGCGGAAATCAAGTGCTGCTGCTGCAGACTATACACAAGGCAGTATCATGATTGAAAGCATATTTACAACAGCAAACACGTGACAGCTCTAAATCAATTCATGTTTTCAGAACTGTTGCGCCATGTCCTTTCAGTATAAAAATCACATAAACAAACGAATACTTTTTACACATACCTTTCCAAAACAGTGGACTGTGTGATTTTGCAAATTAACTAGCTTTTCTTACCTCTGCTTATTAACCATCTACTCTGCTGTTTTTAGTTAACTTTTATCAACAGCATGAAGTAAAAGCTTGTACCAATAAAATCTTAATACGCTACAACAATAATAATCTGAGTAACCAAAAATTCGTACAAACTTACATTTAATAGTCGTAATGAACAAATTAGGACCTCCCACTACCATCCATACTTTAGAAGATATTCTCCTTCGTACATAGTAGTTGTTACCTGCAATATAGAAGAAGCATTTATTCGTGAAAGGTTTAGAGAGCCTTTTATCATCAAATTTTAATTAGTGTCTAAAAATGAAGATACATTGATGTTAATTAAATTCATTTACAAAATAGAAATTAATTCATTTACAACATAAATCCACCACCTGAAACAAATCGCTGCATCTCCGTTCCCAGAAACCACTGTCCTCCATCACAACGTTCGACCACCCACTTCTCCTCCAATCAACAGACCTGTACACCTAGGCAATTCCATCTCCTCAGCCACAATCTCCAACCAAATTTGGGATTGCAAAACCAATTCTCTAATCCACAACAAATATTCGCCTCGAATCAAACTCACGAAGAGCTCTCGAATTCCAGAATCCGGAACATGAATCCATAACACAAACCCTAACACCAAACCCGTGAATTCCAGAAACAAACTTGAATTGAGAAATGGTTTTGTGAAATTTGGTTTGAAAAAAAATCGATTTGTATTGCATTGTATCTTCTGAAAATTTGATTGAGGAAGTGTGTTTGGTAAATCTTGACAACAGAATTTTTACTTGCGTTCATTTTATTTTGCTTGAGCGGCGGCGGAGCATGTATTTTATTAAGGGTTTGGGAAAACCTTCAATATTTTGTTAACTTTTTCCGCTATGTTTTTGCTTCCCGCGTTAAAAATTATTTCAGCCTGCCTTTTTTTCCAGCCCGCACTCGTTTTTTATAATATTTCTATAAGTCTATAGCTACTGCACATAGTGTTGGTATCTATGCTAACATCCTGAAGCTAATATTGTAATAGACAAAAATCAGCATAGTTATCGTTACATTGTAGCTATCAACATCTTGTATTTTCATTGCAATAGGCCATCTATGGCGTAGTATGTCGAGATATCGCGAGTTGAATGGAAATCGTACTTTGTTCGATTTCTCGGCAATCGGATATGAAGGAGCGTCATGCTCGTTGCTGAAGGAAGCTGGGTGTCTGGAGATTGTAGGAAAAATAATAGGTGGATTTTTAAACCACCATGGTGGCTTTTCGACGACGAAATAGAGTTTAAACCCAGTTTTTGGTTTATGTCGGAATTTTGGTTGTTGCAGCGTTGTCGAGGCATCGAGATCATTCGGTGTAGGGGGATTGAAGCTTGAGACTGTGGCGCCGCTCTGGGTAGGTCGACAAGTTTTCAGATGGTCAGAGGAGGTGGCGCATGGCAAGAGTTTGGATTGGGTTTGGTCCAAATTGGGGTCGTTTATGCGCGAATTCGATATCGAGTGCATATCTAGGTCTTGGGTGGTCGGAGCGTTAGTGTAGGTCAACGGCAACCTATAGGTAATGGCGAAGATGGTCAGAACATTGGAGAATTCGTGTGCATGCGCACGGGTTTTCTTTGGTGCCAGAAGGTTGTTGTGTTATTTGGCATCGAAGAAAAAGGATATTGTCTTGGTTGTTGTCTCGGGTTGGAGAAGTTGTGGCTCGTGTTCGCTCTAGGGTTTGTTCGTGTAGGTTTGAGCTTATTATAATAGTTTAAAATTTTAACATAATAACTTTTTTTAAAAGGTAACTCGGGATGTTGCTCGGGGAAAACTGGAATGGGCTCGGGTGAGAACTCGAAGTGGTCTCCGGTCAGAGATCTAAAGTAAATTTAACAGGTTTTAAAAGTTTAAAACAATCAACTTTTAACAAATTTTATTAAAACTAATTCTTTTATATGATAAATGTTTATTTAAATATTTGGTTGATAAAAGTGGTATAAATTATTTTCAACTTAAAAATTAATTAAGTTATTTCTTAAGTTTTATTTAAATAAAATTAAATAGATTAATTAAGAAGTTAATTAAAATGATAAAGATGTTTATATTTGCTAATTAACTTAAAGGTCTAATTTAATTTAGGGGCTAATGATAAATTTATTTCAAAAGTTAATTTTAAAAAAAGTTAATTGTTTTTAAAGATTAAATTGAGTTGTTTTTAAATAATTGTATATTGGGTTAATTATTTGATTGAAATCCCTAAGTGTTTTCAAATATAATTTAATTATGTAAATGAGTGGGTGATTAAGATAAAAGTATTGAACTTTAATTAATCAATGGGTCTCAGGTGATTTTAAATAATTAAATTCAAGCATTTAATTTAATGAGATATAAATGATGAAATTAATTAGGATAAAGGGTTTATCTTTAATTAATTAAGGTCTTGATTAGATAAAGGATAATTAATTAATTAAAGGTTAGTTAATGTAAGTAATTAAGGGTAATTAATTACTTAGGTTAAAATAAAAGTAATTAAGAATAATTAATGAATGAGACTGACTAAAGGTTAATTATTCAAGTGATTAAAGGATAATTACTTAATGTAAGTAATTAAAAAGGATAACTTGATAATTAATTAATTAAGAGTTAATTAATTAATGAGATTAATTAATTATTAATGGTTAATTACTTAATGTAATTAATTAAAAGATAATTAGTAAATAAAGGTTAATTAATTAAAGGTTAATTAATTAATAATTAAGGGTTAATTAATTAATGTAATTAATTATGGGATAATTAATTAATGTAAGTGATTAAGGATAACTAATTAAGATGGTCGATTAATGATGATTAATTAATTTCATTGATCAATTAAAAAAACAACTAATGGTTTGTAATAAACTAATGTTAATTAAGCATGGTTAGGTGATTAAGTCATAAGTAATTAATTTACTTTGAATTAACTAAATTAATTATAATCAGGTGATTAATTGATCTTTCTTATGGATGATTGGATTATATTGAATGCCTTGAATCTTTTGATATCTCTAATATATGATGTTCTGTGGTATGAATGGCTTTGGATTGAACTGTGATAATGTGAGTTATCTATCTGTGATTGATATGTTGCGTGAATATGTTACTTCGAACTTCTGAGTTGAATTGTTTGCTTACACAACTTGGCCTTTAAAACAACATTTGAATTTCGATGCGACCGGGGGTCGGATTCCAAATGGTTATCCGAAAACCACATCGAATCTTGAAGGTGGATCTTTTGTTTAAAAGATTAAAGATGGAAATTTGCTGTGAATATATCCACATGTTTTAAAAATAAGCGCTCATTATTTGGTTAAGACGGGAGAGGACATTATGTCATAAAACCAATTCCGAATAATGATACAACGAAATGGAATAGCATTTGAAGACGGTGGTTGAAGACCGGGTATTTTCGAAAATGAGTGGATTACCTGTCGAATGTCTCTGCACCGAGTGGCCCCGGTATAGAGATTTAGATTACCCTATGTGATGAGGAGTCGGAACGTTATTAGACGATATCCAGATTTGCAAGGGCTTTTTCCTTAATTGGACGAAGTGCCTTCGGTTCCATTCAGACCCATGATGGACTTGTATAGATGTATGGTTGACGTTACACTTTGAGATGTAAAGCTCGTCTCTATCAAATGCTTTTTTGCTTGGTGGCGAAGAATTATTCTCTTAGCTTAACACCCTTATTTGAGACGTACGAGCTCAGAGGTTATGTAGTTGATGGTTACTAATGATATATATCCAATTTGGTAATGTGGCATGCTAAGTGCTGATCATTGGTTGATCAAAGCATGGCTTTAGTGAAAAGCGTAGCTTTGTGGGACGAGACTTCATCGAACCTCACACCTCGAAAATGGTCGAAACAGAAAGGATGCGGCAAAGTTACGGGGGTCGCGCTCCTTAGGGGATGTGCATTTCCTTCTGGATAAAAAGTGGTATCATGGTATGGAGCCTAGATATTTAACTTTTGTGGTTGTTGGAGTTTTTTGTTGGCGCGTCAGTAAAGGTCGGTTACGACTGGGGGATGGCATACTCGTGACAGTTAGTTACGTAATTATAGAGGTAACCCAACCTTGTGTTGGCAGAGATCCGGTTAGGTTCTCGGGGCGTCCCTTCAGAGGCATACCCATTCAAAAAAGGAAGTTCCTTAGCCTTGACCATTTGTTGGAAATCCAATCACTTAATACGATTCCTGTACGGTTTTAGTTGTATAACCTTCCATTCTTAAATAGTAGCTATAGTATGCGTACTATAATAGTACGTATGCTAGGTAAGATTAATATTATAATTTCCAAATGTTTTCCACACTATGCACTAATAATAATATCAAAAGGATTTTCGCGTATCAAGCATGTTTGACTATCATAAGGAGAAACCTCCCCCAAGTGTGCGATTGCATTGTGTATGTGTCGGGAGACCTTATGGTAGTTTCATTTTCCAGAAAGCATAGCGTATTTCTTTTTATTTGTTTTTGTGATTTATATTTGTACAAACAACTATTTTTATTTGCTCAGACCAGTCCCATGACTGACCTGGAGTTTATTGTTCCCTTATCTAAACTCTGGGTGCCCATAATTTTCCATATGGGCAGCCTAGAGTCAGGTTATCCGATAGTCAGCTAATAGATGTAAATCTTGGCAGTCTTTGAAGTCTATGGTTTTGGGATCGCATTTGCTATATTGCAGCATGATAGCTTTTGGTTTTTGAGTTTTTGGTTTGGATCTTTGGAGCTTTGGATTGAAGATGCAGTTTGTTGGATTCTCTCTCTCTCTCTCTCTCTCTCTCTCTCTCTCTGAAGCCCTGTTGAAGATATATTTCCGATGTTGTTGCTCTTGTTCCCAGTTCTGTTATTGCTTTCCGCTGTTGTATCTATTTTGGCTCCGATATTGTTGGGCATTATTATCATCTTATTGTATCATGTTGTATCCATTTTGTGTATCAATAAAATCATTTCTTCATTGTTTCCACTGTGTTGTTTTCACCTAATGTGTTATAAGCTCCGACGAACTAGACTCCGTGGTTTGCATCTTCGGCATTCGAATACGAGAGATGTATTGGATGCCGATTTTCGAGCGTCAGATCCCGGGTCGACACATTTGGTATCAAAGCTAAAGGTTGAGTGAGAACTTTAGCTTTGGAGAATAACTTATTAGGAGACTCATTAGAGATAAGGTTAAAATGCCTTAGAATGATTATATCCCTAAGATATCGTTTCCGAATGCCTCGGTCAACTTTCTTACTATTCACTGATAGTGAGATTGAGTGCAAGAAAAGGATGAGGTAGGGGACAGGAGAATACCACTACAAATGGTCGATACCCTGCAACAACAGCAATGGTAGGAACAACTTTTCCCATCAACTTCCTTTGATCATCATCCAATTTCAATTCTTTGATGGCTTCTTGGCAGCTACAAGAAGAAGCTTTGGTTTGGTTGGAGACGGTTGCTTTGGCCGAATCAGAGAACGAGTTTACATGGATAGATTCAAGAATGTAATTGAGCAGTATTATATGCCTTCCATTGGTATTTCTAGCATGTATCAAGAAAATTACCTTACACTTGCCTAATTTTCTTATTTACGATAAAATTTGTTAGATTTCTGTTCGACACTAGAGCCACGCATCGTTTTATTTCCTAACAAACCGTAGAAGAGTTAAATTTTGAACCCAAATTCATAAACGAACCTATTTGTGCGAAGAATCCGGTAGGTGGCCCTGCGAATCTTTGTTTAAGTTGTAGATAGGTTCGTATTTTGTATTCTTATCATCAGTTTCATATCATCCTTTTTCGTTCTTGACTCTAATGAATTTGAAATTTTACTTTGAATGAATTGGTTAACAAAATATGAAACTAAATTAGATTGTATCAATAGAATGATTTCGCTCAAAACCAAATTTGAAATTTTGTTGTGATTTTTTGAAAGGATCCAAGTCCGAAGAGGGACAGGCTAATGTATAATTTAGGGTATTTCGACCTGAGTTTAGAATCCATACCTATTGTTTGAGAATTTCCTATTGTTTCTGAAAAATTTAAGTCTTTACCTCCGCATAGGGAAATTGAATTTAAAATCAACTTAGTTTCCAATGCCCGCTTAGTTGTGCAAGTCATAGGATGGCACGAAGGGAAAGAGTAGAGCTAGTTAGATTTTCTGGAGAAAGGATTTATACGACCTAGTCGTTCCAGTTAGGATTCAGCCGTGGTATTTGTAGCCAAGTCCGATAGATATTTGAGATTGTGCGTAGATTATCATGATCTTAATAAGTTAACTCTTAAAAATAAATTTCCTTTGCCCCGAATCAACGACCTGTTCGATCAATTGCATGGTGCTCGATTCTTTTCCATGATGGATCTAGCCCAAGGATTCCAACAGCTAGAATTGCGAAAGATTGTATTCACTTGACTACTTTTTGGGGTCCCGATACATTCTACAAATGATTAGTCATCCCTTCGGACGAACCAAAGCCCCAGCATGTTTCGTAGACTTGATGACCCAATATTTCGTGAAGTATTGAATAAGTTCGTTCTCGTATTTATGATGATGTTCTAAATTTATTCCAAAACTGGAATCCCAAATGTAGAATAGATATTTAGCTTGATCTGGTAAGTCATTTCTCTATCTTTCTATGTGTTATATACTCTTTGTTTGTCTCCCTGCCTAGCAAATTTCGGGGACGAAATTTTCTTAAGGGGGAATCTGTAACGATCCCGTTTTTAAGCCAAATTAATTTAGTAATTAATATAATTTAGTAATGAATATAATTTAGTAATAATATAATTTAGTAAAATATAATTTTTGGAATAATTTGTGAATTAATTTGAATTTTCTAAAAATAAATAAGAGATGTATTTGTTTTATGTATATATATATATATTGTAACAGAATTTGAATTTGAAATTCAAAAATATATATATCTTAAAAAGTAAATTGGATTTAAAAACTCTGTATTTTAAAAAAATGGAAATATGTTTTGTAACGACCCGTTAAATTTATGATATTTAATAAATTGAATTAATATAATTTCAAATTTGTTGAGGAATAAATGTAGAGATTGGGTATAGTAGTTGAAATTTAGTGTTAAAATATAAATTTTATGACGATAAATGTGGATAATGCAAATTGTCACAATTTGATTTAAAGTTAATTTTAAGAAACAAACAAATGTTGAATCTGTGAATGTAGTGCAAATATTAACTTGAATGGTGTTCATTAATACAAAGATGTAATTAGTGTAGATAGTAATAATTTATGCCTGTAGTGAAAAAGAAATCTAATAGAGACATAAACTCTAATTATATAAAGGAGTATAGATCTGAACAAATATATGAAGATTGATAAGGACAGTGTTTGTAATCAAGTTTGGTTATTAATATTTGAAAGATAGAGATGTGTAAATACGTTAATGAATTTATAGTGGGAAGGAATGGTAGAATGAAAAGAATATTTATAATAATAAGCATTTGATTCAATTAAGGGAATTAAATTATAATAAATGGTCATTTAATAAATTCAACGTTTGTGAGAAATCATAATAGTTGTGTAAAATGTGTACAAACTTGGATTTGGAATTTATTAGATTTATAACGGTTTTGTTATTAAGTGTATGAGTTTAAAAGTTATTCCATTTTGTAAAGTAATAGAAGGATGCATGTAAATATAAACAGGGCTTAATAGAATTTGATACTTAATAAATTGACTAAATTGCCCATTTATGTAGATATGTATAGTGGACTATAAATGGCCTAAGCAAATTAAATGGGATGATTATTGAGATTGGTACTATGAAAATAAATAGCAATATTTATTTGCAAGTAATAAAAGCCTATTTAGGTGACTAGAATTTAGATTTAACGACTATTGTATGTTACCTATTCTTGTTTCTTGTTATTTTAAATTTTGGGAATTTATTCAATTTATCCGCCAATTTACCGCAGTTAAAGTGAAATAATTGGTGATTGAGAAACGTTAAATACAGATAAGATGAAAACCAAAGAAAATCCCATTTGTAATAAATTATGTAGAATAAAGTAAAGAAATCAGTAAGTGGAAATGTGAAAATGTGAATGCAATGAGATCATAAGTGATAATAACTTTGTTAGGTAAGTGATAACGGAAATTTTGCGTATAAATAAATAAAAATCCAAATTTGTTTGCAATCAATTGAATTTATTGCAATTTAATGGATTTAATATTAAATAGTTTATGTAATTATTATTTGGAAGAAATTGGAGTTATTTAAAAGGTATGAACCAAATGTTAATTTTTCTTATGAAATTGACAATTGATATGAATGAAAAGAAGATAATTTGGGACAGTAAAATTTGGAATTTATGCATAATAAAACGGATTCTAACGTTAATTATTACGTTATTGAATTTAAAATGAAATTTGTAAACAATTGAGTGAATTTAATAGATTTATCAAACTTATAATATTGAATTCATTAAGATTGGAATTGATAATAGTTAAAAAAAGGAGGGAATAATAATTTGAAACCATAGCAATAGATATTAATGTAAGGTTGCCTTAAATAAATTAAGGCGGATAAATGGGAATAAAGTTTATTAATAATTTGAAATTTAATATATGGTAAAAGTTTATTTGAAATCATGAGTTGGAATGGAAATCAAATCTATTTACCTAATTGGATTTTTGTTGAGAGTATAAGAATATAAGCTTTAATAATTGAGTTTTAGAATATAATTTATAATTCCCAATTAATAAGAAAGTGCAGATATTAACACTGCAACTTTATATACTGATAGATTTTAATTCACATCCAAGTTTGGTAAATCATGTGGAACTGGTTGAATTTTTATAAGTAATGAAATTTGGCCAATATTAGAGGTTGAAAAATAAAATTGGATTTTTATGATTTATTTAATTGATTTAATAAATATTAAAAATAGCCATTTTTGTCACGGACTCGGATTTCGATGAAACCAGTTTCATCGGATCCGTATCGGTGAATTATTATAGGGTTTCAAGTTTCGTATCGATCGGACTTGTCGCTTGATCGTACGGACGCGAAACGCCTTGAAATCGATTTTATTAAAAATCAATTTGAAATTAATTTGGAATTCTTGTTTTCAGCATAACTACTTCATACGATCGAATTTGGTCGTGAAACTTTTTCCATCGCGTTCGGAATATTTTAAAATACCTATCTGGATATATGGGTTTGATAAATTTCGTTCCGGGGTCAGAACGGGCTTTTTGGGCCAACTACCGTCTAGCGCGTTCGTTATCCGTACCCACCTAGCCTTCTTCTATTTGTCTATATATATGCGATCATAAACCCTAGCTTCACCCTATTGTCTATTTGCTGTACGTTCATTTTCTTTAACCTTCTTTCTTCCTCAATGGATACATCTCAGATCCAATTCCAGATCTATCCATAGTTCAAAATCAAAAGTCAAAACTCAAAAATTTCAGAAAATTCCAGAAAAAATATATGTTGAAGTATTCGATACGCGTAATCTCATGGTGTAGTTCGTTTTTCAATTGGAGCTGTCGTTCATCCAGAATAAATTCAGAACAGTCCCAACCGTTTATCGTCGCCGTAACAAAAGTTGTCGGATCGGGAAAACATTTCTGGGTTTTGGAGAGAGTCGAGCATGTTTCGCATCGGTGTAATTGGTTCGTCGTTTTAACGGATAGATCGCCTCAGATTTTGGATTAGGGTTCGGTCCCCTAGGGGCGGCCGGCATTTTTTCGCGTGGATCGAGGGGACTGGGGGAGACCGGAGTTTGGCCAGAGGTAGAGGGCGACGCGACTTGGAGATTGGTGGTGGTGGCCTGAGCTATCGTGGCCGGAGGTGGATGAAATTGATGGTCAAAGGTGGCAAAGGGAGGTCGGCTTTCGAGAAGAACGAACGGGTAGGGGGGATGACGTGGAAAAAAATATGTGAGTGAATGTGTACCACTTTGTTTATTTTTAATTTTGAATTCAATCACCATTTTTCTCCATAATTTTCTCATACGACCTCGGATTCAAACGAAATTTTTTTTGTTAGGATCGTAATTTAATTCCGGACTCGATGACGCTGGTTTGGACGAATTCCGAGACGGGCGAATTTTTGGGTTTAAATCGAATTTAAATTCGTTTTAAATTCAAAAGGTAAGTCACAATTACTAGAAGATTTTATGTTTGTTAAATAAGTTTTAGAAATGAATAGAAATTTATTTATGGGTATCTGGCATGTTATTTCATTCATATCTATAGAATTGCATTTTATTGAATTTAACTGTTAATTTAATTGATTTATTGCGTGTTAATTGGCTGTTAGAAATTATTGTTTGCATATGAACTGCTAGTTAACAGTTATGTCAAATTATCACTGAATATAAATTGTTAGATTAATAGTTGATAAATATAATTTGAAATAAAACTGCCAATTATTACCTGTTGTATATTACCAAACATATATTGTTATTGATTGATATTGCTTGATGTGTGATTGGATGATGGATGTGTTGTTGAATGAATGTTTTATTTGGATATCATTAAACTGCAAGTTAGTATGCATTTACATTTCATTCGGGATTGCGGTTTGAAATGATATACAACCGCAGTTTTATTTTTTTAAATTGCGGATTGAAATGATAATTATCCGTATCACTTGACCATAGGATAGAAAACTATATACAGGCACCGCGGTCTATATATAACTATTTTTAATGAGATTTCTATGGTTTGGATGGAATACGGTTTATAAAAAATCTTAAATTTTATACTGAATAAATGTTTTCTTCCATATTTATATACATATGAAGTTGAAATTTTGAAATTAAAAGGTGAATAAATTTCTTTATTAAAAATGGAAGAAAATTAAGAAAATGGAGTTTGATGATTTATATCCTATGTTTAAATATTAAGTTGGAAATTTTAAAGATATGATATTTATAATTGGATTTTTCCCAAAATATTTTGAAATGAATATTCTAGTAAAATTTGAATTTGGAAATATATATATATTTTACTAGAAATTGAAGTCTTATTAATTATGGATTCTATGTGAATATTCAAGGCTAATTAATAGAACATTTGATTTGAAAGAATAAAATCCAACTTTAGTTGAAATATTTATACTCAAAATGGATATACGTATATATATGAATTTATTGAAATGGCTTTGGAACTTGAAGCGATATTAAATTTTGGTTTTAACTTTAAATAAAGAAATGTATTGTAAAGCCACGAGAAATATTTCTTTTCAAAGAAACATTTAAGTTAAACCACCTATTTTATATACGGTTGAATATCCAAACCATTTAGTTTTGAAAGTAATGGTTTTAAAAACTATGGATTTCGAAGTATTATGTTGAAAGTTAATGTTCAAATATTTGGTTACAAGGAATTATAAATTTTAAAAGTGGCATAATTTTTGGAAAAGATTTATATTTGGGAAATGATATCATTGATTTGGGTTTATAAAAACAATATCAAAATGAATCTTTTTGGGTTTTAAAGAAGGAATGATATCGTAATATTATGGTTTTGAAATGGATTTTATTTTTGTTTTAAAAGTATAAACTATTTTTAAATAACCGCGGTGTTATAATAACGATTAGTTGGCAAAGAGACCGGGATCGGATATGGACATACTCTCCGTCGATACCGAAAACCACTTTGAGTAACCGTGTACGCGGTGGAGATTCCAGAATGAAGTAGGTGGTGGCGACGTTTCCTGTAAGGTAAATACGTGGACCCAACTCCCGTGAGTTGGCATAAGGTGGCTAAAACAGGAGCGATTCTCAGGCCAATGAGGTCATTCCTCTGATCGGACGCTCCTCTTCGATATTATACTTTGACTTGGATTGATTCAGTGGCCACTTCTATATTTTGATTTTGGGGAGTTAGTCCGAGGTGGGCGGTAACTGCGGCTACGCGTTTCCACCAGCCTGGATAGCAATTGGTATATCTACCCTGGCATTGCCTAGTTGTGCCGTGTCACCTACCATACCGAGCCTTTACTACGAGTTTCTATTTGTGTCGTACCTATGGAGTATCCTCTGGTAGCTTCCCGATCAGGAAGTATTACGGTACTGTATAGACTATTGGCATTATTTGTGTTAAGGGCTATATGGGTAACCCCTTAACGCTATTTAAAAGTAAGTTTATTTTATAAATAGACACTATTATAATAGCGCAATATACTACATAATAAATAGTTTAACGGATCCTTAGGAGATGTAAATCCCGAGCATCTCTTGAGTTACTGTACTCATATTTATTTCTGTTTATTTAACTCACATAAGATTTTCTAGTCTGACTCGAGTGTTTTTGTCTTTTCAAATTCGCTCGGGTCAGTCCGAGTGTTTCAGGATAGCAGATTTTAGCATTGGAGGACGAAGACGAAGAATCAGTATTATTTTACATATAGTATTTGACGCAGCGGAATTAACAGAAAATTCGATAATCGATGAAAGTAGCAATCGATGGATTGATGAATACTGAAAGGCCCAAATCCGTTGATCCAATGATACCGGATTCTAGCTATCTTCGTCTCGTTGATCGCGCACGATGCCGAGAAAGAAGATCTACGATTCTTCGACGTTGATCAAGCGCACTTGATTCCGTGAATCGGCTTCAACAAACGATGTTTCGAGCGCACTCGAAAGACGTAAGTGGAGATAGGAGATCACACTCGACTACCAATTTAATGAAAGCACAAAGCTAACAAAAGAGAATTTTATTCAAAATGTCAACAACTTTACAATGTCACAACATGCCTATTTATAGGCGTACAACTTAATACATGTCTCAAAATTACAACACAATTGGATTACAACTCAACATAACTGGGTAGCGACTTAATAACTCGTGGCATTAGCTTCAGCGACTCAACTATGAGTCGTTGGCGACACATGACTTTACCAGCGACTTAAAATAAACGTCATTCCTTTTCTTCACGACTCAAGCATGTCTCGGTAACAACTTAGGCTTCCGCTTCTTTTGATTCGCGACTTTCATAACTCGTTCGCGACTCAAGGAATAGTTAGTTGAGTCATTTGCGACATATGGGGATCGAGGTAGGAAGGTCGTGAGTCGGTAATGGAGATAAGTCGTGGGGAAGTGGATGGGAATGAGTCATGGTTTGTGGGAAGATTGATGTCTCGTGAGACGATGAGTCGGCAGGGTATTGAGTCGTGGTGAGGTTTGGATGTGTCGAGTGATTTGGGTCGAGTGGAGGGGAATGTAATGATGAGTCGTTGGGACTTTGACTCGTGAGTCGCGTGAGATGGTTTGGATGAGTCGCAGTGATTTGGGCATGAGTCGCGTATCGCGACTTAGGGTTTGGAAGGTGATGAGTCGGTAGAGTTTGGGGGTGAGTCGCGTTCGGGAATGAGTTGTTGCGGGGATGAGTCGATTGCGAGCTTGTAAGTGTTTCATCATCCTCCCCTTGTTGGAAAGAATTCGTCCTCGAATTCACATTCTCGTCATCTTCGTCCAGTTCCTCTGCATAATACGGAATTAGATATTTGACATTGAACACATCAGAAGTATGAACATTTTCCGGTAGCTTTAACCGATATGCATTATCATTGATCCTCTTCAAGATTTCTACTGGACCAATCTTCCGTGCTTTCAACTTATTGTAAGTTCCAACTGGAAAACGTTCTTTCGTTAAAACCGCGTAAACAAAATCACCTTCTTTGAAGACTACACTTCTTCGTTTCTTATCCGCCATTTGTTTATACCTCTCATTTGACTTCTCTAATCGTTCCTGAACGATTCTATGGCATTCTGTCAACCCATCAACAAAATCAACAGCCCGTTTAACAACTCGCTTCTGATATGGTACTACTGCCAAATCCAACGGTCCCTTTGGTAAATTCGAATATACAATCTGAAATGGACTGAAACCTGTACTTCGGTTATTTGCATGATTGTGAGCAAATTCAGCTTGGCTCAACTTCATATCCCAACTCTTCAGATTATCTTTCACAAGACATCTCAGTAAGTTTCCCAATGATCGGTTAACCACTTCCGTCTGTCCATCTGACTGCGGGTGGTACGCGCTACTAAAATTCAGCTTCGTTCCGACCATTTTCCACAGACTCAGCCAAAAGTGACTCAGAAATCGAGTATCTCTATCCGACACAATAGACTCTGGTAACCCATGAAGTCGATAGATTTCTTTGAAAAATAACTGAGCAACTCGAACTGCATCCGCTGTCTTCTTACAGGCTATAAAGTGTGCCATTTTTGAAAATCGATCAACCACTACATAAATGGAATCATTTCCCCTTTGAGTTCTAGGTAACCCCAAAACAAAATCCATACTCAAATCAACCCAAGGCTTAGTCGGTACAGGTAATGGCATATACAACCCCGCATTGGTCGCTGTTCCTTTCGAAACTTGACAAGTATGACATCTCTCCACAAATCTCTCGACCTCTTTCCTCATTGACGGCCAAAAGTAAGAATGTGAAATCAACTGCAAAGTACGATCACGGCCCACATGACCTTCCTCGTGCAACTCTTTAATAATCTTCAACCTCAGACTACAATCTGGAATACATAAACGATTTCCCTTAAACAGAAAACCATCTATCAACATGAATTCATCAGCACTCCCTTCCTTAACTTGTTCAACAAATTTCTTAAAGTAAGGATCTTCCTCAATCAGTTCTGGTAATAATTCAAACCCTGTCACTTCAACCTTCATAGTCGTCAATAAGTGACTCCTCCTACTCAAAGCATCAGCTACCCGATTCGTCACCCCTGACTTATGTTTGACAACAAAAGTAAACTGCTGTAAATAAGCAATCCAAGATGCATGTCTCGCTGAAATCTTGTCTTGTCCTTGTAAATGCTTCAACGCCTCATGATCAGTGTATAGAACAAATTCTTTCTGAAATAGATAGTGTCTCCAATGTTTAACAGCTTGTACAACAGCATAGAATTCAACGTCATATGTACTGTATCTCAACTTTGCTCCTGATAACTTCTCACTGAAATAAGCGACTGGTCTCCCACTCTGGCTCAATACTCCACCAATTCCCACTTTCGAAGCATCAGTATGCAATTAAAATAACAACTGAAAATTCGGCAGTACTAGAATCGGTGCTGTCGTCAAGAGTGTCTTAATCTTCTCAAAAGCAACTCCTGCTTCCTCTGACCATATAAACTTCTTTCCTTTCATACAATCGGTTACTGGTGCCATAACACTGCTAAAATGTGGAATGAATCTTCGATAAAATGAAACCAATCCATGAAAACTTCGAACTTCAGTAATTGTCTTCGGTTGTGGCCAACTTCTGACAGCTTCTATTTTATTCTCATCCACTTGAATACCTTCCTTTGACAGAACATACCCCAAGAACAAAACACTGCTCGTCATAAACACACACTTCTTTGTTGCTGCATAAAACTGCTCTCGTCGTAGAATTATCAACACTTCTCGCAAATGCTGGATGTGCTCTTCCATATTCCCACTATAAATCAGAATATCATCAAAATAAACAACCACGAACTTCCCAACAAATGGTCTAAAAATCTGGTTCATCACTCTCATAAACGTACTAGGAGCGTTTGACAAGCCAAACGGCATAACCAACCATTCGTATAAACCTTCCCTGGTTTTAAAAGCAGTTTTCCACTCATCACCCGGTCTAATACGAATCTGATGGTATCCACTCTTCAGGTCAATCTTGGAAAACACAACAGCTCCACTCAACTGGTCAATCAAATCATCAAACCTTGGCATAGGAAATCTATATCTTACAGTAATCTTATTCAAGGCTCGACTATCAGTGCACATCCTCCACGTCCCGTCCTTCTTTGGTACTAACAATGCTGGCACAGCACATGGACTTAAACTTTCCTGTACACGTCCTTGCTCTAACAACTCTTCCACTTGCCTTCTCAACTCCTCGTGTTCTTTCGGACTCATACGATAATGTGGCCTATGCGGTAAAACAGCACCTGGCACTAGATCAATTTGATGTTGTATGTCTCTCAACGGTGGCAATTCCTTTGGTAGCTCTTCAGGAAACACATCACTGAATTCTTCCAATAACGGCTTCACTTCTTCTGGAATTTCCACGGATTCAGTAGTTTCATGTCCAATTAACAAAAACACTTCAGGACTCTCTTCTACTTCTTCAACGAATTCTTTCAATGTCAATAACGTTTTCAACTCCTCAATCTCCTCAGATTTGTTTTCTCCGTGCTGTCTCTTCTTTGGCACTAAAATGATTTTAACACCTTCGAACATAAAACTGTAACTATTGGTCCGACCGTCATGCTGCACTGCTCGATCATACTGCCACGGTCTACCCAAAAGCAAATGACAAACATCCATCTCAACTACATCACACCAAATCTCGTCTTTATATTTCTTCCCAATAGAAAAGGGTACTCGAACTCGTTTATCAACCTTCACTTCTCCTCCTTTCCTCAGCCACGCTAATTTATAAGGATTAGGGTGTCTCTCCGTCTTCAATTTCAGTTTCCTCACTGCTTCAGTTGAAATAATATTGTCACAGCTTCCTGCATCTATCACAAACTTACATACTTTCCCCAATATAGTGCATGTCGACTGAAAAATGTTACTTCTCAACCAACTAGCTTCATCCTCTTGCTTTGGTGTTAAACAAGACCTCCTCATCATTAGATTACAGCCTTCGTCTCCCGATGCGATATCCTGTTCATTCTCCTCAACTGGACTAGAATCATCTTCACCCACATCCTCATCTTCAATCTCAGCAATCATAGTTCGCTTCTTTGGTTTTGGACATTCGTTGCTCTTGTGGCCCACTTCCTGGCAATTGTAACATTTGAAACTGCTGTTGACCTTCGCCTTTTCATTCTCCTTCACAACTGGTTTACTGACAGTTTTAGACACACTGGAACTCCCATTAACACCTCTGCTTTGAATATTGGAATTTGTAAACACACCACCTCCTCGTCTTCCCTGCTTCTCCCAAGCCAACGCTTTCTGGTGCGCTTCAGCCACAGATCTCGGATCAAACATATTAACCATATCCTGGATCTGCATTCGCAATCCTCCAACAAACCTAGCAGTCAACTGTTCATCTGTCTCCATAATGTCATTTCGAGCAATCAGTTGATAGAATTCATCAGCATAGTCATTTACTGATTTCGTCCCCTGCCGTAGATTCTGCAACCTTTGGTACATAAGAGATTGATAGTTGTATGGTAAAAATGTAGCTCTCATCAATTTCTTCATCTTCTCCCAAGACTCAATCTTTGACTTTCCCATCCGTTCTCGTGTAAGTTTGGTTTGCTGCCACCACGCCAAAGCTCTCCCTCTCAACCTAGTAGCAACTAACTTTACTCGACGATTCTCCGGCACTTCCTTGAAATCAAAGATTTCTTCAACATTAGATAACCAATCCAAGAATTCTTCTGCAACCATTCCGCCTTTAAATTCTGGAATCTCAATCTTCATTCCCGATTCCCATCGTCGATCATTATCAATAACCCGATATTGACGTTGTCCCTGATCTCTATCTCTGAAATGAACACCTCCTCTTTCACCATCAAACTCCTCATCAAAGTCTGATATATAATGTTGTCGATCTCGTCCTCCAACATCTCTACTACCATTCCGTCGTTCAACATTTCTATTACGGTTGTCAACACTTCGATGATCTTGCTCTTCTCTTCTCTCTCGATCTGAATGGATCGAAGCTCTACTTCCCCCATGGTCTGATTCTGGCGAAACTCTTCTTCGATTTTGATTCATTTCAAGCATCATTCTCTCTAATCGACCAATTCCATCATTCAACTTTTCAGTGAAACTCTCGTTAATTCGTTGCTCCATTTCGTCAGCCTCTTCTCTTCCATACAAGGCATTAATATTGCGATGTCGTTGAGCTCGTCTCGGAGGCATGATTAGATTTCAAACAAACTTCAAAAAAATAAATTTTCAAACACCTTTCGAACTCTGATCCAAAGTAAAATAGATCGAAACTTCCAACTTGTCGTAATTTCACGATGAACACGATGAACACCAAATTCTTCAACAATGGCAAATCCGATCTTCAAACTTCAATTTCTCGAAACCCAAGTCTCCAAATGATGCAAACTCCTTGCAACCCAGCTCTGATACCAAAACTGACGCAGCGGAATTAACAGAAAATTCGATAATCGATGAAAGTAGCAATCGATGGATTGATGAATACTGAAAGGCCCAAATCCGTTGATCCAATGATACCGGATTCTAGCTATCTTCGTCTCGTTGATCGCGCACGATGCCGAGAAAGAAGATCTACGATTCTTCGACGTTGATCAAGCGCACTTGATTCCGTGAATCGGCTTCAACAAACGATGTTTCGAGCGCACTCGAAAGACGTAAGTGGAGATAGGAGATCACACTCGACTACCAATTTAATGAAAGCACAAAGCTAACAAAAGAGAATTTTATTCAAAATGTCAACAACTTTACAATGTCACAACATGCCTATTTATAGGCGTACAACTTAATACATGTCTCAAAATTACAACACAATTGGATTACAACTCAACATAACTGGGTAGCGACTTAATAACTCGTGGCATTAGCTTCAGCGACTCAACTATGAGTCGTTGGCGACACATGACTTTACCAGCGACTTAAAATAAACGTCATTCCTTTTCTTCGCGACTCAAGCATGTCTCGGTAACAACTTAGGCTTCCGCTTCTTTTGATTCGCGACTTACATAACTCGTTCGCGACTCAAGGAATAGTTAGTTGAGTCGTTTGCGACATATGGGGATCGAGGTAGGAAGGTCGTGAGTCGGTAATGGAGATAAGTCGTGGGGAAGTGGATGGGAATGAGTCATGGTTTGTGGGAAGATTGATGTCTCGTGAGACGATGAGTCGGCAGGGTATTGAGTCGTGGTGAGGTTTGGATGTGTCGAGTGATTTGGGTCGAGTGGAGGGGAATGTAATGACGAGTCGTTGGGACTTTGACTCGTGAGTCGCGTGAGATGGTTTGGATGAGTCGCAGTGATTTGGGCATGAGTCGCGTATCGCGACTTAGGGTTTGGAAGGTGATGAGTCGGTAGAGTTTGGGGGTGAGTCGCGTTCGGGAATGAGTTGTTGCGGGGATGAGTCGATTGCGAGCTGGTAAGTGTTTCATCAGTATTGCACCACACTCTTTCTATTCCGCTGCATTGCTTGTATTGGTATGTGTAACTCTGATATTTATTGTAAAAGAAGAATCAAGCTTTTGTAAACTGTTTATGAAACTGTATATTTGTTATTATATTTTATCCTTCCGCTGTGAGATTCTATTTTCGTTTTATTTCTTCTCCATTTTTCTTATTTACCCCATAACAATCCGCCCTTGCGTATGCTTTGAATTGGGACAAGTGTCGGTTTAAAGTGTGCGGAAAGAGTGGACGTTACATCTGGTATCAGAGCTTTGGTTTAGCGATAAACCTTGGCTTTGTGGGGTTTGACTCTTTGTTAATAGGATAATAATATCCTATGGGAGTCACTGAGTGTATATATATGAGAGAGCGTACTTGTTAGTATTGATAAAAGATTTTGATATTGTGTTAATCTGTTCCGCTATGTATTTATAAATTCTGGTTGATGCATGGGACGCTATGTTATCGATAGGGATTTCTAAACCCTTAATAGGACAGACCGACATAATATTTGTTTTTAATATAGGTGAATGAAATAATTTTGCCTATTATATTTTCTATATATAAAAATATTTTTATAAAGATATTTTGGTTGCTATAGTTGGGTGTTAGGTAATAAAATATTTATAATAATTAAAGCTAAGTTGAAATTATAATAAATCAAATTGAAGATTTTAGAACTTAAGTCCGGGATTTCGAAAATCTACTTTCAAAGGATTTATGAAATATAATGATTTGGTTTATAAGTATTTTCTTATATAGATATTTAGTATAATTCGAAGGAATTGGTTTAAAAAGGATTTTGGAGGAAATAAGTTTGTACTTTCCTCTCTGTCGCTGGAAAATCATTTCGGTGATGACGGCCGCATCATCGACTTTCATTTTCGAGTTTCGAAGGGGAAAGGCCACTGTAGTAAATTCTACTGCAGATTTATTTTGAAATTTTCTAAAAATTTTCTTTTATTGTTCTAAATATAATTAGAGATATTGAGTTGTAAGAACTTATTTATCTATTATTTTGAAATAAATTGAGATTTAACCCGGAATTTAATTCTAAAATCTCCCATTAATAAATTGTTAGTGAAATAAAAGTTAAGTAATAAATGAATTGAAACCTCTAATTGAAATAAGAGAATAATTGCAAAGCTATAAAGAGGAATTTGCATACATATGAGACAAAGGGTAATATGGATAAACATTAAATTTAATTAAAAGAATGGAGATTAAACTTGTATAAGTTCAATTGCAATTTCCTTAACATAAATAACTTACCCAAATATAAAAGTTGAAGTGTTAAATGAGAAACTGGAATTGAATATTTTACAAGTAGGAATTTAGGAAAAATGAAGTATTCAATAAATTACTGTTATAATAAGAATTTAATGGTATAAACTTAGGTTATAATTGAAATTTTACTGAAAAAGGGTTAAGAATTATTAATAGATGATATGAACCTAAGTATAAAAAATGAAATTCAAAATAAGAATTGATTGTATGATTATTGACTTAAGTATGTTTTAATCTTCCCTATTCTAATATAATAGAAAGAAGGAAGAATTGAAATGACTGTAATCCATAGTTAATGAAGAAAAAAAAAACCCCCACTTATAAGAATGAATGTTAGCAGATTAAGAATTTAAGGGAAATCTTACAAGTGAAGAGTAAGGAAATGAAGATATTCAAAAATATTTGTTGTTATTAATGAAAATTTATTTTATAGACTTAAGTAATAAAAGGAAACTTAAGTAATAAAAAGGAAATACAAATATAATAAATTTGGTGATAATTGGAAAATAAAACTTGTAAGAACAAAGAAATCCCTCATAAATGAAGGGAAGAAAATCAAACCACTGAAGTATGAAATAAATGTATAATAAGCTATTTTGGTGTTGATTTGAATTGTTTGGTTGATGTATGGTTGTTGGGTAAGGAATTTTGAAGTTGTTGGATGGAGAAATAATCTATCTTTGTTCCATCTAAGACTGTTGAGTAAAGGATGCACTTGATAGTTATTTTACATTTCGTACAATTTCGAAAATTGAACCTAACAACTAATTATTTGTTTGATTGAATGATTTTGTTTGCGGTGTGTGCTGTTTGTTAAAATGTATGGTTGTTGCATTTGATTGGATATGAATGATTGAATCCACTAGAATAGTTCATTTTAAAATAAATATTTAACCTTTTAGGCTTATAAGAAAATACAGGTTATGGAAGCAACTGCTACTGCTTTTGGTTCCGTAATAATAAGCGTATTGCCCGACAAATAGGTACGTTTCCGGATTACGTATAAAGAGCTATTTTATATATTTTCCCGTGTTGGGATATTTTATTTGGATAATATGTGTAATATATTTGTATATTTGGATATTATATTTTCCCCAGAGTCTCTCCGTACAAAGGAGACTCTGCCAAAAATTTTCGTAAATTTTGGACTTAGAATTTTGTGAAAGTATTTTTCCAACTTTAATAATTCAAGTATTAAAGGATATAATGATTATAAAACAAGTATATTTCATTAAAGTAAATTAATCCAGTAAAATATTGTTTATAAGTTAATACTTGAAATAAGATGCACTGTAAATCTTCCTCCTCCCTTCTTTTCCTTTTCGGGGACGAAAAGTTTTGAGTGGGGGAGATTGTAACGACCCGTTAAATTTATGATATTTAATAAATTGAATTAATATAATTTCAAATTTGTTGAGGAATAAATGTAGAGATTGGGTATAGTAGTTGAAATTTAGTGTTAAAATATAAATTTTATGACGATAAATGTGGATAATGCAAATTGTCACAATTTGATTTAAAGTTAATTTTAAGAAACAAACAAATGTTGAATCTGTGAATGTAGTGCAAATATTAACTTGAATGGTGTTCATTAATACAAAGATGTAATTAGTGTAGATAGTAATAATTTATGCCTGTAGTGAAAAAGAAATCTAATAGAGACATAAACTCTAATTATATAAAGGAGTATAGATCTGAACAAATATATGAAGATTGATAAGGACAGTGTTTGTAATCAAGTTTGGTTATTAATATTTGAAAGATAGAGATGTGTAAATACGTTAATGAATTTATAGTGGGAAGGAATGGTAGAATGAAAAGAATATTTATAATAATAAGCATTTGATTCAATTAAGGGAATTAAATTATAATAAATGGTCATTTAATAAATTCAACGTTTGTGAGAAATCATAATAGTTGTGTAAAATGTGTACAAACTTGGATTTGGAATTTATTAGATTTATAACGGTTTTGTTATTAAGTGTATGAGTTTAAAAGTTATTCCATTTTGTAAAGTAATAGAAGGATGCATGTAAATATAAACAGGGCTTAATAGAATTTGATACTTAATAAATTGACTAAATTGCCCATTTATGTAGATATGTATAGTGGACTATAAATGGCCTAAGCAAATTAAATGGGATGATTATTGAGATTGGTACTATGAAAATAAATAGTAATATTTATTTGCAAGTAATAAAAGCCTATTTAGGTGACTAGAATTTAGATTTAACGACTATTGTATGTTACCTATTCTTGTTTCTTGTTATTTTAAATTTTGGGAATTTATTCAATTTATCCGCCAATTTACCGCAGTTAAAGTGAAATAATTGGTGATTGAGAAACGTTAAATACAGATAAGATGAAAACCAAAGAAAATCCCATTTGTAATAAATTATGTAGAATAAAGTAAAGAAATCAGTAAGTGGAAATGTGAAAATGTGAATGCAATGAGATCATAAGTGATAATAACTTTGTTAGGTAAGTGATAACGGAAATTTTGTGTATAACCAAATAAAAATCTAAATTTGTTTGCAATCGATTGAATTTATTGCAATTTAATGGATTTAATATTAAATAGTTTATGTAATTATTATTTGGAAGAAATTGGAGTTATTTAAAAGGTATGAACCAAATGTTAATTTTTCTTATGAAATTGACAATTGATATGAATGAAAAGAAGATAATTTGGGACAGTAAAATTTGGAATTTATGCATAATAAAACGGATTCTAACGTTAATTATTACGTTATTGAATTTAAAATGAAATTTGTAAACAATTGAGTGAATTTAATAGATTTATCAAACTTATAATATTGAATTCATTAAGATTGGAATTGATAATAGTTAAAAAAAGGAGGGAATAATAATTTGAAACCATAGCAATAGATATTAATGTAAGGTTGCCTTAAATAAATTAAGGCGGATAAATGGGAATAAAGTTTATTAATAATTTGAAATTTAATATATGGTAAAAGTTTATTTGAAATCATGAGTTGGAATGGAAATCAAATCTATTTACCTAATTGGATTTTTGTTGAGAGTATAAGAATATAAGCTTTAATAATTGAGTTTTAGAATATAATTTATAATTCCCAATTAATAAGAAAGTGCAGATATTAACACTGCAACTTTATTTACTAATAGATTTTAATTCACATCCAAGTTTGGTAAATCATGTGGAACTGATTGAATTTTTATAAGTAATGAAATTTGGCCAATATTAGAGGTTGAAAAATAAAATTGGATTTTTATGATTTATTTAATTGATTTAATAAATATTAAAAATAGCCATTTTTGTCACGGACTCGGATTTCGACGAAACCAGTTTCATCGGATCCATATCGGTGAATTATTATAGGGTTTCAAGTTTCGTATCGATCGGACTTGTCGCTTGATCGTACGGACGCGAAACGCCTTGAAATCGATTTTATTAAAAATCAATTTGAAATCAATTTGGAATTCTTGTTTTCAGCATAACTTCTTCATACGATCGAATTTGGTCGTGAAACTTTTTCCATCGCGTTCAGAATATTTTAAAATACCTATCTGGATATATGGGTTTGATAAATTTCGTTCCGGGGTCAGAACGGGCTTTTTGGGCCAACTACCATCTAGCGCGTTCGTTATCCGTACCCACCTAGCCTTCTTCTATTTGTCTATATATATGCAATCATAAACCCTAGCTTCACCCTATTGTCTATTTGCTGTACGTTCATTTTCTTCAACCTTCTTTCTTCCTCAATGGATACATCTCAGATCCAATTCCAGATCTATCCATAGTTCAAAATCAAAAGTCAAAACTCAATAATTTCAGAAAATTCCAGAAAAAATATATGTTGAAGTATTCGATACGCGTAATCTCATGGTGTAGTTCGTTTTTCAATTGGAGCTGTCGTTCATCCAGAATAAATTCAGAACAGTCCCAACCGTTTATCGTCGCCGTAACAAAAGTTGTCGGATCGGGAAAACATTTCTGGGTTTTGGAGAGAGTCGAGCATGTTTCGCATCGGTGTAATTGGTTCGTCGTTTTAACGGATAGATCGCCTCAGATTTTGGATTAGGGTTCGGTCCCCTAGGGGCGGCCGGCATTTTTTCGCGTGGATCGAGGGGACTGGGGGAGACCGGAGTTTGGCCAGAGGTAGAGGGCGACGCGACTTGGAGATTGGTGGTGGTGGCCTGAGCTATCGTGGCCGGAGGTGGATGAAATTGATGGTCAAAGGTGGAAAAGGGAGGTCGGCCTGGTTGCTGTTTTGAGAAGAACGAACGGGTAGGGGGGATGACGTGGAAAAAAATATGTGAGTGAATGTGTACCACTTTGTTTATTTTTAATTTTGAATTCAATCACCATTTTTCGCCATAACTTTCTCATACGACCTCGGATTCAAACGAATTTTTTTTTGTTAGGATCGTAATTTAATTCCGGACTCGATGACGCTAGTTTGGACGAATTCCGAGACGGGCGAATTTTTGGGTTTAAATCGAATTTAAAATCATTTTAAATTCAAAAGGTGAGTGTTTTAACCCACTCACAATTACTAGAAGATTTTATGTTTGTTAAATAAGTTTTAGAAATGAATAGAAATTTATTTATGGGTATCTGGCATGTTATTTCATTCATATCTGTAGAATTTCATTTTATTGAATTTAACTGTTAATTTAATTGATTTATTGCTTGTTAATTGGCTGTTAGAAATTATTGTTTGCATATGAACTGCTAGTTAACAGTTATGTCAAATTATCACTGAATATAAATTGTTAGATTAATAGTTGATAAATATAATTTGAAATAAAACTGCCAATTATTACATGTTGTATATTACCAAACATATATTGTTATTGATTGATATTGCTTGATGTGTGATTGGATGATGGATGTGTTGTTGAATGAATGTTTTATTTGGATATCATTAAACTGCAAGTTAGTATGCATTTACATTTCATTCGGGATTGCGGCTTGAAATGATATACAACCGCAGTTTTATTTTTTTAAATTGCGGATTGAAATGATAAATATCCGTATCACTTGACCATAGGATAGAAAACTATATACAGGCACCGTGGTCTATATATAACTATTTTTAATGAGATTTCTATGGTTTGGATGGAATACGGTTTATAAAAAATCTTAAATTTTATACTGAATAAATGTTTTCTTCCATATTTATATACATATGAAGTTGAAATTTTGAAATTAAAAGGTGAATAAATTTCTTTATTAAAAATGGAAGAAAATTAAGAAAATGGAGTTTGATGATTTATATCCTATGTTTAAATATTAAGTTGGAAATTTTAAAGATATGATATTTATAATTGGATTTTTCCCAAAATATTTTGAAATGAATATTCTAGTAAAATTTGAATTTGGAAATATATATATATTTTACTAGAAATTGAAGTCTTATTAATTATGGATTCTATGTGAATATTCAAGGCTAATTAATAGAACATTTGATTTGAAAGAATAAAATCCAACTTTAGTTGAAATATTTATACTCAAAATGGATATATGTATATATATGAATTTATTGAAATGGCTTTGGAACTTGAAGCGATATTAAATTTTGGTTTTAACTTTAAATAAAGAAATGTATTGTAAAGCCACGAGAAATATTTCTTTTCAAAGCAACATTTAAGTTAAACCACCTATTTTATATACGGTTGAATATCCAAACCATTTAGTTTTGAAAGTAATGGTTTTAAAAACTATGGATTTCGAAGTATTATGTTGAAAGTTAATGTTCAAATATTTGGTTACAAGGAATTATAAATTTTAAAAGTGGCATAATTTTTGGAAAAGATTTATATTTGGGAAATGATATCATTGATTTGGGTTTATAAAAACAATATCAAAATGAATCTTTTTGGGTTTTAAAGAAGGAATGATATCGTAATATTATGGTTTTGAAATGGATTTTATTTTGGTTTTAAAAGTATAAACTATTTTTAAATAACCGCGGTGTTATAATAACGATTGGTTGGCAAAGAGACCGGGATCGGATATGGACATACTATCTGTCGATACCGAAAACCACTTTGACTAACCGTGTACGCGGTGGAGATTCCAGAATGAAGTAGGTGGTGGCGACGTTTCCTGTAAGGTAAATACGTGGACCCAACTCCCGTGAGTTGGCATAAGGTGGCTAAAACAGGAGCGATTCTCAGGCCAATGAGGTCATTCCTCTGATCAGACGTTCCTCTTCGATATTATACTTTGACTTGGATTGATTCAGTGGCCACTTCTATATTTTGATTTTGGGGAGTTAGTCCGAGGTGGGCGGTAACTGCGGCTATGCGTTTCCACCAGCCTGGATAGCAATTGGTATATCTACCCTGGCATTGCCTAGTTGTGTCGTGTCACCTACCATACCGAGCCTTTACTACGAGTTTCTATTTGTGTCGTACCTATGGAGTATCCTCTGGTAGCTTCCCGATCAGGAAGTATTACGGTACTGTATAGACTATTGGCATTATTTGTGTTAAGGGCTATATGGGTAACCCCTTAACGCTATTTAAAAGTAAGTTTATTTTATAAATAGACACTATTATAATAGCGCAATATACTACATAATAAATAGTTTAACGGATCCTTAGGAGATGTAAATCCCGAGCATCTCTTGAGTTACTGTACTCATATTTATTTCTGTTTATTTAACTCACATAAGATTTTCTAGTCTGACTCGAGTGTTTTTGTCTTTTCAAATTCGCTCGGGTCAGTCCGAGCGTTTCAGGATAGCAGATTTTAGCATTGGAGGACGAAGACGAAGAATCAGTATTATTTTACATATAGTATTGCACCACACTCTTTCTATTCCGCTGCATTGCTTGTATTGGTATGTGTAACTCTGATATTTATTGTAAAAGAAGAATCAAGCTTTTGTAAACTGTTTATGAAACTGTATATTTGTTATTATATTTTATCCTTCCGCTGTGAGATTCTATTTTCGTTTTATTTCTTCTCCATTTTTCTTATTTACCCCATAACAATCCGCCCTTGCGTATGCTTTGAATTGGGACAAGTGTCGGTTTAAAGTGTGCGGAAAGAGTGGACGTTACATGTTTTCTATTATATGTATGTATGTATGTATGTATGTATGCACATATATATATGTATATACATTGTGATTTGGAAGTTATGTTTTGAATTCAAGTTAGTAATTTTAAAAAACGCTATTTTTAAGGTTGAATTCTAATATATATATATATATATATATTATTAATGATTAATTATATTTTAAAATCATTTCTCTAAAAGTCATATAAATATAAATTATAGAAAATGAATTAATAAAAACATAAAAACATATATATGTGTGTGTGTGTGTGTGTAAAACTAATTAAAAATATAATGTAAAAATTTATATAAACATATTAAAAATATTTAATAACATTAAAAAGACATGTGTAACATTAATAACATATAAACTAACAAGTGTAAAATATTACAACTTGCAATTTGACATTTGTAGGTTGATTGTTAACATACATTTACAAGTGTCATTGATTTCTTTTTATTTTTTTAAAATGATAAATAAAATTAATGAGAGATTATAAATACATCTCTACATCTCCTATCTTTCATTTTTAAAACTTTTATTACAAACCTGAAACAAAACTTAAGAAAACTAAAACCAGAAAAGATTCAAATCAAACAACAATTTCAAACCTGAAAAATAAAATCTCAAACCTGAAATGAATTAAAGCAAGCAAAGATAAAAATCAAGCTCAGCTCAGTTTGATCCTCTCAAAACAACAAACAACCTGAAGCATCTCAAATCTGAAGCTTAACAAGTCAGATCAAAACCAAGTTTCAGTGCAAATTCAAAGCATTTCCAGTACAAACAATTTCGAGTTTTCTTTTAATAAGCCTATTCGCTGTTCCAGGTGTTTAAAATATCTTTTAAAAAAAATTAAATCTAGTTTAAATCTTGATGTATGTGATAATATTTGAAGTTATGGATGTAAATTATGTTTTCATGTCTGTATGTTTAAAGTTTTGTGTATGCATGTCTGTACATATGTATATACTCCTCTGCTCTTAAGTTACAGGCTAAAACAAAGTTCAAAATTCAAATTCTCCTTCCTCAATCTATTCTAGGATATGATCTCTAAATGAAAAATATTAGAATTAACCAGATTTGATTTTTAGAAATAGTTTCATATGAATTTACTGAGTATTTATTTCAAAAACAAGATATAATAGTAATGATCATTTATAAGTCAAAAAATTGAATGGCCAAATTTCTTGTTTTAATTATGTAAACTAATTCATACTTGAAAATGGTGATTTTTGATAATAGTTTCAAGATTTTTAAGACCGTGGTTGTCGAGATATCGCGAGTAGAACAGAAATCTAACTTGGTTCTATTCCCAGCAATCGGAGATAAAGGAGCATCGTGCTCGTTGCTAAAAGAAGCTGGGTGTTTGGAGGTTCTATTCTCAGCAATCGGAGATGACGGAACATCGTGCTCGTTTCTAAAAGAAGCTGGGTGTTTGGAGATTGTAGGAAAAATAATAGGAGGATTTTTAAACCACCGTGGTGGATGGTCGACGGTGAAATAGGGTTTAAACCCAGTTTTAGTTGATGTTGGAATTTGGGTTGCTGCAGCGTCGCCGAGGCATCGGGATCATTTGTGTAGGGGGATTAAAGCTCAAGACTGTGGCGTCGCTCTGGGTATGTCGATAAGTTCTCAGATGGTCAGAGGAGGTGGCGCACGACAAGTCTTTGGATCGGGTTTGGTCTAGATTCGGGTCGTTTGTGCTCGAATTCGATTTCGAGTTCATATCTAGGTCCTGGGTGGTCGGAGCGTTAGTGTAGGTGAACGACGACCTGTATGCGATGGCGAAGATGGTCAAAACGCCAACGAACTCGTGTGCACATGCACGAGTTTTCTTTGGTGTCAAAAGGTATTTGGCATCGAGGAAGAAGGATATTGTCTCTGGTTGGAGAAGTTGTGGCTCGGGTTCGCTTTTGGGTTTATTCGCGTAGGGTTGAGCATATTATAACAGTTTAAAATTTTAACATAATAAAGTTTTTAAAAAAAGGTAACTCAAGGAGTTGCTTGGGGAAAACTGGAATAGGCTTGGGTGAGAACTCGAAGTGGTCTCGGGTCGGAGATCTAAGAGTAAATTTAACAAGTTTAAAAAGTTTAAAACAATCAAGTTTTAATGAATTTTCTTAAAACTAATTCTTTTATATAATAAATGTTCATTTAAAAATTTGGTTGATAAAGTGGTGTAATTTATTTTTAACTTAAAAATTAATTAAGTTACTTCTTAAATTTTATTTGAATAAAATTAAATAAATTAATTAAGAAGTTAATTAAAAAGATAAAGATGTTTATAGTTGTTAATTAACTTAAAGGTTTAAGTCAATTTATGGGTTAATGATAAATTTATTTCAGAAGTTAATTTTTTTATAAAAGTTAATTGTTTTTAAAGATTAAATTGATTTGGTTTTTAAACAATTATATGTTAGGTTAATTATTTGAGTTAAATCCCTATGTGTTTTCAAATATAATTTAATGATGTAATTGAATAGATGATTAAGGCAAATGTGTTGAACTTTAATTAATCAAAGGGTCTCAGGTATTTTAAATAATTAAATTCAAGCATTTAATTTATTGAGATATAAATGATGTAATTAATTAAGATAAAGGGTTTATCTTTAATTAATTAAGGCCTTGATTAATTAAAGGATAATCAATTTATTAAAGGTTAATTAATGTAAGTAATTAAGGGTAAGGAATTACTTAAAGGTTAATTACTTAATGAAAGTAATTAAGGATAATTAGTTAATGAGATTGATTAAAGTTTAATTAATCAGGTGATTAAAGGATAATTACTTAGTGTAAGTAATTAAAGGGGTTAATTTGATAATTAATTAATTAAGAGTTAATTAATTAATGAGATTAATTAAAGGTCAATTAATTATTAATGGTTAATTACTTAATGTAAGTAATTAAAAGATAATTAGTAACTAAAGGTTAATTAATTAATAATTAAGGGTTAATTAATTAAAGTAATTAACTTAAGGTTATTTAACTAATGTAATTAATTATGGGAAAATTAATTAATTTAAGTGATTAAGGATAATTAATCAAGACCATTGATTAAGGATGATTAATTAATTTCATCAATCAATTAAAAAATTAACTAATAGTTTGTAATAAATTAATGTTAATTAAGCAGGGTTAGGTGATTAATTCACAAGCAATTAATTTACTTTGAGTCGATTAAATAGTTATAATTAGGTGATTAATTTATCTTGCTTATGGATGATTGGACTATATTGAATGCCTTGAATCGTTTGATTTTTTCTGATATGTGATGTTCTGTGCTATGAATGGCTTTGGATTGAACTGTGTTAGTGTGAGTTATCTATCTGTGATTGATTTGTTGCGTGAATATGTTACTTCGAACTTCTGAATTGAATTGTTTGCTTAAACAACTTGGCCTTTAAAACGACAATTGAATTTCGATGCGACCGGGGGGTGGATTCCAAATGGTTATCTGAAAATCACATTGAATCTTAAAGGTGGATCCTTTTTTAAAAGATTAAAGATGGAAATTTGCTGTAAATGTTTCCACATATTTTTAAAAATAAGCGTTCATCATTCGGTTAAGCCGGAAGAGGACATTATGTCATAAAACCGATTTTCGAATAATGATATGACGAATGGAATAGATTTGAAGATGGTGGTTGAAGACTGGGTATTTTCGAAAATGAAACAATTACCTGTCCAACGTCTCTACACCGAGTGGCCCCGGTATAGTGATTTAGATTACCCTATGTGATGGGGAATCCAGATGCGATTAGAAGATATCCAAATTTGCAAGGGCTTTTTCTTTAATTGGACGAAGTGCCTTCGGTTCCATTCAGACCCTGGATGGACTTATGTGGATGTATGTCTAACTTTACACTTTAAGATGTAAAGCTGGTCTCTATCAAATACATTTCTACTTGGTGGCGGAGAATTTATTCTCTTAGCTTAACACCCTTCTCTGAGACGTACGACCTCAGAGGTTATGTAGTTGATGGTTACTACTGATATATTCCCAATTTGGTAATGTGGCATGTTATGTCCTGATTATTGGCTGATCAAAGCATGGCTTTTATGAAAAGTGTGGCTTTGTGGGACAAGACTGCATCGAACATCACACCCTAGAAATGGTCAAAATAGGAAGGATGCGGCAAGGTTACGGGGGTCACGATCCTTAGGGTATGTGCATTTCCTTATGGATAAAAAGTGGTACCATGGTATGGATCCCTGATATTTAACTCATGTGGTTATTGAAATTTGTTGTTGGCGCCTCAGTAAAGGTCGATTACGACCTGGGGATGGCATACTCATGACAGTTAGTTACCTAGTTATAGAGGTAACCCGGCCTTGTGTTGGTAGAGATCCGGTCAGGTTCTCCAGGCGTCCCTCCAGAGGTGTACCCATTCGGAAAGGAAGTTCCTTAGCCTTTACCATTTGTTGGAAATCCAATCACCCAATATGAGCCCTGTACGGTTTTCGTTGTATAACCTGTCATTCTTAAATGGTAGCTATAGTAGGCATACTATAATGGTACGTATGCTGGCTAAGATTAATATTATACTTTCGAAATGTTTTCCACACTATGCACTAATAATAATATCAAAAGAATTTTCGTGTATCAAGCATGTTTGACTATCATAAGGAGAAATCTCCCCCAAGTGTGTGATTGCATTGTGTGTGTGCCGGGAGACCTGTTGGTAGTTTCATTTTCCAAAAAGCATAGCGGATTTCTTTTTTTTTCTTTTTGTGATTTTTTTATACACAACTGTTTTTGTTTGCTCACACCAGTCCCATGACTGACATGGAGTTTACTGTTCCTTGATCTAAACTCTGGGTGCCCATAATTTTCCACACGGGCTGCCTAGAGTCAGGTTATCAGATAGTCAGCTAGTAGATGTAGATTTTGGCAGTCTTTGAAGTCTGTGGATTTGGGATCGCATTCGCTATATAGCAGGATGACAGCTTTTAGTTTTTGAGTTTTTGGTTTGGATATTTGGAGCTTTGGATTGAAGATACAGTCCGTTGGATTCTCTCTCTCTGAAGCCCTATTGAAGATATATTTCCGCTATTGTTGCTTTTGTTCCCAGTTCTGTTATTTCTTCCCGTTGTTGTATCTATTTTGGATCTGATATTGTTAGGCATTGTTATCAGCTTATTGTATCATGTCGTATCCATTTTTTGTACCAATAAAATCATTTCTTCTTTATTCCCGCTATGTTGTTTTCACCTAATGTGTTATAAGCTTTGGCAAACCAGACTCTAACATTTGAATCTCCAGCATTCGAATACGAGTGGTGTATTGGATGTCGATTTTCAAGCGTTAGATCTCGGGTCGTCACATTGCAAGGTTGGGTTTGGACATGGGTTTGTATCTTGGTTGTTTGTGAGGTTAAAGGTGAGTTAAAATGCCTCTTTTAATGGAAAATATAACATGTATATGTCGTGTTCCTATTATGTTTAAGTTGTTAAATTGTTATTGACATTATTGAAAACGTTGGTAATTCTTGTTTCAAAAATAAGAAGCATATATGATCAATATAAATGGACTTGGAATGGACTTGTGACAAGACCTTGGCAAATTGGTTATAGACGGGCTTTGGCTTATATTGGACTGGGATTTGAAATTGCACTTATAGCGATAGTTGCTATAGATGTAGTTTAGAATTGCTTTGTTTTTTGCTATTTCTGTGGAACTTTTTAGCGAGATCATTAGCAGTTTCTCTTTATATTTCTAATGTTTTATATATATATGTGTTTTTGTTAAAATATTATATGGTAAAAAGTTAACCAACGTCTCGAAAAGTGGCCAAAACTTCACTTGTGCAAAATTGTCCCGTTTAGCCTTGATTTTTGGACTTTAAAGATTTGAAAAGATATTTAAATTGAAGTATTTTGTTTCATTCTTTTTAAAGGTGCTTATTAACTCATTTAAGGGTATTTCAAAAGTGGTTTGAGATATTTATGAATTTTTACGAATTGGTTGTGAATTTGTAAAGGGCATTTTGTAATAAAACTTGTTTCCAAGTTTTCAAGAAATTATAAACTTATTATTTTCAAGTAATATTTTAAGTAAATGCAGTAAAACCAATTATAAATACTATAAAGTATTTTAAAAGCATTTTTAAGTGTATATAGTTTTTATAAAATATGTTGACTAATTTATATCTTATGTAATAAAATATCTTTTGACATGTTTATTTAAATATCAAATTTTGGTAAATAAAGTACTATGCTTATATATTATTTAAAAAAGGGTTTTAAAAGTATAAAGAAAAGGTTTAGACAGGATTGGAATTGATAAATGATCAAATTTTTATTGTTTGATTACTTTTTTGAAAAGTAATTAACTATGTTTAACACTAAGCGTCGATGTAGTAAGGCTTTTCTATTTGTTAGAATCAAGACTGATGTTCGATTAAGGATGAAGCAATAAAGCTCTAACCTACCGGTTTCTCTCCTTAAAGAGGAACTGTAATATCCCGGAATTTTTGACAATATCAATTCAATAATCTGTATTAAAATTAAATTGATATTGATAATTTTGTAAATAATAATTCAAATTGATTTAATAATCTTCATCAATAAATATTTAATTGGTTATTTTATCATTTAAAAATAATAAATTGGTTTCTATTTATAATATAAGTATATAGTTTATATTGTAAATAGATTAGCTTTTTTTAATTTTAATAAACAAAGCATATTTTCTAATTCTAATATTTGTAGTAATTTGGAAATTTGTTTTTATTTAATATAATCTTTTCAAAGTTGTTAAATAAATAATCTTGGTTTAAATTTAATAAATGAACCATGATTTAAAATTCTAATATATGCATTAATAATTTGAAATTTTTGATTTAATTTAATATTAAGTTTTCAAAGCTATTTAATAAATAAGTATATGATTTTAAATTGTTAAGACAAATGTTTAAAATTTAATTAAGATTTAATTCAATTAACAAAAAGGTTTATAGCTTAATAAAACAGGTAATTTATTAATAAAAAATAATTTCTTTTATAATTATTTTATTTTAATAATGAGTCATTTCTAAAAATAATATCAATAGTGTATTGTTTTACAATTAGATTCTTAATAAAAAATAGCATTTGTTATTTCAAATTCAATTTGTATATATAACTTGTTTTTTAAAATATTAGATTTTGAATTTGATTTGAATTTAAATTCCAAAGTATAGATTTTTAGTTGTTTTAATTTTTATATGCATAAGCTTTATTTATAAGCATAATTTGTTTTTATTTCTTTATAAATTTATATACATATTAAATATTAACTAACAAATTAATTAGGCTTAGTACATATATTAACATGTAAATTAATATACAAATTACTTTTAAATAGGACAAGTGTTGTATTCTTAAGCTTTTATAACAAATGTTAAAAGGTTAACATATTAAGTTGACAAATGTTGAAATTTTATACAAGTGTCACATTTTGTTTTTTTTTCCTTTTATTTAATAAAATTTGAAAATACACCTATATAAACATGCATTTTTCACTCTTACTTGTTTTTTTCCTCATTTCCTAATCAAAAGAGAAAACTTCAGAACTCCTCATTTTTTTTTCAAAATCAGTAAGTCCTCTTCAAAACAAATCTGAGCATAACCACTTCCTTGTAAATTTTCAAAACCCAAAATCAGTTTACAAATCCAAATTCAACTCCTCATAACAAAAAGCATATATACATCTTCAAACCATTTATCTATAGATCAAAGCCTGCATGCAACTGCATTTCTTCCTCTGAAAATCAAACCTGCCTCATTTCAACCTGAAATCGATTCTTGTAAGACCATGTCTGCATTTTTTATAAAGTTTGCACATCTTCAAAATGAAGCATGTTCAAAAGCAAATTCCAAAGCATTTTTGTATGGAGGCATGCAAACAGTTTTACAATCAAGCAAGTTCAAAAGCATTTCAACAGAGACTCTACTTCCTTTTAAATCTGTGAGTAAGTTTTTAAATTTAAAAGTTTAAAAATTGGTTGCATTTTAGTATACTGAAATGAAATGGTATTGTTTTTGTTTATAAGTAATTGTCAATGTAAAAATTTATTGTGTGCATGCTGTTTTTTTACTGCCTGTTCTGTTTTGATTTTCCAAGCACAAAATTTCATTAAAATACTTATCTTTTAATTAGTTTTCTGATAGAATGCAATTTATAAATCAAGTTGTTTGATTTATCTTAGGTTAATTTTTTTTTAAATCTTTAAGTAAGTCAAAAATTAGCTTGTTGTCTCTGTAAACCAAAAACAACTATGTGCATGTCAAAACTAACTAATACTTAAACCCTTTAATTTATCAATTCAGTATTATAAATCAAAGGCATTAACAAAAACATGATTTCTAAATCAAGAATCATAATTTTTAGAAAAGAGTTGAAGGCACAATATTGTGATGAACTGAAATGGGAATGATTGATTATTCCGGTGATCTTTGAATAGTGGAGGCACGGGGTTCTTCTGGGTGATGGAGGAGGGTTAGGAGAAGCTAGGAAAAATCATTGATGGTGATGGATATCATTGTGGAAGGTGCAGCTTTGAGAATTATTTTTAAACCCTAGTTTTTATTGGGTTTGATGTAACAACCCGCATATTTATCGATTTTATATTTAAATATTTTATTTAAATATTTTATCGTTCATCGGATTTTAGTCCGAAAAGCTACTTTTTGCATACGGTAGAATTAGGACTCGAGTCCACCTCCATTGAGTTCAAAATGACGTTTGCGACCTTTTTGAGTATAAGCTTCGATATGTTTGGAGAAAGTTGAATTTTGCTACTTTTTGCTTAGGTTTTTGCTTTGGGCTGAGCCAATTAACCACTTACTAACTCAGTTCCAACACTCTCCTCTTCATTCATTTCTCTTCTATTTTCCTAACACTCAAGCTCAAGCAAAAATGGAGGAAGAGAATGGGAAATAGAAATTCCTAAGCCCTAGCTTGCTTTGCAAATCCATCTCCTTGCTCCAAAGTTCATGAGAACCCATTGGTAAGCTTCCTCTTCTTCTTCTCCAACTCATTCTCTCTTTGAATTTCAGAAATTTCCTAAACCTAACTTAGGAAATGTTCTTCTTTTTATCTTAGATTCAAGCTTCTAGAGTTGGATTTGAAGAGTGGTTGATTCCCCTTTGCTTTCAAGCTTCATCTTCATAAATTTTAGTGCAAATGTGAGATTTTTATCTCACATCTATGACTATAATTATCTTTGGTTATTGGGTATGAATTCCTAACACTTCTTCATGTGCCTTTGCTCTTGTTTTGGATTGATTTTTTGAATATTCCAATTTTTGGGTTTTTAAGTCAAATTTGTGTGAAATCCTTTTATGGATGTTTGATCATGCTTTTAGTGATGCACCGAGGAGCATATAGGGCCGGGTTGCCGATTGGCATAAACCCTTAGAGCCATTGTTCGTCCGGTCGCATTTTGGAAGAGTTTGCCCTTCATTTGAATAAGGCTGAAAAACAGCCCAGGCATGATTCAGTCGACTGAAAACTCTGTTCAGTCGACTGAACCTGGAACCCGAGAGTTTCCAGGCATGATTCAGTCGACTGAAAAATTCTGCACAGTCGATTGAAACTGGAAACAGAAAGTTTCCTGAACCTGGAAAATTTCCAGGTACAGGGTCAGTCGACTGAAAACTCTGTTCAGTCGACTGAACCTGCTGTTTGAGTCCAATTTGCCTTTTTGGATTGAATTTCCAATTTAAATCGATTCGTGATGATCCTATTTATTGTCATCATTTATTATCATCTTTGATGACTTATTTTCTTTGGGAATTTTAGATATATCCACTTCGATGGATCCTTTATCGATTTCATTGGATTTTATTCACATCTTCGAATGTGATCTTTATGATTGATTGTATTTGCAATCCCCCTTGTGCTTTGTCACTTTAAAAATATAAAGGTTGTCTATACTAGTAGTAAATATCAAAACTCTTTCCTCAAACGACTTCAATACTATTTTAATACCAAATTCGTTTATAAAACCGTTTTCCAATCTATTAGTATATACAAACCTGTACCTCACTCGTACGAGAAATCTAATTAAACGACTTAGTAAAACAAGTGGTATGAAACGCTTGCGTTTACTTCGTCGGTTAATTCTTGGACTTGTTCGATGGATCCTCTTGTGACAATTTTCTATTGGAGATCTACAATTTGTTCGTAAATATTTAAGTTAAGCTAGTGGTTATGGGACATGAAGCTAAGCTCATATATTTACTAGCTTATTGTAATTGACACTTCTCTTTGATCATGACGATCATCTTTGCGGTTTAGACTAGCAATGTGCGACGTCTCTTTGTCTATGTGGAGGACTGTTCCTCATTTTATTGAGTTTCATCTCATTTTATACATGGGTCGTACCTTTCTAGGTGCGTCAATGTTTTATTATGCATGGGGTGTACCTTTCTAGGTGCATCGATGTTTGTTTACTTCGTGGAGCAATCGGCTCAATAAGTCGGGACATGGGGCGTATCTTTTTAGGTGCGTCGATGTTTGTGACGCCCCACCTCTATACCCACGCTAGCCAAGAACACTACGGTGTAGTGCTGTCAACTAGCGCGGAGAATAAGGCTGTTGAGGAGCGACCATCCATGTAATTTCTTATCACACGGTGGCTATAAAATAATCTTCGGAAACAAATATAGAAGTAAGCATAACATGCGAATCAATCACAGATATCCATATCACAAAGGCGGAAAGAGATATGAATATATATCACACAAAAGTGTACATCAGAGAAGTGGTCTAAAAAGATCCACGATAATACAAAAGAATAGCAACGCGTGCTATACAAAAGAATACAACTATGAGTCTATAACTCAAGTGTAAACAACAAAAGCTGCTAATCTAAACAAGTAGCCAAAAGTCTGAGTAGTGAATCACTGGGGGAGGAGTCAAGCAGTAGCACCTGTAACATCTCGGTCTGACCCGAGTATTATTTATAAGAAAATAATAAACGGATCAGTCTAGCTATAAATATCAGATGACATGATATAACATAAAAGATATGGCATAAACATAAAATATCCATACTGACATACTACTATAAGTATGCAAATAATGATCAACAGGAGATCAACCGATAAGAGATATATCAATATCACAAGAATCTTCTCAAAGATCCAAAGAGGGCATCATACCCTAAACTTGTACTCATGACAAGTCAAAGAGATAAATTCCAGAAATCAACACAAGAAATCCACAAATCATAAAAAGGGAAAGAGGCCTATCACATGACGGTCCGAAGACCATGGGGAGCTACCCCATATGGATGAGTCTGAGTCACCCGAATGAGGTCAAGGCTAACCAAAAAGCAAAAAGGTATGTGTGAGTGGAATCACACAAGTGGTGTCTAGCCTAACCTTGCAATGAAAGAGACATCGCGCAATTGCTAGTCTAATTCATAAAGCGATCATCAAGATCAACGAGAAGTGTCAATTACACTAAGCTAGTAAATATAGAAGTTTAGCTTCATGTCCCATAACCACTTGCTTAACTTAAATATTTACGAACAAACTGTAAATCTTCACTAATAAAATTGTCACAAGAGGTTCAATCGAACAAGTCCAAGAATTAACCGACGAAGTGAACGCAAGCGTTTCATACCACTTGTTTTACTAAGTCGTTTAATTAGATTTCTCATCCGAGTGAGGTAAAGGCTTGTATATACTAATAGATTGGAAAACGGTTTAAGAAAAGAGCTTTGTTATTAAAAATAGAGTTGAAATTGTTTGTTAAAAAGTTTTGATATTTACTACTAGTATTGAAACCTTTATATTATAAAGTGACAAAACACAGAAGCATTTGTAGAAACAATCAGTCACAAAAATCGCATACGGAGATGTGAATAAAATCCAAGGAAATCAGCTCAATGTTTTTCAGATAAGATCCCCTACGGAGGGGGGGTCCAGGGGGGGTGGCAACCACCCAAGGTGGGGGTGCGGGGGCAACGCCACCGCTTACGGGGTTCGAACTGCCCGGTCAGGTCGCGGGGGTCCAAGGGGAAGCGCCCCCGGCGGGGTGCGGGGTAGCGCCCCGTCCAAAACGGTACGACCTAATGAAGACAAGCAACCTAGTGAAGCCAAGCGACCTAAGGGGCCATGCGACCTAAGTTTAAAAAGGTGGGCGACTTAACAAAGTGGCCGAGCGACCTAACTGGAGCAAGTGGCCATAGGTCATGCGACCTAAAGGTAAGCGACCTATCACGGTCACGCGACTTAAGGGATAGGACCGACCGACCTAACGACCTAGGCAAGGTCGACCGACTTAATGGTTGCGAACTAAAAATACAACAGGGTCGAGCGACCTAGTGGGATGCGCGACCTAAGAAGGTACGCGAGCTAAGGGTGAGCGACCTAACAAGGTCGTGCGACCTAAGTGGTCACAATGCCAAGCGACCTAAGGACTTAAATACTCGCGACCTAGCGCGTGCATCGGCCGAGCGACCTAAGGGTTTAACACGCGAGCGACTTAAGGTTTTAACACACGAGCGACTTAAGGTTTTAACACGCGAGCGACCTAAAGTGATGCGCGACCTACGACCTAGCAGGATCGAGCGACCTAGAGCCGCCTTGTGATATAAGGTCGAAAACGACCTAATTCCGAGGCTAACGACCTAACGCTGCAGGGGGGGATTTAAGGTCAGAAACGACCTACGACCTAAAGTGAAACGACCTAACTCCGAAGTGAAGATTCAAGGTAGTGCGACCTAGCGTGATAACACGCGAGCGACCTAAGGGTTAGGTCGCGAGCGACCTATACGCGAACGACCTAAAGTCCAACGACCTACAACCTAAATCCGAGGCGAACAAAATATGCAGGCCGTGACTTTTCCACGCACGCGAGCTAATGATTCCGAGCGACCTAACCTAGGCAGAGCGACCTAAGCTCAGGAAATTCACCAAACAACTAAAAAATGGAGTTTTTCGCCAATCCAATCCAAATCAAATGCAAATGTACATGCTAAAGTGATGGGGAATCATTCCTAACAGTCCAATATAGTTATAGACTAGAATTGTGAGATAAAAATCTTACCTTTGCTCCAAAACCCAATGAAAATGAAGAACAAAGCTTGAAGGCAAATGGAGAAGCAACCACAAGCTTGAATCCGATGTCTTCTTCTTGAATTTGGAGTTGAATGTTGGAGTTGCAATAAAACAAAGACTTTGGAGTTTTAATTTCTCATTCCATTCACCATTTTTGTTGAAGCTTTAGTGTTAGGAAATGAAATGAAGCAATGAAGAAGAAGGGGGGTGGAACTTGGGCCTAATGGGCTAAAAGTCCAAACCAAAGGCTCGAGTGAAAAAGTGGTGAAATTCCACTAACCCCAAACGTATCAATGTTTATACTTAGAAGATTGCAAACGACGTTTCGAACTCAATGGAAGTGGTCTCGAGTCCTAATTTGACCGCTTGCAAAAAGTAGCTTCGGACCAAAATCCGATTAACGATAAAATATTTAAATAAAATATTTAAATATAAAAATCGATAAATATGCGGGTTGTTACAATGTTCGTCTATGCATGGGGCGTATCTTTCTAGGTGCGTCGATGTTCGACATAGCATGGGGTGTATCTTTCTAAGTGCATCGATTTTAGACATTACATAGGGTGTATCTTTCTAGGTGCATCGATGTTTATTTATTTGTGCATGGGGCGTATCTTTCTAGGTGCGTCGATGCTAGAGCATGGGGTGTATCTTTCTAGGTGCATCGATGTTTATTTATTTGTGCATGGGGCGTATCTTTCTAGGTGCGTCGATGCTAGAGCATTGGGCGTATCTTTCTAGGTGCGTCGATGTTCGACTGTTCATGGGGCATGTCTTTTTAGGTGTGTCGATGTCCAGTTTCTTTTGGGGATTGGCCATCCTTTTTATTGTGATTTGGTTCATCGGATGTCCCGCTGTACGACGTCGTTGTTCCTTTTTATTGTGATTTCTGGATTTCGTGTGTTGATTTCTAGAATTTATGTTTCACCAACTTTTACGATGGGCATTGATATATATGCCATTTATTGTGGCTTGGGGAATGAAATTAGGAGTATGACATTCCTTTCTATCTTGAGTAGATCTTTGTGATATTGTTTAATCTCTCGTTGATTTTCAATTACTTATTTATCACAGCTTGGCATTGTGATTATTATATGTTTATGTCATATCTCTTATTATATATCACTTCTTCTGATATTTATAGCTAGACTGATCCGTTTATTATTTTCTTCTTAAATAATACTCGGGTCAGACTGAGATATTACAGGTGCTTACTCATGGCTTCCTACCTGGAACCATCTTCTGACTTTTGGTTAACTACTCTAGTTTAATATTTTTTGTTGTATACATTTGAGATATAGACTCCATAATGTATACTTATTCTTTGGTGTAGTTCATGTAACTATTTCTTTTGTGATATGTATACACTTTCATGTGTAATATTCATATCTATTTCCGCCTTTGTGATATGAATTTTCTGTGACTGATTTATGTTATGTTTATTTCTATATTTGTTTCCGAAGATATTATAGCCACTGTGTAGTAGCTTTGAGTTTGTGTCGGTATGTCGGATTTCCTCTTGAGATGAAAAGTTATATTTTTATCCGGTATATCGGTACTCGCACAAAGCAATTATACAGATGGTCGCTCCTCAACAGCCTTATTCTCCGTCCTAGTTGACAGCATTCACAGTAATGTTCTTGGCTAGCGTGGGTATAGAGGTGGGGCGTCACAGCTTGGTATCGGAGCCAAACTTCGAAACAATATGGAATATTATAACAAGGATCATCGTCCTAAGTCCATCTTAGGAGTCGTGCTTTAGGATTTTATTCGGGTCTTCGTACCGTCCTATCCTATTTTCTTTTATGATTCCTTGTTTTATCTATCAAGATTGCTTGATATTCATTTTGAGAATAACTTTTTCCTCTTCTTTCTTTCTTTTTTAAAGAAGAGAAATGGTTAGACCAGGCCGTCCCAGCGCCGGTCAATCTAGTGCTACTACCCAGGATGGAGTATTTATTTCTGCTCAACAACTTTTGGATCTCGTAAAGAATCAAGAGTTTATCTATGCTTTGAGTAAGAACCCCAAAATGGTTCTACCTTTGAAACTTGAAGTTTCTTTTAATCAGCTTGTGGATGTTACTCTTCTTCATGAAGAGATTGGTAAAGGAAGTGTTTGTGATATTGGGACTTCCAAGAAGAGGCATATTAAGTTCAAGAGCCTTAATCCCAATAAGAGAGTGAAGCAAACTACTTTTGTAGCAGAGACTCTAATCCCTTATCGTGGAGGATGCTACAATTGTAATTCTATGGAACACTATGCGAATATGTGTCCAAAACCCCATTCTTGTCGCTATTGCAAGAAACCGGGTCATCTTTTATCTGCATGTCCCAAACTTTTGAATAAGGACATGAGAAAGCTAAATATTGTGCAAGCCCCTAGCAACTCTTCTCTTAGTCAAGGTATTTTACATTTAATCCTTGATGACATTTGCTTTGTGATTATCTTGTTCATGTTCTTTTTGATATAGTTTCCATCTCACTATTTTATATCAAAAGGAATTGTTATTCTTTTTCTTTGAATATTTTGGGCTTGTTGACTTCTTTGAGGATTGTGAATCCGGATGGTAGATCCGCAACACTCAATTTGCTTTTGTTTAGATGTCGAAATTGTTTTATGTGACTTTTCTTTCTGAGCCGATATTTACTTTGGCTTCGGAATTGATTTTTTTTGAAAGGATCGGCTTAATCATTGTGAAGCCCATATCCTATTTTTCGAGTGGATTACTCATCTTCGACATTTTCAATCTGTTAAGCAGATTTCTATTTTTCCTTTGTGATTTTGATTCCAACTTGATGGCATCATTTTATTCCTTAAGCCCACTTATAAGGAAAGTGTTATTTCTCTCATTCATGTAGTTTGAGAAATTTTCTGGTATTTTTGAGTTTGTCTTAGGATTATCACCTAAGTAATCTTTTGTGTGGTGCTAAGGTCTTTTTAGTTCGACTTTACCACCGTTTTCATTTGCTACAAGTTGCGGAAGTTAGCATTTCACTTATCGCATTCCGCACTTGTTATGATTCCTATGAATGAATTATTATGTCATTCAATTTGTCCAGCTTGTTTCATCCATTTTATAAATCCAATATTCTATGAAAATTTCAATGAGACCATTCTTATTTATGGATTTTGGATGGAAATAGAAATTTAAAATTTTGCAAATCTTTTACATAAGATTTAATTATAAGTGCAATTTGATTTTTTGCTCTTAAAACGAACAAAGAATATTCTTAAAACTTTTTACGAGATTTATTTATCCTATAAAAGATGATTTTGTGATTGTATTGCCCGTTGAGTGCTTTAAGAATTTTGGTCGATGCGCTTGATCAACGTTATCGATAGGAATTTCCTAAACGCTTTGATATGGCAATCAGACACGATATATTGACTTGTAAAAATGTAATTTTGAAAGTTTTAACTTTTCGGAGAAGAGAATTATTTTAAAAGAAGTTCTTTCTTTTCGATACTCTTATTCCTTCTTGTGATTCCTGAAGGGGAACCAAGACTTTGCTATTTGTACCGATACTAGTCGTATTGGTTTGGATGCCGTTATCTTGCAAAGGAGAACATGCTATCTCTTGTGCTTCTAAATCATTATAGCTTATCGAGACTAGATATGACACTCATGATCTAGTGTTCGCGGCTATTGTTTTTACTTTTGGAATTTGGCATCATCATTTTTGGATGAGAAATTTGTTCTCTACCTCGATCATAAATCTTTGGAATAATTATTTTCTCATAAGGAACTTCATGTTGACTCGAGTTCCTAGCATCTTATGATCTTGATATTCTTTTATTCCCGAGAAGGGAAATCGTGTTGCCAATGCGCTTTGTCGTAGGCAACAAGTGGTTGATTCGTTGATGTTGTCTGAATGGAATTATTTTTCTATCAAGTTCATCGGACGTTTTGGTATACTTCGTTTTATTGAGCTTTATCTCATTCCTTTTAATGACTTGCGTCCGATGTCCTTTTATTGTGTTCGGTTCATTGGACGTACCGTTTTTGTACTGCGTCAGTGTTCCGAATTATTTGGGATTTGATTCATCGGATGTACCGTTTCTACTACATCGATGCCTTTTCTTTTGATTCATCGGATGTACCGTTGTACTACATCGATGTCTTTGCTATTTGATTCATCGGATGTACCATTGTACTACATCGATGTCTTTGCTTTTGATTCATCGGATGTACCGTTTGTACTACATCGATGTCTTTGCTATTTGATTCATCGGATGTACCGTTTGTACTACATCGATGTCTTTGCTTTGGTTCATTGGGCGTACCGTTTTTGTACTACGCTAATGTCCCAAATTGTTTGAGTTTCTAGTTACCGTTTTTGTACTACGCCGTTGCACCGGCTCAATTTTCTGCTATTCTTGACGTTCCTCACGTCTTTTATCTACGGGAATGCCTTTGGGATTCCGGTTTTTATTCTTGAGCCCGGTGTTATTATGGAAATTGAAGTTTCACCAGATTTCTTGCTAACACTTTTGTGCACTTTATGGTGAACTTCCTATTTCAAAATTTTCTTTTGTGTTAATATGCTTCTATGGTTGTTACTTCATATATTTCCTTCTTACTTATTGCGAGGACGCAATTTCTTTATGGAGGGGAGTCTGTAACAACCCGCATATTTATCGATTTTATATTTAAATATTTTATTTAAATATTTTATCGTTCGTCGGATTTTAGTCCGAAAAGCTACTTTTTGCATACGGTAGAATTAGAACTCGAGACCACCTCCATTGAGTTCAAAATGACGTTTGCGACCTTTTTGAGTATAAGCTTCGATATGTTTGGAGAAAGTTGAATTTTGCTACTTTTTTCTTAGGTTTTTGGTTTAGGCTGAGCCAATTAACCACTTACTAACTCAGTTCCAACACTCTCCTCTTCATTCACTTCTCTTCTATTTTCCTAACACTCAATCTCAAGCAAAAATGGAGGAAGAGAATGGGAAATAGAAATTCCTAAGCCCTAGCTTGCTTTGCAAATCCATCTCCTTGCTCCAAAGTTCATGAGAACCCATTGGTAAGCTTCCTCTTCTTCTTCTCCAACTCATTCTCTCTTTGAATTTCGTAAATTTCCTAAACCTAACTTAGGATATGTTCTTCTTTTTAGCTTAGATTCAAGCTTCTAGAGTTGGATTTGAAGAGTGGTTGATTCCCCTTTGCTTTCAAGCTTCATCTTCATAAATTTTAGTGCAAAGGTGAGATTTTTATCTCACATCTATGACTATAATTATCTTTGGTTGTTGGGTATGAATTCCTAACACTTCTTCATGTGCCTTTGCTCTTGTTTTGGATTGATTTTGTGAATATTCCAATTTTTGGGTTTTTAAGTCAAATTTGTGTGAAAACCTTTTATGGATGTTTGATCATGCTTTTAGTGATGCACCGAGGAGCATATAGGGCCGGGTTGCCGATTAGCATAAACCCTTAGAGCCATTGTTCGTCCGGTCGCATTTTGGAAGAGTTTGCCCTTCATTTGAATAAGGCTAAAAAACAGCCCAGGCATGATTCAGTCGACTGAAAACTCTGTTCAGTCGACTGAACCTGGAACCCGAGAGTTTCCAGGCATGATTCAGTCGACTGAAAAATTCTGCACAGTCGACTGAAACTGGAAACAGAAAGTTTCCTGAACCTGGAAAATTACCAGGTACAGGGTCAGTCGACTGAAAACTCAGTTCAGTCGACTGAACCTGCTGTTTGAGTCCAATTTGCCTTTTTGGATTGAATTTCCAATTTAAATCGATTCATGATGATCCTATTTATTGTCATCATTTATTATCATCTTTGATGACTTATTTTCTTTGGGAATTTTAGATATATCCACTTCGATGGATCCTTTATCGATTTCATTAGATTTTATTCACATCTTCGAATGTGATCTTTGTGATTGATTGTTTCTACAATCCCCCTTGTGCTTTGTCACTTTAAAAATATAAAGGTTTTCTATACTAGTAGTAAATATCAAAACTCTTTCCTCAAACGACTTCAATACTATTTTAATACCAAATTCATTTATAAAACCGTTATCCAATCTATTAGTATATACAAACCTTTACCTCACTTGTATGAGAAATCTAATTAAACGACTTAGTAAAACAAGTGGTATGAAACGCTTGCGTTTACTTCGTCGGTTAATTCTTGGACTTGTTCGATTGAACCTCTTGTGACAATTTTCTAGTGGAGATCTACAATTTGTTCGTAAATATTTAAGTTAAGCTAGTGGTTATGGGACATGAAGCTAAGCTCATATATTTACTAGCTTATTGTAATTGACACTTCTCTTTGATCATGACGATCATCTTTGCGGTTTAGACTAGCAATGTGCGATGTCTCTTTGTCTATGTGGAGGACTGTTCCTCATTTTATTGAGTTTCGTCTCATTTTATACATGGGTCGTACCTTTCTAGGTGCGTCAATGTTTTATTATGCATGGGGTGTACCTTTCTAGGTGCATCGATGTTTGTTTACTTCGTGGAGCAATCGGCTCAATAAGTCGGGACATGGGGCGTATCTTTTTAGGTGCGTCGATGTTCGTCTATGCATGGGGCGTATCTTTCTAGGTGCGTCGATGTTCGACTTAGCATGGGGTGTATCTTTCTAGGTGCATCGATGTTAGACATTACATGGGGTGTATCTTTCTAGGTGCATCGATGTTTATTTATTTGTGCATGGGGCGTATCTTTCTAGGTGCGTCGATGCTAGAGCATGGGGTGTATCTTTCTTGGTGCATCGATGTTTATTTATTTGTGCATGGGGCGTATCTTTCTAGGTGCGTCGATGCAAGAGCATGGGGCGTATCTTTCTAGGTGCGTCGATGTTCGACTGTTCATGGGGCATGTCTCTTTAGGTGTGTCGATGTCCAGTTTCTTTTGGGGATTGGCCATCCTTTTTATTGTGATTTGGTTCATCGGATGTCCCGCTGTACGACGTCGTTGTTCCTTTTTATTGTGATTTCTGGATTTCGTGTATTGATTATTGGAATTTATGTTTCACCAACTTTTACGATGGGCATTGATATATATGCCATTTATTGTGGCTTGGTGAAAGAAATTAGGAGTATGACATTCCTTTCTATCTTGAGTAGATCTTTGTGATATTGTTTAATCTCTCGTTGATTTTCAATTACTTAATTATCACAGCTTGGCATTGTGATTATTATATGTTTATGTCATATCTCTTATTATATATCACTTCTTCTGATATTTATAGCTAGACTGATCCGTTTATTATTTTCTTCTTAAATAATACTCGGGTCAGACTGAGATATTACAGGTGCTTACTCATGGCTTCCTACCTGGAACCATCTTCTGACTTTTGGCTAACTACTCTAGTTTAGTAGTTTTTGTTGTATACATTTGAGATATAGACTCCATAATGTATACTTATTCTTTGGTGTAGTTCATGTAACTATTTCTTTTGTGATATGTGGATCTTTTTAGACCACTGCTCTGATATACACTTTCATGTGTAATATTCATATCTATTTCCGCCTTTGTGATATGAATTTTCTGTGACTGATTTATGTTATGTTTATTTCTATATTTGTTTCCGAAGATATTATATCCACTGTGTAGTAGCTTTGAGTTTGTGTCGGTATGTCGGATTTCCTCTTGAGATGAAAAGTTATATTTTTATCCGGTATATCGGTACTCGCACAAAGCAATTATACAGATGGTCGCTCCTCAACAGCCTTATTCTCCGTGCTAGTTGACAGCATTCACAGTAATGTTCTTGGCTAGCGTGGGTATAGAGGTGGGGCGTCACATTTGACGAATCGATCATTACGGCTTGAAGGGTTGATCGAGTGTTATGGTGTTTTGGGGATTGATAGTTGGGTCGTGGATGAAGTCGAGGACGGAGTGGCTGACCTTTAGGTGGTCGGAGCGGTGAGGATTTGGTGTTGACAGGTTTGAAGGGAAACCTGCTTGTTGTTTCCAGGTTTTGGAATTGGGTGGTCGTCTTTGATTTCTGGGAGTTTGTCACGAATTGATGGTCGTGGGTGGTTGTTGGGTTGGTTTTTGGAGTGCAGCGATCATCGCTGAAGACCAATGGTGGCCGGAGTCGCCGTGCATATGCACGGTTATGGGATTTTACTAATGATGTTTTGGTTAAGTTTGGTAACAGGGGAAGTTTCTTGGGTTGCTCGAAGTAATAAGGTAGTTGGCTCGGGAAGGATGGTTGTAGACTCGAAGTATATTAGGAATGGTCTCGGGTTAAAGAGTTGTTACAGTTTTGAACAAAACATGTACCCTGTTGTTTTAATTTTTTAAAACCTAAAGCTTTTAAATGTAAAGAAAGGTTTTAAACCTAGTTTTAAATTCAAGGTTAAATTTTAGAATCCAAGTTTAAATTTAAAATCTCAGTTTTAAATAAAAGTAAAAAATAAAAATAAAGTTTTAAACTTGAACTTATTTAATTACTTTATTTTGGTAAGTAGTTTAAACTTTTTAGAAATGAAGTTTGTAAAATATGGGCAAGTTTAAAATTAAATTTAAATCTGGAAATCAAAAGTTAAATATGAACTTCAGTTTTGAAATTAAAAGAAGTTTTAAATTTGAAAGATTTAAATAAAGTGTAAGTTTAAATTGTTGAATTTTGAAATGAATTTAGTTTCAATCCTTATGAATTTCTTTTATTAGACAAGCACTTGTTTATCTTGTAATTTAAAAAGTTTTAATTTGTTTAAACTTTGTTAAGTTTAAATTATATTTATTTTAAATCTTGTATTTGAAATGAAATTTAAAAGTAGTCCAAAAGAATTTGTTTCCAAATAGATTTGTTAATGATAATTTAAACATAATTAAGGAATGTTTTATCTTAAAAATTTATAAAGATTAATGTTTTGAAATTAATTTAATTAATGAGGTAATTAAGGAATAACTAGTTAATTTATTTAATTAATTGATTTGGGATAAATTAATTGATTAAGGGTTAATCAATTTGTAATTAAGATCATTAATTAGATTATTTAATTAATGATTAAAGATTTATTAATTAGCAATTAAAGTTATAATCAAGGTTAATTAATTAAATAATTAGGGAATAATTTAGTTGCAATTAACTCTTAATTAATTAAATAATTAGGGATTAATTAATGAATAATTAAAGATAAATTAAATTGTAATTAACAAGGGTTAATTTAAGTTAATTACTTAATGAAAATAATTAGAAAATGGTTAATGAAGGTCATTAACCAGGATTATTTAATAATTAATTAACGTGGTTAATTTTAATAATTAATTAGATTAACTAATTTAATGATAATCATTAGTGAATTGTTTAAGTGTAATTACTTAATGAAGTAATTAAGAAATTAATTACTTAAGGTAATTAATTGAGTTAAATGTGATTGTTTAATTTAATTAATTAAGTTTAATTAATTTTAAACACTTGATGTTTTAATGATAATTACTTAATGTAATTAATGGATTGGGAGATTAATTGGAGAAGTAATTGATTGGTAATTACTGAATGTAATTTGTGGAAGATGTTTAATAATGTAAGTAATTTGGAATAAATTACTTAGTAACTAATGAAGGGATTAATTAAGAAATTAATTAAGGAATAATTAATTTGTTTTAATGAAGTAATTAAGTTAGTTAATTACTGAATATGGCTAATCAAGAGGGATTAATAATTATGGGTTAATTACTTAAGGTAATTAATTTAAGAGGATAATTAATTAAAATGTAATTAGGGATCATTAATTTATATAATTAATGATGTAATTGAAGTTGATTAATTATGATTAATTAATCAATGATAAGTAATTAAAGGTAATTAATTAATGTAATTAAATAAGGGTTAATGTAATTAATTATAGTTAATTAATTATTTAAAGTAATTAAAGGTTAATTACTGTTTTTGGTTAAGAATGATTAATTTGTGAAATTAATTAAGGATAATTACATGAATGTAATTAAAGGATAATTAATCAAGGGTGATTGAATAAGGTGATTAATTAATTGGTTGTAATCAATTAAATGGTTAAGTAAGCAAGATTTATATTGATGAAATAATTATTTAATTTATTTTAAATTAATTAAAGATGAAGTAATTAATTTAATTCACTTTAAATTAATTAGAGATGGAGGTAATTAATCTAATTCATTTCAAATTAATTATCTTGTGATGAAGTAAATCTTTGCTTATTTATGAATGGGTGATATTGATTACCTTGGATACTTTGTGATCTCAGAAATGAGATAAGTGATGTTGTGTGATATGAATGCTTGGTTGCATTGTGATATGGATTATCTATTTTGATGATAGTATAGATTATCTGTTTATAATGATAATGTGGATTACCTGTTTATTATGATAATGTGGATTATCAATTGTGATTTGTGAGTTATCTATCTGTGTGTATATAGATAATTGAATTGTTTTAAACTTTAAAACAACTTGGACCTAAAAGACACGTTTTGGATTTCGATGAGACCGGGATCGGGTTTCCATATTTGGATATCCGAAAACCACATCGATCCAAATTAACGATAGGCCGTGAATCTCAAGTGAAGATGAAGATTCGGAGTGCAGGGGTTATTGTCATTAACTCTGAGGGTGATTCCAAAATGAGTGTAATGAGATAATGCCTTCGGGGTCGTTCGAACCCAGAACGAACTTGTATGGATCGAATGCTTTCAGAACATCGTCAAGTGGACAATGAGCATTCTAAGTGATGTGTCCTATCAAAGGTAATCGTAGCCTCAAGCCTCATCAACCAGAAATGGCTAAAACAGGGGAGGTGCAGCAAGGCTAAGTGGGTCATGCCCAAGTAGGACGAGATTTTCCCCTATCTAGAGGTCCCTTTTATTCGGCTGTTTGGGCGGTTGCTAGCTACAACTGCTGGATTGTCTTGTTCGGAACTGTTCAGTAAAGAATGGTTCCGGCCTTGTGTTGCAGGGGATTGGGAGTGATCCTTGGTATGTTGATCTAGGCCACGTACTACCCCGGTTGCCCTGCCATTGTATGGAATCCAAAATCCAATAAGTGCCAACGGTTTTGATTGTATTACCCACTTTTGTGGCTAGTAGCTAGAATTTTATAAAGGTAACAATTTCGGCTATTTCATATTTACTTGAAAACCCTAGACCTATTACAATATCATTGGATTTCCTATCAAATGTTTTGGTTAGCGTAAGGTAAAAACTTTTCCATGTTTATGTGTGGGAAGTCTTACGTGATACCTTTCTTTTCAAAAGGTTTTTAAAAGTTTAGCAACCTTAATCTGTTACTCACACCAGACCCATGTCTAACCCAGAGTTTATCTTCTGTTTTCTTAAACTCTTGGGTACTCAAATTTTTACGAGTAGCCAAGGGATTCAGGTTAGCTTTGACGAATATTGGAGGAGCAATGGATCAGGAGGCTTCCGCGTTAGATATATAGTTTCCGCTGTGTGTTCTCTATGTTGGTATCTCTTGTTGAGTTGTATCGAGTTGTATAACTAGACAGATGTTTATAATTGTCTAGTATGTGATGTGAAATCTGTGTAACTCCGATAATGGTTGTAAATTATGTAATATTTATGTTGTTAATATAATTTATTCCATCCGCTGTTTAGATTTTGATGTTTTTTCTTCTTTCTTTTCTCTTTTCTATCCTTTTCTTTCTTCAAGATGATACGATTTTCTGTGATGAGAAAGTCGGGTCGTCTCATTTGGTATCAGATCATTAGGTTGAGAGAATACTTAGGCTCTGGAGTGGTATCTATTTTGAGAGAGCGTATTTGTAATTTTTAAATATATATATATACCTAATTGTTAGGTGTTAGGTTACCCGTTCAGGTTTTCCAATATAAGTTATAAAGGTAGATGGGGTAGTGGTGTGTGTAACACGACTATCATTGGTTGAAGTTTGAATGTTTGAGGTTGGTAGTGTATTTGTATAGACTGTAGACCAAATACCATCTCGAGTGAGATTTGTAGTGATGAAGGATTTCATCGATCTCTGAAGGAAACCTGTTAAGGTTCGGAGTCTATTTTTAAAGTTGGATGAGTAGAGTATTGATCTGTTAGTTGGCAGAAGCGAGTGATGGTATTTTGATACCTCGGAAACTATTAGCCACGTGATGAGATGCAGTGACTATGGATATTTCTGAAGATGTTTTCTTTGGAACAAGTTTAAGGAAGTGAGTCTGCTTTGGTGTTGTGGCTGTGTTCAGTGGGTGTTTCTGTTTGAATTGAAGTCCAAGTTTCTCGAAGAGCTTTGGATTAGGAATTCTTTGGCATCTGTGGCAGCAGTGCAGCTCGGAGTGTTCGGTGTCGGCAGGAAGTCTTCTAGCTTAGCAGTTTTTCTGAAGGAGGAGTTCAGAAGCAACAGAATGGACCCGTTTCTTCGATTGGCTAGTTAAGTGTAAGCTGTTCTGTTTGATTAAGAGAGAACAGTTTTCTTTGGATTTGGTTTGGATTGATCGCAAAAGTGACTTGCGATTGTTTGAGTGTTCTCTTGAGTTATCACAGTTTTTCCGGATGTCTTTAGAGAAGTCATATTTTGTCCGCATCTGGAGATTGAGTTGGTGTAGCAGCTTAAGGTTTTGGAGAAATTCCTGAGTTTTCTTTATGGATCTGATGAACCATATTTCTGAGATGTGTTGTCCAGTTTTTGCTCGTGTTCTTCATCAACATTCTCTTCTACATCGGATCAGAGTTGTGCAGCGGAAGTAGTTTGGAAGTGTATCTGCTTTTCTTTTCCAAATAGGAGAAGTTTTTGTCTTCTGATGTTTGAGGAGTAGGGTTTGATCTTGGTTGATCTTAAGGAGATCATTTTGTTCAGATGATTGGTTTTGTTTGTTCTAGAGGCATCAGCGAAGGGGTGAACTGATCAGTAAGGTTGTAGGCAGCCCAGGATCGTCCGAAGCCCAGGATCGTCCGAAGATTTTTGAGGATAAGAGACGGAGGAATTTGGATTCTGAAGTAAGGAGATTTGATTTGGATAAGTTTTCTCTGATCAAAAAGGAGCTATAATATTTGGTAAGGTTGGGAAGCTAGCACTGACGTGTTTTGGATCTTTGCTGTGATCTTGGAGGTTAAGTGATTGATCTACAAGATTGGATTGCCAGTTTGGATAACTGGGATTCAATGAGTTTCACGTATCTCTGAGGGAGTATGTGTTTTATCTATCTCTGGTTGTGGAACCAGCAGTTCGGGAGTTTTGGTTGTTGAGTCAGACTCGTCTATAGTCTGATATCTTGTCTAGTGTTGTAGATATAGTTGAAGAGGAGCTCTGTAGCTTAGTAGTATTGATTGTTTGAATTCTGTGGAGCGAGTATCCCGGTGTTTGCACTTGGGGAAAACTCGAGGAAATTCCATCCATAATTTTGTCTGGATAGCTAGATTTGTTTGATTGGATGAATTGGTTGCTATGGTTATTAGCATATGTTTGATATATGCCTGTGTTTTAAAATTAAATCTTTAATGAGATTATTAAATTACCTTTGTTTTAAATTTCGAGGACGAAATTCTTTTAAGGGGGGAGGATTGTAATATCCCGGAATTTTGACAATATCAGTTTAATAATCTGTATTAAAATTAAATTGATATTGATAATTTTGTTAATAATAATTCAAATTGATTTAATAATCTTCTTCAATAAATATTTAATTGGTTATTTTATCTTTTAAAAATAATAAATTGGTTTCTATTTATAATATAAATATATAGTTTACATTGTAAATAGATTAGCTTCGTTTTAATTTTAATAAATAAAGCATATTTTCTAATTCTAATATTTGTAGTAATTTGGAAATTTGTTTTTATTTAATATAAGCTTTTCAAAGTTATTAAATAAATAATCTTGATTTAAATTTAATAAATGAATCATGATTTAAAATTCTAATATATACATTAATAATTTGGAAATTTTGATTTAATTTAATATTAAGTTTTCAAAGCTATTTAATAAATAAGTATATGATTTTAAATTGTTAAGACAAATGTTTAAAATTTAATTAAGATTTAATTGAATTAACAAAAAGGTTTATAGCTTAATAAAATAGGTAATTTATTAATAAAGAAATAATTTCTTTTGTAATTATTTTAATTTAATAATGAGTCATTTCTAAAAATAATACTAATAGTGTATTGTTTTACAATTAGATTCTTAATAAAAATAGCATTTGTTATTTCAAATTTAATTTGTATATATAACTTGTTTTTTTAAAATATTAGATTTTGAATTTGATTTGAATTTAAGTTCCAAAGTATAGACTTTTAATTGTTTTAATTTTTATATGCATAAGCTTTATTTATAAGCATAATTTGTTTTTATTTCTTTTATAAATTTATATACATATTAAATATTAACTAACAAATTAATTAGGTTAATACATATATTAACATGTAAATTAATATACAAATTACTTTTAAATAGGACAAGTGTTGTATTCTTAAGCTTTTATAACAAATGTTAAAAGTTTAACATATTAAGTTGACAAATGTTGAAATTTTGCACAAGTGCCACATTTTGTTTTGTGTTTCTTTCATTTTATAAAATCTGAAAATACACCTATATAAACATGCATTTTTCACTCTTATTTGTTTTTTTTCTCATTTCCTAATCAAAAGAGAAAACTTCAAAACTCCCCTTTTTTTTTCCAAAATCAGTAAGTCCTCTTCAAAACAAATCTGAGCATAACCACTTCCCTGTAAATCTTGAAAACCCAAAATCAGTTTACAAATCCAAATTCAACTCCGTATAACAAAAAGCATATACACATCTTCAAGTCATTTATCTGTAGATCAAGCCTGCATACAACTACATTTCATCCTCTGAAAATCAAACCTCCATTTCAAGCCTGAAATCGATTCTTACAAGATCATGTCTGCATTTTTATAAAGTCTGCACGTCTTCAAAATGAAGCCTGTTCAAAAGCAAATTCAAAAGCATTTTTGTATGAAGGCATGCAAACAGTTTTACAATCAAGCAAGTTCAAAAGCATTTCAACAGAGGCTCTGCTTCCTTTTAAATCTGTAAGTAACTTTTTAAATTTAAATGTTTAAAAATAGGTTTCATGTTAGTATACTGAAATGAAATAGTAGTGTTTATAAGTAATTGTTGATGTGAAAATGTATTGTGTGCATGCTGTTTTTTTATTGCCTGTCCTATTTTAATTTTCCAGGCACAAAATTTCATTAAAATAATTATCTTTTAATTAGTTTTCTGATAGAATGCAATTTGTAAATCAAGTTGTTTGATTTATCTTAGGTTAATATTTTTTTAAATCTTTAAGTAAGTCAAAAATTAGCTTGTTGTCTCTGTAAACCAAAAACAGCTATGTGCATGTCAAAATTAACTAATACTTAAACCCTTTAATTTATCAATTCAGTATTATAAATCAAAAGCATTAACAAAAACATGATTTTTAAATCAAGAATCATAATTTTTAGAAAAGAGTTGAAGGTACAGTATTGTGATGAACTGAAATAAGAATGGTTGATTATTCTGGTGATCTTTGAATAGTGGAGGCTTGGGGTTCTTCTGGGTGATGGAGGAGGGTTAGGAGAAGCTAGGAAAAATCATTGATGGTGATGGATATCATTGTGGAAGGTGCAACTTTGAGAATTATTTTTAAATCCTAGTTTTTATTGGGTTTGGGGAATCGATCATTACGCCTTGAAAGGTTGATCGAGTGTTATGGTGTTTTGGGGATTGATAGTTGGGTCGTGGATGAAGTCGAGGCCGAAGTGGCTGACCTTCAGGTGGTCGGAGTGGCGAGGATTTGGTGTTGAAAGGTTTGAAGGGAAACCTGCTTGTTGTTTCTATGTTTTGGAATTGGGTGGTCGTCTTTGATTTCTGGGAGTTTGTCACGAATTGATGGTCGTGGGTGGTTGCTGGTTGGTTTCTGGAGTGCAGCGATCATCGCTGATGACCAATGGTGGCCGAAGTCACCGTGCATATGCACGGTGGTGGGATTTTACTGATGAACTTTTGGTTAAGTTTAGTAACAAGGGAAGTTGCTTGGGTTGCTCGAAGTAATAGGGTAGTTGGCTCGGGAAGGATGGTTGTAGACTCGAAGTATAGTAGGAATGGTCTCGAATTAAAGAGTTGTTACAGTTTTGGACAAAACTTGTACCTTGTTGTTTTAATTTTTTAAAACCTGAAACTTTTAAATGTAAAGAAAGGTTTTAAACCTAGTTTTAAATTCAAGTTTAAATTTGAGAATCCAAGATTAAATTTAAAATCTCAGTTTTAAATAAAAGTAAAAAATAAAAATAAAGTTTTAAGCTTGAACTTATTTAATTACTTTATTTTGGTAAGTAGTTTGAACGTTTTAGAAATGAAGTTTGTAAAATGTGTGCAAGTTTAAAATTAAATTTAAATCTGGAAATCAAAAGTTAAATATGAACTTCAGTTTTGAATTTAAAAGAAGTTTATAATTTTAAAGATTTAAATAAAGTGTAAATTTAAATTATTGAATTTTGAAATGAATTTAGTTTCAAACCTTATGAATTTCTTTTATTAGACAAGCACTTGTTTGTCTTGTAATTTAAAAAGTTTTAAATTTTTTAAACTTTGTTAAGTTTAAATTATATTCATTTTGAATCTTGTATTTGAAATGAAATTTAAAAGTAGTCCAAATGTAATTTGTTTCCAAATAAATTTGTTAATGAAAATTTAAACATAATTAAGGAATGTTTTATCTTAAAAATTAATGAAGATTAATGTTTTGAAATTAATTTAATTAGTGAGGTAATTAAGGAATAACTAGTTAATTTGTTTAATTAATTGATTTACGATAAATTAATTGATTAAGGGTTAATCAATTTCAAATTAAGATCATTAATTAGATTATTTAATTAATGATTAAAGATTTATTAATTAGTAATTAAAGTTATAACCAAGGTTAATTAATTAAATAATTAAGGAATAATTTAGTTACAATTAACTCTTAATTTATTAAATAATTAGGGATTAATTAATGACTAATTAAAGATGAATTAAATTGTAATTAACAAGGGTTAATCTAAGTTAATTACTTAATGAAAATAATTAGAAAATGGTTAATGAAGGTCATTAATCAGTATTTAATAATTAGTTAATGTGGTTAATTTTAATAATTAATTAGATTAATTAATTTAATGATAATCATTAGTGAATTATTTAAGTGTAATTACTTAATGAAGTAATTAAGAAATTAATTACTTAATGTAATTAATCTAGTTAAATGTGATTGTTTAATTTAATTAATTAAGTTTAATTAATTTAAACACTTGATGTTTTAATGATAATTACTTAATGTAATTAATGGATTAGGAGGTTACTTGGAGAAGTAATCGATTGCTAATTACTGAATGTAATTTATGGAAGATGTTTAATAATGTAAGTAATTTGGATTAAATTAACTAGTAATTATTCAAGGGATTAGTTTTGAAATTAATTAAGGAATAATTAATTTTTTTTAATGAAGTAATTAAGTTAGTTAATTACTGAATATGGTTAATCAAGAGGGATTAATAATTATGGGTTAATTAGTTAAGGTAATTGATTTAAGAGGATAATTAATTAAAATGTAATTAGGGATCATTAATTTATATAATTAATGATGTAATTAAAGTTGATTAATTATGATTAATTAATCAATGACAAGTAACTAAAGGTAATTAATTAATGTAATTAATTATAGTTAATTAATTAATTGAAGTAATTAAAGGTTAATTACTGTTTTTGGTTAAGAATAATTAATTTGTGAAATTAATTAAGATAATTACATGAATGTAATTGAAGGATAATTAATCAAGGGTGATTAATTAAGGTGATTAATTTGAATGACTAATTGATTGATTGTAATCAATTAAATGGTTAAGTAAGCAATATTTATATTGATAAAATAATTAATTTAATTTATTTTAAATTAATTGAAAATGAAGTAATTAATTTAATTCACTTTATATTAATTAGACATGGAGGTAATTAATTTAATTCATTTTAAATTAATTATATTGTGATGAAGTAAATCTTTGCTTATATATGAATAAGTGATATTGATTGCGTTAGATGCTTTGTGATCTCAGAAATGAGATAAGTGATGTTGTGATATATGAATGCTTGGTTGCATTGTGATATGGATTATCTATTTTGATGATAGTATAGATTATCTATTTATAATGATAATGTGGATTACCTGTTTATTATGATAATGTGGATTATCAATTTTGATTTGTGAGTTATCTATCTGTGTGCGTATAGATAATTGAATTGTTTTAAACTTTAAAACAACTTAGACCTAAAAGACACGTTTTGGATTTCGATGAGACCGGGATCGGGTTTCCATATTTGGTATCCGAAAACCACATCCATCCAAATTAAAGACAGGTCGTGAATCTCAAGTGAAGATGAAGAATCAAAGTGCAAGGGTTATTGTCGTTAACTCTGAGGGTGATTCCAAAATAAGTGTAACGAGATAATGCCTTCGGTTTTGTTCGAGCCCGGAACGAACTTGTATGGATTGAATGCTTTTAGATCATCGTCAATAGGACGATGAGCATTCTAAGTGATGTGTCCTATTAAAGGTAATTGTAGCCTCAAGCCTCATCAACCAGGAATGGCTAAAACAGGGGAGGTGCAGCAAGGCTAAGTGGGTCATGCCCAAGTAGGATGAGATTTTCCCCTGTCTAGAGGTCCCTTTTATTCGGTTGTGTGGGCGCTTGCTAGCTACAACTGCGGGATTGTCTTGTTCGAAACTGTTCAGTAAAGAATGGTTTCGGCCTTGTGTTGCAGGGGATTGGGAGTGGTCCTCGGTACGTTGATCTAGGCCACGTACTGTGATGGGCGGTACCCCGGTAGCCCTGCCATTGTATGGAATTCAAAATCCAATAAGTGCCATCGGTTTTGATTGTATTACCCACTTTTGTGGCTAGTAGCTGGAATTTAATAGATGTAACAATTTCGGTTATTTCATATTTACTTGAAAATCCTAGACCTATTTAATATCACCGGATTTCCTATCAAATGTTTTGGTTAGCGTAAGATAAAAACTTTTCCATGTTTATGTATGGGAAGTCTTATGTGATACCTTTCTTTTCGAAAGGTTTCTAAAAGTTAAGCAACCTTAACCTGTTACTCACACCAGACCCATGTCTAACCCAGAGTTTATCTTCTGTTTTCTTAAACTCTTGGGTACTCAAATTTTTACGAGTGGCCAAGGGATTCATGTTAGCTTTGACGAATATTGGAGGAACAATGGAGCAGGAGGCTTCGGCGTTAGATATATAGTTTCCGCTATGTTTTCTCTGTGTTGGTATCTCTTGTTGAGTTGTATTGAGTTGCTTACTAGACAAGTGTTTATAACTGTCTAGTATGTGATGTGAAATCCGTGTAACTCTGATAATGGTTGTAAACTATGTAATATTTATGTTGTTAATATAATTTATTCGTTCCGCTGTTTAGGTTCTGATGTTGTTTCTTCTTTCTCTTCTTTCTTCTCACTTTTCTATCCCTTTATATCTTCAAGATGATACGATTTTCTGTGTTGAGAAAGTCGGGTCGTCTTAGGAACAGTAAGTCAAAAAATGTCGAAAGTGTGTTAATCGTAGATTTCTTACTTTTTTTGGGGACCATTAATACTATGCATAATAATAAAAGTGGATGAGGTTGAGTTATCTATTTGTGAGATTCACGAATGAAGTGTCTATGCAAGCCTTTGATGCAACCAATACCCTAACTTACCTGGCTTCGCTCTTCGACGAGGAATAATTAAGTTGGAATACTAGAAACGAGTTAAGGATGTGAATATTGATTTGTATAAGCAATTGTTTTGAATAGATAATTGATAAGCCGATTATCGAGCTTGACCTAATACAGACTTAAGTAGTTATTGAAAAGTGTCTTAATTTCGTGCCAATGAGAACCCAAGAGGAGGATTGTTGGTATGGAACTTCTCTAGCTTTCTCTTACTTCTGAAAGAATCGAAATTGAGTTAACCAGAAATTCATCGATTGGTTTTGGAGAGTCCGATAAGTAGGAAGAGTATACTTATATGAGATGACCCAAATCCATAATCGCTTCAAACTATATACGCAATCTATGTTCTAAAAGCTGTTATGAGGTGAAATGTTATACAGTTGAACTGTTTATCCTAAGGTGAAGTCCAAGAGAGAGATCAGCGTTAACATTTCAAATGATGCTATCGTGTGAGACTATCTATCTTGAGGAGTAATCCAAGAGAAAGGATAGTGTTAGAAATCATCGAAGGACTTATGCGGGGAACCTATTAGAGGTTCAAATTTTTTGGAGAAGCTCGAATCCATGTAGTGATTCGTGATCTATTCAAGATGAAGGAATCTAATTGAGGATTAGTGTGCTGCTCGAGTAATGAAGACTCGTATGAAAGATGCCGATCATAGCCTCGACTTCGAGAATGACTAAAACCAGAGTAGGTTACACAATCTCAGGTTTAGCTTATCCATGAGGGTATATCAACTACAAATCTAGAGTGTGCTTTTGATTATTCGGCCCCGGGATTTGGTTATACCTAGTGTCATGCAGTTCACCACTGGGAAAGTTATGTTTACCTTAGAGTATATAATATCTAGAGATATACGATGCTAGGAAGGTAGTTTTGATCTTTGTCATGGAGATCCACCTCATTTTACAAGGGACGCCTCTGCGGAAAACATTCCATATATGAACGTGCAATAGCGGTATTGATTGTATACTCATAATAACTCGCACTTTAGTGGCCCCAAAAATTTGGAAAAATCCAAACCCAAGTCCACCAGAGTAAAGATCGTTGGATTTGGTACCTGGAAATAAGCATAAGCATTACAATGATTTATAAAATCTAAACTCACAGTGGAAACAATAATAAGACATAAATACTGATTATGGCTACAACTTAGAATTAATGGTATTCCTCGGATATCAAATTTCCACATCAGCATCGAGCATCAAATAAAAGAATACTTCTCCAGCCATCAATCACATCTAGCTATAGTGACATGTTCCTCTAAATCTATCTTGTGGGTTGTAATAAGATGGGGGTCAGAACAACGTTCTAGTGACTGGAAAATCTGTAAGTGTCCATAATATAAATTCATACCGATTGGTTTCCATTTAATTATTACAAAATTAACCTAATATTGTGTGTGATTTATCTACCTACTCTTTCCGAAGGTATACAATGCCGACGAATCCTATTTATCCGCTGATACTTCCCAAATCCATCAGCCACTTAATACTTCCTAACTCCAACTGTCATCAAGTTCATCGTCTAATTAATATTTCTAAAAGAGAAATAGGTAGATTTTGGCCACTTATGACCTCAATCGAGGCAAACCCCATCATTTAAGATCCATCTATATGGTGGACTCCTAGCATCGCCATTGCTAGTCTATTGGTCCTAGCTACAGAGAGATACGAGCACTATTTAGGGCTTTCTATTAGCTAATATCCATATTTGCACAACTATCGCCAATAAAATCCATGCCATGTGAGAGACAGTTCCTAAGCCACTTAATAGTTTATAAATAACGACTAGGTAAACTTTTAATCATTTAATACCTATATTCTAAGCAGATCCATCATCATTTAATACCTAACTCCAAGGCGGACTCCTCACAAATACTATCTAGTTGACATCGCTTGGAATCTCATTGGGCTACTTAATACATCTTTTATAGGAAAGAGGTGGACTTTATGATCTAATGCCACTTAATACACTAATCCCAAAGTGAATCCTTCAAGAGATACTCACTATAACTCTTAATTGTTAGTTTGGAATCTCTCTTTGAAGACTTCATTTTAGAAGAGAGGTAGACCCTACAGCCACTTAATAGCTCAAACCTGAACTGCACCCCTCTAGAGATATCCCTCACCGCTCTTAATTACTAATTTGAACGGTTTAATACTTTTTAATTAGGAAGGAGGTGGTCCCTCAAACAACCACAAAATAATTCTTACCCCAAAGTAGGTCTTATCTCTCACGTAGTCATGGGTCCTATGATTTGGGATGTATCACATCAGTATTAAGTGCATACGACAGCTGGTGAAGAGCGGCTTTTCATCGCGTGACTCTACTGACCTCGCATCCTAATCTACTAAGTCCAAATAACTATCTTAAGCCTGTACAAGATTTAGGTCATATATCCTAGGTCTTAGTTCCTAGGTTAGATACGAACGTAGTTTACTAATCCACTTTTTATTTAAAGAAATTAGGTTTACCTTAAATAATTAAAACACATAAATCCCTTTCTAATAATCCGTAAATGTTAATTTTCTGTAATAATCCTAACGGAAATTTCCTAAGATATTTATACGTAATTACTAATTTTAAATTTGTAACCCTTTATAAATTTTCCATAGTTATTTATCAAACTTTCCATATTGATTTGTCCCATAAATCCATTTGCACCTATTAATGGTAACTCCTAATTCATTCCTCAGTTATTCTCCCATTAATTGAAGTTACTACCTTATATACCATATTAATTAATTGTAACCCCTTAATTCAATTAACATATATTTCCCATTAAAATCTTTATATCCTACTAATTATTAGTAACTCATAATTTATTGCCCATTAATAGGAATTAGAATCTTTCCTAATCCTCATGTTCGCTTTCTTATCCTACCTATAAACAATCTAACCTAAGCGAGTGGTACATGTAATTCAACGCTATTATTTAAACTTAAGCTCATTTATTCGCGCAAACAATATGTGTAGACTACCTACTCCTATCCAAATATATCTTGGTCATTAATATTAAAATAGAATATGCTTTTCATATTTAACTTGCTAGAATTAGATTCCTTAGGGATATTTTCCGTTATAATTTCCATAAATTAGTTTAAAGCAAAAGAAAATAAAAGGAAAGATTGACTCCTTTTGAAATTACAAGGAATAAATAATTTCTTTTTATTTGGAATTGACAACTTAAACTATGGACAATAAATATGTACTTTACACATCTCTTCCTTTTTATTTGCATGTATGCCTTGTTAAATTAAACATCGTCTTTTTCTATGAAAAGTTAGAGAAATAAACTAATTGATAACAATCAAACAGATGTTCTTTCCGCAAATTAACCTGTGGAAAATTTACAATTCAACATGAGTAGATCAATAATCCAAATCCTATTAATATTTTACTCCCCAATTACAGATCTGGAATGAAACTATACACAATTCAAATTCTTAAATCGTTGGGATTGATTTCCAGAAGGGTGTAAACACTATTTCAGATTAGATCTAAAGTAAGAATATGTTGGCAATGGTTTTCTACGCTAGATTGAGCCTACAACTTATAACTAAGATTTCTTTAGGCATAAAAATCGAACGTATGCCAATGGAATAATCCAAAATCATAACAAATATATAGATCTCCCACTCATCTTGAAGAAGCACTCCAAATCTCAAGATCTGAAGTAAAACCTTTGATCCAACTTCAAATCCTTTTAATCCAAGAAATGAAAAAAAGGATATACACATATGTTAGAATTTTATATCTTAGAAGAGATTTGGGATTGGGAAAGAAAATAGATATGGATTTAAATATAAATTACCTAGATAACATGTAGTGTTAATTCTCCTCTCTTCTCTTTTCATTTTATTTCTATCCTTGTCCAATTTGTATGAGTATAGAAAAATATATCATTTCTATAATTTTAGAAAGAAGTGGAGAAGAAGAATGGTAGAGCTTTTGCACTATTCCAAAAAATATGAGAAGATAAGGGAGGGTTATGACTGAATTTCTAGGCGCTAGGATCAGCCAAATCCGTCAAATTAAAATATAAAATCTGGGCTGTTTAGGCGAAGCCAAAACTTGGCCTGCACATGTGGAATGGTTGGCCACCCCCATCCTAGGGGTCGACAGCCGCAGGTTGAGCACCTCTATAAAGGATTCGACCTGTGGCCCCCATATATATGTGTTAATTTTTATTAATTAATTATTTCCGCTTCGAATTTGTTTATCATCCATAACTTCTTCGTTTGGACTCAGATCACACAACTCCAAATATGAAAGTTGCTTAGAATTTTTCTATGATAACAATGGTGCAAGTTTCGTAGTCAAATTCCATCATTTACAAAAATTCTGTTTTTGGAGCTAAATTAACTGACTAACTAATAACTAATGCTAAATTACGTGATGTTACATTCTTCCCTCTTAAAAGAATTTCATCCCCAAAATTGTACAAACGACTAAGTCATGGTTCAAGATGGTAATCATCTGAATCTAAATAGCCAATTGATGTACAACTAAGTTTACAACCAAACATGCACACATGCGTAGTTTATCACAACATAGAAAGCATGCATGCATAATGATGTTTCATTCTTCCCTCTTAAATGAATTTCATCTCCAAAATTGTACAAACGACTAAGTCATGGTTCAAGCTGGTAATCATCCTAATCTAAATAGCTAATTGATGTACAACTAAGTTTACAACCAAACGTGCACACATGCATAGTTTATCACAACATAGAAAGCATGCATGCATAATGATTCTATATCTGATCCACCTATATGAATGCACTTCTTTGAAAACATTTTTGAATAATACGATGCAAACAACACACACACACACTCACACACACACACACACACACACACATATATATATATACTGGCAGTTCTATACGTATGTAGATTTTGAAAAATCTTTTCACCATAAATCTCCACACTCCTACAAAATGAAGTATGATGCAACTAATTTTACATCCAACTCCTACCATCCGAAAATCAAACACAGTGCAAACATGTTTTCTGAACATTATTGCTATGTCGGAAAAAGGAATTTAGATGAAGAATCTAGCATTCTTACCACCCTAGATTTGCTCCAAATTTTCCACGCACAAAATGCATTTGGTAGCTTATTTTCAAGCTCTAAAACGGAATTAAGACTAAAAATAGACTTGCGTACATCATTGGGAAGGTATGGAAATAGAAATTTCAAGGCTAAATAGCTTTTTCCATGTTATCACTTGCGTTATCATATCGTCGATCCTAATGCACAGCTAAGTTCAAAAATTCTTGCTCATTCACCTTCCTTACGCCTAACAGTGGCTTTCAAAATCAAAGATTTCACAAAAATATTTCACACTTTTCAAATTTGTACGTCGTTTGAAAAATAAATTCAAAAATATTTAAACGTACATTTTTCCTTGGAATCAAATTTTGGACAAAAACTCTAAAAATTATTTATGAGCCAAAAATAACTCAAACCAAATAAAAAATTCAAGGGAGAAAATTTTAAATCAAGGGAAACTTTTCAAAAAAATTTGATAAATTAAGCCACAATTCTGCGTAGTTGGAAGTCAATTATGCATGTAACGCGTAAACCAAATTCTAGAATTCCATAACTAACCTTAAGAGACAAAACCTGACATTTTATAAAAAATGTCAACACAGCTATTATTAAAAAAATTAAGCTTTTAAGGAACAGTAGCAATGGTCCGTGATACCGAAACTACTTTACCATGTCCTACGCTAAAATTTTCCAACTATTCTACACTTCTAGTCTTATTCTATTAGTTAAGTGTCTTTATGAGATTTCTATATTTATATTGTTTCTTCGCTATGCATGTGTAAGAGCGGTTCACATATCCAGAAACAATAGAACAATAAATAAATAGGAACATTCTCATAATATCGTACATGCCTTTCACAAGAGACAACAAACAGTTACAACCCAAATAACCTAAAAGAAAAGAAAAAATGCTGAAAGGGAAAAGAAAACAATGCCATAAATCCTAAAACACTGCCTACAGACTACGAGACATCTTGCTTTGCAACTAGACCTCAAACCATTGCCGCGGCCCTTGAATGGTCATAGCATGGTGGCTTTACACCCAATCTCGTGCCAACGGTACCGTTGGTGTCGCTGGGGGTTCGAAATTGTCATCTTCCTAAGGGAGGATGTGTTCATGGCAGAAGGAACCTTCTTCTAAACTGTCACATCATTGAGATTCATCCATATTGCATTAAGCCAAGAATTAATAGGTGACAATACGTAATGTATCTTCATGGAGTGTCGACCCCTTAATCGACTTAATGAACAATAAGAGTGTAGGTCCAATTGACGGCAATGCCACCGATAATAGCATGCGATCTTCCATGCTATAGGGTAAATCCAGTCGTAACTTCCTGTCTTTGGGATGATATTGTGTGAATGATGCGCACAACTAGACAGCCAGTTAGATGAAGATTATCCGTCTTACAAACACCGTTATCCTAGAAAAAGATCTTCAAAATAACTAGGTCAGTCACTTCTAAATTATCCAACACCGCGTCCTCCGTGGAATCATGAAAAACCTCAATGAGATCCCTATAGTAGCTTAATCTAGACACCCTTCACCTCGAAATGATTCAAACTGATGCCTCCACCGAAACACAACGCAAACAAGGCATCAAAAAAGCGGATGCAGTGTAGATAACATTCCCGCTCAAAGGCCTTTTAATTGAGGATCGACAAAAGTCCTACCATTATGAACAACTGTAAAGGCTTGTATCTCCATACATTTTGAGTTAACACTAAATCAAACGTGTACAACTCAAATTGAACAGATATACTGATCTTTAGGGGTGAAGAAGAAAGAGATAGAAGAAAATAGAAACAACAACACACAGAATCTCACAATCGCAACGAAACAATATATAATATATTATAATAGATTTTTATACAAAGGAATCTATATTTGTTAATATACATGTATAATCATCAGAGTACAAGTATCAACAATCAATCTGGAAAGTTATTATAACTTGTCCTCATCAGTGTTGACAATGCAGTCTACACATACAGCGAAATATAATCAAATACGTGGAATACTACTGTGTCTCCTCCAGCTCGTCTCCTGAGCTCCATAGCATGCTAAACTGAATCTATAATACTCAGTCTGACACAAGTATTAAAATAAAATAACACTCGAGTCAGTATGGAAAACCAGCATGAAAAATCACACTCAATCTGAATTATTACTGTTATCAAAATCCTTTGAAAAACAAAGGTATCTCGTAAGAACATGCCACGCGTAAATACAACGGGTTTTCACCTCACGATAACCAAAACATTTTATACCCAAATCATCTGATATTATAATAGTGTCTAAGTACAAATACTTATTAAAATAGACGAAATTGTTATATTAGTTAAAATCTAGCATACTAGGCTCTAAAATCAAAACCGTAAGGCTCGTATTGAAGAATGGGTTCCATACTATGACCAAGTAAGGAACTACCTTCCGATGAGTGCATCTTTAGATCAATGCACCTGAGTCTGACAAGAACATCTTGTACCCTGCCACACAGGACCGGCCTAGCACATGACTACTAGTACCGAATATGTTACCACCCCGGGTGATCCCACCTTAACCGAGCGTTCTCTTTCCCATGCACAACCATTTCCATAACTATAATATATCTGAGGGTATCTACAAAGATGATAACATACCCTACTTGGAGGCGACCCACTTAGCCTTGTTGCATGCCCTGTTTCAGTCATTTCCCGGTTGTTGTGGCTTGAGGCTATGTTTACCTTTAGAGTAGCATTCATACTTGGAATGCTAACATAGCCTTCCAAGCAACAATGTAATGATAGCATTCATCCATACAAGTTGTTCTAGGTCTGAACAAACCGAATCTTCAAACTGACCATCTCCATTATCTTCGAGCTATCACAATTTGTAACGTACAAACCGGATCGAAGTGATTTTTGAAAAATCAAATCTGATCCTGGTCTCTTCGAAACGATCAACGAATTTAGCCAAATTTGATAGTCGGTTATTTACTATCAAATAACATCTATAAGCAGTCACTCGGTCCATATTTCATTTTTCAAGATATTCATTTCAAAATACCTTTATAAAATATATATTCAAATTCCTTTCCATATTCCAATATTTGAAGAAAAAAATTCAAATACTTAAATCCATAACATGATATTTCCAAACCAACTCAACACTTAGAAATATTTCCAAATATCCTTTTTTATACTTAGAAATATATTATAAGCCTTATTTTCCAAAATCATTTCAAATATCAACACTTAAGAGAATATTTCGTAACTTATCTCATAAGTCTCATGAATCATTAATAAATTCCCTTTTACAATTTCCAAAACCCAATATACTTATTTATAATACCATTCAACAATTTATAACCTCTTTTGTGAGTTCAGATTTCATTTTCAAAGTTTCCATATTCAACATTTTTGAAATTCCATTTCCTCCAAATCCCTTATGAAATTCCTCTTGCCAACATCATATCAATTTTATAAACCCTGTTCACAAATCACGAGAGGATTTATAAATAAATTTCAATCATTTCAAAATTATATATACAATAAGTATTTTTAAATTATAATTCATTTTAAAACATATTAAGTAATTATTTAAAATATTAAACACTTTATATATCATCTAATTAATTTCCAATTCATTTTTAAATAAACTAATTGATTTACAAAGATGATTATAAAAATTAGAATTTATTTCAATAAATATTAAATATTTGAATAACTAACTTTTTCGAAATATTTTAACCTAAGTAATATTTTTTAAGCTACATAGCATGATGAATAAAAATCGCATTTAAAATAATTTTTCTCAACATAAATCTATTTTAAAATCCAATATTGCTAATTTCAATTTATAAATCCCTCTCCGTTCATATCACATCTACTATGTTTCTAATTTCATAATCATTCCCACATTTCAAAATAGAATCCACTATATTTTGCCAAAACCCAATTCCCATATCTCGATATAATTCACAATGTAAATTTATATTCCAATTTATCAACTGATATCAGTTTCCCTTATTTATAAACATTGATTATAAATTTACAAACTTCCCTAAGGTTCACTTGTTTATAAAACTAATCTCTTTATAAAATTTCATTTTATGAATCCATTTCTTGTAAATCCCATTTATTTTACAAATCTACTTCAAAATATCGATTTTCAACTTCTTTTCAAATTTATGAAATATCATTTTAAAAGTCCATTATTAAAAATCCTTTATATAAATTATTCTAAAATTTCTATTTTAAACATTTTACGAATAGATAAGTACAAACCCTAATATCAAGTCATTTTATTTTATCCAAATCAATTTTCTTTAAAATTATCCAAATTTCGATATAAATATTTTTATATCCAAAATCTCCTTCTAGTTCCTTCAAATTCAAAAATAATATTTATGGTATTTAAAATACTAAATTAAGGCCATTGCTGCTATAGCATCCAAAAATCAAACATATCACAATCCATAATAGGATATTCACACACATCATATATCAATATATATAAACAGTTAATATATTTTTGACGAATCCACTTGGATCCCTCAAACCTATTTTCCCTGCATCCATAAATGTTAGATAACATAAAATACCAATCCCACTACGGGGGTGATATCGCGGAAATATAGGGTCATCCGCTATTACACGGGGGCGCATAGGGTCTCACCCGCTCCAATGGTGGAAAAAATATCCAAAAACTAATATATATATATATATATATATACTACTATGTTTATATATATAACATCCAAACTGATAATAATTTATATATTAAACTAGCATATAGTAACTAATTTTAATTTTTATTAATTTAAATCTAGAAATCCAAAAAGAGTAAGATTTACTCACCTTGATTTGATTTGCAATCCGTTCCAATTTTATTTCGTGTCCTACGTCATCACAATCTAACGCCACCGATTTTGTGATTTTTAAACCTCCTATGAAATTTATATGGATTAATGATCTTTGAAATAAATTAACCGATAGTTAAATTAAATTCAAAAAATTATATAAAATTGCATACCAATTCATGTTTTCAGGCATGCACAAGACATCACAACATCGATTGTTGCTCAACCTCACCACGCCAACATCTGCATTCATCGTCATGCTAGCCACCACTGCAAGCACCCAACCACTATACATGCAGAACCACCACCGGTCGAAAACCAAACACCGTTCCTCCGACAATGTCATGACTCGCTCTATAGCAACCTCGACCTACACTATTGACCACCTCTATCAAATCCTAAGACCAAACTCCCCATGACCAGGTAATCTTGACTCTCCAATCTCTCATGCGCAGCGCCTCCTCCAATCTGAGTTGCAACCTCTGTTTGATCACCTTCCCTTCTCTTGCATGCCTGACCACTCATGCCTTCTTCCTTAAATCGCCTACGTGTGAAACAACATCGTAGCCCCAAACGAGCATCACTCGAGATCGCCACCCACACTCCACGCGATGAGCCGAGACCTTCCCATATCATTCACGACCCACCCTAATGCCACGACTTGCCCTGCTTGAGCGCCTCCATCGCGCTCCATCACCCTCCTTAACTCGTGACTCGATCGCGGTCCTTTTTCTTTTTTATTTATTATGATTCTAACAAATTGTTTAAAAATTAAACTAATGTCGGCCCCAAGACCAAAAAGGTTGCACGCTATAAAAACAGAAGAAGGCGGGTCGTACAAATGTAGATCATCCCAATATAGGGTGGCCTGATAGGAAAGAATGCGGGATGAAGTGATAATGATATGATATATGTGTGTGTGCGTGTGCGTGTGTGTGTGTTATGTATGTTTTTAAATTTCCAAAGTATCAAGATATTTTATTCGATCCCCTATCAAAGCGTGCTGCTTAGCATTCCAAATGTAATACCACTATTCTGAATCTAATGCAATAAGTTTCTGGACCCAGTTCAATCATATGTGGAAGATAGCTTTTTAAAACAACTATCTAAATTAAATTCAACTAAATTATTTCTAGCCATTTTCAGATCATATGACGAAATGATGAATCCAAACACTATGAAATTTGAAATCCAATAATAACACGCTATTATGGGTCTAATGGAATTGGTTTCATCAAATTCTGAGACTATGCCCCTGATTGCTATTTTAACGCGTTGATTAAATCATCGATTTCAAAATTTTGTGACATCACTTGAAATTTCAGTTTTAAAACTTATTAACCCAAATTCTAATTCAAATAGAATTTATATCAGCACTAGAAACCGTTTCGATTTAAATTCAAATCAAATTTCAGTTATTCACCATCTTCATATTACGATAAATCGCTATTTTTTCAAATTTAAATCAGATTTACCAATTCAACTAAAATTTCCATATTAAATAATTTTTATTCCAACTTCAATATTTAAAATCGTCTAAATATCAAAGCCAAACAGTGGAAAAATCTGGGACATTACAATAACTCCTCTAGCCTAAAAGCAGAGAAATCTTCTGCTCATTCTAGTCCTACCAAGTAACCTCTTAAGGGATGAGACTAGGATGATGTGAGGAAGAAGCGATAGTGTGGGAAGGTTTCATGGGCTAAAAAATATGTTGGAGGGAAGAAATAGGGCTTATATCTAGAGTGGTGCTGGGGCAAGATCTAACATGCAAAAACCAGTTCGAGTGGGTGGCGAGACTATTGCTCCTAGAAGAGAGAGAGAGAAACGGCATTACTTGGTGGTGGAATGGAGGAGAGAGGCTGCTACTTTGGAGGAGAAGGATGAAGATTGGGTTTGGTTGGTTGAGGAAGGAGGAACGAAAGAATGCAAGGCCTAGGGGAATTCAGATGCAACTTTTACTGTCAGGTTCCAGGTTCAAGTTGTGCTAAAACTCGTTAATGGGTAGACTACTCTATGTTTACCATTAGATGGTCAACCGCCGAACGGGCTTTGGATATTGGTTGATCCTGGACCCAGCTAGAGTCAGGTTAAATAATTATTATTATTTCACGCCATCTCCTTTGAATTGACACAATCCAAAAAATTATTACTAGTCTAGCACCAAACCATTCTCCAGCAATTCGTAGTAGTCCTTACAAAAACTGCTGTAACCAACATCACTAATAAACACCCAAAAATATTCCAATTATTATTCTGCGTTATGCGAAAATATTCCTTCTAATAGCTGGCAGGTAGAATAATACTATAACCACAATCCCCAGTAGAATTAAAATGTCAATCTGATTTTGTCTATCCCTTAAGAGAGGAAAATTTAAAAACCTTGATTTTATAAATCGAAAAAATCGTCGAGATAAATATACGCTCAGTTATATTTGTTTCTAAACATAGAAACTATTTCATATCGAAACTTCTTAAAAATCAAACTTTTATTATATACATATATATGTATATAAATATTTCAGGGTTTCAAAAACCTTTTTAAAATACAAACTTTTCAAAAAGATTTAGCAGAAAAATCCTTTGAAACCTTTTCAATATTTTGAAGCATTTCCAAAGAATATATATAATAAAAAAATTCTCATAGGGTTGGTATAAGGAATTGACTAAATTTCTCAAAATAAAAAGATCCGGTTTTCCATCAACGAGACGACCGATGAGTGCACCCTTTAAAAAAATTTCTTCTGGACAGTTGCAACATACAGACTCCAGTTTCTCATCCATCTGGAATAAACATGTATCTTCGACATGCTATCATCATCAAATTCCAAAATCACAAGGTAGCTAAATCTCAGCTATTAAGTTAAACACCTCTAATCTTCGGGATTCTACCATATGTCGTAATCATGCCCTTTCAAATCATCCCATAATGAGGCACGTGGTAGTTAGGAGTCGATATGAGAACCGAAACTCTATGTGGTAGAAATGAAAACCTTTTATAGGTCGCTTTTTATTACGAGGTAGGACCACAACTATGCTATAGTCAGAATTCCTAGAGTCAATTGCAAAGATGATAATGTTAGAAAGAGAATATGTATATTTTCTCCCATTTTTATCCTAATTTCTCTGATCAACTAACTTAGGCTCTGATACCATATGTAACAAAATGCACTTACATAACCCCATATTACCAAAATAGAAACGCTAGTCCATCAGAGTACATATCGTTGGATTTAATACCTGCAAATAAGTATGTGCATTACCAGAGATTTATAAAATCTAAACTCACATCAAAAACTATAATAGAATATAAATACTAATTATGGCTACTACCTTAAAATTAATGGTATTCCTTGAAAATCAGATTGCCACATCAGCATCGAGCAAAGGAGAAAATAAGACTTTTCCAACAATTAATCACGTCCAGCTTCAGTGACATGTTTATCCAAAACTATCATATGGGTTGTAATGAGGAGGGGTCAGAAAATCTTTCTAGTGATTGGTAGATTTATATAGTGCCCATAACATAAATTTAAACCAATTGGTTTGCATTTAATTTTTATGTCTACTCTTTTAAGGTTAACCAAATTAACCTAATATTGCACGCATGAGTTATCTATCTAAACTTTCCTAAGGTATACAATATGGACAAAGCCTATTAACCCTCTATTACTTTCCAAATCCATCAACCACTTAATACTTCCAAATGTGAAGTGGGCTCATCCTACCATCAAGTCTACTGGATACTCAATATTTCTAAAAGGGAAGTAGGTAGACTTTGGCCATTTAAGACCTCAATCGAGGTAGACCATATCATTTAAGACATATATCTAAGGTGGACTTCCAGTATCGTCGTCATTGGTCTATTGGTCCTAGCTATAAAAACCTCCAATAACTATTTAAGGCTTTATAATAGATAATAGCCTTGCGCAACTATTGTAAATAAAATTGTAGCCATATAAGAGATAGTACCTATGCCACTTAATACCTTATAAATATAGACTAGGCAGACTTCTAACCATTTAATACCTATATTCTACGCAGGTTCCACATTATTTAATACCTAACCCCAAAGCGAACTCCAGCTGACATCACTTGGATTCTCATTGGGCTACTAAATGCTACTTTTATAGGAAGGAGGTGGACCCTATGATCTAATGTCGCTTAAAACACCAATCCTGAAGCGAATCATTCCAAAGATATCCATTATTAGTCTTAATTATTAGTTTGGAATCTAACCAGGTTACCTAATACTTCATTTTAGTAAAGATGCGGACCCTACAGCTACTTAATACCTTAAACCTAAAGCGTACCCGTTTGGATATATCCCTCACCGCTCTTAATTACAAATTTGGACCACTTAATACTTTTAAATTATGAAGAAGGCGGACCCTCAAATAACCACTTAATACCTCTAACCCCAAAGTGGGTCCTATCTCCCGTAATCATGGGTCCTATGATTGGTGATATCTCACATCAATAGTAAGTGCACACGACTGCTAGTACCTTTATGTGAAGGGCCGCCTTCCATCGTGCGACTCTACTGACCTCGCATCCAAGTCCACTAAGTACAAATAATTATAATAAGCCCACATAAGATTTAGGACATGTATCTAGGTCTTGGTATTATTCCTAGATTATATATTGGACTTAGTTTACTTATCCTCTTGTTATTTAAGGCAATGAGATTTACCTTAAATGCTTAATTACCCATAATTCCCCTTCTAATTATCCACTACAACAAAAATACCCTATTACAACGCCCTTTTTACAACGGGCATTGGTCACCCGTTATAATAGAAGGCTATTACAACGGTTCACACATGCCCGTTGTAAAAGATAACATATACAATGCCATTTTTACAACGGGCATCGGTTGCTCGTTGTAATAGAACGCTATTACAACGGTCCAATCAGGCCCGTTGTAATAGATGTCAACTTTACAACGGTCACAAAATGTCTGTTGTAAAATGTGCCAATTTTACAATGCATATTACGCCCGTTGTAATGTATAAACATAAAAGCACAATTATAAAGTAGCCGGCCCTACTAGGGTTTTGTTCGTTCCTCTTCAATAAGCTTTGCTCTTCGTTTGTTACTCTTCAATAAATTAGGGTTTTGTGGTGCCACACGTTCAATTGATTCTTCTATGTTCCTCTTCTCTTCTGTTGCTCTTCCACACGTTTAGTTCTAGAAATTTTTTACTCGTTTCGCATTTCTCATATTCAATTTGTCAGGTCTTGGGTATTCGAAGCTTGGGTGCAGGTGGTGGAGGTGAGGATTTGGATGCGAGTTGTAGGTGATTCTCTTTTTAATTCGACGATTGGGAAATGTTCGAGTTCGAATTCGGTTAGGGACGGATTAATCTTTAGGTTGTTCGGGATGATGTTGAGGATGAAGGAAGAACTGCAGAGAAAATAAACCGCCTAGCTACAGAGACAGGTACAAAAAATTTCAATTTTGTGATTGTAGAAAGAGTTTGAAGGCATCAAGTTTAAATTCAATTTTTTTTCGTATCAGGATTAACTTTCAAGAACTTCGATTTGCATTCTTTCTGGAAATTGATTTAAAATTTAAAGTGTAGAATCGTTGTATTGTTCCAGATACCATGCATACATCCTTTATCCTTTTGAATTTTATAATTTCCATGGTGTATGAATCTTTTTTGGGTATACGGCTTGGTCGTCTACTGTTTTAATTTTCAAACTTGTTCTGCATGAATAGATTTAGTATCATCTTTTAGGACAAACATAATTTGGTATGTAATTGGGAGAACTAAAAATCCTTTAACATGTTCACTTTATAAAGTTTGGTCGGTCCCTAGGTGTGTGTGCATACAGGGCATTATAAAAAATAAAATACATCCTACTTAACATAATTATATTAATTTTTGTTTTGTTAATTCACATTTTTGTTTCATGTAGGTGAAATCTGTTTATGTGGAAGGTATTCCAACTACTTGGCATGAGGAAAAAGTCAGAGAACAGGTTTTAAAGTTCGGGGAAATTGAGCAAATTGTTCTCGCTCATAATACAGATCCTGCAAAGAAAAGGGATTTTGTCTTTGTTAATTATAAAACCCGAGACGCTGCACTTTCATGCATTGAATCCTTTAGTGCAGATGAGTTAACTGCTAATGGATTAAAGGTTTCTTATCTTATGCTTTAGACTACTTACTCGTACTCATATATCAGCCAACATGCATTATTTGATTTTATCATGTATAGGTAAATGTGAAGGTATCACTTGCTAAACCAGCACAAAAGGATAAGCAACACAAAGCAGTATGAAGTTTGGCAGTAAGGATAAAATAACAGAAAGGCCTAAGCCATTTCAACGTAAGTTCAATATTTTTAGTTTAGCTCCTTGTAAACAATTCTTAATACCTCTACTTATTGGCTATGAAATTCGAAAATGTTGCTTTAAGTTTATCATTACTTCTCTGTTCTTTTTTTTAGTTTTTAAAGTTACCTATCTGATAATTATGATACGATAATTGGCCATTTTTAGTATTATGTTATGTCAAACCAGTGAATAACTATTATCGTTGAATTTAAACCGCTTCTGTTTTCACAAAACTATGCCATTCGTGCTTAAAAGTGACTCACCATTTTTTAATGAACAAATTTTCTTATTAAGGTTCAGTTTTAATTGATTTCCAGGTTTATACTAATATTTTTATGTTAAGTATTTCCTGTATAACATGGTATCTGTAAAATGATCTTTCATCTTCCTCCTCAGGCGACACAAATTCCGGTAGCTCATCAAGTATAGGGAATGTTTGGGGAAGGGGTGCAAGTAGAAGTCATAATACAATATCCCAAACCCATGCATATAATAATGTGAGGGTTAATGTAGCATGGCCAAGTGGGAAGACAGGTTATGCTGAAGGTACACAAACTTAATATACACGTGCATGCACATATTAACACGCACACACAAGCATGCAGTCATACACACGTGTGCATACACACATTCAATGGCGGATCCAGAAATATAGTTTGGCTTGGATGAGTCTATACTGACCGAGTTAACATTGGCTGTAAGTACTAAGTATTGGGTGGTCAAAGTACACAAGTAAACAAATATTCTGGTCTCTAACATATAATCTGAGGCGGTCAGCCGACCACTCTACTTCCATTTTCCATCTACCCCTGCATGCACACACGAGCGCATGCACGCCAACACTCTCTTGTGAGGTCCATGTATATTGTTAGAACTTTGTCTTGTCTTTTACGGACAATCGTACTATTTATCTACATTGTTTGATTAATGTATAGCTAAGTAATTATGTTATTCAATATTCAAACTTGTTATGCCTCTGTCTATAACTTAAAATGTTTGACAACTACCTTCACCATGTAATAAGGGCAGTATTTCATGCATGGTCTAAATTGTAGTTAACTTGGTTTCTAGTCTGCACTTTAAATTGAAAGCAAATAGCAAATGGAAGTGGGTCTTTCATAAAATGGCTATTTGGTGGAGCTACAACCGTTTGCATTCTAAGATGCACTTTTATAAACAAACAACATATGCGCATGCACACGTAGTACTATTGAAATTTAAAATTTAAAATTTATTTTACACTTGATGAAAACTGATTTAAATTGATTTTAAAAAAGTCATTGTTTTCTTGGTTGGTCATATGCAGGAGCATCCTTGGTTTAAAGGTGTTGAATGGGATAAATTATATGAAATGGAGGCTGCATTTATACCACAGGCCAAGGATGAGATGGATACTCAGAATTTTGAAAAGTTTGGTGAGGTATGGTTTGATCAATGAAGCGGTTTAAGAACAAGTGGTACGCTATATTACTAAGTTTTAAGGTATAATGTTTTATGATTACAGACTGACAGCCATATTCAAACTTCCTCAAAATTCAACCCTTGGAGAAAGGTGAATTTTCTTGTAATATTTGGATTGTTGACATAAAAAAGCGTTAAACAAGTCAATTATGATTTATTATTAAACTGACGGCTACATAATTATGTGATGTTGGGTTGGTGGGCAGAACGGTGTTCAGAGGTGTTGTGGTATGGAGAGTGGGAGTTCAAGGTCGCATATCACGAATCAAACTTCTTGGTTTGTTTGAATGTTAGATAAATTGGTTCGGTGATGGTGGACGTGGGTGTAGTAGCGAGGAGGTAGGAGTTGTTTTTGGTGTTGCTGTTGTGGTTATGTAGCACTGGTAGTTAGCAAGTTACTGTGAATTGTGTGGATGTGAAACTGGTATGTGTCAAAGCAAGTAAGGTTGATATATGTCAGGTGATGGTTTCGGGTTAATTTGAGTTTGGGGATTGTCACGGTTTGTACGTGGGTTCGGAGTCACCACTAGCGTGGTTTGCAAAGGGTTCGATGTGATGTGAAGAAACGTTCTAAGTCGTGGTCGCGGAATTGGGTTTAGTGACTATAGGCAGAAATGAGGTTATAGTGGATGTTATATGAGGATCAGCAGTAGTGTATTGAGTGGATGTATGTGCAGAGGCTGGTAGATGGAGTTGAAGTATGCAGTAGGAAGAAGTGAATGAATTGCAGTTGTGAGGGTAGACAGTTGTGTTGATAGAAGTGGTTTGTGGTTACAGTAGGCAGTGAAAAGTTGGAGTTTGGTTTGGTTTTGTGATTCGGCAGTAATTCAGCAGTGATTCACAAGTGCAGCAGTGATTGTGGTAGATGGGTATATTAGAAATGTAGTGGGTTATTTGATCAGTGAAGAATGCAGTAATGTAGTATGCAGGCATAGGGGAGATAATGGATGACAGTGCATCTTGATGGAAGTTGGTTGTGTGGATTTAGTGTGGTGGTCTGTTGACAGCAGTTTTGGGGTGAAGTAGTGGAGGACTGGTGGGTTTTCGTTGCATTGCAGGAGGTAGCTTTCATTGATGAAGTTTCTGATGTATGGAGTTTGTCGTGTAGTAGTAGTGATGTACAGGGATGTAACAGTGGTTTAGAGGAGGGACGTTGCAGGTGGTTTGTGCAGGTGGTTTGTTAACAGTGGGGGGGTGTTTTTTTAGTATTAAATGAAAGCAGTGGGACAGTGGTTGTTCTATGGTGAATGATGGAGGACTGATGCTCTGGTGATCTGTTGAAGGGGAAGAGGGCAAAGCACAGTGCACATGTAGTAAGAGTGGCAGGGAGGAGTAGATGGAGGCGGAGGCAAAGGAGTAGACCGCAGATTTGAAACCAAGAAGTTCGTTCGAGGTCGCATACAGTTTTGAAATAATGCAGTGGTGTGCACAGTGTTTATGTGATTGTAACTGTTCTTTTTTATTTTTTATAAAGAAATATAAAGTGCACAGTGAAAATGTAAATGAAATGCAAACACACTTGAAATGAAATGATTTTGGTTGTTTTATGATAATATTTATTACTCATTAAATTATCCATTATTGGTATGGATGTACTACATGGATGCTGCTGTAATTTTTTTTAAAATTTGCATTTATTTTGCAACGGTCAAAAACCGTTGCAATATCATGTATTACAACGGTCTATGCCAGTTGTATTATAGTCTTTTACAACGGGCTTTAATTGTTGTCATAGAGCCTAGTGCAAGGGCCGATGACCGTTGTAAAAAGGTCTATTACAACGTTCATTGCCAGTTGTAAAATATGGTCGACCTGTTACAACGAGGCCTAATACAACGGACGCATGACCGTTGCGAAAACTGTATTACAACGGGCATTGCCCGTTGTAAAATGGCTGTTTTGTTGTAGTGATCCATAAATGTTAATTTCTGTAAAATAATCCTAATATACATTTCCTAAGACATTTATTTGTAATAATTAATTTCCAATTAGTAACTTTTATAACTATTCCACGTCTATTTATCCAACCATCCATATTTATCAGTCCCACAAATCCATTTGCACCTATTAATTGTAACTCCTAATTTATTCCTCATTTGTTTGTCCATTAATTGGAATTACTACCTTTTATACCATATTAATTAATTGTTAACCCTAATTCAATTCACATTATTGCCCATTAGTTGGGGTTACAATCTTTTATATCCTATTAATTATTGGCAACTCTGAATTTTATTGCCTATTAATAGGAACTACTACCTTTTTCCAATCCTCCTAGTTGCTTTCCTATCCTACCTATAAATAATCTACCGTATAGGCATTACTACTTTTTTCCAATCCTCCTAGTTGCTTTCCTATCCTACCTATAAATAATCTACCCTAAGCGAGCGATATAGGTAATTCAATGCTATTATTTAAATTTTATACTTATATATTAGCGCAATAAATATAATAGACTACATAATCCTATTCAAATATATTCTAGTCATAACTATTTAACTAGAATATGCTTTCCATATTTAATTTGCTATCTCCTTAGGAAGATTTTCCGTTATAATTTCCATAAATTTATTTAAAACAAACGCTAATAAAATGAAAGATTGGCTCCGTTTGAAATTACAAGGAACAAATAATTTCTTTTTGTTACTAATGGACAGAGGAAACTACAAAAAATAAATTTGTACTTTAAATATCTCTTCCTTTTTTTGCATGTATTCCTTATTAAATCAAACATCGTCTTTCTTTATGAAAACTGGAGAAATAAACTAATTTATAAAAATTAAACGAATACTCTTCCCATATATTAACCAATGTAAAAATTATAATTCAACATAAATAAGGCAATAATCTAAATCATATTAATATTATAAACCCCAAGTACAAAACTGGAATAAAACTATATACCGTTTAGATCCTAAAATCTTTAGGACTGATTTCCAAATCAAGGTGTAAACAATATTTCAAATCAGATCCAAAATAAGAATATGTTGGTAATGGTTTTCTATGCTAGATTTAGCGTAAAAATCAAAAATAAGATTGATTCAGGCATGAGAATCAAACATATGCCAAAGGAATAGATTCAAAGTCATTAACAATATATAAATTTTTCACTCACCTTTAAGAAGTGCTCCAAATCTCCAGATCTGAAGTAAAACTTTTAATTCAACTCCAAATCCTTTTTAATCAAAGAAATATGTACAAAAATGGGGTATATATATGTCAGAATTTCATATTTGAGAAGAATTTTAGGATTGGAAGAGAAAATAGGTACAGATCTAAATATAAATTACTTCGATAACCCATAGTGTTGATTCTCTTCTCTTCTCCTTTTATTCGATTTCTATCTTTCTCCAATTTGTATGAATATAGGTAAAAATACCTTATCTCAATAATTTAAAAAGAATGTAGAGAAGAAGAAACGGTAGATCTTTATTGCTCTATTCAAAAAAATATGACGAGACAATGGAGGGTGAAGCTTGAATTTATAGGCACTAATATCAACCACATCCGTCAGATTAAAAATAAAAAAATCTGAATAGTTTAGGCCAAGCAAAAACTTGGCATACATATATGGAGTGGTCGACCGCCCCCATCCTAGGCTCCAACCACCACAGGTTAACTACCTCTATGAGGGGGAAGACCCTTGATCCCCTTATATATGTTATTTTTTAGTAATTAGTTACTTTCGTTTCGAATTCATTTATCATCCATAACTTCTTTATTTGGACTCCGATCACAAAATTCAAAATATGAAAGTTGCTCAGAATTTCACCATGAGTGCAATGGTATAATTTTCGTAGTCAAATTCCATCGTTTGCATAAATTTCACTTTTGGATCTAAATTAACTGATTAACTAATAACTAACTCAAAAATTATGGGGTGTTACATTCTTCCTCCCTAAAAAGAATTTCGTCCTCGAAATTATACCAATGACTAAGTAACGGTTCAAACTAGAAAACATCCTAATTTACACAGCCAATTAGTGTATAACCAATTTCGCAACCAGACATGTAAACATGCATAGTTTATCACAATAAAGAAAACATGCATGCATAATGATTCTAAATCGAATCCACCAGCTTGAGTTGAACATCTTTGAAAACATTTTTGAAAATTATGATGCAAACAACCTATACATGTACTGGAAGTTCTATATGTATGCAGATTTTGAAGACACTTTTCACCTAAAATCTCCATACTCCTACGAATAGAAGTATGGTGCAACTAAATTTGCATCCACTTCCTATCATCCAAAAATCTAATGCATCGAAAATCGTTTCCTAAACTTTACTCCTATACCCAAAAAAGGAATTTAGGTTGAGAATTTAACATTCTTACTACTCTATAAGTTGCTCATTTCCGTAGTATAGTGGAAGATTCCCAACAGCCCTAGATTTACAACCATGCACAAAATGGATACAGAGGCTTGTTTTCAAGCTCTAAAATGGAATTGAGTCTAAAATAGACTCGCGTACATCATCGAAAAGGTATGGAAATAGAAATTCCAAGGCTAAAATAGCTTTTCCCATGTTATCACTTGCATTTTACCGTACCTTTAATCCTAATGAAACACTAAATTTGCAAATTCAAGCCTATTCACCTTCCCTGTGCCTAACATATGGCTTTCAATATCAAAGATTTCACAAAAATCTTTCTCACTTTTCCAATTTGTACATCATTTGAAAAATAAATTCAAAAATATTTAGATGTACATTTTCCTTTGAATTAAATTTTTTGATAAAAACTTTAAAAATTATTTAAGAGCCAAAAACACTCAAACCCTAAACTTTTTAAAAGAGAAACTTTTTAAATAAAGGCAAGCTTTTGAAAATATATTGCTCCTAAATTTTTTTGATAAATCAAACCATAATTCAACGTCATCGGAAGTCAGTTATGTGTGAAATGGATAAACCAAATTCTAAAATCCCACAGTTAACATTAACCCACAAAACTTAACATTTTATAAAAAGATCAACATGCCTATTATTCAAAAAATTAGCTTTTAAGGAACAGGAGCAATGACCCGTGATACCAAAACAACTTTATCCTATCCTTCGCTAAAATTTTCTAACTATTCTAAACTCCTGGTCTTATATTGCATTTACTTAAGTGTGTTTATGAGATTTTCGTATTGATATTGCTTCTTTACTATGCATGTATAAGAGCGGCTCACATATCCAGAAACAATAGCATAGTAAATAAATAGGAACATTCTCATAATATCGTACGTGCCGTTTTACAAGAGACAATTGACAGTTAAAATCCAAACAACCTAAAAGGAAAGAACAAATGCTGGAAGGAAAAAGACAACAACACCATAAATCGTAAAATACAGCCTACGGACTACAAGTCATTTGCTCCATAGTTGGAGCTTGAGCTATTTTTGTGACCCTTAAATGGTCGTAGTCTAGCGGCTATACACCCAATTTCGTGTTGCTGACCTTGTTGGTATTACTAACAGATTCAAAATTGCCATATTCCTTAAGGAGAATCTATTGATGGAAGAAGGAACCTTCTTCTAAACTAAATCTTCATGGCGATTCACCCATATTGCCGAAAGTCAAGAATGAATAAATGACAACATGGAAAGTAACTTCATGAAGTGTCGACTCCTTGATCAACAAAATGAACCATAAGGGTGTGGGTCCAATTGACGGTGATGCCGCCAATAATAGTATAGGTGGTCTTCCACAACATGGGATAACTCCTGTGACAACCCGGAATTTTTTTAAATATTTGAAATTGGAATGTTTAACTTATTTTAAATATTTGGAAGTTGATTTAACTTGAATTTCAAATATCATTATTATCTGGCAATTAAATTATTAAATTTAATAATAAAAGATTGGGTAAAATATTAAATCTTGAGTTTTAAGCCGGTTAAAAATATCTCAATGGCTTATAAAAACTAAATTGATTTTACAGGAGATTGTAGAAGTATTAAAATTGAGTTTGGGGGATTTTTGTTCAGATTTGAATTTATATCATTTAAATCGATATCTAAAAATAGCCTTTCGAGGCACAATCTCGGAATTCAACGAAACCCGTTCCATTGGATCCGTAATGTTGTTATGTTATTGGATTTCAATATTCATAGCATTCGGAGTTGTGTGAGCATACGATAGATAAACCCGCTGAAATTAAGTCGAAAATTCAATTTCATAATTGGGTTCAAAAAGTTATCTTCTCCATACGATCGAACTAGGACCCGAAACCTTTTCCATTGCGTTCGAAATAGGGGTTTAACATTATAAACGCCTAGCGGCATGCCTCGATTGGAGTTTGAGTTTCTAAGTTGCGTAAATTGAGACGATTTGAAATTGAATTTGAATTAAACATATATTTGCAAATTTACATTTATAACCTTAGAACACGCGGTTCCCTTGTTATAACACGTGCCTTATCTATTAACACGCATCTTTCTTTTTTTTAGAACCATAGCCAAGCCATTCAAAATTAAAAATCAAATTAAAAAGAAAACGAACTGTCTCATTTAACTTTAGAGAAAAATCATCTAAACAATTCAAATTAATGGTCGCCCTTTTAAATTTTAATTCACGAATTCATTCAGATAGGAAACCTTAATCATGGCTGAACTCAACCATTTAATCAACTCTCCTCAAATCGATTACCGCATGAAAATCGAAATCAAATCGTAGCCGAGACGAATCGAGACCGAGATTGGCTGCGATAGGTTTTGACTATGTTAGGGGATTCGTAAGTGTGTGGGGCTTAAGGATTTTCGTGATAAAGCCAGCGTCCACTACAGGGAAGCACGGGGCCTTTGGTGGAAAGGTCGTGGGTCTTCGGTTCGTCGCGATTTGGGTTAAGGGTTTCGCGAGGCACTGGGTTTGAAGGGGTGTTCGATTTCGCGCATCTGCAAGGGCTTGAGTGGCAGAGCGATAGTGTTGCATCGTGTGGCACGGGGATTTGGAACGAGGTGTTAGAGCGGCGCTAGGTAGCAGACGATGGCGCGAATTTGGCTAGTCAAAGGCGTCGCGATTGGGGAAGATGGGTTCGATACCTCGGGTATATTCGATTTACTATTTTTTTATTTAATATATTAAATGTTTTATAAATATATATATATATATATTTTTATATATATATGTATATTCACTTTTAGTTTAAAGTTTGCTGTAAAATAATATTTCAAGTTTAAAGATGTATGTATATATACATGTGCATGTATACACAGTGAAGAAAAAAATATATATGAAAATTTTAAATGCCGAAGAGTTTTATAAAAGCTAGATTTTTGAATCTGTATTTTTTGAAAATTAATTTATTTAATTAACTTATTTAATTATTTGGTTTTTATAGTATTATGTTTAAAAGGAAACTAGTTTAAAATTAAATTTATTTGTTAAAAAAGAAATCACTGCTAAATTAAATTATTTAATGGAAATTGGGTTGTTCGATTTGTTTCGAATATTTGTAAACTATATAAATATTTATGCAAGGTCTAGAATTAGCAAGGGATCAATCGAGATTGAAATGGGTTGCATGCATAGTCGAAGGTAAGTTAATCTCACTCATCTGGCTATTTAATATAAATTTAAATAGATAAATTTAAATGTTGGTTGAATGATTGATTTGATTGCATGTGGTATATTATATATAGTGTGTGTATATATATATTGAAGTGATTGATTTCCCGCAATACATAGCGGATGAGACCCTACGCGCTGCATAATAGCAGATGAGGTAATATGGTCCCATATACCGCGATATTCCAGCTCGAAGTGGAACTGATATTATTATATTGTGCTAATATCTATGGATGCAGGGAAAACAGGTTGGAGGAATCCAACTGGATTCCTCAAAATGTTTAAATTTATTTTATATTTTCAGTGATATAATTATGTGATGATCTGTGATGAATTATATTGTTTATATTGGGAATTGGAATTTATTGAATACTATGGCTTGATTAAATATATATATATATATATATATATATATATATTGGAATTTTGAGAATTGATATATATATATCTATCTATGTATGTATGTATGTATGTATGTATGTATATGAAGTTTGGATTTTTAAAGTAAATAAAATGGAAATTTCAAATAACATAATTATAAGGAGTTTGGATAATTAAATGATTTGGATGATAAAAGTTGATTTTTAAATTTTAAATAAATAAATCTCGAGTATGGGAAGTATATTTTGAATAAAGAGGAATAAATAAATTTTTGACTTCACGATATTTTTAAAGGAATAAATAAATTATTTTTAAATTCAAGGTTTAAATTTGGAAAAGACAAAGAAGAAATTTGGGAGAAGTGTGAAATTTGTATTTTAGCTTAAATAAGATTTTGAATTATAATAAAGAAGTTAAATATGAAATTAGTGAGTTTTCAAATGAAATTGGGTAAGTGAAGAAATTTATTTTAAATGGAGTAAATTTTGAAAATCAATTTGAAAAATTATTTAAGTGTTTGAAATTGGATGTTTAAAGGGAGATGAGACTATGAAATTTATAAACTGGGTTTATAAAGTAAAATGGATATCGGTGGACATTCGGGAGTATAAATTCACGGTAGGAATTTATAAAGGAATGGGTAATTTGTTTTAAAAAAATAAATAGTGGTTTATTTTTAAGGCTATGGAAATGGGAAGTGTATTTCCCTAGAAAGCCAAGTGTATTTTAAAGGTGACTTTTATGTATAAGCTAAAGGCTTTAAAAAATTGCTTTAAGGAAATGTTTTAGAAAATTTATTATTTTTAAATGTTTTAAATTTTATAGTAAATATTTTTTTCAAATTTATTTTAGTAGTTATTATTTAAAGGTTAATTGGTATTATCTTTTTAAAAGATATTTATTAATATAAAGAAATTTTATTTTAAAGATAGTTTGGATAAATTTCATTTGAACTTGTATAGAATTTCGTAACTCTTACTTTAAAATTTTGTTTGGCTTAATTTTTATGTTAAAAAATAATTTTATATTTTATGAACTAGTTTTATTTTAAATATTTTTAAAGCATATATTTTTGAGTAAAGTGGTTAAGTAGTTTACTTTAACTGTTTTAAAGTATATTTTATAATAAAGTGTTTAAAATTATTTTAAAATCTAAAGTATTTGTACTTGGCGATTTTAGTGGAATTATAAAATATTTGGGGAATTTATTCCATGAGAAAAAGATGGTTTGAAACCGTTTCAAAGGGTTGAAAAGTGGAAATAAATCTTGCGAAGATATTTTGAGGATAATAAATAATTTGGGAAATTATTATGGCTTGATGATTGTTTGTGAATGTTATTTGATAGTTAAATAACCGACGATCAATATTGGCCAATGCGTTGATCGTTTCGAAGAGACCGGGATTTATTTTTCGGAAACCACTTTAATCCAGTTTGAACGTTTTCGTGAGGAAGACAAGAGCAGGAGGTCGAAGATGGAGCAGTGAAGCGCAAGGGCTAATCGCTACTTATCTTGAGGGTGATTCCAAAATGGATGTAGTAGGAGTAGTGCCTTTGGTTCCGTTCGAACCTGGAACGGACTTGTATGGACGAATGCTTTCATAACATCGTAAGAGGGACGATGAGCATTCTAAGTGATTGTGTGCTAAAAAGGTAGCGCATAGCCTCGATCCTCATCAACCGGGAATTGCTAAAACAGGGGAGGTGCACACAAGGCTAAGTGGCTAGCAACCAATTAGGGTAAGGTCACCCCTGTCTGGATGTCCCTTTTCATTTCGGTTGTGTAGCAGTTGTTGATCCCAACCACAGGTTGAACTTATTCGGGCTATCCACTAAGGGGTAGTCCGGTCTTGTGTTGCAGGGGATTTAGGGTGGATCCTTGGTACAGTGATTTAGACCACATACTGTCACAGGCGGTACCCCAGTAGCCCTGCCATTATATGGAATCCAATCTCCAATAAGCTCATGTACGATTTTGATTGTGCCCAACTATTGTTGAAACGTGAGACGAAAGCATTTCAGCTAGATTCTATTTTACTTTCTATAGACACTATTATAATATCAGATGGGTTTGATAAAAATGTTTTGGCTATCGTAAGGTAAAAACACAGCATATTTATATATGGCGTGGTCTTACGAGATACGTTTGATTTCAAGGATTCGAGAAACTTTAATAATCCAATTGAGTGTGTTTTCTCACGCTGGTTTTGCAGACTGAGTCGGGTATTGTTTTATTATGATGCTCGGGTAAGACCGAGTATTATAGAGTACAGATTCTAGATGAACTACTATGGAGCTCAGGAGACGAGCTGGATGGCGAGATGTATCAGACGAATTTGATGAATATTCCACTGTGTATTTAGTTTTGGAAGGACAAGATATTATAACCGTCCTGAATTGTGTTGTGGATTGTGTTGAACTCTGATGATGTATTCTAGTGATGTACGTATAAAATAGACATAGTTTCTTTTGTGTAAAGATAAGTTAATATCTATTATATTTTATTCCGCTACGTTGGTAAGATTCTGATATTGTTCTATTTCTTTTCTACCTTCTTCTTCTTCTTCTTTTAACTCTAATGGTTCGATTTTTCGAGAATCGAAAAATCGGCTCATTACATTTGGTATCAGAGCTGAATGTTAAGCGACAACCTTGGCTCTGGTGGGGATTACTCATTTGAATAGAGTCCGTAGTACTCTAGAATGAGTTTGAGTGTATTAATAGATATGAGTGCGTATTTTTTGGTGAATATAAAAATGGTTTTTATATATTGGGTTGACTTATATGTTGAGTGTTTATGGTTTCTTGTTGATATATGGGACGCCATGTCATCGATAGGGATTCCCAAACTCTTAAACAAGAAAAACCGACACGGTATTGTTTTAAAATAGGGTAAATGAAATAATTTTGCCCAAAATATTTTTGTACATAAGGAAATAATTTTTCATAAATTATTACAAATATATATGGTTACTTCGTTGTTAGGAGATGATAATATTAAATTATTATCATTATTAAGTGAAAGTTTTAACCAAAGATTAAGGAATAAATTTATATAACAAAATCAAATTTATAATTGGAAATGAAATAAAAATTCCAAAGTAATATTTGAATATAATTTGAAAAGATTTGAAATTTGGAATTTTGGGAAAATTTTAAATTCCTTTGGGTTTGAAAATGGTTTTCAAAGGTTTTGGACAAATAATAATGATATTGTTTCGAAAATATTTTTGAATTGGAGAGATTTGGAATTTAATAATATATGAAGGGTTTTAAAGAGATAAAAGCATTTAACTCTCTTCGGTCGCTTGAAAATAACTTCTGTGGTGACTGCAGCATCATCGTTGTTCATTTTTGAGTTTCCAAGAAACAAATTGCTACCCGAATATTTTGAATTGATATTCGTTGCAAAATCAAGTTTGATTTTGTGAATCAAAATGAATAATTTGGTTTGGATATAATTGATTTCAAAAATGATTTTGAAATATTGAGTAACTGATTAAAAAAACTCTAGAATCTTATTAAAAATGCAATTGGTATATAAATAAGCTAGAAAAACTTATAGAAGTTAAAAATACGAATTAAAATGGAATGTAATTGGACCTAATAAATAAAGTAAAAAATTATTAGAAGTAAATTTGTGGGAGAACAAATTATTTAAATTCGTGAGTGGTAGAACTAGAATTAAAGTTGAATAATGTAATCAATTTGAATTATGTCAAGAAGAGTGAATTATAAATTTGTTCGAAGGAATGAAAAGAAGTAAAAAATTAGAAATAAACTTTATCGAGATTTGAAATTAAAATTTGAAAACGAAGTGAGAAATAAAATTGTGGATAGACAAATGAATTTGCATTTGTAAGTTAATAAAATTGGGAACTAAATATTGGGAATTAATTTAAATTGTGTGTAATGGAAGTTAGTCAGGATTTGACTAAATAAATAAAGGACTAGAATAAAATTAGTGAGTAAACTAATTAATTCAGGTGCGTAAGAAAATGAATTGGAATTGTATGTTGGGGTGATATTTAATTTAAAATGTGTAAAATGAAGTGAAGTTATAAAATTAATTTGAAGTGAACTAAAATTATAAAAGTTTGGACATAAGAAATTGTTTGAGATTTGAGATAAATCAGTAAGTGGAACTGATTTAAAATAATGATATGAACTACTTGTGAATGGAAGATAGTTGATAAAATACAATATTCAGAGTTTGAAGTAGAATTGAAATGAAAATTTGGATGAAAATTTGAAAAAAAATAGTATTGAGATTTGAAATTAATTTGTAAATTGATGCAAATTGAATCTATATGAAATTGGAATCCAAGATTAATTAACTGTGGCTAAAAACCAATTGATAAAGAGAATTTGAAAGATTAATTCGTAGTAGACTAAAAATAATTTAAAGTTCAAAATAAATCCATTGGGATTTAAATAAATTAGTAGTGAGACTAATTAATGAAATGATTAATTGAATATAGGTTGAGATAGAGGTAAATAGAATTCAAAATCTAAAATGAAGGTAAATTGAATTCATATGGAATTGGAGATCCAGTTTAAAAATAAGTGTATATAAAGTCTAAAGTGGCAAGGTAAAAATAAATATAAGAAGTGTATAAAAATATTTATATTGAACTTAAGAAATAAATGGTGAAATTCTTAAGTAAGTTTGGTATTGGAAATATACTAAATAATTTTGGAATGGAGATTAAGTAAAGTTGTGAAATGGGATAATTGTGGATAAGTGAATAGAAATCAAAATAATATGAATAAAAGGGAAATTGATATAGTTAATAATCAATGGATATAAATACGTAAGATGTACATACATTATTTAATTCGCAAAATGATTTGATCCAGATTCGAGCATAGAATTTCGAGGTAGCTATATCGATCCGAGTTGGAATTTTTCACTCGATTTTCGACGGCAAAATCTGGACATAGATTTTTGATTGATTCTGGAAATTCTCTATCATAGTTTGAGGCTATGCAAGGAGATTGACTTTTTCTGATCAAGAAACTAGATCTAAGTCCGTGCTCGGAAGTCGGGTGGATGATACTAGTTCGGAAGTGAAATTATGTGACCGAGTAAGCGATCGAATTGGGTATTGCATACAGATGATATATGTGCATCGTACGGATGTAAATGAAATAGATATGAAAACTTTTGTAAAGAAATGCGTAAAGCAATTTTGTTGTAATTGAATATTATGGCCTAGTAGGATACTCAGGTGTTTAAAAAGCAAAAAAGAAAATTAGAATTTTTGATTTCAGAAGATAAATGGAATTGCAACAAAAGGTATGTATTTAAATTTCTGTATGAAATTTGATGGTTTTCTTATCTAGCCACTTGGCTTTTTTTTTTTTGAAATCTGGGGCCCTTAGTGGCATTTTGTACTTGTACCAAGCTAGCCGTGCAAAGGAGAAGCTGGCGCAATTTTTTAAAATTTAGGGAGTTAGAAAAAAATTTGGAAAATTTTTGATAATTTAATTTTGGATTTAAATTCAAATTTGAATGGTTGAGTAAGAAATATTGGTTGGAACTAATGGAAGAAGCTTAGAAAGTTAGTGGGGTTGATGATGTCTTTATGTAAAAGATGGTTTGGAGTACCGATAAAAAGTATTTGGAATAGGAGAATAACTTACAGGTTAAGGACCATTTCTCTTAACTAGTAATTTCGAGGTCGAAATTCTTTTAAGGGGGGAAGAATGTGACAATCCAGAATTTTTTTAGATATTTGAAATTGGAATATTTATTTTATTTCGAATATTTGAAAGTTGGTCTGACTTGAATTTCAAATATCATTATTATTTGGCAATTAAATTATTAAATTTAATAATCATAGATTGGCTAAAATAATTAATCTTGAGTTTTAAGCTGGTTAAAACTATTTCAATGGTTTATATTGATATTACTGGAGATAGTAGAAGTATTAAAATTGAGTTTGGTGGAGATTTGTTCAGATTTGAATTTATATCGTTTAAATCGATATTTAAAAATAGCCTTTCGAGGCACAGTCTCGGAAATCGACGAAACAAGTTCCATTAGATTCGTAATGTTGTATTATTATCGGATTTCAATTTTCATAGCATTTGGTGTTGTTGTGTGAGCGTACGATAGACAAACGCGCTGAAATTAAATCGAAAATTCAGTTTTATAACTGGGTTCAAAAGGCTTACTTCTCCATACGATAGAATTAGGATCCGAAACCTTTTTCATTGCGTTCGGAATAGGGGTTTAACATTATAAACGCCTTGCGGCATGCCTCGATTGAAGATCAAGGTTCCAAGTTGCGTAAATTGAGACGATTTGAAATTGAATTTGAATTAAATATAGATTTTCAAATATGATACATTTATAACCTTAGAACACGTGGTTCCCTTGGTATAACACGTGTCTTATCTATTAACACGCGTCTTTCTTTTTTTTAGAATCATAGCCGAGCCTTTTAAAATTAAAAATCAAAATAAAAAGAAAACGAACTGTCTCGTTTAACTTTAGAGAAAAATCATCTCAACAATTCAAATTAATGGCCGCGCTTTTAAATTTTAATTCACGAATTCTTTCTGATAGGAAACACTAAACATGGCCGAACTCAATAATTTTGTCAACTCTCCTCAAATTGATTACCGCATGAAATCGAAATCAAATCGTAGCCGAGACGAATCGAGACCGAGATGGGCTGCAACTGTTTACTGTAAAGTAATATTTTAAGTTTAAAGATGTATGTATATATAAATGTGTATGTATACACAGTGTAGAAAAATATATATGAAAATTTTAAATGCCGAAGAGTTTTATAAAAGCTAGATTTTTGAATCTGTATTTTTTGAAATTAATTTATTTAATTAACTTATTTAATTATTTGGTTGCTATAGTATTCTTCTTCAAAGGAAATTAATTTAAATTAAATTTATTTGTTAAAAAATAAAACACTGGAAAATTAAATTATTTAATGGAAATTGGGTTGTCCGATTTGTTTCGAATATTAATAAACTATATAAATATTTATGCAAGGTCTAGAATTAGGAAGAGACCGAATCGAGATTGAAATGGATTGTATGCATAATCAAAGGTGAGTTAATCTCACTCATCTTGGTTTTTAATTTTAATTTAAATAGATAAATTTAAATTTTGGTTGAATGATTTATTTGATTGGATGTGGTATATTGTATATAGTAGTATATATATTGGAGTGATTGATTTCCCGCATTATATAACTGATGAGACCCTATGTGCCACATAATAGCGGATGAGATAATATGATCCCATATACCGCCATATTCCACCTCGAAGTGGAATTGGTATTATTATATTGTGCTAACATCTATGGATGTAGGGAAAAACAGGTTGGAGTGATCCAACTAGATTCCTTAAAACGTTTAAATTTATTTTATATATTCAGCGATATGATTATGTGATGATCTGTGATGAATTATATTGATCGTATTGGGAATTGGAATTTATTGAATGCTCTGGCTTGGTTATATACAAGGTTTTAAATATTGGATTTCGGTCACGTTTCGTCTTAGAATTTTTACACAAGCTATCTCGTATCGGGGGAGATCTCAAACGAGATGAGTACATATCTGGTGTACATCTCGAATTGACATCTCAGGTCTTATAATACATCTCGGGAATATCTCGGATGTACTTATGTGTCTAAAATTGATGTGTCAAGAATTTATTTAACGGTTATAACTTTCTTAGTAAAAATAAAAATGGTAACATCCTTGATTTACATGGAAAAATGAATATTTTAGGAGAGTGGTAGCTTGATTAGCTTGATTAATTTGGTAATGATTGAATAATATTCCTTTATTTGAACATAATAAAGAAGTGAAACCTTTTGCTATGACTCATTAAGATAAAAGTAAAGAATATGTTCAAGAAGTTGGTAAGTTATAATGGGATTGAATAGTTTCTTTTGAATCAATATGAAAATAAAAAATATTATGGCAAATAAGAAAAATGTATAATATCGGGTGAGATCTCGGATTGAGATTTTGCTCCATATTTCGTGTGAGATTTGAATATTTCGAAGGAGATGAGCGTCGAGGGAGATATGGAGGAGATTTGATGTATCGTTTCGTTTTAGTGTGAAAAGAAGATCTCGGAGGAGATCTCGGACGATATATAGGAGATTTAAAACAACGGTTATATATATATATATATTGGAATTTTGAGAGTTGATATATATATATATATATGATGTTTGGATTTTTAAAGTAAAGAAAAAGGAAATTTTAAATAAAATAATGATAAGGAATTTGGATAATTAAATGATTTGGAAGGATAAAAGTTGATTTTTAGATTTTAAATAAATAAATCCCAAGATGGGAAGTATATTTTGAATAATAAATAAATTTTTAGACTTAATGATATTTATAAAGGAATAAAGAAATTATTTTTAAATTTAAGGTTTAAATTTGGAAAAGATAAAGAAGAAATTTGGGAATAGTGTGAAATTTGTAATTCAGCTTAAATAAGATTTTGAATTATAATAAAGAAGTTAAATATGAAATTAGTGAGTTTTGAAATGTAATTAGGTAAGTAAAGAAATTTATTTTAAATGGAGTAAATTTTGAAAATCAATTTGAAAAATTATTTAATTGTTTGAAATTGGATGTTTATAGGGAGATGAGACTATGAAATTTATAAACTGGGTTTATAAAGTGAAATGGATATTGGTGGATATTCGGGAGTATAAATTCACGGTAGGAATTTATAAAGGAATGGGTAATTTGTTTTTAAAAAATAAATAGTGGTTTATTTTTAAAGGTATGGAAATGGGAAGTGTATTTCCCTGGAAAGCCAAGTGTATTTTAAAGGAGGCTTTTATGTATAAGCTAAAGGTTTTAACAATTTGTTTTAAGGAAATGCTTTAGAAAACTTATTATTTTTAACTATTTTAAATTTTAAAGTAAATATATTTTTTCAAATTTATTTTAGTAGTAATTATTTAAAGGTTAGTTGTTATTATGTTTTTAAAAGATATTTTTTAATATTTATATTTTGTAAAGAAATTTTATTCTAAAGATAGTTTGGGTAAAGTTTATTTGAAAACTTGTATAGAATTTCGTAACTCTTATTTTAAAATTTAGTTTGGCCTAACTTTTATGTTAAAAATTAGTTTTATTTTATGAAGTAGTTTTATTTTAAATATTTTTAAACCATATAGTATATTTTATAATAAAGTGTTTTAAATTATTTTAAAATCCAAACTATTTGTACTTGGTGATTTCAGTGGAAATAGAAAATATTTGGGGAATTTATTCCGTGAGAAAAAGATGGTTTGAAACTGTTTCAAAGGGTTGAAAAGTGGAAATATATCTTGCGATGATATTTCAAGGATAACAAATAATTTGGGAAATTATTATGGCTTGATGATTGTTTGTGAATGTTATTTGATATTTAAATAACTGACTATCCATATTGACCAATGCGCTAATCGTTCGAAGAGACCGGGATCGAGATTTATTTCCCGAAAACCACTTCGATCTGGTTTGAACGTTTTCATGAGGAAGACAAGAGCTGGGAGCCGAAGATGGAGCAATGAAGTGCAAGGGCTAATCGCCACTAATCCTGAGGGTGATTCCAAAATGAATGTAGTAGGAGTAGTGCCTTCGGTTCCATTCGAACCCGAAACGGACTTATATGGACGAATGCTTTCAGGACATCGTCAAGGGGACGATGAGCATTCTAAGTGATTGTTTGCTAAAAGGTAACGCATAGCCTCGAGCCTCATCAATCGGGAATGGTTAAAACATGGGAAGTGCACATAGGGCTAAGTGGCTAGCAACCAATTAGGGTAAGGTCACCTCTGTCTAGATGTCCCTTTTTATTTCGTCTGTGTGGTGGTTGTTGATCCCAACCGCGGGGCGAACTTATTCAGGCTATCCAGTAAAGGGTAGTCCGGTCTTGTGTTATAGGGGATTTAGGATGGATCGTCAGTATAGTGATCTAGACCACGTACTGTGACGGGCGGTACCCCAGTATCCCTGCCATTGTACGGAATCCAATCTCCAATAAGCGCTTATACGGTTTTGATTGTGCCCAACTATTGCTAAAACGTGAGATGCAAGCATTTCAGTTAGATTCTATTTTACTTTCTATATACAATATTATAATATCAGACGGGTTTGATAAAAATGTTTTGGTTATCGTAAGGTAAAAACTCAGCATATTTATTTGTGGCGTGGTCTTACGAGATACATTTGATTTCAAGGATTTTGGAAAATTTAATAATCCAATTGAGTGTGCTTTCTCACGCTGGTTTTCCAGACTGACTCGGATATTGTTTTATTATGATGCTCGGGTCAGTTCGAGTATTATAAAGTACAGATTCTGGATGAACTGCTATGGAGCTCAGGAGACGAGCTGGATGGCGAGACGTATCGGGCGTATTTGCCGAATATTCCGCTGTGTATTCAGATTTGGAAGGATGAGATATTATAACCGTCTAGAATTTTGTTGTCGATAGTGTTGAACTCTGATGATGTATTATGGTGATGTATGTATAAAACAGATATAGTTTCTTTTGTGTAAAGATCAGTTATTATCTATTATATTTTATTCCACTACGTTGGTAAGATTATGATATTGTTCTATTTCTTTTTCTACCTTCTTCTTCTTCTTTTAACTCTAAGGGTTCGATTTTTTGAGAATCGAAAAATCGGCTCGTTACAAATCTGGTTATAACTTACTCGTCTTTAGGATGATATTTGTGCTAAATGATGCACACAACTAGATAGGCAATCAGAAGTAGACTATCTGTCTTTCAAACTTCGACATCTTCGAAAAACATTCGTTATAAAATCTCTGGGTCATTCACTTCTAAATCATCCAAGTCAACCCTCTGTGGAAACCTACAAAACCTCAGCGAGATCCCTATAAGTCAGCTTGATGTGGACACCCTTTAACTCGGAATGAATCTAACCACTGCCTTTATCGAAGCCAACAATACATCGAAAAGCTAAATGCAGCATGGGTAATATTCCTGCTCAAAAGTCTTGGAGTATAGGATCGATGCAAGTCCTACTATGATGAATAACTCCTCAAGCCCAAAAGCGGTGAAATATTCTATTCATTCTGGTCCAGCCAAGCGACCTCTTGAGGGGTGAGACCAGGATACCACGAGGAAGAACCAACAATGCGGGAAGGTGTCATGGGCTAAGAGTGGTCGAAGGGAAGAAATAGGGGTTAGATCTAGAGTAACGGTGGAGCGAGATCTAACATGCAAAACCATTACAAAGAGGAGATGAGGCCATTGCTCCTAGGAGAGGAAGAAAAATAGCGTCGCTTGATGGTGGAATGGAGGAGAAAGGTTGCTACTTTGGAGGAGGATGAAGATTGGGTTCGGTTAGTTGAGGAATAAGGATGAAACAATGAAGCTAGAGGAATGAGAACGTGAATTTCATAGTCGCGTTACAGGTTCAACTAGTGTCAAAACTTGTTAACTGGTAGACCGCTCTAGGTTTACCGCTAGAAGGTCAACCGCTAGACGAGCTTTAGCCATTGATTGAAAATGGATCGAAATAGGGTCAGACTAAATAATAATCGTTCTATGTTGTCCCCTTTGAATTAATACGTTTTGAGAAATTCTTTTCCTCATCACGGTCGTGTCAAAGCCAACCATCTAGTTCCGAAACATTCACCAACAATTTATAACCGTCCCAACAAAAACTACTACGACCAACAACACTACCAAAAACCTAAAAATACTTAAACTGTTATTCTGCTTTATATAGAAATATTCCTTCTAATAGCTGGAGGGTAGAACAACATTTCAACTATAACCCTAATGGAATTATACCTGAATCCTATTTTTGTCTGTCCCTTAAGAGAGAAAACTTTGAAAACCTTGATTTTATCAACCGAAAAAATCGTCGAGCTAAATATATGCTCCTTTATACTTGTTTCTAAAGAGTAAAGAATATATCTTACCAAATCTGACGACCCCGACTCGACCTTCGAAAATCGACACCAAATATGACACTCATATTCAAATGCCGCAGATCCAAACGTAGAATCTGGTTCGTCGAAGCTTAAAACACAATTAAGTAAAACAACACAGCGGAAGAAAAAAATAAATATCATATACAATTCCAAATGAATACATTATCCAATCATAACAATGATATCAATATCAGAGATACAATGAATATCAGAAAACAATAAACAACAGCGGAAAACAGATAGCCAAGAGATAACTCCAATCCGATGCTCCAAGGCTAAAACTCCAAACCACAAGCTCGAACCACCATCAAGTTGCACCATGCTAAGCAAGGTCAGTCCGTGAATCCAAAGACTCCAATATCCAGGATCTCCAAAGAATACCAAAGAGAAAGCTAAAAGCTACCGAATCGATATCTATATCTACTATCTGAAAAACCCAACTCTAGACTGTCTGTGTGGAAAATTGTAGGCACCCTGAGTTTAGGAAAGGAACAATAAACTCCAGGTCAGTCATGGGAATGGTATGAGCAAACAAAAACAGTTTATCTTTTAAATCAAACAAAAGATTTTAAAATGAAATCCGCAATGCTCTTTAGAAAATGAAACTACCATAAGGCCTCACGCCACACACACAATGCAAGCACAAACTTGGAGGAGATTTCTCCTTATGATAGTCAAAAATGATTGATACGCGAAAACCATTTGATATTATTATTAGTGCATAGTGCAGAAAACCTTTCGAAAATATAATGTTAATCTTAGTCAGCATACGTACCATTATAGTATGCCTACTAAGGCTACCATGTTAAATGACAGGTTCTACAACTAAAACCGTACAGCGATCGTATTGTTTTGTTTGGATTTCCAACAAATGGTCGGGCAAAGGAATTTCCCAAACAAAATGGAACGCTTCTGGAGGGACGCCCCCGATAACCTAACCGGATCTCTACTACCAAGGCCGGGTTACCTCTGTGACTAGGTAACAACTGACATGAGCATGCCATCTCCCGGTTGTTTGCGACCTTTATCCGAAGTGCTTCTCAACCGACAACTACAACGCAATAAGTTTGCAGCAACCACAAAGTAAGTATCTGGGATCCATACCATGATACCACTCATAATCCAGAAGGAAATGGACATACCCTCAGGGGGCACTACCCCCAAATAACCTTGCTGCCACGATTCCTGTTTCGACCATAACTGAGTTGTGAGGTTCGACGAAGTCTCGTCCACAAAGCTACGCTTTTTCACAAAGCCATGCTTCGATCAACAAATGATCAGCAGCACTTCGTATACCACATTACCAAATTGGGAACGTATCACTGGTAACCATCAACTATATAACCTCTGAGCTCGTATGTCTTAGAGAACGGTGTTAAGCTAAGAGAATAAATTCTCCGCCACCAACAGACATGTATTTGAAGAAACCAGCTTTACATCTCAAAGTGTAATGTCAGACACACATCCATACAAGTCTGTTCCGGGTTCGAACAGAACCGAAGGCACTTCCGAAGAAACCCTTGCAAATCTGAGTATTCACAATTCCGATCGGACTTCCCGTCACTTAGGGAATCTCTATACTGGCGCGACTCGGTGTAGAGACAATCGATAGTGTTGAATATGCGCTTATATGATTTTTGTTTGATGATAATAAACATATATACATACGTTTAAATGTATTTGTTAATGTACTATTTTATTTTTCATAGATTAAATAAATATTTACTGAACAAAATAAATAACACTGAATTTGAATTCAAACGAATATTTTATTCAAATAAATATTTATTACAATTTTTGATAGTACAGCTTCAAGCTCTCACTATAAATATACATTTTCCATTACAATACATTTCTGATTACATCACAATTCATTTTTACATTTTCACCTCACTACATATCACTCACACTCATATTTTGTCTTCAGCTGCATTCGAGTTTGAATCCAGCATCTGAGCAATGTGCAAAAATATTCACTAATGCAGTAAAATTGAAAAAGAAATGTTTTTGCAATATAAAATGAAATACGATTCTTGAAAATATGATTTGCCTCAGTTATTTGGGTTGTTCGTCATCATTCACACTTGAATTCATTATACACGAACAATGTGACATGCACAGTGTATCACTGTACATGCCACAAGGCCGTGCACATCGGTATACACTTGGTAATGCTATAGGGACAGGTGAGCACAGGTCAAACCCAAATGAAAAGCCGGGTTCAACTCACGTGCAATCACGACATGAGAACAAGGTCAAACCCGAGTTTTTGAAACGGGATTCAACGTAAGTAAAATTTCAAAAATCAACATGAAATACATGAAGACAAAGTAGACCAGAAGTACAAACTAAAGATCACAAGTGTGCAACAACTCAACAATTTCAAGTGACAACTAGAATGAAGACCAAAAAACATTGACTGCAACAAAACATCAGCAGATCAAACATAATGGGTGCAGATAACACAGTAGCAAGCTACAAGTGATGCAGAATCAAGGTAAACTGGCAACAAACATGAAGTGAATCAAGTCAGTAGCAACCTTCAAACACCCACATATATGAAGCATACAAGTACAGGCCACAACATGTCAATGCAAGCACAGCCTCAAACATGAAACAAGACTAAAACCAGGCAACATGAATGAGAAGACTAATATGCAGTATACTGTAATACAACAGTGAGCACATTCATATGTACAAATGCAAAGAACAGTGGTGATGCAGTGCAACATCTACGACAGCAAGTACATGAATGCAAACTACAGGAATGAATATCAAGCGATACAACTTCAAGTATCAAGACCAATGAACAAAACTGATATTCAAATACCAACTGTAAATATCCAAGTACATCAACTCAATAACAATCTTGGCAAACCAGGTTGAACAACTACAAGTACAGGTTCAAGGCCAGAATGACCAATGAATGACAATGAATGCAACAGTGAAGCAAAATATGGCAATAAAGATATAATGGCCGTGAACAGCAAGATGATCAGCCACTAGAATTTCAAATGAAGCAAATCCAAGTTTACATACAAAATTCAAATGCAGTGATATGCAGCAGGGTAAAACAACACAATACAACAATATCGAGCAGCCCATTTTCAAAAAGGAGCACAGAGTAACCATGGTCAAAATCAAGTGACCGAAGTCAAAAGCAAACCACTGCCGTGATAACCAAGTAAACAAAATAGGTCAAAGCCAAGAAATCGCAACTTCAAAACCGTGAGTATCAAATTATACGAAATTTATCAAGTCAGAGAAAGTCACGAAACCAAAATAAAATTCAAGCCGAGAATATTCTACCGTGACAATCAAGGAATCAAGTACATACGAAAAGGTCAGAATCAATCTCAAACATTCAAGCATCATCAAGTGGCCGAGATAAATTATGTGACAAATTCAAACGTATTTTATACGAACGCAAAAATAGGAATTCGATTCCTATATTAACCCCAATCATCATCGGCAATCAGTGCATCGAGTTCAGGTACGAAAATACAAAAGCACAAAAGCATAAAATTACTTACCGAAGCAAGTTCGAACTCGATCAATTTCAAGAGCAGAGAGCAAAACAGAGAAGCCAAGCAATCAACGAAAGCAAAAACTGAAAATCATCATTCGATTGAGCAACCAAAGGTCGGCGCTTCAGAAAACCCTAATTTAAGAGCACAGGATCGAAGGGACGAAGCCCTAGTTAAGTTGCAAAGAGGAACGGCCACCATAAACGAACAAAGCAAACAAAAGGAGACGAGCCATAAATTATAAAAGAAGAAAAGGGGGCGGGACTTTAATTTTAAAGTTAGGCTTTATAATAAAGGGCTTTAAATTTAAATAGGGTTATTTTGTTTTAAATTGTTTTTAATTGTATTTTCCTTTTTAAACCGTTTATTTTTCTAGTCGTGTGACTAGGGGACAAGCTACGTGGCGTAGCTTGAGAATTCGCAACTCAGTGGCTGAGTTGTGGCAGGGTTTTGAGCGTAGAATTAGATTTAGTCGATAGCGGGTGCCGCAAGTTTACGTGTGTAAGCGAGGGACTATCTAATTTCTAGTAGAAACCTTGGGGGCAGCACGTAGGCAGGGTTTTGCCGAAGCTGGGTAAATTCTATGTCGTTCTATTTCTGCATTTATTATTCTGCTATTATCTGTGCTGCTATTGTTTTGTGATCTGTGTTGAAATTATTTTATAAAGCTTCCGCAATTAATTTTTAGAATTTATACTATCACCCTATTCACCCCCCTCTAGGGTGAAATCGATCCTACAAGTGGTATCATAGCAAGGAACAAAAGCCGTTTTTGTTTTAAAAATTTGATTTTACAAAAACCAATTTTTATTTTAAAAAATTGAATTTTTAAAATGGCTTCTTTTAATACTGCTTTTGCTGAGGGTCAATCCATAGTTAGACCACCAATGTTCAATGGTGAATATGCTTACTGGAAAAATAGGATGGAAATTTTTCTGAAAACCATTGACGCATGGAATATTGTTGAGACAGGTTATAGAATACCAACTATAACTGTAGATAATCAGGAAGTAGAGAAACCAAAGGAACAATGGACAGAACTAGAAAATAAATTACAAAATACTAATGCTAAAGCTATGAATTCTATTATCTGTTCATTGGATCAATATGAATTTAATCGTGTCTCACATTGTCTAACTGCACAGGAAATATGGCACACTCTAGAAGTGACTCATGAAGGAACATCTCAAGTCAAAGAATCTCGCCTTGCCATGCTAAGCAGCGAATACGAGAACTTCACAATGGCGAAGGAAGAAAATGTCAAAGAGATGCATGGACGACTTTCCAATATCGTATACAAATCAAAAGCTCTTGAAAAATCATATATAGAGTTGGAGATAGTCCGAAAAATCCTTCGAGTCCTTTCACGAAGTTTTGAAGCCAAAGTGACTGCCACTCAAGAATCAAAAGATTTGAAACAAATAAAAGTCGAAGAACTCATCGGAAATCTCACCACTTATGAGCTAGAAATGAAATTCAAGGAAGAGCGTGAAGGAGGAGATACTCGAAAGAAATCAATAGCTCTCAAAGGAACAACTGAAAGTGATGACGATGACAATGATGATGCAGCAGCAGAATTGGAGCTATTAATTAAGAAATTTAAAAAGTGGAATTACAAATATGGAAATTCAGCTCGAATTCAAAAAGCAAAAAGCAGAATAGCCAAAGCACTAGACTACTCTGAAGAACAGAAGATCATCTATCACAAGTGCAACCAACCCGGACACATCAAGCCCAATTGTCCTCGAAATCGACGCAACTTTGGAAAGAAACAGAAAAAGAAAAGTTTTGCAGCCACTTGGGATGAAATGGATGAGAATGATAAAAGTACTAGCAATGAGAGTGAGAAAGCAGATATGTGCCTTCAAGGAAATATAACTGATAGCGACGATGACGAGCCAAGCGAGGTATCAAAACTTACTCACTTTGAATTACTTATTTATTTCCACGAAGTAAATGGCTGTTTTGAACGACTTAGGGAAAAATACGCCAAACTTGAATCTCAAAAGGATACTTTGATAGAATGCAAAGCTGTTCAATTAGTTAAGAACTATCAACGTAGGATCCCCAAGTGTGATAAGTGTCCAACATTTGAAGAAGAAATTAAAAAATCAGAAATCAATATAAAATCACTTGAAAATGAAATTCTGATTTTAAAAGAGAATGAAAATACTAGGAGAGAGAATTCTATTAAAAAGTGCACACAGTTGTTAAACGAAAATGAATCTCTCAAAACACCAGTTCAATAATTGTCAACGACTTTAGATAAATTTTCAAAAAGTGAAAAATCGTTGAATATGCTGTTAGGAAAGCAAACTGTTAATACGGTTAGACAAGGACTTGGATATAATAGTTCAAAAATTGTTGAAAGCAATATTAATCAACTTAATTCTATGTGCACAATTTGTAGAAAATATGGACACAATCACAATAATTGCTTGTATAGACCCAAACATGTGAAAACTATACCGATTTGGGTTCCAAAAGGCACAAATACAAAATCTTTCAAAGTTAAACAAATTTGGGTGCCGAAGGGAACAATTATAAATAGTTTTGCGTCTTTACAAAATTGTTTTTCAAAATTTTCTGCCACTAACAACCATGGACCTATAAAAACAAATAGGTCACATAAATCTTTCATCATGTAGGTGTGGTGGCAGGCTAAGGAACAACAATAGTGTTCTCTGGATTTTTGGCTGTTCCAGAAACACAACGGACGACGAAGCAAAGTTCCTTAGCCTAGTCAAAGGTGACAGAATCACAATAGACAACATCGAAAAATATCGTAAAAGTAAAACAGGTAAAGGTATATTAATTTGAGCGATATATTAAATGTGATAATCTGCACCATATTCTGAATTAAAATCAGCCAATATTGAGATGATGAAAAGATGATGATTTTGACTCTGACTTATTCAACATAGTTGGCCAATTATATTCTTATGCAAAAAACACTATAATAATCTCTAGATTCTTTTAATTACTTCATATATATCATTTTGGATTAAAAATAGTGTTTTGTTGGATAATAATACAATTGGTTATAATTCGGCTAACTCTATAATCACGGTTTTTGATTATTTACACGGCTTCATTTCAAATTCAAAAGAATGTCATTTAAATTGCTGTAAAAATTGAGTTTGAAATTTTTGGTGCACACTTTATGTTTTGGTCTATAAAATTCAATTGATGATAATTTTGAGTGAAAGAGAAATTCAGATGCAGATTACACTGGTAATCTAGTTGATAGAAAAATTACTAGTGAAACGTGATTTTTGAGACATTTAGTAACTGCATCATTTTTCAAAGAAAATATCTGCATATTTTTCATTACAAATAATTTTCGATCAATAGAATTTTTTCTCATATAACCCCTTCGAGAAAACAATTGTTTGACCATATTTTTAGATTAGTCATTTTTATTTGATTTTAAATGACAAATTTTGACTAATCCGACTCCCTACTAATTATCAAAAAGATGAATAGTGATTGAAAAAGTGATGAGTGTTGATATTTATCATATATTATAACTCGAGATGGTATAATTAGTAAATTTCTTTAGAAATTTAAACAAGAGTTATAAAACTTTTTGTTGGTAAAAAATTCCATGACCATCTCTATATCTATCATATTTCTAACAACCATCACTCATCAAAATTCTATATAGTTTGTCAATATGTGGTACTTTAAACATGAATCGTTCGTTTTTCACTTTCACAATTTTTTTTAAATATATATATATATATACACACACACACACACACCAAAGTATTCACTCTCATTTAAAAGTCCTCACGGTTATGCATGGGTGAATTACTTGGAATTTGTTATGTGCTTCCATGCTCATTTAAAAGTCCTCACGGTTATGCATGTATGGAACGCATATCAAAAGTTGATTTTTAAAATAAACAAGTTGATTCTAATCCCATTTAAAAGTCCTCACGGTTATGCGTGGTTAGAAGATACTTGAATTCATTTTTTTTTAAATAAAATTGGAATACTACTAATCTCATTTAAAAGTCCTAACGGTTATGCATGGTTAGTAGCTATTCAAATTCCTGATATAAATATGCCACAAATAGACACAACTGTATGGTTTTATATGATGACATCGTTCCCATTATTCTAAAAGTGGAATATGCGCCTAACAAAATATATATGATTTTTGCTTGATTTTTTATTGAAATTTAATATTTATATTCGATTGAGTTTTGATGTTGAATTAATATTGATCACTTTATCTCTATTTTCTCTAACACTATTATTCTTTTGCTGATAACAAAAGGGGGAGAGAAAAGTTAAGATTTTGTCAAATAAAATCAAGCAAAGGTCAAATAATTTTCTATTTGCATCTAGACTAGTTTGCATATTTTTATTTGTATGCATATTTGTAGAGGGAGTATTGTATAGAGAGGAAGCATTTAAATAGGGGGTGCAATTAGGATATATCAATGATCAAATACATTTAACATACTCAAAATCTTAAATATATGTTTGTTATCATCAAAAGGGGGAGATTGTTGAATATGCGCTTATATGATTTTTTTTGATGATAATAAACATATATACATACGTTTAAATGTATTTGTTAATGTACTATTTTATTTTTCATAGATTAAATAAATATTTGCTGAATAAAATAAATAACACTGAATTTGAATTCAAACGAATATTTTATTCAAATAAATATTTATTACAATTGTTGATAGTACAATTTCAAGCTCTCACTATAAATATACATTTTCTATTACAATACATTTCTGATTACATCACAATTCATTTTTACATTTTCACCTCACTACATATCACTCACACTCGTATTTTGTCTTCAACTGCATTCCAGTTTGAATCCAGCATCTGAGCAATCTGCAAAAATATTCACTAACGCAGTAAAATTGAAAAAGAAATGTTTTTGCAATATAAAATGAAATAAGATTATTGAAAATATCATTTGCCTCAGTTATTTGGGTTGTTCGTCATCATTCACACTTGAATTCATTATACACGAACAATGTGACATGCACAGTGTATCACTGTACATGCCACAAGGCCGTGCACATTGGTATACACTTGATAATGCTATAGTGACAGGTGAGCACAGGTCAAACCCAAATGAAAAGCCGGGTTCAACTCATGTGCAATCACGACACGAGCACAAGGTCAAACCCGAGTTTTTAAAACTGGATTCAACGCAAGTAAAATTTCAAAAATCAACATGAAAACATGAAGACAAAGTAGACCAGAAGTACAAACTAAAGATCACAAGTGTGCGACAACTCAACAATTTCAAGTGACAACTAGAATGAAGACCAAAAACATGGACTGCAACAAACATCAGCAGATCAAACATAATGGGTGCAGATAACACAGTAGCAAGCTACAAGTGATGTAGAATCAAGGTAAACTGGAAACAAACATGAAGTGAATCAAGTCAGTAGCAACCTTCAAACACCCACATATATGAAGCATACAAGTACAGGCCACAACATGTCAATGCAAGCACAACCTCAAACATGAAACAAGACTAAAACCAGGCAACATGAATGAGAAGACTAATATGCAGTATACTGTAACACAACAGTGAGCACATTCATATGTACAAATGCAAAGAACAGTGGTGATGCAGTGCAACATCTACGACAGCAAGTACATGAATGCAAACTACAGGAATGAATATCAAGCGATACAACTTCAAGTATCAAGACCAGTGAACAAAACTGAAATTCAAATACCAACTGCAAATATCCAAGTACATCAACTCAATAACAATCTAGGCAAACCAGGTTGAACAACTACAAGTACGGGTTCAAGGCCAAAATGACCAATGAATGCAACAGTGAAGAAAAATATGGCAATAAAGATATAATGGCCGTGAACAGCAAGATGATCAGCCACTAAAATTTGAAATGAAGCAAATCCAAGTTTACATACAAAATTCAAATGCAGTGATATGCAGCAGGATAAAACAACACATTACAACAATATCGAGCAGCCAATTTTCAAAAAGGAGCAAAGAGTAACCACGGTCAAAATCAAGTGACCGAAGTCAAAAGCAAACCACTGCCGTGATAACCAAGTAAACAAAATAGGTCAAAGCCAAGAAATCGCAACTTCAAAACCGTGAGTATCAAATTATACGAAATTTATCAAGGCAGAGAAAGTCACGGAACCAAAATCAAATTCAAGCCGAGAATATTCTACCGTGACAATCAAGGAATCAAGTACATACGAAAAGGTCAGAATCAATCTCAAACATTCAAGCATCATCAAGTGGCCGAGATAAATTATGTGACAAATTCAAAAATATTTTATACGAATGCAAAAATAGGAATTCGATTCGTATATTAACCCCAATCATCATCGGCAATCAGTGCATCGAGTTCAAGTACGAAAATACAAAAGCACAAAAGCATAAAATTACGTACCGAAGCAAGTTCGAACTCGATCAATTTCAAGAGCCGAGAGCAAAACAGAGAAGCCAAACAATCGACGAAAGCAACAACTGAAAATCATCTTTCGATTGAGAAACCAAAGGTCGGCGCTTCAGAAAACCCTAATTTAAGAGCACGGGATCGAAGGGACGAAGCCCTAGTTAAGTTGCAAAGAGGAACGGCCACCATAAACGAACAAAGCAAACAAAAGGAGACGGGCCATAAATTATAAAAGAAGAAAAGGGGGCCGGACTTTATTTTTAAAGTTGGGCTTTATAATAAAGGGCTTTAAATTTAAATAGGGTTATTTTGTTTTAAATTGTTTTTAATTTTATTTTCCTTTTTAAACCGTTTATTTTTCTAGTCGTGTGACTAGGGGAAAAGCTACGTTGCGTAGCTTGAGAATTCGCAACTCAGTGGCTGAGTTGTGGCTGGGTTTTGAGCGTAGAGTTAGATTTATTCGATAGCGTGTGTCGCGAGTTTACGTGTGTAAGCGAGGGACTATCTAATTTCTAGTAGAAACCTTGGGGGCAGCACGTAGGCAGGGTTTTGCCGAAGCTGGGTAAATTCTGTGTCGTTCTATTTCTGCATTTATTATTCTGCTATTATCTGTGCTGCTATTGTTTTGTGATCTGTGTTGAAATTATTTTATAAAGCTTCCGCAATTAATTTTTATAATTTATACTATCACCCTATTCACCACTCCCCCCTCTACGGTGAAATCGATCCTACAGATAGGTCATCCTATCACTCTCGCAAAGACCCAGTCTTCACCACCGGTCTTCAAATGTTATCCATATCGTCGTATCACTATTCAGAATGGGTTATATGACACAAAGGTCCTCTTCTGGCTAAATCGAATAACGAGCGCAATATTAAAAATCATATGGATACTGGGGTCTCAGTTAAATCACAGCTTAAAGCCCAAAACCTTTCAATCGAATGGTTAAAACAAATTACCATTTCCAATCTTTTGAACAAAAAGATTCATTTCAATAACCTTCAATGGTTTAAACAATTTCCACACCTTAATCTTTAAACAAACGACTTAATTCACAAAGTTCACCCCATTCACAAAGATCCACTCATGGATTTCAAAACAATTTCTATTTCAATGGGATTAACTCGTTAAATCTTTAAATCAAGATTTAACTTATAGTTTTAAATTTTTTTTCCAAAGATTCATTCATAGCCTTTTAAAACAATTCCAATTCAAGTTGGATTAACTCGTCCGGTCATTGAATCAAAGACTCGTTTCATAGCTTTCAAAACATTTCAATTCCATTACAAACTTGAAATCTTTCAACATAATTTGGAAATCCTTTCTTTAAATGAAAGCTATTATTATTTGAAAACAAGTGGTTTCCGTTCCGGGGAAATCCGACTACATTTGCTCAAGTTAAAACCCTTCAAGTATAAAACTTGGGTTGAATTCAAATTCTCAAAATAATATGTTTTAAAATGGTTCAAAATCCATATAAACACATTATAACTTTGTATAACATTTTTAAACCATAATCTCCAAACACAAATTTCAATTTCAAACCTTGGATTCTAATTCAAACTATTTAAATTTCAAAACTTTTTCAAGTTATTCAAAATAACTTTTATCCTCAAAAACCAATTTTCAAAAGCTTTTCATATTTAACCCAATTCCATTTCCAAACCATTTGAATTCAAAATTCAACTTTTAAAACCATTTCAAAAATCTGTGACTTAACCGATTTCCTCATGAAATCCATATTTGTGTGTGTATAGTGTAGTCTAGGGGTTTTACACACAATAACGCAACATCATCATCACAGATTCAATCAATATCGATGAGCAGTATAACCCATAAGGCTTATCTTTATTCACAGTTTCATAGATAAAATAAATTTATCAATCACAAAGATTCATCATTACAATTCGATGTGGGCTTCGGATAACCAACTGGAATCCGACTCCCTGTCGCATGGAAGTTTAATTGTCGTTTATGGGCAAAAAGGAATCTTCATATTCATACAATAGTATATTCATCACAGATATAACAGCTCAGCACAAAGAAATTCATATTACAAAGTATCACAATCACATAACAAAGTTATTAATCCAATACACAACATTCAATAGAATATAGTCATCCATAAATAAGCTCAATTAATTATCTGATTTATTTAAATCAGATAAGTCATCAATCATGGTTAGTTAACATTAATTTATTTCAAATCATTTAATTGATTGTCCTTTAATCATTTAGTAATTAAATTAATCAACCTTTAATTATTAAATAATTAACCTTTAATTATTAAATACTCAATCTTTAATTATTCAATCATCCTTTGATTAATTTCCCTTAATTAATTCCTTAAAAAATTAATCAACCCTTAATTAATTACCACTTAACTATTTATTATTAATTGATTACAATATGGGATTATCCCTAATTACTTAATCAACTTTAATTAATAAAAATATCCAAAATTAATTACAATAAGTAATTAATTCCTTAATTACTTTCATTAAGTAATTAAAAATTTATAATTGATTATCTTAATTAATTAATGTAATTAATTATTAAAATTAACCACATTAATTAATACTTAACAATCTTAGTTAATTATCTTCATTAACTAATAACATTTCTTAATTACTTTTAATTAATCTGTAATTATAAATTGATCTAAATCATTAATTTATAAATTAAATAAATTATTCCTTAATTGTCTTATTAATTAAATCACTTAATTACCTTAATTATCTCAAAGGTAATCCATATCTTTATTAATGACTTCATTAATATTAAAGGGTATTTAAAACATTGCACTTCTAAATTTGAATTCAAATTCCATTTTGAATTTAAGGTTCAAAATGATTAACCAATTAAACATTACCAAATTTAAATTCCATTTATAAAACTTTTAAACAATGTAAAGAACATTCATTACTTATATATGAAAATTATATAAGAAAAGGTTTAAACTAGATTACTAAATTTTTATGTATTATTAAGCTTTTAAAATATATTAATTATTTAACTTGCAAATTCAAGTTAAAACAATTTATTTTACTTTCATTCAAAATTAAGAAAACCTTATATACAAGAATTTTACATAAAACAAATTTAAACATCTAGTTGGAAACAAATTACTTTTTTTTGAAAAAGCTATTTAATTTAAACTTGTTAAAAAACATTCAGTTTTAAAAACTGATTTAAATTTCCACATTTGGATTCAAAGTAAACTTGAATCCATTAGATTAAACATTTATTTTAAAACTTTGATTTAAATCTTTGATTTTATATTCTTGATTTAAAAAAAATCCAAATTTCAGTTTTTAAACCTTAAGATTCAAAAGTTTCATTGGAATCTATAGTTTAAACTTTGAATTTAAACCACTGTTTAAATTCTTGTTTCAAATTTTAAATTAAATTTAAAATCTTAAAACTGTCAGGTTTTTAAACCTGAAAACCCACATTTATATTTTAAAAACTTTTATTTCATTTCAAATTAGAATTCAAAAATAAATTTGAATCCACACTTCAAACTGATTTAAACTTTGTTTAAATCTAGTATAAAAATTTAAATTCCATTTAAATTTGTTTTAAATCTCAAATTGCCGTCAGGTTTTTATAAACCTGAAACAAACAACTGACCCGAGGCAACCAAGATTTGCTTCGAGTCGTCTCCTCTTCTTCTTCGAGTAAGGTACTCGAAAAACTCGACTCTACCCTGAGTTCAAATCTTCTGCACAAACAAGTTCACCGGAATTCAAACTGCATGGTGCACGTGCACTACGGCTCTGCCATCTCCGGCCTTCCACAAGCACTTTAATCCATCAATGACCATCACCTCAATCGATCACGATTATCCATAATCACCCAGAAGCTCAAAATCCAAATCCAGCAAGTTACCCAAACCTGGAAACGCAGACTTCAACTAAACCCCTAACCTGTCATCGCCTCGATCTCACATCTCCGGCCACCAGAGTGACAGCAAACCCGGCCACAACTTCAACAACTACCACGCTTTCATCACCCAAAACATTGTTGAACTCGATCAACTCAAGTTGTCGTGGCGATCAAATTTCTAAGCTTAGTTAAAACTAGGGTTCTAAGGGGAATCCCACTGGTGCAACTTCCACGATGAAATGCACCACAATCCAATATTTTTCCTACCATCTCTGATCACCCCTCCATCATTACCATAAATCCCGACCTCTCCTAATACTTGGATAATCAGAAATTGACTATAACCCATTTTCTGTTCAAACAAGAACTGCAGCCTCAATTTCAAACTAAAAACTATGATTTTAGTTTTAAAAATCATGTTTTTGTTTAAGTTTTCAATTTATAATACTGAATTTATAAATCATTATGTTTGAGTTTTTACCTTTATTTAACATGCTCTGATGTTTTAATTTTACAAAGACAACACCAAATTGTTTTTACTTAAATAAGTTTTTAGACTAAAAACTATGGTATAACTAACATATTTGTTTTAGGACTTAAGTCTTAACAAAACTGGGATCAAGAGCAAGTAGATTTTGGTTATAAATTTAGCCTGGAATTTGAATCAGAGAAACAGAATCCAAATACATCATGCATACCAGTGTATTCATATGTATATACACAAAGCTATCTTAAAAATACATTTACAAACATACTTTTCAAAGATGAACAAGCAACATAAATATATATATACTTAAGCTATTTAAATTTTTATGTTACTCACCTTGGTAGGAAGAAACAGAGAGGGACAGAGGAGTTGGAATTTGAAAATTGGGGAATGCTTTTTGGCAACTGAAACTTTAATCTTGTTTTAAATTTGCTAAATGCTTCAGATTTTTGAACTTGATCCTGATCTTTTTTTTAAGCTGATCATCTCAAGTTGTAGTTATCTTAATTTTCTTTCTTGATTTTAATTCCAGGTTGAAGACTTTGATCTGGTGTTCATTTCCAGACTGTTGCTTTGTTTGATTGCTTTCAAGTTTTGATTTTTGTTCTACTTTTGATCGGATTGTTATTCGTTTGAATTTAAGGTGCTTTGAGTATGGATTTCTTAGATTTGAGAAAGAAATGAAAATGGCCTAATTTTTGTTTATTTGTAAATTAATATCTTTTTTTTATTTAAAAAAAATAATGTGCCACTTGTATGATTACAACTAACACTAGTAATTTGTGTTGCTTAAATTTTTACAAATGTCATTTGGGACAAAATTTATGTTTATGTCATTGTCTTGATTTAATTTTTAATTTTTTAATTTTTAAACTCTTTTCATTTTAAGATTTTTGTATCAATTTATCTCTTATGTTTTATTACTTAACATATGTATTACATTTTTAAATTTGTAAATATACATCTACTTGTTAGGCCTTTTTTTAAATTTATACTTTCAAAAGATATATCTATACTGAAGCTTTATATTTATTTACATATGTTTTATATTTACAACTTTATAAGAAGATGGGTTTTGAAATCAAATTATACTAAATAAATAAACATATATATGGAATATATATGTCTTTAAAATAAAATTTTAACTTTTAAACAACTCTTTTTTTAAGATTATTTATATTAACATAAAAATTTAACTTTCAAAATATATTGCATATGTCTCTTAAAATTTAGAAAATAAATTTCTATAAAATAATGTAGTTTTCAAATCCAATTTTTAGTTAAACCATTATATCTTATTGAATATTCATATTATCTTATAAAAATCCATTTAGATAAATAGATAAACATACATCTAATTGAATTTGAAAATTCAAACACAATTTAAATCTTTTTATCTACAATTTACTTTCAAAAATTAATTCAATATCAACAAATTAGACCGAGCTAAAATCTGGAGATGTTACAGCTTCCTCCCTTAATAAAATTTCATCCTCGAAATATGTAACGGAGACGACAAAAGAATATAGAGAGATAGAGAGATGAATCACCAGATCAAATTGAATATCTATTCTGCATTTGGCATACCAAATCAGAATACCAACAATAGATACAAGAACGAATCTATTTAACACTTTACGAATTACTCAGGTCATCCAGATCTACGAAGTATGTAAGGCATTGGTTAGTTCGAAGGGATAGCTAACCGTTCGTGGAATGTATCTGGACCCAACAGAATAAACAAATATATGGATGCAATTCAAAACTTTTAGTTTAAACAACCATAATATACCTATCAACCATAGTGACCAAAGCAAACAATTCATCCAAACAAACAATTCTGACCCATCTGGAGTGTGTGTCCGATGCAAATATTCAAAGCTTCTTCCTGGATCTACCAGGAATCGTCAAAGAATTGAAAAGACGAATCAAAGGAGATTGATAGGGAAATTTGTTTCCACCGTTGCAGGGTATCGACCATTTGTAGTCGTACTCCCCTGTCCCCTATCTCGTCCTCTTCTTACACTCATACTCACTATCACTGGATAGTAAGAGAATTTGCTGAGGCATTAGAATGGATATTTTAGGGATATACTCATTCTAGGTATACTTCACCCTATCTCTAATGAGTTACTTAATGTGTTGTACACCTGAGCTAAAGTTTCAACCTTCAGCTCTGATACCAATTTCTGACGACCCTGACTCGACCTTCGAAAATCGGCACCGAATACGACACTCATATTCAAATGCCATACATGCAAACGTAGAATCTGATTCGTCGGAGCTAATAACACAATTAAGTATAACAACACAGCGGAAGAAAAAATGAATATCATGTACAATTCCAAATGAATACAATATCCAATGATAACAACATCAGAGATACAATGAATATCAGAAAACAATAAACAACAGCGGAAAACAGATAGCCAAGAGATAACTCCAATCCGATGCTCCAAGGCTAAAACTACAAACCACAAGCTCGAACCACCATCAAGTTGCACCAAGCTAAGCAACGTCGGTCCGTGCATAGACTCCAATATCCAGGATCTCCAAAGAATACCAAAGAGAAAGTTAAAAGCTACCGAATCGATATATATATATCTAATATCTGAAAAACCCAACTCTAGACTGCCCGTGTGAAAAATTGTGGGCACTCAGAGTTTAGGAAAGGAACAATAAACTCCGAGTCAGTCATGGGACTGGTGTGAGCAAACGAAAACGATTCATCTTTAAAAACAAAAAAAAGGTTTTAAAATTGAAATCCGCAATGCATTTTAGAAAATGAAACTACCATAAGGCCTCCCGCCACACACACAATGCAAGCACAAACTTGGAGGAGATTTCTCCTTATGATAGTCAAAAATGCTTGATACGCAAAAACCATTTGATATTATTATTAGTGCATAGTGCAGAAAACCTTTCGAAAATATAATATTAATCTTAGCCAGCATACGTACCATTATAGTAGGTAGCTACCATGTTAAACGACAGGTTCTACAACTAAAACCATACAGGGCTCACATTGTTTTGTTTGGATTTCCAACAAATGGTCGGGCAAAGGAACTTCCCAAATAAAATGGAACGCCTCTGGAATGACGCCCTCGAGAAGCTAACCGGATCTCTGCTACACAAGGCCGGGTTACCTCTGTGACTAAGTAACAACTGACACGAGCATGCCATCCTCTGGTCGTTTGCGACCTTTATCCGAAGCGCTTCTCAACCGACAACCACAAAGCAATAAGTTTGCAGCAACCACAAAGTAAGTATCTGGGCTTCATACCATGATACCACTCATAATCCAGAAGGAAATGGACATACCCTCAGGGGGCGCTACCCCCAAATAACCTTGCTGCCACGATTCCTGTTTCGACCATAATCGGGTTATGAGGTTCGACGAAGTCTCGTCCACAAAGCTACACTTTTTCACAAAGCCATACCTCGATCAACAAATGATCAGCAGCACTTCGTATGCCACATTATCAAATTGGGAATGTATCACTAGTAACCATCAACTACATAACCTTTGAGCTCGTACGTCTCAGAGAAGGGTGTTAAGCTAAGAGAATAAATTCTCCGCCACCAACAGATATGTATTTGAAAGAAACCAGCTTTACATCTCAAAGTGTAATGTCAGACACACATCCATACAAGTATGTTTCGGTTCGAACAGAACCGAAGGCACTTCCAAAGAAGCCCTTGCAAATCCGGGTATTCACAATTCCGATCGGACTTCCCATCACTTAAGGAATCTCTATACCGACGCGACTCGGTGCAGAGACAGTCGATAGGTCATCCTATCGCTCTCGCAAATACCCCGTCTTCACCACCGGTCTTCAAATGCTATCCATATCGTCGTATCACTATTCGGAATGGGTTATATGACACAAAGGTCCTCTCATGGCTAAACCAAATAACGAGCACAATATTAAAAATCATATGGCTACTGGGGTCTCAGTTAAATCACAGCTTAAAGCCCAAAACCTTTCATTCGAATGGTTAACACAAATTACCATTTCCAATCTTTTGAACAAAAAGATTCATTTCAATTACCTTCAATGGTTTAAACAATTTCCACACTTTAATCTTTTAAACAAAAGATTTAATTCACAAAGTTCACCTCATTCACAAAGATGCACTCATGGATTTCAAAACAATTTCTATTTCAATTGGATTAACTCGTTAAATCTTTAAATCAAGATTTAACTTATAGTTTTCAAAATTTGTTTCCAAAGATTCATTCATAGCCTTTCAAAACAATTCCAATTCAAATTGGATTAACTCGTCCGGTCTTTGAATCAAAGACTCATTTCATAGCTTTCAAAACATTTAATTTCCATTACAGACTTGAAAGCTTTCAACATAATTTGGAAATCCTTTCTTTAAATGAAAGCTATTATTATTTGAAAATAAGTGGTTTTCGTTTGGGGGAAATCCAATAACATTTGCTTAAGTTAAAATCCTTCAAGTATAAAACTTGGGTTGAATTCGAATTCTCAAAACAATATGTTTTAAAATATTTTAAAATCCATATAAACACATTATAACTTTGTATAACATTTTTAAACCATAATCTCCAAACACAAATTTCAATTTCAAACCTTGAATTCAAATTTAATTCAAACTATTTTAATTTCAAAACTTTATCAAGTTATTCAAAATAACTTTTATCCTCAAAAACCCCTTTTCAAAAGCTTTTCATATTTAACCCAATTCCATTTTCAAACCATTTGAATTCAAAATTCAACTTTTAAAACCATTTGAAAAATCTGTGACTTAACCGATTTACTCGTGAAATCCATATTTGTGTGTATATTGTAGTCTAGGGGTTTTACACACAATAGTGCAACATCATCATCACAGATCCAGTCAATATTGATAAGCGCTATAACCCATAACGCTTATCTTTATTCACAGTTTCACAGATAAAATAAATTTATCAACCACAAAGATTCATCATTACAATTCGATGTGGGCTTCGGATAACCAATTGGAATCCGACTCCCTGTCGCATGGAATTTTAATTGCCGTTTATGGGCAAAAAGGGATCTTTATATTCATACAATTATATATTCATCACAGATATAACAGCACAGCACAAAGCAATTCATATTACAAAGTATCACAATCACATAACAGAGTTATCAATGCAATACACATCATTCAATAGAATATAGTCATCCATAAATAAGCTCAATTAATTATTTGATTTATTTAAATCAGATAAGTCATCAATCATGGTTAATTAACATTAATTTATTTCAAATCATTTGATAGATTGTCCTTTAAACATTTATTAATTAAATTAATCAACCTTTAATTATTAAATACTCAACCTTTAATTATTCAATTATCCCTTGATTAATTTCCCTTAGTTAATTCCTTAATAAATTAATCAACCCTTAATTAATTACCATTTAATTAATTATTATTAATTGTAACAACCCGCATATTTAACGATTTTATATTTAAATGTTTAATTTAAATATAGCGTCGTTAGTCGGATTTTGGTCCGAAATGTTACTTTCTGCAAATGGCCGAATTGGAACTCGAAACTACCTCCATTAGTTCCAAAATGGCGTTTGCGATCTTTTTGAGTATAATCTTTGATATGTTTGGAGTTTGTGAATTTTGGCTACTTTTTCTATTGGGTTTGGGTTTGGGTTCAGCCCACTAGCTTAACTAATCCTTTGTAGGATCGATTTCACCCTAGAGGGGGGGTGAATAGGGTGATAGTGTAAATTATAAAACTTAATTGCAGAAGCTAATAAATTAATATTAACACAGATCACAGAATAGCAGCACAGATATAGCAGAATATAAATAACAGAACAGAACAACACAGAATTTACCCAGCTTCGGCAAAACCCTGCCTACGTGCTGCCCCCAAGGTTTCTACTAGAAATTAGATAGTCCCTCGCTTACACACGTAAACTCGCTATACCCGCTATTGACTAATCTAACTCTACGCTCAAAACCCTGACCACAACTCAACAACCGAGTTGTGAATTCCCAAACTACACACCGTAGTTTGTCTCCTAGTCACACGACTAGAAAATTAGCAGTTTGAAATTTAGGTACAAATTTAAAAACAATTTCAAAATAACTTAAAAACAAGGCCCTTTAAATATAAACTTAAAAACCCCTTTTTATATCAAAACCCTATTCATATCAATATAAACAAAGCCGGCCCTTCTTTTCTTTATTAGTTGACCCGATACTTCTCAAATGGCGGCTTTGCTTCTGAATTAGGGCTTGTGAAAAATTTGGGGCTTTCGTTCCTCTTGCTATGGAAATTTAGGCTTGAAGTCGCCGGTTTAAATTTGATCGATCAGTGATGTTTTGCGTGTTGCCTTGATTGATTGACTCCTCGTTCCTTACGCGGCTGCTTCATTGATCAAATTCTCTCCTTGAATCGGTATTATTTGTTTTTTGCTTTTTATGGATTTTTCTTTCTGGAATTCGATGCCCTTGCCGATGATGATTTTGGGTATTATATAGGATTTGATTTCCTAGAATTGCGTTCGTATATGTTGATTTGAATTTGTCAAATTCTTCATCTCGGCCACTTTATTATTCTTGAACGATTGAGATTGATTCTGACTTGTTCAATATGAATATGCTTTCGGTGGTTTATTTCGTGATGACCACGGCGTTGATTATTGACTTGGTAAAAAACACGGCTTTGATACTTTGTAAACTTTCCATTCTTGTTTTGCATATTTTAACAACTTGCTGCAGTGTTGGTTCGACTCTGGTCATTTTGTATTTCTGTATATTGCTGCAGTCTTCATTTCCTTGTATTGTCCAGTACAGTTGATTTGGATTCATATGATGTTGAGCATTGGATTTTTGAAACTCTGTTGTTCTTGCTTGCTGATATCTTGGTTCGGTCTGTCATTCGAGTTTGAGACTGTGTCGATTTCACTGTGTACTTGAGAATGCACTGCATATTTGGTTTGCTCCTTTGTTGATGTTTGGCTCATTATACTGTCTGCATTGATGTTGCACTTGGTCTAGTTGTAACTGGACCTATAGCTTCCATCCATTTGAATTGAACTTGCAGTTAAGAACAGTTGCTTTTGATCTGTTATGTCTGCTGTCCTTTGAGTTATTTCTTGCATCATAGTCTGGTTGGTGAGTCTGTTATGTTGATGGCTAGTCTTTGCTAGTTCATTCATGACATGTTGTCAATGTGTGTTCATTTATGTTTGACCTTTGTTGTCACTGGTTCATTGTGGTAGTAGCTGTCTTGAATTTGAATTGTTGCATTTGTTTTCCTCTGCACTTTGTTTGAGTTTCACTGCCATAGGTCGTGCATGTTTATCTGGGTTGCATTGAGTACATCCATACTTCTATGTTGTTTGTGTACTACTTTGGCTTCCCTGTACATTATACTTTGGCTTTGGTTCTGCACCATGTTGTAGCAGTATTGTCTCGAGCTCGACAGTGTTGTTTTCTTGCTTTGATGCATTCACATGCTGTGGTCTTGCTGCAGTTTGGTCTCATATTCAATCTTTGATCATGTTGGCTATTTGGTCGAGTTCATTTGAGTTAGTGGAGTTGTTTTATTGTATATATCACATGTTTTGTTTCATGTTGGCTTGAGTCTGCAGAAGTTGTGATAACTGCTTCATGCTACTGGACTTGTTTCTGTACATTATTTGAATTTGCATTGATGCATTGTCTTTGCATTCCATGTTGCATGCATGAGTCTGGTTCTCGGCCTATTGCATTTGATCACTGAACTTGACTGTTTAGTTTCATGTGTACTTTTGATTTGCGCTTGAGTTGAATCCAGTTACAAAAACTCGGGTTTGACCTTGTGCTCGTGTCCTGGTGTATTGCATGTGAGTTGAACCCGGTTTTTTATTTGGGTTTGACCTGTGCTCACCTGTCCCTGTAAATCAATCAAGTGTATATATCGGCGTGCACGTCCTTGTGGCATATACAGTAATACACTGTGTATGTCACAAGTTGTTCGTGTATGATGAATTCAAATATAAATGATGACGAACAACCCAAATAACTGAGGCAAAAATTATTTTCAAAAACCATATTTTATTTTATATTGCAAAAATATTTCTTTTTCAAATTTACTGCGTTAGTGAATATTTTTGCAGATTTCTCAGATGCTGGATTCAAACTGGAATGAAGTTGAAGATAAATATGAGTGTGAGTGATATGTAGTGAGGTGATGATATGTAAAATAGTGATGTAATTGAATTTGTATCAAAGTTGTATAGTGAATAGTGAGAGCTTGAATTTGTATACTATTCAAAATTGTAATAAATATTTGTTTGAATAAAATATTCGTTTGAATTCAAATTCCGTGTTATTTATTTTATTCAGCAAATATTTATTTAATCTGTGAAAAATAAAATAGTATATTATCAAATACATTTAAATGAATGTATATATGTTTATTATCATCAAACAAAAATCATATAAGCGCATATTCAACATCCTCTAGCTTAGCCACTTCTCTCATTCACTTATTCATTTCTTAAAACTTAAGCTTAGAACTGAAAATGGGGGAAAGGAAGAGGAAATAGAAATTAGCAAGCCCTAGTTCTCCTTTGTATCTTGATATCTTGCTCCAAATTCATAGAGAATCCATTAGTAAGTTCATCTCCATCTTCTCCATCTCTTCTCCTCTTCAATTTCAGTAATTTTCCTAACCCTAACTTAGGAAATACTTGCTTTGATTCTAGATTGAAGCTTGTAGTGTTGAAGTGGAGTGTAGTTGGTTGATTCCTTGCATTTGTGCTTCTTCATCTTCTTTGTTTTGTGTAAAAAGGTGAGTTTCGAACTCACATCTACTTCTCTTGATTTCATGGGTGTTGGTATGAATTCCTAACAAGTATGCATGTGCCATTGTTGTGGAATTGGAAAGAATTTGCATTTCATTGAAGTAGGGCAGGAAGTGCAAAATCACCAGGTTCGGCCGACCGAGTGCAGGCTTCGGTCAACCGACCTGCTGCCCCGAGCCATAATTGGGTTTCTGCATCTGGCCGGCCGACCGAGCCCTGCAGTCCGGTCGACCGACCTGCTTTGTTTTGCCTGGTTTGTTTATTTTGCATATTTGATTGATTTTTCCGGACTTTATCGATTCAAGTTGCTTTTTAGTGGTTGTTATTGCATATTTGGCTTTGATAACTTACTCTTGACTTCATCCACGGGTTTTTATAAAATAATTTCTCGAATCGCATTTAAAAGCTTGTTTCTCCAATTTATAAATTCTATTTAAAACACACACTTTCGCACTTTAAGCGAAGTTGAAGGGTGATTAAATGGTTGGGCAAAACACGGACCATGAATCTGTGCGTTTATCCTTTCGATTAATCCCCTGCCTATTCAATTGATCGTTTTGACCTTCGGGTTTAGTTTACCGATGATATGAGGTAAATTTGTACTGCTTTGAGTGTGAAAGTGACTGACGGATAGTAAACCGTTTAGTGTGAACGAGTGGTTAAGGGACGCACGTTAACACTGTTCGGATTCCTTTTCGAGAGTTGTGACACATTCCGCCAGTTAGTGGTGTCCAGTACTGGGTCTACGACCTTCACCACTACGGTTTGTTGCCTCTGGGATGGTGTCTTCAGACTTTCTCCCTAGGTTTGTTTCCTTCGGGTATGTTGCCTTCGGGTGTGTGCCTTCGGGTTTGTTGCCCTATATAGTTTCGCTCTGATGTTGGCCTTATGTGCCGCATGGGTGATACTTGGGTTTGGAGCCTTCGGGCTTATGGATCCTTGTTGTACAGTACTGAGCTCGAGCAATCACATGTTTCATTGATATTATATTCCCTTGGTATCGCCCGTCGTGTTGGTCTGTTTGAGCCGCATGATGTTAACGATTACCTTGTGGAACTTGTATACCTTATTGGTATTTGTTATTTGCCTTTTGGCTTGTTTTGGGATATTTGTATCCTTTGTTTCTATATGTTGTCGATGATATGAGGCTTGTTCTATATGATTCATCTCTTGTTGATGATTTTGTTATCTCCTCTAGAGATATTTGTTATACTGTATGACCTTGCAGGTTTATTATTGTTCAGTTTATCTAACTGATTTGCTATCTTGACTGACCCGTGTATTTTATACTCGGGTCAGACCGAGATGTTTCAGGTTAGGTACTTTTGGGTCTTAGCCTATTTTGCTTCCGCACGGACTATTTGCTAGCTTCATTTTGTTATAGTGTCTTTTGTGGTCCTTATCTGCTGTAACTCTGATATTTATATTTATATTTTTTCTCGTCTGTATATTGTGGTCTCCTGTACCACTTGACATGTATTATTTGGTATACTCTGTTGTGTATCTGTTTATGTGTATATTATGATCGACTGTTCTGTGATGTGAATTACATTTGAGTTGTTATATTTTCTTCTGATAGATCCTATAGCCATTGTAGTTTTGCTTTAACTATTTATTGAATAGGTCGAATCTTAACGTGATTCTACTTTTCGACGTATTTAGTAAATAGTTAAGGTAAGATTACACATGGTCGCTTCAATTATACTCTATTGTCCGCGTTAGCCGACAGTATTATCTATGTAATACTCTTTGTTAACGAGGCTCTCGGAGTGGGGCGTCACAGCGTGGTATCAAAGATGAGTTCAGAACAAAATATGATAAACACAGAATAGATGCACATATTATGGTACATCAAAGAGTACAAGTAATACAAATCTTTGAATCATCGTGTCTCTTTATTCCATCAAGGTTAGATAGAGGAATACGTCTAGGAATGCATTTAATTCCGTAGTATTCCATATTGCAATATCTACCTTGTGAATAATCCTTTCCTTATCTTGACTTTCAGCTCATGTCTGGAAGAGGCAGAGGTCGACGTTCGGATGCTGGGCAATCTAGTGGCTCACATCCGGATGGCGTTTATATGTCTGCCGATCAGTTTATGGAGTTGTTTAGGAGCACCCAGCCTCCCGTTCCTCCTTGAGTGACTCCACCTCGCAAGTCTGCTTTTGCACGTCAGTGCAGTGATTTTGCTCATCTTGGAGGAAAACCGTTTAAGGGCTCCAAGTCTGTTCTTGAAGTCCAAGCTTGGCTTCGCACGTGCGAGCGTATCTTCTCTCGCATGGATCTTTCTGACCATGATCGAGTTCTTGTGACTTCTAGCTTATTACAAGAGCGTGATCTTGATTGGTATGAGCTACTTGTAGCCGAGATTGATGAGTCTACTCTTTCTTGGACTCAGTTTCGGGGACGATTTGAACTCATGTTCGTTCCTGAATCTGAAAAAGTTTTATTGACCCGTCGCTTCCTTGAGTTGAAGCAAGGGAAATCTTCTGTTTTTGAGTATGTCGCATCGTTCGAGGCTTTATCTCAGTATGGTCTTGAATTTATCAGTACTTCTTACAAGAAGAATTTGAAGTTTGTTTCTGGCCTTAAGAAATATCTTAAGAAGTCCTTGTTGCTCCAGCTTATGATTTCTTTCGAGGAATTGGTGGATTCGGCACTTCATCTCGAGACCGTCGAGAAGGAGTGTGATAGTGAAGTAGATGTTGAGGTTTCTAAGAACCCCAACAAGAGGCCGTTTCCAATTCAGAAGAAGCCTTTTCCTTCTAAGAAGAAGAAGACCGGTGGTCCTAGCTCTCAGCCTCAATCTTCCGGAACACCTTTCGTTCGAAAGTGTTTCAATTGTGGTCCTCCGGATCATATTATTCGAGCTTGTTCTAAGCCTCTCTTCTGCCGTTATTGCAAGAAGGAAGGTCATCATGTTTCAGCTTGTCCTACTGCTCCTGCTAATGCAAAATCTGGCAAGCTCAATGTAGCGAATGCTTCTGGAGGTCCTTCTCAATCTAAAGGTATATCTCCATCTATTTTGGAAGGTTTTATTCTATTTCATGATCATAGTATACGAGTTCTTTTCGATACGGGTGCTTCACATTCTTTCGTATCGAAGAAGCTTGTAGATGATTTATCCTTGGATGTTTCTTGTATGGTTACTTCTTTAAGGATTGTGAATCCTATTGGGGGATCCGCGACCCTTAGCTTGTTTTGTGATGATATTGAGATTGTTTTATGTGGCTTTTCTTTCCGTGCGAATCTGCATGTTGTTTCTTGTTTGGGTTTTGATATGATTTTTGGTATGGACTAGCTAGTGAGGTACGATGCTAGGATTATTTGTTCCAAGAGAATTTTATATCTTTGTCATCCTGATTCGCCTTCTCAGTTATCTCTTGTTCTTCAGGATATGGATAATTCCGAGATGGCTTTGTATTCTCTTGATTCGTGAAATGGTGATGATATATCTCGTATTCCTATTGCTTGTGACTTTTCTGATGTTTTTGAGCCTGTATCGGGTTTGCCACCCAAACGGGCAATTGAGTTCCGCATTGATCTCATTCCAGGCGCGCAGGCAGTTAGTCGTCCTCCCACGAGGATGTCTACAAAGGAAAATGAGGAACTCAAGAAGCAGCTTTTAGAGCTTGAATCCAAGCAATTGATTCAATCTAGTTTTTCTCCGTGGGGATCCGCGGTCGTCTTTGTGAAGAAGTCTGATGGAACTCTTAGGCTTTGCATTGACTATCGCAAGCTTAACGAGTTGACCATTAGAAATAGGTATCCTTTGCCTAGGATCGATGATATGTTCGATCTATTGAGTGGTGCCAAGGTCTTTTCTCAGCTTGACCTTGCCACAGGTTTCCATCAGTTACGAGTCGCGGAGGATAGCATACCTCTTACCGCTTTTCGCACTCGTTATGGTTCTTTTGAGTGGCTCGTTATGCCGTTCGGTTTGACGAACGCTCCTGCTTTCTGTGTTGATCTCATGAATCGGGTATTCCGGGAATATCTCGATAAGTTCGTGCTTGTCTTCATTGATGATATCCTTATTTATTCTAAGTCTGAAGCCGAGCATGTTAATCACTTGAGAATTGTCTTGAGTACTCTTCGTCGTCATCAGCTTAAAGCCAAATTCTCCAAGTGCCACTTTTGGGAGAATAAGGTTAAGTTTTTAGGCCATGTTGTATCTTCCGATGGCATTTCTGTCGATCCCTCAAAGATCGAAGCCATCCAGAATTGGAAGAGGCCTGAAAATATTCATGAGATTCGTAGTTTCCTTGGATTCGCGGGTTATTACCGTCGGTTCATTAAGGATTTTTCCCGTGTTGTGCTTCCTCTCACTTGCCTTACTCGGAAAGGCATTCATTTTGATTGGTCCGACAAGTGTGAAACTTCCTTTCTATCATTGAAGGAACTTCTCACAAATGCTCCTATTCTAGTGGTTCCTGAAGGGAATCATGATCTTGTTGTCTACACCGATGCTTGTGGTGGTGGTCTCGGTGCTGTTCTTATGCAGAAGGATCGGGTAGTTGCTTATGCTTCTAGGCAACTGCGTCAGAATGAAATTCGCTATGCCACTCATGATCTTGAGTTAGCCGCCATTGTCTTTGCCTTGAAGATTTGGCGACATTATTTATTGGGAAAGCGCTTCATTCTCTATACCGATCATAAATCTTTGAAGTATTTGTTCACTCAGAAGGAACTCAATATGAGACAACAGCGTTGGCTCGAGTTTCTTGCTTCTTATGACTTTGATATCCTGTATACCCCTGGTAAGGGTAATCTTGTTGCAGATGCGCTTAGTCGCAAACATTCGGCTGTTATTTCTATGATGCTTGCCGAATGGAATATTCTTGAGACTCTATCTTTTTGTGAAATTCGTGATTGAGGTTCATCTTCCGATTCTCCTATTCTATTATTTAGTTTGGGAGCTCGACCTATTTTATTGGATCGTATTGCCGATGCCCAACGGCGTGATCCTGATTTGTTGCATTTTATTCAGCTTTGTGAGTCTGGATCTTGTGATGGGGCGTTGCAAGATCTTAGCATGGATTCTCATGGGTGTCTTCGTAAGAAGAACCGTCTTTTTGTGCCTTCTGATTTTGCACTTAGGCATGACATTCTTGATGATTGTCACTGTTCTAAGTATACCATTCATCCCGGTAGTAGCAAGATGTATGCCGATATGCGTCGTCTTTATTATTGGGAAGGCATGAAGCGCGATGTGGCGAGTTATGTGAGCAATTGCATAACTTGTCAGCGTTTTAAAGCCGAGCATCAACGTCCTTTGGGTCTTCTTCAACCTCTTGAGATTCCATTGTGGAAGTGGGATCAAATTTCTATGGATTTCATTGACGGCCTACCTCGTTCGAGATCGGGCCATTCTAGCATTTGGGTTATTGTTGATCGCCTCACTAAGTCTGCTCATTTTGTCCCTATTAAGTCTAATAGGACTGCTTCGCATTTGGCCAAGTTATATGTCAAGGATATCGTGAGACTTCATGGTGTTCCTAGTTCTATTGTGAGTGATCGTGATCCTTTATTCACGAGTCATTTTTGGAAGAGTCTTCAGCAAACTTTGGGAACAAAGCTTAATTTTTCTACAGCTTATCATCCGCAGTCTAACGGACAGACTGAACGGGTGAATCGTATCTTGGAAGATCTTCTCCGTATTTGTATTTTTGATTTCGGTGGTAGTTGGGAGGATCATCTACTTCTTGTAGAGTTCTCCTTCAACAATAGTTTTCAGTCTAGTACGGTATGGCTCCTTTCGAAGCCTTATACGGAAGGCCATGTCGATCACCTTCTTGTTGGTTAGAATCTGGTGAGAAGCTTATTCTTGGTCCAGATTTTGTTCGTGATTCTTCTGAGAAGATTGATCTTATTCGGTTCAGAATGAAAGAGGCACAGAGTCGCCAGAAATCCTACGCGGACAACCGTACGAAGCCTCTCGAGTTCTCGATCGGTGATCTTGTTTTTATTCGTGTTTCTCCTTTGAAGGGGGTTATGCGTTTCAGTACGACGGGGAAATTGGCTCCTCGCTTTATAGGACCATTTTCTATTACTGAACGTATTGTCCCTGTGGCTTATAGAGTTTCACTTCCAGCTCATCTATCTGGCATTCATGACGTGTTTCACGTCTCGCAACTTCGGAAGTGCCTTCGGGAGTCGGATTCTGTTATTACTTCTCCTAATTTGCAAGAGCTTGAGGTCTCACCGGACTTATCTATTGTACAGCAACCTATTCGCGTGCTTGACACGGAGGTGCGACACCTTCGGAACAAGGACGTGCCGCTCGTTAAAGTTCAATGGTCAGCTAATCCCAATGACTATACTTGGGAAACCAGAGAATTTATTGAGCGATCTTATCCGGGTTTTCTTTCCTTGCTTTGAAACGGTGAATATGTCTTTTCATCTCAAGCTTATTTTCTTTTCTTTTGATTGATTGATTGTATGTAGTTATTACAAATATCGTCTCTAGGAATTGCGGGATGCAATTTTGTAAGGAGGGGAGATCTGTAACAACCCGCATATTTAACGATTTTATATTTAAATGTTTAATTTAAATATAGCATCGTTAGTCAGATTTTGGTCCGAAATGTTACTTTCTGCAAATGGCTGAATTGGAACTCGAAACTACCTCCATTGGTTCCAAAATGGCGTTTGCGATCTTTTTGAGTATAATCTTTGATATGTTTGGAGTTTGTGAATTTTGGCTACTTTTTCTATTGGGTTTGGGTTTGGGTTCAACCCACTAGCTTAACTAATCCTCTAGCTTAGCCACTTCTCTCATTCACTTATTCATTTCTTAAAACTTAAGCTTAGAACCGAAAATGGGGGAAAGGAAGAGGAATTAGAAATTAGCAAGCCCTAATTCTCCTTTGTATCTTGATATCTTGCTCAAAATTCATAGAGAATCCATTGGTAAGTTCATCTCCATCTTCTCCATCTCTTCTCCTCTTCAATTTCAGTAATTTTCCTAGCCCTAACTTAGGAAATACTTGCTTTGATTCTAGATTGAAGCTTGTAGTGTTGAAGTGGAGTGTAGTTGGTTGATTCCTTGCATTTGTGCTTCTTCATCTTCTTTGTTTTGTGTAAAAAGGTGAGTTTTGAACTCACATCTACTTCTCTTGATTTCATGGGTGTTGGTATGAATTCCTAACAAGTATGCATGTGCCATTGTTGTGGAATTGGAAAGAATTTGCATTTCATTGAAGTAGGGCAGGAAGTGCAAAATCACCAAGTTCGGCCGACCGAGTGCAGGCTTCGGTCGACCGACCTGCTGCCCTGAGCCATAATTGGGTTTCTGCATCTGGCCGGCCGACCGAGCCCTGCAATCCGGTCGACCGACCTGCTTTGTTTTGCCTGGTTTATTTATTTTGCATATTTGATTGATTTTTCCGGACTTTATCGATTCAAGTTGCTTTTTAGTGGTTGTTATTGCATATTTGGCTTTGATAACTTACTCTTGACTTCATCCACGGTTTTTATAAAATAATTTCTCGAATCGCACTTAAAAGCTCATTTCTCCAATTTATAAATTCTATTTAAAACACACACTTTCGCACTTCGAGCGAAGTGGAAGGGTGATTAAATGGTTGGGCAAAACACGGACCATGAATCTGTGCGTTTATCCTTTCGATTAATCCCCGACCTATTCAATTGATCGTTTTGACCTTCGGGTTTAGTTTACCGATGATATGAGGTAAATTTGTACTGCTTTGAGTGTTAAAGTGACTGACGGATAGTAAACCATTTAGTGCGAACGAGTGGTTATGGGACGCGCGTTAACACTGTTCGGATTCCTTTTCGAGAGTTGTGACACATTCCGCCAGTTAGTGGTGTCCGGTACTGGGTCTACAACCTTCACCACTACGGTTTGTTGCCTCTGGGATGGTGTCTTCAGACTTTCTCCCTAGGTTTGTTGCCTTCGGGTATGTTGCCTTCGGGTGTGTGCCTTCGGGTTTGTTGCCCTATATAGTTTCGCTCGGATGTTGGCCTTATCTGCCGCATGGGTGATACTTGGGTTTGGAGCCTTCGGGCTTATGGATCCTTGTTGTACAGTACTGAGCTCGAGCAATCATATGTTTCATTGATATTATATTCCCTTGGTATCACCCGTCGTGTTGGTCTGTTTGCGCCGCATGATGTATAACGATTACCTTGTGGAACTTGTATACCTTATTGGTACTTGTTATTTGCCTTTTGGCTTGTTTTGGGATATTTGTATCCTTTGTTTTTATATGTTTTCGATGATATGAGGCTTGTTCTATATGATTCATCTCTTGTTGATGATTGTGTTATCTCCTCTAGAGATATTTGTTATACTGTATGACGTTGCAGGTTTATTATTGTTCAGTTTATCTAACTGATTTGTTATCTAGACTGACCCGTGTATTTTATACTCGGGTCAGACCGAGATGTTTCAGGTTAGGTACTTTTGGGTCTTAGCCTATTTTGCTTCCGCATGGACTATTTGCTAGCTTCATTTTGTTATAGCGTCTTTTGTGGTCCTTATCTGCTGTAACTCTGATATTTATATTTATATTTTTTCTCGTCTGTATATTGTGGTCTCCTGTACCACTTGACATGTATTATTTGGTATACTCTGTTGTGTATATGTTTATGTGTATATTATGATCGACTGTTCTATGATGTGAATTACATTTGAGTTGTTATATTTTCTTCTGGTAGATCCTATAGCCATTGTAGTTTTGCTTTAACTATTTATTGAATAGGTCGAATCTTAATGTGACTCTACTTTTCGACGTATTTAGTGAATAGTTAAGGTAAGATTACACATGGTCGCTTCCATTATACTCTATTGTCTGCGTTAGCCGACAGTATTATCTATGTAATACTCTTTGTTAACGAGGCTCTCGGAGTGGGGCGTCACATTAATTGATTACAATAAATGATTATCTCTAATTACTTAATCAACTTTAATTAATAAAAATATCCAAAATTAATTACAATAAGTAATTAATTCCTTAATTACTTTCATTAAGTAATTAACAATTTATAATGGATTATCTTAATTAATTAATCTAATTAATTAATAAAATTAATCACATTAATTAATACTTAATAATCCTTAGTTAATTATTTTCATTAACTAATAACATTTCTTAATTACTTTTAATTAATCTCTAATTATAAATTAATCTAAATCATTAATTTATAAATTAAATAAATTATTCCTTAATTGTCTTATTAATTAAATCACTTAATTACCTTAATTTTCTCTAAGGTAATCCATTTCTTTATTAATTACTTCATTAATATTAAAGGGTATTTAAAACATTAAACTTCTAAATTTAAATTCAAATTCCATTTTGATTTTAAGATTCAAAATGATTAACCAATTAAACATTACCCAATTTAAATTCCATTTATAAAACTTTTAAACAATGTAAAGAACATTCATTACTTATATATGAAATTTATATAAGAAAAGTTTTAAACTAGATTACTAATTTTTATGTAAAATTAAGCTTTTACAATATATTAATTATTTAACTTGCAAATTCAAGTTAAAACAATTTATTTAACTTCCATTCAAAATTAAGAAAACCTTATATACAAGAATTTTACATAAAATAAATTTAAACATTTAGTTGGAAACAAATTACTTTTTTTGAAAAAGCTATTTAATTTAAACTTGTTAAAAAACATTCCGTTTTAAAAACTAATTTAAATTTCCAAATTTGGATTCAAAGTAAACTTGAATCCATTAGATTAAACATTTATTTTAAACCTTTGATTTAAATCTTTGATTTTATGTTCTTGATTTAAAAAATCCAAATTTCAGTTTTTAAACCTTAAGATTCAAAAGTTTCATTTGAATCTATAGTTTAAACTTTGAATTTAAACCACTGTTTAAATTCTGGTTTCAAATTTTAAATTAAATTTAAAATCTGAAAACTGTCAGGTTTTTAAACTTGAAAACCCACATTTAAATATTTTAAAAACTTTTATTTCATTTCAAATTAGAATTCAAAAATAAATTTGAATCCACACTTCAAACTGATTTAAACTTTGTTTTAATCTAGTATACAAATTTAAATTCCATTTAAATTTGTTTTAAATCTCAAATTGCGGTCAGGTTTTTATAAACCTGAAACAAACAACGGACCCGAGGCAAACAAGATTTGCTTCGAGTCATCTCCTCTTCTGCTTCGAGTCGGGTACTCGAAAAACTCGAGTCTACACTGAGTTCAAATCTTCTGCACAAAAAAAGTTCACCGGAATTCAAACTGCATGGTGCACGCACACCGCGGCTCTGGCCATCTCCGGCCATCCACCAGCACTTCAATCCATCAACGACCACCACCTCAATCGATCACGATTATCCAAAATCACCCAGAAGCTCAAAATCAAAATCTAGCAAGTTACCCAAACCTGGAAACGTAGACTTCAACTAAACCCCTAACCTGTCGTCGCCTCGATCTCACATCTCCGGCCACCAAAGTGACAGCAACCCCGGCCACAACTTCGACAACTACGACACTTTCATCACCTAAAACACTGTTGAACTTGATTAACTCAAGTTGCCGTGGCGATCAAATTTCTAAGCTTATTTAAAACTAGGGTTCTAAGCGGAATCCCACTACTGCAACTTCCACGATGAAATGCACCACAATCCAATATTTTTCCTAGCATCTCTGATCACCCCTCCATCATTAGCCAAAACCCCGACCTCTCATAATACTTGGATCACCAAAAATTGACTATAACCCATTTTCTGTTCAAACAAGAACTGCAGCCTCAATTTCAAACTAAAAACTATGATTTTAGTTTTAAAAATCATGTTTTTGTTTAAGTTTTCAATTTATAACACTGAATTTATAAATCATTATGTTTGAGTTTTTACCTTTATTTAACATGCTCTGATGTTTTAAATTTACAGAGACAACACCAAATTGTTTTTACTTAAACAAGTTTTTAAACTAAAAACTATGGTATGACTAACATATTTGTTTCAAGACTTAAGTCTTAACAAAACTGGGATCAAGAGCAAGTAGATTTTGGTTATAAATTTAGCCTGGAATTTGAATCAGAGAAACAGAATCCAAATACATCATGCATACCAGTGTATTCATGTAACAACCCTGTATTTTCTGATTATTGTAATTGTATATTTTAATTATTTTAATTTAAATAAAAAACTTTATTTTATTTATTAAAATGAATATATTTTGTTAATTGAAATACAAATGTTGATTTTGATGTGGATTTGAATTTCAATCATGCATAAATTGAATATTTCCAAAAAAGTGAATTTTGGTCAATCTGGTCAAACTTTGACTTTTAAATTTAAATTTTAAAAGTTTTAAAATTTTAATTTTACCTTTTTTTATGAAATTAAATAAAATTTCAAGAACAATGCTTTTCGTTTCGTTGAAATCCGAATAATACTGTGAAAGTTATGCTTTTACAAAATTGGGCGTAAATTGTTTTATTTAACAATATTGTTTATTTTAAATTATATAGATAATTTTTATTTTTCATATCTTATTATAAATTATATTATATGTTATGTTACATATATTTTTACCATTTAAATATTTTTAAAGTGATGTTTGAAATTTTCCAAAGCTTATTGAATTTATTTTCTATTTTTAAAGCCTAGTTTCTATTTTCTTTGCTATTTTCTTCATTTAAATTATATTTAAATTAAAATTTATATATTTATTTGTGAATGCATTTTATTTTATGTTATTATCTTTGTTATAAATATTTTTACAAGTACATAAAGATTTTCCAAAGTTCATTGCATTTATTTTTCATATTTTCAAGACTAGTTTGCAATTTTTGCTGTTTTATTAATTAAATTATATGTAATTAATATTTATTTATTTTGTTTACTTGTTTAATTTATTTCTGGGTTTATTTTATCTTTATTTATCAGTATTTTAAATGTATTTAAAATTACAAAAAGAATTAGAGAAATATGAAGAGTTTAAAACCTTTCATTTACCTTTGACTTTTCAGCTCCCTGCCTTTTCAATTTCATCATATGCATTCAATTGGGGCTGTTCCTTATACCATCTTCAGCCGTATTTTTTTTTCCTTCATTTTTCACGAAATTTCTTCCTCCTCATCTCTGAAAATTTTATCCTCCATCATCTCCAAGAGTTTGGTAAAATTCTTTTTCTTTTCCATTGCTGTTCTACTTGTTTATGTTGTTTTCACTTGCTTTCTCACCCTTGTAGCTCAGCCTCTTGCTCCTCCTTCACCATGGCTGCCACCACAACCACCTGAGCCAGCCTCCACCACCTCCTCTACAGCCCCAAGCCACTGGCCATGCACCCATGTAATCAAATCCAACAATATCTACACAAACTTCACCTATAAGCACCATAGCCAATCACCTATGCCTTCATCACTTTCAACCACCCGTTGGCCGCCACCTACTCCACCTCCACCATCCATGGATGACCTGGAACCCACTTCCACACCACCCTACAGCCCACTACAGTGATGGCCGCACCATGCTAGCTTGTGGCCGAACCCATATGTTGCATAGGGTACATGGTAGTTGCATTGTAGTGTTAGTTCCATGCACCTATCTCTTTACCATACTTTGCTCCATCATTTTCCCATGCTAGGCCGACCTTTAGGAACCCAGACCAGATCCAAACCATGCCTTTAGCCGTGCCATTTCAGATCTGGAGCTGAAGCATAGGTGGTAGAAAGCAAGTGCAAACACTTTGGATTTGTTTATGCATCCAATTCTATCATTGTTTAATGGTATTTTGTGTTGAAACTTATGTGTTGTTATACTTGTTTTGTTGAATGTATCTAAGGGAATTGATACTTTGGCTCTCCCACTCATCTTTGTGTCGTGTTATCGTTCTTGTTGGGATCTCATTCGTGCATTCGTTGTTGTGTCTCCAGCTCAAACATGTGAGTTATCCTCACCACACAATAAGTACATATATAACTAGTAAATTGACCCCTTTTGAATCTGTAAAATGCATTAACATGTTACATATGCTATATTATGATTATATGATGTTCACCCATGCTTAAACACCTATTATAACATCTGTTACTGTTATATTATGTTGTTCTATTATTTTTATCAGTTTATCACACTGCAAGTTCCCTTTAGATTAGAATCACTATGGGTTGAAATGATACATACTCGAACGGACTTTAGAATAGGGGAAAATCGTTATGGGCTGAAATGATAGGCCTGAGCGATTTTCATTTTATTTCATTTACTTGGGACTGCGGGTTTGAAATGATAAAACCCGGATTTTCTTTGTAAATTACGAGTTGAAATGATACATTACCCGTATCACTTTACCTAGGCTAGAAAATTATATACAGACCCGTAGTTAAAATATATTTTTCTAAAAATTTTAAAAATATGTTTGAAATGTAAATATTATAATATTTTGATTTAAAACATAATTAAAAATGATTTTTCTAAAGTATTATTGATTTTTTGGAAATTTATAGGTTAAATAAATTATGGAAAAGTTAGAAAATTTAAATGTAAGTTATTTTGGAAATTTTGATTTAATTATAATTGGAAATTAAATTAAATATGAAATTATGATAAATTTATGATAATTTGAATTTAAAATGAATTTAAAATGATTTTATAATATATTAATGATTTTTGAGTAAAGTTAAAAAAATGAAAGGGATGATTATTTAAGTTGAAATTTTGAAATATAACCAAATGGGAATTTGTGAATTTGGCTTAAAAGTGAATTTTAAGATAAGTGAATAAAATTGAAATTAAGTTATATTTTGAAACTTAAACTTAAGTGTTAAGTTGAAATTTAATTCAATGAAATTAAATTTGAATGTTGAGATTTAATAAGTGAATTATTATTAAATCTTGATTTTTGAATGGAAATTTAACTTTATAAAATCATGAACTTAAGGAAAAATAAATGTTGTTTATAAATGTGAAAATGTATGATTTTATAAAAAAAATGTTTTAAATAAAATTATAATTGGTTGTGAAATTATATTGAATATTTGAAGTTAATTAACTGTATTTTTGAAATGCTATTAATTGCAATGTAAATGATATTACAGTATTTGTAAATGCTGTAGTTGATGATAATGAACTAAAAAGCTAAATTAAATTAAAGGCTATTATAGCAATCTTTTTAAGTGCTATAATTGTTGAATTTAACTAAGTTATTTGAAATTTAAGTAAACCCTATTACAGCATTTTTAAAATGCTGTCTTTTGTTAAATTGAACCATTTTGAATGTAAATTTTCATAGCGTTTTCTAAATGCTGCGAAAAGTGAATTTTCACTGTTTTGATAAACTTAAGTGAATAAATGAACTTTGAAAGCTGAAAATTTGGAAATTTAATACTTTAATCATTAAATATAATAACTTCATTTAAATGATTTAAAATGATTTTTTGAAATATAAACTGTTTTGAAATGTGAATTGAATTGGTATTTTAAATTGAATAAAATGAATAATGATTTGAAAGGAAGTTTTGAAAGATATGATATTTTGACAGTAAATGATTTGAAAAAAAATGAAGTTTTGAAAGATATGATATTTCGATATTAAAATGATTTGAAAAGAAATTATGAAAGATATGATAATTTGGAAATGAAGCTTTGAAAGGTTATGAATTTTAATATATTAAAATGATTTGAAAGGAAGTTTTGAAAGGGTAGGATAATTTAATATATTTAAATGGTTAGAAATGATTTAATATTTATTTTGATAAATATTTGAATTTGGAAGATATGGTATGATGATATATTGAAATGGTTTGGAATGATTAAATCTTTATTTGGATAAAGATTTGGATTGAAATGATATTTTATTTTGAAGTATAAGATATTGTTTTAAAGTTATAACTACGGGTTATAATAACGATTGGTTGGCAAAGAGACTGGGATCGGATATGGGCATACTCTCTGTCGATACCGAAAACCACTTTGACTAACCGTGTACGCGGTGGAGATTCCAGAATGAAGTAGGATGGTGGCGACGTTCTTGAGGTATATTTACGTGGACCCAACTCCCGTGAGTTGGCATAAGGTGGCTAAAACAGGAGCGATCTCGGGCCAAGTGAGGTCATTCCTCCTATCGGACACATTCCTTCGATACTATACTCTTACTGGTGATTGATTAGATGGCCATCCTCCGATTTTGGTATGGGAGTGTGTTCCGAGGTGGGCGTATGTGGCTGCTGCGTTACCACCAGCCCGTGTGCGTAATTGGTATATCTACCCTGGCATTGCCTTGTGTGCCGTGTCACCTACCATACCGAGCCTTTACTACGAGTTTGTTTTTCTCCCGTAGCCCGTGTGGTATCCTCTGACAGTCACCCGCAGTGGAGATGGCATGATATTGGATGGACTACTGGGACTATTATGTGTGAAGGGTGATATGGGTAGCCCGGAACGCTATTTAAAAGTAAGTTTATTTTACTGCAGACATTATTATAATAGCGAAATATTACTACATAGTAAATAGTTTAACGGATCCTTAAAGGATGGGCGGTCTCAGGCATCCTTTAAGTTACTTGTACCATATTACAGTTCATTTGAGTTGGTTTACATTATATAAGTATATATTGTCCTGACTCGAGTGTTTGTATTTTTATTTACGCTCGGGTCAGCCTGAGTTATTCACAGATTTGGATTCCACTTTCTGGAGATTGGAATCGCTGGAGATTATCTGCTTATCTAGTTTTATCTATTCCAGTTCTGTTGTTCTATTCAGCTTGTACTTGGTTATCATCTTAAGAATTCTGTTGTACTTTGTTTAGTCTGTTGTATTTTATTTAACTCTGATATATTTATATAGTGGCTTCATGAACTACTATTTCTTTTACTTCCGCTTCATTATTAAATACTCTGTGTCTGTGATCTGTGATTTTATTTACTGTATATTCTGAGATTTGCCAAATTTTATTTACAATGCGGTATTTTGAGCAATTCAAGTCCGACATGTGTGGATGCGAATGGTTGAAAATATCGGGTTGTTACAGTTGGTATCAAAGTTTTGGTATCTCTAGGCAAAACTCAGTATATAGGGTAAATGTATTTACAGAATAACTTTCATTCGAGTTTAAACCTCTTCCTTTTTGACTCGATTCCTTTGAATTTTGGAACATTCCCTGTGGTTCCAAAATCCATTCATGTCCCTCACTATTTATCTTCTTTTGTTTATGGAGTATCCCATAACTCCACTTCAAAAGATCTTCATAATGATTCGGCGGTCTCGCCAACCTCAAATTTATTTGTAAAGGGGGAAAACCCCTTTACAACAACATCGATTCACCAGAGATTCTATATCCTCGGTTTAGATGCTAGTATCTCTTATAATTTCTAACTCTACATCTTGAGATCGAATGTCGATTTACCCAAGAAATCCACATCGATCTTATTCTTTAAGTCACGGTTGACCCGGTTAAGGTTGCCCGCGATTTATATAAACTCATCCATCTCCCTATTCTGTTATTTAATCATCTCATCTTTGTTTCCAACTTATCTTCAAATTATTCTTGAAGTGTATTTGTAAACTAATATTTAAAATGTTTTATATATTGTGTTGTTTGAGTTGTTGATGTTGATTTGGGTTTCTAATCGATTCGTCTGATCAATGCTATCGATAAGATTTCCAAAACACTTGAACAGAGCAAATTGACACAATATGTCTTTTAAAATTTAGTAATGAAATAAATTTTGTGAAATAAATTTTGTAACTATGTGACGACCGCCCATGACTCCCGCACCAAAACAAGGAAATAATGCGCTGAAAGGCGTGCCAGGCAGCCATGGGTGACCATCAAGGGTAGAATAAACATCACAGAATCTATCGCATAACTCACAGCGCATGGATAAAATACAATAGAGAAATATATGTATAGTGAAGCTTCATAACAGAATATCATCAAATAAGCATCTTAGAAGTTTGATACAACCATCAGAACAGTCAATACATCAAAACCTCACTACAAAGCACTCAAAGTATATACAGCGGAACACCCAGTACATAATATGAAATAGTATGCAAAAGCCTCCTGCTCGTCTTCGTCATCATCAGCGTAGATCTCCAAGAACAGCACCTGACACCTGCTACCTAGTCTGCCCATCCCAACATGGATGAACAGCCCAAGGTAATAAGAGGAGACATAAAACCTTGAGTCAGACAAAGTCTTAGTGAGCAGTAAATCAACTATCAAACATACCAAAAGAGCATAAGGGATAAAAGGAATAGGAACCAAACCATCCCACTCCGCCTCTTACTACAGTGATAGCCCCCAGACACACTAAGGAGAAGCAAGCATAACATGGCAGACAATTAAGGTAAAGCAATAATCATTCGAGTCAAGGTCGATGTTTTCCAAATACAACCCCCAAGGCCTAAACCAAGATCAGATAAGCACCCAGAAAACACCGCTCTTGAGACCGAATGATGGTACAGCCAAACATCCATGACTCTGGCTATCACTGTTATCATTGCCTTGATTTCACCGTTAGTTGAATGACCACCTGTCAAGGGCTAATGGTAACCCCGGTTCTAGACATAACTCCGCACGTCGTCGCAGCCCGTGCCTAGGAATTTTCGCAACTACCCAGAGTACTAGCACGTCGTCGCAGCCCGTGCTTGGAACGTCGTCGCAGCCCGTTCCAACGTACTCTTGCTTTGAGCATGCTAGAACCTTCAACAACGATGAAATCTCAGCCTCCTAGTCATCCTCCTCGACGACTATTTCCATACTAGCTCAAGCGCCTCTCGAGCTAACCATTATCAACCAACTCGCATCGCATCATCGAGTTATCAACATGCTTGGGATGATCCCGTCTGGATTAAACCAAGGCTATCTCACATCATGCTTCGCTTTATCGCATCATAGCAAAGTCTCATCTCAACATCATGGCTTGCCTCATCGCATCATGGCAAAGTCCCATCTCAACATCATCTAATTCATACATATGAGCTTCAACATCCGCTTCATATGCCACAAGCAGCTTTCCTTATTCAAGAGCCTCTTCCGTAGCTTTTGAATCGTCTTTGACCATACTTGTCCAAATCTATCAACTAGATAACTTATTCACAACAATCAAACAAGGCAAACATAAATCCAAACAAATAAGTAGTCAATCAAGATCTAAATAGGCATTTATAACTAAAATGGCAATTTCGTAAATAAATGAGCAAGGATCTATCATACATGAATCAAGGGTTTTTAGCATAGATCTAACAAATATAAATCATGGGTTTTGTCTCTACAACTTGATAAATGAACTTGCATAAGTAAACATCTTCATAAGTAATGGATCTACACTTGGATCTAAAGAAATATGCATAAAATCACTATCTACAACACTTCAACAAACCACCAATCCAATATACTCCTTTGGATCCGCATGAGAGATAACCACCACTCACCAAATCACCCAAACACTTCAAAAACTATCAACTTCAGATCTGGACAGCGAAGCTTCAAGCTTGATTCGTCGAAATCCCGCTTGAAACGATGAAATCTAGCTTGGTTGGATGAACATCTTCAACTTTAGCTCTTGGATCTTCAATCTCGATCTTCGATCTTGGATGGATGTTAGAAATAGATTGGAATGGAGAAAATAAGATGAAGAAATGTTGTAGTCGAGCTCTCAAAATGGCAGCACTTCGTTGCTTCAAAAACCGGTGCCAAAAAGTGAGCCAAACCCCTCTATTTATAGGCTGAATTCCCCTTAGGTCGTAACTCGTAGGTTCGGTTTTAGGTCGTTGCCGACCTAAGAAATCTCCGACCTAACTAAGTCGTTTACGACTCATAGAATCCCTACAGCTTACGACCTACCCACTTCACGACCTAACAACCCCAGGGTCACACGAGTTAACACACGGCCGACCTAACTCCTATACGACCTAAGAACCTACCGAGTCAACGACCTACGACTCATCACTAAGTCGTTCATACGACTTAGTACTCAACAGCTTAACATCATCACGAGTTAACAACCTTACGACCTAACTGTGTTACGACTTACGACCTAAAACAAACACGACTCAAGCTGTGACGACTTAACAGCCTTGCGAGTTACGACTTAATTCTAATACGACCTAAGACCCACAGCATCCTAACTAAGGTCGTCTACGACCTAACACACTCTCGACTCATCAGGGTTAACGACATACGACTTATCGTTAAGTCGTTCCAAACGACTCACGACCAAAGCACCTTAACCCGCTAACCTTTAGGTCGGTCCGAACCTTAACTCGGTCAAACCCTATAAGTCGGTCATCCTATAGGTCGTTAACTCCACTAACTCGCTCACGACCTAACTCCTCAAGGTCGCTGCAACACTTTAGGTCGTAACCCAATAACTCGTAACTCGTGCACCCTCCTAAGTCGGTTGCGACTTAAAACTCCACTATCTCGTTAACTCGTACATGACTCATCTCTTAACCCGTTAACTCCTCTAATCCAACCTAACTTCCACACGGGTCAATTCCTTACGAGTTAAAAACGTACGACTTAAACTATAGCTGCCATAAACAATACTAATGACCTGTAAATTCTACGATTTATCGACACGTAAAATACGGGTCGTTACATTCTCTCCCCCTTAGGAATTTCGCCCCCGAAATTCCAAACAAACAAGAGCAACCAAAACTATTCTGCATGCCTACCATCCATAGCAATCAACAAACCATGCATCCAATTACTATCTTAGCATGCAGAATTCTAAGATTAGAACAAGTTACAAATTCATGAGATGCCACGACACCTTAGGGCCATACCTCGAAGAGTTTAGGATGAGCTGCCTTCATCCTCTCTTCCTCCTCCCATGTACAGTCGTTAACATCATCACTCCATTGTATCTTGAGCAACGTAATCGTCTTCCTCCTAAGTTGTTTCGTGTCGGTTTCAACAACACGAAGCGGCTTACGAGGTCTCGTAACCACTGGATCAACCTCCAAGTCTTCACAGCTATCAGCAGAAACCACCGTGTTCGAGTCATGCACATACTTCCGTAGATAAGATACATGAAAGACATTGTGCACACCCGCCATCTTCTCCGGTAACTCCAATCTATAAGCGAGCTTTCCAACTCGCTCAATAATTGGGAATGGTCCAACAAATCTCGGAGTTAACTTTCCTTTCTTCCCGAATCTAATAACATTCTTCAGAGGAGAAATCTTCACAAAAACCATTTCACCTACGTTGAATTCCAAATCTTTTCAACGCTTATCGGCATAACTCTTCTGACGGTCTTGGGCTGCCTTCATTCGTTGCCGAATGATCTCTATGCAATCCGTAGTCTGTCGAATCATCTCTGGCCCAAGTATCAACTTTTCTCCAGTTTCCAACCAACATGTTGGAGAGTTACACGGTCTTCCATACAATGCCTCATATGGTGCCATACCAATACTCGACTGATAACTGTTATTGTACGCAAACTCCACCAAATGAAGATGATCTTCCCACGATCCTCCGAAATCCAAAACACATGCTCTGAGGAGATCTTCCAAAACTCGGTTGACTCTCTCAGTCTGACCATCTGTTTGAGGATGATAAGCTGTACTCAAACACAACTCGGTTCCCAAAACTTCCTGAAAGCTCTTCCAAAATCCACTAGTGAACAATGGGTCTCGATCGCTCACTATACTCTTCGGAATACCATGGAATCGAACTATCCACTTAACATACAACTCAGCCAACTTCGATGCAGTCCTAGTCGATCGAACAGGAATGAATCTTGCACTCTTGGTCAACCGATCTACTATGACCCAAATCCCTTTATTTCCTGCTCTTGTTCTAGGTAGACCATAGATAAAATCCATCGATATCTGTTCCCACTTCCACATAGGAACTTCTAATGGATGAAGCAATCCACTTGGCTTCTTCTGCTCCGCCTTAACCAACTGGCAATTCATACACTTGGAAATAAAATTTCCAACATCCTTCTTCATACCTTCCCAGTAGTAGGTTCTCTTCATGTCCCGATACATCTTATTTCCACCTGGATGAATCGTCAACTTCGAGTGATGACTTTCCCTAAGAACTTCATTTCCCAATCCATCTACATCGGGAACAACTAGTCGTCCTTGCTTTCGAAGCCAACCCTCTCGATCGACTTCAAAACCCTTATCCTTCTCTGGGTCCAATCCAGATTCCAAATCATGGATAATCTTGACAAGCTTATCGTCTCGCTTTTGACTCTCGCCAATCTTTTCCACAAGAGTAGGCCTTATTGATAAGTTTGCCAACATCTCAGGTTCCAATTCACATCTGGGCCTGAAATCAAATCCAGCCAAATACTCGAGACTCTTCCATTCCGAAAACATGGCTCCCAATCCTGCATGTCTTCGACTCAACGCATCAGCCACTGCGTTACCTTTTCCCGGAGTATAGGCTATCCCAAAATCATACGATGCCAAGAACTCTAGCCACCGTTGCTGTCGAAGATTCAAATCCTTTTGAGAGAACAGATACTTCAACGACTTATGATCTGTAAACAACTCGAATCTAACTCCCAATAGATAATGTCTCCACATCTTCAAAGCAAAAACAATTGCCGCTAACTCCAAATCATGAGTCGGATAATTCCTTTCATGCGGCTTCAGTTGCCGACTTGCATATGCAACAACTTTATTCTTCTGCATTAGTACTGCTCCAAGTCCAGTATCACATGCATCGGTGTAAACCACCATCTCATCATTCCCACTTGGAATAGTCAAAATAGGAGTACTCGTCAGTCGCTCTTTCAGGATTACGAAAGCTTGCTCAGACTTATCATCCCATCTGAACACTTGGTTCTTTTTCGTCAATCCTGTTAACGGTGCAGCTATCTTGGAAAAGTCTTTGATAAACCGTCGATAATATCCAGCTAATCCAAGAAAACTTCTCACATCAGATGCATTCTTAGGTCTAACCCAATCCTGGATTGCTGCCACCTTAGCGGGATCAACCGCTATTCCATTTCCAGAGATAACATGGCCTAATAATCTCACTTCACTCTTCCAGAAGTGACACTTCGAAAACTTAGCCTTCAGCTGATGTTTCCGTAAGATTTCCAAAACAATACGCAAGTGCGTCTCGTGTTGTTCTTCAGTTCTGGAATAAATCAGAATATCATCCACGAACACAAGTACGAACTTGTTCAACTGATCTCTGAATACTCTATTCATAAGATCCACAAAGTATGCTGGTGCGTTAGTCAATCCAAACGGCATTACCAGCCACTCATAAAAACCGGATGGTGTCCTAAAAGCAGTCTTCGGCACACTATCCTTTGCCACTCTCAACTGGTGAAATCCCGTTGCCAAATCCATCTGAGAAAACACCTTAGCATTGTGAAGCTGATCAAACAAGCCATCTATTCTCGGCAATGGATACTTGTTCTTCTTAGTCACCTTATTCAGCTCACGATAATCCACACACAACCTCAACGATCCATCCGCTTTGGTTGCGAACACAACTGGTGCACCCCATTCGGACACACTACGCCGAATGAATCCTTTCCGTAAAAGGTCATCAACTTGCACCTTCAACTCTTGCTGTTCCCTAGGCGCCATCCGCCTAAGAGGCATCACAACAGGTCTGGCTCCCTCAACTAGATCAATACGAAACTCGATCTCTCTATGCGGCGGTAACCCTTTGACCTCGTCAAAGACATCCTCAAATCCATTCACAATAGGCACCGATGATAGTCCATCCCGTGGAACAACCAGCGAATACATGAAGCTCATGAACACGCCTTCCTCATGCTTACATCGTATCACAATCTTTCGCCCTTCCACATTCCCGACTGTCACCTCTAGCCTCTCACAATCAATCCTTGTCGCATACTTCCTAAGCCAGTCCATACCCAAAATAATTCCGAACCCTGCAAAGTTCAGAACAAAACAATCACAAACAAAAGAGCAATCATGACTCGACACAACTAGACCACGGCATATCATACACAAACATGACGAACCCCCAACTGGATTAGTCACAACCAATGGCCTATCAACAATATCCGGTTCCAAACCTAACCGGCCTACAAGATCATCACAAACAAAAGAATGCGACGCTCCAGTATCAAACAACACTCTAACTGGAACACCACAAATGGAAAGAGTACCTTGAACCACCACACTCTTCCCTTTCTCTTCAGCAGTAAGAGCTTTTGAAGACGACGGCACAGCTCCCATAGCATAAGCTTGCACAATCTGCCTATCCCTCCTTGGTTCCGGACAATCCCTCCTGAAATGCCCTGGCTTGTCACAGTTGTGGCATTTCGCCGGCGCCTTTGGATTCCTACAATCCTTGGAGAGATGGCCCTTCTGCTGGCAATTATAGCAAGTCATTTCGCCCCTCGGCTTCTTCTGGCAATCCTTACCCTTCTGTTGCTGTTGCTTCCTCTTCTTGTTTCCACCCTTCTGTGGCTTAAACCCTTCCTTGGTTACAGCATCAACAGAACTCTCCATAGGAAACAAACTCTCATGCCTGAGAGCTTTCTCCACAAGCTTCTCAAACGAATCGTCCAGATGATCCACCAACTGTCTTCCAAGATAAGCATCCAAACCGGTCACAAACTTCTCATTCTTCTGATAGGGAGAATCAATATACGATCTGGCATACTTGGACAAAGCTTCAAACTCAGAAACATACTCAAGAACGGGTCTTCCACCTTGCTTGAGCTCCACAAACTTTTTAAACAAGACAGATTTCTGAGTCGTAGGGATGAACTTAGCTTCAAATCTAGCTTGGAATTGCTCCCAAGTAATCTCTTCCTCTGGAGTATCAATGGTGATAGAATTCCACCAATCCGAAGATCTCCCTTGAAGTTGCCTTGATGCAAGCTTCCTCTTAGTTGCATCCTCAATTCCCAAGTCACCAAAGATCCTTCTACAAGCATCAATCCATCTTTGCACTTCAATGGTTGATTCCGTTCCCAAGAAAACCTTTCCTCCAAGAGAAGTATAGTCCTTGCAAAGCTTAGCAAAATCCACTGGTCTTGGAGCTTGAACTTGAACTCCAACATCTACTGATGGCCCCGAGGCTGGTATCCTTCTCATGATCGAAGTCATCATGGCCTCAAACATAGGAGCATAATCAACAGCTTCCCTAGCAGCACGGCCTTCCCTAGCAGCTGGTCTCCCCCTTCGACTCATCCTTAATATCTACAAAAAGGAATGACTTAGAACACCTTGTGAAACAACTGCATAAGGAGTTCAAATCCTTCTAAACTACTATATTATATATAGTAATCATTCATCAAAATACAATTACGTCTCTCATACGTAGTTACGTCAGCGAGCGTTGGCTAAAATCGATTAACCAAAGCTCTGATACCAAATGTGACGACCGCCCATGACTCCCGCACCAAAACAAGGAAATAATGCGCTGAAAGGCGTGCCAGGCAGCCATGGGTGACCATCAAGGGTAGAATAAACATCGCAGAATCTATCGCATAACTCACAGCGCATGGATAAAATACAATAGAGAAATATATGTATAGTAAAGCTTCATAACAGAATATCATCAAATAAGCATCTTAGAAGTTTGATACAACCATCAGAACAGTCAATACATCAAAACCTCACTACAAAGCACTCAAAGTATATACAGCGGAACACCCAGTACATAATATGAAATAGTATGCAAAAGCCTCCTGCTCGTCTTCGTCATCATCAGCGTAGATCTCCAAGAACAGCACCTGACACCTGCTACCTAGTCTGCCCATCCCAACATGGATGAACAGCCCAAGGTAATAAGAGGAGACATAAAACCTTGAGTCAGACAAAGTCTTAGTGAGCAGTAAATCAACTATCAAACATACCAAAAGAGCATAAGGGATAAAAGGAATAGGAACCAAACCATCCCACTCCGCCTCTTACTACAGTGATAGCCCCCAGACACACTGAGGAGAAGCAAGCATAACATGGCAGACAATTAAGGTAAAGCAATAATCATTCGAGTCAAGGTCGATGTTTTCCAAATACAACCCCCAAGGCCTAAACCAAGATCAGATAAGCACCCAGAAAACACCGCTCTTGAGACCGAATGATGGTACAGCCAAACATCCATGACTCTGGCTATCACTGTTATCATTGCCTTGATTTCACCGTTAGTTGAATGACCACCTGTCAAGGGCTAATGGTAACCCCGGTTCTAGACATAACTCCGCACGTCGTCGCAGCCCGTGCCTAGGAATTTTCGCAACTACCCAGAGTACTAGCACGTCGTCGCAGCCCGTGCTTGGAACGTCGTCGCAGCCCGTTCCAACGTACTCTTGCTTTAAGCATGCTAGAACCTTCAACAACGATGAAATCTCAGCCTCCTAGTCATCCTCCTCGACGACTATTTCCATACTAGCTCAAGCGCCTCTCGAGCTAACCATTATCAACCAACTCGCATCGCATCATCGAGTTATAAACATGCTTGGATGATCCCGTCTGGATTAAACCAAGGCTATCTCACATCATGCTTCGCTTTATCGCATCATAGCAAAGTCTCATCTCAACATCATGGCTTGCCTCATCGCATCATGGCAAAGTCCCATCTCAACATCATCTAATTCATACATATGAGCTTCAACATCCGCTTCATATGCCACAAGCAGCTTTCCTTATTCAAGAGCCTCTTCCGTAGCTTTTGAATCGTCTTTGACCATACTTGTCCAAATCTATCAACTAGATAACTTATTCACAACAATCAAACAAGGCAAACATAAATCCAAACAAATAAGTAGTCAATCAAGATCTAAATAGGCATTTATAACTAAAATGGCAATTTCGTAAATAAATGAGCAAGGATCTATCATACATGAATCAAGGGTTTTTAGCATAGATCTAACAAATATAAATCATAGGTTTTGTCTCTACAACTTGATAAATGAACTTGCATAAGTAAACATCTTCATAAGTAATGGATCTACACTTGGATCTAAAGAAATATGCATAAAATCACTATCTACAACACTTCAACAAACCACCAATCCAATATACTCCTTTGGGTCCGCGTGAGAGATAACCACCACTCACCAAATCACCCAAACACTTCAAAAACTATCAACTTCAGATCTGGACAGCGAAGCTTCAAGCTTGATTCGTCGAAATCCCGCTTGAAACGATGAAATCTAGCTTGGTTGGATGAAGATCTTCAACTTTAGCTCTTGGATCTTCAATCTCGATCTTCGATCTTGGATGGATGTTAGAAATAGATTGGAATGGAGAAAATAAGATGAAGAAATGTTGTAGTCGAGCTCTCAAAATGGCAGCACTTCGTTGCTTCAAAAACCGGTGCCAAAAAGTGAGCCAAACCCCTCTATTTATAGGCTGAATTCCCCTTAGGTCGTAACTCGTAGGTTCGGTTTTAGGTCGTTGCCGACCTAAGAAATCTCCGACCTAACTAAGTCGTTTACGACTCATAGAATCCCTACAGCCTACGACCTACCCACTTCACGACCTAACAACCCCAGGGTCACACGAGTTAACACACGGCCGACCTAACTCCTATACGACCTAAGAACCTACCGAGTCAACGACCTACGACTCATCACTAAGTCGTTCATACGACTTAGTACTCAACAGCTTAACATCATCACGAGTTAACAACCTTACGACCTAACTGTGTTACGACTTACGACCTAAAACAAACACGACTCAAGCTGTGACGACTTAACAGCCTTGCGAGTTACGACTTAATTCTAACACGACCTAAGACCCACAGCATCCTAACTAAGGTCGTCTACGACCTAACACACTCTCGACTCATCAGGGTTAACGACATACGACTTATCGTTAAGTCGTTCCAAACGACTCACGACCAAAGCACCTTAACCCGCTAACCTTTAGGTCGGTCCGAACCTTAACTCGGTCAAACCCTATAAGTCGGTCATCCTATAGGTCGTTAACTCCACTAACTCGCTCACGACCTAACTCCTCAAGGTCGCTGCAACACTTTAGGTCGTAACCCAATAACTCATAACTCGTGCACCCTCCTAAGTCGGTTGCGACTTAAAACTCCACTATCTCGTTAACTCGTACACGACTCATCTCTTAACCCGTTAACTCCTCTAATCCAACCTAACTTCCACATGGGTCAATTCCTTACGAGTTAAAAACGTACGACTTAAACTATAGCTGCCATAAACAACACTAATGACCTGTAAATTCTACGATTTATCGACACGTAAAATACGGGTCGTTACAAACTATATTATAAATCTTTATCTAGATTTTATTTGAATTTGTTGTTAAGAAATAATATTTGATTTATATATCATTTTCTATTGTTTCATATATCTAATTGAACTATAAAACATGGTTATAAATTTATTTGGAAATTTAAAATGAATGTAAAACAAAAATTTGAGAATTTAATTTCCGATGGATTTCAAACTTGGTGTTTAAAGTTTTAAAGGATATACTATTTAAAGTATTTTGGAATAGAAATTTGTTTCCAAAGAATTTCAAAGTTTAAAACTAGTGCTCTTCTCTTTGTTGCTGGAAAATAACTTCGGTGATGACTGCAGCATCACCGACATTCATTTTCGAGTTTCGAAGTAAAGTGACCATTCTGTAGTCTTGCTACAGTTTTGATTTGGGAAAATTTTGTTGATTTTAATTTCTAAAATAAGACTGGATTTATAACATATGCTGATATATGATTTGAATTTGAATGGATATATATATAGTGTATATGAGCATTTATTTATCTCTAAATAGTTTGGAATTTATCGGAAATTTAATTCCTAAATTTTATCTTCAAGGATAATTTCTAAGTATAATTTCGAGATTTGGATAAATATTCAAGCTTGAAATAATTGAATTAGAAAGTTTATTTGTATAATACACAATTTCATTCCAATATAACTTACCTTAATTTTCAGAAGTTGAATATGTAATTGGATAATATACAATATAAAAAAACGATTTTATAAATAAAATTTGAGTGGTTATTATAAATGTTATATACTTAAATTTTTGTTATAAAAGGATTAACAGAGGTAAATAAAGAAAAAGTGTAGTGGAATAATTTACAATATAAATGATGATAAAGGAACTAAGAATAAATTTAAGGCAGTTACAATGAGTGTAAATATATTTAACATAGGTGATAAAATATATTGAGAGGAATAAATTTAATTTTAATTAGTAGTGAAGAAGAATTAAATTTTATTTGGTACATTTTGAGTATAATAAATGATTTTTCAAATACATGATTTTAGGTATTTGTTAATTTAAGATAATTGGATGATAAGATAATGAAATTAGAGATGCTTAAGATTTATTTGACTTATGTAAAATTAATTTTCAGTTTAAGTTGAAATTTTATGGTTTCAAATTTATTATTTTATTTTGTTTTTCAAACTATCTTTTGGTTGTCCTAATTTCCCTTATCTTGCTACAGAATGGGAGGCTATTGCATATACCAGTCTGTTTAGAAATCTTTCTATAATCTTTAATAATCTTTGGTACTCATCTTTGAATCTAAGCACTACTTGCCATCCACAGACCGTCGGTCAAACGGGAAGGGTGAATCAGATTCTAAAAGATTTTTTTCCATGCTTGTGTTCTTGAATTCTGGAAGATCTTGGAAAGATCATCTCCACATTGTTAAACTTACCTATAGCAACAGTTATGAGGTATGATTTTAATCTTCTTGTCATCTTGTCTTAATACTATTTCATTCTATCTTTTTCTGTGCTTTCCCTTACCTCATTCCTTTTTGGGGGCGAAAAGTTTTGAGTGGGGGAGAGTGTAACAACCCTGTATTTTCTGATTATTGTAATTGTGTATTTTAATTATTTTAATTTAAATTCCTAATTTAAATAAAAACTTTATTTTATTTATTAAAATGAATATATTTTGTTAATTTAAATACAAATGTTGATTTTGATGTGGATTTGAATTTCAATCATGCATAAATTGAATATTTCCAGAAAAGTGAATTTTGGTCAATCTGGTCAAACTTTGACTTTTAAATTTAAATTTTAAAAGTTTTAAAATTTTAATTTTACCTTTTTTTATGAAAGTAAATAAAATTTCAAGAACAATGCTTTTCGTTTCGTTGAAATCCGAATAATACTGTGAAAGTTATGCTTTTACAAAATTGGGTGTAAATTGTTTTATTTAACAATATTGTTTATTTTAAATTATATAGATAATTTTTATTTGTCATATCTTATTATAAATTGTATTATATATTATGTTACATATATTTTTACCATTTAAATATTTTTAAAGTGATGTTTGAAATTTTCCAAAGCTTATTGAATTTATTTTCTATTTTTAAAGCCTAGTTTCTATTTTCTTTGCTATTTTCTTCATTTAAATTATATTTAAATTAAAATTTATATATTTATTTGTGAATGCATTTTATTTTATGTTATTATCTTTGTTATAAATATTTTTACAAGTACATAAAGATTTTCCAAAGTTCATTGCATTTATTTTTCATATTTTCAAGACTAGTTTGCAATTTTTGCTGTTTTATTAATTAAATTATATGTAATTAATATTTATTTATTTTGTTTACTTGTTTAATTTATTTCTGAGTTTATTTTATCTTTATTTATCAGTATTTTAAATGTATTTAAAATTACAAAAAGAATTAGAGAAATATGAAGAGTTTAAAACCTTTCATTTACCTTTGACTTTTCACCTCCCTGCCTTTTCAATTTCATCATATGCATTCAATTGGGGCTGTTCCTTATACCATCTTCAGCCGTATTTTTTTTTCCTCATTTTTCACGAAATTTCTTCCTCCTCATCTCTGAAAATTTTAGCCTCCATCATCTCCAAGGGTTTGGTAAAATTCTTTTTCTTTTCCATTGCTTTTCTACTTGTTTATGTTGTTTTCACTTGCTTTCTCACCCTTGTAGCTCAGCCCTTGCTCCTCCTTCACCATGGCTGCCACCACCACCACCTGAGCCAGCCTCCACCACCTCCTCTACAGCCCCAAGCCACCGGCCATGCACCCATGTGACCAAATCCAACAATATCTACACAAACTTCACATATATGCACCATAGCCAATCACCTATGCCTTCATCACTTTCAACCACCCGTTGGCCGCCACCTACTCCACCTCCACCATCCATGGATGACCTGGAACCTGCTGCCACACCATCCTACAGCCCACTACAGTGATGGCCGCACCATGCTAGCTTGTGGCCGAACCCATATGTTGCATAGGATCCATGGTAGTTGCATTGTAGTGTTAGTTCCATGCACCTATCTCTCTACCATACTTTGCTCCATCATTTTCCCATGCTAGGCCGACCTTTAGGAACCCAGACCAGATCCAAACCATGCCTTTAGCCGTGCCATTTCAGATCTGGAGCTGAAGCATAGGTGGTAGAAAGCAAGTGCAAACACTTTGGATTGTTTATGCATCCAATTCTATCATTGTTTAATGGTATTTTGTGTTGAAACTTATGTGTTGTTATACTTGTTTTGTTGAATGTATCTAAGGGAATTGATACTTTGGCTCTCCCACTCATCTTTGTGTCGTGTTATCGTTCTTGTTGGGATCTCATTCGTGCATTCGTTGTTGTGTCTCCAGCTCAAACATGTGAGTTATCCTCACCAGACAATATGTACATATATAACTAGTAAATTGACCCCTTTTGAATCTGTAAAATGCATTAACATGTTACATATGCTATATTATGATTATATGATGTTCACCCATGCTTAAACACCTATTATAACATCTGTTACTGTTATATTATGTTGTTCTGTTATTTTTATCAGTTTATCACACTGCAAGTTCCCTTTAGATTAGAATCACTATGGGTTGAAATGATACATACCCGAACGGACTTTAGAATAGGGGAAAATCGTTATGGGCTGAAATGATAGGCCTGAACGATTTTCATTTTATTTCATTTACTTGGGACTGCGGGTTTGAAATGATAAAACCCGGATTTTCTTTGTAAATTACGAGTTGAAATGATACATTACCCGTATCACTTTACCTAGGCTAGAAAATTATATACAGACCCGTAGTTAAAATATATTTTTCTAAAATTTTTAAAAATATGTTTGAAATGTAAATATTATAATATTTTGATTTAAAACATAATTAAAAATGATTTTTCTAAAGTATTATTGATTTTTTGGAAATTTATAGGTTAAATAAATTATGGAAAAGTTAGAAATTTTAAATGTAAGTTATTTTGGAAATTTTGATTTAATTATAATTGGAAATTAAATTAAATATGAAATTATGATAAATTTATGATAATTTGAATTTAAAATGAATTTAAAATGATTTTATAATATATTAATGATTTTTGAGTAAAGTTAAAAAAATGAAAGGGATGATTATTTAAGTTGAAATTTTGAAATATAACCAAATGGGAATTTGTGAATTTGGCTTAAAAGTGAATTTTAAGTTAAGTGAATAAAATTGAAATTAAGTTATATTTTGAAATTTAAACTTAAGTGTTAAGTTGAAATTTAATTCAATGAATTTAAATTTGAATGTTGAAATTTAATAAGTGAATTATTATTAAATCTTGATTTTTGAATGGAAATTTAACTTTATAAAATCATGAACTTAAGGAAAATTAAATGTTGTTCATAAATGTTAAAATGTATGATTTTATAAAAAAAAATGTTTTAAATAAAATTATAATTGGTTGTGAAATTATATTGAATATTTGAAGTTAATTAACTGTATTTTTGAAATGCTATTAATTGCAATGTAAATGATATTACAGTATTTGTAAATGCTGTAGTTGATGATAATGAACTAAAAAGCTAAATTAAATTAAAGGCTATTATAGCAATCTTTTTAAGTGCTATAATTGTTGAATTTAACTAAGTTATTTGAAATTTAAGTAAACCCTATTACAGCATTTTTAAAATGCTGTCTTTTGTTAAATTGAACCGTTTTGAATGTAAATTTTCATAGCGTTTTCTAAATGCTGCGAAAAGTGAATTTTCACTGTTTTGATAAACTTAAGTGAATAAATGAACTTTGAAAGTTGAAAGTTTTGGAAATTTAATACTTTAATTATTAAATATAATAACTTCATTTAAATGATTTAAAATGATTTTTTGAAATATAAACTGTTTTGAAATGTGAATTGAATTGGTATTTTAAATTGAATAAAATGAATAATGATTTGAAAGGAAGTTTTGAAAGATATGATATTTTGACATTAAATGATTTGAAAAAAAAATGAAGTTTTGAAAGATATGATATTTCGATATTAAAATGATTTGAAAAGAAATTCTGAAAGATATGATAATTTGGGAATGAAGCTTTGAAAGGTTATGAATTTTAATATATTAAAATGATTTGAAAGGAAGTTTTGAAAGGGTAGGATAATTTAATATATTTAAATGGTTAGAAATGATTTAATATTTATTTTGATAAATATTTGAATTTGGAAGATATGGTATGATGATATATTGAAATGGTTTGGAATGATTAAATCTTTATTTTGATAAAGATTTGGATTGAAATGATATTTTATTTTGAAGTATAAGATATTGTTTTAAAGTTATAACTACGGGTTATAATAACGATTGGTTGGCAAAGAGACCGGGATCGGATATGGGCATACTCTCTGTCGATACCGAAAACCACTTTGACTAACCGTGTACGCGGTGGAGATTCCAGAATGAAGTAGGATGGTGGCGACGTTCTTGAGGTATATTTACGTGGACCCAACTCCCGTGAGTTGGCATAAGGTGGCTAAAACAGGAGCGATCTCAGGCCAAGTGAGGTCATTCCTCCTATCGGACACATTTCTTCGATACTATACTCTTACTTGTGATTGATTAGATGGCCATCCTCCGATTTTGATATGGGAGTGTGTTCCGAGGTGGGCGTATGTGGCTGCTGCGTTACCACTAGCCCGTGTGCGTAATTGGTATATCTACCCTGGCATTGCCTTGTGTGCCGTGTCACCTACCATACCGAGCCTTTACTACGAGTTTGTTTTTCTCCCGTAGCCCGTGTGGTATCCTCTGACAGTCACCCGCAGTGGAGATGGCATGATATTGGATGGACTACTGGGACTATTATGTGTGAAGGGTGATATGGGTAGCCCGGAACGCTATTTAAAAGTAAGTTTATTTTACTGTAGACATTATTATAATAGCGAAATATTACTACATAGTAAATAGTTTAACGGATCCTTAAAGGATGGGCGGTCTCAGGCATCCTTTAAGTTACTTGTACCTTATTACCGTTCATTTGAGTTGGTTTACATTATATAAGTATATATTGTCCTGACTCGAGTGTTTGTATTTTTATTTACGCTCGGGTCAGCCTGAGTTATTCACAGATTTGGATTCCACTTTCTGGAGATTGGAATCGCTGGAGATTATCTGCTTATCTAGTTTTGTCTATTCCAGTTCTGTTGTTCTATTCAGCTTGTACTTGGTTATCATCTTAAGAATTCTGTTGTACTTTGTTTAGTCTGTTGTATTTTATTTAACTCTGATATATTTATATAGTGGCTTCATGAACTACTATTTCTTTTACTTGCGCTGCATTATTAAATACTCTGTGTCTGTGATCTGTGATTATATTTACTGTATATTCTGAGATTTGCCAAATTTTATTTACAATGCGGTATTTTGAGCAATTCAAGTCTGACATGTGCGGATGCGAATGGTTGAAAATATCGGGTTGTTACAATTCATATGTATATACACAAAGTTATCTTAAAAATACATTTACAAACATACTTTTCAGAGATGAACAAGCAGTATAAATATATGTACTTAAGCTATTTAAATTTTTATGTTACTCACCTTGGTAGGAAGAAACAGAGAGGGACAGAGGAGATGGAATTTGAAAACTTGGGAATGCTTTTGCAAAAGAAACTTTGATCTTGTTTTAAATTTGCTGAATGCTTCAGATTTTTGAACTTGATCCTGATCTTGTTTTTAAGCTAATCATCCCAAGTTGTAATTATATTAATTTTCTTTCTTGATTTTAATTCCAGGTTGAAGACTTTGATCTGGTTTTCATTTCCTGACTTTTCCTTTGTTTGATTGCTTTCAAGTTTTGATTTTTGTTCTACTTTTGATCAGATTGTTATTTGTTTGAATTTAAGGTGCTTTGAGTATGGATTTCTCAGATTTGAGAAAGAAATGTAAATGGCCTAATTTGTGTTTATTTGTAAATTAATATCTTTTTTTATTTAAAAAAAACAATGTCCACTTGTAGGGATTACAACTAACACTTGTAATTTGTATTGCTTAAATTTTTACAAATGTCATTTGGGACAAAATTTATGTTTATATCCTTGTCTTGATTTAATTTATAATTTTTTTATTTTTAAACACTTTTCATTTTAAGATTTTTGTGTCAATTTATCTCTTATGTTTTATAACTTAACATATGTATTACATTTTTAAATTTATAAATTTACGACTATTTGTTAGGCCTTTTTAAACTTATACTTTCAAAAGATATATCCATACTCAAGCTTTATATTTATTTACATATGTTTTATATTTACAACTTTATAAGAAGATGAGTTTTGAAATCAAATTATACTAAATAAACAAACATATATATGGAATATATATGTCTTTAAAATAAAATATTAACTTTTAAACAACTCTCTTTTTTTAAGATTATTTGTACTAACATAAAAATTTTAACTTTCAAAATATATTACATATGTCTCTTAAAATTTAGAAAACAAATTTCTATAAAATTATGTAGTTTTCCAATCCAATTTTTTTGTTAAACCATTATATCTTATTGAATATTCATATTATCTTATAAAAATCCATTTGTATAAATAGATAAACATACATCTAATTGAATTTGGAAATTCAAACACAATTTAAATCTTTTTATCTACAATTTACTTTCAAAAATTAATTCAATATCATCAAATTAGATTGAGATAAAATCCGGTGATGTTACACCAAACTTCTTAAAAGTCAAACTTTTATAATATATATATATATATATATATCTTGGGTTCCAAAATTCTTCTTAAAATACAAACTTCCTAAATAGATCTAGAAGTAAAATCCTTTGAAACCTTTTTTAATATTTTAAAGCATTTCCAAATATATATTTTAAAGCATTTCCAAATATATATATATATGTATGTATGTATGTAATACAATTCTCTTATAGGGTTGGTTTAAGGAATTTACTAAATTTCTCTAAATAAAAAGATCCAGTTTTCCATTAAAGAGATGATCGATGAATGCACCCATGTACGAACTTGCTTCCGGACAGTTGCGACATACAAATTCCAATTTCCCACAAATCTAGAATAAATGTGTATCTTTGAATGGAACTCATCATCAAAATCCAAAATGACAAGGTAGCTAGATCCCAAAACACCTTAAATCTCTAGGATTTTGCCATATGCCATACTCATGCTCTTTCAAACTATTGCCTATCGCATCGTGGGCTAGTCCGAGGTCGGCGTGAGAATCTTGAATTATTAAATATTTTCAATCCATAGTTGTTTTCCCATTCCTACGAGGTGGTACCAAAGCTATGATATAGTCGAAATTCTTAGAGTCAAGTGCAGAATGATAGTGACTGATAGGGAAACGAGTACATTTTATCATTTTTTCCTAATTCCTATGATCAACTAACCTAGTCTTTAATACCAAATATAACAACCTGCACTCTAATATGCCTAAATTTTAACAAAATCGAAACCTAAGTCCATCAAAGTACAGATCATTGGATTTGGTACCTACAAGTAAGCATGAGTATTACCAAAGATTTATAAAATCTAAACTCATCATGAAAACAGTAATAAGATATAAATACTGATTATGGTTAATACCATGGAATTAATGGTATTCCTTGGATATTAGATTTCCACATCAGCATCAAGCATGAGAGAAAAGAAGACTTCTTCGATAATCAATCTTGTCCAGCTCCAGTGACAAGTCCCTTTAAATCTATCATGTGGGTTGTAACGAGGAGGGGGTCAAAACAACATTCTAGTGATTGGAAAATCTATACAGTGTCCATAACATATATTTATGTAGATTGGTTTCATTTAATAGTTATTTCTATTAAGTTAAGGTTAACTAAATTAATCTAATATTGCATGAATGATTTATCTACCTACCCTTTCCCAAGGTATAAAATACAACGAAGCTGATCAACCCTATAATACTTTCCAAATCTATCAACCACTTAATACTTCCAAATATGAAGCGGGCTCCTACTATCATCAAGTCCATCAGCTACTTAATATTTCTAAAAGAGAAATAGGTAGACTTTGAACATTTAAGACATCAATCGAGGTAAACCCTATCATTTAATACCTATCTCTAAGGTGGACTCCTAGCATCATAGTCGTTGGTATACTGGTCCTACCAATAAAGACCTCTGACCACTATTTAAGGCTTTATAATATCTAATAGCCATACTTGTACAATCATCGCCAATAAATTCGCATCCATGTGAGAGACGGTACCTTAGCCACTTAATACCTTATAAATAAGGATTAGGCAGACTTCTAACCATTTACTACCTCTATTCTAGGAAGGTCCCACATCATTTAATACCAACCCCTGGGCAGAATCCTTTCATATACTATCTAATTGACATCGCATAGAATTTCATTGGGTTACTTAATACTTCTTTTATAGGAAAGGTGGACCCTATGATCTAATGCCACTTAAGACCCCAATCCATAAGTGAACCCTTCCCGAGACATCCACTATCAATCTTTATTATTAGTTAGAAATCTTACCAGATTACTTAGCACCTCTTTTTAGGAGAAAGGCAGACCCTATAGCCATATAATATTTGAAACAAACCTCTCTAGAGATATCCCTCACCGCTCTTAATTACTAATTTGGACCTTTTGAGACATTATAATTTAGAAGGAGGTGGGCCCTCAAACTATCACTTAATACCTCTAATCCCAAAGTAAGTCCTATCTCTCGCAAAGTCACGGGTCCTATGATTGGTGATGTCTCACATTAGTAGTAAGTGCACACGACTACTGGTAGCCTCTGAGTGAAGGGCAGCCTTCCATCGTGCGACTTTACTGACCTTGCATCCCAATCTACTATGTCCAAAAACTACCCTAAGCCTATACAAGATTTAGGTCATATATCTTATGTCTTCGTATTATTCCTAGGTTAAATATTAGACTTAGTTTACTAATCCCCTTTTTATTTAAGGCAATGAGATTTACCTAAATACATAATTACCCATAAATCCACTTCTAATCATCCATAATTGTTAATTTGTCCACAATAATTCTAACGGACATTTCTTAATACATTTATATATGATTACTAGTTTTTAATTAGTAACCGTTTATAACTATTCATAGTTATTTATCTAAATTTCCATATTTATCAGTCCCATAAATCTGTTTGACCTGTTAATCGTGACTCCTAATTCAATACTCGTTTATTTGCCCATTAATTGAATTTACTACCTTCTATACCATATTAATTAATTATAACCCCCAATCAATCATGTTTATTGCCCATAAATTAGCGTTATAGTCTTCTATATCTTATTAATTATTAACAACTCCTAATTTTATCACTCAATAATAGGAATTACTACCTTTTCCGATCCTCTTATTAACTTTCCAATCCTACCTATATATAATCCATCCTAAGTGAACATTACACGTAATTCAATGCTATTATTTAAATTTTATACTAATTTCAGTGCAATAAATACATATAGATTACCTACTCCTATCCAAATATATTCTAGCCATAATATTTAACTAGAATATGCTTTTCGTATTTAATTTGCTAGTAATAGATTCCTCAGGAAGATTTTCCATTAAAATTTCCGTAAGTTAGTTAAATTTATTTTTATTTGGAATAGATAGTGTAAACTAAGGAGAATAAATCTGTTACATATGTCTTCCTTTTTATTTGCATGTATGCCCTGTAAAATCAAACATCATCGTTCTTTATGAAAAGTGGAGAAATAAACCCATTTTTAAAAATCAAACAAATGTTCGTTTCACAAATCAACTTATGGAAAATCTACAATTCAAAATAAGTAAGGCAATAATCCAAATCCTATTAGCATTTTGTAATCTATGTACAGATCTGGAATAAAACTATACACCATTCAAGTTCTAAAATCTTTGGGACTGATTTCTATATCAGGGTGTAAACACTATTTTAAATCGGATCATAAACGAGAATATGTAGGTAATGGTTTTCTATGCTAGATTGAGCCTACAACTCACAAACAATATTGATTTAGACATAAAATCAAAAATATAACAGCAGAATAGATTCAAAATCATAAACAATGTATAAATTTCCTACTCACCTTTTAGAAATGCTCCAAATCTCCAGATATGAAGTAAAACCTTTGATTCAACTTTAAATCCTTTTTAATCATGAAATATACAAAAGGTTATATACATATGTTCAAATTTCAGATCTAAGAAGATATTTGAGTTTAGGAGAGAAAATAAATATAAATTTAAATATAAATTACTTGATAACATGTAGTTTCTCTCACTTCTCCTTTTATTTTGATTTATATCCTTCTCCGATTTGTATGAATATAAAAACAAATATGTTATTTCTATAATTTGAAAGGGAGGAGTAAAATTGATAAAGCTTTATTGCTCTATTTAGAAAAATATGAGAAGAGAAGGGAGGGTTAGGCCTAAATTTATAAGCACAAGAATTAAGCACATCTGTCATATTAAAAATATAAACTTCGGGCCATTTAGGCCAAGCCAAAACTTGGCTTACACGTATGGGGCGGTTAACCACCCCCCATCCTAGGAATCGACCGACCCTATGAAGAGTGTAGGATCGATTTCACCCTAGAGAGGGGTGAATAAGGTGATACTATCGATTATAAGAATTATTGCAGAAGTTTGTATAAAATAATATCAACATAGATATATCAAAATTATAGCAACACAGATAAAAGCAGAATAATAAATGTAGAAATAGAAAGACGCGGAATTTACCCAACTTCGGCAAAACCCTACCTACGTGATGCCCCTAAGGTTTCTACCAAAAATTAAGCAGTCAGACGCTTACACACATAGACTCGCGACACCCGCTATCGAATAGCCTTAATTCTATGCTCAAAACCCTGTCGCAACTCAGCCACTGAGTTGCGAATTCTCGTACTACACCACCGTAGCTTGTCCCCTAGTCACACGACTAGTAATTACAAGAGTTTAAAAGGAATATACAATTAAAACAATTTAAACAAGACAAAACCCTAATTTTAAATATTCTACGCCCAAAATAAACCGGCCCAATTAATATTAGAAGAAATCCTTTTCTTTTGTCTTATGTCTTCGGCCAGGTATTCGTTGCTTAATAATGGCTGTTCGTTCCCGTTCTAGATATAGGGTTTTGCTAATTTGAAGCGCCGCTTGATATCGTTCGATTGTAGACTTCAATGTTCTTCGATTTGGCTTGCTGAATGTTGCTTGTGGCAGCTTCAGTTTTTCGAGCATGTCTGCTTTGTATAAAATTGGTACGTGATGTTTCATTGATTTCAATTACACTCGACTTTGATTCGAATTGTTGATAGAATTTGTTTTGTCTCTGTTTTGCTTCGAACTCGAATCAGATTCGAGTTGTTAATTTTATTTTTGGTATCTGTTTTGCTCGAACTCGAATTGCACTTTCGCCGATGATGTTTAGGATTTATATGTAGGGTTTGAAACCCTTGATTTTCGTTCGTACGTATTTGATTGAATTCGTCTGATTATATGCTTGGCTGCAGGTCTTCATATGGATGTATGAGATAATATCTGACTTATTCAATTTCATATATTTGATTGCTTGGCCAGTTGATAATCACGGCTTTAAATTTTACTTGCTCGATTCTTGACCACCACGTCTCTGACTTGTTCATCATATTCTTTTGTCACGGCTTTGACTTTGCTGTGACGATATTGATTTATTTCATCTCTGTAGCATGTGGAATTTAACTTGTTCGATTTCTACTTGTCGTCCCATGGCTGTTGCACCATGATTTTTGAAATTCTTCAAACTTGCACCCTGCTTATTTCAGATTGAAATTGGCCTTGACTTTGGCAATGATTTACTCTGGCCATTTTCTGATGCTTGATGTTGAACATTGTCTTTGTGACTTCGGCACTGTCACTACTTCCATCTTGCATTCCGTCTTTTTTGGAAACTGCACTGGGACTGATTTGCTTTGTGTTTGAAATGCTTGGAGTCTTTTTATATTTACATAGTATTTGACTTGAGTTTCATTGATGTATATGTTGTAGCTGTGTCATATTGCTTTGAGGCAATTTTCATTGTTTAACTTGGTAGCCTCGAGCTCTGCCTTTACTGCAACCATATGTATGCTTCCGGTCTTTAATGTTGAGACTGTGCCATTGTTTCTATACATTGCATACATGTGTGATCATATATGTATATGTTAGCTTTTGTTTCTAGTTATAATTTCTGGGTTTAGTGCAGTTTCATTTTGTTTGGTTGGTCAAGTTAAATTTGCTGTTGCACTACGTTGCATATTTCCTTTTAGTCTGCGCCTTTGTGATATTTGCATGTCATTTGTGTCTTTGATGCATTGTTATGGTTCATCTGATTACAGTTCTATGGTTTGTTTGTCTATTGACATTTGATCTTGCACTACTTGCATATCCATATAAACTTGCTATACACATGCTGTTTGTTATGGGTATGTGTACATGTTGCCTTAATTCTAGTACATGATATTTGAGTCTGCACTGCAAGTTGTACCTGTTCTTTTGGCACTGCTTACTGGTCCAATTTCATTGTATTGTACTTGTAGTCTACATTCATGTACTCTGGTTGTCATGTATGTGAAGCAGTACTGCACTCCTGGTTTGAACCATGACTTGATTCAATGTATATTGATTCTTATCAGTCTGCATTTGCTTAACTTGATTACTTGTTTCTCTTACCAGTTTGAATTCAAGTGTACATCCAAATTTTTGGTCAAGGATGTGTTGTATGGGTTGTATTTGAATCCTTATACTCGACAGTTTTGTGATATTTTGTAGTGCATGTGAGTTGAATCCAGCTTGGCGCTCGGGTTTGACCTTGTGCTGAGATCGCGACTTTATTCGTGTTTCACTTGAGTTGAACCCGGCTTTTTATTTGGGTTTGACCTTGTGCTCACCTGTCCCTGTAATTTTATCAAGTATATATTAGAGTGCACGACCTTATGGCATGTAACATCCCGCCTTTTCGCACACTTTAAACCGACACACGTGCCAATTCAAAGCATACGCAAGGGCGGATTGTTATGGGGTAAATAAGAAAAAAAACAGAGAAGAAATAAAACAAAATAGAATCTCACAGCGGAAGGATAAAATATAATAATCAATATACAGTTCATGATAATTGTTTACAAAATATTTATTTTACTTATACAATGAATATCAGAGTTACACATACCAATACAATCAATGCAGCGGAAATTTAGAGTGTGGTGCAATAGTATAAATAATATAATATGGATTCTTCGTCTTCGTCCTCCAAAGCTAAAATCTTTGATCCTGAAACGCTCGGACTGACCCGAGCGAATTTGAAAAGGCAAAAACACTCGAGTCAGAACTAAAAGATCTTATGTGAGTTAAATAAACAGAAATAAATATGAGTACAGTAACTCAAGAGATGTTCGGGATTTACATCTCCTAAGGATCCGTTAAACTATTTACTATGTAGTATATTGCGCTATTATAATAGTGTCTATTTATAAAATAAACTTACTTTTTAATAGCGTTAAGGGGTTACCCATATAGCCCTTAACACAAATAATGCCAATAGTCTATACAGTACCGTAATACCTCCTGATCGGGAGGCTACCAGAGGATACTCCATAGGTACGACACAAATAGAAACTCGTAGTAAAGGCTCGGTATGGTAGGTGACACGGCACAACTAGGCAATGCCAGGGTAGATATACCAATTGCTATCCAGGCTGGTGGAAACGCGTAGCCGCAGTTACCGCCCACCTCGGACTAACTCCCCAAAATCAAAATATAGAAGTGGCCACTGAATCAATCCAAGTCAAAGTATAATGTCGAAGAGGAGCGTCCGATCAGAGGAATGACCTCATTGGCCTGAGAATCGCTCCTGTTTTAGCCACCTTATGCCAACTCACGGGAGTTGGGTCCACGTATTTACCTTACAGGAAACGTCGCCACCACCTACTTCATTTTGGAATCTCCACCGCGTACACGGTTAGTCAAAGTGGTTTTCGGTATCGACAGAGAGTATGTCCATATCCGATCCCGGTCTCTTTGCCAACCCATCGTTATTATAACACCGCGGTTATTTAAAAACTGTTTATACTTTAAAAACCAGAATATAATCCATTTCAAAACCATAATATTTCGATATCATTTCTTCTTTTAGACCCAAACAATTCATTTTGATATTAATTTATAAAGACTCAAATCAATGATATCGTTTCCCAAAAATTTCCTTTCCCAAAATTTTGTCACCTTTTATTATTAAAATTCCTTGAACCAAATATTTGGGAATTAACTCTTATTATAATACTTCGAAATCCATAGACTTTAACACATTACTTTCAAAACTAAATGGTTTGGATATTCAACAATATATAGAATAAGTGGTTTAACTTAAATGTTACTTTGAAAAGAAATATTTCTTGTGGCTTTACAAATACATTTCTTTATTTAAAGTTAAAACCAAAATTAAATATTGCCTCAAGTTCCAAAACCATTTCAATAAATTCATATATATACGTATATCCATTTTGAGTATAAATATTTCAACTAAAGTTGGATTTTATTCTTTCAAATCAAATGTTCTATTAATTAGCCTTGAATACTCACATAAAATCCAAAATAATAAGACTTCAATTTCTAGTAAAATATATATATATATATATATATATATATTTCCAAATTCAAATTTTACTAGAATATTCATTTCAATATATTTTGGGAAAAATCCAATTATAAATATCATATCTTTCAAATTTCCAACTAAATATTTAAACATAGGATATAAATCATCAAACTCCATTTTCTTAATTTTCTTCCATTTTCAATAAAGAAATTTATTCACCCTTTTAATTCCAAAATTTTAACTTCATAGGTATATAAATATGGAATAAAATATTTATACAATATAAAATTTAAGATTTATAAACCGTATTCAATCCAAACCATAGAAATCATATAATATAGTTATATATAGACCGCGGTGCCTGTATATAATTTTCTATCCTATGGTCAAGTGATACGGATATTTATCATTTCAATCCGCAATTTAAAAAAAAAATAAAGCTTTGCGGTTTTATCATTTCAAACCACAATCCCGAATGAAATGAAAAAAAATGCATACTAACTTGCAGTTTAATGATATCAAATAAAACATCCATTCAACAACACATCCATCATCCAATCACAAACATCAAGCAATATCAATCAATAACAATTTATGTTAGGTTAATATACAACAGGTAATAATTTGCAGTTTTATCTCAAATTATATTTATCAACTATTTATCTAACAGTTTATATTCCCCAATAATTTATATAACTGTTAACTAGCAGTTCATATGCAACAATAATTTCTAACAGCCAATTAATACGCAATCAATCAATTTAATTTAACAGCTAAATTCGATAAAATGCAATTCAACAGATATGGATGAATTAACATGCCAAAAGCTCATAAATAAATTTCTATTCATTTCTAAAATTTATTTAACAAACATAAAAGCTTCTAGTAATTGTGAGTGGGTTAAAACACTCACCTTTTGAATTTAAATCGAATTTAAATTCGATTTAAACCCAAAAATTCGCCCATCTCAGAATTCGTCCAAACCAGCGTCATCAAGTCTGGAATTAAATTACGATCCTAACAAAAAAAAATTCGTGTGAATCCGAATCCGTATGCATAAGATATTGCGAAAATTGCGATTGAAATCATAAAAAAAACAAAGAAGATGGAACACATTTCACTCACATTCAATTCATCTACACGTCATCACGTCTCTCTCTCTGGAAAGCGCATGCGCATGCGAACAGCAGCTCCCCTTCAAACCTAAACGCACGAACTCCAGCTCCCCAGCTCGTCTCCAGCCATTAAATCATTGCCGACCCTCCTTGAGCCCACACGACCCAAGCTCCGACCAACCTGGCCCCACGATCAACGCCCAACGCAGCAGCCGCCGCTTGTAATTCGAAACCCAAATCGAAGATCTATGACGATCTAACCGTTGAATCGACACAAAAACCATATAGATGCGATCCCCATCGTCCACTCTACAAAACCCAGAAATGTTTTCCCGATCCGACAACTTTTGTTACGGCGATGATGAACGGTTGGGACAGTTTTGAATTTATTCTGGGTAAACGGTAACTCCAACTGAAAAACGAATTTCACCATGGGGTTACGTGTTTCGAGAAGATTAACATATATTTTTGGGGAATTTTTCTGGAGATTTTGAATTTTCATTTTGTTTTTGAACTGACTGGATCTAGGGTTAGCCCCCATTGAAGAAGAAGAGAAGCTTGAAGAAAATACGCGCAGATAAATGAAATTAGGCGGAGGCTAGGGCTGAATAGCTGGGTTTATATAGAGGGTTAGAGGTAGTGTAGATAGACCGTAGAATGAACGTGCGGAACAAACTATGGCCCAAAAAGCCCGCTATGCCTCCGGAACCGAATTTATTAAATCTATATATCCAAATAGGTATTTTAAGATATTCTGAACGCGATAGAAAAAGTTTCACGTCCAAATTTGATCGTATGAAGAAGTTATGCTGAAAACAAAATTTCCAAATTGATTTCAAATTGATTTTATTAAAATTGATTTCAAGGCGTTTCACGCCCGTACGATCAAACGACAAGTCCGATCGATACGAAACTTGAAACCCTATAATAATTCACCGATACAGATCCGATGAAACTGGTTTCGTCAAAATCCGAGTCCGTGGCCAAAATGGCTATTTTTAATATTCATTAAATAAATTAAATAAATTATAAAAATCCAAATTTTATATTAAATTCTAAAATTGGCCAAATTTTATTTCTTATATGATTCGTAATCAATTGAAAAGATTTAACAGGCTTAGCTATGAATTAAAAGTTGACAGTATATTAATTGCAATGTTAATTTCTACACTTTCTTATATTTAAGAATTTTATAAATTATATTCTCAAAACCCATACTTTAGATTTTTAATCTTTATATTCTCAACTTTCACTTAAAATAAAGATGCCATAAACATTAGTTCCTAATTCACATCATTATTCTTTAAGTCTTATTTAAATCTCAATAACGTAGTATTTAACGTTAGAATCCATTTTATTATGCATAAATTCCAAATTTACTGACCCAAATTTTCTTCTTTTCTTTCCATATCAATTGTCAATCCTATAAGAAAAATTAACATTAGGTTCATACTCATTATAAATAACTCCAATTTCTTCCAAATAAAAATTACATAACTATTAAATATTAAATTCATTTAATTGCAATAAATTCAATTGATTGCAATTAATTTCCAAATAAATTTGGATCTTTATTTGGTTATACAAAAAAAATCCGTTATCACTTACCTAACAAAGTTATTATTACTTAAGATCTCATTGCATCCACATTTTCACATTTTCATTTCCTGGTTTCTTTACTTTATTCTACATAAATTATTATAAATGGGATTTTCTTGGTTACATCTTATTTGTATTTAACATTACTCATTCACCAATTCATTTCACTTTAACTGCGGTAAATTGGCGGATAAATTGAATTTGATTCCCAAAATTTAAATTAACAAGCAACAAGAATAGGTAACACACAATAGTCGTTACGCTAAATTCTAGTCACCTAAATAAGCTTTTATTACTTTACAAAATGGAATAACTTTTAAACTCATAAATGTAATACCAAAACCGTTATAAATCCAATAAATTTCCAAATCGAAGTTTGTACACATTTTACACAACTATTATGATTTCTCACAGAACGTTGAATTTATTAAATGACCATTTATTATAATTTAATTACCTTAATTGAATCAAATGCTTATAATTTTTACATTCTTACCATTCCTTCCCATTATAAATTCATTAACGGATTTACAAATCTCTATCTTCCAAATATTAAATAACCAAACTAATTACAACCACTGTTCTTATCAAATTTTCATAAATTTGTTCAAATCTATACTCTTTTTCCATATAAATAAATTTTATGTTACTACTAGATTTTTTTTATCCACTACAGCCATTAAATTTTTACTATCTACACTTATTACATCTTTGTATTGATGAATCCCATTCAAGTTAATATTTATATTAATATTCACAAATTCAACATTTATATGTTTCTTAAAATTAACTTTCAACCAAATGTGCCAATTTACATTTCATTTCTATTCAATATATATTCATTTTATTCCGTTCATTCGGGTACTGCATTGAAATATATTTATTCTCTAATACTAACGTTATTATCATTAAATTATGATTGGATTCCAAGTTTTTATTCAATACCTTGAACAATAACTTACATATTAACCAAATCCTTCTTCTACTTAATTCAAATTGGATTATGTTCCAATTTCTATAACCTAGGTCTTGAGTCACCATTGACATAATTAAATTTATCGTTTATTTCAATCTTCATTTATAATTTAAAGTTATACTAAACTAAATTACAAAACTTATGAACTTTAACAAATTTAATCCACCAATTAAATTTTTCTGATGTTTATATATTGCAATTAAATTCAGTTATTATTTCATTAATACCATTTTAATCAACTGATTATGACTCATAACCACAAACACAAATTTTCGTTATTTCAATCTATGTCATATAAACATTTTAAATTATTTACTTTTAATTACAGTTACTAGCTAACCCCTACATTTACTCCATTAAAAATCCTAAGACTTCTATTTCAATTTAAATTAGATTAGAAAACATATCAAATTGATTCATTTAATATCATTGAATTTAACGGGTCGTTACACTCTCCCCCACTCAAAACTTTTCGTCCCCGAAAAGGAAAAAGAAGGGAGAAGAAAGAATAAACAGTACATCTTATTTCAAATATTAACTTATAAACAATAATTTACTGGATTAATTTCCTTTAATGAAATATACCCGTTTATAATCGTTACAACCTTTTATACTCAAATCATTAAAGTTTGGAAAATATTCAACAAAATTCTAAGTCCAAAATTTACGGAAAATTTTGGCAGAGTCTCCTTTGTACGGAGAGACTCTGGAGAAAATATAATATCAAAATATACAAATATATTACATATATTATCAAAATATTATATCCCAACACGGGAAAATTATATAAAATAGCGCTAAAACGTAATCCGAAAACGTACCTATTTGTTGGGCAATATACGCTTATTATTTTGGAACCAAAAGCAGTAGCTGTTGCTTCCATCACTTGTATTCACTTATATAATCTAAAAGGTTAAATATTTATATTAAAGTGAACTATTCAAGTGGATTCAATCATTAATCAACCAAACAATTCAACAACCATCAACCTTACAAACAACATACATACACAAACAAAGCAACCATTTAATCCATCAAACAAATAGTTGTTTCGGTTCAAACTTGAAATTTGTATGAAATGAAATTAACTATCAAGTGCATCCTTTACTCAACAGTCTTAGATGGAACAAGGATAGATTATTTATTCATCCAACAACTTCAAATTCCTTACCCAACAAACATAAATCAACAATAACAATTCAAACCAACAACCAAATTAACTTATTATACATTTATTTCATGCTTCAGTGGGTTGATTTTCTTTCTTTCATTTATGGAGTGATTTCTTTATTTCTTACAAATTTTCAATTTCCATTTATCACAAAATTCATTATATTTGTATTCCAATTTATTTACTAAAGTTTCTATCCTCTATTTATACTTCTTACTTTTACTTAGTAAAATTTCCAATTTCTTATGCTTATACAATTAATTCTCATTAACAATAGAAAATTAATAGAATACCTTTATTACCTTACTCTTCACTTGTAAGATTTCCCCTTACATTTTCCTACTAACATTGCAACTTTTTATTATATGGTAAGTTATGTATGTTTTAAGAATGTAAGTGAAAATTTACAAGTTCCTTTTCATTCCTTTAATTAATATATATTTGTTTTATAACCTACAATTTCAACTTACCTTTAATCTCATTTATTTATTTAATGTGGAAGTTTCCATTATATTTAATAGTAGTAACAGTTTAATTACCCACTTTCTATAATATTTAATTACAGTAACCCTACTTAAATTATTAACCCTTTAACCTTCATTCTTAAAAATAAGGAATTTTATTAATTAATTGCTTAGGGTTTACAGTCATTTATATATTACTCACTTTCTATTATATTAGAATAGGGGGAATTAAAGCATACTTAAGTTAATAACCCTACAATCAAACTTTATAAATTAAGAAATTTCATTTTTACTTTCTTAAGGTTAAAATCACCTATTAATAATACAACCTTTAATTTTAGTAAAATTCCAATCATCACTTAAGTTAATACCATTAAATTCTTATTTATAACAGTAATTTATTGAATACTTCATTTTTCCAAAAATTCTACTTGCATAATATTCTATTCCACTCTTAATTTACATTTCAACTTTTTATACTTGGTAAGTTATTTATGTTAAAGAAAAAGCAAAAGAACTTATGCAAGTTTAATCTCAACTCTTTTAATTCATTGATTACTTCTTTTATTTCACTAACCTAATTTTTTACAACTAATTTATGGAAATTCAAGAATTAATACCGGGTCAAATTCCAAAATTTCTTTTAAAATAATAGATAATTAATTTCTTACAACTTTTATATCCCTAATTACCTTTAAACAATTAAAATTTTAAATAATTTCAAAACAAATCTGCAGTAGAATTTACTACAGTGGCATTTCCCTTCGAAACTCGAAAATGAAAGTCGATGATGCGGCCGTCATCACCGAAATTATTTTCCAGCGACAGAGAGGAAAGTACAAAATTTATTTCTCCAAAATCTTCTTTAAAACAATTCCTTCGAATTATACTAAATATTTATATAAGGAAATATTTATAAACCAAATCATTATATTTCATAAATCCTTTGAAAGCAGATTTTCAAAAATCCCGGACTTAAGTTCTCAAATCTCCAATTTGATTTATTTTAATTTCAACTTTGCTTTAATTGTTATAAATATTTTTATTTCCTAACACCCAATCTATAGCAACCAAATATATATATATATATATAAAGATATATATATATATATATGTCTTTATAAAAATATTTTTTTATATATATATAGAAAATATAATAGGCAAAATTATTTCATTCACCTATATTAAAAACAAATATTATGTCGGTCTGTCCTATTAAGTGTTTAGAAATCCCTATTGGTGACATAGCGTCCCATGCATCAACCAGAATTTATAAATACAAAGCGGAACAGATTAACACAATATCAAAATCTTTTTATAACACTAACAATACGCTCTCTCATATATATACGCTCAGTGACTCCCATAGGGTATTACTACCCTATTAACAAAGAGTCAAACCCCACAAAGCCAAGGTTTATCGCTAAACCAAAGCTCTGATACCAACTGTAACATCCCGCCTTTTCGCACACTTTAAACCGACACACGTGCCAATTCAAAGCATACGCAAGGGCGGATTGTTATGGGGTAAATAAGAAAAAAAACAGAGAAGAAATAAAACAAAATAGAATCTCACAGCGGAAGGATAAAATATAATAATCAATATACAGTTCATGATAATTGTTTACAAAATATTTATTTTACTTATACAATGAATATCAGAGTTACACATACCAATACAATCAATGCAGCGGAAATTTAGAGTGTGGTGCAATACTATAAATAATATAATACGGATTCTTCGTCTTCGTCCTCCAAAGCTAAAATCTTCGATCCTGAAACGCTCGGACTGACTCGAGCGAATTTGAAAAGACAAAAACACTCGAGTCAGAACTAAAAGATCTTATGTGAGTTAAATAAACAGAAATAAATATGAGTACAGTAACTCAAGAGATGTTCGGGATTTACATCTCCTAAGGATCCGTTAAACTATTTACTATGTAGTATATTGCGCTATTATAATAGTGTCTATTTATAAAATAAACTTACTTTTTAATAGCGTTAAGGGGTTACCCATATAGCCCTTAACACAAATAATGCCAATAGTCTATACAGTACCGTAATACCTCCTGATCGGGAGGCTACCAGAGGATACTCCATAGGTACGACACAAATAGAAACTCGTAGTAAAGGCTCGGTATGGTAGGTGACACGGCACAACTAGGCAATGCCAGGGTAAATATACCAATTGCTATCCAGGCTGGTGGAAACGCGTAGCCGCAGTTACCGCCCACCTCGGACTAACTCCCCAAAATCAAAATATAGAAGTGGCCAATGAATCAATCCAAGTCAAAGTATAATGTCGAAGAGGAGTGCCCGATCAGAGGAATGACCTCATTGGCCTGAGAATCGCTCCTGTTTTAGCCACCTTATGCCAACTCACGGGAGTTGGGTCCACGTATTTACCTTACAGGAAACGTCGCCACCACCTACTTCATTCTGGAATCTCCACCGCGTACACGGTTAGTCAAAGTGGTTTTCGGTATCGACAGAGAGTATGTCCATATCCGATCCCGGTCTCTTTGCCAACCCATCGTTATTATAACACCGCGGTTATTTAAAAACTGTTTATACTTTAAAAACCAGAATATAATCCATTTCAAAACCATAATATTTCGATATCATTTCTTCTTTTAGACCCAAACAATTCATTTTGATATTAATTTATAAAGACTCAAATCAATGATATCGTTTCCCAAAAATTTCCTTTCCCAAAATTTTGTCACCTTTTATTATTAAAATTCCTTGAACCAAATATTTGGGAATTAACTCTTATTATAATACTTCGAAATCCATAGACTTTAACACATTACTTTCAAAACTAAATGGTTTGGATATTCAACAATATATAGAATAAGTGGTTTAACTTAAATGTTACTTTGAAAAGAAATATTTCTTGTGGCTTTACAAATACATTTCTTTATTTAAAGTTAAAACCAAAATTAAATATTGCCTCAAGTTCCAAACCCATTTCAATAAATTCATATATATACGTATATCCATTTTGAGTATAAATATTTCAACTAAAGTTGGATTTTATTCTTTCAAATCAAATGTTCTATTAATTAGCCTTGAATACTCACATAAAATCCAAAATAATAAGACTTCAATTTCTAGTAAAATATATATATATATTTCCAAATTCAAATTTTACTAGAATATTCATTTCAATATATTTTGGGAAAAATCCAATTATAAATATCATATCTTTCAAATTTCCAACTAAATATTTAAACATAGGATATAAATCATCAAACTCCATTTTCTTAATTTTCTTCCATTTTCAATAAAGAAATTTATTCACCCTTTTAATTCCAAAATTTTAACTTCATAGGTATATAAATATGGAATAAAATATTTATACAATATAAAATTTTAGATTTATAAACCGTATTCAATCCAAACCATAGAAATCATATAATATAGTTATATATAGACCGCGGTGCCTGTATATAATTTTCTATCCTATGGTCAAGTGATACGGATATTTATCATTTCAATCCGCAATTTAAAAAAATAAAGCTTTGCGGTTTTATCATTTCAAACCACAATCCCGAATGAAATGAAAAAAAATGCATACTAACTTGCAGTTTAATGATATCAAATAAAACATCCATTCAACAACACATCCATCATCCAATCACAAACATCAAGCAATATCAATCAATAACAATTTATGTTAAGTTAATATACAACAGGTAATAATTTGCAGTTTTATCTCAAATTATATTTATCAACTATTTATCTAACAGTTTATATTCCCCAATAATTTATATAACTGTTAACTAGCAGTTCATATGCAACAATAATTTCTAACAACCAATTAATACGCAATCAATCAATTTAATTTAACAGCTAAATTCGATAAAATGCAATTCAACAGATATGGATGAATTAACATGCCAAAAGCTCATAAATAAATTTCTATTCATTTCTAAAATTTATTTAACAAACATAAAAGCTTCTAGTAATTGTGAGTGGGTTAAAACACTCACCTTTTGAATTTAAATCGAATTTAAATTCGATTTAAACCCAAAAATTCGCCCGTCTCAGAATTCGTCCAAACCAGCGTCATCAAGTCTGGAATTAAATTACGATCCTAACAAAAAAAAATTCGTGTGAATCCGAATCCGTATGCACAAGATATTGCGAAAATTGCAATTGAAATCATAAAAAAAAACAAAGAAGATGGAACACATTTCACTCACATTCAATTCATCTACACGTCATCACGTCTCTCTCTCTGGAAAGCGCATGCGAACGCGAACAGCAGCTCCCCTTCAAACCTAAACGCACGAACTCCAGCTCCCCAGCTCGTCTCCAGCCATTAAATCATTGCCGACCCTCCTTGAGCCCACACGACCCAAGCTCCGACCAACCTGGCCCCACGATCAACGCCCAACGCAGCAGCCGCCGCTTGTAATTCGAAACCCAAATCGAAGATCTATGACGATCTAACCGTTGAATCGACACAAAAACCATATAGATGCGATCCCCATCGTCCACTCTACAAAACCCAGAAATGTTTTCCCGATCCGACAACTTTTGTTACGGCGATGATGAACGGTTGGGACAGTTTTGAATTTATTCTGGGTAAACGGTAACTCCAACTGAAAAACAAATTTCACCATGGGGTTACGTGTTTCGAGAAGATTAACATATATTTTTGGGGAATTTTTCTGGAGATTTTGAATTTTCATTTTGTTTTTGAACTGACTGGATCTAGGGTTAGCCCCCATTGAAGAAGAAGAGAAGCTTGAAGAAAATACGCGCAGATAAATGAAATTAGGCGGAGGCTAGGGCTGAATAGCTGGGTTTATATAGAGGGTTAGAGGTAGTATAGATAGACCGTAGAATGAACGTGCGGAACAAACTATGGCCCAAAAAGCCCGCTATGCCTCCGGAACCGAATTTATTAAATCTATATATCCAAATAGGTATTTTAAGATATTCTGAACGCGATAGAAAAAGTTTCACGTCCAAATTTGATCGTATGAAGAAGTTATGCTGAAAACAAAATTTCCAAATTGATTTCAAATTGATTTTATTAAAATTGATTTCAAGGCGTTTCACGCCCGTACGATCAAACGACAAGTCCGATCGATACGAAACTTGAAACCCTATAATAATTCACCGATACGGATCCGATGAAACTGGTTTCGTCAAAATCCGAGTCCGTGGCCAAAATGGCTATTTTTAATATTCATTAAATAAATTAAATAAATTATAAAAATCCAAATTTTATATTAAATTCTAAAATTGGCCAAATTTTATTTCTTATATGATTCGTAATCAATTGAAAAGATTTAACAGGCTTAGGTATGAATTAAAAGTTGACAGTATATTAATTGCAATGTTAATTTCTACACTTTCTTATATTTAAGAATTTTATAAATTATATTCTCAAAACCCATACTTTAGATTTTTAATCTTTATATTCTCAACTTTCACTTAAAATAAAGATGCCATAAACATTAGTTCCTAATTCACATCATTATTCTTTAAGTCTAATTTAAATCTCAATAACGTAGTATTTAACGTTAGAATCCATTTTATTATGCATAAATTCCAAATTTACTGACCCAAATTTTCTTCTTTTCTTTCCATATCAATTGTCAATCCTATAAGAAAAATTAACATTAGGTTCATACTCATTACAAATAACTCCAATTTCTTCCAAATAAAAATTACATAACTATTAAATATTAAATCCATTTAATTGCAATAAATTCAATTGATTGCAATTAATTTCCAAATAAATTTGGATCTTTATTTGGTTATACAAAAAAAATCCGTTATCACTTACCTAACAAAGTTATTATTACTTAAGATCTCATTGCATCCACATTTTCACATTTTCATTTCCTGGTTTCTTTACTTTATTCTACATAAATTATTATAAATGGGATTTTCTTGGTTACATCTTATTTGTATTTAACATTACTCATTCACCAATTCATTTCACTTTAACTGCGGTAAATTGGCGGATAAATTGAATTTGATTCCCAAAATTTAAATTAACAAGCAACAAGAATAGGTAACACACAATAGTCGTTACGCTAAATTCTAGTCACCTAAATAAGCTTTTATTACTTTACAAAATGGAATAACTTTTAAACTCATAAATGTAATACCAAAACCGTTATAAATCCAATAAATTTCCAAATCGAAGTTTGTACACATTTTACACAACTATTATGATTTCTCACAGAAAGTTGAATTTATTAAATGACCATTTATTATAATTTAATTCCCTTAATTGAATCAAATGCTTATAATTTTTACATTCTTACCATTCCTTCCCATTATAAATTCATTAATGGATTTACAAATCTCTATCTTCCAAATATTAAATAACCAAACTAATTACAACCACTGTTCTTATCAAATTTTCATAAATTTGTTCAAATCTATACTCTTTTTCCATATAAATAAATTTTATGTTACTACTAGATTTTTTTTATCCACTACAGCTATTAAATTTTTACTATCTACACTTATTACATCTTTGTATTGATGAATCCCATTCAAGTTAATATTTATATTAATATTCACAAATTCAACATTTATATGTTTCTTAAAATTAACTTTCAACCAAATGTGCCAATTTACATTTCATTTCTATTCAATATATATTCATTTTATTCCGTTCATTCGGGTACTGCATTGAAATATATTTATTCTCTAATACTAACGTTATTATCATTAAATTATGATTGGATTCCAAGTTTTTATTCAATACCTTGAACAATAACTTACATATTAACCAAATCCTTCTTCTACTTAATTCAAATTGGATTATGTTCCAATTCCTATAACCTAGGTCTTGAGTCACCATTGACATAATTAAATTTATCGTTTATTTCAATCTTCATTTATAATTTAAAGTTCTACTAAACTAAATTACAAAACTTATGAACTTTAACAAATTTAATCCACCAATTAAATTTTTCTGATGTTTATATATTGCAATTAAATTCAGTTATTATTTCATTAATACCATTTTAATCAACTGATTATGACTCATAACCACAAACACAAATTTTCGTTATTTCAATCTATGTCATATAAACATTTTAAATTATTTACTTTTAATTACAGTTACTAGCTAACCCCTACATTTACTCCATTAAAAATCCTAAGACTTCTATTTCAATTTAAATTAGATTAGAAAACATATCAAATTGATTCATTTAATATCATTGAATTTAACGGGTCGTTACATGGCATGTACAATGATACATTGTGCATGTCACAAGCTGTTCGTGTATGATGAGTTCAAATTTAAATGATGACGAACAACCCAAATAACTGATGTAAATAATATTTTCAAAATTACATTTTATTTTATACTGCAAAAATATTTCCTTTTCAATTTTACTGCGTTTGTATTTATTTTTGCAGATTGCTCAGATGCTGGCTTCAATTTGGAATAAAGTTGAAGATAAATTATAAGTGAACGAGCGTATGTAGTGAGGACAATTGTAAATGAAAGATTGTGATGTAATTGAATTTGTATTGTAATTAAAATTGTATATGTATAGTGAGAGCTTGAATTTGTACTGTTCAAAATTGTAATAAATATTTGTTTGTATAAAATATCTGTTTGAATTTAGATTCCATGTTATTTATTTTATTCACCAAATATTTATTTAATTATGTGAAAAATAAAATAGTACATTAACAAATACATTTAAATGAATATATATATATATATATGTTTATTATCATCAAACAAAAATCATATACTCGCATATTCAACAATCTCCTCCTTTTGATGATAACAAACATATATTTAAGATTTTGAATTTGTTAAATGTATTTGATCATTCAATTTGCTCCCCCTATTTGAATGCTTCTTCTCTACACAAAGCTCCCCCTTCATATATGCATACAATTAAAAATATGCAATTGAGCCTAGAAGCAAATAGAAAATATTTGACATTTACTTGATTTTATTTGACAAAATCTTAACTTTTCTCTCCCCTTGTTGTTAGAGTAATAGTGTTAGAAAAATAGAGATAAAGTGATAGATATTAATACAACATTAAAACTCAATCGAATAAAAATATTAAAATTCAATAAAAATCAAACAAAAATCATAAATACTCTGTTAGGTGCATGTTACACTTTTAGAATGATGTGAATGACGTCATCATATAAAACCATACAGTTGTGTCTATCTATGGCATATTTATATTAGGAATTTGAATATCTACCAACCATGCATAACCGTTAGGACTTTTAAATGAGATTAGTAGTATTCCAATTTTATTTTATTTTTCAAAATGAATTCAAGTATCTTCTAACCATGCATAACCGTGAGGGCTTTTAAATGGGATTAGAATCAACTTGTTTATTTAATAAATCAATTTTGATATGTGTTCCATACATGCATAACCGTGAGGACTTTTAAATGAGCACGGAAGCACATAGTCAAAAATTCCAAGTAGTTCACCCATGCATAACCTTGAGGACTTTTAAATGAGAGTGAATACTTTGGATTATTATTATTATTATTATTATTATTATTAATTTTTTATTATTATTATTTTTTATTTAAAAAATATAAAATGAAAAACAAATGATTCCTGTTTAAATCACCTCATATTGACATACTATATTGGATTATGATGAGTGATGGTCGATAGAAAATGATAGAAATAGAAATGATCATGGAATTTTTACCAACAAAGAGTGTTTATAATTCTTGTTTAAATTTCTAAAGAAATTTACTAATTATACCTCTCAAGTTATAATATATGATTAATATCAATACTTGTCACTTCTTGAATTACTATTTATCTTTTTGATAATTAGTAGGGAGTCAGATTAGTCACTGTAGTCATTTAAAATCAAATTCAAAAAATGATTATAAAATCAATTTTTCTAAAAATGACTAATCAGAAAACAAAGCCAAAAATGATTTTCTAGAAGGGGTTTTATAAGAAAAATGTATGCTAATTTGAAAATTATTTGAAATGAAAAATATGCAGATATTGTCTTTGAAAAACGATGCAGTTACTAAATGTCTCAACATAAATCACGTTCCACTAGTAATTTTTCTATCAACTAGACTACCAGTGTAATCTGCATCTGGATTTCTCTTTCACTCAAGATTATCAAATTGAATGTTTTAGACCAAACCGTGAAGTTGCAACAAAATATTGAAGACCTTTTTGAATGAAATTATTTTTATTTTTTAATTAAAGCCATGCAAATAAACAAATTAGTAAATATAGTGTCAAATTTAGGAGCTGTAGGATATAAATAAATATTTACGTGCACCGGGATTAATAATCAGTCAATAAGATACCATCATTAGTCTAAACAAATTATATGAAGTAATTTAAAGACTCTAGAGATGCATGTAGTATTCTCGGTATGAAAGGTACAATTGGCCAACAATTTTGAAAAAAAATCAGAATTATTATCATCAATTATTTCTTTATCCATGACTGGCTGAATTAAATCAAATTAAGGTGTAGATTTTCACATATATCGTTCAAGATATTTTTACCTCTTTTACCTTTACGATAATTTTTTGTTGTTTGCCCATTGTGATTCCCTCACCTTTTATACTAGGCTAAGGAACTTTACTTTATTGTCCGTTGTGTTTCTGGAACAGCCAGAATCCAGATAACACTGTTGTTGTTCCTTAGCCTGCCACCACTCCTACACGATAAAAGATTTTTGTGACCCGTTCGTTTTTATAGGTCCATGATTATTAGTGGCATAATATTTTGGAAAATAATATTATGGAGACCCAAAACTATTTATATATGTTCCTTTCGAAACCCAGATTTGTTTAACTTTAAGAGGTTTTATATTTATGCCTTTTGAAACCCAAATTGGTATAGTTTCCACGTGTTTGAGTCTATACCAACAAATAATGTGATTGTGTCCAAATTTTCCACAAATTGTGCACTTGAATTTGACTTGATTAATTTTTCTTTTAACACGTTTAGAATGATTATACCAAAGTCCTTGTGTATCTGTATTGACAGTTTGTTTCCCTAATAGCATATTCATCGATTTTTCACTTTTGGAAAATTTTCTTAAAGTTGTAGACAATTGTTGGACCTGTGTCTTGAGTGATTTATTTTCTTTCAATAATTGAGTGCACTTTTTAATAGAATTCTCTCTCCTAGTATTTTCACTCTCTTTTAAAATCAGAATTTCATTTTCAAGCGATTTAATTTTAAATTCTGATTTTTAATTTCTTCTTCAAGTGATGGACACTTATCATACTTAGGGATTCTACTTTGATAGTTTTAACTAATTGGTCAAGTTTTTTATTTGATTCTATCAAAGTATCTCTTTGTGATTTAATTTTAGCACATCTTTCCCTAAGTCATTTAAAACAGCCATTTACTTCGTGGAAATATATATGTATTTCCGAGTGAGTAAGTTTTGATACCTCTCTTGGCTCGTCATCGTCGCTATCGGTTATATCACTTCAAAGGCACAGATATGCTTTCTCACTCTCACTGCTATTGCTTTTATAATTATTATCACTTTTATTCCACATGGCTGTAGAATTTCTCCTTTTCAATTTCTTTTCTTGGCCGTGTTGATTTCGAGGACAATTGGGCTTCGTATGACCGGGTTTGTTGCACTTGTGACAAATGATCCCGTGTTCTTCTGAGTTGTCTAGTGCTTTGATTACTCTGTTTTCAATTGTTGATTTGGAGCAGGATTTCTATATTTTTGGTTCCACTTTTTGAATCTCTTTATTAGTAGCGTTAGCTCAGCTGCTTCATCAGCATCATCCTCATCACTATTGCTTTTTACCAATCGTATTAAGCTCATTTCTTTAGCCGAGTCGATTGAGGATGATTTCTCATTGTTGTTGACTTTTGCACCATATATTGCATCAACAGCATTTCAGATTTCCTGTGCATTTTCACAATCAGAGATAAAGTTAAAACTATCTTGCTTAATATGAGAATATAATATATGCATAGCAAAAGCATTAATCGAGATAATTTTCTCGTCTGTTATTCACACTCATTTTCAATAATATCCTAACATTTAATATTAACAGATTTTAAATAAAATTCCATTTTTAATTTTCAATTCAAAAAATCTATTCCATTAAAAATAAAAGGGACAATACTAGACCGACTCTTAGCAAAAGTGGCCATTTTAAAAATTCAAATTTGTAAAAAAAAATTGGTCTTTGAAAAATCAAAATTTTAAAACAAAAATGGCTTTTGTTCTTAGCTCTGATACCACTTGTAGGATCGATTTCACCCTAGCGGTGGGAGGGGTGAATAGGGTGATACTATCAATTATAAGAATTATTGCCGAAGTTTGTATAAAATAATCTCAACACAGATATATCAAAATTATAGCAACATAGATAATAGCAGAATAATAAATTCAGAAATAGAACGACACAGAATTTACCCAGCTTCGGCAAAACCCTACCTACGTGCTGCCCCCAAGGTTTCTACCAGAAATTAAGTAGTCAGACGCTTACATACGTAAACTCTCGACACTCGCTATCGACTAACCTTAATTCTATGCTCAAAACCCTGCCACAACTCAGCCACTGAGTTGCAAATTCTCGAACTACACCACCGTAGCTCGTCCCTTAGTCACACGACTACTAATTACAAGAGTTTAAAAGAAAGATACAATTTAAAACAATTTAAATAAGACAAAACCCTAATTTTAAATATTCTAAGCCTAAAATAAACCGACCCAATTAATATTAAAAGAAATCCTTTTCTTTTGTCTTATGTCTTCGGCCCGGTATTCGTTGCTTAATAATGGTTGTTCGTTCCCCTTCCAGATTTAGGGTATTTCTAATTTGAAGCGCCGCTTGATATCGTTCGATTGTGGACTTCAATGTTCTTCAATTTTGCTTGCTGATCATTGCTTGTGGCAGCTTCAATTTTTCGAGCTTGTCTGCTTTGTATAAAATTGGTACGTGGTGTTTCTTTGATTTCAATTACGCTCGACTTTGATTCGAGTTGTTGACTGAATTTGTTTTGTATCTGTTTTGCTTCGAACTCGAATCAGATTCGAGTTGTTAATTTGATTTTTGGTATTTGTTTTGCTCGAACTCGAATTGCACTTTTGCTAATGATGTTTAGGGTTTATATATAGGGTTCCGAACCCTTTATTTTCGTTTGTATGTATTTGTTTAAATTCGTCTGATTATATGCATGGCCGCTGATCTTCATATGGATGTATGAGATAATATCCGACTTATTCAATTTCTATTTGATTGCTTGGCTACTTGATAATCACGGCTTAGAATTTTCCTTGCTCGATTCTCAACCACCACATCTCTGACTTGTTCATCATATTATTTGATCACGGCTTTGACTATGCTGTGCGATATTGATTTATTTCATCTCGATAGCATGTTGGAATTTGACTTGTTCGATTTCTACTTGCCGTCCCATGACTGTCGTACCATGATTTTTGAAATTGTTCAAACTTGCACTCTGGTTGTTTTAGAATGAAATTGGCCTTGACTTTGGTAATGATCTACTCTGGCCATTTTCTAATGCTTGATGTTGACCATTGTCTTTGTGACTTTGGCACTGTCACTACTCCATGTTGCATTCTGTCTTTGTTGGAAACTGCACCGTGACTGATTTGCTTTGTTTTTGAAATGCTTGGAGTCTTTGTACATTTACATAGTATTTGACTTGAGTTTCATTGATGTATACGTTGTAGCTGTATCATATTGCTTTGAGGCAATTTTCATTGTTTAACTTGGTAGCCTCGAGCTCTGCCTTTACTGCAACCTTGTGTATGCCTCCGGTCTATGATGTTGAGACTGTGCCATTGTTTCTGTACATTGCACACATGTGTGATCATATATGTATATGTTAGCTTTTGTTTATAGTTATCATTTCTGGGTTTAGTGCAATTTCATTTTGTTTATTGGTCAAGTAAAATTTGCTGCTGCATTGAGTTGCATATTTCCTGTTGGTCTGTGCCTTTGTGATATTTGCATGTCATTTGTGTCTTTGATGCATTGTTATAGTCCATCTAATTACAGTCCTATGGTCTGTTTGTCGAGCGACATTTGATCTTACACTACTTGCACATCCATATAAAATTGATGTACACATGCTGTTTGTTGTGAGTTATGTGTACATGTTGCTTTAGTTCTGGTACGTGATATTTGAATATGCACTACAAGTTGTACCTGTTCTTTTGGCACTGCGTACTGGTTCAGTTTCATTGTATTGTACTTGTAGTCTTCATTCATGTACTCTGGTTGTCATGTATGTGAAGCAGTGTTGCATTCCCGGTTTGAACCATGACTTGATTCACTGTATATTGATTCTTATCAGTCTGCATTTGCTTGACTTGATTACTTGTTTCTCATACCAGTTTGAATTCAAGTGTACATCCAAATTTTTTGTCGAGGCTGTGTTGTATAGGCTGTATTTGAATCCTTATGCTCGACAGTGTTGTGATATTTTATAGTGCACCTGAGTTGAATCCAACTTGGAGCTCAGGTTTGACCTTGTGCTGATATCGTGACTTTATTTGTGTTTCACTTGAGTTGAAGCCAGCTTTTTATTTGGGTTTGAGCTTATGCTCACCTGTCCCTGTAATTTTATCAAGTATATATTGGTGTGCACGGCCTTGTGGCCTGTACACTGATACACTATGCATGTCACAATTTGTTCGTGCATGATGAATTCAAATTTAAATGATGACGAAAAACCCAAAAAACTGATGCAAAAAATATTTTCAAAATTACATTTTATTGTATACTGCAAAAATATTTCCTTTTCAATTTTACTGCGTCCGTATTTATTTTTGCAGATTGCTCGGATGCTGGATTCAATTTGGAATAAAGTTGAAGATAAATTATTAGTGAACGAGCATATGTAGTGAGGACATTTGTAAATGAAAGATTGTGATGTAACTGAATTTGTATTGTAATCAAAACTGTATATGTATAGTGAGAGCTTGAATTTGTACTATTCAAAATTATAATAAATATTTGTTTGAATAAAATATCTGTTCAAATTTAAATTTCGTGTTATTTATTTTATTCACCAAATATATATTTAATTATGTGAAAAATAAAATAGTACATTAACAAATACATTTAAATGAATATGTATATATATGTTTATTATCATCAAACAAAAATCATATAATCGCATATTCAATAAAGAGGTCGAACCGTGGTCCCCTTATGTATATGTTAATTTTTGTTAATTAATTATTTCTACACTAAATTCATTTATCATCTGTAACTTCTTTGTTTGAACGCCGATCACAAAACTCAAAACACGAAAGTTGCTAAGAATTTGCAAAAATGCAATGGCTCATGTTTCCTTGTCAAATTCTACCATTTTCGCAAATTCCATTTTTGAAGCTAAATTAATTAACTAACAAATAACTAACGCTAAATTAGGGGTGTTACACTACATATTGTTGTTGTGGTATTTACACGTCAGCTATTTGATATGATTTATGTGTTGCACACTAGACATTATCTATCATATCACTATATGTTAAACTTAATGAATGGTTGATTCCATTTGAGGGAAAAACCGTTATGGTAATCCGCACGGTCACAAAAAGGTGCTATTATATATCACCCTTATTTCTTGAGTTTCTCGTGGTGGCTTACCAAACTGATCCAGATGCTATTTTCTTATAATGATCAGATCAGTCTCATGAATGTTTCCAAATTTAGTTTAGATCACTTTGGGGCTTATGGAGAAGAGTTGGATGATTAGCTACCATAGTATTGTTATTTCCACTGCATTTCTGTAGTGTATATATATGCATTGGTAGGACAGGCAGTTATAATGGTCAAGGTTGATGACAGTACTTAGGTTTTAGTAACTTTGAAATTTCTATATTCAGAGCAACCCTTTGTACTAATCTTTTGATATTATATGAAACTGTTTCATTGTGTGATTCTGATGTTGTGTTCTTCCTTTTCTATTCTATTTTTATTTTTATGTTACCCTAACTTTCTGTCTTTCCACCACATGGGTGCATGGAAAACGAATACTGTGGACATATTAAGTGTTGACATTCGAGGATCGAAAAGTCGAGTCTCTTCATTTGGTACCAGATCTCAAAACTAAGCTAACACCATTGCTTTGGTTGGTTATGACTCATTAGAGTTAGGGTAAGTGACACCCTAGAATGTATCGAATGTATAATACATATGGGAGCATATTTGTATTTGAAAAAACTAAACTTTTAAAATTACTCCATAGGAATATCTCTTTGTCAGTAACACACACTTTGAAATAACTCTATCCTTTTTAGTCATAAAGAAGTTTTGCTTTGGTTAGCTAGTAAGAACTATGGGTACCAGAGCTACCAATGCTAGAGGTGGTCTGGGTAGTACTGTCATGAATGGCGAGGATCGAGTATGAAGGAATATTTCTCCACTTGAGGGACCAAGGATGAATGACGTAGAAGAGGTCATGAAGTCAGACTTCAGATGAGTTTTGCTTCACTTCATCATGATTATGAGAGCGATGAGGGGTAAGAGGTTTAGTGGCTTGGAGTTGATTACATATATCTAGACTTGGATCAAATTATATGATCAGATATTTGGATATATGGAGCTAAATGACGCGAAGTGTAGGTTGACATTGCAACATTTGACATACGCAACCTGGATTAGTGGAGTTTTATTACAACTAATGTCCAAGAGAAAACTTATCTAAGGCCCAATTCAAAGATGAATTTGATATGAGTTTGTTTCGAAAGCCGAAAAGACTTTGTTATTTATGAGCTTCTTGGATCTGAAGCAGTGGGCCATGACTGTAGTAGGGTATGAGAATCAATTCATTGTGTTTTCTCAATTAGGGTTGGGGTTACTAGACATGCCTCTGAAGAGGAATGAGATATTCATCCTAGGTATGTGTCCTGATTTTCAAAGGGACATGACTAATCACATCATGGGGACTTTGTGGGTTGGTAGACATGGCTTTGAGGTTTAAGAGCTTGGCTTCGAAGCCATCTATTTCTACATTGGTGGGAGACAACAAGCATAAGGTTCACTTGGCAAAGAATAGGTCTACCCTCATTTGCTACAAGTGTGGACAGAAGGGTTACTTTACTAACTGTAGGTATGGAGGGGGAGGACAAGTGGCGAAAGTGCCATTAATGGAGGCACCGATTGCTAAGGCACCAAAGCTTGGTGCATAGCTTACACCGGAAGGTTGTTACAATCGCCACCAGTCTAGTCATATTGCTAGAGGTTATCTTATGCATAGGAAAGAGGAGAAGCATAAGATCTTTGCTATTTATGAATCTGAGAAAGGGAAATAGGTTCTTAAGGGTATACTATCTGTTACGGCTTCCCTGTTCCTATTGCTTGACTGTAGTGCATCTCATAGATTCATATCCCATAAACTTGATGATCGTTTAAATCATGATCGGTCAGTTTAAGAGCATTGTGTGTTATTGATATATGCTTAACTAGTATTAGCAGTTTTACTTTTCTACATCATATGTTGGGTAGACAGTGATTGTGGGTATATTTAAATGAACATCTTGTGAATTAAGTTTCATAATTTGACTTTAAGGCCTTCGGTGATAATGTTGGGCTAGAAGTTGATATTTAGTAAAAGATGTTTACTATGATCAAAAGGGAAAGATAGAATATATTAGGAAAAAATATTTGTGAAAATATCTATATAATAAGGATATTCTATACATGTACAGTTTATAAAATATGGTTTATAAACAAAAAAGATTAGTTAGAGAATTTGAGATCTTAAATTCCTGTATCTTTGAAAATGTTTTTCAAGATTTTGGCGAAAATAATAATAGTGTTATTTAAAAGTAAATATTTGGGAAGTTGGTTTAGATTAAGGTCATTATACTTAGTATTATTATACAAAGTATTTGATACCGCTTTAAAATAATTTTGATTAAATACTAAGAATATGGTTTGGATGTACTGAACTCACTTCTATCACTTGAAAATAATTTCGGTGATGACTACAGAATCATCGACGTCCATTTTTGGGTTTCTAAGTGTAGGATGCTACAAAGTTGTTTTGGTAAACAAGATTTTGATTTAATCCCATAGTATGATTTGGTATGTAAAAGGCATATATATATATATATATATATATATATATATATATATTGTTAACAAATTATTCGAAATGAAACCTAATGTTAAGTTCTTATGTTTACTGTAAAGAAATTTGAACTTTATTAGGTTATGATATTTTAGTTGGTAGTTTCCGTTTGTTAAAATAAAATTGAATTTTTGACGATTTTGGATAGCCACGAACTTTCGGATTGTTATAGAACTTGAAACTAAGTGTTTTTAAAAATATAAAGTTAAGTTATATAACACTTAAATTTTAAAAGGTAGTAAGTTCAAATATTGATCATCCTGGTTAAGTAAGATGAATACAATGTTTTGGTATATACTCTTAGAAAGTAGTAGAGTATTATACAAGTATGAACTTAGGTTATAAAATGTGGATAAAATTGAAATTATGTTTTATGAAATGATTCACATATAATTGTAGTATCAAAAGACATACTATTTGGACAAATAATTGTGATTAAAAAGGAATTTGTGTAGCTAAGAAACCAATAGGATAAATATGTTGTTATATGTAGATCGTTTTATTCGCATGGCTGTACTTAATTCAGTACTTGAGTACATGTTTTCGAGGTGGTTTACATCGGGATAAACAAGGATTTTTCACTTGATTCTTGATGACGAACACTTGATATGCATTCATGAGATGATCCCAATGTTTTCTACTATGGTATATGAATATGTAATGAGAACAAATATTTCTAATAAAGGAACCAAATTAGAGTCCGCACTAGAGAGGTCAAGTGATCTATACTAGTTTGGAAGTGAAATTTATATGGTCAAGAAAGTGATCAGATCAGATATAGCGTGCGGATGGTTTACTTGCATCGTACGGGCTTTAGCACCATTATATAATATACTTGTCGGCTTAGAAGGGTTTGGGGAATGACTCCTAGATTTTTATGAGGTAGCATGAACAATCGCCTAAGTAATAACCTGAGTCTATTATGCATAAGGTATGCTTATTAGATTGCTTATCGTCCTTAGATGATGGGACGGTTTTGAACCCAGGCGAATGATGAACATTTGTTGCTAGTAATTGTGAATACTATTTGATAATTTGTATGCTTGTTCCTTTATTAAGGTTAGAAGTGCCACGGAACGAGGATGCTAGGGGTGGTATGAAGAAGATGGAGGACAGTTTGAGGATGTTCAATCCAGGGTTTCTTATAGACTAGGATTTTTTCTTATCTTAGCATTGTGTATCTTTTGTAGTGTACTAATTATTTGAGGAGGAGTCACTTAGTATGCATTTTAGTTTGTAGTTTAATTTGTATATAGTTTTATGTTATACATATATTTTGTTCTTCCATCCCCTTTGTTTATTGCTTTTGTTTGAATTCGAGGACAATATGTTCTAAGTGGGGAAGAATGTAGCAACCTGGAAATTTGAACACTTTGTCTCCAAATATCATAACGTTTTGAAATATAATTAAGTGTCATAAATATGATTTATAACCTTATTAGACATCATTTAATTAATTAATAACGATAAGATTTTTATGAAATTTTTTTACAAAAATATATTCTTCGAAGAAAAATCAATAACGTGACCGGAAATCGGTTTATTGGTAAATAGCTTTTAAATCGGTATAAGTTGTTCAAACTCGTATGCATATGTCAGATGATCAAATGAACACATTAACAAATAATTAAAATACACAGCTTTTCAGAAGCATGTAACATTCTAGAAGCTTTCACTAAGATAAGAGATAAAATCATGAAAGGGTATAATGCTAATTAGCATAAAGAAGAAGTGATGGGAGGTGAGTTTACCATGGCATAGATGGGGGTGAATGCAAGCTTAAAGTGCACCATTCTTGTGCCTATATAAGGAGAGGCATACAAAAGAGTTATGATTACAAATTCACAAAGCTTAAAGCAAGCTACATCCATGTCTTCTACTTCTTATGTTCTAAAAGAAATTTTTGCAAATCTTGTCCAAATCATCTCAAATTTGAAGTGAAGCCTTCGAGAAATATTACAACACCTTCCACCTAGTTAGAAGTTGAAGAAGCTAAACCAAACTCACCCTATTCCATTAGGACATGTGCAATATTTAGAGTGGAGGAGGTAAAAAGCAAAGCAGAGCAAGGAAGGGAGGAAGAAGAAGGTGGTTGCAAGGTTGGGTTTGGACTTGGGTTTGGATCTTGGTTGTTTGTGAGATTTAAGGTGAATTAATACACCTCTTTTAATAGAAAATATAACATATGTATGTTGTGTTTTGATTGTGCTTAAGTTGGTGAATTGTTATTGACATTGTTGAAAACATTGGTTTGATTCTTGTTTTGAAAACAAGAAGCATATTCGATCCATATAAATGGATCGTGAGTAGACTTGTTTTACTTATGAAAAGACCTTGGAACATAGCACATAGGTCATTTATGGACTTTGGTTTATAATGGACTCGGATTTAAAAGTGCATTTATAGCGATAGTCGTTATACATGCAGTTTAGAATTTCCTTGTTTTTAGCTATTTCTATGGAACTTTGTAAAGAGATCATTAGGGATTCCTCTCTATATTTATAATGTTACATATACATATATGTGTGTGTGTTTGTTACTATTAAATATTGGATGGTAAAATGTTAGGTAACATCTCAAAAAGCGGTCAAAACTTCACTTGTGCAAAACTACCCCCATTTAGCTATGACTTTTTGACTTAAATGGTTTGAAAAGACATATAAATTTAAGTTTTTTGTTTCATTCTTTAAACAAGTATTTACTAACTCATATTAGAGAATTTAAAAAGTGGTTTGAGATATTTATGAAATTTTAAGAATTAGTTTTGGATTTTTAGAGAAGAAGATATATAGTAAAAACTTGTTTTTTCAAGTTTTTAAGAAAATTATAAACTTTTTATTTTCAAGTAATATTTGGAATTAATGGTTTAAAACCTATTATAAGTATTATAAAGTATTTTGAAAGCATTTTTAAGTGTATATGGATTTTAGGAAATATGTTGACTATATTATATCTTATGTAATTGTTAACAAGAAAACTTTTCAACACCATAAACATGTTTGAGAGTAGAAATTGACTCAATGGAATCACTTCGAAGGTTTTCAAATTGGTCGAAGTTATCAGGATGAATGTTGGATGGCGATACCAGTATCAAAGGTGTTAATAATGATTGAGGGTACCCCTTCGATAGGGTTAAGTGGAAGAGTTTCAAAATGGTCAGCACCTAGCAAAGTTAAGAACTTGAATCAAGGACATCGACACAATCCCCGTCAATGGTTTGAGAGCAGTCCTGATAGGGAGATCTTCTTCGTAAGCCATATATGAATTAATCCAAGATCTAATACGATATTTAAGTATTAATTTAATATCTAAGTGATTGAATTAGCCAAATATTCACTTTGTTAATGACTTTCTGAATACAAAGGCTTAAGTGTTGCAATGTAGTGAAATCCCCCAATTTGATTTAGAAATTAGGGTTCACAAGTCACAAATAGCATAAAAGTGGGAAGAATGAAATCAGATCCTCTAAACAGCACCCCTAGGGTCTTACTTATAGATACAAGCTGGATCCTTTCGCATCCGTCCTTTCTACTCAGTCGAAAGGATGCCTTTATGACCTTCCATCGCTGTTGACTCCAAAGTGCCTCTCTATTGTTTCTTTTGCATAAGATCTGAAAGCATTCGACTCCATCAAAAGGATAGAAGAAGCACTTATGTTATTGGAGATGTCTTGGATAAGCACGAAAGGGTGTCCCAACATGTTTAGAAGGTATACAAACAATACTTGCGAAAGGTGATGATGCTTTTGAAAGCTTCTATTCTAATGGTTGTGGAAACATTCATTGAGGATGGAATGGCAAATGATGATGTGATCCCCGTGGAAGGGCTAACTACGTCAGAAGCACCTACTTGGTTAGTTGCAAAAGGCATTCTTGTTGACTCTTACGAAAGTATTGGACTCTTTCAATACTTGTTGAAGGTAGCTTTCTTTGAAGTATTTGTCTTTTGTGGAAGGTATCAAGCTTTGACTATTGCAGAAGCCTGCATTGTGATGCCTGTGGATGCCACATTTACATATGTGAAACCCCTTGACTCTTGTGGAAGCTCTACTTAACATATGATAAACCATTTGATGCCTACAGAAGGATTCAATTAATGTAGAAGCATTCTATTTGACCTATGCAAAGAGGTCTTTTTTGATGTTTGCGAAAGCTCTTTCGGCCATAAAGAAAGCATCTTCTTAAATGCTTGGGAAGCCTTTTCAGCCCTGTTGAAAGCCTCACTTCCTCTTGATATCTTCAAAGGTGCCACTTCAACACTTTCATAAGCTCCCTTAACTCTTATGAAAGCTTCTTTGATGCTTACGAAACCCTCTTTGATGCTTATAGATCCCTCTTTGATGCTTATGGAATCCATCTTGATACTTATAGATGCTTCCAAATCCTGCATTATAACTCCTTCTTTCATGCTTTTAATCTGGAGAAGATTTTCATGGATAATAGTAATAAAATATCCTTTGACTTGTTTATTTAAATATTAAATTTTAGTAAATAAGTTACTATACTTATATATCATTTTAAATAAAAAGGTTTTAGAAGTATAAACAAAAGGCTTAGAAAGAGGTTAGAATTGTTAAATGGCCAAATGGTTAATTGTTTCATTACATGTTAACTATAATTAGCACTAAAAATTGACGAAGTAAGGCTTATCTATTTATGGGAGTTAAGATTGATGTTCGAGTAGGGATGGAGCAATAGAGCTCTAACCTACCGGCTTCCCTCTTGACCGAGGAATAGTAAGTCAGAAAATGTAGTAAATGTATTAAACATGTTGATTTCTTACTTGTTTTATGAAAATCATTAATACTATACTTAACACTAAAAGCCGATGAGGTAGACTTATGTTTTTGAGAGATACAAGAATGAACTGCCTAGGTAAGGATTTGATGCAATCAATGCTCTATCTTACATGGCTTCATTCTTGGGCGAGGAATAGTTAAGTTGGAATGTCGAAAATGAGATAAGCATACGAATATCGAATATTCATTTGTATAAAAAATATATTTTGACTAAATAATCGATTAGTCAATTATCAAACTTGACCTAATATTAACTTAAGAAGTTATCGAAAGACTTCACAATTTTGTACCAATGAGAACCCCTATAGAAAAGTATCGGTATGAAAAGTCTCTAGCTTTTTCTTACTTCTAAGAGAACCAGAGTTGAGTTAACCGAAAATTCATCGATTGGTTTTGAAAAGTCCGGTAAGTCAAAAGAGTGTACTTATATGAGAAGACTCGCACTTGTAATCACTTCAAAACCATATACGCGATCTATAATCTGGAAGTAGTTTTGAAGTGAAATGTTATAAAGTTGAACTGTATATCCCAAGGTTAAGTCCAAGGGAGAGGTTAACATTTCAAATGATGTTATCGTGTGAGACTTTCTATCTTGAGCAGTATTCCAAGATAGTTGACAGCATTAGCATTCGTTGGAGGACTTATGAAAGGAGCCTATGTGGAGGTTTATGATCTATTTGAGATGCTCAAATCCATATAGTGATTCACAATCTGTTCGAGATAAAGGAATCCAATTAGGGATTAGTGTGCTACTTGACTGATGAAGATTCGTGTAAGAGATGTCGAACTTAGCATCAACATCGAGAAGGACTAAAACTAGAGTAGGATGCACAATCTCGGATTTAGCTTATCCATGAGGCTTTATCAACCCCAGATCAAGAGTATGCTTTCGATTATTGGGCGCTCGAAGTTGGTTATACTTGGTGCCATACAGTTCACCATTGGGCCAGTTGCGTTTTACTTAGTATATCATATTTATAGATGTATGATGCTCGAAAGGTAGTTCTGATCCTTCTCATGGACCTCCACTTCAGTTTACTAGAGGCGTCTCCATGGAAAAAAATTCGTATATGAACGTGCCTTAGTGGTATTGATCGTATACCTATTATTATTGTGGCATTCACATAACATCCATTACACACTAGAGTTTATCTATTATATCACTAAATGTTAAACTTAATGAATGGTTGGTTTCATTTTAGGGGAAAACTATTATGGTAACCCATACGGTCCCAAAAAGGTGCTATTATATGTCACTCTTATTTCTTGAGTTTCTCACGTTGGTTTACCAGACTGATCCAGGTGTTATTTTCTTATAATGCTCTGGTTAGCCTCGTGTATTTTTCTAGATTTAGCTACAGAGCTTTAGAGCTTATAGAGAAGAGTTGGATGATTACCTACCGTACTATTCTTATTTCCACTACATTTCTGTAGTGTATATATCATCATTATGAGGACGCGCGGTTAAAACTGTCTAGACTGATGGTAGTGCTTTGGTTTTAGTAACTCTAAATATTCTATATTTAGATTAACCCTTTGTACTAATCTTTTTATATTATATATTGTAACCACCTGAAATTTTCGAACCCGAAAATTCCAGATAGTTATGGAAAAGAAGAAAGAGATAGAAGAAGAAGAACAGAAACACCAAACATCTCACAATCGCAGCGGATAAAATATAATAATAAATAATAATAATTTACAAAAGAATACTATATCTATCGATTACATTTAATATACATCAGAGTTTCACATTATATACAGTCACTGAATATTTACAATTACATGCCTCAGATTATCAATAATATAAATACAGCAGAAATACTCTTTACGCTATTGCCATCCAGCTCGCCTCCTGAGCACCCGAACGTCCTAACCTGAAAATCTGGAATACTCGGTCTAACCCGAGCATTACACCAAAGTAACACCTGGGTCAGGCTGGAAACCAGCGTGAGTAAACCCAACTAACATGGAATACCAAAGCAAACATCTTAAATAAACCCGGGTAACATATGTCAATTTATCCAATTCATAATTTTTGCTATAGACAACACCTATTTCACATATCAATTTCTAAGTACCAAACTTAGATAAAAATTTCCAAATCACTTAAATCATTTTATTCCAACCTGATTTCACACGTCAATTTAATTTTATCTGAAGTGTTTTCAGGTATTTTCCAATACCCGACCCCGGTCTCTTCGAAACTCATGCTATCCTATCCCAAGTCATCCAAATGAAATACACAACATTTCATATCAGAGATATCAATTCATTCAAAACATCCAATACCATACCATCTTCCATAAGCAAAGCTTAATCACATACAAATCAATTCAATTGATTCAAATTGAATTTCAAACCTCAATCATCTAGATTCCTTCATTTAACGTTAATTAATTCCAAATCAATTAATTGGTCAACCCATCATTATTCATCTTAATTAATCACCCTGGATTAATTACCTTTCAATTTTATTCAAGTAATTGTCTTTAATTAACTTCACGATATTAATTATTCTTAACCAAGATCAATAAGTAATCTTAATTTCTTCATGAATTAATTAACTATTTTAATTACATTAATCCTTAATTACTTATTAATCAACTTCATAGGTCACCTATTATAGATTAATCAATCTTATTTAATCAATTTTTAATTACTTCATTAATTACATAAATTAAAGATTTTCAATTATATTTTAATTTATTCTAATCAAATTTAATTATAGTCATGAAACCACGGTATTAACCATTTCGATTAATCCCAAACTGTAAGTAACTACCTTTCATTTTACTTTATTCATAAATTAATTACTTCTTACTTAACTACCTTAATTAATCTCTTGGTTAATTTCACCAAGTAATTATATTTTATTACTTACATTAATTATCACACCATCAAATGATTTTTTTTTTAAATTACCTTTACTTATTTAATTAACTTACAACTCAATTCATTATTTATTCAACTCGATAATTACTAAGTTAAATAACCCAAATCATTAATTTATTGGATTAATTAATTATCCTTTCTTAATTACCCTACTAATTTAATGTATCTCAAATCATTAAGCCTTTAGCAACCCTTAAAACGGAAATATTTTCTTACTTATGTTTTAAGTTTAAAACAGCTTAAAATTCCCAAAACAACTTAAAATTACCAATACTTCGAGTTAAGCAACAATTAACTCGAAGAACCATCCAAAATCACAATCACCCAATCAACTATTCACAGTGCATATCAAATCGATTCAATCATTCAACCAAATATTCAGATTTAACCATTTAAATTTAAATATAAAAAGCAACAGAGTGAGATTTACTCACCTTTGCATTTTTGCAATTTACTACAACCCAACTTGTTTCCATCAGGATTCGGACCTTGCATAAATATTATATAAATTTATTAACACTTGAGCTTTAAATCGAGCAATTTATTATCATTCACTTATTTGATTTAACTTATGATTTAAATTTTAAGGAATAATTAAATTTCAACTAATTTCCTTTTGAATAATCTTGTAGTAATTTAAAATAATTAAATAAGTTAATTTCAAACAAGTTAACCACTATAAAACATTATTCTAAAATAGCCAATAGGTTCAAAAATACGTATATGTATATTTATTTATTTATCTTTCGTTTCAAACTGCATAAATATTGTGAAAAATCCATAGAGATACCCAACTCTGATTTTATATAAACTCAACATTCAAATTTTCTATATTTTCTCTTCTTTTTATTTTTTTCTCTTCCAAATCTTTCTGCTTTTACTTATAATTTCCTATATGTATTATTTAAAATAAAACAAAATTGAAAGTAATAATACAAAATCTCACCGCAAATTCTTCCAAAACACTAACTCGAGCTTCCTCCTCACGGTCGCACCGTCACCGCTGCCAAGCTTCTCCAACTCCCCTTCCTGAACCTGAGATCGAGTTCGACCTACAATGCAGCCTTCTCTTCCTTGATTCGCGAGTACTCGATCGACAAAGCGAAACCCTTGAGTCTAGAAGCATTCGACTTCAACCAATAGCCGACCCTGAGATCGCAACATCGATTCCATCACACGGCATGGCAACACGACGCATTCAAGAGGGTTCACGAATTGATTCTGAGAATAAAACTGGGAAGGAGATCGATCCAGAGGTTGAGGATGGGTCGCGATTCGCACTCTACATGACTCGTGAATCTCGGGTATTTTTTTTCCTTATAGCTGAAACTAATTTCAGGAAAAATGAATGTGAGAGAGACCTGAATCCCCTTATCTTCACTCGGTCTCTATTTTTATGTTTCTTGAGTTCGATTTTGATTTCTTTCGTAAGATTCGAGAGGAAGATAGAAATAAAATATCGGTTTGATTTCTCTGGAAACAGCGAAGAGATATTTTTCTAAAAAAGGCTTCGAGTATAAGCTATAGGGTGGTTGAGTTGACCCTTATATTTTAATATTATTATCTTCCAGAATATCACGTTTAACATAACGCGAAATTTCTAACTCCGAATCTGACATACCGACAGACGTTCATAAGGTTTTACCCGCGTTTCGATCACAATGGAACGTGTCTCGGAGGCTAATTCTATCGTATGCGTGAGTTATGGGAGTAAATGATCAATTTTAAATTGAATCGATTAAAATATTTCTAAGCGTTTTGAGCTGCCAGGGTCAAACGGCAACTCCGATTGCTACGAAAATTGAAATCCGATAATAACTAACTATTACGGATCCAATGGAACTGGTTTCGTCGAATTCCAAGACTGTGCCTCGGAAGGCCATTTTTTTAAATTCCAATTTAAACGATATATTATTAAAATTGAACAAATTGCCTTTACATTAAATTTCAGCCATTCTATTATCTTCAGTATCATCATTATAGATTTTATAAGCCTTCAAATTATTTTAAACAGGCTTAGAATCTCGGATTCAACAATTTACCCAATTTCATATATTAAATTCAATATTTGAACTATACAATTCAATGATTTAATTATCAAGTAAATATTGATATCCTGAAATTCAAGTTAAAATTAACTTTTTAAATATTTAAAATCAATTAATTATTCCAATTTCATTCGTTAAAATTTCCGGGTCGTCACATTCCTTCCCCTTAAAAGAATTTCGTCCCCGAAATTACTAATCAGGAAGAATAGACCATTACCCGTTTACCTTTTCCAAAACTCAAAATCAACATCCTACCAACTATCCTTTATTGAAGACCCACTACCACCTTAACCAATTTCCCAAAACCCTCTATAGTTTCGAACAACACCTGTTTGCTCAATTATTTAAATTTCAATTTAAAACCAAATTTTGAATTATCCAAATTTTCTCAAAAATTTTCTAACTCCCTAAATTTCCGAAATTTTTTGCCAGCGTCTCCTTTGCGCGGCTAGCTCGGTACTACTACAAAAGGCCACCACGGGCTCCCAAATTCCAAAAGAAAACTAAAGCCAAGTGGCTACATCAAAAACCCAATCCACTTTTATACAAAATTTTAAATACATACCCTTTTTGTCGAGTAATACAACTTTATCTTTTGGAATCAAATCCAATTTTCTTTTCCCTTCTTTTTTTTTTATACCTGCATATCTTGTTTAGCAACAATGTATAATTGTAACCTTTCAAATCATTTACACTTTTTTCTTACAAAAGTTTTCACATATACTCCTACGCAAATTAATTTCCCCGTTTTATGCGAATTCAATTCGTCCTCAATTATGAATATTAAATTTTATTTTTTTATTTACAACTGATTCACATTAGTTTCATCTACTAATTTACATTAGTTTTCCAATTTGAAATCGATTTATCGTTAACCAAATTTTTCTCAAAAATTTTCCAAAAATTTTCTAACTCGGAAAATTTTGGCAGAGTCTCCTTTGTACGGAGGAACTTTTGCAATTTGACAAGAGATATAAATATATATATATATATATATATATATATACATATCGACCCACCCGGTCGGAAAAAGCTAAAACAGTTCATATTTCCTATTTTTATTGCGTAGGCATACCTCATTTAGCATTTTAAGCAAGCAGCTTATTAATTTAAGCAATTAGCGCAATCCAAACCAACCAAACAGTCTTCAGGTACCTGTACTTACTCAATTTAAATATGTAAGTGCCATATATATGAAGTTTATAACTTTCTCTTGCTTAAACAACTACAACACATCAATTCTAAAAGAAATACATTCTAAATAACTTCCACAAGCATTTTATATGATTTCAAAACTAATTCCATTGTTTTCAACCAATTTATATACCATTTCATTCAGTTTTAATGGTTTACTACTCAAGTGCTTACATTCAATTTATTTTTAATCCATTCAAGCTCAGATTCACTTCAATTGATTCAAAAATCAGTTATATTTGCTTCCACTAATTCATAGAATTTAATTAAATCTCGTTTACGTTTAATGACAATCATTTCTATGAAATTTGATAATATTCATGTGAATAAATAATTACTTAATCTTTATAACCAATTAAAATTGATTTCAGCTCAATTTTATTTAATTCAATTCCTTTTTAATTCATTCACAATCATTTGATTTAGCTCGACACATTCTATGCTTGTGTACGGCTACCATTCCCAAATTAATTCGAACCGAGCTTTTATTTAATGGCTTTTACCCTTATTCGAAGGCAAGCTTTCTTAACTTTAAACTTAAGTTACTTTACTTTAATTTATTCCAACATCAAACTTAAGTTTGCTTCTATTTGATTCTCATTAATCAAATTCCATTAAATTCAGTAAGCCCATCCATTAAAATCTTAATTTTTAATTTACTTTCTTAATTTATCAATATAATATGCAACACGTACTTAAATCATTTATACTTCAAATTAATATGCCACCGAACTTAAGTTCAGTCTGATAATCCAATTCAAATCACAATTTTGATTTAATTTTTATTAATACAAGGCTATTCTCAATTTATTTCTATTCACTTGGGTTTTGTTTTGCAACTCAAACTATTATTATTATAATCACTTCTTTTATATCCAATTTACTTGCAAATTTCATTAAATATTATTCAATCACCTTTGAATTTTATGTGTAATTCAAATCATAGCATTTTTTTTTTCAAATCCAATTCTATTTTATTCTTATTTTACAACATCTCCTCTTATTTAATTCATTATCAAATATAAGTCGAATTCTATTTACAATTTTAATTCATTTCAAAACTCCATCATTCATTTACAATCCATTTATTTACCAAGGTTAAATATTATTAACATACTTTATCAAATAATTATTTATTAGCTTACTTCCAACTTTATTACAAAGAAAATTACTTCATTAAATTTTTCCTGAGTTCAAATTTATTTTTATAATTCCAGTTTGGAGTTTCCCCTTTTATTTTCCCAAATTCCAACTCTTTCATTTTAAAAATTTAGAAATACCTTTAAAATCTCATAATATTATTAAAATAGCTTTTATAAAATATTTCTTATAACTCGATGTCTCAACCAGTCCATCCTTGTTCTCATCGAAATTCAGTCGTACGTTGATCAGGCATAGAACTGAAAATCTATAAGTACTTGGTAAACCCGTTTTCAACACCCAGTGAAAATACTTGAAAAATAATTTTATTGAAAATATAACAACAGTTTTTGAAAATAGAGGAAATATCTTTAGTGAGGATGCTCTGGAAATCATCACCCCCATCCATGGTCGCAGTTAACCCGATGGTTATGTTGCCATCCCGACAAAATACACAGATAACTGTAGGCCTCCACGCCCCTCGATTACACCATGGAACCCACGATAGATCGCAGCTACAACTGGGGTTACGTAGCTATCACAGCAAAAACCCATATAACTGTAGGCATCAGCGCCATCGAATTTCGCTGCCAAAAATGAAACTTCTTCACTCTACTTGACCATAGATCGCAGTCTCCCGATGTTGCATTGCCTTCCCGGCAAAATCAAGTGTAGACCGTTGACACTCATCCTCCACACGATTTTCACTATGGTCCCCACAGTAGATCGCAGCGACATCGAGTTACACTGTCGTCACAGCATAACCCAAATGCCTATGTAGGCATCAACGCCATCGACTTACGCTACCCAATAATCCTCAGGAACTAGTTTTGTCCGGACTCCTCACATGATCAACTTTAGAACCCCCCTTAGGGCTCAAGGCAGCACCACCCGGTGGTACTCCTGAGAAGTTCATTTCAAGGGAGCGCCTTTTTCCCCAGAGCCATCATCAAACAATTTTATACTATACACATATAGTATCTTCAAATCATACACCTAGTATGATCTCATACAAGTCTCATTTATACAAAATCGATTATCCCAAAATCGATAATTCTCAAAATAGGCTTTCCAAATTCCAATATTGATTTTACCCAAAAATCAAAAGCCTTTCTAAATCCAAAGGTTCCCAAAACTTTTTCCAAAATCCTCCTAAGATCCTTTATATATATATTCAGATATATAAGAATTTTTAAAACTTTGGATCATTTCCAACTTGTATAAATCCTTTTATACTTCAAACACTTTCAAAAATCCACCTTCTTCCAACAATAGATTCAACAAGTGAAGAATATATAACAAAGATATAACTTTGTTTACCCAAATTCAAATATTCAAATTTGATTACTCTTTCCAATTTAAATTTCCTTTCTATTCAGATTTACTTAAATTTTCATTCACTTATTCACATTTGCCTTAATCCCCATTTGGATTATTACCTTAATTTTTACCTCAGTTGGGTATTTAACCAATAACAGTTTTAACTCTGACCGGTTTATTTAGAAAATAGCTTGAAAATTTAAAAAAAAAATAAGTAGTTGAAAAATAATTAATAGTTTGCAAAATAACTGTAAAATAGTTAAGAAATAGTTGAATAGTTTCAAAATTTGTAGATAATTGCAAAATAGCTGTAAAATAGAAATTAGTTTGTGAAATAGTTGAAAAATAGTAATTAGTTTAGTTAACAGTTGAAAAATGGTTAAATAGCTCCAAAAATAATCATAAAACAAGTATATAAAATAATTTGGCTTTAAGAAAGAAAGATTGTATATATTTAATAGCTTAGAAAAATAAGTTTATATCAAAACAATTTATATTGAAAATAGTCAAGAGCCAACTGTTCACTTTTCCAACAATTCAATTTAAATCTCCATTTAAATTGACCCAATTCCAATTCAAATAACTCCAAATTCCATTGGACTTGATTAATTTCCAATTCAAGTTGAATCAATCTTGTTTCCTTCCCCAATTTAAATCAAGTTCTAGTTGATTTTAATCCTGTTCAATTTTAATTATAATTTCATATTATTCCAATCAATTTGAATTATTATCAGTTTAATTTCAGAATCCAAATCACTTCAATTTAATCCAATCCAATTTCCCATTTAAAATTTTTAAACTTATACATCTTCAATCACCAATCCAATTACTTCAAACCAAATTAATTTTTAAACCAATTCAATTAAATCTTAAAGTTAAACTATCTCGAATTATATCAATTCGAGTTAAATTTTCAAAGGTTGGTTTAACTCTTTAACCAAATCAACTTTTATTTAAAGTTTTTAAGCAATTTAATTTTGCGTCAAATTCTCAAAATTCCATTTCATATTATCTTTACTTATGTATTTCAAGGTTCAAATAAGAGTTCAATACCATTTTATTTTAAGAATTTTAATTTATTACTCCATTTTATCTTCCAGCTTGAAGCCAGTTCTTAAACAAGTTTACTTTACAATTCAATTATTCAAATTTATTTTATTGATACAATATCATTCTCAATTTAAAGATTTTTATTAACAATAGGATGGTATCATCCAATTTATTTTAAACATCCATCCATGCTCAATTTTTAAATCTCAAACCCGTTTTGAGATCACGCAAATTCCCAATTCAAATCAACCATTTAACTTCCCAAGTTAAATTCCAATTTCATCATGAAATTTTCAATTCTGGTTACCCTTTTTTTTATATAATTATTTAACTTTCCAAAGTTAATTTCCAATTTACTTAATCCAATCAACCTTACTCAAATTTGAATTCCCACTTCAAACCTCAAAATTCTTTCCCTCTTATAAGTTCAAACTTATATCACTTGAGATTTTATCACATTTCAGGGGGAAAAATCAAAACTCAACCTCTTAGAGTTTATTCTAAATTATCATATATATCCATACATATATACTATTTATTTCTTGACTCTCCAGCCATATTTAAAAATTTAAACCACCCTTGGTTTTAAATTCTAATCAGTTTAAAACAACCCATTTGTTTCAACAAGTCCAATTTCCTTTTTATATTATTCTTATTTCTATAAATTCGAGATTAAATCTCAGTTTGAATCCCATTTCAAACTTACATTTATTTAAAGCTTTTTAAATAATTTAATTCCCGAATTCTAAATTTAGAATTTAAACTTCAATTAATTAAACTTCGATTTGGTTGTATTTTCATTTTTACTTCATTTAATTCTAATTCAAGACTTCAATCTGGTTGTATTATATTGCTTATTAATTTTCATTCGATAAATTTAGCAACCAATCGCTTTAATATTTATTAGAAGGAAATATTGCTTTATATATCAAAATATATTTTATATAAAATCATTTGAAATCTTTATATAAGAAAGTAACAAGTACGCGCTCATATATATATATATATATATATATATATATATATTCTCAACTCATTCTAGAGTACTACAATCTCCATTAAATGAGTAATCCCCACCAGAGTAAGGTTCTCGCCTAACCTTTCAGCTCTGATACCAAATGTAACGACCCAAAATTTTCGAACCCGAAAATTCCAGATAGTTATGGAAAAGAAGAAAGAGATAGAAGAAGAAGAACAGAAACACCAAACATCTCACAATCGCAGCGGATAAAATATAATAATAAATAATAATAATTTACAAAAGAATACTATATCTATCGATTACATTTAATATACATCAGAGTTTCACATTATATACAGTCATTGAATATTTACAATTACATGTCTCATTATCAATAATATAAATACAGCAGAAATACTCTTTACGCTATTGTCATCCAGCTCGCCTTCTGAGCACCCGAACGTCCTAACCTGAAAATCTGTAATACTCGGTCTGACCCGAGCATTACACCAAAGTAACACCCGGGTCAGGCTGGAAACCAGCGTGAGTAAACCCAACTAACATGGAATACCAAAGCAAACATCTTAAATAAACCCGGGTAACATATGTCAATTTATCCAATTCATAATTTTTGCTGTAGACAACACCTATTTCACATATCAATTTCTAAGTACCAAACTTAGATAAAATTTTCCAAATCACTTAAATCATTTTATTCCAACCTATTGATTTCACACATCAATTTATTTTTATCCGAAGTGATTTCAGGTATTTTCCAATACCCGACCCCGGTATCTTCGAAACTCATGCTATCCTATCCCAAGTCATCCAAATGAAATACACAACATTTCATATCAGAGATATCAATTCATTCAAAACATCCAATACCATACCATCTTCCATAAGCAAAGCTTAATCACATACAAATCAATTCAATTGATTCAAATTGAATTTCAAACCTCAATCACCTAGATTCCTTCATTTAATGTTAATTAATTCCAAATCAATTAATTGGTCAACCCATCATTATTCATCTTAATTAATCACCCTGGATTAATTACCTTTCAATTTTATTCAAGTAATTGTCTTTAATTAACTTCACGGTATTAATTATTCTTAACCAAGATCAATAAGTAATCTTAATTTCTTCATGAATTAATTAACTATTTTAATTACATTAATCCTTAATTACTTATTAATCAACTTCATAAGTCACTTATTATAGATTAATCAATCTTATTTAATCAATTTTTAATCACTTCATTAATTATATAAATTAAAGATTTTCAATTATATTTTAATTTATTCTAATCAAATTTAATTATATTCATGAAACCATCGTATTAAGCATTTCGATTAATCCCAAACTGTAATTAACTACCTTTCATTTTACTTTATTCATAAATTAATTACTTCTTACTTAACTACCTTAATTAATCTCTTGGTTAATTTCACCAAGTAATTATATTTTATTACTTACATTAATTATTTATCACACCATCAAATGATTTTTTTTTAAATTACCTTTACTTATTTAAATAACTTACAACTCAATTCATTATTTATTCAACTCGATAATAACTAAGTTAAATAACCCAAATCATTAATTTATTGGATTAATTAATTATCCTCTCTTAATTACCCTACTAATTTAATGTATCTCAAATCATTAAGCCTTTAGCAACCCTTAAAACGGAAATATTTTCTTACTTATGTTTTAGGTTTAAAACAACTTAAAATTCCCAATACTTCGAGTTAAGCAACAATTAACTCGAAGAACCATCCAAAATCACAATCACCCAATCAACTATTCACAATGCATATCAAATCGATTCAATCATTCAACCAAATATTCAAATTTAACCATTTAAATTTAAATATATAAAAAACAACAGAGTGAGATTTACTCACCTTTGCATTTTTGCAATTTACTACAACCCAGCTTGTTTCCATTAGGATTCGGACCTTGCATAAATATTATATAAATTTATTAACACTTGAGCCTTAAATCGAGCAATTTATTATCATTCACTTATTTGATTTAACTTATGATTTAAATTTTAAGGAATAATTAAATTTCAACTAATTTCCTTTTGAATAATCTTGTAGTAATTTAAAATAATTAAATAAATTAATTTCAAACAAGTTAACCACTATAAAACATTATTCTAACATAACCACTAGGTTCAAAAATATGTATATGTATATTTATTTATTTATCTTTCGTTTCAAACTGCAAAAATATTGTGAAAAATCCATAGAGATACCCAACTCTGATTTTATATAAACTCAACATTCAAATTTTCTATATTTTCTCTTCTTTTTCTTTTTTCCTCTTCCAAATCTTTCTGCTTTTACTTATAATTTCCTATATGTATTATTTAAAATAAAACAAAATTGAAAGTAATAATACAAAATCTCACCGCAAATTCTTCCAGAACCCTAACTCGAGCTTCCTCCTCACGGTCGTGCCATTACCGCTGCCAAGCTTCTCCAACTCCCCTTCCTGAACCTGAGATCGAGTTTGACCTACAATGCAGCCTTCTCTTTCTTGATTCGCTAGTACTCGGTCGACAAAGCGAAACCCTTGAGTCTAGAAGCATTCGACTTCAACCAATAGCCGACCCTGAGATCGCAACATTGATTCCATCACACGGCATGGCAACACGACGCATTCAAGAGGGTTCACGAATTGATTCTGAGAATAAAACTGGGAAGGAGATCGATCCAGAGGTTGAGGATGGGTCGCGATTCGCACTCTACATTACTCCGAATCTCGGTTGTTATTTTTTTCTTATAGCTGAAACTAATTTCAGGAAAAATGAATGCGAGAGAGACCTGAATCCCCCTTATCTTCACTCGGTCTCTATTTTTATGTTTCTTGAGTTCGATTTTGATTTCTTTCGTAAGATTCGAGAGGAAGATAGAAATAAAATATCGGTTTGATTTCTCTGGAAACAACGAAGAGATATTTTTCTAAAAAAGGCTTCGAGTATAAGCTATAGGGTGGTTGAGTTGACCCATATATTTTAATATTATTATCTTTCCAGAATATCACGTTTAACATAACGCGAAATTTCTAACTCCGAATCTGACATACCGACAGACGTTCATAAGGTTTTACCCGCGTTCCGATCACAATGGAACGTGTCTCGGAGGCTAATTCTATCGTATGCGCGAGTTACGGGAGTAAACGATCAATTTTAAATTGAATCCATTAAAATATTTCTAAGCGTTTTGAGCTGCCAGGGTCAAAAGGCAACTCTGATTGTTACGAAAATTGGAATCCGATAATAACTAACTATTACGGATCCAATGGAACTGGTTTCGTCGAATTCCGAGACTGTGCCTCGGAAGGCCATTTTTTTAAATTCCAATTTAAACGATATATTATTAAAATTGAACAAATTGCCTTTACATTAAATTTCAACCATTCTATTATCTTCAGTATCATCGTTATAGATTTTATAAGCCTTCAAATTATTTTAAACGGGCTTAGAATCTCGGATTCAACAATTTACCCAATTTCAAATATTAAATTCAATATTTAAACTATACAATTCAATGAGTTAATTATCAAGTAAATATTGATATCCTGAAATTCAAGTTAAAATTAACTTTTTAAATATTTAAAATCAATTAATTATTCCAATTTCATTCGTTAAAATTTCCGGGTCGTCACATATATTACCGCTCGTTTTGATATTTTGATATTATTCTCTTCCTTTCCTGTTATATACTTCTTATTATTTTATTATTACTTTCAATCTTTCTGACACTTGGGTCATCGGCACACGAATACGTGGATGTAATTAGATCGATATTCAAGGGTCGAAAAATCGGGTCATTGCACATCACATTAAATGTTAAGTTGGATCAAGGACTACTACATACCATTTTGTTAGAAAGAGCTATGAAGGTTTGAATAAAAGTTGTTATCACAATACATACTTTGTGGCATCAATATCAAGAGCTATACATATAATGGTAAAAATATAAAGTGAACGAATATGAAATTTCCATTGAGAAAACTAGGAAATTAGTATGAAACTAATGTATGGAAATGAGTATAATCCTACCATTTGTGATCTTTATTTCAAATTTCAAACAATTGAGTTTCATAGTAAATGAAAGTCAACAATAAATAAGTTACCCTTTGGGTTCATCTGTTTATGAGGCTTGAAGAGTTTATGCACCTCGTTAATTGATATATAACTGGAAGAGCAACGATCAAACAAAAGGTTATCCATTAACTCCAACAGAAACAATTCCAAGTATTTATTTAATGAATGAGATATAGAAAGTTACAGATCCCATATGAGCTTGATAGTAGTTATATTAGAACCCATATACCTTTAACCACCCAAAATTAATAGACTTGTGGCATGTTTCTCTTTATAATATTTAAAAGAAAGGAATCAACTAAACAAAACCATGGAAGAACATAGAAAATTAATCAAAAATAAAACAAAATACGATGTTAAACAATTAATGGATTAAACAAAATGGTGCTAATTTATATATATATGTAAAAGATTAAATAACGTTATTCGGATAATCAACAACCAATACAACTATCCATGATTGATATGTAATAATAAATTATAAAAAAGAGAAGTAACACCATGATGAAGAAAAATGACTCAACCTATGGCTATTCATACACATTCAAACCAATAAAAATATCATCAAGACACACTGAAAAATTAAAAGAAGAAAACCTAACCATAAATATATTATAAATTTAATTAAAATTTTGTAGTCCAATTAATAATCTAAATACATCAAATTGATATACACCACGATCGAAAATTGGTTACGAAAATCAATCTAAATTGAGTTATACAAGTGATATAGAAGATCAAATAACATTTACTATAGAGAACTTAGAAATAAGTAAGACTACATTATTAACATTGGCGGTACAAAGGAGTTCATAAACATTAAAATAAAGAATGTTAGTTGGACCATTTCATCGAATATTTTACGGGCATAAAAATATGAATGAAAATTTAAACCAAACAAAACATGAACAACAACCTAATGAACATTCAAATACGAATGAAAACATAAAACCAAATAAAACCATCAACGTCAAGATCAACAGAGGTATAAAACTAAAAACATTTAAATGAAAAGGAAAGAAATAATTTTTTTTGAGGATTACCGATGAAATAGTAGTATAAGAATTAAGGAATCACTAACATATATAGGAAGCAGTGCATTTAAAATTTGTTGAATACGAAGTTTTTAGAAATAATAATGGGGTGTGCTGTAGTGGAGTAGTCTCAGATTGAATTTTAGGGAATTATGAAATAAATAAACATGAAATTAACGAAGTTTGCAGATGTTTTATGCGTTATCCTGATTCCAGTAATCGAATTATTAGAGGCAGTTTATCGTCCGAAAGCTCAGGTGAATTGGCACAAAAAGGCGATCTCTTGTATACAGTACTCTGGATTAACGCAGATACATTTCAATACCTGAAGACATATTAAATATTATGTATTTCGTTTTGACATTAGACAATGTACACGAGTTCTACCTTTAAATGATTCATGTTATCTCATGTCCACGTACATGGTAGGAGTAGCGCTATTAAGTTGTTAAAGCGCAGGCAAGCCGTGGTGAAACGTTATTAGAAAGTGCATTTGAGTAGTACTCTGGATTGGCACAAAAAGGCGATCTCTTGTATACAGTACTCTGGATTAACGCGGATACATTTCAATACCTGAAGACATATTAAATATTATGTATTTCGTTTTGACATTAGACAATGTACACGAGTTCTACCTTTAAATGATTCATGTTATCTCATGTCCACGTACATGGTAGGAGTAGCGCTATTAAGTTGTTAAAGCGCAGGCAAGCCGTGGTGAAACGTTATTAGAAAGTGCATTTGAGTAGTGATAATATTTTTTCCATTAACCCAACATTTTGAGATGTTCTCAAATGGACAACTAAGTTTCCCATCTCTTAGATTATATACACTAACAATTAATACATTTTCAACGATGTGGGACTAATTAAAACAATTACTACTTTAATTTATTAAATAATTAATGATTTTTTAATTAACTACATATCCATGTAGAGATTATTGATCCTCCCATACACATAATTTTTTCCATAATTAAGTGTTTTTCCTGATGTAAAAAAAAAATTCCCATTTGTTGTCATGGGGATATGGTACCATTTCACTATTATTCTTTGCCTTTAGGCTACAGGTTGATTCTCATATTTGTCTCTGATCTGCATGAAAAAAAGGTAGAGAGAAATTTTAGAATGAGATTTGTGTTTTTCCATTTAAAGAACGTATTTACATTCAGTAATACAAGCCATTAAACTGTTTGCTTGGGCTGATGGAAAGTTGCAAACTGATATGTGCTATACCAACTCAAACATCAGTGTCAACTGTATCAGGTATGCTACAATTTATTTTTGTATTATAACGGACCTGCCGATGCTATGTAGGTTTTTGCCTGCCAACATAAGAATTTAGGAGGTGAAATATATAAGGGGTATGTCAATCCTTATTGGTCACTTTTACGTTCTTCAACTATAATTCATAATTTCCCGCAGTTTCAAAAATTACTGCTCCTGACATGTTTACCAAATAAGGGGCCATTTTACAACTATGCAGTAGTTAGTTTCACACAACTGAGTGTATATCCCCATCTACCTTTGTAGTCAGTGTTACTATTATTGTGATATATTATATATGCTACATTATCAAAATACCAAACAAGTTAACAGCTACGACCTACTTTTGCAACATGGTTGATAAATTTTACTAAACCTATACATTGTAGAATAGTGGATCATAGAAAATTGGGAATATTTTCCAATAAAAATGTGGGATAGATCATAGATGCATTATTTGAGTTCATACTAAGTAACTAGGGGATGAATAATACTGATACTTTCCTAACTGCTAGACGAGTTACTAAGAAAGTAGCACTTTCAGAAACAATTAATGACCAATCTCAGGTAGTCACCGGTTTATACTTGCTTTCCATGCTTTTTGAACATCATTCGGTTTGTTAATGATTGAAAATGAAAACAATGAATACAACTCAGTCCTCTTAGCTATCAGAGTTCTACATTGGATTTGGAGTCAAGTAGGCTCAACAAAGGCTTCCAATTTGGAGCCGACATCAAAGAACAGAAAAGGATTACTCAGGTTGACTGTAAAATCTCTTACCCTTATTCCTAATCATAGCTCAATTTTAGATTATTTGAACAGTCTACCTGTTTAGCAGGACAGTGAAGATCTCAATGACCCAGCTGCGTGTACGGCTCACCAAGTTCATGTGAAGAAGGGACAGAAGAGAGGGGTCATCATTCAAGAAAGGGTACATAATTTATTTTCTGCCAACCTTATTTTAATGCAACATATTTTCATATGAAAACATTTGTTTTATACCTGTTGGCCAAGCTCATTAGTTGAAATTAAGTTTATACTAAAAGCAATTAAGTTTTCTAACTGGTTTGACCAACTATTGGATGATGAAGCTTTTTATTATGTTAATCCCGCTATTTCATATTTCTTATAATCATCTAGGATTCATGCACAGAACTGATAGTGGTATTCACAATTACAATCAGATCTTGGAATTATTAGTGTTTCATTTGCTTGAGCTTTAAATATGATTTGATCCAATTTAAAAATTACTGGATTTAGGTAGATTAGATATCGGTATTATTTACAGTGACTTTTGCAAAATTTATATATATTTAAGGAAAATTTGTATGGAAAACATAAGTTAGATGTATGCATGTATATTATTGATTTTTGAATATTGATGAATTAAGACCGTGTATATTATTGAGTGCACCACATTGGTTTATGAAGCTAAATTTTGTAATGTCCTATTTCTAATTTTAAGTTTATGACAATTTAGTGCCTAAAAATGATTGTATATGATTTAATAGTGATAAGATGTTGTCAACAGGAGCCTATTGGGTAAAAACACAATTATGGAAAATATTTGTTGGAGAAATATGGCAAGGAACAAGAAGCAGGAAGCATCACGTTGACACAATCATGCTTTTGAGGTATCATTCTATATTAACATGTATGCTTTATTTGCTGACATATATTTGTGCTAGCTTCATGATTTTCAAATAAAGCTTGAGGATTAATTGCTTACTCAATATTTTGATGATAGTTAGACGTTTATCATGCTTTCATGTGGCATATAAAAGTCGTAGCTAACATATCATAGTAACTTTATGCACTTCACAAATCTTCAAAATAATGTATATTGAGGTTTACATTAAATACTATTGCTGGTGATATCTTATTAAAGGGGATACATGGATAAGCCTATAAACATATCCCATATTCAGAATATAATCGTTAAATGCTTGTTGAATTAGATATTTTGTCATTTTATAACAAAATGAACAATTTTAACGTGTAGTCCAAGTTCCAATAAATACACGCTTCGTTTTGCACAACCGTTGCACTCAATCTTTATCATGTATTATAGGATTGGATACTCCATCCTAGTGTCAATATAATAGTCTTTTAGATTAGTTGTAAACCTATAAAGATAGCTCACAAAATGAATGTTTTCCCCTTTTGGAATTAGTCTGTAAAACAAATTTTCCAGTTAAATCAAAATTTGACTATAGAGTTAATACATGATATGTGCTAATTGTATTTATTCATGTTGTCACTACAACAAAACATAGTCTTTTTACAATGGGCAATGCCCGTTGTAATATGTTTTACGCAACGGGCATTTGCCCGTTGTAATAGGCCTTGTTGTAATAGATCCACCACATTTTACAACGGGCAAAGTATGTTGTAAAAACCATTGCAGTATATATTTTCACAATGGGTTATAACCGTTGTAATAGACTATAATACACTACAACAAAAATACCCTTTCACAACTTTCAAAAAAAGTTGTAATAGATCCATTACAACGGAATCCTGCCAGTCGTTATATCCGAAGTTGTAATAGAGTCGGCTTTTTTTACAACTGTCTCTAACAGTTGTAAAAAGTTCTTTTACAACTTTTTAGTAGTCGTAAAAGAATTTCTTACAACTATTTTTAGCAGTTGTAAAAGACATTTTTACAACTACTTTTAACAATTGTGATAAAATCTACTAAACGGTTTTTGTCAGTTGTTAAAAAATGGAAAATTAAAAAAAAAAAAAAAAAAATCTGAACAAAATACCAACTATTCTGCTTAATAGAAATACATTTGGATAACCAAAATGACAACTGCATAGTTCAGGAATCAAATGTAAACACAATTTAACAAGATATCATTATTACATAGTCTGGTACATCTTAATGTAATAATGATGCAACGACAGTTCAGGTTGAATAATGTGAAACTCAAGACTCGCTAAGGATTGAAACACATTCAGAAACAAAGAAAATTTGACGCGGTTGCCAGGCAGACTGGAACTTGCAGTAAAAATTAGAGCAGTTCTTCAATGTCGTCCATGTCACTTCAGATGTCACATCCTCTCAACCTCCAACCAACAACTGCAATGATCAAAATGAAGTCAATATAAAACTATGGTGCAAACATCATTGATAGTCAAATCAAAGACCAATTGACATCTTTTGTCATCTTGCTCATGTGGTCATTTCGCTTCTCTGAGCATATCGGTTCTCCGAATATATATGAAAAATGACACCATGCATTTACACCTTGTATCAGTAAATCACATGAAGAATGACACCATGCATTTCAACTTGGATATTAAATAAAAGGAAACTTGTGCTATATATAGCAAATGTAGTTTCATTGCTTCTATTGGATCATAATTCTAATGTTGTTGACAAAATGCAATTGCATGCTAAACTGCGTATAGCTTGGATAAATTAACCAATTACAATCTAAACTTCAATGAGGTAGTAGTGCTCGTAAAAAGTTGGTATACTTTATGTATTTACAAACTAACAGAGCAATTCATGCATGGGATCACCTAAGTTGATCCTAGACTATTTTGGCACCCATAAATATACCCATGCATCAATAATGTTTGTTCCTTCACAAAAATGCACATCATTAACTATAAAGGTATCAATATGCAGGCTCAAACAATTGGTTATCCAATTTATAGGAAAACCAAGTTTTTCAGCCTGATATAAAACGGTATAAACAAGCAACTAAAGCAGTTGTTGCTCTTATAAAAATGTCACTGTTAACAAAACTATCAATGTTCATCAAAAATTAGTGTTTTGAAATATATAAATACTATTCACAAAAAGTAAATCTTAACGCACACGTTATGAGTAGTGCAAGAATCTCCATTACACTTGAATTATAGGTATACCAACGTTCCACGTAATAAACCATTTTCAAGGTAACATCAGTAAACAAATCATCTTGTATACTAACAAATGCTTCCAATAATTTACAGTTCCTTCTCAAGAAAGTCAGGCTGTGGAATAAATAAAAGAATGGCATGCATTCAATATATTTTCTATGCGCATTAGCTCTCAAAAACTGAGTTTTGTCGCAGTCATCATGGTTTAGGATATCAAACTAACCTCTGTAATCCTATGGAAAATCTAGCCTAGAGGTCATGTACTTACTATCATAATAAGTCAAATGTTTGTATAATAAATGATATGTAATGGATGTATGATAATAATCAGAATGTATATGTTTACCCATTGAAATACTGCAAGTGCCCACCAGCAAATTGATAGGCTGTAAACACCACCGGCAATTGACAACTCTAACATATAACAACCAGTCATTGAAGTGAGTGAGCACCATGGATATGTGCTCCATCAGTGCCTTCGTCCAACCAGAACCAAGCCGCAATCATTTCCTTTCTCAAACACCACCTTTCCCTCAACATACCTGAACCCGACATCCATCGCTACCCTAGTTTAACCAAAATAACCCAAACCCGCTACACATCTCCACCACCCAAGCATACCTATCATCTCTGCACAACCCCTCTCTTACTTAATGGCGATCATTTGGTTTTCAAGGATGTAATAAATTTCAACCTTTGGCGACCTTTTGCTGCGGTTATTCACTGTCTAGACGCGTGCTCCACTTGCGAGTAAAAGTGGTTGTTGCATCGAATGCTTTGGTGGTTGAAGCAGGCGCTATTCTTTTATACCTGAAAAGATGACGAAGTTTCAACGAAATAGTTTGCCACCACTCTAAAGTCGTCGGCGCTACCCATGACCTACTAGTGTCGCATCTAATTTGTCGCCTCATAGTTGATTTGGTGTTCTTGATTTTGCTTGTAGAGAATGGTACCCATAGTTTGCGTTTGGGATTTACAGCGTGAGAATTGAGTTTGGGAGGGGAAGACTATAACTTTCTTTAGCAATCTTGGAGCCCATTTTTCAGCACTTCCCGTCTAAATTCCAAGTATGCCCGCTGGTTTTTCACAGATGGCCACTAAATTTTGTGCGTCTTTGTTAAATGTTAATCAAATTTTGCTAAAGACAAGTATTAAAAATTAGAATGAACGGACGAAAAATTATATTAACTATAACATTACCTGAAATTGTTTTAAGTATTATAAATAGTACCTCTAAATTATTAAAAATTAAGTATTAACTAAATAGTACTTCATATTTATTAATTAAAATTTAATGTTAATTATTAAATGTTAATAATTAATACGTATATATTATTAATTTTTAATCTTTAATAGTAAGTATTAATCATAAATTATTAATATTTATTATTAATTATAAATTATTATGTATTTAATATTAATTACTCGATATTACTTACTAATAATTGGAAAGTAAAATTAAGTCTGTTGGAATACTAATTATGAATAACAATTAGTAATTAGTGATTATTTAATAATAATCACTAATTATTATAAGTTATAAAAGATTAATATAATATTATTAATTATTAATTATTAAATATTAATAAATAATACAGTGTTATTAATGGTTAGTAATTAGTAATATAATATTATAATTAGTAATTAGTAACATATGATTAATATAATATTATTAATGAATAATTATTAAATACTAATAAATAATAAATATTAATTTTAAGAAAGTATTGTAATTATTAATTATTGGTTGTCAAAGATTGGCAACAAACATTTATTACAACGGGCATTTTACGACCGTTGTAAAATTGGCATTTATTACAAGAGACATTTTTAGCCCGTTGTAAAATTGACACCTATTACAACGGGCATTTTTAGCCCGTTGTAAAATTGGCATCTCTTACAACGGACATTTCTTGACCGTTGTAAAATTGGTATCTATTACAACGGGCATTTTATGAACGCTGTACAATTAACATTTATTACAACGGGCAATCTGTGAACGCTGTAAAATTGACATCTATTATAACGGGTATGTAAGGACCGTTGTAATAGCATTCTATTACAATGGGCTGTCATTGCCCATTGTAAAAAAACGTTGTATATGACATCTATTACAACGGGCCTGACTAGACTGTTGTAATAGCCTACTATTACAACGGGCAGGCAAACCCGTTGTAAAAAGGGCGTTGTGATAGAGTATTTTTGCTGTAGTGTGTAGAAAAAATTAATAATCGGCATGATTTGTATAATATTGTTGCCTTACTGAATTAAAGATGTGCAAGGATCATTTCTTTTTTCTGAATATGTCATTTGTAATTATTAAAAACTACTAATAATTAGACTCTTATAGAAATAAAGATAAACAATAATTTTGAAGTAGCATGGGATATTCCTGTGCCATTGCACAAACCGCATTCTCACCAAATCAATTATCTTGCTACATCCTTTATTTACTATGTCTTACTTTTAATCTTGTTTTTAAATAGCAATAACAATATTTTAATTTTGATTCTTATTTTATCCTTCACTTACAAATTAATGAAACATAGGCCAATGGATCAAGTAGAAGCATCCACGAAGGCACTAATGCTCATGTCTATATCCAAATCAGTGAAACATTTGTACTCCTTGATACCACTCCTTTAGGAGCAACTTGATAGAATATGTAATTTATTCTATTAATTTATAAAAGTTATAATTTATAAATTAATAGACAATTTACATATTAATTCTATCAGATAGAAACAAGAAGTCGAAATAATGCTTGAAATTGATGAGATATAGAATTATTCCAGCTGAAGTTGCAGACTGAGCCTTCAACTAGAGTCAGATTGGAATTAACCAATGATTGCACATTAGCCAAAGATGTTTGGGTAATGGAGCGCATAAACTGTGTATTCAAAATATCTTGAATCACTGCACTTGCTATGGATAGTAAACATGCCTGTGAAGAAAAACTGCATTGATAACAGAAAAACTAGAGGTTCGGGGACTGCATCTCTGAGAAGAATTGCTACAGTCTAACATGGTAAAAGCATGCATTTCTGTGAACTGTAAGCATCTCTCTGTACTCCATCTCTATGAATGGCATGTGCTAGAATTTTATGTTGCATAGCATACCATAGGGTACATAGCATATATCAGTTCATGAAGCATAACTTAGGTTGCATAGCTATGTAGAACATAGCTGCAATATAGTATGGAGTGCAACATGGATCATAACAGTATATGGTGCAAAAATGATTGCGTAACATAAAAAATGACAGAGAAATTCATAACATCTTAACAAGGCACTTCAATCATAGATAATATATTATTTTGTTGAATTTTTAGTTCACTGTATAGTCATTGCAATAGGTGTTATTATAGTATCAGTTAGGATGAGTTCGTAATGAACTAAAAAATTTCTTGGTTAATTATATCAAGAGATGTTCCAAGAGTTAATGGTATATTGGCCGTCTCTCGAGCTTTTGGAAATAGGAAAATCATGTCCGAATTAAGCTGCTGACATAAACGTTCTAGACAACCCCTCGCATTGTCAACTTTATTAATTACTTAAATGTCATGCTATATTATATTTCCTAAAAACATTATTTTTGAATGTCTTGGGCTTTATTTTTTTCTCAATAATGTACTATTTAAGTTTGTTATGCCTGTTGGGTTATGTTTTTGATCTGTTATTGTGTTTTGACGGTGCTTTGAAATTTACATTTGATTGACATTTTAGTTTGTTAAAATTAATGCACAAATTTACTCTAAGTTATGGTAACATTCACTAGAACCATTTTACAAGTTTGTTATGACAATTGTTATTATTATTTTGTTCAAACTTTCTCATGTTTAAACCATTTTATGAGACATATCTAATTGTAGTTCATTGGTCACACGTATGCAGTGTTGGACAAATAAATCATTCAAATCTGATCCTAAAATGACAGTTTATGTTCTTTAATAAAATTGGATGGAAGGACATTCTTAAATTTATGACAATGTTCTAAGGTATTAGAAATACAATTTGATCGACTTAAGTTTAAACTCCATTATCAGTTAAGTCAATAATTTGTATTTAACATAGTTTTCTTTTTTATAAATATAATAAAAATGTACCAAAATTTTTGTTTTAAAAAGACTATCGTTTGTGTAAATCATATACATAATTCGTAAATTAAAATTAAAGATAGTATTAAATATGGTATTGGAAAACACAAAATCATTGTATTTTGAGTTTTTGCGAAAATAAATATGAAAAGCCATTATTATATTGTGATGAGCCTACTATAAAAGGCTCATAAATGCATCATAATTCTAGCATGTGGTCCATACCTGAAAATAGAAATTTATGAGCACTATGACAGGAATGAAAAAAAGTGTGTACTATATTTGTAAAAAAAAAAATTTATACATGCTAAATACAACAAAACATTATATATGCTTTGAAATATGATATACGAGTGCATTGTTGAATTAATGAATGCACATTGTTATTAGATGCAAGTCAACAAGGGCGTGCGTATACACTCGTATAAGTAAATGATAACACAAGTATAGGTGTCAAAACGAAAATGACTGTGTGTGTGAGGAGTGCTCTATGGCACTCCTATTTGGAGCACCCTAATTGTGCCTTATTTTCAACTACAAATCTCTATTTAAATGATGGTTTAAGGTGAGAATTAGTGGGAAAAGAGATCGGCAGAAACATGGGTGGATATCAGAGGCTGTAGGAGTGATGTACTTTTTGAGATGTAGTCGAACACTCCCCTATATATGTGTGTGTGAGAGATACATGAACTAGTCAAAATACATGTCTTTAAACTTAGACCAAGTACAATCCAAAAATGCCAATTTAAATATCCATGCAACAACTCTCCTCACAACCGATCTTCAAAATATGTCCACAACTGTTGAATAGCTTCATCTTGCTCTTACTTCCACATAAATTGAAGAATGCCGGTTATCTTGACCATTCAACATTAAACTCGAACTCATAATTTCCGAACATATTTGAACTTCGGCCACTCAAGCAAATAAAAATTCCGTTTTGCCATTAAACCATGTTCTGTAATAATAATTTCAAAACAGCCTACGCTATGTATTCAATGAAAGTTAGTTTGAAACAGCCTACGCTATGTATAATGTACTCTAATCCATGAAGACGAGAAAGTTGCAGCCCATCGTATCGAAAGCCATGAAAGAAAAAAAAAGGAAAATGAGAAAAGATTGAACCAGAAAAAAAAAAGCAGGTAGTCTCATAAATTAACATTTTTCTCTCCCACTTGCGACGTTTGATTCAGTTTATCTAGAAACGTCTCTAAGTAGTATACCGGTATGCACGCAACTAAATTATTGTTTTCGACGCTGGCTTGATTTGAACAATTTGTGTAAGAATATGTATTAGGCGCAACCTTTTTTTCATAATGTTAATTAGATTATTATACTTTGCATTTCATTCTTGTAAGTACGCATATACACACATATAGGTTAGAATTGCAAGAATGAATGTTATTGTTGGTTCCGACTGAACTTTCCTTATTTTAATGATGATGATGAAGATAAATTAATTCCACATTGGGTATGGATAACAAATAAATGCATGTCCAGTATTCTGATAAATTGGAATGTTCCTGTAGTAGTAAACGTAATGCAAGTATGTAGAAAATGAACTAGAATTAATCACTTTGTTAATCTTATTGTTAGTTCAGAAAAATGAATTATATATAACAAATGCAAAATGCATGAGAATGTGGGAAATTTCACTTAATGAAAAATTGAAATTAACCATAATTCTCACTAGGTATGAACATGTCAATAATTGAACAAAGCCTTTAAAGAAAATTTAAGGACTCCATGGTTCAAAAACAATTACTAAAATTGGATTTCCGTTATGTTTTTTTCTTAATTAGTTGCTAGGTTTCAGTTTATGAAAAACGAAAATAACCACTAGATACGAAGATTTCAATAATTGAACAAAGCCATTCAACGAAAATTCAAGGACATATGCTTAAACAGGATTCCCATTTAGTTAGACAATCATTCTTAATTTAAGGACTTATGCTTAAATAAGATATGTCCAATAAAAATCGTAGACAGTTGCCGCTATTTTCTACTACTGGATAAACCCAAAGTGAGGAAGTGTTGATTTGTAGTTGAAAATCTTAAATAATTTAAATCTGATTCAAATCTACGAATACATATAGATACATATATGTATGTATATGTATATATATGTTTGTGTGTGTGTGTATATACATACTATAAAGCAAAACCCTTGGTCAAATAGTCAAAGTGAAGCCTTTTAACTATTCCGAAAACGACCCCAGTTACAAACCAACTTCCATGATCTCGGTAAGGACAGAAGAGTCGTTCTACCTGTTTTCATTTGGCACGATCACCATCTCTCCTCATTTTTCTCGATCCCATTACTCCCATCGTCAACCACTCCATACCCTCTAACAACTGCTTCTCATATGTTCTCCCCTTTTCTAATTAGTCTTGAGATTCATATTTCCATATCTCTTTTCTCTTCCCTGAAGGTGATTGTGGATGTTTAGCAAAGAAATCGAAAATGGTTTTTCAACGCCACAATCAAAAATCAGATCTCAAGACAGGATGCCTAAATTGAAAAGTAGAAGTCAGCCGATCTACATCCTTCTCAAATATCAGGTAAATTTTCGGTAACTTATATTACTTCATACTAATTTTTATTATTAATATTAATTTCAGTATCTATTTTCATAGCAGTTCCAATTTTGTTTTCACCATTTTAATTTGCAATTTTGTTCGCTAATTTTGAAACTGTACAAATGCAGTCTTATCTCGCGTATTATCTTCTCTGCCCAACTCAGAGATTATGCTTCCCAACGGAGGTTGGACTTCTCTCTACCAATTCCAGACATGTCCAGTAGTAGATGGATCATTGAGGAAGATGCACGGTGAGGTAAAATAGGCGATGGCTGTCGATCTACGGTTTCGACCGCACGGATAGTTTCCAGTTTACGGTATTCTTCCAATTTTGTTTTAATGAAAAAAGTATAATAAAAGCTATGTATTTTCTATATTTGTTTTATGTTTCTGCAATGTTAACAATTAAAACCAGAGAGATCAAACAAATTAAAAAGAAGTAGAAACTATAATAGGTTTATCCATTTTATTTATGTTTCATCGTTGTGTGTTCTAAATAGAAAGTTTAAGCTTTCAGTAGAGGCACAAATTTAAAATTGACAAATGAAGTGGTTGAGAGATGAACAAGAAATGAATAGGTTTATTCCCTCCTGTTTTCAATCATGATAATGCTAAAAAAATTGCATATATATTACACTGAAACATTAGCGGAAATACCTTTTGCATTAGTGTTAAACCAATTGTTACATGCATTTAGGATGTACTGAAATTTAACATCTTTTGTTTTAAATATCATGCTCCAACTGTTTGATGAAGTGACTAATAAGTATCGGACAACCATTGTTGCACAAAAAATGATTGGATGATTCAGGTATGTATAATAATTACCCTTTGACTGAATTCTTATATCACACCTTATATTATTGATTTGATAAATATTAATGTTATGGGTTACTCATCTGAGAAGGATATTGCATTAACATGAGAAAATTAGTCATTCATTTACATATGCTTTATTGCAACATTATATACTACTTATTTATTCTTATATTACAAGCGGGGCATTTTGCGAAGTGGTTAGTGTTTTTATGTAAAGGAAAATTAGTACTAATACTACTATTATCATCATTTTAATCATCTACCTAAAGCCTTTTGAATGCGTAAGAGGTCCATGATAATGTTATTGTATAAATTTTTAATATAGGGTTATTTTGTCATATGTATAGATAAAGTACTCGGTATAGTAAAATATCATTGTCTCATCTGTTATCTACTACCACAGACCACTAAATCCATCTTCCTCTTTTATTTACAAGTGTATAATCGATGTTAATGGCGAACAACTTCTATTGATAAAGCAATTAACTAAATCTATAATTTGCAGTTGGAATTTCCAATCCATGAAACATCGGCATCGGTGAAAGTAGAGTAAGGGATAAAAGGACACTACCAAAAAGGAAAATGAGGAATTACTAATGAGGCGATGTTCAACGCCAAGTATTATATCTCTATATTTTTCGGTATGTACTGATTTGTATTTTCTACAATTTTGTAGTGTTTGATTAGGTTATAAATGGTGTTATAGCCTAAATTTTCTTCTAAAAATTGTCTTATAATTACGTTGAACTAACTATGTTTATGCAAATTACTTTTGATGAGTATTCAGAAAAAAGGGTTTAACTATTTGGTGGACTAGCATTATACTTTTTTTATTAGTTATATTAAGAAAAACATGAAAAAAAATCAAATCTTTAACTTCATCTTTTAGTACTTTTCTTTTTTACTAACTTCATAATGTGTTGTAACTTATATCTTTAAGTAAGCATATGATGAATATTGTACAATACTGAAGGAGACCGATGGACATACTAACCGGCTGTCTTCGCTTATATTGTTAAATTTGACATATGTCATGATTCATATGAGTAAGCATTTTTTTGGTTAAAAATTGGTTTTATATCGGCACCTACAATTTTTTGGGATTGTTTAGGATTTTGACTAAGGTGACTTCTGCCATCTTCCATTTCATTTTTAGTTTACTATGATTTTCCTTTGGGTTTGTTGATATTTTTCATTTAATTAACTGTTAAATGGTCGTTATCTATTGATTCATTTAATTATTTAATGGTACGTGTTACTACTATACTTATGTTACTATTATACAGTTTAATTTCTAATCAAGTTCCTATCTTGGGCGGTGGCTGGACAGAAAACATGGTTGGAACAGTTGTTGTGCAAGTGATGAAGATATCAAAGGAATTATATGAAAGCAGCGATTATTGATTATTTAACAGGTAATTTACCGAATACCTTCATAATATTTATTTGTTTAAGTGTGGATAACCAGTTCAGAATATTGCTAAGTTTCATTACATATTTTTATTTAATGGATCTCAATACCTATTAGCCTCCTCGACTTTTTACCTTCACTGTAGCAATACTAAAAACCTCTACATTGGTCCTTTCAGTATTGGTATTGCACCTCCATCTCAATACTGAAATTAAGATAAGGTGCAAAGAAGTATATATATTACTTCCAATATTGGGTTATAATTCATTTCCTTTTCAATGAAATGCAAGGTTTTTGATGATGGAAAATTGTAGCAGTGGATTATAAACTAAGGAAGGCATGTTCCCATTATATTTGGCTTTGACAAAGTTTAGAGAGCCTGTAGAAACAGAAAAAACACATAATAACTGAATGAATATGATAGAAAAGAATATATGATATCAGTACTCATCACTGTTGTATTTGTTGAAAACTTCAATTTTCTTGCTCTCAAAGTTTTTCCCCTATTTACTTTACTTTTCTTTTTAGTGCATTATGGAGGTAGATAATTAAAACCATCTCCTATAATAACTATTCTTACATTTTATTGAATTTTAAAATTGCTGAACTTGAGTTTATATGCTAAAACATGAAAGCTCAAACCTGTCTGATTTGGCTGTACCTTTTTTGCCTTCATCAGGTTCAGTAGGCTTAACCCTGACCTATTTGGCCATCATAGGCTTTACCCACAATCCAAATAAACTTGGCCCACAGCTCACAATAATGTTGTCAATAAGATAAAGTCTCTGTACCACTATTGCCTTTCGAGTTATGACTATGCACTCATTCGTGTCCTCACACTGATCACTTCTTTAAACTCAGTTTGAACATTTAATTCAGAATAGTACCAAAGTCTAGAAGTTAATTATGGGTTCTCCTGCATTAGATATTTGTTGCTTATATCTATTATATGTTTCCTAATGCACACTCTGAATTTGAGGATCACTTATTTTCGTTAGTAATCGAATCCTAAACTATTAAAAGGGATGATGCACTTCCATGGAATAAATTTTACCCCTACATCATTCACAGTTTCATTCATATATTTTGAATTTTGTTGGTTGAACCTTGCTTCCCCTAAAACTGAATTTCATGCTTTATCTGTATCCCTAAAATTAGTTTTTATTGTTATTATTAGTGTTGTTGTTATTTGTCTTCTTCATTATTAGTGGTCTGTCTTGATAAAATTGTTTACTTTCATGGTGTGTGTATATATATATATATCCAAACTTTCTTAGTTATGCTGCTAGAATTTTCAGAGCTTAGATATTCAATTGGTGTGAACTTCTTAGCCGTTCATCCAATAATGGTGTCGGAGTTCTGTTATTTGGAAGTCTTCCTTCGATATGCAAGGTATGAAACTTCCTTCAGCAATGACTGTCCCACTTACAGTTTACATCTATCTAAAATCAATATAGTTGCTGTAGCCATTTTGTGTACTGTTATTATAACGTCAGTAGATTGTTCATTTTGAGTTCAAATATTATTCATGTTTGGTCCAATTCATGTAATACGGAACAGTAACTAGTACAAGATGTAAATATAAATCATGCGTTAGATGCTTATGTCAACCACATATATGTTGTACCATGGAAAATTTTGATTTACAATATTACTTTTGATACTGTCGTTTGATTTTCAAAAACCAATGTTTGATACATTAAATTCCTGATGTATGTTGCTAATAGGGGGAATTAATTTAAAGGACAAAAATTTCTATATTTTTTGCCTCAAGGACACGACCTCAATATTTTTACCACAAGGACAAACATTCTTCTAAAATTTATTCAAAAGGACAAACATTTTTCAAAATTATTCATAAGGACAACAAAACTGATACCTAGCTAAAAACTGATACCTAAAAACTGCTACCGATAACTACAAACTGATACCTAAAAAATGCTATCAATAACTAAAAACTGATACCTACAGAAAGTTGTCCTTCAGAATAAAATATTGAAGGTCTGTCTTTGAGGCCAAAAAGCTGTGAAATTTTGTCCTTGACAATAATTTCCTGTTGCTAATACATATGAAAAGTTTGCAAAACAATTCAATGAAATATTGATGATTTTTACATATAGTGTTTAAAGTTGTTTGCGGTCGCATCGAAGATGATTATCACTCACCATGTACTTTTTTGATATGCCTTTTTAAAATTATTATGCTTTTGTTACATATATAATCTTCATCATTCTATTTTCTGTAATTTTTCAAACATCCAGAGAGTAGTCAGAACAATTTTTCAATGAACCTGGACTTCCGTGTATTTTTTAACCTGATGATATATGTTTCAAACTTAACTGACATGCTTGAAGTCCTAAAATTTTAAACAGGTACAACATACACATTCCACAAGTGCTTACATTATTGTTGGCTACAACTATTTTAGGTAGACTACTGTATGGCTAATTAACTGTTTATTCAGCAATGTGTATATATAAATATATTGGACAATAAATATACATGTAGTTGTACCTATTTGTTTAATCTAATATTCTATAGCATCGCATTCTACCATTTTTAAGTTCAAATCTGGCATATGTAACTAGGTAATGCCGAATAAATCATAAATTTTATAAATCAAATTATATGCGAATTTACTGAATTTTGGACTAACTTCTATCATTTTCTTTAACAGAGCATATGATAGAGCTGAAATAAAATTTCGGGGTAAGGAAGCTAATATAAATTTCATTTTAAATGATTACGAGAATGATGTTAATGATATTTGTTTTATATCTATCTGAGATATTTTGATGTTCTTTTTCCATCATAACCTTGACATACATCATAAGCAGATTTAGTTCTGTTAAAATTCGACTGAAACTTTTCTGAAATCCATAAACAATACCAGATAGAAGAAACGTATCATAAGTTGAGAGTATGTACTCCAGCATAAGTACCCAACTTTGTTATATGCTTTCGTTTTTTTCACTCTCGCGTTTGTTTTAAAGCTGCTAATTTTCCACACAACAATTCTTATATTTCGACTATATCATGTAAATTACAATGTTGCATGAATGCACTAATAATTGCACGGCCCTTGGAGACTATGAGCCAAAGTCTTCCTCTTTGTTTAATACTGAATATTCAACATTGAAAGAAACAGTTATGACATTTGAAATGTTCCATGCATATATGTTCCATACTGAATGTTCCATGACATTGAAAGAAACAACCGTTTATTTGTTTCATGCATATGTGCATTCATCTGTACCTGTATATATTAACAATATTTTTTTTTTATCAATTTAGCCTACTTTTCAAAATGTACATAATATATTTAAATCTGTTTTCAATTATATGATTTACTTATGCATGTATTTACTTATTTAAATAAGTTATATAATTTACTTATCCATATATTTGCAGGACATATGCTGAGGTTGTTTATTTTACAAAGCATTGATATACAGAGCAAGTTTAGATATGAATAAAACTTTGTGACAGAATGTTTTTGCCAAAAATAAAAACGTGCAATTCTATTTCAGTTACGTCTATGTTTGAAATATTTGTTTTTGGTTAACTGACTTTTTGTGTGTTTATTGATCTTATCTTTGGGATAATGTGCCAAACATAGTGTATTTAATGGATGTTTCTTTGGCTGCTAATGAAATAAATGATAGTTTAGCTCATTTGAATAAGCTCGAAAGCAAGAATCTTATGCATTCTTCCTGCTTATTGTATTTCCAAAGAAAGAGGCTTTTGAATCTTGCAATATATCTCCACTGATGATAATGGAAGAAAATTATACTTACATAACAAAAGACTTCTGCAGTAAGCCACTACATCCATTTCAGGCTTCATTCGAAAGTAGCAGTGTAAAATAAAATAAAATGATGTGTACCAAATAAATAAACATTTATTATGACAAGTAATCTGCTACTACAACAACAAATGTTTTTTCCCTACAGCACATCACCATCAACTGCATCTAAATAACACATTATCAAACACAATAAATATGTTGACCTGATCTCCTCCTACTATGTCAACCAACTAACCTTCCGCCTACTAATTTCAACCCCATTGCATTCCAGCATACCAAATTACTACACTTATGCTACTACAACGCAACTTCTAACTTCGCACATATATAAGCCCCCTATATTCCCGCAATTGACGAAAACATTACTATAATCTCTCACAATATCATAATTGTATCAAAGATAACATACGTCACTTTGTTCTTTGCACACGTCCAACGGACATGCCACCATACTTGTGTGTGTGTGTGTGTGTGTGTGTGTCTATATATATATATATATATATATATATATATAAGCAAATACTTTCCCAACCGAAGCCTTTTTTGAATTGCCAGAAATGCCCAAATGCGTTTGAAAAAAAAACTATACCCCATCATTCAAACAGGGACAGATTTGTTTCCTTCTACCACAATGTTGCGGTTTTCCAGCCCACTTCCTCCCATAACCGGTTTCCTAACCCCATTTCCCTTTCTTCCTCATGTTTTGTTAACAAACCAAACAAAGAAGAAACGAAGGGAAAAATTGATGCCGACCAAAAATACACAAATCGAATTACTACCAAAATATTTACATCAGCGATGCTAATTGGTGTTTAAGTTTCTTTGCCATAGTCTCCAATCCACAGAGTTCGACAAAGAGAGCAACTACGGCTTTGTTCGAAAGGTAACTACTGATATGAAATCATTCGATTTGACTACAGATCAATTTTATTCAATAGTATTTTAAGATTTTATTTTTTATTTTTTTACGTACACTCCATTCCCTGTGTGGCAGATTGAAATTAGGAAATGTAATGTAACAAATTGATTAGCGTTGACAAATAAGTTAGAGGAATTAGTAGATTGAAAGACGGTTCAGTCATCATTCAAGGTAAAACATTTACTTTATGATTAATTCAACCAATTTTCATACTCAAAAATTTACTTTCACTGTGTTGGAATTTATTTTATAGAAAGTTTGATTTTCTTTGTTTGGATTATTGATTATGGATATCATAATCAATTTTGACAAATTTTCCATTGATTCACTCATTTGGGTTGGCTATGATCTTTTATAACAGAACAGTTACCATCCGTGCTCCATCAAAGTAATCGATCTTCTGTTAATCCTCAAAGGCTGTCAACTAGGTACAACCTTTTTGCTTGCATCAATCTTGCTCGCCTAACTTGCTAGGTTACTTTTAATTCATAAATAATTACCTTTTTATCATATAAAGATGATGATTTGATTGGTGTGTTTATTACAAGTCTCCTTAAATTTGCCTATGATTTACATCTACGCTTAATATAGTCATTGATTTGATCTGATCAATCCAGTGAACTAGGAAATTGATAATTTTTATCATATGGGGTAAAATCGATTTAATCCAATTTAAAATTTTGTTTTAGATTAGTAATAGAATTAAATTGGTCCACTATGCCTACAATTTATTCTGAGTATGTTTATCCATACTGCGATATTTACACTCCAATTCTAATCGAATTCCGTGTTTCATTTTCAGCTCAAAAACTGAACATAACAGTGGTATTTACATTTTTCAATATTTATACCAGCAAAAAGCCTTCAAAGGGAGCAGTCAAGATCATTATAGTAGGCAAGAGCCAAACAGATACTCATTCAGAAAAAAGAGACGATGGAAGCTTTTCAAAGAAAACAACAAATTTTTATTATTTAACAGACAAATTTGGAATGCAAAGTAATAAGGTTATATTCTTTACCACATAACTACTGTGTCTTTAATATGGTTGCTGATTTTAGTTGGTATTGTCAAGTATACAGATATAAGTATGTCAGCCTAATTTATTGAAGTAGTGGGCAATACAAGACATGTTTAACTGTTCTTGCACTTTTGGGACCATTATGTACTTTCTAATCAAACAATTATATTACTCTGCAGAACTTACTACAAGTGCACAAGCGCAAGACACACAGTTAATTGGTGTTTAAGTTTTGCTGCCATAGTCTCCAACCCACAGATTTCGACAAAGAGAGCAACTAAGGCTTTGTTTGGAAGGTAACTACTGATATGAAATTATTCGATTTGACTATCAATTTTATTCAGTAGCATTTTAGGTTTTCATTTTTTATTTTTTTAGGTACACTCCATTCGCTGCGTGGCAGATTGAATGTGGGAAATGTAATGTAACGAATTGATTAGAGTTGACAAATAAGTTGGAGGTATTAGCAGATTGAAAGACGGTTCAGTCATCATTTAAGGTAAAACATTTACTTTATGATTAATTCAACCAATTTTCATACTCAAAAATTTACTCTCACTGTGTTTATTTTATAGGAAGTTTGATTTTCTTTGTTTGGATTATTGATTATGCATGTCATAATCAATTTTGACAAATTTTCCATTGATTCGCTCATTTGGGTTTGCTATGATTTTTCATAACAGAACATTACATGTAAATTCCTTTTTGTCATTGTTTTCCATAAGGTACTATTGAAAATAATGTACAAAAATATTTGTACCTTTTCACGGATTTATCCTCTTACATGTGTAACTAAAAAAAAGGCTGGATATGAGTTTGTACAAAATAACTAAGAGAGTAGAAGAAAAGCTGTCGCGGATAAACAATCAAGCAGCAATTGGGGAAGGATTAAAAAAAACAGACATTAATTATTAATATAAATGACTTGGTGACTGCTATAATTGAATTCTGTTACTATATATTCAATTGGTGTACATACTAAATATATGTTTTAATGCCACTACCATTGTAGTATGTGGGAATTTATTACTAAGAACAATGTTGTTACCGAAAACAATAGCTCTTCTCATCTTTAAATTAATCTTCTCATTATTGAATGCTCAATCTTCTTTGAAGCGAACTTTAATCTTCCAGTTTTGTCATTGATTTTATATTTTTTTACTTTGTTAATCGTTTATCTTTTTTTCACAATCCAACTTTTATTATTATTTAATATTATGTATCAACATACTCACAAGCATCAGGTCATTATAATTGTTTAAATTTTTGTGTCCATTTGTATCTTTCTTCTTCAACTATTAGCTTCAAATTATGTGCCTTTCGGTGTTTAGTTTAAATTTACATTATCAAAAATATGAGGTCCATGATAATTTCTTGTGTTTTCCTATATTTTATGACTGACTGGCAGTAAATACATTCATACCATTTATAAACTTCATGTATTTTCAGTTTATTTTTTATTAGTAAAATAAAAACCTCCATGATTATATTATGTCTTTCTAATAATATTTGTGTTCGAATGATGTCAACTACAATCCGTACCATCTTTTTACTATTTTTACTCTTTTCATTGTCATAAATTTTACAATCCACATGTATTTATTGCTATGGAAACTGTAAACACTATATACTTTCGTTACCATCCGTGCTCCATTAAAGTAATCGACCTTCTCTTAATCCTCAAAGGCTGTAAACTGGGTACAATCTTTTTGGTTGCATCAATCTTGCTCGCCTAACTTGCTAGGTTACTTTTAATTTATAGTTAACAGGTAAATAGGCACAAGGAAAAAGTTACAAAAAAAATTTATTCTCAGGGACAATAAGTTTATTTTTTAGTCTGAAGGACACTCTTTAGTGTAAACTGAAAATGATAGTTACAACTATCATTCTGTGCTTTACACTAAAAAGTGTCATTCAGCCTAAAAAGCAAACTCTTGTCCCTGAAACTAAACTTTTGTCGAACTTTTTCCTTAAGCCTAAGAACCTCTATAGTTAATTACCTTTTTATCATATAAAGATGATGATTTGATTGGTGTGTTTATTACAAGTCTCCTTAAATTTGCCTATGATTTACATCCACGCTTAATATAGTCATTGATTTGATCTAATCAACCCAGTGAACTAGGAAATCAATAATTTTTAATCATATGGGGTAAAACTGATTTAGTCCAATTTAAGAAATTTGTTTTAGATTAGTAATAGAATTAAGTTGTTCCACTATGCCTACAATTTATTCTGAGTACGTTTATCCATACTGCGATATTTACACTCAAATTCTAATCGAATTCCATGTTTCATTTTCAAGTCAAAAATTGAATATATCCATGGTATTTACATTTTTCAATAATTATACCAGCAAAAAGCCTTCAAAGGGAGCAGTCAAAATCATTATAGTAGGCAAGAGCCAGATAGATACTCATTCAAAAAAAGGAGACAATGGAAGCTTTTCAAAGACAACAACAAATTTTTATTATTTAACAGACAAATTTGGAATGCAAAGTAATAAGGTTATATTCTTTACCATATAACTACTACTGTCTTTAATATGGTTGTTGATTTTAGTTTGTTTATCAAATATATAAACATAAGTATGTCAGTCTAATTTATTGAAGTAGTGAGCAATACAAGACATATTTTACTGTTACTAGCCCTTTTGGGACCATTATATACTTTCCAATCAAACAATTATATTACTCTACAGAACTTGCTACAAATGCACAAGCGCAAGACTCATAGTGTGAAAGCACGTAAAAACAGCATCTTAGGACCTTTAATCAGTCATCACAACATACGAAGGCAAGCACAACCACAAAGTCCCTACAGCAAAGAACAGCCACCATGCTAGCTCAATGCAGTCTTTCACGTAACTAATTTTGCCAGCTCACCCCTCTAACGGTCCAATGGGCTTCAATCGCCTTACGTTTGGGCTCAGTCCAGCATTCAATATCAGGACAGGCCCACCAGGTATAACTATTTTCTAATTAGGCCATATGGGACCACCAATCACCATTTTCATACATGTCGAGGAGAATTGGCTATTTTATCCTTCTATGTTCACTCAAAACTATTAGTGGTTTTATTATCTAAAAACATTGATTATCAGTACTGATTGTTTGGATATGAGTTTGCGACTGTTTATATAATACCACTGTCCAGCACATTTCATAAAAATAATATCAAGGTTAGAACTTTATGATAATTATTAAGTGAAATGCAGGTTGAATTCTCATTGGAAGAGTGTAGTCATTTGCCCTTCGACAAGCATGGTTCTAAAAGATCTCAAGGTGGTAGTTAAGAGTGTTGACGGTCTACAACTTCACTCTTAGTCGAAAAACATTTGGAACTATATGTAGTGCAGTTGATTTGTATGTATCCTGTATGTGTCTAACATGTTTGATTCTTCAATTTACTGTAAATTACATGTTTGAGATGGGACGTATTTCTGAAAGTTTGGCCCATATAATTATTATTTATACCTAATAATATTACAAACTTTCATTAACTTAAACCTCAACTTGCAAACCTGTTGGAAGTAAAAGAAAATGAAATATGAGCGCTTGGTAATGTAAAATAATAACTGGAAGTAGGTTGCACTAATAAATAATAATCAAAGCAACTATATTACTGCTTAGCAATGGAGCTGTGCTCAGATTCCAATATAAATACATCCTCCGCTAATTTTTTATCCTCTATGTCTCTTTATTATTTTTTATGGAATGATAGCTAGAGAAGATTGTATATCAGTGTAGCCAATTATGTGCACTTTGTATAATTTGCTGTGAAAACACCATTAGTTAAAAGTTGGAAGTCAGGGGACCAATGGGTTAGCAATTGTATAAGTTGCCCTTTTCTAACGGCAGTAGAGTTAGATCAGAGAAAACGTGATGTGGACTCCTTTACACAACAACTAAATAGTTATCTGACGTCCACAGTATGCAACAGAATATGAAGAGATGTTTGCTTTTATATTGAAGAAATAGGAATACAAAAACACAAATCTTAAATGCATGCCTTTTCAGTCATTCCTATAACTGCACTCGATCTACCTTAATTCCCTTAGCACCTGATCCGTTATTACTGCCCATATTTCCTATAATTGATCCTTCAACTTTTCCTGCAGACTAGGAAGATAACTACTTTTTCCCTCAAAAAGTTTAATACGTCCACCACTATATATTATAACCACATCTCTGTTAGCAGTCTCTACACACACACCACTCTCTATACTCAACATCTCATCTTCATAAATTCTTCCACCTACGCCAATTCCACTCCAACGTTTACACCTTCATTTTACTTTTTATGCGAAATGACAAAGGTATTACTATCTTTTATTCACAAATTTACTCTACACTGTCCTATGTGGGATTTCATCACTACAGCCTCTTTTAGGTATATACTTTTTTAGACTTTCTATTCACAAGCTTTTGCACATGCTTTTTCAACCATGTACTATATTAGTTTATGCATACAAGCTTTTAGCTATAATAGTTGTCCACGATTTGAGCACGCGAAATATTTGAGTAAGGTGGATTTTCACAAATTTTACTGCCCTGTCTTAAATATGCAAGTTATTCTGTACACGTACATATGTAGTTCAAAGTCAAAAATCTATTTAGTTGTTAACTACCAAGTGTCTCAACCCGTATATATACTGTCCACATGTTTTTCCACAAGTTACCATTTTTTTTCTACTTGCAGAACAAATATACTCAACAAGGTAAAGACACTGCATTATCCCCTTCCGTAGACAAATTCAAACGTAAAAGTACGCGTTTAACAAAGCACCTTCAATCCGCTACCGATGAAAAAGTTAATGCTTCATCCAACGTCTCAGAGGTTGATCTTTCCCAAACTGAATTGGGCAATGTTAACAAACCATCTCACTCTGTTCAGCTTCCTCCGGTTGGGACAAAATTTTTTGAAACCAACGAAAACTTATCAAAATCTTCCACCTCTGAAGTCCAGATGACACATTCTGATGAACTACAGTATTTTCCACACTGTTCTGAAGATGATAAATGGGAAGATTTTTTTACTCCTAAAGTGGTATGCCAACATTTAATTATTTGATACACAGACACGTATATACATACGTACATTTATACTACATACTAATCATAAATTTTGATTTATCCTACAGACTGAACAATGTGATGCAACTATTGGCCATTTTCTCAAGAACCTTACTCAATACATCTTCAACTCTTTGTTAGCCAACAAATTGTCCATTTTTTCGCTTCCGTACTTTTTCCTTTGGTCGCTTTTAATACAAAGTTATTTGTTTCTGATGTATTCTTTACTGTTCTGTTAATTTGTCGTGTACTCCATGCTATCGTCATTGCCTAAATAAATTTGCTGTTTTTTCACGTGGATATAAGTGCTGCTAAAAATGTATGTGTGTGTTATATTATCCGAGGCCGATACATGTAATATTCGTTCGACACTGGTACTTGCTTGAATATATACACGACCTATCACTAAACATCCATGAACTATCAGTGTAACGACCCGTAAAATTCGATGATTAAAATGAGTTAAATTAATAAGATTTTTAATTAATTTATATTGGAACGAATGTTAGAAATTAGTTGTAGTAATTGAAATCAAAATTAACAATTTAAAATTTATATTGCAATTAATTGGAAATAATGTAAATTGTCATACTGGGTTATAAGTTTAATATAAGAAACAAATGGGAATATTGAATTGGTGAATTATTAATAAAAATTATTAACTAGAATGGAATTCAAATTAATATAATAATGGAAAGTGTAATTGTTGCACTTGAGTAAGATTTAAAAATAAAAGTGATTAAAGGTTACTTAAATGATAATTAATATAATAACCGAAAGGTGAATGTAAATTGAATTGAAACGGAAGTTTATTTATAAGGCAGTAATTGATGAATAGAAGATTGAAACCAAGTAAATAATTTATTGAGAACATTTAATAGTAATTAATGTATACATTTGGCAATTGACAATTTATGAATTTGTTAAGATTTTAAAATTATAATCTAAGATTTCGTTAAGTTAACTAAAGTAACTTAATCAAGGTAACTATTAATAAATTGAACAAAATTCAAATCAATGGAAATAATGTAGACGTATGCTTAGCTACAAATTGAATATACGAAAACAAAGTGTAAGCATTGAATCAAATTAAGGAATTTAAATTTTAATAAATGCTCATTAAATAAAATAAATGTTCTGTAAGTAATTATAATCGTGGGTTGATAATAAAGGGTGAATAGGAAAATGATTATTTATAGTAATTGAATGAAATTCCAATTCGTTGGAATAAGGGAAAAGGAATACTTGTTAATAAATTTAATATAGGAAAACGAACTTAAATATTGAATTAATTAATTAATATATAATAAATGATGATTGAATAAAAAGATCAATACTCTATAAATAACTATAATATTGCAGTGGAAATAGTAAACTTATAAATGTATGATTAAGAGTTTTGACAACAATTATTATGAGTTATATATATATATACACACATATATTTAGTTCATTCAATTGAATTGGAAACCATTGCAATAAATGTAAATTTAATGTTACGTTAATATAAATTAAGGTAATAACGGGGAATAACGTAAATTTTCTTTATAATATGATAATTAGTAGAATACAACATAAACTTAAGTGTAACATTTGGCTTGAAAACAATTATTATAAGTTACTGTAAATTATTTGATGGAATTGGAAATAGATTTTAATAAAATAAATGTTATATTTATGGGAAAGGTAATAAAATTTTATGGAGTTGTTATATTAGAGAATAGTAAAGTGATAAGTCATGAACCAATGTTAGTGGCATCCTTATTATGGTAAAAGATGTGTATAAGAAGGTTTAAAAATTTTAATAAATGGGTTTTGAAAATTTAATTTATAATTTCTAAATATAATGAAATTGAAAATTTAACAAATAGATTAATTAACGATAAATTAACGTTTAAAATTGTTTAAATCATTGTAAATGATTAAGAAGTTAAAAATGTTGAAATTTGTCAATTATCGAAATAAAAATGAAAATTTGATTTAATTAATTATTATTAATTTATTTATTTAATGGAAAAATAAACATTTTGGCCACTGACTCAGATTTTTACAAAATCAATTTCATCGGATCCATAACGGTGAATTATTGTAGGATTCGAGTTTCGTAGCGATCAGACTTGTCGTTTGATCGTACGAATGTGAAACGCCTTGAAATCAATGAAATTGAAATCAATTAAAATCAATTTGAAGATTATTGATTTTTGAATAACTTCTTCATACGATGGAATTTGGATTTGAAACCTTTTCCATTGCGTTTAAAATATTTTAAAACATCTATTTTGATATACGGGTTGACCCAATTTCATTCCGGAGTTGAAACGGGCTTTTTGGGCCACTTTGTCGTTATTGCGTATATTCAATCCGATCCATCTATTCTAATTTCAACTCTGCCTACAAATACTCTTTTATAAACCCTAATTTCCTTCATTCTCATTTGTCTGCGCATACAATTTCTTTCATCTCCTCAGTTCAATGGTAGACAAACACTAATTCCAACCGCAATTCAAAAACAAAGCAAAAATTTCAGACTCCTTAGAAAAATTTGAAAAAAATATACATCAAAGCTCTCGAAGAGCGTAATCTTCTGGTATGATTTGTTTTTCGTTTTGGTTCATCGTCTAATCAGTAAAAATCAAAGAATTTTTGGACGTTCATCGCTCGACGTTAAACTTCGTCTGATCGGGAAATCTTTTCTGGGTTTTGTAGAGCGGACCGATGAGACTTCATCTATGTAGTTTATTTGGCGAATCGACGTTCGGATTGGAGGAAAAATTTCGACCTAGAGCTAAATTTTTGTACGGCGGCTGTTTCTTTTCGCACTCTATTGCAGAGTCATGGTGGTCGGCGAGGGAGGTGAATCCTGGTGGTGGCGTGCATTTGCTCTGGTACGGCGGCTGTGCGTGTATCAGGTTCGAACGTGAGAGGCTTGGATTGAGTTAGGCTTTCGAACAGAGATTGCGGCCTGCGTGCGTGTTCCAGTAGTTGCGTGTGTGATTGGAAGATGATGACGTGGAGGGGAGGTAAAAGTGTTCTCGTTTTGTTTATTTTTAATATTGAAATTCAAGCACATTTATCGCTATATCTTTCACATACGAACACCAATTAACGTGCAGTTTTTTTGTTACAATCGTATTGAAATTCCGAACAATTTGGCACCGGTACGGACAAATTCTGAGACTGTCAAATTTTTGGGTTTAAATTGGATTTGAATTCAATTTAAATTCAAAAAGGTGAGTGTTTTAACCCGCTCACAACTTATAAAATCTCTTATGTTTGTTAAATTGATTTATGATATGATTTGAAATTTATTTACGATTGTTTGGCATAATTTATCATCATACCAGTTAAATTTAATTCATTCAATTAAATTATTATTTAATTTATTATTGCATATAAACTACCAGTTAAATTGTTATTTTATTTATTATTGAATATAAACAGCCATTAAATGCATGTTGTTTATTATCTGTTTATATTGATGTTATTGTTTGAATTGGATGATAATTGCGATATATGGTTGATGATTGTTATTGGGTGAAGGGATGCGGTATTTTACATTGTTATAAACTGCTAGTTATCATACATTTTATTCCATTCGGGATTGCGGTTTGAAATGATATATAAGTGTAATTTTTATTTTAAATTACGGTTTGAAACGATAAATATCCATATCACTTGACCATATGGTAGAAAATTATATACAGACACCACGGTCTATATATATCAAAACACTTTGAAATGATTTTTATGGTTTTGTAAAGAAATATACGGGTTATATAAATATTGATTTTATATGTTATGTAAACGTCAAATTTATTATTGATTTTAACTATATATAAATACGCTTTGCAATATAAAATAAGCCCCATAATAAGTTTGATTATTTTATATAATTTGGTTTAAGTGAACATTGATTTTTGATATTATCTAAATATTATTTTTATATATATAGTAAAATGCTTGAACTTAAGCTATATATAAAATTTGTTTTGAAGTATAAATGAAGTTTAATAATAAAGTTTGATTTTATTTAAAAATAATATGGATCAGTATTTACTTAAATTATATTAATATAGAGTTATATTGATTTTATAAATCAAGGTTGAGATGATAGTTCAAAACTGATTTGAGATTTTATTTAATTAAGAGTTATATTCAATAAGAATCCATATAGAACACATTGAAATTGAGATTTTAAAAGAATATGGTTGTATAACTTAATCCGGGTTTAAGACGATTTAAGTGAATAAATTGAGGAATATTCAGTATTGAAATTTGAAGTTTTATTTAAAGGATATTGGATTTAACAAGCAAATATTTCAAAATTAGATAATAGTAAAAGTGAAATTGGTATATATTTGAATTATGAAATTTAATTTTGAAATATTGAATATTAAAGCTTTGAAATATATTGAATTTGAAAGGGTTTATTTTGTGGATCGTTTTAAAAATCGACAAAAATTGGGAAAATTTATTTGAAAACTGAATTTAATTGAAATATATTATTTTGATTTCGAAGTGTTGAAAATTTTAAAATGTTATGATTTTTGAAAAGGATATATTTGAAATAAAAATGATATCATATTGATTTGGGTTTTAAAATAGAAATGATATCGTATTTATATGGGTTTGAAATTTATATTATATTTAGGTTTTAAAGTATAAACTATTTTGAAAAGACCGCGGGGTTATAATAACGTTTGGTTGTTAAAGAGATCGGGATCAGAAGTTGTCATACTCTCTGCCAACTCCGAAAACCACTTTAACAATCGTGTATGCGGTGGAGATTCCAGAATGAAGTAGGATGGTGACGGCGTTTCCTTTGAGGTAAATACGTGGATCCGACTCCCGTGAGTTGGCATAAGATGGCTAAAACAGGAGCGATTCTCGGGCCAATGAGGTAGCACCTTTGATCGGACACATCCCTTCGATATTACACTTTGACTTTTGGATTGATTCGGTGGCCACCTTTGATTTTTTTTATTTGGGGGTGTGGCTCGAGGTGGGCGATAGGTGCGCGCTACGCGTTACCACCGGACAGCAATTGGTATATCTACCCTGGCATTGCCTAATTGTGCCGTGTCACCTACCCTAGCGCGCCTTATACGAGTTTGTTTTGTGTCGTACCTATGGAGTATCCTCTGGTAGCCTCCCGATCAGGAGGTATTACAGTACTGTATAGACTATTGGCACTATTAAGGGTTAAGGTGGAAAATATAAAGCCTTAACGCTATTTAAAATTAAGCTTATTTTACTATTAGACATTATTATAATAGCGAAATATTACTACATAGTAAATAGTTTAACGGGTCCTTAGGACATGTGAATCCTGAGCATCTCTTAAGTTACGACACTCATGTTAGACACTAGATAGTAAATGTAAAATGTCGTAAACATCTATGACGCCGTTCCACTCATATTATTGGCTGTTGATTTAACTTACATAAGATCTTTTAGTTCTGACTCGAGTGTTTTGTCTTTTCAATTCGTTCGGGTCAGTCTAAGCATTTCAGGAATTGAAGGCCTTATTGCTTGAGGACGAAGACGAAAATTTGTATTACTATTACCTACTATATTATTCCACTACACTATTGTATTCCGCTGCATTATTAATATTCTCTGGTATGTGTAACTCTAATATGTATTATACAAGTAAATTAAATGTTTTTGTAAAATAGCTTCCTAAACTATATATTTGATTATTATATTTTATCGTTCCACTGCAAGATTCTGTTTTGTTCTTTTTTTTCTTCCTCTGCTTTTTCTTATTTACCCCATAACAATCCGCCCTTCTGTATGGTCTAAGTTTGACGTGTTTGGTTTATCTTCGATTTAAATCGTATTAAAAGGTGGGATGTTACACCTGATATCAAAGCAAATATTGGTTGTTAGAAAATGAAATTTATAAATAATATTTGAAATGAGGCTGAAAACAAAATGAACGAAAACTGGAAATTTTAAGAACTTAAGTTCCAGGGTTTTGAAAATTTCTTTCAATTGATTTTGGAATATAATAATAATATTATTAGAAATATTTTCGGACATAAATATTTCAATATAATTTGAAAGAATTGTTTTAAAAAGAAACTTTGAAAAGAAATAAATTTGGTAGTCCCCTCTCTGTCGTTGGAAAATAATTTCGGTGATGAGTGCACGCATCATCAACATTCATTTTCGAGTTTCGAAGTGGGAAGGCCACTGTAGTAGTTTTACTGCAGATTTATTTGGATAAACAAATATAAATTTTTAATTGTTTTAAATATAATTGGATATATAAGTTGTAAGTATACATTTATTTATTATTTTTAAAATGATTTGAGATTTAACCCGGTATTTAGTTCTTATGTTTCCATTAAATAATAGTTCCAATTATTGTAGTGAATTGGAACATAGGTAATTAATAATTGAAACCTCTAAAGGAAATAAGAGATTTAATGCTAAGTTATAAATTAAATAAAAAGAAAATTTAAATTTGTAACATATAAAACAAAGGATATTATTATTGAACATTTAATTAATTAAAAGAATTGAGAAAAACTGGTATAACTTTCAATTACATTCTTAAAGCATATATATATATATATATATAACTTACCAAATATTAAAAGTTAAAATGTTAAAGATTTGTAATGGAAAATTGTACAAGTAAAGTTATGTAATGAAATTGTTCAATAAATTGCTTCTATTAATAAGAATTGATATTCTAGTTATTATGGACTTAAGTATAATTGAAATGCTACTAATGTAATAGAAAAGAAAGGTAAGTATTATAAATAAATAATAATAAAATTAAGTAGTAGGTTGAAGTTACCTCTGAATAAAATAAAAATAAAAGATGAATATTGAAAAATGACTATAAACTTAAGTTAATAAATTCACATACTAAGAAATTTGATTAAATATGAATAATATAAATAAATAAATGTAATGCAATAAATAGAATTTGGCATTATATAGATAGATGAAAATGAATTGGTAGGTAATGAGTAGAAATAGACAAAAATAAATAATGAATGAAAAGGAAACCAAACAACAAATGGATGAAGTGGAATTGATAAAAAAATAAACTTGATTTATTGTTGTAATTGTTGTCATTTGTTTTGGTTTATAGTTGTTTGGGTAAGGATACTTTAAAATTGTTTGGATGAATGAATAATCTATTTAGCTTCACCTAAGACTGTTGAGTGAAGGGTACACTTAGTAGTTTATTTTTCATTCCGTACAATTTAAAGTTTCGAACCCGAACAACTATTTGTTTTGTTTGATATGAGTGGATGATTGATTTGTAGTGATTCTATGTGATGGTTGTAAGCCTTGTTGCAAGTGATTGATGTTTGTATTGATTTGTTTGTTTATGGTTGAAACCACCTTAAATATTTCATTTTATATAACTGTCAACCTTTTTGGATTATATAAGTGAAATACAGGTTATGGAAGCAATTGCTACTGCTTTTGGTTTCACAATATAAGCGTTATTTGCCCGACAAATAGGTACGTCTCGGATTACGGTTTATAGCGTTATTATATGGTTTTCCCATGATGGGATATATATTATTTTGGAAAATATATGTTATATATGGTTATATTTGATATTATATTTTCTCCCGAGCCTCCCCGTACAAAGGAGACTCTACCGAAATTTTCCGTAAATTTTGGACTTAGAAATTTTTTGAAAATGTTTTCCAAACTTTATTAATTTAAGTATAAAAGGATTTAATGGTTACAAATCGGTATTTTATTTAAATTAATTAATTTTTTAAATTTATTTGTTTATAAATTTAATATTTTTAAATAAGATATATTGATTTCTTAATTCTTCTTTTCCTTTCTTTTCCTTTTCGGGGATTAAAAGTTTTGAGTGGGGAAGAGACCCGTAAAATTCGATGATTAAAATGAGTTAAATTAATAAGATTTTTAATTAAATTTAGAAAGAAATAAAAATCTTATAATTTATATTGGAACGAATGTTAGAAATTAGTTGTAGCAATTGAAATTAAAATCAACAATTTAAAATTTATATTGCAATTAATTGGAAATAATGTAAATTGTCATACTGGGTTATAAGTTTAGTATAAGAAACAAATGGGAATATTGAATTTGTGAATTATTAATAAAAATTATTAACTAGAATGGAATTCAAATTAATATAATAACGGAAAGTGTAATTGTTGCACTTGAGTAAGATTTAAAAATAAAAGTGATTAAAGGTTACTTAAATGATAATTAATATAATAACCGAAAGGTGAATGTAAATTGAATTGAAACGGGAGTTTATTTATAAGGCAGTAATTGATGAATAGGAGGTTGAAACCAAGTAAATAATTTATTGAGAACATTTAATAGTAATTAATGTATACATTTGGCAATTGACAATTTATGAATTTGTTAAGATTTTAAAATTATAATCTAAGATTTCGTTAATGTTAACTAAGGTAACTTAATCAAGGTAACTATTAATAAATTGAACAAACTCAAATCAATGGAAATAATGTAGACATATGCTTAGCTACAAATTGAATATACGAAAACAAAGTGTAAGCATTGAATTAAATTAAGGAATTTAAATTTTAATAAATGGTCATTAAATAAAATAAATGTTCTGTAAGTAATTATAAATGTGGGTTGATAATAAAGGGTGAATAGGAAAATGATTATTTATAGTAATTGAATGAAATTCCAATTTGTTGGAATAAGGGAAAAGGAATACTTGTTAATAAATTTAATGTAGGAAAACGAACTTAAATGTTGAATTAATTAATTAATATATAATAAATGATGGTTGAATAAAAAGGCCAATACTCTGTAAATAACTATAATATTGGAGTGGAAATAGTAAACTTATAAATGTGTGATTAAGAGTTTTGACAACAATTATTATGAGTTATATATATATTTAGTTCATTCAATTGAATTGGAAATCATTGCAATAAATCTAAATTTAATGTTACGTTAATATAAATTAAGCTAATAATGGGGAATAACATAAATTTTCTTCATAATATGATAATTAATAGAATACAGCATAAACTTAAGTGTAACATTTGGCTTGAAAACAATTATTATAAGTTACCTGTAAATTAGTTGATGGAATTGGAAATAGATTTTAATAAAATAAATGTTACATTTATGGGAAAGGTAATAAAATGTTTAGGATTGTTATATTAGAGAATAGTTAAGTAATAAATCATGAAACAATGTTAGTGGCATCCTTATTTTGGTAAAAGATGTGAATAATAAGGTTTAAAATTTTTAATAAATGGGTTTTGAGAATTTAATTTATAATTTCTAAATATAATGAAATTGAAAATTTAACACTGCAATTGATAGATTAATCAATGATAAATTGACATTTAAAGTTGTTTAAATCATTGTAAATGATTAAGAAGTTAAAAATGTTGAAATTTGTCAATTATCGAAATAAAATTTGATTTAATTATTGATTTATTTAATTAATGGACAAATACCCATTTTGGCCACTGACTCGAATTTCGACGAAACCAGTTTCATCGGATCCATAATGGTGAATTATTGTAGGCTTTCAAGTTTCGTAGCGATCGGACTTGTCGTTTGATCGTACGTACGTGAAACGCCTTGAAATCAATGAAATTGAAATCTATTGAAATCAATTTGAAAAATATTGATTTTTGCACAACTTCTTCATACGATGGAATTTGGACTTGAGACCTTTTCTGTAAAGGCCCACAAATCCGTACCCCTTTGAGCTGACAAAAACAACCACACTTCAGCCCAAAATGGCACAAAAGTACGAGTCTTTGGATTTAAAGAAGAAAGAGGTAGAAAAAGAAGAAAAGAAAACAACATAAGAGTCTCACATCGTAGCGGAATAAAATATAATATATAGAATACAGTTTTAAATACAAGAAATCTGTATTGTATACATATGTACATACATACCATCATCAGTGTACATCAAACGTCCATACAGAGACAACTAATAATTGTCCATACACAGCGGAAATAATAGTCAAATACGGAAGTACGCTCTGTCATCAGCTTGTCTCCTAAACTCCTTAGCTTTTAACCTGATCCTGTTTAACTCGGTCTCACTCGAGCATCATATAAAACAACACCTGAGTCAGTCTGGAATACCAGCGTGAGAAAATCACACTCAATTGGATTATTATATTTTCATAAATCCTTTGAAAAACAAAAGCATCTCGTAAGACCATGCCACAAATAAACATGTCGAGTTTTTACCTTACGATAGCTAAAACATTTTTATTAAATTCGTCTGATATTATACTAGTGTCTATAGAAAGTAAAATAGAATCTATCTGAAATGCTTGCATCTCACGTTTCAGCAATAGTTGGGCACAATCAAAACCGTACAGGCGCTTATTGGAGATTGTTTTCCATACAATGGCAGGGCTACCGGGGTACCGCCCGTCACAGTACCTGGTCTAGATCAGAGTACCGAGGAGCCACCCTAACTCCCCTGCAACACAAGACCGGAACCATCCCTTACTGGACAGTCCCAAGCAAGATCACCCCGTGGTTGGCGCGACCAACCACCCACTGAGCCGAAATAAAAGGGATATCTAGACAGGGGAAACCTTACTCTCCAGTGGGGGCTACCCACGAAGTCTTGCTGCACCTCCCCTGTTTTAGCCATTCCTGGTTAGGCTTGAGGCTAAGCGTTACCTTTCAAGAACGCGTCCTACTTAGAATGCTCATCTTCCACCTGACGATGTTCTGAAAGCATTCAGTCCATACAGGTTTCCCTAGGTCTGGACAAATCGAATCACCGTCTTCAACTCTTCACTGTCTTCATTCGTAATCGTTCAAACCGGATCGATGTGGTTTTCGGATAATTAAATCCGATCCCGGACTGTTCGAAACGATCAGCATTGTCCAATATTGATAGTCGGTTATTTAACTATCAATTAATCATTCACAAGCAACCATCAAATAATTTCCACAAATTATTTATCTCGAATATCTACTTAAGATATTATCTTCATATTTCAATACCTTGAAATTAGATTCAATTCACTCTATTTCTCGTGAGACCATTTAAGTCTTTGCCAATCATTTATAATATTTTCCCACTTCAATAGTTCTCAAAACTTGGAAAATATTCCTTTATCTCTTATTTATTTCCTAAAAAATCATTTACAGTCTCATTTGTAAATTTTCCAAAGCCATTTAGCTTATTAATATTTCAGGTTTCATTCCTGCTATTCTTGAGAATTCTATCTCACCTCGAAATTCACTAATCTTAAACTTGGGATTTATTCAAGTTCTCATCTCCCTCTATAAAATCTTCCGTAAAGATCTTCTTCAAATTAATTACACTTTCTTTACTTCTCAAGAGGATTTATAATTGGATTTTCAAAACATTTTTGAAAAAATCTTGACTTATAAAGTAAGAACAATGGTTTTATCTATAATTATGGTTTTAGGTAAAAATTAATTCATATCCAGTTATTAATAAATTTTCACAGCTGGTTTAGAAAACTATAATTTATTATAATAAATACTAAGCATTAAAATAACTTTTCCAAAATATTCTAAATCTAGATAATAGTTCTTTACAAATTATATAGTATAGTAATTTTTTAAAATACCCCTTTAAAACCAATTTATAATTTTTTAAAATCCAATATTCACTCATAAATTCCTCTTGACCATATTTTCATTTCTTATTTCCGGAAATATTCAACTATTTCCTTCCAAAACCAATTTTCATAACTCAAATTAAGTCCTTACCATGCCTTATCTCATTACATATTCGCTAATACTTTCTATCTCATTTATAAACTCCGTTTATAAATTTATAACTCCGTGAGTTTTCTTTGTCATTTATTTATAAAAACAATTTATTCAAAAATCCTATTTTTATAATTTTATTCTTTAATAAAATCCCATATTTGTTCTTCAACAAAATTTCATTTCTTAATAAGGTTCCTTTTATTTTATTTCTTATTAAAGTTCCTATTTACTTTATTTCTTAATAAAGTTTGCTCTACTTCGAATTCATTTATCGATTACAATATTTCTTAGAGTCTTTGTACATAATTTAATTTTTCCCAAACTCAACATTAACTAATTTTAAGTTTAACCAAAGTAATAAATATTCCTTTAATTTTACTTTAGTCTCAATAGAAGTAAATTCAGATCTGAAAGAAGTATTCTTTTAATTAAAATTTCATTTAACTTCCTTCAACTAAATTATTTATAGCATTTTAAAAATTATTAAAATCCAATTTCCATGTTATTTAACACTATATAATTCAATTCACATGTAATTCCATATGAATTCATTCATCCTGTCATATGAAAACATATATATAATAAATAAATATCTTTGAGGAATCCTGTTGGATCCCTCCAACCTGTTTTCCCTGCATCCACAGATTTTAGCACAATAACATATCAATTCCATTTTCAAAGTGGGACATCACGGTATATGAGTTTATAACATCATTCAGTGGATAAACTATTATAAATCATCCAAACACATCCAATGATTTAAATTTAACATTTAAATTTTAATCTAGGGCATCCAAATAAGTGAGAAATCTCACCTTTGCTTTTAAGTTGCAATCCTTTCCAATCTCGACCCGATTCCCCGACTTTCGACCTTATATAAGCAATTGTATGAATTTTATTAATATGTGGACAAATTGAATAATTAATTTTTGTTTTAAATAATTTATTCTTTAACTCTAGTAATTTAATTTTACTAATGATTTATTTCAACAAATAAGTAAATTTTCAACTAATCCTCCTTTATAAAAAAACTTTTAGTGACTAAAATAATTAAATAAGCTAATTAATCAAATAATTCACCTAAGTAATTATTTTTAAATGAACTAGCAATATTTAAATGAACTAGCAGTTTTTATTTTACTGTAACCATTTTATTTAAATTAAACTATGAAAAATTTTAAGATTTAAATATATTTAACAGTGATATTATTTTTTTCAAAATCAAACCCTAACTTATCGAATATTTAAATTTCTGCCTAACTAACAAATCTCAAATTAAAACTTAAATTAACTAACTAAATAAATAATAATATCATTATACCTCACTGCTCGAAAACAAAACCAAGCCAGAACCACTGCGCGACCTTTCATGCCTACGGCCTTCACTACTCGAGCCATTGGTCAACGCGCGCGAGCATTCCCGGCCTTTACCACGTCGTTGCACCACCACACAACAATGATGCAATTTCGAGACGCGACCGACTTCTCCGCATTGCCCACGCCCCCCCTTCGCGCGACCGACGAACGAGCAACTATACTCAAGCGTCGCTTCCAATCACCGCGAGATCCAACTACGACAACGCGGCAAGGCAAGGCACGAACGCGAAGCGATTCGCATGCTTTTCCCCCCAAGTCGAATCGATTTCAAGCTAGGTTTTCTTTTTTTTTCGATGTCGAATCTGGGTTTAAGGAAGGTAATAATGGGAACGAAGGAAGATTTCGTTTAAGAAAATAGAAGAAGAGGGATTTTGATTTCAATTGAAGCAGAAAAATGAAAAGGGAAAGAAGTGGAAGGAGGTAGCGGTTTTGAAACGAACGAAGACTTCGTTTCAACGTTTATCTGCTCTGTTGAATTTTATAAACGAAAAGGGGAGACCGTTATTTAATTGAGGGGAAAGGAGGCGTATAGGTAAAGATTGAAGTGATTTGATGTAGGATATTTTGAATTAAAACGATTAAATATTTTTGAAGCGTTTTTATTTCGTACGACCACACGATAACTCCAAAAATTACGAAATTTGAAATCCAGCAATAATTCAATCTTACGGATCCAACGGCATAGGTTTCGTTAAAATCCGAGACTGTGCCTCGGATGGCTATATTTAAATATTAAATTAAACTATATATTTTTAAAATTGAACAACCACAGTTAAACTAAATTTCAATCCATCTATTATCTTCAGTATTATCAAAATATATTTTACAAGCCTTTAAAATATTTTAAACAAGCTTACTACCCCCGATTTAATATTTACCCAATATTAACTTACTATTTTAATAATTAGTTAATTCAGCAGGTCTTATATTTAAACTCTGAATCCTTTCTATCATATAAAACAAAACTGTTCATATTAAAATCAAATTAAAGTTCAAACTAAATATTTAAATCCAATTTAAATATTATAAATTAGCCATTCAAAAATCCGGGTCGTTACATTTCTCCCCCCTTAAAAGAATTTCGTCCCCGAAATTACTAATTAGGAAGAATGGTCCAATACCCGATACTATTACTTCACAACCAACAATTCAACATCCTACTAACTATCTTTTAATAAAAGACGCATTACCCTTCTTATTAACTTTCCAAACCTTTCCCTAGTTTCAAACTATACTATCTGTTTAACCATTCAAGTTTTCAATTTAAAATCAAAATTTGACTTATCAAAACTTTCTCAAAAATTTTCTAACTCTCTAAATTCCCGAAATTTTTTGTCAGCGTCTCCTTTGCGCGGCTAGCTCGGTACAACTACAAAATGGCTCTACGGCCTCTCAAAAACCCAAAAGAAAACAAAAAGGCAAGTGGCTCGATCAAAATCCCAATCAATTATCATATAGAAACTTAAACACATACCTTTTTTTTGTCGAGCATTTCAAATTTATCTTCTGAAATTAAAATCAATTCTTTTTACCTTTATATTACCTGCATATCTTACACAACAATATGTCCAATCACAATATATAAAACATTTTATCGACTTTCTTACAAATGTCAATATCTATTCAATCAAATATTATTTTAGATTATATTTAAAATATCAGTTCCCGATTGAGAATGCATCATCCCTTACTTAAGTTAGTATAGGCATTTTATGTGTCTCTTATATTTATTTTCATCTTACCACTTTAGTTTATATCCATTCCTATTCAAATTGATTCTTCCATTTCCATATGAATTCAATTTATCTTTAAATCTGAATATTTAAATTCTATTTTTCATTTATATCAAATTCATGTCATTATTTCAAATTAGTTTCATTCACTAATTTATTCAATTTCCAATTTGAAAACATTTGTCATTAACAAAATTTTCAAAATTTTCAAAAATATTCTAGCCCCCAAAATTTTCGAATTTTTTTGGCAGAGTCCCCTTTGTACGGAAGAGCTTTTGCAATTTGACAATAGGTATAAATATATATACATCGACCCACACGGTCGGAAAAACCAAAAACAGTTCATATTTCCTATTTTTAATTGCGTAGGCATACCTTATTTAGCATTTTAAGCAAGCGGCGTATTTATTTTAAGCATTTGCACGACCAAAATCTCGCTAAACGGTCTTCCGGTACCTGTACTTATTTAAACACATAAGCAACATATTTATGAAATTTATAACATTTTACTCATTGAAGCAGCTACAACAATCAAAATCATAAGCAATGCAATATAAATAACTTTATAACAAATTTATATAGTTTCCAAACTAGTCAATTTGTTTATAACTAACACATATACCGTTTGCATTCAACTTTAAGTGGGTTACAACACTTTTACTTAACTCCAATTCATAATTATGCCTAAACAAACCCATTTTCAATTTAATTGATTTCAAAAATCAATTTCTACTTCTTAATAATTCAAAACCATATTTTATAAACAATTATACGCGAATCAAGTTTTATAAACAAGTAATAAGGTTCCTAGATTAATTCAGTTGCATTTACTTGATTTATATCATTCTATTCAATTCGGAATAATTTTCACATCATTCTTTTATTCAATTCATTCTTAATCCGAACTATTTTGTATTCATGGCATTTTATTCAAGAATCAAGTTTATTTACTTTTATTATTCCATAGAACTTTATTTAATCTTGTTTATGACAACAACAATTATTTTATGCAAATTCGACAATATTCATTCAAACAAACAATTACTTTAGTTTTATAACTGTTTTAAAATTGATTTCAACTCAAGTTATATGAAATTTCATTCCATTCTAATTTATTTTTAAACCATATCTTTGCATTGATTTTATTCAAAACCATTTTTATTAAGCTCGACAAGTTCAATGCTTAAAATTTAACAATCATGTCCCAAGTTTATATAAGTCATGCTTCATTGAATTTTGGACTTAAAGTTAATTTACTTCAAATTATTTAATTTCCATAACTTAAGTTTATTTCATTTGCCCATAAATTCTTTTCCAATTTAATTTGATTTTATTTAAATCAAATCTCTTTCATTTACTTCTTAGCTCAATTAATTATTTCATTTAAAAATTTCAATTCCCATGTTTGATTCATTCTCGAACTTGTTTAACTTATTACAAGACCATTTTCACTTTATTTATACACAATTGGATTTTTTTTGCACTTCTAACCATTTATATTTAATCCAATTTCATTTTATTTGCTAACCAATCCAAGTTGAATTTTATATTTATAATTCAAGGTCTCTTCCTCCCATTCACTTTAATTCACCCTCCACTTTTATTAATTTACCATTCAACTTTTATTTAACCAATTCAAACTTTATCCACATATTCAAGTTACTAATTTATCCCAAATTAGTTTACTCCCAATTAATAATTCATTACTTGATTTTTAGCTTCAAAAAAATCTCTTCATTTAAATTTCTTTGGTTCAATTCTATTTGACTTATTTATTCCATCTTAATTTTATAAGTCCCATTTCTTATTTATCTTCACACTTCCATTCATTTACAGTTAACCACATTCGTATTTTTTATTTTAATTCGGGTTTATACATTTTTACTTAACTCGGCTTACATTAAATTCAACCTCATTTCATTATTATGAATTTTACCCAAGTGAGAGTTTTATTACAATATCATCTACATCTCAATTTAATTCATCTTCATTCAAATTCAAACATTAACTTAGCTCAAGTTAATTCCAATTCAATCAAAGTTCTCAATCCAGTTAAATTTTCTATTTACCATCCAATCACATCCAAAGTTTAAGGTACTTTACCAATCTATTTTATTCAATGAATTTTCACTTTCTTCAAAATCACCTTTCCATAAATTTTAAATCTTAAGTAAATTTATTTATTGCAACTTCTTACTTAAATTCATTTCCAATTTATTTGATACTCATCTAGATCAAATCCCATGTGATTTAATTAGCCATTCTAAATTTGTTAAGATAATATCCAAGGCCAATTTATTCCATCCACACTTGATTTAGATTTTATTTGTAAATTCAAACTATCTTTACTTTAATCCAATTCATGTTTGATTCACTACAATTTCAATTTAATTCAAATACAACTGAATTTTATTTTCAGTTTAATTCAATTTACTTCCATTCCTTTAAGTTTTATTTCTCATTTCAACTTCATTTAAAATCTACTAATTTATCCCTTCCAAATCATTAATTAAATTTCAAGTTTTAAATTTTAATCCAAGTTAAATTTCCATCTTTAACTTTTCGCTCTAAATTTTAGTTGCAAAATTCAACATTTAATGTTTTCCTTGATTAGATAACTATTTTAAATTTAATTATCTCATTTTTCAAAAAATATTATCATCCAAACATCCAGGTTATAATAATTTCATAAAATATTCCTTTTATATCAAAATATATTTTGGATGAAATTATTTCATTCACCCACTTTTGAAAATCAATATTGTGTCGAATTGCTCTATTTAAGTGTTTAGAAACCCCTTCGATACAGTTTTCGAGGCTGTGCCGACGAAGGTTCACATACCACTCAACAAATCAATCGACGCAATATAAAACCATTTTACAATCACTAACAAATACGCGCTCATATCTATTAATACGTTCAAACTCATTCTAGAGTACCATTGACTCCATTTTCTAATGAGTAATTCCCCACCAGAGCCAAGGTTGTCGCTTAACCTTTCGGCTCTGATACCAAGTGTAAAGGCCCGCAAATCCGTACCCCTTTGAGCTGACAAAAACAACCACACTTCAGCCCAAAATGGCACAAAAGTACGAGCCTTTGGGTTTAAAGAAGAAAGAGGTAGAAAAAGAAGAAAAGAAAACATCGGAGTCTTACATCGTAGCGGAATAAAATATAATATATAGAATACAGTTTTAAATACAAGAAATCTGTACTGTATACATATGTACATACATACCATCATCAGTGTACATCAAACATCCATACAGAGACAACTAATAATTGTCCATACACTGTGGAAATAATAGTCAAATACGGAAGTACGCTCTGTCATCAGCTCGTCTCCTGAACTCCTTAGCTTTTAACCTGATCCTGTTTAACTCGGTCTAACCCGAGCATCATATAAAACAACACCCGAGTCAGTCTGGAATACCAGCGTGAGAAAATCCCACTCAATTGGATTATTATATTTTCATAAATCCTTTGAAAAACAAAAGCATCTCGTAACACCACGCCACAAATAAACATGTCGGGTTTTTACCTTACGATAGCTAAAACATTTTTATTAAATTCGTCTGATATTATAATAGTGTCTATAGAAAGTAAAATAGAATCTAGCTGAAATGCTTGCATCTCATGTTTCAGCAATAGTTGGGCACAATCAAAACCGTACAGGCGCTTATTGGAGATTGGATTCCATACAATGGTAGGGCTACCGGGGTACCGCCCGTCATAGTGCCTGGTCCAGATCAGAGTATCGAGGAGCCACCCTAACTCCCCTACAACACAAGACCGGAACCATCCCTTACTGGACAGTCCCAAGCAAGATCACCCGGTGGATGGCGTGACCAACCACCCACTAAGCCGAAATAAAAGGGACATCTAGACAGGGGAAACCTTACTCTCCAGTGGGGGCTACCCACGAAGTCTTGCTGCACCTCCTCTGTTTTAGCCATTCCCGGTTGATGAGCTTGAGGCTAAGCGTTACCTTTCAGGAACGCGTCCTACTTAGAATGCTCATTGTCCACCTGACGATGTTCTGAAAGCATTTAGTCCATACAAGTTGCCCTGGGTCTGGACAAACCGAATCACCGTCTTCAACTCTTCACGGTCTTTATTCGTAATCGTTCAAACCAGATCGAAGTGGTTTTCGGATAATTAAATCCGATCACGGACTCTTCGAAACGATCAGCGCATTGTCCAATATTGATAGTCGGTTATTTAACTATCAATTAATCATTCACAAGCAACCATCAAATAATTTCCACAAATTATTTATCTCGAATATCTACTTAAGATATTATCTTCATATTTCTATGCCTTGAAATTAGATTCAATTCACTCTATTTCTCGTGAGACCATTTAAGCCTTTGCCAATCATTTATAATATTTTCCCACTTCAACAGTTCTCAAAACTTGGAAAATATTCCTTTATCTCTTATTTCTTTCCTCAAAAATCATTAACAGTCTCATTTGTAAATTTTCCAAAGCCATTTAGCTTATTATATTTCAGGTTTCATTCCTGCTATTCTTGAGAATTCTATCTCACCTCGAAATTCACTAATCTTAAACTTGGGATTTATTCAACTTCTTATCTCCCTCTACAAAATCTTCCGTAAAGATCTTATTCAAATTAATTACACTTCCTTTACTTCTCAAGAGGATTTATAATTGGATTTTCAAAACATTTTTGAAAACATCTTGACTTATAAAGTAAGAACAATGGTTTTATTTCAAATTATGGTTTAAGGTAAAAATTAATTCATATCCAGTTATTAATAAATTTTCACAGCTGGTGTAGAAAACTATAATTTATTATAATAAATACTAAGCATTAAAATAACTTTTCCGAAATATTCTAAATCTAGATAATAGTTCTTTACAAATTATATAGTATAGTAATTTTTTAAAATATCCCTTTAAAACCAATTTATATTTTAAAAAAATCCAATATTCACTCATAAATTCCTCTTGACCATATTTTCATTTCTTATTTCCGGAAATATTCAACTATTTCCTTCCAAAACCAATTTTCATAACTCAAATTAAGTCCTTACCATGCCTTATCTCATTACGTATTCGCTAATACTTTCTATCTCATTTATAAACTCCGTTTATAAATTTATAACTCCCTGAGTTTTCTTTTACATTTATTTATAAAAGCAATTTATTCAAAAATCCTATTTTTATAATTTTATTCTTTAATAAAATCCCATGTTTGTTCTTCAACAAAATTTCATTTCTTAATAAGGTTCCTTTTATTTTATTTCTTATTAAAGTTCCCATTTACTTTATTTCTTAATAAAGTTTTGCTCTACTTCAAATTCTATTATCGATTACAAAATTTCTTAGAGTGTTTGTACATAATTTAATTTTTCCCAAACTCAACTTTAACTAATTTTAAGTTTAATCAAAGTAATAAATATTCTTTTAATTTTACTTTAGTCTCAATAGAAGTAAATTCAGAAGTGAAAGAAATATTCTTTTAATTAAAATTTCATTTAACTTCCTTTAATTAAATTATTTATAGCATTTTAAAAATTATTAAAATCCAATTTCCATGTTATTTAACACTATATAATTCAATTCGTATGCAATTCCATATCAATTCATTCATCCTGTCATATGACAACATATATATAATAAATAAATATCTTTGAGGAATCCAATTGGATCCCTCCAACCTGTTTTCCCTGCATCCACAAATGTTAGCACAATAACATATCAATTCCATTTTCAAAGTGGGATATCACGGCGTATGAGTTTATAATATCATTCAGTGGATAAACTATTATAAATCATCCAAACACATCCAATGATTTAAATTTAACATTTAAATTTTAATCTAGGGCATCCAAATGAGTGAGAAAATCTCACCTTTGCTTTTAAGTTGCAATCCTTTCCAATCTCCACCCGATTCCCCGACTTTTGACCTTATATAAGCAATTGTATGAATTTTATTAATATGTGGACAAATTGAATAATTAATTTTTATTTTAAATAATTTATTCTTTAACTCTAGTAATTTAATTTTAACCAATGATTTATTTCAACAAATAAGTAAATTTTAAACTAATCCTCCTTTATAAAAAATCTTTTAGTGACTAAAATAATTAAATAAGCTGATTAATCAAATAATTCACCTAAGTAATTATTTTTAAATGAACTAGCAATATTTAAATGAACTAGCAGTTTTTATTTTACTGTAAGCATTTTATTTAAATTAAACTAAGAAATTTTTTAAGATTTAAATCTATTTAACAGTGATATTATTTTTTTTCAAAATCAAACCCTAACTTACTAAGAAAATTTAAATTTCTGCCTAACTAATAAATTTCAAATTAAAACTTAAATTAACTAACTAAATAAATAATAGTATCACTATACCTCACTGCTTGAAAACAAAACCAAGCCAGAACCACGCGCGACCTTCCATGCCTACGGCCTTCATTACTCGAGCCATTGGTCAACGCGTGCGAGCATTCCCGGCCTTCACCACGTCGCCGCACCACCACACAACAATGATGCAATTTCGAGACACGACCGCCTTCTCCCCATTGCCGACGCCCCACTTTACGCGACCCACGAACGAGAAACTCTACTCAAGCGTCGGCTCCAATCACCGCGAGATCCAACTACGACAACACGGCAAGGCAAGGTACGAACGCGAAGCGATTCGTGTGCTTTCCCCCCCAAGTCGAATCGATTTCAAGCAAGGTTTTTTTATTTCAATGTCGAATCTGGGTTTGAGGAAGGTAATAATGGGAACGAAGGAAGACTTCGTTTAAGAAAATAGAAGAAGAGGGATTTTGATTTCAATTGAAGCAGAAAAATGAAAAGGGAAAGAAGTGGAAGGAGGTAGCGGTTTTGAAACGAACGAAGACTTTGTTTCAACGTTTATCTGCTCCGTTGAATTTTATAAACGAAAAGGGGAGACCGTGATTTAATTGAGGGAAAAGGAGGCGTATAGGAGAAGATTGTAGTGATTTGATGTAGGATATTTTGAATTAAAACGATTAATTATTTTCGAAGCTTTTTTATTTCGTACGACCACACGATGACTCCAAAAATTACGAAATTTGGAATCCAGCAATAATTCAATATTACGGATCCAACGGCACAGGTTTCATTAAAATCCGAGACTATGCCTCGGATGGCGATATTTAAATATTAAATTAAACTATATATTTTTAAAATTGAACAACCACAGTTAAAGTAAATTTCAATCCATCTATTATCTTCAGTATTATCAATATATATTTTACAAGCCTTTAAAATATTTTAAACAAGCTTACTACCCCCGATTTAATATTTACCCAATATTAACTTACTATTTTAGTAATTAATTAATTCAACTGGTCTTATATTTAAATTCTGAATCCTTTCTATCATATAAAACCAAACTGTTCACATTAAAATCAAATTAAAGTTCAAATTAAATATTTAAATCCAATTTAAATATTATAAATTAGCCGTTCAAAAATCCGGGTCGTTACATTTTCCATTGCGTTTAAAGTATTTTAAAACATCTATTTTGATATACGGGTTGACCCAATTTCATTCCGAAATCGAAACGTGCCTTTTGGGCCACTTTGTCGTTAGCGCGTATATTCAATCCGATCCATCTATTCTAATTTCGAATCTGCCTATAAATACTCTATTATAAGCGCTAATTTCACTCATTCTCATTTGTCTGTGCGTACAATTTCTTTCATATCCTCAGTTCAATGGCAGACAAACACCTAATTCCAACTGCAATTCAAAAACAAAGAAAAAATTTCAAACTCCTCGGAAAAATTTGGAAAAAATATATATCGAAGCTCTCAAAGAGCGTAATCTTATGATGTGATTCATTTTTCATTTTGGTTCATCGTCTGACCAGTAAAAATCAAAGAATTTTTGGCCGTTCATCGCTCGGCGTTGAACTTCATCTGGTCGGGAAATCCTTTCTGGTTTTGTAGAGCGGACCGAGGGGACTTCATCTATGTCGTTTATTTAGCGAATCAACGGTCGAGTTAGAGGCAAAAATTTAGGGCTAAAATTTTGAATGGCGGCTGTTGCTTTTCGCGCTCTATCGCGGAGCCAAGGTGGTCGGCGAGGGAGGTGAACCCTGGTGGTGGAGTGCGTTTGCTCGGGTACGGCGGTTGTTCGTGTATCAGGTTCGAACGTGAGAGGCTCGGATTGAGTTAGGGTTTCGAACAGAGATTGCGGCGTGCGTGCGTGCTCCTATTCTTGCATGCGTGCTTGGAAGATGATGACGTTTAGGGGAGGTAAAAGTGTTCTCTTTTCGTTTATTTTTAATATTGAAATTCAAGCACATTTATCGCTATATCTTTCACATAAGAACACCCATTCATGCGCGGTTTTTTTATTAGGATCGTATTGAAATTCGGAACATTTTGGCGCTGGTTTGGATGAATTCTGAGACTGTCAAATTTTTGGGTTTAAATTGGATTTGAATTCAATTTAAATTCAAAAAGGTGAGTGTTTTAACCTACTCACAACTTCTATTCTTATGTTTGTTAAATTGATTTATGATATGATTTGAAATTTATTTACGATTGTTTGGCATAATTTATCATCATTCCAGTTAAATTTAATTCAGTAAATTTAATTTTTATTTAATTTATTATTGCACGTAAACCGCCAGTTAAATTGTTATTTTATTTATTATCGAATATAAACTGCTAGTAAATGCATGTTATTTATTATCTGTTTATATTGATGTTATTGTTTGAATTGGATGATGATTGTGATATATGGTTGATGATTATTATTGGGTGAAGGGATGCTATATTTTATATTGTTATAAACTTTTAGTTGTCATACATTTTATTCCATTTGGGATTGCGGTTTGAAATGATATATAACCGTAATTTTTATTTTAAATTACGGATTGAAATGATAAATATCTGTATCACTTGACCATAGGGTTGAAAATTATATATAGACACCGCGGTCTATATATATCAAAACATTTTGAAATGATTTCTATGGTTTTGTAAAGAAATATACGGGTTATATAAATATTGATTTTAGATGTTATGTAAATGTCAAATTTATTATTGATTTTAGCTATGTATAAATATGCTTTGCAATATAAAATAAGCCCCATAATAAATTTTATTATTTTATATAATTTGGTTTAAGTGAACATTGATTTTTGATATTATATAAATATTATTTTTATATATAGCAAAATGCTTGAATTTAAGCTATGTATAAAATTTGTTTAAATTATAAAAGAAGTTAAATAATAAAGTTTGATTTTATTTAAAATATAATATGGATAAGTATTTACTTAAATTATATTTTAATATAGAGTTATATTGATTGTATAAATCAAGGTTGAGATGATAGTTTAAAATTGATTTGAGATTTTATTTAATTAAGAGTTATATTCAATAAAAATCCATATAGAACCCATTGAAATTGAGATTTTAAAAGAATATGGTTTTATAACTTAATCCCGGTTTAAGATGATTTAAGTGAACAAATTGAGGAATATTCAGTATTGAAATTTGAAGTTTTATTTAAAGGATATTGGATTTATTAGGCAAATATTTCAAAACTAGATAATACTGAAATTGGTACATATATGAATCATAAAATATAGTTTTGAAATATTGAATATTAAAGCTTTGAAATATATTGAATTTGAAAGGGTTTATTTTGTGGATCGTTTTAAAAATTGACAAAAATTTGGAAAACTTATTTGGAAACTGAATTTAATTGAAATATATTGTTTTGATTTCGAAATGTTGAAATGTTTAAAATGTTATGATTTTTGAAAAGGATATATTTGAAATAAAAATGACATCATATTGATTTGAGTTTTAAAATAGAAGTGATATCGTATTTATATGGGTTTGAAATGGATATTATATTCCGGTTTTAAAGTATAAACTATTTTGAAAAGACTATGGGGTTATAATAACGTTTGGTTGTTAAAGAGACCAGGATCGGAAGATGTCATACTCTCTGCCAACTCCAAAAACCACATTAACAACCGTGTATGTGGTGGAGATTCCAGAATGAAGTAGGATGGCGGCGGCGTTTCCTTTGAGGTAAATACGTGGATTCGACTCCCGTTAGTTGGCATAAGGTGGCTAAAACATAAGCGATTCTCGTGCCATTAAGGTAGCACCTTTGAATGGACGCATCCCTTCAATATTACACTTTGACTTTTGGATTGATTCGGTGGCCACTTTTGATTTTTTTATTTGGGGGTGTGGCTCGAGGTCGGCGATAGCTGCGCGTTACCACCAGCCCGGATAGCAATTGGTATATCTACCCTGGAATTTCCTAGTTGTGCCATGTCACCTACCCTAGCGCGCCATGTACGAGTTTGATTTGTGTCATACCTATGGAGTATCCTCTGGTAGCGTCCCGATTAGGAGGTATTACGGTACTGTATAGACTATTGGCACTATTACATGTTAAGGTGGAAAATATAAAGCCTTAACGCTATTTAAAAGTAAGTTTATTTTACTATTAGACATTATTATAATAGCGAAATATTACTACATAGTAAATAGTTTAACGGATCCTTAGGAGATGTGAATCCCGAGCATCTCTTAAGTTACTGCACTCACGTTAGACATTGGATAGGAGATGTCAAATCCCATAAACATCTCTGATGTCGTTCCACTCATATTATTGACTGTTGATTTGACTTACATAAGATCTTTTAGTTCTGACTCGAGTGTTTTGTCTTTTCAGTTCGCTCGGGTCAGTCTGAGCATCTCAAGAATTGAAGGCCTTATTGCTGGAGGGCGAAGTCGAAGATTTGTATTACTGTTACCTATTATATTATTCCACTACACTATTGTATTCCGCTGCATTATTAATATTCTCTAGTATGTGTAACTCTGATATGTATTATATAAGTAAATCAAATGTTTTTGTAAAACAGCTTCCTAAACTGTATATTTGATTATTATATTTTATCGTTCCGCTGCAAGATTCTGTTTTGTTCTTTTTTTGTTCCTCTGCTTTTTCTTATTTACCCCATAACAATCCACCCTTCTGTATGGTTTAAGTCTGACGTGTGTGGTTTATCGTCGATTTAAACCATATTAAAAGGTGGGATGTTACAACCAGTGAACATTGACAAAGAATTATTACATTCAAACGAAGCAAAAATTAATACGGAAGAATATGTTTAACTCTAGGTATACACAGTTAGTTTATAACTGAATAGCTTATAAGTGAATGTTCATGTCATCTTGCTTTTACTTAAACAACTTAATCACGTAAAACATCCAGAGAGAAAATCATTTTTTGTTGTGAAACTTGATTAAACCTTACTTAACAAATAAGTACACTACTAATTGAATGTTTCTAAAAAAAGAAAATTCTGCTTTTACAAAGTTTTCCGTATGTTTCGTATTCTGCAGGGACTACATTGTAAAATTGTTCCATGTACCCATATTTTTATCAACGCATGGTTAAGTATACCACATAATTCACCAAACCATCAAACTAAGCAAAGATACTCAGCCACCCATTACAACTTATTAACCGACCTTTATATTGGCATGCAAATTGACGTGTATTTTGCAAAATAGGTTTTCCTTCATTGTATTAAAAAAATCTATAACTTACAGAGGTGACTAACAAAACTCAAATAGTTTGACAAGTTAGCATATGTAAATAAATATGAATGAATGGATGTGAAGATGATCAATAAAAATTTCTCAATTGTTTAATAAACACTCCAACTGTATATACGTGCACAGTTTGCTGCGTACCAATTTCCTTATGACTACCCTGTTATTATGGCCACTTTAACGCAACGTATATAAGAAAATTTCATCCCGTTAACAAAAATTAGCAGAGCAAATCTCGGATCTCTACCAATTCAACAACGTTTACGTACTCATTTTCAGCAGTTATACCAACTTACGTAACCGTTGGTTTACCCATGTATACACACTTCCCAATAGACTGTCCATCACTTACCACTGTACTGCCTTTTCTGCTACTGCCATATATCTCTTCAAATCAGTCACAATTTTTTTTCTTTACTACTATTTGTTACCTCTTCAGTTTATCTTCTACATCTAATGGAACAACAACAAAGAGAAAGACGTAGACTTGGTCAATAGGCTAGATGTGCACAAGCAAGAGAAATACGTATTGCAAATTCAAGAACACGGTTGAGTGAAGGTTTCCACGGTCGATGCTTAACAGGTAATTTTTTTCTCCCCCTCCTTACGTTCTTAACACGAACTCTACAGCTCATTTGCTTTACTCCGTTACTTCACTGTGTAGCGCATTTAAACTGTTCATACTTATGCTTTATTTTGTCACGTCTTCATCCACTTCGTATGCCTATTTTTAAATGGACTTGCATGATGTGACAGAACGATGGATCCCACATCCTACTACACAGATGACCTATTGCTTTATCTAACAAGACAAAATATCCATATAAAACTAACACACACCCCAACGACTGCTTATACCATGCTTATGAATAGGAAACTGTCAAAAAAAATGACACAGGCAACCATACGCACATTACACTATTACTACCTATAGTTAATAAATTACAAATATGAAAATGTGGAACGTTGAACCTACTACTCCGTTCTGACTTAACGATGCAGGCTGCATACAAAATGAAATGTTATTTACCGTGTTTTGCGTTAATTATGTACAACAACCTATTTATTTTGAAAAATGTAATTTACTTATTAACTGAAATATATTTTAGTCGTTATACAATATACATTATTAACATCCATCTCTCATTATTTTATTTCCACTTAAAATAAGTACAAAATTTATAACATGTTTCACACAAAAAATAGTGCACATCCATTTTATTGTTCACTTAATAATGTACAAATAACATCTCCCAGCGCATAGTTGACGTTAAGTATTACAAAAATATTATAACTTTACTTATAATTGAATATTTTTATTACGTACTTGGACTTTTACAAATTTATTTCACATACAACACTCCACTGGCCATTGCATAGACTCCCCACCTCAGTTCCTGTATTCGGCTACTTCATTATGTACCACATTTAAATATTTCGTACATATTTTTTAACTTATTAGCTCTTGGTCCACTTCGTAGTACGATTTACTTTACTGTGTGCCTATTTGAATAGACCACTTTAAATAAAGCTTTCAACACTACAATGTATGGTTTAAGTTTAAGTTCGAAATGTTTTGAAATAATAATGTAAGTACATGCATGGATTTAGATATATATGTCAGGTTTTATTACTAAATATAAAAATTATTTTACAAATAATAGTTTCAAAAATATGGAGCTTACATGTACGGGTTTTTAAATCTAGGCTGTCTATTTTGTATATTTAAAATGTTCTGAGCATGAGGACTTCAACTAAGTCGAGTTTTTAAGAAGCAAGTCCGTGTAAACAAGTTTTCAACAAATACATATGACTTCTAATCTATACGTATAAGTCTTTAAAGATATGTTGTTTTCAAACGCTTTTTGTATATGGGCTTTACAAACTGTACCCATTGTAATTGTACTAAATTTTTATAAACTTCAGATTTATCTTTATATGCATTTATGCTTCTAAATATGTATGTGACTTTGAGTGTATAAATGATTCCAAAATATGTTCCAGTTGTACAGTAAATTAAAATTTTATATAAGTCTTAAACAGGTCTAAATTTCAAGTATATTCGATTTCAATATATATGTACATATGAATGATTTTGAACATACGTGAGCCTTATAGATGCATATGAACTTTGGAATTTATAAATATGCAATGATTTCATGATATGATTGATATTTTAGGAGAACTATGGTTTTTTAAAATTTCAACAAAATAAGACTTCTCAGTACATGGGCGAATAAGTGAATTCTCGAAAGATGCATGCGAATTTAAGTGTGTACAATGTTTAAGCAAAGTGTAGGTGATTCATGAATGAGTTTTAGGCAAACGCAAAATTTTGAAGAAAAATGTGTACAAGGCTTCAAGATTCCAAGTTTCAAAATGGATAAGTAGTGCTTCTTATGATACGTAAAATAATGAGTATATAGAATTTAGAACAAGTCAAACAATACTGAGTGGCATAAATGAGATAAAATGAACTCATATCCCAAGCAACAATTGACTTAAACTACATTAGATAACGTCAAGAAATGTCGACTACTCCATCAAATTCAATGACTCTTTGGATATAGCCTTAGATATTTAATTTTTTATGTATAAATCAGTGTAATATAATTTTATATATTTCTTTAAGTAGCAACAAATATTTTTGCCTACTTATGTTGACAAAAATTATCCATGTAATTGAGAAAAACAATCTTTTTGAGTGAACATTGCATTTAACACCGAAAAAACCTTTTATCTTCCACAAGGTTTTTTGAACTAAGCTGTTTTACACCATCAAATATCAATAGTTTTGAAACAAAAGGGTAGTATTACAACAGGCGGTTTGGGTATAAAATTTGCATTTATTTAATTTTGTTTTCTTTTTTTTATTCTGAGTAAAACCACATAGATTCTTTACATTTTTTTTAGAAGATAAAAGATAAAATTTTGGGAAGTAATTTTGTTTATTTCACTTTCTGCACGGTCATTATTTGACTTAAAACGATGGTATGTTTGCAATAATCAACATTTCAAGTAGAATGACAGTGATGTGAAGTTGTAAAAGTATAACCACAACACTGAATACTAACCTTATTTTTTAGGTTCTTCAATAACACGGGATGGCGAAGAAACGATACCGCGGAATGTATTAAGCAGTAGTCAAAACTGTGGTCGACATTTTAGCGCAACCATTCCCTACCACAAATATCGACTTCCTCAACCCACTTACTGTGATTTCTGCAATGCTAAAATATTTTTCCACGAAAGCTTACATAATTGTTGCTCTGGAGGTTCCATCGACATTCATCGTCCTACCACAACACCACAACAGTTACTGAGCTTATTCTAAGATCAAGGTGAAGTGATTACCCATTTTCGTACAAACATCCGATCATATAATAATGCATTTTCATTCATGTATATGGGTGCATCAATTGATAATAACTTGGCCAATACTAGAGAAGGGGTTTACACATATCGCGCGCAAGGTTCAATATATCATAGTATTGGAAGTCTTTTACCCTTGGCTGGAAATAGACCAAGATATTTAAAACTGTATATATGAAACTGACCATGAGATTGAAATCCGACTTCAAGATAGTGAAGTAATGAGACCGGAGATAATTATGATTTTGAAACAAATTTTAGATACTCATAACCCATATGTCTCCATACTTTGATAGTTGGGGAAACAACCTGACGTGCAAATATGTAGGATCAAAATTAAAGCGATCATAATAGATCGACATCTTCATGAGCTGCCAACCACATCCCAAGTAGCAGGAATAATAGTTGGAGATGAACCAGACAATTTGCAAGGTCGAGATAACACTGTTGAGACAATAAGTGGAAATATACAGAGAATATCATATACTGCAGGTTTTTACGACCCACTGCAATATCCACTATTGTTGCCTTATGGTCAGCATGGATGGGATTTAAGCATCCATGAAAATGGAAATACACCAATTAGTTGTACATCTTACCACTCTCATATTTTACAGGTATGTATAGCCTAATTGATATCCAATATTATTTGTTCATTCATTTATATCAACATCAGTACTAATGTTACTTGCATTTTTCCCTCGCCTACACACAAAGATACGATCAACAGAGACATCACTTATACTGCTTGGTGGTCGTCTATTTCAATAATATGTCGTTGATATGTATGTAAAAATAGAAACAATGTGGCTATGATTTCTTCGCAACAATCAGATTACTATCAGAGCGGAGTTATACCAAGGTTTACAAGATGCCTTAGCTACTGGAGCAACATCTGCCAGTAAGTTTCTTTACCTCCTTCAATCAACCATTTGTTGTTCCCAGTAATTACTAACCAGTTATTTCGATACAACTCAATCCTATGCCTTTTCACACATTAGGAAGTGTTGATGTCAAGAAGATTCTTACTTCCTCCTATATTGGTAGTCCACGAGATATGCATCAAAGATACCAAGATGCAATGGCATTAGTGCGAAGGTATGGAAAGCCTGACTTATTTATTACTATGACATTTAATACTAACTAGGTAGAAATTACACAAGAATTGCTTCTCAGTCAACAACCACAAGATAGACCGGATTTAACAACTAGGATTTTTCGATCAAAACTAGAGCAACTTAAAACTGACCTATTTGACATGTTTGTTTTAGGTAAAGTCATTTCCCATGTCCACGTTATTGAATTCCAAAAAAGAGGACTACCACATTCTCACATTCTACTTACCCTAGATGAAAACGATAAAATTAGCAATCCTGATGATTATGATGCTTTAGTTCGCGCTGAAATTCCATGTACACATTTAGAACCCGAACTACACAACGCTGTAAAGAAACATATAATTCATTATCCATGCGGACATTTTAACCCAAGAGCTATCTGCATGAAAAATAACCGCTGTAAGAAGGGTTTTCCAAAAGCTTTTTCTCCATTTACTTTACAAGGAACTGCCTCTTACCCTATTTATAAAAGATGCGATAACGGAATACGATATCAAATTGGAAGGCACATAATCGATAACCGCTGGATAGTACCATATAATCCTTCCTTACTTTTGAAATATGATTGTCATATAAATGTTAATATTTGTTCAAGTATTAAATTTGTGAAATATCTCTATAAATATGTTTACAAAGGTTCAGACCGCGTTTCTGTAGGATTATCCAGTACATCTGACGATAATGATGAGATTTCAAATTTTGTTAATGCTAGATGGATTTGTGCTCCAGAAGCTTTATGGAGAATATTTAAATTTTCCCTAAGTAATATTTTTCCTGTCTATTACCGGCTTACAAATACATTTACCAAATAGACAATAATTATTATTTCGTGCAGAAGAGCACATACACACTATTTTGGATGATCAACATAGATGTAAAACAATGCTTACTGAATTTTTTTGTAAAAATGCTTTTGATGAACAAGCACGTCAATATTTATACTATGAGTTTCCTGAAAAATATTGGTGGGATTACATGTAAGCAATGGAACCGTAGGCGAAATAACCGTCGGGCAAATGGTAGAATTTACACTGTATCTTCCACTGAAGGAGATCGTTACTATTTGCGCCTACTATTAACACATGTTAGAAGTCCTCTATCTTTTACTGACTTACTAACAGTTAATCAAATGGAATATAAAACATTTAAAAAAGCAGCTGAACATAGAGGTTTACTTGAAAATGATGATAGTATAAAGGACTGTTTGACAGATGCTTCAATGTCTGTCTGACCTCGACAACCTTCTCGAACAATATAACAAAACAATTTTTGACTATGACATTCCACATATTACTTTCAACCACTTTACCCATACAAACACATCCACTCTTATTTCAGAAGAGCAATGCATAGAAATACCCAATAATGATGTCAATTCTGTAGATAACTTGAATTCCAAACAAAAGAAGGCATTTGAAACGATAATGTCTTCTGTTGAAAGTGGAGCTAATGCTATATATTTCATAGACTGTCCTGGAGGTATAGGAAAAACATATTTATATAGAGCAATCTTAGCACATTTACGAATTCAAGGTCATATTGCAATTGCAGTCGCTACTTCGGGAATTGCTTCTCTTGCTCTTCCAGGAGGTCGAACTGCACATTCTTGATTTAAAATACCAATTAATTTAGACTCTTCCTCTACGTGTCATATTCCTAAGTGATCTGAACTCGCAAAACTTTTATTGACTGCTATTGTTTTCCTATGGGATGAAGCTACCTGGCTCACCGCCATGCATTTGAAACCGTAGACAGAAAATTACGAGATTTAACTAATTTCGACTCACCATTTGGAGGAAAGGTTGTTATTTTAGGTGGTGATTTTCGTCAAGTTCTACCAATAGTCGTAAATGGTACTAGAGCTCAATCCGTCGATGCATGTATAGTACTATCGTGTTTATGGAAAAATGTTCAGGTAATTCATTTAACACAAAATATGCATGCAAAAGACGATCTATCATATGCACAATTTCTTTTACGTATTCGAAATGGAAATGAAGTCTATGTTCAAGACGATATTATACAGCTCCCAATTGATACCGTTGAACTTGGACCAATAGTTCTTCACTCTATGCTCTGATTAATGAAGTCTTTGCTGAACTCAATGACAGATTAGGTGATCCTAATTTTATAATAGATAGAGCAATATTAGCCCCTACAAACGAAACAGTGGATTACATTAATAACAAAGCTATAGAACTGTTTCCAGGTAGTGAGCGCATTTACTACTCCTTTGACAAAGTCGAAGAAGATACACATAATCTATGCCAATATGAATTCTTAAACTCACTTGCTTCGGGAGGTCTGCCCCTAATAAATTACGACCGAAAGTGGGTGCACCAATCATGTTGCTTAAGAATATTGATCCACGAATTGGATTATGTATTGGAACCAGATTACTTTGTCGTGTCTTTCACAGAAATGTCAAAGATGCAGAAATAACTGTTGGACATTTTCGTGGTACAAGAGTATTTATTCCACGTATAACACTAAAGCCTTCTGAGAATACTAACATGCCTTTCAACCTAATATGTAAACAATTTCCAATTAAATTAGATTTTTCCTTAACGATTAATAAATCACAAGGACAAACCATCCCTCAGGTTGGTATTTATCTTCCCGAACATGTTTTCAGTCATGGTCAGCTATATGTTGCATTATCAAGAGGCGTTTCACGAAAAACAACAAAAGTTTTGGTGAAAAATGGAAAGATTAGAAATAAAAATGGCACACATACTAGAAATGTTGTGTATAAGGATGTGTTATTACAATGTACTCACGAACTTAATTAACAATACTTCATTTTTCCACTTCACATGCTGTCGTTTTACTATAATTATTACTATACAATATGGGATACAAATATAAGTTCTTCACCATTATTTTATTACTCTACGTAAATAATTAAGGGATTTTTTATACGACCATGAATGACTAATATCTGCACTTATTATCCCTTTCTCCATTTTATTGTTTTTCGGCATATATTTAGCTACGGCTTATACAAAATACAAAACTGGGTTAACAAAAAGTTCCTCCTTTACTACTCCAACTCACTTTCGGTTCACATAAAAATTCCCTTAAAAAACGTTTTTAACTCCGCCATCAACTTACTGCTGATGCCGGTCTCAAGCCCGGAACAAGGAGGAGAGAAAACGGTTACGACAACTACACTTACTACCTACAATTTACTATCAAATAGTTTCTTAGCTGCAACAACTCATTCTGTTTCCCTATCCCCACATAATGCAATTGTATCTATCTCTGATCACCTACTATATGTAACGAACATCATATTCTATTTCCATTACAAATCAAATTAATTCTCTACGCTTTGCATGAACATGCGTTAATAATTGGTTACACCATATGGATATATATTACTTTTCTTTCTACCCACACAATGTCGGTTTGATATAACGCTTCTTCCCACGTTTGATGTGCACATATTAGTGCATATATTTACATCCATATTTTATCTCTTTTTATTTAAATAATCATCATATTTGGGCATTTTAACATGTTTAAAACCAAAATTCAATTATTTCCAAACCATCATATTTTCATCATCATTCAAGGGCAAAACGGTCATTTTTGTGCATGTGTCAATGTAAGAATTTTTACTTGGACATTTTTTTGATTATTTTTATAGGAATTTGGATGCATATGGAAGAGGCTTATATGAAGATACATGCATTCACAAGGAAATACAAAGGAATGAAGAGGAAATAATTCAAGTTCAAGATCATGGAGGACCCCACCCACTTACCTAACTTCCAATTAGAAGCTAAGCACATGCTAAAAGGACTTAAAGCTTCATGTACATATTAAGTGGGGGATTAGTGAATGTTAATGATTACTTGGAGGCTACACCACCTCAAGGGTATTTTGGGAAGCTCCCTAAAAAGAGAATTAGGGTTTTATGCATGTATAAATAGCCCTCTTATGTACATGAAGATCATCTTCTACTCTTTCATTTACTTAGGAAATTAAGAAATCAAGTGTAAGCTCAATGTTCTATGAAATAAAAATGGCTTTCAAGCCTCTTTCTTCACTCTTTTCTACATGTTTTTCTTTATTTTATTGTTAATGTTTATTTTTATGCTCTCTTTCTCTTTATGCTCATAGCTTAGATTTACATTTATGCAAGTAGTTAGTAGCTAATCTCTTTGCTTTCTTTGCTTATTTTCTATTCTCTTTTCTTTTTAATGTTGAAACTTACATGTGTTGCTTTAATGCCACAAATGAGTAGCTAAACTCCTTCAATTTAGGGGTGATGAAGCTCTCTAACTTTATGTAATATCAACATTTTATGATTTATGATCTCTTTTGGTCTATGCTTCATGAAGTAAGTTTTGATGCAAGTTTATACAAGTGGGTTTGATAGCTTATATTGTTTATGCAAATGAGCTATTCTTATTCAACATAAACACAATTTGCATCATCATTTGCTAATCCATTTTTGATATTGAAATGAAAGTAAAAATGAAATTTGATGATCTATGTTACTAATTACAATAGTAAATAGATCATACTTAAATTAGCTTTTGCTTTGGCTTCATTTTCATTAGAATAGATAAGTGGTTTATGTGTTGTATTATAGTTTGATGGTTTGAGTTATGATAATTAATAACATAAACAAACCATACTTATGATAAATACAACAATATTTCACTTAATGTCAAAACTAGAGATCATAAATTATTGTTTGTTGATTTACAAAAATATGGGAGTGGATTTATCCCTAAATTGTTCTCTAGTTCAATAGTTTACTAATCACATTTCAATTCTAGTTTAGCTTCATTTTAGTTCTATCCAACAATTTCACTCGACTTTGGTATAATTTGATTGAATAGAAATTTTTAAAATCATCAATTCCCTGCGGATCGACCCGTATTCGCCACGTGCTACATTTGTACACCGTGCGCTTGCGGTTATATTTTTAAAGTTAAATTCGTTCGACGGTTTTCTAAACCGATAGAATTTCCGTCGTCCGAACAAGTTTTTGGCGCCGTTGCCGGGGACTTGCTTTGATTTTATTTTCTATTCTTCGGATTAATTTTGTTTGATTTTGTGTGTTTGTTGTGTGTGTTAATTTTCTTTTTTTAAAAAAAAAAATTGTGTGCTTGTGTGATTTGTGTTTGCATTTGATTTGGTTTTCTAGTTTGCTTTGCATTGGAATTTATAAAAAAAAAAAAACATTCACAATTTCAAAACAAAACCAAAAATATTTCATTTCCATTTCGTTTACAATTTGTATTTCTTTTTACTTTTTACATTTCATTTTACAATTTACATAAACCAAAAAACAAAACAAAAAAGCATTGCATTGCCTTTATTTGCTCTCCTCTGTCTCTCTGTTTACTGCACCTGCATACTTCACCATCATTTCTGTCACAAAACTGCACAATTCCCCCATAACAATAACATCCCTGTCTTTCCCTCCACCAACATCACACCATTTCACTGAGCATATCTCAGCAACCATCTCAAAACCCCCCTGTCCAAAGTCATCACAACCACCACAACAACTCACGACTTCACAAATCCAACCCGCGACGTCACAACACTTCTTCCACACACAACCAAACCTTCCATTCAACTTGCAAAAGCACCACCAACCCATTGCAGATCACCATCACATACATTCTTACCCACTGCATCCTCACAAGCCATCACTGCAGCAAACCCAAAGTTGCAAACAACACAAACATACCACCATTCCTCACCACCAAAACTGCAGAGTGCCACAGACCTGATATTTCACCAGTTCCAGTCCTGGCCAGAGACCACCAATCAAGTCATCTCCTCACCAATTCATATTATTTCATTTCAACATCCACTCCGATCATTGCTACTGTTCCCATATAACATTCTTCATTCTACTGCAACCTTCCACCATACATTTACTGCTCAAAACTCTCTGACCATCTCCATCTACAATATAGCTCCTGCACACTATCTACCAAATACTTCTTGACTGCCTGAACCACCATTCAGGCAATCCTCATTACACCTTCTCCACAAACAAACACTACCCATACAACCAGCACTGTTCCAATCACCACATTTCTTCCCTTCACAACTCTCTACGACTTCAATACATCTTCAATCACCTCCTTCAATACTGTCATTTTCCTACAGCAAGCAACCAGACAACAAACTTAATTCCTCCAGCTGACTGCCTTGCAAAACATCACAACACACTTCAACTTCTCAACATACACACAACTCAACCATTTCACCATTTCTTTCAACTGCACCCCTCCACTGTCACGACAGACTGTACCGCCAATCATCCTCAAATCACCCACCCACCATCTCCAACAGCACTGTCCTGCCCAATATCACAGTGTACATTCAAACTACACTGCATCAATTGCCTATAAACAGACTTCTCCATACGTTTCACATAACAGCCTTCAGTTCCCTTACCATCACCATCAATTCAACACTACTGCTACTTCTGTCTACATTCACAGCAACCACCACTTCAACCAACAAAACCTTCCTCTTGCCACTGATAGAGCACCTGTCCACATCACAACCAAGACCATCAACTTGCTACTTACCTTCAACATACTTACTCCTATCACCGAATTCAACAACCACCCATCATTGCTTACCACTGCAATTCTAGCTTCATTACCCTCAACTGCAAAATCGAACTGGCTTCAGGCTTTCGCCCACCACCACGAACCAATTCACGCGATCAACCCAAATCACCAGACAAACGCGGACCCAAACATTCGACTCACCTCCGAACTTCCGAAATCGCCGCCACCTCCCCAAGGTCTTGCAGCTTCCACGAACGCCTCATTCAACTCGGACACCTCTGCCTGAACCCCATCGCAACTTCGAACCAAAACCACCCACAATCACCTGACAAAATCGCGAATTGATACGACCCAAATTGCAACAGTTAACCACCACGATCACCTCCGCAATTTCCAGTTCAATTCCACAACCACGTCAATATTCTTCTGTGTTTAATTTCCAAATCGATGTCAATTCTGAGATCGGAAGTGTTTAAGTTTTGATTTTGAAATTTGGGAAGTGAAAACTTGTTTTAGTCGATTGAAATAGGATTTGTTTACTTCTGTGGTATCTTAGTTTTGAAGAGAAAAAAAAAAAAAAGAGAAGACGATTATTTGCATATTGGGCCGGGTGGGCTTCTTGTTTTGTGTTTTTATTTTATTTCTTTCATCTTCTTTTGTCTTCCTAAAAAAAAAAAATAAGTTTCAATTGCTTCCATTTGCTTTGTTTTGTTTTAGTTCTTCCTTGAAAAAAAAAAACCCTTGTTTTGTTTTTCATTTGTTTTTGTTTTCTCTTTGATTAAAAAGAAAGAAAAAAAAAATTGTTCGATTTTTTTTTTTTTTTTTTTTTTTTTAAGTAAAACCCTACTTTTAAATTTCCTCTCCAAAAAAAAAAAAATCAAAAAAAAAAATCAAAAAAAAAAAAAAAAAAAAAAACAAGTTCAAGTTGCATTGTAATTTTCATTTTTCATTTATTTTATTTTCAATTGTTTTGTTTTTCGCTTATTTTATTTTTCATCTTTGATAAACATACAAAAAAAAAATAACAATAAAAATTGTTGAATATATCTTGTTTTTCATTTCAGGTTGTCAAAGCAGAAAATTACAAGGAATTGCTTGCCAAAAGGAAAAATAATTGCTTTGCTTTGCTAAAATCGCCGCTAAAAAAAAAATTTGCTAATAATCTGCACGCTCTGGTATTGTGCTTTCATCTCTAGTGCATTGTTGGTTGCTTGCATTTGCATTTATATATAAAAAAAATTCAAAAAAATCCAAAAACAAAAACAAACTTCATTTTAGTTGCATTGTAATTTCACGTTTAATTTCTGCTTTGCATTCATCTCATCTTATTTTTTTTCTAAGGGCAATACCCCAATTCACATAAGGTGAGGGATTTCATCACCCTTTCCTTAGCCCACAAACGCATTTCATCGTAGAATTTGACTAATAATAAAGGTTAGACGTTGGACCTAAGGGTGTCACGAGCTCACTTAGGGCTTAATTGTATCTTCACAATTGTTTTACTTAAACGATTTTATTTCTTGGTGTCTAGGCTACGGCAGAGTAATAACCAATTATAAAAATTACGGTGATTCGTAAATATTATACTGGTTGTTCCTCTGAAGGTACTTAAACCTTCGGTTGCATTGCTACGGTGATTCGTGGTGCACCGATAACCCCTGTCCGTTACCTGGCTGAGAAATATTTTTGTTGATTTAAGACAAAGTGTGATTATACAATTTTGGGTTAGGAGCTACTAAGGACAGAAAACTGTAATTAAGTCCTTTGCATTCATTTAGTTGCATTAGTTCATGCATATTTACAAAAAAAACTCAAAAACAAAAATCTAAAAAAATTTGTATAATCATTTCAAAAAAAAAAAAATTGAAAATTCAAAAACAAAACAAAAATCAAACTTTTCTTTTGAAATAAACTTCACTTGGTAAATAGTTTTTTTTTTTCCCTTTAAAAAAAACAAAAAAAAAACATTTTCAAATCTTCTTTCATTCTCCAAACTCGTTTCTAATTTCTTTGTCCTCTCGACTTTCACTTGTGCATGAGTACTTGGACTCGTGACACAACAACGAATACTTGGATTCGTGACCCTTCTACAAACCGTTTAACTCGAACAGACAATCCTCCCGAAATGGCGAACGAAAACGCCCCTCGAACTCTTATGGATAGAATCTTTCCCGATAGAGTTTCTATTCCATCTTGCATCACATTACCCGCCCCTACGGGTAACCATTTCGAAATCCATTCGAACCATATTGCCACGCTTCCAAAATTTGGCAATTTCGAACACGATGACCCATACATCTTTTTGACTAAATTCGAACAAGTTTGCGCAACCATTAAACTTCAACAACTTTCTGATGACGGAATCAAACTTCGATTAATCCCATTTGCTCTTACGGATTACGCTGAAAAATGGTTGTACAGCTTACCTTCGAACTCAATTAAAACGTGGGAAGAATTTGTAAAAGCTTTCTTAAAAAAATTCTACCCCTTAGAAAAAACAAGTAGAATTCGAAACGAAATTGTAAATTTTCATCAATTCAAGGGTGAACCATTTGGAAAATATTTTGAAAGATTCAAAGAGCTTTTGATAAAATGTCCACACCATAACTTTGAAAAATGGACGATTTGCCAAATCTTATATGATGGACTCGAAAACAGCTCACGAACCATGCTCGAATCAATGTGCCAAGGCAATTTTCTTGCCCAACATCATGACGATGCTTGGCAATTTCTTGAAAACCTCGCTGAAAAGTCGTCCCAATGGGAACGCTCGAACGAAAAATCAATCTACTCACGATCGAGTGCACACTCGACGGGATCTTCTTTTGCTTTGGAAGCTAAGATCGACGCAATGATTAAAAAATTCGATAACGTTTTCTCATCGAATCAAACGAACCAAGCTTCCCAACCAATGTGTTATAAATGCAACGATCCTAATCATATAGCCGATCAGTGTCCCAATTCCGTCGAACAAATCAATGCTTTCAATAAAACCAAAAACGACCCGTTTTCTCCAACGTACAATCCTGGATGGAGAAATCATCCGAATTTTGCGTGGAACCAAAACATTCCCAACACGAATACGATTCGTCCCAATTTTCAAGCATTACCGAATAATGCTTCGAATCCTCCCTTTCAGCCCAATAATTTTCAACCAAACTTTGCGGGCCCGTCTAATCAACCGCAACAACCAAATTTTCCACCAAATTCTACTCATCCTCCACAAGACGATAAACGTTTAACTTCGCTTGAGAAAACTCTTGAAACGTTGGCTAAGGCAACTACTCAAAGCCTTCAATCAAACAGCAATTTGCAAAATTTATTGACTTCATATATGCAAAACACAAACCAATCGATTGCGAAACTCGAAATGCAAATGAGTCAATTAGCCACGTCTGTAAGTGAACGTGAACGAGGAACATTCCCAAGCCAGCCCCTTCCAAATCCCAGAAATCAAAATGCAAATTCAAATCAAGCTCATGTTGTTCAAGATAGCAATGTCACCCAGTTGAATGCTATCACAACTCTCCGTTCTGGTAAACAAATCGATAATCAAGTCGTTAATCCAAATGATTCACTGGGAACTTTTCTCGATACTTCTAAAACAACGAACGACTCAGAACAGAACGTGGAGCCAAACGTTGAATCGAACGACAATCAAAATTCTTCTTCTACTACTCGAGTAGACCCGCCTACCGAGTATCATGTTCCATTTCCACATCGTCTTCGACCAAAGAAACACTCGGACCAAATGGAAAAGATGTTGGAAATTTTTAAACAAGTCAAAGTTAACATTCCTCTTCTTGACATCGTTCAGCAAGTCCCCACTTACGCGAAATTTCTTAAGGACTTGTGCACCCAAAAGCGACACACTCAAGTGCCCAAAAAAGTCTTCTTAGCCGCTAGTTTGAGTGAAGTCTTGTCCCAATCCATACCCGTTAAATACAAAGATCCTGGCTGCCCTACGATTTCGTGTACAATTGGAGAAAAGACGATTAACAAATGTTTAATAGACTTAGGCGCGAGTGTCAACTTGATTCCATACTCCGTTTACGAACAATTAGGCTTAGGTGAGCTCAAACCCACGAAAGTTACGCTTCAATTTGCCGATCGTTCCATTAAGAAGCCCGTGGGAGAAATCGAAGACGTGCTCATTCGAGTAGGGCAATTCATATTCCCCGTTGATTTTATCGTTCTCGAAACACAACCGGTGACAAACCCTGCGAGTCAAATCCCATTGATTTTAGGCCGACCATTCTTAGCCACCTCAAACGCCTTAATCAATTGTCGTAACGGTTCGATGAAAATCTCTTTTGGAAACATGACTTTGGACCTTAACATTTTCAATCTTGAAAGCCACTCGAACGAACTTTGTGACCAAACATTAGAAGTTAGTGCCATTCATGAAAACTTTGAAAATGAAACATTTGATCTTAACGATGAACGCGAGGCCGAGTACGAAAAATTGTTTCATGAAGTCCCCAACGAGATCGAACACACTCTTCCCTTTGAATCGCTTCAAGTTGAGTCCGAATCTCAATCCAATTCTGCAATCGAAAAACTCCCGAAATTGGACCTCAAACCACTTCCCGCCCACCTTAAGTATGCATACTTAGGTGAAAACGAAACTTGTCCTGTCATCATTTCTAACAATCTTTCTCTTGACCAAGAAGCTTCTCTTCTCTCTATTCTTTTGAAAAATAGAGAAGCAATTGGGTGGTCCATTACTGATATTAAGGGAATTAGCCCTGCTATTGTCCAACATCGCATTCATTTGATTGATGAAGCCAAACCCACTCGTGATGCACAACGTAGGCTTAACCCAAAAATGAAAGATGTGGTTCGTGACGAAATTCTTAAGCTCCTCGATAACGGTATCATATACCCCATCTCCGATAGCCCATGGGTTAGCCCAATTCATGTCGTGCCTAAAAAGTCCGGACTTACTGTTATAAAAAACGACGCGAATGAACTTATTCCAACTCGTACTCAAACGGGTTGGCGTGTTTGCATTGACTATCGAAAACTAAATGCCGCAACACGTAAGGATCATTTTCCTCTTCCATTTATCGACCAAATGCTCGAACGTTTAGCCGGTCACGAATTCTATTGCTTTCTTGATGGTTATTCCGGCTATAACCAAATTCCAATCGCTCCCGAAGATCAGGAGAAAACGACTTTCACGTGTCCATTCGGTACCTTCGCTTATCGACATATGCCATTCGGACTTTGTAACGCTCCTGCGACTTTCCAACGATGCATGGTTGGAATCTTTTCTGACATGATTGAGCGCTTTCTAGAAGTCTTTATGGACGATTTCTCTATCTTCGGCGATTCTTTTTCTCAATGTTTACATCACCTCGAGTTGGTTTTGAATCGATGTAAAGAAAAACACTTGACTTTGAATTGGGAAAAATGCCACTTTATGGTCAAACAAGGCATTGTCCTTGGACATATCATCTCAAACAAAGGCATTGAGGTAGACAAAGCGAAAATCGATGTCATTGCAAGTCTACCCATTCCCAAATCTGTTAAGGACATTCGATCATTTTTAGGACACGCTGGCTTTTATCGACGCTTTGTGAAAGACTTTAGCAAAATCGCCCGTCCTTTGACGACCCTTCTTGGAAAAGACGTTCCTTTCGATTTTAACTCTGATTGTATCTCTTCTTTTGAACGTCTTAAGAGCGAACTCATTTCTGCCCCAGTCATTTGCGCACCCAATTGGGATCTTCCTTTCGAAATAATGTGCGACGCTTCAAACTTTGCCGTTGGTGCTGTCTTGGGACAACGCATCAACAAGATCCTTCATGTCATTTACTACGCGAGTATGACCTTGAACGACGCTCAACTCAACTACACAACAACTGAAAAAGAGCTTCTAGCTGTCGTTTTTGCGCTTGAAAAGTTTCGACCTTACTTGATAGGTTCACACATTACGGTCTACACTGACCATTCTGCGCTTCGATATCTCTTCGCTAAAAAGGATGCTAAATCCCGTTTGATTCGTTGGATCCTTTTACTTCAAGAATTCGACCTTACAATCAAAGACAAAAAAGGATCCGATAATGTCATAGCCGATCATTTATCTCGTCTTTCGAACGCACCATCTTCCTTGCCGATCAATGAAAACTTCCCTGATGAACAACTTCTTTCTATTTCTATCGATCCATGGTACGCTGATATAGTGAACTACTTAGTCACTAAAGAAACTCCCTCATCTTGGTCCAAACAGGACAAATGCAAATTCATGTCCCAAGTGAAATATTTCTATTGGGACGATCCATACTTGTTCAAATATTGTCCCGACCAAATCATCCGACGTTGCATTCCGGATAATGAAATAAGGAGTGTTCTTTCGTTTTGCCACGATCAAGCGTGCGGTGGACATTTCGGTCCTCGAAAAACTGCGGAAAAAGTGCTTCAGTGTGGCTTCTATTGGCCTTCGCTTTTCAAAGACTCGTTTGAATTTTGTAAAACTTGTGATCGATGTCAAATGCTTGGACGAATTTCTCGACGAGATATGATGCCTTTAAACCCCATTCTTACGATCGAAATCTTTGATGTATGGGGTATCGACTTTATGGGACCTTTTCCCAATTCCTTTGGAAACTTGTATATCCTTCTCGCTGTCGATTACGTTTCAAAATGGGTCGAAGCCGTTCCTTGCAAAACCAATGACCACAGAATTGTTGTGAAATTTCTTAAAGAAAACATCTTTTCGAGGTTCGGCACACCTCGCACAATAATCAGTGATAACGGAACCCATTTTTGCAACCGTTCTTTTGAAACTTTAATAAAAAAATACTCGATAACCCACAAGTTATCCACTCCATATCATCCTCAGACTTGTGGCCAAGTTGAAGTTTCAAATCGACAAATAAAACAAATCTTGGAGAAAACTGTCAATAAAAATCGAAAAGATTGGTCTCAGAAATTGACCGACGCGCTTTGGGCTTACCGTACTGCTTTTAAAACTAACCTTGGGATGTCCCCTTTTCGTTTAGTTTATGGTAAAGCTTGCCATTTACCCGTTGAAATTGAACACAAAGCGTTGTGGGCAATAAAAAATTTAAACTTTGATCATGAGGAAGCTGGCGAAAATCGAAAATTTCAACTCAACGAACTAGAAGAACTTAGGAACGACGCGTATGAAAACGAGAAAATTTACAAAGAAAGAACCAAAGTTTTTCATGACAAATCAATCCTAAGGAAAAAGTTTTCGCCTAACCAGAAAGTTCTTTTATATGACTCGAGACTTCATTTATTCCCTGGGAAACTTAAATCAAGGTGGACCGGACCATTTGTGATACGAACTGTTTTTCCACATGGTGTCATAGAAATAGAAAACCCAAAGGATGGATCGATTTTCAAAGTCAACGGTCATCGTTTAAAACCCTTCTTGGAATTTCCCGATAACCAAGAGGAGGAGCTCATGATCCTTCATGAGCCAAGCTACGTCTAGTAAGAATGTTAACCCTCTTTTGTAAATATGTACATATTTTTCCCCGTTACACTCATTATATCATGCATCGACTGTGGGGACACAGTCAAAATTAAGTGTGGGGGGAGTCTTATTTTTATTTTTATTTTTTAGTTTTTCATGGCATTTTTGAATTTTCATTTTCTTCAAAAAAAAAAAAAAAAAAAATCTCAAAATTCCTAAATCTCAGAAACATTTTCTTTTTACCATTTTGATTTATTTTTGAAGAAACACTATGGGATAAGTATAAGTTTTGGTTAATAAATTGAAATTTTTGAAAATTTATTTGTCTTAACAAAAATAAAAATGAAGTTTGATTACAAATAACAATGGTTTTACTAGTATATAGGAAGGTTCATTTATGTTAATTGTGAAGTATGTTCTAGTTGAAAATCGTTGTTTAAAAAGTGGTAAATTTAAAATAAAGGATATAACATTTTTGTCTTCTAAGTTAAATGGTGCTAAGATGATTTTGCAAAACTCTCTCTCTTAAAAAATATATATATAAAAAAACAAAAAAACAAAATAATAACATCCAAAGTATTCACTCTCATTTAAAAGTCCTCACGGTTATGCATGGGTGAATTACTTAAAATCTTTGATTATGTGCTTTCATACTCATTTAAAAGTCCTCACGGTTATGCATGTATGGAACACATATAAAAAAAAAGAGAACAGACTTAATAAAAACCACCTACGGTCGATAGGTGTATGCACGAAAGTGTGTACACTCGCCATGCTCTGTACTCCCCTCACATAAGCCCGAAAGGCAGTGCATGGGTGGTATATCTGGCCTCAGTTTACCTGAGCTAGGTGTGTAATTTTTCTTGCAAATAATGAGAGAGCTAGCAATTGAAATCCTAGCACTATTTTAACTTGTTTGACCTAACTTGTTATTGAAAAGAAATGAAAATACCACTTTAATAAACTTTGATAATCAATTAAGGATCCATTTCATAATTACATTGTGTTCTCAACCGAAACAACTAGCCAAACTATGGTCTATCTGTCATGACAACTTGATTTTGATTGGAAATTTTGACGAGTAAATGACTTAAATTTTCAAGACAATGACCAAAACTTGTATTTAACTTATTTGTGTCAATTTAAAAATAGATCCTTCATTTGTAAATATTTCCAAAAAATTCGCATTCATCTCTTTGTAAATAAATCTTGCAATTTGTAAATATTTTCATCCAGCATTTGGATTTTGTGGGTAGTATCCGCTGAAAACCCTCACGAGACAACACTCGTCCTACTGGGGACACCCAGAGGTTTAACGGCTTGTTGCATACGCTCAATGCAATCGTGCTCCCTACGAAAACGGATTTATCTTAGTTTTCCTTTATTCGAGGACGAATAAAAAGATAAGTGTGGGGGTATTTGATGTGCACATATTAGTGCATATATTTACATCCATATTTTATCTCTTTTTATTTAAATAATCATCATATTTGGGCATTTTAACATGTTTAAAACCAAAATTCAATTATTTCCAAACCATCATATTTTCATCATCATTCAAGGGCAAAACGGTCATTTTTGTGCATGTGTCAATGTAAGAATTTTTACTTGGACATTTTTTTGATTATTTTTATAGGAATTTGGATGCATATGGAAGAGGCTTATATGAAGATACATGCATTCACAAGGAAATACAAAGGAATGAAGAGGAAATAATTCAAGTTCAAGATCATGGAGGACCCCACCCACTTACCTAACTTCCAATTAGAAGCTAAGCACATGCTAAAAGGACTTAAAGCTTCATGTACATATTAAGTGGGGGATTAGTGAATGTTAATGATTACTTGGAGGCTACACCACCTCAAGGGTATTTTGGGAAGCTCCCTAAAAAGAGAATTAGGGTTTTATGCATGTATAAATAGCCCTCTTATGTACATGAAGATCATCTTCTACTCTTTCATTTACTTAGGAAATTAAGAAATCAAGTGTAAGCTCAATGTTCTATGAAATAAAAATGGCTTTCAAGCCTCTTTCTTCACTCTTTTCTACATGTTTTTCTTTATTTTATTGTTAATGTTTATTTTTATGCTCTCTTTCTCTTTATGCTCATAGCTTAGATTTACATTTATGCAAGTAGTTAGTAGCTAATCTCTTTGCTTTCTTTGCTTATTTTCTATTCTCTTTTCTTTTTAATGTTGAAACTTACATGTGTTGCTTTAATGCCACAAATGAGTAGCTAAACTCCTTCAATTTAGGGGTGATGAAGCTCTCTAACTTTATGTAATATCAACATTTTATGATTTATGATCTCTTTTGGTCTATGCTTCATGAAGTAAGTTTTGATGCAAGTTTATACAAGTGGGTTTGATAGCTTATATTGTTTATGCAAATGAGCTATTCTTATTCAACATAAACACAATTTGCATCATCATTTGCTAATCCATTTTTGATATTGAAATGAAAGTAAAAATGAAATTTGATGATCTATGTTACTAATTACAATAGTAAATAGATCATACTTAAATTAGCTTTTGCTTTGGCTTCATTTTCATTAGAATAGATAAGTGGTTTATGTGTTGTATTATAGTTTGATGGTTTGAGTTATGATAATTAATAACATAAACAAACCATACTTATGATAAATACAACAATATTTCACTTAATGTCAAAACTAGAGATCATAAATTATTGTTTGTTGATTTACAAAAATATGGGAGTGGATTTATCCCTAAATTGTTCTCTAGTTCAATAGTTTACTAATCACATTTCAATTCTAGTTTAGCTTCATTTTAGTTCTATCCAACAATTTCACTCGACTTTGGTATAATTTGATTGAATAGAAATTTTTAAAATCATCAATTCCCTGCGGATCGACCCGTATTCGCCACGTGCTACATTTGTACACCGTGCGCTTGCGGTTATATTTTTAAAGTTAAATTCGTTCGACGGTTTTCTAAACCGATAGAATTTCCGTCGTCCGAACAACGTTCGATACAAATTTTCTATGTCCACGTACATCTGTACATTCATTCTACATGTCAATATCCAAAATATTCAACAATACGTGTACGTCATACTCATTTTATCGCATTCAACAACTCTCATAGACATTGTTTCTTAACACCAGTTCCTTCTGCGCACGTGTATCGCACGTGACAAACTACTCGTGTGTGTGTGTGTGTATAAGTGTCTACAACCACAGGTTCTGACTAAATCTAAGGTCTAAATCCAATAGCTAATGATTCATGCATAGTTTATTATAATTTAGGTATGCCCACGTTAATAGAATAGAAAGCTGCATATGTCAACTAAAGGTGACATGTAATATAGTAACTTCACAGGTTTTTTGAAAATAAAAAAACCATTTGAGAAGATTCTCAACTATTATATTTCAACATCTCAGCAATTCCCAGATAACTAATTTAGTGGCGATTCGTCAACTTGCAAAGCATACTATATAAACTCTCCGTTCATATCACATTACTCACAACTGACTACATACAACATAATTTGTTAAGCATTAATTAATAATCAAACATGAATTCTTGTATTTTTCTCTCTGCTTGCACTTTCATCAGTAGCTTCTTCCACTGCCAGTTGCATAAATGGATGCAGATGCAAACGTAAGTGGTGTTAGCAAGAAACATTTATTATTTGATGCTATGTACATATGCATCCATTTCTGACATAACTTTTATTTTGATGGATAGATATAAGAAAAGAGATCCATATAGACAAGGCACCACCGCCATATAATGAAACAAACAATACAAGGGTCTCAGAATACTAGAAGCACACTTATCAATCTGTGCCATCAACCTCAATGCATATAAGCCATAGATCAAGATCAACGGTCACGATTCTATTCTGCTGCTAGTCTGAGATTACCAAAAACATATGGGCTCACATATTTAGCCCATTTACATTGTATATAAATACATTACTCTGTATCATTATTTTGTATTGAAGTATTATTAATAAAAACAGAATCATCAATTCTTTGTTTATGGTATCAGAGCACCAAAAGCCAAATGGCAAAATTTTCTAAAATCATAATCAAAGAAATTCAAAGATTTAGGTCGTGTTGGCTCCTCTCAGAAAAATATCATCATCGAGGAAGCATACCTTTCTCTCGATTGCATCAAGGATCTGTTATATCAGTTCCATATCCATCTCTTTCCATCCTAAAGGAGAAATCAGAATTTTATCTTCACTTTTCTCCTCTGATTGCAAGATTCTTCACTGTTGTTCATGCATATTACCGCTTCTTCATGAAATAATAATATACACCTATCACAAGCAGTTTGAATTTCCACCTTTTCTTGTTTCTTGGCTGCTATTCTCAAATAGCCACGCCAATATTCCTGTCAGTTATTCTTTTCCACCAAGAAACCGGCATTTCAAGATTATTGAATCACCATGGCACTTGATGAAGAAGGAATGACATCAGCCACTTCAGGCAACCAGTCCAGGAATCCCCAAAATTCGGATCAGATCTTGATCACACCTAAAAGTCAAGTTATCACAACACCATTAGACGAAGACAATTATGTTTTATGGAAATATAAAGTCAAAATAGCTTTGAAAGGATATGACTTACATGATTATGTTGCTGGAACCAAAATCATACCACCAATCATGATAATTGACAAAGAAGACAAGACTGTTAGCAATCCAGATTACAAACACTACGAAAAGAAGGATAATCTCTTATCATCGTGGCTACTATTTTCAATTAGTTAAATCTTACTGTCATAAATGGTTGGATGCAACAGCTCTTATGAGATATGGTCAGCAATCGAATGCATTTTCAGTTCACAATCAGCAGCGAAAGTCATGCAATATAGAAGGGAATTCCAAAATGCAAAGAAAAATGACATGCCAATGAGAGAATATCTTGCCAAAATCAAAAATTTATATGACAAATTAAAAGGTTTTGGTCATAATGTATCCATCAGTGAACAGATTCTAGTGATAACCAATGGATTAGATCAAGATTATGAGTTTTAAAACATATATTGCCACACAACCCACCCTGCCTGATATTGAATACATCCACACAACACTACTTGCTCATGAGGGAAAGATTCAACAATGGAGATCAATGCAAGAAGAATATAATATCAATTATGTAGTTGCATCAAGGAACAGAAATCAGAAAAATGCATCAAATCAACCCAGACAAGAAAATCAAAGTCAGAGAGGAGGTAATGTTCAAAAAGGCAAAGGCAGAGGGAGGAGTGGATACAATAATAAAGTTAAATGTCAGATTTGTGAAAAATTTGGGCATATGGCAAACAAATGTTATTTCAGATATAAGGAAGATTTCAATGTAGGACAAACATCTCAAACCAGCAAGCAACCAAATGCTGACATAACTCAAACTAGCAACCAATCCAGAAACAATGGAGATAATACTACTGATGTACACCTAAAACAGATGATTACAGCATGGATGAATGGTTTCCTGATTCTGGTGCCACAAATCACATTACAAACAACCTACGGAATTTAAATCTGGGCAACAAAGGATACACAGGTAATCAAACTGTTCTTATGGGAAATGGTGAAGCTGCAAATATAACACATGTTGGTACTGGCTATATAAAAGGTACAAGGCTACTCTATTTAAACAATTTACTAAGAGTACCAAGTATCAAGAAAAACCTTATTAGTGTTTCACAATTTGCCAGTGAAAATAAGGTGTATTTTGAGTTTCACCCAAAATCATGTCTTGTTAGAGATTCATTAAATAAAAACATATTATTACAGGGTAAGCTGGACAATGGTCTATACAAATTCAGCAATATTCAAAATAATGATGCTGCTAATGAGAGAATTTGGTCAAATAATGTTAGCACAAGGAGTGACAGTAATGTAAAGTTGTTTCATGAATGGTATTGTAAACTTGGCCATCCTAGTTATGATGTAGTTAAACTCATTTTAATGCAAAACAATATTTCTGTCCCAAATAAATCTGATTTATCTTTATGTGATCATTGTCAAATATGCAAAATGCATAAATTGCCTTTTCAAATTTCTGAAACTATATATGAAAATCCCCTTGAGTTAATTACTGCAGATCTATAGGGACCAGCACCACTCATTTCAACACAAGGACACAGGTATTATCTATCACTTTTAGATGCACAAACAAGACATACTTGGATTTATTTTCTCAAGACTAAATCTAACACAAGCCATGCTATAACACAGTTTATTACTCATGTTGAGAAACAAATTAGCAAATGTGTAAAAATAATCCAAACAGATGGTGGGGGAGAATTTAAACCATTAAAAGAATTTTTTAGCAAAAAGGGAATTCTTCACAGAACTACCTGCCCCCACAAATCAGAACAAAATGGTTTAGTTGAGAGGAAGCACAGACATATTGTAAAGACTGGTTTAACACTTTTGTCTCAAGCATCACTACCTTTGAAATACTGGAGTGATGCTTTTGTCACTGCAGTATATCTTATTAATAGGATGCTGACAAAAGTGCTAAACAATGGCTGCCCACATGAAAAACTTTTTAAAGTTAAACCAAAATATGATCGTTTAAATTTTTTTTGGGTGTTTGTGTTATCCCTATCTCAGACCATACAGTAGACATAAATTGAGCCTGAGGTCAAGTCCATGCACTTTTCTGGGGTATGCACACAATCAAAAAGGATATAAGTGCATGGACAATCAAGGAAAAATTTATATTTCAAGGCATGTTGTGTTTAATCAAAATGTGTTTCCATTTGCAGGCAAAAGAAAGCAGAATCATGAAATCAACAATGACAAAACACATGGTTTTTACGTCCCAGAATTGTCAGAATGTGCTCAAGGAAACAGTCATATAATGCAAAATGTTGATAAAGATGCATCTATATCTAGCACCAAATCAGGATACAGTTCAGACAACGGGAATGATAAAAGCTACTCACCAGTTGATTTAAATAATGAGCAGAATACTAGCATGTTAAGCAGCAGTCAAAATAATGATCAAAGTGCAAATATGTCTAATGACAATCAAGAAACATATGTAACAACAAACATCAATGATAATCAATTTGAAGATTCTCATAGTCAACATGCTGAAATAAGACACCCCATGATTACCAGATCTAAGAGTGGTATTTTTAAACCTAAATTATACATAGCTCAAATAAATGAGGTGGAGCAAAATTCTTATGATCAGGCTAGCAAACATGAAAAATGGAGAAAGGCAATGGATGAAGAATTAAATGCATTAGTCAAAAATAAGAGCTGGACACTAGTGCAACCACCAAGGAACAAAAATATCATGGGATGTAGATGGACTTATAAAATCAAAAGAGATACAGATGGTAATGTATCCAAGTATAAAGCCAGGTTAGTGGCAAAAGAGTATTCACAGCAGTTCGATTTTGATTTCACTTAGACTTTTTCCCCAGTGATCAAACCAACTACTATAAGAGTCATGTTAACTTTAGCTCTTCACAAAAATTGGAAAATAAGATAGCTAGATGTCCATAATGCTTTTTTAAATGGTGAATTATGTTAAGATGTTTACATGCAACAGCCAGAAGGATACAATCATCATGCGAATAAAGGTTATGTTTGCAAGTTACACAAAGCCGTATACGGGTTAAAGCAAGCCACTAGAGCATGGTACAAGAAGCTTAAATACGGGTTAAAGCAAGCCACTAGAGCATGGTACAAGAAGCTTAAAAGCACACTGACACATTTGGGTTTTAATGCTACAAAATCAGACAATTCACTTACTTAAAAAAAGGCAAGCATGTGAGCACATATATACTCCTGTATGTGGATGATATACTCATTACAAGAAATGATCAACAGGAAATCAACCACATCATAGAGCTACTGGACAAGCACTTTGCAATCAAGAACATGGTTGAATTGAAATATTTTTTAGGAATAAACATCCAAAGAAAGACTGACAATGAATTTTTTCTGTCACAAAAGCAATACATCAATGATATTCTGGTCAGGCATAACATGGACAAGGAAAAACCACTACCTACCCCTATGACAAGCAATAAACAGTTATCTAAAAATAAAGGTGAGCCTATTGATAATGTCAAGCAATACAGAAGTATCGTTGGAGCACTTCAGTATGCCACTATTACTAGGCCAGACATATGCTTTAGTGTCAATAGGGTATGTCAGTACATGCAGAATCCTTTAAACGAGCATTGGAGTGCCGTCAAGCGAATTCTCAAATACCTCAAAGGGACAAATACATATGGGTTGCATTTAATAGATAGCAAAGATATAAATATACACGCTTGCAGTGATTCCGACTGGGCGAACGACATCGATGGCAGAAAATCCATTTCTGGATATTGTTTCTATGGGGAACAAATCCGATTTCTTTGTGCACGAAGAAGCAACCCACTATTTCCAGAAGCAGCACCGACGCTGAATATAGGTGTATAGCAAGTAAGGTTGCTGAAATCACCTGGATCGAAACCCTAATTTGGGAATTAGGGTTCGAATCAACTCACAAGCCCATTATTTGGTGTGACAATCTCAGTGCCATCTCGCTTTCCATGAATCCAGTTCAGCATACTCGCACGAAACACATGGAGATAGATCACTTTGCTCGAGAGAGGACAGGAAGCGGCAAGCTTGCCATCAACCATGTTCCATCTTACTATCAAAGAACGGACTTTCTAACCAAGGCTTTATCAGCCAGAAATTTCAATCGATTTTGTGAAGAACTCAGAATTTTCTCAGCCGACATGGAAAATAAAGAAGAGATAAAACCATAGTTTTGTTTGAGGCGGCGTAGAATGAAACAAACAATACAAGGGTCTTGGAATACTAGAAGCACACTTATCAATCCGTGCCATCAACCTCAATGCATATAAGCCATAGATCAAGATCAACGGTCACGATTCTATTCTGCTGCTAGTCTGAGATTAACAGAAGCATATGGGCTCGCATATTTAGCCCATTTACATTGTATATAAATACATTACTCTGTATCATTATTTTGTATTGAAGTATTACCAATAAAAACAGAATCATCAATTATTTGTTGCCATTGGGAGATTATACAAGCTCTTCGAATTAACAACATGATCTATGTTTCTTGTTCTCTCGGTCACATTCCCAAGGTATGTAAATATATTCTTGCTTTAAATGTTAATGTATACTACAATAAGAAAATGCCAATATCTTTGCATAGTTGATGTTGTTCACTGTCCATTTTTAAATTTCTTTCTAGACAGGAGCAATAATTTCAGATGATGTAGAAGAACAAACTGAGCAGGTATTATACAATAACTACAATTTGGAACACCAAAATGCATAGAATGTTCATAATGTAAATTTTACATTTGTGTATATGTATAGTTTTGGAACTTTGAATGTGCAATTGAAAATTAATTAGTCAACTGATAAGCATGTTTTGGTAGCATGTATAGAAATAGGTCAATTATGATAAAAGATGCGCTCTTCTGTATTTTATTATGAGAAAAATAATTGTTGTATTGAGTGCTTCTGATGTAGTTAGTTTTTTGTTATATGCAGAATATGAAGAATTTAAAGGAGATACTGAAAGCTGGTGGTGCAACTTTCAAGAATTTTGTCAAGACAACCTTCATGTAATAACCTGTCTCATCATGCGTATCATGCATATTATATCATTTTGTTAAATATGCATCCAACGCATGTTTTCTTACATTTTCGTATACCTAGGTTGACTAACATTGATGATTTCAAGTGATTAATGTCTATAAGAAGTGTAAGTTTGTTCAAGTTTAAATATATGCGCATTTATATGATTATGTGTAATAAACACAGATTACAATATATATTAGTTAGAGTAATATGGATATATAATTCCTGAATTATTGTACAGATATATCAAAACCGTACCCTTGCGTGCATCTTTCCAAGTTTGATTTCCCTTTGGGAGCCAAAGTCGAGATTGATCTTGTTACCGTCTTGGAATATTTAATCAACAACTAAAATCAACCCATCCTATACATAACATTTCTTTATGCATGAAGTAAAGCCTTGCATGGCTTCGTATTGTTTTACAGTTTGAGATAGATTAATGTTGTTTTATTTTTTGTGTTTTACATCAATTGAATTCTTTTGTTCATGACTTGCTTCTTTGTTGTTAATGTTCATTCTTTTAGTACAATATTAATTTGCAAAAGTGATTGAACTTGGTAAAGTGCATGAAAGTGAGAGACATAAGGACCTGATTCCGTTTATGCTCTACATATGTCCACTGATCAAATACATGAGCAAATGATATATCTGTATTCATATGCAACTGTCTTAAACGGTCCTAGTGGATCCACGATGATCTGCATCAATAACTGTCCTATAACCTAATTTAAGCCGGTCTGATATGGATCAGTTTCCTACTTTATTTGACTCGGCCAAATAGGGGAGGGGGGAATCTACCTTTGATTTTGGAATAAGTCCTTATATAAGAAGCTCTTTCGGGCAACCGCCAAGGCTACTCCCTTCATACAAGTGTTATCCCGCTTTTTGGCAAAGCCGCGATACCAAAAGATCGATCAAGAACGAAAGACAGTTCGTCTCAGAGATTGGTTGTACTTCACTTCGTTATGGATATCGATGAATTTTTGTCCGAGCCCGGATCAGGCTACAATTGATAAGACATGACAAGCAAGACCATGAAAGCCAGTGTTTCAAATTTCAGGTTAATCGGAGTTCGTATGAGCGAGATATGATCGATGCAAGTTAGCCAAAGTACACAGTTCGAAACCATAGGCTTGTTGAGAGGACGCCCCATTTCGAACCGTTGGAGTTCGAATCCATCAGTAACTCCTTTATTCGAATCCATCGGTTTGCACATACTTTGAGTCGAACGAGTTCAAACCGATCAGGCGTGATATTAGTCGCTTCGAACCCAACGGTTCGAACCCATCAGATAGGCATCATCTCAACAAGTTCAAATCCATCAAGCTCCGTGTACTTCGAATCAATGACATTCGAATCGATCAGCAGAATATTGATCACTTCGAATCGATCAGTTCGAATCCATCGCATGAGCATCCCCTGAGCACTGTTTCGTATCCATCGAGTCCGGAACACTTCGAATCCATCACCATATATCCTACTTCGTATCGATCGACCTCGCACCCATCAAGAATGCCAGATCGTTCCTTCATGTCCATAAATTCTGCCATGTTCGAATCCACTCGGCTCGTCTTGATCCCCTTCGTATCGATCCATTTCGAATCCATTGATGCGAACTGGGTCGCGGCACACGATACGAACGAGGCGAAATCCATGGGTGCGAAGCGGTCAACTCGGAGATAAAATAGGATCGATGCGAGGAGCGCGTGCCACGTCACCAAAGATCCACGTGACCGATCGAGTCGAAGGGAATGGATTTGAAGTGATGGGTTCGAATGCAACAGCCCTCACGAAAAACCACAACTTGAATCGATCATATCTCCTAAACCACCGATCCAAATGCAACGAAATTTTCACAGTAGCTTCCATACAAGGTAAAGATTGTTCCTGCCAAGTTTCAGCTCGATTGGATCATTTCTTGATGGGTTCGAAATCACTTCGAATCGATGTCAGATCGAGTCGAAACTTGGTGGGGTCGGTCGCGTGGGCCCACTCACGTGCCAGAAGAAGTCTTCCGAGGTTTGAGCGAGATCTGGGCCTCCAACGCCTATAAACAGCACCCTGAAGCCTTCAGAAAAGGGGATCGTTTGGAGCTTCGACCATTGAACGTCCAGACCCTACCGGATTGAATTCCAAACTTCATTATCGCTGTTGTATTCAGATTCCAAAGCCATCATCAGCTGTAATCCGTTGTAATCAATTAATATCATCAAGTGAAGCAATAAAGAGAGAACCTTCAAAGTGGACGTAGGCACGAACGCCGAACCACTATAAATCTTATGTTGTTTACTGTTATTTGTGACTTGCTGCATTTATTATCTCTTAGATCTGAGTTCTGTGTTAATTATTATGGATCTGTGTTGATAAACGGGTGCTTTCACGACTATTGGGTGTTTGTGATCAATTTTGACGCAAACATTTTGGTGCTTTCACTGAGAATGGCTGATTCAGGATAATTTGAATTTGAAAGCTTAAAGATTTAGATCTAAGAACCATGACGAGACAAACGAGTAAGAAACAAAGGCCAGAGAGAAGTGAACACCAAGGAAGTCAAGAGGCTTCTTCAGGAGCAAACCAAGCTTCAATCTTCATCACCAGGGACGAGATGGAGATAATGATGAAAATACAGGAGGAGTTGATCCAGAGTTTATTCCAACAGATAGGACAACTTGGAGCACAGAATAAAGAAGCGAGTGGAGTTCGGAATGAAGCAGGACCATCCGGCATAGCACCTAGATTAGGAGGCACTCCCATGGAGAACGTTGGTCCAATTTCGGAGAGAGAAAGAGGAGTATCTGCGCAACCTGGGAGTAATGGAGGAGTGAGTGCTCGGTCAGGGGGGCAGATCCCAGAGTTCCCTCGTGAACTCGGGGGGCAGGTTGAAAGTAATGAACGAAGAATACATCTTGGAGACAATGACAAGTTGGCAAAGAGGGTTAGGAGAGCTTTGAGAGGCGGTTTGGTGAACAAAGATTTGGAGGATGCTAATAGGATTCCTTTTACTTCGGCAATCAAGTAAGGTAGGAACCCACCGGATTTCAAGTTACCATCGTTGGACATGTATGACGGGAGAACGGACCCCACGGTCCATCTGACGAAATATATGAGGCATATGGAAGTGCTGGGGGCATCAGAGGAGGTTATGGCCCGGTGCTTTCCATTATACTTAGCGGATATCGTGGCATTATGGTTCAGGCAACTAGAAAATGGATCCATCGGAACATGGAATGATTTAACCGAGAGATTTTTGAGGCAATTCAGGGTTCACATTACAAGACCCAAGAATGTGATGACTCTGGCAACTTTAAAAAAGAAGGCTGGGGAGACATTGAGGAGCTTTCTGACGCGATTCAATGCGGCAGCGGCATCGGTGGATCGGCCAGATCCATCCATGGTTATGATGGCAGCTGTTTCCGGAATAGCTGATGGCACGGATTTTAAAAATTCATTGACAAAAGTTCCACTTATGGATCTAGGAGAATTCTATCATGAGGCAGAAAAGTTCTTGCGATTGGAAGATGCGAGTGCAGAAAGAGAAGAAGGAGATGAGCTCAATGTTTACACGGTCAAAGATGGAAATCCTCCTGAGAAAGGTACAGAAACTAGCAAGGGGAAGCGAAAGGCTGAGAGTGGCTATAACAGGTCGATGCGACCACGAAAGGAACCAAGATTTACCACATACTCAGAGCTGAACGAGAATTTAGAGCGAATCTATCAAGATACCAAAGAACAGGTCCCATATCGCAGACCAATGCGAAGGGACCCAACTTCCGATGAAAGGAAATCAGATAAGTATTGCATATTTCATGAACTAAACGGTCATAACACTAATGATTGCAGACATCTGAAGGACGAGGTGGAAGGGCATATCAGGAACGGTATGCTCCTTCAATATGTGAGGAATCGGACTCCAGCAGTGAAGCCAGAGAGCCCGCCGTCTACCTCAGCTAGAGGTGGCCCTGAGTCGGGACAACGTCTGATTATCCATTGATTGACTGAAATAACGATGAACAAGTTGTAAACCTCTCACTAATGCGGTTAGATCATTTACACATGTGAGCGATCGTGCACGATACATAGACATGCTCTGAATAACTACCAACCGCATCATAGTGTGAGTTTACACTTTGACATCCCTGCTTTGCTTTCTGTTTTGATTTTGATTTGAACATTTAGACTTTGTTTGTATGGACATTTCTGTTGTGAGATTCGTATAATCATTACTTTTATATTTGCAATTCCATGAAAGAATTTATCTTGATGCCCGTTGGATCGCGAACGGTCCACGAGCACCTTTTGTATGGCGATGAACCGCCAAAGTCTTTGATTCAGAAACTCCCCCGAGCATGAATTCCGGCATCGATAATACTAAGTCCCTCCCGGGCATACCTAATTCGCCTCGAACGGTAAACGATCGCGATGGATCACAATCAGCCTCGAACAGCACACGATCGCGAACGATCACAATCAGCCTTGAACGGCACACGATCGCGAACGATCACAAATCGCCTCGAACGGCATCCGACCGCGAACGGTCATGATGCACTTGTATGACAGTTGATCGCAAACGATCACTTTCGGCCTCAAACGGCACCGACCGCGAACGGTCATGATTCACTTATTATGAAACCCGACCTCGAACGGTCACCATTCGCCTTGAACGGCACTTGATCGCGAACGATCACCATTTGGCGCGAACGGCATCGACCGCGAACGATCCCATCTCTTCAATTGCCACGAACGGCATCGACCGCGAACGGTCCCATTCAATCTTTTGCCATGAACAGCATCGATCGCGAACGGTCCTATTCCATCCTTTGCCACAAATGGCGCAGACCGCGAACGGTCCCGATTCATCCCAAATAGGTCGATCCCGAATGATCGTCATTTGAGGACACATGAAACTATCAAGTTCTTTACAGGCCGATGATAGGATATGAACATCCAACTCGAGGCATTACAAAACACACCTTCCTACCGCAAGGCATGTTTTGGGGGGCAAATGTTATCCCGCTTTTTGGCAAAGCCGCGATACAAAAAGATCGATCAAGAACGAAAGACAGTTCGTCTCAGAGATTGGTTGTACTTCACTTCATTATGGATATCGATGAATTTTTGTCCGATCCCGGATCAGGCTACAATTGATAAGACATGACAAGCAAGACCATGAAAGCCAGTGTTTCAAATTTCAGGCTAATCGGAGTTCGTATGAGCGAGATATGATCGATGCAACTTAGCCAAAGTACCAAGTTCGAAACCATCGGCTTGTTGAGAGGACGCCCCATTTCGAACCGATGGAGTTTGAATCCATTAGTAAATCCTTTATTCGAATCCACCGGTTTGCGCATACTTCGAGTCGAACGAGTTCGAACCGATCAGGCGTGATTTTAGTTGCTTCGAACCCAACGGTTCGAACCCATCAGATAGGTATCATCTCAACAAGTTCGAATCCATCAAGCTCCGTGTACTTCGAATCGATGACATTCGAATCGATCAACAGAATATTGATCACTTCGAATCGATCAGTTCGAATCCATCGCATGAGCAACCCCTGAGCACTGTTTCGTATCCATCGAGTCCGGAACACTTCGAATCCATCACCATATATCCTACTTCGTATCGATCGACCTCGCACCCATCAAGAATGCCAGATCGTTCCTTCGTGTCCATAAATTCTGCCATGTTCGAATCCACTCGGCTCGTCTTGATCCCCTTCGTATCGATCCATTTCGAATCCATTGATGCGAACTGGGTCGCGGCACACGATACGAACGAGGCGAAATCCATGGGTGCGAAGCGGTCAACTCGGAGATAAAACAGGATCGATGCGAGGAGTGCGCGCCACATCACCAGAGATCCACGTGACCGATCGAGTCGAAGGGAATGGATTCGAAGTGATGGGTTCGAATGCAACAGCCCTCACAAAAAACCACAACTTGAATCGATCATATCTCCTAAACCACCGATCCAAATGCAACGAAATTTTCATAGCAGCTTCCATACAAGGTAAAGATTGTTCCTGCCAAGTTTCAGCTCGATTGGATCATTTCTTGATGGGTTCGAAATCACTTCGAATCGATGTCAGATCGAGTCGAAACTTGGTGGGGTCGGTCGCGTGGGCCCACTCACGTGCCAGAAGAAGTCTCCCGAGGTTTGAGAGAGATCTGGGCCTCCAACGCCTATAAATAGCACCCTGAAGCCTTCAGAAAAGGGGATCTTTTGGAGCTTCCACCATTGAACGTCCAGACCCTGCCGGATTGAATTCCAAACTTCATTATCACTGTTGTATTCAGATTCCAAAGCTATCATCAGCTGTAATCCGTTGTAATCAATTAATATCATCAAGTGAAGCAATAAAGAGAGAACCTTCAAAGTGGACGCAGGCATGAACGCCGAACCACTATAAATCTTGTGTTGTTTACTGTTATTTGTGACTTGCTGCATTTATTATCTCTTAGATCTGAGTTCCGTGTTAATTATTACGGATCTGTGTTGATAAACGGGTGCTTTCACGACTATTGGGTGTTTGTGATCAATTTTGACGCAAACAACAAGCAGCTCTAGATGTTCATAATCATTATAAATTATCTAGTCTTTGTTGCCGAATGAAAATCTAATCTCTTTAATGTGAGCGTTATTGATAAACCATGGCCAATTATAAGATTTTGAGATATTGAAGATATTTTGAAAATTAGATTCAGAGAGGTAATGAATCGAACTTGATATCTTTATTAAGATTGCAGTTTGAGTTATAGAGAATCAAAGATACATATTGTTTTGTATACATGTTGTATTAATAATGAAATTTTGAGAAAATGGACTTTGGTAATTCGGCCCAGAACCGTTTCTTTGGTTTTATGGCCGAGATGTTATTTCCTTCTATTATATAAGCAGCGGAGATGCTATTTCCGTGTATTATAAGCTTCACATGTTTCTGATATTCCTCATTACTCAACCGCAAACCTTTCTGTGGTTAGGGTTTGTAAAATCGTCCCCAAATCCAGGTCGATGCAATTTGATATCAAATTTAATCAAAGACGGATGAAAAATAGTACGGGTTCCAGCATATATTAACTCTTTTATCTTTAGTTTGGCTAAAGTCTACTTCTGCTGCAACTTGATATAAAGTTAATGCTTTTGTCAGCGAATTACTGTTTCCACTCGAGTTAGTTGAGATCTTGTTATTTTAAGAGTTATTGATGTTGTTGACCTTCAGCTTGTCTCTGAAACGAATAAAATTTGTCTTTGACAATGGTAGACCCAAACTCTTTCGAGTAGTTTCTTGTATGAACCATGGTGTTTAAGTGAGAGATGAAGAAATATCACGTGGGAATTGAATAACTAGTTGAAGAGAATGATATGGGGCTTCAGTTTTTAAGGGAGGAAATACTCAGAAGACACAATGTTGGAGGAAGAAGTAGTTGCATCAAAAACTAATTTACAGAATGCAAGAACACAAGAGAAAGGGAAAGACATAATAAACATGCATAGAGAAGATTAATATGAGATTTTTGATTCTAAAACCAGTCTGCTCTTCATAATACAATTATTAGCATATTTATGGAGCAAACCTAATGGCTATATCAGCTGACCAATTCAATTAATAACATTCACTATAATTTCATACAGACCATCATGAAAACAACCTCACAGCAGCTAGTGAATGTATGCACGTGCACAAGACGCGCAGTTGAAACTCTCTTTCTCTATCAACTGATATCTATCCTACTTATTACGGCTGCCCCTTAAGCCATGTCAGCAATGGAAGTTATGCCAACGATCACCTCTAGCGGTGGTTCTGATGATCTTTTGGCCGAAGAACATTTTTTCTCGGCTGTGTGCTTCATGGCTTCTAACTGTTTTTGAGCATAACAACTCCCTTCCCCTTGAAAAATGGACCTTGTCCCAAGGTCCAAGATGGGATATTTTCTGATCATCTCCTAATATTCTTCCCAAGTGGCTTCATTTTCAGGCAATTCCTTCCATTCAATCAAGATTTGAACTATATGTTTATTACGTACGGGTACAATTTTTCGATCTATCCTTTCGGGCTACTTGACTAACTCCTCAACATAGGCGGGCATATCCCTTTTTATATGACCCCAGACCCTATCTTCTTCTTTAATTGTGACACATGGAAGACTGGATGAATTTTGACATCCGGTGGCAATTTTAACCTATAGGCCACCTCTCTAATCTTCTCCTTTACTTTATAAGGACCATAATACTTCGGAGAAAGCTTGTGTGTTTTTTGTACTATTGCTGTTAACTGCCTATATGGCTATAGTTTTAGGAAAACCCAATCCCCAACCATGAAATTCCTCTCTATTCATTTATGGTCAGCATATTTCTTCATTCTATCCTTGGATAAAGTCAAACTATCTTTAAGAAACTGTAATTGATGTCTCTAGAATACAATATCTCTTCTACATGCGGGACTTTTGCGGTATCAGGCACATAAGTCAACAATGTAGGGCGAGCAACTCCATAAATTGCCTGAAAGGGAGTTATATTCATGGATGTTTTCCATGTGGTATTATTCCAATAATCAACTAAAGTAAGCCAAGCAGACCACTCTAAAGGCTTATGGCATACAAAACACCTAAGGTATCCTTCCAATATTTTGATTGTTACTTCTGATTGGCCATCTGTCTGGGGGTGTTAGGCAGTGCTGAGTTTCAAAGTGCTATCCTATAATCTAAAGAGTTCTTGCCAGAATAAACTTGTAAATAGGGTATCTCCGTCACTGATAATGGAGGCAGACATACCATGAAGCTTGAATACTCCATCAAAAAATACTTGTGCTGCTTCTCTTGCTATGTAAGGATGGGCTAAAGGGAAAAAATGAGCATATTTTGACAATCTATCAACTACAATATATACCACAGTGAACTTCTTGCTTTTTGGTAAACAAGTAATAAAATCCATGGCTATGTCGGTCCATATTCTCTCTGGAATGGGCAGTGGCTGGAGCAAGCCTTGTATGTATATTTTTCCTCTTTATTCCTTTGGCAAGCTTTATATTCCTTCATAAATTTTTCCGCATGACATTTCATTTTTTTCTAGTAGAACACTGACTTGATTCTCTTAACAGTAGCCATGATGTCTGAATTCCCTCCCAAAGAGGTAGAATGAAATTCATTTGTAATGGAGTTAAGTAGATCTGCATTATGATAGTCAACCAAAATCTTTCCTTTGTAAAAAAGCAACCCATCCACTAGTTTGTACTTTCTGTAATTTCCTTGATTAATTTTTTTCCTTAATTTCTGCATAATAAGTTGAATTAGCCAGTGTTCCTTTTAATTCTTGCACCACGTAAGCTATACTTGAAAGAGGGACAAGCATTGTTCTACTCCTTCATCCCTTCTAGATAGAGAATCCGGTACAATATTTTCCTTACCACATTTATATTCGACCTTATAATTATATCAATGTAACTTGGCAAGCCATTTTCCTTGAATACTAGTGTGTAATCTTTGTGTTAGCAAGTACTTGAGCCTCTGGTGAACCGTCCTGATGATGAACTGTCTCCCTAGCAAGTATGAGACCATTTTTTCGTTGCTAATATCAAGGCCAGCAACTCCTTTTCATAAGTGGAGAGATTTATATTTCTGCCCTTCAATGCCTTGCTCAGATAAGCAATGGGTTTGTTCTCTTGCAAAAGTACAACACCTATACTTACTCCACTTACGTCACATTCCACAATGAAGTGTTTATATATGTTTGGCATAGTGAGAATAGGTGGGGACATTAGGCACTATTTTAATTTTTCAAAGGCTTGAGTAGCCGAGTCATTCCACAGAAAACATTTTTCTTCAATAACTAGGTAAGGGGCATTGCAATTAACCTATAGAGCTTAATAAATTTTCTATAATATCCAGTCAGGCCTAAGAATCCCCTCAAAGCCTTTAGAGTAGTGGGAATTGGCCACTGTTTACTAGCCTGTACCTTTTTATGGTCTACAGATATGCCATCTGCAGAGATCACATAACCTAAATACTCAATTCTTTCCTTGGAAAATGAGCTTTTTGAAAGCTTAATCACCAACTGATTGTCTTGTAACACCTGCAAGGAAACTCTATTGTGGCATAGATGCTCAAGCATAGCTTGACTATAGATTAGTATATCAACAAAAAAAATACTAAAATAAACTTTCGTAAATATGGTCTGAATATATCATTCATCAATGACTGAAATGTTGATGGGGCATTAACAAGACCAAATGGCATCACCATGAACTCGTAGTTTCCACCATGTGTTTTAAGTGCAGTCTTGTGAATGTCATCATTATGTACCCTAATCTGATGATATCCTGATCTCAAGTCTAGTTTAGCGAAGCATTTTGCACCGTGCAGTTCATCAAAAAGGTCGTCTACCAGAGGAATGGGGTACTTATCCTTAATTATTATATTTTTTAAGCCTCTATAATTAATACATAATCTCCAAGAGCCATCTTTCTTTCTTACCATAACCACAGGAGAAGAAAAAGCACTGCTTCTAGGTCTTATAATGCCAGTTTTTAACATTTCCTGAATTATGTTTTCTAACTCTTTTTTATGTGATGTGAGTGCCTATAGGGTTTTAAGGAAACAGGCTTTGATCCATGTAATAAGGGTATTTTATGATCCTGCGGCCTGGTGGGTGGTAGGGTATCAAGAGGTGCCAATACTTTAGGAAACTCATCAAGAATTGCTTTACAGATGCATGCAGTTCAGAATTTTCACCAGTAGCAAGTTGTGAACAAAGCGTTATGGAAAACTGTCCTTGTATGCATTCCTTTTTGAACGCCTTTTGTCCATGTTTTTTAATTCTTCAGGTTGTATGACTTGCCAAACATGCATTCTGTTATTTTAATTAAATCTAACTTGCAATTTAAAAAAATTCAGTGTTACTTCTCCTAGTGATTTCATCCATTGGGCCCCTAAGACAACTTGGCAGCCTTCTAAAGGCAATAATAAAAGATCAACAAACATACAACAATTTTGGCATTTCAGGAGTACCCGGTTGCACATTCCAGTGCCATAAAACCTCTCACCATTTGCTACTTGCACTAAAAACCCCTTCCTCTTGTCAATAGCTAAAGGCATTCTTCTTATTAGGTTGTAATTCAAGAAGTTATGTGTGGATCCCGAGTCAATGAGGACTTGCACTGACTTCCCATATATGGATCCACATTCTTTAATGGTGTGTAGAGTTGGAATACCACACATATCATGAAGCGTGATGGCTGGTTTAATCTCTTCTTCGCTGGGGTCTGTAACCTCCTCAACTTCTTAGGTTTCTTGGTCTTCAAGATTATCTTCCTCATCATCTTTTTCGTTACCCAATTCTGGTACACCCTCAAGGACATATACTTTCCTTTTTGTTTTGCACCGATGGCCTGGTTGCCATCTTTCAGTATAAGTATAACATTGGTTCTTTCTTAGCCTTTCCAGAATTTCTTTCGACGTCACTCCTCTACTCTTGGTAATCTCTGCTAAGGGTCTATTACGGTTAGTAGGTCTTTTGGCTTCTTGGTGGGAAATTCTTGGGTGCTAATAGTTGTGTAGAGTTAGTTGGCTTATAGGGCATCTTTGAACTAGACCATCTCGCTTTATAAATCTTTGCTAAAGCCACTACTTCTTTAAAGCTGGAAGGTCTTGCTGCTTCCACATATATTTCGATATCTTCTTTTAACCCATCCACAAATTTGTCGAACATATAATCAGGATGAAGATGGGGAAGTAGTCCCTGTAGTTGCTCAAAATATGTAAGGTAAGATTGGATAGTAGAGAGTTGTTTGAGATTGGAAAAAGTTCCAAATGGTTTCCTTAACTCAGGGGGAGCAAATCCGATAACAAACTCTTCTATGAAAACCTTCCAGAGATCATAATTCTTGATATTGTTGGTCAGCCATTTAAACCACCTTTGTGCAACATCCTTCAAGTGGAAGGAATATGTAGATACCCATTCAGTCTCGGGTGTGTGATGGTACTTGAAGAGCTTCTCAATTTGATCTATCCACTCAATCACAGTTTCATCACCGTTATAGACAGGAAACTCCAACTTGATAGTAGTGTGCTGGAGCAAGGAAGGAGGGGGTAGGATGCTAGGTTGTTGTCTTGTGTGAGAGGTTTGGTTCTGATCATTAGAGTAGGGTGAGAGTGAAGAGTTCTTGTTGTTGTTTCTCTGGAATGGAGGTACACAAGGGTGACTTCTTGATGATGTTTGAGCTTCATGATGTGAATTAGATGGTATATTTCTTTGAGACCTTATTTCTTGCATGAATGATTCCTATGTGGCTATAAGAAGATCAAATCTACCACTGAATTCTTGAGTATTTTCTTGAAATGTTTGTTGAAGTTCTTATTGCGATTGATGAAGTTCTTGCTGAGACTCTGCTAACTGATCCATGGCTTGTGTGGTTTCATTGTTTTGTTGTTGGCATGTCTTAAATTCCTCTATGTCACTGAAATCAAGGACAGGGGTGTGGCTGCTATCATCAATATTGCTGCTATCAAAGGTTGGGGGATTTGAATTAGTCCTAGATGATTGATTTGGTTCCGGCTCTGATACAATTTGGTAGGCCCGAGCTCTTTCAACTGGTTTCTTGTATGAACCATGGTGTTTAAGAGAGAGATGAAGAAAGATCACGTGGAATTTGAATAACTAGTTGAAGAGAATGATATGCGACTACAGTTTTTAAGAGAAGAAATACTTAGAAGACACAATGCTGGAGGAAGAAGTAGTTGCATTAAAGAATTAATTTACAGAATGCAAGAACACAAGAGAAAGATAAAGACATAATAAACATGCACAGAGAAAATTAATATGAATATTTTTATTCTAAAACCAGCCTGCTCTTCATAATACGATTACTAGCATATTTATAGAGCAAATCTAACGATTATATCAGCTGACCAATTCAACTAATAACATTCACTATAATTTTATACAACCCATCATGAAAACAACTACACAACAGCTAGTGCATGCATGCATGCGAACAAGATGCACAGCTGAAACTCTATTTCTTTATCAACTAATATCCATCATACTTATTGTAGCTGCCCTTTGAGCCATGTCAGTAATGGAAGGTATGCCAGCGATCACCTTTGGCGGTGGTTCTAATGATCTTTTGGCGGAAGAAAAGATTTTCTCGGCTATGTGCATTTTCATGGCTGCTAACAGTTATTGAGCATAACAGATAATGACTTCGTTAGGATGACATCGATCTGGTAAGTTGAAGGTATGTAACTTATGTTTAGTTTTTCGCTTGTTGCTTGTTTGCATACAAAGTAGAGATCTAACTCCCTATGCTTTGTTCTTTAATGTAACACTGGATTTTTTGTAAGTTGAACAGTGCTTAAGTTACCACACCATATAGTAGTTTGTTATCTGCTTTGATTTGTAATTCACCAAGTAATGATTCTATCCACATCACCTCAGCTGTAGCATTTGCTACGCTTCTGTATTCAGCATCGGTGCTGGATTTTTACGCTGTAGGTTGCTTTTTTGAGCACCATGATATAGGGTTTTTACCTAAAAATATACAATAACCAGTGTTGATCTTCTGTCATCTTGGTCAGTAGCCCAATCTGCATCTGCATAGCCAATGACATTCATTGATTTGCATGATTCCAGCGTCAGTCCAAAATCTATGGTTTCTTTGGGATATCTGAGTATTCTTTTTACCATTTTCCAGTGTTCATATGTTGGACTTTGCACAAATTGACTTGCTTTGTTTACACCGAAAGCGATTACTGGTCTTGTGATAGTTTCTTATTGAAGTGCACCTACTATACTTCTATGCTCTCTGTCATTAGATATTGCTTCACCTTTATATTTGAATACATGTATGTTGCCGACCATAGGAGCGGAGATTGGATTGGCTTGATCCATCTTAGCTTTATTTAAAATTTCTACTATATAATTCCTCTGATTTAACTGAATTGATGAACTTGATAGTCTTTTTACTTCAATTCCAAGAAAATAATTTAGATAACCAAGATCTTTAATGGAAAATTACTGATTTAAGTGCTTTGTGAGGTTGCTGATTTCTACCTCACTATTACCTATAATGATAAAATCATCAAACATATATTACTACATAAATTACTGTAATTTTGCTCAAATTTGTAAACAATGAATTATCATTTTTTTGGGATTGTAGCCTAGTCTAATCATTGTCACTTTTAGCTTTTCAAACCTACTCTTAGAGCTTGTTTTAGCTCATAAATTGCTTTATTTAATTTGCACACAAGTTTTTCATTCCCTTTTTGCTTGAATCCGTGTGGCTACTCCATGTACACTTCTTCCTAAAAAACACCATTTAAAAAGGCATTAATCATTATTAATATCTAATTCTTTGATGTTTCAATTTCTATGCAAGGCAATAATGACAATAATTCTAATAGTAGTTGGCTTCACAACTGTTGAAAAAATTTCATTAAAATCAAAACCACTCTGTTGTGAATAACCTTTAGCTATTAATCTTTCCTTTATTTAGAAATTGAAGCACTAGCATTTCTTTTCAGTCTAAAGGTCCATTTGCAGTCCATGATATTTTTATTTTTGGGCATAGGAACAAGTCCCCATGTCTTGTTTCTCACTAATGCATTATAACCCACAATACTCAATACATGCTTTACAATTGTAGCATTTAGATGTCCCGATTTACAATGTCACATTTCAAAGGTCTTACAATTTTCTTCCTGTTTGAATTAAGAATTATTACACTAATTTCTTTTAGTTTCTGATTTTCTTGAATTAGCCACACTGAACTTGTATGGTCCTTCACGATATCTACGCTGCAAGAGAATTTCTCTAGTTAGGATGCCCTTAAATAGACAGTAATTCAGATAGAATTCAAAGTAAACATATTTATCTTTTGCAAATTGTGACACACTTAATAAGTTCTTTCTAGTTAGTGGTACTCTAAGTAAATTATTCATATATAATTGTCTTCTTCCCATTATATATGAAATATTAGCGTGTGTAATTGCAATAGATTTTCCATTACCTATGTGTATAGAATTCATATCTTTGTACTCTTTGTTCCCAAGATTTAGATTGCTTGTGATATGATTAGTTCCTCTTGAATCAGAGTACCGGCCCTCATCTCATATATGATCAGGCTTTGCAAATTCATTTTGTTGATAGTTTCTATTGTCTAGTTGATTATTTGACTCATGCTGCACTTGTGTCATATTTTCACTGAAATTAGAACTTTTTTGATTATTTGAACCTTGACTTGGAACATAGTTTAGATTCAATCTGACGTAATATTTTATGGCATTATGCCTTATATTTTCAAATATCTGTCACTTTGTTCTATTGTTAATGTTGTTCCATCTACCTCTTCCTCCGGATCTATTTGAGTAACCACCTCTTTGTGTTGACAGATTTTCTCTATTGCTGTTTTTCCCTTTGCTTCTGTAATTAGCAACATAGTTAATAGAGAAATCTGATTCGTGGGTTTTCTTATTATCAATTCTTACTTCATGTGCAAGTAAAAATGAGTGAATATCATCTACTGATGGTAGGAGTTTCTGTGAGGCTATGACTGCTACCACTGCTTCATATTCATCACTTAATCCATTTAATATAGTCATTAGTTGCCCTGTTTCTGAGACTCATGGTCCGCTGCCTCCAATAAGTCATGGGTTGTTTTAATCTTGGAAAGGTATTCTCCCATATTATGATTATCCTTTCTGATATTGTGTAATTGCCTCTTATAGAACATAATTTTGGCTACCGATTAAGTGTTGAAAAATATTTCAATTGATATCCAGCTTTCATTGGCCATTTTGCAGCAAATCACATGTAACAGAAAATTTACACTTATTGTTGATAGTAATCATGAGCATATGAGTCTATCTTGTCTATGGTACTTCACATATTCTTTATTACTAATTATCTTGTTTTCTTTAATAGTGATACATTTTGGTGGAATCTGAATGGTCCCAAGAATGAAGCTTTCAAGTCCATACACTTGTATTGCAGTTTCAACTTGAAGCTTCCATATAAGATATTTATCTTCATTTAAAATAACGGTAACCAATTGACTTTGTGGACTGATTACAGTTCTGATGAGTTTCTCTACAGCTTTTGTTTGCTACGAGTTAGTGACATTTAAGGAGTGTAACAACCCTGTATTTTGTGATTATTTTTAATTGTTTATTTTACTTGAATTTATGATTATAAAAAAAATTTATTATATTTATTAAAATGGATAAACTTTATTATTTTAAATATAAATTTTGATTTTTGTGCGATTTATAATTTCAAACCTGAATAAATAGAATATTTTCCAGAAAATGGATTTTTGGTCAATCTGGTCAAACTTTGACTTTTAAATTTAAAATTTAAATATTTGAATTTTTTTAATTTTATCTTTCATTATGAAAATAAATTAAATTTAAAGAATACTTCTTTTCGTTTCGTAGAAATCCGATTTACATTGTGAAATTTATGCTTTTTACAGTATTGTATGTAAATTGATTTATTTAATAAAATTGTCTATTTTAATTTATACAAATATTATTTTTATTTGATAAATCACGTTCTAATATGTGTTATATGAAATATTAGGTATATATTTTATTTTTATGCTTTTAAATATTTTTAAAGCATAGTTATAATTTTTCCAAAGTTAAGTGTTTTTGTTTACAATTTTTAAAAACTAGTCTCAATATATTTAGCTATTTTCTTTATTTATTTTCCTATTTTTCCTAAAACAAACTATTTATTTTCTTTTCTTCACTCTATTTCAATTTTTTTATTTTATTTACTGAGTTTTATTTTATTTATTTTGTATAAAAGATATTGGAAATTCGAAGGGACAAAAGCTTTAAAAGAATGACTTTCATGCGCTTCACTCTTCTCTTTTTAGACCTTTCAACACTTTATTGTTGCCATGAGTTTCTTATTTGCTTTTTGCGTGAATTTTACTTCTCATTCCAGAAAAATTTAGGCATATCATCTCTGAAAAACATTTTGGTGATGGCTTCCATCTTCTCTTCACCACCAGCAAGCACCACCTCCGAACACCATCACTAACCTCTAACATGACCTGTAGCAGCCTCTGGCTGAGCCCAAATATGCCTTTGACCGACACCAAGTTGAACCAAAACCCTTTCTAGCCTTGCCTTTTGACCTTCCTCACTTTGTAACACTCAAACCCTTTGCATTCTCAAGCCTAACCTTGCATTTCCAGTCCAAACCAGATCCATTCCACCTGAAATAATGTGGTGGGCGAGCCAATAACATGTTTGGCTGAGAATATGTGAAGTTTGGGTCATGCAAAATTTAATAGGAAGCTTGGTGATGTCTTTGTTTAATCCTATATCCATAATTGTTTCAATATGATTTTGTATTGTATTTATATTTATACTTTGCTTTGTCTTATTGTCGAATACAATATTAATATCTTGGCTCTCTCCATTCAAATAAAGTCGTGCCATCATGCTTTCCGGACTTTCTTTTGTGTGTGTTGCTTGCAAACTCCAGCTTTAAAGAGGTGAGTATTTCTCACCAGACATTTCGTACTTATATAAGTAGTAAATTGATATCCTGTGAATCAGTAGACTATATTATCATGTTATACCTGCTTGTGATATTATCTATATGATGATCACCCTGTTTGTACACTTGTCATATCATCTGTTACCGTTATGTAGTGCTATTCTGTTTATTTATATCTGTTTATCACACTGCAAGTTCCCTGTAGAATAGAGTCACTATGGGTTGAAATGATACATACCCGAACGGACACTAGAATAGGGTAAAATCACTATGGGCTGAAATGGTAGGCCTAAGTGATTTTTTTATTTTTATTTACTTGGGATTTCAGGTTTGAAATAATAGAACATGGATTTTATCCTTGGTATATTATGGATTGAAATGATATATCATCCGTAACATTTGACTTAGATTAGAAATTTTATATATAGACCCGTGGTTAATATATATTATTTTTTGAAATATTATAAAATGTAAATATTATGATATTTTGATTTAATTTTAAATTTAAAAATTATTTTATAAAGTATTAGTGATTTTCTACAAGTTAAATAAGTGAAATAAATAAACGGTAAAGTAGGATTTGAAATATAAGTTAATTTTGGAATTTATGACTTTGTTTATAAATGTAGTTTAAATTAAGTAAGAAAACATGATACTTTGATTTAAATTTGAATTTAAAACGATTTTATAAAGTGGTATTGATTTTTATACAAATTAAAGTAGTTAAATAAATAAATGTTTAAAATTGAAATTTAAAATATAACTTAACTTGGAAAATGTGAAATTGTGTTTAAAATAAAGTTAACTTAAGAAAATAAAAGGGAATTTAAATTTAATTTATGAAATGGTAAATTAAATTTAAAATGTAAAGTAAATGAAATGTTATAAAATTTTACATTTATTTTTGGAATTATTAATGATTTGATAATTATTTGTGAAAACTTCACTTCGCAAAATCATAAATTAAGGAGTATTTAAATGATTGTTTTTAAAGTGAAAAATATGAATTTTATAAGTTAAAATGGATTTAAATAAAGTTTAATTGTTTATGAAATTGTAGTGAAAGTTTGGAATCTAAATTGAAAGCATTTCTGAAATGCTATCATTTCTAAAGTTAAAGATATTACAGCATTTTATAAATGCTGTAATTAATATAAATGAACTAAATGGCTAAAATGAACTAAGGGCCATTACAGCACTTTGTAAGTGCTATAGTTGCTGAATTTAACTAAGGTTTTACTTGAAATCTAAAACCTGTTACAGCATTTTAAATGCTGTTTTATGCTAATTATAATTGAATTGTTTTTAAACATAACTTTCCGTTGCATTTTCTAAGTGCTGCGAAAGTTGAATTTTCACTGTCTTAATAAATTTAAGTGAATAAATGAATTCTGAAAACGGTAAATTTTTGAGAATTGAATATTTGGTTATTAAATATAATAACTTCATTTTAAATGATTTAAATGGAATATTTTAATTTGAAATATAAACCATTTTGAAACGTGATTTCAAATGGTATTTAAATTAAATAAAATGAATGTGATTTTGGAAAAATACGATATTTTGATATTTTGAAATGGATTTTTAATGATATTGAATTTTGAAATGATATTTGATTTCAAAGTATAAATTACCATTTTGAAAATTTAACCACGGGATGCATTTAATTTATGGATTAACTGATCCTTAGAGGATGGGCGATCCTAAGCCTCCTTTAAGTTATTGTGCATTACTACTACAGTTCACTTGAGTTGGTTTACATTATATAAGTATGTATGTCCTGACTCGAGTATTTTGTGTTTTACTTTACGCTCTGGTCAGCCTCAGTAATTACAGCTTAGCTTTGGAGTTTTCTGGAGCTAGGAATCGTTGGAGATTCTACTTATCTAGTTATCTATTCCCCTTCAGTTTCAGTTGTTCCATTTCAGCTTTCGTATTTATAAACTTATATGTATTTGAGATTTCTATTGTAAATGTTTTCAGACTGATATTATGTATTTTTGTTTTGAGATTTTTTTTGTTATAGTAGCTTCATGAACTACTATGGTATTTTAATTTCCACTGCGAGCTATTCTAATATTTCTGTATCTGTGATTCTATGATTGTTTTCATTTGCTCCAAATTTATTTACAATGCGGTATTTTGAGCAATTCAAGTCCGACATGTGTGGGTGCGAATGGCTGAAAATATAGGGTTGTTACAGTTGGTATTAGAGCTTTGGTTTTAGGAAAACCATAGCTTGTGGAGCAAAAACTCATTAGAGATAGGTACAAATACCTTAGAATGAGTGAAATCAATCAGAATCATTTCCTCGTGAGAGAACATATTTTCGAAGTATAAAATGATTTCCAAATGATTTTTAAAATATTTTCAAACATTATATTGGTATAAAAATCTTCTTATTTTAAAATCAAGATCTTCTAAACTTCATCCCTTCGGTATCCACCTTGTTAGTAATCTTTTGGTTAGGATTCTTATCTATTAGGATTCCTTGAACTTTGGAACGCTTCCACTTTTTCTGAAGTCCAGTCTTATCTTTCCTATTTTATCCTTTTGATTTTGGAGCATTCCACAATTCCACTTTGGAATGACCTCTATAAAGATTGGTGATTACGCAAATCTTTGAATGATTTGTAAAGGGGTGAAACTCTTTTACAATTGGCATTGATTAACCAGAGATTACTGTATCCTCGGTTTACGATGCTATCTACCTTTTGCGATATCTAGATCCTATCTCTAGCGATCGAATGTTGATTTACCTTAGATTTTCGAATTGATTATATTCATGAAATCACGGTTGACCAGTTAAGGTCGCCCGCGATTTATAAAGGCTTATTATCTTCTATTTGGTAATAAAATTATCTTATCTTCGTTCGAGTTTATCTTCCAACCAAAATTTTATTTGATTAGAGTTCCTCTAAATTCGAATCTTTGTTTGTTTGAAATCCATCATTGAATCATTCTTTGGAAATTTGTGTTCCATTGTATTTTGAATTTGCGCGTACATCGAAATTATTATTTTGATAAGGATGACCCTATTTTGTATGTAAAAGTAAATGTTTTCATTAAGGATTTTATATCTTTTAGAAATGAAAATTTGAAATTTCGAAAGGATTTGAAATTCTAAAAATTTTATAAGAATTTGACTTATAAAAAATGATTTATAATTGAAGGGTTTTGAATTTGAATTTCGAGGAATTGAACTCCGGTGTTTGATCGGTTTTAAGATTTTGGAAAATATATAAATGATTTAAAGATATTTCTCCGAATAAAAATGTTTCAGATGTTTTCGAATGAATTCCAATGATTTGAAGAGATTTCAAAGAAGTTTCAACAAAATAAAAGTCCAGAACTCACTTATGTTGCTGGAAAATAATTTCGATAATGAATGCATGCATCATCGACATTGATTTTCGAGTTTCTAAGTGGGGAAGAGGCCACTCTAGTAGCTTTGCTATGCGAGTGATTTTATGAAACCAATTTTGATTTCAGATTTTGAAATATGATTTTATTTTCGGAAGATATATGTGTATATATTTGAAATAATTTAAAGTAAGCCGGTGTTCAGTTCTCGAGTTTCAGATTATTTTGGTATAACCTTATCTATTGGAATTGGTTTACTGATTTGTCGGTGATTTCTAACTCTTGGATTGAAAATATGATTTCTTCGACTATTTTGAAGATTCGGCCACTTTCTAATCAAGACTAACTTTCCAAAGCTAAGAAATTTTGAAAGGTATAAGGTATTTGATAAAGAATATAAGTTTAGTTTGGAATGGTTAAAGTATAAAGTATTATGATTTATATGAGTTTGAAATTGTTTGTTGAGTGAAATAAATAAGACTATGTTGAATTATACTGGTATGAAATATAGATTTGAAATGTTTTGAATAAAGAGTATATATAGAATAATAATCTTCCAATGGTAAATTGGATTTTTCATATAGAAATAAATAGTTTGAAGGTTTTAAATGGAATGGTTTTAAACTTAGTACATTTTAGATATTTTGATGATTGAAATGGTTTGGAGATGATTTGATCTTTATTTCTAATAAAGAATATGAATTTAGAATGATAATTGATTTTGATAAATGAATATTTGAAGTTTATATTAATATGAGAGGATATTTGGTTTACTTGTAATTTGAGTTTACATAAAAATATTGGATTTATGAAATGAATATTTCAAAGCTAAGTAATAATGAAGTAAAATTTGAGATATGTGAAACTTTAATAAACAGTTTGAAATATGTCATATTTAAGCTTTGAAATATATTAAAGATTGAATAGTTTATTTTGTGGATCAAATCTTTATTTGAAATTTGATAATATTTGAAATGGTTTTGTTGGAAAAATAAATTGAATTGAAACTAATGGTTTGAATTGAAGTAAACTTTGGAAATTTTAGATTTGGGTTTAATCGAATAAATTTGTGAAATGTAAAGAATTAAAGGAATGTTTTACGATTTCAAATGTATGATTTCGAAATGTTACGATTTTCAAAGTGTAATGATTTCAAGTATTTTGGTTTCGAAAGATTTATAACTTTGGAAGTATTATGATTTTTGAAAGTGAATATATGTTTGAAATGGAAATGAATTGTTTGACCTAAATTATTGTTGATTTGGAAATTTGGATTATTTTCTAAATCAATTGTTTTAAGAAACTTTAAAACTGAATATATGCAATTTGGAAGAAATGATTTGGTGAAATCATATATGATTTTGAAAATGAATTGATATTGAAATGATTTGAAATTGAGAAGCTTGTATTATTAAGTACTTGATTTGGGAGTTGTGGAACTTATATAAAATGGATTTGCATAAGTATGAAGTTGATTTGAAAACTACTGATTCGAAAAGGTACTCAATTTGGAAAGAGAAATCTTATATAATCGAAGTCTATATAAGTGTGATGTGACATTCTGCTGATTTTGGAAAGTATTCGATTTGAAATGAAATCTTATGTATAATGGACTTTATATAAGTATGATATTTTAAAGCGATTTTGAAAGGTACTATATGATACATATTTTCGAAGTAAAGATATGGAAAGTGCCTTCTGCTTGACATCCGCTTTGTGGCCACACTGTGGATTCATTCTATCGATATTACTCTCTCTGATTTGGGTTTTTCGGATATGATACTCGAGTGTCCATCGAATTCCATGGCGATCTCCATGGTATTATGATCGCGACTACATAGCGTAATTTGCCTGGCTGCGATGGCCTGGGGGTATGGATAATTCCTGGAGGATCCAGGCGTAATCATTGCGTATCCTACGATCTATGTAGGTCGTATTAGTAGCAAAATCCACTGGCTGGGATAGCTTGAGGGTACAGATGTTTTCTGGAGGATCCAGGCGTAACCATTGTGTATCTGCGGTCTACTAATCATCTTGGCGTAATTCGCAGGCTGAGATAGCTTACAGGTACGGATGTTTCCTCGAGGATCCAAGCGTAACCATTGTGTATCTACGATCCATGGTTAGATAACTGTTTTGGTTTGGTTGATTTGTTTGGATTGTACTTTCCATATCTGTTTTTAAAAGGTTTTCCAGTATTTTCACTTGGTGTTGAAACAAGTCTATTAAGTACCTGGAGAATTCTAGTTTTGCATCTGATCAACGCATGGCCAGAGTCTGCAGGAATTAAAGTAAACTTGTTAAGACATCAAGTTATAAAATTATTTTTATAAAGTATTATATAAAGGATATTTTGATCTTTTATTTTACTTGTCTAAATAATTTAAAAATATTCTAAATATTGTTTACTTTGAACTATCAAATTTGGATCAAATGACTATTCATCATATTATAAAATATGTGAAATGTTGTAAATAATTTTTTTTTAAATTAAAATTCATATGGTTTTAAAATAATCGTTCATCCTTTTCTTCCAATCTATTTTTCCTTCTAGCTATTCCTACCTTTTTTTCCTCTTCGAAGGTCCTTTCCGCATTGTGGAAAGAGTTGGTTCTTTGGCTTATCGTCTAGATTTGCCCAAGAAGCTTTCTTGAATGTATGATGGATCCCACGTCTCACATCTTCGTCGGTATCTTTATAACTCATCCTTATTGTTCAGCCAACTGCTCTTGATAGTTTGGATATTTAGCTTAATCTGACTGTCGAGAGTAAGCCACTTCGTATTGTTAGTAGAGGTACAAAGTAGCTAAGAATGAAATCTGTTATTCTAATCGAGGTACGATGGGTACTGATGATCAAGATTGTATCTGGGAGACGGAGGAGAGCGTTCGTGCTTCGAAACCGAAATTGTTTTTCCAGGTACTATTTGTTGTCTATCTTGCTTTTCCTTATTTTCCTTGTTCGTTCTTTTCGACGACGAAAAGATTTGAGTGGGGAAGAATGTAACAACCCTGTATTTTCTGATTATTTTTAATTGTTTATTTTGATTATTTTATTTGAATTTATGATTATAAAAAAATCTTTATTATATTTATTAAAATGGATAAATTTTATTATTTTAAATATAAATTTTTATTTTTGTGTGAATTATAATTTCAAACTTGAATAAATAGAATATTTTCCAGAAAATGGATTTTTGGCAATCTGGTCAAAATTTGACTTTTAAATTTAAAATTGAAATGTTTTAATTTTTGAAATTTTATATTTCATTATGAAAATAAATTAAATTTCAAGAATACTACTTTTCGTTTCGTTGAAATCCGATTTATATTGTGAAAGTTATGCTTTTTACAATATTGTATGTAAATTGATTTATTTAATAAAATTGTCTATTTTAATTTATATAAATAATATTTTTATTTGACAAATCATGTTCAAATATATTTTATATGACATATTAGGTATATATTTTATTTTTAATTTTTTAAACATTTTTAAAATATAGTTATAATTTTTCCAAAGTTAAGTGTAGTTGGTTTACAATTTTTAAAAACTAGTCTCAATATATTAAGCTATTTTCTTAATTTATTTTCCTATTTTCCTAAAAAAATTATTTATTTTCTTTCCTTCACTTTATTTCAGTTTTTTTGTTTTATTTACCGAGTTTTATTTTATTTATTTTTTATAAAAGATATTGGAAATTCGAAGGGACAAAAGCTTTAAAACAATGACTTTTCATGCGCTAGACTCTTCACTTTTTGGACCGTTCAACACTTTATTGTTGTCGTGATTTTCTTATTTCTTTTCACGTGAATTTTACTTCTTATTCCAGCTAAATTAAAGCCTATCATCTCTGAAAAACATTTTGGTAATGGTTCCATCTTCTCTTCATTTTCCCTTGCTTTTTCCATTGAATTTTGCCTTGACTTCTCACATGTTTGCTCGGCCTATCACCTCACCATCTCCACCATCGACCACCACCACTTCCTTCCCATCATCCATAGGTGCAAATCATTCTCCTCCTCTGACCTATACTGGCCGTGACCTCTCTTGAAAAAAAAACTCCACAAAAAGTTTCAATAATCCTTGAAACTATGCCTAACTGAACCCTATATGCAACACCACCTTCATTGCTTACCATGGCCACCTCCTTAGCCACCACCACCAGCACGCACCACCTTTGGACACCATCACTAACCTCTGACCTAACCTGTAGCAGCCTCTGGCTGAGCCCATGTGACAACCCGTAAATCCGTACCCCTTGAATAAACACTATTCTACAACAATCAACTCAAGTTGCACAGAAATATGAACCATTTGGGTTTAAGAAGAAGAGGTAGAAGAAGAAAATAGAAAACAATAACAGAATCTAACCATCGCAGTGGAATAAAATATAATAGATAATAAATAATCTTTACTCAATCAAATATATCTCTGTTTATATATTACATCAATCAGAGTACATCAATCACAACTCAACATCAATATCATACAAATGGGTACACAACAACTCAACACAGCGGAATACGTACATAAATATACAAGTACGAGAGTACGTTTCGTCATCCAGCTCGTCTCCTGAGCTCCACAGCATCATATCCTGTATCCTATAATACTCGGTCTGACCCGAGCATTACAGTTAAATAATAACCAAGTCAGTCTGGAATACCAGCGTGAGAAAATCACACCTAATTGATTATTAAAGTTTCAAAAATCCTTTGAAAACAAAAGCATCTCGTAAGACCACACCACAAATAAACATGTCGGGTTTTTACCTTACGATAGCTAAAACGATTTTTATAGAAATCCTTTGATATTATAATAGGGTCTATATACAAATACTTACAAAATAGCCGAAATTGTAACATTATTAAATTCCAGCTACTAGCCACAGAGTGGGTGATACAAACAAAACTCGTACAAAGCTCGTAGGGAGAATGGATTTCCAACCAATGACTAGGCACTGGGGTACCACCTGTCACAGTACGAGGCCTAGATCACCGTACCGAGGAGTACGCCCGCTCCCCTGCAACACAAGGCCGGAACCATCCCTTACTGGACAATCCCGAGTGAGATCACCCTGCGGTTGGGATCAGCAACCGCACCACTAAGCCGAAAATAAAAAGGGACATCTAGACTGGAATGACCTCACCCTACTTGGGTGCTACCCACCTAAGCTTGCTGCATAACCCTTGATTTTCAGTCATTCCCATTTCATGAGGCTTGAGGCTAAGCATTACCTTTATAGAACATATCCCTTAGAATGCCCATCGTCCACCTGACGATGTTTCGCAAGCATTCATCCATACAAGTCCGTCCCAGGTTCGAACGGAACCGAAGGTACTACTCCTACTACATCTATTTTGGAAATATCCTCAGGATTAGTAGCGACTAGCCCTTGCACTTCACTGCTCCAGCTTCGAATCCAAAATCGTTTACACGAAACATACAAACCGGATCGAAGTGGTTTTCGAGAAATAAATCTCGAACCCGGTCTCTTCGAAACGATCAACGCATTTGGCCAATATTGATAGTCGGTGATTTAACTATCAATTTTTATTCACAAACATCCATCAAACAATAAATAATTTCCCAAATTATTTATAATCTTCAAAATATCTTTACGAGATATATTTCTATTTTCAATCCTTTGAAAGCAGTTTCAAAACCACCTTTCTTTCCAGAATAAACTTTCCCAAATATTTTCTATCTCCTCTGAAATTGCCAAACACAAAACTAGATTTTAAAAATAATTTTAAAACATTTTACTTTGAAATATATACTTTTAAAACATTTAAAATAAACCTACTTTAATAATTTGTTAAAAATACATATTATATAATAAGGTTACTTAATAAATATAAAATTAGATTTATACTTTTAAGCACATAATATTAAGTCATTCTTTAAATAATTACTACTACAATAGATTAGAGAAAATACTTACTTTAGAATGTAAATATTAGAAATAAGGAATTTTCCAAAATTTTCTTTTTAAAACAACTTTCAATCTTTTAACTTATATTAAAAATTTGCTTTGAAAACGTACTCGGTTATCCAGGGAGAATTTCAAATCTCAATCACTTAAATCAATTTCCCAAATTGATTTCCAATATTACTCCATTTGAAATAAATTTCAATACTTTCTCAATTCATTTCAACATTCATTAATTATGGACTTATTATTATTGTTATTATTTTCCGTTAATTTTTAATCTTATCCGAAATATACAAATTCAGGTCTTTCCCAATTCTTCTTTATTCCTTCAATAATTTAAATTTTAAATAAATGTTTGTTCTCTTTAAATAATAGCACTACAGTTTAAAATTCATTAATTTTCCTTCTATACTTCTAGTTGTATTTATTAAAATTTAAAAGTCACTTTATCTCTTCCCAATTCATTCTTAACCTTATTCAAACATCCTATAAATATTTCCTTACACATTCAATTATTTTATTTACAAATTCACTTCTTTTACTTCTTTTCAACATCCAATTAAATATTTCAGTTATTCATTATACCCAATTATATCCAATCGAAACATAGCATTCAATACTCCCATAAAGTTCATCATAAAATATCAAACAGCCACAACAGAGGGGATTAAATAATTTAAATAAATGTTGAGGGATCCAGTTAGATCCCTCCAACTTGTTTTCCCTGCATCCACAGATGTTAGTACCATATAATACACCAATTTCCAAATTGTCATACTATATCACATCGATCAATTCAACCAGACAAACAATTATTTAATTTTATCATTTTAAATCTAAATTTAAACTGAGTGAGATTAACTCACCTTTGATTTTAATATACAAATCTGATCCAACCCAGCTTGTTCTCTTCACGATTTCAAACCTTGAATAAATATTATGTGATTTTATTAATATTCAAACTAATCGAACAATCAATTGCCATTTACTAATTTAATCTAAACCTAAATTTTGTTTTTAGCTAATAATTAAATTTAGCTAATGACTTAAATCACCTTACATTATTTTAAAATTAAATGGTATGTTTTTAAAGCATGTATATTTATTTTTCTGAAACCACATATATTCTTAAAATAATCTATATAGATTTAAAAATCGAATTTTTATATAAACCCCACAACATTAAAAATCCCTATTTTTCTTCAAAATCTCATTTATATACACACACTAAACTTTAAAAACATAAAATTCCCCCTCAACCTATATATCAAATTAAAAACAGCATTGTTATATATTTCTCATTATAAAATATCTTATTATTTCTTCTTCTTATGTTTTCTGTAACATTCATATACATAAGTTATTAAATTTAAATTAAAACATGAAGAGATAAAAACAACTACATAAATATCCTAATGTTACATTAATATGAGTAGAATGTCACTTTAAATTTTATTTTTCGTTTAAACCATATATATTAATCTTCCATCTATATGAGCATTAAATCAGAATTAATCGAAAGAAATAAAATTTGAATACCTCGCTTCCCAATCCTAGCTTGAACAGGAAACACGATCAATAAACCCTAAGCGCAGCTCGATCTTATGACACCGCCGAGTCTCCAGGCTCACCCTCATCACCGTGGTACCACTTCGTATCCCAGATTCCACTCAAGCCCGAACGAAGAACGTGGCATGCCTCCCAGGTGATTTGAGCCGATCAAGTTGTCGTCGAAGATCATGTGGCGACTTCTCTTCATAATTCGATTCAAACGAATTCGCGAGTTCGAAAGAACGTGGCTCGATTCAGAGGCGATTTCAAATCGAATCGATGTAGTGAAACTCGCCCCTCCCCCTTTTTCGACTACCCTCATGAATGAAGGGCTTCGGCCTAAACAATTTGCTGGAGAAGCAACTAAAATATGAAGTGGACAGCCCCCCTCTCTCTCGTTTTTTTTTGAAGATTTAATTTTGATTCGGCCATTATAGTTTCTTTCCGGCTGATATGTTAAAAGAGAGAACACCGATATGAAAGGAAGTCGGCTTGCTCAGGAAAGATTTCGGCTGAGGTTTGATTTTCCTTTAGCTAAATATATTTAAATTAGATCGATAATTATTGTCTAGGCGTTTATATCTCGCACGATCACACGCTAATTCCGAAAGCTACGAAATTGGAAATTCGGTAATAATTCAATATTACGGACCCAATGGAGCTGGTTTCGTCGAATTCCGAGACTGTGCCCCGGAAGGCTATTTTTAAATTCAATTTAAACAGTATAAATTTTAAAACTGAACAAACCACTATTAATTTCAATTTTACAATTTCTATTTCCTTCAGTATTATCAGTATAAATCCTACAAACTTCTTAAATTATTTTTAATAGGCTTAGAATTCCAGATTCAATATTTTATCCAACTTCAAATTATTCAATTCAATAATTTAATTATCAATAAATCATGATATTCGTAATTCAAGTTAAAATTGCTCTATTGAATATTTAAAATTAATTTAATATTCCGATTTTAAATGCTCGAAAATTCCGGGTCGTCACATTCCTTCCCCCTTAAAAGTCCCCGAAATTACTAGTTAGGAAGAACGGTCTATTACCCGTTTACTTACCTCTAAAACCAAACAATTCAACGCCTTACTAACTATCTTTTTATAAAAGACCCATTATCATTCTTATTAACTTCTCAAACTTTTCCAAAACCTTCTATAGTTTTCAAATAACTTGCTTGTTCAGCTATTCAAATTATAATTCTAAACTAAATTTTTAATTATCAAAATTTTCTCAAATTTTTTCTAACTCCTTAAATTTCCAAAAAATTTCGTCAGCGTCTCCTTTGCGCGGTTAGCTCGGTACTACTACAAAAATTGCTTTACGGCCTCCCAAATCTCAAGAAGAAAACAAAAGGCAAAGTGGCTCAATCCAAATTCCTAATCAAATTTCACACCAAATTTAAATACATACCTTTTTTTCGGGCAATTCAAATTTATCTTCTTGAATCAAAAACCAACTCTCTTTTCCCTTTTATAATACCAGCATATCCTGCTTAGCACTAATATCCAATCACAACATTCCAAAAACATTTTATCGACTTCCTTACCAAACGTCAATATTCATCCAAATATCAACTTAGAATATATTTGCAATATTCAATTTCCAATTAAGAATTAACCATTCCTTACTTAAGTTAACATAAACATTTTATATGTTTCTTTATTTATTTCCGTCTTACCACTTCAATTTATATCTGTTTCTATTCACATTGGTTTTTCTCCATTTCTATATGAATTCAATTTATCTTTAACTCTGAATATATAAATTTTATTTGTCATTTATTACTAATTCATGTCATTATTTTAATCAGTTTAATTTACTACCTTATTTCAGTTTCCAGTTTAAAATCGTTTTTTCGTTAACAAAAGTTTCCAAAAATTTTCAAAAATTTTCTGACTCTCAAAATTTCTGAATTTTTTTGGCAGAGTCCCCTTTGTATGGAGGAGCTTTTGCAATTTGATAAAAGAGATAAATATGTATACATCGACCCACACGGTCGGAAAAACCAAAAACAGTTCATATTTCCTATTTTTATTGCGTAGGCGTACCTTATTTAGCATTTTAAGCAAGCAACTTATTATTTTTAGCAAATAGCATAGCCAAATCCAGCCACACGGCTTCCAGATACCTGTACTTACTCAATTTAAACATGTAAGTGCCAAATATAAGAAGTTTAACACATTTCACTTACTTGCAATAGTTAAAACATATGAATTCTAAAAGAAATTCACACCAAACATTTATCCATAAGCAACTTCTACAATTTCCATGTTAATTCAACTGTTCCAATTTATTTATAACCATTTACATTCAATTCGAATGGTTTTCAATCCATTCGTATACATCTTCATCAATTTAAATGGTTTAAAACTCAATCGCTTACATTTAATTTATTCTTAAGCAAGCTGAACTCATATTTAATTCAGTTGCTTTCAAAATCAATTTATTTTACTCCTATCAATCCATAGAATTTTAAGTACTTCCATTTACATCAAATGACAATTCATTCCATGCAATTCGACGAGATTTATGTGAATAAATAAGTTTTTATGTTTATAACCAATTTAAATTGATTTCAACTCAATTTATACTTAATTCTATTCCATTTTCAATTTATTCACAATCCATATACTCTCATTTTCCTTGCATTTTAAATTTGAATACCATTCACTTTGCATATTTTTTTATCCAACTAGTTCATTCAAAACCATTTACAACCTAGGTACATCTTGATTTCCAATTAAATTTCCTTTTTATTTTAATTCATTCACAACCATTTATTTAACTCGACACATTCCATTTAAATTTTATTCACAATCCATTTATTTGCATTTCATTCCATATTTGTTTATTCCAAACTATTATATTTAGCTCGAAGATAGTCCAAGCTATTGCATTCCATAATCATTTTCCTACTTATTTAAACCACTCTTCATTTGATACTTATTTATTCCATCATTTTGTTATTCAATATAATTAGTTTATCCACATTCTCTCAAACCATTCTAATAAACTCGACACATTCTATTTTCCTTATTGTCTCAAGTTATTTCAATCCCTTAATGATTTTCAATGGTTGACAATTATTTATTCTAGAATTTCATTCCATTAATATTATTTGTAACTCACCGAATTTATTTCGATTAAAAATTTATTTTCACTTGATTTAAATCCAATCCATTATCATTAAACTTAATTTTAGGTTGAATTCAATTCAACTTCTTTTCATTCTTTAGCTTAAGTTTATTCGCTCCAATTTATACTTAAGCTCATGTTTTTTTTTTTCTTTCAATAAACCTTTCTCTTCCATTCAACTTAATTCTATTGCAGTTAAATCTCATTTTAAAATTTACAATTTCATTTGATTGGTTATCATAGAATTGAACTTCCCAGATTCAACTCATTCAATTTATCATAAAGCCATTTCCAACTTATTTCCACTGATTTAGATTTTATTTGCAATTCATACCATTACTATTTTAAATCCATTTCCATTTTATTTTATTTTTTTGTTTTTGTTTTTTTGATACATTCCAATTTTATCTAATTTGTTAAACATTCCAAGTTAAATTTTAATTAATAACTCAAGTTCTGATTTCACCATTCACTCTTTAATTTACCATCCAATTTTATTAACTTACATTGCAATTTCATTCACAAATCAATTAATTAATTGCAAGGCCACTTTCAATTATATTTCCTTCATCGATAATGTAAGTCGAATTTAATTATAACTTGAGTTTTATTTTCAAACCTCATCATAAACTCACATGTGACGCCCCACCTCTATACCCACGCTAGCCAAGAACACTCCGGAGTAGTGCTGTCAACTAGCACGGAGAATAAGGCTGTTGAGGAGCGACCATCCATGTAATTGCTTATCACACGGTGGCTATAATAATCTTCGGAAACAAACATAGAAATAATCATATCACAAATCAGTCACAGATATCCATATCACAAAGGCGGAAGAAGATATGAATATATAACTAACACGTGAAAGTGTACATCAGAGTAGTGGTCAGTAAGATCCACGATAATACAAAAGAATAGCAACACGTGCTATACAAAAGAATACAACTATGAGTCTATATCTCAAGTGTATACAACAAAAACTGCTAATCTAAACAGTTAGCCAAAAGTCAGAGTGATGAATCCCTGGGAAGAAGTCAAGCAGAAGCACCTGTAACATCTCGGTCTGACCCGAGTATTATTTAAGAAAATAATAAACGGATCAGTCTAGCTATAAATATCAGATGACATGATATAACATAAAAGATATGGCATAAACATAAACATCCATAACGACATACCACTATAAGTATGTAAATAATGATCAACAGAAGATCAATCAATAAGAGATAATCAATATCACAAGAATCTTCTCAAAGATTCGAAGAGGGCATCGTACCCTAAACTTGTACTCATAACAAGTCAATGACATAAATTCCAGAAATCAACACGAGAAATCCAGAAATCATAAAAAGGGAAAGAGGCCTATCACATGACGGTCCGAAGACCAAGGGGAGCTACCCCGCATGTGTGAATGGAATCACACAGATTGAGGTCAAGACTAACCAAAAAGCAGAAAGGTATGTGTGAATGGAATCACACAAGTGGTGTCTAGTCTAACCTTGCAATGAAAGAGACATCGCGCAATTGCTAGTCTAATTCATAAAGCGATCATCAAGATCAACGAGAAGTGTCAATTACACTAAGCTAGTAAATATAGAAGTTTAGCTTCATGTCCCATAACCACTTGCTTAACTTAAATATTTACGAACAAACTGTAAATCTTCACTAATAAAATTGTCACAAGAGGTTCAATCGAACAAGTCCAAGAATTAACCGACGAAGTGAACGCAAGCGTTTCATACCACTTGTTTTACTAAGTCGTTTAATTAGATTTCTCATCCGAGTGAGGTAAAGGCTTGTATATACTAATAGATTGGAAAACGGTTTAAGAAAAGAGCTTTGTTATTAAAAATAGAGTTGAAATTGTTTGTTAAAAGAGTTTTGATATTTACTACTAGTATTGAAACCTTTATATTATAAAGTGACAAAACACATAAGCAAGTGTAGAAACAATCAGTCACAAAGATCGCATACGGAGATGCGAATAAAATCCAAGGAAATCAGCTCAATGTTTTTCAGAAAAGATCCCCTACGGAGGGGGGGTCCAGGGGGGGTGGCAACCCCCCAAGGTGGGGGTGCGGGGGCAACGCCACCGCTTACGGGGTTCGACCTGCCCGGTCAGGTCGCGGGGGTCCAGGGGGCAGCGCCCCCGGCGGGGTGCGGGGCAGCGCCCCGACCAAAACGGTACGACCTTGTGAAGACAAAATGAGGTCTAACGACCTAAGGGGAATAGGGTCGAGCGACCTATAAAACTCGCGACCTAAAAGTTAGCAAGGTCGAACGACCTATAGAGGCATAGGGTGCAGCGACCTAAAACATCGCGACCTAGTGAAGACCTAAGGGAGGCGAGCGACTTATAAAACTCGCGACCTAAAAGTTAGCAAGGTCGAACGACCTATACAGGCATAGGGTGCAGCGACCTAAAACATCGCGACCTAGTGAAGACCTAAGGGAGGCGAGCGACTTATAAAACTCGCGACCTAAAAGTTAGCAAGGTCGAACGACCTATAGAGGCATAGGGTGCAGCGACCTAAAACATCGCGACCTAGTGACCTAACGGTTTAAGGGTCTTGCGACCTAACTGGAAACAAGGTCCAAACGACCTAACGACTTAAAGTGAAACCTGGCTGAGCGATATAAGGTCGGAGACGACCTACGACTTAACTCCGTGTGAGCGACCTACGACCTATGGTTGCTACGACCTAACGAGTTCCAATAGTGAAGGCTTAAGGTCTAACGACCTAAGGGGTACGACCTAAGGTCTTACGACCTAAGGTGTTGAGGTTGGACGACCTAACCAAATTGCATAGGCCATACGAGCTAAGGCCTAACGACCTAACTCCGAACGAGCTATACGCAAGTGACCTAGGGCGCTAACTCGCAAACGACCTAACGTTAACTCGCGAACGACCTAACTCCAGACGCGCCTTTTCAATGCGTGCGAGCTGAAGACCTGCCGACCTACGACCTAACTCCAAGCGACCTAAGGCCTAACGACCTATAGTGGACGAATGGGCTAAGGCCAGAAACGACCCAAATGAAGGTGACGACTTTTCCACGCGAACGACCTATAGATGCTGGGCGACCTAAGCCAGAAATTCACCCCAAAACACTAAAAAGTGGAGTTTTTGGCCAATCCAATCCAAACCAAATGCAAATGTGCATGCAAACATGATAGGGATGCATTTCCAATAGCCCAAGATAGATATAGACTAGAACTGTGAGATAAAAATCTCACCTTTGCACTAAAGTTTATGAAGATGAAGCTTGAAAGCAAGGAGAAGCAATCCAAAGCTTGAATCCAATATCTTCTACTTGAATTTGGAGTTGAATGTTGGATTTGGAATTGAATTTGTGCTTGGAGTTTTAATTTCCCATTCCCTCCACCATTAATGCCAAAGCTTGATTAGTTAGGAAATTTATGAAGAGTGAGGAGAAGAGGGTTGGAACTTGGGCTTAATAGGCTAAACTAACCCAAAGTCCAAAGCGGGAAAAGTTAGTGAAATTTCACTAACTCCAAACCTATCGATGTTTATACTTAAAAAGTTGTAAACGACATTTCGAACTCAATGGAAGTGGTCTCGAGTCCTAATTTGACCGTTTGCAAAAAGTAGCTTTTCGGACCAAAATCCGATTAACGAGTTAATATTTAAATAAAATATTTAAATACAAACTCGATAAATATGCGGGTTGTTACATCACAATTCAATTTCATTAACTAATTTATTAACAAACTTGTTCTTCCTTTATTTATAATCCAATACTTGAATTTTAACTCCAAATATCACTCCATTAAATTTTCTTAGTTCAATTTAGTTTCTAATTCAAGTTTTGATTTTATTTCTCTTCTCCAATTCATCAATACTATTTATTTTGGATTTTCTATCCCATTTTTCAATTTATAAGTCACAACTTATATTTCATGGATTTCTAATTCTTTTACAAGTCATTCTGATTTATTTAACTCAATCTAATTCTTATCCAACTTATTTCCCAGTTATCCAGGTAAAAATTTAATTTCATTTAATAACTTAATTGAATTTTAATTCCAATTCAATTTCATTTTAACTCAGATTTATTTAGCCCAATTCGATTTCAACTTAATTCGAATATAACTGGATATTAATTTCAGCTTATTCAATTTATTTTAATCCAGTTAAAATTTTATTTTCCAATCAAAGTTAATTTCATTTTTAACTTTCCTCTTTAAATTTAAATCCCCAACACCCAAAGCTTATATTTCCCTGATTTAAAAACCTTCTCAATATATAAGCTTACAACCCATCTCATCAGGATTTTTTTAAACACCCTGCTTTTGGTTTCAAATCATTTAAAATCTCCAACATCACAAATCGCATTTCTCAAAGGCTAACCCAATCCTGGTTTTCATTCTCAACAAATTTCCTTTAGAGTTTCAAAAACAAAGAGGTTTTCCTGAGCAAATCAATTTGGTAGCAATTCATCACTTAGAAACTCGAAAATGAATACTGATAATGCTGCCGTCATCATCAGAATTAATTTCCCATAATCCAAGTGATTTCAATGCTATATCACTTTCAAAACCCATTTTAAACAAATTTCCTTTCATAAATACATTCAAAATAATAATGCCATCACTTATCTTTAAAACATTTCGAAAATACTCCCAAAATCTCTGGGATTTTAAATTTCCAAATCCCGCTTAAATAAATTTTAAATATAATTCATTTGTACACTTTATTTATACAAATTCTCATTTGATTGTATTTCAATTCATAAATTACATTTATAATTCATATTTATAAATTTCATTTTATAATGAATTTATTCCCCTAAATTTTAGTTATATTTCAATTTCTATTTAAATTTTTACTTAACAATGATAATACCTTAATATTATCATTTCTAACATCCAAGCAACCATATATTAGCTAAATAGTTTTCAAAAAACCTTCTTTATATCAAAATATGTTTTTGGGTAAAATTATTTCATTTACCCATATTTAAAACAATATCGTGTCGATTGTTCTATTCAAGTGTTTAGAAACCCCTTCAATACAGTTGCGCAGACTGTGTCGACGAAGGTTCATATGCCACTCAATAAACCAATCAACACAATATTAAAACAATTTATATTCACTAACAAATACACGCTCATATCTATTTATACGCTCAAACTCATTATAGAGTACTACAGACTCTATTAGAGTAATTCCCACCAGAGCCAAGGTTATCACCAACCTAAGCTCTGATACCAACTGTGACAACCTGCAAATCTGTACCCCTTGAGTAAACACTATTCTACAACAATCAACTCAAGTTGCACAGAAATACGAACCATTTGGGTTTAAGAAGAAGAGGTAGAAGAAGAAAATAGAAAACAATAACAGAATCTAACCATCGCAGCGGAATAAAATATAATAGATAATAAATAATCTTTACTCAATCAAATATATCTCTGTTTATATATTACATCAATCGGAGTACATCAATCACAACTCAACATCAATATCATACAAATGGGTACACAACAACTCAACACAGCGGAATACGTATATAAATATACAAGTACGAGAGTAGGTTTCGTCATCCAGCTCGTCTCCTGAGCTCCACAGCATCATATCCTGTATCCTGTAATACTCGGTCTGACCCGAGCATTACAGTTAAATAATACCCCAGTCAGTCTGGAATACCAGCGTGAGAAAATCACACCCAATTGATTATTAAAGTTTCAAAAATCCTTTGAAAACAAAAGCATCTCGTAAGACCACACCACAAATAAACATGTCGGGTTTTTACCTTACGATAGCTAAAACGATTTTTATAGAAATCCTCTGATATTATAATAGGGTCTATATACAAATACTTATAAAATAGCCGAAATTGTTACATTATTAAATTCCAACTACTAGCCACAGAGTGGGTAATACAAACAAAACTCGTTCAAGGCTCGTAGGGAGAATGGATTTCCAACCAAGGACTAGGCACTGGGGTACCACCTGTCACAGTACGGGGCCTAGATCACCGTACCGAGGAGTACGCCCTCTCCCCTGCAACACAAGGCCGGAACCATCCCTTACTGGACAGTCCCGAGTGAGATCACCCCACGGTTGGGATCAGCAACCGCACCACTAAGCCGAAAATAAAAAGGGACATCTAGACTGGAATGACCTCACCCTGCTTGGGTGTTACCCACCTAGCCTTGTTGCATAACCCCTGATTTTTAGTCATGTCCATTTGATGAGGCTTGAGGCTAAGCGTTACCTTTATAGAACATATCCCTTAGAATGCCCATCGTCCACCTGACAATGTTTCGCAAGCATTCATCCATAGAAGTCCGTCCCGGGTTCGAACGGAACCAAAGGTACTACTCATACTACATCCATTTTGGAAATATCCTCAGGATTAGTAGCGACTAGCCCTTGCACTTCACTGCTCCAGCTTCGAATCCAAAATCGTTTACACGAAACGTACAAACCGGATCGAAGTGGTTTTCGAGAAATAAATCTCGAACCCGGTCTCTTCGAAACGATCAACGCATTTGGCCAATATTGATAGTCGGTGATTTAACTATCAATTTTTATTCACAAACATCCATCAAACAATAAATAATTTCCCAAATTATTTATAATCTTCAAAATATCTTTACGAGATATATTTCTATTTTCAATCCTTTGAAAGCAGTTTCAAAACCACCTTTCTTTCCAGAATAAACTTTCCCAAATATTTTCTATCTCCTCTGAAATTGCCAAGCACAAAACTAGATTTTAAAAATAATTTTAAAACATTTTACTTTGAAATATATAATTTTAAAACATTTAAAATAAATCTACTTCAATAATTTGTTAAAAATACATATTATATAATAAGGTTACTTAATAAATATAAAACTAGATTTATACTTTTAAGCACATAATATTAAGTCATTCTTTAAATAATTACTACTACAATAGATTAGAGAAAATACTTACTTTAGAATGTAAATATTAGAAATAAGAAATTTTCCAAAATTTGCTTTCTAAAACAACTTTCAATCTTTTAACTTATATTAAAAAATTTCTTTGAAAACGTACTCGGTTATCCAGGGAGAATTTCAAATCTCAATCACTTAAATAAATTTCACAAATTGATTTCCAATATTACTCCATTTGAAATAAATTTCAATACTTTCTCAATTCATTTCAACATTCATTAATTATGGACTTATTATTATTGTTATTATTTTCCGTTAATTTTTAATCTCTTATCCGAAATATACAAATTCAGGTCTTTCCCAATTCTTCTTTATTCCTTCAATAATTTAAATTTTAAATAAATGTTTGTTCTCTTTAAATAATAGCACTACAGTTTAAGATTCATTAATTTTCCTTCTATACTTCTAGTTGTATTTATTAAAATTTAAAAGTCACTTTATCTCTTCCCAATTCATTTTTAACCTTATTCAAACACCCTATAAATATTTCCTTACACATTCACTTATTTTATTTACAAATTAACTTCTTTTACTTCTTTTCAACATCCAATTAAATATTTCAGTAATTCATTATACCCAATTATATCCAATCGAAACATAGCATTCAATACTCCCATAAAGTTCATCATAAAATATCAAACAACCACAACAGAGGGGATTAAATAATTTCAATAAATGTTGAGGGATCGAGTTAGATCCCTCCAACCTGTTTTCCCTGCATCCATAGATGTTAGTACCATATAATACACCAATTTCCAAATTGTCATACTATATCACATCGATCAATTCAACCAGACAAACAATTATTTAATTCTATCATTTTAAATCTAAATTTAAACTGAGTGAGATTAACTCACCTTTGATTTTAATATACAAATCTGATCCAACCCAGCTTGTTCTCTTCACGATTTCAAACCTTGAATAAATATTATGTGATTTTTTTAATATTCAAACTAATCGAACAATCAATTGCCATTTACTAATTTAATCTAAACCTAAATTTTGTTTTTAGCTAATAATTAAATTTAGCTAATGACTTAAATCACCTTACATTATTTTAAAATTAAATGGTAAGTTTTTAAAGCATGTATATTTATTTTTCTGAAACCACATATATTCTTAAAATAATCTATATAGATTTAAAAATCGAATTTTTATATAAACCCCACAACATTAAAAATCCCTATTTTTCTTCAAAATCTCATTTATAGACACACACTAAACTTTAAAAACATAAAATTCCCCCTCAACCTATATATCAAATTAAAAACAGCATTGTTATATATTTCTCATTATAGAATATCTTATTATTTCTTCTTCTTTTGTTTTCTGTAACATTCATATACATAAGTTATTAAATTTAAATTAAAACATTTAGAGGTAAAAACAACTACATAAATATCCTAATGTTACATTAATATGAGTAGAATGTCACTTTAAATTTTATTTTCCGTTTAAACCATATATATTAATCTTCCATCTATATGAGCATTAAATCAGAATTAATCGAAAGAAATAAAATTCGAATACCTCGCTTCCCAATCCTAGCTTGAACAGGAAACACGATCAATAAACCCTAAGCACAGCTCGATCTTACGACGCCGCCGAGTCTCCAGGCTCACCCTCATCACCGTGGTACCACTTCGTGCCCCAGATTCCACTCAAGCCTGAACGAAGAACGTGGCATGCCTCCCAGGTGATTTGAGCCGATCTAGCTGTCGTCGAAGATCATGTGGCGACTTCTCTTCATAATTCGATTTGAATGAATTCGCAAATTCGAAAGAACGTGGCTCGATTCAGAGGCGATTTCAAATCGAATCGATGTAGTGAAACTCGCCCCTCCCCCTTTTTCGACTACCCTCACGAATGAAGGGTTTCGGCCAAAACAATTTGCTGGAGAAGCAACTAAAATATGAAGTAGACAGCCCCCCTCTCTTTTTTTTTTTGAAGATTTAATTTTGATTCGGCCATTATAGTTTCTTTCCGGCTGATATGAAGTTGATGGAAGGAATGTTTGCGTGTTGTTGTTAAAAGAGAGAACACCGATATGAAAGGAAGTCGGCTTGCTCAGGAAAGATTTCGGCTGAGGTTTGATTTTCCTTTAGCTAAATATATTTAAAGTAGATCGATAATTATTGTCTAGGCGTTTATATCTCGCACGATCACATGCTAATTCCGAAAGCTACGAAATTAGAAATTCGGTAATAATTCAATATTACGGACCCAATGGAGCTGGTTTCGTCGAATTCCGAGACTGTGCCCCGAAAGGCTACTTTTAAATTCAATTTAAACAGTATAAATTTTAAAACTGAACAAACCACTGTTAATTTCAATTTTACAATTTCTATTACCTTCAGTATTATCAGTATAAATCCTACAAACTTCTTAAATTATTTTTAATAGGCTTAGAATTCCAGATTCAATATTTTATCCAACTTCAAATTATTCAATTCAATAATTTAATTATCAATAAATCGTGATATTCGTAATTCAAGTTAAAATTGCTCTATTGAATATTTAAAATTAATTTAGTATTCCGATTTTAAATGCTCGAAAATTCCGAGTCGTCACAGCCCAAATATGCCTTTGACCGAGACCAAGTTGAACCAAAACCCTTTCTAGCTTTACCTTTTGACCTTCCTCACTTTGTAACGCTCAAACCCTTTGCATTCTCAAGCCTAGCCTTGCATTTCCAGTCCAAACCAGATCCATTCCACATGAAATAATGTGGTGGCCGAGCCAAATAACATGTGTGGCTGAGCATGTGTGAAGTTTGGGTCAAGCAAAATGGAATAGGAAGCTTGGTCATGTCTTTGTTTGATCCTATTTCCATAATTGTTTCAGTATGATTTTGTATTGTATTTATATTTATACTTTTCTTTGTCTTATAGTCGAATACAAAATATCTTGGCTCTCTCCACTCAAATAAAATCGTGCCATCATGCTTTCCGGACTTTCTTTTGTGTGTGTTGTTTGCAAACTCCAGCTTTAAAGAGGTGATTATTTCTCGCCAGACATTCCATACTTATATAAGTAGTAAATTGACATCCTATGAATCTGTAGAATATATTATCATGTTATACCTGCCTGTGATATTATTTATATCATGATCACCCTGTTTATACACCTATCATATCATCTGTTACTGTTATGTAATGCTATTCTGTTAATTTATATCTGTTTATCACACTGCAAGTTCCCTCTAGAATAGAATCATTATAGGTTGAAATGGTACATACCCGAACGTACATTATAATTGGGAAAAATCATTATGGGCTGAAATGATAGGCCTGAGTGATTTTTATTCATTTTTATTTACTTGGGATTTCATGTTTGAAATAATAAAACCTGGATTTTTCCTTTGTAAATTACGGATTGAAATAATATATTATGCGTAACATTTGACTTAGATTAGAAATTTTATATACAGACCCGTGGTTAATATATATTTTTCTAAAATTTTTAAAATATTATAAAATGTAAATATTTTTATATTTTGATTTAAATTTGAAGTTAGAAATGATTTTATAAAGTATTAGTAATTTTCTACAAGTTAAACAAGTGAAATAAATAAATGGTAAAGTAGGATTTGAAATATAAGTTAATTTTGGAATTTATGATTTTGTTTATAAATGTATAAATTAAGTAAGAAAACATGATAATTTGATTTAAATTTGAATTTAAGATGATTTTATAAAGTGTTATTGATTTTTCAATAAATTAAAATTGTTAAATAAATAAATGTTTAAAATTGAAATTTGAAATAAACTTAACTTGGAAAATGTGAAATTGTGTTCAAAATAAAGTTAAGTTAAGAAAAATAAAAGGGAATTTAAATTTAATTTATGAAATGGTAAATTAAATTTAAAATGTGAAGTAAATGAAATGTTATAAAATTTTACATTTATTTTTGAATTACTAAAGATTTGATAATTATTTGTGAAAATTTCACTTTGTAAAATCATGAATTAAGGGGTAATTAAATGATTGTTTTTTAAGAGAGAAAATATGATTTTTATAAGTTAAAATGGATTTAAATAATTTTAATTATTTATGAAATTATAGTGAAAGTTTGGAATTCAAATTGATAGCATTCCTGAAATGCTATCATTTCTAAAGTTAATGATATTACAGCATTTTGTAAATGCTGTAATTGATATAAATGAACTAAATGGATAAAATGAATTAAGTGCTATTATAGCACTTTGTAAGTGCCGTAGTTGCTGAATTTAATTAAGGTTTTACTTGAAATCTAAAACCTATTACAGCATTTTAAATGCTGCCTTTTGCTAATTGAATTGTTTTTAAACATAACTTTTCGTTGCATTTTCTAAGTGCTGCGAAAGTTGATTTTTCACTGTTTTAATAAATTTAAGCGAATAAATGAATTCTGAAAATGGTAAAGTTTTGAGAATTGAATATTTGGTTATTAAATATAATGACTTCATTTTAAATGATTTAAATGGAATATTTTGATTTGAAATATAAACCATTTTGAAATGTGATTTGAAATTGTATTTAAATTAAATAAAATGAATGTGATTTTGGAAAAATATGATATTTTGAAATGGATTTTGAATGATATTGAATTTTGAAATAATATTTGATTTCAAAATATAAATTACCATTTTGAAATTTTAACCACGGGATGTATTTAATTTATGGTTTAACTGATCCTTAGAGAATGGGCGATCCCAAGCCTCCTTACAGTTATTTTGCATTACTACTACATTTCACTTGAGTTCGTTTACATTATATAAGTATGTATGTACTGACTCGAGTGTTTTGTGTTTTACTTTATGCTCGGGTCAGCCTGAGTAATTGCAGCTTAGCTTTGGGTTTTTTTGGAGCTAGGAATCGCTGGAGATTCTGCTTGTTTAGATATCTATTCCCTTTCAGTTTCAGTTGTTCTATTTTAGCTTTGGTATTTATAAACTTCTATGTATTTGAGATTTCTATTGTAAATATTTTCAGACCGATATTACGTATTTTTGTTTTGAGATTTTTTTTGTTATAGTAGCTTCATGAACTACTATGGTATTTTAATTTCCGCTGCGAGCCATTCTGATATTTCTATATCTGTGGTTCTGTGATTATTTTCATTTCCTCCAAATTTATTTACAATGCTGTATTTTGAGCAATTCAAATCCGACATGAGTGGATTCGAATGGCTGAAAATATCGAGTTGTTACAAGGAGGTTGCTGAATTTCCTTCTTTAGACATAATGATCCTGAACCAGAACTGTGAGTATTGATGGTGGAATGCAGGAATTCTCAATCAAGATCTGAATTCAAGAATGTAGAGTGAACAACATAATAGGTTTGATGCAATCAAAGCTTGAATGATGATTTTGATCTGAAAAGTTTTTTGGATGGCACTTTCCTTGATTCTTACGTTAATTCTCTTGTTTCTTGATCTGACTACTATGATTTTTTGATTGCTCTCATTCAAGATTCAGTAAAGAATCTTAATGCAGCTATATTTCTTGAATATTAGCGGGGCATTGGAATTTTTTTTGAATCACTCTCTCATATGATGAGATTTAAATCTCTGATGAGAGATAAAAATCAAATGATGAATTTTTCCTAATGAGTTTTGCTGTTAAGCTATATTTCACTGCTCTGATACCATATAAGTTTTTGACATACTGAAGATAATATGAAAATCAGATTCAGTGAGTTGATGAATCAAACTTGATTTCTTTATTAAGATTCCAGTTTGAATTAAAGAGAAATAAAAATGCATATTGTTTTGTATACACGTTTTATTTATACTGAAATTTTTAGAAAATGGGCATTTGTAATTTGGCCTAGGACTACTTCTGTGGTTGTATGGCTGAGATGCTATTTCCTTGTATTATAACCAGATGAGATGCAATTTCCGTGTATTATAATCTTCACTTGTTCCTGATATTACTCGTTTCCAATTTTCATGCAAGCACAAATAATTTGCCCGAATGCATGTTAGCCTCACCATAACTATATTTTTTTTCACTTTCTGCAAATTTATTCTCCACCCACATTCTTCTGTCGAGTTGCATGAAAATTAAATCATAAAAATCTCCACCCATAGGCTTCTTTTTCATATCATCATAGACTGCTGATATATCTCTACAAATTTGAGACTTTATTCTTCAAACTTTGTAACTGCCACCTCTCGTTTCCCTGCCCATGTACTTCATCTTCTTCAACATCAAGAGAGAGGGAGAGAGAAAGAAAATAACTTGAATGTGATTAAAATTAAGCCAAAAAGGATCTAAGGCCCATAATGCATTATGAGGGGATGACTGTCCATCATATGGTGATTTTGTCAATGTAATATTATAGATGTGCACATGCACTACGGCTTAAAATTCCATTTTCGATTCCTTTTATAGTCTTATCTTCTAACTTGTATCTCTTTTCATCTAGAACATGTATGTAGAAAATCAACCCAAAACTCTTAAATGCTTGGATGATGCTTTTTGTTCACTCCATATCTCTATAAAAGTCTTGCCTTGGACAGCTCTATATGGACATCTATTGAGTACTTAGACGGTAGTGTAAACTACTTCCACCCAAAATCGTTGAGCAAGCCCGTCTCCTTTACCTTTAATTTGTTCATCTCATATCTATGCTATTTTTCCTTTCAGATACTCCATTGTGTTATGGAGTATATGCGACTATAAGTTGTCACTCAATACCTTCATCATTATAGAATTTATCAAATCCACGGAAGTTGTACTCCTTACTGCAATCACTTCTAAGCCTCTTCATACATTTTCCACTTTGATTTTCAATAAGAACTTAAACTATATGAATATTTCAAAAAATTTTGATATTTCTTTGATGAAGTAGACCTGTGTCGTTCTAGTAAAGTCATTAATGAATAGGATGAAATACCTTTTATTGAAGAGTGATGGTATTCTCATTATTCCACAGACATTAGCATGGATAAATTTCAATAGTCTTTTGCTCTCCATGTATATCCTGTTGAAAATGATGATCTGTGTTGCTTCTCGAGAAGACATCCATCACCTGCTTTGTTATTTTCTTTTAGGCTTAGAAAATCTCTCATCATGTTCTTTTGACATAACAACTTCAAAGCTTGAGCGTTGAAGTGGCCAAATCTTCAATGCCATAGCAATGAGTCATCATATTATAAAAGTAACAACAATTGAATGAAGAAATTCTTTTATTTCTAGTTTGATAAACTGATGTGTACATATGCTTCAGCGTTATATAATGTTCAGCTATTGACTAAGTCATTATACAGTTGTAGATAGATATTTCCACATATACCATCGTAAACCTAATACATTTGTACAATATATATCTACCGTTATCTATTTAATTCTATTACACCTCATCATATATATCTAGGGTATCTTTCATCCCCAATTCTCTTATCTGTCTCTTCAATCTTCAAATCAGACTTCAATCTCTAAAAATTTCTTTTTAAGAGTGATTTGGTGAGAATGTCTGCTTTTTGATAGCTTTGCTGGAATTGATGTCTAACTTACCTCTGGTTACATACTTCCGAATAAAGTACAAATTAATTTCTATATGCTTTGTTAGGAAGTGAAGTTCGGGATTTGCTGCAAGAGAAACGATGCTCAAATTGTCGCCACAGATTACTAATCTTTTTGTTAGTTCAGTTGCAATTTTACTAATGAGAGATTTAAGCCACATGATTTCAACTGTTGCACTTGCAACGCTTCGATATTCCACCTCAGCACTAGGTCTTGAGACCATGGGTTGCTTCCTAGAGCACCATGATACTGGATTATCACTCAAGTAGATGCAATATCCAGTTGTAGATCTACAGTCATCTAGATCTGATGCCCAATCTGCATTTGCATATCATTGTATATTTAAAGATTTACGTACTTTTAAGTTTGTCCCCTAATTTATGGTACCTTTCACATATCTCAATATCTTTTTTACGGGTTTCATATATTTGTTTAGTCGTTTTTGCATATACTGGCATACATTGCTCAAATAAAATGATATATCTGGTCTTGTAATAGTAGCATATTATAGAGCACCCACTATACTTCTATATTTCTTTTCATTGTAAATTTATTCTCCTTTATGTTTTGATAAATGTAAGTTATTAACCGTTGGAGTTGATATTTCTTTAGCTTGATTCATTTTTGCTCCGTCTAAGAGCTCTAAAACATATTTCTTTTTATGTCGTATAAATTATGTATTTGATCTTCTGATAACTTTAATTCCTAAGAAGTAGCTTAAGTTTCCCATGTCTTTGATTGAGAAAACTTTGTGTAGATGTTGTATGACATTGTTGATCTCATCATTGTTGCTACCGGTAATTACGAAGTCATCCGCATACACTAATGTATATGTTATGGCATTGCCTTCAACCTTGATATATGATGAATTATCAGATTTGGTTGGTTTATAGCCTTAAATGATCAAAATTGTCTGTAGTTTCTCATACCATACCCTTGGTGCTTGTTTAAGAATATATATTGCTTTATGTAGTCCGCATACCATCTCATTGTTGTTGCCTTGGCAGTATCTCTGTGGTTGTTGCATATATACTTCCTCATTAAGTTCATCAATTATGTAACAAACCCGGTTTGGAGATTACCGCTAATACTAAATTATAATGATGATTATAATTTAATATTGTAATTAATTAAATTAATTAGAGGTAAAATGGTGAAAATATTGTTTATTTAATATAAAAAATGAAGTTGAATAAATTGAGCTAATGAAATGAAGAAAATAAAGTTAATCACTTTCTTTGAGTCTTGGGATGGGTTGTAAATTTATTTGGGTTTAATAAAATGATATTGGTAATTTAAGACCAATAATCCTTTTTTATTTTAAAATAAAATATGCAGAATAAAGAAGAAATAATTTTATCGAGGATGAAAATGTTGGACATGTGTGAAATAAAGTGTTACTTTATTTCATGAGTTTTTGAATGTAGATGTATTACTATATTCGATTAAAAATGTTAATTTTGGCAATATTGTATTTTTTGCCAATTTGCCTTTTATTGATGAAATGCAAGAGAAATGGTTAATAAGTTAATTAATCGTAATAAAAATGATATACAATAGTGTATTAAGTTTCAAAAGTGTTAAACATTTATTTACACTTTATTGGTTGGAAAATATTGTTTTATTTTGCAAAATATGTCAAAATTTGCATTATTTTGACAAAATATGCAAATTTGTAGAAAATGAGAGTTTAGTGCTAAAATAACATTTAAATTGATGGAAATTAATGTTTTATTTACTTTAATAAAATTCTAGACGAAATAACTATTCCAACGCATTTAATTTAGTTGAAATCGGATTAATAATGCAAAAGTTATGAATTGTTAATGATTGAATATGTGAGTAACTGAGAAAAATAACATTTCTAAAATTTTCCTAAGGCATATTGGGTTTGGGTTCTATCCAATACCCAAAAGAGGCTTCTGGTAAGCCTTTCTCCTTCCACCAGAGATTAACACAGAAGCTTCAAAATACATAAAAATGGCTTCCACTCTTTAATCTCTAGTCAAAATTCTCAATTAATTTGCAAATTGGAAGGATTTCCTTGCTCATAACATGAATAAGGTAATCTCCTATACCTTAAATCCCAAATCCTTGAGAGATTGCAATTTTCTATTTACTGTAATCTCCTTTTGTTAATGTTTTCTTTCTGCATGTCTCTACTTAAGCTTCTACAGGTCCTGTAGGAGCTTGAATTCGCATAAAGCTTTGCCTTTGCTTCCTAAAACCACCATCTTTTGCTGCAAATTGTAAGTATATAACTTACAGCAACTAATACGAAAGCCTGTGCAAAATATGTAGCTATTTGTTGCAAATTCGTATTAGTTTCTGAAGTTTTTCTTGTATCACGTTTTGCTGAAAATGCATCACAGTTAAACGGTCATAACTTTCACGATTTTTGTCCGCTTTACCTCAAAATTTTTTTGTTGGAAAGTAGATTCAATAAGAAACAATTTGTTTACAGATTGTATCATGATATTTTTCAATTTTAATGACATGAAATGAGTTTGAAAACAGAAGCTCGATTCTCTTTTTAACAAATCAAGCTGTGTTTGAATTTGTTAGCAAAACAGCCATAACTTTTGAAGCATAGATCGGATTTTGATAAGCTTAGCCATTATGGAAAGCTTAGTTCATATACTACAACTTTTATTTGTTGATTTTTCTGTTATTTTGAAGTTATCTATGACAAAATTGAATTTTTGTACTGCTAACCCGAGAGCAAAACTAGAATCTCCCTGTTGTTGAATCTGAAAAGGAATCGGCCATAACTTTTTCGTTTTTAGGCCGAATTCGATAATCTTAGATGTTATGGAAAGCTCATTGCATAAGCTACAACTTTATCTTTAGTCATATTATCAGATTCGGATGTTTACTATGTTGAAATTGTAAATATTTATCTCAGTCCTGTCAATACACACACACACACACACACACACACACACACACACACACACACACACACACACACACACTATATGCTACAGGCCTTGTTTAAGATTTTTAGTAAAAAGATCATAATTTTTAGACCGTTGACCAGAATTTGATGATCTTGGTCATTTCGAAAAGCTTAGAAACTAAGCTACAACTTTATTTTAATCGCATTGCCAAATTTTGGCGTTTTCTATGCTGAAATCACAAATGTTTTTAAGCATTTTTAAGGGTTTTTAAAACAAGTATTCCTTATTTCCATGTCTTTTATAAATCATTACAAAAAACCGTTTTCTATGGAAAAATATTTTATAAATAATTTTATTTATTTTAATCATTTTTATGTTATTCGGGTGTATATTTGACGTTTTGATTGTGTTTGAAGCATTTTATCATATTAGTCCATTTGACTAATATTATGCAGATATGGTCCGATGACTCCTAATTAGGAGTATATTCGATAGAGGACCATATGGATGTAGATTTACATTTGCCAAGGATATGAGGCAAGGTTATTTATTATTATGATACTTGTCGATGAAAGGAGACAAATGGGGTAGTCAGAAACTCGTCGTGGTACGAAATACGATGAGTTGGAATTTTCTACATTTTGCCGATGAAACGAGGCGATGTATATAATTTTTTTTAGGGTTTGATGTTAATTTATAATTACTTTACGATGTGGTATCGACCAACGATAGTAAACCATTAGGTGCTGACGCATGGTATGGGACGTGTGTTAATACCTTTTGGGTTCATAGTCGTAAAGTTGAGACACATGGAAGTTTGGACTAGTACTACGGACCTCGAGTGAAGTGGGGTTGCAGATTAGTAGTCAACCCCAAAGCATTATGATATATTTATTACTCGGGTCTTTTGACGTCATCGATTGGGATGGAGGAAATTATAGGCTACGTAGTCGTGTGCATAGGCAGGAGAGGTAGAAATGAAGGTGATCCCAATCCCATGATGTATGGTACCGAAGTACAGTACTAGTGGAAGTAAATAGCACGTTCAAAGTACTCGTTTTATCGATGATTTTGATGTTAATCTTTTTGGGGGATGTTTATGTTTTGAATAGACTCGAGTAAGAATGAGGCGACACTATAGGATGGTCCATGATGTTTCGACCATATTATTACTACTACTTGTTTGAGATTATGTGATTTATGAAGTTTGATGATCTTTATGATTGATTTGAAGTACTTCGAAATAATTTCCCTTCTTATGATATAGGAATGATCCTTGATGATTCTCATAGATGTATATTCATGATGAACCTTATATTCGTTTCGTTGGGAACAACGAAATGATTATCTCATTATCATTTATCATCATTGAAGCCCTTATCTACTAATGAGTTTAGTTGCCTGACCCGTGTGTTTTTCACTCGGGTCAGACCGAGTTGCAGGTTAGCATGGACATCTTCTCTTTTTGGATCAGCTTATCACCTTTTGTGGGACATATCGATTTGGCTAGCTTTTATCTTTAGTCCGTTTTGTTGACTATAATGATGTATACTCTTTTTGTGGGATGATTGTATGTGATTATCAGTACCCCTTTTTGGCACTCATGTATGATGTAGTATGTGGGCATGTATGGTGGTGTATGTGTATATATATATCTGGTATGGGTTTGCTGTTCTGTGACTGTTATTTACTTTCCGCGTATATGTATATTACTTTAGTTCTGAAATGTTTGTAAACCGCCATAGTGTGCAATAGTTATGGACTAGACATTTCAACCATATATGAGGTAAATGAAAAAAAAATGATGACATTACTTGACATGTTTAGTTCTTAGCTAGTGTATGCTATGTTGGTCGCCCATATCCAACCCTATTCTCTGCGTTAGTAGACATAATTACTCGTTAATTCCCTTTACTAACGTGGATCTCGGGGTGGGGTGTCACAGCTTGGTATCAGAGCATCGTTTCAGAATATAATGTGATATATACAAAACAGTACACGAGATACCATACATCAAGTATAATACATCTACATGTTTCATCCCATAATCATGATTCGTTTCACCTTACTTTTAATTTTGTCCTTACCCATGTTTTGACCCGTGTCCCTTTTTCGATTCCTTTGGGGTAGATAGAAAGGAATACGTCTAGCAATGTTCCGTATATTTCATAGTATTCCTTATTTTCTGTATTTGAATTTTTAATATATCTATTTACCCAGCGAATGATCCTTTTAATCTTTTCTCTCAGCTATGTCTCATCGAGGTAGAGGACACCATTCAGCGGCGGGACCGTCCAGTGGTTCTCGTCCTGAGGGTGTATATATGTCCACTGATCAGATTCTTCGGAGCACTCAGCCTCCCACTACTGCTACTCTTGCCTCTCCTCGCCGATTAGCTTTTGCACGTATGTGTAGTGATTTCACTCATCTCGGTGGTAAGCCTTTAAAGGAACCGAGTCTGTTCTTGATGTTGAGGCTTGGCTCAGTTCTTGTGAGCGTATTTTTGGCCATATGGAGATTTCTAGCCATCACCGTATTCTTGTAGCATCCAGTATGTTGCAAGAACGAGCTCTTCATTGGTATGACCTTCTGATTGCTGAGATAGATGAGTCCACACTTGAGTGGGATCAGTTTCGTGAGCGGTTTGAGCTCAAGTTTATTCTTGATTCTGAGGGAGCTACTCTAGCTCGTCGCTTCCTTGAGCTCAAGCAAGGAAAGCTTTCTGTTTCTGAATATGTTGCTTCGTTTGAGGGTCATTATAAGTATGGGCTTGAACATATTCCTAGTCCATACAAGAAGAATCTTAGGTTCATTTCCGGACTTAAGAAGTATTTAAAGAAGGCCCTTATGCTTCGCCTTGAGCTTACTTTTGAGAAGCTTGTGATATGGCCCTTCAGCTTGAAGCGGTCGAGAAGGAAGAGGATAGTGATGAGGATGTTAGGGTTCAGGCCAACCCGAATAAGAAGAACTTCTTTCGCAAGTCTAAGCCCTTTCCTCCTAAGAAGAAGAAGAAGCAAGGTGGTTCTTCTTCCCAGCCTCAGTATACTCCTTCAGCGAAGCCTTTTGCATGCTTCAATTTTGGCTCCCCTGATCATCCTGTTAGAGAGTGTCCCAAACCCAAGCATTGCCTCCAGTACAAGGAAGAGGGACACTTAGTTGATGCTTGCCCCATTAAGGGGAAAGGTTCACGTCAGCGTCAGCTTAATGTGGCTTCTACCTCTGGTGATGCTTCTCAGCTTAGAGGTACACGCTCTTCCATTTTAGAAGGTTCCTTATTATTTCACGATCGTATTATCCGAGTGCTTTTCGATACGGGTGCTTCTCACTCATTCGTATCGAAGGAACTCGTAGATGCTTTGCAGTTGGATGTTTCATGCTTGCTTACTTCGTTGCGAATTGCTAATCCTACTGGAGGATCCGCCACTCTTAGCTTACTTTGTGAAGACGTTGAGACCTTGATTTGTGATTTTTCTTTCCATGCAAATCTGCACGTGATTCCTTTCCTTGGCTTTGACATGATTTTGGGAATGGACTGGCTAGTTCGGTACGATGCTAAGATTTTATGTTTGGAGCGAGTTCTTTATCTTCGACATCCTGATTCTTCCGATCAGTTATTTCTCTCGCTTCATGATTCGGATTGTGGTTCTACAACCTCCTTATATGCTCTTGATTCTCTCGACACCGATGATGATGTGTCCCATATTCCAGTTGTTTGTTACTTCGTTGATTTATTTGAGCCTGTTTCTGGTTTGCCCCCTAAGCGAGCCATTGATTTCCGTATTGATCTTATCCCTGGTGCTCAGCCCGTTAGTCGTCCTCCCATGAGGATGTCTACGCGAGAGAATGAGGAACTCAAGAAGCAACTTCTCGAGCTTGAAGCCAAACATTTTATTCGATCTAGCTCTTCACCATGGGGTGCCGCAGTGTATTCGTGAAGAAATCCGATGGATCTCTTAGGCTTTGCGTCGACTATCGCAAGCTTAATGAGCTAACCATCAAGAACCGTTATCCTTTACCTAGAATTGATGATATGTTCGATCAGTTGAGTGGTGCTAAGGTCTTTTCTCAGTTAGATCTGCCCACTGGTTTTCACCAGCTTCGAGTTGCGGAAGGTAGTATTCCTCTCACCGCATTCCCCACTTTCTATGGTTCTTATGAGTGGCTCTTCATGCCATTCGATTTGACTAATGCTCCTTCTCATTTCGTCGATCTCATGAATTGAGTATTCCGGGAATATCTCGATAAGTTTGTTCTTGTTTTCATTAATGACATTTTGGTTTATTCGAAGTCCGAAGTAGATCATGCTCGACATCTTAGAATCGTTTTGAGTACTCTCTGACAGCATCAACTCAAAGCAAAGCTTTCTAAGTGTCATTTTTGGGAAAAGCAAGTGAAATTCTTAGGCCATGTCATATCTTCCAATGGCATCTCTGTCGATCCTGCTAAGATCGAGGCTATTCAGAATTGGAAGAGGCCTGAGAATGTTCACGCGATAAGTTCCTTTATAGGACTAGCGGGTTATTATCGTTGTTTCATCAAAGACTTTGCCCGCATTGTGCTTCCTTTGACTAGCCTTACGAGGAAAGGAGTTCGATTTATTTGGTCTGATAAGTGAGAAGCTTCTTTTCAGAGATTGAAAGAGCTTCTAACAAATGCTCCCATCCTTGTGGTTCCTCAAGGGAACCAAGATCTTATTGTATATACCGATGCCAGCCACAGTGGCCTCGGTACAGTCCTGATGCAGAAGGATCGGGTAGTTGCTTATGTTTCGAGATAGTTGAGACCGAACGAGATTCGGTATGCTACCCATGACCATGACCTTGCGGCCATTGTCTTTGCTTTGAAGATTTGGCGTCATTACCTTTTGGGAGAGCATTTTACCCTCTATACCGATCACAAATCTCTTAAGTATCTCTTTTCTCAGAAGGATTTGAATATGAGGCAACAACGATGGTTAGAGTTTCTCACCTCATATGATTTCGATATTGAGTATACCCCTGGTAAGGGTAATTGAGTTGCTGATGCGCTTAGTCGCAAGCATTCGGTCGTGGTTTCTATGATGTTAACCGAATGGGATGTTCTGATGACACTTTCTTGTTGTGATATTCGTAATAGAGTTCCATCATCCGATTCTCTTGCTTTATTATTTAGTATGGACGCCCGACCATCTCTTCTTGATCGTATTTCTGAGGCTCAGAGGCATGATGTTCATACGATGCGCCTCATCTTGTCTTGTTCTACTGACTCCCGTGATGAGGAGTTGCGGGATTATTCCATTGATTCTCACGGTTGCCTCCGTTTGAAGAACCATATTGTTGTGCTTTCTGACCCAGCACTTAGACATGACATACTTGATGATTGTCATCATTCTAAGTACACCATTCATCCGGGTAGTAGTAAGATGTATGCGGATATGTATCGACTTTATTATTGGGAAGGCATGAAGCATGACATTGCAAGTTATGTAAGCAATTGCATGGCATGTCAGCTTGTCAAGGCTAAGCATCAGCGGCCATCTGTTCTTCTTCAGCCTCTTGAGGTTCCACTGTGGAAGTGGGACCAAGTTTCGATGGACTTCATTGACGGCCTACCTCACTCGAGGTCGGGTCATTCGAGCATTTGGGTAATTGTTGATCGCCTCATGAAGTCAGCTCATTTCGTCCCTATTAAGTCTAATAGGAATGCTCCTCTTTTGGCGAAGCTCTATATTAAGGAAATTGTATGATTGCATGGTGTTCCTTCATCGATCGTTTGTGACCGTGATCCTTTATTTACCAGTCATTTCTGGTCCAGCTTTCAGCAAGCATTGGGAACAAAGCTGAATCTTTCGACTGCTTACCATCCTCAGTCTGATGGATAGACAGAGAGGGTGAACCGTATTCTTGAGGACCTACTTCGTGCATGCATTCTTGATTTTGGTGGTTCTTGGGAGGATCACCTTCCATTGGTAGAATTCTCCTATAACAACAGCTTTCAGTCTAGTATTGGTATGGCACCATTTGAGGCACTTTATGGTAGACCGTGCCGTTCTCCATCTTGCTGGTTAGAATCTGGCGAGAAGCTTATTCTTGGGCCGGATTCGACTCATGATTCTTTGGAGAAGATTTCTCTTATTAGACAGAGAAAAAAAGAGGCACAAAGCCGTCCGAAATCCTATGCGGACAACCGTAGGAAGCCTCTTGAGTTCTCCGTCGGTGACCAGATGTTCATTCGTATATCTCCGATGAAGGGAGTGATGCGCTTTAGCTCCATAGGGAAATTGGCTCCTTGCTTTATAGGACCATTTCCGATTACCGAGCGCATCGGTCCGGTTGCTTATCGAGTGTCGCTTCCACCTTATTTATCTGGTATTCATGATGTTTTCCACGTCTCTCAGCTTAAGAAGTGCATTCGAGGTACCATTCCATTGTTGATCCTTCCAAGCAGCTTAAGCTTGAGATCTCACCGAGTGTATCCACCGTTCAGCGGCCTATTCGCGTGCTTGATTCGGAGGTGAGGTGCCTTCGAAGCAAGAATGTTCCTCTTGTTAAGATTCAATGTTCGGAGAATCTCAATGATTGCACTAGGGAAACTAGAGAATCTATCGAGTGTTCTTTTTCGGGTTTTCTATCTTCATTTGAGATGGTGAGAACAATTATCTCAAGCTATTTCTTATTCCTTTTCACTACAACAAAAAGACCCTACGATAGCGCCCGAAAAGCATATTATAGCGGTTCAATAAACGCTATATAACGACATGTGATTAAAAACAACTAACATTAGATAGCACAAAAAAACGCTATAAAAATTGTTAATTTCATAGCGCAAATATTGCGCTATGTTATTTATTTTTATTGCGGCAAAATAGGCGTTATTGATTAATATCACAGCGCTATTAGCCCGCTATGAAATTCGTTATTAGCCACAAAATACTTTTTGTTTTTTCTAAGATAGCACTAATATTGCGCTATAGAAAGTTTTAATAGCGGATTATTAGCGCTGTATTTGAACAGGTTATTGTAGACGGTGCCTTGTCACAACTCCAATATGCCGCTATAAAAAGTCAGCTACAATAGCGCTTGTACTCTACTATAATATCTTATTTTATAGCGCTTACTGACCTATCATTCATCATTATTTATAGCGCTTTTTGTAATACCATAGCGCTTTTTATGGTCTGCATCTTTAATACTAACAGATTTGATAGCGGCCATTAGGTGCTATTAAATATTATAGCGATTTTGAAGTGCTATAATTTAATTTCACAATTCAAAAAATTTCTACCTCCTACTAATAAACTGCAGTATTAAATACCAATATCAAAAAACACAATAATAATCATAAAAGATAATAAATATAGAGATGTAACACATTACATTAAACATACCAAATATTCATACACATCAAAGCGTAGTAGCAAATATTTTAAGCACACCCCAAAAAATAGTGGCATAGTTTAACAAAAAAAAACAAGTACATATTTGATTGTTCACATTAAAATGAAGATCATAACTTTAGCATTTTCTTGTTTCACACACCTGCAAATAAGATAAATAATTACATTAAGAACGATACATAATTAATGATAGATGTTTTTACATGTAACAAAAAACTAAATTATTGCATATTATTGCATGTCTCATTTTATATTCGTACATGTTACTATCCATTTGAATCTACATCAAAATTTCTGGCATAAGTTGGTAGCCAACTGACTTTTCTGGAACTTGCTCTATTTCATGCTCAGACAGAGTATTAAACGATTGCATTATAACATTTTTTGCCTGTACATGGTCACTGTCATGAACACTTCCAAGTTCATGTTCCAAATATTGATTTAACATAAATTTAGCATCAACATCACATATATGAGTAATTGCCATTTCATTCAAATGATCACTGGTATCTGCATTCACAGATTCACCAGAACTGATCGAGTTTTCTGGAAAATGCTCTGATTCATGCTCAGATAGAGTATTAAGTAATTGCATTATAACTGGTTTGTTCATATATATACAGAAATATGGTTCATGAATTCAACATTTATACGTACATGCACATTCTCAGATGCTTGCACATAAAAAACTGCTATTACATTATTAGAAACATATTCAATAATCTGCTTTAAAATAGATGAATGCGAATTTTCCTGTACATGGTGACTGTCATTAACATTTCCAAATTCATGATCCAGTTTTTGTTTTGTCACAGAATTAGCATCAACTTCATATACAAGAGCAATTGCCATATCATTCTTAACAGGCGAATACATATTAACAGTAAAAATATAATTGGAATCTGCATTCATAGATTCAAGAAGAATAAAAGGTAACTGACTCGAATCATTTGAATTCACTCTACCTACACTTCTACAAAATTCCTTTATATCTAAATAACCTAGCAGTTCATATATCAATGTATTTAATGAAGGGAAAAATCACTTATCTATATTCCCCACAAAAATCAATTTTACTAATTTCACAATTACTACTCCAACTTCAAGCAATAAGCAAACCGACTCGTTTAATATATATCCACCAGTAATAATTATGATCTTAAGTCTTAACATTGAGGAATTAACCCCAGTTTTAGAACACGAAATTTCACTAAATCACACTGCATCAACATTAGTTTTAGATACTGAATGCTTATTAAAGGATGAAAATTTATGTACAGGTACATGCTTGGTAACAACAGCATTGTCTTGTACAAGCTTACAATTCAGAGCATGCACCATACCCTCTTTATCAATATTGCAAGTCAATGTATCGGAGTGTATATCAGTGTCATTATCAGGGTCAGTATAATGATCCAATGTAAAATCATCATCTCCCAAATTTTTATATAACTTAATTACTGGTGTTAATTTTTAAAATTTAGTTAATTTATTATTATTATTCTATAAATTTAGTTAAGTTTTATAAAACCTAGTTAAAATTTTTAATACTTTATCATTTATCATTATTATTATTGTTGTTGCTGCTGCTGCTATTATAAACTCAATTAATTTTTATGAAACTTAGTTGAATTTATGAACTTAATTTGTTTATTGGTATTATTATTATTATGATCATTATTGTTGTTAGTATTATTATTATAAATTGTAAGTTAATTTATTAATTTTATAAAAGTAAGTTAACTTGATTAATATTTTATAATTTATAACTTTATCATTATTATCATTATAAACTTAGTTAAACTATGTTGTTATTATCATAAACTTAGTTAATTTTTATAAAAATTAATTGATGATGTTAATTTTTATAAACTTGGTCAATCTATTTTAATTATTAGTATTATTTTATTAAATTATAAACCTCACCGTTGCTTTTAGAAACATTATTACTGACCAAAAGTCATGTACTACATCAACCACATACCACTTTCCATCAAACCTTATGTATAAAAGCGCATACATGGTTATAGAAGAGCACAAAATATCGCAAAATGCATAAGGCTGCTCTTTAGGGTGGATGTGCCACTTAGAAACAAGAAAATGGTCCATAAAACAGTATTTGGGTCCCAACCCTAAATGGTAGAAATACAATGGAAGCACAAAATATGATTATCCGCATGCCTAATAGGGTTGTTCAAAATAATTTTTTCAATATTTATTCCCTTGAAAAGTCTCAAAAGCTAACCTGAAAGAACTTGGGTGATTTTCCTCCACCTTTCTCTTGCATAAACTGGTATAGGTATACAACACCATCGCAAAGTGAATTTCTGAATGACACACAATTAATTAGGAAAGATAACAAAAAAATCATAAAATTTTATGAACGAGCACTTTGAACTATCCAATGAAGTTCAAATTCGAGGATGAACGGACTGAAATATATTCTCTACAATCACTTTATGTGATGGTTTGCAGTTTGATAAGAAATAGAAAGCACTAGTCATGTATATCAAAATTTACTTGTATTCAATTGCATTGATCTTTCCATCCTTTGAGAGAAACAACTTACTTGATTCGGGCTAACTATACATTCTGGTCAAGTATTTCTAACTTTGTGATATTAATAACATTGACACTCACTAAATCTTCGACCGGCTCCTGAATCAAATTTAACTCGAAACTAACATTGGAAATTTAGTGATATTTCAACCAGCTCAGAAAATAGTTATGCATTGTCCTTACTTATCTAAGCTAATCTAGTGATATTTTCATGCCTCAACACTTCATTTCCATGCTCCAGAACCATGCAATCCGGTTTAGTCAGTACATGCCAGTTTAGTGCATTAGGAACTCTATTTTCATCTCTGCATTTAAGCTATTAATGCATCTCTAGATAAAACATTTGCTCAGAAAATTGTAAAATTAGGTGCCTTGTAACTCTTCTCATTTCATTAATTATACTACCACATGCCTAAGAAGACAACCGACTTTGTTCAATAAAACAATAAAGAAAATATAACCATGTAGTAAAACTTAAAGCACTTAAAGCATGCATTGATTTTCACTGTTTTTTGCTAAGAATCATAAACTTTATGTATGTACAAAAATTGAGACTGATTTTTACTATATCCAATAGAATCAATTGGGTTCTTTAATGTGCAGACCCAAGTATTTGTCCATGACACTCTGATGTGTCTGGAATACAAAAAAGAAACAATAAATAAATAAGATTTAGACGTTAATAAAGTTTAACTACAAATATCAAACACATTATGGAAGAAGAGACGATACTTGAAAGGCAAATGCTTCTTTCCCTTTGATAATAGCAACCATTGCTGCATTAGGATCATAAAATACGCTGTAAAATAACTGGTGAAACTCACGCCTGCATTTGCATTTACAGCAGCATCTCATTAAATTTTCTGACCCTAAAAAAACTATTTATCAGATGCATATAACTTGCTGAAAAACGTTAATGCACTTACTGATCTTCTTCGCTCATAAGATGGTCCATCTCTTCGAACTTACGAGCTAGTAGCTCTGCACTTGCAGGTGAAAGTGCATGCAACTTACATGTTAAGTAATATTTTGGATGTTTAGAGGAAATAGATTACGAGAATTTATTAGTTCCATAATTGGGTGTAACCTATGGTATTACTATTACAACAATGGTTTAATTTTGCATACCATACAACAACCCCCAAGCACTGCCAAACCACTGCACACTGCTCCCTTACTTAAAACTGCTTCCCCTGGCCAAACCCCCTACCATCTTCATCGCCTCTTAACTTCTGCACATACATCACCCAAACAGTGCGCACCACTGTCAAACCTCCCACATTACTGTCTTTCCACTAAACCAAACTATCACCACCATCCTGCACTTCAGAAAACAGTGCTTTCCTGCCTTCCATACCACCCACTTCTGAACAACCCCTAGTGAACTTCACAAACTTCACAACCATATTTCCTCACTGCATATTTCCTTGTGCCACCTGAAACATATATCATACTCCACCAACAACAGCACATCCACTTCCTCAAACACACCATCACTACTGCCTGTACACAATTTTCACCTGCCATTGCAACACATTACAACACTTCATCCAACAACACCTTGCCTATCACCTTCCTGCATATCATCACATAACCACTTGCGACCATCCACATTACTTCTGCAATTCATCTATCATCATCTCTGCCATACTACCTCCTCCAATCACAAAGATCCCCAGCTCTCACAACCACTGCAGCAACACTACACTCAACGTACTGCCATGTCCCACAAACTCAATCATACATCATACTATATTACCCACAAACAACCTTGCTGCACGTTAACTTCAGCTCCACTGTGCCATACACCTCTTCACACTTCTGTGCATCCTTAAATACATTCCACACTTCAGAGAGCACACAAAAAGGTCAAATTAGCCAACGTAGGGCTTGCATATGCATATGGTACTCGTTCTATAACGTAGCCAATAAACATAATTTAATGCAAAAAATAAAAATAGTTTTTGGAGAATCCTACTACATCGAAGCTTAATGCAAGTAAGGTAGATGTAACTAACAAAGAAAACAAGACATTTACCGAACTGAGAAAGCAATAACATGTTTTTTCCCTTAAAAACCTTTTAAGCTACCATTGATCGATCGTGACATGCATTCCATTCCTTTTATCATACATAAAAAGAAAATACATACTTCGACATAGAAGTAAGCGAAACAGGGTTCTTACAGTCCAGATACAATTAGATAGAAAGAAAAAATCTACTTACTCAATGAGAGCCATGTCCTCCATTTCAGAAACTTCATTCACCCTAAGATCACAAAACATTTGTCATAACCAAAAATAAATAAAAGAAAAATCAGTCAAGAAAAGTATGAAAAAGTTACTTAAATCGCATATTAGCTTGCTATTAGCTCTAATTCCACCATACGATAAAATTATCATGTTACAAATTTACATGTTTTTTGCTCAAGTCATAGAAATAGAAATCTGCAAATTATGCATTTAGTGTAGTGTGGAACCTTTTTTTGGGAATGAGTACTGATTGCTACATCAAACACACTTTTATGGCAAAAGATTTGAAGTAAACAACAGCAAAAAAACAATAATATTCAATCTTTTACAAAATTAATCACATGAAATACTAAAAATACCATCTTTTAACGTCAATTCTTCTTGCGCCATCATCAAGTGTAAAAGAGGCATCAGCAACCCTCTGTGCTTTATTCATTACAATCCCTATCATTTTGAGTCAGTCATTATCTTTACAGGTTAAGGTTGATATAGATCTTTAAAGATTCTATTACCAGTTGAAATTTCACAGTATATGCATTGCCTTTAAAACTATGGAAACAATGGCATTAAAAACTACAGTGGTATCATATAAATATGTCGACATAATTCAATAAGTACAAATTTAATCTTTAGTTTATTACTAAAGCCATTGTTGACATTGTCTTTCATATGACCATTCTATCCATCTGTAGGTACAACATAAAAAAACAGAGCATGGAATTTGTTTATGATACTTAATAGCATGCCATTGAATAAATATAACACAGCTTTCATATCATCCCGAGCCTTTCCCTTTTGTAAGGTGAAGAACTTGCCTTTCCCTTTTGTAAGGTGAAGAACTAAATTCATGTCTTACTTTTGTGCAAGGCCAAAAATGTTTTATTGCCATGTTTTATTGTAATAGTAGATCTAGCAGAGTATGCAATCTGTGCTTTCTGTTGTAAAAATATACATATAAATAAATAACGTAGTTAATTATTTTCCTCTATAGCAATGCCTAACCAACAAGGAAAAAAATAATCTCTAAGTTGCTTGTCCAAAAAGTAAAGTTCGATAAATCAAAATTATCAGTCAGGTACATGAATCAAATATGAGACAACACAAAGAGCAAGCTAATGAAGGTTTATTTCTAAAAATACAGTTACTAGTATATTGATCACATTCATTATCTATCAAGGAATGGAGGAATTAATGTACAGATTTAAAGGTTCAATTTTCGACTTAATTGCTTTATATTAATTAACATAAACCGTTCAAGTGCTAAAAGATCCCTTTCAATTAAATGACCTTTCTATATCTGCTCAAATGATGAATACAAATTCCAAATAATCCACTAACTTTAAGCAATGAATTGTGAAAGTAACAACATACTTACCTTTAAGCAAGCGATCTTGAATTCATGAGGTGCTCTTCTGATAACTACAAATAGAAAATAGATAATTAGAATAGGGGAACAATAAGTCATTGTAATATTGCTAATAGGCATCTGACAAATATTTAAAGAAACAAATAAAGCTAGTACAGGCAATTTATATAGATATCACATTTGCTACAACCAAGAATTAATGATTTTTTGGCATTAAAGTTTAACTTAGCTAGATGAAATGAAATAATGGAGTATCTTACACTAAGCATTGGACACTAGCATATTTACCCAAAAAAGTAATGTCTTCTAGACACTCATATTATGTATACCCTGCTATTCTCCAGAGTATACTAGTTTTTCTTTTCAATACTAAATTACATGTAAAAGAAACATAACAGCTTGTAGAGGATTCTAACTCATGAGAATATAAACCCAAGGGTGGGTGATTGTAGAGTTCAAATATATTGCAACGATGGCCAGTCCTTCCTACAGCATGCAAGTAAAATACAATAAGAAAAAAATGCTTCATTTATAAATTTTATCAGTTATATCATTTCTTGTATGAAATTCACATACAGACATGTTGAAATTCGCAAGCTTTACTATGTCCTTTTTCAAATGAAAAACAAATGGGAAATGGTTGCAAATGAACATTACTTGCAAAATTCAATCAGTTTAAATTCTAATCAAATTGAATTGTACTATATTATATTCCAATTTTCAATGAATATAAGAAAAGCAAAACTAAGTACCAACAAAGCAGGATAAGACTCAAACTCATACAAAGCCAAACTTTTCCAATCAATGGCTTTTGAAGCTATATAAATGAACAAAATCAACAATAAACATGCGTACAAAATTGCAAGCGATGAAACAAATTAAGGAGGGTGTGAAGAATGGTTAAACCTCAAAATGGGGAGCGCGAAACCTAAAGAGACACCGATTGATTCAGTTCTTACTGCTTTGATTTTGGATTTAATGGCGGGTGACTTGTATGGGGGAGATGATTGAGGGGAAAGGGGAAGAAGAGGAAGAGGTTTGATGGATAAAGTTCTTCATGGTGAGAGCAAACGTGAGGTTACCGAGTTGAAAAGTGTTGGTTAGGGCATGTATGCCGAAGAACAAGTAGTGATAGTTGAACTTCCAGGTGACGTCGACTTGCTCCAATATCAATCTCGATTTTGGGTGCTTAACTCACAAAGAAGATGTAAAAAGATGGAGGATTTTTTACTTTGAGCGAAGTTATTTGGCTACGAGTAGAAGACGTAGGAGAATTTGAAGAAGAGGGAAATAATTAAAAAAGAGGCGGCCATGAAAATATTTAGGAAGAGCCCAGTTTAAGAAGCGTTACTTAGTTAATATCTTGTCTGAATAAAACAAATTAAAGCAAATGATAACACTATGGAAAAACGCGTTATGTATTGGCGTTATAAAAGGTAACTTTTCTTGTAGTGTTTGGGTTAAATCGTTATATTTGTTACGGTTTCCCTAGAAATTGCGAGGACGCAATTTTGTTAAGGAGGGGAGTCTGTAACAAACCCAGTTTGGAGATTACCGCTAATATTAAATTATAATGATGATTTTAATTTAATATTGGAATTAATTAAATTAATTAGAGGTAAAATGGTGAAAGTATTGTTTATTTAATATAAACAATGAAGTTGAGTAAATTGAGCTAATGAAATGAAGAAAATAAAGTTAATCACTTTCATTGAGTCTTGGGATGGGTTGTAAATTTATTTGGGTTTAATAAAATGATATTGGTAATTTAAGACCAATAATCCATTTTTATTTTAATATAAAATATGAAGAATAAAGAAGAAATAATTTTATCGAGGATGAAAATGTTGGACATGTGTGAAATAAAGTATTACTTTATTTCATGACTTTTTGAATGTAGTTGTATTACTATATTCGATTAAAAATGTTAATTTTGGCAATATTGTATTTTTTGCCAATTTGCCTTTTATTGATGAAATGCAAGAGAAATGGTTAATAATTTAATTAATCATAAAAAAATGATATATATAATAGTGTATTAATGTTTTAAAAGTGTTAAAACATTAATTTACATTTCATTGGTTGGAAAATATTGTTTTATTTTGCAAAATATGTCCAAATTTGCATTATTTAGACAAAATATGAAAATTTGTAGAAAACGAGAGTTTAGTGCTAAAATAACATTTAAATTGATGGAAAATAATATTTTATTTACTTTAATAAAATTCTAGAAGAAATAACGATTCCAACGCATTTAATTTTGTTGAAATCAGATTAATAATGCAAAAGTTATGTATTGTTAATGATTGAATATGTGAGTAATTGAGAAAAATAACATTTCTAAAATTTTCCTAAGGCATATTGGGTTTGGGTTGGATCAAATACCCAAAAGAGGCTTCTGATAGGTGAAGGAGGCATCGTACAGGCTTCTCACCTTTCTCCTTCCACCAGAAATTAACACAGAAGCTTCAAAATACATAAAAATGGCTTCCACTCTTTAATCTCTAGTCAAAATTCTCAATTAATTAGCAAATTGGAAGGATTTCCTAGCTCAAGACATAAATAAGGTAATCTCCCATCCCTTAAATCCCAAATCCTTGAGAGATTGCAATTTTCTATTTACTGTACTCTCCTTTTGTTAATGTTTTCTTTCTGCATGTCTTTACTTAAACTTCTACAGGTCCAACAGGAGCTTGAATTCGCCTAAAGCTTTGCCTTTGCTGCCTAAAACCACCATCTTTTATTCAAAAATTGTAAGTATATAACTTACAGCAACTAAATTGAAAGCTTGTGCAAAATCTGTAGCTATTTGTTGCAAATTCGTACTAGTTTCTGAAGTTTTTCTTATATCACGTTTTGCTGAAAATGCATCATAGTAAAAAGGTCATAACTTTCGCGATTTTTGTCCGTTTTACCTCAAGTTTTTTTGTTGGAAAGTAGATTCAATAATAAACAATTTGTTTTCAGGTTGTGTCCTGAGATTTTTCAATTTTAATGACCTGAAATGAGTTTGAACACAGAAGCTCGATTTTGTCTTTAACAAATCAGGCTGTGTTTGAATTTGTTAGCAAAACAGCCATAACTTTTGAACTACAGATCGGATTTTGATAATCTTAGCCATTCCTGAAAGCTCATTTCATATACTACAACTTTCGTTTGTTCTGTTTTCTGTTATTTTTGATGTTATCTGTGACAAATTGAATTTTTATATTGCTAACCCGAGAGCAAAACTAGAATTTCCCTGTTGTTGAATCTGAAATTGAATCGGCCATAATCTTTTCATTTTTAGGCCGAATTCAATAATCTTAGATGTTCTAGAAATCTCATTTCATAAGCTACAACTTTTTCTTTAGTCATATTATCATATTCAGATGTTTATTATGCTGAAATTGTAAATATTTATCTCAGTCCTGTCAATATATATATATATATATATATATATATATATATATATATATACACACACACACACACACACTATATGCTACAGGCCTTGTTTAAGATTTTTAGTAAAAAGATCATAATTTTTAGACCGCTGATCAAAATTTGACGATCTTGGTCATTCCGTAAGGCTTAGAAACTAAGCTACAACTTTATTTTTAATCGCATTGCCAAATTTTGGCGTTTTCTATGCTGAAATCACAAATGTTTTTAAGCATTTTTAAGGGTTTTTAAAACAAGTATTCCTTATTTCCAAGTATTTTATAAATCATTAAGAAAACTGTTTTCTATGGAAAAATATTTTATATATAATTTTATTTATTTTAATCATTTTTATGTTATTCGGGTATATATTTGACATTTTGATTATGTTTGAAGCATTTTATCATATTACTCCATTTGACTAATATTATGCAGATATGGTCCAAGGACTCCTAATTGGGAGTATATTCGATAGAGGACCATATGGATGTAGATTTACACTTGCCGAGGATATAAGGCAAGGTTATTTATTATTATGATACTTGTCGATGAAAGGAGACTAGTGTGGTAGTCACATTGAACTCGTTGTGGTACGAAATACGATGAGTTGGAATTTTCTACATTTTGCCGATGAAATGAGGCGATGTATATAATTTTTTTTACGGTTTGATGTTAATTTATAATTACTTTATGATATGGTATCGACCGACGATTAGTAAACCATTAGGTGCTGACGCATGGTATGGGACGTGTGTTAATACCTTTTAGGTTCCTAGTCGTAAAGTTGAGACACATGGAAGTTTGGACTAGTACTACGGACCTCGAGTGAAGTGGGATTGCAGATTAGTAGTCAACCCCAAAGCATTATGATATTATTATTACTCGGGTCTTTTGACGTCACCAATTGGGATGGAGGAAATTACAGGCTACGTAGTCGTGTGCATACGCAGGAGAGGTAGAAATGAAGGTGATCCCAATCCCATGATATATGGTACCGAAGCACAGTACTAGTAGAAGTAAATAGCACGTGTAAAGTACTCTTTTTATTGATGATTTTGATGTTAATCTTATTGGGGGATGTTTATGTTTTGAATAGCCTCGAGTAAGAATGAAGCGGCACTATAGGATGGTCCAAGATGTTTCGACCATATTACTACTACTACTTGTTTGAGATTATGTGATTTATGAAGTTTGACGATCTTTATGATTGATTTGAAGTACTTCGAAATAATTTCCCTTCTTATGATATAAGAATGGTCCTTGATGATTCTCATATATGTATATTCATGATGAACCTTATATTCGTTTCATTGGGAACAACGAAATGATTATCTCATTATCATTTATCATCATTGAAGCCCTTATCTACTGATGAGTTTAGTTGCCTGACCCGTGTTCTCACTCGGATCAGACCGAGTTGCAGTTCAGCATGGACAGCTTCTCTTTTTGGATCAGCTTATCACCCTTTGTGGGACATATCGATTTGGCTAGCTTTTATCTTTAGACCGTTCTATTGACTCTAATGATGTATATTCTTTTTGTGGGATGATTGTATGTGATTATCAGTACCCCTTTTTGCACTCGTGTATGATGTAATATGTGGGCATGTATGGTGGTGTATGTTGAATATGCGCTTATATGTTTTTGTTTGATGATAATAAACATATATATTCATTTGAATGTATTTTGTAATGTACTATTTTATTTTTTCATAGATTAAATAAATATTTGTTGAATAAAATAAATTACACAGAATTTGAATTCAAACAGAACAAGTTACACAGAATTTGAATTCAAACAGAAATTTTATTCAAACAAATATTTATTACAATTTTGATAGTACAATTTCAAGCTCTCACTATAACTATACATTTTAAATTACAAAACAATTTCTGATTACATCACAATTCTTTTCTACATTCAGAACCTCACTACATATCACTCACACTCGTATTTTAATCTTCAACTTTATTCCAGTTATAATCCAGCATCTGAGCAATCTGCAAAAATATTCACTAACGCAGTAAAATTGAAAAAGAAATATTTTTGCAGTATAAAATAAAACATGAATTTTGAAAATAATATTTGCCTTAGTTATTTGGGTTGTTCCTCATCATTTACATTTGAATACACGAACAGTGTGACATGCACAGTGTATCACTGTACATGCCACAAGGCCGTGCACACCGATATACACTTGATTGATTTACAGGGACAGGTGAGCACAGGTCAAACCCAAATGAAAAGCCGGGTTCACGACACGAGCACAAGGTCAAATCCGAGTTTTGAAACTGGATTCAACACAAGGTAACTCGAAGAATGTAAAGCTTCGAAAAATCAAAACTCCATAAAAAGTACATGAGTGCGAGCTACAGGAATGCATTCAAGACCAAACTCAAGTGAACAGATGATAGTTTGCAAATAAATTCAAAGAGGAAGCATCACCAAAGACTCAACAGGGAACACATGCCACCAAGATCAACAATATCAAGTCGACCAGGAAGCAATGATTGTAATGCAACACAGTGCAGACACCAATGATACAAGGCAACATGTACAACAAGTCCAAATACAACAATATGCAGAAGCAAGATCAACACAGTGGTGATGCAGTGCAACATCTACGACAGCAAGTAAGTGAATGCAACATGTACAACAATACTACACTGCCTCTGCCATCAAGCCAAAATGATCAAGTCAAAACAAAGTGATCATAATGCACAGTGAAGTCCAAACAAATGCTCAGTTAAAATGGCCAGAGACAAAAGCTCACAGAGGCCAGAAAATTGAAGAAAACTAGTGCAGTGATGCAAGTTCAAATATAATGAAACAACATGTACAGGACAGTGAAAAAGCATACTGGAATCAAACCAACAAGCTTCAGCATCAACATCAAACCAGAGAACATCTACAAATGGTGCCGACTACAAGTGAATGCAAACAATACAATACTGAAGTGATGAAATGCATAAAAATCTACTGAAACCAAGATTGCACTACAGTGAATGCGGAGAACACATTACAGTGGTACAGTGACAACATACAAATGCTTATATGAATAACCTGGGCAGATAGCATCGAAACAATGCAGTATGGCCAGAGTGAAGATTATAAGACTTCAATGGATACAACAATGCCCAAGACAACTTGAACAAAGCTACTACAGGAATGCAGACAGTGGCCGAAGCCAATTCACAAAAATATCGAAGTCAAAGAAGATTAATAAACATCAAAGACATAATGACCAAGTCACGTATCAAAACATTGATTATCAAAAATCAAATTGTACGAAATTTATCAAGTCAGAGAAATTCACGAAGCCGTATTGAAAAATAGTCAAAAATGTCAAAAATTCAAGCCGAGTATATTACACAGTATTGACGAAGTCAAAAATCAACACCGTGATGAGCACGGCAATTCAAAGCCATAATTCACAGGAAAGCCGTGCACATCAAGCCAAATTGAACAAGTCACAATTCGAAACCGTGGTAGCCAAGCAATTTGAATTAGTCAGTGAAAATCCCAAGCATCCAAGCATAATCAAACGGCCGATCAAACAATAATGACAGATTCAAATATATTTAGACGAACGGAAAATAAGGGGATCGAACCCTATAAATTCAAATCATCATCGGCAATTTTTGAGTATCGAGTTCAAGTACGAAAACACTAAAGCACAAAAGCATAAAATTACATACCGAAATCACAGAAGGAACTCGATCCAAATTGAAGAGCCGTAAGCAAATCAAAGAGCATCGAAGCCTACTATCGAACGATATCGAGCGACGATTAAATTTGCACAACCCTAATTTTGGAAGCAAGGAGCAAAAGAGCCGAAGCCCTAATTTTGTTTGCAGAGAAGAACAAGCCGCCATCAGGAACGAGAAAGAAGGAACCAGGCCGACATTATTTTCTACAGAGCAAAATAGATAAAGAAGAGAACGGGCTAGCGAAATAAAAGGGGCCGGTGTTTCTTTGTTTAAAGGGGCTTTATTTTTTAATTAGGGTTTAAAGTGTTTGTTAATTATTTGTTTTTAATTTTTGTTTTTATTTTTCAAATCAAATCTTGGTAAATCACCACCTAGGGTTTAGGTAGTGTCGGATTGTCTAGTTAGAATTAGTTCAGTGAGCAGGGTGTGCGAGTTTGCAAAGCTCTATAGGCGGGAGCAGAGTTTGCGAGTAAGCAAAGCTCTATAGGCGGGAACAGAGTTTGCGAGTAAGCGAAACTCTATAGGCGGAGCAGGGTGTGCGAGTCTAGTAGAGTGTTTGTGAGCGGGAGCAAATGCTTGCGAGTCTAGTAGAGTGTTTGTGAGCGGGAGAAAATGTTTGCGAGTCTAGTAGAGTGTTTGTAAGCGGGATACTGTTTAATTCTAATAGAAATCTGGGAATGCAGCAGTAGGCAGGGGTTGCCGAAGCTGGGTAAATTTTTTGTGTGATTTACTTTTCAGCATATTTATTTCTGCAGTTTGTTTCTGTGTTTAAATTGAGAAAATTTGCTATAACCCTATTCACCCCCCCCTCTAGGGTTAATCTAGATCCTACAAGTGGTATCAGAGCCCGGTATTTTTCTTTAACTCTAGAGTCATGAATTCATCAAATAATGCTTTTTCTGAGGGGCAATCTATTGCTAGGCCACCCATGTTTAACGGGAATGATTATGCTTATTGGAAAGTTAGGATGGGTATATATCTTAGTTCTGTTGATTATGATGTTTGGGATACTATTGAAACTGGCTATAAAGCTCCCACTATAATCGTTGGTGATACTGAGATTCCTAAACCTAAGGATAGATGTGATGCTAGCGATAAAAAATTAAAAACCACAAATGCTAAAGCCATGAATGCCGTGATCTGTGCTCTTGATAAAAATGAATTTAATAGAATTTCTCATTGTACAACAGCATAGGAAATTTGGCACACTTTGGAGGTGACACACGAAGGAACTTCTCAAGTCAAGGAGTCTCGTCTAGCCCTATTCAGCAATGAATACGAAAACTTTGTGACGGACAAAGGCGAGAGCATAAAGGATATGTTTGGACGCTTTTCAACCTTGGTATACAACGCTAGAGCGCTTGGGAAAGTATTCACTGAGGTAGAGCTTGTGAGGAAGGTGCTACGAGTTTTACCAATGAACTTTAAGGCAAAAGTCACGGCAATCCAAGAATCGAAAGATTTGAGTAAACTAAGCATGGAAGAGTTGATTGGTAACTTGATGACATATGAGCTTGAGCTAAAAGCAAAGGAAGAACGCAACAACTCCGAACCAAAGAAGAAGACAATTGCCTTAAATAGTAAAGAAGAAAGCGATGACGAAGAAGAAGATCCAATTGAAGAGCTTGCAATGGCTGTCAATAATCTTAGAAGATGGTCTAGATTCAAGCCACGCAAGAAGAAAACAAGCCATAATAGGCCAAAAGATTCTGACCATTCCGATAATGAACCAACGTGCTTTAACTGCAAGAAGCCCGGACACTTCATACAAAAATGCCCACTTCTCAAAAACAACAAAGGAAAAAAAAGAAGAAAAAGGCTTTTGCAGCGACTTGGGATGATGAAGAAGGAGAGGAAGTTTCGGATAGCAGCTCAGAGGAGGCTAACTTGTGTCTTATGGCAAAATCAGATTCAGAAGTAAGCTCCGAGGAATCTAGTGAAGCAGGTGAGTATTCCTATAGAGATCTTGTTTTATGTGCTTAGATCTTACTAAAACAATTGATAGTCTTAAATCAAAAATTGAAAAACTGAAATCTTAAAGGAGGAAACTCGCCCATGAAAATTCTAGGTTAGAAACTGAACTTGAAAATATTCAAAACCTAGACTGTAAAAAATGTAAAACTTTAGATTCAGAATTATCAAATCTTAGGAATAACTTTGAGAGTCTTGAAAAAGAAAACTTGAATCTTAAGGAAACCATCGACACTAGGAAAAAGGATTTTATAAATCGATGTACCTCACTTGTCACTGAAACATTAAAAACCAAAGTCCAAAATCTTGAGAAATCTCTGAATAATTTTTCAAAAGAAGAAAAATCTTTTAAAATGTTATTGGGAAATCAAATTTTTGCTAACAACAAAAAAGGACTAGGTTTTGGAAAATCACAAGATGATGATAATGCAAAAGGTAAAAGTGTCTTTGCTCGATCTGAAATAATTGGACATCATGTTGAAAATTATAGTCATAGGAACAAGAACATCAATTTTAATCAAGTCAATTTAATGTGCACAATTTGTAGAAAATTTAGACACAATCAAAATACTTGTTGGTATAGACCCAAACACGTGAAAACTATACCAATTTGGGTTCCTAAAGGCACAAATATAAAATCTTTGAAAGTCAAACAAATTTGGGTGCCAAAAGGAACATATATAAATAGTTTTTGGGTCTCCACAAACATATTTTTCATGTTCTGCCACTAACAACCATGGACCTATAAAAACAAATAGGTCACAAAAATCTTTCATCGTGTAGGTGTGGTGGCAGGCTAAGGAACAACAACAGTGTTCTCTGGATTTTGGCTGTTCCAGAAACACAACGGGCGACAAAGCAAAGTTCCTTAGCCTAGTATAAAGGTGACAGAATCACAATGGAAAACAACGAAAAATTATCGTAAAGGTAAAACAGGTAAAATTGTTTTGAACGATATATTAAATGTGATAATCTACACCGTAATCTGAATTAAATTAGCCAGTAATGTGATGATGTCTTTAATTCTGACTTATTCTTAATTGATATGATTTTTTGACTTGTTATTATTTATGACCTTGATTTGTGCTTAAATGATGACCAATCAGATTTTCAACTTTGAACTAATCCATATAAATTTGTTCGGTCAAATGATGGTTACTCATACTACACGTAGATATATTTGTTTTGACATTTTGGTCACTGCTTGTAAATTTGCACGATTTCAAATTTCATGTGAAAGGTGTTAAAAAGGATTTTAAGAAATTGTTGAAACTTCAAGAAATTGTTTTTGAAATAATTATGATGTTGATTGACTGTTGATTACTCATGAATATAATTGTTTATCCTACGGTTTCTGAAATTAACACCATGATATTTGTTTGAGTGTGAACATGGCTTCATTTCAAATTTCATTCTGAGATAGTTTGTTGAAATTTCACAATCTGGTCTTTGACATCCAACGAGTGAATATTGAGTGAAATTTAAATTCAGATGCAGATTACACTGGTAATATAGTTGATAGAAAAATTACTAATGGAACGTGATTAATCTTAGAAACATTCATTTGCTGCATCATTTTTCAAAGAAAATATCTGCATATTTTTCTCTTGAAACAATTTTCAAATAGCAGAAATTTTTCTCATATAACCCCCTCGTGAAAATCATGTTTAACCATATTTTCAGATTAATCATTTTTATTTGATTTTAAATGACAAATTTTGACTAATCTGACTCCCTACTAATTATCAAAAAGATAAATAGTGATTGAAAAGGTGATAAGTGTTGATATTTAACATACATTACTCAAGAGAGTATATTTGGAAAATTTCTTTAGGAATTAAAACAAGAATTATAAAACTTTTTGTTGGGTAAAGATTCCATGACCATTTCTATATCTATCATTATTTCTATCGACATGGTTTATCAAATATTCAATATAGTTTGTCGATATGTGGTACTATAATCAGGAATCATTTGTTTTTCATGTCACATTTTTAAAAAAAATAAAAAAATAAATTAATATCCAAAGTATTCACTCTCGTTTAAAAGTCCTCACGGTTATGCATCGGTGAATTACTTGGATTTTTGATTATGTGCTTCCATGCTCATTTAAAAGTCCTACGGTTATGCATGTATGGAACGCATATCAAAATTAATTGATTAAATAGACAAGTTGATTCTAATCCCATCTAAAAGTCCTCACGGTCATGCATGGTTAGAGGATACTTGATTTCATTTTTAAAATTAAATTGGAATACTACTAATCTCATTTAAAAGTCCTAACGGTTATGCATGATTAGTAGATATTCAAATTCCTGATATAAATGTACCACAAGAAGATTCAACTGTATGATTTTATATGAACATCATATCCATCATTTCTAAAAGTGGAATATGCGCCTAACATGGGTAGTTATGGTTTTTGTTTGATTCTTATTGAAGTTTAACATTTATATTCAATTTGACTTTTAATGTTGGATTAATATTGATCACTTAATCTCTATTTTTCTCTCACACTATTATTCTTTTGCTGATAACAAAAGGGGGAGAGAAAAGTTAAGAATTTGTCAAATAGAATCAAGCAAAGGTCAAATAATTTTCCATTTGCATCTAGGCTTATTTGAATATTTCTATTTGTATGCATATATGTAGGGGGAGCATCATGTAGAGAGGAAGCATTTAAATAGGGGGAGCAATTAGAGTATATCATTGATCAAATACACGGTCAAAATCTTAAATATATGTTTGTTATCATCAAAAGGGGGAGATTGTTGAATATGCGCTTATATGTTTTTGTTTGATGATAATAAACATATATATATATATATATATATTCATTTGAATGTATTTTGTAATGTACTATTTTGTTTTTTCATAGATTAAATAAATATTTGTTGAATAAAATAAATTACACAGAATTGAATTCAAACAGAACAAGTTACACAGAATTTGAATTCAAACAGAAATTTTATTCAAACAAATATTTATTACAATTTTGATAGTACAATTTCAAGCTCTCACTATAACTATACATTTTAAATTACAAAACAATTTCTAATTACATCACAATTCTTTTCTACATTCAAAACCTCATTATATATCACTCACACTCGTATTTTAATCTTCAACTTTATTCCAGTTAGAATCCAGCATCTGAGCAATCTGCAAAAATATTCACTAACGCAGTAAAATTGAAAAAGAAATATTTTTGCAGTATAAATAAAATGTGAATTTTGAAAATAATATTTGCCTCAGTTATTTGGCTTGTTCGTCATCATTTACATTTGAATTCATCATACACGAACAGTGTTGACATGCACAGTGTATCACTGTACATGCCACAAGGCCGTGCACACCGATATACACTTGATTGATTTACAGGGACAGGTGAGCACAGGTCAAACCCAAATGAAAAGCCGGGTTCAACTCACGTGCAATACATTGAAAATCACGACACGAGCACAAGGTCAAATCCGAGTTTTGAAACTGGATTCAACACAAGGCAACTTGAAGAATGCAAAGCTTCGACAAATCAAAACTCCATCAAAAGTACATGAATGCGAGCTACAGGAATGCATTCAAGACCAAACTCAAGTGAACAGAAGACAGTTTGCAAATTAATTCAAAGAGGAAGCTTCACCAAAGACTCAACAGGGAACACATGCCACCAAGATCAACAATATCAAGTCGACCAGGCAGCAATGATTGTAATGCAACACAGTGCAGACACCAATGATACAAGGCAACATGTACAACAAGTCCAAATACAATAATATGCAGAAGCAAGATCAACACAGTGGTGATGCAGTGCAACATCTACGACAACAAGTAAGTGAATGCAACATGTACAACAATACTACACGGCCTCTGCCATCAAGCCAAAATGATCAAGTCAAAACAAAGTGATCATAATGCACAGTGAAGTCCAAACAAATGCTCAGTTAAAATGGCCAGAGACAAAAGCTCACAGAGGCCAAAAAATTGAAGAAAACTAGTGCAGTGATGCAAGTTCAAATATAATGAAACAACATGTACAGGACAGTGAAAAAGCATACTGGAATCGAACCAACAAGCTTCAGCATCAACATCAAACCAGAGAACATCTACAAATGGTGCCGACTACAAGTGAATGCAAACAATACAATACTGAAGTGATGAAATGCATAAAAATCTACTGAAACCAAGATTGCACTACAGTGAATGCAGAGAACACATTACAGTGGTACAGTGACAACATACAAATGCTTATATGAATAACCTGGGCAGATAGCATCGAAACAATGCAGTATGGCCAGAGTGAAGATTATAAGACTACAATGGATACAACAATGCCCAAGACAACTTGAACAAAGCTACTATAGGAATGCAGACAGTGGCCGAAGCCAATTCACAAAAATATCGAAGTCAAAGAAGATTAATAAACATCAAAGACATAATGACCAAGTCACATATCAAAACATTGATTATCAAAAATCAAATTGTACGAAATTTATCAAGTCAGAGAAATTCACGAAGTCGTATTGAAAAATAGTCAAAAATGTCAAAAATTCAAGCTGAGTATATTACACAGTATTGACAAAGTCAAAAATCAACACTGTGATGAGCACGGCAATTCAAAGCCGTAATTCACAGGAAAGCCGTGCACATCAAGCCAAATTGAACAAGTCACAATTCGAAACCGTGGTAGCCAAGAAATTTGAATTAGTCAGTGAAAATCCCAAGCATCCAAGCATAATCAAACGGCTGATCAAACAATAATGACAGATTCAAATATATTTAGACGAACGGAAAATAAGGTGATCGAACCCTACAAATTGAAATCATCATCGGCAATTTTTGAGTATCGAGTTCAAGTACGAAAACACTAAAGCACAAAAGCATAAAATTACATACCAAAATTACAGAAGGAACTCCATCCAAATTGAAGAGCCGTGAGCAAATCAAAGAGCATCGAAGCCTACTATCGAACGATATCGAGCGGCACTTCAATTTGCACAACCCTAATTTTGGAAGCAAGGAGCAAAAGAGCCGAAGCCCTAATTTTGTTTGCAGAGAAGAACAAGCCGCCATCAGGAACGAGAAAGAAGGAACCAGGCCGACATTATTTTCTACAGAGCAAAATAGATAAAGAAGAGAACGGGCTAGAGAAGTAAAAGCGGCCGGTGTTTCTTTGTTTAAAGGGGCTTTATTTTTTAATTAGGGTTTAAATTGTTTGTTAATTATTTGTTTTTAATTGTTGTTTTTATTTTTCAAATAAAATCTTGGTAAATCACCACCTAGGGTTTAGGTAGTGTCAGATTGTCTAGTTAGAATTAGTTCAGTGAGCAGGGTGTGCGAGTTTGCAAAGCTCTATAGGCGGGAGCAAAGTTTGCGAGTAAGGAAGGCGGAAGCAGAGTTTGCGAGTAAGCGAAACTCTATAGGCGGAGCAGGGTGTGCGAGTCTAGTAGAGTGTTTGTGAGCGGGAGCAAATGTTTGCGAGTCTAGTAGAGTGTTTGTGAGCGGGAGCAAATGTTTGCGAGTCTAGTAGAGTGTTTGTAAGCGGGATACTGTTTAATTCTAATAGAAATCAGGGAATGCAGCAGTAGGAAGGGGTTGCCGAAGCTGGGTAAATTTTGTGTGTGATTTACTTTTCAACATATTTATTTCTGCAGTTTGTTTCTGTGTTTAAATTGAGAAAATTTTCTATAACCCTATTCACCCCCCCTTTCTAGGGTTAATCTAGATCCTACAGTGTATGTGTATATATATGTCTTGTCTGGGTTTGCTGTTCTATGACTGTTATTTACTTTCCACGTATATGTATATTACATTAGTTCTGAAATGTTTATAAACCGCCATAGTGTGCAATAGTTATGGACTAGACATGTCAACCACATATGAGGTAAATGAAAAAAAATGATGACATTACTTGACATGTTTAGTTCTTAGCTAGTGTATGCTATGTTGGTCACCCTTATCCAACCCTATTCTCTGCGTTAGTAGACAGAGTTACTCGTTAATTCTCTTTACTAATGTAGGTCTCGAGGTGGGGCGTCACAAATTAGAAATGCATTGTTGACATCTAACTGTCCGACCTTCCAGTTGCAGTATAGTACTATAGTAAGTATCACTCTAATTGTTGGTGCTTTAACTACAGGAGAAAATATTTCACTGAAATCAAAACCATACTGTTGTGTATACCTTTTAGCAACTAGTCTTGCTTTGTGCTTTGATATTGTTCCATTTGGGTTTCTTTTAGCTTATAAGTTCATTTTCATCCAATAATATTCTCGTCTTTTGGTGTTGGTATAATTCTCCATGTATGATTTTTTAGTAGAGCATTGTATTCTTCGTCCACGGCTAGTTTCCATTTTTTATTCTTTGATGTTTCTTCATAGTTGACTTTTTCATCATTATTTAGCATTGTTTTATATAATTTGGGTTCGAAAATTCCACTTTTAGCTCTTGTAATCATGTGATGTCCTCCTCTTATAGGTGCTTGATCTTGATTTGTACTTGATTCATTGGTTTAATGTGGACTGTTAGAATGATCTTCGTCATGCTTTGACTCTCTACGATGGTTGATATTGTCTTGATTAATGGAACTTGAATTGTTTGGATTCTCGGTTGTGCCCTGAACTGGTCCATCATTGGACATTGTATGTTAGGATCCTGAGTTTTCTTCACTTTTTGTGTGACTTCTTTCAGGCTGTTCACCACTGCACATTGGTATGGGAGGAAGTGAAGTTATGGCATTGTATACTTTCTAAGTGGTTCTCATTTCATCTCTTACAAAGGGAAAGACATGTTCCTTCAAAGCAACATGTCTTGACATGATTACTTTTCCATTGCTATTTAAGCGCTTGTATCCTTTTTGATTTGGGGCATAGCTTATGAAGGTGTAAGGTAAGGACCTGAAGCTCAATTTGTGATTATTGAAAGGTCTTAAATATGGAAAGCATAAGCATCCAAAGGCTTTAAATCTAAGGTAATCTGGTTTTATGTTGAGTAACATCTCTATTGGAGTATTATTATGCAGGATTTTGGTTGGAAATCTGTTAATGAGATATACTGCAGTACTAAAAGAGTATGGCCATAACTTTAGATGCAATTATGCTTGAGCTAAGAAGTTGAGGCCTATGTCAACTATATGTTTATGCTTCCTTTCAACTAACCCATTTGGCTCCGAGGTATGCGGGTAGGTAGTTCTACGAGATATTCCTTTTTTTAGAAAATACTCTTTTAAAGGTTTGAATTCAGCTCCTCCATAAGTTTCTATTACTTTCCTTTGCTGATTTGTCTGTCTCTCTACTCGGGTAATGAATTGAACCACTACTCTATATGTTTCTGCTTTTGACTTAAGAAAATAGGTCCAAGTTTATCTAGAATATGAGTTTACAATGAAATATAATAGTTAAATCCATAATCAGATTTGATTTGGGTTGGACCCATAAGTCAGCTGCTATGATTTCCAAAGATATGTTGTATTTAGTTGATGAATCAGTAAATCGTAGCCTGTGACTTTTTCCCACTTGACATGAAGTACATATATAAGGTAACGATATATTTTCAAAACTAACATTCGTATTTCTCAACACTTATTTTACAACATCAACACTTGGATGTCCTAATTTATAATGCCACATATCAAAAGAGCTTTTAGTATCAACATTAATGTTAGTCTTAGAGTAATTGCACCATTTTCTTCCATCCATTGTCTTACTATTCTTCACTAAACTAAAAACATATAGGTCGTTGTGCAATTTACCTTGTAGTAAAATTTCTTTACTCGGTAGTTAATAACTGGACAATATTTTAGGAAAAAATTCAAAGTAGACATTATTGTCATTAGCAAATTTAGATACACTCATTAAATTTCTCTTAATTTGTGGAAATCTTAACAAATTATTAAGTTGGATTTCTTTTTTGCCTCTAATGCTTGCATTTCTAGTGTGTGTGATTTTTCTAGATCTAATATTACCTATAAAAAAAGATTGCATACCTTTATACTCCATGTTTTCAAGATTGAGATTGTGTAGATTGCCTGTTATATGATTTTTTGGCCCTGAATCAGGATACTAGTCTTCACATTAAACGATCTCTGATCTGGTTAGTGTTTCGATGTCAGTCTGACATCTTGAATTACTTGCTTGTTTTCTTAAATCCATATTTTTATGAGCAAGATTTGCATTTGGGTTGAATTTTCTTTGGTTATTGTTACTTTGCAGATTTAATGTAAAGTTTTGATTAAATCTAAAATAGCATTTACTAGCTATGTGTCCATACTTTTTGCAAATCTAACAACTCATTCTATTGTTGTTATTCCATCTTCCTCTAGCCCTGCCTTTATAATTCTGACAACCCCTTTAACTGACTTGTTCATCTTACTTGATGCTTATTTTTGGTATTTGACGCATAATTCACCGAGAGATCTGAATGTGATGGCTTCTTTTGCTATATTCTTCCTTCATGGGAAAAATGTGCAGAGTGTATATATTGCATGTTTGGTAGAGTTTTCTTTGATGATATAACAACCATAACATATCATATTCTTTATCTAAGCCATCTAAAATGGTTCAAATCTAGTTTTTTCTGATATTCTATGACTGGCGGTATCAAACAAATCACAATATGTCCTAGCTTTGGTTAAGTAGTGCAACATCTCCTATCTAGAAGCCCAAAGCTAAGCGCTACAGATGTTGCAGTCATCCATAGTATTAACTTCCGATAACTAAATACAGCCATGTTAATGGTTTCTATAATATCAGAAGCACTTGAATATGAAACAAAGTCACTGATTTCAAAAAAAAAACATTTTACCGGTTACATTTCAAAACACATGTTTCACATTTAAATTCTATAATCCCATAATCGTTTTCCATGTTCATATAAAATATAATTATTACATAATATGCTTAGAGTGACTATGATGATGCCCCCTTGGTTAACTAGAGTACTATATAGGCATAATTGTCTTAATACAATAAATCAGAGTAACTCCTAAATAGCTATCTGTCAGCTACCTGCTTGTCTCCGGATGCTTTATTCATCATCCTATTAACACCTGTAAACCCTTAACCCACTGCCCACTCAAATCCATTTTGAGCACCCGAGAGTATAAGGCGAAAAACATAAACTTTTAGTCAGACATAAATCCTAGTATGAATAATACAATACATCTCGGTTATTTTATATTAAGTGCGACCAAGACGCTTAGCGGAATGGAATTTTCCTCAATAATATCCTTTTAAAATCATATCTTTTCCAAACATTTATCATGTAATCAAAACTCCTTAAAAATGTAAAGCATTATTATGTAAACATACATATCAGGTAATAAATGAACTATCTGTCCAGACAATGTAGTTTTTTTTGGCTAGCTACTAACCTCTGGCTAACTCGGGCCTATCAGACGATATATCTAACACCTGGTAGACACTCCTCTTCTGGAGGGTCCGTCCCTAAATATATGTTAAATTCTCCTCTTCTGGATGGTCTGTCCTTAACTTTACATCTTCCAGGGTCACCTAATCGTATTGCAAACTCACCAACAACCTATCTGTATACAAACAATATTCCCTTCTGTGTGTAGTCATAATTGTAGTCTTACCAGTAACAAATCCCTACACACCGGAATTTTGGACTAAATTAGTTGGGGCTAATAGCTATAGTATAGGGCGCGACCCTACACCAGTCACATTTGGTATTATAATAATCGAGTCATTTTATTTAGGGTAATCTTCCCTTAAATTTCCTTGAAACCTTTTCTCCTTAAATTGATTTAAAACCTTTAATCCAAACTTAAACAAGTAAAATATATAATATATGCTTTACTCAAAATCACCTTGCCATGTTATATATACTTTACTCAAATCTTTGTTCATGAAAACATTTAAACCATTGAAAGTACCCCTTTACAATCCATTGAAAGTACCCCTTTTGAAACCAAGTAAAACTCTTCTTTCACCTAGGTCGAAAGTCCATAACATTCCTTTCGAGAACATTCATATAAACCTTTCGAAACTATTGAAAACCATTCCCTTTGGAAGCTTTAAAACCATAAACATCCTATCTTTAAAAACTTTAAATAATGCCTTTCGAAAACATTGGGAAAACTTTACTTTCAAACCTTTCGAAACCTTCCTTTTAAACCTTCAAAACCATTAGGGAACCACCCCTTCGAAACCATTCTTCAAAACCATTCGAAAGCATAAAAAATTAATCCTTTCGAAAGCCATTGGTTCAAGTAAAACATGTCGAAATATCTTTCGAAACCATAATAATTTAACTCCATCGAAACCATTTGGGTTCTACCTTCAACAGAGAAAAAGGGTCACGAAACATTTAAGTCGAAAGCACTCTTTCAAAAGTATTTTCTAAGCAAAGAAGTGATTGTTTCAAAACCAACCTTCCAAAAGAATTGGAGAAGCAGCTAAATGTTAAAAGCAAAGTATACCTTCTTAAACCATTGGCGTCGAAAGGTAGAAAAGCGGCAGTTTAGGGCTTCGACCTAGTCGAAAGCATATACTTAAAAGCAAAGGTGCAACCCCTTTAAAACCATTCTTTTAAAACCATTAACCTAGTCAAAAGCAAAGAAAGTCAAAATCTATATCATCGGAAGCAAAGCAGACGCATTTTTATTTAAATCGAAGCAGCGCTTCGACCCCTTCGAACCCTTGGTTTTGACCTCATACCTTCCGCCTTCTTTCCAATTCATTGTGCACCAAGTCTTTGATGCAATGCGCATTGGTGTTGATGTTGATGGACGCGGAGGAATGAAGTCAAAAGCCATCCAAGTCGGAAGTAGGGTGCCGAAAGTGGCGAAACATGCAATTTGCTTGTAAAACTGATTTTTAACCTTTTAAGTAATCTTTTAACTAACCTGCCTTGTTTGTCAAAATCATATTGGTTGCTAATTTTCTTTTCCTAAAAGATCTACAAATATTTCAAAAATAAAAAATTTAAGTCATTTACAAATTACCCTTTCTCCTTTGTAAATATATAAATCAATTAATTTGCATACCTTGAATAATTTTATATACTCATAAAATCCACATTAATCATTAAAATTGAAAGTCATCTCTAAAATATCATTTTTGATCTATACCTAAAATTGCAAGGCATTTGGATGTCATTAAATAGGGTTTTCAAATTAAAACATATCATAAAGCCTGTATGAATTAAGCATAAATCATCAACAAGCATATATAACATTTAATCATTCAAAAAACATGGCATAATCATGCAAAATACTTTGGATTCGTATTAAAACCGAAAACAATTCGAAAAATGAGATGTAGTCATTATTCACCTTGGCTTTTGAGATTAAGGATTTGAGATTTGATCTTGACTAAGTTGCTTAAGCTTTTCCTCTTGAAGTCTTCTCTTTGCTTGCCCTAATGGTGGCCAGCCATTGTTTATATTTTGTTTGTGAATTACGAATGAACATGAAAATGAGGGCTTAGGGGGTTTAGGGTATATGTACGTATCTATTCCTATATGGCCCTTTATCTATTTGCCTTAACATTTTAATTCTTTAGTTCATTGTTTACATGGCACGGCTACCCCTTATAATTTGAAATCTCAATCCCCTAATCATCACATCATTAAATTTAATTTAATAATTAAATATCCTAAATAATGTTATTAAAAATATGAGGTGTTACAACCTCTCCTCCTTAAAGAATTTCGTCCTCGAAATTATGCTGTGGTACACAACAATCAAACATAATGGTAAAACATACCATCAAAGAAATCAAGATAAGCTTCTATAATTCTACTCTCAGTCTCCCAAGTATAGTCTCTCTCATCATTGCTCCACTAGACTTTCACTAATCTGACTATCTCGTTCCTTAGCCTCTTCTCATCTCTCGCAACAATCCGAATTAACTTTCTAACTATAGTCAAGTCTGGTTCTACTACTAAGTCATCTAACACAGCCGGTGCTATAGTAGACCCCGGATATCTAACACACTTCCTCAGCTAAGAAACATGGAAAACCTCATGGACTCCTACCAAATTGCTCGGTAACTCTATCTATGTGTGGGTTTCCCAATCCTTCCTACAACATGAAATGTTCCTATAATTCTCGGTGCCAGCTTTCCTGATTTTCTGAATCTAACCGCACCTTTCATTGTCGATACCTTAATAAAAACATAATCTCCAACAAAGAACACTAAGTCTTTCCGCCTTCTGTCTGCATAAATTTTCTATCTAGATTGAGCTTCTTTCATCCTAGCTCGACTCAAATCAACCTTCTCTGTAGCTTCTCTAACTAAATATAGACCAAGAACCAACCTATCCTTGGTCTCTAACAGACAAACCAGTGATTTGCATGGCCTTCCATTCAAAGCTCCAAACTGTGTCATCCCTATAATAGTCTGATAATTATAGTTTATGAAAGCTCGACTATGTGTAGATGGTCTTCCCATGATCCTCCAAAATCTAACAAACAAGCTCTTAACAAATCTTCCAAGACTTTGCTAACTCTTTTCGTTTTCCTATCGGTCTGTGGATGGTAAACGGTACTCATCTTGAGATTGGTTCCTAAACTCTCCTATGGACTCTTCCTGAACTCACTAGTGAACAAGGAATCTCTATCACTTACTATACCACTAGGAATTACACGAAGTCTAACTATATTTTCCATACATAACTAAGCTAAAATAGGTCTCGTCCTAGTTGACTTAACTGGAATGAAATGGGCATTCTCGGTCAATATCCACTACGACCCATATACTTTCGTTTTCTCTACTTGATCTTGGCATCTCGTCAAAAATATCCATAGAAATAGAATCCCACTTTCATACTAGAATATCTGTAACGACCCGTAAATTTCGACAATTAAATTTTTAATTAAAAAGGATTTTGAAATTTAAATTTTGTAGAAAAGGGAAATATATATATATATATATATATATATATATAAAGGAGGTAAATTAATACTAGATGAACGCTAAATGAAAATTTATAGCAACAGTAATTAAAAATCTTAATTATTGTTAAATTTAATAGAAATCTAATGATTGAGATAATGGAAGATTTATACCCTTGTGTAAGTTGCATAAATAAAGGAGAATTAAATTTATAATTAATAATGAATTGTAGAAACGGTTATTTAACTTAATTGTTGAAAGGTTAGGTGAAATATCAATAAAGGAATAGTGTAATTTGTTGCACTTGAATAAAATATAAAATAAAGAATTAAAGACAAAAATTTAAATTACCTATGTATTAGTAAATTGGTAAAACGGTAACTGTATAAGAATTAAGATAGTAATACAAACGGCAGTTGCTGGACAACCAATTTAATGCAAATTCAAAAGTGAGTGAGACGACTGTTGGGTTTTAATGGAGTGTAAATAAATAGTGAAAAACATTATAATATCTTAATTTAAATATGATTGTTTAATTAATACTAAAAGAATAAAATTGAAATAGTATTTAATGTAATAATAACTATAATAAATTGCAATTGTATAATGGAAGTAAATTGTTAATAAATGGATGTAAATATTAACTAATTGATGGAAATAAAATATAAATGAATGTTTGGATAAGATCATAAGTAAATGCAATTAGGTAGCATGTATTGGAAATAAAGTTCATTTAAATATTGAGAAATTTTAATGTTGTTATTAATAAAAACGTTACTTTAGTAATTTTTAATATAGTAACGGGTGTGCGAACGCGAATTAATGGAAACGTAAAACTTATTTTAAGTGAGTATTTGAGTGTAGACTTATGAAATAGATTTATGACAATAAATTTTTGTACGTTATTTATTCTATTAGTTTGTTAAGTTTTATTTTGATCAATTTCAATTAATGCACTAAATTATTGCAGTTAGTGTGGAATATTGGTAAGTGAATAAATAAGATGTAACCTAGATAAATTTCCATTCATAATATGATGATTAATGTGATATAAAGAATGAAACCAAAATCGAATGAATTAATTGAGGTTCTAACTTTATTTATGCGTAAAGTTAACAAAATTTCCAATAAAATTTAGATACGGTAAGTTATGCAAATAAAAGATGAAATTTTGGGAAATATTTATGTATTGGAATATAAAAGAAATGTTAATTAGGTAGTTGAGTAATAATTGATTTATTTTGAGTTGTAATCCAATAAAATCAAATTTATTAGAATTTATTGCAATTAATTGGATTAATTGCAGTAACCTTTGGAAATTGGAACTTAGTAAAAATAATCTGGATTGGATTTCAAATAAATAGGTTAGGGTGAGTAACTGAATTACATACTATGAATAAGTAAACCAGGAAGATTAAATTTAATTAATATAAAATAGTTGATTTATTGCAAATAAAAGATTATGTAAATATTTAGTTAGGTGGAATTAAAGATAATTACATAATAAGGTATGAATCCACTGCTAATTTTATTTATGGAAATGAAAAGAGTACCAAAAACAAGCTTTGTCAGTATATTTAAGTTTAATGTATAATAATAAGTTAATGGTAATAAAAGAAGTTTAAACATCTGTTAATAGAGAGTTGAGTTTAAATCTAAGAATATTAAGAAGTAGATTTTTGAATACAACATTTGATCCATCCACTTAAAATGTATAGATAGGATAATCGCTGATTTTTGATTTAAGTAGTGCAAACGGAGATTTATCTATTTATTGGAATTGGAATTTATAAGTGTATAAATAGGAAATAAGTGAAATTTATTTTAAATACTCATAAATGAAGATTTAGATGAAGGTGAGAATGGTAATGCCTTAAATAGTAGAGACGTACACAAATCAATGTAGGTAATTAGAAATAAAATGTTGTCGAAACGATAAAACGTTTCTTGTGAAAAATGGATGACATAACGAAAAAGGGTAATGTATTCACTTGAATATAAATTGAAACTTATTTAAGGTATTAATTACAATGGATAGAGATTTTGGGTAACATTGTAAATGATATGTAAGTAATGCAAATGTATGTCAATAATAAGGGATTAGGATGAATTAAAAATTTGTAACATAGGAATTACCTGCCTATTTGTTAATAAAAATTTGAATGGTTAGTAAGTGATAATAGAATAAGTGTACATTAGTGGAATTGAGGTAACGTTGGTTTTAATGTTGAGAAAATAAATGGGTATAGTAAAGTTTAAGTGAAATTGTAAGTATGTATAGGGGAATGAATTATTGCAGGGAAATATTTGGTAACCATTGCAATAAATGTAAATTTGTGTGCATTAATATGAAATTTAGTAATAGGTGTGAATAACTTAAATTTCTTCATAGGATAAAGAATGATGGAAATAACGTTTAATTAATATATCGGGATTTAATTGATCATAAAAGGTTGATTGCAAATCAAATGAAAAATGCTTAAATGGGAATTAAGTTATTTATTCATTTGGATTTAAAGCATGATTGAAATTTTTGGAAACTGAATAAAACGTTTTATGTTGATTGAAATTTAAGTTGGAAGTAATTAAGATAAATAAAATATGTATAATATGGAATTCAAATATACATAGAATTGTGGATTTTAGTATGTAAACATAATCTATTGAGAATGGATAGAAATTTAATCTGTAATTATTACAGTAATTTAGAATTTAGTTGAAATTGGAAATTTATCTACGTATTTGGAAATTTATGGAATTGTGAATATATATATATGGAAATTTAAATGAAGCATCTAATTATACATGTGTGAATACGCTTAAAATGCAATGTAAATGTTGAGAAAGAAATAATTTAATCCGTAACGTGTATAATTAATATCCTTTTGGGACCACTTCTGCTTGCACGTTAAAATTCGTGCACACCTATCCTGTTGCCATCTATCTATAAATATGCTGTGATAAACCCTAGCCCCCTTTCAATTGTCAATTGGCTGTACGTTCATTTTTCTTCATCTCTTTCTTTTCCTCAATGGTTACAAAACCTAATCTATCTACAATTCAAATTTTCTAATAAAATTCAAACTCTACACAAAAATTCCAGAAAATTTATGATAAAGTTCTTGAGACACGTAATCTGCTGGTACAATTCATTTTCTGTTTTGGATATTCGTTTGACCAGAAAAAATTCGACGATGTGCTGTAGCTTTTAGCTGACGTGGCCATTGAAGTTAAGTGGGTTTTGTTTTATTTTATTTTATTTTATTTTTATTTTTGTTTTCAAATCGTTTAAAATGAATATATTTTTCATACATTCTCCGATTCGTGCGAAATTTCTTTTGTTAGGATCATAATTTAATTCCAGATCCATTGACGCTGGTTTGGACAAATTCTGAGACCGTCAAATTTTTGGGTTTAAATCGGATTTAAATTCGATTTCAATTCAAAAGGTGAGTGTTTTAACCCACTCACAACTACTAGAAGCTTTTATGTTTGTTAAATTAAATTTAGAAATGAATAGAAATTTATTTATGAGTATTTGGCATGTTTATTTTATTCATATCTGTTGAATTGCATTTATTAAATTTAACTGTTAATTTAATTAATTTATTGCGTATAAATTTACAGTTAAAATTTATTTGTTTGTATATGAACTGCTAGTTAACAGTTATATAATTTATTACTGAATATAGACTGTAGATTAATAGCTGTTAAATTTAATTTGAATAAAATTGCCAGTATTACCTGTTATGTAGTACCAAAAATAATATTGTTATTGATTGATATTGATTGATGATTGCGATTTGGATGATGGATGATGTTGATGAATGGATGTTTATTGTATATCATTAAATTGCAAATTTTCATGCATATTTCATTTCATTCGGGATTGTGGTTTGAAATGATATATAACCGCAAAATTTTATATTTTTTTAAATTGCGGATTGAAATGATAAATATCCGTATCACTTGACCATAGGATAGAAAATTTTATGCAGGCACCGCGGTCTATATATAACTATTTTAATGTGATTTCTATGATTTGGACGGAATACGGTTTCTAATAATCTTAAATTTTATATTGTATAAATATTATTCTTCCATATATATACATATGAAGTTGAAAATTTTGAAATTAAAAGGTGTATAAAAATATTTATTTAAAAATGGAAGAAAATTAAGAAAATGGAGAATTTATATCATATGTTTAAATGTTAAGTTTGGAAATTTTAAGATATGATATCTATAATTGGATTTTTCCCAAAATAAATTGAAATGAATATTCTAGTATAATTTGAATTGGGAAAATATATATATTTTATTACTAGAAATTGAAGTCTTATTATTTATGGATTTTATGTGAATATTCAAGACAAATTAATAGAACAATTGATCTGTTGAAAGAATAAAATCCAATTTTAGTTTGAAATATTGTTACTCAAAATGGATATACGTATACATAAATAAATTGAAGTGGTTTTGGAACTTGAGAGAGATAATATAAATTTTGGTTTAGACTTTAATAAAGAAATGTATTTGTAAAGCCATGAGAACTATTTTCTTTACAAAGTAACATTTAGGTTAAACCATTTAATTCATATACCGTTGAATGTCCAAACCATTCAAGTTTTTTTTATAGAAGTTATGGTTTTAAATTATGATTTTCAAAATATTATGATTTGAAAATATTTGATTTTCAGACGTTATGAAGTTAAAGCATTATGATGTTGGAAAAGAATTATATTTGGGATAAGTGATAAAATATGGTTTTGGGTTTTGAAATGATATCGTATTCATGGTTATGAAATGGAATGTTTATTCTGATTTTTAAAGTATAACCTATTTTTAAATGACCGCGGTGTAATAATAACGATGGGTTGGCAAAGAGACCGGGATCGGATATGGACATACTCTCTGTCGATACCGAAAACCACTTTGACTAACCGTGTACGCGGTGGAGATTCCAGAATGAAGTAGGTGGTGGCGACGTTTCCTGTAAGGTAAATACGTGGACCCGACTCCCGTGAGTTGGCATAAGGTGGCTAAAACAGGAGCGATTCTCAGGCCAATGAGGTCATTCCTCTGATCGGACCCTCCTCTTCGATATTATACTTTGACTTGGATTGATTCAGTGGCCACTTCTATAATTTGATTTTGGGGAGTTAGTCCGAGGTGGGCGGTAACTGCGGCTACGCGTTTCCACCAGCCTGGATAGCAATTGGTATATCTACCCTGGCATTGCCTAGTTGTGCCGTGTCACTTACCATACCGAGCCTTTACTACGAGTTTCTATTTGTGTCGTACCTATGGAGTATCCTCTGGTAGCTTCCCGATCAGGAGGTATTACGGTACTGTATAGACTATTGGCATTTTACGTGTTAAGGTGGAAAATTTAAAGCCTTAACGCTATTTAAAAGTAAGTTTATTTTATAAATAGACACTATTATAATAGCGCAATATACTACATAGTAAATAGTTTAACGGATCCTTAGGAGATGTAAATCCCGAACATCTCTTGAGTTACTGTACTCATATTTATTTCTGTTAATTTAACTCACATAAGATCTTTTAGTTCTGACTCGAGTGTTTTTGTCTTTTCAAATTCGCTCGGGTCAGTCCGAGCGTTTCAGGATCGATGACTTTAGCTTTGGAGGACGAAGACGAAGAATTCGTATTATTATTATTTATAGTATTGCACCACACTCATACTGTTCCGCTGCATTGATTGTATTGGTATGCATAACTCTGATATTTATTGTATAAAGAAGAATCAAGTGTTTTGTAAACCGTTTATGAACTGTATATTTATTATTATATTTTATCCTTCCGCTGTGAGATTCTGTTTCCTTTTATTTCTTCTCTGTTTTTCTTATTTACCCCATAACAATCCGCCCTTCCGTATGGTTTGAATCGACATGTGCGTCGGTGTAAAGTGTGCGAAAAGGCGGGATGTTACAGTTGGTATCAGAGCTTTGGTTTAGCGATAAACTTTGGCTCTGTGCGGTTTGACTCTTTGTTAATAGGATAGAAATATCCTATGGGAGTCGCTGAGTGTGTATATATATGAGAGAGCGTATTTGTTAGTGTTATAAAAGGATTTTGATATTGTGTTGACCTGTTCCGCTTTGTATTTATAAATTCTGGTTGATGCATGGGACGCTATGTCATCAATAGGGATTTCTAAACACTTAATAGGACAGACCGACATAATATCCGTTTTAATATAGGTGAATGAAATAATTTTGCCTATTATATTTTCTATATATAAAATAAAGTTTTAAATGATATTATGTAAATATTTGATTGATATAGATTGGGTGTTAGGAAATAAAAATATTTATAATAATTGAAGCTAAGTTGAAATTAGAATAAATCAAATTGGAGATTTTAGAACTTATGTCCGGGATTTTAAAAATTTGCTTTCAAAGGATTTATGAAATATAATGCTTTGGTTTATAAGTATTTTCTTCTATAAATATTTCATTTTAATTCAGAAGAATTGTTAAAGAAGATTTTGGAGAAAATAAATTTTGTACTTTCCTCTCTGTCGCTGGAAAATAATTTCGGTGATGGCGGCCGCATCATCGACTTTCATTTTCAAGTTTCGAAGGGGAAAGACCACTGTAGTAAATTCTACTGCAGATTTATTTTGAAAATATCTAAAATTTTAATTTTTACAAATATAATTGAGATATAAAAGTATTAAGAAATTATTTATTATTATTTTTTTAAGATAATTTGAAATTTGACCCGGTATTTAATTCTTAAATTTCCATTAATTAATGGTTTAAATTATTTTAGTGAAATAAAAGGTAAGTAATTAATGAAGTGAAACCTCTAATTTAGAGAATTAATGCTAAGTTATAAAGGAAGTTAAAATTTTAACTTATAAGAGAGGTAAAGATTTATTGAACAATGAATGAATTAAAAGAATTTAGATAAACTTGTATAAGTTCAATTGCATTTTTCTTTAACATATATATAACTTACCAAATATAAAAAGTTGAAATGTTAAATGAGAGATTGGAATTGAATATTTTACAAGTAGGAATTTTGGGAAATAATGAAGGATTCAATGAATTGCTATTATAAATAAGAATATAATGGTATAAACTTAAGTTATAATTTGAATTTTTCCATAATTTAAGATAAGTATTATTAATAGGTGATTTTAAACTTAAGTAAATAAAATGAAATTCTTTAACAAATAAAGATTGATGTGTAGGGTTATAAACTTAAGTGTGATTTAAATGCTACTAGTTTAATATAAGTGGAAGTGGGAAATTAAATTGTTACTACTATTAAATATAATAGAAATGTCAACATTTAATAAATGAATGAAATTAAAGGTAAGTTGAAATTTTAATTTATAAAATGAATATATGTTTGATGAACCATTAATTAATTAAAGGAATTGAGAAGAAACTTGTATAAATTTCCACTTACATTCTTAAAACATATATAACTTACCATATAAGAAAAGTGCAAAGTTAGTAAGAAAATGTAAGGGAAATTCTTACAAGTGAAGAGTAAGGTAATGAAAGTAATCAATGAATTTGCTGTGATAAAATGAGAATTAAATTGTATAAACTTAAGTTAAATTGGAAATTCTACTATATAAGTAAAGGTAAGATTATAAATAGATGATATAAACTTAAGTAAATAAAATAGGATACCAATATAATGAATTTTGTAATAAATGGAAAATGAAATTTGTAGGAAATGAAGAAATCCCTCCATAAATGAAAAAAAAAGAGAAAATCAAACAACTAAAGCATGAATTAAATGTATAATAAGTTAATTTGGTTGTTGGTTTGAATTGTATTGTTTGATTTATGGTTGTTGGGTAAGGAATTTGAAGTTTTAGATGAATAAATAATCTATCTTTGTTCCGTCTAAGACTGTTGAGTAAAGGATGCACTTGATAATTATTTTCATTCCATACAAATTTCAAGTTCTGAACCCGAATAACTATTTGTTTGATAAATTAAATGGTTTCTTTGTCTTGTGTAGGTATGCTGTTTGTAAGGTTGATGGTTGTTGTTTTGTTTGGTTGTTTAATGGTCGAAACCACTTAAATATTTCACTTTATATAAATTTGTATATTTTAGCTAAATTAACTAATTTTGTAAATTTAAAATATTGATTTCGAAATTCTTCTTTTCCCTTCTTTTCCTTTTCGGGGACGAAAAGTTTTGAGTGGGGGAGAGTGTAACGACCCGTAAATTTCGACAATTAAATTTTTAATTAAAAAGGATTTTGAAATTTAAATTTTGTAGAAAAGGGAAATATATATATATAAAGGAGGTAAATTAATACTAGATGAACGCTAAATGAAAATTTATAGCAACGGTAATTAAAAATCTTAATTATTGTTAAATTTAATAGAAATCTAATGATTGAGATAATGGAAGATTTATACCCTTGTGTAAGTTGCATAAATAAAGGAGAATTAAATTTATAATTAATAATGAATTGTAGAAACGGTTATTTAACTTAATTGTTGAAAGGTTAGGTGAAATATCAATAAAGGAATAGTGTAATTTGTTGCACTTGAATAAAATATAAAATAAAGAATTAAAGACAAAAATTTAAATTACCTATGTATTAGTAAATTGGTAAAACGGTAACTGTATAAGAATTAAGATAGTAATACAAACGGCAGTTGCTGGACAACCAATTTAATGCAAATTCAAAAGTGAGTGAGACGACTGTTGGGTTTTAATGGAGTGTAAATAAATAGTGAAAAACATTATAATATCTTAATTTAAATATGATTGTTTAATTAATACTAAAAGAATAAAATTGAAATAGTATTTAATGTAATAATAACTATAATAAATTGCAATTGTATAATGGAAGTAAATTGTTAATAAATGTATGTAAATATTAACTAATTGATGGAAATAAAATATAAATGAATGTTTGGATAAGATCATAAGTAAATGCAATTAGGTAGCATGTATTGGAAATAAAGTTCATTTAAATATTGAGAAATTTTAATGTTGTTATTAAGAAAAACGTTACTTTAGTAATTTTTAATATAGTAACGGGTGTGCGAACGCGAATTAATGGAAACGTAAAACTTATTTTAAGTGAGTATTTGAGTGTAGACTTATGAAATAGATTTATGACAATAAATTTTTGTACGTTATTTATTCTATTAGTTTGTTAAGTTTTATTTTGATCAATTTCAATTAATGCACTAAATTATTGCAGTTAGTGTGGAATATTGGTAAGTGAATAAATAAGATGTAACCTAGATAAATTTCCATTCATAATATGATGATTAATGTGATATAAAGAATGAAACCAAAATCGAATGAATTAATTGAGGTTCTAACTTTATTTATGCGTAAAGTTAACAAAATTTCCAATAAAATTTAGATACGGTAAGTTATGCAAATAAAAGATGAAATTTTGGGAAATATTTATGTATTGGAATATAAAAGAAATGTTAATTAGGTAGTTGAGTAATAATTGATTTATTTTGAGTTGTAATCCAATAAAATCAAATTTATTAGAATTTATTGCAATTAATTGGATTAATTGCAGTAACCTTTGGAAATTGGAACTTAGTAAAAATAATCTGGATTGGATTTCAAATAAATAGGTTAGGGTGAGTAACTGAATTACATACTATGAATAAGTAAACCAGGAAGATTAAATTTAATTAATATAAAATAGTTGATTTATTGCAAATAAAAGATTATGTAAATATTTAGTTAGGTGGAATTAAAGATAATTACATAATAAGGTATGAATCCACTGCTAATTTTATTTATGGAAATGAAAAGAGTACCAAAAACAAGCTTTGTCAGTATATTTAAGTTTAATGTATAATAATAAGTTAATGGTAATAAAAGAAGTTTAAACATCTGTTAATAGAGAGTTGAGTTTAAATCTAAGAATATTAAGAAGTAGATTTTTGAATACAACATTTGATCCATCCACTTAAAATGTATAGATAGGATAATCGCTGATTTTTGATTTAAGTAGTGCAAACGGAGATTTATCTATTTATTGGAATTGGAATTTATAAGTGTATAAATAGGAAATAAGTGAAATTTATTTTAAATACTCATAAATGAAGATTTAGATGAAGGTGAGAATGGTAATGCCTTAAATAGTAGAGACGTAAACAAATCAATGTAGGTAATTAGAAATAAAATGTTGTCGAAACGATAAAACGTTTCTTGTGAAAAATGGATGACATAACGAAAAAGGGTAATGTATTCACTTGAATATAAATTGAAACTTATTTAAGGTATTAATTACAATGGATAGAGATTTTGGGTAACATTGTAAATGATATGTAAGTAATGCAAATGTATGTCAATAATAAGGGATTAGGATGAATTAAAAATTTGTAACATAGGAATTACCTGCCTATTTGTTAATAAAAATTTGAATGGTTAGTAAGTGATAATAGAATAAGTGTACATTAGTGGAATTGAGGTAACGTTGGTTTTAATGTTGAGAAAATAAATGGGTATAGTAAAGTTTAAGTGAAATTGTAAGTATGTATAGGGGAATGAATTATTGCAGGGAAATATTTGGTAACCATTGCAATAAATGTAAATTTGTGTGCATTAATATGAAATTTAGTAATAGGTGTGAATAACTTAAATTTCTTCATAGGATAAAGAATGATGGAAATAACGTTTAATTAATATATCGGGATTTAATTGATCATAAAAGGTTGATTGCAAATCAAATGAAAAATGCTTAAATGGGAATTAAGTTATTTATTCATTTGGATTTAAAGCATGATTGAAATTTTTGGAAACTGAATAAAACGTTTTATGTTGATTGAAATTTAAGTTGGAAGTAATTAAGATAAATAAAATATGTATAATATGGAATTCAAATATACATAGAATTGTGGATTTTAGTATGTAAACGTAATCTATTGAGAATGGATAGAAATTTAATCTGTAATTATTACAGTAATTTAGAATTTAGTTGAAATTGGAAATTTATCTACGTATTTGGAAATTTATGGAATTGTGAATATATATATATGGAAATTTAAATGAAGCATCTAATTATACATGTGTGAATACGCTTAAAATGCAATGTAAATGTTGAGAAAGAAATAATTTAATCCGTAACGTGTATAATTAATATCCTTTTGGGACCACTTCTGTTTGCACGTTAAAATTCGTGCACACCTATCCTGTTGCGATCTATCTATAAATATGCTGTGATAAACCCTAGCCTCCTTTCTATTGTCAATTGGCTGTACGTTCATTTTTCTTCATCTCTTTCTTTTCCTCAATGGTTACAAAACCTAATCTATCTACAATTCAAATTTTCTAATAAAATTCAAACTCTCCACAAAAATTCCAGAAAATTTATGATAAAGTTGTTGAGACACGTAATCTGCTGGTACAATTCGTTTTCTGTTTTGGATATTCGTTTGACCAGAAAAAATTCGACGATGTGCTGTAGCTTTTAGCTGACGTGGCCATTGAAGTTAAGTGGGTTTGTTTTATTTTATTTTATTTTATTTTTATTTTTGTTTTCAAATCGTTTAAAATGAATATATTTTTCATACGTTCTCCGATTCACGCGAAATTTCTTTTGTTAGGATCGTAATTTAATTCCAGATCCTTTGACGCTGGTTTGGACAAATTCTGAGACCGTCGAATTTTTGAGTTTAAATCGGATTTAAATTCGATTTAAATTCAGAAGGTGAGTGTTTTAACCCACTCACAACTACTAGAAGCTTTTATGTTTGTTAAATTAAATTTAGAAATGAATAGAAATTTATTTATGAGTATTTGGCATGTTTATTTTATTCATATCTGTTGAATTGCATTTATTAAATTTAACTGTTAATTTAATTAATTTATTGCGTATAAATTTACAGTTAAAATTTATTTGTTTGTATATGAACTGCTAGTTAACAGTTATATAATTTATTACTGAATATAGACTGTAGATTAATAGCTCTTAAATTTAATTTGAATAAAATTGCCAGTATTACCTGTTATGTAGTACCAAAAATAATATTGTTATTGATTGATGATTGCGATTTGGATGATGGATGATGTTGATGAATGGATGTTTATTGTATATCATTAAATTGCAAATTTTCACGCATATTTCATTTCATTCGGGATTGTGGTTTGAAATGATATATAACCGCAAAATTTTATATTTTTTTAAATTGCGGATTGAAATGATAAATATCCGTATCACTTGACCATAGGATAGAAAATTTTATACAGGCACCGCGGTCTATATATAACTATTTTAATATGATTTCTATGATTTGGACGGAATACGGTTTCTAATAATCTTAAATTTTATATTGTATAAATATTATTCTTCCATATATATACATATGAAGTTGAAAATTTTGAAATTAAAAGGTGTATAAAAATATTTATTTAAAAATGGAAGAAAATTAAGAAAATGGAGTTTAATAATTTATATCATATGTTTAAATGTTAAGTTTGGAAATTTTAAGATATGATATTTATAATTGGATTTTTTCCAAAATAAATTGAAATGAATATTCTAGTTAATTTGAATTGGGAAAATATATATATTTTATTACTAGAAATTGAAGTCTTATTATTTATGGATTTTATGTGAATATTCAAGACTAATTAATAGAACAATTGATCTGTTGAAAGAATAAAATCCAATTTTAGTTTGAAATATTGTTACTCAAAATGGATATACGTATACATAAATAAATTGAAGTGGTTTTGGAACTTGAGAGAGATAATATAAATTTTGGTTTAGACTTTAATAAAGAAATGTATTTGTAAAGCCATGAGAACTATTTTCTTTACAAAGTAACATTTAGGTTAAACCATTTAATTCATATACCGTTGAATGTCCAAACCATTCAAGTTTTTTTTATAGAAGTTATGGTTTTAAATTATGATTTTCAAAATATTATGATTTGAAAATATTTGATTTTCAGACGTTATGAAGTTAAAGCATTATGATGTTGGAAAAGAATTATATTTGGGATAAGTGATAAAATATGATTTTGGGTTTTGAAATGATATCGTATTCATGGTTATGAAATGGAATGTTTATTCTGATTTTTAAAGTATAACCTATTTTTAAATGACCGCGGTGTTATAATAACAATGGGTTGGCAAAGAGACCGGGATTGGATATGGACATACTCTCTGTCGATACCGAAAACCACTTTGACTAACCGTGTACGCGGTGGAGATTCCAGAATGAAGTAGGTGGTGGCGACGTTTCCTGTAAGGTAAATACGTGGACCCGACTCCCGTGAGTTGGCATAAGGTGGCTAAAACAGGAGCGATTCTCAGGCCAATGAGGTCATTCCTCTGATCGGACCCTCCTCTTCGATATTATACTTTGACTTGGATTGATTCAGTGGCCACTTCTATAATTTGATTTTGGGGAGTTAGTCCGAGGTGGGCGGTAACTGCGGCTACGCGTTTCCACCAGCCTGGATAGCAATTGGTATATCTACCCTGGCATTGCCTAGTTGTGCCGTGTCACCTACCATACCGAGCCTTTACTACGAGTTTCTATTTGTGTCGTACCTATGGAGTATCCTCTGGTAGCTTCCCGATCAGGAGGTATTACGGTACTGTATAGACTATTGGCATTTTACGTGTTAAGGTGGAAAATGTAAAGCCTTAACGCTATTTAAAAGTAAGTTTATTTTATAAATAGACACTATTATAATAGCGCAATATACTACATAGTAAATAGTTTAACGGATCCTTAGGAGATGTAAATCCCGAACATCTCTTGAGTTACTGTACTCATATTTATTTCTGTTAATTTAACTCACATAAGATCTTTTAGTTCTGACTCGAGTGTTTTTGTCTTTTCAAATTCGCTCGGGTCAGTCCGAGCGTTTCAGGATCGAAGACTTTAGCTTTGGAGGACGAAGACGAAGAATTCGTATTATTATTATTTATAATGTTGCACCACACTCATACTGTTCCGCTGCATTGATTGTATTGGTATGCATAACTCTGATATTTATTGTATAAAGAAGAATCAAGTGTTTTGTAAACCGTTTATGAACTGTATATTTATTATTATATTTTATCCTTCCGCTGTGAGATTCTGTTTCCTTTTATTTCTTCTCTGTTTTTCTTATTTACCCCATAACAATCCGCCCTTCCGTATGGTTTGAATCGACATGTGCGTCGGTGTAAAGTGTGCGAAAAGGCGGGATGTTACAATATCAAATGGCTATAGCAACCCACTTGGCTTCTAATGTTCGGCTTTTACCTGTAGACAGTTCAAACACTTCTTCACTCATAAGCCAACATCCCTCTTAATATCTTCCCAGAAGATACTCCGCTTCATTTCCTGTTACATCTTATGTAACGTCACGCCTTTTTGTACGCTTTAAATTGACGATAGACCTCATGCGTCAAAGTTAAACCATACAGAAGGGTGGATTGTTATGTGGTAAATAAGAAAAATCAAGGAAAAAAACAAAATGGAATCTTGCAGCGGAACGATAAAACATAATAATCAAATAAACAGTTCATGAAGCTGTTTTACAAAACATTTGATTATATTTATACAATACATATCCCAGTACACATACCAGAGAATAATAATTAATGCAGCGGAACAATGTGATGTAGTGGAAAAATATAATAAATAATAGTAATAAAATCTTCGTCTTCGTCCTCCAGAAATAAAGTCTTCAAATCCTGAAATGCTCAGGCTGGCCTAAGCAAATTGAAAAGACAAAACACTCGAGTAAGAATTGAAAGATCTTATGTAAGTTAAATCAACAGGAATAAATATGAGTGGAACAACGTCAGAGATGTTTACGGGATTTGAAATCTCCTATCCAGTCTCTAACGTGAGTGCAGTAACTAAGAGATGCTCGGGATTCACATCTCCTAAGGATCCGTTGAACTATTTAATACGTAGTAATATTTCGCTCTTATAATAATGTCTAATAGTAAAATAAACATATTTTCAAATAGCGTTAAGGGTTACCCATATAGCCCTTACCAAGTAATAGTCCCACTAGTCCATCCAATATCATGGTCCCTCCTGATCGGGAAGCCACTAGAGGATACCACATGGGCTACGGGAGAAAACCAAACTCGTACAAGGCGCGCTAGGTTAGGTGACACAGCACAACAAGGCAACGCTAGGGTAGATATACCAATTGCTATCCGGGCTAGTGGTAATGCGTAGCAGCTACTACTGCCCACCTCGAGCCACACCCCCAAAAACAAAAAAAACAAAAGTGGCCACCAAATAAATCTCAATGTCAGAATATAATATCAAAGGAGTGTGTCCGATCAGAGGAATGACCTCATTGGCCCGATAATCGCTCCTATTTTAGCCACCATGCGCCAACTCACGAGAGTCGGGTCCACATATTTACCTCAAAGGAAACGCCGCCACCATCCTACTTCATTCTGGAATCTCCACCACGTACACGGCTGTTAAAGTGGTTTGCGGAGTTGGCAGAGAGTATGACAACTTCCGATCTCGGTCTCTTTAACAACCAAACGTTATTATAACACCGTGGTCTTTTCAAAATTGTTTATACTTCAAAACCAGAATATAATATCCATTTCAAAACCATATAAATACGATATCATTTCCGTTTTAAAACCCAAATCAATATGATATCATTTTTTTATTTCAAATATATCCTTTTCCCAAAATCATAGCACTTTCAAATCATAATCCCTTGAAACCCATAGCTTTGAAACATAACTTCTAATACTTAAATGGTTTAAATATTAACTTACTTTATATAATAAAATAGCTTCTTTAATTTCATAAATAAATTCCAAATACCGATTTGAACCTCCAAATAAACCATTTCAATTTCCATATATTTCAAAGTTTGAGTATTAAACAATTTCAAAACTAAGGTTGGAAATTACTATTCAACAATTCAATGTCCTATTATTTAGTTTTGAAATATTTGCATAATAAATCCATAATCATTTAGATAAAACTCAAATTACCAGTAACCAAATATTTCCTTCAATTTATTCATACTAGAAATATTCATTTAATTCATCTTGAATAAAAATCCAGTCATAAATATCATACCTTTTAAATTTCCAAGTTTAATAAATTTTACATCAACTTATGGAGTTTAATCCTTAAATTTGCTCAATTTCAAATAAATTTCCAATTTACCTTCCAATCGTAATTTATTTAAATCATTATAACCACTGTATTATAGTATGATTTAAATACTTAACAATATTTTATTTTAATAAAATCAGCTCCATTATTAAGCTTATTATTAATAAACAAATTTATACATAGCTTAAATACATGAATTTAACTATATAATTTTTTTAATATCAAAAGAAATCAATATTTATTAAACCGTATAATTCTATCCAAAAACATAGAAATCATTTTCAAATATTTATATATATAAACCGACAGTGTCTGTATATAATTTTCAACCCTATGGTCAAGTGATACGGATATTTATCATTTCAATCCGTAATTTAAAATAAAAATACGGGTATATATTATTTCAAATCGCGATCTCGAATGAAATAAGGTGCATAACAATTTGCAGTTTATTACAATATAAAATAAAACATCCATTTATCCAATATCAACATCAGTATTTATCACAATCATCAGCCAATTCAAACAATAACATCAATATAGAACAGATAATAAATAACAGGTTATTACTGGTAGTTTATATTCAATAATGAATTGAATAACCGTAGGATCGATTTCACCCTAGAGGGGGGTGAATAGGGTGAAAGTATTAATTATAAAAATTAATTGCGGAGGCTTTTAAAATAATTTCAACACAGATCACAGAATAATAAGAGCACAGATAGTAGAATAAAATGTAGAAATAGAACGACACAGAATTTACCCAGCTTCGGCAAAACCCTGCCTACGTGCTGTTCCCAAGGTTTTGACTAGAAATTAAGTAGTCACACACTTACACACGTAAACTTGCGACACCCGCTACCGACTAACCTAACTCTACGCTCAAAACCCTGCCACAACTCAGCCACTGAGTTGCGAATTCTCAAACTACGCCACGTAGTTTGTCACCTAGTCACACGACTAACGATTATAATGGTTTAAAAATTTAAAACAAAACAATTTCAAATAGGCAATTTAAAACCAAAATACAAAAACACCAATTCAAAAAAAAAACAAAAGGGTCGTCCTCCGTTTTGTTTTATTTGGACCGTTTCCTTTTTTATTTCTTCGGCCCGTTCCACTTGAGATAATGGCTGCGCTCAATCGATCTTCAAAAACTAGGGTTTTTGGTAATTCGATGAGGCCGATTACTGATGCTCGATTCAACTCGATTTCCTTGCTTCGTTAGTTAATCGTCTCTTGAGATACTTTCGACCGCTTAATTGATTTCGTCTCTGCTTCAATTCGGGTATGTGATTCTTTCTTTTGGTTTCTGGTTTCAATGTTTGAACTTGTTGATGTTGGAACTGCCGATGATGTTGCTTATATATAATTCGATGCCCTTGAATTTTTGTTTGTATTCATTTAATTGAATTCGTCACTTGAGTATTCTTGGCCATTTGGTTTTGTTTTAATGCTTTGGATATGTTCTGACTTGTTCATATCGTATATTTCCTTTACTTCACTGTCACAGTTTTAATTTGAAACCGTTCGATCCTTCCTTGATTGATACGGTAGCAACTTTCCTATTTTATTTGGATTTGATTTTTTACTTTTTCAATTTGTACACACACTTTATTTCTGACTTGGTCAACTTCGATTTTGATTTGTGAATTCAACTCCATGAATTTCAATTCCATTGCGTAGATATTATACTACAGTAACTTCACTCGGTTTGAAACGTGCCTTGTCTAGTTATTTGATGATTCTTGACTTTACTCTCTGATTTCATGAGTTTCTGCTGGCTTCGGGCTTGGCTTGAGATTTCATTTAACTGTGCTTGATTAATTGCGGCTGCAAGTTGCTGTGTAGTGCCATTGTTGTTCTGTTGCTCCATGTTGCATTGAACACCTCATTTGATATGTGCATTACACTTGATTCTTGTTCATGTATCGTTAGCTTAATATATCTGTCTTTGTTATCACTGTTGCACTGATATAGCTGCTGCATATCCCTGCATTCCCATCACTGCACTGTTTATTTTCATATAAACTTGGATTCTTTGTTCCATCACTGCATTTCCATCACTACATTTCCATCACTGCTGTATCTGGTTTGGTATTGCCTCGAACTTCATACTGTCTGGCATTTCAATGTTTGAAATGCTTATAAACTTGGATTCTTTGTGTACTTGTCTATGTTTCGAGTCTGACACTTTTTGACGAGTCTGACACTTTTTGAAGTTTTCATCTGTTAGTGGTTCTCTGTCTTGTTCAAAAGTGATACTTTCATTTATGTCTTCATGTATGCTTGCTGCCTGGATTTTTGTTTGCAGCATTGTAGTTGCTGTTAGCATGTATATGTATACTTGTTGTTGCTAGTTGCCTCTAGTTTTGTTGGTCTTGCCTTGTATCACAGCAGACTGCATGTTGTATGTTTGATGCTTGGTTTTGAGATATGAATTGCTGGCGCATATGCTTCATTTGTTGCAAACCTTTTCATTTTCATGTACAGTCTTTCTTGCTTTTGCCTTAACTGGTTTTGCTCCATATCATGGCTGGTTCATGTATACTTTAGTCTGATGCATGTGTTTATTTTTGTTGTCATTTACTTGGTCCAGTAGTTTGCACTGTGCATTCATGTGCACTTCGGTTCCATGATGTACTCTGGTTAGTGTTGCCAACTGCACTTAGATTTGCAGTGTGTATATACTTGTGTCAACACAGGTATATGCATTTTTGGGTTTTGTTTGTATAACTTGAACTTGGTTTGGATTTTTGCTTCGAGCATGCTTCTGGTTTGATATGCACTATGCCTTGAGCGTGCTTGCACCTGAGTTGAGTCATGATAGCAGTGACTTGACCTTTTCATTTTGTTTGTTTTTCAAACTACACCTGAGTTGAATCCAGCTTGTAGCTCGAATTTGAACTTGTGCTAAAAGTTGAGACATTATTTTATTGCACTTGAGTTGAATCCGGTATATTGGATTTGACCTGTGCTCATCTGTCCCTGTAAATCAATCAAGTGTATATTTCGGTGTGCACGACCTTATGGCGTATATAGTGATACACTGTGTATGTCACCAGTTGTTCGTGTATGATGGATTCAAAATTAAATGATGACGAACAACCCAAATAACTGAGGAAAATTATTTTAAAAATTATTTCCAAAATTCACTTTTTATTTTATGCAAAAATATTTCCTTTTCAATTTTACTGCGTCAAAAATTATTTTTGCAGATTTCTCAGATGCTGGATTCACATTGGAATTAATAAAGTTGAAGATCAGTACAAGTTGAGTGAATAAGAGATATGTAGTGAGGTGTAATGTGAATTGTAATTTGATCAATTTTGTATTGTTATTGCAATTGTATAAAGTGAAAGCTTGAAATTTGTACTATTTAAAGATTTGTAATAAATATTTGTTTGAATAAAATTTCAGTTTGAATTCAAATTATGTGTTATTTATTTTTATTCAGCAAATATTAGTTTAATCTCTGAAAAATAAGATAGTACATTAGCAAATACATTTAAATATATATATATATGTGTGTGTGTGTGTGTGTGTGTGTGTGTGTGTTTATTATCATCAAACAAAAATCATAACATATGAATCATAACATAATCGCATATTCAACAATCTCCCCCTTCTGATGATAACAAGCATATATTTAGGATTTTGAAATATATTAAATGTATTTGATGATTTCACTTGCTCCTCCTATTTAAATGCTTCATCTTTACACTAAAACTCTTCCTTTTTATATGCATAGGAGTATAAAATTTATTTGCCAAAATCCAACATTTCTCTCCTCCTTTTGTTATCAGCAAAAGAGTAAAAGTGTCATGAAAATAGTGATAAGGTGACAGATAGTAATATAACATTAAAATTCAATCGAATATAAATATGAAATTTAAATAGAAAATCAAACAAAAAATCATTCTTATTCTTGTTAGGCGCATATTCCATTTTTAGAGACGATTGGAATGATGTTATCACATAAAATCATATAGTTGTGTCTAGTTGTGGTGTATATCTATCAGGAATTTGAATTTCTATTAACCATGCATAACCATTAGGACTTTTAAATGAGGTTAGTAGTATTCCAATTTTATTAAAAAAATGAATTCAAGTATCTTCTAACCATGCATAACCGTGAGGACTTTTAAATGGGATTAGAATCAACTTGTTTACATAGTAAATTAATTTTGAAATGTGTTCCATACATGCATAACAGTGAGGACTTTTAAATAAGCATGGAAGCACATATCAAATTCCAAGTAATTCATCCATGCATAACCGTAAGGACTTTTAAATAAGAGTGAATACTTTGGATTTTATTTTATTTTATAATATGAAAAACGAATGATTCCTGATTAAAATACCACATATCGACAAACTATATTGAATTTTTGATGAGCGATGGTCGATAGAAATATGATAGAATTAGAAATGGTTATGGAATCTTTACCAAACAAAAATTTTATAACTCTTATTTCAATTTCTAAAGAAATTTACTAAATATACTATCTTGAGAAATAATGTATGATTAATATCAACCCTCATCATTTTTCAATCACTATTTACCTTTTTGATAATTAGTAGGGGGATAGATTTGTTAAATAGGCAATAAAATAAAATTTCTAAAACACCCAAACTGAGACGTAGTTTGCAGAAACTATTTTCTGGTAGGGGTTTTGTAAAGATGTATGCCAATTGAGAATCGGTTGAAATAAAATCTATGCTGATATTTTCTTTGGAAATATGATCTCTAATAAAATAATGCCTAACATCTATATGTTTTGTCCGTGAGTGATGTACAGGGTTATTTGTGAGATCAATTGCGCTTTTACTATCACACATTAGTAGTACACGTTTAAAATTTAGACCGTAGTCTTGCAAAGTCTGTATCATCCATAAGATTTGAGCAGAGCAACCGCTTAGAGAAACATAATCTGCCTCTGTGGTGGATAATGCAACACAATTCTGTTTTCTGCTTGACCATGCTACTAATGAATGTCCTAACATAAAACATGCTCCACCAGTACTTTTTCTATCAACTAAATTTCCAGCATAATGTGCATCCGAAAAACCTTTTAATTCAAAGTAATCGTTTGTTGGATACCAAAGATCAAACCGTGGGGTGTGCAACAAATATCTTATAATTCTTTTAACAGCTTTTAAATGAGATTCTTTTGGGTTAGATTGAAAACGTGCACACAAGCCGACAAAAAACATGATGTCAGTACTAGAAGCAGTAAGATAAAGGAGTGATCCAATCATACCTCCATACTGCTTTTGATCAACTGTCTTACCTTTTTCATCCTTGTCAAGTTTAATTGTTGTACTCATGGGGGTTCTTGCTGGTTTAGCTTCTTTCAATCCAAATTTGTTGACAAGTTCCCTAATATATTTTGTTTGAGAAATGAATGTGCCTTTATCGCTTTGTTTGATTTGAAATCCTAAAAAGAATTTTAACTCTCCAACCAAGCTCATTTCAAACTTTTCCTGCATGACTTTTTTAAATTACTCATACAATAACTTGTTAGTAGCACCATAAATGATGTCATCGGCATATATTTGAACAATTAAGAGATCATCGTTTTCATGCAACAGAAATAATGTGGTGTATACACATCCCTTTTTGAACCCATTTTCAAGGAGATAAGAACTAAGACATTCATACCAAGCTCTAGGAGCTTGTTTTAATCCATATAATGCCTTTTTAAGTTTATATACATGGTTTGGATATTCATGACTTTCAAAACCTTCTGGTTGTTCTACAAGCACATCTTCTTTTAAAATTCCGTTAAGAAAAGCACTCTTAATGTCCATTTGTCTTAGTTTAAATCCTTTGTAGCAGGCAAAAGCTAATAATATTCTAATTGATTCTAGTCTAGCTACAGGTGCAAAAGTTTCATCAAAGTCAACTCCTTCAATTTTATTGTATCCTTTAGCGACTAATCTAGCTTTATTTCTAATTACATTTCCAGATTCATCATATTTATTTTTAAAAATCCATTTTGTTCCTATAACTGGATAATCCTTAGGTCTAGGTTCTAGACTCCAAACATTATTTCGTTCAAATTGATTTAGCTCTTCTTGCATGGCCATAAACTAATTTTCATCATTAGGAACTGAATCTATGTTATTTGCTTCTATTTCTGAAATAAATCCACTATATAAGCACAAATCACATAGATTTCTAAAGGAGGAACGAGTCTGTATACCTGCTATAGGGTTTCCAATTACCATTTCTGGAGGATGGTCTGCTTTGAATTTCAGTTTCTCTCGATCGAGATTCCTTCGGACTTCTAGAGTTGTGGCAGTTTCTCTGGTATCAGTGGTTCTTCATGCGTATCTTTTTCCTTCTCCTCTTTAACATTGCTTTTGTAATCATCAATGCCTTGATTAAATTTCACATTGATTGACCCACGATTGTTTTAGTCTTTTTGTTGTAGACTCTATAAGTTTTCTTCTCGAAGAGTATCCCATGAAGTTGTCCTCATCAGCTTTTGCTTCAAATTTTCCTAATTGATCACTTGTATTGAGAATATAGCAAGGACATCCAAACACTTTGAAGTAAGCAATGTTTGGTTTATTGTTGAACCATAGCTCATAGGGGGTTTGTTAAGAATCGGTCTAATCATAACTCTATTCATTACATAACATGCTGTATTTACTACTTCTGCCTAAAAATGCAAAGGTAGTTCATACTCATTTATCATAGACCTAGCCAACTCTTGCAAAGTTCGATTCTTTCTCTCAACTACCCCATTTTGTTGTGGAGTACGTGGTGCAGAGAATTCATGTTTGATTCCATTTTCACCATAAAAAATTTCAAATTCATAACTTTCAAATTCTCCACCATGATCACTTCTTGGTGAAATAATAGAAACTTCCTTTTCATTTTGAACTAATTTTGTGAAATTCTTGAAGTATGAAAATGTTTCTGATTTCTTTGCTAAGAAATATACCCATGTATATCTTGAGTAATCGTCAACTATTACAAAACAATATTTCTTACCTCCTAAGATAGCAATGTCGTTAGGTCCGAACAGATCCATATGAAATAGTTCAAGTACTCTAGAAGTACTTACAATGTTTTTGGCATGAAATGATGATTTTTTAAGTTTTCCCAAAGTGCATGCTTTACAAATGTTTTCTGTTTCAAACTCATGTGAAGGCAACCCTCTTACCAAATTTTTCCTTTTTAATTTGTTTAGCAAGTGCATACTAGCATGCCCTAAACGTAGATGCCATAAATTTACTTCTATATCCTTAGCTACCAAACATTTAGAGAGGCTGGGATCATCAAAAGTTAGAGAATATATATTACCTTTCCTATTACCTGAAAATAAGATTTCTTTTGATGATTTGTCAATAGTTTTGCACAAGTCAAAGTCAAAAATAACATTCATACCTTTATCACATAGCTGGCTGATTGATATCAAACTGTGGTGCAGATTTTCAATATACAGTACATCATTCAAGGTAAATGTATTTTTACCTACTTTACCTTTGCCAACAATTTTACACTTGTCATTGTTACCCATTGTGACCCTGCCACCTTTGTACTTTTATAGGCTAAGGAACTTTAATTTATTGTATGTCATGTGTCTAGAACAGCCAGAATCCAGATACCATTGTTGTTGTTCCTTAGCCTGCTAGCATACCTACACGAGAAAAGATTTTAGTGACCTATTTGTTTTTATAGGCCTAAAATTGTTAGTGGCAGAATATTTTGAAAGATAATTTAGTGGAGGCTCAAAACTATTTATATATGTTCCTTTTGGCATCAAAATTTGTTTTACTTTGAGTGATTTTATATTTGTGCCTTTTGGAACCCAAATAGGTATAGTCTTCACATGTTTGGGTTTATACCAACAACTATTTTGATTGTGTCCAAATTTTCTACAAATTGTGCACAATGAATCGACTTGATTAATTTGATTTCTATCATTTTGAAATTTGTTATATCCAAGTCATTGCCTAAATGTATTAATAGTTTGTTTCCCTAATAGCATATTTAATGATTTTTCTCCTTTTGAAAATTTATTTAAGGTCGTTGATAGTTGTAGGATTTTTGGGTTTTGAGAGATTCTTTTTTATTTAACAGCCTTGTTCACTTTTTAATAGAATTTTCTCTTCTTGTGTTTTCACTTTCTTTCAAAAACAGAATTTCATTTTCAAGCGATTTAATTTTGTTTTTTGATTTTTTAATCTCTTCTTCGAATGTTGGACGCTTATCACACTTAGGGATTTTGCTTTGATAGGTTTTAACTAATTGGTCAAGTTGTTTATTTAAATCAATCAAAGTATCCATTTATGATTCAAGATTTTCATACTTTTCCCTAGGTCGTTCAAAACAGCCATTTACTTCGTGAAAATATATAAGTAATTCATGAATGTGAAAGTTTTGATACCTCACTTGGCTCGTCATCATCACTGTCACTTACTTCACCATGAAGACATAGATTTGCTCTTTCACTCTCACTTTCGGTGCTATCACTTTCATCTTCATTAATTTCATCCCAGGTAGCTGCAAAACTTCTCTTCTTCAGTTTCCTTCCTTGGTTTGATCAATTTTGAGGACAATTTGGCTTGATATGGCATAGTTTATTACATTTGTGGCAGATGATCTCTTGTTTTTCTGAAATGTCTAGTACTTTGTTTATTCTGCTCTTAACTTGATGATTTTTGGTCGGATTGCCATATTTGCGATTCCACTTTTTGAATCTCTTTATGAATAGTGCTAATTCAGCTTCACCATCCTCATCACCATCGTCATCATTTTCAGTTGTTCCTTTAGAGCAATTGATTTCTTTCGAGTATCGCCTCCTTCTCGCTCTTCCTTGAATTTTATTTCTAGCTCATAAGCGGTGAGATTTCCAATGAGCTCTTCCACCTTGATTTGTTTCAAATCCTTTGATTCTTGAATAGCTGTGACTTTAGCTTCAAAACTTCGTGGAAGAACTCTAAAGATTTTTCGGACTATCTCCAACTCTGTGTATAATTTTCTAAGAGCCTTTGATTTGTATACTATATTGGAAAGTCGTCCGTACATCTCTTTGACATTTTCTTCTTTTGCCATTGTGAAATTCTCGTATTCGTTGCTTAGCATGGGAAGGCGAGATTCTTTGACTTCAGATGTTCCTTCGTGAGTTACTTCGAGCGTGTGCCATATTTCCTACGAAGTTAGACAATGTGAGACACGATTAAATTCAAATTGATCCAATGAACAGATAATAGAATTCATAGCTTTAACATTAGCATTTTGTAATTTATTTTCTAGCTTTGTCCATTGATCCATCGGTTTATCTATTTCCTGATTGTCTACAATTATAGTTGGTGCTTTATAGCCTGTCTCAATAATGTTCCAAGCATTTCAGAAAAATTTTCATTCTATTTTTCCAGTAAGCATATTCACCATTGAACATTGGTGGTCTAACTACGGACCGACCCTCAGCAAAAGCATTATTAAAGGAAACCATTATGAAATTCAACTTTTTAAAACAAGATTGATTTCTGAAAAAAAATTCAGATTTTTAAAATTCCAAGCTCTGATACCACTTGTAGGATCGATTTCACCCTAGAGGGGGGGTGAATAGGTTGAAAGCATTAATTATAAAAATTAATTGCGGAGGCTTTTAAAATAATTTCAACACAGATCACAGAATAATAACAGCATAGGTAGAAGAATAAAATGCAGAAATAGAATGACACACAATTTACCCAGCTTCAGCAAAACCCTGCCTACGTGTTGTCCCCAAGGTTTCTACTAGAAATTAAGTAGTCACACGCTTACATACTTAAACTCGCAACATCCGCTACTGACTAACCTAACTCTACGCTCAAAACCCTGCCACAACTCAGCCACTGAGTTACGAATTCTCAAACTACGCCACGTAGTTTGTCACCTAGTCACACGACTAATGATTACAACGGTTTAAAATTTTAAAACAGAACAATTTCAAATAGGAAATTTTAAACCAAAATACAAAAACCCTAATTGAAAAAAACAAAAGGGTCGGTCCTCCTTTTTATTTTATTTGGACCGTCTCCTTTTTTATTTCTCCGGTCCGTTCCCCTTGAGATAATGGCTGCGCTCAATCGATCTTCAGAAACCTGGGTTTTTGGTAATTCGATGAGGCCGATTCCTGATGATTGATTCAACTCGATTTCCTTGCTTCGTTAGTTAATCGTCCCTTGAGATACTTTCGGCCGCTTGATTGATTTCGTCTCTGCTTCGATTCGGGTATGTGATTCTTTCTTTTGGTTTCTAGTTTCAATGCTTGAACTTGATGATGTTGGAATTGCCGATGATGTTGCTTATATATAATTTGATGCCCTTTAATTTTTGTTCGTATTCATTTAATTGAATCATCACTTGAGTATTCTCGGCCATTTGATTTTGTTTTAATGCTTTGGATATGTTCTGACTTGTTCATATCGTATATTTCCTTTACTTCACTGTCACGGTTTTAGCATGAAACCGTTCGATCCTTCCTTGATCGATACGGTAGTAGCTTTCCTATTTTATTTGGATTTGATTTTTGACTTTTTCAATTCGTACACACACTTGATTTTTGACTTGGTCAACTTCGATTTTGATTTGTGAATTCAACTCCATGAATCTCAATTCCATTGCGTTTATATTATACAACAGTAACTTCACTCGGTTCGAAACATGCCTTGTCTGGTTATTTGATGATTCTTGACTTTACTCTCTGATTTCATGAGTTTCTTTTGGCTTTGGCCTTGGCTTGAGATTCCATTTAACTGTGCTTGATTATTTGTGGCTGCAAGTTGCTGTGTAGTGCCATCGTTGTTTTGTTGCTCCATGTTGCATTGAACACCTCATTTGATATGCGCATGACACTTGATTCTTGTTCATGTATCGTTAGCTGAATATATATGTCTTTGTTATCATTGTTGTACTGATATAGCTGTTGCATATCACTGCATTCCCATCACTGCACCGTTTATTTTAATATAAATTGGATTCTTTGTTCCATCACTGCATTTCCCTCATTGCTGTATCTGATTTGGTATTGTCTCGAACTTCATACTGTCTGGCACTTCAATGTTTAAAATGCTTATAAACTTGGATTCTTTGTGTACTTGTCTCTGTTTCGAGTCTGATACTTTTTGAAGTTTGCATCTGTTAGTGGTTCTCTGTCTTGTTCAAAAGTGATACTTTCATTTATGTCTTCATGTATGCTTGCTGCCTGGACTTTTGTTTGCTGCATTGTAGTTGTTGTTAGCATGTATATGTATACTTGTTGTTGTCAGTTGCCTCTAGTTTTGTTGGTCTTGCCTTGTATCACAGCATACTGCATGTCGTATGTTTGATGCTTGATTTTGAGATATGAATTGCTGGTGCATATATTTCATTTGTTGCAGACCTGTTTCATTTTCATGTACAGTCTTTCTTGCTTTAACCTTAGCTGGTTTTGCTTCCATACCATGGCTGGTTCATGTATACTTTAGTCTGATGCATATGTTTATTTTGGTTGTCATTTACTTGGTGCAGTAGTTTGCACTGTGCATTCATGTGCACTTCGTTTTCATGATGTACTCTGGTTAGTGTAGCCATCTGCATTTAGATTTGCAGTGTGTATATACTTGTGTCAACACAGGCATATGCATTTTTGGGTTTTGTTTGTATAACTTGAACTTGGTTTGGATTTCTTCTTCAAGCATGCTTCTGGTTTGATATGCACTATGCCTTGAGCGTGCTTGCATCTGAGTTGAGTCATGATAGCAGTAACTTGACCATTGCATTTTGTTTGTTTTTCGAATTACACCTGAGTTGAATCCAACTTGTAGCTCGGATTTGACCTGGGGCTGAAATTTGTGACATTATTTTATTGCACTTGAGTTGAATCCAGTATATTGGATTTGACCTGTGCTCACCTGACCCTGTAAATCAATCAAGTGTATATTTCGGTGTGCACGGCCTTGTGGCATATACAGTGATACACTGTGTGTGTCACAAGTTGTTTGTGTATGATGGATTCAAAATTAAATAATGATGAACAACCCAAATAACTGAGAATATTATTTTCAAAATTATTTTCAAAATTCACTTTTTATGTTATACTTCAAAAATATTTCCTTTTCAATTTTATTGCGTCATAAATTATTTTTGCAGATTTCTCAGATGCTTGATTCACATTGGAATAAAGTTGAATATCAGTACAAGTTGAGTGAATGAGAGATATGTAGTGAGGTGTAATGTGAATTGTAATTTGATCAATTTTGTATTGTAATTGCAATTGTATACAGTGAAAGCTTGAAATTTGTACTATTTAAAGATTTGTAATAAATATTTGTTTGAATAAAATTTCTGTTTGAATTCAAATTCTATGTTATTTATTTTTATTTAGCAAATATTAATTTAATCTATGAAAAATAAGATAGTACATTAACAAATACATCTAAATATATGTATGTATGTATGTATGTATGTTTATTATCATCAAACAAAATCATAACATATGAATCATAACATAATCGCATATTCAACAATAACAATTTAATTAAGTAAATTCAATTTAACTGGAATGAAGAAAAAATATACCAAACAACTATAAATAAATTTTTAATCACATTATAAATCAATTTAACAAACATAATAAGTCTTAGAAGTTGTGAGTGGGTTAAAACACTCACCTTTATACGAATCTGAAAATAATAGACTTCTAATCAATAGCTTCACTCTATGTTCCCTTTGTCTCCTTCTTGATTGCTAGCTTTGTTCCGTAATTTTCTTTTATTTTGATTTACTTTAATTTCCCTCCTTATTATATTAATATATATATATATATATATATATATATATATATATATTTATGTATCGATTTTTAAAAGGTTTGGAAAAGATTTGAAAAAGAAGAATTGAAAAAGAAAAGGATTAAAATAAGAAGAACTGAAAATGGAAGAGAAGATCAAGATTTGAAAAGAAAGAAGAAAGTTTGAAATAGAATAAAATTTGAAGAAGAGGAATATTTGAAGAGGAAGGAAAAATTAAAATGAGAGATAATAAGGAGATTTGAAGAAAAAAAGTAAAAAAGAAGAAGAAGATTAGAATGGAGGCTGGGGTTTCATTTGCATCATATCTTATTTATAAGGTTAGAGTTAGGTTTATGGCTAAAGAGGTTTGAAAAGAAAGGCTGCTATCAATTAGAAATAAATGAAATGACGTTTCAGTAAAATGAAGTTGTAAAATGAATGAAAAACGGAAGTATGAACAAACTTGGTATTGAAATATAGTAAATATGAACAACCTTTTTAAAAGTAGTAGGTATTAAAAAGAGGTAACTATTAATTAGAAAGGGAATGAATGGCCCAACTCTATACCGTAAACAAATTTTTAGAATTCAAATTTCAAAACAATCGTTCACTTAATTAATTTTGTTAACCCTAAACGTACCAAAATTAACGTCCTTTAAAGATTTAATTAACACACAATAAAGGAAAATAAATTCTCTGCATAAATTTGTGTCATAAATTAACATTGGTTTGTATTTATTACATTCACACCTTTAGTTATTTCATAAATTCTCATTAATATACATTAAAGTTCATTTAATTCTAATTGATTCCCATTTTAATTATTAAACCAAATAAGCGGGTAACTTATAACAAGTGTTACCGTGACTTTAATTACACTTATGTATTCCCTATTATCAAGCAAATGTAACAATTCTTAAATACTTCTTCTTTTATTTAATTACCATTAACTATGTTGTTGTTATTATTATTATTATTATTATTCCATTAGATAATTAAGTATTTACATTTGTTCTTACATTTCAATCTCATAACTAATTATAACAAGTTTCAATATTTCACCTTCTCTTTCATTTCAATTTATCCATTGATTAAGTTTTAGATTCATTACATTAGTGCTCCCATTCCATCCTTTATTTATTGACTATCATATTTCCATTTACAATATTTTGGTCAATTTAACACATTATTTGCAAATAAAGTCTCAATTAATTTACTTACCTTGATTTCATTCCTTTATTACATCACTTATTTCTTTACAAATAAATTAACATTTCAATTCATCCTATTATCTTCATATCTTGTAATTATTGTCTTAAACTCATAAATGTAATATTAAGTTTCCTTTTAATTTCAATTAACATAATAGTTAAATATTAAATTTAATTTAATTGCAATTGATCCAATTATTATCATCTTAGGTACCATTTACTTTGGTATATATATCCTAATACATTAAAAAACGTTAAATTAAGATTTATTGTAATTGATTACCAAAGTTTATTTAACACATTAAATAAATAGACAACCTATATTAATTGTCACCTATTTGCTTTTAACTGCATTTAAAAGTTTGTTACCTATCAATCTAGGTTATTATTCCATATATAACACTAATTTTATTCCATTACTATTTGTGATACCCTTGCATTACATACTTCAATATTTCCATTTTCATCTTTATTTCAATTGCATAATATTTAATTCCAATCGCTACAATAATTACACTTATTATAAATTAGATTTCAATGGAATGATTTATTTCTCTTTCATTACACAACTATATTCAAATATCCATCCTTTGTATTAACTACTATTTCCTTTTTATTATATTTGCCAAATATGTACATTAATTACGATTTATATTATCAATTAATTTATTCACTTGGTTTCATACTTTTATTACATCAACTACTACCTTACAAATAAATTTACGTTTCTATTAAATTTACATTCACACTTTCTAATATTATATTAATTATCATTAGAATAACATTTAATTACCCTTATTTGTAATTGGTAAATTAACTGGTAACAACTACCATTTGTCACCATTATCCCTTTATAATACTTGTATGTTTATTCTTCACAAACAATTTCCATCTATCATATTATTTCACATATTAATACAATAATTACATTTGTTTTTATTATATTCCATTTATAACTAAGTCATAACATTTAAATTATTTTATTTAATTGGCATGTTCATTCAAGTTCATTAATTATTAACTTGCTTTAACATGTTTCCTTAATTTACATCCAATTACTATTAGCAATGTGTTATTTCGTTAATTAATTCAATACTTACCTTTATTTTCTCATATTCAATTTATATCCAGGTATAACACTTTCACTACTTCATTTATTAGAATTTTATTCAAAATAATTAGTTTTAATTACCATTGCTATATTTCATCTTAACATTTACTTCAATACAAATTATAAAAAATTTATTTCTTTCTAAATTTAATTATGAAAATCTTATAAATTTAACCAATTTAATTATTGAATTTTACGGGTCGTTACACTCTCCCCCACTTAAACTTTTCGTCCTCGAAAAGGAAAAAGAAGAGGAAAAGAAGAATTAAGAAATCAACATATCTTAATTAAAATATTAAATTTACAGACAAATAAATTTACAAAATTAATTAATTTAAATAAAATATACCAATTTATAACCATTAAATATTTTTATACTTAAATTAATAAGGTTTGGAAAACATTTCAATCATTTTCTAAGTCAAAAATTTACGAAATTTTTTGGCAAAGTCTCCTTTGTACGGAGAGGCTCGGGAGTAAATATAATATCAAATACAACAATATATAACATATATTTTCCAAAATATATGTACATCCCAACACGAGAAAAATAATATAATAACGCTATAAGTCGTAATGCGAAAACGTACATATTGGTCGGGCAATTACGCTTAATTATGAAACCAAAAGTAGTAGCAATTGCTTCCATAACCTGTATTTCACTTATATAATCCAAAAAGGTTAGCAATTATATAAAATTAAATATTTAAGGTTGTTCAACCGCTAACAACAAATCAATAATAATCACTTTCAATCACAACATACAACCATCATACAAAATCAACACAAATCAATTATTCATTCATATTAAACAAACAAATAGTTGTTCGGGTACAAAACTTTAAATTGTACAGAATGAAGAATAAACTACTAAGTGCATCATTTACTCAACAGTCTTAGATGAAACTAAATAGATTATTCATTCATCCAACCAATTTTAAAGTATCCTTGCCCAAAAAACCATAAACCAAGACGAACAACAATTTCAAACAATAAATTAAGTTCATTCTTATTAATTTCATCTCATAACATTTATTTGTAGTAATTATGTTTAATTCAAATTTCTTAGCGTATCAATTCATCTACTTAAGTTTATAATCACTTATTTATAATACTTACATTTCTATTATATTAAATTAGAAGCATTTTCAATTATAATTAATTTCATAACATTAGAACATCAAATTTTTACTTATTAAAGAATTTCATTGAATTCTTTCATTACCTTAAATTTTTACTTGTACACTGTCCATTACATTTTCCTATAAGCATTGGAACTTTTAATATTTGGTAAGTTATATATTGCTTTAAGAAAGTAACTGAAAGTTATACAAGTTTTTCTCAATTCTTTTAATTAATTAAATGTTCAATAATAATATCCTTCGTTTTATATGTTACAAATTTAAAAATTATTTAATTTATATCTTAGCATTAAATCTCTTATTTCCTTTAGAGGTTTCAATTATTAATTACCTATGTTCCAATTCACTGCAATAATTGAAACTATTAATTAATGGAAACCTAAGAATTAAATATCGGGTTAAATCTCAATTCATTTTAAAAAAATAGATAAACGTATTTATATATATCCAATTATATTTAAAACAATTAAAACTTTATATTTGGTTAGCAAAATATATTCGTAGTGAAACTACTGCAGTGGCCTTCCTACTTTGAAACTCAAAAATGAATGTCGATGATGCGTGCATTCATCACCGAAATTATTTTTCAGCGACAGAGAGGGAAGTACAGAGCTTATTTCTCTTCAAAATTTCCTTAAACAATTCTTTCAAATTATATTGAAATATTTATATCAGAAAATACTTATAAACAATATTATTATATTCCAAAATTATTTAAAAGAAATTTTTAAAACCCTGGGCTTAAGTTCTAATTCCCAATTTTCATTTATTTTATTTTTCAATCTCATTTCAACTATTATTTATAAATTTCATTACCTAACAACTGATATATTGCAACCAAATATATATATCATTTATAAAAATTTATTTTATATATATAGAAAATATAATAGGAAAAATTATTTCATTCGCCCATATTCAAAACAAATATTGTGTCGGTCTGTCCTATTAAGTGTTTAGAAATACCTATCGATGTCATGGCGCCCCATGCACCAATCAGAATTTATAAATACAAAATGAAACAAATTAACACAATATTAAAACCGTTTTATGACACTAACAAGTATGCTCTCTCATATACACACACACACACACACACACACTCAACAACTCATCATAGGGTATTACTACCCTATTGATAAAGAGTCAGATCCCACAAAGCTAAGGTTTATCGCCAAACCAAATCTCTGATACCAGATGTAACGTCCCGCCTTTTTGTATGCTTTACATCGACGATAAACCACACAGGCCAGACTTAAACCATACAGAAGGGCGGATTGTTATGGGGTAAATAAGAAAAAGCAAGGAAAAAAACAAAATAGAATCTTGCAGCGGAACGATAAAATATAATAATACATAAACAGTTCATGAAGCTGTTTTACAAAACATTTGATTATGGCTGTTTTACAAAACATTTGATTATATTTATACAATATATATCAAATTACACATATCAGAGAATAATAATTAATGCAGCGGAACAATGTGATGCAGTGGAATAATATAATAATAATAGTAATAAAATCATCGTCTTCGTCCCCCAGAAATAAAGTCTTTAAATCCTGAAATGCTCAGGCTGACCCGAGTGAATTGAAAAGACAAAACACTCGAGTCATAACTAAAAGATCTTATGTAAGTTAAATCAACATGAATAAATATGAGTGGAACGACGTCAGAAATATCTATGGGATTTGACATCTCCTATCCAGTGTCTAACGTGAGTGTAGTAACTTAAGAGATGCTCGGAATTCATATCTCCCAAGGATCCATCAAAATATTTACTATGTTGTAATATTTCGCTATTATAATAATGCTTAATAGTGAAATAAACTTATTTTTAAATAGCATTAAGGGTTACCCATATAGCCCTTACCATGTAATAGTCACAGTATTCCTTCCAATATCATGGTCCCTTCTGATCGGGAAGCCACCAGAGGATACCACACGGGCTACAGGAGAAAACCAAACTCGTACAAGGCACGCTAAGGTAGGTGACACGGCACAACAAGGCAATGCCAGGATAGATATACCAATTGCTATCCGGGCTGGTGGTAACACATAGCAGCTACTACCGCCCACCTCGAGCCACACCCCCAAAATAAAAAAAATCAAAAGCGGACACCAAATAAATCTCAAAGTCAGAATATAATATCGAAGGAGTGTGTCCGATCAGGAGAATGACTGCATTAGCTCGAGAATCGCTCCTGTTTTAGCCACCTTATGCCAACTCACGGGAGTTGGGTCCACGTAGTTACCTCAAAGGAAACGCCGCCACTATCATACTTCATTCTGGAATCTCCACCGCGTGCACGGTTGTTAAAGTGGTTTTTGGAGTTGCCAGAGAGTATGACAACTTCCGATCCCAGTCTCTTTAACAATCAAACATTATTATAACACCGCAGTCTTTTCAAAATAGTTTATACCTCAAAACCAGAGTATAATATCCATTTAAAAACCATATAAATATGATATCATTTCCGTTTTAAAACCCAAATCAATATAATATCATTTTTTTATTTCAAATACATCCTTTTTCCAAAATCATAGCACTTTCAAATCATAATCCCTTGAAACCCATAGCTTTGAAACATAACTTGTAATACTTAAATGGTTTAAATATTAAATTACTTCATATAATAAAATAGCTTCTTTAATTTCACAAATAAATTTCAAATACCAATTTAAACCTCCAAATAATCCATTTCAATTTCCATATATTTCAAAGTTTGAGTATTAAACAATTTCAAAACTAAGGTTGGAAATTAGTATTCAACGATTCAATGTCCTATCATTTAGTTTTGAAATATTTGCGTAATAAATCCATAAACATTTAAATAAAACTCAAATTACCAAAAACTAAATATTTCCTTCAATTTATTTATACTAGAATTATTCATTTAATTCATCTTGAATAAAAATCCAGTTATAAATATCATAGCTTTTAAAATCTCAAGTTTAATAAATTTTACATCAACTTATGGAGTCCAATCCTTAAATAAGCTCAATTTTAAATAAATTTCCAATTTACCTTCCAATCTTAATTTATTTAAATCATTATATCCTCTAGATTAGAGTATGATTTAAATACTTAACCATTTTTTATTTTAATAAAATCAACTCCATTATTAAACTTATTATTAATAAACAAATTTATACATAGCTTAAATACATGAATTTAACTATATATATAAGAAATTTATAATATAAAAATAATCAATATTTATTAAACCGTATAATTCTATCTAAACCATAGAAATCATTTTCAAATATTTATATATATAAACCGACGATGTTTGTGTATAATTTTCTATCCTATGGTCAAGTGATATGGATATTTATCATTTCAATCCGTAATTTAAAATAAAAATACGGTTGTATACCATTTCAAACATCAGTCCTGAATGAAATAAGGTGCATAACAATTTGTAGTTTATAACAATATAAAATACATCATCCGTTCATCCAATATCAACGATCAACAATTTATCACAATCATCATCTAATTCAAACAATAACATCAATACAGAACAGATACTAAATAACAGATAGTTGCTAGAAGTTTATATCCAATAATAAAATAAATAACAATTTAAGTAAATAAATTCAATTTAACTGGAATGATGATAAAATGTACCAAACAGCTATAAATAAATTTTTAATCATATCATAAATCAATTTAACAAACATAAGAAATTTTAGAAGTTGTGAGTGCGTTAAAACACTCACCTTTATACGAATCTGAAAATAATAGACTTCTAATCAATAGCTTCGCTCTATGTTTCCTAAGTCTCCTTCTTGATTGCTAGCTTTGTTCCGTAATTTTTCTTTTATTTTGATTAACTTTAATTTTCCTCCTTATTATATTAATATATATGTGTATTTATGTATGTATTTTTAAAATGTTTGGAAAAGATTTGAAAAAGAAGAATTGAAAAAGAAAAGGATTCAAATAAGAAGAACTGAAAATGAAAGAGAATATCAAGATTTGAAAAGAAAGAAGAAAGTTTGAAATAGAATAAAATTTGAAGAAGAAGAAGAATATTTGAAGAGGAAGGAAAAATTAAAATGAGAGATAATAAGGAGATTTGAAGAAAAAAAAGAAAAAGAAAAAAAGAAGAAGATTAGAATGGACGTTGGGGTTTCATTTGCATCATATCTTATTTATAAGGTTAGAATTAGGTTTAGGGCCAAAGAGATTTGAAAAGAAAGGCCGCTATCAATTAGAAATAAATTAAATGACGTTTTAGTAAAAATGAAGTCGAAAAATCAACGAAAAAAGAAAGTAAATATGAACAAACTTGGTACAGAAATATAGTAAATATGAACAACCTTTTTAAAAGTAACAGGTATTAAAAAGAGGTAATTATTAATTTGAAAGGGAATGAATGGACCAACTCTATACTATAAACAAATTTTTAGAATTCAAATTTCAAAATGATCGTTCACTTAATTAATGTTGTTAACCCTAAACGTACCAAAATTAACATCTTTAAAGATTTAATTAACACACAGTAAAGGAAAATAAATTCTCTACACAAATTTGTGTCATAAATTAACATTGGTTTGTATTTATTACATTCACACCTTTAGTTATTGCATAAATTCTCATTAATATACATTAAAGTTCATTTAATTCTAAATGATTCCCATTTTAATTATTAAACCAAATAAACGGGTAATTTATAACAAGTGTTACCATGACTTTAATTACACTTATGAATTCCGTATTATCAAGCAAATATTATAATTCTTAAATAGTTCTGCTTTTATTTAATTACTATTAACTATATTATTATTATTCCATTAGCTAATTAAGTATTTACATTCGTTTCTTACATTTCAATCTCATAACCAATTATAACAAGTTTCAATATTTCAGCTTACCTTTCATTTCAATTTATCCATTTATTAAGTTTTGCATTCATTACATTGATGCTCCCATTCCATCCTCTATTTATTGACTATCAAATTTCCGTTTACTATATTTTGGTCAATTTCACACATTATTTGTAATTAAAGTCTCAATCAATTTACTTATTTTGATTTCATTTCTTTATTACATCACTTATTTCATTACAAATAAACTAACATTTCAATTCATCCTATTATCTTCATGTCTTGTAATTATTGTCTTAAACTCATAAATGTAATACTAAGTTTCATTTTAATTTCAATTAACGTAATAATTAAACTTTAAATTTCATTTAATTGCAATTAATCCCTTTATTATCATCTTAGGTACCATTTACTTTGGTATATATCCTAATACATTAACAAAACGTTAAACTAAGATTTATTGTAATTGATTACCAAAGTTTATTTAACACATTAAATAAATAAACAACCTATATTGATTGTCACCTATTTGCTTTTAACTGATTTAAAAGTTTGTTACCTATCAACCCAGGTTATTATTCCATATATAACTAATTTTATTCCAATATTATTTATGATACCCTTGCATTGCATACTTCAATATTTCCATTTTCATCTTTACTTCAATCGCATAATATTTAATTCTAATTGCTACAATAATTACATTTATTATAAATTAGATTTCAATGGAATGATTTGTTTGTCTTTCATTACACTACTATATTCAAATATCCATCTTTCCTTTGTATTAACTACTATTTTCATTTTATTATATTTGCCAAATATGTACATTAATTACGATTTATATTCTCAATTACTTTATTTACTTGGTTTCATACTTTTATTACATCAATTACTACCTTATAAATAAATTTACGTTTTTATTAAATTTACATTCACACTTTCCACTATTATATTAATTATCATTAATGTGACATTTAATTACCCTTATTTGTAATTGGTAAATTAACTGGTAGCAACTACCATTTGTTACCATTATCCCTTTATAATACTTGTATGTTGTTCTTCACAAACAATTTCCATCTATCATATTATTTCACACATTAATACAGTAATTACATTTGTTTTTATTATATTCCATTTATAACTAAGTCATAACATTTAAATTATTTTATTTAATTGGCATGTTCATTCAAGTTCACTAATTATTAACTTGCATTAACATATTTCCTTAATTTACATCCAATACTATTAGCAATGTGTTATTTCGTTAATTAATTCAATACTTACCTTTAATTCTCATATTCAATTTATATCCAGGTATAACACTTTCACTACTTCATTTATTAGAATTTTATTCAAATTACAAATAATTAGTTTTAATTACCATTGCTACATTTTATCTTAACATTTACTTCAATATAAATTATAAATTTTTTATTTCTTTCTAAACTTAATTATGAAAAACTTATTAATTTAACCAATTTAATTATCGAATTTTACAGGTCGTTACATCTTAGTTCCTCTTTGATGTATAGTGAACCTCGAATGATGGAATTCCTTCAAAAATTTCTTCCTAATGTCACCTATATTAAGAACACACAACCCGTCTTTCTTTCTTAATCACCCATTCTGGTCAAGATTAAAATCCTTCAAGTCATCGCTCTCTGTTTCATCCTTCAACTTCTTGATCCGTTCATCCAACACTGGATGCTCCTCTTATTTAGAAGCAATTATTTTAGTCATTACTAGTCGAACTTCTAAACAAGATAACACAACAATTCCTTCACTAGATCCGGCCTTAGATCTCCATTGAATTCTACAAGTCGACATCGCTTCCACATCTTTCCACTCCGCTACCATTGCAAACACTGCATTCTGATGCTTTCTGCTAAGTATGTCTACAACTTTGCTGCCCTTTCCTGGTGTATGCTCAATAGCAAAGTCATAAGCAGCTAAAAACTCTAAGCACCTCTGATGTCTCATATTCAGCTCCTTTTGGAAGAACAAATACTTTAACGACTTATGATTCGTAAAAAGCTCAAACCTCTCTCCCAAAAGGTAACGTCTCCACACTTTCAAAGAAATAATCACTATAGCCAACTCCAAATCATGCCATGGATATCTAACCTCATGCGGTCTAAGCTATCGAGAAGTATAAGCAGTCACTTTACCTCTCTGCATCCCCATAGCTTCTAATCCAGTAACGCACACATCGGTATATACGACCAAATCCTGATTTCCTTCCAGAACAACTAATACAGGTGCATGGGTCAATAAGTGTTTCAAGATCTAGAATGCTTCCTCACACTTATCGGTGCACACAAACTTCGTATCCTTTTGCGTTAGCTTAGTCATTAGTGCCGCTATCCGCAAAAAATCCTTAATGAACCTCCGATAAAATCCAGCCAATCCAAGAAAACTCTTTATCTCAGTCACTGTCTCAAGTCTCTTTCAATTATTCACCACTTCAATCTTAGTCAGATCTACATACAACCCTTTCTTTGAGACTATATAATCAAGAAACTTCACTTCCCTCTTTCAAAAATGACACTTCGAAAACTACGCCTTTAGTTGATTCTGCCTCGGTGTCTCAAGCACAATTCTAAGACGAACTTCATGCTCCCTTTCATCCTTAGAGTATAACAAGATATCATCTATGAATACCAACATGAACCTATCCAAGTGCTTTCGGAAAAATCGGTTCATCAAGTACACAAAGAATGTCGGTGCATTAGTTAATTCGAACAGAATTACTAACCACTCGTACGACCATATCTAGTTCAAAATGCTGCCAATGGAATGCTATCCTCTGCTACTCTAAGCCGATAAAAACCCATTGCCAATCCAACTAAGAAAATACCTTGGCTCCACTCAACTGATCGAACAAATCGTCAATTCTAGGCAACGGATATCGATTCTTTAATCGCCTTATCATTCAACTTACGATAATCGATACATAATCCTAACGATCCGCCCGAGTTCTTGGCAAACGCTGCAGCTGCTCCCAAAGATGAACTATTCGACCTAATAAAATTATTGCTTTCCAAATCTACCAACTGCACTTTTAGCTCCCTCGCCTCTGTAGGTGTCATCCTACTTGGCGACCTACTCACAAGTTTTGATCCAAGCACCAAATCTATCTAAAACTCAATAGCTCTTTTCGGTGGTAATCCTACTACAGGCTCGAAGACATCCGTGAATTCTCCAAGCATGAAAACGAGATTCAAATCATCTTCCAACTCCACTACACCCAACAAAGCATTTGCCTCATAATTAAGGCCTTCTACGGTATATACAATCTGATCACTATAGTCAGGGTGCCCAAGCTATATCTTCCTGTCATGAAAAAATATTCTAGCATCGTACTTACTTAACTAGTCCATACCCAAAATAATTTCGAACCTTAAAAAGTCAAGTGCATGCAAACAGCAAACAAAGGTATGACCTAACAAATCAAACTCTAAGTGGTCACACTTCATCCCAAGTATCACATAACCTCCTATCGGATTTGCATCCCTTCAGGAAGTAACTAAGTATGTGGGTTCTAGGTTATGCTTATCTACCAAACAACAACATATAAAAGAATGCAATGCACTAGTATCAAACGGAATGCTAACAGATATACCACGAATCTAAAGTGTACCTCGCAACACTACCTTTCCTTTCTTCTACACTGTTGGTCTCGATGTAGTAGGCTCCAATGCAAATACCTTTCCTCTTCCATCCTTAGCGGGGTCTTTTCATTGAATCTTGTAGTGGCCACTCTGATCGTAGATAAAACATCCGATGTTCTTCTTTCCAATCACTTCCTTCACCTTTCCAGTATGACACTCATTAGTGAAATGCCCCTTCTTGTCGCACTTGAAGCACACAGCCTAAGAATTTCCCTTCTTTGCTGCTCCAACTTTCTGAGCACCCTTCATATGAAAGAACTTCCTCTTCTAGCCTTGACCAGCCTGGACTTCCTTCGCGTTACTCTTCTCTAGAAAGGTAAACATCTCCTTGTTTCTCAAAGCCATCTCTGCCACCACATCACAAGTGTATGTGAAATGAGGTAATCTGGCCCTCGCCAACCCAGGATTCAACCCCCTTATGAAATTCTCATTCCTCTTCAACACAGTATCCACAGTACCATACCCATATCTAGCCAACTCCTCAATTCTTCTAGCATATTCCAAAATAGACATCTCGCCTTGTCTAACTCAGCAAACATTCTGAGCAAAGCAGACTACACCATTACACACATAAACCTCTCCTGAAACCTTCTTCTAAACTCAACCCATGACATCTCCTCCTCATTTACTCCAGCCGTCACACTATTCCACCAAAATAAAGCTGCTTCCCGAAACTTTCTTGAAGCAGGCCTCCTCTTATGCTCATCATTGAGCCCCATGTCTGTAAAGATCCTCTCACAATGCAATAACTAGTTCTCTACTACTATAGCATCCTTAGTTCCAATAAAGGGATTCCCTTCAAGCCTAGCATGCTCAAGATAGAATAATGATTGACCACCGGAGCTTCTTGAACTCCTACTCCAGCATTTCACTTGCGGGACTCCAGCACCAACATTCCCTACTTGTGCCTGACCTTGGTTTCTCCTGATATTTGGTCTGGCATTTCCATTTGTAGTGGTGCTTCCTCCAAGATTCACCCTTCCACTTCTAGCATCCATATTTGTACTCAAGCCTCGTGAGATACAAAAGAATAACCTAAGAGCGATAGGAAACTAAAGATCTAGCGTATACTTATATATAGAAAATACAAGCACATTACTATAGCATTATCCCATACCCATGATCTTATGTGCATTTCTTAGGATTATGTCTACAAAAATATTTTTTAGTTCAAATCTTTCATAAACCTATGCTCTGATACCAAGTTGTAACTTCCCCTATCTAGAGGCCCAAAGCTAAGCGCTATAGATGTTATAGTCATCAATAATATTAACTTCTGATGACTAAATATGGCTATGTTAATGGTATCCATAATATCAGAAGCACTTGAATATGAAATAAATTTAGAGATTTGCAAAAAATTTTTTTACTAATTACATTTCAAAGCACATGTTTCACATTCAAATTACATAATCCCATAATCATTTTCCAGGTTCAGATAAAATATAATTATTACATAAATACGCCAAGTGCGACATATGATGATGCCCCCTTAGATGACCATAGTACTATATAGTCATAACTGCCGTAATACAACACGGCGGAACAAAACAAAACAAAACAGCAACTCCTAAATAGCTATCCGTCATCCACCCACTCATCTCTAGATGCTTTATTCGTCAACCTATTAAAACCTGTAAATAACCCTTAGCCTACTCAAATAAAATTAGAGCTCCCAATAGTTTAAGGAAAAAACATAAACTTCGAGTTAGACATAAAGTCTGGTGGGAATAATACTATACATCTCGGTTATTTGATATTAAGTGAGATCACGCCGCTTAGCGAAATGGGTATCCCGTTACTAATATCCATTTAAAATCATATCTTTTTCAATCCTTTATCTTGCAACCAAAACAGGTTAAAACTATAAAGCATTATTATGTAAACATACATATCAGATAAGAAATAAGCTATTTGTTCGGACACTATAGTTAACTACTAATCTTTGGCTGACTCGGGCCTGCTAGACAATATAATCCAAATAATCTAACATATGTTAGACACTCCTCTTCTGGATGGTATATCCATAACTATCTATCAAATACTGCTCTTCTGGATGGTCTGTTCCTAACTTAACATCTCCCAAGGTCACCTAATCCTAATGGTTTTGCGGGCTCACCAATAACTTATCTGTATACAAACATATATATCCTTGCATGTGTAGTCATACTTTTAGTCTTACCTATGACATAGCCCTATACATTGAAATTTGGACTAAATTAGTTGGGGCTAATAGCTAATGTATAGGGGGCGACCCTATACCAATCCTATCTGGTATTACTTTAAATTTTCTTTGAAAACCTTTTCTTCTCAAATTGATTTAAAACCTTTAAGCCAAACTTAAACGGAGAAAATATATACTCTATGCTTTACTCAAAATCACCTTTCCATGTTATATATACTTTACTCAAATTTTTGTTTATGAAAACATTTAAACCTTTGAAAGTACCCTTTTCGAATCCATTGAAAGTATCCTTCCGCAACCAAGTAAAACCTTTCTTTCACCTAGACCGAAAGGCCAAAACATTCCTTTCAAAACCATTCATATAAACCTTTCAAAACCATTGAAAACAATCCCTTTGAAAGCTTTAAAACCTTAGACATCCCATCTTTAAAACTTTTAAAAACTGCCTTTTGAAAACATTGGGAAAACCTTTCCTTCAAAACTTTCGAAACTTCATTTTAAACCTTTAGAAACCATTAGGGAACCACTCCTTCAAAACTATTCTTTAAAACCATTCAAAAGCAAACATTAATCCTTTCGAAAGCCTTTGGGTTCAAGTAAAACATGCAGAAATACCTTTTGAAACAATAAAAATTTAACTCCTTCGAAACCATTTGGGTTCTACCTTCAACAGAGCAAAAAGGTCATAAAACATTTAAGATGAAAGCACTCTTCTGAAAGCATTTCCTACGCAAAGATATGATGGTGTCGAAACCAATCTTATGAAAGCTTTGGAGAAGCGGCCAAGTTTTAAAAGAAAAATACACCTTCGAAACCATTGGCATCGAAAGGTAGAAAAGCAATAGTTTAGGGCTTCGACCTAGTCGAAAGCATATACATGAAAACAAAGGCGCAACCCTTTAAAACCATTTTTTAAAACCATCGACCTAGTCAAAGCAAACCAAGTCGAAAGCTATACTGTCAAAAGCAAAGAAGGTGCATTTTTATTTAAAACAAAGCAATGCTTCGACCCCTTCAAAACCCTTAGTTTCGACCTTATACCTTCCGGCTTTTTTCCAATTCGCTGCGCACCAAGTATTTGATGCCATGTCATTGGTTTCGATGATGATGGAGATGGAGGAACTAAGTCGAAAGCCATCTAGGTTGGAAGTAGGGTGCCAAAAGTGACGAAACAAGCAATTTGCATGTAAAACTGATTTTTAACCTTTTTAAGTAATCTTTTTAACTAACCTACCTGCCTTGTTTGTCAAAATCTTATTGGTTGCTAATTTTCTTTTTCTAAAAGCACTGCCAATATTTTAGAAATAAACAATTTAAATCATTTACAAAATACCCCTTCTCCTTTTACAAATATATAAAATATTTAAGTCCCATACATTAAATAATTTTATATATTCATCAAAACACTTAGGAAAATTCTACAAAAATTTCAAAAAATTATTTTTTCTATGTTTTCTAACATATGTTAATTTCAGACCCAAAATGTTAATTATTAAGTCGTAGATAATTTAAAAACCAAACAATCATTTTCTATAATAGAATATTAATATAAAATCCATATTAAATCAGAAAAATATGAAAATTGAAACCGATTAATATAATATCATTTCTAATCTATATCCAAAATTGTAATGCATTAGGATGTGATTAAATAGGCTTTCCAAGTTAAAACATATCATAAAACTTATATGATAAAGCATAAATCATCAACAAGCATATATAAGCATTTAATCATTAAAAAACATGGCATGATCATGCATAATACGTCAAATTCATCTTAAAACCGAAATCAATTAGAAAAATGAGATGTAGTCATTATTCACCTTAGCCTTTGGGATTAAGGATTTGAGATTTTAATCTTGACTAAATTGCTTAAGCTTTTCCTCTTGAAGTCTTCTCTTTGCTTTTCCCAATGGTGGCTGGCCTTAGTTTATATTTTGTTTGTTAATTATGAATGAACGTAAGAATGAGGGCTTAAGGGTAGGGTATAAGAGTGTATCTAATCTTATATTGCCCTTTATCTATTTTCGTTAACATTTTAGTAGTTCATCATGTACATGGCACGACTACTCCTTATTAATTCCAAATCTCAAACCCCTAATCATCACATTATTTTATTTTATTTAGCTAATTAAATATCCTGAATAACGTTACTAAAAATATGAGGTTTATAAGTAGTCCCTCATTGACATGTTATCCTTTCTTAAATTTTGCAGTTATCTCTTATAGTGCTTGATTCTTGCAGCAGATTGAGTGCTAAAAATTTATTCCACCGTAACCCATATTTCTTATGTTGACTTGCATCCAACAATTCATGATAATATGTTCACATTGATTTATGATAAGAGCCAAGAAGACAATAGGTTGTCTTGCCTTTGATAGTTTATGTATTCTTTATTGATTATTAACTTTCCTTCATTATTTGCTATCATCTTTGGTGGGATTGCAATTGTGCCATTGATGTATTCTTCAAGGCCATATCCTCTTACTATTGTTCTAGTTTGATATTTCCAAAGCAAGAAGTTGTTTTCATCAAGTTGAATGGTGACTAATTGGCTTTTGGGTTTTATGATTGAAGATATACGAGCATTATTGGTTGAGGTGGTTATATTTCCATGGGTAGGTGATGAGGTAGTAGAGGCATTATCTCCTTCTCCTACTATGATGATATTTCATATCTAAAAGGTGGATATAAGTTCTTGAACTTATCGAGGCACACTTTAGGTATGCAGCCAATAAGAAAGCAGATCATTTAAGGCTTCAGAATGCTTTTTTAGGTGATCAAGAAAAATATTCTTGAAGGTTACAGTGGGATTATAAGTGATAATACCTTCTCCTGTGAAGAGATAACCTCTAAGGAGGGACAAGTGCAGCCAATCTCACTTGATGAACTTTTTCTAATGAGATTTTAGCACGGCACGATGATCAGAGTTCGATGATGATGTTAAGCTATGACATCTGTACTGTAGTGGGGAAATTCTTGAATTTCCTTGGCTAAAGTTTTGTGTATTCTTTGATAATGAGCCAAGTCTAAAGAGAACAGAAGCACAGCCAATCTCAATTGATGAGAATCAATAGATGAGATAATAACATGGTGTTTTAGTTGGTGCCACTAGGTAGAAAGCTCTGATACCATATTATAAAGTAACAGTAGTTGAATGACGAAATTATTTTATTATTAGTTTGATAAACTAATGTGTACATATGCCTCAGCCTTTTATAATGTTCGACTATTGACTTAGTCATTATACAGTTGTAAATAGATATTTCCATATATACCATTATAACCCTAATACATTTGTATGGGATATATCTACATTTATCTGTTTCATTCTATTACATCAACTTGTACTTTCATGATAATGTTAGTAGCATACACTACAACAAAATAACCATTTCGCAACAAATCTAGTTGTAATAGGTCATTTACAATCGTCATGAAACCATCATAATATGCGAAGGAGTAATAGAGTGGGTGCATTTTACAAATGTTTTCAACCATTGGAAACAATATTTTATTTATTACAACTACTTTTTCCCGTTGCAATATGGTCATTTACAACTATTTTCTCCCATTGCAATAGGGTCATTTACAGCTGTTTTTGTCGGTTGTTAAAAAAAATCAAATGAGCAAAAAAATAAGCACTGTTGCAATGCACTTGTAAATTTGAAGTTAATTTGTATTTGAAACCAAAATACTATATTAATTACAACAGCATTCATTCATATTTGCTAAAAATGACAAAAAATTTCATATTTCAAAGTGCCAAAAAGATTTATGTATCTAAACCATTCACAAAGTCTTCACATAGCTACAAAAGGTCGTAATTCAAACTTAAACTAACATAAACTTGTGGTATATATTAAAAATAACACAAATTTTGAAATATAGACTGAATGACATGAAGTAGACCTTGGAGAAAGGGTAGGGCCATGAGCTTGTTTCATTTGCACTAGAAGTAGTTGTGATGTAAAATCGAGACATGTATAGCCCAACAAACTAGATATATTATTTTGGTAGTGCAAGATATATCATTCTTATAATTTTGATTTCAATCGATATCCCTCCATTATGCAAAAGATGTTCCTCAAATTCAGAATGTATAATAGATATGTAAACTACATATTTTTTGTATATTTTTTATTTAACACAAACAAGTATAAAAAATAAAAATAAAAGCAGAGTCATGAAACATTTTGAACTAATATGGCTATTAAATTCAAATTGCTTGGTACAAAATAACATCAAAACTAAAATTACATTTATTATGATCGACTATACATGAGATAGTATGCATCTGCACATGTTAGCTTGTATGCATGTTTTCTAACAATTTTACATTAACTAGCATAAGACTATCTCAGTGGTAATTTTGTATGTTCAACCACACAGATTCACTTGACTAGAACATATGGCTGGATATGTAAGATGAAATAATATATTTGTCATGATCCTTCAAGTAATGCATTGATATGGCTTATGAATCATTCATGCATATAATGGAATGATAATTTCTATCAGGTAAGTTGTTGAGTCCCTAAAAAATTTGTTCTATTAGGTAATAAACATCAACGTTTGATGCCTTTCTTATGTAAAACATATAATGTTAATCATATATTATTAATGTAACAACCTGCATTTAACGACTGTATATCTAAATAATTGAATAAATTTTGGATCGTTAGTTAACCGAAGGTCCAAAATTTGTTTTTCACATATAGCCAACTTAAAATTCGAGACTACTTATGTTGAGTTTAGATCGATGTTGCGAATCAATATGAATATAAATATTGTTATATTTAGAGTCACTGTACTTTTACGATTTACATATGGTTATATATATTTTATAAAAATACATGTGCTATCCTACCTTTTGGTCACGGCCGGGATATCAATAAATAGGCTAAAAAGGATAGGAACTAATATTGGAGATCGATTGGAAACAAGGCTATGATCGATACCGTCAGGATTTGATTAGACTTCAATCAAGACGGAATCGATTGAGAATGACGAACAAGGCTAGGAAAGGCTATGTTTCAAATTTCAAGTCAATCAAAGTTCGTATGCTTAAGATATGATCGATGCAAATCAAGCAATGCTCTCATTCATATCCATCAGACCACCTCCTTTGTATCGATCTCATTTGAATCCATCCAGGAAACCTCATTTGTATCCATGCAAACTTGTATCCATAAAGTCTTGAGTGAAACACATCTAGTTTATATCCATGAAAGAGGCCCCACATCATATCCATCATATCTACTCTGGTTCGTATCCATCACCTAGTTACATTTTGTATTGCTTCCACTAATGCACAGCTCGTATCGATCATCATTTACATAATTCGTGTCGACCGGTCAATGATCGACACGAAGCTTACCACCCACGAGCGCTAGGAGGCAACACCTAAAAGGTATCGATACGAAGTTGATCTTCAATCAAAATGAAGAAGTTTAAGTCTATATCGATACGAATTAGAGTAGTGGCTATCGATACAAAATAATAGGGATAATTCTAGGTCGGTACGAACGAAGTCATATAAGCAGACACAAAAGGCATGGATATGAAGCACCTGAATAAGAGCGATACGAAGGAGACACTTAAAGATGGATAACTTGGTCACTCGGCATGAAAAGTGGATCGGTCCTAAAAGTTAGCACCACGTCATCGGTCATCACGTGCCTAAAAGCGATATGAATAAAAGCTATGCGAATTCGAAAGCACATTGAAAATCCAAACTTGCATCGATCATATCTCATAATCTACAAGTCCAAGTGCTACCAAATTTTCACAAGGGCATGCGTACGATCTCAGGAATGTTCATGATCGATCTTGACTCGATTAGGAAAGATTGAGGTTGATAGGAATCTCATTCTTATCGATCATGGATCGAGTCGAAATCACCAAGGATCGATCACATGGGCCCACCTACGTGAGGGAAAGAGTCTTCCAAAGTTTGAGATAGATATTTCCATCCTACACTTATAAATAGCAGCCCAGGGTCTTTTGAAAAGGGATCTTTTTGTCTCTTCTACGCCGTTACTCTATCAAACTTCATTGTAACTCGGATACTATTAATTGTACTCCTATAAATTAGTAGAAGATCATCAATAAAACAACTACTCTTCAAAGTGGATGTAGGCCACAATGCCAAACCACTATAAATCTTGTGTGTTTACTGCTTTCCTTTTTAAATTTAGGGTGCTTTTAATACTTATATCCTCTACATATTTTATATTTGTGATATGTGATTGGGAGTTAGTGCTTTCATCAGCAATTGGCTGTTTGTGATCAACATGCATAGTCGGGTCCATTAGGATCTCGACCGACAGCTTATACTTTTGGGATGAGGACATCATTATGAGATGTGTGGTTGAAGAATTATTGGAATTCGAGTGATCCGATGAAAAAAAAGACATTTAAATGCATGTAATTATCATCCCAAAAAGCTGCCTCGGATTGAGAAAAAATTTATACCGTCAAAATGAAAAAATGAGGTGACTTGCACTGGCGAGTTTCGTAGTGATTCAATGTATCCTGTGATCTTACAAGCTCGAAACGTATGATGATTTATTTAAGAAATTAAATTAAAAGCCTATGTACACTCGCCATCATTTAAGATATTTGCCCTCCCACATTTTTCACTCTCCTTCTCCGTACATAGTCAATCCCATAAAGCTCTTCCTTCTTTTATTAAATCAAGAGTTACAAGACATGGGAATGGATACATTAAACTTAGTGGAGGAAGACCTCAAATGGATGGTGCTTTTGTTAGCGTGTGAGTTTAAAAAAGTAATTTAAAACAAATTTTCACTGCATTGATAATCTATTGAGAGTTTTGGAATATCCGAAGTTCAATAGTATATTGTTTCCTTGAAACAATATTGCTTTCTTTATGGCAATGAAGTTCTGAGCAATTTGATTTCCAAGATAAAGCAAACCTGCTATGTAAGGCCATGCTTGCAAGTACAGAGCAAGGATGAATGCAAGAGAAAAGGAAATAGAAACGGTATGGAGGAGGAAGGAGATGGAGTATATTTTTTGATTTTCTATATCTAACTTGGAAGTTTCTGAGGCTTATATATAATGTTTGATGGTCATTTTCCTTCGAAAAGGTTGCAACCCTTTGACCATTTTTTGACCGTTGAGATGCCATTTTTGGCTTGAAGAGTTGCAACGGTTTTGACCCTTTTTTGGTCATCACAAAAGGTAAAAAATACCATTTGAATTTTACTGAATTTCCATTGCCACTGCAAAATGCTAAGTGCCACAATACGCTTTACATGCTCATTCGCCCATAGACACGACATGTGTGTGGACGTAGGCACAAGCGTGAAGTGGTGCGTTACACCACCTCCTAAGTCGGTCCCTCTTGGTTCAAGCCTTTAATAACCACATAATTATTATAGCGCTCACATCTTTATATATATATATATATATGTATGTATGTATGTATGTATGTACATGTATATATATATGTATGTGCATATTTCAAAATATTTTAACAAGATGTGTGACTATTAATATTCCCTAAGAAATCAATGCCTCGTTCACTCCATTTTCCAACAATCCCTCACACTAATGACCATTTTCTCGGTGTTCTTAATTCAATGAAACGTTATTGCATCGGTTAAAGTGGCACATGACTTTGAAATTTCCTAATGAATGCCTTCTTGACTTACTAGCGAACCAGTATACTCAAGGGTCTTTTAAGTGTAAGCCTTTTTGTGTAAGTCTGATTTACGGAGATCAGATAATAATGGTTTCTTATTTTCCTTAGTTCTTTGTTTATATTTGTAATAACTCATATTTTATGTATCGAAATATTGCAAAATATTTTTATTTTATCCATATGAGGTTATATGATTCTAAATTTTGGAAAGTGACTCTTAAGGACATTTTCCAAAGTTATGATTTTAGCCAAATTTCAATGTCATCGGTTTAACCTTCAAAATCTTGTTTGGACTATTACTTTGATAAGAGCCAAGTTAGAGTTCAAACCAATTCTATTGATTTAGGATGATGGCTGCCCATTCCATAGAGTGGTCATACTAGGAAAACGGACTTACCATTTGAAAGTTATAGCCATTTTAAGTTTTGAAAGTTTTGGAGGGCACGTAAATAAGAGCTTTCGGACTTAGCACCAAGAGCTTTAGAGTTGAATTCGAGAGCTTTAAGTGGAGTGGTCGGGGACTAAGCACTTAGAAGATGAAGCAATAGAATAGAAGAAAGAAAACTTAACTGATATTTGGTTAAGCACACCCCTTGGTACCTAAAGGTCAGGTCGATACCTAGAGGTCTAGTTTGATGGGATCGAAGTGGAACTTCCAAAAGAGGGAGTATAAGCCCTACTGGTCATGCTGAAGGGGTTTGTTTTCTTGGGTTTGATGGCGATTTTGTAGCATAACGGTAGCTTCAGAACTTTGATGCTGCAAACTCGATGGTAAATGGAGTTGGATTGAGATGATGAGGCTCGACGTGGAAAGGAGCTAGCTGTGAGAATGTTTTTCCCCTAAGAGTGGGTTTTAGAAAGTGTGAACCATGGATAGAATGTGAGAAATGAAATGGAGGAATTTGTAATGGTTCCCTGAGAATAATGGAACCTATACGGAGCAAAGAAGGCGCTTGGATCCACGTGCTAAGGGATTGTTTATACTCGAACGTTTTTTGAAGTCCGTGAAAGCATGAGTATTATGTACGCACTCATGGGTACTTTGAAAGGATACCTTGATTATAGAAAAGGATCCATTTACCATGGACCATGGGAAAAGTTCAAGTATTAGCTTATGGCTAATGTTGAGTACACTGAAAACCAGGATTTCTATTAGTCCCTAGCATATAAAAGGCCATATGAATTATCATACTGATGATTATTTGATGCATGCGATGGTTGCTTTGAATATCTTCTTCCATAGTCTATTACTCTAGGGATGTCGCTAGAGATAGGTAGTGGGGATAGGGATACCAAGACACCTGTGATCATACTTAGTTTGCAATATGCCTTTGTGATATTCGTTGAGTAGCATATTATATTCATTATGTGTTAACTCTTTGGTTATAGGGACATGTAAGGTAAGACTCATATACCCTTGTTCCTTACTATATCGACTTTTATAATATTTTCAGATTCATTTACTACTCACATTAGACTATTGTCTGACCTAAGGTGTTATGCTTTGTTTCTTGTTATCTTTAGTACTCTTAAATGAGTAGACTAAATAGCAAGTCCAGGTGCGATGGAATAGTCGTGTAGAGGATGAGATGGATTTCTATGCATCTTCCATTATGTAACGCTGTGGAGCCTTGATAGTGCTTGCTTATTACTATCATTATAAGACAATTATTCAAGTTTAGTTCCGTTTTGTATAAACTCAACTAGTTGATGTATAACTCTATGGATCTGTATTTTGATATTTGGATGAATTAGTTATTACTATCTTTCGTGTTTTACATCTATGACGTATATTATATTTTATTCTATACGCTATAAGATATGCAGCAAGTTCTGTGTGATGTTTTGTTTCATTTTCAACCCTTGATGATCGTCCTACACTAAGTGGACATGCCAGCGGTGCACTATATAATAACATTGGATGTCGGTAGTGTAAGGCAGTCATCGCATTTGGTATTACAGCCAAGTTACACAATTAACCTGAATTGATACCATGGTCCAGTAAAGACAAGGAAGGAGTTATCACCTTATACTAGATTGAATATATATATACACATACCCACATGAGAGAGAGTGCATGCTTGTTATATATTTTGGTTTCCAAAACTATATAATAGTATATTAGTATCTAAGTCACATGCATAAACGAGTACCATTGATACAGTTTTATTTTTTAAAGATTAATCATTCTTGTTACAAACAAGTATGAGCCGACAAAGAAGAAACACCGTAAGGAACTCCATCTCTAAAGTTGAGGAAGAAGTGGGTTCAGGGGCTACTAACCCTGACTTGTAAGCCATGTTCTATGCGATGATGGCAAACATGCTGCAGAATGCCAAAGCAGCCGCTCCAAATATTGTTGTTTGTAGTGGTTCTTAAGTGCAGGTGTCGAGGACGAACTTTGCAAAGCCATGCAAAGAATACCTTAGAAGGCAAGCCATTTCTTAGAACTAAGTCGACCATCGAGATATAGGATTGGTTAGACACATGTGAGCGTATCTTTGACATGGAAGTAGATGATGCCATGAAATGGAAGCTAGCCTCTAGAAAGCTTTAAGGACGAGCCATAAACTGGTGGAGCACCATTATATTGCTACACCCGAGGATCAGTTCACTTGGGACTAGTTCAAGGCTAGGTTTGAGGAGAAGTTTGTTCCAACTTCCCATAAGTCGGTTCTATTCTAGAGATTCGCTGATCTAAAGTTACAAGATATGTCTATCTCTATGTATATTGTTGAGTTCGATGCTTTGTCGAAGTATGGGATGCCTTTCATCAACACTCAGTTGAGGAAGCATGAGAAATTTCTTATGGGTTTGGACAACTATTTAGTGAAGAGCTTGGTGAATCACATAGATGATCCATTCGAGAGACTCTTCAAGAAAGCTATTTGCCAGGGGAGTTTATACCCAAGTTCAAATCAGCTATTGTCGGTATGGAAGAACCAAAATCGCAACAAGTCAGTGGAGGAAAGCAGAAATGGAATGGAAACAGAAAGCAATTTCAGGTGAGAATGCTTAAAAGAAGCTAAATGGAAACCTGTTTTTTTGGTTATGGGGACAAATATTACCTAGTCAGAGACTACAAAGCCGATGGGGGAAGAAGTGTTACAACCGTGGCATGTTCGGACAAATGCATAAAAGTTGTCCAAAACCAGCACAGCAGAAGCAGGCTGTGAAGAGATATGTTTTGGAAGTTGTCCCGACTTCGTCAAGTGTTCCCTCGGCAAAAGCGAAGAGGAGGAGTGTTGTTATTTAAGGTATGCTTTCCATTTATGATGTTCCTATACGTGTTTTATTCAATACCGAGGCTTCCGTTCCTTCATATCTAGTGAACTAGTAAATAGATTAGGATTGAAACCCGAAATTGTTAACCACCCTTGATTGTGACGAACCATGTTGTAGACTCTACTAGCTTGTGTATGGTTTGTCGTGGTTTCGACTTATCGAGTCATGGTTGCTCTTTTGTTTATTATTTCTTTATTTTGAATTTTTAGGATTATCTTAGGAATGGACTAGCTAAGGAAGTACGTGGTAGTAGTGGATTACCAGAAGCTATTGGTAATGACTGGGCTATGAAGGGGCGAATAATAGTGATTAGCCCCTTATGGAAGGATGGGGTTATGGTTAGCTTTCTATATTCGCTAGAGGTTCCACGGGATAGGTTTTCATCTATGCCTATCATTAGGGAGTATCTGGATGTGTTGTAGGAGGTGACTAGAGAGATTGAGTTTCGTATAGATTTGACAAAGGATATCAAACCAATAGTTATGCCTTTGAGGCATATGGAACCCAAAGATAAAAGGGAATTTAAGGTGCAAGTAAATGACTTGTTAAAGAGAGGGTTTAATCGTAAGAGTATATCTGAGTAGGTGCACCTGTAGTATTAGCCACTAAGGCATGTTATGTGTAAATTACCATGAGCTGAATAAGGTGATAAAGGAAAACAAGTATCTACTCCCATATATTGCAGAATTGTGTGACCAAGTCTATGGTGCGAAGGTATTATCCCAATTGGATTTGGTGATGGGATTTCACCAGTTGATAGTAGCAAAGGAGAGTATGTCGATCACCACGTTTCATGCACCGTCTGGTTTTTATGAGTGGTTTTTTATGCCATTCAAGCTAACCAATACTTCAGTATACTATTTCACCTTATGAACTGTATCTTTAGCGATCAGTTGAACAAGTTTGTACTTGTGTTCATGAATGATATTGCGACCTATTCTAAGAAAGAGGAGGAATATGAGATGCACTTGAGGGTGTTTCTTGAGGTGGTAAGGAGGCACAAGTCGAAAGCAAGTTTACGAAATATCACCTTTGGAGAAAGGGAGTGAAATTCTTGGATCATTTCATCTCTCGGTAGGGCATCGTAGCAGATCTTGCCAAGGAAGCAATGGTTTAGTATTGGAGCCAACCTTAGAATGCTACAATGTGAGGAGTTTCCTAGGATTGGTAGGATATTATAGATGTTTTATCAAGCACTTCTCGAAGGTAGCAGCACAGTTGACCAATTTGATGAAAAAGAATCGTACTTTTGTTTTGGATGCAAAGTGTGAGTATACATTTGTAAGCATAAAGGAAAGGTTGACAAGTGCACCAATATTGACCATTTCGAGTGGGAATGAGGACCTGCCAGTGTACATTGATATATATGGTAGTGATTTAGGTGCAGTATTGATGTAGAAGGGGAAAATTATCGCCTATGCTAGTCGACTGTTGAAACTGCATAAGCGGAAGTATCTGACTCCTGATTTGGAGTTAGCAGTGATATAGTTTTCTGTGAATATTTGGAGGCATTATCTATTAGGATAAAGGTTCGTGCTATTCACGGACCATAAATCTTTATGGTACCTTTTCTCCCAGAAGGATCTCAATCTTCGCTGGAAGCGATGGTTGGAATTCTCGGCCTCCTATGACTTTAGCATTTCCTATACACCTCCTAAGGGAAATGAGGTCACCATGGCATTAAGTAGAAGACATGTCAGTTTGGGAGCGATGTTCATGGAGTGGAAGCAATTGGCATAAATATTGGCTATGACTTTAGACCTCATTGCAAGATAGAACTAGAGATGTTGGCAAGTTTAATGATCAAACCTACTTTGATTGAGCAGATCAGTACTAATCAAAGGCAGAATGCTAGACAAGCTAAGATCATGGCAAAAATAAAAAGAGTAGTACAATCTGAAGATATGAAGAAATACAGACTTGACCATGAAGGTTGGCTCCATAAGAAAGGGAGAATGTTTGTCGTCGATGTTGATGAGTTAAGAGATGAGGTGCTACGAGAGTGCCACCATTCTAAATTGATTATACATCCTGATGGTAATAAGATATACCATGACATGAAGCAGATCTATTATTGGAAGGGGATGAAAAAGGATTTCAGGACATTCATCTCAAGGTGTATAAATTGCCAATTGGTGAAGGTAGAGAAAAGGAAGCCAAGCGGATTACTACAGCCGCTTGAAGTTTCCTTGAGGAAAATGGGAGCAATTGTCGATGGATTTTATTAATGGACTGTCGAGGACTCGAGCATGGTACTACAACATTTTGGCCATAATCGATCAACTGACCAAGATCACTAGGTTTGTACCCATCAACTCAAGTAGAGAAGTAGCCAAACTAACCAAGTTTTATGTTAAATGGTTTGCAAGATTTCATTGTGTACCGAAGAGCATTATGAGCGACCAAGACCCATTGTTCACTAGTGGGTTTTGAAAGAGTTTACAAGAGACACTGGGGATCGAGTGGCATCTTAGTACAACTTATCACCCATAAACATATGGACAGACTAAAAGAGTGAACCGTATATTGAAGGATCATTTATGGATTTTCATACTCGATTTTTGAGACCCATGGGATGATCACTTGCATTTGGTGGAGTTCACATATATCAATAGCTATCATTCTAGATTAGTATGGCACCATCTGAAGCATTGTATGGCCAATGATGTAATGCCCCTTCGTGTTGGTAGGAGGCGGGAAAGAAACTTATACTTAGGTTATATATGATTAGAGAAACCTCGGAGAAGATAGAGATCATTTGACAATGAATGAAAGCTGCTTAGAACAGAAAAAAGAGCTATGCTGACATAAGATATAGAAACTTATAGTTTTCTATTGATGATACGGTGTTTGTAAAGATTTATCCTTTGAAGAGTGTTAGTTGATTCAGTAGTAAAGGGAATTTGGCGTTGAGATTCATAGAGCCTTTTTCGATAGCATAGAGGATTGGGAACCTAGCATATAGGGTTGTCTTACCTCAAAATATATCGGGTGTACACAACATCTTCCATGTCTCTCATTTATGGAAGTTTGTGCATGACTAAGGCATGATGATTGCACTGGATCAACTTGATGATACCGAGAATGAACCAGAAGATTCGAGGCCTCGTAGGATGTTTCGTATTGTCATACGAGATATGAAACAGCTAAGGAAGAAGACAATGGCATTAGTGAAGGTTTGATGGGAGAAAGTGAAGACGATTGGACATAGGAAACCAAGGAGTTCATGAAGGCTATCTACCCAGAGCTTTTTGTTTGGTAGGGTCTACTATTTATCGTATTTTCTTTCCTCTTTGACATCATATAGGGTAGTGTAGTATCCTACATGCTAGAATAGGCTTACCTACACTACTGCTGCATGGTTGCTTGTTTGATATGTATGATTGTTGCATATGATTGTTAGACATGCAGGATAACTATGTTTGACTTACTTGGGGATTTAGGGAGCGAAATTCAAAAAGTGGGTAGTGTGATGATGACCCGTATCTTATGTATCAGAGTATCGTAAAATATTTTTATTTTATTTATATAAAGTCGTATGACTCTAATATTTTGGAAAATGACACATGGGGATAGTTTACATATCTACGATTTTAGCCAAATTTCTTTGGGACCATTTTGACCCTGAAAATATTTTTTGGACTATAACTTTTGATAGTATCCGATTTAGGACCTCAAACCACTTCCATTGCTTTAAGATAATGGTTTCTCATTCCACAGAATGGTCATAATTGGAAAAGAGACTTACCATTTGAAAGTTATAGCGTTTTAAGTTTTGGCTATTGTTGACCTGCATTTGTGGATAATTAACTAAGCCAATGCTTAGGCCCACTAACCCTCCTCGAAAACTGTGCTAAGTGGAGGTTGTGAAAACTGATCTAAGTCATTTCTCTCTTCCCTTAAATTAGCTCTAAACCACCATTAACCTAATTTCATCAAAAATCCAACATTTTCAATTAGAGGGGTGATTAAAATATAGGAGCTTAAGATTATCATTTTGGCTGATTCGCGTTCCTTTTCCTTGTTGTCCACTTAAAATCTATGAGATAGAATTGGTATTTTAGATATTTGATGAGTGGTTCTTGATCTCTTACTCTACTATGCATGTGTATATACTTAAAAATAATGTTTTTAACATGATTTCAACCATCAATTTTTTTTAACTTTAAAAAGATTTTAACACATGTTTATAGCTGAAATTTATTTGATTTAAAATGGTTTTGAAATGGTTTTACAACCCCTTTTGTTCATATTCATATCCTAGTGTAAATGTTAGATTTAGGTTAGAATTTGTTTGATTATCATGTTCTTATGTATTACATGTACGAGTGGATGTATATGTATGATATTCCGTGTTTGTATGTTCTACTTTGATATGGTTTGATAGTGCTTTTAGGTAGTCAGGAAATGAGTGATCAAATTAGCAAATGCAGGGCATAGATTCTCATAATTGGATGAAACTTTGAGACGAAGCTCTGGAGCATGGGATTAGTTAAAGATTCAAGTTGCATCGAGATTGGAGCAAAGTACAAGAATGGATACCGAGAGGTCATGTCTATACCGGGAGATTTTTTGGAGTGGGGCTCGGTGGATGATGGTTTGTAACAAGGGGGAATTAATTTAAAGGACAAAAATTTGTATATTTTTAGCATCAAGGGCACGACCTCAATATTTTAACCCAAGGACAAGCATTCTCCTGAAAATTAATCATAAGGACAAACATTCTTCTGAAATTATTCATAAGGACAAACATTCTTCCAAAAATGCTACCTAACTAAAAATTGATGCATAAAAACTTCTACAGATAGCAACAAATTGATACTAAAAAACTACTATCAATAACTAAAAACTGATACCTAAAGAATGTTATCCTTCGGGCAAAAATACTGAAGGTCTATCCTTGAGGCTAAAATACTGAGAGATTTTGTAACAACCTCGTTTTCTATGCCATATAAATTAAATAAATTTAACTAAAATAAATTATTTAAATTCCATTTTTGATAATTATTATTTTGAAAATAAGTTTTTAGTCAATTAAATTTTATTTAATAAAAGATTTTGATTTAATAACTGTAACATTCTCGAATTTTAGCCAAGTTTAATTTGACAATTAATTTAATTTTGGAATTTATTTGTGAAATTATTTATGAATTTATTTAGAAAATTTCCAGAATAAACAAAATTTTGGATTATAAATAGAATTTTGGTTTGAAATTTAAGTATAAGTATTTTATAAATAAAAATTGGATTTAAAAAAAATTGTAAATAAATTTTCTTTCAAAAGCTAATTTATAATGAAATACTAATATAATTATTCATTTGCAATTTAATTTATAAAACCATCTTTTGCTTTAAAAGATTTTATGAATGATTAATATAGAAAAGTATTTATTTAAAATAAGAAAATATGATATAAAATTATCTTCAAAATATTATTTATAGTGTTTAAATTATATGACATGAGTTATAAAAGTATAATTTGATCTTAAAAAAATCAATTCCTTTAATATACATTAGTATTAAAACCATTTTCTTTTAAAATTGTATATATATAAAATATGATTTATTAATTTATTAAAAATAAGGTTCAAAACAAAACTTACAAAATAATTTAAATTGAGGATATAAACACAAATTTAAAGGTTTTTGACAAATTTTAGCAAATGAGATAGGCATTAACAAGTGTTAAACTAAGTGTACAAGTGGGACAATTTTTTTTTAAAATGAATTAAATTTTATAAATTAAAGAGTAATAAAAACTAAACTACATTAATTTTTCTCATATTTTCAACATCAAACTGAAATCAGTAAATAAAAGAAGAAAAAAAAACATCTCAAACATAGAACAAAACATAGATCAAAACTTCAACTAACAAAGGCCGGGAAAATTAAGTTTTCAAACCTAAAGATCACCAGATTAAAAAGAAGAAGAAAATCAAAAATCAAAAGGCATTCAAGTTTTGGGTCAACAAAAACTTGTTGCTGTAATCAAGCATGCAGATGACAACTTGACATCAATCAAGTTTTGAAATCAAAGTTAAGGACCAGAGCATCAAAAACAAAAGTAAGATCAGGTTTAAACAGAAAAGCATCAAGCAACTTAGCAAATTCAAAACAGGATAAAGCAACTCAGCAAGCAACAAAATTCAAAAATCGGGCTTTAAACATCATTCCAATCCTCTGATCTGCAACCCCAGGTGAGCAAACTTCACTTTCTTTGTTTTGAAATGCCTATGAGTAAACTCACTTCTTAAATTTAGATCTATTTGAATTTTTCGTTTTGTATGAGATCTTGGAAGTTATGAATTAAATATGCTGAAATGGTTATGTATTTATGCCTGTATGTACATATGGACTGTGTGCCTATATCTGGAGTTATACAAGAAGTCCTCTGTTAAATAAATTTACAGGGTTAGATTTAGTTCAAAATCCAATTTCACCCTCCTCGATCTTTTTTAGCTAGTGATGTTAAAACAAAATATGTTTAAAATCACCAAAACTGAATTTTAAACATATATTTCCATGAAAATATGAAGGGTTGTTGTCTGGAAAAAGAAAAGGACGGTATAAACTCAAATTTATCCAAATTTCAACCTGCATGTATTCAAGATTCATTTACATCATCCAAATCCATTTCGAAAATAATGATTTTTAAAGCAAAAAATCAGAGTTTTTAGTTTCGAATTGTGGTCATTTTAGCTTGATGAACGGAATATGGTTCTTTATGAAATTCTGGTGATCGATGCATGTTTGGGTATCGAGATTGTTTTTAGAGATGCTGGAATGATTGTTGAATTTAAGAAAAATACGAGATGATTTTATAATTCATTGTGGTTGGTGATTGAAGTTGATCTAGGGTTTAACAACCCGGTATGGTCGATAATGTTTTAAAGGGAAGTTCGTCATCATCGAGGTGATTCAGGCAATCGTAGGTGGGGGAACGTGTCGAGGAGGCCGTGATGCATCTCTGGTATGGATGGCGAGTTCTCTGGTGGTCAGGAGAGTCGGCACATGGTGATTTTCTGATGGGGGTGGTTCCAGTATTTGGATCGAGTGACTCAAATTCGATTTTCGCATTTGCTCGAGATTTTGGGTGATCGTGGTGGTGGCGTGAGTGGCCGTTGATGTTTGGAGGATGGCAGCGTCGATCGTCGTTGCTCAGACGAACCGTGCATGTGCACGGTGCACACTTGGGTTGTTGGAGTGGTTGTAGTTTGGGAAGATGATGGAGACTCGAGTTCAAGCACGTGAAAACCAGGGTTAGACTCGATGCAGATGGACTCGTAGGATGGCCCAGAGAATGGCTCAGGTAAAATGGGGGATTGCTCGGGTTATTTGATTTGATGCAAAACAGTTTTAAATTTTTAAAGAAAAATCAAATTATTGAAAACAAATTTTGTTAAAACAAATTTCTTTGAAATATTAGATGTTATTTATGTTTTAAAATTGGTTAAGAAGGTTTTTAAATAAAATTGTTTGAATTAAGTTTTAAAATGTTTTAAAATACACATAGCCTTTATTTTTAAAGTTTTAAACTTAATAATATTAAAGAAGTAAATAAATATTACAAATATTTTAATTGTTAAATTAACTTTTAAAGTCTAAGTTAATTTATTTGTTAAAGGAAATTTATTACTTAAAGTTAATTTCTTATTGAAAATAATCAAAGTAAACTAATGATTTAAAGATTGATTAATCAAATGTTAAATGGTTAATTAATTAAGGATAATTAACTAATTAAGGCAATCAATTTAAGAAGTAATTAATTAATTAAATGTTAGTTAATAAAAGTAATTAATTAATGGTTAAAGTTAGTTAAGTAATTAGGGATAACTACTTATTTTAAATTAATTTGGATTAATTAATTAAATAATAATTAATTAAGGTTTAATTAATGGATTAATTAATTAAGGATAATTAATTAAAGGTAATTAATTGATTAAAATTAATTTTTTAATGATTAAAAGTTGATTTATTAATTAAGGTTAACTAATAAATAATTAAAGGATAAAAAATAGAAAAGGTTTGTAATTAATTAATATTAATTAACCAGGATTAGTGATTGATCTGTTTTCAATTAATCAGATGAATAATTAATCTTACTTATGGATGTTTGAATTGTTTGAACTGCTGTGAATTGTTTGATATCTCTATTGTGTGATTCTTTGTGATATGAATTGTTTTAATTTAAGCTGTGATGAATGTAATTTATTTATCTATGATAGATTTATAAATATCTGTGTATGGAAGATAAGCGTTACAGAGATATACCGCTTATCAATAATTGCTGTGTTTGAATCTGTGATGATTGATGATTTTGCACTATTGGGTAAAACCCCTGGACTACACCATACACACACAAATATGGATTGGACTTGGAAATTGGTTAAGTCATCGATTTTTGGAAATAGTTTTAAAATTTAATTTTTGAATCCAAATTGTTTTGAAAATGGATTTGGATTAAATATAAAAAGCTTTTGAAAACGAGTTTTAAAGATTAAAGTTATTTTGAATAACTTGAAAAAGTTTTGAAATTTGAATAGTTTGATTTAAATTTGAATTCAAAAAATCGAAATTGAATCCTATGTTTGGAAATTATGGTTTAAAATGTTATAAATGTGTTTATATGGGTTTAAACCACTTTTAAAAGTAACCCAAGGACTTTAACTTGTATAAATGAAATCGGATTTTTCCAAAACAAAAGGTATTTGTTTTCAAATAATAATAGCTTTCATATAAGGAAAGAATTTCCAATTTGTGTTAAAGGGATTTCAAATTTGAAATGAAAATGGTTTTTCAAGTCATGAATGAATCTTTGGAAATGGTTTTGAAATCTATGAATGAAATCTTTGATTTAAAGATTGGATGAGTTAATCCCATTTGAAATGGAAATTGTTTTGAAAACCGTGAATGGATCTTTGTGAAAGATGGGTGAACTTTGTGAAATGAATCTTTTTGTTTAAAGATTTGAAAATGTTAATTTGTTTATACCATTTAAAGAAAGTTTTGGATTTTAAGTTATGACTTAACTGAAATCCCAATATCCATATGCTTTTAAATATTGCGCTCATTATTCGGTTTAGCCGAGAAAGGACCTTGTGTCATATAACCCATTCCGAATAATGATGCGATGTTATGGATATCATTTGAAGACCGGTGGTGAAGACTGGGTATTTTCGAAAACGAAAGTATAACCCGTCGAATGACTCTACACAGAGTAGCTATGGTATAGAGATCTCCATATGTGATGGAGAGTTCGATCGGGATTGCGAATACCCAAATTTCAAGGGCTTCTTTGGAAGTGCCTTCGGTTCTATTCGAACCCAGAATAGACTTGTGATGTGTGTCTGACATTACACATTGAGATGTAAAGCTGGTTTCTATCAAATACATTTCTGTTTGGTGGCGGAGATTTATTCTCTTAGCTTAACACCCTTCTTTGAGACGTACGAGCTCAGAGGTTATGTAGTTGATGACTACTAGTGATACATTCCCAATTTGATAATGTAGCATACGAAGTGCTGCCGATCAATTTTTGATCGAAGCATGGCTTTGTGAAAAAGCATAGCTTTGTGGACGAGACTGCATCAGGACCTCACAAACAGGAAATGGTCGAAACAGGAAGATGCGGCAAGGTTGTAGGGGTCGCGCCCCTAGGGTGTGTCCATTCCTTCTGAAAAAGGGTGGTATCATGGTATGGAGCTCAGATACTTAACTCACGTGGACACTATATATTTATTACTATGTGATGTTGCTTTCTTGTTGAGGATCCTCGGATAAAGGTCGCAAACGAATGGGGATGACATATCTTAGGTGTTACTCCCGGGTAGGGAGTAAACCGGCCATGTGTTGGCGGAGAGCCGGGTAGGTTCTCGGGGCGTCCCTCTAGAGGCGTTCCCATGTGACAATAGGAAGTTCCTTAGCCTAACCGTTTGTTGGAAATCAAATCTCTAATACGCGCCTTGTACGATTTTAGTTGTATAACCAACCATTTAACATGGTAGCTATAGTAGGCATACTATAATGGTACGTATGCTGGATAAGATTAATATTATACTTTCGAAATGTTTTCCACTATGCACTAATAATAATATCAAATTGGTTTTCGCCTATTGAGCATGTTTGACTATCATAAGGAGAAATCTCCCCCAAGAGCGCGATTGCATGGTGTGTGTGCTAGGAGGCCTTATGGTAGTTTCATTTTCCAAAAAGCATTGCAGATTTCAATGTTTTAAACTCTTTTGTTGTTTGTTTTAAAGATAAACTATTTTTGTTTGCTCATACTAGTCCCATGATGGACCCATAATTTATTGTTTCTTTCATAAACTCTAGGTGCCCACAATTTTCCACACGGCCAGTCTAGAGTTGGGTTTTTCAGATAATCCAATAATAGGTATAGATTCATTAGCATTCGAAGTCTTTAGTTTGGTAGCATTTGGAGATCTTTTTTAACTATTGGATTTTTGAAGTTTTTGGTTGGCAATCGCGTTTGGGATCGCATTTACTACAAGTTCAACATGATGGTGGTTCGAGCTTGATGTTTTGGAGCTCTAGCTTTGGAGTTTTGGTTTGAAGTTGCAATATTGGATTTTCTTGAAGAGTTTGCTCATGTTGAGATGTTTTTCCACTGTGGTGTTGTGTTGTATATTCTCAAATGGTGTTGGATATGTTGTATCATGATGTATATCACATTGTACCTTTACTGTATATCAACGTTATCATCTTTTGTTTCCGCTTTGTTGTTTCATCTAATGTTGTTGCAAGCTCCGGCGATACGGATTCGATGTCGTTTGTCGGGCATTGAATTCAGGTCGTCACATATGGTATCAAAGCTAAAGGTTGAGTAAGAACTTTAGCTACGGAGTGTAACAAATTAGGTGGCTCATTAGAGATAGGGTGAAGTATACCCTAGAATGAGTACAACCCGTGAAACTGGAAACCCAAATTACTCAGTCTACTTTCTTTAACTGTTGTTATTCCCTAAGTTATCTCGTCCGAATGCCTAAATCGGTTTTCTTACTATTTACGGATAATGCGAATAAAGGGAAGAAGAGGACGAGGTAGGGGACGGGGATGTACCACTTCAACCGGTCAATGCCCTGTATCAACAACTATTCCCACTCAACCTTAACCAAATCTGGCTGATTTATATCGAAGTTTTCCTAGACTTGGTGGAAGGCCATTCACAGGCAAGGAAACCATTATCGAAGCACAAGACTGGATTCGATCATGCGAAAGGATTTTCAAAAGACTAAAATTAGAAGATGATCATATGTGATTGATAGCTTCCTGGCAACTCCAAGAAGAGGCTTTAGCTTGGTGGAAAACAGTTACTGTGGACGAGCCAGTGGATGGGTTCACTTCGAGTCATTTCAAGGAAGTGTTCAAGCAGCGATATATACGGTCTACTGTTATCTCTAGAACGTACCAGGAGTTCATGGATTTGAAGCAAGGAAGTTTATCGTTTGAGGAGTACTTGAAAAAATTCAACGAATTATCTCGGTTTGGTCCGGAATTGGTAAATGCACCTTTAAAGAAGAATGAAAATTTTATTCGGGGAATGAAAGGAATTCCAGGGAAGGATGACTGCTCACGTAAATGAATCTTTTTCTGAATTGATCGATATGGGTTATGGATATGATACTCTGGATAAGTAGGAAGTTCTGGAGGAAAAAGGGGATACAAGCAATCTAAATTGGAGGAAAAGGAAGTCCAACGGAAAGAAACCATGGAGAGGCAAAGGAAAGAAGAATACTCTGAATAACAAGGTAAAAGATGTTACTTGTCTCAATTGCTTGGAGAAAGGAAATTTCTCAAACAATTGCAAGAATCCCTGGAAGCAAGGAATGATAGAGCCATTTATGAAGCCAAAACAGGAATCTAGGGAATGCTATTACTGCCACAAGCCAGGACATAGGATCAAGGATTGCCCCGCACGGAAGCAAGCTCTAGTAGCGAAGGTGTATGCAACCAAAAATGATCCTTCAACCTCAAAGGCTGATAAAGGAAAAGAAATTTTAAAAGGTAACCTTCTGTTTATGATAAAAAAAATCGACTTTTGTACGACACAGAAGCTACACGTAGTTTTATTTCTCAACAAATCGTACATGAGTTAAATCTTGAAACTGAGATCGTAAACGAACCTATTTTTGTCCGTTTCATTAGGTTTCAATATATACTACGAATGGTTAGTTATTTTTTCGAACTAACCAGTACCCTTGTATATTTCGTAGACTAGATAACCCGAGTATTTCGTAAAGTGTTGAATGAGTTTGTTCTCGTATTTATTGTTGATATTCTGATTTGGTAAGCCAAATGCAGAATAGATCTTCGGTTTGATCTGAAAATTGTTCTTTTTTATCTCCCTGGCAAATTTCGAGGACGAAATTTTCTTAAGGGGGAATCTGTAACATTCACGAATTTTAGCCAAGTTTAATTTGACAATTAATTTAATTTTGGAATTTAATTGTGAAATTATTTATGAATTTATTGAGAAAATTTCTAGAGAAAATAAAAATTTTGGATTTTAAATTTTGGTTTGAAATTTAAGGATAAGTATTTTATAAATAAAAATTTGATTTTAAAAAAATTGTAAATAATTTTTTTTTCAAAATCTAATTTGGAATGAAATACTAAAATAATTAGTCATGTGAAATTTAATTTGTAAAACCATCTTTTGCTTTAAAAGATTTTATAAAAGATTAATAAAGAAATGTATTTATTTAAAACAAGAAAATATGATATAAAGTTATCTTTAAAATATTATTTGTAGTGTTTAAATTATATGACATAAGTTATAAAAGTATAATTAGATTTTAAAAAAAATCAATTCCTTGAATGTATAAATTTATATAGTATTAAAACCACTTTCTTTTAAAATTGTATATATATAAAATATAATTTATAAATTTATTAAAAATAAGGTTCAAAACAAAATTTATAAAATAATTTGAATTAAGGGTATGAACACAAATTTAAAGGTTTTTGATAAGTGTTTAGTAAATGAGATAGGAATTAACAAGTGTTAAACTAAGTGTACAAGTGGCACAATTTTTTTTAAACGAATTAAATTTTATGAATTAAAGAGCAAAAAAGCTAAGCTACAATCATTTTTCTCATATTTTCAACATCAAACTGAAATCAGTAAATAAAAGAACAAGAAAAAATCATCTCAAATTTAAAACAAATCACGGATCAAAACTTCAACTAACAGGCCTGGAAAATTAAGTTTTCAAACCTGAAGACCAGCAGATTAAAAAGAAGAAAAAATCAAAAATCAAAAGGCATTCAAGTTTTGGGTCAAAAAAATGGTTGTTGTAATCAAGCATGGAGATGGCAACTTGACGTCAATCAAGTTCTGAAATCAAACTTAAGGATCAAAGCATCAAAAACAAAAGTAGGATCAAATTTAAACAGCAAAGCATCTAGCAACTTAGCAAATTCGAAACGGGATTAAGCAAATCAAGGAGCAACAAAATTCAAAAATCAGGCTTAAAACATCATTCCAATCCTTTGATCTGCAACCCCAGGTAAGCAAACTTCACTTTCTTTATTTTGAAATGCCTGTGAGTAAACTCACTTCTTAAATTTAGATCTGTTTGAATTTTTGGTTTTTCATGAGATATTGGAAGTTATGAATTAAATATGCCGAGGTGGTTATGTATTTATGCCTGTATGTACATATGAACTGTGTGCATGTATCTGGAGTTAAGCAACAAGGCCTCCGTTAAATAAATTTACATGGTTAGATTTAGTTCAAAATCCAATTCCACACTCCTCGATCTTTTTTAGCTAGTGATGTTAAAACAAAATATGTTTAAAATCACCAAAATTATTAAAATGTATTTCCATGAAAACATGAAGGGTTGTTGTCTGGAAAGAGGAAAACAATATAAATTCAAATTTATCAAAATTTCAACCTGCATGTATTCAAGATTCATTTACATCATCCAAATCCATTTTGAAAATGATGATTTTTATAGCAAAAATCAGAGTTTCTAGTTTCGAATTGTGGTCATTTAGTTAGATGAACGGAGTATGGTTTTTTATGAAATTCTAGTGATCGACACATGTTTGGTTGTCGAGATTGTTTTCAGAGATGCTGGAATGATTGTTGAACTCGAGAAAAATACGAGATGCTTTTATAATTCATCGTGGTTGGTGATTGAAATTGATCTAGGGTTTAACAACCCGATATGGTCGATAACGTTTTAAAGGGAAGTTCGTCATCATCGAGGCGATTCAGGCGATCGTAGTTGGGGGAACGTGGCGAGGAGGCCATGATGCATCTCTGGTATGGATGGCGAGTTCTCTAGTGGTCAGGAGAGTTGGCACGTGGTGATTTTCTAATGGGGGTGGTTCCAATATTTGGATCGAGTAACTCAAATTCTATTTTCGCATTTGCTCGAGATTTAGGGTGATCGTGGTGGTGGCGTGAGTAGTCGTTGACGTGTGGAGGATGGCAGCATGGATCGTCGTTGCTTAGACGAACTGTGAATGTGCACAGTTGTAACGACCCGATATTTCGACCATTCGCATCTGCACATGTCGGACTTGAATTGTTCAAAATACCGCGTTGTAAATAAAATTTGGAAAATCTCAAAATATACAGTAAATAAATAATCACAGAATCACAGACACAGATATCAGAAAAATCGCAGCGGAATTTAAAATACTTAGTGGTTCATGAAGCCACTAAAAATAGTCTCACACAAATAAACATTACATTGTCTTAAATCTCAAATATAGTTTAAAACATAAATCGAAAATCCAAATATCCCATAGTCTTGATTACATAAATAAGATAACGGACTGAAAGTTTGCCGGCAGCTTGGAAGATCTACAAAAGTCCTAGCTTTAGGATGAAAGCTGAACTGCAACTCAGGCTGACCCGAGCGTAAAATAAAACATAAGCACTCGAGTCAGGACATACATACTTATATAGTGCAAGCTAATTCAAGTGAACTGTAATATAGAGCAAGTAACTTAAAGGATGCTTGGGACCGCCCATCCTCTAAGGATCCGTTAAACTATTTACTATGTAGTAATATTCGCTATTATAATAATATCTACTGGTAAAATAAACTCACTTTAAAATAGTGTTAAGGGGTTACCCATATAGCCCTTAACACACATAATGTCAATAGTCTATACAGTACCTGCATATCTACTGATCGGTAGACTACGAGAAGATACTCCATAAGCACGACACAAATCAAACTCGTACAGGGCTCGCTATGGTAGGTGACACGGCACAACTAGGCAATGCCAGGGTAGATATACCAATTACGCTTCCGGACCGGTGGAAACACGCAGCGCGCAGCTACCGCCCACCTCGAACAACACTCTCAAATCAAAGGTGCGCACCAAACAATCACAAAAGCAATAGAATGGCATACGAAGAAGTGCGTCCGATCAGAGGTGCTACCTCATTAATCCATCAATCGCTCCTGTTTTAGCCACCTTATGCCAACTCACAGGAGTCGGGTCCACGTATTTACCTCAAAGAAAACGTCACCACCATCCTACTTCATTCTGGATTCTCCACCGCGTGCACGGTTGTCAAAGTGGTTTTCTGTATCGACAGAGAGTATGCCCATATCCGATCCCGGTCTCTTTAACAACCAAACGTTATTATAACCCATGGTTACAACTTTTAAAAATGGTATTGATACTAAAAAAATCAAAATAAATTTCAAATACCTTTCAATATCATAGTATCATTTCAAACATCATCTATTTAAACATCCGTCATTTTATAATATACCATTTAAATCTATTTAATTTATTTAGGGATTAATTGCCTTTCAACTTACATTTAAAAGTTAAATTCTTCCATTCAAAACCATTTAAAGTCAATTCCTTATTTTTATTAATTACATATTAAATTCCAAAATTTAAGCCTTTTCCTAAAGATTATTTCTATTAAATTTTATTAAAACAATCAAAATTCAGTTTCCGTAGCACTTATAAAAATGCTACCTAAAGTCATAGGTTAAAACAGTTCATTTACAAAAGACAGCATTTTAGTGCTGTAATAAATTATTAACTTAATAAATTATTTACTTAACTAAAATCTCACTTTTAACAAAAATTCAGAATTTCCCAAAATAAGTTATATTCCAAAATTTTACTTAGACTTTCATTTATTTAACATTTTGACTCATTCAAAAATCATTATAAATTTTATAAAATCCTTTAAATACATTTTAAACCAGAATATTATAAACTTTCCATTTAAAATATTTCAGAAAAATATTATATAAATTAGGGGTCTGTATATAGTTTTCTAGCCTAGGTCAAGTGATACGGATATATGTCATTTCAATCCGCAATTTACAAAGAAAACCCGGGTTCTATCATTTCAAACCCGTAATCCCAAGTTAAATAATAAATAATTAGATAATTAAATAAATAATTATCGTTTAGGCCTATCATTTCAGCCTGTAACGATTTCTATTCTACAGGGAACTTGCAGTGTGATTCAAACAGTAAATAATAATAAATAGTATAACTGCAAAATATAACAATAGATAATACAAATGATGATGTGTCAATTAAAAAATGGGGTTTGACATCATAAGTTAATATCACAGGCAGATAAAAATTAAATAAAATAAGTTTACAATTTCACTTGTGATTAATCCACAAATATACAAGTATGTTTGTCTGGTGAGGAATACTCACCTGAATGCCGTCGAAGATTTGATTTAAAACGATGGTAACACTTTGAAAAGAGAATGCACAGAAGCACGATCAAATAGTTGCGAAGGCTGTGACCAGATTTTTTTTTTATTCTTGAAAAGGAAACAAATAAATTCAACATCAAAACTAAGTAAAATTTAACACAAAATTTCGAAATAAACTGAACGAATGGAATCAAATATTGACTTGACCACTTCACTAGATGGAGAGAGGAAGGTAGGGTGTAGATGAGCATGAAGTGGACGACAAAATATAACAAACAAAAAGAAGAAGGAAGGAAAAAAATGAATAAAACCATTACCTGATCTCCCTGCTCACGAAAAAGAAAGAAGCAAATGGAGATGCAGAAAATTTTGAGGTGAGGAAATGTGATATGAGGTTTGTATTTATAGGCAGATGTTTTGCACGCCAGGAAAAGTAATGTGTGCAAATCAAATAGGAACAAAAAGGCAAGCAAATATTTTTGCTTTGATATGTGATTTTGAATTATTGCGTTTATAAGGCAAAGAATATTTAAATCAAATAGTTAATTTTTGCAGTGGTATCTTGGACCACATATTCAAAAGTAACGTACATTGATTTGATAAAGGAATGGCAAAAGATTTTTTTTTTGTTGACCGAGTATTTCCAAAAGGGTTTGCATGATTATAGGAAGAAACATCAAACATAATATTTTTCTTTGAATGAAGAGGAAATTTCGAACGTTGCCAATAGTTTCAGATAGGAAATAATAGATATGTAATACACGGTATCCGTTTCTTTCTGAAATAAATTAGCAGTCTATGCATGTGATATCTAAAGTTATTGCATTTTTTTATCATTTTCTGTCATGCAAGTTAAATTTCATTTAGTTACAAATATAAAAGCAAATTTAACTGAAATTTGGTTATACTACATAGACAATGAAGTTTGACATATTTTATTATTATAGGAATAGTTTTACTTCGCAGTCTTTCAAAACGAAGTTAAGGAAGGCAAGCTGATAGGAAAAAAATATATACTGCTTACGTGACAAGAAACTTGCATTGATGATTTAGTTTAAAAGATGAAAGTTTTACTGATAGATAAAATAAGGAACGCACAAATTAAGGATATGAATGTTAGAAAAATCAAAGATTTTATACCAAATAAAATAGTTGCAGCAAAAGAGAAAAGGGATGTCCCTAAAAAGGTAAATGGCTAGTCACGGTTAAAGGAAAATTGAAACGGATATGCTTCCCTCTTACTCAAAAATGTACGTTTACTGATTTATTTAACCGTTTTTAGTTACGGTATACACATTTGGAATGCGCACTATAGACGCAATAACTAACTCAAAATTTTACGCTCAAAATAACGCCTAAATTCTTATACATTTTCTTATATACATCATTTACTCCATCAGATAACGTGCCCTTTAAATGCATACTTAAACAGTTTCTTTATGAATCTTGAAATTTATTACTTATTAAGATATGTTTTGTTTACACTGGGTTTTTATTCATTCATTTATCATTTACCCTGAATCTATTACAAAAGTGTATATAAGTAACGATATAAATTATTTCATTTTTAAAAGGTATACAATCTATTTTAAAGAAAAAAAGTGAAATAAAAGTTGCTGTGAATTTATTCAATTAAACTAAAAGATTTAAAACTAGAATTTAAAAAAGATTTAGATTCCGATGAACGTTAATTTATAACCAAAATATGCATTTTAGAGTTTTCTTATAAATAAAAATCTTGGGCGATCTAAATTTAGAAAAGGACAAAAAAAGAAAAATGGAAAATGAGTGGCTACAAGAATGGCAAGAAATAAAGAGGCTAGAATTGAAAAGTTCATAAGTTAAGGTAAAATAAACGTATATATGTAATCTTATATGCAAATGAAAAAGGAATGAGATAAGGAGAAGATTTTGGAGTGATTAGGAAGAGTAATACATAACTAAAGTATGGTAATTAAATAGATAAGTAAATAAAAAGGTAAGAAATAAACAATTTAGCGTATGCGTAATTAAAACAAAGTAACGAATGTATAATTGAATTTTTTTTTCCAAGCTATTAAATAAAAGATATACATAAGAAATATTTAATCGATAAAATAAGGTCTAGACAAATAAATAAAGAAATAAATGTCAAGAGATAGACATAGAAAAATAATAAAGAGACTAGGCAAATAAAATGAGAAGTGGGTAATAAATCTTTTTATTTGAATGGCAAAAAGAAATACACAGTTATGAATGAGGTGGATGGCTAAGGTAAGAAAGAAAGAGGGTATAAACGAATAACTTGATGTATTAATTTTTCTTTCTAGAATTGCATGAGAGATGAGAAGTTATAGGCAAGAAAAATATGAATATTGATATTTTAAATGGGCCATGAGTTGATTGAGCATAGATTTATTACTTGCTATACACTGCCACTTAGTTCTATTCCTATTATATACAATAGGTAGGAAATCTTGTTGTGTGATGAAATTATGCCATGGGTTTCGTAATTAAGGAGAACATAAAACGGCAAGCGATTTACCTCAATAAAACGTCAGCCCATCCTACTTCATTCTGGAATCTCCACCGCGTACACGGTTGTCAAAGTGGTTTTCGGTATCGACAGAGAGTATGCCAGATATCCGATCCCGGTCTCTTTAACAACCAAACGTTATTATAACCCATGGTTACAACTTTTAAAAATGGTATTTATACTTTAAATATCACAATAAATTTCAAATACATTTCAATATCATAATATCATTTCAAACATCATTTATTTAAACATCAGTTATTTTATTTAATATAAAATACCATTTAAATCTATTCAGTTTATTTAGGAATTAATTTGCCTTTCAACTCACATTTAAAAGTTGAATTCTTCTATTTAAAACAAATTTAAAGTCAATTCCTTAATTTTATTAATTACATATTAAATTCCAAAATTTAAGTCTTTTTTCCCAAAGATTATTAAATTTTATTAAAACAATCAAAAATTCAGTTTCCGTAGCACTTATAAAATGCTATCTAAAGTTATAGTTTAAACAGTTCATTTACAAAAGACAACATTTAAATGTTGTAATAGATTTCTTTATTTCCAACTAAACTTTAGTTATCTTTATCAACTATAGCACTTACAAAGTGCTATAATAGCTTTTAGTTCAAATTAGCCTTTAAGTTCATTTAAATTTAACTACAACATTCACAAATGTTGTAATATCCTTTATATTTAAAATTTCAAGGTTTAACTATAATTTCATAACTAAGTAAATTTTTATTTAAATCATATTTAACTTACAAATCATATATTTTCACATGATGAAGTTATAATTTCAATACTCATATTTTTATGAATTTATAAGTAAATTTCTTACGAAAAATCAAATTTTATTATGAATCTCTTATTTAAATCCAAGTATTAAATTCCCATTTCTTTAATTAAATTATTAACTTAACAATTAAGTTTTAAATTCCCAGAATATAACTTATTATCAATTATTTTACTTTATAAAATCTCACTTTTAACAAAAATTCAGAATTTCCCAAAATAAGTTATATCTCAAAATTTTGCTTAAACATTCATTTATTTAACATTTGACTCATTCAAAAATCATTATAAATTTTATAAAAATCATTTAAATACATTTTAAACCAGAATATTATAAATTTTCCACTTAAAATATTTTTAAAACATTTCTGAAAAAATATTATATAAACCACGAGTCTGTATATAGTTTTCTAGCCTAGGTTAATTGATACGGATATACATCATTTCAATCCGCAATTTACAAAGAAAACCCAGGTTCTATCATTTCAAACCCGTAATCCCAAGTTAAATAATAAATATTAATTAAATAAATAAATGAATAAATAATTATCGTTCAGGCCTATCATTTCAGCCTGTAACGATTTCTATTCTACAGGGAACTTGCAGTGTGATAAACAGGAAATAAATGCCAGTATAACAAATAATATTATAACAGATGATATAATAGGCATATAAACAGCATTTGACATCATATAAATATATCCCAGGCATATATGAAAATGACGTATTATTTTATACAATCAACTTGTCATCAATTCACCATTATAAAAGTACGTATGCCTAGAGTGAATAACTCACCTTTAACAGCTAGAATTGAAATTCAAACCCAAATCTAAACTCTGCAAAGCACGAAAAGTCATGGCAAAGCACAACTATATTCTTTTGAGTGGATGAAGAGTCAGATCCAAATCTTGTATACAAACAATTATACAAACATAAGTGTATAATTCAACATATAAGATTATGAATCAAACTATGAACAATATGAATCAAGGGACATAACCTTTTGATAAAACAAGGCAAGATGCAAACTTGAGTGAAAAGAGAGCCAAGATCCACATCTTGTACATAAAAAAATAAAGAAAACAAATATCATGACATATGAACATGATTCAATACAAAGGAATATAGATAAAAACAATGAAAGATAGGGATTAAAATGACATAACCTTGATAAATCAACGCAAGGTGATCAATACATGGCTTGGTTAGGGTTTGTATTAACTTTTGGCAATGTATGGCCACTAGGTGGTCATGGCCATACGGTGGAGGAAGTGAGGAGTTTATGGAGGTGGTCATGGCGGTGGCGGCCGAGCAATAGCCTGAAGAACAAAAGCAAAAACAAGAAAGAAGATTGGGAAGAAAGTGGAAGAAGCCATGGGATTAGAGCTTCCTATTTTTTTTTCATGCCAATGAAATATGTGAGGTGAGAACTTTTCACGTGAAATAATAATAAAAGTGGCGGCTAGGGTTATGGAAAATGAATGGCTACAAGAATGGCAAGAAATAAAGAGGCTAGAATTGAAAAGGTCATGAGTTAAGGTAAAAGAAACATATATATTTAATCTTATATGCAAATGAAAAAGGAATGAGATAAGGAGAAGATTTTGGAGTGATTAGGAAGAGTAATACATAACTAAAGTATGGTAATTAAATAGATAGGTAGATAAAAAAGTAAGAAATAAACAATTTAGCGTATGCGTAATTTAAAACAAAGTAACGTATGTATAATTGAAATGTTTTTCAAGATATTAAATAAAAGATACACATAAGAAATATTTAATAGATAAAATAAGGTCTAGACAAATAAATAAAGAAATAAATGTCAAGAGATAGACATAGGAAAATAATAGAGACTAGGCAAATAAAAATAAGAATTGGGAAATAATCTTTTTATTTGAATGGCAAAAAGAAATACACAGTTATGAATGAGGTGGAGGGCTAAGGTAAGAAAGAAAGAGGGTATAAACGAATAACCTGATGTATTAAATTTTCTTTCTTTCTAGAATTACATGAGGGATGAGAATGATTAGCTTTGTAATGAATAGCAAGTACAATACACGGCCAAAAGAAAATGAATAGCTAAAAGAAATAAAGAGTAGGCAATTAAAAAGGCAAGCAATTAAGACAATATAACGCATACCCTTTTAGTTACTTCCAAGCCACAAATAAAAGATATAAACAAGCAACAATCCAATAAATAAATAAGACGGTCTAGACTAGAGGTGGATATAAGAAAATAATAATAATAAGAACATATATATATATATATATATAATATGTAATAAAATTAGAAAAATTTATTGCGTGTAAAATGCTGTATTTTATCAAAAAAAAGTATAAGTTTTAAATTCCCAATAAATCCATATATTTGATTTATTAATCATGTTATTGAATCAACTATTAACTTATCCTCTTATGGGTAATATTAAAATTGGTTTATATACTAACACACAAAAAAATTCCCAATTCATCCAAATTTCAATTATTTACATTCCAATAACTACCATGCTTCCATTCTATTCTTTTATTGAATCTGTTATCACTCTATAAACCTAGTTATTATTTGTTTATCTTTCCTTACAAAAATATATATTCCAATTTTCATCTTTCTTTTGTAATAACTTGTTATTTTCAATTATATTGAATTTCCCAAATATATACATCTATCATAAATAAAACCTAAATCAATTTATTCAACTTGGTTTCATTCCTTTATTTCATCTTATGAATAAAATATAAATTTCCATTTATGTCATTTCATTTACATTCACACATTACAGTTACAGTCCTATCTCAAATTAATGAACATTTACCTACATTTAAATGTAATTGACTTCCTACTCTGAATTTAGCAGCCCTAAATAAAAAGGTGACTTGCATAAATGTTGTCACTAACTTTATATTGCACTCAAGTTTATTATTTCCACTAATTATCAGAATTGCTTATATAATGTTGAATTGCTAATATAATGTTGAATTCACTCCATTACCATACGTTTATTTGCATATATTCAATTTAATACCCAAATATAACAGTTATAACTACATTAATAGACCAATTAAATAGTAACTTACAACCGTTACTATATCCTTTTTATTTTCATTTCATTTTAAACACTCACTTTATTATATATAAAGGTTTTTTCTTCTTTTTTTTCTTCTTAAATTTAATTACAAAAATCTTATTAAATCTTAGGTCAACTTAACGCACACACATATGTATATACAAATCATTGTAAATAATGTCTTAAACTTAATACAACATCTTTATGTTAAAATTTATAACTTAGTAAATTCTTTAATATTAAGCAATAAATTAAGGTCTAACGTTAATTTAAAAGGAAATAAAAGGAATCGTGATATTTTGTAATAAATTCAAGTTATTTTTATAAAGAATCCCCCTCTTTTTTTTAACTTTAAGCAGAAGTATGCAAAAACCAAAAGATTGGATTTAAATAATGAACACATGCAAACATTAATAAACTACATAAGTTTTTTATTTGAATCAATAACAGAAATATTACATTAATTAAGGCTTAAATTTAAATTACAATAAGTTCTTTTTTTTCCCTCTTTTACCAAAACTTATTAACTGAAAAATTTAATTAATGAAAATTTTACTTTTAAAAAAACAACGTTTTCAAGAAAAACTTAATTAAAATATTTACAAAATTATGGGTTGTTACACTCTCCCCCACTCAAAACTTTTCGTCCCCGAAAAGGAAGGAGGTAGGAGAATAGAAGCGCCCTGAAAGAAAACTAAATTGAAACTCAAAATGGAATCATTTATTTTAACCATATAATTGATTTAATTCATTTGATTTTTACTGAAGTTAAATCAATCTTAACTATTTCTAAATTAATTATCTTATTATCCAATTGTTTTGAAATTAACAACTTCTACAATCATAAATTTGTATAGTCATTTATAATAATCATCTTTTATTCAACAAATTTAATTCTTCTTTATTCCAGATTATTATTGAATATATTCTGCTTAATATATCTTATCACACATATTAAGTAGATTACATTTATTATAACTATTCCAATTTGTTTCTAAATTTCCTTTAACACCATTTGATATTGTATATTATTCAATTATTATTTTATTCTATTTACCTCTATTTGTCTTTTTGTAACTGAAACTTTAAGTGTATAACATTTATTATAACCACTCAAATTTTATTTATAAAATCCTTTTATATTGTACATTATCCAATTACATAGTTAATTTCTGAATGACTTAGGTAAGTTATATTGGCATGCAATTATACAAGTAAAAAAAATTCCAATTCTATTATTAAAGTTTAAATATTCATTCAAAATTTGACTTTATTTTATCATTAGAATCACCTTTTAACATAAATTTATGAATTAAATTTCCAAATAACTTCAAACCCTTTAGAGATAAATAAATACATACATATAGTATATGTCAAATCAAATTTAAATCGTATATCTATATATATTATAAATTAAGTCATATTTTATAAATTCAAATCAATTAAATTTTTGAAGCAAAACTACAGCGTGGTCTCTTTACTTCGATACTCGAAAATGAATGTCGATGATGTTGTAGTCATCACCGAAATTATTTTCTAGCGACAAAGAGAAGAGCGCTAATTTTTAAAAATTTAAAATTCTTTGGAAACAAATTTATATTCGAAAATAATTTAAATAATAATATATCATTTTAAGACTTTAAACACAAGGTTTGAAACTATCAGAAATTAAATTCTTAAATTCTTGTTTTAAATTCATTTCTGCTTCCAAATAAATTTATAACCATGTTTTATAGTTCAATTATTTATATAAGACAAAACCAATGGTTTACAAAACCATACATAAAATCAAACACTATTATTTCTAAACAACCAGTTAAATTCTGAAAATTATACTTATACATATAATATTAGATTTTTCCCAAACATAGGAATAAAATTTTCAAAACAAGTATAGAGATTCAAATTTGAAGGACTCAAATCAAAGAGAATTTTGATTTAAAGATAAGTTGGAATCAAAAGATCCGATGATTAAATAAAAGAATAAGGAACCAGATAAGTTTGTATAAATCGCGGGCAACCTTAACCGGGTCAACCGTGACTTAAAGAATAAGATCGATGTGGATTTTCTAGGGTAAATCTACATTCGATCTGAAGAGATAGAGTTCAGAATAACCAAAGATACTAGCATCTAAACCGAGGATAAATATAAATCTCTGGTGAATCAATGCTAATTGTAAAGGAGTTTCACCCCTTTATTAGAATATTGGTGAGACCACCAATTCACAATAAAGATCATCCGAAGTGGGGTTATGGGATACTCTAGAATCGAAAGAAAATGAATAGTGAGGGACACGAATGAACTTCGGAACTGCAGGGAACGTTCCAATATTCGAAAATGTAACAACCCGCATATTTATCGAGTTTGTATTTAAATATTTTATTTAAATATTAACTCGTTAATCGGATTTTGGTCCGAAAAGCTACTTTTTGCAAACGGTCAAATTAGGACTCGAGACCACTTCCATTGAGTTCGAAATGTCGTTTACAATTTTTTTAAGTATAAACATCGATAGGTTTGGAGTTAGTGAAATTTCACTAACTTTTCCCGCTTTGGACTTTGGGTTAGTTTAGCCTATTAAGCCCAAGTTCCAACCCCCTTCTCCTCACTCTTCATAAATTTCCTAACTAACTCAAGCTTGGGCATTAATGGTGAAAAGAATGGGAAATTAAAACTCCAAGCACAAATTCAATTGCAAATCCAACATTCAACTCCAAATTCAAGTAGAAGATATTGGATTCAAGCTTTGGATTGCTTCTCCTTGCTTTCAAGCTTCATCTTCATAAACTTTAGTGCAAAGGTGAGAATTTTATCTCACAAATCTAGTTTATATCTATCTTGGACTGTTGGGAATGATTCCCTATCATGTTTGCACGCACATTTGCATTTGGTTTGGCTTGGATTGGCGAAAAACTCCACTTTTTAGTGTTTTTGGTGAAAAACTGCCCCTAGGTCGTTCTGCCTTTGTTAGGTCGTTCTGTGTGAAAAGTCGCACTGGAGTTAGGTCGTTTCCGACCTTAAAATGGCCTATACATTTAGGTCGCTCGGAGTTATCTCATTAGGTCGTAGGTCGTATGGACCTTAGGTCGTAGGTCGTTCTGGCCATTTCTAACGTCTTCGGAGTTAGGTCGTATGACCTTAGGTCGTAGGTCGTATGGACCTTAGGTCGTAGGTCGTTCTGGCCATTTCTAACATCTTCGGAGTTAGGTCGTATGACCTTAGGTCGTAGGTCGTATGGACCTTAGGTCGCTAGGTCGTATGACCTTAGGTCGCTAGGTCGCATGACCTTTATATTTTTAGGTCGCGCCTCTTTTAGGTCGCGTCTCTTTTAGGTCGCGTCTCCTTTAGGTCGCGCCTAATTTAGGTCGCGTCTCCTTTAGGTCGCGCCTCTTTTAGGTCGCGTCTCCTTTAGGTCGCTCTCCACTGGAACCCTCAAGTCGTTTGGCCTTAGGTCGTTGCACCGTTAGGTCGCTCAACCGTTTATATCGTTAGGTCGCAAACCCACTTAGGTCGCTTAACCTTGTTTTCACTCTAGGTCGCGTGGCCTTTAGACCCTTAGGTCGCGAGCAGTTAGGTCGTTAGACCTAGGTTGCCTTTTCTCCGTTAGGTTGTGAACCTTGTTAGGTCGCTCATCCTTAGCCCGCGAACTTTCTTAGGTCGCGTGTCCCCTCTACCTCGTTAGGTCGCAAAGAACATTAGGTCGCTCGACCTCCTTACCCACCAGGTCGCGCACTTAGTTAGGTCGCTCAGCCATTGTGTTAGGTCGCGTGAACCTCTTAGGTCGTTAGACCTCATTTTGTCTTCACTAGGTCGTACCGTTTTGGTCGGGGCGCTGCCTCGCACCCCGCCGGGGGCGCTGCCCCCTGGACCCCCGCGACCTGACCGGGCAGGTCGAACCCCGTAAGCGGTGGCGTTGCCCCCGCACCCCCACCTTGGGGGGGTTGCCACCCCCCTGGACCCCCCCTCCGTAGGGGATCTTATCTGAAAAAACATTGAGCTAATTTCCTTGGATTTTATTCACATCTCCGTATGCGATTTTTGGGACTGATTGTTTCTACAATTGCTTCTGTGTTTTGTCACTTTATAATATAAAGGTTTCAATACTAGTAGTAAATATCAAAACTCTTTTAACAAACAATTTCAACTCTATTTTTAATAACAAAGCTCTTTCCTTAAACCGTTTTCCAATCTATTAGTATATACAAGCCTTTACCTCACTCGGATGAGAAATCTAATTAAACGACTTAGTAAAACAAGTGGTATGAAACGCTTGCGTTCACTTCGTCGGTTAATTCTTGGACTTGTTCGATTGAACCTCTTGTGACAATTTCATTAGTGAAGATTTACAGTTTGTTCGTAAATATTTAAGTTAAGCAAGTGGTTATGGGACATGAAGCTAAACTTCTATATTTACTAGCTTAGTGTAATTGACACTTTTCGTTGATCTTGATGATCGCTTTATGAATTAGACTAGTAATTGCACGACGTCTCTTTCATTGCAAGATTAGACTAGACACCACTTGTGTGATTCCATTCACACATACCTTTCTGCTTTTTGGTTAGTCTTGACCTCAATCTGTGTGATTCCATTCACACATGTGGGGTAGCTCCCCATGGTCTTCGGACCGTCATGTGATAGGCCTCTTTCCCTTTTTATGATTTCTGGATTTCTTGTGTTGATTTCTGGAATTTATCTCTTTGACTTGTCATGAGTACAAGTTTAGGGTATGATGCCCTCTTCGGATCTTTGAGAAGATTCTTGTGATATTGATTTATCTCTTATCGGTTGATCTCCTGTTGATCATTATTTGCATACTTATAGTAGTATGTCAGTATGGATATTTTATGTTTATGCCATATCTTTTATTTTATATCATGTCATCTGATATTTATAGCTAGACTGATCCGTTTATTATTTTCTTATAAATAATACTCGGGTCAGACCGAGATGTTACAGGTGCTTCTGCTTGACTTCTTCCCAGGGATTCATCACTCTGACTTTTGGCTAACTGTTTAGATTAGCAGTTTTTGTTGTATACACTTGAGAGATAGACTCATAGTTGTATTCTTTTGTATAGCATGTGTTGCTATTCTTTTGTATTATCGTGGATCTTACTGACCACTACTCTGATGTACACTTTCATGTGTTAGTTATATATTCATATCTTCTTCCGCCTTTGTGATATGGATATCTGTGACTGATTTGTGATATGATTATTTCTATGTTTGTTTCCGAAGATTATTTATAGCCATTGTGTGATAAGCAATTACATGGATGGTCGCTCCTCAACAGCCTTATTCTCCGTGCTAGTTGACAGCACTACTCCGGAGTGTTCTTGGCTAGCGTGGGTATAGAGGTGGGGCGTCACAGCTTGGTATCAGAGCCAAACTTCGGAACAATATAGAATAACTTAACAAGGATCATTGTCCTAAGTCCACCTTAGGAGTCGTGCTTCAAGATTTGGTTTGAGTCTTCGAACCAATTCATCCTGTTTTCTTTATGATTCCTTGTTTTATCAGCGAAGATGGCTTGATATTCATTCTGAGAATAATCTTTTCCTTCTTCTTCTTTTCTTTCTTAAAAAAGAAGAAGAGATGGTTAGTTCTGGCAGTCCTAGCGCTGGTCAATCCAGTAGTCCTTCTCTGGATGGCGTATTCATGTCTGCCCAACAACTTTTGGATCTTGCTCAGAATCAAAGGTTTATCTGTGCTTTGGATAAGGATCCCGAAATGGTTTTACCTCTAAAACTAGAAGTTCCTTTCGACCAACTTGTAGATATCATGCTACAAGAAAAAGAGGCTGATAGAGGGATTGATAGTGATATTGGGATTTCCAAGAAGAGGCGTATTAAATTCAAAAGCCCTCGTCCCGATAAGAAGGTGAAGCAACCTATTTTTGGAGCAAAGACTCCAATTCTTAATTGTGGAAAATGCTACAACTGTGGTTCTAGGGACCACTATGCGAAGGAGTGTCCGGAACCACTCCTTTGTCGTTACTGCAAAGATTCCAGTCATCATATTTCTGTCTGCCCCATACTTCTAAGTAAGAAGAAGGTGGGACCAGAAACTTCGGTAGCCAAGCCATCTACCTCTAGTCGTAAACGATGCTACAATTGTGGTTCCTCAGACCATTATGTAACTAAGTGCCCGGAACCCCTCTATTGCAGTTATTGCAAGGGCTCGGGCCATTATTTGTCTACGTGTCCCACACGACCTAGTAAGAGAGAAGGAAAGCTAAAAGCTTCTAACGAAACTTCTCTGGGTCAAGGTATTCCTTATTTAATCCTTGATTTCATTTGTTTGCGATTATCCGATTCGAGTTCTTTTTGATATGGGTTTCCCTCATCATTTTTATTTATCAGAAGAACTTGTTGATTCTCTTTATTTTTATATTTTGGGCTTGATGACTTCTTTGAGGATTGTGAATCCGAATCAGAGGATTCGCAACACTCTATTTGCTTATTATTGATGTCGAAATTATTACATGTAATTTTTCTTTCCGAACCGATTTGCGTATTGTGCATTGCTTAGGTTTCGGAATTGATTTGCGTGAAAGGATTGGCTTAATCACTTTGAAGCCCATATCCAATTGTTCCGAATGGACAATTCCTTTTTCGACATTTTCAATCTGTTAAGCAGATTCATATTTTTCCTTTGTGATTTCGATTTCAAATCGATGGCATCATTTTATTCTTTAAGCTCACATGTTGAATAAAGAGATATCTCTCTCATTCATATCGGTTAAGAATTCTCCGATATTTTTGAGTTGTCTTAGGATCATTACCTAAGCAACCTTTTAAGTGGTGATAAGGTCTTTCTAGTTTGACCTTGCCACCGAATTTCAATCACTACGAGTTGCGGAAGTTAGCCTTCCACATACCGCGTTCCGCACTCATTATGATTTATATGAATGACATATTGTGTCATTCAGTTTATCCAGTTTATTTCATCCATTTTATAAATCAAGTATTCTAAGGATATCTCAATAATTCCAATCTTGTATTTATTAATTTTGGACGAAAATAGAAATTTAAAATTTTACAAATCTTTTAAGAAGATATTTTAAATTCCTATAAAAAGGTAATTTTGTGTTGTATTGCCCATTTAGTGTTTTAAGATTTCTGGTCGATGCACTTGATCAACGCTATCGATAGGGATTTCCTAAACGCTTTGATGAGACAATCAGACACAATAAATTGACTTGTAAAATATAAATTTTTCTATAAAGGTAATTGTGATTTTTAAAGTTTTAGCTTTTTGGGAAAGAGGACAAAATTCCTTCTTCTCAATATTCTTATTCTTGTGATTCCCGAAGAGAACGTGCAATCACTTTTGCTTCTAAATCTTTAAGGCCGATCGAGACTAGGAATGCCACTTATGATCTGGTACTCGCGGCTATTGATTTTGCTTTCAATATTTGGCATTATCGTCTTTGGTGGAGAAATTTGTTCTCTACCTCAATTATAAATCATTGTGATATCTATTTCTCATAATTAAGTTGCGTCAACCATATTGGCTCGAATTTCTTGCATCTTATGATCTTGATGTTCTTTATACCCCCGGTAAGGATAATTTTGTCGCCGATGCTCTTAGCCGTAAACAACAAGCTGTTGTTTCTATGATGATATGCGAATGGAATGATCTCGAGGTTATATCTACTTGTGAGATTCGAGAGCGCGTATCCGATTTATGCTCATCACTTGTTTTATGTAGCCTTGAGGCTTATCCTTCTCTTTTAGACCGCATTCTTGAAGCTCAAGGGCTAGATTCTGAATTGGCTCTTCTTGGCAAAAATGTTAAGGACAAAATTGATATTGAAGGTTTGAAAGACTTTGATATTGATTCTCGTGGCGGCATTCCAAAATTTGGTAGACTTATCGTACCAAATATTGGAGATCTTCGTAAAGGTATTTTAGAAGATTCCCATCGTTCTAAATTCACCATTCATCCCGGTAGTAGTAAAATGTACGCTGATATGAAGCGACTTTATTATTGGGAGGGAATGAAATCTGATATTGCTAACTTTGTTAAGTGTTGCATGACTTGCCAACTTGTCAAGGCCGAACATCAAAGGCCTGGTGGGTCATTGCAACCTTTAGAAATTCCAATTTGGAAGTAAGACCAAATTTCCATGGATTTTATAGATGTCTTTCCCCGTTCCCGTTCGGGTCATGATAACTTATGGGTTATAGTAGATAGACTTACTAAATCCGTCCATTTTATTCCCCGTTCGGATTAACCGAACCGTTCCTCTTTTGGCCCAAACTCTTTGTTAAAGGAGATGTTAAATTACATGGAGTTCCTACTTCTATCGATAGCGATAGTGATCCATTGTTTACTAGTGGATTTTGGAAGAGTCTTCAAAAAGCTTTAGGAACAAAGCTTAATTTTAGCACCGCTTATCACCCCCAGTCCGATGGACAAACCGAGCGTGTGAATCAAACTCTTGAAGATCTTCTTTGTGCTTGTGTGCTTGATTTTGGTGGAAGTTGGGAAGATCATATTTCACTTGTTGAATTTTTCCTATAATAATAGCTTCCAATCTAGTATTGGTATGGCACCTTTCGAGGCACTCTACGGAAGGCCATGCCGATCTCCTTCTTGTTGGCTTGAGGCCGGTGAGAAGCTGTTTTTAGGTCCAGACTTTATTCGTGATTCCACGGAAAAGATTGAACTTATTCGACATAGGATGAAAGAAGCCTAGAGTAGACAAAAATCCTATGCCGATAATCGAAGAAGGAAATTAGAATTTTCTGTTGGGGATCCTGTTTTTATTCGTGTTTCACCTATGAAGGGTGTTGTACGTTTCAGTCGATCGGGGAAGTTAGCACCTCGAAATATTGGGCCATTTCCTATCACTGAACGTATTGGTTCCATGGCTTATCGCCTTGCATTGCCGGCTCAGTTTTCTGCCATGCATGATGTATTTCACGTTTCTCAATTATGGAAATGCCTTCGGGATTCCGATTCTATTCTTGAGCCTGCTATTGTGGAAGAAATTGAAGTTTCGTCGAATTTAACTTATGAGCAACATCCTATTCGAATTATCGCTTGTGAAGGTTCAATGGTCCACAAATCCTAAGGATTGCTCTTGGGAATCCAGAGAATTCATCGAGCGCACACATCCGGACTTGCTTACTCCTGCTTCTTGAGGTGAACTTCTTATTTCAAAATTCCTCTTGTGTTAATACGCTTTTATGGTTGTTACTTTTTATTTCCATCTTATATATATTGCGAGGACGCAATTTCTTTAAGGAGGGGAGTCTGTAACAACCCGCATATTTATCGAGTTTGTATTTAAATATTTTATTTAAATATTAACTCGTTAATCGGATTTTGGTCCGAAAAGCTACTTTTTGCAAACGGTCAAATTAGGACTCGAGACCACTTCCATTGAGTTCGAAATGTCGTTTACAATTTTTTTAAGTATAAACATCGATAGGTTTGGAGTTAGTGAAATTTCACTAACTTTTCCCGCTTTGGACTTTGGGTTAGTTTAGCCTATTAAGCCCAAGTTCCAACCCCCTCCTCCTCACTCTTCATAAATTTCCTAACTAACTCAAGCTTGGGCATTAATGGTGAAAAGAATGGGAAATTAAAACTCCAAGCACAAATTCAATTGCAAATCCAACATTCAACTCCAAATTCAAGTAGAAGATATTGGATTCAAGCTTTGGATTGCTTCTCCTTGCTTTCAAGCTTCATCTTCATAAACTTTAGTGCAAAGGTGAGATTTTTATCTCACAAATCTAGTTTATATCTATCTTGGACTGTTGGGAATGATTCCCTATCATGTTTGCACGCACATTTGCATTTGGTTTGGATTGGATTGGCGAAAAACTCCACTTTTTAGTGTTTTTGGTGAAAAACTGCCCCTAGGTCGTTCTGCCTTTGTTAGGTCGTTCTGTGTGAAAAGTCGCACTGAGTTAGGTCGTTTCCGACCTTAAAATGGCCTATACCTTTAGGTCGCTCGGAGTTATCTCATTAGGTCGTAGGTCGTATGGACCTTAGGTCGTAGGTCGTTCTGGCCATTTCTAACGTCTTCGGAGTTAGGTCGTATGACCTTAGGTCGTAGGTCGTATGGACCTTAGGTCGTAGGTCGTTCTGGCCATTTCTAACGTCTTCGGAGTTAGGTCGTATGACCTTAGGTCGTAGGTCGTATGGACCTTAGGTCGCTAGGTCGTATGACCTTAGGTCGTTAGGTCGTATGACCTTTATATTTTTAGGTCGCGCCTCTTTTAGGTCGCGTCTCTTTTAGGTCGCGTCCCCTTTAGGTCGCGCCTAATTTAGGTCGCGTCTCCTTTAGGTCGCGCCTCTTTTAGGTCGCGTCTCCTTTAGGTCGCTCTCCACTGGAACCCTCAAGTCGTTTGGTCTTAGGTCGTTGCACCGTTAGGTCGCTCAACCGTTTATATCGTTAGGTCGCAAACCCACTTAGGTCGCTTAACCTTGTTTTCCCTCTAGGTCGCGTGGCCTTTAGACCCTTAGGTCGCGAGCAGTTAGGTCGTTAGACCTAGGTTGCCTTTTCTCCGTTAGGTCGTGAACCTTGTTAGGCCGCTCATCCTTAGCCCGCGAACTTTCTTAGGTCGCGTACCTTTAGGTCGCGTGTCCCCTCTACCTCGTTAGGTCGCAAAGAACATTAGGTCGCTCGACCTCCTTACCCACCAGGTCGCGCACTTAGTTAGGTCGCTCAGCCATTGTGTTAGGTCGCGTGAACCTCTTAGGTCGTTAGACCTCATTTTGTCTTCACTAGGTCGTACCGTTTTGGTCGGGGCGCTGCCTCGCACCCCGCCGGGGGCGCTGCCCCCTGGACCCCCGCGACCTGACCGGGCAGGTCGAACCCCGTAAGCGGTGGCGTTGCCCCCGCACCCCCACCTTGGGGGGTTGCCACCCCCCTGGACCCCCCCTCCGTAGGGGATCTTATCTGAAAAAACATTGAGCTAATTTCCTTGGATTTTATTCACATCTCCGTATGCGATTTTTGGGACTGATTGTTTCTACAATTGCTTCTGTGTTTTGTCACTTTATAATATAAAGGTTTCAATACTAGTAGTAAATATCAAAACTCTTTTAACAAACAATTTCAACTCTATTTTTAATAACAAAGCTCTTTCCTTAAACCATTTTCCAATCTATTAGTATATACAAGCCTTTACCTCACTCGGATGAGAAATCTAATTAAACGACTTAGTAAAACAAGTAGTATGAAACGCTTGCGTTCACTTCGTCGGTTAATTCTTGGACTTATTCGATTGAACCTCTTGTGACAATTTCATTAGTGAAGATTTACAGTTTGTTCGTAAATATTTAAGTTAAGCAAGTGGTTATGGGACATGAAGCTAAACTTCTATATTTACTAGCTTAGTGTAATTAACACTTTTCGTTGATCTTGATGATCGCTTTATGAATTAGACTAGCAATTGCGCGACGTCTCTTTCATTGCAAGGTTAGACTAGACACCACTTGTGTGATTCCATTCACACATACCTTTCTGCTTTTTGGTTAGTCTTGACCTCAATCTGTGTGATTCCATTCACACATGTGGGGTAGCTCCCCATGGTCTTCGGACCGTCATGTGATAGGCCTCTTTCCCTTTTTATGATTTCTGGATTTCTTGTGTTGATTTCTGGAATTTATCTCTTTGACTTGTCATGAGTACAAGTTTAGGGTATGATGCCCTCTTCGGATCTTTGAGAAGATTCTTGTGATATTGATTTATCTCTTATCGGTTGATCTCCTGTTGATCATTATTTGCATACTTATAGTAGTATGTCAGTATGGATATTTTATGTTTATGCCATATCTTTTATTTTATATCATGTCATCTGATATTTATAGCTAGACTGATCCATTTATTATTTTCTTATAAATAATACTCGGGTCAGACCGAGATGTTACAGGTGCTTCTGCTTGACTTCTTCCCAGGGATTCATCACTCTGACTTTTGGCTAACTGTTTAGATTAGCAGTTTTTGTTGTATACACTTGAGAGATAGACTCATAGTTGTATTCTTTTGTATAGCACGTGTTGCTATTCTTTTGTATTATCGTGGATCTTACTGACCACTGCTCTGATGTACACTTTCATGTGTTAGTTATATATTCATATCTTCTTCCGCCTTTGTGATATGGATATCTGTGATTGATTTGTGATATGATTATTTCTATGTTTGTTTCCGAAGATTATTTATAGCCACCGTGTGATAAGCAATTACATGGATGGTCGCTCCTCAACAGCCTTATTCTCCGTGCTAGTTGACAGCACTACTCCGGAGTGTTCTTGGCTAGCGTGGGTATAGAGGTGGGGCGTCACAGAAAAGGAAGAGATTCAAACTCGAATGAAAGTGGTTCTATAAATTAAATTTACCATACATTCTAAGTTTTGCCTAGAGCCAAAGCTCTTAAACCCAAATTTAAAGGTTATAACAACATTAATAGACCAATTAAATAGTAACTTACAACCGTTACTATATCCTTTTTATTTTCATTTCATTTTAAACACTCACTTCATTATAAATTATAAAGGTTTTTTTTTCTTCTTAAATTTAATTACAAAAATCTTATTAAATCTTAGGTCAAATTAACGCACACACATATGTATATACAAATCATTGTATATAATGTCTTAAACTTAATACAACATCTTTATGTTAAAATTTATAACTTAGTAAATTCTTTAATATTAAGCAATAATTAAGGTCTAACGTTAATTCAAAAGGAAATAAAAGGAATCATGATATTTTGTAATAAATTCAAGTGATTTTTATAAAGAAACCCCCCCCCCTTTTTAACTTTAAACAAAAGTATGCAAAAACCAAAAGATTGGATTTAAATAATGAACACATGCAAACATTAATAAACTACATATGTTTTCTATTTGAATCAATAACAGAAATATTACATTAATTAAGGCTTAAATTTAAATTACAATAAGTTCTTTTTTTTCCCTCTTTTACCAAAACTTATTAACTTAAAAATTTAATTAATGAAAATTTTACTTTAAAAAAACAACGTTTTCAAGAAAAACTTAATTAAAATATTTACAAAATTATGGGTTGTTACAACGGTGCACACTTGGGTTGCTAGAGTGGTTGTAGTTTGGGAAGACGATGGAGACTTGAGTTCAAGCATGTGAAAACCAGGGTTAGACTCGAAGCAGATGGAATCATGGGATAGCCCAGAGAATGGCTCGGGTAAAATGAGGATTGCTCGGCTTAGTTTATTTTATGCAAAACAGTTTTAAAAATTTAAAGAAAAATCAAATTATTGAAAACAATTTTTTTAAAATAAAATTTCTTTTAAATATTAGATGTTTAAGTAAAATTATTTTAATTAACCAAGTTTTAAAATGTTTTAAAATACACATAACCTTTATTTTTAAAGTTCATTTTTAGACTTAATAATATTAAAGAAGTAAATAAATATTACAAATGTTTTAATTGTTAAATTAACTTTTAAAGTCTAAGTTAATTTATCTGTTAATGGAAATTTATTACTTGAAGTTAATTTCTTAATGAAATAATTAAAGTAAATTAATGATTTAAAGATTGATTAATCAAGTGTTTAAAGGTTAATTAATTAAGGTAATTAATTAAGGTAATTATTTAAGAAGTAATTAACTAACTAAAGGTTAGTTAATTAATAAAAGAAATTAATTAATGGTTAAAGTTAATTAAGTAATTAGGGATAATTACTTATTTTAAATTAATTAGGATTAATTAATTAAATGATAATTAGTTAAGGGTTAACTAATTGATTAATTAATTCAGGATAGTTAATTAAGGGTAATTAATTAATTAAGATTGATTCTTTAATGATTAAAAGTTGATTTATTAATTAAGGTTAATTAATAAATAATTAAAGGATAATAAATAGAAATGGTTTGTAATTAATTAACAGTAATTAACCAGGATTAATGACTAATCTGGTTTTAGTTAATCAGATGAATAATTAATCTTACTTATGGTTGTTTGAATTGTATGAACTGCTGTGAATTGTTTGATATCTCTACTGTTCGATGCTTTGTGAAATAAATTATTTTAATTCAAGCTGTGATGAATGTAATTTATTTATCCGTGATAGATTTGTAAATCTGTGAACTTGTGTATGGAAGATAAGTGTTATAGAGATGTACCGCTTATCGATAATTGTTGTGTTTGAATCTATGATGATTGATGATGTTGCACTATTGGTTAAAACCCCTAGACTACACCTTACACACACAAATATGGATTGCTTGAGAAAATTGGTTAAGTCCCATATTTTTGGAATAGTTTTAAAATATAATTTTTGAATCCCGATGGTTTTGAAAATGGATTTGGGTTAAATATAAAAAGCTTTTGAAAACGAGTTTTAAAGATTAAAGTTATTTTGAATAACTTGATAAAGTTTTGAAATTTAAATAGTTTGATTTAAATTTGAATTGAATCCTATGTTCGGAAATTATGGTTTAAAATGTTATACAAGTTATAAATGTGTTTATATGGGTTTAAACCATTTTTAAAAGCATTGTTTTGAATTTAACCCAAGGACTTTAACTTGTATAAATGAAATCGGATTTTTTCGAAATGAAAACTATTTGTTTTCAAATAGTAATAACTTTCAAATAAGGAAAGAATTTCCAATTTGTGTTAAAGGGATTTCAAATTTGAAATGAAAATGGTTTTCCAAGTCATGAATGAATCTTTGGAAATGGCTTTGAAAGCTATGAATGAAATATTTGATTTAAAGATTGGATGAGTTTATCCCATTTGAAATGGAAATTGTTTTGAAAACCGTGAATGGATCTTTGTGAAAGATGAGTGAATTTTGTGAAATGAATCTTTTTGTTTAAAGATTTGAAAATGGTAATTTGTTTAAACCATTTAATGAAAGTTTTGGATTTTAAGTTGTGACTTAACTGAAATCCCAATATCCATATGTTTTTAAATATTGCGCTCACTATTCGGTTGAGCCGGTAGAGGACCTTATGCCATATAACCCATTCCGAATAATGATACGACGTTATGGATAGCATTGGAAGGCCGGTGGTGAAGACCAGGTATTTTTGAAAACGAAAGGATAACCTGTCGAATGACTCTGTACTGAGAAGCTACGGTATAGAGATCTCTAAATGTGATGGGGAGTCCGATCAGGATTGTGAATACCCGGATTTCAAGGGCTTCTTTGGAAGTGCCTTCGGTTCTGTTCGAACCCGGAACAGACTTGTATGGATGTGTGTCTGACGTTACACTTTGAGATGTAATGCTGGTTTCTATCAAATACATTTCTGTTTGGTGGCGGAGATTTATTCTCTTAGCTTAACACCCTTCTTTGAGACGTATGAGCTCAGGGGTTATGTAGTTGATGGTTACTTGTGATACATTCCCAATTTGGTAATGTAGCATACGAAGTGCTGCTGATCAATAAGCATGGCTTTGTGAAAAAACATAGCTTTGTGGACGAGGCTGCATCAGGACCTCACAAACCGGAAATGGTCGAAACAGGAAAGATGGGGCAAGGTTGCAGGGGTCACGCCCCTAGGGTGTGTCCATTCCTTCTGGAAATGTCGAATACACGCCTTGTACGGTTTTAGTTGTATAACCTGCCATTTAACATGGTAGCTATAGTAGGCATACTATAATGATATGTATGTTGGCTAAGATTAATATTATACTTTTGAAATGTTTTCCACTATGCACTAATAATAATATCAAAATGGTTTTCGCGTATTAAGCATGTTTGACTATCATAAGAAGAAATCTCGCCAAGTGTGTGATTGCATGGCGTGTGTGCCGGGAGGCCTTATGGTAGTTTCATTTTACAAAAAGCATTGCTGATTTCAATGTTTTAAATTCTTTTGTTGTTTGTTTTAAAGATAAAATGTTTTTGTTTGCTCATATAAGTCTCATGACTGACCTGGAGTTTGTTGTTCCCTTCCTAAACTCTAGGTGCCCACAATTTTCCGCACGGGCAGTCTAGAGTTGGGTTTTTCAGATAATCCAATAATATGGATAGATTCGTTAGCATTCGAAGTCTTTATTTTGGCAGCATTTGGATATCTTCTTTAGCTTTTGGATCTTTGAAGTTTTTGGTTGGCAATCGCATTTGGGATCACGTTTACTACAAGTTCAACTTGATGGTGGTTTGAGCTTGAAGTTTTGGAGCTCTAGCTTTGGAGTTTTGGTTTGAAGTTGCAGTATTGGATTTTCTTGAAAACTTTGCTCATGTTGAGATGATTTTCCACTGTGGTGTTGTGTCGTATATTTTCTGATGTCGTTGGATATGTTGTATCATGATGTATATCACATTGTATCTATATTGTATATCAATGTTATCATTTTTTGTCTCCGCTGTGTTGTTTTTCATCCAATGTTGTTGCAAGCTCTGTTGATACGGATTCGATGTCAATTGTTGGGCATCGAGTTCGGGTCGTCACAATAACATTAAATTCACAAATCCTTTTTGGATAATTATTGAAATTAAATAAAAAAATTTATTGAATACAAAATATTTTTGTACGTGTAAATAATTAACATGTGATTAAATTAGTGGTAAATTCATAAGCAGGCATTGAATTGAATGAAGTTGAGCGGTTATCGAAGTATATTCAGTATATTGAAGTGTAGATTAATTTGAAATGAATTGAAGTATATTTACAAATAACTATTGGGAATTAAAAGTTAAGTTTGAATGGAAAATAAAACTAGATTGAACTGAACAAAGTCAAGGCCCAAAATTATTTTAGTCGGGCCCTAGCCCATCTTCTTTAGTGTCTAGAATCCTCACTCACCCTCAGTCCCAAAACCTAAACCCACAAACCCTCTATAGCCAATTTCTCTTGTAGTTTTCCATTGTCCCTCAAGTTCAAATCACATCTTCGATTAAAAAAACATCTCACGATGAGGGCTATGCGATTGCATCGATCTAGGCGGATGGGTGGAGACATGCATCAGATTGACGCGACCGTATGCATTGATAAGGAAGGGCATCGACATTGGTTCACGCGTGCAAGATGGAGAGGCACTCAATGAGGCTAAGGCACAAATGTGCATGCACGATCAAGTAGCTAGGAGAGGCGCAACTTGGACATGTACACCTATTGGGAGGGTAGACGTGGTCAGGCACAGAGGTTCTAGTAGATGGGTTAGAGCAGTGAAGCTTGGGTCTGGAATTTCTGATGTCATTTGAGATGAGTTATCTGTTTAACTGACAACTTTTGTCTAAATTCTCATTTCCTTTATTTTCAGTGATTTTTTGACAATGAGTTTTTTGTCGATTTGGATTGAATTGGTTGAACTTGTATTGTAAGTCCTTGATTAATTGTTGTTGTGATGGTACTTGCATTTTATATTATTTGAATACTGAATAAATATTTGCAAATCGCCAGAATGATACTTGAAATTGATCGGAAGGGGATAGTGAATTGAAGTTGTAAGCTTTGAATATAAATTGTGATTTAATATTGGAAATGTTGTTATTAATAGAAAATAGAAAAGTTACGATTTGAGAGATTTAACTAAACAGTTGAATTTTCTCGAATTTACATTTTATTCAATTATTGTTGATTCTAAAAAAATATTTAAATGATTTTTATAAAATTTAATTTAAATTTTATATTTTAAATGATTTAATAATTCTATTTGAATTTAGTAAATTTGGAAGTCTGTAAATAAAATTCTAAAGTAATAGTAAGTTGAATTCAATTTAATTATTGAATGGAGGTTATCATTTATGAAATTTATTATTAGGTAAAATTTGGAAGTAATATATTTTATCGTAATTGAATATTTTTGTATGAAAAGGAATTAAATTATTTTGAAGGGAAATTTTAAAAAAATCGTATAAGTTGATGCTATAGTATTAAATATTTTGGAAAACAATTATATAAGATAATTTTGGTTTGATGAACTATTTTTAATACAATGAGAAATATAAATATTGGTTTTAAACACATAGGACTTAGGACATGAAATTATGGATTTGTGTAATTATTTTAAATTAAGAAATCCATATTTGGAAATGAGATTTTTTTTTAAAAATCTGTTGCTCAAAGGAAATCATTTAAAAAGGAAATTATTTAGAAAGCCTTTGGGGACATATATGTGTGTGTGTGTGTGTAAGAATTTGAATTAAGCTATTTCAAAAAGTGTAAATTTTAAGTGATTTGGAATTGAATTGTAATTTATAGATTTCCTTGTAATTAAACAAAAGGTTTGTGAATATTTATTTGAAATTGTAAACGGATTTTTAAAGGAAGAATGATAATTTTATAGTTTGGTTTCTTTTCAATTGAAAATTGATATTTGAATTTTTTTTGATGATTTTTAGAAATATGTATTTTAAACCCCTTACGAATCATTAAAAAATAGAATTGAATGTTTTGATTGATTATATTTCTGTGTAACGTGGAATTTGAATAAGAGGAGTTATAATACCATTGGGATGGGGCCTTCGGTATTATTTCTTCGGTTATTCTTTGGACTTATTATATAAAATAATTGTGCGATGATGAGTGCAATTTACGAGCATTGAGTAAATGGGTGAATAACACCAGGTGGTATGGGACGCTTGAGCTGATATTTGTTTAATTAATTTCTGTAAGTAGATGCCACTCTAACATGGTCGATTAAATGGGGTATTATATTTTTTATGATGCACACTGAGAGTGTGCTGGCTGAGAGCTATAAGAGGGTCTATTTATTGTGTGAACTCCTATTATATGTCAGGTAGTAAACCAGATTGGCCAGTATCCATCCTAAAGGCCTACTTTCGAGGTCGCTCCTCGAATATGTAACATGTGTTGATGTATATGGCTAAGATCTATGGCTGAAAGCCACTACCCTTGTATTATATAGGCCAGCGGTCTGTTACCATTAGGGGCACTTGCAGGGTCATGACTAATGCATAGCGTAGTCTTACACTTGAAGGATATTGGGTCACGATGGCTGTTGAGGTAACTAAGACTATAGGAGTAGCGCTGATAGCATATAAGAAGGCTCCTGGAGCACGCTGAGAGCTGTTAGTCTCTTGTCTTGTTATTGTTGATAAGATAGCATGCAATGTTATAGACACCGGCTTACTCACCTATATGAGATTACTGTGTTATTGGCTGAAAGCAAAGTTACGGTTGAGAGCCATTCTGAACACTTGTCGAGCTCGATGCCAAATAGATGTTTATGATGCTGAGAGCACATAGGACTGAGTATCTTGATGATTACTCATGATATTGAGAGCTGAGTGGATTAGTAGAGGTCTGAGAGATTGTAGGATTATTTCATTAGATGAGATCCAACTCGATTGCTGAGATTGAAGGTCTAGAAGATGGTTACGTGGTTACTGATATCTTGGACTATTTATGAGACCGAGAGTCTTTGCAGTTGTATAACCTCATACATATTAATTATACAGCTATCGAGGATAGCTAGAGATTCTGAGAGCATGGAGTTAGACCCAGTACCTATTTTTCTATGGTCATCTAAGAGATGATTTGGCTACCGAGGGTATGCCATATTTATATTTCGTGTTTGTTTGATTCGTGTGATTATTATGAATTTTATAAATTTATTAAGAGAGATGAACCCAGATACATCTACATTATGATTATTTGAGAGATAATCAAGGGGATCGCTGAGAGCATGCCTTTTCGTATTGTTGCTGAGCTTTATGCATCATTATTATTAGATCATATTTATATCATCAACTTTGTTTTATGCTCGTTTAGTGTGTGGATTGAATTTTCTTGATTGGGTCATCTTTTGGTGTGTATGGTCCTGAAAATTGGTATTAGGGATATGCACGGACCATTTATGTTGCAATTTTTATACCATGCCAGATGTAATTTTATATTGACGTCCACATTGTAGACATAGTTTGACTGTGTATTATTTATATAATACTTGGTTTAGTCGGAGACATTTCAGATTCAGGGACAAATTGCTCGTATGTGGATGTTGGGCATAGATGGTGATAGCATATTTGTTTGTTATATGTATATTTGCCGCTACATTTTTTCACGAGTGATTGAGATGTATGTATTGGACATGTTATGTATATTTTTGGTATCAGTGGGTATTTGACTATTTTTGTGGAAACATTTGGACTCATGTATATTTTTTTTATATGTTATCGCTACATGGATGGCTCTATGATTTATTTATATTATGTATTGTTCTATCATGGTGGCACACATATTTATTGCTTTGTGTCGATACTATGTACGTATACATGAGTTGTTTATGATTTTGGAGATACGTACCAATGTTAACCCAATGGAATATTTGCATGTATATCTCATATAGCATCGTTCTCCGTATTATACGACAATATTACTTAGTAATACTCTTAGACAATATGTGTATAGAGGTGGGGTGTTACATGGTTCTTCAAGTTGGGGTTTAGAGTGATGAGCAGAAGGCAAGTACCAAAGTTTGGCTATGTGATGGGTCAAGCATCAAGGGCTTTGGAGGGCATGAAACAAGAGCTTTTGGACCAAGAGCTTTGGATTGATGTTGTGATCTTTAAGAAGAGTGGTCGGGGTCCAAATTTTTAGAAGATGGAGCTCTAGAATAAAAGGAAGAAAACTTGACCAATATTTGGTTAAGTACACCTCTTGTTATCGAGAGGTCCGATCAATACAGAAAGGTCTAGTTTGATGGGTAAGGGGTGGAACTTCCAGAAGGGGCAGTGGAGGTCATGTAGGTCATGTTGAAGGTTTTCGTTTGTTTATTTGGAGTGTGATGGCGATATGGTTGCACGATGCTTTCTTTAAGACTTCGGTGATATCAAGTCGACAGTGATTGGAGTTAGGTTCCACTAATTGCTGCTCGACGTATAAAGGAGTCATGAGAATTTTTTCCACAAAGGGCGGATTCTAGGAAGGGTGGTCCATGCATATAACGCGAGAATGTTTCTATTATGGAATGGAGGAAATGGTTCCTTAAGAATAATGAAAACTAGATAGAGCAATGAAGGGGCTCGTGTACGCGTTCTAAGGACCTCTAATACTTTTCTGATGTACTCGAAAGCATGGGTATTGTTAATGCACTCGTGGGTAATTCGAAATGCTACCTCAAATCATTGGAAAGGATCTGTATTCTTGGATTGAGGGAAAGGGTCTATTATCAGCTTTAGGTTAAAGACGATTACATTGAAAACAGATATTTCCATTAGTCCTTGAAAACAAAGATTTCCATTAGTCCTTGACATAAGAAAGGACATACGAGTTATCATATATCTAGGGCACATTCGGTGATAGAGAGGATTGTTTGATAGATGCTATGGTTGCTTTGATTGTCTTCTTCCATAGTTTAACACTCTACAGAAGTCATTGGAGATTATTATTGGGGATAGGGATACTTGGACACCCATCATCATATTTAGTTTGTAGGATACATGTATGATATTATAGAGTAGCATATATTGTTCATCATGTGCTAAGTATTTGGTTGCAGGAATAAGTTTCGTATGTTCGTATACTCTTACTCCTTACTATAGAAACTTGTATAGTATTTTGAGATTCATTTACCGCTCACACTAGACTGTTGTTTGACCCTAGGTTATATACTTTGCTTCTTATTACCTTAGGTACTCTTAAATGAGTAGACTAGATAGTAAGTCTAGGTGCAATGCACTTGCAGTGTAGAGGACGAGCTATTTGGGGTTCGTATTATATTTGGATTTCTATGCTTATTCAGCTATGTAACACTATAGAGCCCTGAAAGTGCTTTCTTATTACTATTATTGTGAGACAGTTATTCGAATTTATTTCTGTTTTGTATAAACTGTATTACTTGATGTATAACTCTGTGAATATGTACTCTGATATTTGGATCACTTCGTTTACTATTTTACCTGTTTTATATCTATGACATATATTATATTTTATTATATGTATTTTAAGATATACGACATTTTCTGTGTGATGTTTTATTTCATTTTCAACCCTTAATGACCGTCCTACATCGGCTGGGCATGTCAATAGCGCACTATTTAATTATATTAATTACCGCTAGTGTAGGAAGATCGTCATAGTGTTCATTTTTGCCATAAACAACCGCTTCGTCTCATGTGTGCTTAGAGAATTTGGCATTGCGATTCTCTTTAAAGTGGTGCATTTGTACTCATGTAGGTGATTCTAAAAGGAGTGTCCTGCTATACTCCACTTGTTCTCCCAAAAACCATGTACAGACATCATTAAAAGCTAATCTTAACATATTTTCTAATGGGTTATGTACTGGTGTAGGAATGGTTTGAATGTTTACCAAAGCTGCTAAGTTTATCCTGAACTTAGTTCTCGCTTTGAACCTAAATCTTAGAATCTCCATTCAGCTGGGTTGGGTTTTAATTGTGGAAAACTTTTGATTATTCTTGTAAAACCCTACATCTATACCCATATTACCTTAGAGTATTACTGAGTAATACTGCTAAGTAATAAGGAGAATGAGGTAATGTAGGTGATTCGCATGTGAATATTCTCTTGGACTAACACTGAATACATCTCAAAATATTGGTACAAAACTCATCATGGCGTAAACAATCTCGGTACAAAGCAATAAACACGATTTTCCCTAGGATAGAACAATACAATCATAATCAGAAGTAATACTAACTATAACATAGAGCCAAACAGGATAAAATATACATCATATATCACAAACAATACATAACAGAGTCTACATCACCACAATACTACAACCCAACTAGAACATGTCCAAATCTTACAACTGCTGACATATCAGCTATAACCATACTCACTATAATACGGACACCTTACGACATTGACTACAAAATAGAACTAATAGTATGTAAAAATATATGGTCCCGCTGGAATGCTAAGATGTTGTGGTAGAGGTGTCTCCGTACCTGTAAGTTGTAGAACTCGGTGCAACTGACCCATGTATTATAAAAATATAATAAATGGTTCAGGTTAGAAGTCTAGTGTCAGTGAAACATAAAAAAAACTTATTGTAGCATGTTGAGAAAATGCAATCATAATATTCAAAATAAAACATCCATCTCATAACAAACTTCCATCGCATACATCAAGCATCACACATTCATCCATTTATATTTATTCACTTATACTCATTGAATCCAGTTTATCATATGTTTTCGTATTAATTAATAATACTGTCAGAAGCCAAGTCTACATTTGAGCCTCATCATTTCTCAAATGCAAAGGCAGACCCTACCCGTAAATTTACATGACCGTCCTCACCAATCATTAGCTGCACAAAATACATGTCATCTCCTTACCTCCACATTCCACACTCCCATCGTCTACCACCTCTTTTCGTTCTGTCCTTCTTGTTCTATTTGCTCGTGTAGCAGACTGTAACAATGTGACAGTGGGGCCAAGTCGTCACAACCATCAGGGTGCGATCCCATGGTCGGTCAAGCTTGAATGAGGCTAGCAAACTTCTAGCCATCGCATTCATATAAGGAAATTTGCATGTTTCGATCCACTTAAAAGCAGAGATAATCATGTTTTCACCTAAAATAAAGTAAAAATAAAATAATACATCCCACATATAATTGATCATTATTAGATACGTATCTACTTTATTTATTAATTCACTCTACTCTTAAATTTTTTTCCCAATTCAGTACTCTTCATTTTCATTATTCCATATTTCAACACAACATTGATTTTTACTTCATCTCATTCGCAACAAACAATCAAAAACCATTCATTCACACATTAATATATATCTGTGTGTGTGTGTGCGTGCGTGCGTGTGTGTGTGCGTGTGTGCACATTTATATTAATAAATTAATGAGATGAAGAAATTTTATTTAAATAGATTCCACTTTATTTTTCATCTTTTTATAAAACATTTCAATTTAACTTAACGACAAAACATCTCTTTTATTATTATTATTATTATTATTATTATTATTATTATTATTTATTATTATTATTATTTTAGAACATTAGTTTTCGCTGTTAATTACATCAACTATTATAGGAAAATATTGAAAATTTCTTTTGAAAGTTCATCACACTGCAAAATGATGATTTTTATATCAGTTTACATATTATAGGTTCAAAAGCCCATGCTGCGCACACAGTCCTATACATACTTCACACATACACTCCTATGTCCCGACTAAAGCTTCTCCCTCTTTTTTCCCTCTACTTCCTTTCTTTTTTTCCTTTTCTTTCTAATTTTTTATATAATTTTTATTATATCTAGATGAGTTGTGAACATGCACAGCCTATTTGGGCTACGGCTGGGCCTGGTGGACCCAACCTAGCTGCATCATCGGACCAGGTCCTTTTATGTCAGACCTGCCAGAGGCCTGGCCTCTGGGCGGCTGCAACAGTTGCAACATCAACTTCTGCAGCTGTGCAGCAGCTTGCTATTGCAAAAAGTACAACAACACCGCTGCTGCTATGCGCAACAGCGTGGCTGGTGCGCCACGACAGCGATCGGGGCCTGTCGCTGTTGAAACCAACACCACCTCTTTCCTCTGGCGCAACCTCTCACCTCTCCAACACATCCAACTTCCTTTCATTCTCTCACAAAATTCAGCAAAATATTATTTTGCATCTTGGTTCTAGAAATTTTTTGTCAAAGTTTAGTTACAAATTTTCTACTTATGAACATCAAACTTTACCAAATTAAATAGAGATTTCAAGTAAAACATACCAACTATCCAAATAAAAAGATCAAATATGAAAATTATGAAGTTTCACTTACTTTAGAAGCTCTTAAAATATCAACTGATCACTTTTGAACTTCTTCTATTTTGCACTTTTACACTAGTTTTTCCCTCTTCTTTCACTATCTTTTCTTGGTTGAATCACTTGATTTTCTTGCTTCTCCTTATTTCTAAACCTTGCTGAGGGGTTTGTAAGCACTCTCAAATAATTGGTTTATTTTTAACTATTTTATTTGATTTTATATGGATTTTAGAAGGTCATAATTATATTTAAAGAGAGCTCATGGTTGATCAAGTTGAAAGTGTTATCCTACCTTTTGGCCAAGGCTGGAATATCAACAAATTAGAAAGGGATGATGGATATTGGGATTGGAGATCGATTGGAATCAAGGCTGCAATCGATGTCGTCAAAATTTGGTTGAGCCCCGATCGGGACGAAATTGGTTGGAGATGATGATAAGGACTAGGAGAGGCTATGTTTCAAATTTCAGGTTAATCGAAGTTCGTATGAAGGAGATATGATCGATGCAAGGTAGGTAGGATATGCTGTTCGAATCCATAAAGGGGTCGAGGTGATACTCATTTCGAATCCATCAGATTCGTATCCATCGGAATGGCGTCTCTTTTGAATCCATCTATTTCGTATCCATCGTAAGGATATCTCCTCGGCCTCATTCGTATCCATCAGGTTTTTTTTAGTTCGACTCCATCAGGTGCGTATCGATCAGGGTCACGAATGCTCGGTAGTACGTATCCATGGAACAGCGTCTTGTTCGTATCGATTGGCTCGGGTTCGCATCGATGACATTCGTATCGACCGGCATGGACTCGACTCGATGGTTTCGCATCGATCAGGTAAGGCCTCTCTCGTATCCATCAGGTAAGGCTTTGTTCGTGTCCATCAGTTTCAAGCTTCGTATCCATATGATTGGCCCTTCGTGCATTTTTCGTATCGATAGATAACACCACGCATAACATTATTTCGTATCGATTAGATAGATTGATACGAAACACAATCTGGACATCGATACGAAGAGCGGTATAGTGTAGGCAGTTGGATACAGGAGCAATGCAAAATTTTCGGCACGAACGAACGCAAATCATGGATATGAGTGTAAATCACAAGGAGAGGCGTTCAAAGTGGCGAAGGACGTGCATGGTTCAAAGGAAGAAGCCTTCAACTCGGCATGAATTTAGGATCGCTCCAGGAAGCTCGTGCCACGTCACTAACAAGCATGCGCTTCTGATCGAGTCGAACAGGTTGGATTCGAAATAATGGATTCGAACGCAACAGCCCTCACGAAAACGCAATTCGTATCGATCGTATTCCCAAACCGCTGATCCAAATGCGATGAAATTTTCACAGCAGCTTGCATACAAGGTAAGAAATGTTCCGCCAAGTTTCAGCTCGATTGGATCATTTTTTGATGGATACGAAATCACTTCTTATCGATCACAGATCGAGTCGAAACTTGGTGGGGTCGGTCGTGTGGGCCCACTCACATGCCAGAAGAAGTCTCCCGTTGAGCGCGATTTCGGCCTCCTATGCCTATAAATAGCCTCCTGAAGACTATAGAAAGGGGGATCTTTTGCCTATTGGATGCCCAGACTCTGTCGGATTCATTTCTACACTTCAATACAACTGTTATACTCGAAATTCTTCATTATTACTGCTGTAATCATCTGTAACCAGCAAGGATAATCAATAAAAGGATAAAAATTTGAAGTGGACGTAGCCGGAGATAGCCGAACCACTATAAATCTTGTGTCTTTGTTCATTATTTCTGAATAGCTGTTTGATATTTGCTAAGATCTGATATTTATGCTTGAATATCACTGTTTTGTGTTCACACACTAGTGCTTTCACGGTATTTGGGGTTTGTGACCAATTTTGGCGTAAACAGAAAGTAAAAATGAGAACATATGTATACGATGGAAGTTTTTGTCTATATTAAAAATGAGGTGAAGATTGCTTGAATCCTTAGCCAAAAGAAAAGTGTAGAATTCTCTTGTATATATACACATGGCAAGAGTAGAATATAGGAATACAATCATATTTTCTTTGTTTGTGCTCATGCTCTTTTCTCTCTTTTTTCTTCTTTGTATAAAATATATAAACAATGTATATTAACTATTCACAAGACAACTCTAACCCACAATTTTAACAAAACTAGTTTAACAAATTTTGACAAAACTTTCTAAAAAATATGATTTTGTGAAATATAAATTGTATATTTTTATCACATTTATAAACTTATTATATAAAATATATTTATATTGTTATTTTACTTAATTTTTAACCTTTATTTGCAATATCATGGACAAAATCATCGCACGTTGCACAAAAGTGTATTTTTTTGTCTTTCTAAAGTAAATTGTTAACATTTATGACGTTTGTATATTTTTAAACTTTGTTTTAACATGATACAACCATTTAAAATCAATTTAATATATCAAATAATAATTATTTTATTTTTAGTTCATTTGAATTCCTTTTTATAGTTCATTTTGTGTGAAAATTGACGTAACATGTCAAAAATGATGTTTTTGGCCAAAACTCATTTTTTCGCTTTTTATACATTATCTAAGATTTTTATTCTTATTTAAAATTATTTTACTCATAAATATCAAAATAAATGAATATAACGCCTTAAATCATTTTTAATCTAATTATTGCTCAAAAGTGCTCATTTTCGTTAATACAACTTTCAGGTAATATTGTTAGTATATGCTTCTCTTCAGTAGTCCAAACGACATGTTGGTGATTTACATTGCTTTTTATTCAATGATCGATTAATTGATTTTTTTCCAAATTAATTCAGGATTAAAAGTTCGTGCTGTTACAATTCTATAGGCCTTGAAACCATTCCCATCGATAAGTTTTGAACTTTCTCTATAGGCAAGCCTTTCGTTGGTAGATCCGCAATGTTATCTTTTGACCTTACCTAGTCTATATTGATAACTCCATTAGAGGGAGTTGTCTCACGGTTTTATATCTACGACAAATATGTCTAGAGTTACCATTATATAGGCTACTATTAGCTCAACCAATAGCTTCCTGACTATCACAATGTACATATATTGAGGCACATGACTGTCCCAATTTAGAATGTCTTCTAGAAAACTCTGAGCCAGTTAGCTTCTTCTACGGCTTTAGAATGTCTAGAGTTACCATTATATAGGCTACTATTAGCTCTACCAATAGCTTCCTGACTATCACAGTGTACATATATTGAGGCACCTGACTATCAGATAGATTGATACGAAATACACTCTGGACATCGATATGAAAAACGATACGGCGCAGGCAGTTGGATACAGGTGCAATGCAAAATTGTCGGCACAAATGAACACAAATCATGGATACGGGTGTAAATCACAGGGAGAGGCGTTCAAAGTGGCGAAGGACGTGCATGGTTCAAAGGAAGAAGCCTTCAACTCGGCATGAATTTAGGATCGCCCAAGGAAGCTCGCGCCACGTCACGAACAAGCATGCGCTTCTGATTGAGTCGAACAGGATGGATTCGAAACAATGGTTTCGAATGCAACAACCCTCACAAAAAAGCAATTCGTATCGATCATATCACCCAAACCGTTGATCCAAATACGACGAAATTTTCACAGCAGCTTGCATACAAGGTAAGAAATGTTCCTGCCAAGTTTCTGCACGATTGGATCATTTTTTGATGGATACGAAATCACTTCGTATGGATCACAGATCGAGTCGAAACTTGGTGGGGTCGGTCGCGTGGGCCCACTCACGTGCCAGAAGAAGTCTCCCGAAGTTTGAGCGCGATCTCGGCCTCCTACGCCTATAAATAGCCTCCTAAAGCCTACAGAAAAGGGGATCTTTTGGCTATTGGACGCCCAGACTCTGCCGTATTCATTTCTACACTTCAATACAACTATTGTACTCGAAATTCTTCATTATTACTACTGTAATCATCTGTAACCAACAAGGATAATCAATAAAAGGATAAAACTTTGAAGTGGACGTAGTCCGGAGGTAGCCGAACCACTATAAATCTTGTGTCTTTTTTCATTATTTCTGAATTACTATTTGATATTTGTTGAGATCTGATATTTGTGCTTGAATATCACTGATTTGTGTTCACAAACTGGTTCTTTCACGGTATTTGGGGTTTGTGACTAATTTTGGCGCAAACACTTTGGTGCTTTCACTGAGAAGGACTAGCACCCGCTACATCGGATTTGAAGTTCGGATTTGGAGAGTTTGAGGAGTTTTGACTTGAAGATAATGACTAGAAAAAATAGTAGAATACAAAGGGCCGAGAGAAGCCAAAAAGGAGGAAGCCAAGAAGCATCCTCTGGAGCTGGAGAATGGCAAGCTTCCATCTACATCGCTAGAGACGAAATGGAAGCTATAACAAATTCACTGCAAGAGAGGTTGTTGAAGAGTCAACAGGAAATGATGCAGACTTTCTTTGAACAAATGAGAGCTGCAGGGATGCAGAATTTAGGAACAGCTACAGCGGTTGTGGATGCAGGACATGGGACTAGGGTTGCGGAACCCAATGGAGGACAAGATACAGAGCTAGAAGGCAATCAACAAGGGCTTGGGGGCAGGCCGACAGGATCCAACACAGGAGGACCTTTGGAAGGAGTTCAACAGGCCAGAGCTAACTTTGCTGCTAGTGAGCCACATGAAGAATATGTGCCGGAGTTCCCTCGGGGGCAACCCCTGATAGACAATACTGGATTAGTGGAGACCATCAGGAAAACTGTACGAGGTGGGTTGACCAATAGAGACTTGGAAGGGGTGAACAGGAGTCCATCCGCTCGGGAAATAAGGATGGCTCAGAATCCACCTAAGTTTAAGTTACCTAGCGTGGAGGTATATGATGGCAAGGCAGACCAAACGGATCACTTGATGAGGTACACCAGACATATTGAGGTGTTGGGGGCATCGGAGGAAGTAATGGCCCGATGCTTTCCTTTGTATTTGACGGACTTAGCTGCAATGTGGTTTAGGCAGTTGGGAGAAGGATCTATCAGGACTTGGAGGGAACTGGTGGATTGGTTTTTGGGACAGTTTCGGATTCATATCAAGAGGCCGAAGAACGTAATGACATTGACATCGGTAAAGCAAAGGACGGATGAATCACTTAGGGCTTTTCTAACCCGATTCAATGCGGCGGTTGCTTTGGTGGATCGCCCGGATCCATCGATGGTTTTGATGGCGGCAGTATCAGGAGTCAGAGAGGATTCGGACTTTAAGGTATCTTTGATACGAGATCCCCCAAAGGATCTTGAGGAATTCTTTCACGAAGCCGAAAGGTTCCTTCGACAAGAAGATGCGTGTGCAGATTTAATGTTGAAGGAGGTGAATGCAACTTAGGGTGGATGACCATCCAGCAAAGGTTCGGATAAAGACAAAGGAAAAAGGACGTTGGACGATGATTCTGGAAAAAATAGGAAGCGATGGAAGGATCCAAAGTTTTCTACTTACACAGGATTGAACGAGACGCTGGAGCGGATATACCTGGATAGTCGGAATCGCCTTCCCTACCGAAGGCTGGCTAGGAGAGAACCATAGAACGGGAGAGGACATCAGGAGGGCATTGTCTCTTCCATGATTTAGATGGACATGATACCAACAGCTGCAGGCACTTAAAGGATATAATCGAGGAGCATGTAAGGAATGGACAGTTGTGACAATATGTCGAAACTCGGAATGCAGCGGTGGAACAAGAGCAACCACCAACTACTTCACACCATGATGATGTGAGGCCTAGGAATGATGGTCGATTGATTATCCATTGACTTGGATAATATGAAATAAGTAACAAGCTACTGGCAAGCGGCAAAGTCATTTACACATGTACGGGGACGGAGATAGCCCCTAGGCATGCTCTGAATGGTGATAAACTGCGATGTTATTGTTTGTGAAATTTGTTTTTTGTTTTGGATTGGACGCTTGATTTTTCTGTTTGGTTTTGGAGTTTATATCGAACTCCTGGTTTTGTTTTCTTTCTGATTTGGATTTTTCCTTTGGATAGTTGGTTTCTGTTTTGGATGCTGGTTTGGATTTCTGATTTTCTGGTTTTGATTCGGATTTTCAATTTGGATTTTGGATTGGATTTTGATTGGATTTTTATCTGGTTTTTGATAAAAGATCATCGGGTATGGATTATGCTTGGCAAGGGGTGAGTCGCTTTGCCCGAACGTGGCGAATTGACTCATTCAGGTCGTCGAGTATGGACTATGCTCGGCAAGGGTCCGGAGTGACCAGGATTCGGCCTGGGACTTAGGCCCCATATTATCGATTATTGTTTCAGGTCGTTGGGTATGGACTATGCTCAATAAGGGTCCAGAGAGACCAGGATTCGGCTTTGGACTTAAGCCGTGGCATTGTACAACGTCCAAGGACATTGGACCACGGTCGTCAAGTGTGGATTGCTGTAATATCCCTGAATTTTTAACAATATCAATTTAATAATTTATAATAAAATTAAATTGATATTGATATTTTGTTAATAATAATTCAAATAGATTTAATAATCTTCTTCAATAAATGTTCAATTAGTTATTTTACCTTTTAAAATTAATAAATTGATTTCTATTTACAATATAAATATATGGTTCATATTATAAATAGATTAGCATTGTTTTAGTTTTAATAAGTAAAGCATATTTTCTGGTTTTAATATTTGTAGTAATTTGAAAATTTGTTTTTATTTAATATTAGCTTACCAAAGATAAATAAATGATTTCGGTTTAAATTTAATAAATGAATCATGTTTTAAAAATTCTAATATATACATTAATAATTTGGAAATTTTAATTTTTATTAAATATAAAGTTTTCAAAGCTATTTAATAAATAAATTTATGATTTTTAACTTGTTAAGAGAAAATTGTTTAAAATTTAAAATAGTTTTAGCTTGATTTTTAAATTTACTTAAATTGAAAAAAGAGTTTTATAGCTTAATTAAATAGAATATTTATTAATAAAAATATAATTTCCTTTAAAATGGTTTTAATTTAATAACGAGACATTTTAAATACAATATTAACAATGTACTGTGTTATATAGATTTTTAGTTAAAAATAGCTACTGTTATTTCAAACTTTGATTTGTATTCATAATTTGATTTTTAATATTAGATTATGAATTTAATTTGAAGTTAAAATTACAAAGTGTAAATTTTAAATTGTTCTAATTTCCATATGTATAAGCTTCATTCATAAGTACAAATTATTTTTAGTTCTTTTAAAAGTTTATATACATATTTAATATTAACTAACAAAGTAAAATTTAGTTTAATACATATGTTAACATGTGAATCAAATACAAATTATTTTTAAATAAAAGGACAAGTGTTATTACTTAAGCATTCAAAGTGACAAATGTTGAAATCTTACAAGTGGCTCACTTTGTTTTTAATTTTCTTTTATTAAGTAAAATCTAAAATTAACCTATATAAGTATACAATCATTCATTTCCATTTTTTCCCATTTTCCTAAATCAAAAATAAAAGCTTCAAAAAAAAAGACACGCTTTGGATTTCGATGAGACCGGGATCGGGTTTCCATATTTGGATATCCGAAAACCACATCGATTCCAAAATAACGTTAGGTCGTGAATCCATATGGAGCTTTGTGAAGACTCGAGGTGTAAGGACTATACGTCAATATAACTCTGTGGGTGATTTCGTAGTGAGTTTGATGGAATAGTACTTATAGGTTCGAGATGGAGATTTAGAGTGCAAGGGTTATTGTCGTCAACTTTGAGGGTGATTCCAAAATGAGTGTAACGAGATAATGCCTTCGGTTTCGTTCGAACCCGGAACGAACTTGCATGGATTGAATGCTTTCAAAATATCGTCACGTGGATGATGAGCATTCTAAGTTATATGTCCTATAAAGGTAATCGTAGCCTCAAGCCTCATCAACCGGGAATGGCTAAAACAGGGGAGGTGTAGCAAGGCTTCGTGGGTAGACCCCACTTGAGAGTGAGATTTACCCCTGTCTAGAGGTCCCTTTTTATTTCAGCTGTGTGGATGGTTTTGAGCTCTAACCGTCGGGGTTATCTTGTTCGAAACTGTTTCAGTAAGGAATGGGTCCGGCCTTGTGTTGCAGGGGAGTTAGGGTGGCTCCTTGGTACGGTGATCTTGGCCACGTACTATGACGGGCGGTACCCCAGTAGCCCTGCCATTGTATGGAATCCAAAATCCAATAAGTGCCAACGGCTTTCATTGTATTACCCACTTTTGTGGCTAGTAGCTGGAATTTAATGAATGTAACAATTTCGGCTATTTCGTATTTATTTAAAAACCTTAGACCTATTATAATACCATCAGATTTCCTATCAAATGTTTTGGTTAGCGTACCGTAAAACTTTTCCATGTTCATGTGTCGGAAGTCTTACATGATACCTTTCTTTTCAAAAGGTTTTTGAAAGTTAAGCAACTTTAACCTGCTACTCACACCAGACCCATGTCTGACCCGGAGTTTATTTTTGTTTTTCATAAACTCTTGGGTACTCAATTTTTTACGAGTAGCCAAGGGATTCAGGTTAGGATTCAGGTTAGCTTTGACGAATTGTGGAGGAGCAATGGAGCAGGAGGCTTCTACGTGTAGATATATATAGTATTCCACTGTGTACTTTTCTCTGAGTTGTTTCTTGTACTGTATTGAGTTGTATAACTAGACAGGCGTTTATAACCTTCTAGTATGTATTGTATATCTGTGTAACTCTGATAATTGTTGTAACTATGTAATGTTTATGTTATTAATATAATTTATTCGTTCCACTGTTTAGATTCTAATGTTGTTTATTTCTTCTCTTCTTTCTTTTCTCTTTTCTATCCCTTTCTTATTAATGATGCGTCATTCTGTGGTGATGGATGGCGGGTTGTTACAATTGCGCTTGGCAAGAACCCGGAGAGGTTAGCTCAACGTCCAGGGACACTGGACCACGGTCGTCAAGTGTGGATTGCGCTTGGCAAGAACCCGGAGAGGTTAGCTCAACGTCCAGGGACACTGGACCACGGTCGTCAAGTGTGGATTGCGCTCGGCAAGAGCCCGGAGAGGTTACGGATTTGGATATCGACCCGGAGAGGTCCTGGATTCGGTTATTGGCCATTGGATGAGGATGGATTAGGACTCGGTTGTCGGGTTCGAATGGACACGGAATTGGCTATGGACTTTGGATATTGGATTCGGAACTACTCAAAACACGCCTTCTTATCACAAGGCCTGTTTTGGGGGGAAAATGTTATCCCACCTTTTGGTCAAGGCTGGAATATCAACAAATCGGCAAGGGATAATGGATATTGGGATTGAAGATCGATTGGAATCAAGGCTGCAATCGATGTCGTCAAAATTTGGTTGAGCCCCGATCGGGACGAAATTGGTTGGAGATGATGATAAGGACTAGGAGAGGCTATATTTCAAATTTCAGGTTAATCGGAGATCGTATGAAGGAGATATGATCAATGCAAGGTAGGACGGATATACTATTCAAATCCATCAAGAGGTCGGGTGATACTCATTTCGAATCCATCAGATTCGTATCCATCGAAATGGCATCTCTTTCGAATCGATCTATTTCGTATCCATCGAAAGGATATCTCCTCGGCCCTATTCGTATCCATCAGATTTTTCTTAGTTCGACTCCATCAGGTTCGTATCGATCAGGGTCACGAATGCTCGGCAGTTCGTATCCATGGAACAACGTCTTGTTCGTATCGATTGGTTCGGGTTTGCATTGATGACATTCGTATCGGCCGGCATAGACTCGACTGGATGGTTTCACATCGATCAGGTAAGGCCTCCCTCGTATCCATCAGGTAAGGCTTCGTTCGTGTCCATCAGTGTCAAGCTTCGTATTCATATGATTGGCCCTTCATGCATTTTTCGTATCGATAGATAACACCACGCATGACATTATTTCGTATCGATCAGATAGATCGATATGAAACACACTCTGGACATCGATACGAAGAACGGTACGGTGCAGACAGTTGGATACAGGCGCAATTTTGGCGCAAACAGAAAGTAAAAATGAGAACATATGTATACGATGGAAGTTTTTGTATATATTAAAAATGAGGTGAAGATTGCTTGAATCCTTAGCCAAAAGAAAAGTGTAGAATTCACTTGTATATATACACATGGCAAGAGTAAAATATAGGAATACAACCATATTTTCTTTGTTTATGCGCATGCTCTTTTCTCTCTTTTTTCTTCTTTGTATAAAATATATAAACAATGTATATTAACTATTCACAAGACAACTCTAACCCACAATTTTAACAAAACTAGTTTAACAAATTTTGACAAAACTTTCTAAAAAATATGATTTTGTGAAATATAAATTATATATTTTTATCACATTTATAAACTTATTATATAAAATCTATTTATATTGTTATTTTACTTAATTTTTAACCTTTATTTACAATATCATGGACAAAATCATCCCATGTTGCACAAAAGTGTATTTTTTTGTCTTTCTAAAGTAAATTGTTAACATTTATGATGTTTGTATATTTTTAAACTTTGTTTTAACATGATACAACCATTTAAAATCAATTTAATATATCAAATAATAATTATTTTATTTTTAATTCATTTAAATTCCTTTTTATACTTCATTTTGTGTGAAAATTGGTGTAACATGTCAAAAATGATGTTTTTGGCCAAAACTCATTTTTTTCGCTTTTTATACATTATCTAAGATTTTTATTCTTATTTAAACTTATTTTACTCATAAATATCAAATTAAATCAGTATAACACCTTAGATCATTTTTAATCTAATTATTGCTCAAAAGTGCTCATTTTCGTTAATACAACTTTCAGGTAATATTGTTAGTATGTGCTTCTCTTCAGTAGTCCAAACGACATGTTGGCGATTTACATTGCTTTTTATTCAATGATCGATTAATTGCTTTTTTCCCAAATTAATTCAGGATTAAAGTTCGTGCTGTTATAATACTATAGGCCTTGAAACCATTCCCATCGATTAGTTTTGAACTTTCTCTATAAGCAAGCCTTTCGTTAGTAGATCCGCAATGTTATCTTTTGACCTTACCTAGTCTATATTGATAACTCCATTAGAGGGAGTTGTCTCACGGTTTTATATCTACGACAAATATGTCTAGAGTTACCATTATATAGGCTACTATTAGCTCTACCAATAGCTTCCTGACTATCATAATGTACATATATTGAGGCACATGACTGTCCCAATTTAGAGTGTCTTCTAGAAAACTCCGAGCCAGTTAGCTTCTTCTACGGCTTTATCAATAGCAATGAATTCTAATTCCATTGTTGGCCTTGCTATAAAAGTCTGTTTGGATGATTTCCATGAAATTGCTCCATTTCCTAATGTAAACACATATCCACTTGTACATATTATGTCAATTGAACCTGTTATCCAATTTGCATCACTATATCCTTCTATTATGGAAGGATACTTTGTGTAATGTACATAATTCTATATGTGCTTTTGGTACCTTTAGAACTCTAATTATCGCTTTCGACAAGGATTGTTTGTATGTTTAATAAGCTTACTTATAACGTATGCAATATCTGGTCATGTGCAGTTCATGACATACATGCTGCCTCCTACTATAAGAGAGTATTTAAGCTTGTCAATACCATCACCAGTGTTTGTCACCCAATTTTGGTTTAGATCTACTGGTTGTTTGTAGGAGTTATAATATGTTGTTTGAACCTTTCAAGTATTTTAGCAATGTATTGTGATTGAGATAATGCATAATGCATATCCCTATGATGTTCTCAGGATTTTAATACCTAAAATGTCATCAGCCACTCCTAGGTCTTTTATGTCAAATCAGGAGGATAAAATACCCTTTGTAGATTTTATTATTGCTTTCTTATTACTTGGTATTAATAAATCATCAACATAAAGACAAACAATAACATATCCAGTATTAATAAGCTTTACATAGACACATTTATCTTATTCATTTATTATGAATCCATTTGATATCATAGTTTCAACATTTTTTTGGGCCGCTGTTTTGGTGCTCATTTGAGGCCATAAAGTGATTTTACTAACTTGCATACCTTATTTCTAGGCCTAAAAAACCTTCAGGTTGCTGCATGTATATTTCATCTTCTAGTTCACTATTATAAAATGCAGTTTTTAAATCCATTTGATGTATTTTCAAATTTAATATGGATGCAATTGTAATAAGCATCCTAACTGATGTTATTCAAGTTACTAGTAAGTACATGTGAAGTAATCTAGATCTTCTTTTTGTCTAAATCCTTTGACTGCAAGTTGTGCTTTATACTTGTCCATTAAGCCATCTTCTTTTAGGTTTTTCTTAACGGTCCACTTGTACCCTAATGTTTTAGTCCCTTTAGGTAAGTCTGGTAGTTCCCATATAGTTTTTCAGAATGGATTCGATTTCATATTGATGGCTTCCTTCCAGTAAGGAGCATCGGGAGATGACATTGCTTGCTTGTATGTTAGAGGTTCAATTTCTACCATATGTTCGTAGAATTCCAATTCAAAGGTTTTAGTGATCCTTTTTCTTTTGCTCCTTCTCGGTCCCTCTAAATCTAATTCAACATCATTTTCCCATGTTGAGGTAACATTATCCTTAAGATTTTAAATTACTTCTACATCTTTTGGTCTTTTTGATCAATTATTTCAATAATGGTTTTCAGTGGGAAGATGTGTTCAAAGAATCTTATTTTTCGAGATTTGATCAAGATGCTTTCATGAATGTAATCAATTTCAGATTTACACACCAAAAATTGACATGCACTACTATTATGAGCATATCAAATGAATATGTAATCCACTGTCATAGGTCTGATTTTAACTATTTTGGGTTTAGGTATTTCTACCTTTGCAAGACAACCCCATACTTCTAAGTATTTGTAAGATGGTGGTTTATTTTTCTATGGTTCATGTGCAAACTTAGATGTTTTCTTGCAAAGGCACTTTATTAAGAGTGTAATTAGCTGAAAGTATTGCTTCACCTCAAAAGTTGTTTGGCTTACCAGAACAAAGAAGCAATGCATTCATCATTCCCTTAATGGTACGGTTTTTATATTATGTTATTCCATTCGATTGGGGAGAATACGATGCCACTGTTTAATGGGTTATACCATTTTATGCATAAAATTTCTTGAAAGGGAATTCATATTCACCTCCTATATTAATTCTCAAGGCTTTTATTTTTTGGTTTATTTGAATTTCAACTTCTGCCTCATATTGTTCAAACATTCAAATGTCTCGCCTTTACTTCTTAGCAGGTACACTGAACAATACCTTATACAACCATCAATGAGGGTAATATAATACCTTTTTCTTCCCCGAGTTTGAAAGATCTTTAGATCTCACACATCTATATGTATTAAATCTAAAGGTTCGGTATTTCTTTCAACATGATTAAAGAAAGTTCTAGTCATTTTTGCTTCAACATATATCTCACATTTATAACTTAAGTTTACTAAAAATTTAGGTATAAAATCCAATTCGATCAATTTGCATAATGTATCAAAGTTCACATTACCTAATCTAGCATGCCATATGTTAGAAGAGTCGACAATATAAGCAGAAGGTTTAGTTTTATTCATATTAGTGTTTGGTATAATGGTTATTACATTTATCTTAAATAAACCATCACTTACATAACCCCTTCCTACGTACACTTCATTCTTTGACAACATAAACTTATCAACCAAAAACTGAGTTTGAAGCCATTTTTGCTGAGTGAGGATCTTGTTTTTGGATTTCTGAGACAAAGAACATCACAAAAGTTAAGTTCCTATCCAAAAGTCAATTTCAGCATGATCTTTCCTTTACCTTTGACCTTTGAAGCGGATATGAATAGTTGTTCGTTCTCGGTAGCAGGTTCGTAAATTTTAAACATCCACTTATTTACACATATTTTCGAGTGTCTCCTGTGTCCACGGACCATTATCTAAAGCAACCAACTAGGTTGCATTCACCACCGTACACTGATCCATGTCAGAAACTGCATCAAAATTTTCTTTCATACGGGTTTCTAAATTTTCGTGTTTCTTCTTCTTCTTAGGTTCATGACACTCGGCTACTTTGTGCCCTTTCTTTCTGTAATTATGGCATGTTGCTAGAATTTATTTCGATTTTTTGGAGCACGCTCAAGTTTCCTTTTGTTAGACATCTCTGTCTCGATTGCATTAGCCTTGGCCATCATGTTACTTGAATTCTTTTTCTCAGATTTTTCTATTATCTTTCTCGATTATCAATCGAACCACAAATTCCTCCAAAGCCATTTCCTTACATTTTTGCTTAAGGTAGTTTTTGAAATCTTTTCACGATGGAGGAAGTTTTTCTATTGCAGTGTCGACCTGTAGAATTCTCTTAAAGTCATCCCTTCATCACGTAATTCATGAATAATAACCTATAGTTCTTGAATTTCGCAGGTTAAAGCATCGAGTGTATCATTTTGAAGTCAAGGAATTTTCCGTCATGGATTTCTTCATGCATGTTTCTTCGGTTTTGTAAATTTTATCCAGATCCAACCATAGTTCTTTAGAGATCTTTACAGTACAATAAACACTTTACAAGTTGTTGTTGAGTCCACTAAGGATATAGTTTTCGCGTATGAAACCTGAGTTATTCCATGCTTGGCTTGCATCAATCAGCGTTTGATTCGTCTCGGTTTTTGCTACAACAGGAGCATCTTCAATCAATACCTTTTTAGTCCTAGTTTGGTTAAGTAGAACATCATATTTTGCTACTAGCACTAGATGTCCATACTAGTGAACATTTTCGGTCTTTCTCCATAAGACAGCACGTCTATTCGAACCGTAGTTCCACTTTGACCTTTGGTCTTAGTTTCTGTTGGCGTAGAGTTTTTGTTGCTTTCTAAGACATTATCATCTATAGAAACAACAAAAGGTCGATACAGTTTCAGATTGTTAGTGTATGAGTTTAAGAAAGAAGTTTTAAACAATCACTCCACACATTGATGATTCGACGAGAGTTAGGAATGTCCAAGTCTAGTAGAGTACTATTTCCTTAAAACATTATTTCTCCCTCTACAATACTGAAAGTTCAAAGCAATTTTATTCCCAAGATAACATAGTCCTACTGTATAAGGAATTGCTTGCAAGTGTAGAGCAATGACAAATGCAAGAGATAAAGAATTAAATATAGTATAGAAGAGGAAGGAGATGGATTATATTTTCTGATTATATGTACCTCATTCGGAAGATTCTAAGGGCTGTATATAGCGTCTAATGGTCATGTACTCTCAAAAAGGTTACGACCCTTTAACCGTTTTGTAACTGTTGAGATGTTACTTTTGGCGTGAAGAAACGCAACATTTTTGACCGCTTTTTAGTTAACGCAAAAAATGTAATGACTCAGGATTTTAGTCATTTGAGATTGGAGTATTTAATTCATCATAAATATTTGAAAGTTAAATTTATAGATTAAATAACTTATAATTCGAATATAGGGATTTATTGGATAATTTAATTTTTGGATTTAATAATAATTGTAATTGTAAAAAAAATTAAATCTTGGACTTTAAAGTTGGACAAAAATGATTTAAAGGCTTATTAAATTTATATTAATAAGAATGAAGGTTAAAAAAAAGCTAAATTATATTTAAAAATGATTTACTCGATTTTGAAAATAACTCGTTTTAATTAACATGTAAAAATAGCCTTTCGGGGCACAGTCTTAGATTTCGATGAAACCAGTGTTGTTGGATCCGTAATAATGAATTATAATACGCGTCAAGTTTCATAGCAATCAGATGCACCATTTGGTCGTACGGGATAGAAACGCGTTATTATTAATATCAAAAATTAATACATTAATTGGGTTCAAAAAATTATCTTCTGCACACGATCGAATTATGTCTCGAAACTTGTTTGATTGTGTTTAAAATAAGGGTATAACATTAGAAATAACGGGCGGCACACCTCGATTGGGATCTGAAATTTATAGCACTTTTTGAATTTTAAGTAATACATTTCCATTTGATTTGACTAGGCAGCCACCCTTCCATCTCCATCAGCCACCTTAGGCAGCTACCCAATATTCTGACTTCCTTCTTTCCCTCTTCGTTTATTTAAACGTAGCTGTACAAGAAGGAAAAAAGAAAAAAAAAGGAGGATTTCAACTTTAAAAATTTATATCTCAAAAATGACTTGACAAAATATTCTCAAACAAATTTTAAAATTCATATTTAGAGGAGAACTTCGATTGGGTGTGCGTTTGAGGATGTTCGATCACTATTTTGGCATAGTCGTATGGAGCAACGGTCACTAGGGTTTAGGTTTACGGAGTGTGGAGGGAGAGTTTGGCGAATTGGACGTTGGATTTGGGCTCAAGGAAGGAAGACGCATCGACGACCAAGGTTTGGCAAAGCACGGTGGCTTAGAGCAAATCGCGACATATGCTGTGCCGCATAAGGGAGGCTCGGACGCGTTTTGTTTGGGGGATTAGGTGGAGAGTAGTGGTGATGAGCTCGACAAGGAGGAGGAGAGGATGTCGATGGAATCGGCGGAATGTTGGTTAATGGAGCGTAGCTCCGTGATTGGCCGTGCACGGCCTGGTGATATTATGAATAGAGGAGAAGTGGATTTGGGAAAGAAATAGAGAGTGGCAAGGTTGTCAAAATATTAAAGTAAAATTATTTTAATTATTTTATTTAAAATGTATTGATAACTTCTAAAATTCATAACTCCTTCATACGAGGTCCGATCAAGACAAAACTTTTTGCATTGCAATCATGACGACGAGTGCTTCGAAATGGAACTTGTTTGGATGTATTCGTAGGCACTGGGAAATTTGGGCTAAAATCAGACGTCCGATATTAGTATAAAAAACGGAACGCTTCAGTGATAGCAAAGGATAAATGTAAGTATATCTCACTTATTTTGGATAATTGGTTTTATTTTAAATAGTTAAAATTATTTTTTCTTGATAGGATGATGTGATAAATTATTATTGTTTGTTGGATGTTATATTATATATATTAGTATATATATTAGTAGTTGGGTATATTCCCGCCGATTGGAGCAGATGAGACACTATGTGCCCCGCATAATAGTGGATGGCCCTTTTAATTGCGGTATCACACCTCGAAGCGGGATTATTATTATTTTATGTTATATAACATCTGTGGTTGCTGGAAAATAGGTTAGAGGGATCCAACTGGATTCCTCTAAATTGTTGATTTTAATTTCATATATAGTGATATATGATGTGTGTGAATAATTTGTTAAGCACCATGTTATGATTTGACTTATTGGATGCTATAGTAGCACTAGCCAAAATTTTGACATTATAAATACCATAAATAATATTTTGAATTAAAAAAAAGAATTTCAACAGTGATTTTGGAAATAATAATATTTCTATTGAATTTGGATCATTTTAAAGGAATGAACTTGAATTAAATACAAGATTAGTTTTTGGAACACTACAAGTGATATTTTGAGTTTTAAAAAGAAATTCAAAAAAGGATTTTGAATTAATAAGTGTTTCGGTGAAAGCTTGGATTATTTTAAAAAGAATCTAATTGAATAAAATCAATGACTTGATTTTGGATTTTTTCTTAACTATTTCCTAAAGGATTTTAAATAGAGATTTTATGTGATGGATAAAATTTGTATAATGAAAATTAAGTGATACTTCTAAAAATAGAGAAAGGAGTTGAAATCGAGGCTTAAAATAGTTTAGAAAATATATGGTATTCATAATGGGATGGGTTTATAAATGGAATTTTATAAATGAGAATATTTTATAAAACAAGTGGAACCTGAATGAGTTTGTAAATTTATAAACGATGTTTATAAATAAAAATGAAATGAATATCGATTGATAAATTAGGAATATAAATTCATGGTGTGAATTTAAAATGAGATATGGAAATCCGGTTAGGAAGAAACAGTGGATTCAATATTAGAATTTGAAATAGTTATGAAATAAGAAATGATAAATCGATTTGCGATAAATCAAGAGAAGTTAGGTTTTGTTTTTAAAGGGGATTTTATTATAAAACATTATGGATTTAAAAACTGTTATTTGAATTTAAATTATTTCGAAAAGCTAGTTATTCAATATTTAAGATTGGTCGAAATGAATTCTAATTTTTATAATAAGCTTTGGAAATCGATTATTATTATTTATGAGTGAATTGAAAATTAGTTATCATTGTTTATTAAAAAGGGGTTGTGTTACTTTAAATAATTACTTAAATGTGTTGAAAACTGATTATTATCCTTTAAAATACTATTTTATAAAGATTGAGATTTGTAAATTAATTGAAGTTATTTACAAATACTCTATAAATTTGTAAACCTGGTTTATTTCATGGATGAAATGAATAAGAGAAATCTTATAAAATAATTCTAGAAATTTGAGAAAATTTCCAAAATATTTAGATACGAGAACTTCGAAAATGAATCGAAATTCATTAAAGGAGTTATAAATTGTTAGTTGGACTATAAATAAGTAAAATCAATAATTTTTGGAAAGTGTAAGGGAATTAATAAAAATTCCGGAGATCTATGAGATAAGTATAGAATATTTCCTAAGAATGGACATTGGAAATGATTTTGGGAAAAAGACTTACAATATTTTCCTAAGTATTGGAATTAAAGGTTTGGAGATATTTACTGATGAAATGATTTATATAGAAATATATTTTTTTCTTCTAAGTAATGAACTATAAGTTTGATTTGGAAATATTTCTAAGTGTTGATATGGGTTGAAATGTCCTGTTATGGATTTAAGTATTTGAATTAGTTTTCAAATATTGAAATACGAGGAGAGATTTGAATATATACCTTTGTAAAGATATTTTGAAATAAATGTTTTGAAAGATTTAAGATATAGGCTTAGTGACTGCTTATGTGTGAGATTTGATATTTAAATAATCGATAATCAAATCTAGTCAAATTCGTTGATCGTTTCGAAGAGACCGAGATCAAATTTAATTATCCGAAAACCACTTCGATCTGATTTGAGCGTTTCGAATTGTGATATCGTGAAGATAGTAAAGACTGTGTTTTTTTGGATATTAAGTTTGTTCAAACCAGAACAACTTGTATGGATGAATCCTATCTTGCATTATTTCCTAGGAAGCAGTGTTAGCATTCCAAGTATATGAATGCCAAATCTAAAGTAATACATAGCCTCAAGCCTCATCAACCAGGATTGCTTGAAAATCAAGGAACATGCAGGAGGGCTAAGTGGGTCGCACCTAAGTAGGGTATGTTATCACTTTTCTAGATACCCTTGGGTATATTATAATATAATTACAGATATGGCTGTGCATGCAAAAGAGAGCGCTCGATAGGGTGGGAACACCCGTAGTGATAACATATTCGGTACTATCCAGCAAGGGTTAGGCTGGTCCTGTGTTGGCAGGAATCGATAGGTTCAATCTCGGTACATTTTCTAGAGGTGTACTATGATGGGCGGTACCCCAGTGCCCGGTCATTGTATGGAACCCATTCTCCAACAAGCGTTGTACGGTTTTAGTTGTATACCAAATATGCTAATATGTGAGATGTAAACATTTCAACTATTTTATAGTTTATTTTCTATAAACATTATTATAATATCAGATGATTATTATATAAAAAGTTTTGGTTATCGTAAGGTAAAACCCGTCGTATTTATGTGTGGTGTGGTCTTACGAGATACCTTTGTTTTCCAAATGGATTTTTGAAAATGATTAAATTCAAATTGACCGTGTTTTCTCACGCTGGATTTCCAAACTGACTTGGGTGTTATTTTATTATAATACTCGGTCAGATCGAGTATTACAGATCCAAGTTAGGATGTTATGGAGCTAAGGAGACAAATGTGGTAGATTATCAGGCGTACTTCATGTAGGTGGTTATATTTTCTTCTGTATTCATTGTTGTGTTATCAACAGGTGTGAGGACGGACTGTTATAACTATTCGGGCTGAAATATGTTTGTATACTCTGATTGATGGTTGTATATATACATATTACAGTTTTGCTTTTATGTAAAGACTCGTGATATATTATAAATCATTCGTTCTTCTTTGAGATTCTATGTTGTTAATTTTCTTCTTATCTTCTTTCTTCTTCTTTCCCCTAACAATTGGGTTTTTCGACATTTTCTCGGCACATGATACAGTGGACGTATTAGTGTCGATTATCGAGGGTTGAAAATCCTGGTGTGCTACAAAAAATAACAACCTCATTTGAATTTTACTGAACTGAACTGAAAACTGCAAAGTGCCAAGTGCCATACTACGCCTCAAACGTCCATTCTCCCACGAAAACGAGCACGAGTGCAGATGCGGGCTTGGGGTGGTGCGTTGCTCCACCTGTTAAGTTGGTGCCTCTTAGTTCAAGCCTTTATTAATCACATAATTAGATAAGCCCTCATATCTTGATGTATACGCATATTTTTCCATATTATGACAAGACGTGAGGGTATTGATGTTTTTAGGCAATTATTGCCTCATTCACTTCATTTTCCAATGCCTTTTTCGAGTGCGGCAGTGTTTGGGGTCATTATCATTTCACGATCATCGACAAAGGCTAGAGCTTATCGGCGATGGAAAGGAGTGAGACAAAACAAAGGGCACCACTGAATTTCCCTTGGCGATGTGCATTAGAGGGAGTAACATGGAGGAGGTTTGACTTTCTTTTAGCGCTCGCGACATTTCTATGGCTGCAAGGAGGAACAAGTCACAGTTTTTAAGAGCGGTGCAGACCTTGTTTCTTCACTACCATTGTGTTCTTTGTTGCTCAAAGTGATGAACAGAGCTAGTTATACATGATTTCATTGAGCATAGTTTATGTGGTAGTGGTGGGAGGATGTAGTAAAGATGGATTTGGCTTCAGGCTAGAGTGGGAAATAAAAATTCGAGGAAGAAGGATTAGTAGAGGATTAAGGTATTAGTTAATTGATTAATATTTATATTTCATATAATTTTAAAATTAATGTCTTTTGCATACGAGGTTCAATTGAGATGCGGTATTCACTGTTTCACTCATAGGGAGGTTATCTATAGCAAAGTAGAGGATTGAAATGGATTTAGACACTTGAAAAATTACAGCACGGGTGAGTGGAATTATAACTCTAAATCTATTTTTTAGTATAAAACCCCATAATTAGATATATCGAAAAATATTACCTAGAAGATGTAGAATAATATGCATATGTAATTATTTTCCCATTTAATTCGATTGGTTTGAACTGTCATTTAGGATAAATGATTAAGATCTTGTGTGTATATATATATTGTGTTCTATTCGTATTGAATAGAGTTAGATGGGTTGATATTAATTTATAACTTGGTTATAAATTAATTAAACTCAAATTTGTTGTTATATTAGTGAAAGAAATATTTTACTTTAACTTATTTTATTATAGATATTCGGGATAATTGATTAACATCTCTTATATATAAATATATTGTTCTATTTGAATTGAACAGAGTTAGATGGAGTTGATATTATTAACTTTGTTATAAATTTATCAAATTTAGATTTATTATTATATTAGTGATAGACGTATGGTTATATTTTTATTACTAATAAGGAGTTAAAATTGTGACCTTTAAAATAAGCGGCAAGGCTAAAAGAACTATTTAGGCAGGTTAAACTTATATAAAAATGGTTTTGAAGTTTATCTGGCATTAATATTAGTTTATTATGGTGTAACTATACCTAACTAGTGAATTTTTATAGAGGTGATTTGAAAAGTTAGAAATTACAAAGAAGTACTGTAATATTTTATAGGGTTTGATTAAGGTTGTAAAATGATTTACTAATTTAGCCCCAAAGAAATGGTTTGTAATATACATGTATACATATATGTATATAATATATACATGAGCTACGTAATATTTATAGATCTTATTAATAGATTAACTTAATTTTAATAGAAGAATTAAGTGATATTAAGCTGTAACAAAACTCATAGGCAAGCGCATTACTTTATAAGATAAGTCTAAGACATCTATACATTAATACGAAGAAGATATAATTGTTAAATTGGTTACTTAAGTAAGATGTATTTTTGTTAAATTATTTATATGATTGTATTTGTAAATTGTTGTTGATATTAAGATGGTAGGTTTATGGATTTGGTTATGTGTTGCCATTGTTTATGTAAACTTGCACAATATATGTTTAGTACTTTCATATGATTGGACTGGATATATATATATGAGTATATATGTATATATGTACATGTATGTATGTATGTATGTATATGTATGTATATATGTGTATATATATATGTATGTACGTACGTATGTATGCAATTTAAAGTGTTTATATATAGTTTCAATATATTTGACTTTGGGCTACCAAATGCAAGGAATCCATTGTACCATTGAGGAGCATAACTAGAAGACATGGTCCTGGAGTAGGGGCGGAGGGAGACTGGGATGTTAGTCTAGAGTGGATCATATGCCTTTTTGTAGTACTCTTAGGTGCTGGGATAGGACCGACAAGCCAATCTCTTTTGAGATGTTAGTTTTCTTGGGAGTTAACAAAATAATGTGGCATTCGATAAGTCTCTTTGGTAGCTAATGGTATTTCGATGTGATTAATCGATACGCAATTTATGCATATGTGTAGTTCGGCATGCCCGACTTAGTATATTATATAGATATATGAATATGTGCTTTAAGTTATATATACATATACATATCACTACACAAAATATACCTGTTGCATCGCCTCATTTTCGTCGGTTGTGCTCATAATCGAAGCAAATGGTATCATTTGCTTTGGTTATGCTCACAACCAAAGCAAATGGTATCATTTGCTTCGGTGTTAACAACTGAAGCAAATGCACCGAAGCAAATATTGTGATTTGCTTCGGTTGTTCTCATAACCGAAGCAAATAGTATCATTTGCTTTGGTTGTGCTCAAAACCGAAGCAAATGCACCAAAGAAAATTGTGTTATTTGCTTTGGTTATCCTTACAACTGAAGCAAATAGTGTTACTACATCCGTTCCTCAGGTATAGAAGCAAATGCACCGAAGCAAATAGTGTTATTTGCGTCAGCTGCAAATTATTTTAATCAGAGCAAATGCACATATGAATAATAATAATGGCCACTTACATATGTCATTATTTATAATCTATTATAAATAATGATTATCAATAAATAATTCATAATTACAAATTATTATAAATAATCAATAATTATTTTTTATAGTTAATTATTAGTAATTAGTAAACTGGAGTTAATATTTACTAATTTTATTGAGTAATTAGTAAATAATTAATATGAAATAATTAATAATCAATATTTAATAATTAGTGTTTAACATTTAATATTTAGTTAATATTTAATAATTAAGAAGTAATATTTAATAAGTAATTTCTAATAATTATTATTAATAATTACTATTAAATAATTAATTATTAATAATTATATAATAATTAAGACTAGGATTTAATATTTAATAATTAATAAAAAAATTAATAATTATGAAGTGATATTTAGTATTTAATAATTGATTTTACATAATTATTAAAAAATTATGACTATTAAAAAATAAATAAATAATAATTTTGAAAAATATTTAATAATTCATAATTAATAAGTAATATTAGCATTAAGAAGTAACAATTAGTATTTAATATTTTATACTTACAATTAATAATTTTATTTAGTTTTAAAAATATTAAAAATAATTGAACTTTTCTAAAATAAACTTAAAAATACCTATGGTACAAAATATACTTTCTTAAAATTTTTTTTGTATTATTTAGTAATTATAATTGCAATCATATTTAATATTTAAAAAAGGTAAAAATCAACGATTACTAAATAATATATAATAATAAAATATTTATTTATTATGTTTTATCTACTTTTAATTTTCAATTTCTGATTTATATATAAATATTGTTAATATTTAATATTATCTTGCAAAATAATAAATGATTCGTATATATTAGTTAATACTTGATAAATAGCATTCACATCAAAACAAAGATAATTAATGATCAATTATTAATACTTAATGATCCATAATATTCATGTGAACTTTAGTTGTAAATATGAGCTTTATGTAAATAAAAATATCCAAATATTACATTTAATATTCCAAACAATTTAATTTTTTGAAAATTTCTAAATAAAAATTAAAAATATTCATAAAATTTAAAATTTTCCTAAAGTTCAAAATTAAAAACGTACAATAATATTTTTATTCTTTGATGGGCACCGCTAGAAAAACCAACAAAATTGAGTACGGAAGTAAATGCACTGCGATCAACGGAGGAAATCAGAGGGAGCTGCAACTTTTGAAGGTGTTGTTATGATAGAATCACATGTATAGTATTATTGTATATGTCCTTGCATGTGTTAGTAAATTATAGTGATTTGGTGCTGTTAGGTGGTAACATGCTCATGTTTTTATCACATGACAAAAGATGGGCATTATGATACACACATGTATAAAATAAACCTTTTTTCAGATAAATCTATTTTGCATATATAAGATAACTATTTTTCTAAAACACATTACTCAAATTGGACTAATTTTGCACATAGTCTAGGATTCATGCATCCACCACATTACTTTCGTTAACAGTTATAGCCTTGTCAACTAAACAATTTAGGTTGATTATGCATGCTATTGTGCTACACTCAGTACTAGAATTACAACAAAATTCTAGAATCCCTCTCATTTTGGCCTAACAAGTGATTCCACACTTATGACTTCTTTATGGTATGCTTAGTTAACTAACCCATATTGAAACAACTTATCAGCATCCTCTTTTAGACTTGAAATGCAGACATGTTAAATAACAGCATATAGAGAAAAAGTGATCCTTTTACCTGTAAATATTTGTTAACTAGGATATTGGGGACTACAATGCACCATTGGATGCTCGATGTTGTAATGGAGAACATGCTTGGTTAAATAAGGCCTTTATATGGAAAATGATTCTAGAACTGCTATGCAAATAAATTAAACTACTAACTATGGCATACTATTTAATTTGTTAATTTTCACATGTTTAATAAACACACATGCAAATATGTTATCATCTTGTCTATCATATAGTATTTCTTTCCAGTGATTCCTAAAAAGGTAACATTTTCTGTAATATGCGGAAGTTTGTAACAATTCATCTTTATGTCAAAACTTAGTTTCCAGTTGCAGTTTTGGGACGAAGGCTTGATATTAATATTACTTGCAATTTTTACTCGGATCAGAAAACGTGAGGAAGCAACCATCAATTTGGAATGTTTGTAATATTGCTTTTATTAAATGCAGAAATTTGTGTAATCATGTTTAACTAACTTAGATATGCTCCAGCAAACATTCTATGTGAAAACTTGAGCCATGAATCCACTTTGTTGCTGTCCTAGCATTATGTCTTTAAATTGTAGCGATTGTCTTCAGCCAGATATTTTATTATGGTTTGCAATACATCATGTAATTTTTACAACCCATGGTATAATTAGCATCAACATGGTTCAATATTTCTTTATATTTATGTATGTACCGCTGATTCTTTACTACTAGCACATAGATATATGTTAAGCATGACAATGCTCAACTAAAAACTATTTTCCTATTAGTTATATGAACAATATGCAATGATCTGTATCAATCGTACATTATTTTATTGTATGTTCTGTTATTTATTGTTTGTCAATGCATTTATTTATCATTTATGTAATCCTTTTTTGACAGACTACAAATAATTATTTCTATACATTCTATACATTGCATTAAGTATAGTATTTGTTTGTCAATGCATTTATTTATCATTCCCGTATAATATTTATTTAAATTCTATATATCCATTATAATGTATTTTTATTTTCTTTGCCTTTGTTCTATAATATTTCTAAAATGCAATTTGATACTGCTTCAGGTTTTAAAACCTGAAATGGTATCATTTTTTTCGCTTTAACTGGCATTGGCTTCTCTTGGAAATGACCAAAGTAAATTACCATCATTCGCTTTGATGTAAATGCTTATTTTCTTCCATCGTTGCCAAACGACCGAACCAAATGACCATCATTTGATTCAGCCGTACAACCGATGCAATAGAAAATGACCTGTTGCATCGTCTTCATTTGCTTCGGTCGTACAACCGATGTAATAGAAAATGAGATGTTACGTCATCTTCATTTCCTTCGGTCACACAACTAAAATAGCAAGGGGTACTAACGGAAGAAAATGACCTGTTTTATAGTACAATGTGTGTGTCTATGTAATTATAGATGCACAGTTTGGGTGATTTATATATACTTGTTTGGTAACCCTAATTTGGGGCAACCAGGTGGTCTGGGGAACTTCAAAAATGAATCACGGACCACATAAGGACGATAATACTTTGGTGTTGTGTATATGTGTGGGAATGAGGTACATAGGGTAGCATGAATCTGGATTTTCTATCCTTGGACAATTGGATGATATTGGTTTTGTATAAGGAATCCATTGCACTGTTGAGGCACACGACCTACAGAAGTGGTCCAGGAGCAGGGATGGAGAGAGACTAGGACACCAGTCTAGAGTAGGTCATATGTTGTTCAATTGTACTCTTGGAGGCTACGATAGGACTTACAGGCTAATTTATTTTTAGATATTGTTTTTAGGGGTGTTCACAATATAGTTATAGCTCTCAATAAGTCTCTATGGTGGCTAATGACAATTCAGGATGTGTATTAGTTATATATATATATATATATATATGTATGTATGTATTTCGGTTTTGAGGATGGAAATGTTTTGTTCGTAGCAATATTATGTCGTTATATTTTTTGCATTTCACATGCTTCGATAGGGATCATTGAATCGGTTGGTGTTTGTAGAGGAATTCACCCATCGGTAATGATGGGTATCAATTTATTCTCTATTTGTCATTTACCATTACGTTGTGTGTACCATATCAGAGGGTTGTTAGTATTATTGTGATATCCATATTACCCCTTCGTTTGTAGATTGTGTTACCTTATTATGGTATACTATTACGTGTCAAACACACTATATTAGTTATGTTGACACATTGATGATAGGAGAAGAGCAGGTTATGGTATGATTCCTTACCTTTGAGTTAGGTTTACGTTACTTGTTTTTAGGCAGTTCAAATTATCCCTAAGCCACGTTTATAGAGGACCAATTGTACTTCATTAGTTTCATGTATAAGTGTATATGGTTTTAATATACAGTATTTTCAGTTAGTTTCCCTCACATCAAGTTTTGTGGTCGACCTGGGTTTTTGCCTTGTCTATTTATGTCATGGCGACTTTCACGTACTCGATTGAATAGTTTGGGAGCAGTATGCTTTTGGGATACGATTTTGGAGTAGTGGAGCACTTTGGAGATAAAGTTGGCACTTCGAATATATACTTGTTATCGTAGTACCACATGATAGATATGTTATTTTTATATGAGGCTTGTTGTATCAGATATTGCATTTTGACTTTTTTTTATTGATATTTATTTATCATTTACTTCTATCAGTAAAGTCTATTTTATATTATTTATCCTGCTATATTCTTGTATATTCAGTATATTATATATTCTCATTTCACTATGCGATACTATCACTTGATGTTTTGTTTTTTTTCATTTTACCCCGACGGACTATCTTTTATAGTATTTAGGAGTTAGACTTAATAATTTGACGTTGATTCAGGATATTATAAAGGATGGGTCATTACAACCATGCTGACTAATTTCGTCCCATGAATTTAAGGTACTCCTTAATTTATAAGTATTATATGGTAGGCTGGAGTTGTTTGAATAAATAAACTAATATGTGCCTAACTTTTATATTACATATTTGTGTAAATAACTCATACACAAGGTGTTTCTACACTTGGGAAAAACACTAGGCTAACCCTTTTCATTCTTGCATTATCATAACTTGACAAGAATGACTATCATGACAACTTTTTATTCATATAACTTGTTTGCATGACTTCAATTTCATTTTAAGACATTTATTAGCAGGTGAAACAACTTATCAATATTCAATGAGTCTAAGCAAAATTACTATTGTTGCACATTACATAATCCATCAAGCATGCTAGTTAACAAAAGTTATGGTGAAATAAAATGACACTCGGTTTACTTTCTTTAAAGTAAATGATTAATCATCTGCTTCCCAAAGAAATCGAGGAATTTCTTGGGAATCCTACAAAATCAATTCGTTTTTTTTCTCTGACGGGTGGTTAGGACTTCATCTGGGTTCAAATTACTACCATATAAATAAAATATAGAGGAGTCGGATTTTGCTTATACATGTGCTCTCTGTCCATATCATTACTATAAAAAGTGATAATTTCTTCTTGGGAATGCATTTTAATCAAGTAGAAGATACCTACCTCCTTCCATATTTGTCAAAAAATATACCCCATATTGAAGCTTCGATAAGCGTACTAGAAAAAATAGGGCTGGTAATAAGACTTTATTCATGAGATGAAATATTCCTCTGTAATTGCACGGCAGGACCCATAAAAGATGGAAGCATAATTTCTATTTCTTCCGAAATCTAACACATTCTAGCATAAGTAAGAATAAGCGTTTGGAAGTATCATATTCCTATGGATACAAGTACTTCATCCACTATACATGAAGATTTTCCATCTTCCTCTTTAAAAAATTAAACGAGAAAATGTTGTTTCTATAAGCTTACGTGACTTGATTCAAGTAATTGGTCAAAACCAAAAAATAGTGTTAGAAGTACAAGAACAATATCATTGGAAACTGGGTCAGCCCACAGTGGAAGTTGTAGATAAATTTCAAAAAACAATAATACCCTATTGGATCTTTATTAGGCTTATGAAGTCTAATTCATTTAGAATATTTCTAAATATTATTTGAATAAAATCTTTTATATTATTTAAATCAATAAATTAGAAATAATTTTATTTTATAATATATATATATATATTAATATATATACACATATGTGTGTATGTGTCGTATACAGAAATATATACGTGTGCATGTGTAACATGTCAACCCGTCCAAGGTATAACATGCATGTGTATGTATAGGCATTGGGATTTACATCGCAATAGACACGTTAGCTCATTCGGTATACAAATATAAGTTGTCCAAATATATGTATGTATATAAACTATTACAAACATATATAAATATTATATGTATATAAATGTATATATTAAGTTTGTTCAAATAATTTTATGTGAACATATAAAATATTTGAATATATATTTGTATGTACATGTAAGTATATTCACATATAACATTTTGTAAATAAGATGATAATAATACATATATACAAATGCATATTATTATAATATAACTATTAAAACGCTAATGAGTTGTTAAAATATTAAATAAATAATGATTTTTTTATAAAATCGTGAACAAAATATGTACTAGTATGTACATAATAGGAAAATAATATTTTATATTTTTTCAAAAATATATATATATATAAATAAATATATTTATTATATATGAAAATATATACTAGTTAATAAAATAAAATTTATTATTTTTATTCGAGATCATGTGTATATCATAGAATGATTTTAATACTAATTTTATTATTTTAAAATATATTTTAATTGAATACTAATTCAAAATTACAGAAAATATGAATAAAAAATTATTTTCAAAACCTTTTTCAAATTTTTAGTTTCTATTAAATCAGGAACGATATTTGGAAGTTTGAAAAATTATTTTACGATTTTTTCAGTAAAATTTTATTTTTAATTTATTTATTAATTTTCAGCCGATTTGAATAATAATTTTTAAATACAAAAAATGTTTTTAATTTTTATTTTCTAGCCGAGAGCTTATCTGATATAGATTTAAAAAATTAAGAAAATATTTTTCATAACGTATTTGAGTTAATATGATTTAATAATGTAGAATGTTAATCTAAATAATATTAAATAATTATTTAACAATTTGTCCAAAAATACAATTATCATAAATTTACATATACAAAATTATATGATCAATTTTAACTAAGGTATAATGTTGTAATTAAATATAAACCATATATATGTAATTAAATAATATATATATATAATTTAGTAAAAATTAATATATATATATATATATATATATATATATATTATATTGTTGTATTGGTCTAATATGAAAGAATTGGCTTTTTATAAGTATATACTTATATATAATCAAACCAATTTATGACAACATTAACTCATATCAAATTCATCGCCTAACTAACAATATAATTATACACACACAATTAACATTATTTAGAGAATAGACAACGCTCCTAAGAACCAAAGCCTTGAAGTACGCCTTAAAAGGATGAACTTTCCCCATTTGAACCCTTTTCGATTCAACAGATTGCTGGCCCTTAAACCATTGACCTTTGACTATCGGATAGTTATCGACTTTGAGTTTATTTGAGCTTGATATGATTAAGCACCGATGATGTATTTTTAAATAGCAATGGAAGAATGAAAAGGCAGCTAAAGATCTTTTGCGATCAGGGTTGGGGGTGTTTAAATAATGGACAGAAGAAAAAAAATAGTGGATCTCATCTCACACCAATTCAACTTCGATCCAAGCCATCCAAAATCTAACATCTCTACCCCATTTTTAAATTCCCATATGTCCATATTGTAGCCAAAAATATCACCCACCACGATGGGCCAAAATCCTATTTAAGTCCAAAAAAATATTACTTGATTAAATCCAATTCAATTATTTATCGATATCGTATATCGGTTGATGTATTTATAACTATTATAAATATATTTAACAATGTTTATTCCTCAAATCGTAATCAAAATTTTATATAAATATTAATTAATTTAACAAATTTATAATAATTATAGACTAATTAAACCATTTAGTCAAAGGAGAATTCATCGTTTGGTTATGTGACTCGTCATGTGTAAATATGGTCAATGATTAATATCGAACTATTCATATATTAACGTTCACACATCGCCTAGCAGGAGGTCTGACATTTTGGCCAAATTTATCGCTTACTTGGTTTTTGTTAAATCCAATTTCACTTTGTTAAGAATTTACTAGTTGTGACTTGTAACGACCCGATATTTTCAACCATTCGCATCCATTATAAGTGTATAGGTAGACACTCATGCCGGAATTGAATTGCTCAAAATACCACGTTGTAATTAAAAATTTGGCAAATCTCAGAATATACAGTAAATAAAAATCACAAATCACAGACACAGAGTAATAATAATGCAGCGGAAGTAAAAAGAGATAGTAATTCATGAAGCTACTATATAAAAATATCAGAGTTACATTAAATACAACAGAGGAAATAAAGTACAAAAGAAGTCTCACGTCATAGATGTCAACTAATACAAGAGCTGAAAGGAACAACAGATTTCAAAAGATAAACTTGACAAGTAGATAATCTCCAGCGATTCCAATCTCCAGAAAGTGGAAATCCAAATCTGTGAATAACTCAGGCTGACCCGAGCGTAAATAAAAATACAAACACTCGAGTCAGGACATACATACTTATACAATGTAAACCAACTCAAGTGAACTGTAGTAAAGGTACAAGTAACTTAGAAGATGCTTGGGACCGCCCATCCTCTAAGGATCCGTTAAACTATTTACTATGTAGTATATTGCGCTATATACAGTAGTGTCTAATCAGTAAAGTATAATCATATAGAAAATAGCGTTAAGGGGATGGTGAACCTTAACGCGGTCGGATCTTTAAAACCAAAATCGTAGTGGGCTCGATATAAGGATATGACACGGCACGCGAGGCAATGACAGGGTGGATACACCGTTTGCACTTCCGGACCGGTGGTGACAGCAAGCCAGCAGCTTCCGCCCACCTCGAACAATACTCCAATCAAAGTGGCGCCACCGAATCGAATCACAACAGTAATAGAACGGTTTCCGATGGAGCATGCTCGATGAAAGGGTGCAACCCTTTGTGTAGCCCGGTATAGCTCCTGTTTTAGTCATATATGCCAACTCACGGGAGTTGGGTCCACGTAATATACCTCGAGAACGTCGCCACCATCCTACTTCATTCTGGAATCTCCACCGCGTACATAGTTGTTAAAGTGGTTTTCGGTATTGGACGGCTATAGGACAATATCCGATCCCGGTCCTTTTAACAACCAATCGTTATTATAACCCGTAGCTATAGCCTTTTAAAACAATCTTTATACTTAAAAATAAAATATTATTTCAACCCAAATCTTTATCAAAATAAAGATTAAATCATTCCAAAATATCATATCTTTCGGATCTTCTTTTCAAATCATTTTAATATCAAAATATCATATCTTTCAAAACTCCATTTTCAAACCATTTTAATATATAAAAATATCATATGTTTTCAAAACCACATTTCAATCGTTTAATATATCAAAATATCATATCTTTTTGAAACCACATTCATTTCAAATCATTATTCATTTTATTCAATTTAAACTATCAGTTCAATCCATATTCAAAACAGTATATATTCCAAAAATCATTTTTAATCATTAAAATGAAGTTATTATGTTTAATAATTAAATTATTAAATTTCCAAAATTTTCGACTTCCAAAATTCATTTATTCACTTAAGTTTATCAAAGCAGTGAAAATTCACTTTTCGTGGCATTTAGAAAATGCAACGGAAAAATACATTCAAAACAGTTCAATTTAACAAAAGACAACATTTTAAAATGTTGTAATAAGGTTTACTTAAATTTCGAATAAACTTAGTTAAATTCAAAAATTTATAGCAATTACAAAAATTGCTATAATAGCTTTTAATTCAATTTAGTTTTTTAGTTCATTATCGTCGACTACAGCATTTTCAAATGCTGTAATATCATTTGCATTGTAATTAATAGCATTTCAAAAATACAGTCAATTAACTTCAAATATTTAATACAATTTCTCAACCAATTATATTTTTATTTAAAACATTTTTAACTTATAAAATCATACATTTTCACATTTATAACATCATTTAATTTTTCCTCAAGTTCATGATCTTATAAAGTTAAATTTCCATTCAAAAATCAAGATTTAATAATAATTCACTTATTAAATTGCAATGTTCAATTTTAAATCCATTACATTAAATTTCAACTTAACACTTAAGTTCAAATTCTCAAATATAACTTAATTTTATTTTTATTTACTTAACTAAAAGTTCACTTTTAAGTCAATTTCATAAATTTCCAATTTTAGTTATATTTCAAAATTTCAACTTAAAATATTCTTTCATTTTACATTTCAAATTTGTTAAAGATCATTAATATGATATAAAATCACTTTTAATTCATTTAAATTCAAATTATCATAAATTTATCATAATTTCATATTCAATTTAATTTCCTATATAATTAAATCAAATTTTCCAAAATAACTTACGTTCAAAATTTTCTAACTTTTAATTAATTCATTTCACTTATAATTGTTCAGAAAATCAATAATACTTTACAAAATTTAATTTTAATAAATGTTAAATCAAAATATTAAAATAATTACATTTCTAAAATATTTTAAATATTTTAGAAAAACATATTTTAACTATGGGCTTGTATATAATTTTCTACGCTAGGTAAAGTGATACGGGTAATATATCATTTCAACCCGTAATTTACAAAGAAAAATCCGGGTTTTATCATTTCAAACCCGCAGTCCCAAGTAAAAGAAATAAATTTTAAAATCATTCAGGCCTATCATTTCATCCCATAACGATTTTTCCCTATTCTAAAGTCCGTTTGGGTATGTATTATTTCAACCCATAGTGATTCTAGTCTACAGGGAACTTGCAATGGTGATAAACATATATGAATGAACAGTAACAACATATATATAATAACAGATCATATGACATGAAATTTAACAGGTTTAACATCATATATAAATAATCACAGTCAGTTATAACATCACATAAAATTCTACACATTCAATTGTTGTTGTTTCACAACTGCATAAGTATAAACGTCGTGTGAGTTTTACTCACCTTTTATGGTTGGAGATTTCAATACCAATGACACAATTGATTCCAGAAGGCACGATGACACAACAATAGGCTCAAGTGGGAAGAGATCCAAGCTTGGAACTTGTGTTACAACCCAAAACAAAATATCCAAACAAACACAAATTCAATAAAACTAGATATGAAATAACTTTGAAATAAAAAGGAATAAAAAGAGATATGAATGCAATGACTTTTGCCTTGCTTTCTTTATTCTTTTGCACGACCTAGGGGTTTATTTAGGTCAGGTTTGACATGACTTTGGCTCAAGTTTGATCATAGGAATGCATGGCATAAAGGCTAGAACATGTGGAGGAAGTTACAACAAAAGAATATTAAGAGACTAGGCAACATAGTATAGTTTTGGTGCACGACAAGGCTCGTCTACATGCATTGTTTGGCTCGGCTCTTGATGCTTCAGATCTGGACAGAGGTTGGAGGGGTGTGTGATGATCAGGTCAGAGGTGGTGGTTGCTGCTATGGTGGTGGTTAGGGTGGTGGTTGAAGTGGATGAGCAAGAAAAGGCCAAACAAGCATAGATCTAGGCTTTTGGTTGCATTTGGAAGAGTTTGACCATCAAGGGGTGTTCGACCATGGTCATGGCTGTAGGCTTAGATGGTGGTGATGGTCGGGAAGAGATGGAAGGGGGTCGTGGCCGTGGAGCAAGGTGGAAAGCCGCTCCAATCAGGGGAGAAAGCAAGGCAAATTTGCATAGAAATAGGAGAAAAAGTAGAAAGAAAAGAGGAATTTACCTAGAAAAATTTCTTCAAGATGGAGGCCATGATTTTTAGGGTTTTGGAGCTTTGAAAATTCATGAATAATAGGAGGAAGTCGGCTGGAGAAAAAAAAGAAGAGGAATAGTTAGGGTTAATTGGTGAAAGGTTAGGTTAAAAGTAAAAGGGTGGACTATAAAGGCCCGTAGGAAGATAGAAAGTTTAAGGCCTTTCAAATTTCTCTTTTCTATTTTGTAAATACATAAAAAACCTGATAAAATAGATAAATAATCTCAGAAATAATGTAAATAAGAAAAATAAATAAATACATTTTAAATTATATAATTTATATAAAGAAAATATCAATATATGTGAAACTAGGCTAAATAAATTGAAACAACCCAAATAATCTTTGGAAAAATCTATTTTTAATCAAAATACATATAACATTAATATTAATAAAGTATAAACTCAAAAAATAAAAGTGAATGTATAAAATAAATAAATAAAGTAAGGAGTGGCTAAAATAACTGATGAATTGATGACAAAAGAAATTGTAAAAGAAACGTGAAACGACATTACGTTTCTTAGGCTTTAAACCTTTCAAACTTCTTAAATTTGTTTACATAACTTGATATTCTAGAATTAATAATAATAGCAGATAAGATTTCGAAAATTTATCAAAATATAAATATATATATAATATTTATTAAATATATAAAGTTAAATTAAAGAAAATAGCTAAAATAGTAAACTAGTCTAGAAAATTTGAAATTACACGAAATAAATTTTAGAAAATTCATATGAGCTTGTAATATATTTTTAAACATAAATAATAATATAAAATAAAAGTACATTCAAAAAACAAATAAAAAAATAAAATAAATTTAAATATAATTTTAATGAAGAAAATAGCAGAAAATAAGAAAACAGCCTAAAAAAATAGGAAATAAATACAGTAAATTTTTGAAAAATTCTATTATCATTTTAAAAATATCCAAAAGTCAAAGTATACATAATATAACATGAATATACAAGTAGGAATAAGATATATCAAATAAAATGTCATTTATAAAATTTAAAATAAAGACTATTGCTGAATAACCCAATATACACACAATATTGAAAACAGTATAACTTTTGCAATTTAAATCCGTTTTCAACGAAACGAAATGCAGTGTTCTTAAAATTTTGTGTACTTTAATAATAAAATATAAAATTTAAATTTTCAAACTTTTAAAAATTTAAATTAAAAGTCAAAGTTTGATTAATTTGACCAAAATTCACTTTTTGGAAAATATTCTTTTTAGTCATGCTTTGGAATGATAATTCATATCAAAACTAAAGTTTATATTTAAAGTAACAAAATTAATCATTCAAAATAAAAAAATAAGTTCTTAAATCAAAATTTAATTAAAATAATTAAAATATACAAAAAAAAATCACAAAATACAGGGTTGTTACACTCTCCCCCACTCAAAACTTTTCGTCCCCGAAAAGGAATGAGGTACGGGAAAAAACAGAAAAAAAAATAGAGTGAAATAAGATTAGGACAAGATGACAAGGAGATTTGAATTATACCTGATAGCTATTGTTACAGGTATGTTTAACAAGGTGAAGATGATCTTTCCAAGATTCTCTAAAATCAAGAACTCAAGCACACAAAATAGATTCAAATGAGTACCAAAGATTATCAAAGATTATAGAAAGATGCCTATACCAGTCTATAGCAAGATAAGGATGATAAGGACAACCAAAAGATAGTTTGAAAAACAAAATAAGGAAATAAATTTGAAAGCATGGAAATTTCAACTTAAATAGAGAATAAATCTTTACACAAGTTAAATAAATCTTAACTATCCCAAATTTCATTATCTTATTATCCAATCATCTTAAATTAGCAATTTTTAAAACCATGGGTTTGAAAAATAATAATTTATTACACTCACAATGTACTTAATTAATTTAATTCTTCTTTATTCCTAATTAAAATTAAATTTATTCCTCTCACTATATTTATCACTTATGTTAAACATACTTACACTTATTATAACTGCTTTCTTTCATTCTTAGTTCTTTTAACATCATTTTATTGTAAGTTATTCAATTACCCTTTATTATATTTACCTCTGTTAATCATTTTATAATTAAAATTTAAGTGTATAACATTTATTATAACCACTCAAATTTCATTTATAAAATCTTTTTATATTTTATATTATCCAATTACATTGTTAACTTCTGAAATTAAGGTAAGTTATATTTGAATGCAATTATATTATACAAATAAAACTTTCCAATTCAATTCTCTCAAGTTTTAATCATTTATCCAAATTTTTGATTCTCTTTTTGTAATTGAAATTATTATTTAAAATAAAATTTAAGAATTGTATTTTCGATTTCTCCAAACCATTTAGAGATAAGTAATAATATATATATAATATGTCAAATCAAATTTCAATCATATATCTATATATATTATAAATCAAGTCATATTTTAGAAATTCAAATCAATTAAATTCCCCCGAAACAAAACTGTAGCAAGACTACAGAACTGTCTCTTCACTTCGAAACTCGAAAATGAACGTCGATGATGTCGCGATCATCACCGAAGTTATTTCCCAGCGACAATGAGAAGAGCACTAATTTTAAACTTTAAAATTCTTTGGAAACAAATTTCTATTTGAAAATACTTTAAATAATATATCCCTTTTAAAAAATTTTAAACAAAAGGTTTGAAACCATTGGAAATCAAATTCTCAAATTTCTTGTTCTAAATTCATTTAAGTTCCCAGATTAATTTATAAACAACTATTTATAAATTCATTTATAGAACAATAAATGATAAATTAAGTATTATCACTTCAAATAATCAATTTAAATCAGTTTATTAAGTTCCATAAATTTACTTATATATCAAAATTTTATTTCATTGACCAAATTTTAAAATAATATTGTGTCAGTTTGTTCTGTCAAAGTGTTTTAGAAATCCTATCGATAGCGTTGATCAGACGAATCGATCGGAAACCCAAATCAACATCAACAACCTAAACAACACAATATATAAAACAAAACATAGATATACAAGTACAATTCAAAATGTTTAGAAGAATAGATTGGAAACAAAAGACAAGATGATTAAATAACAAAATAGGGAGGTGGATTAACTTAAATAAATCACGGGCAACCTTAATCGGGTCAACCTTGACTTAAAGAATAAGATCAATGTGGATTTTCTAGGGTAAATCTACATTCGATCTCGAGAGTTAGAGTTTGGAATAACAAAAGATATTAGCATCTAAACCAAGGATTGATATAAATCTCTGGTGAATCGATGCTAATTTGTAAAGGAGTTTTCCCCCTTCTTTTTTTCAATTCAATTTGAAATTGGCGTGACTGCCGACTTACTATAAAGATCATTCGAAGCGGAGTTATGAAATACTCCAGAGTCAAAAGAAGATGAATAGTGAAGGATACGAATGGATTTTGGAATCGTAGGGAACGTTTCAAAATTCAAAGGAATTGAGTCAAAAAGGAAGAGATTCAAACTCGAATGTAAGTGGTTCTGTAAATACATTCACTCCATATGATGAGTTTTGCCTAGAGCTACCAAAGCTCTGATACCAACTATAACGACCCGATATTTTCAACCATTCGCATCCATTATAAGTGTATAGGTAGACACTCATGCCGGAATTGAATTGCTCAAAATACCGCGTTGTAATTAAAAATTTGGCAAATCTCAGAATATACAGTAAATAAAAATCACAAATCACAGACATAGAGTAATAATAATGCAGCGAAGTAAAAAGAGATAGTGGTTCATGAAGCTACTATATAAAAATATCAGAGTTACATAAAATACAATAGAGGAAATAAAGTACAAAAGAAGTATCACTTCATAGATGTCAACTAATACAAGAGCTGAAAGGAACAACAGATTTCAAAAGATAAACTTGACAAGTAGATAATCTCCAGCAATTCCAATCTCCAGAAAGTGGAAATCCAAATATGTTAATAACTCAGGCTGACCCGAGCGTAAATAAAAATATAAACACTCGAGTCAGGACATACATACTTATACAATGTAAACCAACTCAAGTGAACTGTAGTATAGGTACAAGTAACTTAGAAGATGCTTAGGACCGCCCATCCTCTAAGGATCTGTTAAACTATTTACTATGTAGTATATTGCGCTATATACAGTAATGTCTAATCAGTAAAGTATAATCATATAGAAAATAGCGTTAAGGGGATGGTGAACTTTAACGCGGTCGGATCTTTAAAACCAAAATCGTAGTGGGCTCGATATAAGGATATGACACGGCACGCGAGGCAATGACAGGGTGGATACACCGTTTGCACTCCCGGACCGGTGGTGACAGCAAGCCAGCATCTTCCGCCCACCTCGAACAATACTCCAATCAAAGTGGCGCCACCGAATCGAATCACAACGGTAATAGAATGGTTTCCGATGGAGCATGCTCGATGAAAGGGTGCAACCCTTTGTGTAGCCCGGTATAGCTCCTGTTTTAGTCATATATGCCAACTCACGGGAGTTGGGCCCACGTAATATACCTCGAGAAGGTCGCCACCATCCTACTTCATTCTGGAATCTCCACCGCGTACACAGTTGTTAAAGTGGTTTTCGGTATTGGACGGCTATAGGACAATATCCGATCCCGGTCTCTTTAACAACCAATCGTTATTATAACTCTTAGTTATAACCTTTTAAAACAATCTTTATAGTTAAAAATAAAATATTATTTCAACCCAAATCTTTATCAAAATAAAGATTAAATCATTCCAAAATATCATATCTTTCGGATCTTCTTTTCAAATCATTTTAATATCAAAATATCATATCTTTCAAAACTCCATTTTCAAACCATTTTAATATATAAAAATATCATATGTTTTCAAAACCACATTTCAATCGTTTAATATATCAAAATATCATATCTTTTTGAAACCACATTCATTTCAAATCATTATTCATTTTATTCAATTTAAAATATCAGTTAAATCCATATTTCAAAACAGTATATATTCCAAAAATCATTTTTAATCATTAAAATGAAGTTATTATGTTTAATAATTAAATTATTAAATTTCCAAAATTTTCGACTTCCAAAGTTCATTTATTCACTTAAGTTTATCAAACCAGTGAAAATTTCACTTTTCGTGGCATTTAGAAAATGCTACGGAAAAATACATTCAAAACAGTTCAATTTAACAAAAGACAACGTTTTAAAATGTTGTAATAAGGTTTACTTAAATTTCGAATAAAGTTAGTTAAATTCAACAATTTATAGCACTTACAAAAATTGCTATAATAGCTTTTAATTCAATTTAGCTTTTTAGTTCATTATCATCAACATTTTCAAATGCTGTAATATCATTTGCATTGTAATTAATAGCATTTCAAAAATACAGTCAATTAACTTCAAATATTTAATATAATTTCTCAACCAATTATATTTTTATTTAAAACATTTTTAACTTATAAAATCATACATTTTCACATTTATAACATCATTTAATTTTTCCTCAAGTTCATGATCTTATAAAGTTAAATTTCCATTCAAAAATCAAGATTTAATAATAATTCACTTATTAAATTGCAATGTTCAATTTTAAATCCATTACATTAAATTTCAACTTAACAGTTAAGTTCAAATTCTCAAATATAACTTAATTTTATTTTTATTTACTTAACTAAAAGTTCACTTTTAAGTCAATTTCATAAATTTCCAATTTTAGTTATATTTCAAAATTTCAACTTAAAATATTCTTTCATTTCACATTTCAAATTTGTTAAAATCATTAATATGATATAAAATCACTTTTAATTCATTTAAATTAAAATTATCATAAATTTATCATAATTTCATATTCAATTTAATTTCCAATTATAATTAGATCAAATTTTCCAAAATAACTTACGTTCAAAATTTTCTAACTTTTCATTAATTCATTTCACTTACAATTGTTCAGAAAATCAAAAATAATTTACAAAATTTATTTTTAATAAATTTTAAATCAAAATATTATAATAATTACATTTCTAAAATATTTTAAACATTTTAGAAAAACATATTTTAACTACGGGCCTGTATATAATTTTCTACGCCAGGTAAAGTGATACGGGTAATATATCATTTCAACCCGTAATTTACAAAGAAAAATCCGGGTTTTATCATTTCAAACCCGCAGTCCCAAGTAAAAGAAATAAATTTGAAAATCATTCAGGCCTATCATTTCATCCCATAACGATTTTTCCCTATTCTAAAGTCCGTTCGGGTATGTATTATTTCAACCCATAGTGATTCTAGTCTACAGGGAACTTGCAATGGCGATAAACAGATATGAATGAACAGTAACAACATATATATAATAACAGATGATATGACATGAAATTTAACAGGTTTAACATCATATATAAATAATCACAGTCAGTTATAACATCACATAAAATTCTACACATTCAATTGTTGTTGTTTCACAACTGCATAAGTATAAACGTCGTGTGAGTTTTACTCACCTTTTATGGCTGGAGATTTCAATACCAATGACACAACTGATTACAGAAGGCACGATGACACAACAATAGGCTCAAGTGGGAAGAGATCCAAGATTAGAACTTGTGTTACAACCCAAAACAAAATATCCAAACAAACATAAATTCAATAAAACTAGATATGAAATAACTTTGAAATAAAAAGGAATAAAAAGAGATATGAATGCAATGACTTTTGTCTTGCTTTCTTTATTCTTTTGCACGACCTAGGGGTTTATTTAGGTCAGATTTGACATGACTTTGGCTCAGGTTTGATCATAGGAATGCATGGCATAAAGGCTAGAACATGTGGAGGAAGTTACAACAAAAGAATATCAAGAGACTAGGCAACATAGTGTAGTTTTGGTGCACCACAAGGCTCGTCTACATGCATTGTTTGGCTCAGCTCTTGATGTTTCAGATCTGGACAGAGGTTGGAGGGGTGTGTGATGATCAGGTCGGAGGTGGTGGTTGCTGCTATGGTGGTTAGGGTGGTGGTTGAAGTGGATGAGCAAGAAAAGGCTAAACAAGCATAGATCTAAGCTTTTGGTTGCATTTGGAAGAGTTTGACCATGAAGGGATGTTCGGCCATGGTCATGTCTATAGGCTTAGATGGTGGTGATGGTCGGGAAGAGATGGAAGGGGGTGGTGGCCGTGGAGCAAGGGGGAAAGCCGCTCTAATCAGTGGAGAAAGCAAGGCAAATTTGCATAGAAATAGGAGAAAAAGTAGAAAGAAAAGCGGAATTTACCTAAATTTTTTTGCTTCAAGATGGAGGCTATGATTTTTAGGGTTTTGGAGCTTTGAAAATTAGTAAATAATAGGAGGAAGTTAGCTGGAGAAAAAAAAAGAGAGGAATAGTTAGGGTTAATTGGTGAAAGGTTAGGTTAAAAGTAAAAGGGTGGACTATAAAGGCCCATAGGAAGATAGAAAGTTTAAGGCCTTTCAAATTTCTCTTTTCTATTTTGTAAATACATAAAAACCTGATAAAATAGATAAATAATCTCATAAATAATGTAAATAATAAAAATAAATAAATAAATTTTAAATTATATAATTTATATAAAGAAAATATCAATATATGTGAAACTAGGCTAAATAAATTGAAACAACCCAAATAATCTTTGGAAAAATCTATTTTTAATCAAAATACATATAAAATTAATATTAATAAAGTATAAACACAGCAAATAAAAGTAAATGTATAAAATAAATAAATAAAGTAAGGAGTGGCTAAAATAACTGATGAATTGATGACAAAAGAAACTGTAAAAGAAACGTGAAACGACATTACGTTTCTTAGCCTTTAAACCTTTCAAACTTCTTAAATTTGTTTACATAACTTGATATTCTGGAATTAATAATAATAGCAGATAAGATTTCAAAAATTTATCAAAATATAAATATATATATATATAATATTTATTAAATATATAAAGTTAAATTAAAGAAAATAGCTAAAACAGTAAACTAGTCTAGAAAATTTGAAATTACATGAAATAAATTTTAGAAAATTCATATGAGCTTGTAATATATTTTTAAACATAAATAATAATATAAAATAAAAGTACATTCACAAAACAAATAAAAAAATAAAATAAATTTAAATATAATTTAATGAAGAAAATAGCAGAAAATAAGAAAACAGCCTAAAAAAATAGGAAATAAATACAGTAGATTTTTGAAAAATTCTATTATCATTTTAAAAATATCCAAAAGTCAAATTATACATAATATAACATAAATATACAAGTTGGAATAAGATATATCAAATAAAATGTCATTTATAAAATTTAAAATAAAGACTATTGCTGAATAACCCAATATACACATAATATTGAAAACAGTATAACTTTTGCAATTTAAATCCGTTTTCAACAAAACGAAAAGCAGTGTTCTTAAAACTTTATGTACTTTCATAATAAAGATGAAATTTAAATTTTCAAACTTTTAAAAATTTAAATTAAAAGTCAAAGTTTGATTAATTTGATCAAAATTCACTTTTTGGAAAATATTCTTTTTAGTCATGCTTTGGAATGATAATTCATATCAAAAATAAAGTTTATATTTAAAGTAACAAAATTAATCATTCAAAATATAAAAAAATAAGTTTTTAAATCAAAATTTAATTAAAATAATTAAAATATACAAAAAAAGAAATCACAAAATACAGGGTTGTTACATGACTTTTATTTACACCAGTTCCGTTCATCAAAACTATATCAGTTTGGACTTATGGAATTCACTAATGGTCAAAAATTCCAATACCGTCCATACTTAACTCTATAATCTGAACAAAAAGCCCATGGTTAAATAATAATAAATTATTATCAATCGAACTGCTTTGGCACAGAATTTGAGTTTGAGTTGACCGTGATACTAACACTATAAGGAGAAGAATCCTCTCTTGAATAGTGCTTCACTTACCAATACTTCCACTCGACCCATCTATAGACTATAGTCACTCGGTGGACGTTATGACATGATTTGACTGTGATCAAAGCAGAGCTTTCATATTGAAGATCCATAGTGCTCTCAAGTTGAGAAAACTATGTAAATTAGTCACATCAGTATTTTTTGTTTGACCTTTGTTATATTAAAATATAAAAAATTATTGAGTGAGTCATTCCATGGTTATGTAATAACTATCAGTACATAACAACTAGGTTTCCCCAACAGTCGTGAGTAATACACTGCCCAACATTTGGAGAGGTTATGTACTCTAGTCTCAGTGGACAAATCGATATTCAGCCTCGATCCAAATTGACAAGGAACATTTAAAATGGTATATTTATTTTTATTGTGATAAATTGGTCACAAGTTACAACACTTTGTAACTACTAGTATTTATGGATTTTCTATTAAATGTGCTTTTGATTAAATCAAGTAATCAATATAACACATTATATCAAGTATATAATAGAAAAAAATACATTTTATTTCGAACAAGGTAGGTTATTGAGCTAGATATATATAACATAATTACATAATTGCCCCTAGAGCACAACGCTAACTCTGTCAATTTCCTACTTGCACTTGGGTCAATATTGGAATATTACTCCTACTTCCCAAATTAGTTTCCTCAAAACCAATCGGGTCAGTCCCTCAATGAATGAGTATGCTATTATGTTTCAGTTATCTACTTTGTCAATCCACTCTCTCGGGCATTGATAAACTACCTATATCGTATGGAATGATTTAGAGTACATCTCTCGATTTCCAGTCAGCTCTAAGTTCTATTATGAACTATATAGTGATATTGTTATCATATAACAATGTCATGTGATTCTCAACATTCGCAATCACCCTTGGCTAAATTATAAATTTATGCATTTATATTTATATGCATTGCTTTTATTATGATGCTACTTAAGGCAATATGCTTATCTTTTTTCATTAAATCAGCCAGTCTTTTACTTGAAACATTTCAAACTTAAAGATTCTTAACATGAATTTATTACTCGCAAATCATATTCAATATCACTTACGAAAGTTTGAGTCGGAACACTCCTTCATAAGGATTTTTTGGTTTCTGTAAATAATTCTCTAGTATTTCATAATAGACAAGAACATCCCAAAGAACCATTTAGTGATATCAATTTGGATTTAATATTTTCTTCATGTATCAAAAACTTAAACAAAACATGATGTCATAGACAACATAACATGTATGATAATTTTTGTTGCCAAAGCATAAGGAATCTATCTTACATATTTCGTATTAAACATTTTAATAAGACGTCCTTGCATATCATTTAGGACATTCCGAATATCTTTTATACTTACTATAAAAGACATCATTTACAAATCCAACATCGAGCGTTAAAACAATTAAAACAGATTTTAGCACAAGTGCATCATTAACTATCAACAGTGCATTATTTACTTACAATTTACCAATATCTGTGTACCTTTTAACTTTCTTTCTTATGAGCACAGGCTTCCTCTACATTTTGATTAAAAATCAACTTATTTAATATTCATATTAAAACTATTGTTCAATTTTGATGCTTTTCAAATGATGCTTTGGTATCTGTTCTTGGATCATGTGTAAAATCTTACAAACTCAATATTGCTCCCACTAACTTTGAGACACTTTGGTTATTATGTGTAAACAGTTTACTCTAGGTCATTATTTATAATTTTCTGCTTTAACATATACATACCAAAACACAAAGTCATACTATGCGATAATTTTGTAAGTAAAATCAGAACCTACTTGAGCAAATCGAATGGTGAATCTGTTACGTTAATTTCGAAAATTGAAATTAACAAATTTATTCTTATCAATATTGCTCATTAGATTCCAACTACATTAGTCTTTTTCTTAAAGACACATTTACGGCTAATGGATCATATCAACTTGGATACAACTATCAAAATCATATTTTGATAATGTAGTTGGAATCTATTTCGAATTAGCAAATTGTACCATATCATTGATTTAATACTCATAATGGTTTAATTAATCAACTGAGGATTATTTATTCATAACAATGACAAGAAACTAACGTTTTCTCTTTAATTTATAAGAATACTCATTAGACATTCTAATGTGCTGTGTTTATTTAGGTATGGATAATTTCATTTCATTCCTTGTAATCACTTTTATCTTTGGATCATTTTCAACTTCATTTTAGACCAATAATTTCTTAAAGAAATTCCTTCATTACGAAGTTGATAGTTCTTGAAACAATAGTTGTTTCTCAACGCAATTGAATGAATATTCATAAACATTTTATGAATTACCTTATAGTAAAGCCGATTTTTCATTAGTTCACATTATATTTATGTTTACAATATAAATTAGTCATCTAATGACTACAGTCATCAAAATTCTCTTGGGATGATTCATACAAGATCCCTTACATATAATTATTATGTGCAGTTTTTCAACTTGCATAACCTGCCAACTCCTTGGCCTAGGATATACATAGAGGTTTCTTATAAACCCTTAACTCATATGGTTTGGCAAATTAATCTTTGGACAATATTAACTTTAACCCTGTATATTACTCTTAAGCACACGTCTTATAGAAAATATTTAATTCAAGTTCACTCATCAATAATCGTGCTTTGTCCAACGAAATTCAATTACTCCTTATTAATAAATCATTATGTCTTATGGGGAGGCGTGATTTTTGAGGTTGAATCTTTATTCATTTTCAGTTACGATAAGAACTCTTTTCAATATACTCACATATTCAATCAAGTCATTTTATTTTATTGCACTTTGTTTTATTTACCTTCGTTTTACATTGTAATGATTGGCCTTTTTCAACCATAAATAGTTGATAGTAATACATCTACGGTATTCACATGTCGAATATCCGATGCCGAAAGATGAAAGAAAAGAAATGAAAAAACAAAATCTCATATTGTGACGAGTAATATATAATATTCACATGATCTTTACGAAAGAAAACTGTAATATATGTACATCGATCAGAGTAAACTGACCTATCATCAGCCTGGATAGTTATAACGGTCCATCCTCACAAATGTTGATAAATACAAAATAAAAAATACAATGATAAAAAGGGAATATGTCTCGAAGGCATCTGCATCGTCTCTTGAAGCTCTAAAACATCCCTCACTAAATCTGGAAACATGCTTGGGCTGACCCAAGCAATATAAGAAACTAACCTCTGGATTAGTTTGTTAACCAATGGAAGTAACTCGTAATAAAGATAAGATGCATTTTGACCAAAAACCCATGCTCAAGAAAATATATTCTTTTGATCATGGGCTTTTGTCAGTAAAAAAGGAATCAAATGATTCAAGTGGAATTTAATATAACGTGTCAATAAGATAGACCCATGCTGCGAGTTGTTTCATGCCATAAATAAACATAGATACTCAAAAAATCTTCTCAAAAACCAACATGAAAAGCACAAATCATATAGATTTTTTTGTTTATAACACCATTCAAACATAAAAGTATCCCATAAGTCCATGCCATAAATAAATACGGACGGATATTTACCTTACAAAAACCAAGCCATTTCTATTAGAAAATCCAGTGATATTATAATAATGTCTAAGATGAAAATGTATAATAAACAGTTGTGTTGCATATGATTGTACACCATGGAAATAATAGGTATGCAATTACAACCGCCAAGGTAACTGTGTAGGATTCCACGGAGGTGCCTTTAGTACGTTGAGAGTGGTCCTTTTGCACAAGGATCAAAGATATCATCTGGAAGCATTGTACCTCCCTAGTTGATATACCATTAGGAAACACATAACTGCCCGCTAAGGACGAGGGCACCACTCACTGCATTCATAATGATAGGTATCCCTAGGGTAGAGTTTCTTGCAACGTTTGGGTTAGTTAAACCCCTTGTCTATGCATCCGATCTCTAGTTTTAGTCATTACCACTGGTGACGCTACTTCCAACATTCCGGCACAAGAGTCACCATTCGAACAGATCTTAGAACCATATATGGATTTCCATATATCAACAGATCTCGAAATCACACATGGATTCACACATCCTGAATAGATAACGAACAACTACATGTGTTTGAGCATCTCAAACAGATCTCTAATCTCCACATAGATTCCAACATCTCAAACAATTCTTAAACCTCTTCGAAAGTATAGAACTCATATGTTCTAGAGTGGTCACGGTTTCGAGACATCTCATATAAGTGTACTCCCTTGCTTATCGTACGCTCCAACACTAATCGATAGATTTTGGTAAACTCAACTCCAGTTCCTTTGGAAATAAATAGACAATACATAAGAGTGGAGATCACCACCTGATTATTTAAGCAGATGAATTTCCTTATCGTTTGTCCTAGAAGAATACAATGAATTTATACCTATGATATAGCATTATTGAGGATAACTATACCATATAGGTCCCGTGTTTCTTCTAAATATTTTCAAAGATATACTTGGTCAAGATCTGATAGTCGGTTATTTAACCATCAAATAAACAATCAATTAAATTAGAGATTTATCTCACAATAAACTAAGAAAGATTAAACATATAAGCATCCCTTTTCCCCTTTAATTAATCTTTCCATTAATTAAAATCGCTTTGTAAATAATTATCTCAAAATATTTTTGCAAAGATAGATATATGTATACTGCTTACTCGCTATTCATTTATACTCTTTCAATGCTTGAAAAAATATCCCTATACGTATCTCATCGGTATAAGTATATTCAGCAAATACTACACTTTTGGTACTTAGAAAATGTATTTATGTACCTTTCTCAACAATATAAGTGTATTAAGTTAATTTCCACTTTTCCAAATTCATATTATATGGGCCAAAAAAATACCATATAAAACATTATTTACTATAAACCAAAACCACTTTCATTTTGGTGTTGAATATGCAAAGAATACTTTCCATACCACCATCTGTCAAAATAATCATTTACAGAAATCAAATCTCATTCATTTTATAAAATTCCTTTTATAAACCTATTCTGTATTTGCAAGTCCTTTTATAAATTTCCAAATTAATTAATAGAACTCCTTTTATAAATCTATAAAATAATCTCCTTTTATAAATCTCTAAAATATTTATAAACTCCTTTTAATAATCTATAAATTTATTTATCTCATATACTTATCATAAATCCTCGGTTTTAAGATAAAATCCAATACTTTCCATGAAATGACCACCTTATATGTCAATATAAATTTACAAATGTGATTTATTATTCCAAATTATCAACTTGACAACATTCCTTTTTATAAAACATTTTTTTTGTAAAATGCTTTTTATAAATCCTTCTTTCCATCTAACAATTTAAACAAAGCATTTCACAAATATTTACTCAAAAATATTTCTATCTCCTTTAAAAACAGAATCACTTTATTATAAGAGACAAACTCCTTTTTCTTTATAGTAACATTATACTAACTTTAATGCATAATAAATACTTCCCAAAAATACTTTTCAAACATTTCCATGTATGTTAGAAAAGATTAAAAAAAAGGTTGAATAAAAATAGAGAATTCCAAAAACCTCTTTCTCAATAAAATGCCATAGAAGATTCCAAAAGTCACGTTTAAAATCATTCTCCAAATCAAAACTATTTGCAAGAAAAAAGGGCGAATAATGGTATTTTAAAAATACCATTGTGAGGCCCATGGCTACCATACCTTAATCAACGTTGTTACTGTTTTCACTCTAAAAACAAATCAACTTTCATGATATGTCAAAGTCATATCCAATATGGTCGGGCTACTAAGCTTCTGGCATTCAACAATTAACAATCAATTGTTAAAACATCATTTATCCAATATTAATTAATTCACATATCAGTTAAGTTCAAAAATCATCATTTTACTTTGCAAGCATGGAACGTGGATTTATTCTACTCAATAGATGTTACAAATAATCTAATCAATTTAATTATAGGAGAATGTAATTTTATTTACCTAATAGATATTACAAGTAATTTAACTATGTTATTATTAAATTCAACATAATTATATTAAATCACTATTATTTTGTCATAAATTTACACCTCATTAAACTATCAACTATTTATACTATAATGTTGTTCTCGTCAATACAAGTCTAGCATAAAAATTTATGGGTTAATCGGATTTCAAATGAACAATATATGTTTTTTAAATTCATATTCAGCTTACATAATTTAAACAAATAAATTAAAGTTTATTCTCACTCAAAAAAAGGTCCAAAGCCCAAACTTCCCAGCATCATCTGCCTTCCACAGTAACCTTCCCTCCATTTTTCCCCAAATCAAAAAATCGCACCTAGGAATTTTAAAATAAGCACAGCCATGCCCCCTTCACCCTCTCCACAGCCACCAATGGCCATCGACTCCCTACCTGCTCTACTTTCCATTGAAGCACGCACCTCCAACCACCACTATGTCAAGCTTAATTCTCCAATTCTCCACCAGCAATCGAAAATCGAACCAGAAACAAACAATACCCTTGATTCCTACTCGAGCCTGCCACTGATGGTCCACTGGACCACCCCAACCTCTTCCCACGACCTCTTCTAAACCCAAGCTTCTCTTCAGTGCTGCTCATCTCTCCTCTAGCCGCCTATAATGTTGGAAATCATGAGATGGTTGGAAATTGATCATCAGATGACCATGACTAACCTTAACCTCCTAAAATCGAGTGACTGGCCCTAAAATCCTCTCTTGTAAAAATGAACACAACTGTGTATTCCGATCTCCAAATTGTGTTCGTCAAAAAACCACAAATATTTGACCATCACTATTATCGACTAGCATCCGCCACCTCACTCGACAAGATGACAAGTGACTCTTTTTGGAAAACAATAGGAATGATAACGAACAAATTTCATATTAGAAGTTTTGAATGAAAGCGAGTAGATTAGGAGATAATGATTTTTGATGTTGGACAGAGGAGTTTGTTTTCATTACAGGAAGAAGAAAAAATGGAGGAGAGAATGAGTGTTGTTCCCTATGTTGTTTTGATGTGCATACTTATAAATAAAACTAACTTAATTACGTCAAAGTTAAGCAAACCAAAATTCAAGACCCCATCACATCAAGGGAAAATACTAAATTAGGGCTTCTTGTAAAAGATTTGTTTTTTATTTGATTTGTTCTGGGTATCCCACTACACAATATCGCCTTCGCGATGAACCATGAACGACAAAAAAAAATTATGATCACGCACGGTAATGTAGTACGATTATATAACAATAATAAAATAAAATGGTTATATTATTCTGTGAAGTTCTCAAAAATAGCATGATTTTCCACAAAATACGTCAAACGATAATTTATATGTTTTTCAAATGATTAAGAAAAAATCCTATGGATTTAATTAAAAATATGTCACTAAAAATCAAGTTATTTCATTAACAATTGATTTTCTTTTTATTCATTGTATTCAGATCAAATTTGAACATCTAATAAGCTAAATATTCTCATTCGAATTTTTAAAAATTTCGGGTCGTTATATTCTTTCCCCTTTAAAAGAATTTCGTCCTTGAAATTTCATCACCATCAAGCCAAGAAGAAATAAACCTACATAAGTACTTTATCTTTTCCATAAGCCGGTACGATGCATATTGTTAGTCCTTGAGATGATAGTTTTGATGACAACAACCTTAGAATAAGATTATAAAATATAAATACTAACATTATAGTTTAGATATATATGTAAATGCAGGTTCTAACCATGCAGCTACCAAGAATGAAGACTGTACAGTATAGAGATTCAAGATATCAAGATTGAAGACTCATGATTATCAAGATTACCAAGAATTCAAGATTTCAATAATAAGTAATTTAATTAGAAATTTTGTTAAAACTCATAGAAAAGCACTGGCATCTTAAAATCCAATTTATTCATGGAATGGAATCAACTTCAAGCCTGTTAAAGGGATGGAGTCCAAAGTAGGATGGAACCTACGAAAAATCTAGTGGAACATTGTTTTGTATCCACTAACTTTTATTCAAATGTTTTACAACATTATATCTTGTTTTCAAAATGTTTTCAAAATCTTCCTTTTAAAAGAATTAAAAAGATCTATCCTGGTTTTAAATATTTTTAGCCTCAAAATAATCTTTATTTTCAAAATCAAATTATCCTTTGTTTTTAAACTATCTTTTAAAAATAATATATTTAACTTTTAATATTTATACTTAGATTTAAATATAAAATTATAGTATAATTTTATATATATCGAAATATTATTCTCTATATTTATTTATGTGTTTTAACTATAGTTAAGTATATTTATAAAGTTTAAAATTGTGTTAATACAAGATAGAAGTTATTTTCAAAGAAAAACATATTACCAAAATTTCCTTAGGCATGTTGACGTCCTCAAGTACCCCATGTCGATATGGTAGTAGTTTATTTCAAAATTTTGAATTTCAAAGGAAGTGTCTATTTGTCATATCCTTTCACAAATGGACATGGCTGTTGTTCTACTATAAATAGGGGTGGTTTTGAACGAATTTGTAACCATATTTTTTCAGATTTTACTCCTCTTCTTCTTCCACATTTCTTTATATATATTCTTACCATTACTCTGCCGAAATCAACATTGAATCTAACTAGGTCGTTTCTTGTTTGATCCTCTATCACTATCTCAACAAGATGTCAGCGCTATTCAGAGTTATAGACTTCTTTATAATCAATTTAGCGAGAAAAGATGTGATTGTAGCCTTGGAAATCAATCAAGTGAGAAAAGGTGTGATTGTAGCCTTGGAAATCAATTGGGTGATCTTACTGCCCCTGAAATCAAGTATCTCTACCCAGAGAATTGTGAATCTAGAGAGGTGTACCTCGTGGCCTTGAAATCAAGGGTGTAATTGTACAATTGCTTTTGAAAGGAAATCTGTACTTGTGTACGGGACTGGATGTAGGGTAACTCGGAACCAGTATAAAATCCGGTGTGTTCTTTCCTTTATTGCTTTTACTTTATATCTACATCCGTGTTTGATCATGTGATCATATCTGTGTATGAATATTGCATACATTTGTGCTAAAATTAACAAAAACCCAAAAAGATTTAGCAATTCCTTTAAACACTATTCACCCCCCTGTAGTGTTAACCCTAGCGTTAAGATCTGTATACTCTCACATTTGGTATCGGAGCAAGGTTTTCAAAGTTTCCATAATCTGAATTTTGAAAAATTTTCAAAATGGCTACCAATACTAGTACTGTTAACACTACCAACACTGGTTATATTATCCCTATCACTAGTTCATTTGTTGAAGGTCAGTCTACTTTAAGACCACCACTTTTTAATGGCAGTAACTATGCATATTGGGCATGTAGGATGAAAATATATTTTACAACCTATAGGACTAGACACTTGTAATGTCACACAGACTGAATATTCTGAACCCACAACTGACTTTGCACAGTGGACCGCTGAGCAAAATACTGTTGCAAAAAATAACTCTATAGCTATGAGTACTCTGTTTTGTTCACTTGATAGAAATGAATTTAATAGAGTGTCAGTTTGTATGTCTATATATGAAATCTGGAAAACTTTGCAAGTTACTCACGAAGGAACAAGCAAAGTTAAACAGACCAAAATTTCGATGCTCATAAACCCGTTTCAGTTATTTAAAGTGAATTCTAATGAGTCTATTTTAGATATGTATAGTAGATTTTAGAACATTGTGCATTCTCTAATATCCTTGGGAAAGGAATTTTCAAAAGAAGATCAAGTCAGAAAAATCATAAATTCTCTTACTCCAGAATGGGATCAAAAGACACTTGCGATCGAAGAGGCAAATGACATCAGTACCTTAAAGATAGAAGAATTAATTGGAAATCTAATGTCGTTTGAAGTCCAAATGATTGAGAGAAGAGAAAGCAAAGCATCTGAAAAGAAATCAATGGCGTTCAATGCATTGACCGATGGATCACCTCAAACAGCGATAATGATGAAGAGATAGCCCTTATGACCAAGAATTTTTGGAAATTCCAGAAATACAAAAGATGAGCAATCTCAAGAGGAACAACTATAAGAACTCTAGAAATCATAATGTAGTGCCAAACAATATCAAATGTTTCAACTATGATGAACTAGGCCATATCAAAAGTGGCTGTCTGTATCCAGATAGGCAAAATCTTCCTATAAACAATGATTCCGTAAAGAAACGAAAACATGCATTTACTGCTACTCTAGATGACTCAGACTCGTCCTTAAGCGATGATGATCAGAAGACAGATAATTCAAATATGTGTTTCACCGCAGTTCACGACTCCGAAGAATTCAGAGAAACGGACTCAGAAAAAGGTACACATTTACAATAAAATTGGTTGAAATTGCATGCTTAGAATTGAATTCTTGATTGATTGATTTTGAATTGGTGTGCTGTTTGAATTTTAAATTTTTTATTTTTACTATTATTTTATTATTTTTATTATTTTTATTTTTAATAGTATCATAATATTTTATTGAATATACTATAATTCTGGTAATATTCCAGATATATATATCGACATTAAAAATAATATATATATATATATTACAATACTTAAGAAAAATAATCATGGAAATTCAAAGGCACATGTCGACATGGTCGCCACATGATGTCGATATGGGTATAGAAATTTGAAATTCAAAGTTTGAATTCAAATATTGAATTTCCCTCCATCTTTTCACTTCGTTCAATTCTCTGAAAAGCCACCTTTTGACCAGAGAATATGTCCTTTGAGAATCTATTTATTCACTATCTTTTATCACAACTTTTCACTCTCATTTTCAAATTCAAACTCTTATCTCAAAACTTCAAACTCTCTACTCTCTACTCTAATGGCTTCTTCAAGCAACCCTTGCTCAATGAGAATTTCTAGAAGGATAAAAGAGCAACTCTTCAACGATCCAGAGGCCATAAAAGCATACATCAATTACGCTAACTATGGAAAAGTCCATCTTGGAAAGTTTTCTTTATTTCAAGATTTTTCTTCTTATGAAATTGATTCTCCTTTTGCGAACAATCAAGTTCTTAGTCTTGTTGATGCTTCTCAAAATGATTTTTTTGTCATCCAAGTCATGTTAAAACTTTCTATGCAAATTTAAACCATGGATTTTATAGTGGAAATGATGATGAAATTCGGAGTAGTGTCAAAGGCACTAGAATCGTTTTAAATTGTGATCTTTTGGGTACCATTCTCAATTGCAAAAGCACGGGAATGGATCTTTCTAGTTTTAATATCGATGAAAATGATCGTGAGACATTTCATCACATTTTCGAAGGAAATGATGATTTTGAATTCAAAAATCGAAACTTTCAACCAAAAGCTAGAATTGTTAATCTTCTTTTACAACATGCTTTGAACCCAAGATCGGGGAATTTAAACAATCCTACCTCAAAAGTTTGCAAAGCACTTTTTGCTATTTTTGAAAATTATGATATTAATTGGGCACAAGTTATTTTGGATGAACTTCGTCCCAAAAATCTTGAAATGGGAGAAAACACTTTGTATCATGGAATCTATCTCACTCGGATTTTTAACTATTTTGGAGTAGATTTCAAAGGAGAAGAATTTGTTTAAAGAAAGGTTTTTAGTTACTTGAACATTTCTCTTATGAAAATTCCTTTTTTTTTCAACCTTATGAGACTCTTGGCGAAAAGGAAGAGTATTTGGCTCATGAGGAAATGGAAGAGGTGGAAGAGGAAGAAGAAGGTGATAAAATGAAAACAGAAGAAGAAGGTGAAACCTCTTTCGAAAGCATTGACTATCCTCCTAATCCAACAAACAAAACCTTACTCAAAAATCAAAAGACCATTGTCGAGAATCAACGGATTCTTAAACGGTCCGTTAGTAAGAAATTGTATAAAATGTCATTGAAGATGAACAATTTTTTCTCCAAAGTCAGCAAGAAGCTTGGATTATCTTCATCTTTGTCATCCTCTAACTAGTTCTATCTTTTTTTATTATGTTGTATTAGTTTTAGTTTGTTTTGATTTGAATGTTCGTATAGTTCTTTATGATTAATCATTATATCGTTCTATTATGCAATGAAATTGAATTTCTTTACTGTTATCTAATTTATCTTATCTCCAGAATAAATGTTAATATGTCATATAAATATATATACACGCACAATTATTCACAAAATCAAAATAAGTCATCAAAATTCACTGAACCATGTCGACATCCCCCTTGACCATGTCGACATGCGCTGGTCAGAAATGATATTTCATTTTGAATTTGAAATTTGAATAACTACCTTTTGCATATTCATTTCAACGAATTTCTACACATATAAATACCTATTTCTTTCCATAATTCATCACTCAAAATTATCTCTTATCTATTTTACCTCTAATTCTTCGCACAAACTCAATTATGGCCAAACAATTTATAATTTGACCAAGAATCATGAAGAAACCATTAATTCTTTCAAGAATATTCCTTCTTTCATTCTTCGTAACCAGCGACACTAAGAGTTGAGTCAAATGCAGATGATCAAGGAGCAAGAAAAGCATTTTGATGTGATACGGTGGATGATTTCCTTTCTGCACAAAGATGATAATGAAGCACTTCCTCCTATCTCTCTCACCAATGATAATGAAAATTGGGATGCCATTAAAGCAGACCCTATATTTGGAGAAGAAGGATGGGTGGAAGTTCCTCGTAATGTTTGATTTTATTTGATTGCTTTGTTTAATTTTAATTGATTGCTTGGATTGATTTGATTTGATTTTTTTTTGATTTGGTTTGGTATGGATTGATACTTAGTGTGCAAAACATGTATAAAAACACATTGATATTTATACGATCGTTGATTAATTATCATGTCCATCAGAATAATTATCTCTTAATCTATCTATTATATACTCCATTGTATAGTTTGTTAATGTAAGTACTTTAGTAAAAGAATGAGGGGTAGTTATAAAGTTTCGAGTTAGTTTTTGTTGATGACAAAGGAGGAGAAGTATAAAATAGGATAGTTAGGCATAAATTAAGGGGGAGTTATTAGTTTTAGGGGGACTTATTTGGATAGAAGTAATATTTTATAAACAGAGGTTGTCATCATCAAAAATGTGGAGATTATTAGTTCATGAGATGATAGTTTGGATGACAACAACCTTAGAATAAGATTATAAAACGTAAATACTAACATTATAGTTTAAATATGTATGTATATGTAGGATCTAACCATGCAGGTACTAAGAATGAAGACTGTATAGTATAGAGATTCAAGATATCAAGATTGAAGACTCATGAGTATCAAGATTATCAAGAGTTCAAGATTTCAATAATAAGTAATTTAATTAGGAATTTTGTTAAAACTCCTAGAAAAGCACTGGCATCTTAAATTCCAGTTTATTCGTGGAATGGAATCCACTTCGAGCCTGTTAAAGGGATGGAACTCTACGAAGGATGGAACCTACAAAAAATCTAGTGGAACATTGTTTTGTATCCACTAACTTTTATACAAATTGTTTTACAAAATTATATCTTGTTTTCAAAATATTTTCATAATCTTCCTTTTAAAAGAATCAAAAACATCTATCTTGGTTTTACATATTTTTAGCCTCAAAATGATCTATAATTTCAAAATCAAATTATCCTTTGTTTTTAAACTATCTTTTAATAATAATATATTTAACTTTTAATATTTATACTCAGATTTGAATATAAAATTATAGTAAAATTTTATATATATCAAAATATTATTCTCTATATTTATTTATGTATTTTAACTATCGTTAAGTATATTTATAAAGTTTAAAATAGTGTTAATACAAGATAGAAGTTATTTTCATAGAAAAACAAATTACTAAAACTACCTTAGGCATGTCGACATGGTAGCAGTTTATTTCAAAATTTTGAATTTCAAAGGAAGTGTCTATTCATCATATCCATTCACGAATGGATATGGTTGTTGTTCTACTATAAACAGGGGTGGTTTTGAACGAATTTGTAATCATATTTTTTTAGATTTCACTCCTCTTCTTCCATATTTCTTTATATATATTCTTACCATTACTCTTCCGAAATCAACATCCAATCCGACTAGATCATTTCTGGTTTGATTCTCGATCACTATCTCAACAAGATCTTAGTGCTATTCAGAGTTATAGACTTCTTTATAATCAATTTAGCGAGAAAAGTTTTGATTGTAGCCTTGGAAATCAATCAAGTGAGAAAAGGTGTGATTGTAGCCTTGGAAATCAATTGGGTGAACTTGTTGCCCCTGAAATCAAGAATCTCTACCCAGAGGATTGTAAATCTGGAGAGGTGTACCTCATGGCCTTGAAATCGAGGGTGTAATTGTACAATTGCTTTTGAAATGAAATCCGTACTTGTGCGTGGGACTGGAGGTAGGGTAACTCCGAACCAGTATAAAATCCGGTGCGTTCTTTCCTTTATTACTTTTACTTTATTTCTGCATCTGTATTCGATTTTGTGATCGTATCTGTATCTGAATATTGCATACATTTGTGTTCAAATAACAAAAACTCAAAAAGCTTTAGTAATTCCTTTAAAAACTATTCACCCCCCTTTAGTGTTAACCCTAGCCTTAAGATCCGTATTCCGCATTTCTTACACATATAAATCATCGTACGCAATATCTTATTCGGTTACGTACTTGAATACACAATGTTCTCCTCCAAATTAGTATCGCTCACTCGACTTCCCTAGTGTGGATTCCAATCAGGCTCCTTGATTAGAAACCTTCATTCTCCTTACATAGCCATATACTATGGTAGAAAACATTGGTAACATATCAAGAACCCTCACCAAGTGTTCGCTGTCAAGAATCTAGTGAAAAATCCTTATTCAGGTCGGTGTGAATCACCTCAGAGTCATGTGCTCAAATCTTGGATTAAGAACCCTATAAAGGAATGATCTACGTAAAACATACATACTTATTTTTATTGTTTCTTACTTATATCAATTACTTTCTATTTCTAAAATCATTTATGAAAACATTTCATAATATAAAAAAATGCCACTAAGGTTTTGAACTCGTATAATACCCTATTACATCCTAAGAGTACATATAATTATTTGACTTATTCTTATCCTTTTATTGTAATTTAGATGTAGGCCTGAGATAAATCTGGGTCTTGAAACTGAGTTCAATGCTTCACCCTCTTTACCTATCCGGTCTGGTATGTAGCTAAGAAGAGTAAGATACTGATACCCCAACTCAGTCCTAAAGTCTACTTTTCCTTAGACATTTCTAAGGTAAAGACGTTTTATTAGCCAGTTTAACAACATCAAATAGTTAGCACAACTTAGATGTCAAAACAAAAGACACGGTTTTGAAAAACTGTTTTATTAAGCCTTCATATTAAATTTAACCCATTTAAAAACTTGGGTTAGATTATTCCTTCTCTAACCAAGAGTGATATAAACTCATATTAAAATTTTCATTTATCAACAAACTCTTTATCATAAATATTAATTGCGAACTTACTTTGGATTCGAACTAGTTTCGATCGTACAATGACAAAGGGAATGATTTGCAAAGTGCACTTCAATGTTCGCCTAAACAAACTTCCTATCGTCAGTTAGAAGATCATTTAGATTATCAAAAAACAAACCAAGACTCATCCCCAAAATTATCCAAAGAAAACGCACCTCACTTAAAATTTTCTTTGAAAACATTTATACTTATAAATAATTCCAAATAATACTATTATTGCTTTTCCAAAAATTGTTTGAAATCTTTTTCTACTACATTAGAATTTAAACTCATAAAAATCCTTTCCATTTACTAAACATATTTTATAAATCCAATTTGCAAAATAAACTTTATAAAATCATTCCTTCTTCAATAACTTCCATTTTACAAAGTAAACTTGTAAAAAATACATTATTAACAAATGATTATAGTCAAATGGTGAAACTAAATTCACAAGGTGTTCGTGTTTAATCTAAACCAAACAATTAATGCTTATAAACTAGCCGAGCATAATAATCAATCAGCAGCAAATTTCAATTCTCTAAACTGGACGAGCTTGACTAATCAAGCAATAAATGATAATAATTAAATATTATAATTTTCTAATAAACAAACACTTCATAAATAACTCTATCCGTTTCTGAAAACTATTCCTTTATATATAAAATATAATCCTAGATAAACTTATTCCACTTACCAATTTAAAACAATATTGTGTCAATTTGTCTTGTTCAAGTGTTTAGAAACCCTTATCGACAATGTTGATCAGGCACATTGACTAGAATTTAAAAATCACTCAACGGACTAATCAACATAATATAAAACATTTTTATAGCACTAAGAAATACATGCTCTTATATTTAATAGACTCAAAATCATTCTAAGGTGTTATGAACACTATCTCTCATGAATTTACCTACTAAGGCCTAAGTGTTCGCTCAACCAAAGCTCTGACACCACTTGAACGACCATCCTTTTTTGACCTATAAAATCGACATTAATACATCCATGGTATTCATGTGCTAACATCCGAGTTCTAGAAAGATAGATTGTCGAGGTGAAAGAAAAGAGAAGACAGAACATAATCTCACATCATGCAGACATCCGCGGGCTTGGTGCGGTGGTGGGATGATGCGGCTCCCAAGTGGTAGGTTTGGGGTTCGAGTCCCACCTTGTGTGGGAGGAGAAAAGACTTTTCACTTAGGAGGTATCCAGTTCATTTTCGCGCCTCCTGCCCCAAGCCAACCGAAAGGTCTGGCTGCCCGGAATAGTTGGTTGTAGCCGGCCTTCCGGCTATTCCCTAGATTTACTGTTTAGTAATCGCTGGTCGGTAGTCATTGAACAGGTTTCCCTAGTTCCCAAAAATATACACATGATCTTTACAAAATAAAATTGTATTAAATGTACATCAATTATAATAAACTAACCTATCATCAACTTGTACAGTTATCGTAGAATCGATTTCACCCTAGAAGGGGGTGAATAGGGTGATACTATTTATTATAAAAATTTATTGCAGAAGTATATAAAATAGTCGCAACACTGATAATAGCAGAATAATAGAAACACAAATAATAGCAAGCTATAAAAATCAAAAATAGAACAACACATATTTAACCAGCTTTGGAAAAACTCTGCCTACGTGCTGCCCCCAAGGTTTCTACTAGAAATTAAGTAGTCAAACGCTTACACACGTAGAATGGCGACACCCCCTACCGACTAACCTGACTCTATGCTCAAAACCCTTCCACAACTTAGCCATTGAGTTGTGAATTCTCAAACTGCACTACCTTAGTTTGTCCCTTAGTCACATGACTAGAAATTACAAATGTTTGAAAGACAAAGTAAAAAAAAAATAAACACAGAAAACCTAAATTTAAAAATTTAGCTTGAATAAGAAAACGGCCCAATGATGAATTTAAAAAGATCCCCTTTTCTTTTTATTATCGGCAGTAATCCTATATTTTTATTTTTTCGGCCTTTAATCCATTGAGTTAAAAAAGGCAGCTTCGTCATGTTTCCCTCTTTCAAAAATTAGGGTTTTCGGAATTCGTCGAAGTTATCGAATTAAGTTGTTGATTGAAGGATGAACTATATACGGTTTGCTTTTTCGGTCAAATTGTCACATTGATTGGCAACCGGCTACTTGTCGATCGAGTTCTACTTGAATTGGTATGTTATTTCCCTTTTGCTTTTCTCCTTGACATGCTTGAACTCAATTGCGATTTGAGTTATTGATTTGAAACTATGCTCCTCTATGATGTTTTTTTAAACTAGAATGCCTTTTTAACTACCGATGATGATATGGGTTAAAAAGGGTTCTATTCCTTAAAATATCGTTCGAATTAATTGTTTGAACTCATCTGATAATTTTGCTTGGCCATTTGGTTATGCTTGAATACTTGAGATTTCTCTGACTTGTTCAATTTCGAATAATTTTTTGTTTATTTGATTATCACGGCTTATTTTACCTTGGTCACCACCGCTTTGAATTATTCAATTTTCTATGCTCGGCCATTTGGATTTTTCTCTATGACTTTGGCTTTGCTTTAATATTGAACTGCAGTTGTCTTTGACTTAGTTTTGGTTCCATTTTTTTTGCTGCCTTCGATTTTGGATGCTGCATGAATTTCTTTTCTTGGTCTTTATGTATAGTTGCAGTGCACTTTTGTTTCACTGGCTTGTTCTCACTTGGTTGGTCTGCACTTCAGTCAAGTAGTTTGCTTGCGTATTGAACTTGGTTTCACTTGAGTCTTATTGACGCGATGATGTTCATGCAAAAAAGTATTGCATTCATGTTCTTGTGCACTTATGGTTGCACTTATGGTCTGCACTATTTTCATTTGAAGCTGCATTGTCATCTCGAAGTCTGGTGTTCGAGCCAGTTCGTGTAGTGTTTGGACTTGCCTTTGGTTGTAATTCAGTTGATGTTTTAGAGCTTGTTGATATTTTGGGTTGCTCTGACCAGTTCATTGCATTCATAGGAGCTTCAATTGCTCCTTTGGGTAGTCTTGCAATCTACTCTATTGCATACACTGGTTATATACTCACTGCCTATACATTTGTACATGTGTTTGAATTGGACTTTGATTGTGCAGTCTGCACTTTGTTGTTGCTTTGAGCTATTTCACATTACACTGGCTCATTGTTTTCTTGTTTCTTGTCTTCGAGTCACTTGTGCATTCCTAGTCTGGTTGTATGCTTCACTTGCATATTAAACTTCTTTCATTTGTTGATTTGGGTCTAGCCTTTGCTACACCTATTTTATACATTTTGTACTTAAGCACTTGTTAAAGATGTTATGTCCTCTGACCATATGTGTACACATTGACTGTTGAGGCTTGTTGCAGTTTCTTTCAGTCTTTGTTGTCTGATATTTGAACCATTTCATGTGGTAACTGCATGTTGAATTATAGTTTCATTGACCTGGTGCAATTGAAATCTGTGTTCATCTTTGTTCTTGTGATTATTGATTTGAAAAACTGCCTTTTATTTGAATGCTTGAATCATGTGTACATTTGTATGCAGTTTGGTTGGACTGTCCAGCCTCTGTATTCTTGCATCTGATCTTGAGTTTGAATGGTTGATATTTTCCACTTGTACTCGACAGTTTTATTTTTGTTTTTGTATTGCACCTGAGTTGAACCTAGATTTTCCTCGGGTTTGACCTTGTGCTCGTGTCGTGACATTATTTGTGTTGCACTTCATTTGAACCCGGCTTCTGGTTTGGTTCGACTTTGTGCTGACATGTCCGTGCAGTTTTTTCAAGTGTATATTGGTGTGCATGACCTTGTGGCACATACAGCGATACACTGCATGTCACAAATTGTTCGTGTACGATGAATTCAAAATTAAATGACGTCGAACAACCCAAATAACTAAGGCAAATAATATTTTCAAAAATACACAATTTATTTTATACTGCACAAATACTTCTTTTTCAATTTTACTGCGTTAGTGTTTACTTTGCAGATAACTTAGATGCTGGATTCAATCTGGAATAGAGTTGAAGATAAATACGAGTGAACGAGCGATATGTAGTGAGGACAGTTGTTTAAATTGAAATGTATTATAATTGAAATTTTGTGTATATATATATGGAGAGCACAAATTTGTACTATTCGAAATTGTAATAAAATATTTGTTTGAACAAAAATATCTAATTGAATTTAAATTCTATGTTATTTTTTTAGCGAATATTTATTTTATTATGTGAAAAATAAAGTAATACATTACATGAGAACGCCTGCATAAATGTGGTAAACCAACATGAGAAACAAAAATCATATGGATTTTATATTTATAAAATCCTTCAAACACAAAGGTATCTCATTATACCATGCTCCAAATAAATACGGATGGGTATTTAGCTTACAATAACCAAGTCATTTCTGTTTGAAAATATGGTGATATTATAATAATGTCTTGAATGAAAATGAATAAGAAAAATTTGTGTTGCATGTGAGTGTACACCACCGCAATAATAGATATACAATCAAAATGGGTAAGGCGCGTTAGCTAATTGTGTAGGAGTCCACGAAGGTGCCATCGGTGCTTCGAGAACGATCCTCATAAACAAGGATCAAAGATATCCTCCTAAAGCATCATATATCCCTACCTAATGTACCATATGAAATACATAGTTGGCCACCAAGGCCGAGAGCACCACTTAATACATGCATAACGATAGGTATCTCTAAGGTAGAGTCACCTTCACTCTTTGGGTTAACTAAACCCCTGATCTATGCATCCTATCATTGGTTTTAGTCGTTACCATTGGTGAGGCATGTCTGACATTCCATACATGAGTCACCACTCGAACAGATCTCGAAACCATACATGGATTCCCATATCTCAACTGATCTTGGAATAACACATGGAATCCTACATCCTAAATAGATCACGAATAACTACTTGTGTTTGAGCATCTCAAATAGATCTCAAATTTCCATGTAGATTCCAGCATCTCAAACAAATCTTAAATTTCTTCCAAAGCATATATATTGCATATGGTTTTGAAGTGGTTATGGTTTCATGTCATCTTATATAAGTACATTCGTCTTCTTACTGGGGGATCCAAAAAAAGATAGATTTTGGTAAACTCAACTCCGGTTGTTTTGGGAATAAACAGACAATGTATAACGTTGGAGATCAATTTCTGACCATTTAAGCGGATGTATTTCTTTATCATTTGTCCTAGAATAACACAAAGAATTTATACCTACAATATACCATCATTGAAAATAACTATGCTATATAATTCTCGTGTTCCTTCTAGATATTTCCTGAATTATTTTTGGTCAAGATTTGATATTCGGTTATTTAACTATCAAATAAACAGCCAGTTAAATCATAGATTTAATTTCATAAGAAACCAAGCACGATTAAGCGCATAAGCATCCCTAAGCCTCATCGATTAATCCTTTCATTAATTAAAATCACTTTGTAAATAATTATCTTATCAGTATAAGTACATTTACAAAACGCTGCACTTTCAATATATAGAAAATGTATCCATATACTTATCGTAATGGTATAAGTACATTAACAAATCTTAGGTAGATTTCCTCTTTTCCAAATTCATATTTAAGTAGGCCAATAACAAATACCATTTAAAACATTGTTTATTATAAACCCTAACCACTTCCCTTTTGGTGTTAAGTATGAAGAGAATACTTTACATACCACCGTAAATTAAAATAATCATTTATAGAAATCGTATCTCGTTCCTTTTATAAAATTCCTTTTATAAACCATTCCTTATTTACAAGTTCTTTTACAGTTTTCAAATTAATTTATAAAACTTCTTTTATAAATCTCTAAAATCATTATGAAAATCCTTTTATAAACCTCAAAAATTATTTATAAAACTCCTTTTATAAATGTATTAACTTACTTATCTCATATACTTATCAAAAATCTTCGGTTTCAAGATAGAACCCAATATTTTCCAAAAAACAATCACTTCATATATCACTATAGATTCACAAATGTGATTTTTTTTATTCCAAATTATTAAAATGATATCATCTCCTATTTGTAACATAACATTTATAAAATATTCTTTTAATTATAAACATGATTTAAATTCTTTCTTTCCGTACAATGTTTTAAACACACAAATATTAATTCAAAAATATCTCTATCTCTTTTAAAAACAGAATCACTTTAGTATAAGAGATAAACTCCTTTTTCTTTATAATAAACATTATATTTTCTTTTCTATAAAATAAATACTTCTAAAAAACACTTTTAAAACATTTCTATATATGTTAGAAAAGACTAAAAAAAGGTTGAAGTAAAATAGAGATGTCCAAAAACACATTTCTCAATAAAATGTCATAGAAAATTCTAAAAGTCATATTTAAAATCATTCTCCAAATCAAAACCATTTCCAATCAAAAATAGCAAATAATAGTATTTTGAAAATATTATAATCAGACCAAAGGCTACCATATACTTAACCAATCTTATCATTTTTTGTATAAAAATCATTCAACTTTCACGACATGTCAAAGTCACATCCAATATGGCCAGGCTACCAAGCTTCTGGTAGTTAACAATTAACAATCGATAGTTATTACATCATTTATCCAATATTAATTAATCCACATATAAATTAACTTTAAAAGTAATCATTTTACTTTGCAAACATAGAATAGAGATTTATTATACTCAATAAATATCCAAAAATAATTTATTTAATTTAATAGTAGCAGAATAATGTTTTATTCTGCCAAATTGATATCATAATTGAAGAAAATTAATTTAACTATGTTATTATTAAAATCATCATAATTATATTTAATCCGTATTATTTTATCACAAATTTAAACATCATTAAAACTATCAACTATTTACACCATAATGTTATACTCATCAATACGAGTCTAACGCAAAAATCTACAGATTAATTGGATTTAAAATGAATAAGAAATGGTTTTTAAATTCAATATACTAAGTTTATATAATTTACATAATTAATTTATTCTCATCCGAACCAAAGCCCAAAGTGAAAACTTCCCATACCCCACCCACCTTTAATAGTAACCTTCCTTTCACTTTTTCCCAAATTAAAAAAATCGCGTCCAGGAACTTCAAAATTAGCATGGTGGCACCCACTTCACCTCCGCCACATCCACCTATGGCCACCAAACTCCTTTACCGTTCTAACTGCCATGGGCCCACGCACCTCCAACTGTAACCATGTCAAGCTCGACGTTCTCAATCTCCACCAGCGATAGAAAATTGAACCCAAAACAAATAGTAACTTAAACCCTACTCGAGCTCGCCACCGCCATGGTCCACTAGACCTCCCAACCTATGCCTATGACCTTGTCTCAACCCAAGCTTTGTTTGAGCACCGCCTAGCTCTCCCCTAGCCGTCTACAGCATCGGCAATCACGAGATGATCAATAAATGATCACTGCACCATTACGACTAACCCCAACCTCCTAAAATCGAGCGACTAGCTTTAAAGTTATCTCTTGTAGAGACAAACACAACTTTGTACTCTGATCTACAAATCGTGTTCGTAGAAAAACTGCCAATATTTGACCACCATTATTGTCGGCCAATATCTACCACCCCACTGATGAAGCGATGAGTGACTGTTTTTAGAAATACTAAGGATGATAATAAAGAACTTTCATGTCAAAGTTTTGATTGAAAGTCAATGGATTAGGAGATAATGATTTTTTAAGTTGGATAGAGGAGTTTGTTTACATTATAGAAAGAAGAAAAAGAGGAGGAGGAAAGAATGAGCGTTGATTCTTGTGTTGTGTTGATGTGCGTACTTATAAAAAAAACTAATTACATAACTTCAAAGTTAAGCAAACCAAAATTCAAGACCTCCATCGCATCAAAGGCAAATAAAAATTATGGCTTCTTGTAAAAGCTTTGTTTTTTATTTGATTTGTCTTAGGCACCCCACTACACTATATCACCTTCATGTATGAACCACGAATGTCAAAAATAAAATACAATAACGCACGACAATGGGATACGATCACATAACAACAATAAAATACATTGGTTATATTATTCAATGAAGTTCTCAAAAATAGCATTGTTTTCCACGAAATACATCGAACAATAATTTAAATTTGTTTCAAATTAAAAATTATGGAAATGTCCGATAAATTCAATTAAAAATACGTCATTAAAAATCATTTTATTTATTTTATTATTATTAATTATATTTAAATCAAATTTGAATATATAAATAGATTAAATATTCCATTCGAAATGTTAAAAAATTTGGGTCCTTACATACACTCTATGAGTTTACCATAGACGTATTATATGTATACCAAATACACATGTCCATGTCGGTGATCACTCATCAACGAATATAACAAAGTATTTGGAACCATTTTGAAATTGATAGATTTGCGATTATATACGTTAATTTTTATCAATCTGAAGAGTTCATCAACTCTATGATGCTCCCACTTAATGGGTGCATAACCTTTAATTGCTTAAGATATAATTAACTAATATCATATAATTCGTAATCATATAGTAAAATTATTTCTCAAAACTACGACTTAGTCTATAATTTAAAAATAACTGCCAATTTTTTTAGATACTTCAGTATTCTCATTTGCGTCACTTTTGTTGTGAAAAAAATACCATACTAAAGTTTGATTTATAACAAATATTCATAATATTCACATTGAAATATAACTATTTTTATTTTCCAATCAACAACAAAAACAATCCTTATTTCATAAATAATGTTTGAAATTTTTTACGAAAATAATTTTCGTAATTTGATGAAATCAATAAGTGCTATTTGGCATGCAACCACTATTTCCATCATTACTCTAATAGCGTAATAGATTCAGAGATCCATCATTCACTTAATATAGATATTTATTTCATATACTGCAACTAGTTTACATCGGAGAGATCTTTGATCAAATATCCCAAACTCAAAGAAATAAGTTCCATAGAAACAATTTTCTGTAAAAATAAATTTGAATAGAAATCATATTTTATTCCAAACATTAAGTATCAATTATTATTTCACAATTCTTTTTTTCGATGTTTCTTTATAAAGAAGAAGTGTCCATTCACTCTCTTCATCACAAACGCGCCTTAATCACATCTACTACTTTACATTCATTATTCTTTCTAAATGGATGAACCATTCAAAAGAATTCCCTTAATAAAACATCATAACAAACTCTTTATAAAAGAGTACTCTATCATTCTTAACATTTAAGGACATCAAATATGTTGCATTTTTCGTAAACTGATCAAGCCACCATTTCAGCCATCAAGTTCTTAGATCTATACTGTAGTTACGGTCTAGTGTTACATTTAACACAATATGACCTTTACTATAATCAATTAAATAGAATACTCGATCTCATGGTACGATTCATCTGTTTGCTTCAAATGAATTAATTTCATTGAAGTATCATACATTGCGAACCATGACTGTTCCTTATATAACACTTATATGCGATGGTATATGGATCAAATATCCATAATCCTGTATTGATTTTAGATTTTGAAACTCATAGAATCTAATACACGATCTCGATTAAATAAACACATAAGCACCAAATTACGAAAGCATTTGGTAGTTTTAAAAATCAGGTGCTTGCATGGGTTATGAAACATAAACATGCAAGAAGCATTTATTAGTAAGTATATATTATATTTCTTATCAATCTTCAATTCTATTTACTTATATACCCTCATTGATAAACATTTTATCAATCATATTAAATGCAAAAATTTATCAATATAGATTATTATAACATTATATAGCATATGATCTTACAATATCGAAATGGTTAAATGTTATCATTTCATTTTTCTAATAAGGCTCACACTAGCTTTTTATGTTTCACCAAACAGAAGTCAAAATGTAGAAGTCTTTCGACTTCATTAGTGGGTGTTAGGACTCGTCCGCCTTGGAATTCTATCATTGAGTTTGCTAAACAAGTCATAACTCTACGAATAGTGGATAACTCTTTATCGATTGTATCGCATACAACTCCTAACCCGTTATACTTTGTCCTAACTTCACTTCGACCTTTAGTTTGCTGAACAAATCGAAACAAAATTATTCGCTCGTACTTTTCATATCGTGAAGGCATAATTTTAGTATATGTACCTTGAGTTTGCTCAACAAATACATACAGTTACCTTACCTCGTTTATTCAGTATATTAATAATACTACACATAACATCCGTAGCTTGAGTTTGTTCAACAACTAAGGAGTGTGCAAAAAAAAATATGTGTGTGTATAAGGTAGAGAACAACATTTTATTGAAGGTTCATAATCCTCAATATGTTATATTGAGTGATATCAAATTATGAAATAACGCTCGTAATTTAAGTGTTGGACACACCGGACACGATATACGTACAATATGTATGTATTTATCCCTTAAGTCTATTTGGTTTTCTTTGATATTTCACCTTTAGTTTATACATTCATATTATATAAATTTTATTATTATATAACTTTTATAATCTATATTACTTATATAATAGTCTTATGTATTAATAAAATATTAAATATTTTATATTATATTAATATAACATATATTAAATATTTATTATATACTATAACCTTTATAGCATAACACATATATCTCATATATGTGTGTTTTTATTTAGCTAATTAACCTTTAATTTATTTATTTAAATAATTGTAATTATATTATATTAAATTCAAAAAATCATATTATACATATACATGTATACTTATGATATTTTAAATGTTATAAAATACCATAACATATATCAAACATATATAATACATATATGTGCGTATTATTAATTAAATTATTTATTTTATTTATTTTATTAATCTAATTAATAAATTTTAAATTAGTTTATATTATTTTTCAAAAATTTGGAAAAAAAGTTATTATATTGTCACCATTTATAATATGTACATCAAGTTGAAGTTTTAAGTTCAAAAACCTTATAATTTCAATTTTCAAAATAATTTGGAAACTTTAATTATAACACTTATAATATTTTTCTTATTTCAAACTTAACTTTTAAATTTAAAACTTTTATTTTTAAATGTAAAATAATTTTTAAATTATCTTAAGGCCCAATTCAAATTAGGCGTTTTCTATTAGGGATAATCTTTTGGGCATATCTCATCATTCCGAGCCAGGCTAATAGTCGGGTAAGGGAGTACTTGCTTACCAGAACTCAATCTCAGACGCTACTTTTCTAAACACCCTACTAAATTGATATGATTTAGTTAGCTAAGCCGAGCATGATTAATTTAGAATGCATAGGCTATTAGGCTATGATACTAGTGGAGGTTATTGATGAATTTCAAATTTTTTTATCATATTCGATCTTTATTAGACCTTGAATTTAATTCATTTAGAAATTTTTTAAGTATTATTTAAATAAAATCTTTTATTTTATTTAAATTTATAAATTATATATAATTTTATTTAGTTTATATATATATATCATATACACATTTATGTGTGGGCTTGTGTAACATAATCTGTTCATGGTATAACATGCCTATATATAAATGTTAGGATCTACATTGCAACGAACATATTAGCTCATCCGATATGTAAATATATGTATATAAAAAATTAATTATATATAAATATGATATGTACACACGCGCGCGCGCACACATACGCATACACAATATATATATGTGTGTGTGTGTGTGTGTGTGTAACAACCCGCCTTTTTGACCATCGAAAGTCGACACCGAAAACTACCACTATGTTCTAATGTCACACATCCAATCGACCAAAGGGTAGATTGTTAAGGTAAATAAAAAAGAAATGGATAGAGAATGGAGAAAATCAGAATCTCTCAATGGAATTGACAACATATAATATACTAAGGACAGTAGAAACTATCACACCAAACATACATAGTATATCAGATTTTAAAAAAAAAACCTTATCTATTGGACAGTTATAAAATCCGTACCTTACAAATGCTGATAGGTATACTCTATAATAAAGCGAAAATAAAATATTATGACAAGTCAATATTCAGCACCGCTCTATGAATGTCATAACACCAAACCAACTGGGAAAATACCTGGTCGGACCTGAGCATTATAAATAAATAACAACGAATCAATCTGGATATACCAGCGTGAGATAACTCGAAAATGGGAACATATATAAAAATTCTGTGGGACCACACCGCTAATGCGGAACGAGTTTTTACCTCACAAAAATAACATTCATATAGGCAAGAGCAGAAATAAATATCTGGAAACAAATCCAAATATGATGAAGCATAAATAATATTAAAATGGACTTGAAAGAATGGAACTAAACCGAGTAAAATCCAAACTGGACAGAATGGATAGAACAAGGAAAAAAGTCTAACTTGACAGAATGGACTAAATAAGGTAACAATCCAAACTCGATAGAATGGGCTAAATAATGTAACAGTCCAAACTCGATAGAATGGCCAAATAAAGTAACAATCCAAACTCAATAGAATGGACTAAATAAACACTTAAGTGCCGTGATAAGGAGTTGGCTCTACTCGGGCAATTTAAAGCTAAAACAGATTCAGGGTTTTCGAAGAAAATTAGGGAAGAAAATTTTCTAAAAAATAACTAGGAGAGTGCTCCCCCCTCGCTGAAAGTACACCACTAGAAATATACTTGAGAGCTTCGATGGCTCTTGGAAACCTCCAAGCGGGACCCTGCCAACTGTTACCGAGTATCTGAGTATTTCACATCTCAATGCGCAACACCAGATTCAATCTAGAGTGGATGCGAAAATACCCTATGGAGCAACCCCACATAACATGGCCCTCACCCGCTCTTTGGTTTTAGTCATTTCCGACTGTAATTGGGCAAACACCCTTCGGAAGTTTTTGAAGAGATAGTAAATGAAGAACTTGAATTGGAAATAGGGACTATCTAACAAAAACTCCAAGTCACAGAAAAGTAAATTGCGCAGAAGACAAGGACTTAGAGTGGTTCGGCCATGCGCCTACGTCCACTATGAAGTTTTATCACTTTATTTCTTAATACTTGAAGATTACAAGTGCTTTTCAGCAAATTACAACAGCAAATGGACTTAAATTCGAAATTAACAGCAATTGAGATAGTATGGAGTGATTCTGGCAGCGTTTAGGCTTGTTCTTCTTCTCCAAATTCTCCGACCCCTTCTCTGAATGACCAGGGGCTCTATTTATAGGTGTGGAAGGCCAAAATCCCGCCTAAATCATGGAGAGGCTGCTTGGCACGTGACGGGGGGCCCACAGGCCCGCGTTCTTGAAGTGCGTGCCCAGTTTGGGATCGATTCGAAGTGAACTTCGAATCGATCAAAAAATTGTCCAATTGCGATTAAACTTGGCATGGACGTTCTTCATCATGCAGACAAACTTCTGTAAAAATTTCATGGGATTTGGATCAGTAGATTGGGAGTTATGATCGGTTCGAAATTGGGTGTTCGGCATGCTGTTTGGTTCGAATCGATGGAATCGATTCGTTCGAATCGATGCATGGCCGAAGCGAATACTTCGAATCGATTGGGGTGCGCCTGTCTTCGAGCCGATCCATGTTCGTGCTAGCTTAGCCGCTTTGTTGGATTCGAAGGTCGTCTTCGAATCGATGGAGTGGATTCGAAGTTGTCGAAGTCGATGGAGTCGAAGGTGAGTGATGGAGTCGAAGATGATGGATGGATTCGAAGGTGAGCGATGGAGTCGAGGCTGTGATGGGTTCGTAGCTATTAATGGATTCGAAGCCGTGGTGGATTCGAAGCATAGGAAGGACTCGAATTTGTGATGGATTCGAAGTAGGGAGTTCCTTAGATGGATTCGAATGTTGCCTCTTCCTATGGGTTCGAATATGATGGGTTCGAAATAGATGGTTTCGAACACGATGGTTTCGAACACGATGGGTTCGAATATGATGGGTTCGAACATGATGGGTTCGAACCGAGCAATGTGCACCTTCTTAACTTGAATCCATCATAACTTGAGCGTATGACCTCGGATTGACTTGAAATTTGAAATGCTGGCTTCTATGGTCTTTCTTGTCATGCCTTATCAATTGCGGCCCGATCCGGGCTCGGACAGAATTCATCGATATCCATAGTGAAGTGAAATACGACCAATCTCTGAGGTGAACTGTTTTCTGTTTTTGACCAATCCTTTGGTATCACGGCTTTTGCCCAAAAAGCGGGATAACATTTTGCCCCCCAAAGTACGTCTTGTGGGAACATGACGTGCTTTGAATAGTCGCCATTTTATTCTGAAGATTATTGCTCCCTTTTCGTTGAGACTCATATACCGTATTGCCGTAACCTTGCCTTGATATGATCGATTACTGTGCGACTGTGCTTAATCGTTGGCTGTCGTTGCTATAACAGGGTGAATATTTGATCCCTGTGAATGTTCAAAATCGAACGTTAGTTAGTTATGTGTGCACATACATTAGCTCCGCCCTTATTAACGTCGTGTGTCCATGAGTCATGTCGGTCTTTGTTTGCTGCCGAACTCCGTCTCGATTTTCTCCTGAATCGATTTTAGATTCAAGCCAAAGTGTTGTTAAACAGTGGTTCTTGATGGGTTCGAAGTTATGCTTGTATGAGTTGATAGCTTTCGAATCGATGGCCCGATGGGCCTCGCGCTTCGAATCGATCGGACCTTCGATCCATCCTTTGCCCACGTGCTTCTTCGAATCAATGTTGCCTCGTATCGATGCCGTTTTGCTGGATTCGAAGCTTAGAAGGGATTCGGAGCTGTGATGGATTCGAAACTTGGATGGATTCGAAACTTGGATGGATTCGAAACTCCTGATGGATTCGAAGCTTAGAAGGGATTCGGAACTTGGATGGATTCGAAGCTTCCAATGGATTCGAAACTTGGATGGATTTGAAACTCCTGATGGATTCGAAACTTGGATGGATTCGAAACTTAGAAGGGATTCGGAAGTGGTCCTTCGAATCGATGGGAGTCGAAGTGACACCTATCCCTTTTGGAATCCGTATAAATACATGAGGCAGACTTCATTTTCACTTTTTTACCTTTTACCATTGCTTTAGCTGCCTCTCCGAATCGATTTCCCAGAGCCAAATCAAACGTGCTTTTTCACGAATCGACCAAATTCCTTCAAGCTTCCATTTGTAATCAAACTAAATCAGGTAACCAAGGGGTCGATTCGATTTGAGAATGATAGAAACCGTAATCTTTTTTGGCATTGGTTCAACCCCTTCTTCTGGAAATTTTTGGAGAGTGATGAGGTCTGAACGAAGTAGGCCGACTCCATGGAACCGAGGAATGCAAACTTTTGAGCCGTATCGATCAGGGGTGCGCGCTTTGAGTTGGTTTCGAATGTGCAGCTTCGAATCGATGGTTGCAGGAGAACACAACAAAAAAGGCGTGCGGTGATGGATTCGAAACAGTGGCATTCTGATCGAGTCGAAGGAGCTCACTACTGATCGGTTCGAAGCAATGATACGTTCATCGGTTCGAAGGAGTTCAACTCCGATGGATCTGAAGCTAGGTGGGACTCCGTGGATTCGAACCGCTCTTGATGGATTCGAAGGAGATCGACTTCGATGGATTCGAAGTCAGGTGGGGCTCCGTGGATTTGAACCGCTCTTGATGGATTCGAAGGAGTCTGACTTCGATGGATTCGAAGTCAGGTGGGGCTCCATGGGTTCGAACTGCGCCGATTCGAGGTTCATCGATCTGACTCGTGTCGAATCGAGTCGATCGATTCGAACGTTCTTGCTTCTGGAACTTCCACCTCATCGATTCGTTCCAATATCTGAACTACGACCACTTTTAAATCGAACTCTAACGAACTCACTAAATTTTTAGCATATTTGATTCCGACGAGCTTCGTCCTTCGCATGATCAAAGTTGACCTGACCTGTCTTTTGGAGCTCGTCGATGGCACCATGACTTAAACACATATAACGAATTCATACTTGAATTGGTCAGTAGTATCCGAGGGACGCGAAAGTGACGGTCAGCGATGACGGTCGCTTTCGTTCTCTGATTCAAAAGCCTAGTCGTTCAGACACCGTGTTCTACTCTTGTAAAATTTGTTTTAGTTATATATTTGCACTGCACGGCATATCCATATGCTTCACACCGGGGAATATACGGGCTTTCTTCGTTTTTAACGCTGCTTTCTCGTGAGTTAGTTAATTATGGAGTCTTCGGGTTCTGAACAACAAGAGTTACAAAGCTTGCCTCCTCCAATGCTAGAAATTCCAGAGATCCTTCCTGAAGTAATAGATCCTGCTCCGGACGAATTGCCGGAGGCCTTACTTATCGAGGATCCCATAGACTCCGTCCGATCTAATATTTCTGGAGCATTATTGGGTCGGATATGTTCGAAACATAACTTATCCCCGGATGATGTTTTGCTACCGGGAGTTGATGATAGGCCTCACAATCCACCCAAGGGCTATACTGCTTTTTATCGCCACGCTTGTGCGGCTGGAACTCTCCCTCCGTTTAACCAATATATCAGGGAGATGCTATCTTTCATTGGAATCGCTCCCGCACAACTTCACCCCAACGGGCACGCGTTACTGAACAGTGTTTTCATCTTATTCATGGACCGCCTTTTTCGTCCGCCTAGGCCAGCTGAGATTAGACATATATTCAACTTCAAGAGCAGGGGTGATAGTCCATCGTTCACCTTTCTGGAGGCAGTTAGAAATTGCCAGATTGTGACGGGAGCCTGGACCAGACTCAGTTACTTTAAGAATGAATGGTTCTTTGTCCGATGCCCCCCAGGATTCGCTAGGCGATGTCTGTCCAGACGTAAGTGTCGTAAATCGTGTTAGCCTTCTTTAATGGTCATTGTCAACACTCGAACTGACATCAGGTGTTTTTTCTTGCAGCTATCATATCAAGGCCAGACGGTGGTCGATACAGAAACGTCATCCGAAGTCTACAAGAGGTTCCGAGTGATCTGCGGCACATTGACTTGGTCTTAACCGATGATAACTTAAGGATGCTGGGTTTAACTGAGACGAACCAGAGTATTGTCGTCGAAGGGTTTGTGAAATCGGCTCCGAAGGCAAAGAAGAAGACCGGTGTAGCAATAAGAGGAATGGGCGATGATGAGAGGACGCCTACTGACACCGGGCTAGCGGCTGATTTTCCCCAAGCAGGAAAAAAGCGGAAAGGCAAGGCTGTTGTTCCTAAATTTGCGAGACGGAAGTCTGTAATCGTGTCTCGCTTGATTCCTGGAACTATTTCTTCTGACTCCGCTCTTTGTCAATCAGGAAACATTTTCGCAGGACTGGATGACGTTCCCATCCCGGAATGCGTTTCTCTTTATCACGAGTCCGGGTTGGTTGAGCTCCGGGAAGCGTTAGACATAAGCGGGCTTTTACCCATTAGTGCAGTCGATACTTCTGGTTGGTCGGGGCTTTGCACATTTGCATACACTTTCATGACACTACATGACTGCATCACTCGCCCTATTGATTTTGCCTGGTACTTAACTGAACTGTATCTCTTTTCCAGGTAATATGGCTGGTCGTCAGACTACATTGGACAAACTCCGAAGAGTGCATCACCCCTCAACCTATTATGAATCTCGTCGTGGAGGCCCCGATCGTGATCGTGACCGGAGGCAATATGGCCAGGAGTATTATGCAAAGGATCATCACCGTGGTAACTCCAGCCAGGAACGATCAGACAGAGATCGTAGGCATCGCTCCCCATCTCAATCTCCTCCGCAATCCCGAAGTCATGTCCAGGCATCCGAGCCTCTGCGACATCAGTCATCTTCGCAGGTTTCGAGGCTTGAGCCACATCATTCTCGAACCGGGGTCGCAACGTCTATGTCTGGGGAGGAGACCCTTATTGAGTCTTCTGGCGAAGGGGCCATCAGGCTTGCTCAACTGAGGAAAGATTTTCCAGAGATTTGCTTTGATGCATGTATTTTTCCTCCCAATCTTAAAAGAATTCCCGATGATGCCGCGACTACGGCGCTCAACTACACCCGTGACTTTTTTGCTCAGTACAAAGAATGGTACAAAGCGGCTATTAAGGCTTCCAAAGCTGCCTTCGACCGGGCCCAAATCATCGAGAAGCTAGAGGCCGACTTGGCTCAAAAGAGTCGTATTGTCGACATACTCCAATCTGAGGCGGAATCTTCCCGCAAGGCCGAGGTCGAGTCGTTACAGAAGGTTGATGAGACATTAGCTGAAATGGCGAAAATGCAACAGGCACATTGTACTTTAGTTGAAGACTTAGGCCATCGATACAAGAATGTTGAATCTGAGCGGGATGCGGCAGTGAAGGAACTAGAGGAGCTAAAGGCTAGGTTCGCTGACATGAATAAAGAAAAAGACGACGCGAACGTGGCTGCGCAAGAGGCGTGTGAGCAGGCTTTATCTTTTCGGGCTGATCGCGATGCGGCAATTGCAAGGGTTAAGGAGGTTGAATCGGAGTTGGAGGAGAGAGTCCAAGCAGAGAGGTTCAAGATGGAGGCCGAATTCGATGATCTTTTGGACACATATAATGCCAATGTATTGGAGCATAGAAATCTCTCCTGGCTAGGGGATTACTCGATGCCTCTCTACAATGCTTGGAAGAAATTAGTGGAAAACAAGAGGATGTCTTGTCCGGATTCGGTATTAGATGAGTTTGAGCTTGAGTCACGTCTGCTCAGCGAGGATGAGAGGAGGACCCTTCATGAAGCAATCATTTCTGTTGAAAAAGAAAGACTTGTCGTCCATCAAATGGAGGTTGGCGAAGGTTCGGGTATCGTGCACTATAGCGAGAATACTGAAGTCCCCGTTTCGACTTCATCCGAAGCTGCTGCCGTGGTTGATCCACAAGCTATTCCAGCCTACAATCCGGACCAACCGGAACTGTCTTCGGGCAAGACGCTCGTCCCCGAGCTTGTTCAAGCTCCAAGGCAAGGTAAAGTAGGTATTTTGATTACTCCCTTTACATCTTAAAACATTGATTTTCGAGGGAATTTCTTGGTCTGATAGCTCTAATTTTGGTCGTTTAGTGACCGAGAGTGTCGCACCCGTGCTCCCTGTTCCTTCGGCTTTATATCCTACACGTGGAGTTATTATCACCGAGGCGATTTCAACTGCCGCCATGGTTGGTGATATGGGAGAGGGAGGCTCAATGTCATTCGATGTTCAAATGTTTGAAGAGCTATTTGGTCATCCTCTTGATCCCATGCCCGACCTCTCTTTTGTGACGAGCGGAGCTGCTCCAGTTTCTAGTTCGATCGTGACGACCACTGGCGTACCTAGCGCAGCTCAACTGTCTCGAGAGGAGGAGATTTTAGCAGAGATAAGTGCCGAGATGGCCAAGACAGTGACAGTTGGTCTCGGTGGTGACGCCGTTCCTTCAAGCTTATCTTCTCTAATGATGATTTCTCCTGGTGGCACAGTAACCGTCTCGAGTGTTGCTGAACAAGTATCTGTTACTGCTCCCATGCCCTCGGTTCGTCCTCATAAAAGGATCTCCATCCCTTCCAGTTCTGAGGAAGATGTTGATATCATGCCGGAACCGGAGGATGTTCCAAAGAAAGGCAAAAAGTCTCGTAGGAAGCCAGGCAGTGGGTCTAGCGGCTCGACTCCGAGGAAGAAACACCGGAGGAAGAAAGAGTGAGCCCCTCGCTTTGTCGTGAGATTTACGGATAACTATTCTTTTGCCTCTTCTTTTGTTCTTTCTTGGGCCATGTGTACGTATGGATGCGGCCTCCACTTAATTGAAACATCTTTACTTGCCATGTAATCAAACTTTTTTTTGTTGGTTGATGAAATGGGAAATTACACTTTTCTTCTTACCTGAATGCCTTGCAGTATTTGTTTTGTATCCGCTCAGTATTTATATAGCTTCGTGTCGTGATTTAATGAATGAGTCGGATTCTGAGTATATTATCACTTAAGCCAGCGATTAGCACCCAGCTTTTTGCCCCTTAGTTGCGGGGAATAATACTCATATTCTGGCGGCTGATTGCGTTTATTGCAAGCCCTGAGCACATGCCCCCCCTTCTGGGGATTCATTACAATTTGAGATTAATAATCTGTCCTGCATTCCAGGAATCTGAGGGTTATCGATGTTTACACTCCCTTCCACGCTATGGGAATTGGGAGTTGATGTTGATATCTCGGCCCGTAATTCGGGAACTTTGAATTGTTACTTGTACTTTGATTCGCGCTTCGGGAATCTGGATTAGATGTTTACACTCCAACTTGCACTCTGGGAAGTTGGAGTCCGTTCGCGCTCTGGGAACGACTTATTGGATGTTTATACTCCAATTCATACTCTGGGAAGTTGGAGTCCGTTCGCGTTCTGGGAACGATTTATTGGATGTTTATACTCCAATTCACACTCTGGGGAGTTGGAGTCCGTTCGCACTCTGGAAACGACTTATTGGATGTTTTATACTCCAATTCACGCTCTGGGAAGTTGGAGTCCGTTCGCACTCTGGGAATGATTTATTGGATGTTTATACTCCAATTCACAATCTGGGAAGTTGGAGTCCGTTCGCGCTTTGGGAACGACTTATTTTATACTCCAGTTCACACTCTGAGAAGTTGGAGTCCGTTCGCACTCTGGGAACGACTTATTTTATACTCCAATTCACACTCTGAGAAGTTGGAGTCCGTTCGCACTCTGGGAACGATTTATTGGATGTTTTATACTCCAATTCGCACTTTGGGAAGTTGGAGTCCGTTCGCACTCTGGGAACGATTTATTGGATGTTTATACTCTAATTCACAATCTGGGAAGTTGGAGTCCGTTCGCGCTCTGGGAACGACTTATTTTATACTCCAATTCACACTCTGAGAAGTTGGAGTCCGTTCGCATTCTGGGAACGATTTATTGGATGTTTTATACTCCAATTCGCACTCTGGGAAGTTGGAGTTAGTAAAAGGATTGTCGTGTATCAATCCCTGTGAATGCTGGTATTGTGTTTTGCCCCCGAGCTCGGGTCTCATTTAGTGAGTGACTGGTCGTATCACAGTTACTCCCTATTTGGATAAATCCCACCGTGTGATGGAATTTTGCTCTTCGTGCAATGTGATATTATGTGTTATTTTCAGTGAATCACAACTTTTGGCTCGAAGAGATGGCGTTTTATTGCTGAAACAAAAGAAGCATGGCAACATCAGTTGCCTTATTACAAGTTCAAATTTCAAAATGCAAAAAACAAAATGATAAGGAAGAAATTGATAGAAAGATAAATAAAGCCTGTCAGGTGTAGTAGTGACGGAGGCTTTCCCTATTCCAGGCTCTTGGTAAAGTGAGACCATCAACGGTCGATAACTTGAATGTGCCATCTCTGAGTTTTTGTGAAATCATATACGGCCCTTCCCAATTTGGGTTCATGTGCGAAGGAAACGGGTAAATTCTTTTGAGTACTAGGTCGCCGGGTTCAAAAGTTCGTGGGCGGACCTTGGCGTTGTATATTCGAGCGACTCGACTTCGATATGCAGCTGCCCTCACGTCGGCTTCTTCACATTTCTCATCAAGCAGATATAGGGATTTAGCAAGTAATATAGCATTCGTTTTCGGGTCGTAGTATGTCACACGGTGAGAGTGAACTTCCATTTCGACCGGGATAACTGCTTCGGAGCCATAGGATAGAGAAAAAGGGGTGTGCCCGGTTGCAGTTTTGTGAGTCGTTCTGTACGCCCACAGGGCCATTGGTAGCTCATCAACCCACTTGCCCCCGGCTTTCTCCAGTCTTTTCTTCAATATAGACTTGATAACCTTGTTGACGGCCTCGACCTAACCATTCGCTTGCGGGTGCGCTACTGCTGAGAATCTCTTATGGATGTGAAATCGCTGACAGAAGTCCCTGAATTCGGCACTGTCGAATTGGGTTCCATTGTCGGTGATTATAGTATGCGGGAGACCGTACCGGCAGATGATGTTGCGTACCACGAAGTTGATTACCTTTTTTGTTGTTATCGTTGCTAGAGGCTCGGCCTCAGCCCACTTGGTGAAGTAATCAACCGCCACTATGGCGTACCTTGCACCCCCTTTAGCTAAAGGCAATGCACCGATTATATCCATCCCCCACATCGCAAATGGCCACGGGCTGACCATTTGGGTTATTTCAGAAGGCGGGGCTCTAGGGACCCGAGCGTGTCTCTGGCATTTATTACATCTTTTGGCATAATCCATAGCATCGCGGTTAACGGTAGGCCAATAGTATCCGTATCGAAGTATTTTCTTGGCAAGCGCTTGCCCACCAGTGTGATCGCCACATTCTCCTTCGTGCACCTCACGCAACAGTCGCTTGATTTCGTCATGCGCGATACATCGGAGAAGAGGAACAGAGTATCCTCTCCGATACATAACTCCGTTTTGAATGACAAATCGTGACACCTTTCGAAGAACCTGTCTTCTTTCACTTCGTCGTTCAGGCAGGGTGCCATGCTCAATGTAATCTTGGTATGGAGTCATCCACGATTCCTTCTCGGAGGTAGCTTCTAATGTGAAATCATTCTTCGTTCGATCAACGCTCGGAGAGGATAATGTCTCGACGGGGACGAGCCCCAAGTGTTGAGCTTCGCCTGTACTTGCCAACTTTGCCAATGAATCGGCTTTCTGATTGTGCTCTCGGGGTATGTAAAAAATGGTATAATAATCAAACTGATCCAGTATTTCTCGGACCTGGGCTAGATAAGCGGCTAGCCTTCGATCCTTGGCCTGATATTCACCCCGAACTTGGCATACCACCAACTGGGAATCGCAGTAGATCTCCACAGCGATAATTCTCAGGTCTCAGGCTAACTTCAACCCGGTGAGCAAGGCTTCGTATTCAGCTTCGTTGTTGGTTGCCAGGAAATCAAACTTTAAGGCGTAGCAGATGGATCGGCCCTCAGGAGTCTCAAGCACAATCCCTGCGCCCGAGCACCGATCGTTGGATGCGCCATCAGTGTATAGCTTCCATATATATTCGGGGGAGTTACTAGTTTCAGGTAAGTCTTCAGGAACAGTGAATTCAGCAATGAAATCTGCTAAGACTTGACCGTGTATGGCTCTCCTTGGAACATATGTGATGTCGAATTGACTCAGCTCAATGTTCCACTTTAGTAACCTGCCAGACGTCTCAGGTCGTGTGAGGACCTGTCGTAACGGTTGGTCGGTGTACACAATGATAGGGTGAGCCTGAAAATATGGACGGAGCTTCCTCGAGGCGATGACTAGGCAGTATGCCAACTTTTCTAGCCTTGGGTACTTTCTCTCGGCCCCGGTCAATCGTTTACTGACATAATAGACTGGTTTCTGTGTTCGGTCTTCCTCTCGAACCAATGCAGCACTAATGGCGTTTTCAGATACAGCCAGATAAAGGTATAATTGTTCGTGATCAACAGGTTTTGAAAGAATCGGTGGTGTGGAAAGATGCTGGATTAGCGATTGAAACGCGCCCTCACATTCCGTAGTCCATTCGAAGTTTCGTTTCCCCTTTCGGATCAGATCGAAAAAGGGTATGCATTTATCCGTTGATTTCGAGATGAACCTGCTCAGCGCTGCAACCTTTCCATTGAGACTTTGAACCTGTTTTATGTTCCTCGGGGTTTGAAGATTCCTGATTGCCCAGATCTTCTCGGGGTTGGCCTCTATTCCCCGGGCGTTGACGATGAACCCAAGGAATTTTCCGGAAGCAACCCCAAAATGACATTTTAACGGATTTAGCTTCATCCCATATCTCCGGAGGACATTGAACATTGACTCCAAGTCCTTGACATGATCAGTGGAGTATCATGATTTTACCAACGTGTCGTCCACGTAGACCTCCATGGTTTTCCCGATCTGGTCGGCAAACATTCGGTTGACTAAGCGTTGGTAAGTTGCTCCGGCATTCTTTAAGCCAAAAGGCATGACCATGTAGCAGTATAGTCCTAGGTCAGTTACGAAGCTTGTATGTTCTTGATCGGGCACATGCATGGGTATCTGATTGTACCCAGAGTAAGCATCCATGAAAGACAATAATTCATGTCCGGCCGTCGAATCCACAAGTTGATCGATTCGAGGAAGTGGAAAACTGTCTTTTGGACAAGCCTTATTTAAGTCAGAGTAGTCGATGCACGTTCTCCATTTTCCATTCGGTTTGCGGACAAGTACAGGATTGGATACCCACTCCGGGTACAAAGCATCTCGGATAAACCCATTCGTTTTCAACTTGTCGACTTCTTCTTTGAGGGCGGCAGATCTCTCTGGATCCATACCGCGTCTCTTTTGCTTGACCGGGATGTACCGCGGGTCAATATTTAAGGTGTGGCTCGCGATGTCCGACGAGATTCCACACATATCGGAGTGCGTCCAGGCGAATACGTCTAGATTCGCTTGGAGAAATTCGACCAATTCCTGTTGTGCTTGCAGGTTTAGCTGAGACCCTATTTTCAATATTTTCGAATCGTTATTGTCATCAATTGGAACATCGATCGTCAGCTCGGCTGGGGAAGCTTGACTTTCTTTGGATCCATCATTATCTTCAGTGTCTCGGGGGTCAAGATCCTTCTGGAATTGGCCGTGGTGCCCGGGCCGAGGCCCAGGCGCTAATTGTCAATCATCGGTAAAGCGGACGCGGAGAGATTCCCCCACGCCCTTTCCTTTCTCCCTCCTTTGTGCTTCTCGTAGTTCAGCAACATAACAGGCTCTCCCGGCAGCCTGGTCCCCTTGAATGACCCCAATCCCGTGGTCAGTAGGGAACTTTAGAGTCAAACGCCACGGGGCAATTGCTGCCCTAAATTCGGCAAGGGCTGGTCGGCCCAAAAAGGCATTATAGGGTGAATGGATATCCAGGACAACAAACTGTAACATTCGGACTCTACGGCGTTCTCCGTTTCCCAATTCTACTGGCAATTCCACCATCCCGGTGGGTATATTAGCACTTCCATCGAAGCCGTGAATCCTACATTGACAAGGCTTTAGATCCTTAGCTTCCATCTTCATCTGATCATATGCCCTTTTAAACAAGATATTTACTGAGCTTCCACTGTCTACCAGGATCCTCTTCATCCAAGCAGGACCAACCTGGGCGGATATGACTAGTGGGTCTTTGGTCGGGGCTTCGACTTTGTCAGCATCTCGGTTTCTAAATACGATATCATCCGCCATCGTCTTCTATTGCTTAGCCGGAGCCCCTTCATCAAGTGTACTGCAGCTTTCAAAACTTACGTGCCTGATCGAATTGGCGTATGATTCCATTTCCCTCCAACTTCGATCCGCTGGATGAGGGCCACCACTGACTGTATTTATGACCAACCTTCCGCTTGTACGAGCGGGCTCCTCCTGTCTTTCCTGGTTCTGCGCACGATTTTGGTTTGACGGGCCCACACCACCGGCTTGCGGTGCCCGCACAAATTGATCCAACTTCCTCTCTCTGATCAGTTTTTCAATAAGGTCTTGCAGATGCCTGCAGTCATTGGTGTTGTGCCCATAGCTTTCGTGAAATCTACAAAACTTCCCCGTTTGGATCTGTTTCTCTGATGATGGCTTCGGAGTCGGCTTCTTATATTGCATCGCATTACAGGTTTGTAGATATACGTTTTCCAATGTCGTATTCAGTGGTGTATAGCTTTCAAACATTTGCGCCCTACGTCGCGGGCCACGGTTCTGATCCTGCTTCTTACTCCTATTATCGCCGTGCCTTGGCTGGGGTTGCTTGTTCTGAATATTCAATTGCGCTTTTCCTGAGCCCTCTCCTGACTGTTTAACCGCCACATTGCTTTGAACCCCTTCATTGATGGGCCTCGCATCGTCCTGCTTCCTAGATTGTTTCGCATCCTCACGCCTCAGGAATTGGGCGGCTTTGGAATAGAAACGATCCAACGATGCGGGAGGTTTTCCAGCTAGCCAGTTTCCAAAATCAGAGTCGGGGTCAATCCCCTTAGTCAGAGCCATCAAGATTGAATTATCATTGGGGTTAGTAATTTCTGCGCAGGCGGCGTTGAATCTTTCCAGGTATCGCCTGAGTGTCTCCCCAAGGGCTTGAGTGACACTAGATAAAGTGTTTACATCTTTAGGCCTGGCGATGTGCATACAGAACTGTTCGATAAATTTGGTTGCCAATTGGTCAAACGAGGAGATAGACCGTGGTGGTAATCGTGTAAACCACATTGTCGCAATCCCCCCCAAGGAAATAGGAAAACTACGGCACTTTACTGCATCATCAGCTCTTGCAACAGTCATTGACCATTCGTATTTTAGAATATGCTGGCTAGGGTCGGAGTTTCCTTCATACATGGGCAAAGCCGGCATTCTGAATCGCCGGGGAGGCTCAGCATACAATATGTCATCAGTGAATGGGGTGTGACTTCGAGAGATCCCCCAATCGTCATTTGTCAAACCTTGACTTTCGCGAACCATTTGGCGGACCATAGCTGAGAGATCAGGTGTTGCTGTATTCGAAGGGTGTCGAGCCAAAGTGCGGTCTGGTTCCACAGTGCGAGGTGGGATCTGGCGCTGTCGACGATCCGAATCTCGCCTCCTTGGCTCGACATCTTCTGGGATGTTCGGTCCTGGGACACGTTCCTGTGGGTGGTAGTTTGGACTGGAGTGATTTCGGGTGTCAACTCCTGTGTCAACTGCGGTGGCTTGGTTATCTGCAGTGTGCTGTGGGACAGTGCCTCCTCGAGAGGAGGGTCCCGTATGAAAACTGGCAGAGGGGCCAACTCTTATTTGCCCAACAGTCAACGTTTGCCGGAGACCAGAAGCATGCGCATGACTTCCGTCTAGCCTGGGGCGCGTAGATCTGCCGTCATAGTCGGATGAGGCAGAGCTTTCCGTGGAAGAATGCGGAGCGTGGTCCCTCTTTGATCTCCTTCGCCCTTGGTGGTTTAGTTGGTTAGCCAATTCAGCATTGACACGTAGCTGCTCAGTTAGCTGTTGTCGGCTTTTAGTTAATTCCTGCAGTAATGTTTGGAACTCCTGTCTTGTAACCGGACCCGACTGATCCATTTGCCCAACGGCATCCTGATTGGCTGACTGTAGCTGTGCGGGATTCTGCCTATCCTGACCTTCTTGGTTGCCAATGTTGGAAGTGGTTCTCGTACTAACCATCCTGAAGGTTGGATTCCTGTCCTAGATTTTGAGCAAACCTGAAAAGAATGGATGGAATCTGAATTTGAAGTCTGGATCTCCCTCTTAGATTTGTGCAATCCGGTATCGAAGATAGACCCACGGAGCGGGAGAAAGAACTGGTTCTTTTTCTCTCTCAGTGAAAGCACCAAAATGTTTGCACCAAAATTGGGCAAACACCCTTCGAAAGTTTTTGAAGAGATGGTAAATGAAGAACTTGAATTGGAAATAGGGACTATCTAACAAAAACTCCAAGTCACAGAAAAGTAAATTGCGCAGAAGACAAGGATTTAGAGTGGTTCGGCCATGCGCCTACGTCCACTATGAAGTTTTATCACTTTATTTCTTAATACTTGAAGATTACAAGTGCTTTTCAGCAAATTACAACAGCAAATGGACTTAAATTCGAAATTAACAGCAATTGAGATAGTATGGAGTGATTCTGGCAGCGTTTAGGCTTGTTCTTCTTCTCCAAATTCTCCGACCCCTTCTCTGAATGACCAGGGGCTCTATTTATAGGTGTGGAAGGCCAAAATCCCGCCTAAATCATGGAGAGGCTGCTTGGCACGTGACGGGGGGCCCACAGGCCCGCGTTCTTGAAGTGCGTGCCCAGTTTGGGATCGATTCGAAGTGAACTTCGAATCGATCAAAAAATTGTCCAATTGCGATGAAACTTGGCGTGGACGTTCTTCATCATGTAGACAAACTTCTGTAAAAATTTCATGGGATTTGGATCAGTAGATTGGGAGTTATGATCGGTTCGAAATTGGGTGTTCGGCATGCTGTTTGGTTCGAATCGATGGAATCGATTCGTTCGAATCGATGCATGGCCGAAGCGAATACTTCGAATCGATTGGGGCGCGCCTGTCTTCGAGCCGATCCATGTTCGTGCTAGCTTAGCCGCTTTGTTAGATGCGAAGGTCGTCTTCGAATCGATGGAGTGGATTCGAAGTTGTCGAAGTCGATGGAGTCGAAGGTGAGTGATGGAGTCGAAGATGATGGATGGATTCGGAGGTGAGCGATGGAGTCGAGGCTGTGATGGGTTCGAAGCTATTAATGGATTCGAAGCCGTGGTGGATTCGAAGCATAGGAAGGACTCGAATTTGTGATGGATTCGAAGTAGGGAGTTCCTTAGATGGATTCGAATGTCGCCTCTTCCTATGGGTTCGAATATGATGGGTTTGAAATAGATGGTTTCGAACACGATGGTTTCGAACACGATGGGTTCGAATATGATGGGTTCGAACATGATGGGTTCGAACCGAGCAATGTGCACCTTCTTAACTTGAATCCATCATAACTTGAGCGTATGACCTCGGATTGACTTGAAATTTGAAATGCTGGCTTCTATGGTCTTTCTTGTCATGCCTTATCAATTGCGGCCCGATCCGACTCGGACAGAATTCATCGATATCCATAGTGAAGTGAAATACGACCAATCTCTGAGATGAACTGTTTTCTGTTTTTGACCAATCCTTTGGTATCATGGCTTTTGCCCAAAAAGCGGGATAACACCGACAAAGGATAACAAAGCTCAAACGAGTAACACAACGTCTTAGAGTGACGAAATAAAGTGCCTAAAGTAAACTATAGCCGAGATACCAACTATCGAGGACATAAAATGATCATATATGGAAATTAAGTCTTGTATACTTATCACCACTCATTGAATTCAAATTTGTACTATTTTTGGATTGACAATAATACCGGACAACTCAAGGTAGTATTACCTCAAAGTCATGTCAGACGATTATTCTTAACTTTCGAAATAGCAACAAGTCTACTTCTTTGATGTTTAATGTTAATTATACAAATAAATCGTTTTTATATAAGTGATTCGCTTTATAGAAATAATTTATTTCCATAAACGAATCAAACTTTTTCTTTTTTTTTAAACGAACTAAACTTTTTGGCCTGATTTCCATATTGGTAAAACACTTTTAAAATTAGTTCCAGATTATTAAAATGTTAAGAGAATAGTTTTTTCAAGTGCGCGACCCCAAAGGCCTAAACCAACATCAGACCGAACACCTAAAAGATTATCCAACATATCATCCTAATAATCGAGTTCCAATTCCTTTTATACTTTAAAAAAGAGATTAATTATCCCGAAAGATAATTAATTACGTTAAAAACCCGTTTAAATAAGAAATTCGTTATCTATAATAAAATATATAACGTCGGTAAATCAACTTTTAAAATCTACATTAAATGAGTTTATTAATTTTAAATCACTTTATTAAAGTAATTTTATTATATTAGTTAATTTAGTTTAATCACCATTGTTAAATCAATTAATTAAAAGGATTTATTAAAGTCAAATTGTCATTAACTAGATGAATAATTAATCTCAAACATCATAAATTTAAATGATGAGTAATTTTAAATTCCATTAATTAAAAAAATTGATTAAGTTCAAAGTAATCATAAATTAATTGGATTAATTAAAACATCATTTGTTAAAATGATTTATTTAATTATAAAACATCACTAATTCTAATGATTTTACTAAAATCAAAATATCGTGAGTTATAATAATTTATTAAATTCAAAACAATCATTAATTAAAATGATTAATAATATTCAAATATCATTATTTAAAATGATTAATTTCTTTTGAATATCATTAGTTAAAATGATCACTAATTTCAATTACCATAAACTAAAATAATTAATTAATTAATTAATTAAACTTCATTATCATTAATTAAAATAAATAATTAAATAATTAAACTCAAATAATCATTAGTTAAAGCGATCAACTAAGTATAAAACATCATTATCAAAATTGATTAATTCAATCTAAAGATAAATCAATTTTAATCATCATTTATTAAATTGGTTAATTAATATCAAATTAATTAATTTAAAAGATTAATTACTTTAAACCATCATTACTAAAAATGATTTAATAGATTTTAATATTTGTTTAGCATAAATACAAGCTCAAGTTCATATGACAGGGTTTTGGGTTGAAGTTTAATAAATGACGATATAGCGTAAATGATTATAACAACATTTAAACTATAAAAGGGAATATCGATAATTAATTTCAATAAAATGTCAATAACAATGTATGGGTGAAAATAAATAATTTATGGTCGAGGAACCCCCATTGAGTCTCTCTACAGATTTTCCTTGCATAACAATAGTTATGGATAATAAATAGATGATCATATAGGCATGTCATCCATTATTCAAACGGAAATTCAACCAAACAAGCAATCAAATAATCGATAAACATTTATAACATCATCGATATGATATAATAAAATTGAACATGAGTTAAACTCACATTGATCCCATTTTTTGCCGAAGCGTTTCGGTTTGGACTAAAATTGAACGGGCGTTCGATTTTAACCACAAATTTTCACTTTCTCCAAGTTTGACCAAAACAACTCCATAACGAAGATATCAGCTCCATGGGTCAACTGAGTGCGCTCCAATTCGACCACGTATGAAGCAATTATGGATTTTACAATGTATTGGGTAATTTAAATTAAAATTAAACAACTTACACAAATATTTATGAAATCACCCCTTAACTTACTACTCCATCTTCCCCTAATGAAAATGCACAGCTGACACCATTACTCAAACTCACGTGCACGACAATAAAGTTACACGGCTCATTTCTCGACAAAATCGAATTCCGCTTTCGCCAATGACTTCCTTTCGGTGAACTCCACTTGGACGTCACCACTACAATACCTCTGCCACCGCAGGGAAGAACGCGACCTATGCTCGTCATCGACGCTGCAACAGTGCAGCGTGACATTTTTCATCACCGAACATCACCAAAATTCGGCCACAACTGCTACTTCACGTCTCGAACTCGGAAACGATCTCCAATCTGACCATCTCCTTCCCTATTGCAAGCTACGACGAACCCTAGTCATAAACCCCTACACGACCACATAGCCGAGCACCAAGAATCCAAGTCGCACCTCTCAAAAAGCATACCAAGGAAAGATCTTGTTGAGTTAGGATTTTGAAAACAGCTTTCGTAATTTTTAAATTAATAAGTCTCCATAATTTAATTTTTTGAACTCTTGGAAATAGGAGAAGAATCTCTGTCTTTGTTTTCTAATCACTGAAAGGATGAAGCCATGTAAAATGCGAGAAGGGAGAATAAGTGATTTACCAGGTTTTTGTATATTGAATTTATTTGATTTCAAAATATATAAAAAAAATGATTATATTTACCTTTTTCATAGCAAAAATCTTCTCGGGCCGCTAATGTTTTTCTCGAGCCGCCAATGTTTGTGGGCTATGAAAGGATAGGTGTGTGTGCTATGAAATGATAGATGTATTTAGACAATAATATACGGGACCACACCGCTAATGTGGAATGGGTTCTTTCCTACATAAACAACAACCAAACATAACAAAAATGGAAGTGAACAATAGGGAGCAAATCCAAACATAGATGATGCGTACAATTAGTATAACATTCAAACTTGAAAGAATGGAATTAGTCTGAATAAAATTCCAAACTTCAATTATTTTAAATGTTCAAAATTAATTAAACATTTAAAATCTAATTACCAAAATTTTGGGTTGTTACATTCTCCTCCCCCCTTCTTAAATGAATTTCGTCCCCGAAATTCCTAAGGAAGAAAATGTTCCAAACCCTTAAGTTTAAATTTATTAATTAAAATGAGTTATTAAACTTATTTTCAAAACCCATCAGTTGGAATAGATTCCAAATTTTCCAAGTCTTTTAAACTCATTTACCAAAACCAACTAATTCTCTTCTATTCATTTATTCCAAGATGTAGTCCGTAAAAACAAATTATAGTTGTCAAAATTTTTCCTGATTTCTTAAATTATTTCTAACTCTTAAATTTTTGAAAAATTTCGTCAACGACTTCTTTATGCGGCTCGATCTGTACGACTACAAATCGCATTTACAGGCTCCAAACCAATCAAAGAAAACAAAAGCCAAGTGGTGTGACGCCCCACCTCTATACCCACACTAGCCAAGGATACTACGGGGTAACGCCATCAACTAGCATGGAGAATAAGGCTGTTGAGGAGCGACCATCCGTGCAATTTCTTTGTGCGAGCACCGATATGTTAGATAGTATAACATGCTCATGATGAAGTTCGACATATCGATACAAACTCAAAGCTACTACACAGTGGCTATATAAATTCTTCAGAAACAAACTTAGAATTAAACATAACACAAATCAGTCACAAATATCCATACCACAAAGGCGGAAAAAGATATGAATATAGCACATGAAAGTGTACATCAGAGTAGTGGTCAAACAAGATCCACACTATCACAAAAGAATAGCTACAAGTGCAAGGCAAAAGAACATGGATACATCAATGAGTCTATATCTCAAATGTATACAACAAAAACTACTAACCTAAGCAATTAGCCAAAAGTCAGGGTGATAATCCCAGATGTGAAGTCAAGCAGAAGCACTTGTAACGTCTCGGTCTGACCCGAGTATTATTTAATAAGAAAATAATAAACGGATCGGTCTAGCTATAAATATAAGATAAAATGATATAGAATAGGAGATATGACATAAATATATATAATAACCATAAAGTCGTACTGTGATAAGTATGCAATTGCAAAACAACTAGGGATTAATCAATATCACGAGAATCTTCTCAAAGATCAAAAGGAATGTCATACTGCTTATTTACCAAATCACCAAACTATAAATATTGACAATAATATCAATGTCAATCACAAAAGTTAATGACACACAAATTCACCAATGCATAAATATTGATAATACTTATCAATGTAAATCACGAAAATTGGTGAAACACAAAATTCTATAAATCAACAATGGAAATCCAGAAATCACAAAAAGGGGGAGGCCTATCACAAAACGGGAGCATGAAAACTCACCAAAATGTGTATCACAAAATGGAACGCTATTCCATGGTTGCTAACTATTAATTTTGAGCCGAAGCTCCACAAAATGGCCCGAAGGCCATGGGTCACTACCCCACCAAATTGAGCCGTAGCTCCACAGAAATGGGGTTTAGTCTCCCTCATAAACAAAGAGACATCGCACATTTGCTAGTCTAAATCACAAAAATGATCATCAACGATCATCAAGAAGTGTTAATTACAATAAGCTAGTAAATATAAAAGCTTAGCTTCATGTCCCATAAGCACTAACTTAACTTAAATATTTTCGATCAAATTGTAGATCTCCAGTAGAAAATTATCACAAGAGATTCAATCGAACAAGTCCAAGAATTAACCGACGAAGTAAACGCAAGCGTTTCATACCACTTGTTTTATGAAGCCGTTTAATTAGATTTCTCGTACGAGTGAGATAAAGTGACAAATCACAAAAATGATTGTAGAAACAATAAATCACAAAAATTCACATACGAAGATGGGAATGAAATCCAAAGAAATTCGATTCCGAATTTCATCAAAGTGGAAATACCCTTGCTACTTAAAAGTCACGACCTACGACTTAACATAAGTCAACACGAGAAATCAGCGGCTCAAGAAATAGCACAAGGCTAAAGCAGGGGCAACTTAAAGGGTGGCGCGACCTAGCTGCAAACAACCTAAGGAGTGGCACGACCTAAGTATGGCGCGACCTAAGGCGTAAGAGACCGAGCAACCTAAGGTAGTAGCGGCTTAAGGAGCTAGCATGCGGTCTAGGTGGTGTGACCCAAAGAGTACGTGACCTAAGGAGGTAACGACATAAGTGTAGGGGCGAGCGACCTAAGGGATGGTGCTACCCAACATTGCGCGACCTAAAAGCACCCGCGACCTAATGGTGCAAACGACATAACAAAAACAAGGCCGAGCGACTTAGAAAAGGGTGCGACCTAAAAGAACGCGTGACCTAATGTGCACGCGACCTAAGCAATGCAAAGAGACTTAAGGAAGTGAAGAAGGCCGAGCGACGTAACACGAGCGACCTAACACATAGGGACAAGCCGAGCGACCCAACGACCTAAAGGATACAAGGCCGAGCAACGACCTAACGACCTATGGCGTAAGAGGGGGTCGAGCGACTTAAGTGGGGATGACCTAGTGGGCCGAGCGACCTAACACGAATGACCTAACTGCACGCGAGCTAATTGCAGGCCGAGAATCACCATTGTGCAGGCCGAGCGACCTAAGAGTTTGAGGTGCAAAAACTCTTCCAATTTGCAACTGATCAAGCATGGACGCTAGGGGATTATGCCCATAGGCTACCCGGTCGTATTGGCTCCTCGATGCGTCACCAAAAACGTGTTCAAACATCAAAGTTAGGATTTTTAAAAATTTGAACCCAAAACACTCAAAATTGGGGTTTTCACCAATTCAACCCAAATCAATGGCAAATGCATATGTAAAAGTGTTAGGAATTCATACCCAACAATCAAAGATAGTTATAAACAAAGATGTGAGATAAAAATCTCACTTTTACACAAAATCTATGAAGAAAAAGCTTGAAAGCAAAGGAAGAATCATTGGCTTCTCCTTGAATTTGGAGTTGGATGTTGAATTTGCAAATGAACTTGAGCTTGGAGTTTTAATTTCCCATTTCTTCCTCCATTTTTGATGAAGCTTTAGTGTTAGGAAATGAAAGTGAAGTTATGAAGAGAAGGGGGTTAGCTAGAGTAAATAACTTAGGCTAATGGGCTAAACCAAACCCAAAGCTCAAAGTGAAAAGGTGGCAAAATTCCACTAACACCAAACACACCAAAGCTTATACTCAAAAAGATCGCAAATGGTGTTTTGGACCCAATGGAAGTGGTTCCGAGTCCTAATTCGACCGTATGCAAAAAAGTAAATTTTCGGACTAAAATCCGACTAATCGATAAAATATTTAAATAAAATATTTAAATATTCAATCGTAAAATATGCGGGTTGTTACAAGTGGCCTCCTATACCTCGGGCATAAAATCATCAACCAATTCAAGTTTTCTAAATTTATTACATACCTTTTTGCGTTTGATTTATATTTTGGCAAGTAATTTATTATCTTCTTTGCAAATGCAGGTGCACAAGAATTGATAGCAATCTGTTGTATACCTGTATTCATGAAATTTATACGAAAATTAGGTTGACACAAACAAGGTGATGTAATTCTACATTCAAAAATTAGCATGATATAAATCCACATGCAATCAACCATCCATATCTCAATCATATGCAACAAGTAAGAGGATATTCTATAATAGATGCTATGCATTCAATTATTTCAAATGACAATTTAGATCTAAATACCCGGGCGTTTCAATTCAAAATTTTATTTTCGAATTTCTCAGACGAGAAAAATCAAAGCTCAAAAATCAAAATGACAAGAAGGGCATCCCTCCAAATAAATGATGGTTAAACTCTAGAATCAAAACAACATGGAGCATCCAATGGTATTCCAACTCCTCCAAAAACATCAATTAGAGTGAATAGATATCATTTCCTTTCCAAAAACTTGAAATATCACCGTTTTCAAAATCACCGAGATTTAGATCCTTATAATAACGATTCAAAATCCTTTGTCTATATATGTAAACTTTATAGATAATGGTATACGGAGTCACACAGCCAATCAATTCAATCAAATCCAATCAATCAAATTCTGTAAAGGAATAAATTAACACCAACAGTCATTCAAATTCCACAAAGGAAAACTTATCACTTAACATTGTTTAAAATGTCAAATAACTAACCAAATTTTTTTAAATTAGGTTCAAAACTTTCTTAATTGCCCAAAAATATAGATAATTTTCTAAGCGTATCATTTTGCACATTATCCTTTGGTTCTTACTCAGAAGATTGTCCAAACTAACTCGGACAAAATGGAAAGTTATACTCTATACATTATTAATTTCTTAATTATATTAATTTCTAATTCACTTATATTTCACTTAGTATTTTATTCAATACTAAAATTATTTATGAATTATTTCATAAATTCTCACCCAAGTTTTAAAATACCTTGTGAGGTTGTTTCTTTATCAAACATCAAAACATAACTTATTCCCTATATTTACTTATATAATATTCTTCTATAGCCTGAGAGTATATAAATTTTATTTTTAACCTTTTCAAAGATCTGGATGGAGATAAAATCCAATTATTATTTCTTAAACCCAAATCAACCTATTAATCCCTTTTATTTAGAATGTTAAAATGAATATAATTTATGTGTTGACCCAATTAATAAGTATCTCATACTACTTAGATGTTTTAAACAATTATATTTTTTAATAAAAAAATGTTTATCAAAACCTTCTTATTTAATTTAACCTAATTTAAACCTGTATTAAATTATCCCATATCTTATCTAAAGGAAGAATCTTATTTATTAAAACGATCTCTAATTGGAAATACTTTTTATTATTAGACTGATTTCCATTTAGGGAACTTAAAAGTTAGATAGCTGGTTTTAATATCAAAACACCATTTTGAAAGCATATTGCATATATCTTTATATATAATAACTTCAAATAATTTATTTATTAAAAATCACTTTGGGTTTATTCGAATTTGAACTCATTTCAATCTCATAATGATAACAAGAATAATTTACTAAGTATTCCACAAGTTTGCCTAAGCAAACATCTGGTTGTCACTTAGAAGATTATTCGGATTATCACAAAACTAATCGAAATGATTGACTCCTAATTATCCCAATGAAAATGCATTCCTTTAAAAATACTTCCTAAAATAGTTTCAATTTCAATACTTTCAAAAGTAAAGCTATTTGATTTCTTAAAAAATTCCTTTGAAATTCTTTTCAAAAGTTTCGGGATTTTGATTCAAAAATTCTTTTTAAACATGACTCTCAAACTAAATTTATATAAAATTTCCTCTATATAAATATCATCTTATATTATAATAGAATTATCCCCAATATTTATCCTCTACATATCTTATCCCATTACTTAGATTATATTAACAGCTTCTTACAAAGTTTAATTCTTAACTCACTATTGTTAAATGGTGGATTCTTAATTTAATCGTATTATATGAACATATTATAGTCAAATTGTTAAAAATAATTCACAAATAGTTCATTTTAAATCAAGTGATAAATGTTGCTAAATAAATTCAGCACAATTTAGCAATCAACATAGAACACTCTATGCTTTTCATTTAAGTTAAGCATAACCGAACAAACAATAGTGATAATAAATAAAAAATGTATCAAATTTAAACCAACACATTATATAACTATATAGATTATTGAAAATTATTCCTTTATATATAAAAAATAAAATCCTAGGCAAAATATTTAATTTGCCAAATTTTCAAAATTTTTAATACCACGTCCGTTGGTCTTGGTCGAAGGTTAGAAACCCCTATCGGTACCGCGGCGTCCCACGTCTCAACCAGAATTCATGAAATCTCAATAGATCAATTAACATAGTACATTTTTATAACATTAACATGTACGCTCTCCTATATATATTACTCTCAAATTCATTTTAGGGCATCACTTACCCTATCTCTAATGAGCCAAACCCTACCAAAGCCAAGGTTTTCGCTTAACCTTACGCTTTGATACCACTATGTAACGACCCGCCTTTTTTATCATCGAAAGTCGACACCGAACACTGCCCCTGTGTTCTAACGTCACGCATCCAATTGACAAAAGTGCAGATTGTTATGGTAAATAAAAAAGGAAAGAACAAAGAACAGAGAAAATCAAAATCAAAATTGCTCAATGGAATTAACAACATATAATATAATAAGGACAGCAGAAACTGTCACTCCAAACATACATAGTATATCAGAGTTGAAAACAAACCTTATCAGCTGGATAGTTATAAAATCCTGACTTCACAAATGGAGATAGGTATACTAAATGATACAGCGGAAAATAAAATACTACGACAAGTCAATCTTCAACTCTCCTCTATGAATGCCATAACACCAAAGCAACCTAGGAAAATACCCGGCCTGACCGAGCATTATAAATAAATAACACCTGGATCAGTGTGGAACTACCAGCATAAGATAGCTCGAAAAATGGGGAACATATATAAAAATTCTGTGAAACCACGCCACTAATGCGGAATGGGTTTTTACTCACAAGAATAACATCCATACAGGCAAGAGCAGAAATAAATATCAGAAAACAAATCCAAATATGATTGAGCATAAATAATATTAAACCAGACTTGAAAGGATGGAAATAAACCGAGTAAAATCCAAACTGGACAGAATGGATAGAACAAGAAAATAGTCCAACTTGACAGAATGGACTAAATAAGGTAGCAACCCAAACTTGATAGAATGTTCTAAATAAAGTAACAGTCCAAACTTGATAGAATGTGCTAAATAAAGTAAACATCCAAACTATATAGAATGGGCTAAATAAAGTGACAGTCCAAACTCGATAGAATGGACTAAATAAACACTTAAATTTCACAATCAGGTGTTGGCTTTACTCTTGGAAATTTAAAGCCAAAACAGTATTCGGGTTTTCGAATCAAATAATGAAAAGAATTTTTTCAACAAATGGCTTGGAGGGTGCTCCCCCTACACCGAAATTATACCTCTAGAAATATAATTGAGAACTCCGATGGTCCTTGGAAACCTCCAATCCGGACCCCGCCAACTATTACCGAGTATTCTAGTATTTTACATCTCAATGCACAAAACTGAATCCAATCTAGATTGGATGTGAAAATACCCCAATAGGAAAAACCCCATATAGCTTGGCTCCACTCACTCTTTGGGTTTAGTCATTTCCGACAAAGGATAACAAAGCTTAAGTGAGCAAAACATCATCTTAGAGTGAAGAAATAAAGTAGCTGAAGTAACCGAACCTGAGATACCAACTATCGAGGAAATAGAATGATCGTATATGGAAATTAAGTCTTGTATACTTATCATCACTCATTGAATTAAAACTTGTACTATTTCTGGGTTAACAGTAATGCCAGACAAGTCAAGGTAGTGTTACCTCAAAGTCATGTCAAACGATTATTCTTAACTTTCAAAATAATGACAAGTCTACTTCTTCGATGTTTAGTGCTAATTATACAAATAAATCGTTTCCATATAAGGTATTCACTTTACAGAAATAATTCATTTTCATAAATGAATCAAACTTTTTTTTTTCAAAAAACGAATTGAACTTTTTGGCTTGATTTCCATATTGGTAAAATACTTTCAAAATTATTCCAGATTGTTAAAATTTTAAGAGAACAATTTTTTCAAGTGCGCGGCCCCGAGGACTAAACCAACATCAGACTGAATATCCAGAAGATTATCCAAGTCATCATTCCAACAATCGAGTTCAAATTCCTTTTTATGCTTTAAAAATAAGATTAATTATCCCGAAAGTAATCAATTACATTTAAATCCCTTTAAATAAATAATTCATTATCCATAATAAAATCGATAATTATTTCAAAACGCTCTTATAACGTTGGTAAATCAACTTTTAAAATCTTCATTAAATCGGTTTATTTATTTTTAGCAAAGGCTAGCAGGGTTGATAGGACCCCTACCTGTTTTATTGCAAGGACAATAAAAGGAAAAGAAGCTCAAAACATACTCCAAGCCCCAAAAAAGAAAACCTCACAAGGAAGAACAGAAGAAGAAAACACAAACACACATGGAAACGCATGAAGAAACATAAAAGAGGAGACACAAAAGCAACCCAAAGAAAACCATGCCTAACTCCAATTCAGACACAAAGAAGGAGGAAAAAATGGATGCCTTAGAATTGCAGCATGAATTTCACTTTTCATATCGTTCCATAGAATTTCACCAGCTCTCCTCTTCCTATCAAAAAAATTGCATTACGTTCTTTCCAAAGCTCATAGAAGTATTTCTTCATGCATAGGGTTAATCAGTTTATTGACTTTAAATCTGTTTATTAAAGCAATTTTTGTTATATTAGTTAATTTACTTTAATCACCATTATTAAATATAAAAGGATTTATTAAAGTCAAATAGTCATTAATTAAATGAATAATTAATCTCAAATATCATCAATTAAAACGATGAGTAATTTTGAATTACATTAATTAAAATAATTAATTAAGTTTAAAATAATCATAAATTAAACAAATTAATTAAATCCAACTTCATTAGCCAAACCAATTAATTAAAATATCATTGGCTAAAGTGATTTATTTATTGTAAAACCTCATTAGTTCTAATGATTTAACTAAAATCCAAATATCATTAGTTAAAAAAATCTATTAAATTCAAAACAATCATAATTAAAATGTTTAATAAAATTCAAATATCATTAATTAAAATGATTATTAATTTCAATTATCATAAAATAAATTAATTAATTAAACTCCATTATCATTAATTAAAATAATTAATTAAACTCAAATAATCATTGGTTAAAACGATTAACTAAGTATAAAACATCATTAACAAAAATGATTAATTCAATCCGAAGATAAACCAATTTTAATCATCATTTATTAAATTGGTTAATTAATATCAAATTAATTAATTTAAAAAATTAATTACCTTAAACTATCATTAGTCAAAATGATTTAATAAATTTTCAATATTCTTTTCAACGGAAATACAGCTCAAGTTCATATGATAGGGTTTTCGGGTGAAGTTTAATAAATGACGATGTAGCAAAAATCGTTATAACAACATTTAAACTATAAAAGGGAATATCGGTAATTAATTTCAATAAACTATCAATAAAAGCATATGGGTGTAAATAAATAATTTATAGTCGAGAAATGCCCTTGGGTCTCTCTATAGATTTTCCCTGCAGAACAATGGTCATGGATGATAAATAGATGATCATATGGACTTATAACGATCAATTTAATATGTCATCGATTTTCTAAACGGAAATTCAACCAAACAAGCAACCAAACAACTTTAACTAACATCCAAACAATCAATAAACATTTATAACATCATTGATATGATATATTAAAATTCAATGTGAGTTAAACTCACATTGATCCCAATTTTTGCTGAAGAGTTCCGGTTTAGACTAAAATTGAACGGGCATTCGATTTTAAACCGAATTTTTACTTTCTCTAAATCTGACCAAACAAACTCCATAACGAAGATATCAGCTCCACGAGTATAACGTAACTGACCATGCTCCAATCGACCTCGTATGAAGGATTTTATAAGTTATTGGTTAATTTAAACTAAAATTTAACAACTTATACAAATTTTTACGAAATAGCCCCAAAGGAAAATGCATAGTTAACACCATTACCTAAACTCGCTTGCACGACAATGGAGTGATACGACTCATTTCTCGACGAAATCGAATTCTACCTTTGCCAATGACTTTCTCTTGGTGAACTCCCCTTACTCGTCACCACTACAGTACCGCCGCCACTCTTGGGAAGAATGCAACGTAGGCTTGTCATTGCCACTACAACAGTGCACGCGCGACACTTTTCATCGTCAAACGTCGCCAAACTTCGGCCACAACTGCTACATCATGTCCCGAACTCGGAAACAATCTCCAATCCAACCATATTTTCCCCTATCGCAAGCTACAACGAACCCTAGTCCTAAACCCTTATGCAACCATACAATCGAGCACCAAGAATCCAAGCTGCACCTCTCGAAAAGTATACCAAGAGAAGATCTCATCGAGTTAGAATTTTTAAAACTGGTTTCTTGATTTTTATATTAGTAAATCTCCATAATTTAATTTTTTGAACTCTTGGAAATACGAGAAGAAGCTCAATTTTTTGTTTTCCAATCACTGAAAGGATGAAGCCTTGTAAAATGAGAGAAGGGAGAACAAGTCGTTTGCCAAGTTTTTATATACTGAATTTATATTATTTCAAAATATATAAAAAAATAAAATGATTATATTTACCTTTTTCATAGAAAAAATCTCCTCAAGTCGCCAATATTTTTCTCGAGCCGCCAATGATTGCGGGCTGTGAAAGGATGGATGCATGGGCTATGAAATGATGGTGTATTTAAATAATAATATGTGGGACTACACTGCTAACGTGGAACGGGTTTTCTCCCACATAAACAATAACCAAACGTAAAAAAATTGAAAATGAACAATAGGGAACAAATCCAAACATAGATGATGGGTACAATTAGTATAACATTCAGATTTGGAAGAATGGAAATAGTCTAAATAATAATCCAAGTTTAAATTGTTTTAAATGTTTAAAATTAATAAACGTTTAAAATCTGATAACCATAATTTTGGGTCGTTACAATATGTATGTGTATACATATTAAGTTTGTTTAAATAATTTTATGTAAATACACATAATATTTAAATAAATATATAAATAAATATGTACACATTTAATTTTTATAAATAAATTATTAATAATAACTATATATAAATGCATATTATTATAATATATCTATTTAAATATAAATGATTTATTAATAAAAAGGTACTTCTGAAACCATTTTAAAAATTTTAAATTTCCAATAAATCACGATTGATATTTTAAAGTTTAAAACGTTATTTTACAATTCTTTGGTTGAAATTTATTTTTAATTAATTTATTAATTTTTGACCGATTTGAATAATAATTATTAAAAATAACAAAAAATGGTTTTAACTTCTAATTTCTTATTGAGAGCTTATCTAATGTTAAAATAATTTTACAAAATTAAAAAATAGTTTTCTCGACATATTTGATTTTATTTGATTTATTTATATAGTATATTGATTTAAAATAATATTAAACAATGATAAATTATTATTTTTTGTCAAAATAACAATTACCATAAATTTACATATATAAAATTATATGATCGATTTTAAAAATAGTATATGGTTGTAACTAAATTTGAACCATATATATGTAATTTAATAATACATATATATATATAATTTAATGAAATATTAATATATATTATGCTATTGTACTGATCTAATATGAAAATGTTGGTATTTTTTATATGCATATTCATAAATATAACCAAACCAATTTGTGATAATATTAATAAAAATCAGAATTATCACCTCACCAACAATATATATATATATATATATATATATATATATATATATAAACTATAATTTGATAAAACAAAACAAAACATACACACAACAAAACATTATCCAAAGAGTTATAAACTATAATTTGATAAAGCATATCTAAGAACCAAAGCCTTGAAGCAAACTTTTAAATGATGAGCTGCGACGACCCACATTTCGAAAGGTTTAAATCGACAATAATCCACACATGTCCAACTTAAACAATCTAGAACGTAGATAATCAATGGGGCTAAGTAAGAAAGATAAGAAGAGAAGAAGAAAACAAAACACAGAATCTCACAGCGGAACGATAAAATATAATAATCAAATAAACAATTCAAAAGCTATTTACTATACATTTAATTATAATTTATACACATTTATCAGAGTTGTATCTACACATCAGGGATAAATAATCAATACAGTAGAATAGCATGGTGCAGAGGATAATAATAATAGTAATATACCAAAACACCGTCTTCTTCCTCTAGAGAATAGTCTTCAATGCATTGAAAAAACTCAAGACTGACTCGAACGTAGTGAAAAACAAAACACTCGAGTTGGGACAAAAATACTCTTATATAAGTCAAATCAATATCACAATTATGAGTGCAATAACTTAAGAGAGGTTATGGGATTTTCCATCTCCTAAGGATCCGTTAAACTATTTATATATAATAGTGTACGCTATAGTAGATAATTTCTATCAGTAAAATAAATATCAAAATAGCGTTAAGGCTTTACATTGATCCACCTTAACACATTTACAGTTCTAAACCAAAATCATGATGGGCTCCTATAGGGATAAAGATGATAAGGCACGTGAGGCAATGCCCAAGGTACAGTTTACCCTTTATGGCTGGTCGTAACCCATTCGTAGCCGACTACGACAATCAATCCAAATGACAAATAAGGTGCACCCATCGAATCTGAAACCACAATAGTAATACGAGAGATCAACGTCGCTAGAGGTAGCCAACCTCAATGGTCAAACATAAGCTCTTGTTTTAGTCATTTTAATTATGACAGGAATGTCAAGGCTATCCATCATCGTTCTCTTACTTCATTCCAGTAAACATCACCAATTCAACCACTACATTCTCGATATCGTCCACCGCGTACACAATTGTTAAAGTGGTTCCAATATTTAAAGAGAGTATTTCAATAAGAGGCCACGATCTCTTTAACAAACAAACGCCAATTTACACACCGGTTTTTGCTTTTACATTTCAAAACAATTCGTACTTGATATCAAAATATCATATTCTTTTCAAAAGTCAAAACCATTTTTGAAATCATCATATTTACTCAAAAATCATATTTTACTTCACAATGTCAATTCAACTCGATATATCGATTTCACTTTAAAACTTGATTTGAATTATAGTTTTGGTTATAATTCACTTTAAACCAATTCTTATATAAATCCAAGATTTAAATATAAAAATTCCACCCTTTGACCAGTTTGGATTTTACAAAATAGTTTTTAATAGTTAAAATAGTTTTATAGAAAATAGTTTGAGTGATATAATGGTTTATATAGTAAAATAGTTGGGAAAATAAAAATAGTTTGACAATTTAAAGAAAATAGATTTGAAATAGTTTATTCAAGAATAATTTATCAAAAAAAATATTTTCCAAGCCAAACTGATTCAATTCCAAAATTTCCAATCCAAATCAATTTCCATTCCGGTTTACTCGATTCAATTCCGATTTCAAGTCAAATTTCAATTTCAATTCCAAACTAATTTAAATTACAATTCCAAATTGATTTCGCTTCCAATTTCAAAATAATTTAAATTCCAATTTGAAGTTAATTTAAATTCCACTTTCAAACGAGTTCATCTCCAATCCCAAGTTTGAAATCATTTCGGTTTATATCAATTCCGTGTCCATTTTCAAATATCGATTCAAGACAATTAAATCAAATTTTTCTTCAATATCCAATCTAAAATCCAAACCTTTAAATATAATTAAATTTCGAACTCAATTTCAAAATTTCATTTTATATACTTAGCAATATTCAAAGTCCAAATAAAAATCCAATCTTTAAAACAAATCGGTTTCTGAAATTCAACTCATATTTGGTTATAACTTCAAAATCACAAATTCGATTATTTAAACAATTTCGTTTATCAAATTTAAATTCCAACATTCCAAATTCAAACTTAAAATAATTCAATTTCCATAAATTTGATTTTTATTTCTTTAAATCAAATCATTTAAATAATTTCAAATCAAAATTTTAAAAATCATTTAATTTAACCAACCCAATGTCTATATATAATTCTCTATCTTATGGCCAAGTGTATCAATCGTTTCAGTTTAATTCCAAGGATGGATATATAACATTTCAATCCAATCATGTCATAGGTATATATAACTTCAACCTATTTCTTAATTTATTCGAAATAATTTAACTTACTGTTTTATATACTGTAAATATGATAACAAGATATATACAAATCGATAAACATCCAAAATATCAACCAATAGCATCCATCACAGTCAATCATACAAACGGTCAATAAAATTCACAACCATTTCATAATTTATCCATATCGGATATTTTACGGGCAGTTAAATTCAAATTCAATTTAACCGTCAATTCAGTTCCATCAATTAATTCAGATTTCAGTTTAATTGTCAACTAAATTTATCAAACATCAATCTATAAATTCAAATCACTTCACGATATGAATATAACTAACATAAAAATTATTTCAGTACTTATCAGCGTATAAACACTCACCTTATTATCTGAAATTGAAATATCTCAGCCTCCAATAAATGCAAATCCAAGCCAAGCTGTAGATGACGTCGATACTATCAAGAGCAATTCATTTAACTCGAAACGGACCTCGTATGGAAGATTTACGAATATATTAGGATAATGATTTAATTTAATTTTAATTAACAAAGTGAAAAAAACAAACCCAGCTTCATCACGTTCATGCGACAACAACTCTCTCCCCTTCCTTTCCCCAGGCAGGGCAGCCTTTATTTTTTTACAAGAACAAACCCTTCGTCCTAGCCGACCATCAGTACCTCAACCAACCGCCTTGTGCTTCCCATCACGTCACCTACGCCACGCCGACCACCAGCAATCGGTCGCGCATGAAAGAAAAAAATTGAAACCCGAACTCAAATTATAACCCTAACCGAATGTTGTCGCCCCTACTACGTGCACGAATCATCGAGCGCCATCTCTTTCACATGCCGCGAGCAAGCGCGCGCACAGCCCTCTGCCTACATCACCTTGCCACAGTGACTGCACCTCCATCCCCTCTCCATCGCAACTTCGGTCGCCTTTCTTTTTTTTCTTTTATTTGAACGATATGTTTTTTCTTTCTTTTGCTTTTTTTTAAAACCATCTGGTCTCGATTGAACAGAGGGGATGAAAGGAAGAGAAATGACGGTATAGCTGATAACAGGGAAATGTAGAGATATTATATATATATATATATACACACATATAAATATTATAGCAATAAGAAAATATCCGATCCAATTCGCCAGCGAATACATTAACTCCAAATAACAAATACCGCCTGGCGTTTATAATGTTTTACCCCCATCCCGAACGCAGTGGAACTAGTTTTGAAGCTTAATTTGATCATATGTGGAAGATAGCTTTGTGAATCGAATTATCTATTTAAATTCTAAATTTAAATACTACGCGTTCAAGCTCACACGGCCAAACGACAAGTCCGATCGCTACGAAACTTGAAATCCTACAATAATTCACTATTACGGATCCGATGAAACCGGTTTCGTGGAAATCCGAGACAATGGCCAAAATGGCTAATTTAACTCGTTAATTTTAAATTTTAAATTTTAAATTATTCACAATTAAATCCAATTTTAAATGTTAGCTTTTTTATTCATATTTTGAATAAAATTTAAATCAATTTCCGATATCATTTCCAATCATCTTAAATCAAAAATTAAATTATTCAAATAATTTTGAACATTAAATTTTAAACAATTTAAATTATCTGATAAGTTAATACTAACAAATCATTATATTTTCGCCCATATTCACCCAATAATTTCATTAAATTTAATAACTTACAATAGTAAAAAGTATGGATCGTTACATACTCCCCACTCAAAACTTTTCATCCTCAAAAAGGCGTTAAGTACAAAATTTAACATACAATATATTTTTCCAAAATAATTTACTTATAAGCATAATCATCCTATTTGCAAAACTATTATTACGCTTCTACTATGCCATTCCTATATCAATTTTATGGAAAATATAACTTATATAAACAAACAAGTTATAAAAAATTAAAAACTTAAAAAAAATTCTAACTCTCAAATTTACGGAAAATTTGGGCAGATTCTCCTTTGCAAGGCTTGATCGAAAAAATTTTACAATTCAATATATAACACAAATTTAACCAATATATCAAACATACATCTCATCTCAATGATGAGGCACCCCGAAGGGCAAAAATATAAAACCGCGGTATTTAATCCAAAGTACGTACCTTATGATTAATAATACGAGCAATTTCGCTCGTATTAAGGAAGCAAAGCATATAAGTAATCCATATATACGCCCCAAACGGTCTTCGTATGTACCTATCTCAACTCAATTTAAGATATTAGTTGCATATAACGTTATGGAAGCATGTATAAGTCTAATATAACCATATAACATGGATTTTTGAATCCAAGCAACAAATACAAGCATAAATGCATAACATACAACAATCATATGCAATCAAAACAGTAAAACAATGGTTTGCAACAAAAGAAACCATCCAACCATCAATATCCATCCAATTAATTCATAACCATGTGAATTTTCCATTATACAATGTCAATTTTCAATTTATTCCCTTCAATTTTTATTAACATTCATTTCATTAGATTTTAATTGGTTGATTTCAATTTATTTACATTCGATCAACTTTTATTCTATTAGATTCACATTCAATTGATTTTTCATTCAATTTATTCATTTCCAATTGATTTTCATGCAACTATAAATATTAATAAATTTACATACTTATTAATTTACACTGGTTTATAGTTACATTCTTTTTCTTTCTTCGCCTGCATTATTTTATTTCAAAAATTCATATAATTAATTACATTTAAGTAAATTAATTCCATATCATATTCCCTATATTTAACTTGATTTATATTCACTTATAAATATTTATTTCGTAAGTCAAACCATGGATTTATATTCAATCCACTCGATTTTAATTGATTTACAGTAATCTGGTTCTATTCCATTTTCTTTTAATCAATATTTATTGCATTCACATTTGATTTATTACAATTCCATATATATTTACATTCAATCGATTTGTTTCAATTATTTACATTTGTTTCATCCACATTTAAATTTAATCTTACATTCCATTGATTTCTTTAAATTTATTAACATTCGTTGCAAATTCATTATTCAATTTTATTCAACTCAATTTGTGAAATTCCAATTGTTTCATCCCTTTTTTTTTTATTGAACATATTTCATATAAATTCATTTATAAATCACTTATAAAATTTTATTCCACTTAGTATATCCCTTTTTAGTTAAAACTATCATCATTTATAAATTATCTAAGTTTATTACAAATGTATTATACAACAATACTCACTTTTATTATTATTAATTCATATAAGTTATTATTAATTCATCAATTCACTTCATTTATTCAAATTCATATTATTAATTTTTCAAACTAATTTTTTTATTTTTTTATAACTTAATTCATATTAATAGTGGTTTTTCACAATCAATTCCTTCAGCTTCTCTTAAGTCCACTTTAACTTATAATTTATTTTCCATAACTTATTCCTTATTATATTAGTTAACATTCAAATTTTTGTTTAAACTACTCCACTTGCAATTTAAAATTTCCTTTATCCGATTTTAAATCAAATCCAATTATCATACCAATATTTTTCTTACATTCATTTATTTTATTTTATCTCTTTCATACTTGAATTACATTTCAAGTCCTTATTCATTTTTAATTCATTTTATAGCTCAAATGAAATTAATCTACTTTACCACATTATCTAGTTTCATTTAATATCCATTTCAATTTACTAAGTTAAACTTCAAATTTTTTTAATCTATTGTTCGTTTTATTTAATTTCGTTCAAGTTAAATTTCTTATCATTCCCACTATACCAGTTTTTAAATTTTTTTTTAGCTTAAAATCTCAAATCCATGAATCATATAATTTATTCTTTTTATTATTTTACACAATTCATTTCAATTGCATTTAATTTAATCTTCTTGAGCCGAACCTAATTTTATTTACTTAACTTCACTAACTCCGTTCAATTTAACAATGCTACGCCAATTTTATTTATTTCATATCTCAAATTCAAATTTATTTTATCTGCTTATTCAAAATGTTTAACCATGTTAAAATTTACCTTTACTTCCCTGTTCAAATCTACAAGTTATAATTTTTTTCTATTCAAATTTATAAGTTTCAAACTTATTTCTTATAAGTTTAAACAGTTTTTTACATATTTACTAAATCATAATCAGAATATATTTTTATTTCATAATAAAAATATATTTTAATCGAAAATAATTTCTTTCTGTAGCAATTCTCCACTCAGAAACTTGAAAATAAACACTAGCGATGCTCCAGTCATCCCTAAAATTATTTCCCAGCAACTAAGCGAGTTTAATGCTTTATTGCTTTCAAAATTATTTCTCTAGTCAAAACTCTTTCAAATAATACTATTTATTAATTTTCTAAGGCTTTGAAAAACAATTTTGAAAACAAAAGGATTTTAAATTCTAAAATTCTCGATTTTTTTTTCATTTCTATATATAAGATATATTATAAATATACTTATACAAATTTTCTTAGCCTACTTTCAAAATATTCCATTAATTTACAACTTGGTCATTTTGATCGGTTCTTATTTAATTTTATTTCAATTCAATTTAATTATCGATTGTTCATAAAATAAAATTTACTAAGTATTCGATTTATTTTTAATTTAATCAATAATCGATGATAAATAAATATTATCATTTTCTTGAAAATCACTTTATATATAAATGCATACAACATAATTCAGGTAAAAATATTTATTTATCCGATTTTAAAACAACATTATGTCGACTTGCCTTGTTTAAGTGTTTAGAAACTCCTATCGATAACACGGCGTCCCATACATCAAACGGAATTCATAAACAAATCAACGGATAAATAAACACAATTAAAACATTTTATAACACTAACAAGTACGCTCTCATATATATAAATACACACACACACACACACACACACACACTCAAACAGACTCATTCTAGGGTATTGCTACCATATCTCTAATGAGTCAAAATCCACAAAGCCAAGGTTATCGCTAAAGCTTCGCTCTGATACCAACTGTGACGACCCATATTTCGGAAGGTTTAAATCGACAATCATTCATACATTCCAACTTAAACAATCTAGAACGTAGATAATCAATAGGGTTAAGTAAGAAAGATAAGAAGAGAACAAGAAAACAAAATATAGAATCTTACGGCGTAACGATAAAATATAATAATCAAATAAACAATTGAAAAGTTGTTTACTATACATTTAATTATGATTTATACACATTTATCAGAGTTATATCTACATATCAGGGATAAATAATGATTACAGCAAAATAGCATGGTGCAGAGAATAATAATTATAGTAAATGCCAAAACCCTGCCTTCGTCCTCTAGAGAATAGTCATCAATACACTACAAAAACTCAGGACTGACCCTAGCGTAATGAAAAACAAAACATTCGAGTCAGGACAAAAATACTCTTATGTAAGTCAAATCAATGTCACAATTATGAGTGCAATAACTTAAGAGAGGTTACAGGATTTTCCATCTCCTAAGGATCCGTTAAACTATTTATATATAATAGTGTACGCTATAATAGATAATGTCTATCAGTAAAATAAATATCAAAATAGCATTAAGGTTTTACATTGATCCACATTAACACATTTACAGTTTTAAACCAAAAGCGTAATGGGCTCGTATAGGGATAAAGATGATAAGGCATGTAAGGCAATGCCCAAGGTTGGATTCCACCAGTTTACCTTTTCTGGCTGGTCGTAACCCATCCGTGGTCGAACGCGACAATCAATCCAAATGACAAATAAGGTGCACCCATCGAATCCGAAACCACAATAGTAATACGAGGGATCAACGTCGCTAGAGATAGCCAACTTCAATGGCCAGACCTAGGCTCCTGTTTTAGTCATTTTAATTATGACATGAATGTCAAGGCTATCCATCATCGTTCTCTTACTTCATTCCAGTAAAAGTCACCAATTCAACCACTACATTCTGGATATCATCCACCGCGCACACAGTTGTTAAAGTGGTTCCAATACTGAAAGAGTGTATTTCAATTAGAGGCCCCGTTCTCTTTAACAACCAAACGTCACTTTACACAACGGTTGGTTCTTTTACATTTCAAAACAATTCGAACTTGATATCAAAATATCATATTCGTTTCAAAAGTCAAAACCGTTTTTCAAATCATCATATTTACTCAAAAATAATATTTTACTTCACTGTGTCAATTTAACTCGATATATCGATTTCACTTCAAAACTTGATTCGAATTACAGTTTTGGTTATAATTCACTTTAAACCAATTCGTATTTAAATCCAAGATTTAAATATAAAAATTCCATCCTTTGACCTGTTTGGATTTTAGAAAATAGTTTTAAATAGTTAAGTAGTTAAAATAGTTTAATAGAAAATAGTTTGAGTGATAAAATGGTCTATATAGTAAAATAGTTGGGAAAATTAAAATAGTAAAGAAAATAGGTTTGAAATAGTTTATACTAAAATAATTTATCAAAAAAGAATACTTTCCAAGCCAAACTGATTCAATTCCAAAATTTCCAATCCAAATCAATTTCCATTCCGGTTTACTCGATTCAATTCCGATTTCAAGTCAAATTTCAATTTCAATTCCAAATTAATTTAAATTACAATTCCAATTTAATTTCACTTAAAATTTCAAAATAACTTAAATTCCAATTTAAATTAATTTAAATTCCAATTTCAAATGAGTTCAACTCCAATCCCAAATTTTAAACCATTTCGATTTATATCAATTCCGAGTCCATTTTCAAATATCGATTCAAGACAATTAAATCAAATTTTTCCTCAATATCCAATCTAAATTCCAAATCTTTAAACATAATTAAATTTCGAACTCAATTTCAAAATTTCATTTTATACCAGTTTTACTTAGCAATATCAAAGTCCAAATAAAAATCTAATCTTTAAAACAAATCGGTTTATGAAATTCGAATCATATTTGATTATAACTTCAAAATCTCAAATTCGATTATTTAAACAATTTCATTTATCAAATTTAAATTTCAACATTCCAAATTCTAATTCAAAATAATTCAATTTCCATAAATTCGATTTTTATTTCTTTAAATCCAATCATTTAAATAATTTCAAATTAAAATTTTAAAAATCATTTAATTTAACCAACCCAGTGTCTGTATATAATTCTCTATCCTATGGCCAAGTGAATCAATCATTTCAGTTTAGTTCCAAGGATGGATATATATTATTTTCAATCCAATCATGTTATAGGTACATATCACTTCAAGTTATTTCTTAATTTATCCAAAATAATTTAACTTATAGTTTTATATACTGTAAATATGATAACATGATATATAAAAATCAATAAACATCCAAAATATCAACCAATAGCATCCATAACAGTCAATCATACAAACAGTCAATAAAATTCACAACCGCTTCATAATTTATCCATATCGTATATTTTATGGGCAATTAAATTCAAATTCCTTTTAACTGTCAATTCAATTCCATCAATTAATTTAGATGTTAATTCAATTGTCAACTAAATTTATCAAACATCAATCAACAAATTCAAATCACTTCACGATATGAACTTAACTAACATAAAATTATTTAAGTACTTGTGAGCGTATAAACACTCAACTTATTATTAGAAACTGAAATATCTCAGCTTCTAATAAATGCCAATCCAATGCCAAGCTGTAGATGACGTCGATACGATCAAGACACAATTTGTTTAACTCGAAATGGACCTCGTATGGAATATTTACGAATATATTAGATAATGATTTAATTTAATTTTAATTAACAAAATGAAAAAAACAAACCTAGCTTCATTACGCTCTCTTCCCTTCCTTTCCCCAGGAAGAGCAGCCTTTGTTTTTTTTACACAAACAAACCCTTCGGCGTAGCCGACCATCAGTGCATCGACCAACCGCCGTTGTGCTTCCCATCACGTCACCTACGCGAACGCCGACCACCAGCAATCAGTCGCGCATGAAGAAAAAAAAATTGAAACCTGAACTCAAATTATAACCCTAATCGAATGTTGCTACCCCTACAACGCGCACGAAACATCGAGCGCCATCTCTTTCGCACGCTGCGAGCAAGTGCGGCGCATAGCCCTCTACCTACATCACCTTGCCATAGTGACTGCGCCTCCATCCCCTCTCCATCGTGACTTCGGTCGCCTTTCTTTTCCTTTCTTTTATTTGAATGATGCATTTTTTCTTTCTTTTACTTTTAGTTTGAAATGATCTGATCTCGATTAGAAAAGAGGGGAGGAAAGGAAGAGAAACGTTGGTATAGCTGATAACTAGGAATGTCGAGATATTATATATATATATGTATATGTATATATTATAGCATTAAGAAAATATCTAATCCAATTGGCCAACGAAAACATGAACCCCAAATGACAAGTGCCGCCTAGCATTTATAATGTTTTACCCCCATCCTGAATGCAATGGAACTAGTTTTGAAGCTTAGTTCGATCGTATGTGGAAGATAGCTTTGTGAATCGAATTTACTATTCCAATTTTGAATTTAAATACTACGCATTCCAAGCTCGCACGGCCAAACGACAAGTCTGATCGCCACAAAATTTAAAATCCTATAATAATTCACTATTACGGATCCGATGAAACTGGTAACGTAGAAATCCAAGACAGTGGCCAAAATGGCTAATTTAACTCGTTAATTTAAAATATTAAATTTCAAATTTCAAATTATTCACAATTAAATCCAATTTTAAATGTTAACTTCTTTATTTATATTTTGAATAAAATTTAAATCAATTTCCAATATCATTTCCAATCATCTTAAATCCAGAATTAAATTATTCAAAAAAATTCCAACATTAAATTTTAAACAATTTAAATTATCTAATAAGTTAATATAAACAAATCATTATATTTTCACCAATATTCACCCAAAAATTTCATTAAATTTAATAACTTTCATAGTCAAAATACGGGTCGTTGCATGAGCTCTCCCCTTTGAGACCTTTTACGAATCGGTAGATTGCTAGTCATTTAAAAGTTGTGTAAACCTTGACCTTTGACTATCGGATATTGATTGACTTTCGGTTGATTTGAGCTTGATAAGTCGATTTGAGCTTGATAAGATGGAGCACCTATGGGTATTTTCAGCCAGCAATGGAAGGATGAAGAGGCAGATAAAGATCATTTGCAATTAGGTTTAGAGATATTTAAGTAGTGGATATCAGAGAGAAAATAGTGGATCTCATCTCATACCAATTCTCCCACAATCTGAGCTATCTAAAAACTAACATCTCTACCTCATTTTGAGCCTCTCCATATATCCCTATTGAAGTCGAATTCAACTAAATCCAAAAAATATAAATTATTTAAGCCTAAAAAATATGTTATTTAATTAAATCCAAAAATAACAATTATTTAAGCCTAAAAAAGTGTTATTTAATTAAATCCAATTTCTTATCGATACCATATATCGATTAATATTTATAACTATTATAAATCAATTTAATGAAATTTATTCCTCAAATCATAATCATAATTTTGTAATTAATATTTCATAATTAATTAATTTATAACATTTATAAACTAATTAAATCGTTTAATCAAAGGTTGTGTGATTCGTCATGTATAAATTTGGTAAGCAATTAATGCCGTACTACTAAAATGTTAATATTCAAATGTCACTTAGCAAGTGGTGTGACATTCTAGGAAAATTTATTGCTTACTTTATTTCGGTAAAATCCAATTCCCTTTTATTAGTGTTACCCAGTTGTGTCTTTTACTTATAACAACTCTCTTCGTTAAAGCTATATTACGTTGGAATTATGAAATTTAGTAATGGTCAAATTCTAATATCATCCATATTCAACTTTATAGTCCAAACATATAGTCCATGCTTCAATAATAACAATTATTATTAACCGAACTGTTTTAGCCATAAACTTCAACTTTGAGTTGACTTGAGTTGACCATGATACTAACCCTATATAACCGAGGAGAAAAATCCTCCCTTGAATAGTTCTTCACTCCAATAATTCCACTCGGCCCAACTATAGTCACTCGATGGACACTATAATGATCTGCCTTTCTTATATCCTTCTTCGACATTTTATATATCCAAGTATTCATGTATCGATCATCTAATAGTCCAAAAGACAAGCCGTTTGGGTAAAAAGAAAAAGGAAAGACAGGAAGAAAAGAATCGCATAATCTCACAATTCAAGACAATCATATATCATAGTCAACATAAGATAACACATAACATCTTTCCCAAAATGAATACAAGAGTTATATAAATACAACATCAGCCAGGGACGTTTACAATTGTCTGGCTCTATAATGCTGATACAAAATGTACACAAACATAGCGGAAAAAAAGAACATAACTAGATATCGTCGAAGCCACCTACTCCATGTTCCTCAAAAATGTATCCATAAGAACTTGGACTACTTGGCTACTCATACAAATTTTTGAGTACCTAAGATTGTTAGGGAAAGAAAGAAAAACTCAGAGTCAGACATGAATCTGATGTGAGTAAAACTCCAAACAACTGAATTGTTATAGTTGTAAAAAAAATCTTTAAAGTAAAGGTATCTCATAAGACCATACCGCACATAAACATGAACGAGTTTTTACCTTACGATAACTAAAACAATTTTATAGAAGATCTGGTGATACTATAATAATGCCTAGGGTTTAAAGTAAATAATGAATCATAGCTAAAAGTGTTGCATTAATTAAACTTCAACATAATGGGTATACCACTACGTTCATAAAGGCACTTATTGGAGAATGGATTTCATACATTGATAAGGCAGTTGGGATACCGCTTACCACGGTACACCTCTAGATAGAATGTGTAGAGGACCTCGCTAGGACCCCCGCCAACATAGTACCAACCTACCGCTTACTAGATAGTATCGAATATATCCCCACCTTGGCAGTGATCAACATCCGTATCCGGGTCATTATCATACATAATCTAGAATATCGATCCAGATCGGGTGGTGACTAAACCTTGATAAATGCGACCCACACATCCTTGCTGCATATCCCCAATTTTAGTCATTCCCGTTTGTGAAGCTTGAGGTTATACATTACCTATTCATTAGCAATCTCACTTGGAATTATAACAACATCTTCCAGGCAACAATGCATTACTAGCATTCGTCCACACTATTTTTTTCAAGATATAAACAAACCGAAGGCACTATTTCTACTACATCCATTTTGAAATCACCCTCATTATTTGTAGCAAGTAGCCCTTGCACTTCAAATATCTTCGTCTTCGATTTCGTCGTGTTCAAGATGTTCCTAATTCGAACGCTCAAGTTGGTTCGAAGTAGTTTACAGATAACTCATGTTATCCGATCTCGGTCACCTCAAACCAATGTTCGATAATTTTCAAAGGGTCAAATTATCGATAATGGACAAATCCACTATCTGGGGTGTGTATAGATTTGCATATGAAAATAAGGCATCCTATACTTACCCCCACTTTTCAATTTCAAACAGCACTATCCCTTGGTTAACACTGAAGTTGGACAAGTTAGAAAATTAACCATAACTCGACATACATTCTTACTTCTCGGTATAGAGACGAGTTTTCATACCTTGAAATTTGTTGTTAAGTATGCATTGAAATATCTTCCATATACTTAATTTATCACATCCTATTTATCGAAATTAACTCTCTTATATTTATCATGTTTCCGACATTTTGACTTCTCTATTCCTCTCCTTGAAAATCAAGGTCTAGATCTCAGAGACTGTGGAAACCCTACTCATCGGCTTTAATGATGTGTCAACGTTTAGTATAACTTATCATATTTGTTTGGTTATTTAATGGCATGGACAAAGACTGTCCCTTATATTTAAACCATTCTTTGTAAAAGAAAGATGCTTTTAATCCTTGGAAATAAAATAATTAAAAACCTTTATTTAATTAATTCAAATGTAAGTTAAATCCTTTATTTAATAATTACTAAATCTTAATTATGTACTAACTTAATTGTTAATCAATTAATATCTAAACCCTACCCGATTAATAATTAATTTATTAACCAAACCTTACTTGATTAATAATTAATTAAATAATTAAACTTACTTAAATAATAATTAATTAAATAATCAACCTTTTCTTAATTAATAATTAATTAACCCTTACTTAATTTGCTAATTATAATTATCTTAATTAATACTTAAGTACTAGTTTCCCTTATTTAACTAGTAATTAAGTGCTAATTATCTTTCCTAATTAATTAATCAAATAATCATAAAACCCTTACTTCATTACTAAGTAATAATTTCATTTGTATACTTATAATATGTTGAAATAATATGTTGAAATACTTTTTCAAGAATAGACTTAAGTGGAAACACTTTTAGTTTACAAAAATGACGGAACTACATCCATAGCGACTACCACTATGGATATCATAACATTAAACTATTTTTATATAAAAATCATCCTCAAGCCTTTACGTTTATCTTGAATTAAATTATAACATAGTGTAGTATTTTTAGAAACTAAAAGTAAAATTTGTAAACTTGTGAAATTTTTGCAGAAATTAAAATAAGTAAAACAAGTTGAATCCAAGGGATTTCAATGTCACAACCAAACATAAATTAAGTGCTAACTTTCCATAGCTTGCTACATCCATACATATGCGCATATATACAAACGAATATCATAGTCAACATACACAAGTAAAAATCATAACTTGCAAACTAAAACATAACTTTTGACTTCAGTTTCCAAGTCTATACAACCATTACATATAAACACAAATATGTTCATACAATCAACATCATATTTCACCAAACAACTAACAAATTTTTAACCAAGTTAAGCCATAAAACAAAGTTTAAAACTTTCTTAAAGGTGTGAGATTTACCCACCAAAAAACACCTTAATCAAATAGAACTACCACTACAACTTAAATGAATCCTAGATCTTGGATTTACTTTAGTAAAAATTTGATGTTGGCTTAGGAAAATGGAATTTGGGTTTGGCCTAAGGTGGAATAAGGCTCGGCCTTAGCTTATAGAGAGTGGTTTAGGCTTGCTATTGACGGAGAAGGAGGTTTAGGGTAGAAAAGGTGTTTTTGAATAGGTTTAAAGTATTTAAAATAGAAAAGAAAGGATTTTTGTTTTGAAAATTTTATAAGAATAAAGTGAAATGGAGCTTTGTAAAGAGAAAACAATAGTTCTGAAATGGGAAATGAAAAGAGAAGTGAAATAAAAAATGAGAAGGAAAAAAGTAATTATTTTTGTACAAATGAATTAAGTGAATTACCAAAATACCTTTGGTCCATACCATCGACCGTCTTTGTGATACATCATCGCCTCCTCCCTCTTCCTTGTTTCTTAGGCAACAACCACCTCTCCTCTCTCTTGTCCATCACTTCACTTTCTTACATACTATGATGTGTGACTTTTTCATTTTATTTCTTTTTATTTTACTTTTTTATAAAAACTCACATCTATTTTCTTTTTATTTAAGTAAATAAATTTCACCATATATTAGTATTAACCATACATATGTGATCATATGTGTGTATGTGCATATATATACAATAGTGTGTGAAAAACATTTATGACAACTTTTAGACGATGAAAAGTCGAAAATCCAAAAAACGATAGGCAGTCACATTTTTTATTTTTCTTCAAACTAATTATTTTTGTAAACAAATTTTGAAAATAATTTCACCATAATTAGTTATTATTTAAAAGAATTTTATTTGAGTTATATGCTTCATAAATTAATTATTTAAGAATATACTAAATATTCATATTTAAACATGAAAAGATAAATCATAAGAACTCTAAAGGCATGTATTATATATCATGAAACCTATACAAAAGATACACACTAAGCAACAACATCACAGACAGTGCATACATAATCCATGCAGTTAAATAAAAAAACTATCCTAACATCAATTCAGGATAAGCTTCCCTCGTACTATCATTTCTCCCAAGTACAATCTCTAAGAACTTCACTCCATTGAATCTTAACCATTCTCACTACCTTATTACACAGTATCTTGTCATCCCGATCCACAATGCGAACCGGATGTCTTATCACTGCCAGCTTTGGTTCCACCTCCAAATCCTCTTGAATAGACGACACTATAACATGAGGTGGGTCATGCACATATTTCCTCAAATGGGATACATGGAAAATATTGTGGACCCCTGACAACCTCTCTAAAATCTCAGCTCTATAGGCTAGCCGCCCAATCCTCTTAAGAATTTTAAATGGTCCTACATATCTTGGCGTCAACTTCCTAGCTCTTCTAAATCTAACAACTCCTCTAATTGGCGAAATTTTTACAAACACAAAGTCTCCGACTGCGATGCCAAATCTCTTCACCTCCAATCTGCATAACTCCTCTGTCGGTCTTAAGCTTCCTTCATCCTTCTCTTGATCACTGCAACCTTCTCCGTAGCTTCCCAAATCATGAAAGGTCCAAGCTCTAGTCGATCCTCGGTCTTCTTCCAACATGTTGGTGACTTACATTGCCATCCATAAAGAGCTTCACAGGACGCCATGCTAATGCTTGCTTGATAGTTGTTGTTATAAGAGAATTCAACCAAGTGTAGATTATATTCCTACGATCCCTCAAAGTTCAAGATGCATGCTCTTAACAGATCCTCTAAGATTCGATTAACCCTTTCAGTTTGACAATTAGTTTGAGGGTACTAGGAAGTGCCCAGACTTAGATTTGTTCCTAAAGCAACTTGTACCATTCCCAAAATTGGTTGGTAAAGATGGGATCACGATCACTCATAATACTGCACTTGAACGATCTCCCTCATATAAATCTCTTCCAATCTCGCTGTAATTCTCACCTCTTTACTGAATTAAAATAAGCACTCTCTATTAGCCAATCCACAATGACACACAGACCGTCATTTCCTTTCCTAGTTCTTGGTAACTTGTCAATATAATTCAATGATATCTGTTCCCACTTCTAGTTTGGGATCTCTAATGGTTATAGTAGCACAACGATCCTTTGGTAATCCCTTTTGATCTACTAATAGTTCGTACATCCGCTGACATGGATTGAGATATCCCTCTTCATCTCCTTCAACCAGAATACCCGCTTCATATCACGATGCATCTTCAAAACCCCCACGTGGATACATAACTTGGATCAATGACATTCCCTTAAAACCTTCTTCCTAAGGCCATCGACATTCGGAATGCATGTCCTCCCATTCATACATAATACACCATGGTGAACTACCTTAAAACTTGAACGCTGCTCCTTCTTTACATCCTTGATAATTTCTATTAAGCGATTGTCTTTATTTTTTTTGCTTGAAATCTTCTCAAGGATAATTGTGGTGACTTCCAAAAGAGCAATACTGCATTCCCGCTCAAAGCATCTGCTACCACATTTGCCTTTCTTAACATTTATAAATTGTCAAACCATATGCCACCAGAAATTCCAACCACTGCTGCTGCCGCAAGTTCAGATCCTTTTGCATGAAAAGATACTTCAAAGACTTGTGATCCATAAAGAGCTTGAACTTATCCACCAGCAAGTAATGTCTCCACATATTTAAGGCAAACATGATAGCTAACCATTCCAAATCATACATAGCATGATTCTTTCATGGATTTTCAGCTGCCTGCCAGCATATGCAACAACCTTCCTATGCTGCATTAGAACTGTATCTAACCCTACTATACAAGCATTGGCATAAATAGTGTTCCTCCACTTCGATTCGAAATAACTAATACGGGTCATTAGTCAATCCCTTCTTTAATTCCAAAAGTGCCTCCTCACATTTTAGAGTCTAGACAAACTTCTCGTCCTTCTTTGTTAACTTTGTCAAGTGTAAGGCGATCTTGGAGCAATCCTAAATGAATCTCCAATATAATCTCGCCAAGTCTAAGAAATTTTAAATTCTGTAGTAGTTTGCGACCTCTTACAATCTGGCACAACAACTACCTTTGCTGGGTCGACCAACATGCCACCCCAATCACCACAAGCTCGAGAAAACTTGCTTCTGACTGCCAAAAGTGACACTCAGAAAATTTTGTCTTTAGAACATGTTTCCTTAATGTTTCTAACACAACTTCCAAATGATGTTAATGCTCTTCCTCGACCTTGGAGTAGATAACCATGTCGTCTATGAAGACCAACATGAACTTCTTGAGAAAATCGCTGAAAATGTGATTCATAAGATCTACAAAATACATGGGTGCATTGGTTAGCCCAAAAGGCATAACCAACCACTTAAAGAAAAAGTATGGTCCTCCAGATGCAATTAAGGGTATACTATCCTCCGCTACTCTCGATTGGTGAAATCCGATAACCAAGTCAGTCTGGGAGAATACTCGAGCACTAGAAGTTGGTCAAAAAGGTTGTCTGTGCGGGATAAGGGATACTTATTCCAAATGGTATGCTTATTTAACTCCCTATAATCTACACATAGTCTTAAAGAATCATCTGATTTTTCCATAAAACTACCAGTGCTCCCTAACTCGATCGATTCGGTCTAATCAGCCCTCTTCTCAACAAATCATCTTTATGATCCTTCGGCTCCTTCTCTCTTAGAGCCATCTTCCAAATGGGTTGTATAACATGCCTCGCAACAGGAATTAAGTCAATTTAGAATTCAATCTCCAGATGTGGAGGTACACTATTAACTTTTCAAAGACATAGAAAATCCGTAACAATTTCTATCGACCCTAATGCTTCATGACATGATTTTAAGGCACTAAGGAAACTACTCATACGTTTGACTGGATCATCAGACGACATCTTGAATTTTTTTCCAAATTTGGCTTTTAAAGATACTATTCTCCTAACACAATCAAGATAGCTTCATTTTTCGACAACCAATCGATACCGAGTATAATATCAAACCTTTTAAAATCCAAGACAAATATGATACAAGAAAAATGGTGGTTAAAGTAAGAAATTTACGCATCCTCACACATCACAAATTAGTGATACCTCCTATAGGATTTGACACACAAATAGAGGTGTCTACAATTCTAAGGGAAACTTGTAGTTTTTCTACTGATTCTAAAGAAATGAAACAATTGGAAGCCCCAGTATCAAACAATACTCTATTAAAAATTCCACTAATCTTTAAAGTATCTTTAATAACTCTCTTTCCTTTCACATTTGCTGAAGTTAATGGTTCATCCTTGATACCATGCACTTTGACCAGCCATCAGCAATCCTTCACCATGTGCCATGGTTGCTGACAGATGTCGCAAAGCATCTTCTAAACCATTGGAGAGATGGGTCCTCCCTGCTGCTTCAAGGCTTTAGCATTCTTACAATACCTAACCAGATGGCTTTTTGCTTGTACTGATAGCACTCAACATTCTTGAACTTATTTCCTGGGTTTCCTTTCGATTCCCTTTTCCTTGCTTCTTCCAGTTTGGGTTAAACTTTCTCTTGTTTGGGTTATTGATATTTCCACTAGATACTACTATTGGCTTCTTTTTCTTAAGAACCTCGTACCTCAATGCCATGTCTGTCAAATCCACAGAAGAACCCTTAAGATGGGCAGTCATCATTTTCTACATACCTTTCTCATTCGCATCACAAACATCTCGTCCTTCTTAAGAGGCATATCAATTAACTTGGGTCCAAAAAGAGATAGATCATAGACTTGATCTTATACTCAACCATCGATGAGTCTACTTGCTTAAGATCTAAGAAATTCATATACATCTGATTCTTTCCTGCTGCAGGCATGAAATGGTCCTCAAATACCTCTTTAAGTATGGCCCATAAAAAAATTATCCTTTGGAACATTAGTTGTAATGAAGTCCCGCCAAGATACAGCTCCATCTTGCAACTGCCAGAATGCTAAGAACCCTTCTGCTCGTTTGAAATATCAACACCCCTGAAAATCTTATCACAAGATAAGAACCAAGCTTGAACTTCGAAATTGGATTCTTTTCCCTTGAATGGCTTCCCTCCTAGATTTGTATAATCCTTGCACAAAGGTGCATAAATTCACACAGGGTTGTACAGGTGCTGCCTTTCTAACTATTCCAACTTTTACAGCATTCAAAGCCCGGCCGTTAGTGGTCATTGTGCCACTAACTGCTCTACCTCATCTTGTCATATTGCTCATTCTTACTACCTGGATATAAACTCTTAAAATACTTCGACGAGATTAATCTTAAAGGAATGGTCCTAATCAAACATATCAAAGTTCATCTATCTAACCATACTATATACAAACGAAAATTACAAATACGCCCTCTCATAGACTAAACTTATTTTATGGTATTACTAACCTCATCTCTGACGAGTAGACCCCAATCAAAGCCTAGGTGTTCACTCAACCTATGCTCTGATAGCATATGTAACGGTCTGCACTTTCTTACACCCTTAGAGGACACTTCACAAATCCATGTATTCATGTGTCGATCATCTGGGAGTCCAATAGACAAGTCGTTGGCGTAAAAAGAAAAGGGAAAGATGGGAAGAGAAAAACCATATAATCTCACGATGAAAGGCAATTATATATAATAGTCGATATATGATAATACGTAAAATCATTCCTAAAATGAATATCATAGTTTCACAATTAACTTCAGTCGGGAACAACTATAAATTCCTTCCCCCATAATGCTGATACAAAATATAAACAAACATAAGGGAAAATAAGAAGATACCTAGATATCGTCGAAGCCACATGCTCTATGTTCCTCCAAAATGCATCCATGAGAATCTGGACTACTTGGATACTCATACAAATTTGAGTACTAAGAGTTTTAGGGATAGCAAAAAAATTCTAGATCAGACATGGGTTTAGTGTGAGTAAAACTCCAAAAACCGAATTGTTATACTTGTAAAAGAAAATTCTTTAAAATAAAGATATCTTGTAAGACCACGCCGCACATAAAAACAGATGGGTTTTTACCTTACAATAACCAAAACGTTTTATAGAAGCTATAGCGACATTATAATAATATCTAGGGTTAAACTTAAATATTAAATCATAGTAGAAATTTTTACATTATATAAATTCCAGTATAATGGGTATACAAATAAGTCCATAAAGGCACTTATTAGAGAATGTATTTCATACAATGACAAAGCTACTGGGATACTGTCTGCCTTAGTACACGTCTAAATAAAATGTACTATGGGCCTCATGTGGACCCCCGCCAGCACTAGACTGGCCAACCCCTTATTGGATAGTACCAAATATATCACCACCCCGATTATGATCAACAACAGTACTCGGGTCACTAGCATAAATAATCTAAGAATATCGATCTAGAAGAGTCATGACTACCCTAATGGGTGTGAATCACATAGCCCTGTCACATATCCCATGTTTTATTCATCCCTAGTTGTGATGCTTGAGGTTAAGCTTTACTTTTCATTAACAATCCCACTTAGAATGCTAATACTGCCTTCCTAGCGACAATGCAATGCTAGCATTCGTCCAAACGAGTTGTTTTGGATATGATCAAACCAAATGCACTATTTCTACTATGTCTGTTTTGATCATCCTTGGCATTAGCAGATAGTAGCCATTGCTCTTCAAAAATCTTCATCTTCGATCCACTGAATTCGGACATTTACATTGGTTCAAAGTGGTTTTAAGATAAATCTTGTTATCCGATCCTAGTCACTTCGAACCAACATTCGATAATTTTAAAAGGGTCAAGTTATCGATAATAGAAAAATCCACTATCTAGTGTGTGTATAGATTTTCATATAAAAATAAGACATCATATGCTTTCCCCACTTTATAAATTTCAAATGGTGCTTTCCTTTGACTAACAATGAAGTCGAACAAGTTAGAAAACTAACCTTGACTTGACATACATTCTTACTTCTCTGGATAGAGAAGAGTTTCCATACATCGAAATTTGGTGTTAAGAATATAATGAAATATCTTCCATAAACTTAATCTATCATGACTTATTTATTGAAATTAACTCATTTATATTTATCACGTTTTCGACATGTCGACTTCTCTATCCCTCGCTGACAAATCAAGTTCTAGATCTCACAGTTAGAGGAAAGCCTACTTATTGGCTTTTAGTGCTAAATACAAGACAACTTACTTTTAAGAAAACGTGTCAATGTTTTAGTATAACTTATGATATATATTTGGCTACTTAATGGCATAGACAAAAACTCTCCCTTATATTTAAACCATTCTTTGTAAATGAAAACCGCCTTAAACATAACTGATTTTTGGGAATAGGGTAATTAAAAATTAAAAACCTTTATTTAATTAACTTTAAAGTAATTTAATTCCTTTATTTAGTAATTATTAAATCTTAACCAAATGCTAGCTTTATTATTAATTAACTAACAATTAGACTCTACCGGATTAGTAATTATTTTATAAACTAAACCTCGCTTAATTAATAGTTACTTAAATAATTAAACCTTACTTAAATAATAATTAACTAAATTATCAACCTTTCTCAATCAATAGTCAATTAACTCTTGCTTAATTAAATAATTATAATTATATTATTTAATTAATACTTAAGTACTAATTGCCCTTACTTAATTAGTACTGGTAATTATCTTTACTTACTTAATGAATTAAGTAATGATAAAACCCTTACTTCATTACTAACTAATAATGTTTGCGCCAAAAATGGTCACAAACCCCAAGTATTGTGAATGCACCAAACAATGAATATAAATCAACAATATTCAAGCATAAATGTTAGATCCAAGCAAGCAACAAGCAGCAATACAACGATAATGATTAAAAACGCAAGATTTATAGTGGTTCGGCTACCACCGGCCTACGTCCACTTCAAAGTTTTAACTTTTATTGATGCTCTTTGCTGATTACAAGTGATTGCAGCAGTTACAATGATTGAATTTCGGCTATAACAGTGATGGAATGAAGTAGAATGAATCCGGTAGAGTCTGGACGTTCGATCGCCAAAAGATCCCTTTTCTGTAGGCTTCGGGTGGCTATTTATAGGCGTAGGAGGCTGAGATCGCGCTCAAACTTCGGGAGACTTCTTCTGGCACGTGAGTGGGCCCACGGACCGAAACCCCACCAAGTTTCGGCTCGATCTGAGATCGATACGAAGTGATTTCGTATCCATCAAAAAATGACCCAATCGAGCTGAAACTTGGCAGGAACAATCTTTACCTTGTATGGAGGCTTCTATGAAAATTTCATAGTATTTGGATCTGTGGTTTGGGAGATATGATCGATGCAAGATTACGTTTTCATGCACACTGTCTCGTTCGAATTCATATTTCGTATCCATACCTTTCGTATCGATCCAGAGCATGCGCACGCAGTGACGTGGAGTGATGTGGAGCGAGTTTTCTAGATCGATCCTATTCTAGTGGCATATTGACAGGTTCATTTCCACAAACTTCGCCTAGTTTGTCTCGATAACCGTTGTATATATTGGATCGGTGGAGACGCTTTAATTCGTATCGGTGGAGGAAGCATTGTTCGTATATGTCAACCTAATTCGTGTTCGTATCGATCAGTGTGGATCAATACGAATAAGTGGTATTAGCCTTAGCTCGGTGGATACGAACAATCATTCAAGCATGGCCACCTAGTGGATACGAACTGGAGGCAACAGGCCCTCCAGTCGATGGATTTGAAGCAGATGGTAGGTGATCGAGACGAAATGAGATCGTTTGATGGATACGAATGCAGGATTGATGGAAACGAACGTACGGGCATCTTGATGGATACGAACCCGATGGATTAGAAAAGAGCCGAGGCGGGGCCTATCTGGCCGGTTCGAACTCGATCGATTCGAAGTATGCAGAACATGTTGGACTCGAATCTGATCGATTTGAAGATGATGGATTCGAACCTGATCGGTTCGAAGACAATCGATTTGAAGTGACTAACTCCTGATGGATTCGAATGGATCGAGGCGATGTCATGCTGATGGATTCGAACCTGATGGATTCAAAGGGACCATCACCTCGACCTTTTCATGGATACGAGCAGCATGCGACTTGTATCGATCATATCTCATTCATACAAACTTCGATTAACCTGAAATTTGAAACGCTGGTTTTCATGGCTTTTCTTGTCATGTCTTGTCAATTGTAGCCCGATCCGGATTCGAACAAAATTCATCGACATCCATGGTGGACCTGCAATCCACAATCGATATTTATGACTTGTAACCATTAATTTTCAGTTAGTTTTGGGTATCTCAGCTTTGCCAAAAGTTGGGATAACATTTTGCCCCCCAAAACATGCCTTTTAGTAAAAGGTGTGTTTTGATCAGTCTTAGTTCGAATATAGCGAGTTCATATTTTATTCAAATCTTATAGCATTTTTAATCAAGTCCACGGCTGTTCGAAGCCAAATCGCTCTCAACTTTTTCAATGGAAATTAAGAATGAATTTCTACAGTCTCTCCGGACCATCGATGATCACTCCGGACCCTTGCTAAGCCCATTCTAGACTTGGCGACTGAATAGAAAGATCCCATTGTACTCCAGCGTCGATTTCTATCCCTTGCACTCCGGCCCCAGCTAGGGCATATAGCGATGTCTTGGTTGTTCTAAACCGATCATAGCCTCTCCGGGCTCTTGCTCGATCCCATCCTATCACTCTCCGGTGAAGGGGAGACAGCGTTAAGTGAGTCGATCCTGTCGCTCTCCGGCGAAGCAACTCACTTCTTGCACTCCGGTTCAGTGTATCTAAACATTAAGTGTTGTCATGGCCTAAATCGTGAGCCGATCACAGCCTCTCCGGGCTCTTTTCGAATCCCGATCTAATCACTCTTCGGTGAATGGGAAATGACGTTAAGTGAGTCGATCCTGTCGCTCTCTGGCGAAGCAACTCACTTCTTGCACTCCGAACCCCGCCTCTCCGGGTAGGGTCATAAAGCGATCATTTTCATATTGGTATTCAATATTCATCCTTTGACTCTCCGGTCAAAGGTTTATTTCAAGAAATTCTAATTTATTTATTTAAATTCAGGTCCTAGATGTTTAATCTCAAACATCAGGAAAAAGATAAACATTTCCTCTCCGGGCATATCGGTCTATCTCCATCTTAGAGCATGCCTAGGGATCTCTCCGGTTCCCGTACATGAGTAATTGGAGTAGCCGTTTATTCTGAAAACAAATCTAATGAAATTATTCAACCGAAGTCCAAATCCTGGACTTGGCCCCTGCCACCTTTAATTAGTGGATGACGAGTCGTGATCCCGATCCAGGATCGTTCCTCTTGGGCGGAGGCGGTAGTTGTTCAGGCCTTACCGCCGCTGTCCGTTCTTTGACATACTGTGGCAATCTACCACTCCTGGCATGTTCTTCCACCTCATCCTTTAGGTGACGGCATTCATACGTAGTGTGCCCATCCAGCTCATGGAATAGGCAATATTTTCCAGTTCTGCCCTCCCGCTCAGTGGGATCTCTCCTGGGTGGTTTTCGATAAGGGAGTTGCTCCTGAGTTTCAGTGTAGATCCTTTCTAGACTTGTCGTCGGATCTGTGTATTGTCTGAATCTAGGCTCTCGGAATTTCTTCCTTTTATCAGGACCATCACGTCCATCGTCTTGCTTTCTCTTTCCTTTGTCCGCTTTGGACTATTCCCTGGCGGTTCCTTCGCCCTGTACAACATTTATTTCTCCCCTTTCGGCCCGTGACTCTTCCAGCCGAATGAATCTTTCAGCTTCATGATAAAATTCTCCAAGATATCATGGGGGATCTCTTGTCAAAGTATCTTTGAATTCGGTGCCTTCTCCGACTCCTGCTACCGCCGCCATCAAAATCATCGAGGGATCCGGGCGATCCACAGAAGCCACCGTTGCATTGAACTGCAATAAGAAATCTTTTATGGACTCTCCGGTCTTTTGCTTGATTTAATCTAGAGTCATCACACACTTGGGTCGCGTCACATGGACCCTAAACTGTCTCATGAAGCAATCTACAAGCTCTCTCCATGTCCCAATTGATCTAGTCTCCAGTTGTCTGAACCAAAGCGCAGCTAAATCTGACAAGTATAGAGGGAAGCATCGAGCCATCACTTCCTCGGGTGCCCCCAGCACTTCCATGTGCCTGATGTATCTGGTAATATGCATCGTTGGGTCTGACCTGTCGTCATAAGGATCCAGCGTAGGCAGTTTGAACTTTGGAGGATTCCTTGCATTCCTGATATTCGGAGTTAACGGACTCCGACTGACTTCTTATAATCCTCCACTCGACAATCCTCCTCTCATGATTCATCGCACTAGACCAATCATTCTTTCATCTCCATTCGGGGGTTGTCCCCTTGTCATGTTTCTATCCTGCCCTCCAAGTCTTGAAGGGAACTCCGGTACATACTCTTTATGTGGCTCAGTAACAGTAGCATTGACTCCAGCTTGCTGAGCTTCATCTATGGTTCTTCCAGTATCTGATCCTGAGGGTCTGCCCCCAAGTCCTCGTTGATTGCCTTCAGGTCCTGCACTACGGTCTTGAACCTGACCTTCATTGGCCTCCGCAATCCCGACTCCTTGTCTTGTACTTGCAGCCGCTGTAGTTGGCCCAAGGTTCTGCACATTCGCTCCCCTTATCTGCTCAAGAAAATTCTGCATCATCTCTTGGTGAGTCTTCATCATGTTTTCGCGTATCGAATTAGCCATAGCCTCCATCTCATCTCTAGTGATGTACATCGAAGCCTGTCCTTCTCCTGCTCCAAAGGATGCTTCTTAGCTTCCTCCTTGTTGGCTCTGATCAGCTCTTTGTCTTGTTTGTCGAGTCACCGTCTCTAAGTCGAGATTCTTCAAGTTCTTAAATCTGAACTCTAAATCTGGTGTAGTGGGTGCTAGTTCTTCTCAGTGAAAGCACCAAAGTGTTTGCGCCAAAAATGGTCACAAACCCCAAGTATTGTCAAAGCACCAAAAAAACGAATATAAATCAACAATATTCAAGCACAAATCTCATATCCAAGCAAGCAACAAGCAGCAATACAACGATAATAATTAAAAACGCAAGATTTATAGTGGTTCGGCTATCTCCAGCCTACGTCCACTTCAAAGTTTTAACTTTTATTGATGCTTTTTGCTGATTACAAGTGATTGCAGCAGTTACAATGATTGAATTTCAGCTATAACAGTGACGGAAGGAAGTAGAATCGAATCCGGCAGAGTCTGGACGTTCAATCGCCAAAAGATCCCTTTTCTATAGGCTTCAGGTGGCTATTTATAGGCGTAGGAGGCTGAGATCGCGCTCAAACTTCGGGAGATTTCTTCTGGCACGTGAGTGGGCCCACGCGACCGACCCCACCAAGTTTCGGCTCGATCTGAGATCGATACGAAGTGATTTCGTATCCATCAAAAAATGACCCAATCGAGCTGAAACTTGGCAGGAACAATCTTTACCTTGTATGTAGGCTTCTGTGAAAATTTCATAGTATTTGGATCTGTGATTTGGGAGATATGATCGATGCAAGATTACATTTTCATGCACACTGTCTCATTCGAATCCATATTTCGTATCCATACCTTTCGTATCGATCCAGAGCATGCGCGCGCAGTGACGTGGAGTGATGTGAAGCGAGTTTTCTGGATCGATCCTATTCTAGTGGCATATTGACCGGTTCGTTTCCACAAACATCGCCTTGTTTGTCTCGATAACCGTTGTATATATTGGATCGGTGGAGACGCACTAATTCGTATCGGTGGAGGAAGCCTTGCTCGTATCCATCAACCCAATTCGTGTTCGTATCGATCAGTGTGGATCGATACGAATAAGCAATATTAGCCTTAGCTCGATGGATACGAACAATCATTCAAGCATGGCCACCTAGTGGATACGAACTGGAGGCAACGGGCCCTCCAGCCGATGGATACGAAGGAGATGGTAGGTGATCGAGACGAAATGAGATCGTTTGATGGATACGAATGCGGGATTGATGGACACGAACATATGGGCATCCTGATGGATACGAACCCGATGAATTCGAAAAGAGCCAAGGAAGGGCCTATCTGATCGATTCAAACTCGATCGATTCAAAGTATGCGGAGCATGTTGGACTCGAATCTGATCGATTCGAAGATGATGGATTCGAACCTGATCGATTCGAAGACAATCGATTTGAAGTGACTAACTCCTGATGGATTCGAATGGATCGAGGCGACGTCATGCTAATGGATTCGAACCTGATGGATTCGAAGGGACCATCACCTCGACCTCTTCATGGATACGAGCAGCATGCTCTTTCTAACTTGTATCGATCATATCTCATTCGTACGAACTCCGGTTAACGTGAAATTTGAAACGCTGGATTTCACGGCTTTGCTTGTCATGTCTTGTCAGTTGTAGCCCGATCTGGATTCGGAAAAAATTCATCGACATCCATGGTGGACCTGCAATCCACAATCGATATTTATGACTAGTAATCATTGATTTTCAGTTAGTTTTGGGTATCTCAGCTTTGCCAAAAGTTCGGATAACAAATAATTTCATCTTTATACTTATAATACGTTGAAATACTTTTTCAAAAAAATAATTAAAATGGAAACATTTTTAGTTTACAAAGATGTTTTCTTTGCCGAGACTGCATCTATATCGACTATAGTTATGGATATCATAACTTTAAACTAGTTTTATGTACAAATTATTCCTCAAGCCTTTACCATTATCTCAACTTGCTTTATAATGCAGTATAGTATTTCTAGAAATTAAAAGTAAAATTTGTAAACTTGTGAAATTTTTCTAGAAATCAAAATAAGTAAAACAAGATAAATCTAATGGATTTCAATGTCACAACAAAATACAAATCAAGTGCCAACTTTCCTTTAGCTTACTACATCCATACATAAGCACATACATAAACAAATGCCATAGTCAACATATACATGTAAAAATCATAAATTGCAAATTAAAACTTAACTTTTGACTTTAGATTTCAAGTCTATACAACCATTACATATAAACACGAATATATTCGTACAATCAACATCATTTTTCATTAAACAACTAACAAATTTTCAACCAAGTTAAGAAACCAACTTTAAAACTTCCTTAAAAGTGCGAGCTTTACTCACCAAAAAACACCCAAAACAAGTAGAACTACCATTACAACTTGAATCGACCATAGATTGTTGATTTACTTTCGTAAAAATTTTACATGGCTCAGGAAAATGGACTTTAGGCTTGGCCTAGATGGAGTAGGACTTGACCCTGGATTATAGGGAGGAGTTTGGGCTTGTTTTGAAGGAGAAGGAGGTGTAAGGTAGAAAAGAGTGTATTTGAATAGGTTTTAATGTATTTAAAATGGAAAAAAGGATTTTTGAAAATTTTATAAGCGAGCCACTAAAGTGAAGTATAGCTTTTTAAAGAGAAAAAAGTTTTAAAATGAGAAATGAAATGAAAAATGAGAAAAAAAAGGAAGTGAAATCGTTTTTAAACAAAATGAATTAAGTGAATGGCCAAAATACCCTTTCGTCCATACCTTTCACCATCTTCGTGACACATCATCACCTCCCTCCTCTTCCTTGTTGCTCATGCAACAACCATCTCCCCTCTCTCTTGTCCAAAAAGTCACTTCTCTTTTCATTTTACTTAAGTAAATAAATTTCACCACATATTATTGTTAACCATACATAAGTGATCATATATGTATGTTTACATATACACTAGAGTGTACAAAACATTTCCGACATTACGAAAAGTCGAAAACTTGAAAAACGTTTCCTGGTCACATTTTCAATTTTTCTTCGAAATAATTATTTTGTAACCAAATTTTGTTTCACCCTCACTAGTTATTATTTAAAAGATTTTTATCTAAGCTATATATTCCATAAATAATTTTTTTAAAAATATATAAAATATTCATATTTAAAGTGATTAAATTCCGTGTTGTTCCGGACACTACGTCATGATTTGACAATAACCAAAGCGAAGCTTTCATATTGAAGACCCATATTATTCTCTAGTCGAGAGAACTATGTAAATTAATCATATCGGTATTTTGTGTTTGATTATAGTTATATTAACCAAAAGAAAACTATCGAGTGAGTCGTTCCATCGTTATCCAATAACTATGAGTACATAACCTCTAGGTGCACCCCAACATTTATGAGTAATACATTACGCAACATTTGGAGAGATTATGTACTCTAATCTCAACGGATGCATCAATAACCAGTCCCGATGCATCTTAACTATGAACATTTAAAATGATATATTTGTTTTCATTGTGATAAATTTACTCGTTTTCTAAATAGAATGAAATGGATAAAAAAGTAAGAATGTTTTTTAACAGCCATGCATCGTTGTTATATAAATAGTAAAACTAACAAAATGCAAATAAATCAGAATCCTAAAGAATTTAATACTAGATTCCCTGTTAATACCATAGAATTAAAATAATACACGACATACAAACAGATGCTCAGTGGAAGGAGAAGTATAATTTGGGTAAAGGCTCACAGAAAATCGATTGCCGAAATGTATTTTCCATAAACATCTACATCGCAACTTTGCATTTTATATTCCTTGTTCAAAATAATTTTGAGTTTTTTAGAAAAAAAATTAAAAAATCAAACGAAAAGAAAATGGATAGTTTGCAAAGGAATTAATGGCTTCAGTGTGTGCAACAAATGAAATCATTGACTAGTCTCAATGAAATTGGCTAAGACTCTTTTTTTTAATTTAATCATCAGCCATGTTAAAGATCTATGGATGGAAGGGAGAAAACTGAAAATAAATTTGTAAGCTAGCGTTAGAATGGAGGCGACCGGTAGATGAAAGAGGAGCAGAAGACAGTTATTTAAAGGAAGGGATTGAGGCTGCTTACAAGCTAGTGGGGGTATGCAAAGCTCAACTTTTCACACCTAAAGAACGATGCTGATGTGTATGATGAGGACTTGTTGAAACTGAGATCGACAGTGAATTCCAAGAAAGGGATTGAGCATTGGGATTTAAGAGGTGTTTTAGATTTTGTTTTATTGACCAACGACCAGTGTAAGACGTCTGTTCCTTGTTTACAAGATTCTTATTTAGAACACGAATTAAAAAAAAAACAAAAATATACAAAAATATGTCCGTTCAAAAATGTTTGATGTTTTTTATTTTTCGAACATTATTCGTCCGTTGTTCGGTTCGTACAAACAATGTTCGAACTTAAAACTTGTCCATTCCGTATTCGTATGAATCTCTTATAGAAAAAGAGTATGACTGTAACACCTTCATCTCTATAACCATACTATCTAATAATACAACGAAGTTATACTATCAGAAAATATAGAGAATGAGGCAAAATGGTGTATACACGTGAATATTCCCTTGGGCTAATGCTCACACGTATTATTCGAATAAATAACTCATCTATATGTATATAGTATCGAAACAAAACAATAAACATGTGTGCTTTCAGAATAGAAAAATACATAATGTACAATATACAAACAAAGAACGCAGAGTCAGAATCACAACTACAATATATATTACACGCACACAAATATATATATATATATATAATATATTCAATATACAACTCCAGAATTTACATACACGAAATTATAAAATACACGGCTGATATACAAAATATCACATCCTAGTCTCCTCTATGCACAATATGAAAGCTGGTTTGACTATCCTTGTACCTGTAACGCTCGGACTGATCCGAGTATAATATAAATAATGCATGGGTCAAACTATATCTAAATCCAAGGTTAACGAACATATGGTACTTGGTATATACTGGGTAATATCATAACAATGTTATATCATAAAAGTCAAATATCATATAACGTAAAACATCACATAACCATTATAAAAGGTCATCACTCGTATAAAAAAATTCAATATCAATTAAGAATGCTATATCCAATGGGTGAATCATCCATACAATAAACATCATCGTAGAAAATGAAATCAACAAGTGAATTAGGCATACACATTGCAACTCTAAAACAATATCATAAAATCATATAATTAAAGGATGATGCGAGATAAACCATCAATCATCCAACCATATCTAATATTATACAAATCATAAAGATAATCCAATACAATCTAAAAGACAATCAATAATAAAGACTATCTCAAAATATCAAATCATCAAACAGTATGGACATAACAGGGATTAACTACTCTTTTAAACTCAACCAGTCTCTGGTCTGGTCAACTCATTATAGGAAAGAGACATATATGTCAATCCACCACACACACATACACCATGAATCTAACAGGAGGCTGACAGCCGCCTACTACAAGCCTGCTTAAGGAACACAAGTCAACACGCCAACCGTAGGGTAACCATCTATTCCTACAGTCTTCGAGGTATATGTCGGTGAAGAGCCGTCTCCTCGACTCTAGAAAATCAACACTTATACATCCACGGTATTCACATTCCGTAAATCCAATTTCGGGGAGGCATATATTTAGAGGTGAAGTAAAGTAAAAGACAGAAACACAAATACTCACGTTACGTTAAAGTAAATAGATACTATATATAACCATCCTCACTAGGGTACATCAGAATTTTTGTATGAACTAACCTAGCTAGGAACAGTTATAACTACCTGCACCCACACTCGCCGATATTAACTAACTTAGACACAGTATAAAAATAAAAATAAATAGATAGATAGACATCCACATCAGGTGCTCTAGCTCTATGCTCCAAAAACCTCTTTCAGCATGCTCTTCCTCAAAATACTCCGAACATAATCCTGACTACTTGGCTGCTTGGGAAAATAGGGCACCCAGAGTTTAAAGGGAAAAATAAACAAACTCCAAGTCAGTCATAGGACTGGTGTGAGAACTCAAAATACGTTATTTGAAAACAAAAAGGTATCTCATAAGACCATGTCGCACATAAACATGGAATGAGTTTTTACCTTATGATAACCAAAACATTCTTACATAAAAATACTTGATATTATTTTAAATGAAATATCTTTGAAAACATTTGCAAGTAAACTTATAGATCTTAGTCGAAATTGTTAATATTATTAAATTCTAGCATACTAGGCTCTATAAACGAAATGGTAGGCACTTATTAGAGAATGGATTTCCATACAAATGACCAAGTGAAGGGACTACTGCAACGACCCGTAAAATTTTAATCGTTTAATAATATATTTAACTGGAATTTTGTGAAATTTTAAACAATTGAATTTTGAAATAAAATTTGATATTTCAAACACATCTATTCATAGAAAATGGGAAATTTCATCGGAAAATATGGAAGTTTATTTTCTTGAGTAAATTCTATTTTAAATTCATATCAGCAAAAAATTGATGATAATAAAATGTTTTACAAACCTAAATATTTTGTACATTAAATTTGTAAACCAACTTCTGAGTGAGATGTCATATTCTATTTCGTCAAATTTTGACCGCTATTTCTCTATTCATCTTATTTTCGGCGTTTTAGCAGCATTTTCGGTACCTACTATCGACTTTTGATTGGATGATCGTACCACTGATATATGTATACCGTTTTGATCGACTCTTCGTGCTGATTTCTATGGTATAGTCGTTTGTCTGTTTCAAATTCCGAGAGACAGCAAAATCTATGAAAACAATTCCCATATTGGTTCCGCAATGTGGCTTTTGTTTTTCCGCGACTATTCAACTTTACACCGTTTATACCCAATAACCACCATCAATTACTACATTCTGAATTCAACATATAACCACTGACTTTATCTATTCCCTGGAACTAATATCCAATAACTATATCTATTTCCTATGTTTAATTTATTAAAACGGTTCCCTGCTCTCATTTACATCTTTACCTCTGTTATTTACTTTTGAAACCAGCATATATTATAATTAGCTAACGCGTACCTATTTTATCTGAGGCAATACAACATAAAATAAAAATAAAATGAATGAGAACATCTTCTACCACCTAGCCTCCTTCTTCCACCACAACCCAAGCATCGGCCACCACACTCCTCACCACGACCTTCCTTCACCGAAACCCACTCCAGCCTCCGCCATTTTTCTTTGCCGCCGACCGCCCCTCTCGACAACAAGCCACCACCTTGGCCCATGACCTTGCCTTGCATCGCTACGCTAGTGCATCCATCCGCCACCAAGCTTCCACCATTATTGCCTTCTGATTCATCAACCATACCCTACGCCGACCCTTCATCCATTGACATTCGACTTCCACTTCCATCTGCTCGGTCTCAGCAACATCCACCTCTGCCTAGAACATAGTGTGCCTCCCTTCCTTGCTGCCGAACTCGTATATGCCTTGCTCCACATACTTGCAGCCCTCTGCTGTTTGATAAGGTATTTGTACGCAGTTAGTTATAGATGTGCTATATACGTTTACATATATGTTAGTGCAATTTGGTATTAGTAGGAAAATAAAATTTTATATAAGTTTACATAAGTTTATGTAGTATATTATAAGTCTATATATATAGTATTTTTTAAAGTCTGCATATTTTATATGTATTGGTCCTGGTTTAATAAATTTTATTATATAAATATAATTGCTGTATGGGTTATATATTTATGTTAGTATGTATAGTTTATAAATTTGTAAGCACTGTGGGTGGCAGTTTATGTGTTAGTATATGTACTGGTTATATTATACTGCATGAGTTTGATTTGTATTAGTATATTATATATTAGTATATTAGTTTATATATGTAAACTTTTATAAAATATTAGTTTATAAGTGTATAAAATTTTAAATTTCAAACCGTGCTTAAAAATTTGAGACTTGTGTTTATATATTATGTATATACTAGCTTATATATGGTATTGTGTGTGTGTCTATGTGTGTGTGTGTGTGTGTATATATATGAATTTTAACAGTTTGCATATAGTGGATCTTGTTTGGATTTCTTTTAGTTAGCCTGTATAGATATGTTTCCATACTTGTTTTGTTATATACGTAATATATATATGTCCTCTGTTATACAGTTTTAGAACTTATAAAAATTATAAAATTGTTTATATACTGGTATGTTTGTTTTAAAGGTTAGTGCAGTATATATATTATTATTTTATATTGTCAGTATATATATAAAATCAACGTTGTTGTACATATATAGTATATTATAATATGGTTAGTATAGGACAACTTTTATATGTTAAAGTATGTAAACAATATATTAGTTTGATATAAAATCTGTTTATATTTACATTTTTTTTTGAACAAGCTATAAACAGTTTATAAAAATATATTGTCTATGTTATAAACTAGATTAATTGTCGTGCTTTTTTAAAAAGAAATAGTGTTTACAGTATATTATTTTATAAAGGAAGTCATTTGGTTATGTCAGCTATGTATATGTATGTGTCTGTGTCTCTATGTGTGTGTATGCGTGTTTAAATTTATGTTGATTTGTAAATAAATATAGTATATATATCTTATTTAATATATTTTTGGATTTAGAATATGACTTGATATATATATATATATATATATAATTATATATAAGTCACTTATATCAATTATCTTCATCGACCCAATTCTGATTTGAATCCGTCTACTCCTATTTATCAGCTCTGATCTTCAAATTCGTGGCAATCCTGCTTTGCTTTGAAATTCATGCTTGGATTCATAGCCAGTTTCTTTTTCAAAATCTTTCTTGCCTCGAAAGGTGAGCAATCACTCACGATTAACGTTCTTATATTTGTTAAATTTGATTTCAGTTGAAAAGACAATTGAAATATGATGTTGTTAGTTATTTACATTGCTATATATATACTATCTGTTCACCTGTGTCATCTGATACCATTATCTGTTATTTATATTGATGATATATGCATTCTATATTGTTATCATATCTGTCATCACTTTGCAGGTTCCTTGTTAGTACAGAATTCCCTATGGGTTGGAATAATACATACCCGAATGATCTGTAGAGTAGGAGAAAATCGTTATGGGTTAAAATGATAAACCCAATCGATTTTCATTTAATTGAATTTGGGATTGTGGGTTGAAATGATATATATACACATATATATTTAAATTGTGGATTGGAATGATAAATATCTGCATCACTTGACCATAGGATAGAAAATTATATTCATACACTATCGGTCTATATATATAAATATTTTGAAATGATTTCCAGGGTTTTTGAAATTGAATTTATTTAATAATTATACTCAAATAAGTTTAATTTGAAATTTATTAAATTTTTTATTTTAAAGATATGATTTTATAACTAGATTTTTGATTAAAAGTGATTTAGTAAATATTTCAAATTTACATAAATTGAAATGGTATATTTAGTTTATTTACATTGAATTTTGTGTTTTTATTCAAATGTTATTTGATTGATTAAGTAAATATTTCAAAACTAAATAATAATAAGGTAAATTTGATATATATATATATAGTTATTGAATTTAGTTTTGAAAATGTTGAATATTTAAAGCTTTGAAATATATATTAAAATTGAAATGGCTTATTTTGTGGTTTAAATCTGTATTTGAAATCGATATAATTTGAAATGGTTTATTTAGAAACTGAATTGAGTTGAATTTGATGAATTGAGATTTGAATAAAATTTGAATATGCTATTGTATTTATTTTGTTGTAAACTATTTTATTTTAAACCATTTTAAATATAAATTATTTTATTATAAACTATTTTAATATGCTAATTATTTTAATATAAAAACTATTTTAACTTATAACTTTTTTATATAAACTATTTTACTTTATAAACTATTTTATTATATATACTATTTTAATATATAAACTGTTTAAGTGGTGGAAGTTATGTTTTCAAAGTTATGAATTTCAAAGTATTATGTTTTGAAAGTGTTATAATTTCAAGTGTTGGGTTCAAAAGTATTATAACTTTGAAAGTGATATGATTTTGGAAATGGATATGTTTGAAATGGAAATGATATCGTATTTGGTTTTGAAATGGAAATGATATTGTATTGATATGGTTTTGAAACGGCAATGATATTTTGCTTTTGAAGTATTATAATAACGTTTGGTCATTAAAGAGACCGGGATTGGAAGTTGTCATACTCTTTGCCAACTTCGAAAACCACTTTAAAAACTGTGTACGCGGTGGAGATACCAAAGTGAAGTAGGATGGTGGTGACGATCCTATATGAGGTATATACGTGGACCCAACTCCCGTGAGTTGGCATAAGGTGTCTAAAACAGGAGAAATCGACGGGCCAAGTGAGGTAGCTCCTCCGATTAGACACATTCCTTCGATACTATATTCTGATTTTATGATTGATTTGGTGGCCACACTTGATTTTTGATTTAGGAGTCTATTCCGAGGTGGTCGGTAGTGGCTATTATGCGTTACCAGCAACTGGAAATGTCATTGGTTTATCTACCTCGGCATTTCCTAGTTGTCCCGTGTCACCTACCCTATCGAGACCACTACAAGTTTGTTTTGTGGCATAACTATGGAGTATCCTCTAGTAGCCTCCTGATCTGGAGGTATTACGGTACTGTATAGACTAATTGCATTATAAAATGTGGTAAGGTGGAAAATGTAAAGACTTAACGCTACTTTAAAATAGTATACTTTACTATAGACATTATTATAATAGCGTATATTACTACATAATAGATAGTTTAAAGGATCCTTAGAGGATGGTTATCCCAAACATCCTTTGAGTTACTTGCATTTTAGTTGTTACTTGACTTGATTTGGATTTAATGAAGTAAGAATATTAATCCTGACTCAAGTGTTTTGTAACGGCCCGCCTTTTTGGACAGTTTAAACCGACGATCAAATACCCATGTCGATTCCAAACCATTAAAAGGGCAGATAGTTATTGGGGTAATTAAGAAAAGAAAAGGAAGGGAAATAAAGGAAATGAAACAACACAGAATCTCACAGCGGAAGGCTAAAGTATAATAATAAAATAACAGTTCATGAAGCTGTTAATTAAATGAATACATTTGAAATGAATACATTTGATTATTATTATACAACATTTATCAGAGTTACATACACAACAAATATCATACAACAATGCAGCGGAATGGAATGAATATAATAGTAGTAGATAATATACCAAATCTTTGTCTCCGTCCTCCAAGGAAATGATCTTCAACCTAAACTGAAAACTCAGGACTGACCCGAGCGTAATGAAAAGACAAAACACTCGAGTCAGGACTAAAATATCCTTATGAGAGTTAAATCAATCGTAAATAAATATGAGTGTAACGGCGTCAGAGATGTTTACGGGGTTTGACATCTCATATCCAGTGTCAACGTGCGTGCAATAACTCAAGAGATGTTACGGGATTTTCCATCTCTCAAGGATCCGTGAAACTATCTACTATGTAGTAATATACGCTAAGTAGATAATGTCTATCAGTAATATAAAGTATCAAAATAGCGTTAAGGCGTTACCATAATCCCCCTTAACACATTTTATATTCCCAAAAGCATATACAAGACCGTAGTTTCCCCAAAACCGGAAGTCACCAGAGGGCAATCCATATACTCAAGGTACAAATCAAAACGTAGTGGTCGCGAATAGGATAATCAGTATGACAAGGTACATGAGGCGATACCAACTAGGATACTAGTAGTTGCGTGATCCGGACTGATGTTGGGCATAGCCAGCAGCTACCCCAACACCGCGAAACAACACTCCCAAATCAAGGGGTGCACCCAAATCGCATCACAAATGTAATAGATATGGTATCGAAGAAGTGTGTCCGCTAGAGGTGGCGAACCTCAATGGCCCGGCGCGGCTCCTGTTTTAGTCATGTCAGGGGTCATCCAATAATCGTTCTCTTTCTTCAGTCAACGCGTTCACCAAACCATCCACTTCATTCTGGATCAACACTCCGCGTATAATAGTTATTAAAGTGGTTTTCGGTATCGACAGAGAGTATGTCCATATCCGATCCCGGTCTCTTTAATAACTACGTATTATTACACCGTTGGCTCTTTTACATTTCGAATCGATTCATGATTGATATCAAATGTCATATTCACTTCAAAATCAAATCCATTTCAAATATCGACATAGCCATTCAAAATATAAGGTTCCTTTTCAAAAATCATTTTGCGTCTCAATATCTTATTTCGGTTTCAAAATCATTCCGAATTTAAATTTTATGTTGCAACTTCATTTAACCCAATTCGTATTTAAATTCAAGATTTAAACATAAACATTCCACCTTATTAACCAGCTTGAAATTTTTAGAAAATAGTTTTAAGTAGTTTAAAAGTAGTTTAAATAATTAAAATAGTTAAAAATAATTAAAATCTTGAAATGGATTTAAAATAGATAAATTAGTTTAAAATAATTTAAATTGGGTTAAGTAGATTAAAAATAGATTAAAATAGTTTAAGTATTCAAAATGGTTTATATAACAGAGTAATTTGGAAAACAAATTAAAACAGCTTCAAAACCAATCCATTTCAATTACAACTTCCCAATTCCAATCAATTTCAATTTCCATTTTACCGATTCAATTTCGATTTCAATTCAAAACAACGTCAACTTTAACTTCAAATCAATTCAATTCTACATTCACCTTCAATTTATTCAATTTCAATTTTTTTATCGATTTGGAGCTGGATTTCAAAATATCCATTTATAACACTTAACAAATTTTCCATCAATATTCAAGTCTAAATTCCAATTTCAAATATGATTCAATTCCAAACTCGATTTCAAAATATCATTTTATATCACTTTTACTTAATAATATTCAAAGCTCGATTTAAGGTTCAATCCCTTAAACGAATAAATTTTCGAACTTCAATCATAACCAAATTTTAAATTTCAAAGTCTCAACTTAATTCTTTAACAAAATTCCTTTAACCAAATTTTATTTCAACATTCCAAACTCAATTTTTCGATGAATTCAATTTCTATAAATCGGTTTCTGTTTATAACTTTTAAATCAAAACATTTAAATAAATTCAAATCGACGATTTCAAAAATTATTAATTTAACCAATTCGGTGTCCATATATAATTTTCTATCCTATGGCCAAGTAGTTATTTATTTCAATTAGATGTCAAGGATGAGTATATATTATTTAAATTAAATCACAGCATCATATGTATGCATAACAGGATCTATATAAGCAAATAAACATCCAAACATTCAATTATCAACCAATAGCATCCATCAAAATACATCATCCAATAAACAATACAATTCATGGCAGTTTCATAGTTATCAATGTCAGGTAATTTATTCGCAATTCAATTTTAATTTCAATTTAACTGTCAATTTAATTTTTCAACAGTTAATGCAAATGACAAGCTATATGACAATCAAATTTTTATCAAACAACCATAAATAAAATCATAACATTTCATAATATCAAATTTAACTAGCATAAAAATATTTAGTACGGTGTGAGCGTTATAAAACACTCACCTTGATTTCAATGTAGTTCCAGCGTTTTATTTCGAATAAAATTAAACGAGCGTTTAATTTTACCCGAAATTTTTACTAGCTCCAAACGACTTCAATCCAATTCCATAGTGTAGTGCTCGTCGATACGATTCCAACGCAAAAAGTTTCGTGCATTTTCGACCTGGTATGAAACAGATATGATTTTTAGAAGTTTGTACGAATTAATTACAATAAAATTTTCAATTCTATTTTATTTTATTAACCTAGATGCAATCAGGGCCGTGCATTTACCAATCTCAAATCCAGGCCGTGAGTTTTCTCTTCTTCTTCCCCAGTAAAACACGTCCAAACCAAAACCCATAGCCGCCATCTAACTCCCAATTATCGCGACCCACTCGAGCTGGCTGGAGACGATCGGAGAGCGGCACCTCGAAGCTCGTAACGCGAGCTACACTCGGCCAGAAGGCGGTGGAGCTCGGCCTCCCCCCGACAATGGAATGCGTGCGCGATACGTGGGTGGACGCGGCCAAAATCTGGCGTCTCTGGTCGACGATTCAACGAAGTAGCCGTATGGATCTGAAGCTCCTACCAAGCTCTATCATCTTCCAGTTGAAAGTTTCTTGAAATATCGTATGGATTGTGAGAGATTAACGGAAGAAGGTCGGCAAAATTTCGGCCATTAATCAGAAAGAGGCGGCCACGAAACCCCTTAGGGTTTCACTGTGCAAACGTTTATATAAGATTTTATATATTATTTTATTATTAGTTCCAAAATTTACATGCTCTTTCAAACGATCTCCAAACGAAACGCGGTGACCGACGTTTCTAGGGTTTACCCCGTGTTCCGGACACAATGGAATAGGTTTCGGAAGCTAATTCGATCATATGTGAGAGTTACGGAAATAAACGACCAATTTTAAATTAAACCGATTAAACGATTTTCTATGCGTTTTGGCTTGCCCCGGACAAACGGTAAATCCGTTTGACTTGAAATTTGAAAACTTACAATAATATCACATTACGGATCCAATGAAACTAGTTTCATCGAAATCCGAGACCGTTTGAAAAATGACTATTTTTAACTCGCAAAATTAATATTAAACAATTTCAACGCGTTTCGAGCTGCCACGGTCAAACGACAACTCCGATTGCTACGAAAATTGAAATCCGATAATAACTAACTATTACGGATCCAATGGAACTAGTTTTGTCCAATTCTGAGACTGTTCAAAAATTGGCTATTTTCCAGTCGATAATTAAATATTAAAATATTCAATTTTCACAAACAAATTTTAAATTCAGTTTTAAAAGTTCTACAACATCATTCTAACTTTCATATGATAAAATAAAATTTTACAAATCATTTTTAATCATAGTAAACCCATTATTCAATTTATCCAATAAATTCCAATTTTAAAATCTTATTAACTCTATTAAAATCCAAATATAACTTACATTCACTTTGTAAACCAATTTGAATCATATTAAATCAAATTTCAATTATTCACTCTATTTTCGTATATTAAATTCCAATATCAAATTAATCATATCAAATTCGGAATTTAATTTATTCAAACATTCGTAATATTAAATTTAACAAATTTGATTATTCTTAAATCACTATCTTTTGAAATATTCAAAATGAACTTATAAAATTTAACTTTTGAAACGAATTAAAATTATAGAACAACTATTTCCATTATACGGTTATTTAATTCCCATTATTAAATTATTGAATAATTTCCAAATATTTAATTTAAAATATTTTACCGGTTCAATATTCAATATTTGATTTTAAATAGATTTTACTTATCAATCAATTACTCTATTATACCCAATGAATTTCAACATTTATTATCCTATTCAACTATTGATTTCAAAGGCATTCACTAAGTAGCATTTATTTTTCATTACTTGGATAATTGTTGTCGAAATTCATTCCATTTATTATTATTCCAAACGACTTATAATTTTTTTCTAACACTAAAATCACGAAAACTTATTAAATTAGCTATTTTAATTATCGGAAATTTACGGGTCGTTACATGTTTTGTGTTTTGCTTTATGCTCGGTCCTGACTAAGTGATACAGCTTTTGAGACTCACCTTTGGAGTTGGAGCTTCGTTTGGAGATGCATCTACATATTTTTAGGTTGTAGTTATTCAGTTGATTGCAGTGATATATCCTAATATTGTATTTGACTATTGTATTAGAAACTTCTATTATATCTTATTTAACTCTGATATATATATAGTAGCCTCATGAACTACTATTCATTTTGCTTCCGCTGCATATTGTATATTACTCTATGTTTGTGATTCTGTGATTTATTTATTTACTGTATATGCTGAGTTTTGCCAAATATAAATCGACAATCTGGTATTTTGAGAAATTCAAATCCGGCATGTGTGGGTGTGAGTGGTTGAAAATATCAGGATGTCGCAACTACCTTCCGATAGTACATTTCCAGAGGAACGTTCCGAGGCCCAACTAGTGGCCCTCTACCAATGCAAGACCGGCCTACATCTTTCTATATAGCAACAATATGCCATCACACCGATTGATACCGACCTATCCGAGATGTCTCTTAGCATAGATCACAATAATTTAAAACCGAGCATCATAGCATGTAGAAATATATTATAAATAGGGTGATCATACGCTAATGGTTGTGAACCACATAGCCTTGTTGCATCTACCCTATTTCGGCCATTTTCGGATGTGAGGCTAGAGGTAACAATTACCTTTCACATAGCATATCATCTTTCTTTGAATGTCAGAATGTCATTCCATGGTCACACAACTGATCTCCACAAACATATAACTCCTGCTCTCATACATATTTGGAAATGGTGTTAAGATAAGAGAATTTTCCTTGTTCACCATCAATCAGATAATACGTTCATAGAGATCACTTATGTAACTAGAAATGCAACATCACATATTCGTCCATACAAGTTCCTTCTGAGACCAAATGAAACCGAAGTCACACTCCTACCACAACCTTCAGGAATTTACCCAAGGACTAGTAGTGAGAAGTCCTTACATCAAACATCTTAAATGAAGAAATACTGCCACATAATATGATATGTGAAATTTTCCCGAGGGGTCGGTGACAAGTTGCCTTACATTTCATCTTCCATAGTTATCTTCATGTCTTCACTTCGAATACGTAAATTGGTTCGAAGTGGTCTTCGTATAGGAATTATCCAAATCTGCACTTGGTTCCTCTGAACCAATCACCGATAAAAAAGATCGAGTGAATATGAAATCATTATTTAATAAATTAAGTTCTTTTATTAAATTCTCTTTTGGAGATATACATTTTTAAAACATTCTTTTCGATATATACAGAGATATTAAACCTCTCTTATAAAATGCCATAATAACTTTTAAAGTCCTTCTTTTACTAAGAATAAATTCGAAATCATTTCATTTTAATTTAGGAGGATATTTTTCCGAGTAAACCAAATTCACTATATTTCAAAAGTTACAGAAAAGTGATGCGAAAAAGTGCGGCGGAAAGTAATTTTAAGCTATATTGATCGAAACGACTTTTCATTATTTGAAAATTCATTTCTATTACTCAAATCACTTTTAAACATTTAAAAGATTTATTCCATATTTTTAAACAAATTTAAAACATCATTTCCAAAGAAATCCAGTTTTGGATTCCGAACTGCAAAACCGCGATTTTTCCAAAACTTGTTTTACTCATATTTCAAAATCTACTTAAGGAAATCTCGATTTTCTTTCTTTGTTGGAAAACTATGGATATAAAAATTCAGGAAATTCTTATCTCGGAGAACACCGAGCTATACTCCAACTTTTATACTTGCTTGATTTTTATGGCGTGAAATCATGAACTGCTGTTACGCGACGCGCTTGTTTTTGACCAAATTTTCCATTTCTATTCAAAATTCACGAAAATACTTTTCAATGTTTATAAAACATTTCAAACTCATTTGAAACTATTTTTAAAGAGGTTTTACATTCCATACACATCCTTTCATTTATTCAAGGAAAGTGACGTCCTTTGTGCTTACCGACGCGTATTTCCGTGACATGTATATATATTCAATATTCATATGAAAAAAATCCAAACTTGATAATCAAAGCATATTAAACATCCATTTATAAATATCATACCATAATCCAACATATAATATAATAGATTAGGAGTTCTCACCATGAGTTTTAAACGATTAATTAAAAATTCGCTATAGCTCCGCTACTCGGTTTTCGAATCTCGCTATTCTTCGGATTTTAGCTCTTTTATGCCTCCACCAAAACATGGATGGCTTGGGGGCGCATGACCTAGGGTGGAGCAAGGGGTGCTCGACCTAATGATGAAGTTGGGAAGGAGGTTGTGAAGAATAAGGAGAAAATGTGGAGTTTTGGGGTTTTTTTGAGGTGTTTAAGTATATATAACTATATATTATAATATAAGTTCTTTTTGAAGTAAATTTTGACATTATTTCTCTTAGGATGGAATTTGTTAAAATGGAAGACAAAGCTTGGAAAATACTAAGAAGAAGATAAGTGAAAATGAAGAGAAGAGGGTAGGGTATTTATAGGAAAAGAAGACAGTAAAAATATCTATGAACGCATCACCTTTTGCATCACCATCACATGCACCTTCATGATCACCACCTCCCTCCTTATGCACGGAAAAGGCCTCACCCCTCCACCCACATGTGCCCATCACTTCCATCATCTCATGTATGCATATGTTGACATATGTATGCTTAAGGAATAACAAAGCTTAGAATATCTTATATATTTTATATTATATTTGCATACTTAATTATATTTATATATGTATGTTTATGTGCATGTTTTCATGTATGGAATGTACACGTATATTTGTGTGTAACATATTCTACAACATTGCATAACTTCTTCACGTTGTGTCATTATAAATGTCAATTTCGATTTTCAGTCATATTTTCTCTTTTAAATTAATATGCATATTTTTGTAAACAAATTTTGAAAATAATTTTTTTATCATTCTTAACTAATAAAAATGATCGTATTTCATTTATAAAATCACATAAATTAATAAAAATAATTATTTACAAATTTTGTTGTTATATCGATAAAGCGAAACGATCATTTATTTAAAATGATATATCTACAGGTCGTTACAGACTCTCCTCCTCAAAAGAATTTCGTCCCCGAAATTGAGATAAGAAGAAAATGGCTCAAAAGGAAATATATTCGATAAGATGGAGTATACAAAAGTATGGATAAGTCACTACACCACAGGCGGTGAGTACAATATAACGATATGATCTTTATAGTTCATTCTTTAATTCTAAACTTGGGATATGCCTTTTTCATTCTATCCTTCGTTTTCCAAGTGCAATCCTTAGCATTTCCACTAAATTGAACTTTGACTAAACTTACTAACTTCCTTCTTAATCGTTTCTCATCACGATCAGCGATTCGAACAGGTCGTCTAATAACCGCCAAATTTTATTCCACCTTAAAGTCTTCCTAAGCAGTCGTTTCTATGAATTGTTCTGGATCATGCATATGTTTCCTTAAATGAGATACATGAAAGACATTGTGTGCTCCCGCCAACCTTTTTGGCAATTGCACTCGATAAGCTAATGGGCCTATTCGTCCAAGAATGGGAAATAGTCCTACATATCGAGGTGCTAACTTCCCCATTCTTCCAAACCCCACTACTCCTGTCATCGAAGAAACTTTCAAAAAGACTGAATATCCAACGGAGAATTCCAAATTTCTCGCCTTTGGTCTGCATAAATTTTCTGTCTTCTCTGGGCTTCCTTTAGCTTCTTTCTAATCATATCGACCTTCTGTGAAACTTCTCGTATCATATCAGGACCAAGTATTAACCGATCTCTGGTTTCGATCCAACATGCCGGTGACCTGCACATACGACCATATTGAGCTTCATATGGTGCATTGCCGATACTAGCTTGATAACTGTTGTTATAAGAGAACTCTACTAAATGCAAGTGATTTTCCTTGGAGCCTCCAAAGTCTAGAATACACGCCTTTAGAAGATCTTCCAAAACATGATTAACTCTTTATGTCTGTCTATCAGTTTGGGTGTGATAGGCAATGCTTATATTCAGCCTTGTTCCTAAAGCGGTCTGTAATGCTTCCCAAAACCGACTAGTAAAGATTAGATCTTGATTACTTATTATACTGCTTGGAACTCCATGCAATCGTACAATGTCCTTCACATATACATCTACAAGCTTGCAGCGGTCCTTGTTGGCTTAACCAAAATGAAGTGCGCAATTTTAATCAATTTATGATCATCCAAATGCCTTCGTTTCCATTCGTCATTCAAGGTAAGCCATCAATGAAATCGATTGATATTTGATCCCACTACCAAACTGGAATCTCCAGCGGTTGAAGTAACCCCGCAATTTTATGTTAGTCGCTTTTGACTTGTTGACAATTTCCGCATCGACTAACATAAATGGCTATGTCCATTTTCATACTTCTCCAACAAAATGTGTGCTTCATATCTCTATACATTTTGTTAACTCCTGGATGAAAATAATTGAGTTTGGATTTGTGGCACTTAGCTAACACTTCCTGCCTAAGATTTTCCACATCTGAAATGCAAATTCGCCTATTCGATCGTCATACTCCGCTTTTATCCACTTCAAAGCTTGACTTTATTCCTTCTTCAGTTACCTTAATGCACTTTTCAAACAATCTATCTTTTATTTATTTACTGGCTATTCTTTCCAAAAGAGTTGGAGCTACTATCAAACAAGAAATAACAACGTACTTCCTATCAACGCATCAGCTACTATGTTGGCTTTTTCGGGTGCATATAAAACATCTAGATCATAAGATGCAAGAAATACCAACCAACGTTGTTGCCTTATGTTTAAATCTTTCTGAGCGAAAAGATACTCTGAAGACCTATGATCCGTAAAGAACTTAAAATTTTCACCCAACAAATAGTGCCTCCATATTTTTAATGCGAACACCATGTCTAATGATTCTAAGTCATTTGTTGCATAATACTTGTCATGAACCTTCAGATATCTACTCGCATAAGCAATCACCTTCCCTTCTTGCATCAAAACTGCACTAAATCCTTCTCCATAAGCATATGTATAAATGGTTAATCCTCTATTTCCATTTATAATTACTAGGACTAGAGCGATTTTTAACCTTATTTTGAGTTCCTGGAATTCTGCTTCAATTAAGGGGTCCAGATAAATTTAGAAAATTTCATGGTTTAGGTGGTAGGCAATCTTTGAGAAGTCTTGAATGAATCTTCTCTAATACTTTTCCAGACCTAAGAAGCTACGAACTTCTTTAGGAGTTTGTGGTTGCTTCTAATTTAGAACAGCCACAACCTTTACAGGATCTACTGAAATCCCATACATTGACACTATATGTCCAAGGGATCTTACCTCCTTTCCCAAAAATGACACTTCTAGAATTTGGCTTTAAGCACATTGTTTCTTAATATCTCCACCACAATTTCTAGATGCCTTTCATGTTCTTCTTCTGTCATAGAATAGATAAGGACATCGTTGAAAAAGACTAACACAAGGTTGTTGAGTACATCTCTAAATACTCTTTTCATAAGGTCTACGAAATAAGCGGGTGCATTGGTTAGCCCAGAAGGCATAACCAACCACTCGAGAAAAATGTTCGAACCTTTAAATGCAGTTAGATGGATGCATTCTTCTGCTATTCAAAACTAATGGAATCCTGTAGCTATCTCCATTTTCGAGAATACCCAAGAACCATGTAACTAATCAAACAAGTCATCTATTCGAGGTAGAGGATACTTTTTCTTAATCCTTTGTTTATTCAAACCTCTGTAATCTATGCACAACCTTAGAGGTCCATCCGACTTGCAAGAAAAACTACTATCGATCCCCATCTTGAACTACTCGGTCTTATCAACCCTTTCTTTAATTGCTCTTGAGTTTGGTTATTAAACTCCTCCCTCTCCTTCAGAGCCATCCTTCAGTCCCGTTGTTTAATTGGCCTTGCGTCAGAAATCAAACCAATACGAAATTCAATTTCTCGATGTAGGTGTAAACTTTTTACTTCTTCAAAGTTGTTTGGGAATTCTTTAACAACAAGTATGGTTCCTAATCCTTTCTGGGATGAGTCTAATGCATATAAGAAACTTCCCCTCTTTGGAACAAGATATTTTTATAAACTTCCCAAAACTGGTCCATAAGGTTATGGTCCTACTAATGCAATCGAGAACAGTTTTACACCTAGTCAACTAATTCGTACCAAGTAAAATTTCAAATCCAATAAAATTTAAGGCAAATAGATCGAAAGGAAATTTATGGGAAGAGTGGGAATTTTGACGTTTTCACAATTCATACAAAGGTTAGTAGTACCACATAGGATTTGTCACACAAATAGGGGTACCACTAACTTAGGATCAAGTTTTAATTCTTCTATGGTTTCCTTAGCAATAAAACTAAAAGAAGCTCCTATATCAAACAAAACTCTAACTAAAACATCTTCGATAAAAATATTACCTTCCAAAACTCCCTTGCCCTTCACATCCTGAGAGGTTGAAGGCTCATCCTTTATTGCGTAGACTCTGGCTTGCTCTCCCTTCCTCATAATCGGACAATCCTTGATCATGTGTCTCGGTTGATGACAATCATAATAGTTTGGCAGTGGCTTTTGAACCTTAGGGTTCTTACAATGAGTAGCTAGGTGGCCCTTTTGTTGGCAATTATAACATTATAGCATCTTTCAAATAGTTACCTTGAGCTCTTTCTCCAGATTTGCCTTGACCTGGCTTTTCCCATTTTGATTAAACTTTCTCTTCCTTCAATTGTTGACATTGTTGTTATTGGTCTAAAATACCACAGGATTCTTCTTGTCTAATGTATAAATGATCCTTTAAGATGGGCAGTCATCCTACTCTGGTGCTTCTCGTTCATCCGGAAAATAAACTTCTCCATCTTCTTTAAAGGTGTATCAATTAGACCTAGCCAAGAATAAGATAATTCATTGAACTTATTGGCAATAGTCACTTTTTCCTGCTTCAGATCCGTAAAGCTTATGTAAAGATGAGATTTCCCGGATGTTGGCATGTATTACTCCTCCAAGACCTCCTTAAGCTTTCCCCAATAGAAATTGTCTTCTGATTCACTTAGGGGAATGGACTCCCACCAAGCTAGAGCCCCTTCCTGTAGTTGCCATGAGGCCAAAAACCTCTTTTGCTCATCACTAATGTTCAATGCCTTAAGGATCCTTTCGCATGATTTAATCCAATCATGAACTTAAATGATAGCTTTTGTATCCTTGAATGGTTCCCCCCTAAGATGGTAAAATTCTTGCACGGTGTGGAAAAATTAACCTGGGTTTGTACGTGAGCTATTTTTTCTACAACTACGGTAGGAGCTCGACCTTTAGTTGTTTTAGTGCTGCTATTTCCTCCCGTCCTCGTCCTCGATGAGTACTCATGTCTTACTACTTGAATTTAGTAAGAAAACTTTAGAATACAAAGACAAAATTATCCTGGGGATCATGTATATTGCATAACTTTTATTCAAATAAGGATTCTAAATGCGCACTCTCTAAGAGTAAACTCATTCTGGAGTTTTACTAACCCTACCTCTAATGAATTATACTCCACCAAAACCAAGGTTATCGCTTGACCTTCAGCTCTGAGATTGAATGTGAAGACCTGACTCCTCGACTCCAGAAAATTGTCACTCACACATCCACGGTATTCGCGTGCCGTAAATCCAAGTGCAGGGAGGTAAACACAAATTCCCACATTACATTAAAATAGATATATAGTACATACAACCACCCTCACTAGGGTTCGTCAGAGTTTTTGTATGAACTAACCCAGCCAAGAACATTTATAACTGCCTACTCCCACACTCGCCAGATTAACTAACTTAGCATAGCAAAAAAATAAAAAAAATAGATAGATAAACTTCCACATCGGGTGCTCCAACTCCATGTTCCAAAAACCTCTTCCAGCATGCTCTTCCCTAAAATACTTCAAATATAATCCTGACTACTTGGCTACCCGAAAAAATAGGGCACCCGGACTTTAAAGGGAAAACAAAATAAACTCCGGGTCAGTCATGGGTCTAGTGTGAGAACTCAAAATACGTTGTTTAAAAGTAGAAAGGTATCTCATAAGACCAAACCGCACATAAACATGGAATGGTTTTCTACTTTATGACAACCAAAAGATTCTTACGTAAAAATACATGATATTGTTTTTAATGTCATATCTTTGAAAATATTTACAAGTAAACTTATCAATCTTAGCCGAAATTGCTAACATTATTAAATTCTAGCATGCAAGGCTCTATAAAAAAAATGGCAGGCACTTATTGGAGAATGGATTTCCATGAAAATGATCAGGTGAAGAGACTATCTTACATCTCAAGAGGAATGTACCGAGGCCCAACTGGTGGCCCTCTACCAACACAGGACCTGCCTACCTCTTCTTAGTTAGTACCGAATATATCATTGCCCTGTTTGCTACCGACCTATCCGAGATATCTCTTAGCATACACTACAATAATTTAAATCCAAACGTCATAGTGGGTAGAAATATATCCGAAAGGGGATGATCATACACTAATGGTTGCGAAGCATATAGCCTTGTCGCATCTACCCTATTTCGGCCATTTTCGGGTGTGAGGCTTGAGGTAACGATTACCTTTAACATGGCATATCATCTCTCTTTGAATGTCACACTTCCATTGCATGGTCACGCAACTGATCTCTACAAGCGTACAACTCCTGAACTCGTACGTCTTAGAAAAGAGTGTTAAGCTATGAGAACTTGCCTTCTCTGCCGCCAAGCAAATAAACGTTCATAGAAATCACTTATGTAACTAGAAATGCAACGTTAGTCATTCTTCCATATGAGTTCATTCTAGGATTGAACGAAACCGAAGACCCTCTCCTACCACATTCCATCGGGAATTTACCCTAGGATTAGTAGCGAGAAGTCCTTGCATCGAAGATCTTAAATGAAGAACTACTGCTATATAATATGATATGGGAAATTTCCCCTAATGGTCGGTGACAAGTTGCCCTACATTCCATCTTTCACAATTATCTTATGTCTTCATTTCGAATACGTAAATTGGTTTGAAGTGTTCTTCGGACAAGAATTATCCAAATCCGACCGCAGTTCCTCCGAACTAATCATTGATAAAAGAGGTCAAGTGAAAAGGAAATAATTGCTTAATTAATCAAGTTCTTTTATCAAAATCTCTTTTGGATATATACATTTCTAAAACATTCTTTCTAGTATATACGAAGAAATTAAACCTCTCTTATAAAATCGCTTGATAACTTTTAAACTCCCTTTTCACTAAGAATAAATTCGAGATCGTTTCATTTTTATTGAGGAAGATATTGATCCGAGTAAACCAAATATACTATCCCCTCCATCGGGCCAATCTAGATAGCCAGGAAGAGCAGGAAACTATTTTTTCAAACTAAAGCCAAGACACTATCTCTCTAACACCGATAAAGCGGTTAAGTTATTTGATCGACTTTAAATATTTAATCATTCAAAAAATCCTTTAAATAATCTTTAAAAAACTTTATTAATCATTAAAAACTTTTTATAAAATAACTGAAAAAGAAATGTTAAGTTTAAAACTATATTTCAAAAGTTACAGAAATGTGTTGCGGAAAGTGCTTTTAAGCTATATTGACCAAAACGACTTTTTAGTTTTTGAAAATTCATTTGTATTACTTAAATTAATTTTGAAACATTTTAAAACATTTATAAGATTTATTCTATTTTTTTAAACAAATTTAAAAATCCATTTCAAATGAAATCCGGTTTTGGATTTTGAACTGCATAACCACGATTTCTCCAATACTCGTTTTACTCATATTTCAAAATCTACTTATCGAAATCTCAATTTTCTTTCTTAGTTGGAGAACTGTGGAAATAATAGTTTATAAATTCTTATCTCGAAGAATTCCAAGCTAAACTCTAAGTTTTACACTTGTTTGACTTTTATGGCATGAAATCGCGAACTACCGTAACATGACATGCTTATTTTTGACTAAACTTTTCATTTCTTTTCAAACTTCGCCAAAACACTTTTCAAAGTATATAAAACATTTCAAACTCATTTTAAACTATTTTAAAAGAGGTTTAACATTCCATACACACCATTTCATTAACTCAAGGAAAGTGATTTTCTTTAGGCTTACGGACATGTATTTCCGTAATCTACCTATATATTCAATATTCATATGAAAACATCCAAACTTGATAATCAAAGCATATTAAACATACATTTGCAAACATCATATCATCATCCGACATATAATATAATAGCTTAGGAATTCTCACTTTGAGTGTTAAACGATTAATTAAAAATTCACTATAGCTCCGCTACTCAGTTCCCGAAGCCCACTATTCTTCAGATTTTAGCTCCTAGATGCCTCGACCAAGACTTGAGATGGCTTGGGGCGCACGGCCTATGGTGGAGCAAGGGGTTCTTGGCCTAATGATGAAGTAGGGTGAAGGTTGTGAAGAATAAGTAGAAAGGTAGAGTTCTAGGATTGTTTTGAGGTGTTTAAGTAAATATAACTATATATTATAATTTAATTCATTTTGAAATAAATTTTGACATCATTTCTCTTAGGATGGAAGCCATTAAAGTGGAAGACGATGCTTAGAAAATATGAAGAAGAAGACGATTGAAAATAAAGAGAACATGGTTATGATAACTCGGATTTTTGGACATCTATTAATTGGTAATTAATTGATTTTAATTATTGAAAATATCTGTTATAAATGTAAATTGGTTTAAAACTATAAAAATGTTGAATTATAAATCTCTACAGATGATAAGTCTTATAGTAAATAAATAAATAATACATTTCACTATTTAACTCGAAGATAAAATATCCATATATATATAAATAGATGTATATAAGCTTTATAATATATATGAGTATATATATAGGCCTATGGAATGAAATATAGGGAAGTTAGTAATAATATGGATGCATATAATATTAAAATCCATAAGATATTCTATTTTTTCTGAAGTTATATTTTTATTTTGAAAACATCAAAAATAAATTAGATTAAAACTCTACATTTTCAAATACTAGTGTATATATAATGTATAAATAGGTTTTATATTATTTCTTTAAAAATTACATTAATTAATAAAAGAGAATGTTTAAGTATAAAGAAAATATATATAAATATAAATACATGCATAAGAACTTTTGTAAACTTAGGATGCCATGCAATTTACAAGTGTAAACTAAGTTTTAGCATGCAAAATACAAATGTCACAAATGTTTATTTAAATGCATTTCCTTATTTTTAAATATAAATATATTAGAAACCAAGTACATATACTTTTACTCCTATCTCCTCTCTTTCATTTTTGCAATCGAAAACTCGAACCAGAGAAACAAAATAATAAAGGGAAAAACAAATAGATTTATCATTTCTAAGGAAAGCAAAAACTCAAGCTCAACTTAAAATTAAAATCCAACTTAACTCAACAAGATCATAGCCTGAAGCATTTAAAAACAAGAAGCAACAACAATAGAGAAGATCAAACAATACAAAGAAAGAAGTACTTTGGTTGTAGAAAAAAAAGTTGAGTAAGCCTTCTTTAAAAAAAGTTTAACCTCCCTTATATAAATATTATGATAAAAGATTAAAAGAAAAGCATCCGTTTTTGAATATATATTCATGCATGTACAAAGATATGTAGATGCCTATATATGTGCTTTGCCTCTGTTCTTGCTTCTGAAAGGCTTAAAAACTTTTCAAAATTCAGATCTCTTAAACCATCTAGGTATAGGGTATGATGTTTGAAAGAAATATGCATATATGTGAGTATACCCATTTTTAAAAATGATTTCAGGCGAAAATTTGAAAACCATATCACTGGGAAAAAGGTTTACAGTGGGAAGAAATATTTTCAGAAAAATAAATTATTTTAAATTAGTGTTTTACCTATTTGAGAAGATTCGACTTTTGAAAATACGAATTTCGATGCTTTCGAATTTGATTTTCATGGCATGGTTGATGGGGCATCGAGGGTTGATCAGAATTTGGTCGTGCATTGATTTCTGGTTGTCGTGACGCTTATGGATGCCAGGGTTGTAGCCGAACGAAAGTCGTGGGTCAAGGATCATGGATAAATTAGTGGCTCGATTGTTAGGTCACGGTGGTGACAGAATGATGATGATGTAGGGTTTAAGGACTCGATTTGGTAGAGGTTGGTTCTAGGCTTTTTGCGGTGTTGTAGTGGCACCAGAGTGGATCGGTAGAGGGGGAAAAGGTAGAGGGATGATTGGTGAAGTTTCTAACGAAAGGGCGAGGGTCCTGGTGGCTGGTGATGGTGCTAGGTGGATATAGGATAGGAGTTCTTTTCAGGGGACGGCGAAGATTGCAATTTTGGGTTCGTGCATCGTCGTGGGTTCTCTGTTCGGTCAGAAAGGGCGAGGGTTATGACCGTAACGACCTGTAAATTCTGGTAAATAAAATTGGGTAGATTAATGAGATTTTGTAATTAAATTAGGAAGAAATAAAAAATTTATAACCTATATCGAAGTAAATGTTAAGAATGTAATTTAGCAATGGTTATAAAAATTTAATTTTGACAATTGAAGTGAAATCCCATTTATGAATAGTGTAAGTTGTTACATTTGGTTATAAAATATAAAATGAGAAAATAAAAGTAACTGTTGGATTACCCAATGCAATAATTTATTTATTAAAAGTAACTGCATGTAAATTTAGGCAATAAGTTAGTCAAAGCTGAATTTGTATAAATTGAATTTTATATCAATTGCAATAAAAATAAATAAAAGTTTACGTTAATGTTAATTAAGGGATATTTGGAAATAATGTTAACGGTATTCATAACAAAACAAGTTGTTGAATGAAAGAAATGGAAGAAAAGATTTATTAATGCAAACTTAATAAAAGAATAAATGGAAAGGGAAGGTCTGGGAATTATTGAAATTTGTTAATGGAAAAATAATAATATACTTAATGGTAATTAGATGAAAGCAGAAGTATTTAAGAATTGTAACATTTGTTAGATAATAGGGAATTCATAGGTGTAATTAAATTCATGGTAACACACGTTATAAGTTACCCGTTTATTTGGGTTAATAATTAAAATGTGAATCAATTGGAATTAAATGAGCCTTAATGTTATATCAATAAGAATCAACGCATTAACTAAATTAGTGCACACCCTATTAATTGAAACAGATGGAAAAGTTAGGATTGATTGAAATTAGTAAATTGGGAAAGGAATTCAAAATTATGTTAACTGATGAAGAATACGTAATAAATTGTAAATTTATAAAATCAATGTTCATCAAGTAGTTATAATATTTATAGTTGATAATAAACGTTACTTTAGTGATTATTAATATAATAATGGAAGGCGTAAGTGAAATAATGGAATAATTGGAATTGTAAATTTATGAGTAGTGTAGTAATCGGTATAATGGAAAGTATGAACCCAAGTAAATGAATTTATTTAGATATAAAACGCAATTAGCATGTATATTCGAAGAAATGTAATAAAACGAAAATAGGGTAGTTAGTACGAAGGAAAGATGAAAATTTGAACTTACTAATGAATAATAGTGTAAACAAAGGTTAACCTTTGTTTATTCAATAATTTTTTATTAGATAAAAAGGATTTGGAGTTAAATCAAGTGTGATCATTGAAATAAATTATAATTCATTGGATTTATTGGGAATGAAATTAATTACTACGTTATTTGAAATAAAGATAATATGAGAAAAATTAATGAAATAGTTTAAATCCAATATTTAAGTCATCTATTTGACAATAATGAATGGAATAATTATTGGCAGGTTTAATTAAATAGAATTTTGGAAATTTAATTTGTAATTGTTGAATTTGAGGAAATTGAGGAATTTATCAAATTTTAAATCAACGGTTAAATTTGTTTAAATTAGTATAAATGTTTAAGAAATTAAAAATGACAAGAATTGTCGATTATAGAATTGGAATTTAAAAATTGGATTTGAAAAAAAAAAAAATTATTTAATTAATGGAAAAATAGCCATTTTGTCCACTGACTCGGATTTTGACGAAACTAGTTTCATCGGATCTGTAACGGCGAATTATTGTAGGGTTTCAAGTTTCATAGCGATCAGACTTGTCGTTTGATCGTACGGACTCGAAACGCCTTGAAATCAATGAAATTGAAATTAATTGAAATCAATTTGAAAATATTGATTTTAGCATAACTTCTTCATACGATGCAATTTGAACTTGAAACCTTTTCCATTGCATTTAAAATATTTTATATATCTATTTTGATATATGGGTTGACCCAATTTTATTCCGGAGTCGAAACGGGCTTTTTGGGCCACATTGTCGTTAGCGCGTATATTCAACCTGATACATTTATTCTTTTTCAACTTTCTCTATAAATATCCTTCTATAAACCCTAGCCTCCCAAATTCTCATTTGTCTGTACGTAAATTCATTCTATTCCTACTCCTCAATGGCAGACAAAGTTTTATATTTCCAGATAAAATTGCAAATCAAATCCAAAGCATAAATTTCAAATTCCTCAGAAAATTCTGGAAAAATATATGTTGAAGCTCTTGACTAGCGTAATTCACTAGTGGTATTCATTTTTCATTTTGGTTCATCATCTGATCAATAAAAATCGAAGAAGTCTCGGCTGTTCATCATGTCGAAATCAAACTCGACGGATCGACTAACCGTTTCTGGGTTTTGTAGAGGGGACTGAGGGGAGTTGATTTGTGGTGTTTGTTCGCTGTTTGAATGGTTGGATGTGGCGCAAAACTTCGATTAGGGTTTCAAAACCCTATGGTTAAATGGCGGCGGCGGCCACTACAGGCCACGGAGGTGGCGCGCACCGGGGGGATGGAGGCGGCACGTCGCGCCGAACTCGATGGTGGTGGTTGGAGGACATGGTTCGTGGCGGAATAGCGCCGATCGTGGTCAAAGTTTGGCAATTGGGTTCGGTTTTTCACTGGGCATGGCTTACTGGAGAAGACGCGTGCGTGTGTAGAGTTGACGTGGCATCGCTTGTTTGGGTGAGTTTTATTTTAATTAAATTTTTATTTCAGTCGTCTTAGTATCATAACTTTCTCAGACAACCTCGTATTTACGCGCGGTTTTTTGCGCTTTGATCGTATTTAAATTCCGGAGTTTTGACGGTTGTTTGGACAGATTCTGACACTGTGCCTTTTTTTGGTTCAAATTGGATTTAAATTCAATTTAAATTCGAAAGGTGAGTGTTTTAACCCACTCACAACTTCTAAAATTTCTTATGTTTGTTAAATTGATTTATGATATGAGTAGAAATTTATTTATGACTATTTGGCATACTTTTATTCATCATCTCAGTTAAATCGTATTTATTTAATTAAATTTTTATTTAATTATTCATTGCATATAAACTGCCAGTAAAATTTGTTATTTATTCATTTATTGCATATAAACTCCCAGTTAAACAGTTATTAAATTTATTATTGAATATAAACTGTTAGTCAATACCTGTTATTTATTACCTGTTATATATTAATGATATTGCTTGGATTGGATGATGTTTGGGATAAATGTTTGATGATTGATATTGGGTGAATGGATGTTTATTTATATTGTTATAAACTGCAAGTTATCATGCATTTTCATTTCATTCGGGATTGCGGTTTGAAATGATATATAACCGTAATTTTTATTTTAAATTACGGATTGAAATGATAAATATCTGTATCACTTGACCATAGGATAGAAAATTTTATACAGACACCGCGGTCTATATATATAAAAATATTTTAAAATGATTTCTATGGTTTTGTAAAGATATATATATGGTTTATGGGATATTGATTTGGTTATTGATAAAGGTTATTTTATATATAGTAAAATTTTGGTTTTTAAGCTATGTATAAAATTGATTGGAAGTAGATTTTCTTCGAGATCAAATATGATTAAGCATTTAATTAGATTTAATTTTTGGAGTTTAAATGACTTAAATGAGAATAAGGTTGGAAGATGAATATAAAATTAATTTGGAATTCAATAAAATTTAGAATTTTTAAAGGATATGATTTTTATAACTTGATTTTGTGTAGAGAGATGTAAACCAATATCAAGTTGATTTAAATGAGTATATCAAGTAAAATAAATTGAAAGAATATCCAGTTATGTGAAGTTAAAGGTTTTACTTAAATTATACTGAATTCATGAAGTAAACATTTCAAATCTAAATAATAGTAATTGAAATTGATATATATGGAATTATCAAAGAATTTGTTTTGAAATGGTGGAATATTTAAAGCTTTGAAACATAAGAATTTAAATGGTTTATTTGAAAGTTTAAATCGGTAATTGGAATTGATTTGTGAAATTTAAAAGAAGCTATTTTTTTACAAAGTAATTTAATTTTGAACCATTTAGGAGGTGGAAGTTTGTTTCAACGTTATGATTTTCAAGGTATAAAAATTTGGAAGTATTATATTCAAGGGTTCAGATTTCTAAATGTTATACTTTGAAAGCACTATGATTTTTGAAAAGGATATGTTTGAAAAAAAAAGATATCATATTAATTTGGGTTTTTAAAACGGAAATGATATTGAATTTATATGTTTTTGAAATGAATATTTATTTCTGGTTTTAAAAGTATAAACTAATTTGATATCGTATTTATATGGTTTTGAATGGATATTATATTCTGGTTTTAAAGGTATAAACTATTTTGAAAAGCCACGGTGTTATAATGACGTTTGGTTATTAAAGAGACCGGGGTCGGAAGTTGTCATACTCTCTATCAACTTCGAAAACCACTTTAACAATCGTGTACGCGGTGGAGATTCCTGAATGAAGTAGGATGGTGGCGGTGTTTCCTTTAAGGTAAATAGTGGACTCAAATCTCGTGAGTTGGCATAAGGTAGCTAAAACAGGAGCGATTCTCGGACCAATTGAGGTAGCACATTTGATCGGACACATCCCTTCGATTTTATACTTTGACTTTTGGATTGATTTGGTGGCCACTTTTGATTTTCTTTTTCGTGATGTGGCTCGAGATGGGCGGTAGCTGCGCGCTACGCGTTACCACCAGCACGGGTGTGTAATTGGTATATCTACCCTGGCATTTCCTAGTTGTGCCATGTCATCTACACTATCGCGCCTTGTACGAGTTTGGTTTTCTCCCATATCCCGTATGGTATCCTCTGTTGGCTTCCCGATCAGGAGGGACTATGATATTGGATGGACTAATGGGATTATTACGTATTAAAGGGAATATTGGGTCACTCCTTAATGCTATTTAAAAGTAAGTTTATTTTACTAATAGACACTATTATAATAGAGAAATATTACTGCATAGTAAATAGTTTAATGGATCGTTAGGAGATGTGAATCCCGAGCATCTCTTGAGTTACTGCACTCATATTTATTTCTGTTGATTTAACTTACATAAGAGTTTTTAGTTCCGACTCGAGTGTTTTGTCTTTTCAATTCGCTCGGGTCATTCCGAGCGTTTCAGATTTGAAGACTTTATTTTTGGAGGACGAAGACGAAGATTTCATTATTATTATTATATTATATTGTTCCACTACACACTGTATTCCGCAACATCGATTTTTATTTGTTGCTATTTGCAACTATGATATATTATATAAGTAAAATTAAATATTTTGTAAACAGCTTCATGAACTGTATATTTGATTATTATATTTTATCCTTCCGCCGTGAGATTGTTTTGTTTTATTTCTTTCTTGCTTTTTATTTACCCCATAACAATCCGCCCTTCCGTATGGTTTGAATCGATACGTGTGTCGATTTAAAGCGTGCGAAAAGGTGGACGTTACATCTGGTATCAGAGCTTTGGTTTAGCGATAAACCTTAGTTTTGTGGGGTTTGACTCTTTATTAATAGGGTAGTAATAACCTATGGTGAGTCGATGAGTGTATATAAATGAGAGAGCATATTAGTTGGTGTTATATATATGTTTTAATATTGTGTTAATCTATTCCGTTTTGTATTTATAAATTCTGTTTGGTGCATGCGATGTGTAACAACCCTATATTTTGTGATTTTTTTACATTTTAATTATTTTAACTGAATTTTTGATTTAAAAACTTATTTTATTTATTTTTAATGATAAACTTTAGTTTTGATATGAATTATTATTCCAAAGCATGACTAAAAAGAATATTTTCCAAAAAGTGAATTTTTGGTCAAAATAGTCAAACTTTGACTTTTATTTTATAAAATTTAAAAGCTTGAAAATTTAAATTTTATCTTTTATTATGAATGTACATAAAATTTTAAGAACACTGCTTTTTGTTTCGTTGGAAACGGATGTAAATTGTGAAAGTTATGTATATTTCAATATTGAGTGTAATTTGTTTATTCTGCAATTTTGTTATTTTAAATAGTATAAATTTTATTTTTATTTGTCATATTTTATTGTAATATGTATTGAAATGTTATGTTATTTTATGTACGTTTTTGTCTTTTAATATTTTTGAAGTGAGGTAGGAATTTTTCTAGAGCTAGTAGTATTTTTCTTGTAATTTCCATGCCCTGTTTTCAATTTTTAAACATTTTCTTTAGTTCTTTTCTATTTTTCTCCAATTAATTATTTATTTTATTTTATAAATGATAAATAAATTATTTTATTTCAAAATTTTGCTTTAGAATATTTTTAAAATGAAGTAGATATTTTTCCAAAGCCATTGATGTTTTAATTGTAATTTTTGAACCCTGTTTTCAATTTTTAAGCAATTTCCTTAATTCTTTTTATATTTTCTTTAAATTTAGTTATATATTTTTATTTTATTTCACTTTGTTTCGGTTTTTGGATGTACTTGCTGAAGTTATTTTGTTTTACTTGATTTAAAAGAAAAGGAAGTGTGGAAGGTTTCAAAAGCTAAGAAACGTAAAGTCGTTTCACCGTTTCTTTTACCGTTTCATTCTAATCAATACATCTTTTATTTTGGCCGTTTTTTTCCTCATTTTTTTTCAACTGCCTTCCTCATCTTTTTCATTCAACAAAGCTTATCAACCCTAAAAAAAATTATGACCTCCATCTTGCAAAAATTTGGTAAAATCTTCTTCTCTTCTCTTGTTTTCTAGTTTTTCTATGTGATTTTGCAACTTGTTCTCAACTTCATGGCTCCACTCCTCCTCGACCAGATCTAGTCCAACCTCCACCACTTTATTCTCTGATCATCATCCACCCTAGATCACCACCATGGTAGGCCAAGCAACACCAAGGCAAACACCACCACCAAAATCCACAAATCCATCACCTATGCACTCAAGCTGGCCTAGTTTTGGTACCATCACCTTCATCCAACTTTTTCCGCCACTTCCACCACCACCACCACCTATGACCTGACCTGCACCCTCTGCCACATCACCCACCACCACTTGGATCCACTGGCAATGCCCTAGACCCTATGGCCGAACCCATTTATAGCATAGAAGTGATGAATTTGCCTTGTAGTTGTTGTTTTGTTGCACCTATGTCCATCCACCTTTGCACCATTACTTCCAAGCTATGGCTGACCGTTATGAGACCAAGACCTGATCCTAACCCACTCCTTAGACAAGTATTTCAGATCTATAGTTGAAGCATAGGCGGTAGAAAGCAAGTGCAAAAACTTTGGCTTTGTTTTATGCATTTAATTCTAACATTGTTTTATTGAATTTGGGTTTGAAAACTTATGTTACTTGTTTGTTTTGTTTGAATGTTTGCAAGGCTATTAGCCTTGTCTCTTCCACACTCATATCATCATCATGGCTGAGAAAACGAACCCCTTAGTCGAGCTTTTGAATGGTTGTAGCAAGGTCAAGTTATCTTGCCTTTGTTGCCTTTCAATTTCCAAATATTTCTTTATTGTTTTGGTTGAATATTCATAAATTATATTGTCTTGTTTTGGGGTTGTTTACAAGATGATATCTTGGCTATTTCTCTCCATTCAAAATCAAAGGTCGTGCCTTCTGGATCCATTGTGTCATTCAAATTAATATCTCCAGCATAAAAATGTGAGTATTTCTCACCAGACATTATGTACTTATATAAGTAGTAAATTGACACCCTGTGAATCTGTAGAACTATATTAACATGTTATAACTGCTTATATTATTATCATATGATGTTCACACCTGTTATTGCACCTGTTATATCATATGTTACTGTTATTACATGCTATTCTGTATATTTTATCAGTTTATCACACTGCAAGTTCCCTGTAAATTAGAAATCACTATGGGTTGAAATGATACATACCCGAACGGACTTCAGAATAAGAGAAAATTGTTATGGGCTGAAATGATAGGCCTGAATGATTTTCAATTTATTTCATTTACTTGGGACTGCGGGTTTGAAATGATAAAACCCGAATTTTCTTTGTAAATTACGGGTTGAAATGATATATTACCCGTATCACTTTTCCTAGTGTAGAAAATTATATACTGACCCGTAGTTAATATATGTTTTCTAAAAATTTTAAATTATTTTAGAAATGTATATATTAAAACATTTTGATTTAAATCTAATTTAAAAGGATTTTGTAAAATATTATTGATTTTCTGAATAAGTGTTAGTAAAATGAATTAATGAAAAGTTAGAAAATTTTGAACGTAAATTATTTTGGAAATTTGATTTAATTATAATTAGAAATTAAATTGAATATGAAATTATGATAAATTTATGATAATTTGAATTTAAATGAATTCAAAGTGATTTTATATCATATTAAGGATTTTTAATAAAGTTGAAATGTGAAATGAATGAATACTTTAAGTTGAAATTTTGAAATATAACTAAACTGGAAATTTATGAAATTGACTTAAAAGTGAACTTTTAGTTAAGTAAATAAAAATAAAACTAAGTTATATTTGAGAATTTTAACTTAAGTGTTAATTTGAAATTTAATGCAATGAATTTAAAATTGAACATTGCAATTTAATAAGTGAATTATTATTAAATCTTGATTTTTGAATGGAAATTTAACTTTATAAAATCTTGAATTTAAGAAAAATTAAATGATGTTTATAAATGTGAAAATGTATGATTTTATGAGTTAAAAATGTTTTAAATAATAAAAATATAATTGGTTGAGAAATTATATTGAATATTTGTAGTTAATTGACTACATTTTTGAAATGCTATTAATTACAATGTAAATGATATTACAACATTTGTAAATGCTGTAGTTGATGATAATGAACTAAAAAGCTAAATTGAATTAAAAACTATTATAGCAATTTTGTAAGTGCTATAATTTTTTTAATTTAACTAAGTTTATTTGAAATTTAAGTAAACCCTATTACAACATTATGTTGTCTTTTGTTAAATTCAACTATTTTGAATGTATCTTTCCGTAACGTTTTCTAAATGCCACAAAAAGTGAATTTTCACTGTTTTGATAAACTTAAGTGAATAAATGAACTTTGGAAGTTGAAAATTTTGGAAATGTAATAATTTAATTATTGAACATAATAACTTCATTTTAATGATTAAAAATGATTTTTTTTTGAATATAAACTGTTTTGAAATGTGAATTGAAATGGTATTTTAAATTGAATGAAATGAATCATGATTTGAAATGAATGTGGTTTTGATATTTTGATACATTAAATGATTGAAATGTGGTTTGAAAAGATATGATATTTTGATATATTAAAATGATTTGAAAATAGAGTTTTGAAAGGTATGACATTTTGATGTTAAAATAATTTGAAAGTGATGAAAGATAAGACATTTTGAACGGAGTTTTGAAAGGTTATGATATTTTGATATATTAAAATAATTTGAAAGGAAGTTTTGAAAGGAAATGATAATTTAATATATTGAAATGGTTAGAAATGACTTGATATTTATTTTGACAAATATTTGAATCAAAAGATATGGTATGATGATATATTGAAATGGTTTGGAAATGATTTAATCTTTATTTTGATAAAGGTTTGGGTTGAAATGACATTTTATTTTTGAAGTATAAAATATTGTTTTAAAGTTATAACTACGGGTTATAATAACGATTGGTTGTTAAAGAGACCGGGATCGGATATTGTCTTATAGCCGGCCAATACCGAAAACCACTTTAACAACTATGTACGCGGTGGAGATTCCAGAATGAAGTAGGATGGTGGCGACGTTCTCAAGGTATATTACGTGGACCCAACTCCCGTGAGTTGGCATAAATGACTAAAACAGGAGCTATACCGGGCTACACAAAGGGCCGCACCCTTTCATCGAGCATGCTCCATCGGAAACCATTCTACTACTTTTGTGATTCGATATGTGGCGCCACTTTGATACGGGGGTATTGTCCGAGGTGGGCGGAAGCTGCTGGCTTGCCGTCACCACCGGTCCGGGAGTGCAAACGGTGTATCCACCCTGGCATTGCCTCGCGTGCCATGTCATCTCCTTATATCGAGCCCACTACGATTTTGGTTTTAAATATCCGACCGCGATAAGGTTCACCATCCCCTTAACGCTATTTTCTATATGATTATACTTTACTGATTAGACACTACTGTATATAGCGTATATTACTACATAGTAAATATTTTAACGGATCCTTAGAGGATGGATGGTCCCAAGCATCTTCTAAGTTACTTATACCTTTACTACAGTTCACTTGAGTTGGTTTACATTGTATAAGTACGTATGTCCTGACTCGAGTGTTTGTATTTTTATTTACGCTCGGGTCTGCCTGAGTTATTCACAGATTTGGATTTCCACTTTCTGGAGATTGAAATCGCTGGAGATTATCTACTTGTCAAGTTTTATCCTTTGCAATATGTTGTTCCTTTCGTTTCTTGTATTATTAGACTTCTATGTAGTGAGACTTCCTTTGTACTTTATTTCTTCTGTTGTATTTTATGTAACTCTGATATTTTATATAGTAGCTTCATGAACTACTATTTCTTTTACTTCCGCTGCATTATTATTACTCTATGTCTGTGATCTGTGATTTTTATTTACTGTTTATTCTGAGATTTGCCAAATTTTTATTTACAACGCGGTATTTTGAGCAATTCAATTCCGACATGAGTGTCTACCTATACACTTATAATGGATGCGAATGGTTGAAAATACCTGGTCATTACAGTTGGTATCAGAGCTCTGGTAGCTCTAGGCAAAACTCAGCATATGGAGTGAATGTATTTACAGAATTACTTTCATTCGAGTTTGAATCTCTCCCTTTTGACTCGATTCCTTTGAATTTTGGAACGTTCCCTACGGTTCCAAAATCCATTCGTGTCCTTCACTATTCATCTTCTTTTGACTCCGGAGTATTCCATAACTCCGCTTCGGATGATATTTTTAGTGAGTCAGCGGTCACGCCAATTTCAAATTGAATTGTAAAAGGGTGAAACTCCTCTACAATTAGCATCGATTCACCAGAGATTTATATCTATCCTTAGTTTAGATGCTAATATCTTTCGTTATCCCAAACTCTAACTCTTGAGATCGAACGTAGATTTACCCCTGAAAAAAAAATCCACCTTAATCTTATTATTTAAGTCACGATTGACCCAGTTAAGGTTGCCCGCGATTTATTTAAGCTTATCCACCTCTCTACTCTATTATTTAACCATCTTGTCTTTTGTTTCCAATCTATTCTTCCAAACATTTTGAATTGTACTTGTATATCTATGTTTTGTTTTATATATTGTGTTGTTTGAGTTGTTGATGTTGATTTGGGTTTCTGATCGATTCGTCTGATCAACGCTATCGATAGGATTTCTAAAATACTTTGACAGAACAAACTGAAACAATATTATTTTAAAAATTGGTTAATGAAATAAATTTTCATATATAAGTAAATTTATGGAACTTAATAAATTGATTTAAAATTGATCATTTGAAATGATAATACTTGATTTATCATTTATTGTTCTATAAATGAATTTATAGATAGTTGTTTATAAATTGATTTGGGAACTGAAACGAATTTAGAACAAGAAATCTGAGAATTTAATTTCCGATGGTTTCAAGCCTTGTGTTTAAGTTTTAGAGTATATTATTTAAAGTATTTTCGAATAAGAATATGTTTCCAAAGGATTTTAAAGTTTAAAAATTATTGCTCTTCTCTTTGTCGCTGGGAAATAATTTCAGTGATGACTACTGTATCATCGACATTCATTTTCAAGTTTCGAAGTGAAGAGACCGCTCTGTAGACTTACTACAGCTTTGTTTTGGTAAATCAAAATGATTTGAATTGAATTTCTAAAATATGACTTGATTTATAATATATAGACATATGATTTAAATTTGATTCGATAAATTATGTACATACATTTATTTATCTCTAAATGGGTTGAAGAAATTGGAAATTTAATTCTTAAATTTTATTTTTAAAGAATAATTTCAATTATAAAAAGAAAATCAAATTTTTTTGAATAAATGATTTAAGCTTGAAATGATTGAATTGGAAAGTTTTATTTGTATAATACTCAATTGCATTCCAATATAACTTACCTTAATTTTTCAAAAGTTAACAATGTAATTGAATATACAATATAAAAAGAATTTATAAATAAAAATTGAGTGGTTATAATAAATGTTATATACTTAAATTTTAATTATAAAATGATTAACAGAGGTAATATAATAAGGGTAATTGAATAACTTACTATGAAATAATGTTAAAAGAACTAAGAATAAAAAAAGCAGTTATAATAAGTGTAAGTATATTTAACATAAGTGATAAATATATTGAGCGGAATAAATTTAATTTTAATTAGGAATAAAGAATAATTAAATGTATTAAGTACATTATGAGTTTAATAAATGATTATTTTTCAAACCCATGGTTTTAAAAATTGTTAATTTAAGATGATTGGATAATAAAATAATGAAATTTGAGATAGTTAACGATTTATTTGACTTATAAAAAAAAATTAAGTTTAAATTTCCATGCTTTCAAATTTATTTCCTTATATTGTTTTTCAAATTTTCTTTTGTTGTCCTTATTATTCTTATCTTCCTATAGACTGGTATAGGCATCTTTCTATAATCTCTATGTTTAGAAATCTTTCTATAATCTTTGATAAATCTGCATCTTGTTAAACTTACCTATCACAATAGTTATCATGTATAATTTTCTTCTCCTTGTCATCTTGTCCTAATCTTGTTTCACTCTATCTTTTTCTGTGCTTTCCCGTACCTCATTCCTCTTCGGGGACGAAAAGTTTTGAGTGGGGGAGAGTGTAACAACCCTGTATTTTGTGATTTTTTTATTTTAATTATTTTAATTGAATTTTTTGATTTAAAAACTTATTTTATTTATTTTGAATGATAAACTTTAGTTTTGATATGAATTATTATTCCAAAGCATGACTAAAAAGAATATTTTCCAAAAAGTGAATTTTTGGTCAAAATAGTCAAACTTTGACTTTTATTTTAAAATTTTAAAAGTTTGAAAATTTAAATTTTATCTTTTATTATGAAAGTACATAAAATTTTAAGAACACTGCTTTTTGTTTCGTTGGAAACGGATGTAAATTGTGAAAGCTATGTATATTTCAATATTGAGTGTAATTTGTTTATTCTGCAATTTTGTTATTTTAAATGGTATAAATTTTATTTTTATTTGTCATATTTTATTGTAATATGTATTTATATGTTATGTTATTTTATGTATGTTTTTGTCTTTTAATATTTTTGAAGTGAGGTAGGAATTTTTCTAGAGCTAGTAGTATTTTTCTTGTAATTTCCATGCCTTGTTTTCAATTTTTAAACATTTTCTTTAGTTCTTTTCTATTTTTCTCCAATTTAATTATTTATTTTATTTTATAAATGATAAATAAATTATTTTATTTCAAAATTTTTCTTTAGAATATTTTTAAAATGAAGTAGATATTTTTCCAAAGCCATTGATGTTTTAATTGTAATTTTTGAACCATGTTTTCAATTTTTAAGCAATTTCCTTAATTCTTTTTATATTTTCTTTAAATTTGGTTATATATTTTTATTTTATTTCACTTTGTTTCGGTTTTTGGATGTACTTGCTGAAGTTATTTTGTTTTACTTGATTTAAAAGAAAAGGAAGTATGGATGGTTTTAAAAGCTAAGAAACGTTAAGTCGTTTCACCGTTTCTTTTACCGTTTCATTCTAATCAATGCATCTTTTATTTTGGCCTTTCTTTTCCTCATTTTTTTCAGCCGCCTTCCTCATATTTCTCACGCAACAAAGCTTCTCAACCCTAAAAAAAATCATGGCCTCCATCTTGCAAAAATTTGGTAAAATCTTCTTCTCTTTTCTTGTTTTCTAGTTTTTCTATGTGATTTTGCAACTTGTTCTCAACTTCATGGCTCCACTCCTCCTCAACCAGATCTAGGCCAACCTCCACCACTTTATTCTCTGATCATCATCCACCCTAGATCACAACCATGGCAGGCCAAGCAACCCCAAGGCAAACACCACCACCAAAATCCACAAATCCGTCACCTATGCACTCAAGCTGGCCAAGTTTTGGTACCATCACCTTCATCCATCTTTTCCGCCACTTCCACCACCACCTCTGACCTGACCTCCACCCTCTGACACATCACCCACCACCACCTGGACCCACTGGCCATGCCCTAGAGCCTATGGCTGAACCCATTTATAGCATAGAAGTGATGAATTTGCCTTGTAGTTGTTGTTTTGTTGCACCTATGTCCATCCACCTTTGCACCATTACTTCCAAGCTATGGCTGACCCTTATGAGCCCAAGACCTGATCCGAACCCACTCCTGGGACATGTATTTCAGATCTATAGCTGAAGCATAGGCGGTAGAAAGCAAGTGCAAAAACTTTGGCTTTGTTTTATGCATTTAATTCTAACATTGTTTTATTGAATTTGGGTTTGAAAACTTATGTTATTTGTTTGTTTTGTTTGAATGTTTGCAAGGCTATTAGCCTTGTCTCTTCCACACTCATATCATCATCATGGCTGAGAAAACGAACCCCTTAGTCGAGCTTTTGAATAGTTGTAGCAAGGTCAAGTTATCTTGTCTTTGTTGCCTTTCAATTTCCAATTATTTCTATATTGTTTTGGTTGAATATTCATAAGTTATATTGTCTTGTTTTGGGGTTGTTTACAAGATGATATCTTGGATATTTCTCTCCACTCAAAATCAAAGGTTGTGCCTTCTGGATCCGTTGTGTCATTCAAATTAATATCTCCATCATAAAAATGTGAGTATTTCTCACCAGACATTATGTACTTATATAAGTAGTAAATTGACACCCTATGAATCTGTAGAACTATATTGACATGTTATAACTGCTTATATTATTATCATATGATGCTCACACCTGTTATTACACCTGTTATATCATATGTTACTGTTATTTCATGCTATTCTGTGTATTTTATTAGTTTATCACACTGCAAGTTCCTTGTAAATTAGAAATCACTATGGGTTGAAATGATACATACCCGAACGGACTGTAGAATAAGGGAAAATTGTTATGGGCTGAAATGATAGGCCTGAATGATTTTCAATTTATTTCATTTACTTGGGACTGCGGGTTTGAAATGATAAAACCCGAATTTTCTTTGTAAATTCGAGTTGAAATGATATATTACCCGTATCACTTTTCCTAGTGTAGAAAATTATATACAGACCCGTAGTTAACAGATGTTTTCTAAAATTTTTAAATTATTTTACAAATGTAAATATTAAAACATTTTGACTTAAATCTAATTTAAAAGGATTTTTGTAAAATATTACTGATTTTCTGAATAATTGTAAGTAAAATGAATTAATGAAAAGTTAGAAAATTTTGAACGTAAGTTATTTTGGAAATTTGATTTAATTATAATTGAAAATTAAATGGAATATGAAATTATGATAAATTTATGATAATTTGAATTTAAATGAATTGAAAGTGATTTTATATCATATTAATGATTTTTAATAAAGTTGAAATGTGAAATGAATGAATACTTTAAGTTGAAATTTTGAAATATAACTAAATTGGAAATTTATGAAATTGACTTAAAAGTGAACTTTTAGTTAAGTAAATAAAAATAAAACTAAGTTATATTTGAGAATTTGAACTTAAGTGTTAAGTTGAAATTTAATGCAATGAATTTAAAATTGAACACTGCAATTTAATAAGTGAATTATTATTAAATCTTGATTTTTGAATGGAAATTTAACTTTATAAAATCATGAATTTAAGGAAAATTAAATGATGTTTATAAATGTGAAAATGTATGATTTTATGAGTTAAAAATGTTTTAAATAATAAAAATATAATTGGTTGAGAAATTATATTGAATATTTGAAGTTAATTGACTGCATTTTTGAAATGCTATTAATTACAATGTAAATGATATTACAACATTTATAAATGTTGTAGTTGATGATAATGAACTAAAAAGCTAAATTGAATTAAAACTATTATAGAAATTTTGTAAGTGCTATAATTTTTTTAATTTAACTAAGTTTATTTGAAATTTAAGTAAACTCTATTACAGCATTATGTTGTCTTTTGTTAAATTGAACTGTTTTGAATGTATCTTTCCGTAGCGTTTTCTAAATGCCACGAAAAGTGAATTTTCACTGTTTTGATAAACTTAAGTGAGTAAATGAACTTTGAAAGTTGAAAATTTTGGAAATGTAATAATTTAATTATTGAACATAATAACTTCATTTTAATGATTAAAAATGATTTTTTTTTGAATATAAACTATTTTGAAATGTGAATTGAAATGGTATTTTAAATTGAATGAAACGAATCATGATTTGAAATGAATGTGGTTTTGATATTTTGATATATTAAATGATTGAAATGTGGTTTGAAAAGATATGATATTTTGATATATTAAAATGATTTGAAAATGGAGTTTTGAAAGATATGACATTTTGATATTAAAATAATTTGAAAGGAAGTGCTGAAAGATAAGATATTTTGAACGAAGTTTTGAAAGGTTATGATATTTTGATATATTAAAATAATTTGAAAGGAAGTTTTGAAAGGATATGATAATTTAATATATTGAAATGGTTAGAAATGACTTGATATTTATTTTGATAAATATTTGAATCGAAAGATATGGTATGATGATATATTGAAATGGTTTGGAAATGATTTAATCTTTATTTTGATAAAGGTTTGGGTTGAAATGACATTTTATTTTTGAAGTATAAAATATTGTTTTAAAGTTATAACTACGGGTTATAATAACGATTGGTTGTTAAAGAGACCGGGATCGGATATTGTCTTATAGCCGGCCAATACCGAAAAGCACTTTAACAATTGTATACGCGGTGGAGATTCTAGAATGAAGTAGGATGGTGGCGACGTTCTCGAGGTATATTACGTGGACCCAAATCCCGTGAGTTGGCATAAATGACTAAAACATGAGCTATACCGGGCTACACAAAGGGTCGCACCCTTTCATCGAGCATGCTCCATCGGAAACCATTTTATTACTTTTGTGATTCGATATGTGGCGCTACTTTGATTCGGGGGTATTGTTCGAGGTAGGCGGAAGCTGCTGGCTTGCCGTCACCACCGGTCCGGGAGTGCAAACGGTGTGTCCACCCTTGCATTGCCTCGCGTGCCGTGTCATCTCCTTATATCGAGCCCACTACGATTTTGGTTTTAAAGATCCGACCGCGTTAAGGTTCACCATCCCCTTAACGCTATTTTCTATATGATTATACTTTACTGATTAGACACTACTGTATATAGCGTATATTACTACATAGTAAATAGTTTAACGGATCCTTAGAGGATGGGCGGTCCGAAGCATCTTCTAAGTTACTTGTACCTTTACTACTGTTCACTTGAGTTGGTTTACATTGTATAAGTATGTATGTCCTGACTTGAGTGTTTGTATTTTTATTTACGCTCGGGTCAGCCTGAGTTATTCACAGATTTGGATTTCCACTTTCTGGTGATTGAAATCGCTGGAGATTGTCTACTTGTCAAGTTTTATCCTTTGCAGTCTGTTGTTCCTTTCGGCTCTTGTATTATTTGACTTCTATGTACTGAGACTTCCTTTGTACTTTATTTCTTCTGTTGTATTTTATGTAACTCTGATATTTTATATAGTAGCTTCATGAACTACTATATCTTTTACTTCCGTTGCATTATTATTACTTTGTGTCTGTGATCTGTGATTTTTATTTACTGCATATTATGAGATTTGCCAAATTTTTATTTACAACGCGGTATTTTGAACAATTCACTTCCGGCATGAGTGTCTACCTATACACTTAAAATGGATGCGAATGGTTGAAAATACCTGGTCGTTACACGATGCTATGACATCAATAGGGATTTCTAAACACTTAATAGGACAGACCGACATAATATTTGTTTTTAATATAGGTGAATGAAATAATTTTTCCTATTATATTTTCTATATACAAAACAAATTTTTATAAAGGTTACATTTGGTTTTATTATATTGGTTGTTAGGTAGTGAAATTTATAAATAATAGTTGAAATAAGATTTGAAAAGTAAAAAATGAATTTGGAAATTTAGAATCTAAGTCTCGGGGTTTTGAAATTTCTTTTGGAATGATTTTGAAATATAATAGTAGTATTATTTAGAAGTATTTTCTGATATTAATGTTTCAATATAATTTGAAAGAAATGTTTTAAAAAGGAAATTTGGAAAAGAAATAAGTTCTGTACTTCCCTCTCTGTCGCGGGAAAATAATTTCGGTGATGAGTGCACGCATCATCGACATTCATTTTCGAGTTTCGAAGTAGGAAGGCCACTGTAGTAGCTTTACTTGAGATTTATTTTAATAACCAAAATATAAATTTTAAATTGTTTTAAATATAATTAGATATATATGTTGCCAGCATATACATTTATATATTATTTTAAATGATTTTTAATAAAAAAAACCCGGTACTTAATTCTTAAGTTTTTGATAATTAATAGTTCAAGTATAGTAGTGAAACGGAATGAAACTAGTAGATAATTGAAACCTCTAAAGGAAATAAGAGATTTAATGCTAGGTTATAAATGGTATTAAATGAAATTTAAAACTTTAACCTATGAAATAAAGGATATTATTATTGAACACTAAATTAATTAGAAGAAATAGAATAAATTTGTATAACTTTCAAAGTACATCCTTAAAAACATATATATAACTTATCGAATATTAAAAGTTAAAATGTTTAATAAGAAAATGTAATGGAAGTGGTACAAGTAAAAGTATGTAATGAAGTGTTCAATAAAATTTCTTTTATTCTTAAGAATTGATGTTGTAAATTGTTATAAACCTAAGTTATAATGGAAATCTTACTATAATGAAATATGATAGAAGCTAAATGTTGTAAGTAAGTAATTATAGATTTAAGTAAATGTTGAAGTTAATTATTTTAATAAATAGAAAGATGAATATCGTAAATAAATGAAATTAAGCAGTAAATAAATGAAGTAATATGCAAAGGAATCGAATTAAAAAATGAAAATTTGCAAGAAATAATGTAAAATTAAAAAGATAAATCGGAATATGGATAAAAAGGAAATCAAACAACAATAGTTTGACATGAAATTAACAAAAATTAACTTGATTTATTGTTTGGAATTTGTAGTTTGGTCTATGGTTGTTTGGGTAGGGATACTTTAAAATTGTTTGGATGAATGAATAATCTATATAGTTTCACCTAAGACTGTTGAGTGAAGGGTACACTTAGTAGTTAATTTTTCATTCCGTACGATTTGAAGTTTTTGAACCCGAATACCTATTTGTTTGATATGAATGAATGATTGATGTGGGTTGATTTTATATGATGGTTGCATTCTTTGTTGCTAGTGATTGATGGATTTGTTTGTTATTGATGGAAACAACGCTAAATATTTCATTTTATATAATTATTAACTCTTTTGGATTATATAAGTGAAATATAGGTTATGGAAGCAATTGCTACTACTTTTGGTTTCATAATTAAGCATTAATTGTCCGACAAACAGGTACGTTCTCGGATTACGGTTTTATAGCGCTATTTTATATATTTTCCAATGTTGGGATATAAAATTTTGGATATTATATGTGATATTGTGACGCCCCACCTCTATACCCACGCTAGCCAAGAACACTCCGGAGAAGTGCTGTCAACTAGCACGGAGAATAAGGCTGTTGAGGAGCGACCATCCATGTAATAGCTTATCACACGGTGGCTATAAATAATCTTCGGAAACAAACATAGAAATAATCATATCACAAATCAGTCACAGATATCCATATCACAAAGGCGGAAGAAGATATGAATATATAACTAACACATGAAAGTGTACATCAGAGTAGTGGTCAATAAGATCCACGATAATACAAAAGAATAGCAACACGTGCTATACAAAAGAATACAACTATGAGTCTATATCTCAAGTGTATACAGCAAAAACTGCTAATCTAAACAGTTAGCCAAAAGTCAGAGTGATGAATCCCTGGGAAGAAGTCAAGCAGAAGCACCTGTAATATCTCGGTCTGATCCGAGTATTATTTAAGAAAATAATAAACGGATCAGTCTAGCTATAAATATCAGATGACATGATATAACATAAAAGATATGGCATAAACATAAACATCCATAACGACATACCGCTATAAGTATGTAAATAATGATCAACAGAAGATCAATCAATAAGAGATAATCAATATCACAAGAATCTTCTCAAAGATTCGAAGGGGGCATCATACCCTAAACTTGTACTCATAACAAGTCAATGACACAAATTCCAGAAATCAACACGAGAAATCCAGAAATCATAAAAAGGGAAAGAGGCCTATCACATGACGGTCCGAAGACCATGGGGAGCTACCCCACATGTGTGAGTGGAATCACACAGAATGAGGTCAAGACTAACCAAAAAGCAGAAAGGTATGTGTGAATGGAATCACACAAGTGGTGTCTAGTCTAACCTTGCAATGAAAGAGACATCGCGCAATTGCTAGTCTAATTCATAAAGCGATCATCAAGATCAACGAGAAGTGTCAATTACACTAAGCTAGTAAATATAGAAGTTTAGCTTCATGTCCCATAACCACTTGCTTAACTTAAATATTTACGAACAAACTGTAAATCTTCACTAATAAAATTGTCACAAGGGGTTCAATCGAACAAGTCCAAGAATTAACCGACGAAGTGAACGCAAGCGTTTCATACCACTTGTTTTACTAAGTCGTTTAATTAGATTTCTCATCCGAGTGAGGTAAAGGCTTGTATATACTAATAGATTGGAAAACGGTTTAAGAAAAGAGCTTTGTTATTAAAAATAGAGTTGAAATTGTTTGTTAAAAGAGTTTTGATATTTACTTCTAGTATTGAAACCTTTATATTATAAAGTGACAAAACACATAAGTAAGTGTAGAAACAATCAGTCACAAAGATCGCATACGGAGATGCGAATAAAATCCAAGGAAATCAGCTCAGGAAGTTCGGTTGAATGTTCTTCAGATAGGATCGCCTACGCAGAGTTATACGGGGTTCGACCTGCCCGGTCAGGTCGCGGGGGTCCAGGGGGCAGCGCCCCCGGCGGGGTGCGGGGCAGCGCCCCGTCACGGTACGACCTAAGTGAAGACAAGCGGCTTACGACCTAAAGCAAAATGAGGTCTAACGACCTAACGACTCAAGGGTCATACGACTCAGCGACTCAAGGGTTAACGACTCAGCGACTCTAGGGTGAACGACTCAGCGACTCAAGGGTGAACGACTCAGCGACTCAAGGGTTAACGACTCAGCGACTCAAGGGTGAACGACTCAGCGACTCAAGGTTGAACGACTCAGCGACTCAAGGGTGAACGACTCAACGACTCAAGGGTGAACGACTCAGCGACTCAAGGGTTAACGACTCAGCGACTCAAGGGTGAACGACTCAGCGACTCAAGGTTGAACGACTCAGCGACTCAAGGTTGAACGACTCAGCGACTCAAGGGTGAACGACTCAGCGACTCAAGGGTTAACGACTCAGCGACTCAAGGGTTAACGACTCAGCGACTCAAGGGTGAACGACTCAGCGACTCAAGGTTGAACGACTCAGCGACTCAAGGTTGAACGACTCAGCGACTCAAGGGTGAACGACTCAGCGACTCAAGGTTGAACGACTCAGCGACTCAAGGTTGAACGACTCAGCGACTCAAGGGTGAACGACTCAGCGACTCAAGGTTGAACGACTTACGAGATAACACGCGAACGACTTACTGGAGCTTAGGTCGGAGACGACTTACGAGATAACACACGAACGACTTAACTCTTAACTCGCAGCCGACTTAGCACTCTAACTCGTGAACGACTCAACACAGGCGAACAGAAATACAAAGGCGGTGACTTTTCAACGCGCGCGACTTACGACTTAGGCTTAACTCGTGGACGACTTAGCGATGGCCAGAAACGACTTAACTCCGAGGCAGTGCGACCTAACTGCAGTTTTTTGTCAAAAACGCTAAAAATTGGAGTTTTTCGCCAATCCAATCCAAACCAAATGCAAATGCACATGCTAAAGTGATGGGGAATCATTCCCAACAGTCCAATATAGTTATAGGCTAGAATTGTGAGATAAAAATCTCACCTTTGCACTAAAGTTTATAAAGATGAAGCTTGAAAGCAAGGAGAAGCAATCCAAAGCTTGAATCCAATATCTTCTACTTGAATTTGGAGTTGAATGTTGGATTTGCAATTGAATTTGTGCTTGGAGTTTTAATTTCCCATTCCCTCCACCATTAATGCCAAAGCTTGATTAGTTAGGAAATTTATGAAGAGTGAGGAGAAGAGGGTTGGAACTTGGGCTTAATAGGCTAAACTAACCCAAAGTCCAAAGCGGGAAAAGTCAGTGAAATTTCACTAACTCCAAACCTATCGATGTTTATACTTAAAAAGTTGTAAACGACATTTCGAACTCAATGGAAGTGGTCTCGAGTCCTAATTTGACCGTTTGCAAAAAGTAGCTTTTCGGACCAAAATCCGATTAACGAGTTAATATTTAAATAAAATATTTAAATACAAACTCGATAAATATGCGGGTTGTTACAGATATTTTGTTATATTTGATATTATATTTTCTCCCGAGCCTCTCCTTACAAAGGAGACTCCGCCGAAATTTTTCGTAAATTTTGGACTTAGAATTTTTTTGAAAATTATTTCCAAACTTTATTTATTTAAGTATAAAAAGATATAATGGTTATAAAATGGGTATATTAATTTAAATTAATAAATTTTGTAAATTATTTGTTTATAAAGTATTATTTTGAATAAGATGTATTGTTTATTTAATTCTTTCTTCTCCGTTCTTTTCCTTTTCGGCAACGAAAAATTTTGAGTGGGGGAGAGTGTAACGACCCATAAATTCTGGTAAATAAAATTGGGTAGATTAATGATATTTTGTAATTAAATTAGGAAGAAATAAGAAATTTATAATCAATATTGAAGTAAATGTTAAGAATGTAATTTAGTAATGGTTATAAAAATTTAAATTTGACAATTGAAGTGAAATCCTGTTTATGAATAGTGTAAGTTGTTACATTTGGTTATAAAATATAAAATGAGAAAATAAAAGTAACTGTTGGATTAACCAATGCAATAATTTATTTATTAAAAGTAACTGCATGTAAATTTAAGCAATAAGTTAGTCAAAGCTGAATTTGCATAAATTGAATCTTATATCAGTTGCAATAAAAATAAATAAAAGTTTACGTTAATGTTAATAAGGGATATTTTGAAATAATGTTAATGGTATTCATAATAGAAAAAGTTATTGAATGAAAGAAATGGAAGAAAAGATTTGTAAATGTAAACTTAATAAAAGAATAAATGGAAAGGGAAGGTCTGGGGAATTATTGAAATTTGTTAATGGAAAAATAATAATATACTTAATGGTAATTAGATGAAAGCATAAGTATTTAAGAATTGTAACATTTGTTTGATAATAGGGAATTCATAGGTGTAATTAAAGTCATGGTAACACACGTTATAAGTTACCTGTTTATTTGGGTTAATAATTAAAATGTGAATCAATTGGAATTAAATGAGCCTTAATGTTATATCAATAAGAATCAACGCATTAACTAAATTAGTGCACACCCTATTAATTGGAACAGATGGTAAAGTTAGGATTGATTGAAATTAGTAAATTGGAAAAGGAATTCAAAATTACGTTAACTGATGAAGAATACGTAATAAATTGTAAATTTATAAAATCAATGCCCATTAAGTAGTTATAATATTTATAGTTGATAATAAACGTTACTTTAGTGATTATTAATATAATAATGGAAGGTGTAAGTGAAATAATGGAATAACTGGAATTTTAAATTTATGCGTAGTGTAGTAATCGGTATAATAGAAAGTATGAACCCGAGTAAATGAATTTATTTAGAATATAAAACGCAACTAGCATGTATATTCGTAGAAATGTAATAAAATGAAAATAGGGTAGTTAGTACGAAGGAAAGATAAAAATTTGAACTTACTAATGAATAATAAGGTAAACAAAGGTTACCCTTTGTTTATTCAATAATTTTTTATTAGATAAAAAGGATTTGGTGTTAAATCAAGTTTGATTATTGAAATAAATTATAATTCATTGGATTTATTGGGAATGATATTAATTACGACATTATTTGAATAAAGATAATATGAGAAAATTAATGAAATAGTTTAAATCCAATATTTAAGTCATCTATTTAACAATAATGAATGGAATAATAATTGATGGGTTTAATTAAATAGAATTTTGGAAATTTAATTTATAATTGTTGAATTTAAGGAAATTGAGGAATTTATCAAATTTTAAATCAACTGTTAAATTTGTTTAAATTAGTATAAATGTTTAAGAAATTAAAAATGACAAGAATTGTCGATTATAGAATTGGAATTTAAAAATTGGATTTGAAAAAAAAATTATTTATTTAATTAATGGAAAAATAGCCATTTTGGCCACATACTCGGATTTCGATGAAACTTGTTTCATCGAATCCGTAACGGTGAATTATTGTAGGGTTTTAAATTTCGTAGCGATCGGACTTGTCGTTTGATCGTACGGACTCGAAACGCCTTGAAATCAATGAAGTTGAAATCAATTTGAAAATAATTATTTTAGTATAACTTCCTCATACGATGCAATTTGAACCTGAAACCTTTTCCATTGCGTTTAAAATATTTTTAAACATCTATTTTGATATATGGGTTGACAAAATTACATTCCGGAGTCGAAACGGGCTTTTTGGGCCACTTTGTCGTCAGCGCATATATTCTACCCGATACATTAATTCTATTTCAACTTTCTCTGTAAATATCCTGCTATAAACCCTAGCCTCCCTAAATCTCATTTGTCTGTACGTAAATTCATTCTATTCTTACTCCTCCTCAATGGTAGACAAAGTTTTATATTTCCAGATCCAATTGCAAATCAAATCCAAAGCATAAATTTCAAAGTCCACAGAAAATTCTGGAAAAAAAAATATGTTGAAGCTCTCAACTAGCGTAATTCACCGGTGGTTTTTTTAATTTTGGTTCGTCGTCTGATCAGTAAAAGTCGAAGAAGTCTCGGCCGTTCATCACGTCGAAATCAAACTCGACGGATCGATGAACCGTTTCTGGGTTTTGTAGAGGGGATCGAGGGGAGTAGATCTGTGGTGTTTGTTCCCTGTTTCAACGGTTGGATGCCCTACGGTTAAACGGCGGCGGCGGCCACTACAGGCTATGGGGGTGGCGTGCACTAGGGGCGATGGACGCGGCTCGTCGCGCCGAACTCGATGGTGGTGGTTGGAGGACGTGGTTTGTAGCGGAGGAGCGGCGATCGATGGTCAAAGTTTGGAAATTGGGTTCGGTTTTTCACTGGGCACGGCTTACTGGAGAAGACGTGTGCGTGTGTAGAGTTGACGTGGCATCGTTTGTTTGGGTGAGTTTTATTTGAACTAAATTTTGATTTCAATCGTCTTAGTATCATAACTTCCTCATACGACCTCGTATTTACGCGCGGTTTCTTGTGTTAGGATCGTATTTAAATTCCGAAGTTTTAGACGCTGGTTTGGACGGATTCTGAGACTGTGCAAATTTTGGGTTTCAATTTGATTTAAATTCAATTTAAATTCGAAAGGTGAGTGTTTTAACCCACTCACAAATTCTAAAATTTCTTATGTTTGTTAAATTAATTTATGTTATGAGTAGAAATTTATTTATGACTGTTTGGAATACTTTTATTCATCATCTCAGTTAAATCGCATTTATTTAATTAAATTGTTATTTAATTATTCATTGCATATAAACTGCCGGTAAAATTTGTTATTTATTCATTTATTGCATATAAACTCCCAGCTAAATAGTTATTAAATTTATTATTTAATATAAACTATTAGTTAATTCTTGTTATTTATTACCTGTTATATATTAATGATATTGTTTGGATTGGATGTTGTTTGGGATAAATGTTTGATGATTCATATTGGGTGAATGGATGTTTATTTATAGTGTTATAAACTGCAAGTTATCGTGCATTTTCATTTCATTCGGGATTGCGGTTTGAAATGATATATAACCATAATTTTAATTTTAAATTACGGATTGAAATGATAAATATCCATATCACTTGACCATAGGATAGAAAATTTTATACAGACACCGCGGTCTATATATATAAAAATATTTTTAAATGATTTCTATGGTTTTGTAAAGATATATATATATATATATATATGGTTTATGGGATATTGATAAAGGTTATTTTATATATAGTAAAATTTTGGTTTTTAAGCTATGTATAAAATTGATTTGAAGTATAAAAGAGGTTAATAATCAAGTTTGATTTTATTCGAGATCAAATATAATTAAGCATTTAATTAGATTTAATTTTTGGAGTTTAAATGACTTAAATGAGAATAAGGTTGGAAGATGAATATAAAATTAATTTTTAATTTAATAAAATTTAGAATTTTTAAAGGATATGATTTTTATAACTTGATTTTGTGTAGAGCGATGTAAACGAATATCAGGTTGATTTAAATGAGTATATCAAGTAAAATAAATTGAAAGAATATCCAGTTATGTGAAGTTAAAGGTTTTACTTAAATTATGTTGAATTCATGAAGTAAACATTTCAAATTTAAATAATAGTAATAGTAATCGATATATATGGAATTATCAAAGAATTTGTTTTGAAATGGTGGAATATTTAAAGCTTGGAAACATAAGAATTTAAATGGTTTATTTGGAAGTTTAAATCGGTAATTGGAATTGATTTGTGAAATTTAAAAGAAGCTATTTTTTTTATAAAGTAATTTAATTTTTAACCATTTAAGAGGTGGAAATTTGTTTCAAAGTTACGATTTTCAAGGTATAAAAATTTTCAAGTATTATATTCAAGAATTTTGATTTCTAAGTGTTATACTTTGAAAGCACTATGATTTTTGTAAAGGATATGTTTGGAAAAAAAAGATATCATATTGATTTGGGGTTTTAAAACAGAAATGATATCTAATTTATATGGTTTTGAAATGAATATTTATTTCTAGTTTTAAAAGTATAAACTAATTTGATATCGTATTTATATGGTTTTAAATGGATATTATATTCTGGTTTTAAAGGTATAAACTATTTTGAAAAGCCGTGGTGTTATAATAACATTTGGTTGTTAAAGAGACCGGGATCGGAGGTTGTCATACTCTTTGCCAACTCCGAAAACCACTTTAACAACCGTGTACGCGGTGGAGATTCCAGAATGAAGTAGGATGGTGGCGGCGTTTCCTTTGAGGTAAATATGTGGACCTAACTCCCGTGAGTTGGCATAAGGTGGCTAAAACAGGAGCCATTCTCGGGCCAATTGACGTAGCACTTTTGATCGGACACATCCCTTTGATTTTATACATTGACTTTTGGATTGATTCGGTAGCCACTTTTGATTTTCTTTTTGGGGATGTGGCTCGAGGTGGGCGGTAGCTGTGCGCTATGTGTTACCACCAGCCCGGATGAGTAATTGGTATATCTACACAGGCATTGCCTAGTGTGCCGTGTCACCTACCCTATCGCGCCATGTACGAGTTTGGTTTTCTCCCGTAGCCGGTGTGGTATCCTCTGGTGGCTTTCCTATCAGGAGGGACTATGATATTGGATGGACTACTGGGACCATTACGTGTTAAGGGGAATATTGGGTCACTCTTTAACGCTATTTAAAAGCAAGTTTATTTTACTAATAGACACTATTATAATAGCGAAATATTACTACATTGTAAATAGTTTAACGAATCCTTAGGAGATGTGAATTCCGAGCATCTCCTGAGTTACTGCACTCATATTTATTTCTGTTGATTTAACTTACATAAGATCTTTTAGTTCTGACTCGAGTGTTTTGTCTTTTCAATTCGCTCGGGTCAGTCCGAGCGGTTCAGGATTTGAAGACTTTATTTCTAGAGGATGAAGACGAAGATTTCATTATTATTATTATATTATATTGTTCCACTACGCACTGTATTCCGCCGCATCGATTTTTATTCGTTGGTATGTGCAACTCTGATATACTGTACAAGTAAAATTAAATATTTTGTAAACAGCTTCATGAGCTGTATATTTGATTATTATATTTTATTCTTTTGTTGTGAGATTCTGTTTTGTTTTATTTCTTTTTTTTTTTATTTACCCCATAACAATCCGCCCTTCCGTATGCTTTGAATTGACACGTGTGTCGATTTAAAGCGTGCAAAAAGGTGGACGTTACAATGACAGTGACCCGAAGGTGGAATCGGCGGTGATCGGAGCATCACCGATACCGTGTGCACGTGCACAGGTGGGTTGTGTTTCAGTGGTTAGATTAGGTTGCTGTAGACAATGGTTTTGGAGTTTGGATTGGGAAGGAAGAGGAGAAGGAGCAAGGAGGAAGGGATGATTGGCTTGGGTTTTCTTAAGGGTTGTGATTTGGTTCGTATGCAAGTTTTTAAATAAGAGAGGGAGAGGTTTTCGTGAGTTGAGTTGGGCTTAGGCCGTTGTTTTCTTTCCTAAATAGATTAAAAGAAAATAAAAATGTAATCAAGTTTTAAGAAATTAAGTTAATATTTTTACTTAAGTGAATGAAGAAAAAAATGAAGTAATTTTAAGGTTTAATTTAACCTTTAATTTAAGTTAATAATGATATTAATTTAATTAAGTTTAGATAACCATATTATGTTAATTATTTTGTTAATTACAAAAGTTATAAAAAAATAGCATTGTAATTATGAAATGGATAAGATAAATGTTTTCGACTTTAATCAATTAAAGTCTTAATTATAATGATAATCAATTAATTCCAATAATTAATCAAAATAGTAATTAAAGACATGAAATTAATTAATGAAAATTAAGAATGGTTATAAGTAATTGCTTATTTTGTAATAAAAATTAATTTAATTTAATTAAAATGTTGTGACCAATAAATCTTACCCATAATGTTTAGTTTATATTGAAGGCTTGGATTATTTAACAACTCTAGTCTAATTATCTACGATTTGGATTGAACTGTTAATAATCATGAGACATTTATTTGAATAGTTATCTGCGTTGAAACTCTGTGTGAATATAACATTTTGATGTTAAATTGATTGTTTGGCCTAAAAGAGGGCATTTGGATTCGAGTAGTTATCTATAAGTCTTTATAGATTTGATAATAGAATCTAATCGACTGGAATGGAATAAATTAAGTAAATTTGACCACTGATAACTAAATAACGGCACTTACATATTATTTTATAAATTAAATATTTGATTATAACAAGATAAGAACTCGTATTGAGGTACGATTTACCCTGGTTTTCAATGAAGTTTTATAACTTAGTACTTCAAATTATATGGGTTTACTCATGTTGGTTTCCAGCCTGACTCGGGTGTTACTTTAATGTAATGCTCAGGTCAGACCGAGTATTACGGGGACGTTCTAGAGCTCAGGAGGCGAGCTGGATAGCAGGAACGTATGGAGTATTTACCGCTGTGTATTTGAGATTTGTATTATTGTAGTCTGTGACAAGTTGTTACAACTGTCCAGTTTATTTGTGTATGATTGTACTCTGACATATTGTTTATAAAGTAACAGACACTGCTTTTCTTTGTATACATACTATTTGATATTATTTTTCAATCCGCTGCGAGTGTGAGATCTTGTGTTGTAGTTGTCTATTTCTTCTTCTATCTCTTTTTTCTTTACCCTAACAATCTGGGATTTTCGGCGTTCGATTGCTCGGCGCTTCTACAGTGAACATATTAGTGTTGAATTTTTAGGTCGTTGCAATGGTACGGTATTTATAGGAAAAGAAGAAAGTAAAAATATCTATGCACACAACACCTTTTGCATCACGATCACATGCACCTTCATGATCACCACTTCCCCTCTGATGCACGGTAATGGCCTTCCCCCATCACTTCCATCATCTCATGTATGCATATATTGACTTATATATGCTTAAGGAGTAAGAATGCTTAAAATATCTTATATATTTTATACTATATTTTTTTACTTAATTATATTTATATATGTATGCTTATGTGCATGTTTTCATGTACGCACATAGACATATATATGTGTGTGTATGTAACATATTCCTACAACATTGCACAACTTCTACACTTTGTGTCGTCACAAATCCCGATTCTGATTTTCATTCATTTTTTCTCTTTTAAATTAATATGCATGTTTTTTAAAAAAAAATTGAAAATAAATTTTCTTATCATTCTTAACTAATAAAAATGATTGTATTTTAATTATAAAATCATATAAATCAACAAAAAATAATTTTTGCAAAACTTGTAGTTAAATCGATAAAGAAAACGATCATTTATTTAGAGTGATATATCTACGTGTCGTTACATTGTCAATGTAATACACTCACATACCCTAAACCAAATAGGGGGACAAACAGTAGCCACCACAAGCGTGCTACGGGAACCAAGGTCTACTCACCTAGCGTAGAGTATCGTCTACTCATACAGTCTTCAATTACCTCGACGGACATCGTGGCCCCATCCACCAACGGCTCGTCTATGCATAGCCCCGGCTACAACCCTGCTTTTCCCCTAATGGTAATAGACTTCTGGCTTAAGAGACAGAGGGCTATGGATAACAACTCATCTACTACTACCAATACCGTGATGTGCATCAAAGATACATATAGCTATGGTGTCGTGGATCTTCGGCGCGATCTTACGATCAAACTGCTAGGGTGGATACTTGAAAATCTGGTTCATTCCCGAATAATAAAGAGAGTTGGACACTATGTGGATGGTCGTATAGTACTCATAACCTGTAGCTACATATATCTCTAACATAAGCCAATAAACGGCTCTCATACAACAATATCTAATAATGTGATGCTCCTCACTGAGTATCACATATACACGAGTAAAATTCCTATTTGAGTGACATTTAATTACAATAAATGATCAAACAAATAACATAACGACGTCGCATACCACCATATGTTAATCGGATAATTATTCAAGGCTTGTAAACTACACTCAATCCACACTTGATATTTCTATCTTACAAGTCTAATGAATAACCTAAAAAGTGTTACCAAAGGCCCATACTATACGTTATCACGAATCCGTTTATCCAAATTTCTCATTACGTAGAAATGAAATCTCACAAATCCAATAGAAGGATGTCATCACCGTATCACAATTAAATATATCACAAATCAATATCAACGGTGGATCATTCATGATATCAAAATCAATATAGGAAAATGAGAAATCAAAAATATAGATATTATCCCATGAAATCCTAATTTAATTCAAAATTGTAACAATCAAAAATTTCAACAAAATCTTTCTTTCAAACAATTAGATCATATATTCAAATATACATATATAACACTTTAGTAATTCATGGGTAATCTTATATTAGTGAAATGCACTTTAGAATGCATAAGGTCTTAATCGAAAAATATTACATATTTTAACATTTTAATAATCTTTTAAATAACTAAATAAAAATATAATATAAAAGTTTCCATTCAATAAATCTATAAATTTAGATAACACTTCTTAATTCATTTTCATATTTTCAATTGAATAAGAACCTTTAAAATATATTATACAATAAATAGAACTTTAACTTTATTTATATAATTCTTAAAATAGATATTTAAATACCAAAAATTCATTTCTAAATCGCTACATTTATATTTAAAATATCACTTAAAAATAATATATAATTTTCACAATACATTTTATAAAATGGTAATGTACTATATTTTTCCCTTTAAACAATCCCAAACCTATAATATGTTCTTTATTATGTAATTTTAAAAGAATTTTACAACTAAAAGAAAATCATTTTTATATTTATTATTAAAAGTATATTTTTATATAGGAATAAGCTTGATTTAAATAATGTCTCGGTAAATTATTATAAATTACTTAAATAAAATTTCAAATTGAATAATTCTTCAACACTTTCCAAACATTTTTTTAAAACAAAAAAGTAAATAGATATTTAATATATATATATACTATGGAGTAAAATTTCTCTATGATATCTCAACCAGACGTCAAAGCCATTTAAATTGCACGGCCAAGTCGAATTCCGACCATTATAAAATACACATGTATCAGAATATATATATATATATATATATATATATATATATATATATAGTTCAATTCCTAAATGGATGGAGTTTAGTTTGAAAATTTGTATTCCATCCAACATAAACAATTACCTTCAATGTCATTCAATTTATACCAACAAATAAGTCAACCAGTGTCAGGAATTATATATAAGTAATAAAGTGAAGATAAAATTGTGAGTAGAAACTCAGCGAAATCCAAATGAAGAATTTCAATCTTCTTGTTGCACTAAATATTGATGTTTCAAGAATAGTGATTAAACAATGTAAACTACTACATGCTCCGCCAAGCCTTCCGTCTTTGTTGTTGGACTCCAACGCCTAAAATAATCCATTGTCGCATACATCAAGCAAAAATGTCAAACTCAAACAATTATAGCAACATAGACTTCAACTGCACGTTGTCTGCATCAATATCCATCTAGCCATAGCATTGCACCTCCACTATAACTCTGAATGCAAATTGCTCAGCCGAATGCATACTCCTCCAAGTCGCAACAAAATAACATTAGTCTTCGTGCCTCCTTATATCGTCATTCTCAATCACGACCATGCCAAAAACAACTACCCCAGCCAATATTGCGCATCACAAATCACTTACCTTCAAATTCGACTTGGACCTCTTCATCATAGCCAGGGCGCGGCTCTATCCCCCTTGAGTTGAACGATTATCGTCATTACTAACCTTCTCAAGCATCGAGTGCCTTAGCGTGATTTTGTATTAAAATTATATATATATATATATATATATATATATCATGAATTTTTGATTTTGGGGCATTATTTCGGAAGAGAGTCTCCTGTTAAAAAAGGAATGATGAAGGCATATATTTTGGCCTGGCTGAAGGTGATTAAAAAGTTTGGTTATGAGAGAATTTTCTAGACTACTATTATTTACAATTATACCCTTTTCATTTATTTATGTTGAATGCCATAGTAACTTTTAAATAATCTTTGTATTCAAATATTTTCCAAATTAAAAACATCAGGGCTACTCCCGCCTTTGACCCGCCCCTCTCCACATCTTTTCAAACTGTCCTTCCTTTTGCTCCTCCCGTACCTTCGCCTATTCACACTTTGTCTCGTCCCTGTGCCTTGCCTTCTTCTCCACCTGCCTTACCACCCCCTGTTCCCCCTCCGCTTAACTCTTCCTTATCTCAGCCATCGGTGCTTTCTTCCTCATGGTCTTCTCTTTTCAATACCAAGCCATGCAACGCTGGACGTTATTCGCCTGTGGAATTTCCCCTTGTTTTTTATGGTCAAGCTCTCGTCCCTCCTGATGATGTTGTTAAGGCAGGATCTGACATTTGGAGTGAGTGGCTGGTGGGTTTCTTTCTCGATAAGCCTCTGTCTTATCTCACTGTTATCAACCATTTGAAGAAACGGTGGAAGTTGAAGGGAGAGATTGTAGTTAAATCTGATGGAAGTTTGTTCCTTTTCAATCTGTCATATGCTGAAAACAGAAGGAGAATACTGGAAGCTGACCCTATCTTTCTTAGGGACAAGATTTTCATAGTAAAAGCTTGGGATCCATCAATAGGTAATAGTTGCAGTACTATTCGAACTGTTCCTGTATGGTTAAAACTCTCTAACATCCGTATCTATGTATGGTCACATATTGGAATCAATTGGTTAACTTCAAGAATTGGAAAGCTTTTATGCATGGATACGTCCACTGAGAAGCTTGAGAGGATTGTATATGCTAAATGTCTTGTTGAAGTATCACCTGAACGAAATTTAGTGGATGAGTTCCCTGTCAAATTATTAGATGGATCTACACAAGTTGTCAAAGTTAATTATTTGTGGAGGCCTGACATATGTCATGTATGTAAGGAGTTTGGTCATTTAGACATTTCATGCCTGAAAAAAGGTGCTGATACTGTCAAATGTAATAATGGTGCTGGTTTTATGAGTGTAAATCAAGAAGTTTTAAAAACAGATACTGGATTAGGCACAGTACATAAGAGAAATAAGCAAATATGGCAGAAAGTGGCAAAAAGAAAGAGTAATTCTAAAGAACTCTCCCCTAGTGAAATCACTGATATGGATGTAAACAAGCTTCCAGTTGCTGAACATGTTGTTTCCAATGTTGAGCAAGTGCAAAAAGGATTGGATTGTCTAAGTGAACTTGAGCTAAATGTAAGTAAAACACAAAACTGTATGGCAGATAAGGTGCATGATGTTTACCCTTCCACTAATAGATTTGATGTGTTGTATGGGATTATTGATGATGCAAAAGAAGTGAATGAAGCAACTTGTGAGAAGGAACATGTGCAACAAGTGGAACAGGTGGTTAGCAATGAGCAGATACATAATTCAGTTAATCGTAACAGAAATGATGGTACTGCTTCAGTAATACCTTTAGGCACTGTTCAAAATAAATCCACCGATATATTCAGTATATCTGGTGTGCATGTTGCACACACTTTGCCTGATGATCCCTGTCCCCTTTTGTTATCTCAACAAACTGACTTATGCATCACTGACCATGGATCTAAAGCTTCATTGAATAACACCAAACCATCATCACAAAACAAAATTCTTCCTTACCCTGAAAATGATCCTGATGTCCTCTTTTGTCTGTCCTTGCAGAGGCAGATAACTGAAATGGTAATATCAATGAAATCTACTTCTCAACCTCTTCCCAAATCTCACTTCTCACCATCTATGAATTCAAAACAAACAACATCAAGCAAACCATATGTTTTCACAGGAACTATTCTAGGTTGGAAATCTCCTCCATTGACTCCTTGTGAAGATGTTGAAATTGTTTGTGCTACTAGCTCAAACGCCAGCTTTAGGAACAAGAGAAAACTATTGAAACAAAACCTCATCTCCTCCAGACCAGAATCTCCTGTTACAAGGAGCATGGCAGAAATTGCACATCAATCTCTAGTTTAATAATGCAGCTCAACATTGGTTCATGGAATATTAGAGGTTGTCACAACTTCGTTAAGTTGGACCATGTCAAACAATTAATCACCTCGCATCAATTGTCTATTTTTGCAATTCTTGAAACTAAACTTAATCTTCCCCTAACAATTTCTGCTGCTAATTATGTCAACCCATCCTGGACTTTGACTCATAACCTTCATGAAGCTACCTATGGTCGCATTTTGATCCTTCATAACCCAACAGTCCTTTCTCTTGTGCTTATTCATTCCACTGCTCAGATTATGCACTTTCATGCCAAATATCACTATCCCCCAACCTCCTTTTATATTTCCTTTGTGTATGCCTCAAACACTTTAGCCACAAGACAATCCCTCCTCAACTTCATACCTGCTTTAAGGCAGGAATCGCATCCTTGGATAATTGCTGAAGATTTCAACTGCTGTCTTGCCTTGTCTGACAAGCAAGGTGGTCGTCCTCTTTTGCAAAAAGACATTTGCCCCTTAAACACTACTATTTATGATTCTTCTCTCATTCCTATTCAAAGGGAAGGTGCCCATTTTTCTTGGAACAATCGCTCCAGAAGTGGTGTTCGAACTTTTTCAAACATTGATCACTCTTTTTGTGACGACCCGCCCTCCTATGCCCAGGAAGACATATCATTATGAAGAAAGAAAGGGATGAGAAAATAGAAAAGATAAAGAAGAAAGAACAACAACATCATAATCTCACAGCGGAACGAATAAATTATAATAATTACATAAATATTTACATAATATACAACATCAATCAGAGTTATACGTACAATACATCACATACTAGACAGTTATAAACATCTGTCTAATTAATTCCACTCGATACAACTCAAACAACATGACTCAGAGATACCAACACAGCGGAACTATATATATATCTACAACGCTGAAGCCTCCAGCTCCATTGCTCCTTCGGAATTCGTCAAAGCAAACCTGAATCCCTTGGCTACCCGTAAAAATTTGGGTACCCGAGAGTTTATGAAAAACAAAAATAAACTCCGGGTCAGACATGGATCTGGTATGAGTAACAGGTGAAAGTTGCTTAAATTTTGAAAAATCCTTTGAAAATAAAAAGTGTCACGTAAGACTCCCCACACATAAACATGGGTAAGTTTTTACCTTACGCTAACCAAAACATTTGGTAGGAAATTCAGTGATATTATAATAGGTCTAGGGTTTTCAAGTAAATAGAAAATAGCCGAAATTGTTACATGAATAAATTCCAGCTAATAGCCACAAAAGTGGGTAATACAATCAAAACCGTTGGCACTTATTGGATTGTGGATTCCATACAATGGCAGGGCTACTAGGGTACCGCCCGTCACAGTACGTGGCCTAGATCAACGTACCGAGGATCACTCCCGACCCCCTGCAACACAAGGCCGGAACCATTCCTTACTGAACAGTCCCGAACAAGATAAACCCCGCAGTTGTTTGCAACCAACTGCCCACATAGCCGAAAATAAAGGGGCATCTAGACAGGGGAATATCCTTGTCCTGCTTGGGCATGACCCACCTAAGCTTGCTGCATCTCCCATGTTTTAGCCATTCCCCGTTGATGAGGCTTGAGGTTACGATTACCTTTAGAGAAAACATTTCTTAGAATGCTCACCGCCCACCTGACGATGTGTTGAAAGCATTCAATCCATACAAGTTCGTTCCGGGTTCGAACGAAACCGAAGGTATTATCTCGTTACACTCATTTTGGAATCACCCTCAGAGTTAACGACGATAACCCTTGCATTCTGAATCTTCATCTTCACATCAGATTCACGACCTATCGTTAATTTGGAATCGATGTGGTTTTCGGATGTTCCAAATGTGGAAAACCGATCCCCGTCTCATCGAAATCCAAAACGTGTCTTTTAAGGCCAAGTTGTCTATTTAGTCTTAACAGTTTAATTCAATATCATCAATATACACACAGATAGATAATTCACAATATCACAATAGATAATCACAAATAATCTCATAAACGGATAATCGATATTATCATCCAAACAGATAACTAAATATTATCATATTTAAACCAAGCATCCATGACACATAGATATTATTCATGTTAGATCACAATCATCAAATGAAATATCAATATCATTCATCCATAAGCAATGATTTATAATCGTACCATTTGTAATTAATTTAAAATGAATCAAATTAATTACTTCTATCTCCAATTAATTTAATGAAAATTAAATTAATTACTTCATCTATAAATCCTGCTTATACAACCATTAATTAATTATAAATCAAATTAATTAACCATCTTCTAAATATTCATCTTGATGAAACACCTTGATTAATCATTCACTAATTACAATAGGTAATTAGTCTTTAATTAGTTTACAAATTAATTATCCTAAATCATTTATAGTAATTAACATTTAATTACTTCATTTATAATTGATTACATTTATTCTTAATTAATTACATAAATTAATCACCCCATTATTGATTATTCCTTAATTAACCAATTCTTAATTACATCATTAATTACATTATTTAATGATCTCCAATTTAGATTTAAATCAAATTACTTTGGTTAAATTAATTACATTAAGTAATTAATCTTTAATTAAACATAATTATTAATCGCCTTCGATTAATATCAACTGGTAATTATTTACCCTTAATTACTCATATTAATAAATTAATTATCCCATAATTAATTATCCTATTCATTAATCTCTTGATTAATTACAAAAGTAATTATCCAAATTACTTTATTAATATATCATCGTTCACTAATTACATTTATTAATTAATCATTAATTACTTTCTTAAGTAATTCTGCTCCATTGAATACACTAAGTCATTATACTTATCAATTATCAAATGATTTTCTTAAATTAATTAAACTAAATTAATTAACTTAAATTAATCATTTATCACAATTAATTACAATAAGTAATTAATCTCTTAATTACTTTTATCAAGTAATTACACTTAACCATTTACAATAGATTACCTAATTAATCTGATTAATTACCAAAATTAACCACATTAATTAATTAATTTATGATCCTTAGTTAATTATCTTCATTAACTAATAACATTACTTAATTTACTTCTTAGTCTATCTTTATCTATAAATTAATCTAAATTATTAATTTATAAATTTAATAAATTACCATTCCTTTATTATCTTATTAATTAAATCATTTAATGCCTTAATTATTCTTAAGATAATTTATTTCTTATTTAATAACTTAATTAATATTAAAGTGTATTAGAACATTACACTTTTTAAATTAAATTCAAATTCCATTTTGAATTCAAGGTTCAAAAAGATTATTGTTTAAACTTTTACCAAATTTAAATTCTATTTGAAACAAATTTACTTTTCAAAACTATTTTATTTAAACTGGTTTTATATATTTATCTTTAAAACTGATTTAAAATTTCAGGTTTGAATTCGGGAAATACTTGAATCCATTAGTTTCACCTTGAATTTAAAACTTGGGTTTAGCTTGCTTTTAAGAATTTGATTTTTAATTCTTGATTTATAATCCAATTCATTTTTAAAAAAACTTAGATTCAAAAATTCATTTGAATCTATACTTTTGGACTTTTAAAATTTCAAACACGGTTTACATTTTGTTTCAGATTTTACAATCAAATTTCAAACCTGAAGTTGTCAGGTTTTTAAACCTGAAAGAAACCCATATTTCATTTTTTTTAAAACTTTATTTTTTTTCAGATTTGAATTCAAGTAAAAATTTGAATTCAAGCTTCAAACTAGATTTAAACTTGGTTTAAATTAATTACTATTTTTAAATAGGTTCAAATCAAATACTGCATCCAGGTAACAATATCTGAAACTCGAGTGCACCAGGTCTGCTTCGAGTTCCCCACTCCCCTACTTCGAGTCATATACTCGAACGACCCGAGTATGTCCCGAGTTAAAACTCTGCACCACTCACTGATGCTTCACACCGAAATGAGCACGGTGCACGTGCACCGTGGCTCTTGTCACCTCCGGCCTTCCACTCTGGCATCCATACACCGACGACCCTCACCTGACTTGATCGCGGCCCCTCCGAAACCACCCACTCGCTCGAATGAAGATCGAGTTCATATTACAAAACCTGGAAACATAAACAGGCTTCCCCCTTGAACCTGTCAACACCTCCTCCTCGCTGCTCCGACCGCTAGAAACTCCGGCATCAACTTCGACCATCACACCTCTAGCCACCTCCAAGACCCCATAACACTCGGTCAACCAGAGAGGTTTCACTGATCCAAAACTTCAAAGCACTCAAACTAGTTTTAAAAAACAAATCCCCACCACCGCTTCCTCGATGAACTAGAGCAACTCCAATTATTTTTCCCAACACCTCCGGTCACTCCCCTATCACCAGCCACAAACCTGACCTCCCAATCCCCTTAGATCACAAGAAACCCCCAAGTTTGCATTTTATATTCATTCCAGAACTGCTCTTAAATGCCCATTCTAAAAATTATAAATTTTGTTTTAAAATTCATATTAAAGTATAAGAATTCAGTATATATCGTTGAATTCGTAAATTAAAAAGTTTAGATTTTAATTTGTCTAAAGTTTGCTTAACCATTTTGGTTTCTAGTGACCTTGATCAGTTGATTTAGCTTAAACAGAATTTTAAAGTTAAATTCTTGTACAAACAAATCATCTTGGTTTGTATTTACAATCCTGGTTGTGATTTGAACAAAAATAAACTTTTGTTTGCACATTCTGACCTGGGGAAAAACAATCAGAAGCATCTCAAAATTTGTACAGGATGTATACATCCACACTTTCACATATAAACATATCAGCAATTTACAACATAAACATTTTTTTCTAGTTATACACAAGCAACTAATTTAGTTCAATCAAAAGAATGTTGCTCACCAAAGTTTTGAAAATAAACAGAGCAGGTTTAAAATGGAAGCAGTTTAAATTTGCAGGTTTGAACTATACAAAATTTCCATCACACAAACACCAGAGAAAAATGATTAAATAAATATTCACACCATATACTTAAGCATCCAAATATCAGCATGTATCAGCTTTTAAAACTTAAGTAATTAAAAGAAAAATGTTACTCACAAATGCTTGAGAATGACAGAGCACTTCTGGTTTGACAGTTTTGAACTTAAAAACTGGAAACTGTTTTTCTTTCCAAAACTTCTTGCCTTGTTGATGATGCTTCAGTAGTAAACAAAATAGAAACGCTACTTGTATATGTTAAATTTACTATGCTATGTTGAACGAACTAAAGAAGAAAGACATGTATATATAGAAGTTTATAGGGGAGGTGATAACTGAGTTAAAGCACATACAGGTACACTACTTGTTTTTTGTTTGTATTAGGCAAAATCTTTTAATTAGGGGCTGAGTTGATTTTTAAAACAGTTCGAATTGACTATTGTTATGTGCTATGAAATGAAAGCATTAAATGCAAGTGTACTATATGTTTACACTAATACAATCTTATGTCCAGATATTTACTTTATACATTAATCTTGTCTGCCCTGATTTATTTTACTTTGCTTTGTTAACTTGACTATGCCATTAAAAATCTACAGACTCCCCCTCTTTTTATTTTTACTTTTCTTTGTCATTTCTTTTATTTTGTTTAGTTGCTAACATAACTATAGTACAGACATGATTACTTGCCTGCATACTTTATTTACAAGCTACAAACATTTTATTTTTATTTTGTTTAATTGCCATCATAATTATTGTATAGACATGATTACATGTTTCTTTTTCTTAGCTTTGCATTTTATTTTACATTTTTTGCTTATATACTTACCTGATTTGTTGTTGTATTCAAAACAGTTACAAGTTACATACAAATGTTTTCACTTGCATGGGAATGCTTACATCCTATATACATAGCTGTTTATTTTGCTTGTTTAAATATTTTATAAAATTTATTTCATCTTAGACATTCTTGAAAGAATTTATTTTATACCCAAATCATAGCTTCATATGTATATGTATTTAGACTTATGTTTAATATGTATAAGATTTATTTATTTATTTATAAATATTCTTGAAAGACTTATTTTTAAATCTCTCAAATTATAGCTTCCTCCAAAATACACATACATGTATTTAAATAATTTTCCAATATCCATTTCTATTTGTATTGAAATCCATTTGTAAAAATATTACATTATTTAGATTGTTTTAAAATAACTAGTTATTAAATTAAAATAATGAAATTATCACTACCAAAATATATTACTAATTTTACTAACCACATTTAAAATCAAAACAACCTTTGTTAAGTTTAAATTTAAGTTAAAATCATTAAAACAAATTTTAATCTTATCTTGAGTATCTTTAAACCATATTTTATTAAATTATACTAAAAAGAAAATAAACAATCTCTTTATTTAAATTTAAACCTAGACTAGAATTTATTTTAAACAATTAAATTTATCTTGAGTATTTTAAAATCATATTATTATTTATTCAATATTAAATTTCCAAATTATCAAAAATAATAGAATCAGAAACCATAACTTTATTTATTAATTTAAAACAAAACTTATCTATTTATAATATGTACAAATATACATATATACATTATAAATAGAAACAATTTAAATTAGCTTTTTAAAAAGAAAAATTATCAGATAAATATTTATTTAAAAGAAGATGATTAAATCAATTTAAATATTATTAACAAATATTATCAAATCAATTTAATTTTTAATGTAGATTATTAAATTGATATTGCCCCAAATTTCCGGGATGTCACATTCCTCCCCCCTTAAAAGAATTTCGTCCCTGAAATTTAAAACAAAGGTAATTTAATAATCTAGTTAAAGATTTAATTTTAAACACAAGCATATATCAACTATAAGCTAACAATCATAGCAACCAATTTATCCAAACAAACAAATCTAACTATCCAGATAAGATTCCGGATAGAATTTCCTCGAGTTTCCCCCAAGTATAAATACCGGGTTACTCGCTCTATAGAATCCAAACAAATAATACTACTAAGCTACAGAACTTCCACTCATCTAGATCTACAAAACAAGACAGAATATCAGACTACAGACAAGTCTGAATCTACAACCAAAACTCCCTGAACTGCTGATTCTACCACCAGAGATAAATCTTACACGTACTCCCTCAGAGATACGTGAAACACAACGAATTCCAGTTAACCAAACTGACAATTCAATCCTGAAGACCAAACACTTATCCAGAATCAAATCTCCCACTTCAGAATCCAAATTCCTTCGCCTTTTATCCACAAAACTCTTCTGACGATCCAGGACCGTCTACGTCCTTCCTGATCAGCTCAACCCTTGCTGATGCTCCTAGAAATCAACTGGACGAAAAACAATCCAACAAAATGATCTTTCCAAGATCAACTCAAAACTCTGAACCCACTCTAACCCAAAATCAGAAGGCTGATCTCACTTCTCACATCCGGAAAAGATAAAACAGGTGCACTCCAATCTGGCCTCAGATTTTGAAAAATCTCCTGTAGAACTCTCCAACCAAATATTGCAACTTCCAATTGCTTCCGAACTAAACAGCTGCCATCATGCTTCCACTGCGCAACTCTGATTAAACAGATGACAATGCTGATTATGAACTCAAGCACAGACTGGACAACACATTCCCAAAATTAAAGTTCACATATCCAAAAATAAAACTCAGAAGTTCCTCCAAAATCCAAGCTACTTTACCACACTCAAAAATCATCCAATTACTAAACCGATCCATCGGTACCACTCCTGGAAATCCAGTCGATACCAAACTCAATCTCCAAATGTTAGCAAATATTTAACTCCTTGAAGACATCCAGAAAATGTCTTTGAAACACAAGAGAACACTCAAATTATCGCAAGTCACTTTTGCGATCAATCCAGCCTAATTCCAAAGATGCTGCTCTCTCTTTGCCAAATAGAACAGCTTACACTTATGTGGCCAATCCATCGAAGAAATGGAATTACTCTACTGCTTCTGAAGTTACCTCAATAAAAACTGCTAAGCTAGAAGACTTCCTAATCCAAAGCTCTTCGAGAAACTTGGAACTCAAAGCAAGCAGGAACACCTAACTAAACACAGCCACAACTGAAACAGACACTCTTCCTTAACTTGTCCCAAAGAATCATCTTCGGAGACATCCATAGTCACACAGCTACTTCTCCTTGATGTATCAAGATAACATGACTTGCTTCTGCCCAACCGATAGATCCAAACTCTAGCTCAACCAAACTAAGCTTCAAAGTGAACTCCGAATCTTAACAGATTTCCTTCATAGATCGATGAAATCCTTACACCACCCAAAGCTTACTCGAGACGGTATTAGGTCTACAGTCTTGACAATTACACTTCCAACCTCAATCATTCAAATTCCAACCATTGGTAGTTGTGTTACACACACCACCACCCTATCTACCTTTATAGCTCATTAGAAAACCTGAACAGGTAACCCAACAAATAGGTAGAAATATATATATATATATATATAAATTACAAATACGCTCTCTTAGGAAAGAAATCACTCAGGAGCCTAGGTATTCACTCAACCTAGCGCTCTGATACCAACTGTGACGACCCGCCCTCCTACGCCTAGGAAGATGTATCGTTATGAAGAAAGAAAGGGATGAGAAAATAGAAAAGATAGAGAAGAAAGAACAACAACATCAGAATCTCACAGCGGAACGAATAAATTATAATAATCACATAAATATTTACATAATATACAACATCAATCAGAGTTATACGGACAATACATCACATACTAGACAGTTATAAACATCTGTCTAGTTAATTCAACTCGATACAACTCAAACAACATGACTCAGAGATACCAACACAGCGGAACTATATATATATCTACAACGCTGAAGCCTCCTGCTCCATTGCTCCTCCGGAATTCGTTAAAGCTAACCTGAATCCCTTGGCTACCCGTAAAAATTTGGGTACCCGAGAGTTAATGAAAAACGAAAATAAACTCCGGGTCAGACATGGGTCTGGTATGAGTAACAGGTTAAAGTTGCTTAAATTTTGAAAAATCCTTTGAAAATAAAAAGTGTCACGTAAGACTCCCCACACATAAACATGGGTAAGTTTTTACCTTACGCTAACCAAAACATTTGATAGGAAATTCAGTGATATTATAATAGGTCTAGGGTTTTCAAGTAAATAGAAAATAGCCGAAATTGTTACATGATTAAATTTCAGCTACTAGCCACAAAAGTGGGTAATACAATCAAAACCGTTGGCACTTATTGGATTGTGGATTCCATACAATGGCAGTGCTACTGGGGTACCGCCCGTCACAGTACGTGACCTAGATCAACGTACCGAGGATCACTCCCGACCACCTGCAACACAAGGCCGGAACCATTCCTTAATGAACAGTCCCGAACAAGGTAAACCCCGCAGTTGTTTGCAACCAACTGCCCACACAGCCGAAAATAAAGGGACATCTAGACAGGGGAATATCCTTGTCCTGCTTGGGCATGACCCACCTAACCTTGCTGCATCTCCCCTGTTTTAGCCATTCCCGGTTGATGAGGCTTGAGGTTACGATTACCTTTAGAGAAAACATTTCTTAGAATGCTCATCGCCCACCTGACGATGTGTTGAAAGCATTCAATCCATACAAGTTCGTTCCGGGTTCGAACGAAACCAAAGGCATTATCTCGTTACACTCATTTTGGAATCACCCTCAGAGTTAACGACGATAACCCTTGCATTCTGAATCTTCATCTTCACATCAGATTCACGACCTATCGTTAATTTGGAATCGTTGTGGTTTTCGGATGTTCCAAATGTGGAAAACCGATCCCGGTCTCATCGGAATCCAAAACGTGTCTTTTAAGGCCAAGTTGTCTATTTAGTCTTAACAGTTTAATTCAATATCATCAATATACACACAGATAGATAATTCACAATATCACAATAGATAATCACAAATAGTCTCATAAACAGATAATCGATATTATCATCCAAACAGATAACTAAATATTATCATATTTAAACCAAGCATCCATGACATATAAATATTATTCATGTCAGATCACAATCGTCAAATGAAATATCAATATCATTCATCCATAAGCAATGATTTATAATCATACCATTTGTAATTAATTTAAAATGAATTAAATTAATTACTTCTATCTCTAATTAATTTAATGAAAATTAAATTAATTACTTCATCTATAAATCCTGCTTATACAACCATTAATTAATTATAAATCAAATTAATTAACCATCTTCTAAATATTCATCTTGATGAAACACCTTGATTAATCATTCACTAATTACAATAGGTAATTAGTCTTTAATTAATTCACAAATTAATTATCCTAAATCATTTATAATAATTAACATTAAATTACTTCATTTTTAGTTGATTACATTTATTCTTAATTAATTACATAAATTAATCACCCCATTATTGATTATTCCTTAATTAACCAATTCTTAATTACATCATTAATTACATTATTTAATGATCTCTAATTTAGATTTAAATTAAATTACTTTGGTTAAATTAATTACATTAAGTAATTAATCTTTAAATAAACACAATTATAAATCGCCTTCGATTAATATCAACTAGTAATTATTTACCCTTAATTACTCATATTAATAAATTAATTATCCCATAATTAATTATCCTATTAATTAATCTCTTGATTAATTACAAAATTAATTATCCAAATTACTTTATTAATATATCATCTTTCACTAATTACATTTAGTAATTAATCATTAATTACTTTCTTAAGTAATTCTGCTCCATTGAATACACTAAGTCATTATACTTATCAATTATCAATTGATTTCTTAAATTAATTAAGCTAAATTAATTCACTTAAATTATTCATTTATCACAATTAATTACAATAAGTAATTAATCTCTTAATTACTTTTATCATGTAATTACACTTAACCATTTACAATAGATTATCTAATTAATCTGATTAATTACCAAAATTAACCACATTAATTAATTAATTTATAATCCTTAGTTAATTATCTTCATTAACTAATAACATTACTTAATTTACTTCTTAATCTATCTTTATCTATAAATTAATCTAAATTATTAATTTATAAATTTAATAAATTACCATTCCTTTATTATCTTATTAATTAAATCATTTAATGCCTTAATTATTCTTAAGATAATTTATTTCTTATTTAATAACTTAATTAATATTAAAGTGTATTAGAACATTACACTTTTTAAATTAGATTCAAATTCCATTTTGAATTCAAGGTTCAAAAAGATTATTGTTTAAACTTTTACCAAATTTAAATTCTATTTGAAACAAATTTACTTTTCAAAACTATTTTATTTAAACTGGTTTTATATATTTATCTTTAAAACTGATTTAAAATTTCAGGTTTGAATTCGAGAAATACTTGAATCCATTAGTTTCACCTTGAATTTAAAACTTGGGTTTAACTTGCTTTTAAGAATTTGATTTTTAATTCTTGATTTACAATCCAATTCATTTTAAAAAAAACTTAGATTCAAAAATTCATTTGAATCTATACTTTTGAACTTTTAAAATTTCAAACACAGTTTACATTTTGTTTCAGATTTTACCATTGAATTTCAAACCTGAAGTTGTCAGGTTTTTAAACCTGAAAGAAACCCATATTTCATTTTTTTTAACTTTATTTTATTTCAGATTTGAATTTAAGTAAAAATTTGAATTCAAGCTTCAAACTAGATTTAAACTTGGTTTAAATCCATTACTATTTTTAAATAGGTTCAAATCAAATACTGCATCCAGGTACCAATATTTGAAACTCGAGTGCACCAGGTCTGCTTCGAGTCCTCCACTCCCCTACTTCGAGTCATATACTCGAACGACCCGAGTATGTCCCGAGTTAAAACTCTGCACCACTCACTGATGCTTCAACACCGAAATGTGCACGGTGCACATGCACCGTGGCACTTGTCACCTCCGGCCGTCCACTCAGGCATCCATACAACGACGACCCTCACCTGACGTGATCGCGGCCCCTCCGAAGCCACCCACTCGCTCGAATGAAGATCGAGTTCATATTACAAAACCTGGAAACATAAACAGGCTTCCCCCTCGAACCTGTCAACACCTCCTCCTCGCTGCTCCGACCGCCAGACCACCAGAAACTCCGCCATCAGCTTCGACCATCACACCTCTAGCCACCTCCAAGACCTCATAACACTCGGTCAACCAGAGAGGTTGCACCGATCCAAAACTTCAAAGCACTCAAACTAGGTTTAAAAAAACAAATCCCCACCGCCGCTTCCTCGACGAACTGGAGCAACTCCGGTTATTTTTCCCAACACCTCTGGTCACTCCCCTATCACCAGCCACAAACCCGACCTCCCAATCACTTTAGATCACCAGAAACCCCCAAGTTTGCATTTTATATTCATTCCAGAACTGCTCTTAAATGCCCATTCTAAAAATTATAAATTTTGTTTTAAAATTCATATTAAAGTATAAGAATTCAGTATATATCGTTGAATTCGTAAATTAAAAAGTTTAGATTTTAATTTGTCTAAAGTTTGCTCAAGCATTTTGGTTTCCAATGACCTTGATCAGTTGATTTAGCTTAAACAGAATTTTAAAGTTAAATTCCTGTACAAACAAACCATCTTGGTTTGTATTTACAATCCTGGTTGTGATTTGAACAAAAATAAACATTTGTTTGCACATTCTGACTTGGGGAAAAACAATCAGAGGCATCTCAAAATTTTTACAGGATGTATACATCCACACTTTCACATATAAACATATCAGCAATTTACAACATAAACATTTTTTTCTAGTTATACACAAGCAACTAATTTAGTTCAATCAAAAGAATGTTGCTCACCAAAGTTTTGAAAATAAACAGAGCAAGTTTAAAATGGAAGCAGTTTAAATTTGCAGGTTTGAACTATACAAAATTTCCATCACACAAACACCAGAGAAAAATGATTAAATAAATATTCACACCATATACTTAAGCATCCAAATATCAACATGTATCATCTTTTAAAACTTAAGTAATTAAAAGAAAAATGTTACTCACAAATGCTTGAGAATGACAGAGCACTTCTGGTTTGACAGTTTTGAACTTAAAAACTGGAAAATGTTTTGCTTTCCAAAACTTCTTGCCTTGTTGATGATGCTTCAGTAGTAAACAAAATAGAAATGCTACTTGTATATGTTAAATTTACTATGCTATGTTGAACGAACTAAAGAAGAAAGACATGTATATATAGAAGTTTATAGGGGAGGTGATAACTGAGTTAAGCACATACAGGTACACTACTTGTTTTTTGTTTGTATTAGGCAAAATCTTTTAATTAGGGGCTGAGTTGATTTCTAAAACAGTTCGAATTGACTATTGTTATGTGCTAAGAAATGAAAGCATTAAATGCAAATGTACTATATGTTTACACTAATACAATCTTATGTCCAGATATTTACTTTATACATTAATCTTATCTGCCCTGATTTATTTTACTTTGCTTTGTTAACTTGACTATGCCATTAAAAATCTACAGAATCCTTCTCTTTTTATTTTTACTTTACTTTGCTTTGTCATTTCTTTTATTTTGTTTAGTTGCTAACATAACTATAGTACAGACATGGTTACTTTCCTGCATACTTTATTTACAAGCTACAAGCATTTTATTTTTATTTTGTTTAATTGCCATCATAATTATTGTATAGACATGATTACATGTTTCTTTTTCTTAGCTTTGCATTTTATTTTACATGTTTTGCTTATATACTTACCTGATTTGTTCTTGTATTCAGAACAGTTACAAGTTACATACAAATGTTTTCACTTGCCTGGGAATGCTTACATCCTATATACATAGCTGTTTATTTTGCTTGTTTAAATATTTTATAAAATTTATTTCATCTTAGACATTCTTGAAAGAATTCATTTTATACCCAAATCATAGCTTCATATGTATATCTATTTAGACTTATGTTTAATATGTATAAGATTTTTTTTTAAATATTCTTGAAAACTTATTTTTAAATCTCTCAAATTATAGCTTCCTCTAAAATACACATACATGTATTTAAATAATTTTCCAATAACCATTTCTATTTGTATTGAAATCCATTTGTAAAAATATTACATTATTTAGATTGTTTTAAAATAACTAGTTATTAAATTAAAATAATGAAATTATCACTACCTAAATATATGACTAATTTTATTAACCACATTTAAAATCAAAACATCCTTTGTTAAGTTTAAATTTAAGTTAAAATCATTTAAACAAATTTTAATCTTATCTTGAGTATCTTTAAACCATATTTTATCAAATTATACTAAAAAGAAAATAAACAATCTCTTTATTTAAATTTAAACCTAGACTAGAATTTATTTTTAAACAATTAAATTTATCTTGAGTATTTTAAAATCATATTATTATTTATTCAATATTAAATTTCCAAATTATCAAAAATAATAGAATCAGAAACCATAACTTTATTTATTAATTTAAAACAAAACTTATCTATTTATTATATGTACCAATATACATATATACATTATAAATAGAAACAATTTAAATTAGCTTTTTAAAAAGAAAAATTATCAGATAAATATTTATTTAAAAGAAGATGATTAAATCAATTTAAATATTATTAACAAATATTATCAAATCAATTTAATTTTTAATGTAGGTTATTAAATTGATATTGCCCCAAATTTCCGGGATGTCACACTTTTTCAAACTACAAAGCCTTTTCTACCTGGCCTGATCTAACCACCTTTCTTCCTCCTTCTATCCTATCTGACCACTCTCCACTAATCATTTCCTCTCGTAGGAAGCGCCATGATGTTAAAAGAGGGTTTAAATTTTATAATTCATGCACACTTGATCCTGAATTTAATACTATAATAAAAACTGTGTGGGCTAATCATTTTTTTGGAAATCCTATGTATACTTTTTGCAGGAAGCTTACGGCAATTAAGGATGCTTTAAGAGCCTGGGCTAAGCATAAGTTTGGCAATGGAAACCTCAGATCTTCTAATCTCAAGGAACAGCACAGGGTAGCTTAAGAATTGATGATGGCCATCCTGATAATGTTGAGTTTGCTACCAAGGAATCTGATCTATTTCACGAGCTTAGTCATGCATTGGATATTGAAAGTGATATGAAAAAACAACAGTCAAGGATTAAATTGCCTTCGGATGGTGATAGGAACACTAGCTTTTTCCATGCTTCCCTCAAAGCCAAGAAACCAGTTAATAATATTTTCACGATTATTGATGATGAGGGGAACCTACAAACATCTCCTGAGTCTATGAGCAAGACTTTTCATAAGCATTTTTCTGGCATGATAACAACTTTATTCCCCATTTGGATGAACTTTCTTCTATTGCTTTGCCTCAAGTGAATGGGGATGAAGCTGCTAGGCTTGTGGAAAAAGTGTCTGACCTTGAAATTAAGAATACACTCTTTTCAATGGACAAGAACTCGAGTGGTGGTACTGATGGATTCAACGTGCATTTCTTCACAACTACTTGGGATATTGTAGGTGGGAACTTCTGCAAGGCAGTTCACAATTTTTTTGACAAATTCAAGCTTCTTAAGTCTGTCAATGCTACGAACCTTGTTTTAATCCCCAAAAGCTTGCACCCTACTACTGTGTCATCCTTCAGACCTATTTCTTGTTGTAACATTATTTACAAGTGTATATCAAAGACCATTGCCAGTCGCCTAGTTGCAGTGCTTGTGAGAATCATCTCTAAGAACCAGGTTGCCTTTCTGCCTAATAGGAACATTCTGGATAATGTTATGCTTGCTCATGAACTTTTAAAAGGATATGGCAGTGCTAATGCCACTCATAATGCTATGCTCAAGCTTGATCTCAAGAAAGCGTATGTTAGCTTACAGTGGACTACTTTGGTCAGAGCAATGTCACTTATGGGGTTCCCTAAAGTGTTTGTTGCTTGGATCTATGAATGCATCTCCACTCCTTCTTTCTCCTTGATCTTGAATGGAGCTAACTCTGGCTATTTCGAACCCAAGCAAGGGATTCGCCAGGGAGATCCCCGATCTTCCTATATTTTCATTTTGGTTATGGAAGTCTTTACATGCTTCATAAGGCCTATGTTCCTCACCAGGCAAATCCACTTCCATTCGAAGTGCAAAGACTCCTAGTTAACATCACTTCTCTTTGCTGATGACATCATGTTATTCACCAAGCCCAACCATCAGTCTCTTGAAACAAATAAACGTGCCCTTCATAGCTTCTATTTGATGACTGGTCTTGAGTTAAATGCTCAAAAGTCGAGCATTTTATTTGCTGGAGTTTCTCCTGATCAAAGTCATGTTCTTTCCTTATCTGCTGGGATGCAAATCATGCAACATGGCATGACGTACCTTGGTTTGCCTCTATGTTCTTCTAGGGTGACCATTTCTGACTGCCAGCCCTTATATCTTAAGATCACAGCAACCATGGGGAGGCGGACCACTAGATTCCTGTCTCAAGCAGGCAGGCTAATACTCATTAAATCTGTATGTCATTCAATGATGATATACTAGGCAACAGCCTTCATACTTCCATCAAAACTTATGAATATGGTCAGAACTGCAATGTTTAGATTCTTCTGGTTTGGTTCCATTCATGCTAGGAAGATATTTCCATGTTCATTCAAAACTTTTGAAAAGCCATATAGCAAGGGTGGCCTTGGCATCTTCAACCATTCTGTTTGGAATAAGGCAGCATACAGTACTCACTTCAATGCTCTCTTGCTTAGGAAAGACTCACTTTGGGTTTGTTGGTGTCTAGTGCACAACATTGGTTCCAAAAATTTTTGGCAAAGGGATGTTCCACAGTCTTGCAGCTGGACTTGGAGGAAAATTTTGAAATTGAGAGTTGTTTTTAAGCCTCTTATCCAAATTAAACTCTCTGCCTTGAGTGTCTGGTCTTTCTGGCATGCTCCTTGGATTTGCAAGGGGGTCATTCTTGATGCCATCTTCAATTCTCAAGAGAAGTTCCAATCTGGAATTAGCTTAAATGCCAAGGCTGTCGATCATATTATGGATGGCAAGTTGTGCCTTCCTTATTGCAGCAATCAAACAGTAAGGTCCTATTGGAGCCAGTATGCCTGTAATAGGTTTGACTTTCAAGAGCAGGGAACTGTGCTTTGGAATGACAGACCACACTCTATTAGCAGAGTGTATGAAACACTTCATGGTATTGATGACATGCCTGGTTGCATTTGGTTCAGAGCAACTTGCAATGATATTTCTCCTAGCAGAGATAATCTCCTCTTTTGGAAGGTTGTGAATAATGCCCTGCTGACTAGGATGAAGCTTGTTGTGTATGGAATGGTTGTGCCCACTTCATGTATCTTGTGCAGTGCCTGTAATGAGACTACACAGCACTTATACTTTGAATGTCCAATAGTTCTTGAGCTATGGAGTGATATGATGATCAAGTTTGGCATTATTGGTGTGCCTGTTGACTTCTCCCAGCAGTGGTCACTGATTTGGAATGCAACTAAGTGGAACAAAGTGAGAAAAACCTATTTTTTCTTCATTCTTAAAAAAACTGTTGAAAGTTGTGTGGTGTGAAAGGAATAACAGGGTGTTCGAAGGAAAATGCAGGAGTGTGCTTGTGCTTTGGGCCGTCCTTAAGCAAGAATTATTTAGTGGAATGAGAATTAGTACGCATGAATTTTTAGACCATCAAATTGAACCTTGGACTCCGTAGTTCCTTTTCTTTTTTTGGTCTGAATTTTATTTTCTTTTTTGTTGTATTTTTTTCCTTTTATTAATAAATCTGGTAGGGGCCCAGATTTCAACCCCGCTTACTCTGCAAAAAAAAAATCTTTGTATTAATGTATAAGTTTATTTTAAACTAATTTTAATTAATTCACACTTTTTTTACAAGATATATTTCAATGTTTAGATAATTCTATACAATTCAATCCTTATTTATTTTTATTTAATTATTCATTACATTGTCATAAAAATTTATTTTCTAAATATTTCAATCGTATAAAAATTATTTACACTTTAAAATATTTATAATTAGTTAAAACATTTTATTTGATTCTAATATGTTATCCGAAAAGGATTTATTAATTTAATTTTATTTATTAAACAAAAAATATTTTTAAATAAAATTTATTCAAGTAAAATTTTATCTTCATAAATAACAATTATATAATAAAATTCAAACATTTTATTTTCATAAATAAAATTATAAAATAAAATTCAAACATTTTTATTTTAATTAAATTAATTTATATGACGTAGAAAGTCCTGTTATAAACTCCCCCATTAATAAAATTGCGTTGCCACAATTTCTTATAGGGAGATGTTAAACACAAATCGTACCCTAACTTTCATCGTATCTACGCTGTTCTATCGAACTCAACTACTCAATCCACCATATGGCTCAAACTCTAATTTATTTTATCATATGCTACCGTTCAAATACATTCAATTCAACATCATTTTATTTTCGCATACGATAAAAATATCGTGAAATTTTCTAAGTGCTAGAAATTTTGAAATTTTTTGACAGAGCCTCCTTTGTACAAAGGGCGTTTCACAAAACCACAATATGATAAAATTGATATATATCGACAAATATATATATATATATATATATATATATATATATATATATATCAAACTCATGCCACATGGCATTTATTTCACAATATATACTATTTTTAAGTAAAAACATACCTTGTTTAGCATTTTTTAAGCGAGTTCGCTTAATTTACATGAAGTTATACACCAAATTTAATCCATTTAGTCTTCATATACCCACGCTTATCTCAAACAATCATTAAAACAACGCATATATAAATTTATAATCATTTTCGAAATGGAAATAATATGCATTTCATCATTGAATTACTTGGCATATACTTTTAAAGAGACAAGTTTTATGTTTTTCCTTCTTTTTTTTCTTCTATTTATTTTATGTTTTTATTTTTTGAAATTTTCTATTATATAATGTGAACATCTCATTTCATTTACATGTGCGAAGCTTGTGTGCAGGAGCAACTTAAATCCCAAGATTTTGAACACTATAACAAACTTAACTACAATCCAACTAATTTAGAAAAAAATAAGCATCTAATCTAGCATGCTAGAGAGTCCATAATAATATAATTTATCATAAATGTGCACCTTATAACATGTCATCTAATAAAATTTCACAAACGTAAATAGGTTGTTCACATTTACCTAAAAAATAACATGTATAAAAGAGCATAAATAAAGTCTTTTCAAAATGTAACATATAACACATGGATTGAGTCCTAGGTTCAAGACTCAAACGTGACACATCAATTCTTAAGCTCGAATACACAATTGATCATAATGTTATGAAATATGTGTACGTGAATCACTCAAACTATGCAAATATGAGCTCTCTATTATGCTCAAAGACACTTATAAGGGTTCATGCTAGAGAGTACATAATTGCATGACTTTTTATAATATTATTGATCAAATTCAAATTTCGCTGGTTAGCATTCTGAACTGAAAAAGAATTATTAATTTAATTTTAATTTTTTTAAACTTTATCGAGGACATGATTTCCCATCTTATTTTCTTTCCTTTATAGATGATTTCAAATCCAGTTTTTTTAGCAGAAATCTTGTAGTGTTCTCAGACTGGATCCTACAAATAGTACACATAAATTATGCATAATGTGCGCCTTAATTTATTTTCACAACTTTATCTAATTAATCTATCCCGTTTTAGGTTTCGAAAAAAAATTATCTTGTATGCAGACCACGTAGTTCAACTGAATTCTATATCTTAGTTTATATCCAAACTGTATGCAGGTAGCTAGTATGAATTAGTACTACTTAAATACTCACTAAATCAAGCCAAACATTGGTTTAAATGATTCGATTTCATAAAAACAAAAAGGTAATGAAATTGGTACTGATTATCACAGCATGCAATCCAAAGTTGTCATCGTCATGCGAGTAGATGTAATAATATTTTACTGTACAGTGCTTGAGAGTGTATTAAAACAAATATTTTCTTCTCCCTTTATTCTCTTTAAACTAATTAACATAATTTTCTTAGAAAATTTTCTTTCAAACATTCTATTTTAATATAACTCAAAATTTATTACTTCTCTTTAACATAACATATCACTCTCCAAATCATTTATCCGTTTGTCTCATCCTAGTGCTTAAAAATCCCTATCAGTAACATTGGCTAGGCATATTAGAATTCTTAAAGCACTTGACGGACAAATTAACACTAAAAAAATTAATTGCAAAAACATTTCTAATCATTTTATAAAATTATATTTATATTATTATCAAATCATTTTCTTATTTGAAATAAAATATTTATTTCCAAAATTTATATATACATCCACTAATAAAATCAAATAAGCATTTCACAACAATACATACGTTTTAAAACAAACAAATAAACGCCTTCGGCAGAAAATTATCTATCGATTTTTGTTGTGCAACTCTAATCACTACTAGATCAATTCATTCTTATTCACACCATACATAGGTTTATCCATCATTATCAATACCAACATTACCCATTGTCTAATTACTCCCTGCTTCACTCAACACTTCCACTTTACACGAAAAAAATACATGTGAAAAGATTAGAAATAGGACATATATATATAGTAATAAAAATAATAAGTACGTCCCCAGATGATTGCTCCAATAATCATCGTATATTCCTACAACTACTTAAATATAAAAAAAAATCTACCTCACACCCATACGCACAAGGACTCTAATCTCTTCTAAGGAAAAAACTCATATCTCATATACACTGTATTATTCTAAACCTGCTCTAATACCACTGTAACACCCCTATCTCTATACCCATACTATCCAATAGTACTATGAATTAATATTTTCAGATAATACGGAGAATGAGGGAAAATAGGTTACACACATGAATAATCCCTTGGGTTAATACTGATAAGTATTAAATGTCGAATAAATAACTCACCCATATGTACATAGTATTAGTGCAAAGCAATAAACATGTATGCTTCTAGGACAGAACAATACACAATATACAATATATAAATAGGGAACACAAAGTCAGAATCGCAGGGATACTATATATTACATATATTTAATATGTCCAATATACAACTCTAGAATTTACACACATTAAATTTTATAACACACGAAATTATATAATACGTGTATGATATACAAAATATCACATCCTAGCCTCCTCTATGCCCAATATAAAAACCGGCCCACTGCCCATGTACATGTAATGTCTTGGACTAACCCGAGTATTATATAAATAACACATAGGTCAAATTCTATCTAAATCCAAGATTAATGAATATATGGTACTCGGTATATAATAGGTAATAACATAATCATGTTATCTCATACAAACTCAAATATCATATAACATAAAGCATCACAAAACCCAATATAAAATCAAATCACCCATATAAACTATTCAATATAAACCAAGAATAGTATATCTAATAGGTGAATCATCCATACAATAAAATATCATCGTAGAAAATGAAATTATCAAGTGAATCGGGCAAAAACATAGCAATGCTCTAATACAGTATCATAAAATCATATAATCAATGGATAATGGGAGATAGCCCATTGAATAATCCAAACAATATCCAATATTATGCAAATCCCAAAGATAATCCAATACGATCCAAAACACAATCAATAATAAAGGCTATATCAAAATATCAAATCATTAAACACTTATGCATATAACGAGGACTGACTACACTTTAGACTTAACTAGTCTCGAGTCTAGTCAACTTATTATAAGAAAGAGAAATATATATCAATACAAAAATATACCATGAATTTAATGAGACACTAACAACTGTCCACCGCAAGCCTACTCAAGGAACACAGGTCTTCTCGCCAACCGTAGAGTAACCGTCTATTCATATAGTCTTCAAGGTACATGTCAAATTTACTACACTCACATACCCTGAACTTGATAAGGAGACTGATAGCCGCCTACCGCAAGCCTTCTCCAGTTACCCAAGTTTACTCACCTACCGTAGAGTACTTTCTAATCCTCCAAAATTTAGTTACCTCGACGAACATCGTGACCCCATCCACCTATGGCCCATCTATGCGTAGTCCCAGCCACGATGTTGCTTTGTCCTTAATGGTAATAGACTGCTGGTCTAAGAGACACAAGGGGCTATGGGAAACAACCTATCTACTACTAATAATACTTTGATGCATATCAAAGAGACGTAACGACGATATCATGGATCTGGGGTGCAACCTCACGATTAGGCTGTCAGGGTGGATACTGGCCAATCTGGTTCACCCTAAATAATAAAGAGAGTTGGACACTACATGTATGGTCATATAGTATTTATAACCTATAACTATGTATATCTCTAACATAGGTCGATAAACGACTCTCATAAGACAATATCTAACAATACGATACTCCTCACCACTATCACATATACACATGAGTAAAATCTCAGTTTGAGTGACGTTTACTTGTAATGAATAATCAAACAAATAACATAATAGTGTCCCATATCACCGCATGTTATTCGGATAATTATTTAAGACAAGTAAACTACACTTAATCCACACTGGATATTTCTACATGATTGGTACAATGAATAACTGAAAAAGTGTTACCGAAAGTCCCATACCAGACGGTATCACTAATTTGTTTATTGAAATTTCTCGTTACACAAAAAAGAAATCTCACAAATCAAAAAAAGGATGCCATCACTGTATCACATTAAAATATCATAAATCATTATCAATGTTGAATCATTCATAATATCGAAATCAATATAGGAAAATGTGAAATAAAAAAATATGGATATCACCCCTAGAAATCCCAATTTAATTCAAAAATGTAAAAATTAATAAATTTCAACAAAAAAACTTTCTTTTAAACAATTCGATCGAATATTCAATTATATATATATATATATAACACTTTAATAATTCATGGGTAACCTTATTATTAGTGAAATACACTTTAGAATACATAAGATATTAATGGGAAAATATAACATATTTTCATAATTTAATAATCCTTTAACTAACTATATAAAACCATAATACAAAAGTTTCCTTTTTAATAAATCAATAAATTTAAATGACACTTCTTAATTCATTTTCATATTCTAAATTGAATAATACCTTTAAAATATTTTATATAGTGAATTGAAATTTAACTTTATTTATATAATTCCAAAATAGAGATTTAAATACTAAAAGTTCATTTCCAAATCTCTACTTGCATGTTTATATAATTTTTTGTAACGACCCATAAATTAATCGCTTTGTATTTGAATATATAAATCATTTTTTGAAGTATTTAAATAATGCATTTTAATATCCAAATAAACATATTAAAATTTAATCAATGATAATAAAAAAAATTCAAATTTTTTACCAAAATAATTAGTGAAAATAAAAATAGAAAATGTGACCGAAAAACGTTTTTCGAAATTTCGACTTTTCGACATAGAAAAGTCATTGAAATACATCATACACATTTTGTATAACTCCTATGCACATGCACATATGTCATGTGATAAGTTAATGATAGTGTTAAAATAATAAACCATGCTTAGACTAAAATAAAACAAGATTTGACTTAAAAATATAAAATAAAACCTAATTAACCTAAGTAAGTGCATAACCGTAACCTAAAAAACCTATGATTGGACAAGGATGTAACGCCCCACCTCTATGCTCACAATAACAAAGAGTATTAAAAGAAATACTGTCAATTATTACGAAGAATAAGGATGGATAGGAGCGGCCATCCGTAGTTAGGCCTTACACTAGTACTGGTTATCTCGATAGGAGTGGTATATATTTTTAATTTTCATCTCTTATTTATTTACTCCCATCAACATATTAAATTCTAGTATAAAACGAACTATGATGGTTCATAATAGTTTAGGACAATATATATAATAATAACACAGACAAGCTAAGTGCGGAACACAGATAATCAAAAGTCTCATATATATATATATATATATATATATATATATATAACTGAAGTCAGTTGATATACATGTGATACAATACGTATGGTACAACTACAACTGTCGACTCTGGAAGTTACATATACAAGTACATTATCGTAAATAATATACATGAATATACAACATCCTATGCTATGACAACACCTACTCCAAATGATATAAAGAAACTTCATAGCTCTAGTAGCAACCCAAAGCAAGATATCTACAACCTGCAATAACTCGGTCTGACCCGAGTATTACATTCAAAAGAAAATAATACACGGGTCAGTCTAATTCAAACTCAGTTATTAATGCACAAAAGCAATAATAATTAATAACAAATAGACGACAGTCAAAATAAATCTCATCTATCCAATCCTTTAACAAGGAAATCGGATATCGTTAAACATAACACGTAACAGTGTTAATCAACAAATCAGCAGATTCAAATCATCAATAAAGATAAGTGAAAAGAATATCAATGAAGATAATTTAGAAAACATCAAGATTGTCTAATTGGCAATCAACAACAAAATCTAATTATTTAAATAAATAATTAGAAACTCAGAATCTAATTATCAAATAGATAATTGGACAACAACAAAATAACCAAATCAAACCAAATCAATTTAAACAATTGAAATGTTACTTAAAAACATCAAAACCGATTAGCTACAGTACACGCACCGTGCACTGCCTCGCCAATACGGCAAATGTAATATGCAGAAGATCAATGAATCAAAAGCAAATAGCACCAACTCAAATCAAGATGAACCAGATGGAACTGCAACAGCATGACCACACCATCCACCCAGTTGCCATCAAATGAACAAAGCACACAGAGTGCACAATGAAAGCTCACAAGCGAGCACAAGATCAAACCCGAGCGTTTAAGCTGGATTCAACTCAATGTACAAATTAATGTATAAGTCACACTACAACAATGTTTAGACCAAATATTATTAATATGGTCGAACAGAGACTCCAAGTATATAAGAAGATATGCACAGACCTGACCAAATAACGCAATGCAAATGAAATCATCAAAGACCAAGTCACAGCCGAGATGATCGATCACATTGCAACGAAATTAATGCATCAGTGCACATGAGAATTGACTCAGTGCATATGAAGAAAAAAAATGCATCAGTACACGTATCAGTACCCGTGAGGATTAACTCAGTGCAATACAAACCAACAAGGGCACAATTGCAACAAAAGAAACTGCAACCACCACAAGTATTCAAGGGCAAGACTGCAACAAAACTACAGCCACCACATGAATACAAGGGCACAGCAAATATACGACTACCATTCTGGGTCAAGCAAGTGCAACACAGTGACAAGCTACCCAGATTCAAAGATGTAATCATGTACAACAAGTCTGCAAAATTCAAGAAGGCACCAAACCATAACAAAATGCAAGGAATAGATGCGGATACAAATGCATCACTGAGACACGAGAAGACCAACAATGCAACTGAATGCAACTGTCTCAAGCAAGTAGCATGTTTAGAAGTATGCAATTTCACTTCTGGAAACATGAATAAAGATATAACATGCATGCATTGTGAAACTGGTTAGTATAAATATCATACTCAAGACCAAAGGCCGGAGGAGCAAATGAAGTTCACATGTGTATCCAGGTCTCAAACTTAAACAACAATAAAGTATGCATCAAAAGAAAGTACACAAGTGCACACAGGCTAGCTTGAACAACAATTGTTCAAAAACCCGAAACAGTGACATTGTAAAAATTGGTGCAACATAAGGCACTAGTACAAATAAAGTATACCACTGCCAAACCCAAAGAGGCAAATCCAAACCAAGCAAGAGTAAAACTTAAAACAAAGCTAAAACTACTACAAAAACTCTGAAGATCAAGTACAGAGACCAGAATGCATGTAGTATCACCGCCACTGGAACCATACAGCAAGCATACATGTAAAGTGCGAACTGTCATCGAATTGATGATAATAACTCAATACAACACTAAAGTTCTGAAGTCAACCACAAGGGTTGTGCCAAAAGATTAGCGATAATGTAAGTGCAAACGACTACAAAAATCAAGTCAGGATGCAAGTTCGAACAAATTAATAACAAAGCCAGCAGGTGAAATCGACAAGTGATGCCAGAGACAGTATACTGTATGGCCAAGATCAAACACAAATCATTTTCGAACAAAGCAACGAGCTACACAGAACAAGAAAATGAACCCTGAGCTCAAAGGCATCCAGTTCGAAGTCGAGCAATTGTAATAATAGAATACATTTTTTTTCAAAACAAATTATTAAAATTTAAAAAAATGCAGTTTAAAGAAAAATATCACCTGCAGTTCGAATTTAAAACGACCCAATAATACCATCGCATAAACAAAGTCGTGGTGGTCACAAGATAAACCAGCAGGTAAAATCGAACAAGGTTAAAAATCGAACAAATTCAATCATCGTAGAATCAAGTGAAAGCCGAGGCCAACATGAAATCTGACCAAGTCAAAATTCATCAATCATCGAAACAATGTAGAATGGCCAATGCACATAGTTAACAACTTCAACCAAATATACACGAACGCAAATATAGGAGATCGAACAAACCCAAAAATCATCAAGCTATGGTTAACAGAAATCGAACCATGCCAGAAAACATCAATCATCAAAACAAAAATCGAACGACTTAAGCACAGTATTGAGAATGGATTAGATGTGAGTGATAGTTCACTCACCTGAATCGAAGCAACGTCTAGCCCAATCAAGCAGCCGAGAGCATCTCAAGAGGTGATCGACCACTCGAGCAAGGAAATCAACTTCAATCGAGCAGTTGATGTCGGCCTCTTCGATTCTATAAAGCCCTAATTTAGATCGAACAAAGAAAAGGACGAGCCGCCATTTTCTTTTCTTTTTTTTCGATTGCTTTGATTAGGTTTACGAACGAATGAGAAAATGAAAGGAGGGACAGGTCGAATTGGAATAAGAAGGGAACGGCTAAAAAAAAGGAGAGAATGTATTTGGGCCCTGATTTTTATTTAAAGCCCGCCTACACTTAATTGATTTTTATACGAATTCAACTGATTAAAAGCTTTCAATAACAACTATTTATCACCATTAGTCATTTAATGATGAAAATTAATTGTTACAAGGCCCTTGGTTGTTACAGACTCCCCTCCTTATAAAAATTGCGTCCCTGCAATTTTCATAATTAAAGGCGTCAGTAACAATTATTTTTCTAACATCAACTGGTTAAGCTAGAAAAATAAAGGTCTAGAATATAAATCGCCAAAGAAATCTTTTAATTTCATAAAAGAAATTCACAAATTCTTAACAAAATCTAACTATCAAATAGATAATCCGAAAAAACAAAACTTAATAAATGCAATTATCAGCAATATTCAATTATCAATTAGATAATTAGAATACAAAAATCACAAACAGCAATATCTAATTATCGATACGATAATTAGCAAACAGCAAATCTATTTATCAACAAAGATAATTAGGAAACACAAATCACAAATCGCAAAACTGCAATTATCTAGTTATCAACCAGATAATTTAAAAAAACAACAATTATAATCACCAAAAACGATAATCAGAATTCTCAAATCAACAAATATTCAATTATCAAAAACGATAATAAAATCTCAAATCAACAAATATTCAATTATCATAAACGATAATCAAATCTCAAATCAACAAATATTCAATTATCAAAAACAATAATCAAATCTCAAATATTCAATTATCAAAAACCATAATCAAATCTCAAATCAACAAATATTCAATTATCAAAAACGATAATCAAATCCCAAATCAACAAATATTTAATTATCAAAAACGATAATCAAATCCCAAATCAACAAATACTTAATTATCACAAACGATAATCAAATCTCAAATATCTAATTATCACAAGCGATAATCAGAAACAATAAATATTAATTATCAAAAAACGATAATCAAATCTCAAACATCTAATTATCACAAGCGATAATCAGAAACAACAAAAATTTAATTATCAAATACGATAATCAAATCCCAAATCAACAAATATTTAATAACCACAAACGATAATCAAATCTCAAATCAACAAATATTTAATTATCACAAATGATAATCAAATCTCAAATCAACAAATATTTAATTATCACAAACGATAATCAAATCTCAAATATCTAATTATCACAAGCGATAATCAGAAACAACAAATTTGTAATTATCATAAACGATAATCAAATCTTAAATCAACAAATATTTAATTATCAAAACCGATAATCAAATCTCAAATATCTAATTATCACAAGCGATAATCAGAAACAACAAATATTTAATTATCAAAAAAGATAATCAAATCTCAAATATCTAATTATCACAAGCAATAATCAGAAAAAACAAATATTTAATTATCAAAAACGATAATCAAATCCCAAATCAACAAATATTTAATTATCACAAACGATAATCAAATCTCAAATCAACAATTAATTAATTATCACAAACGATAATCAAATCTCAAATATCTAATTATCACAAGCGATAATCAGAAACAATAAATATTTAATTATCAAAAACGATAATCAAATCCCAAATCAACAAATATTTAATTATCAAAAACGATAATCAAATCTCAAATATCTAATTATCACAAGCGATAATCAGAAACAACAAATATTTAATTATCAAAAATGATAATCAAATCTCAAATATCTAATAATCACAAGCGATAATCAGAAACAACAAATATCCGATTATCAAAAATGATAATCAGAAACAACAAATATCTGATTATCAAAAACGATAATCAGAACTCATATCAACAAATATCCAATTACCTGCAGATAATTGGAAACAACAAATATCTAGAATTCAATTAAGATACTCTAGAAAATCAACATAAAAGGTTGGATCGATCCCATCAGATGGCGAGTTTTTTAAGCTACGCCACACGTGCATCAACAAATGGCCGAAGCCTACCGAGTACCGTCAACATAATTTTGGCGCCCAACAATTGACCCGAAGGTCCAACAAATGACCCGAAGGTCTAGTACTGGTATTGACCAGTAGGTCCAACATATGACCCGAAGGTCCAACATATGACCCGAAGGTCCAACATAGTGGCTCGAAAGCACACGAAAATCAGCAAAATCATCAAAACATCAAATATTTCAATTAACGAGTCCGGAATTAACCAAAATAGCAAACGCACATGTCCCATAACCACGAGTTTTACTAAATCATTTAATTATCTTCATCGTTTCCTTGAAAGTGCAAAATTGTGTATTTCAAAAATAACATTTCACATTCTCAAACGGACAAGTCCGGAATTTAGTAAATCAGTAAAAGAAATGGGTCATAGTCCTTGATTTTGCTAAAACTTTTAAATCGCTTCCTCATTCTTTTGAAAGCGCAAACTGCAAAACTTCTGAAAACAATTTCATTTATTTTATAAAAGTAATAATTTACATTCTCAACCGAACAAGTCCGGAATTAAGCGAATCAGTAAATGAAAGGGGTCATAGTCCTCGATTTTGCTGAAATGTTTAAATCGCTTTCTCATTCTTTTGAAAACGTAAATCGTAAAAGTTTTAAAAACAATTTTTTTTATTTTGAACAACTTTTAAAATACGTGATTAAAACAGCAACATCAGTAGAAACTTCGAGAAGGAAATTGCACTTCTCAAAATACCGTAAAAACGGACAACAAAATCAGCATTGCAGAATAACCGCTTGAAAATCCACTTTAAAAATTGACGATTACTGAAGCCAAAGCGACAATAATATTCACATGTCAAAGTCTCATCAAAATAATTTGCATCAAAATGTAATATTAATGAATTTTCATTCATTAAAAAGGTCAACAAAACACCGTGCTTCAAAAACTTAGCACTAGTGTGAAAACCCCGTTATAAAAATAACGACAACAAAATACGTTTTAAAACCAAACACCGGTTCAATGTAAAATTAATGCAGTAATGTGCAACTCAAATTTGCACGTATACAACGAAATGAACAAAGAAATCATTCAAATATATCTTCAAGCAAGATAATTCAAAACAACAAAAATCTCAACAAAATCACATAACTGCAATCGCTTCGAACCCTAAAATCGGATACGAAATTTTCAAAGAAAACAAATTAAACACAGCTATGTGAACAACAAATGAAATTTATTTTAATTTCATATTTTGATTTTTAAATCAAAAAGGTTATCAGCTGTACTCAGCGAAGGCGGTCTCACTGTTTCCACTGCGCACTCTGATAAACCGACACAAATAACTTAATAATCAGAACACAGTTTCACTTTTATTTTAAATAAAGATATTTAAAATTTTCATCATAATTTCAAAACTTTGGTTTTGACTCAAAGCACAATAAAACATCGACTAATAGTTGTAACACATGTTCCATCTAAGTTATGTTTTATAATATGTCCATAAATCCAAAGCTCTGATACCAACTGTGACGCCCCACCTCAATGATCACAATAACAAAGAGTATTAAAAGAAATACTGTTTGTTATTACGTAGAATAAGGCTGGATAGGAGCGGCCATCCGTAGTTAGGCCTTACACTAGTATTGGTTATCTCGATAGGAGTGGTATATATTTTTAATTTTCATCTCTTATTTATTTACTCCCATCAGCATATTCAATTCTAGTATAAAACGAACTATGATGGTTCATAATAGTTTAGGACAATATATATAATAATAACACAGACAAGCTAAGTGCGGAACACAGATAATCAAAAGTCTCATATATATATATAACTGAAGTCAGTTGATATACATGTGATACAATATGTATGATACAACTACAACTATTGAGTCTGGAAGTTACATATATAAGTACATTATCGTGAATAATATACATGAATATACAACATCCTATACTATGACAACATCTACTCCAAATGATATAAAGAAACTTCATAGCTCTAGCAGTAGCCCAAAGCAAGATATCTACAATCTGTAATAACTCGATCTGACCCGAGTATTACATTCAAAAGAAAATAATACACGGGTCAGTCTAATTCAAACTCGGTTATTAATGCACAGAAGCAATAATAATTAATAACAAATAGACGACAATCAAAATAAATCTCGTCTATCCAATCCTTTAACAAGGAAATCTGATATCGGTAAACATAACACGTAACAGTGTTAATCAATAAATCAGCAGATTCAAATCATCGACAAAGATAAGTGAAAAGAATATCAATGAAGATAATTTAGGAAACATCAGGATTGCCTAATTAGCAATTAACAACAAAATCTAATTATTTAAATAAATAATTAGAAACTCAGAATCTAATTATCAAATAGATAATTAGACAACAACAAAATAATCAAATCAAACCAAATCAATTTAGACAATTGAAATGTTACTTAAAAACATCAAAACTGATTGGCTGCGGTACACGCACCCGTGCACTGCCTCGCCAATACAGCCTATGACATACGCAGAAGATCAATGAATCAAAAGTAAATAGCACCAACTCAAATCAAGATGAACCAGATGGAACTGCAACAGCACGAGCACAGCATCCACCCAGTTGCCATCAAATGAACAAAGCACACAGAGTGCACAATGAAAGCTCACAAGCGAGCACAAGGTCAACCCCGAGCGTTTAAGCTAGATTCAACTCAATGTATAAATCAATGTACAATCACAATACAACAATACCTAGACCAAATATTATTAATATGGTCGAACAGAGACTCCAAGTATATAAGAAGATATGCACAGACCTGACCAAATAACGGAATGCAAATGAAATCATCAAAGACAAAGTCACAGCCGAGATGATCCATCACAGTGCAACGAAATAAATGCATCAGTGCACATAAGAATTGACTCGGTGCATATGGAAAACAAAATGCATCAGTACACGTATCAGTACTCGTGAGGATTAACTCAGTGCAATACAAACCAACAAGGGCACAATTGCAACAAAATAAACTGCAACCACCACAAGTATTCGAGGGCAAGACTGCAACAAAACTGCAGCCACCACATGAATACAAGGGCACAGCAAATATACAACTACCATGCTGGGTCAAGCAAGTGCGACACAGTGACAAGCTACCTAGATTCAAAGATGTAATCATGTGCAACAAGTCTGCAAAATTCAAGAAGGCACCAAACCATAACAAAATGCAAGGAACATATGCGGATACAAATGCATCACTGAGACACCAGAAGACCAACAATGCAACTGAATGCAACTGTCTTGTAGCAAGTAGCATGTTTAAAAGTATGCAATTTCACTACTGGAAACATGAATAAAGATATAACATGTATGCACTGTGAAACTAGTTAGTATAAATATCATACTCAAGACCAAAGGCCAGAGGAGAAAATGAAGTTTACATGTGTATCCAGGCCTCAAACTTAAACAACAATAAAGTATGCATCAAAAGAAAGTACACAAGTGCACACAGGCTAGCTTGAACATCAATTGTTCAAAAACCCAAAACAGTGACATTGTAAAAACAGGTGCAACATAAGGCACTAGTACAAATAAAGTATACCACTGCCAAACCCAAAGAGGAAAATCCAAACCAAGCAAGAGTAAAACTTCAAACAAAGCCAACACTACTACAAAAACTCCAAAGATCAAGTACAGAGACCAGAATGCATGTAGTATCACTGCCACTGGAACCAGACAGCAAGCATTTGTAAAGTGCCAACTGTCAACGAATCGATGATAATAACTCAATTTAACACTAAAGTTCTGAAGTCAACCACAAGGGTTATGCCAAAAGATTAGTGATAATGTAAGTGCAAACGACTACAAAAATCAAGTCAGGATGCAAGTTCGAACAAATTAATAACAAAGTCAGCAGTGAAATCGACAAGTGATGCCAGAGACAGTATACTGTATGGCCAAGATCAAACATAAATCATTTTCGAACAAAGCAACGAGCTACACAACACAAGAAAATGAACCCAAAGCTCAAAGGCATCCAGTTCGAAGTCGAGCAAGTGTAACAATAGAATACATTTTTTTTCAAAACAAATTATTAGACTTCAAACAACTGCAGTTCAAAGAAAAATGCCTCCTGCAGTTCGAATTTAAAACGACCCAATAATACCATTGCATAAACAAAGTCGTGGTGGTCACAAGATAAACTAGTAAGTAAAATCGAACAAGGTTAAAAATCGAACAAATTCAATCATCGTAGAATCAAGTGAAAGCCGAGGCCAACATGAAATCTGACCAAGCCAAAATTCATCAATCATCGAAACAAAGTAGAATGGCCAATGCACATAGTTAACAACTTCAATCAAATATACACGAACGCAAATATAGGAGGTCGAACAGACCCAAAAATCATCAAGCTATGGTTAACAGAAATCGAACCGTGCCAGAAAACATCAATCATCAAAACAAAAATCGAACGACTTAAGCACAGTATTGAGAATGAATTAGATGTGAGTGATAGTTCACTCACCTGAATCGAAGCAACATCGAGCCCAATCAAGCAGCCGCGATCATCTCAAGAGGTGATCGACCACTCGAGCAAGGAAATCAACTTCAATCAAGCAGTTGATGTCGACCTCTTTGATTCTATAAAGCCCTAATTTTGATCGAACAAAGAAAAGGACGAGCCGCCATTTTCGTTTCTTTTTTTCGATTGCTTTGATTAGGTTTACGAACGATTGAGAAAATGAAAGGAGGGACGGGTCAAATTGGAATAAGAAGGGAAAGGCCAAAAAAAGGAGAGAATGTATTTGGGCCCTGATTTTTATTTAAAGCCCGCCTACACTTAATAGATTTTCATATGAATTCAACTGATTAAAAGCTTTCAATAACAACTAGTTGTCACCATTAGTCGTTTAATGATGAAAATTAATTGTTACAACGCCTCGAGTTGTTACAAAGGAGGCATGGTAAATGATAGGCTCAGGGAGGTGCATGTGCACTAGGGTAGGGGAGGGGTGAGGCTAGGTTGATTTCATGAAACTTTAATATTATTTCAGTACAAGCACTTTTTAGTAACTTAACACTTCCTCTTTGCCTATAAATACACCACATCTCCACACATCTTAGTTTACACTTTCATTTCCATATTCATTTCTCTTCTCTCCATATACATGAACATCAACGACTTCCAAATCCATGATTAAAGTTGGCAAAATATAGCTTCTTCACTACAAAACTCCGCATATTCATCTACAACTTCTCCACCAAAACATAGTCAATATCACCTCAAAGCACATAGGGCTAAGCCCATTTATGCCTAGGATAAGCCCAATTTTGGCCTTGGCCAAGACATGTTGCACCCTACAAGCCCATACTATGTCCTTTTTGGAGCTAAGGCAAGTTGCTAAGAGTTTAGGCAAATTCGGTAAAGGCTTAGCTTGGTTTGGAACAAGTTTGGTGAGTGAAACTCCACCCTCAAAATCAAAGTTTGTAAACTATATTCATGAGTCAAATTAGTAGCTATATAATGTTTGTTGTATGTATTGGTGATGTATTGGTTGATTGGTTTGGTTCATTTTGCAAAAAAATGGCGTTTGGAAAGTTAGTAAGCAAATAGTTAGCGACATGTTTAATTGGTAGGTAAAAGTTAACTAAGTAGTAAGTAAATGTTCATTATATGTTGTATCATTGTAAATTGCCATGTATATATGCCCATACCCTTGCTATATGTTGTTCGCTTGTATTGCAATGACATACAGTTGATTTTCTAACTGCCCGTATAGTGATATTTGTTATATCGACACTTGGGGAAAATTTCACTTTATCAAAACATTTGGTTTCATTATCATGCTTGGAATTATTTTACAAGTAAAGCAAGTATTTGATTAATGACCTTTTCAAAAATAATTAATTAATTGAATAATGATTATTTAACTTAATTAATTAATAATTTAATTAATAAGGATTAAGGTTAACTAATTAATTTATTAATGATGTGTTTTAAATTTAAATAATTACAAGGTAATGATTTTCTAAATTTAACTAATCATTTTATTTAATGATGTTTAAGGCTAGTAAGTCTTTTAATAATGATGGATTAAGATTTATTAATTTATTATTTAATTATGTTATATTAAATTAATTAATCTTTTTAATTATTGATTTTTTGAAAGTTAATATATCTATTTGACCTTAAATAAATCATTAAATAAAATTTAGATTATTTAATCACTTTTACATAATTATATTTAATTATTTATAAATTAATTAAATAATTTTATTTAAATATTATTAATTAATTTAATTAATGATATTTTAAAAGGTGATTTACCTTTTTAAATTTACAGTTATTGAAGTTAATTAAATCAACTTAATTAACGACGTTTTAAAATGAATTAATAAAGGTAATATGAATATTTTAAGTTATTATATCCATTTAATGAAGTTTTGAAGTTAGGGAACTTTACTAACAAAATGTTTTTAAAGCCAATACTTGTAATATGAGACCAAGTTCGAATTCGTTTTTTAAAAGAAAAAGTTTGATTCGTTTATGGAAATGAACTAATTTCTATAAATGATATCACTTATATGGAAATGAATTATTTGTATACTTAACACTAAACAACGAAGACATAGGCTTGTCGCTATTCCAAAAGTTAAGAAGGGTCGTGAGGCATGACTTTGAGGTAACACTACCTTGACTTATCTAGCATTATTATTAACCCAGGAATAGTACAAGTTTGAATTCAACAAGTGATGATGGGTATACAAGACTTAATTTCCATATATAATCATTTTATGTCCTCGATAGTTGGTTTCCAAGCTATCGGTTACCTCACCTTCTTTATTATCGTCATTATAAGATGATTTGTTGCTTCATTGAGATTTATTATCCTTTGTCGGAAATGACTTAATCAAAGTGTGTGCTTATGGTGGCCAATTTACCTAGGGTTGCTCCCATTAGGGTATTTTCACATCTCATCTAGATTGGATTCAGTTTTTTGCATTTATATGTGAAATGCTCGGATTCCGGGTAAAGATTGGTGGGGTCTAGCTTGGAGTTCCCAGGGTTTTTAGGTATATTTATAAAGGTACTTTTAAGGGAGATTCACCGTCCTAGTCATTTGTTGAAATACGTCCCCGGATGATTGCTCCAACAATCATCGTATACTCCTACTGTCAATTAAATATAAACAAAACACTACCTCACCACTACGGGCATAGGGACACTAATCTCTTCTAAGGCCAAACTTGTGACTCTCATACTATGTATTGTTCTAAACTTGCTTTGATACCACTGTAACACCCCCATCTCTATATCCATATTATCCAATAATGCTATTAAGAAATATTGTCAGATAATACGAAGAATGAGGTAAAATGAGATACACATGTGAATAAAACCTTAAGCTAATACCGATACATATTAAAACACTGAATAAATATCTGACCTATACATACACAGTATCCGCATAAAGCAATAAACCTATGTGCCTCTAGAATAGAACAATACATAGTATACAATATATAAATAGAGAATGCAGAGTCAGAATCGCAGTGACAATATATATTACATATGTATGTATGTGTGTGTGTGTATATATGCACGTAATATGTCCAATATACCATGTATTCGTTATGTCTCGGACTGACCCGAGTATTATAAATAACACCGAGTCAGAGTATATCTAAATCCAAGGTTAATGAACATATGGCACTCGGTATGTACTGGGTAATAACATAATAATGGGTAACGATCCTGTTTCTAAAACAAATTTAATTTAATAATTAATATAATTTTTGGATTAATTGGTAAATTAATTTGGATTTTTCTAAAATAAATAAAAATTTGTGTTTGTTTATGTATACATAAAATGATTGTAAATAGAATTTGGATTTGAAATTCAAAAATAAATATTTTAAAAATAAATTGGATTTTAAAACTCTATATTTTAAAACTAATAGAAATTTTTTTCTAATTATAATATATAATATAAATATATGTATATATACATTGTGATTTGAAAGTTATGTTTTGAAATGAATATAATAATTTTCAAAAGCTATTTAAAGTTAAATTATGTATATATATATATATGTCTATTTATTAATTTATAATTATCTTTAAAATCATTTTCTTTAAAATTTATACATGATATAAATATGGTTTGTAAATATAAATAAATATTAAAAGCATAAGAATATATATAATTGATTTTAACATATGATTAATATAAATTTAAAAATATAAAAACATATATATATATATATATATAACTAAATAATATATACAATATAAAACTTTATTAAAACATATTTAATATTAACACATTCAAATTAGATGTGTAAGCATTATAATAAGAAATTAAAGAAGTGTAAACAAGATAACATACATTAAAACATTTGTAAGTGATTATAACATTCATATAAACAAGTGTCATTGTTTCTTTTGTTGTCAAAATAATAAATAAAATAAAAACAAGTTATATATACATATATATATCTCCTTCCTTCTCATTTCATTTTAACCAAAACTAGTAAAAACGTAATCAAAAGTCAAAATTTGGGACAGAAAACTCATAACAGAAAATAAAATTTAAAAACAAAATCAAACAAGCAACAAACTCTTTTTCAAATTCAAACCTGAAGCATCTCAAACCTTATCCAAAGCATCCCAATTCAACTCAACTTAAATCAAGCATTAATCTTCAGAACAACAATCAAGCAGATCATCTTAATAATCAGGTTGCAAATCAAAATCAAGTTCTGATCAAAATTCAAGTTCCAATTTCAAAGAACTTCTCTGTTTTTCGATTCCAGATTAGTAAACTTCTTGGATCTATTACTTGAAAGAATATTGTGAAAATGTTTGTATAGATATAAATATGCTTGCTTATGTATAAAAATATGAAGTAATGTCTATGCATATATGTGTACAGGCAAATATGCCTTGTTTTAGTTCACAGGTTAAAAAAATCAAGTTCAAAATTTATAATCTCATTCCCAAATCCTTTTCAGGCTTTGATGTTCAAACAAAAAATGTTTGAATTAACATGATCTAATATTTAAATTATTTTCAATTATAATATATTAAAGTTTTTCCATAAATTCAGAAAATACAGTAAAAATCAGATATAATCAAAAATCAGTAATCATAATTTCATATTTTGATTTTATAACTTGATTCATACTAGCAAACGATGAATTTTGATCATAGTTTCATAATTCTTAATTTATATACATCAGGAATTCTGAGTTGAACGGAAAGTACATTTTCATCATTCCCATCGATCGGCGAAGATTGATGAGTCGTGATCGTTCCTAGTGGAAGATGGCATGATGGAGATCATTGGAAAAAGGATCGATAGATTTTTAGATTTACATGGTGGTCGGGCGATGTCAAACTAGGGTTCGATGTCTGCTTTTGGTCGAGGAGATAGTCGAGGCGTATTCGTGGTCAAGGGTGCATTGGAGTCGATCGGACGGGGGGAGGATCGATGCATCGTGTCATGGTGAAGCTATGATTTGAGTTTCAGGCCGTCCGATGGTCGGAGGTTGCTACTCGAGGCGTTTTCAGACGAACTGTTTTGGGTTCCAAGGTGTTCAAAATCCTCGTTTTTTATTCCAGGCAAAATCGAAGGATCTGGATGGTCGAATCGATTGTGGGGGTGATCATCAATGTGTGGGTGATCGCGGCGATGGCCGAAGGTGGTCGGTTCGTCGGTGTACATGAACTTATGCGATGTCTGGGTATGGTTTGAAATGGAAGAAGGCAAAGAATAAGCAAGCTCGAAGATGAACTAAGGTATTGGTGTTGTGGCTCGAGTGGGTTATCGGGTAACTCGCGAGTATGTTAATAGGTTTTAAAATTTTAAATCAAAAGAAAAGAAGAAGAAGAAGAAAGGGTAACTCGGGGTGTTGCTCGGGGAAAACTGGAATGGGCTCAGGTGAGAACTCGAGACGGTCTCGGGTCAGTGATCTAAAATTAAATTTAACATGTTTTTAAATTTTAAATCAACCATGTTTAAAATATTTCTTTAAACAAATTTCTTTTAAATAATAAATGTTCATTTTTTGTTTTGGAAATAGTTAAAGGTTAAAAAAATAAATTATTTTAAAATTAATCAAGTTTAAAGTGTTTTAATATCTATATATACTTTCATTAATTAATTCTTAAGCTTATTTTAAATAAAATTAAATAGCTTAATTAAGAAGTTAACCAAAAAGATAAAGATGTTTTTAGTTGTTAGTTAACTTAAAAGTCTAAGTTGAGTTAACAATAAATTTGTTTCAAAGATTAAAGCTTTAAAGTTAAATGTTTTTAAGATTAATTATTTTGGTTTTAAATAATTATTTATTAGGCGATTAATTAATGTGATTCCTAATTGTTTTCATATGGAATTTATTAGTAAAATTAAGTAGTTAATTTAAAAGTGAAGTGTTTTTAATTAACTTAAGAGTTTTTAAGTTAATTTAGTTGTTAAAAATAAAATTAATTTTCAAGGTTATTAGAATAAGATTAATTGATGATTAAAGAAATTAATTAAGATAAATAGTTTACCTTTGAATTAATTTAAGGTCTTGATTAATTAAAGGATCGTTTATAATTAATTATAGGGTAATTAATTAATGTAATTAATCAAAGGATAATTAATTAAATAAGGGTTAATGTAACAACCCGGAATTTTTTAATAAGTATTTTAATTCATTTTATTTGAAACTTTGGTGTTAATTATTTAAAATTTGAATTTTGGAAATTTTTCCTGAATGATGTTGGAATAAGTTAGAAATTATTTTTCCAAATGCAATAAATATAAAAAAAAATTGGAATTTCCTATTTTGGGTTTAATTTTGACTTTATTTGAAATTTTTTAAAAAAAAATTTTAAATTCCAATCTTTTGCTTAAATCTGTATATATTTATAACATTCGTTCTGCTTTTCGTTTCATTCTATTCTGATCTATGCTTTGAAAATTAGATAACATACAACGTTTCAAAAATAATTAATTTCTGTGTTTTATTTTATATGTTTCTATATTCATCTCCTTATTTATTTTCTACCGTAATTGTATAAACTTTAGTTTTAATTTATTGAATGTTTCTTTTGCATATCTTTATTTAATGGATAGGAAACAAATCAATTAAGATGGTTATTTGTTTTAAATTTGGGCATACTTTTCATTGTTATTTCTTGCCTTTGTATTTCCCACCCTCTTGATCTCCTGCCATAGTCGTTCCTTAATTGTAGCAGTGTATTCTAAATCCTAGCCACCTCCAACCTTATCATTCATGTGAAAAAAGACATCTCCTCTTTATTTGTCTCCAGAGAGAAATACTGTGAGTCATGGCTTCTTCCTTTTACCTTTTCTTTTATTTTTCTTGTGTTTTCTTCATGGAATACTCGACCTCCACCACTATTCTGACCACCATCTCCTCTCTTCCTCCACCATGACTTACCATCACTCCTCCACTCACGGCCACGAAACCCTGGATCCTAATATCCATCACCAAGTAAAGTAATAAACCCTAGCCGAGCCCATGGTTGCAAACCCCTCCTTGTTTTCCTTGTAACCCTAGCATACCCTCCCCACCTTGCTTTAGCCATGATTATCTCCCCTCCTAGCCATGCTTCAGATCTGATTTGACCCAAATCTAGCCTTAGGCTGAGCCATTTAGACCATAGGGCCTAGCTAAACCCCACTTGTCCCATGTTTATGCCATGTATTGCTTTGCCTTCCCCTTTCCATGTTATAGCCGTATCCTATGACCCTATAACCTAGCCTAACTTGCATCTAAACACCATAGCCGAGCCTATGGGTGATGAGGCCGAGCCTATAAGGGTTGTGGCCAAGCCACTTGATGATTCATTCCATTTTGTTTCACTTTAAATTCATTTTTGCTCTTTGATTTGATAAAAAATTTGTATTCAATTTTGTTCCCATGGTTTAATCCATATTGGTTTGTGGAAAATCATATATTTATAATTGTTTATTTATTTCAATTACAAGATCTGAATTTGGTTGTTACTTCTTCCCAAATCTTGTCGTGCCTTCTTTGCGGTGTATGGATCGTTTTGTTTTAATTGAGCTCTTGCTTCAGAAAAGGTGAGTTATTCACTCTAGACATTACGTACCTATATTATTGTGAAATGATGACAAGTGAATTCGTATAAATTGATATGTTATTCACGAATGCCTGTGATGTGATTATATGATGTTAAATCCTGTTTATATAATTGTTGCATCATCTAATATGGGATGTTATATTTAACTGTTCATTTTATTTCTGCATCTCACATTGCAAGTTCCCTTATCACTATGGGTTGAAATGATATATACCCGAACAAACTTTAGAATAAGGAAATATCATTACGGGCTTAAATGATAGGCTCGAGTGATTTTTATTGTAACTATTTTTTTGGGATTGCGGGTTTGAAATGATAGAATCCTAATTTTTATTTTAAATTACGTATTGAAATGATACATATCTGTATCACTCTGTGCAGTTAATGCGCTCAGTAGATTTGAAGCGGTGGAGGTGCAAAAAGCCATAGCGGGGATACAGCGAGAATATAGCGAGATATAGCGGATGGCTCTAAAATAGCATATAAAACTCGTACTTAATGTTTTTACAAATATATAAATGGTAATTAAATGAAAAATTATCATTCAATTGAATTATAAATAAAACATAAATAATTTTAAATAAATACATGTGCGAATATACTTTCAATAAACGAAAAACTGTTATATAACATAATTGAATTTGGTAGAATATTAGAGTATTTTCATTTCTGAAAATATATTAAAAATGAAATCAAATAAATTAGTTTCATAATTTTATGATGTATAAACGCAATTTTTCAATTCATTTTATTAAAAAAGATATAGCGGGAGTAGCGGAATATAGCGGAAATAACGGGATATAGAGGAAATAGCGGGGATTAAAGCGGAAAGGCTATATTCTGGGGCTATATGGAAAAATCATAGCGGTTGAAATCCGCTATGAGATATAGCGGGGTTGTAGCAGGGTAATAGCAGGGCATTAACTGCACTGGTATCACTTGACCTAGTTTAGAAAATACTATACAGACCCGTGGTTAATTAATTGTAATTTTCTGGAATTGTATAAATATTTTAAGAGTAAAAATATGTCATTTTAACTTAATTTGGATCTAAGTAATTTAAATGAATTTATAGAGATTTTTTTGTACAAGTTAAAATGAATGTAAAATTAAATGGAATAGGTGTATTTTAAAATATGACTTAATTGGAAAATTAAAAATTTGATTTTTAAATGGAAATGTTGAGCTAAGTAAACAAATGGAAATTTAATTGTTTATAAGATAGGTATGTAAATTTTAAGTTATTTGTTGGAATAAAAGTTAAGAAATTTATAAAGTATTGGCTTAACAAATGAACTTAAATTTAATTGGATATTTATTAATGAAAATATTATTTTATTAGAATTTATGACTTAAGTAATATCTAATTAAGAAGTTTTGAAAAATGGAATAAGTTTGACAAGTTAAAAATGAGAAAAAATGAAGATATATGGCTTTAGAAGGTAAACGGAAATTATAGCGGTTCAGAAATGCTATGGAAAATATGAACTATGGTTGAATACACTAAAAAGACCTATAACAGCATTTCTGAAGTGCTGTAAATTCTGAAAATTTGAGCTATGGTTGAAAATACACTAAAAGACCTATAAGAGCATTTCTGAAGTGCTGTAAATTCTGGAAATTTGAACTATGGCTGGAAATCCACTAAAAGACCTATAACAGCATTTCTGAAGTGTTGTAATTTCTGAAAATTTGAACTATATGCTGAAATTACTAAATGAACCTATAACGGCACTCCTAAAGTGCTGCAGTTTCTGAATTTGAACTATGCTATGACATATACTAAATATACCTATCGTAGCACTTTATAAGTGCTGCAGTTTTGAAAATTTCAATGCTTTGAAATGTAGAAATTGAACTAATGAACTTAGAAATTTCTGAATTTCTGGAAATTGAATAATTGATTTGAAAGGATAACTACTTCGTATTTAAATGGTTTAAAGAAATTATTTTGATTTCGAATATAAACCATTTTTGAAATTTTTAACCACGGGTAATAATAACGTTGGTTGTTAAAGAGACCGGGATCAGATATAGGCATACTCTCTGTCAATACTGAAAACCACTTTAACAACCGTGTACGCGGTGGAGATTCCAGAATGAAGTAGGATGGTGGCGACGTTCTATTGAGGTATATACGTGGACCCGACTCAAGTGAGTTGGCATAAGGTGGCTAACAAAACCAATTCTCGGGCCAATGAGGTAGTGTGACGACCCGTCCTTCTACGCCCAGAAAGACGTTTCATCATGAAGAAAGAAAGGGATGAGAAAATAGAAAAGATAGAGAAGAAAGAACAACAACATCAGAATCTCACAGCGGAATGGAATAAAATATAATAGATCACATAACTATTACATAATTTTACATATATCAGAGTTACAGATCATACAACACATACTAGACAGTTATAAACACCTGTCTAGTTATACAAGTCAATATACAATGCAGATAAACAACTCAGAGATACCACCACAGCGGAACTATATGTGTATCTACAACGCTGAAGCCTCCTTCTCCATTGCTCCTCCAGAATTCGTCAAACCTAACCTGAATCGCTTGGCTACCCGTAAAAATTTGGGTACCCGAGAGTTTATGAAAAAAACAAAAATAAACTCCGGGTCAGACATGGGTCTGGTATGAGTAACAAGTTTAAGTTGCTTAACTTTGAAAAACATTTGAAAACAAAAGGTGTCACGTAAGACTTCACCACACATAAATATGGAAAAGTTTTTACCTTACGCTAACCAAAACATTTAATAGGAAATCTAGTGATATTATAATAGTGTCTAGGGTTTTCAAGTAAAATACAGAAATAGCTGAAATGCTTACATCTCACATTCCAACATAGTTGGGCACAACTAATACGTACGGCACTTATTGGAGATTGGATTCCATACAATGGCAGGGCTACTGGGGTACCGCCCGTCACAGTACGTGGCCTAGATCAACGTACCGAGGATTACTCCCTTCATCCCCTGCAACACAAGGTCGGAACCATTCCTTACTGAACAGTCCCGAACAAGACAACCCCGACAGTTGGAGCTCACAACTGTCCACACAGCCGAATAAAAAGGGACATCTAGACAGGGGAAAATCTTGTCCTGCTTGGGCATGACCCACCTAACCTTGCTGCACCTCCCCTGTTTTAGCCATTCCCGGTTGATGAGGCTTGAGGCTGCGATTACCTTTATAGAACACATTTCTTAGAATGCTCATCGTCCACCTGACGATGTGTTGAAAGCATTCAATCCATACAAGTTCGTTCCGGGTTCGAACGAAACCGAAGGCATTATCTCGTTACACTCATTTTGGAATCACCCTCAGAGTTAACGACGATAACCCTTGCATTCTGAATCTTCATCTTCACTTCAGATTCACGACCTAACGTTAATTTGGAATCGATGTGGTTTTCGGACTCCCAAATGTGGAAAACCCGATCCCGGTCTCATCGAAATCCAAAACGTGTCTTCTAGGGCCAAGTTGTCTATTTAGCCTTACCAGTTTAATTCAAAATAATTCAACATACACACAGATAGATAAATCACAATATCATAATAGATAGTCAACATCAACATAACAGATAATCAATATTATCACTTCAAACAGATAATGCATATTATCATTATAACAGATAATTCATATTTAAAACAAAGTATACATAACATCATTAATCTCATATTGAGATCTCAAACCATTCAGGGTAAACAATATCATCAATCAATATATATAAGCAATCACATCAGCTATAATTAATTTAAAATGAATTAAATTAATCACCTACATCTCTAATTAATTTAAAGTGAATTAAATTAATTACTTAACCATTTTATTGCTTATATCACTATTAATCGATTACTAATCAATTTATTAATCATCACTCAATTATTCAATTTAATTAATCATCCATGATTAATTTACTTTTAATTGTATTTAAGTAATCATCCTTTAATTGTTTTTCACAAATTAGTTATCCTTAACTAAACACAGAAATTAACCTTTAATTTACTATCATTAATTACATTATTACTCAATTAATTGCATTAGTAAATCAATTCATTTATTAATTATTTCCAAATAATCTATTCTAATTTACATCATTAATTATAATAATTAATGATCTCTAATTATATTTTCTATTTAAATTAATTACATTAAATAATCAATCTTCAATTAAACCAAATTGTTAATCACCCTTGATTAACCCCCATTCAGTAATTAACTACCCTTAATTACTTTATCAAATAAATAAATTATTCCATAATTTATTATCTCTAATTAACCCCTCGATTAATTATACCAAGTAATTATCTTCCAATTACTTTCACTATTAAATCACTCCTGGGTAATTACATTCAGTAATTATCATTAATTACTTCCCTAAGTAATTATACTTATCACATCATCCAATGATTATTTAAATTAATTAAACTTAATTAATTAACTTAAACAATTCATATTAAATTGAATTAATTACAATGAGTAATTAATTCCTTAATTACTTCCGTTAAGTAATTATACTTAACAATTCACAATTGCTTATCTTAAATAAATAATTTAATTATTAAAAATAATTCCATTAATCGATTATTTTATAATTTTAGTTAATGACCCTCATTAACTAATTATAATCCTTTAATTACTTTCCTAAAGTAATTAACTATGATTTATTATCAATTACATTTTAATTTAGTCTTAATAACTCATTAATTAATCCTCTATTAATTCATTAATTGATTACTAATCATTAATTTAAAATTAATCCAACGATTTCTTAATTACCAAGTAACTTACCTTTAACTTACATCTTATTAAAATAAAATTAACTCTTGATTTCGGAGTTAATTAATTCTAGTCATTCATTGTCCATTTAGTTAATTTGATAATTACAATCTTTAAGTTTTTAAACCTTTTTCTATTTAATGATCCATTTATCATTAATAAGGTATTTAATAGATTTAATTTAAATTTACCTTTAAATTCATTTTAAATTTAAGATTTAAAATGAAATTAAATTTATCTTATCAATTCCAAAGAATATTTATCTTAAATAGAAGATTAAAAGAACTTAAACACGATTCCATTTTGAATTCAATTCAAATTTAAAAATTCGCTTATCATTCAAATTTGTTTAAAACAAATTTTAAACTTAAAAATCTTATTTATTTAAAGGCTGAGATCCAAACTACGTTTTGAATCCAAACTCATCTTGATTTAAACTTTGTTTAAAATACGTATATATTTTTCATTTAAAAGCCCGGTTATAAAAACTGAAATAAACTTAGCTAAAAATACCCGAGTTAAACGATTATTTTTACGAGCAAAACCCCGCATTTCTTCGAGTCCGACACTCGAATCACTCGAGTGAAATTCCTTTTAAAGCGGTTTCAAATAATTTAAAATTTTCAACTTTATTTTATTTTAAAATGAGATTCAAACTTCACTTAATCCAAACTTATTCTTGATTTAATACCTATTTTAAACATCTATATCTCATTTAAAATCCCTGTTTAAAGCATTTTAAAACTTTACAGGTTTTTACAACAAACTGTTACAACTTACCCAAATTTCCCTCTCCCCTACTACTCCGAGACAACCACGAGCACGCTTCGAGTTTGCGTGCAGAAATCCCCGAGTCAAGCTCCTTAAAAACTCGAGTACCCCTCCTCCTGCAAACACAGCATCAAATCATGAACACCGTGCATATGCACGGTGGTTTTCACCACCATCGATCACCTACGGTGATCGCACCCTGTCAGAGATCAACTCAGCAACCACCTCACGCTCACCAAATCAGTCATCAACTTGAAATCGAAAATTGAGACTACGACCCAAAACTGGAATAAAACACAGAGCAATGCCAAAGAAACCTGACATCGCCACGTATGAAACATTCTGGCCACCTGACGTTCGGCCACTTCGGCCATGACTTCATCTTCGTTCAAGCGTCCCTCACCAGAAATTCCCCATCACTCGATCCATCTTATGAACCATGCCGATCAATTATTTATATACAGGCAAAACTTAGGGTTCTAAAACAAAACTCATAACCGCAACCTCCCTGTTGCAATTCATCGTCATCACAGATTTTTCCACCAATCCCCACTTACTCTTCTTCTTCCAGAAGGAGACTCGATTCCCATACTCAACTAGATCACCCCAAGATCACAGATTTGCATATAATGTTCAAACCAGAATTACACCTTAACCCCTTACTAAAATTTATAGTTTTTGTTCTTAAAAATCATATTTTGATTTAAATATTCACTTTATAATACTGGAATTTCATTTTTACAGGTTTGAATTTTCAATTGAAATTAGTATACTCAGTTGTTTTATTAGTTCCAGAGACAAACAACTTAAAATTTAACTAATCTTAGATTTAAACCTTAATCTAAATTAAATCAAACAATATTGGTTAGTTAAACAGATTTTATCATGAGCAAGGCCAAGTGGAAGGGAATAATAGTTAACATCTTGAGCCTGAGAAACAATTGCAGAGCACAACAGAATAACAGTACTTCACACATAAATATACAGGGTCCTATTCATACCTATGCATCACTAACATATCTTTATAGATGAGTATGCAACAGAAGTTTACATTTAAACTATTTAATTTGTTATGTTACTCACCTGGTTTTGAGAGAATGAACAGAGCATAGCTTGGTATTGAAAACAGTTTGAACTTTTAAAGACTGTAAACTGGTTTGCTTCTTCCTTCAATTATCTGTTCTTTAAAACTGGAAAAACATGCTTTTTGGTTTTGCTTCCAGAAACTTGTATCTGAAAGAATGGAAGCTTGCAACAGATTTAACATAAAAATCATGACTTGCTCTTTGATTGTTAAAGTTTTATGATATTGTTTGAGTTTGTAAAAAAAATGAAAACTTACTTATGTTTTCTGGTTTGCTAAGTTTTGAAAGAAAATGAATAAAGGTATTGCATATAAATATAAGCCAATCAAGCTTGTACAAGAAGGTGCAGGCTTTTACTGGTGCAAGCTCTTCTTTATTTTGTTTTATCAGTCAGATGTTTTCAAAGGAGGTTGAAAATATTTCATTAGATTTCGAATTGACTTAATTGCATGCTGAGAATTTGGGAGCATTAAATGCTGTGAGTACTTTTTGTTTACTCTTTATTTAATTAGTACATATTGAAACTCAATTATGCAGATAATCTGACTTCCTATATAAGCTTCTTACCTATTTCATACTTATCTTATTCTTGTATGTAGATAATATCTCTGCAATTTGTTTTATTTTCTTTCATATTTTGTTCTTGCCTGTATCATACTTGTACCTGCCTAAAATCTTACAGGCTACACATAATTACTCTTCACATGCCTATTTTGTTCACAGATTAAAAACATTTCACTTACAGGTTATATAATATTTTCTTTTAAATTCTGTTCTTGTCTAAACTATTTTGTAGGTAACATGCATATTGTATTTGCCTAGCATATTAACTTTACAGGGAACATATCTTATTTTCACCAGATTTGTTTTTAACTCCATGTACATATGTGAAGCTGTTTTAGTTATTTGTTCTAATTCTAACTTAAGTATTTAGTTCTATGCTGATTTTTATCACTCTTTTATTTTTAAACTTTAACTATCAAATACTTAATTTAATGAGTTCTAATTTATTTTCATACTTATGCTAATATCATAGATGTTTATGAATTTATACTCATTTTAATGTCCTGCATTTAATTTATGTTTGTGTTTAATATATTTTAAGATTTGTTTTATTTTAAACATGTTTGAAAGATGTTATTTCAAATTTACAAATCATTACTTCTCATGTTAATGTATTCAAATAACTTTTGAAATAGAAATTTCTATCTATATTAAAATCCATTATATCATCAATATAGTTAAATATAACTCATGATTGAATTCACAAAAGAATTTGTCTTCTTATTCAATACACTACTTATTTTATTAGCTACATTAAAAACAAACAAATCTTTTATTTAAATTTAAACTTAAACTAAAATCAATTTTAGATAATTAAGTTTTTAGTTTGGGTATTAAAATTATATGGTCATTTATTTAGTAGCTTAATATCAATTTGAATCCAATTTAATTTATCAAAAATGTTATAATAAGCAAACAGGCCTATATATATATATTAAATTTAAAACAAAGATTTACCTAGTTATAATATATACAGATATGTATACATTACAAATATAAAACAATTTATCAGCCTTTAAAATAGATTATCAGTTTAAATGTCTATTTCAAAGAAGATTATTAAATTTATTTCAAATTTATTATTAATAATATGATCAAATCAATTAAATTTTGACATAAATTATTAAATTGTTATTGTCAAAATTTCCGGGATATCACAGGTAGCCCCCCTGATCGGACACACTTCTTCGTATGCCATTCTATTACATTGTGATTGATATGGTGCGCACCTCTGATTTTTGGGAGTGTGGCTCGAGTTGGGCGGTAGGTGCGGCTTTGCGTTACCACCAGCCCAAATAGCAATTGGTATATCTATCCTGGCATTGCCTAGCTGTGTCGTGTCACCTACCCTAGCACGCTTGTGCGATTCTGATTTTCTCCCGTAGTTCGTCAAGTATCCTTTTGTGGCTTCCCGATCAGGAGGGACTATGATACTGGATGGACAACTGGGACTATTATGTGTTAAGGACGATATGGGTAACTCCTTAACGCTATTTAAAAGTAAGTTTACATAACTATATACATTATTATAATTGCGTATATTACTGCATAGTAAATAGTTTAACGGATCCTTAAAGGATGGGCTATACCAGTCATCCTTTAAGTTGCTTGTACCTTATATTACAGTTCACTTGATTTGGTTTACATTGTATAAGTATGTGTGTCCTGACTCGAGTGTTTGTGTTTATTTTCTTACGCTCGGGTTTGCCTGAGTATCACATATTGGATCTATCTTCTGGAAGATAGAGATTTCAGGAGCTTATCTGCTTACCAAGTTTTATCTATTTCCGTTCCGTCACTCTATTTCAGCTTATGTATTAGAAACTTATGTAATATGGGATTTCGACTGCATTTGTTTCAGACTGTGTTTGTTTTTCAGGCTATGTATTTTGTAATTGTTTTGAGATGGTGTTTGAGATTAAGTTTGTAGTGTCTTTATTAACCACTATGGTTATTTTATTTCCGCTGTAAATATTCTGATTTTTCTGTGTCTGTGATTGTATGATTGATTTTATATTCTCTAAACTATATTTCAATCTACTGTTTTAAAGTATTCAAGTCAGACATGTGTGGATTTAATGTCGATTTGAATGGTCCAAAATAGTGGGTCGTTACATTTGGTATCAGATCCAGTTTTTAGGCAAACCTTAGCCTACGGAGCAAAAAAACATATTAGAGATAGGGTAGAAATACCCTAGAATGAATAAAATCAATCTTAGAATCTTTTCTTTGTGAGAGAACGTATTTTAAAGTATAAAATGATTTTCAAAGGATCTTTAAAAGAGTATTTTGATATAAAAAATTTCTTGTTCTTTTCAAATTTTTCTAAACTTCATTCTTTTTCTTATCTACCTTATTGGAAATTTCCTTGTTTGGGATATTTAATTCCCACTGAATCTTATCTTCGTTTATCTAATCTTGTCTTTGTTTCTCAATTACCTTTGTCCTAAAAATTCATTCTTGATCTTTCAGGATGGATCGTAGGAATGTAAGAGGTAGGGGACGTGATGCTGCCCCAGTCAGGTTCATTAAGCTTTGCAAGGAATATACTGAGCTTGGTGGCACCAAGTTCACGGGATCTGAGAGCATTGTAGAAGCTCAACAGTAGTTGAGGGACTTGGAGAGAATCTTCTCTGGTCTTGAGATCACTAATGCCTAGCAGCGTCAGTTGGTAGCTTGGCAATTGAAAGGAGCAGCTTTGGATTGGTGGCAGTCTGTGATAGCTCTCACCAATGAGGCTGACTTTTCTTGGGAACAATTTAGGTTTCATATTCTATTGTTTTGAATTTGGTCCATTTTTCTCTTGTTGGGAATCTGTCTTATATTTCTTTATCGTGCTTTAGGAAGGCTTTTCTTGAAAAATGGATGCCCGAGGCAGGGAAAGCTCAGCTATATTGGGAATTCATGGATCTGAAGCAGGGTGATATGACTTTTTCTGAACATAAGAGGAAGTTTAATGAGCTATCAAAGTTTGGCCTTAATTTGATTGACACTCCTCTCAAGAAAAACGAGAAGTTCATTGCTGGTGCACACCCGGAGTACTACGATCATCTCATAGCTCATGTGCACTGTCCTTTCACTACTCTGATAGACATGGCCATTAGATATGAAATCATACTTCTAAGGATACTCCAGCTGCTCGTTTTGCTTCAGCATAGTCTTCCTCTGGTAATTCTAAGAAGAGGAAGTCCAACTTCTACCATCATAAGAAGAATTTGAACAAGACTCCAGGGTTAGGATCATCTTCTTCATCTCAAAGGCAGTCTGTAGACCTATCTGCCATTACTTGCTACAGATGTGATCAGAAGGGACACTATGCTAATAGTTGTCCTACCTTGGCAGCTGCTATTCCTCCAGCTCAGTTGACCAGGCGTGACCTCTGCCACATTTGTCTGCAGCCCAGCCATTTTAAGAAGGACTGCCTTACCCAGCGGAAGGATAAGAATTTGGTATATTTGTTGTTACTTCTGCATCTTCACCAGCTCCACCACCTGCACCTGTTCATGCTCCTACTCCTAGTGACTCTCAAGGTACTCTTCAGGGCACTTTTACTTTGTTTAAATCCCTTATGCGTGTTCTATTTGATACTGGAGCTTCTCATAGTTTTATTTCTATGGACCTTTGTGATAAATTTGAGCATCTTCTTTCTCCTTTGTTTGCGGATGAGCCTTTATGTGTTTCAAATCCTATTGGGGGTCCCACGAACCTTAGTACGATTTGTAACTAGGTGAAACTCTCTATTTGCATCAATGTTCCAGCGGTGATTTCTATATTCTGGGTTTTGATGCTTTTGATCTATTGCTTGGAGGTGATTGGCTTGAGAGGCATGATGCCCATATCTCTTGTAGTATCCGAACTGTTTCTCTTATGGGTGATTTTAGTAATTCATCGGTGATTCAGCGTAGTTTGCCCCAGGATTTTACTAGCAGCTTTATTTATTCTCTTGATGCTTCTCCTGGTGAGATTCATTCGACTCTTGTAGTCAAACTATTTCCCGATGTATTCGATGAAGTCACTTCTTTACCTCCTAAGCGGAAAACTGATTTTCGTATTGATCTTATTCCTGGAGCTCGACTTGTAGTTCTTCCACCCAAAAGAATGGCACTCCGTGAGAAGGTTAAGTTAAGGAAGCAAATTGAGGACTTGTCCTCCAAGGGTCTGACCAGACCTAGCTATTCGGAATGGGAAGCAGCAGTGGTCTTTGTCATTGAGTCCGATGGTTCTTTGTGATGTGTGTTGGTTATAGGGAGCTGAACAAGCTCTCTATGAAGAACAGATATCCTACGCCTTGCATTAATAATATGTTTAAACAGCTGTATGGAGCTATTGTTTTCTCTTAGCTTGACCTTGCCATAGGTTTTCATTAGCTCAGAGTTTCCCAGGAAAGTATTCTTAAGACTGCTTTCCGCACTGAGAATGGCTTCTATGAATGGTTAGTTATGCCTTTTGGTTTAACAAAAGCTTTTGCTTTCATTGTTGATTTGATGAATCGTGGTTTTAATGATGTGCTTAATAAGTTTTTTTCTAGTCTTTGTTGATGATATCCTTGTCTTCTCCTAGACAAGAGATGAACATGAGTCGCATTTGCAATATGTTCTAGAGACTCTTCGAAATCTTCAGTTGAAGGAAAAATTCTCTAAATGCCATTTCTGGAGAGATGAAGTCCGATTTCTCGGGCATATTATTTCTAGTGAAAGAGTTTTTTTGATCCAGTCAAGATCACTACGATCAATATAAGTCCTACCCTTCTATCTCTTCCTGGAATGGATCATTCTATCTTTTCTGTTGTCCTTATTTCTCCCTATTCTGTATAGGATTGGGAAACTTCTAGGACTCCAACTGATATTCGCAGTTTTCTGTACCTTACCGGTTATTATCAGAGATTCATTGAGAACATTGCTTGGATTTTTGCACCGCTCACTACTTTAACTTGAAAGAATGCTAATTTATATGGAGTAATGAGTGTAAAGCTGCATTCGATGAGTTGAAGCGTAAGCTTACTTCCGCACCAGTGCTTACCATTCGGAATGGAAATGACGGATTAACGGTATATACTAATGCTTGTCGTAAGGGTTTGGGAGCTGTATTGATGCAAGATGGGAATGTGTTGCTTATGCTAGTCGCCAGTTGAAGACTCATAAGGCCAATTATGCTGCTCATGATTTAGAGTTGCTTGTTGTTGTTTTTGCTTTGAAGCTTTGGAGGCATCATCTTTTGGGTGTTAAGTTTGAGCCCTTCACTGATCATCAGTCTTTGAAGTATATCTTCACCCAGAAGGATTTGAATCAAAGGCAAGTTCGATGGCTTGAGTTTATTGCTTCTTACGACCTCGATATTATCTATACTCCCGGTAAGGCTAATGTTGTGGCTGATGCTTTGAGTCGGAAGAAAGCTATGTTGTGTCAGCTTGTTGTTTCTTCTTCTCCTCTTTTAGATCGTATCATGGCTAAGCAGGATAAGGATGAGATGCTTAGGTGTATGAAGGGAAGTGTTAGTAGCAGAGTTGGTGGTAGTAATCCTGATGGTAATGGATCTCGGATCGATGATAGAGGTATTTTGAAGATTAATAATAGGATTTGTGTCCCGAATGCTAATGGTTTGAGGCAGGAGTTACTTCGGGAACATGATCGATCCAGACTTTCTATTCATCTTGGTGTGACGAAGATGTATCAGTATATGAAGAAGCTCTTTTGGTGGAAGGTTATGAGGTGGGATATCTCTATCTTTGTTAGTAGGTGTGCGACTTGTCAACAAGTCAAGGCAGATCACCAGAAGACCCCTGATTTGTTACAGCCTCTTGAGATTCCCAATTGGAAATGGGAACAGGTTTCCATGGATTTTATTGATGGATTGCCAAGGTCTAGGAGGGGCAATGAGAGCATTTGGGTTATTGTGGATAGATTGACCGAATCAGCTCATTTTATTCTGGTCAAATCTACCCGCTCGGCTTCCAGTCTGGCTGAGATCTATATAAGGGAGATTGTCCGTCTTCATGGTGTTCCCCTCAGCATTGTTTGTGATCGAGACACTATCTTTACAAGTCGGTTTTCGAAAGCTTTTCAGGAATCTTTGGGTCCTCGGCTGAATCTGAGCACTGCTTACCACCCACAGACCGACGGTCAAATGGAAAGAGTGAACCAGATTCTAGAGGATCTTCTTCGTGCTTGTGTTTTAGACTATGGAGGATCTTGGGAAGATCATCTCCAACTTGTTGAATTCATCTATAACAATAGTTATCAGGTATAATGTTCAATCTTCTATTTTAATCTTATCTTAGTCTTTTTTCTATCTCATTCTATCTTTGATTAGGCTAGTACTGAGATCTCTATGTTTGCTGCTCTTTACGGAAGACCTTGTAGATCTCCATCTTGCTGGATTGAATCCGGTAATTGTTTGGTTCTTGGTCCTTACATGATTTTGGAGGCTGCAGAGAAGGTTAAGGAGATTAAGAGGAAGATGAGGATTGCCCAGGATAGGTAGAAGAAGTATACTGATCGACGTAGGAGGAGTTTAGAGTTTGATGTTGGTGATCAGGTTTTCCCTAAGGTCTCTCCCTTAAGGAATGTGGCGTTTTGGTCGTAGAGGGAAGCTTGCTCCTAGGTCCATCGGTCACTTTCGCATTGTGGAGAGGATTGGGTCTCTTGCTTATCGTCTAGATTTGCTTGAGAAATTTTCTGGAGTACATAATGTATTTCATGAATCGCACCTTCGTCGCTATCTACATGATCCATCTCTTATTATTTAGCCTTATGCTCTTGATAGTTTGGATATTGAGCCAAATCTGACTGTTGAGAGGAAGCCACTTCGTATCGTCGATCGAGGTACGAGGCAGCTGGAAAGGAAATCTTCCAACCTTGTAAAAGTGCAATGGAGTATGGATGATCGGAATTATGCCTAGGAAACGGAGGAGAACATCCGTGCTTCAAATTCGGAATTGTTTGTTTTAGCTACTTTTGCTTTACTATCTTATCTTCCTTTGTTTTCCTTCTTTCATTCCTTTTCGAGGACGAAAAGTTTTGAGTGGGGGAGAGTGTAACAACGCGAAATTTTTTAATAAGTATTTTAGTTCATTTTATTTAAAACTTTGGTGTTACTTATTTAAAAATTTTAATTTTGGAAATTTTTCCTGAATGATGTTGGAATTAGTTATAAATTATTTTTCCAAATGCAATAAACATAAACAATTTCTAAAATTTCCTATTTTTGGTCAAACTTTGACTTTATTTGAAATTTTAAAAAAATCAATTTTCAATTCCAATCTTTTATTTAAATCTGTCTATATTTATAACACCCGTTATGTTTTTTGTTTCATTCAATTCTGATCTATACTTTGAAAATTAGATAACATACAACGTTTTAAAAAGCAATTAATTTTTGCATTTTATTTTATATGTTTTTATATCCATCTCCTTATTTATGTTCTATGGTGTTTGTATAAACTTTATTTTTTATTTGTTGAATGTTTCTTTTGCATATATCTTTATTTAATGGATAGGAAACAAATCAATTAAGATCGTTACTTGTTTTAAATTTGGGCATACGTTTCATTGTTATTTCCTGCCTTTATATTGCCCACACTCTTGATCTACTTCCATAGCCGTTCCTTAATTGTAGCCGTGTATTCTAAACCCTAGCTTCCTCCAACCCTATCATTCACGTGAAAAAAAACATCTCCTCTTCATTTGTCTCCAGAGAGAAATACTGTAAGTCCATTGCTTCTTCCTTTTACTTTTTCTTTTATTTTTCTTATGTTTTCTTCATGGAATGGTCGACCTCTAATACTATTCCGACCACCATCTCCCCTCCTCCTCCACCATGACTTACCATCACTCCTCCACTCACGGCCATGAAACCTTAGGTCCCAATATCCATCACCAAGTCAAGTAATAAATCCTAGCCGAGCCTATGGATGCAAACCCCTCCTTGTTTTCCTTGAAACCCTAGCCTACTCTCCCAACCTTGCTTTGGCCGTGACTATCTCCCCTTCTGGCCATGCTTTAGATCTGATTTGACCCAAGTTTAGCCTTAGGCCAAGCAATTTAGACCATAGGGCCTAGCCAAACTCCACTTGACCCATGTTTATGCCATGTATTGCTTTGCCATCCCCTTTCCATGACAAAGCCATTTTTTATGGCCCTATAACCTAGCCTAACTTACATCTAAACACCATGGCCGAGCGTATGGGTGATGAGGCCAAGTTTATAAGGGTTGTGGCCCAGCTACTTGATGATTCATTCCATTTGGTTTCACTTTAAACTCATTTTTTCTCTTTGATTTGATAAAAAAATTGTACTAAATTTTGTTCCCATGGTTTATTCCATATTGGTTTGTGGAAAATCATATATTTATAATTGTTTATTTATTTGAATTACAAGATCTGAATTTGGTTTTCACTTTTTCCCAAATCTTGTCGTGCCTTCTCGTTCTTTGCAGTGTGCGGATCTTTTTATTTTAATTGAGCTCTAGCTTAAGAAAAGGCGAGTTATTCACTGTAGACATTACGTACCTATATTATTGTGAAATGATGACAAGTGAATTTGTATAAATTGATATGTTATTCATATGTGCCTGTGATGTGATTATATGATGTTAAATCCTGCTTATATAATGGTTACATCATCTAATATGAGATGTTATATTTAACTGTTCACTTTATTTCTACATCTCACACCGCAAGTTCCCTTTCACTATGGGTTGAAATAATACATATCCGAACGGACTTTAGAATAACGAAAAATTATTATGGGCTGAAATGATAGGCTCGATTGATTTTTGTCGGATTTATTTTCTTGGGATTGGAGGTTTGAAATGATAGAAACCAGATTTTTCTTTTAAATTACGGATTGAAATGATACATATCTGTATCACTTGACCTAGGTCAGGAAATATTATATAGACCTATGGTTAATTAATTATATATTTTCTGGAATTTTATAAATATTTTAAGAGTAAAAATATGTCATTTTAACTTAATTTGGATCTAAGTAATTTAAATGAATTCATAGAGATTTTTTCTACAAGTTAAAATGCATATAGAATTAAATGGAAAAGTTGTATTTGAAAATATGTCTTTATTGGAACATTAAAAATTTGATTTTTAAATGGAAATTTTGAGCTAAGTAAATAAATGGAAATTCAATTGTTTATAAGACGGCTATGTAAAGTTTAAGTTATTTGTTGGAATAAAAGTTAAGAAATTTATAAAGTATTGGCTTACCAAATGAATTTAAATTTAAATTGGACATTTATTAATAAAAATATTATTTTATTAAAATGTATAAGTTAAGTAATATCCAATTAAGATGTTTTGAAAAGTGGAATAAGTTTGATAAGTTGGAGAAAAAGTGAAGATATATAGTTTTAGAAGGTAAACATAAATTAGTGGTTTAGAAATGCTGTGGAAAATATGAATTATGGCTTGAATACACTAAAAAGACCTATAACAACACTTTTGAAGTGCTGTAAATCCTGGAAATTTGAACTATGGCTGAAAATACACTAAAAGATCTATAACAACATTTCTGAAGTGCTGTAAATTCTGGGAATTTGAACCATGGCTCGAAATAAACTAAAAGACCTATAACAGCATTTTTGAATAGCTGTCATTTCTGAAAATTTGAATTATATGCTGAAATTACTAAATGAACCTATAATAGCACTCTTAAAGTGCTGCAGTTTCTAAATTTGAACTATGCTTTGATATATACTAAATGTACCTACCGCATCACTTTATAAGTGCTGTAGTTTTGAAAATTTAAATGCTTTGAAATGTTGGAATTGAACTAATGAACTTAGAAATTTCTGAAATTCTAGAAATTGAGTAATTGATTTGAAAGGATAATTACTTCATATTTAATGGTTTAAATAAATTATTTTGATTTGGAATATAAACTAATTTTGAAATTTATAACCATGGGTAATAATAACGTTGGTTTTTAAAGAGACCGGGATCGGATATGGGCATACTCTCTGTCGATACCGAAAACCACTTTAACAACCGTGTATGTGGTGGAGATTCCAGAATGAAATAGGATGGTGGCAAAGTTCTGTTGAGGTATATACGTGGACTCGCCTCCCGTGAGTTGGCATAAGGTGGCTAAAACAGGAGCGATCCTCCGGCCAATGAGGTAGCCCCTCTGATCGGACACACTTCTTCGTATTTCATTCTATTACATTGTGATTGATATGGTGCGCACCCTTGATTTTTGTGAATGTGGCTCGAGGTGTGGTAGCTGTGGATATGCGTTACCACCAGCCCGGATAGCAATTGGTATATCTACCATGGTATTGCCTAGTTGTGCCATGTCACCTACTCTAGCATGCTTGTACAATTTTGCTTTTCTTCCGTAGCCCGTGCAGTATCCTCTGGTAGCTTCCCGATCTGGAGGGACTATGATACTGGATGGACTACTTGGACTATTATGTGTTAAGGACGATATGGGTAACTTCTTAACGCTATTTTAAAATAAGTTTATTTTACTATAGACATTATTATAATAGCGTATATTACTGCAGAGTAAATAGTTTAACGGATCCTTAGAGTATGGGTGGTGCCAAGCATCCTTTAAGTTACTTGTACCTTATATTACAGTTCACTTGAGTTGGTTTACATTGTATAAGTAGGGATGTCCTGACTCGAGTGTTCGTGTTTATTTTCTCACACTCGGGTCAGCCTGAGTATCACAGATTGGATGTATCTTCTAGAACATAGAGATTGTAGGAGCTTTTCTGCTTATCTAGTTTTATCTATTTCAGTTCTGTCACTCTATTTCAGCTTATGTATTAGAAACTTATGTAATGGGGATTTCTACTATATTTGTTTCAGAACTGTATTTGTTTTTCAGACTATGTATTTTTAATTGTTTTGAGACGGTGTTTGAGATTAAGTATGTAGTGGCTTCATGAACTACTATGGTTGTTTTATTTCCGCTGCGAGTATTCTGATTTATCTGTGTGTGTGATTCTGTGATTGGTTTTATTTGCTCCAAACTATATTACAATCTACTGTTTTGAAGTATTCAAGTCAGACATGTGTGGATTTATTGTCGATTTGAATGGTCCAAAATAGTGGATCGTTACAGTTAATTAATTAATGTAAGTAATTAAAGAATAATTACTCAAATGTTAATTACTTAATGTAATTAATTAAAGGATGATTAATTAACGATAAGTAATTAAAGGATAATTACTTAATTAAATTAATTAAGTATAATTACTTAATGAAATTAATAAAAGATTATTGCTTATTGTAATTAAGGGATAATTACTTAGTATGATTAATTGAAGGATAATTAATTACTTAAAATATAATTACTTAATGGAAGTAATTATAGGATAATAAAATAATTAAAGGTCAATTATTTAGTAATTTAAGGTTAACTAATTGATTAATTAGAGGTTAATTAATTTATGACTAAAGGATAGTTGATTAATGATTAAAGGTTAATTAATCAAGTGATTATAGGACAATTACATAATTAAAGGGTTAATTTGTTAATGTGATTAATTTAAGTTTAATTAATTAATGTAATTAACTTAAGGTTAATTAATTTATGTGATTAATGTTAGTAATTGAGGATAATTACTTAAGATGGATAATTAAGGGTAATTAATTAACTAATTAAAATCATAACAAATGGTTTGTAATTAATTAATGTTAATTAAGCAGGATTTAAAAAAGTAATTAAAGTAATTAATTTACTTTATCTGGAGATTAAATTGAATTAATTAGGGATTCAACTACTAATTGATCTTGCTTATGGATGATTGGATTATATTAAATCTCTTTAATTGTTTGATATCTCTGATATGTGATGTTATATGATATGATTGCTTTGGATTTAGCTATGATAAATGTTACTTATTTATCTGTGATTAATTTACATGTTTATCTGTGAATGAAAGATAAGCATTATAGGATTATACCTCTTATTGATATTGTTGTGCTTGGATTTATGATGTTTGTGATATTTATTGTTATATACAAATCCCCTACGCACAACACACACAAATATGGATTTCATGGGAAATTGATTAAGTCATAGGTATTTTGAATTTAATATTATTCAAAACGGTGAAAAAAAAAATTTAAAGTTGAATTTCAAATCCAAATGGTTTGGAAGTAAAATTGGATTAAATATGAAAAAAACTTTTGGAAAAGGAAGTCTTGAAATTAAAATTATTTTGAATATAATATGTCTTGTTAAAGTTTTAAAATTTGGGAAACTATGGTTTAAAAGGGATTATACAGGTTATATAATGGATTTTAAACCATTTTTAAAGTATTTTAAATAAATTATTTTGGGAATTTAAATTTAAACCAAATAGAATTTGCCGAGGATACGGTATTTCGAAGATTTTCCGATTTATACTTTAAAAGGCCTTAACTTGAGCATATTAATCGGATTTTCCTGAAATGAAAACCTTTGTTTTCAAATGATAATATTTTTCATATAAAGAAAGAATTTCCTGTTTCTGTTGAAAGGATTTCGAGTTATGGGTAAATCAAATGGAAATAGTTTTGAAAGCTATGAATGAATCTTTGTTAAAGATTTGGTAAACCTTGTTTCAAATTGAAGAGGATCTTAAAAGTAGATCTTTTGCTTAAAAGATTAAAAATGGAAATTCGTTTAAAACATTCAAAAGGAAAGATTTTGGGAAACAAGGGATAAAAAGTGTGACTTAACTAAGATCCCAATATATCCATATGTTTTTAAAAACAGGTGCTCATTATTCGGTTAAGCCGGGAGAAGACATTAAGTCATAAAACCCATTCCGAATAACGATACGATGAAATGGAATTGCATTTGAAGATGGTGGTTGAAGACCGGGTATTTTCGAAAATGAAAGGATAACCTGTCGATTGTCTCCGCAATGAGTTGCTCCGGTATAGAGATTACCCTATGTGATGGGGAGTCCGGACGTGATCAGGTAATATCCGAATTTGTAAGCGCTTCTATCCTTAATTGGATGAAGTGCCTTCGGTTTCATTCATACTCAAAATGGACTTGTATGGATGTATGTCTGACGTTGCACTTTGATATGTAAAGTTGGTTTCTATCAAATACATTTCTGTTTGGTGGTAGAGAATTTATTCTCTTAGCTTAACACCCTTCTCTGAGACGTACGAGCTCAGAGGTTATGTAGTTGATGGTTACTAGTGATACATTCCCAGTTTGGTAATGTGGCTTGCTAAGTGCTGATCATTGGTTGATCGAAGCATGGCTTTTGTGAAAAGTGTAGCTTTGTAGGACGAGACTTCATCGAACCTCACACACCGTAAATGGTCGAAAAAGGAAGGACGTAGCAAGGTTACGGGGGTCGTGCCCTTCAGGGTATTTGCATTTCCTTCTGGATAAAAAGTGGTATCATGGTGTGAAGCCCAGATATTCAACTTATGTTGTTGTTGGAATTTGTTGATGATGCCTCAGTAAAGGTCGATGATGACCGGGAGATGGCATACTCATGACAGTTAGTTACTTAGTTACAGAGGTAACCCGGCCTTGTATTGGCAGAGATCTGGTTAGTTTCTTAGGGCATCCCTCCAGAGGCATACCCTTTCGGAAAGGAAGTTCCTTAGCCTTGACCACTTGTTGGAAATCCACTCACTCAATATGAGCCCTTTACGATTTCAGTTCTAAAACCTACTATCTCATGTGATACATATAGTAGGCATAATATAATGGTACCCATGCTGTCTAAGATTAATGTTATACTTTCGGAAAGTTTTTCCACACTACGCACTAATAATAATATCAAAAGGATTTTCGTGTATCAAGCATGTTTGACTGCTATAAGGAGAGATCTCCCCCAAGTGTGCGATTGCATTGTGTGCATGCCGGGAGGCCTCATGGTAGTTTCGTTTTCCAAAAGAAGCATAGCGGATTTATTTTTTTCTTTTTGTTTGTTTTGTACAGATAACTTTTTTTGTTTTCTCACACCAGTCCCATGACTGACCTGGAGTTTATTGTTCCCTTTCTAAACTCTGGGTGCCCATAATTTTCCACATGGGCAGCCTAGAGTCAAGTTATCAGATTGTCAGCTTGTAGATGTAGATCTGGAAGTCTTTAGTCATTGAAGTCTTTGGTTTAGTGATCGCATGTGCTTCATTGCAGCATGATAGTGGTTTTGAGCTTTTTGGTTTAGAGCCTTGGCATGAAGATGTAGTCTCTCTCTCTGTTGAAGCACTTGTTGATGGTTATAAAGCTAGACCGTCACATTTGCTAGTGTTATGTTTCCGCTATTGTCTTATCTATCTATATTGGCTCTGATATTGTTGGGCATTGTTATCGGATGTTGTATCCATTTTGTTTATCAATAAATTATTCTTCTTTGTTTCTGCTGTGTTGTTTTCACCTAATGTGTTATAAGCTCCAGCAAACCGGACTCCAACGTTTGATTCTCCGGCATTCGAATACGGGTGATGGATTAGGTGCCGATTTTGGAAGGTCGTATCTAGGTAATTACAGTTGGTATCAGAGCTAAAGCTTGAGTAAGAACTTTAGCTTTGGAGTATAACTCATTAGGTGACTCTTTAGATATAGGGATTAAAATGCCCTAGAATGAATATATTCCCTAAGATATCTTGTCTGTATGCCTCGGTTAAATTTCTTTCTGTTCATCGATAGTGAGAATGAGTGCAAGAAGAGGACGAGGTAGGGGACAGGGGAGTACCACTACAAATGGTCGATACCCTGTAATAAGAAGGAGCAACATTTTCCATCAATCTTCTTTGATCATCATCAAATTTCAATTCTTTGATGGCTTTCTGGCAGCTACAAAAAGAAGCTTTGGTGTGGTGGAGACCATTACTTTGGACGAATCAGTGGATGAGTTTACATGGGATAGATTCAAGCAAGCATTTGAGCAGTGTTATATACTTTTCGCTGGTATTTCCAGGATGTATCAAGAAATTACCTTACTTCTTACGTAATATTCTTATAAAACTGTTAGCATTATGTCCGACACTAGAACCACGTATAGTTTTGTTCCCAACAAACCATAGGAGTGTTAAATCTTAAACCCGAATTCATAAACGAACCTATTTGTGTGAAGAATCTAGTAGGTGGCCTTGCGAATCTTTGTTTGCGTTGTAGAAAAGTTCCTATTTAGTATTCTCATCATGAGTTTCCTTCTTGTCTTTTTGTTCTTAACTTTTATAAATTTGAAATTTTATTTGAAATGAATTGATTAACAAAATATGAAGCTAAATTAAATTGTATCAATAAAACGATTTCGGTCAAAACCAAATTTGGGAATTTTGTTGTGATTTCTTGTGAGGATCCAAGTCCGAAGTAGGACAAGCTAACGTATACTTTAGGGTATTCCGAACTAAGTTCGGAATTCATATTGTTCAAGTATTTCTTTTGTTTCGAATCGACGACCTCTTCGATCAATTGCATGGTGCTCGATTCTTTTCCATAATGGAACTAGCCTAAGGATTCCATTAGCTGAAAATTACGAAAAATTGTATCTGTTTTTCTATTCTCTGGGGTACTGATACATTCTACGAATGGTTAGTTATCCCTTCGGACTAACCAATTCCCCTGCATATTTCGTAGACCTGATGAATCGGATATTTCATGAAGTGTTGAATAGATTTGTTCTCGTATTTATTGATGATATTCTGATTTGGTAAGCCAAATGTAGAATAGATATTCAGCTTGATCTGATAAGCCATTTCTCTATCTTTTCATATGTTCTTTGTTTATCTCCCTGTTTGGAAAATTTCGAGGAAGAAATTTTCATAAGGGGGGAATCGTAACGATCCCATTTCTAAGACAAATTTAATTTAATGATTAATATAATTTGGATTAATTTGTAAATTAATTTTAGTTTTTCCAAAACAAATAAAAATTTGTGTTTGTTTATGTATGTATAAAAAGATTGTAAATAGAATTTGGATTTGAAATTCAAAAATAAATATTTTAAAAATAAATTAAATTTAGATACTCTATATTTTAAAATTAATAGATTTTTTTTCTAATTATAATATAAAATATAAATATATGTATATATACATTGTGATTTGGAAGTTATGTTTTGAAATCAATATAATAATTTTAAAAAGCTATTTAAAGTTAAATTCTATATATATATATGTCATTTATTAATGTATAATTATATTTAAAATCATTTTCCTTAAAATTTATATATGATATAAATATGGTTTGTAAATATAAATAAATATTAAAAGCATAGGAATATATATATGTATGTATAATTGATTTTAACATATAATTAATATAAATTTAAAAATATAAAAACATATATATATATATATATATGTATATGTATATATATACCTAAACAATAAATATACTATCAAATTTTGTTAAAACATATTTAATATTAACACATGCAAATTACATGTGTAAGCATTATATAAGAAATTAAACAAGTGTAAACAAGATGACATACATCAAAACATTTGTAAGTGATTATCGCATGCATATGAACAAGTGTCATTGTTTCTTTTATTTTCAAAATAATAAATAAAATAAAAACAAGTTATATATAACTCCTTCCTTCTCATTTATTTGTTGATATATTCAAAAACCAAAACCAATAAAAATATAATCAAAATCCAAAACCTAGGAAAGAAAACTCACAACAGAAAGTAAAATTTAAAAACAAAATCAAAAAAGCAAAATTCTCTTTTTCAAATTCAAACCTAAAGCATCTCAAACCTGATCCAAAGCATCCAAATTTAACTCTACTTAAATCAAGTATTAAGCTTCAGGACCACAATTAAGCAGATTATCTCAATAATCAGGCTGCAAATCAAAATCAAGTTCTGATCAAAATTCAAGTTCCAGTTTCAAAGAACTTCTCTGTTTTTCAATTCCAAGTGAGTAAACTTCTTGGATCTGTTATATACCTAGGCGTTGTTATTGATACTTGAAAGAATATTGTGAAAATGTTTGTATAGATATAAATATGTTCGCATGTATATGAAAATATGAAGTAATTTCTGTGCATATCTGTGTATAGGCAAATATGCCTTGTTTTAGTTTACAGGTCAAAAGAATCAAGTTCAAATTTTAAAATCTCATTCCCAAATCCTTTTCAGGCTTTGATGTTCAAATAAAAATGTTTGACTTAACATGATCTAATATTTAAAAATATTTTCAATTATAATAGGTTAAAGTTTTTCCAGAAATTCAGAAAATACATTAAAAATCAGATATAAGTCGAAAATCAATGATCATAATATCATGTTTTGATTTTACAACTTGATTCGTACTTGCAAACGATGAATTTTGATCATGGTTTCATAATTTTTAAGTTTATATACATCGGGAATTTGTGAGTCGAACGGAAAGTACATTTTCGTCAATTCCCATCGATCGGCAAGAATTGGTGAGTCGTTATCGTTCCTTTTGGAAGCTGGCATGATGGAGATCATTAGAAAAATGATCGATGGATTTTTAGATCGATGTGGAGGTCGGGCAACATCGAACTAGGGTTCAATGTCTGGTTTTGGTCGAGGAGATAGTCGAGGCGTTTTCGTGGTCAAGGGTGCATCAGAGTCGATCAGACCGGGGGGATTGATGCGTCATGTCATGGCGAAGTTATGGTCTGAGTTTCAGACCTTCTGATGATCGAAGGTTGCTTCTCGAGGCATTTTAAGACGAATAGTTTTGGGTTCCAAGGTGTTCAAAATCCTCCCAAAATCGAAGGATCTGGATAGTCGAATCGATTGTTGGGGTGATCGTCGGTGTGTGGGTGATCGCAGCGATGGCTGGAGGTGGTCAGTTCGTCGGTGCATGTGCACGTGTGCATGATGATGTTTGGGTTGTGGTTTGAAATTGAGGAAGGAGAAGAAGAAGCGGGCTCGAAGATGAACTCGGGGATTTGGTGTTGTGGCTCGAGTGGGTTGTCTGTGTTGTGGCTCGAGAAGAAGAAGAAAGGGCAACTCAGAATGTTACTTGAGGAAAACTGGAATTGGCTCAGGTGAGAAATCAAGATGGTCTAGGGTCAGAGATCTAAAATTAAATTGACAAGTTTTTAAATTTTAAATCAACCAAGTTTTAAACTATTTCTTTAAACAAATTTCTTTTAAATAATAAATGTTTATTTTTAGTTTTGGAAATAGTTAAAGGTTAAAAAATAAATTATTTTAAAATTAATCAAGTTTAAAGTGTTTAATACATATATACTTTCATTAATTAATTCTTAAGCTTATTTTAAATAAAATTAAATAGCTTAATTAAAAAGTTAATCAAAAAGATAAAGATGTTTTTAGTTGTTAGTTAACTTAGAGGTCTAAGTTAATTATGGGTGAACAATAAATTTGTTTCATATATTAAAGGTTTAAAGTTAAATGTTTTGAAGATTAACTATTTTGGTTTTGAATAATTATTCATTAGGTTATTAAGTAATGTGATTCCTAATTGTTTTCAAACAGAATTTAATAGTAAAATTAAGTAGTTAATTTAAAAGATGAAGTGTTTTTAATTAATTTAAGGTTTTTTAAGTTAATTTATTTGTTAAAAATAAATTTAATTTTCAAGGTTATTTGAATAAGATTAATTGATGACCAAAGAAATTAATTAAGATAAATGGTTTATCTTTTAATTAATTTAAGGTCTTGATTAATTAAAGGATCATTTATTAATTAATTATAGGGTAATTAATTAATGTAATTAATCAAAGGATAATTAATTAATTAAGGGTTAATTCATTAGTGTAAGTAATTAAAGAATAATTACTTAAAGGTTAATTACTTAATGTAATTAATTAAAGGATGATTAGTTAATGATAAGTAATTAAAGGATAATTACTTAATGAAATTGATTAAGTATAATTACTTAATGAAATTAATAAAAGATTATTACTTAATGTAATTAAGGGATAATTACTTAGTATGGTTAATTAAAGGATAATTAATTACTTAAAAGATAATTACTTAATGTGAGTAATTAGAGGATAATTAAATAATTAAAGGTTAATTATTTAATAATTATAGGTTAATTAATTGATTAATTAGAGGTTAATTAGTTTATGATTAAAGGTTAATTAATCAAGTGATTATAGGATAATTACTTAATTAAAGGGTTAATTTGTTAATGTATTTAATTTAAGGTTAATTAATGTAATGACTCGATTTTTCAACGCCCGAAAGTCGGAATCAATACATCCACTGTATCAAATGCCGAACAATCGAATGCCGGAAAACCAACCCGTTAGGGTTAAAGGTAAAGAAGAAAGTAGAAGAAGAAAACAGAAACAATATCAAAATCTCACATTCATAGGGGAAAAATACATAATAGATAAATGAATAATCTTTAAACAAAAGAACTATATCAGTCTATACATTACATCATCATAGTATTACAACAATAGAACACGACACTAGGCATTTATGACAACTTGTCCATATGAAAACTGAATTTGCAGTAACCCATATGCAAAAGATACTACGTAATGTATGTGATACATCTTCTCTTCCAACTTGTCTTCTAATCTCCACAGCATACTTTCTCACTTCGCTCCAAAACAACTGATAACCTGACTATAGGTTGCCCGTGTTGAAAACTATGGGCATCTAGAGTTTAGAAAGGGAAAAATAAACTCCAAGTCAGCCATGGGACTGGTGTGAGATCTTAAAACAGTTATTTGCATAAAAGAAAAGGAAAAGAAATCCATTCATGCTTTTGGAAAATGAAACTACCACAAGGCCTCCCGGGACACACACAATGCAATCGCACATTTGGAGAAGATGTATCCTTATAACGGTCAAATATGCTTGATATGCGAAAATCCTTTTGATATTATTATTAGTGCACTGTGTGGAAAACATTTTAAAAGTAGAATATTAATCTTAGCCATCATACATACCATTATAGTATTCCTACTATAGCTACCATGTTAAATGGCAGGTTCTACAACTAAAACTGTACAAGGCGCATATTGAGTGATTGGATTTTCAATAAATGGTCAAGGCTAAGGAACTTCCTTTTCAAAAGGGTACGCCTCTGGAGGGATGCCCCGAGAACCCAATCGGATCTATGCCAACACAAGGCCGGGTTACCTCTGTAACAAGGTAATTAACTGTCACGATTATGTCATTCCCTGGTCTAGACCGACCTTTACCGAGGCGCCTCAACAACCAACAACCACATAAGTAAATAATCTAGGCTCCATACCGGAATAACACTTTTTTAACCACATAAGTTAAATATCTGGGCTCCATACCAGATATCACTTTTTATCTAGAAGGAAATGCACATACCCTGAGGGGCGCGACTCCCATAACCTTGCTGCGTCTTTTCCTGTTTCAACCATTTTCAGGTTGTGAGGTTCGACGAAGTCTCGTCCACAAAGCTATGCTTTTCACAAAATCCTTGCTTCTATCAACCAATGATCAACACTTAGCATGCCACATTACCAAATTGGGAATATATCACTGGTAAATATCAACTACATAACCTCTGAGCTCGTACGTCTAAGAGAAGGGTGTCCAGCTAAGAGAATAAATTCTCCACCACCAAACAGAAATGTATTTGATAGAAACCAGCTTTATACCTCAAAGTGTAACGTCAGACATACATCCATACAAGTCCATCCTGGGTCTGAATGGAACTAAAGGCACTTTTCTAATTAAGGAAAGAAGTCCTTGCAAACCCGGATATTCCCTAATCACGTCCGGACTCCCCATCACATAGGGTGATATAAATCTCTATACCGGAGCAAATCAATGTGGAGACATTCGATAGGTATTCCTTTCATTTTCGAAAATACCGGGTCTTCAACCACCGTCTTCAAATGCGATCCCATTCCATCGTATCATTATTCGAAATGGGTTTTATGACTTAATGTCCTCTCCCGGCTCAACCGAATAATGAGTGCTTATTTTAAAAACAAATTCGAGTGCCGTCTTGAGGCCAATATTGATAGTCGGTTATTTAATTATCAAACAACATTCACAACAACCATCAAGCCTCAACAATTTCCCAAATTGTTTATGTTGATAGTTGGTTATTTAACTATCAAACAACATTCACAACAACCATCAAATTTAAATAATTTCCCTAGATTATTTATTTCAAAATATCTTCGTGTGATATATTTTCACCCTTCAATCCTTTGAAAACAATTTTCAAATCACTTTCCACTTGAGGAATAAATTTTCAAATATTGTTTGATTTATAACGACTTGACCTGACTTTCGAAAATCGACACCAAATACTTCACTCGTATTCGACTGTCGCAAATTCAAACGTCAAATCTGGTTTGTCGGAGCTTATAACACATTAAGTACAACAACACGGCGGAAGTAATGAATAATAATATTGATATACGACAATTGATACAACAATCTGATATCAATATTCATCAGAGATACATAACAGCAGAAAGATACAACAATGGGAAAGATAACTCCAATATAATCTTCAAGAGAAAATGAATCCACAAACTGCACTCCGAACCCAAAGCTCTAAAGACTACAATTCAGAAGCTCGAACCACCATCAAGTTGGACTTAAGCAAGTCCGATCCCGAGTGTTGAAGAGAACCCCAAAGCGATAGCCAGAATCCAAAGGCTGAAAGCTATCGACTCTATATCTACTAGCTGACTATCTGAAAATATAAATCTACGCTCCATACCATGATACCACCTCTATCCAGAAGAAATGGACATAACCTAGGGGCACGACCCCTAATAACCTTGCTACATCTTTCCCGTTTCGACCATTTCCGGGTTGTGAGGTCCGACGAGGTCACGTCCACAAAGCTACGCTTTACACAAAAGCCATGCTTTGATCAACAAATGATCATCAGCACTTCGTATGCCGCATTACCAAATTGGGAATGTATCTATAACGATCCTGACTCGGCCTTTGAAAATCGACAACGAATACGTCACCTATATTCAGATGCCGTAGATTCAAACGTCGTATCCGGCTCACCGGAACTTATAACACCATTAAGTACAACACAGCGGAAGAAAAATGAATAATACGTTGATATACAACAGAGTGATACAATGAATATCAATATACATCAGAGATATGACACAATACTATCAGATATACAAGAAATAGCAGCGGAAAGAAAATAGATAACAACAGCAGCGGAACAAATAAATCAAAGCTAGTCTTCAAGGAAGAACTCCAAAACTGTAACTCCATCTCCAAGAACCAATCCAGAAATAGCTCGAACTCCCAATAACGACGCACAAAGATAAGCAAGTGCAGTCCGATCCGAAGACCGAACTAGCTCCAGATAATCTACTGAACCTAACTATCTGAAAAGCCCAACTCTAGACTGCCCATGTGGAAAAATTGTGGGCACCCAGAGTTTAGGAAAGAAACAATAAACTCCAGTTCATTCGTGGGACTGGTATAAGTAACAAAAAAAGTTTATCTTAAAAACAACAGCAAAGAATTTAAAATAGATCCCCAATGTTTTTAGAAAATGAAACTACCATAAGGCCTCCCGCCACACACACAATGCAAATGCAGAATTGGAGGAGATTTCTCCTTATGATAGTCAAATATGCTTGATACGCGAATTTCTTTGATATTATTACTATAAGTGCAAAGTGTGGAAAATCATTTTGAAAGTATAATATTAATCTTAGCCAACATACGACCATTATCATATGCCTACTATAACTACCATGTTCAATAGCAGGTTACCGCCAGATTCCATGGCAGGTTATACAACTAAAACCGTACAAGGCTCGTATTGTTTCTTTGGATTTCCAAAAAATGGCCAGGCGAAGGAACTTCCCATTTCCACATGGGTACGCCACTGGAAGGACGCCCCAAGAACCTAACCGGATCTCCGCCAACACAAGGCCGGGTTACCTCTAAACTAGGAAACTACTGACACGGGTATGTCATCCCCCGGTAGTAACCAACCTTTATCCCGGGCCCCAACAACAATCACAAAGTAATATATATATATATATATATATATATATATATATATATATATATATATATATATATATATATATATAATATCGGGGCTCCACACCATGATACCACTTCTATCCAGAAGGAAATGAACATACCCTCAGGGGGCGCAATCCCTAAACAACCTTGCTGCATTCTTCCTGTTTTGACCATTACTGGGTTGTGAGGTTTGATGAAGTCTCGTCCACAAAGATACGCTTTATACAAAAGCTATGCTTTGATCACAAATGATCAGCAGCACTCAGCATGCCACATTACCAAGTTGGGAATATATTACATATAACCTTCAACTACATAACCTCTGAGCTCGTACATCTCAAAGAAGGGTTTTAAGCTAAGAGAATAAATTCTCCGCCACCAATAGAAATGTATTTGAAAGAAATCTGCTTTATATCTCAAAATGTAATGTCAGACATATAATCCATACAAGTCTGTTCTGGGTCCGAACAGAACCAAAGGCACTTCCAAAGAAGCCCTTGCAAATCCGGATATTCACAATCCCAATCGGACTTCCCATCACTTAGGAAATCTCTATACCGGCGCGACTCAGTGCAGAGACAATCGATAGGCCGTGTGACGATCCGGCTTTCTACGCCCAGAAAGACGTATCATCTTGAAGAAAGAAAGGGATGAGAAAATAGAAAAGATAGAGAAGAAAGAACAACAACATCAGAATCTCACAGCGGACTGGAACAAAATATAATAGATCACATAACTATTACATAATTTTGACATATATCAGAGTTATACAGTCAATACATCACATACTAGACAGTTATAAACACCTGTCTAGTTAATACAACACAACTCAAACAAATAACAAAAAGATACCAACACAGCGGCACTCTATAAATATCTATCTACAACGCTGAAGCCTCCTCCTCCATTGCTCCTCCAGAATTCGTCAAATCTAACCTGAATCCCTTGGCTACCCGTAAAAAATTTGGGTACCCGAGAGTTTATGAAAAACAAATATAAACTTAGGGTCAGACATGGGTCTGGTATGAGTAACAGGTTAAAGTTGCTTAACTTTGGAAAAACATTTGAAAATAAAAGGTATCACGTAAGACTTCCCACACATAAAAATGGAAAAGTTTTTACCTTACGCTAACCAAACCATATGATAGGAAATTCTGTGATATTATAATAGGTCTAGGGTTTTCAAGTAAATAGAAAATAGCCGAAATTGTTACATTCATTAAATTCCAGCTACTAGCCACAAAAGTGGGTAATAAAATCAAAACCGTTGGCGCTTATTGGATTTTGGATTCCATACAATGGCAGGGCTACTGGGGTACCGCCCGTCACAGTACGGGGCCTAGATCACCGTACCGAGGATTACTCCCTTCATCCCCTGCAACACAAGGCCGGAACTATTCCTTACTGAACAGTCCCGAAAAAGACAACCCCGACAGTTGGAGCTCACAACTGTCCACACAGCCGAAATAAAAGGGACATCTAGATAGGGGAAAATCTTGTCCTGCTTGGGCATGACCCACCTAACCTTGCTGCACCTCCCCTGTTTTAGCCATTCCCGGTTGATGAGGCTTGAGGCTACGATTACCTTTAGAGAACATATTTCTTAGAATGCTCATCGTCCACCTGACGATGTGTTGAAAGCATTCAATCCATACAAGTCCGTTCCAGGTTCGAACGAAACCGAAGGCATTATCTCGTTACACTCATATTGGAATCACCCTCAGAGTTAACGACGATAACCCTTGCACTCTGAATCTTCATCTTCACTTCAGATTCACGACATAACGTTAATTTGGAATCGATGTGGTTTTCAGACTTTCAAATGTGGAAAACCCGATCCCGGTCTCATCGAAATCCAAAACGTGTCTTTTAGGGCCAAGTTGTCTATTTAGTCTTAACAGTTTAATTCAAAATGATTCAATACTCACAGATAGATAGTCAACATCAACATAAACAGATAATCATTATTATCACTACAAACAGATAAGGCATATCATCATAACAGATAATTCATACTTAAATCAAGCATCCATATCATATAGCATCAATTATCACATATCCGAGATCTCAAATCAATCAAGGTAAACAATTTCATCCATCCATATATAAGCAATCATATAGGCTATAATTAATTTAAAATGAATTAAATTAATTATATCATCTCTAATTAATTTAAAGTAAATTAAATTAATTACTTCATCATTTAAAACTTGCTTACACAATTATTAATCAATCTCCAATCAATTAATAAATCATTCACTAATTACTCATTTCAATCAATCATACTTGATTAATTAACATTTAATTATATTCAAGTAATCATCTTTTAATTATTTTCACAAATTAATTATCTTATCTAAATAATCAAACATTACATTACTTCTGAATTACACTAATTAATTACTCTTTAATTTCTTATTATTGATTAATTAATCTAAATTTATCATCCCATCATTAATTATATCAATTAATGATTTCTAATTACATTTTAATTAATTCCCAGTTTTAAACTAATTACCTTAAGTAATTAATCTTCAATTAAACCACATTTATTAATCACCTCTGATTAATACCATTAGTAATTAACTATCTTTAATTACTCCATCAAATAAATTAATTACTCCTTAATTAATTTCTCTAATTAATCCCCTAATTAATTATACAAAGTAATTATATTCCAATTACTTTCATTATTAAATCATCCTCAGTTAATTACATCCAGTAATTATCATCAATTACTTCCCTAAGTAATTATACTTATCTCAACATCAAAATGGTTGTCTAAATTAATTAAACTTAATTAATTAACTTAAACAATTCATAGAATTTATTACAACGAGTAATTAATTTCTTAATTACTTTCGTTAAGTGATTATACTTAACAATTCACAATTGCTTATCTTAAATAAATAATTTAATTAATTATTAAAAATAGTCCCATTAATTTGATTATTTCATAATTTTAGTTAATGACCTTCATTAACTAATTATAATCCTTTAATTACTTTTCTAAAGTAATTAACTAAAATTTATTATCATTTACATTTTAAGTTAGTCTTAATAACTCATTAAATAAATCCTTATTAATTTATTAGTTGATTACTGATCATTAGCTTAAAATTAAACCAATGATTTCCCAATTACCAATTAATTTACCTTTAACTTATATCTTGTTTAAATGAATTTAACTCTTAATTTCTGAGTTAATCTATCCTAGTCATTAATTTTCCACTTAGTTAATTTAATAATTTCAAGCCTTAAATTTTTAAAACTCTTATTCTATTTAATGACCAATCTATCATTAATAAGCTATTTAATCAATTTAATGTAAATTTACATTCAAATTTGTTTAAAACAAATTTTAAACTTAAAAAAATCTTATTAATTTAAAGGCTGAGATTCAAACTACGTTTTGAATCCAATCTTATCTTGTTTTCAACTTTGTTTAAAATACGTATATTTTCCATTTAAAGGCCGTTTTAAAATTTTTATAAAAACTTACATGTTTAAAACCCGTAGCTAAAAATACCCGAGACAAACAATTATTTTTACGAGCAAAACCCCACATTTCTTCGAGTCCGACACTCGAATCACTCGAGTGAACTCACACAATAAATTCCTCTTTTTGAAGTGTTTTCAAATAATCTAAAATTTTAAACTTTATTTTATTTTAAACTGAAATTCAAATTTCTGCCGAATCCAAACTTTTTTTTTATATATATAACTATGTTAAACATTCATATTTCATTTTAAAACCAGTTTAAAGCATTTTAAACTTTACAGGTTTTATAAAAAAAACCCTGTTCAACTTACCCAGGTTTTCCCCTTCCCACATTACTCCGAGATAACAACGAGTCTGCTCCGAGTCGCGCGAAGTATTTCCCCGAGAAAACCCCCAATTACTCGAGTAAACACTCGAGACCACACTAGCTTGCACAGACCAACCACCTTCACCAGAATCAACTCACCGTGCACGTGCACAGTATCATTTTCCACCTCCGACCATCTTCGATGGTTGCTTCACATCGGCAACCCCCTTCTCCCTCACCCACGACCTTCTTATCATCTTCCAAACCGCGAAATCAAAAAAGAGACTTCGACCCCAAAACCTGAAACACACAGAGCATCACCATCTGGACATGTCAACGCCTTGCCTGAGGAATCCCGACCACCTAAAGTTCTGTAGCTCCGGCTACGTTTGCATCCACGTCCAAGCTAACTTCCCCCGCAGTTTCGATACACTCGATCCACTATACCCACAGAAATGATCGATTCTTACTTGAAACCAAAACTAGGGTTCTGAAATAAAAATCACAACCGCAATCTCTCTGATGAATTTCATCATCACCTATGATTTTTCTTATCATCTCTGATCAACTCACCATCACCATGCCGAAACTCATCACCTCCAGATTCATGAATCGCCAAAGAATCTCAAAAGTTCATATGCAGTTCAAACCAGCATTTCACCTTAACCCCATTTTACTAAAAATTATAGTTTTTGTTTTAAAAATCATCTTTTTATTTTAATATTCAATTTATGTTCATGAATAAATGAATTACAGTGTTTGAAATTTTACTAAAAACTTAAACTATCCTGTTGTTCCTGTTTCCAGAGAAACTTACAATTTATTTTATCTTAACCACAATTTTAAAACTTTCTTTAAAATCGAACAAACAGATATTATTTGGATCATAAGTCATAACAATCAGTGGATCAAGAGGAAAGGGTTTTAAATTGAAACTGGGACACGAAATTTAGAACAGAGATGTTCCACAGGCATTTACAAAATATACATGCATCACACATACATAAATACACAAGAATTTTCTAATATACATACACAAATACAAACTTATTTTAGGCATTCATCAAGCAACCAGATTTATATTTGAGTATTAAAAAGTGTTACTCACCTTAAGATGAAGACAGATCTTTTGAAAACTTGAAAACAGATTTTAACTTGAAAACTGTAAACTTGAAATCTTTTGCTTTGGAACAGAGTTGCTGAATTGTTTGAAAATTATTACAGGTTTGGCTTTGAAGATGTGAAACTGGAATGCAAGCTTTGATCTTCCTGCTAAAACTCCTTGCCTTTGTTGTAGTATGATGTTTAAGTTTGCAAATAAAAACTTTCTTATGTTTTCTGGTTTACCCAGTTTTGAACAGAAAGTATTATATATATATAGATATAAGTTAGGCAAGCTTATATAGGAAGATGTAGTGATTATATTATATTATTATTATCTTAATGTCAGAGATATTTTATCTATATTTCGGCTGAAATGATAAGTATATCTTTAGTAGACCAAATGGTGTGCTAATTAAATGAAAAGGTACTTATGTTTTCTTTTGCATATGTGAAGATATTTCTTTTGCTTGCCTGGTTTGTATGTTTCCTTACTTGTCTATTTCTGCCTTAAATTTACCCTACAGGTTACATAATATTTCAAACCTGGTTTTGCTTTGTCAGGTTATACTTTGTTTTATCTTGTTATATAGATATTAGTTTCACTTGCTTCTTTGTCTTGCATTTATTACTTATATATAATTTCCTTTTACTTGTTTTGCATAATCACTTACAGGTTATACATATTTTTCTGACTTGTTTTATACTTTAGGAACAAAATGTGAAGTTGTTTTGGTTATTAATTATGAATTTTAACTTATGTATTAAGTTTTATGCTTATTTTATTTTCTCTTCTATTTTTAAACTTTAACTATCAAATATTTAATTTGCTGATTATTAATTTATTTTCATACTTATGCTAATATCATAGATGTTTATGTATTTATACTCATTTTAAAAACCATACATTTAATTTATGTTTGTGTTTAATATATTTAAGACTTGTGTTTATTTTAAACATGTTTGAAAGATGCTTTTTTTTTCAAATTTACAAATCATTACTTCTCATGTTAATGTATTCAAATAAATTTTGAAATAGTAATTTCTATCTATATTAAAAATCCATTTGTAAAAATATTACATTATTAACATTATTAAATATAACTCATGATTAAATTAAAATAATAAATGAATTTGTCTTCTTATTCAATACATTACTTATTTTATTAGCTATATTAAAAACAAACAAACCTTTTATTTAAATTTAAACTTAAACAAAAATTAGTTTTAAAAACAATTATGTTTTTAGTTTAGGTATTAAAATTATATGTTTATTTATTCAATAGCTCATATCAAATTAAATCTAGTTTTAATTTATCAAAAATGTTAGAATAAGAAAACGTACCTATGTATATATTAAATTTAAAACAAAGATTTATCTAGTTATAATATATACAGATATGTGTACATTACAAATATAAAACAATTTATTTGCCTTTAAAATAGATTATCAGTTTAAATATTTATTTTGAAGAAGATTATTAATTAAATTCAAATTTATTATTAACAATATGGTCAATTCAATTAAATTTTGACATAAAATATTAAATTGTTATTGTCAGAATTTCGGGATATCACATTCTTCCCCCCTTAAAAGAATTTCGTCCCCGAAATTTAAAACAAAGGTTATTTAATAATTTAATTGAAGGTTTAATTTTAAAACACAGGCATATATCAATTTTATGCTAACAATCATAGCAACCAATTCATCCAATCAAACAAATCTAACTATCCTGACAAAATTCTAAATAGAATTTTCTCGAGTTTCCCCAAATATAAAATTGGGATACTCTCTCTACAAAATCCAAACAAAACAATATTACTAAGCTACTGAGTTTCTATACATCTGGATCCACAAAATAGAATATCAGACTACAGATAAGTCCGACTCAACAACCAAAAATCTCTGAACTGCTGATTCTACAATCAAAGATAACTGTTACACGTATTCCCTCAGGGATACGTGAAACACACCAAATCTCAGATATCCAAAATACTCTTTTGACGATCCTGGACTGCATATTCCCATACTGATCAGCTCAACACTTGCTGATATCCCCAGAAACAAATTGAACCAAAGACAATCCAACATAATGATCCTTCCAAAATTGACTAAATCCCAGAACACAAACTCAATTCCAAAATTAAGAGACTGATCTTACTTCTTCTCATATGGAAAGATAATACAGATGCATTCCAATCTGGTCTTATGGTTCTGAAAAATTTCCAGTAGAAACTCTCTAATCCAAAATACTGCAAATTCTAGTTATTCCCACACCAACAGCTGCCACCATGCTTCCACTGCGCTACTCTGATCAGAATAGGTGAGAATGCTGATGATGCTCTCGAGGACAAACTGGACAACACATCTAAGAACTATGGTTCAACGGATCCTTAAAAGAAACTCAGAAGTTCCTTCAAAACTCGAGCTGCTTCACCAACTCATTTTCCAAAAATCATCTTACTGAACCATCGGTACTACTCCTGGAATCCAGTTGATACCAAACTCAATCTCTAGACACGAACAAAATTCTAACTTCCTGAAGACATCCAGAAAAATCGGATAGCCCAAGAGAAACTCAAACAATCGCAAGTCACTTCACGATCAATCTAGCCCATTACCAAAGAAAAACTGTTCACCCATTACCAAACAGAACAGCCTATGCTTAATTGGCCATTTCATCAAAGAAATGGAACCTCACTACAATTTTTGAACTCCACTGCTGATGCAGAAGTTAAAAATTTCCTTGCCAATACCAATGCCAAGAAATTTCCTAATCCAGTGCTCTTCGAGAAACTCGGACCTCGAACCAAACAGAAACATTCTACTGAACTCAGCCCCAACATCGAAACAGATACACTTCCTTAACTGATTCCAAAGAAACATCTTCGGAGACTTCCACAGTCACCGTGTCTCATCACACAGCTACTACATCCAGAGGTAAGATATCCGGACTTGCTCATGTCAAACCGATGAGTCCAAACTCTAGCTCATCCAAACTTACACCTCAAATGAACTCTGAACCTTAACAGGTTTCCTTCAGAGATCAATGAAATCCTTACTCCATCCAAAGCTCACTCGAGACGGTAATAGGTCTACAGTCTCGACAGATACACTTCCAATCTCAAATATTCAAACACCAATCATTGGTAGTCGTGTTACACACACCACTACTCTATCTACCTTCATAACTTATATTTGATAACCCGGACAGGCAACCCAACAAATAGGTAGAAATAAATATATATATATATATATATATATATATTACAAAATTAAAAATACGCTCTCTCAAGAAAGAAATCATTCAAGAGCCTAGGTATTCACTCAACCTAGCGCTCCGATACCAACTGTGATGACCCGGCTTTCTACGCCCAGAAAGACGTATCGTCTTGAAGAAAGAAAGGGATGAGAAAATAGAAAAGATAGAGAAGAAAAAACAACAACATCAGAATCTCACAGCGGAATGGAACAAAATATAATAGATCACATAACTATTACATAATTTTGACATATATCAGAGTTATACAGTCAATACATCACATACTAGACAGTTATAAACACCTGTCTAGTTAATACAACACAACTCAAACAAATAACAAAAAGATATCAACACAGCGGCACTCTATAAACATCTATCTACAACGCTGAAGCCTCCTGCTCCATTGCTCCTCCAGAATTCGTCAAATCTAACCTGAATCCCTTGGCTACCCTAAAAAATTTGGGTACCCGAGAGTTTATGAAAAACAAATATAAACTTCGGGTCAGACATGGGTCTGGTATGAGTAACAGGTTAAAGTTGCTTAACTTTGGAAAAACATTTGAAAATAAAAGGGATCACGTAAGACTTCCCACACATAAACATGGAAAAGTTTTTACCTTACGCTAACCAAACCATTTGATAGGAAATTCTGTGATATTATAATAGGTCTAGGGTTTTCAAGTAAATAGAAAATAGCCGAAATTGTTACATTCATTAAATTCCAGCTACTAGCCACAAAAGTAGGTAATACAATCAAAACCGTTGGCGCTTATTGGATTTTGGATTCCATACAATGGCAGGGCTACTGGGGTACCGCCCGTCACAGTACGGGGCCTAGATCACCGTACCGAGGATTACTCCCATTATCCCCTGCAACACAAGGCCGGAAACATTCCTTACTGAACAGTCCCGAACAAGACAACCCCGACAGTTGGAGCTCGCAACTGTCCACACAGCCGAAATAAAAGGGACATCTAGACAGGGGAAAATCTTGTCCTACTTGGGCATGACCCACCTAACCTTGCTGCACCTCCCCTGTTTTAGCCATTCCCGGTTGATGAGGCTTGAGGCTACGATTACCTTTAGAGAACATATTTCTTAGAATGCTCATCGTCCACCTGACGATGTGTTGAAAGCGTTCAATCCATACAAGTCCGTTCCGGGTTCGAACGAAACCGAAGGCATTATCTCGTTACACTCATACTGGAATCACCCTCAGAGTTAACGACGATAACCCTTGCACTCTGAATCTTCATCTCCACTTCAGATTCACGACCTAACGTTAATTTGGAATCGATGTGGTTTTCGGACTTCCAAATGTGGAAAACTCAATCCCGGTCTCATCGAAATCCAAAACGTGTCTTTTAGGGCCAAGTTGTCTATTTAGTCTTAACAGTTTAATTCAAAATGATTCAATACTCACAGATAGATAGTCAACATCAACGTAAACAGATAATCATTATTATCACTACAAACAGATAAGGCATATCATCATAACAGATAATTCATACTTAAATCAAGCATCCATATCATATAGCATCAATTATCACATATCCGAGATCTCAAATCAATCAAGGTAAACAATTTCATCCATCCATATATAAGCAATCATATAGGCTATAATTAATTTAAAATGAATTAAATTAATTATATCATCTATAATTAATTTAAAGTAAATTAAATTAATTACCTCATCATTTAAAACTTGCTTACACAATTATTAATCAATCTCCAATCAATTAATAAATCATTCACTAATTACTCATTTCAATCAATCATACTTGATTAATTAACATTTAATTATATTCAAGTAATCATCTTTTAATTATTTTCACAAATTAATTATCTTATCTAAATAATCAAACATTACATTACTTCTTAATTACACTAATTAATTACTCTTTAATTTCTTATTATTGATTAATTAATCTAAATTTATCATCCCATCATTAATTATATCAATTAATGACTCCTAATTACATTTTAATTAATTCCCAGTTTTAAACTAATTACCTTAAGTAATTAATCTTCAATTAAACCACATTTATTAATCACCTCTGATTAATACCATTAGTATTTAACTATCTTTAATTACTCCATCAAATAAATTAATTACTCCTTAATTAATTTCTCTAATTAATCCCCTGATTAATTATACAAAGTAATTATATTCCAATTACTTTCATTATTAAATCATCCTCAGTTAATTACATCAAGTAATTATCATCAATTACTTCCCTAAGTAATTATACTTATCTCAACATCAAAATGGTTGTCTAAATTAATTAAACTTAATTAATTAACTTAAACAATTCATAGAATTTATTACAACGAGTAATTAATTTCTTAATTACATTCGTTAAGTAATTATACTTAACAATTCACAATTGCTTATCTTAAATAAATAATTTAATTAATTATTAAAAATAATCCCATTAATTTGATTATTTCATAATTTTAGTTAATGACCTTCATTAACTAATTATAATCCTTTAATTACTTTTCTAAAGTAATTAACTAAAATTTATTATCATTTACATTTTAAGTTAGTCTTAATAACTCATTAAATAAATCCTTATTAATTTATTAGTTGATTACTAATCATTAGCTTAAAATTAAACCAATGATTTCCCAATTACCAATTAATTTACCTTTAACTTATATCTTGTTTAAATGAATTTAACTCTTAATTTTTAAGTTAATCTACCCTAGTCATTAATTTTCCACTTTGTTAATTTAATAATTTCAAGCCTTAAATTTTTAAAACTCTTATTTTATTTAATGACCAATCTATCATTAATAAGCTATTTAATCAATTTAATGTAAATTTACATTCAAATTTGTTTAAAACAAATTTTAAACTTAAAAATTTTATTTATTTAAAGGCTGAAATTCAAACTACGTTTTGAATCCAATCTTATCTTGTTTTCAACTTTGTTTAAAATACGTATATTTTCCATTTAAAGCCCTTTTTAAAATTGTTATAAAAACTTACATGTTTAAAACCCGTAGCTAAAAATACCCGAGACAAACAATTATTTTTACGAGCAAAACCCCACATTTCTTCGAGTCCGACACTCGAATCACTCGAGTGAACTCACACAATAAATCCCTCTTTTTGAAGTGTTTTCAAATAATCTAAAATTTTAAACTTTATTTTATTTTAAACTGAAATTCAAATTTCTGTCGAATCCAAACTTTTTTTTTATATAACTATGTTAAACATTCATATTTCATTTTAAACCCAGTTTAAAGCATTTTAAACTTTACAGGTTTTATAAAAAAAAAACCCTGTTCAACTTACCTAGGTTTTCCCCTTCCCATATTACTACGAGACAACAACGAGTCTGCTCCGAGTCGCGCGAAGTATTTCCCCGAGAAAACCCCCAATAACTCGAGTAAACACTCGAGACCACACTAGCTTGCACAGACCAACCACCTTCACCAGAATCAACTCACCGTGCACGTGCACAGTATCATTTTCCACCTCCGACCATCTCCGATGGTTGCTTCACATCGGCAACCCCCTTCTCCCTCACCCACAACCTTCTAATCATCTTCCAAACCGCGAAATCAAAAAAGAGACTTCGACCCCAAAACCTGAAACACACATGGCATCACCATCTGGACCTGTCAACGCCTTGCCTGAGGAATCCCGACCACCTGAAGTTCTGTAGCTCCGGCTACGTTTGCATCCATGTCCAAGCTAACTTCCCCCGCAGTTTCGATACACTCGATCCACTATACCCACAGAAATGATCGATTCTTACTTGAAACCAAAACTAGGGTTCTGAAATAAAAATCACAACCGCAATCTCTCTGATGAATTTCATCATCACCTATGATTTTTCTTATCATCTCTGATCAACTCACCATCACCATGCCGAAACTCATCACCTCCGGATTCATGAATCGCCAAAGAATCTCCAAAGTTCATATGCAGTTCAAACCAGCATTTCACCTTAACCCCATTTTACTAAAAATTATAGTTTTTGTTTTAAAAATCATCTTTTTATTTTAATATTCAATTTATGTTCATGAATAAATAAATTACAGTGTTTGAAATTTTACTAAAAACTCAAACTATCCTGTTGTTCCTGTTTCCAGAGCAACTTACAATTTATTTTATCTTAACCACAATTTTAAAACTTTCTTTAAAATCGAACAAACAGATATTATTTGGATCATAAGTCATAACAATCAGTGGATCAAGAGGAAAGGGTTTTAAATTGAAACTGGGACACGAAATTTAGAACAGAGATGTTCCACGGGCATTTACAAAATATACATGCATCACACATACATAAATACACAAGAATTTTCTAATATACATACACAAATACAAACTTATTTTAGGCATTCATCAAGCAACCAGATTTATATTTGAGTATTAAAAAGTGTTACTCACCTTAAGATGAAGACAGAGCTTTTGAAAACTTGAAAACAGATTTTAACTTGAAAACTGTAAACTTGAAATCTTTTGCTTTGGAACAGAGTTGCTGAATTGTTTGAAAATGATTACAGGTTTGGCTTTGAAGATGTGAAACTGGAATGCAAGCTTTGATCTTCTTGCTAAAACTCCTTGCCTTTGTTGTAGTATGATGTTTAAGTTTGCAAATAAAAACTTTCTTATTTTTGCTGGTTTACCCAGTTTTGAACAGAAAGTATTATATATATATATATATAGATATAAGTTAGGCAAGCTTATACAGGAAGATGTAGTGATTATATTATATTATTATTATTTTAATGTCAGAGATATTTTATCTATATTTCGGCTGAAATGATAAGTATATCTTTAGTAGACCAAATGGTGTGCTAATTAAATGAAAAGGTACTTATGTTTTCTTTTGCATATGTGAAGATATTTCTTTTGCTTGCCTGGTTTGTATGTTTCCTTACTTGTCTATTTCTGCCTTAAATTTACCCTACAGGTTACATAATATTTCAAACCTGGTTTTGCTTTGTCAGATTATACTTTGTTTTATCTTGTTATATAGATATTAGTTTCACTTGCTTCTTTGTCTTGCATTTATTACTTATATATAATTTCCTTTTACTTGTTTTGCATAATCACTTACAGGTTATACATATTTTTCTGACTTGTTTTATACTTTAGGAACAAAATGTGAAGTTGTTTTGGTTATTAATTATGAATTTTAACTTATGTATTAAGTTTTACGCTTATTTTATTTTCTCTTCTATTTTTAAACTTTAACTATCAAATACTTAATTTGCTGATTATTAATTTATTTTCATACTTATGCTAATATCATAGATGTTAATGTATTTATACTCATTTTAAAAACCATACATTTAATTTATGTTCGTGTTTAATATATTTAAGACTTGTGTTTATTTTAAACATGTTTAAAAGATGCTTTTTTTTTCAAATTTACAAATCATTACTTCTCATGTTAATGTATTCAAATAAATTTTGAAATAGTAATTTCTATCTATATTAAAAAGCCATTTGTAAAAATATTACATTATTAACATTGTTAAATATAACTCATGATTAAATTAAAATAATAAATGAATTTGTCTTCTTATTCAATACATTACTTATTTTATTAGCTACATTAAAAACAAACAAACCTTTTATTTAAATTTAAACTTAAACAAAAATCAATTTTAAAAACAATTATGTTTTTAGTTTAGGTATTAAAATTACATGTTTATTTATTCAATAGCTCATATCAAATTAAATCTAGTTTTCATTTATCAAAAATGTTAGAATAAGAAAACGTACCTATGTATATATTAAATTTAAAACAAAGATTTATCTAGTTATAATATATACAGATATGTGTACATTACAAATATAAAACAATTTATTTGCCTTTAAAATAGATTATCAGTTTAAATATTTATTTTGAAGGAGATTATTAATTAAATTCAAATTTATTATTAACAATATGGTCAATTCAATTAAATTTTGACATAAAATATTAAATTGTTATTGTCAAAATTTCTGGGATATCACAGGTCGTCCTATCGCTCTCGCAAATACCCGGTCTTCACCATCGGTCTTCAATGCTATCCACATACATCGTATCACTATTCGGAATGGGTTATATGACACAAAGGTCCTCCCCTGGCTAAACCGAATAATGAGCGCAATATTAAAAAAATCATATGGATACTGGGGTCTCAGTTAAATCACAGCTTAAAGCCCAAAACCTTCCATTCGAATGGTTAAAACAAATTGCCATTTCCAATCTTTTAAACAAAAAGATTCATTTTAGCAACCTTTAATGGTTTAAACAATTTACACACTTTTAATCTTTTAAACAAAAGATTCAATTCACAAAGTTCACCCCATTCACAAAGATCCATTCACGGTTTTTCAAAACTATTTCCATTTCAATTGTATTAACTCGTTAAATCTTTAAATCAAGACATAAATTATAGGTTTCAAAACTCGTTTCCAAAGATTCATTCGTAATCTTTCAAAACAATCCCATTTTAAGTTGGATTAACTCATTCGGTCTTTGAATCAAAGTCTCATTTCATAGCTTTCAAAACATTTCAATTCCATTTCAACTTGAAACCTTTCAACATAATTTGGAAATCTTTTCTTTAAATGAAAGCTATTATTATTTAAAAACAAATATGTTTCGTTTTGAAAAAAAACTGGTACATCAGTTAAAACCATTCAAGTATAAAACTTGGATTTAGATTTAGATTTCCCAAACTATACCTTTATGAATGATTAAAAACTCATATAAACATCCTTATAACTTGTATGATTTTTTTAGACCATAATTTCCTAAATTATTGAACTCAATTTCAAAATTTCAACACATTATTAAATTATTTAAAATAAATTCTATTTTTAAAACTCATTTCAAAAGCTTTCAACTACAATTCCAAAACTATTTTGGATTCAAGACTTAAATCTTTAAAATTGTCAAAAATCTGTGACTTGACCGATTTCCTCGTGGAATCCATATTTTTGTGTGTAGGGTGTAGTCTAGGGGTTTTAAACACAATAGTGCAATAACATCATAAATTATCACAGTTCAAATACAGCATTATATTTGATAAGCGGTATAAACTATAACGCTTATCTTTCATACATAGATTCACAGATATATATATATATATATATATATATATATATATATATATATATCATAGATAATAAATTACATTCACCCCAGATAAATAAATAAACTATAGATCACGATACAAATCAGGATATATTATAAAGCATTACATATTAGGGATATCAAATAATTCGACATCCAATATAATCCCAACGTCCATACGTAGGATTAATTTAATTATCTGGTTAGTTTAAATCAGATTAAGTTCTATGAATAAATTTGCTGGTCCTGGTAAATTAATAATCAATTAATTACAAAACATTTAATAAACTATCCTTTAATTAATCATTAATTACTCCTTAATTAATAATTAATCTTTAATTGATGTTCCTTAATTGATTACAATAACTAATTAATTACTCCTTAATTAATTGATAAATTAATTACTAATCATTAATTAAAAATTCAAATCTCATTTAATCAATGATCCTTAATTACCAATTTTTTCTAATTTAATTACCTCAAACCCCAATTAATTGATTTAAACATTTAATTATTAAATTAATTAATCCAAATCATTTAATTAAATGAATAGATAAATTATTCATTTTAATCAGCTTAATGATTAATGAATTACCATCATTAAGTCTTCATTAACATAAGATAGAACTCATTCTTATTATGATTAATTACCACTTACAAACATGTTGAAACATTGATTTAAAATTTACATTTAAGTTTCACGTTAAATTTCAATTTCATGTCGAATTTAAAATAAATACCAATTGCACTTAAATAAAGTTTTAAACACCAAATTCACGTGTTTAAGTAATTCTTTTGTCATGGAAGAAATCTAAAAGTGTTTAAAGTCAAATTCCTTTTAATTTCACAAATTGAAAGAATACTTTAACCTTAAAACTTATTTTGACATTTAAATTTTTAAATTTATTTTATCTCAAAATCTTGATTTCAGATTTGGATCTAAATCCAGGTTTAAACCTTGATTGTTAGCTTTGCTTTAAATTTTTCTTTTCCATTCAAAATTCTATATACCTATTCAAATTTCTTCCATGACAAAACAGGGCAGGCTTCTGTTTTAAAAACCTGGCAACTCCAACCCGAGCCATTATCTAGTTCCTTCGAGTCCACACTTGATTTCTTCGAGTAAATACTCGAGACACGCGTGCGAAAACCCTGATACACCAACCTAACCAACCCAGAATCCAACAATTTGTGCTCGTACACGTGCACAACGGCGGTGATCGACTCCAGGCGATGCTACATCGTCGAACACGTCGACGATTACCCTTGCTCCACTTCCCGATCGCCAGAACCACGATACCACCTGGAAATCGAAAAAATCGGCCTAACATACAAACATGGGAAAAACATCACCGGTTCCACCATCATACCTAAAACTGCTTCGTTCTCGACGCCTCGACCACCGGAGGTGTTGAAATTCCGGTCACGACCTCGCCTACCTCCCTGCGTCCATCCCCTCGAGTTCTGTTGCACTCGATCAACTAAGGAAGACGAACGAATCAAATTCCTCAACCTCGTCAAACCATAAGTTAAACCCTAAAATCGATTCAGCTTAAAAAAATTGCACGAGAAAATTTTTCCCAACATTTTTCCTATATCCACGAATCAATAATCTAGCTCCATAACAAATTTCAGCATCAACAATTCATTAAATCAACAGAATTTCGTAAAAAGGTGATTTTTGTTCATCTGTAAACTGCTCCTTCATTTCTCAACTAAAAATTCTCATTTTTGTTTTAAAATTCTTCTTTTTGTATGTAGACTCAAGCTATGAAATTGAATCAGCAATTAATCGCATTCAAATTTAACGCAATATTGCATGGTTTCCTGTGAAACAAGATTCCAATAGTGAATACTTCACCAACAGCTTTTAAACGGCTTTTAAAATCTTGATGTAGGTTTAAACATCTTGTTTGTTTGAAGATTCTAAGCTTATCAATGATTAGTTGAAAATATTTTGAGTTTTGAATAAATATGTAACTCTATAAAAATAAACAGAGAAAACCTGTACATTAAACATTTCACAGAACAACCTATAGATATAGCACAGAACTATATTCAAAAGTGATACTTAAACAACACAATATCAACAATGAATTGCCTATTTAGTGCTTTAATCAAACTTAAAGCCTTAAATTTGTGTTTACTCACCTTCCACATTTTTGTTTTAGAAATGACAGAGCCTTCTTTTTTTTCCAGGCTTTTGCAATTTCAAACTGGAATTCTTCTTCTTGAATCTCTGGTTCAAGTTGATTTGAGTTGTTGTTGAATCTTTGTTTAAGTTGTAGAATAATGATGTTTTATTTTCAGTTGCTACTTTAAATTTTCTCAACTTGGAATCTACGAAATGAATTGAGAAGTTGATATAAATAACGAAATTTACAAGGTAATCTTGTTTGTACAATAGGCGTGGCTGAATTTGCTTGCATTATGGAGAAGTTACTATTTGCTTGTACAACAGGTGACCTTGATCTTTTTCTATATGGAGCTGAAATGATAGGGTATGTTCTTAGAGATGCAAACATTCAATGCTAATGTCCTTTATGTTTTCAACCTTTTCTATATTGCAAGCTAACTCATATATTTCGGTTTATTATTATTTTTGTACGTATATTTTGTTCTTTACTTTATATTTTAAATGAAGTCTATATTTTATAGATATACTTTGCTTGTAGTTCATTTTACTTTTATATATATATATATATATACATATATATATGAAATTCTAATTTAACTTAAACATTTATTTCAGATTTTATATAACTATAAATTTATTTGTTCCTTTGCATACTTATGCTTTCTTTTACTTTGAATGTATTTTTTTTTTATTCTATACATATCTATTTCCAAATATCCAAATAAATTTTCAATTAATTCATAAATTAAATTAATTATTAATTTAAACATAGTAAAAATCCGGGATCATTACAGATTCCCCCCTTAAGAAATTTCGTCCTCGAAATTTGCTGATTTTAGTTTTATAAATTATCCACTCATACAAAATAGAACAGTAACAGCTCAACTATACCCGTAAACACCTAGATTCTTTGGGTTAATCGAAAATACACTTTATATTAAGTGTTACTAAGGGCATTCATACAAATGTTATAGCCATTCATCCAACCATACATATACATTCATCTAGCATTCACGACATCCTGAGTCAAAATGCATATATAAAACATATATTACCCAAAAGGAAACATCCTAATCATCTACACATCCTCACTATCAGAGCTTTCCCTCTCAGGCCCTGACAATTCCCTGATCTCTAACTCACTGTCTGATTCTGAAACTTCCACTGAATCAGGTACTACAAGGATAAAACCTCCACCATCTTGCTCCTCAATGGCATCATCTAAATCCCAAATAATTTCTTCATCATCTTTTGACTCTACATAATACTCCTCATCTTCAAGTTCTTCTTCATCCTCAAACTCTTCCTCGTCCTCTTCGAGTCCTTCCTCGACCTCGAATTCTCCTTCATCGTCGAATACCTCCTGGGGTTCTTCTGGTACTTCCTCATCCATAGACGGCTCCTGAATCGACTAGCCGAACCATAATCACCAACTCTTCTGGCCTTTGAGGTTGCTCCGCCTCGGCTGATGCTATGGGTTCTCTACATCCAAAATTAAAATCCAAAGATAGATGAAAGATGATTCATCAAATCAAACTGAATATATATTCTGCATTTGGCTTACCAAATTAGAATATCAACAATAGATACAAAAAAGAATCTATTAAGTTTTTCACACTATATTCGGGTCATCCAGATCTACAAAATATGCAAAGCACTGATTAGTTTGAAGGGACACTAACCATTCATAGAATATATCGGACCCCAAACAATAGATAGATATATGGATACAATTTCAAAACTTTTAGTTTAAAAACCAAAGTATACCTATTAACCATAGCAACCAAAACATTCAATATATCCAAACAACAAATTTTTTCTATCTGGAGTTTATATCCCATATTAATATATCGAATTTCTTCTTGGATCTTCCAGAAATGATCGAAGAATTGAGAAAAATGCTGAACAAAAGAGAATGATAGAGAAAAGATCATTTCCTTGTTGTTACAGGGTATTGACCATTTATAGTCATACTCCCCTGTCCCCTATCTCGTTCTCTTCTTGCACTCATACTCACTATCAGTGGATAGTAAGAGAATTTACTGGGGCATACGGACGGATATCTTAGGGATTACTCATTCTAGAGTATACTTCACCCTATCTCTAATGAGCTACTTAATGTGTTATACTCCTGAGCTAATGTTTTAACCCTCAGCTCTGATACCAATTATAACGATCCTGGCTCGGCCTTCGAAAATCGGCACCGAATACGTCACCTATATTCAAATGCTGCAGATTCAAACGTCGAATCTGGCTTGTCGGAGCTTATAACACCACTAAGTACAACACAGCATAAGAAAAATGAATAATACATTTATATACAACAGAGTGATACAATGAATATCAATATACATCAGAGATATGATACAATACTATCAGAGATTCAAGAAATAGCATCGGAAAGAAAATAGATAACACTAGTAGCGGAACAAATAACTCAAAGCTTGTCTTCAAGGAAGAACTCCAAAATCTAACTCCATCTGCAAGAACCAATCTAGAAATAGCCCGTACTCCCAATAACGACGCACAAATATAAGCAAGTGCAGTCCGATCCAAAGACTGAACTAGCTCCAGATAATCTACTGAACCTAACTATCTGAAAAGCCCATTTGTAGACTGCCCTGTGGAAAAATTGTGGGCACCAGAGTTTATGATAGAAACAATAAACTCCAGGTCATTCGTGGGACTGGTATGAGTAACAGAAACAGTTTATCTTAAAAACAACAACAAAGAATTTAAAATAGATCCCCAATGTTTTTAGAAAATGAAACTACCATAAGGCCTCCCGCCACACACACAATGCTAACGCAGAATTGGAGGAGAATTCTCCTTATGATAGTCAAATATTCTTGATATGCGAATTTCTTTGATATTATTACTATAAGTGCAAAGTGTGGAAAATCATTTCGAAAGTATAATATTAATCTTAGCCAACATACGACCATTATCGTATGCCTGCTATAGCTAACATGTTCAATAGCAGGTTACTGCCACATTCTATGGCAGGTTATACAAATAAAACCGTAGAAGGCTAGTATTATTTCTTTGGATTTCGATCAAATGGTCAGGCCAAGGAACTTCCCATTGCCACATGGGTATGCCTCTGGAAGGACGCCTTGAGAACCTAACCGGATCTCTGCCAACACAAGGCCGGATTACCTCTAAACTAGGTAACTACTGACACGACTATGCCATCCCCCGGCTGTAACCAAACTTTATCCGGGTTCCCAACAATAATCACAAAGTAACATACATACATACATACATACATACATACATATATATATATATATATTTGCGATATCCACATAAGTTAAGTATCTGGGCTCCATACCATGATACCACTTCTATCCAGAAGGAAATGAACATACCCTCAGGCGGCGCTATCCCTAAATAACCTTGCTGCATTCTTCCTGTTTTGACCATTACCGGGTTGTGAGGTTCGACGAAGTCTCGTCCACAAAGCTACACTTTATACAAAAGCCATGCTTTGATCACAAATGATCAGTAGCACTCAGCATGCCACATTACCAAGTTGGGAATATATTACTAATAACCTTCAACTATATAACCTCTGAGCTCGTACGTCTCAGAGAAGGGTGTTAAGCTAAGAGAATAAATTCTCCGCCACAAACAGAAATGTATTTGAAAGAAATCTGCTTTATATCTCAAAATGTAATGTTAGACATATAATCAATACAAGTCTCTTTTGGGTCCGAATAGAACCGAAGGCACTTCCAAAGAAGCCCTTGCAAATCCGGATATTCATAATCCCGATCGGACTTCCCATCACTTAGGGAATCTCTGTACCGACGCGACTCAATGCAGAGACAATCGATAGGTCATTCTATCGCTCTCGCAATTACCTGGTCTTCACCATCGGTCTTCAATGCTATCCATATACGTCGTATCACTATTCAGAATGGGTTATATGACACAAAGGTCCTCCCTCGGTTAAACCGAATAACGAGCACAATATTATAAAAATCATATGGATATTGGGGTCTCAGTTAAATCGCAGCTTAAAGTCCAAAACCTTCCATTCGAATGGTTAAAACAAATTACCATTTTTAATCTTTTAAACAAAAAGATTAATTTTAGCAACCTTCAATGGTTTAAACAATTTCCACACTTTTAATCTTCTAAACAAAAGATTCAATTCACAAAGTTCACCCCATTCACAAAGATCCATTAATGGTTTTTCAAAACAATTTCCATTTCAATTGTATTAGCTCGTTAAATCTTTAAATCAAGATATAACTTATAGTTTTCAAAACTAGTTTCCAAAGATTCATTCGTTGTCTTTCCAAACAATCCCATTTTAAGTTGGATTAACTCATTCGGTCTTTGAATCAAAGACTCATTTCATAGCTTTCAAAACATTTCAATTCTATTTCAACTTGTAACCTTTCAACATAATTTGGAAATATTTTCTTTAAATGAAAGCTATTATTATTTAAAAACAAATAGGTTTCATTTTGGGAAACACTAATTACAATTACATCAATTGAAACCATTCAAGTATAAAACTTGGATTTAGATTTAGATTTCCCAAACTATACCTTTTTGAATGATTAAAAATTCATACAAACATCCTTATAATTTGTATGATTTTTTTTAGACCATAATTTCCTAAATTATTGAACTCAATTTCAAATATTGAATTCAAATTTAAATCAAATAATTTAAATTTCAACACTTTATTAAATTATTTAAAATAACTTCAATTTTGAAAACTCATTCAAAAAGCTTTCAACTACATTCCAAAACTATTTTGGATTCCAGACTTAAATCTTGAAAATTGTTAAAAATCTGTGACTTAACCTGTTATCCCATTTTTGGTCAAAACTGGAATATCAGTGTTGGATGCCTTTCCACCACGACCGAACCAAGAAGAAGCAAGCAAGCGTATATAAGTCTGGAATTTCACTCATGATTCAAGTGCAAGTGTTCATTCTCACCCAGGATATCTCGAGACCAAGAAGCATTAGTTTCATCTGGGTTCGCCCACTTCATTCGTTCCATTCCATCCGGTACCTAAGCTCATCCGGTACACATACCAAAGCTGAACCATGTTCCTTCGCTACCGAACCAGCACGAGGAGAAGGCCAACGGACCATTCGGTACCGGACCAACGTCCTACCAATCCAAAACTCCACTGCCGAGCCAAACCTTAGCCTCCACTGAACCATCTCATCTCCTTGACCGAACCAGACCTCGCCTCGCTACTTGCCGAATCAGACCCAAGGCACCACATGCCGAACCAGAGGCCTTTCCACCTCCCACCGAATCAACCTCCTTTCCATCCACTACCAAGTAAACCACCGGACCAACACTCCACTCAACCTACCACCGGACCAGCACTCCACTCAACCTACCACCGGACCAACCTACCACCGGTCCAACCATCCCAGCTACGACCGAACCAAGCTCCGCCGAACCAGATGTGCCAGGCTAGATTGCTTCAGCCCAGGCCCACCAGCAGCTATATACATCCAGGACCTCTGCCCCCAGCCTCAATCTATAAATAGAGGGGCAGGGGTACAACAATAGGGGACAAGTTTGAGAGCTCAAGCACAGAAGGAACTTTCAAACAACTTTCATATACTTGTAACCAAAGCTTTGTACTTGTAATCTGAAGAGAAAGAGGAGAATAACATATAAAGTGGATGTAGGCACGTTCTGGCCGAACCACTATAAATCTGTGTGTCTTTTACAGTTTAGCCCCTGCTTTTTACATATTTGCATAAATCACCCAAATCGCTAAGAACAACATATAATCAACTAAATCGTACGACTTTGAGGTGTTTTCCCATTTTTTGTGCAAACATTTTTGGTGCTTTCACTGAGAATTGAACTCAAGGATTCCACCACTTGGAATTTGAATATGAGAGTTTAGAGATTCAGATTGGAAGAGTCATGGCGAGACAATCAAGCAGAAGGCCAAGGCCAGAGAGATGTGAACATGAAGGAAAATCAAGAGGCTTCTTCAGAAGCTAATCAGGCATCGATCCTGCATGAGGGCACCACACTTGGAGCATGTTGATCCAATCCCAGAGAGAGATATAGGGGCCTCTTAGCAACCTTTTAAGGAATTAACGCTCATTCAAGGGGCAGGTAAAATTCCCTCCTGAACTCGGGGGGACAGGTCGAAAGAGATGAACAAGTCGCAAACCTCTCACTAACATGGTTAGATCATTTACACATGTAAGCGATCGCGCACGATCCATAGGCATGCTCTGAATGACTACTGACCACACCATAGTAAGAGTTTACACTTTGACATCCTCGTCTTGCTCTTGCTTTGATCTTGACTTGAACATTCCTGTTGTGGAATTCGTATGATTATTGCTTTGATATTTGCAAATTTACTTGTATGCCCGTTGGATCACGAACGGTCCACAAGCACCTCTTGTATGGCGATGAACTGCCAAAGTATTTGATTCAGAAACTCCCCTGAACATGAAATATGGCAAACGATCCAGGGACCCACTCGAACGTAAACCTGGTATCAACAATACCAAGCCCCTACGGGACACTTATTCGCCTCCAACAGGCACATAAACGATCCAGGAACTCACCCGAACGTGACCCTGGGATCGATAATACCAAACCCTCCCGGGCACACTTTCTTGCCTCGAACGGCACCCGACCGCGAACGGTCACAACTCGCCTCGAACGGCACCCGACCTCGAACGGTCACAATTCGCCTCGAACGGCACCCGACTTCGAACAGTCACAAACTCGCCTCGAACGGCACAATTCATCTCGCCACAAATGGCTCGATCGCGAAAGGTCGCCATTTGAGGTCCACCCCCTGACCGCCAACAGTCGTACCTTACCACGAATGGCTCGATCTCGAACGATCGTCATCCAAAGTAAGGCGCTTGACCGCAAATGGTCCCATTTCATCTTTTGCCGCGAACGGCACCGGCCGTGAACGGTCACATTTCACCCCAAGTGGCTTGATCGCGAGCGGTCGCCATTTGAGGTCCGCCCTCTGACCGGGCTCGGTCGCACTTTACCTCGAATTGCTCGATCCCGAACGGTCGTCATTTGAAGTAAAGCGCTTGACCGTGAACAATCACATTCCACCGCAAATGACTCGATCTCGAACGATCGTCACATGGATTTAGACGCTTGACCGCGAACGGTCGCACTTCACCTCAAATGACTCGATCGCGAACGGTCGTCATTTGAAGTTAGGCGCTTGACCATGAACGGCCGCGCTTCATCCCAAATAGCTCGATCCCGAACGGTCGTCATTTGGGGCCACATAAAATATCAAGCTCTTTACAGGTTGTCAACAGGATATGAACATCCAGCTCATGGCATTACAAAACAAGCCTTCCTACCGCAAGGCATGTTTTGGGGGGCAAAGTGTTATCCCTTTTTTGGTCAAAACTGGAATATCAGTGTTGGGTGCGTTTCCACCACGACCGAACCAAGAAGAAGCAAGCAAGCGTATATAAGTCTGGAATTTCACTCATGATTCAAGTGCAAGTGTTCATTCTCACCCAGGATATCTCGAGACCAAGAAGCATCAGTTTCATCTGGGTTCGCCCACTTCATTCGTTCCACTCCATCCGGTACCTAAGCTCATCCGGTACGTATACCAAAGCCGAACCATGTTCCTTCGCTACCAAACCAGCACGAGGAGAAGGCCAACTAACCATTCGGTACCGGACCATTCGGTACCGGACCAACGTCCTACCAATCCAAAACTCCACTGCCGAGCCAAACCTCAGCCTCCACTGAACCATCTCATCTCCATGACCGAACCAGACCTCGCCTCGCTACTTGCCGAATCAGACCCAAGGCACCACATGCCGAACCAGAGGCCTTTCCACCTCCCACCGAATCAACCTACTTTCCATCCACTAACAAGTAAACCACCGGACCAACACTCCACTCAACCTACCACCGGACCAACACTCCACTCAACCTACCACCGGACCAAACTACCACCGGTCCAACCATCCCAGCTACGACCGAACCAAGCTCCGCCGAACCAGATGTGCCAGGCTAGATTGCTTCAGCCCAGGCCCACCAGCAGCTATATACATCCAGGACCCCTGCCCCCAGCCTCAATCTATAAATAAAGGGCTGGGGTACAACAATGGGGGACAAGTTTGAGAGCTCAAGCACGGAAGGAACTTTCAAACAACTTTCATATACTTGTAACCAAAGCTTTGTACTTGTAATCTGAAGAGAAAGAGGAGAATAACATATAAAGTGGATGTAGGCACGTTCTGGCCGAACCACTATAAATCTGTGTGTCTTTTACAGTTTAGTCCCTGCTTTTTACATATTTGCATAAATCACCCAAATCGCTAAGAACAACATATAATCAACTAAATCGTACGACTTTGAGGTGTTTGTCCATTTTCTGTGCAAACATTTTTGGTGCTTTCACTGAGAATTGAACTCAAGGATTCCGCCGCTTGGAATTTGAATATGAGAGTTTAGAGATTCAGATTGGAAGAGTCATGGCGAGACAATCAAGCAGAAGGCCAAGGCTAGAGAGATGTGAACACGAAGGAAAATCAATAGGCTTCTTCAGAAGCTAATCAGGCATCGATCTTGCATGGGGGCACCACACTTGGAGCATGTTGATCCAATCCCAGAGAGAGAGATAGGGGCCTCTGAGCAACCTGGTAAGGAATGAACGCTCATCCAGGGGGCAGGTAAAATTCCCTCCTGAACTCGGGGGGGCAGGTCGAAAGAGATGAACAAGTCGCAAACCTCTTACTAACACGGTTAGATCATTTACACATGTAAGCGATCGCGCACGATCCATAGGCATGCTCTGAATGACTACTGACCGCACCATAGTAAGAGTTTACACTTTGACATCCTCGTCTTGCTCTTGCTTTGATCTTGACTTGAACATTCCTGTTATGGAATTCGTATGATTATTGCTTTGATATTTGCAAATTTACTTGTATGCCCATTGGATCACGAACGGTCCACAAGCACCACATGTATGGCGATGAACCGCCAAAGTATTTGATTCAGAAACTCCCCCGAACATGAAATCTGGCAAACGATCCAGGGACCCACTCGAACGTGAACCTGGTATCAACAATACCAAGCCCTTACGGGCACACTTATTCGCCTCCAACAGGCACATAAACGATCCAGGAACTCACCCGAACGTGACCCTGGCATCGATAATACCAAGCCCTCCCAGGCACACTTTCTTGCCTCGAACGGCACCCGACCGCGAACGGTCACAACTCGCCTCGAACGGCACCCGACCTCGAACGGTCACAATTCGCCTCGAACGACACCCGACTTCGAACAGTCACAAACTCGCCTCGAACGGCACAACTCATCTCGCCACAAATGGCTCGATCGCGAAAGGTCGCCATTTGAGGTCCACCACCTGACCGCCAACAGTCGTACTTTACCACGAATGGCTCGATCTCGAACGATCGTCATCCGAAGTAAGGTGCTTGACCGCGAATGGTCCCATTTCATCTTTTGCCGCGAACGGCACCGGCCGTGAACGGTCACATTTCACCCCAAGTGGCTTGATCGCGAACGGTCGCCATTTGAGGTCCGCCCTCTGACCGGGCTCGGTCGCACTTTACCTCGAATGGCTCGATCCCGAACGGTCGTCATTTGAAGTAAAGCGCTTGACCGTGAACAATCACATTCCACCGCAAATGACTCGATCTCGAACGATCGTCGCATGGATTTAGACGCTTGACCGCGAACGGTCGCACTTCAGCTCAAATGACTCGATCGCGAACGATCGTCATTTGAAGTTAGGCGCTTGACCATGAACGGCCGTGCTTCATCCCAAATAGCTCGATCCCGAACGGTCGTCATTTGGGGCCATATAAAATATCAAGCTCTTTACAGGTTGTCAACAGGATATGAACATCCAGCTCATGGCATTACAAAACACGCCTTCCTATCGCAAGGCATGTTTTGGGGGGCAAAGTGTTATTCCATTTTTGGTCAAAACTGGAATATCAGTGTTGGGTGCGTTTCCACCACGACCGAACCAAGAAGAAGCAAGCAAGCGTATATAAGTCTGGAATTTCACTCATGATTCAAGTGCAAGTGTTCATTCTCACCCAGGATATCTCGAGACCAAGAAGCATCAGTTTCATCTGGGTTCGCCCACTTCATTCGTTCCATTCCATCCGATACCTAAGCTCATCCGGTACACATACCAAAGGCGAACCATGTTCCTTCGCTACCGAACCAGCACGAGGAGAAGGCCAACGAACCAATCGGTACCGGACCAACGTCCTACCAATCCAAAACTCCACTGCCGAGCCAAACCTCAGCCTCCACCGAACCATCTCATCTCCATGACCGAACCAGACCTCGCCTCGCTACTTGCCGAATCAGACCCAAGGCACCACATGCCGAGCCAGAGGCCTTTCCACCTCCCACCGAATCAACCTCCTTTCCATCCACTACCAAGTAAACCACCGGACCAACACTCCACTCAACCTACCACCGGACCAACCTACCACCGGTCCAACCATCCCAGCTACGACCGAACCAAGCTCCGCCGAACCAGATGTGCCAGGCTAGATTGCTTCAGCCCAGGCCCACCAGCAGCTATATACATCCAGGACCCCTGCCCCCAGCCTCAATCTATAAATAGAGGGGCAGGGGTACAACAATGGGGGACAAGTTTGAGAGCTCAAGCACGGAAGGAACTTTCAAACAACTTTCATATACTTGTAACCAAAGCTTTGTACTTGTAATCTGAAGAGAAAGAGGAGAATAACATATAAAGTGGATGTAGGCACGTTCTGGCCGAACCACTATAAATCTGTGTGTCTTTTACAGTTTAGTCCCTGCTTTTTACATATTTGCATAAATCACCCAAATCGCTAAGAACAACATATAATCAACTAAATCATACGACTTTGAGGTGTTTGCCCATTTTTTGTGCAAACATAACCGATTTCCTCGTGAAATCCATATTTGTGTGTGTAGGCTGTAGTCCAGGAGTTTTACGCACAATAGTGCAATAACATCATCAATTAGCACATATTCAAATACAGTAATATATTTGATAAGCGGTATAAACTATAACGATTATCTTCCATACACAGATTCACAGATATATATATATATATATATGACAGATAATAAATTACATTCACCCCAGATAAATAAATAAACTACAGATCACGACACAAATCAGGATATATTATAAAGCATTACATATCAGGGATATCAAACAATTCAACATCCAATATAATCCAAATGTCCATAAGTAGGATTAATTTAATTATCTGGTTAATTTAAATCAAATTAAGTTCTATGAATAGATATGATGGTCCTGGTAAATTAATAATCAATTAATTACAAAACATTTAATAAACTATCCTTTAATTAATCATTAATTACTCCTTAATTAATAATTAACCTTTAATTGATTTTCCTTAATTGATTACAATAACTAATTAAGTACTCCTTAATTAATTGATAAATTAATTACTAATCGTTAATTAAAAATTCAAATCTTATTTAATCAATGATCCTTAATTACCAATTTATTCTAATTTAATTATCTCAAACCCCAATTAATTGATTTAAACTTTTAATTATTAAATTAATTAATCCAAATCATTTAATTAAATGAATAGATAAATTATTCATTTTAATCAGCTTAATGATTAATGAATTACCATCATTAAGTCTTCATTAACATAAGATGAAACTCATTCTTATTATGATTAATTACCACTTACAAACATGTTGAAACATTGATTTAAAATTTACATTTAAGTTTGATGTTAAATTTCAATTTCATGTCGAATTTAAAATAAATACCAGTTGCACTTAAATAAAGTTTTAAACTCCAAATTCACATGTTTAAGTAATTCTTTTGTCATGGAAGAAATCTAAAAGTGTTTAAAGTCAAATTCCTTTTAACTTCACAAATTGAAAGAATACTTTAACCTTAAAACTTATTTTGAACATTTAAATTTTTAAATTTATTTTATCTCAAAATCTTGATTTCAGATTTGGATCTAAATCCAGGTTTAAACCTTGATTTTTAGCTTTGCTTTAAATTCTTCTTTGCCATTTAAAATTCTATATACTTATTCAAATTTCTTCCATGACAAAAGAGGGCAGGCTTCTGTTTTAAAAACTTGGCAACTCCAACCCGAGCCATTATCAAGTTCCTTCGAGTTTACACTAGATTTCTTTGGGTAAATACTCGAGACACGCATGCGAAAAACCCAGATACACCACCTAACCAACCCAGATTCCAACAATTTGTGCTCGAACACGTGCACAACGGTAGTAATCGACTCCAGGCGATGCTACATCGTCGAACACGTCGATGATTACCCTTGCTCGTCTTCCCGATCGCCAGAACCACGATACCACCTAGAAATCGAAAAAATCGACCTAACATACAACTTGGCAAAAACATCACCGGTTCCACCATCAAACCTGAAACCGCCTCGTTCTGGACGCCTCGACCACCGGAGGTGCTGAAATTCTCGTCACGACCTCGCCTACCTCCCTGTGTCCATCCCTCGAGTTCCGTTGCACTCGATCAACTGGGGAAGATGAACGAATCAAATTCCTCAACCTCGTCAAACCATAAGTTAAATCCTAAAATCGATTTAGCTTAAAAAATTTGCACGAGAAAATTTTTCCCAACATTTTTCCTATATCCACGAATCAATAATCTAGCTCCATAACAAATTTCAGCATCAACAATTCATTAAATCAACAGAATTTCGTAAAAAGGTGATTTTTGTTCATCTGTAAACTGCTCCTTCATTTCTCAACTAAAAATTCTCATTTTTGTTTTAAAATTCTTGTTTTTGTATGTAGACTCAAGCTATGAAATTGAATCAGCAATTCATCGCATTCAAATTTAACGCAATATTGCATGGTTTCCTGTGAAACAAGATTCCAATAGTGAATACTTCACCAACAGCTTTTAAACAGCTTTTAAAATCTTGATGTAGGTTTAAACATCTTGTTTGTTTGAAGATTCTAAGCTTATCAATGATTAGTTGAAAATATTTTGAGTTTTGAATAAATATGTAACTCTGTAAAAATAAACAGAGAAAACCTGTACATTAAACATTTCACAGAACAACCTATATATATAACACAGAACTATATTCAAAAGTGATACTTAAACAACACAATATCATCGATGAATTGCCTGTTCGGTGTTTTAATTGAACTTAAAGCTTTAAATTTGTGTTTACTCACCTTCCACATTTTTGTTTTAGAAATGACATAATTCTTTTTTATTCCAGCCTTTTGCAATTTCGAACTGGAATTCTTCTTCTTGAATCTCTGGTTCAAGTTGATTTGAGTTGTTGAATCTTTGTTTAAGTTGTAGAATAATGATGTTTTATTTCAGTTGCTACTTTAAATTTTCTCAACTTGGAATAAATGAAATAAAATGAGAAGTTGATATAAATAAAGAAATTTACAGGGTAATCTTGTTTGTACAATAGGCATGGCTGAAGTTGCTTGCATTATGGAGAAGTTACTATTTGCTTGTACAACAGGTGACCTTAATCTTTTCTATATGGAGCTGGAATGATAGGGTATGTTCTTAGAGATGCAAACATTCAATGCTAATGTCCTTTCTGTTTTCAACCTTTTCTATTTTGCAAGCTAAGTCATATATTTCGGTTTGTTATTATTTTTGTAAGTATAATTTGTTCTTCACTTTATATTTTAAATGAAGTTTATATTTTATAAATATACTTTGCTTGTAGTTCATTTTACTTATATATATATATTAAATTCTAATTTAACTTAAACATTTATTTCAGATTTTATATAACTATAAATTTATTTGTTCCTTTACATACTTATGCTTTCTTTTACTTTGAATGTATTTTATTTTATTTATTTGTTTTATACATATTTATTTTCAAATATCCAAATAAATTTTCAATTAATTCATAAATTAAATTAATTATTAATTTAAACATAGTAAAAATCCGAGATCGATACAGTATCACTAGTAACCATCAACTATAGAATCTCTGAGCTCGTACGTCCAAAGAAGGTTGTTAAGCTAAGAGAATAAATTCTCCGCCCCCGAACAGAAATGTATTTGATAGAAACTAGCTTTACATCTCAATGTGTAATGCCAGACACACATCCATACAAGTCTGTTCTGGGTTCAAACAAAACCGAAGGCACTTCACAAAGAAGCCCTTGTAATCCGGTTATTAGCAATCCCGATCAGACTCCCCAACACATATTGAGATATCTATACGGACGCGACTCAGTGCAAAGACATTCAACATGTAATCCTTTCATTCTCGAAAATACTCGGTCTTCACCACCGATCTTCAAATGCAATCCATAACGTTATACCATTATCCGGAATGGGTTATATGACACATAGTCCTCTCCCGGCTAAACCGAATAATGAGCGCAATATTTTAAAACCATATGGATATTGGGATCTTTGTTAAGTCACACTTTTAAATCCCCAAACCTTTTCTTCAAATGGTTTAAACAAACTACAATTTTTAATCTTTAAAACAAAAAGATTCACTTCACAAAGTTCACCAATCTTTCACGAAGATTAATTCATAGCTTTCAAACAATTCTATTTCGATTCCAAATCTTTTATACAAAAGATACTTTTAAGATCCCCGTCAATTTCAAAACCAAGTTCAACAATTTTTCACAAAGATTCATTCATAGCTTTCAAAATATTTTCATTTCAAACTTGAAATCCTTTCAACAAAAATTAGAATTTCTTTCTTTATTTGAAAGTTATTATTATTTGGAAAACAAAGGTTTTCATTTCGAAAAAACTTGATCGAATATGCATAAGTTATAGCTTTTAAAAGTATAAAATATAAAATAAACGAACCGTCGTATCATTGGCAAGTTCTAATTTGAATTAAATTCAAATCCACAAAAGAATTTATTTAGTACACTTCAAAATGGTTTAAAATCTATATATACATTTTATAACTTGTTTAACCCTTTCAAAACATACTTTCCTGAATGATTTCAAAACTTAAACAGGATATATTATATTCAAAATGGATTTCAAATTTCAAAATTTCCCTTTAAAATGCTTTTCATATTAAATCCTTTTCCATTTCCAAAACCATTTGGATTTAAAATTCAACTTTTAAAACACATTCAAATATCTGTGACTTAACCGATTTCCTGTGAAATCCATATTTGTGTGTGCATAGTGTACTCTAGGGGTTTTACATAATAGTGCAACATCATTAATCATTACAGATTCAAGCACAGCAATATCGATAGTGGTATAATCCTATAACGCTTATCTTCATTCACAACTTCAAAGATAAATATGTTTATCATAGATAAATAAATTACATTCATCATAGATAAATAAATTATATTCATCACAGCTCAAATCAAAACGGAGCATCACATATCAGGGATATCAATCAATTCAACATCCAATAGAATCCCAACATCCATAAGTAAGATCAATTAATTATCTGATTAATTTAAACCAGATAAATTACTTATGAAACTACTAATCCTAATTAATTAGCATTAATTAATTACAAACCATATTAATTAATTATCCTTTAATCATTTATTAATTAACCTTTAACAATAAATTAATCAACCCTTAATTATTAATTAATCAGCCTTAATTAATAGAGCAATTAACCTTTAATTATTACATATTTAAACTTTAATTATTTAATTATCCTTTAATAAATTATCCTTAATTATTTACATTAATTAATTAACCCTTAATTAATTACCATTTAATTAATTATTCTAAATTAATTACAACAAATGATTATCCTAATCACTTGTATTAATAAATCACAAATTAATTACATTGGGTAATTATTGTAACGACGCGATTTTTCAACGCTCGAAAATCGACATTGATACGTCCACTGTATCAACCGCCGAGCAATCGAAGGCCGGAAAGCCGAATTATTAGGGTTAAAGAAGAAGAGGTAGAAGAAAGAAAGAAAGAAAGAAAAAGCAACAGAAACAATATCAGAATCTCACAATTGCAGCGGAACAACATATAATAGATAAATGAATAATCTTTAAATCAAAAGAACTATACATTTTATACATTACATCATCAGAGTCAATATACAACACAACACAATAATGGACAGTTATATAAACCTATCCTCACAACTAAATACACAACGGAAAAGAAAATATCATATATAAGTGATACGTCTTGCCATCCAACTCGCCTCTTGAGCTCCACAGCACCTCCTGAATTCCAGAATATCCTGATAACTGACTCTAGGCTGCCCGTGTGGAAAATGATGGGCACCCAGAGTTTAGGAAGGGAACAATAAACTTCAGGTCAGTCATGGGACTGGTGTGAGAACTTAAAACAGTTTATCTTTAAAGACAAACAAAGAAATATTTTAAAATAGATCCGCAATGCTTTTAGAAAATGTAACTACCATAAGACCTCCCGCCACACACACAATGCAATCGCAGACTTGGAGGAGATTTCTCCTTATGATAGTCAAACGTGCTTGATACGCGAATTTCTTTGATATTATTATTATAAGTGCAAACTGTGGAAAACCATTTCGAAAGTATAATATAAATCTTAGCCAACATAGGTACCATTATATTATGCCTGCTATAGCTACCGTGTTCAATAGCAGGTTACCGCCACATTCCACGGCAGGTTATACAACTTAAACCGTACAGGGTTCGTATTGTTTCTTTAGATTTTCCAACAAATGGTCAGGCAAAGGAACTTCCCATTTCCACATGGGTACGCCTCTGGAGGGACGCCCCGAGAACCTAACCGGATCTCTGCCAACACAAGGCCGGGTTACCTCTGCAAAAGTAGGTAACTACTAACACGAGTATGTCATCCCCCGGTTGTAAACAACCTTTATCCGAGGAACCTCAATACGAACAAACACAAAGTAATAAATTTGCAGCAACAACATAGGTTAAGTCTGGGCTCCATACCATGATACTATCTCTATCCAGAAGGAAATGAACATAACCTAAGGGGCGCTACCCCCTAAAACCTTGTTGTATTCTTCCTGTTTCGACCATTTCTGGGTTGTAAGGCTCGACGAAGTCTCGTCCCCCAAGCTACGCTTTTCATAAAAGCTATGCTTTGATCAGCAAATGATCAGCAGCACTTCGTATGCCACATTACTCAATTGGGAATGTATCACTAGTAACCATCAACTACATAACCTCTGAGCTCGTACGTCTCAGAGAAGGATGTTAAGCTAAGAGAATAAATTCTCCGCCACCAACAAAAATGTATTTTATAGAAACCGGCTTTACATCCCAAATTGTAAGTCAGACACACATCCATACAAGTCCATTCCGGGATCGAACGAAACCGAAGGCACTTCCAAAGAAGCCCTTGCAATCCGGATATTCACTAATTACGTCCGGACTTCCATCACAAAGGGTGATAAAATCTTTATATTGGGGATCAGCCGATGCAGAGACATTCGACGGTAATCCTTCCGTTTTCGAAAATATCCGGTCTTCAATAACAGTCTTCAAACGCTATCCATTATGACGTATCACTATTCGGAATGGGATTCCCAAAGGTCCACTCTCGGCTAAACCGAATAACGAGCGCTTATTTTAAAATAAGTGTAGCATTCAAACTCAAGCAAATCACAACAAATACTCATTTAAAAGTAAATATTGATAGTCGGTAATTTAACTATCAATAGATATGCACAACATCACCAGATTCCAAATAATTTCCCAAATTATTGATTTTCCAAAGATATCTTTACAAGATATATTTTTCCATACTTCAACCATTTGAAAATAAATTTCAAATCATTTTCCTTACGTGGAAACATTTCTAAATATTTATTCATTTTCACTGGAAATCTGCCGAGTTCAAACACTTTAAAATAATTTATCACACTTATCCAAAATACACTTTGAAATAAAACTATTTTTCTTTAAACACTTTACTTAAAATATTAGTTATAAAAATATTATACCAATATTACATATAACTTAAGTCCAAACTAATTTTCAAAATAAAATTAGTATATAAAGTATAATTATTTAAATAACTATTTTCTAAAACAATTATTGATTAAATCTTAAAAATAATCATTTCCATATCAACTTAATAAATCTTTACTTAAAGGATTTAAAACAATTTAAGATATTAATTTCTCTAAAGTATCCTTTTCAAAACCAATTCTAGAATTATATATGTGTGTGTGTGTGTGTGTGTGTGTGTGTGTGTGTGTGTACATGTATATATTTTTCAAAGCTATTCAGAAATATTATTCGGCTTTGAAGGGAGAATACACTCTCATTTCAAAATGGTTCATTTAAACCAACTGAATAAATCCTTACCGATTTACTTTAAATTTACGTTCCAAATCCGTAAATTTATTTCCACACTTCAAAAATAAATCAATGTTTATTTTTAATCAAATTTCCCTTCCCTTTATAAATTCCATGGTGAATTTAAATTTCCAATTACGATTTTCAAATCGATTTCAAATATTCACTTTCAACAACAATTCAATTTTTCAATTGGTTTTAGAAACAACCAATTCATTCCATATTGATTTTCCAAGAAATTAAACACCAAGTGAATTTCATTCAAATCTCAAATTGAAACCTATTTCTACTAAAACCCAAATCAATTTTCAAATTGATTCCCAATTCTTTTCAAAACACCAAATAAATTTCCAAATGGATTTTCAAAATATTTAAATTCAATCACCAAAAATCAATTCCCAAACGGGTTTCAAATTTTATTTCTTTTTTTTTTTAAATAAATTCCTTTTAAAGAAAACCAATTCTTTTATTTTTTTCAAACTCTTTAAAATCCGTATTTTGAATAATTCTTCACCCTTTGAATAATATTACCCGAAATCCATTTATTAAAGTTTTTCCCATATTTTGAAATTTTTTTCAATAAGATTAAAAATAAAACTTTATTATTTTAGAATTCCTTCTTTTAAATTTATCCAATTCTCAAAAATAAATTTTTAATATAAACTTTCAATCTGAATTTTCAAGAATCAAATTTTTATTTATTTCCGGTATCCAACGATACCAAAATTATATTTGGCTAAATTTTCGCCTTTAACGATTTCGATCACAAAGATAATCACACAAGGATTATAAATAATCAACACACAATATTGAAACAAATTCAATTATTTGAGGAATCCAGTTGGATCCCTCCAACCTGTTTTCCTGCATCCACAGATGTTAGCACAATACCAATCCCGTTTCAAGACGTGATATGGCGGTACATGGGTTTATAAAAAAATATCATCCGCTATTATGCGGCGCAATAGGGTCTCATCCGCTACATAATGCGGGAAATCACTCCAAATACATATATAATACCAATTCCACTTCAAGGTGGAATATCGCGGTATATGTGTTTAATAAAATAACCTCCGCTTAATATGTGGCGTATAGGGTCTATTTCATTACTACATATAGCAATTTATCATTCAACCACACAATCAAGCAATTTTAAATTTAACTATTTAAAAACTAAATCGAAGCAAATTCGATTGAGTGTTCTCACCTTGCTTTCAATAACAGTCGTAGTGTTTAATTTTGAATAAAATTAAACACGCATTTAATTTTCTCCAAAATTCAAACTATCTCCAATCAACTCCAATCCAGCTCTTTTGCATAGTATTCGACAATACGATTCCAATGCAAGTCGTTTCGTCATTTTTCGACCTCGTATGAACAAGTTACAGCTTTTAAAGTTTACACAAATCAATATACAATTTATTTCAAATTTATTTCTATTTAACCTCAAATTGCATCTGGGCTGCACGTTCCTACTATCCCAAAATCACGGCCGTGCTTTCCCCTTTCTTCCTCACGCGTTCTTTTCCCCAACCGAACAACCCAAAGCCGCCATCGATTCACGAATTAACGCGCCTTCTACGATCGCCAAGGGGACAATCGAGCACCCTCAGGTCGAAGCCTATCCCCAGGCGCACCCTCTCTTCGAATGATGAGAAGCTCGGCCCAACCATCTGCTCTTATTTGGTGCTTGAACGCGCGACTTTTGTGGCCCATTTGCCGATGATCCATCGCATTATTTCCAATCATTACCGTTAATTTCGTAGAACTTGTCGTGCTCTACATTTTTCCTTTGGAAAGTTTTGCGTATAGATGGATGGATTTGACGATAATAGAGGAAGAAGGTTGGCCATTTTCGGCCATTAAATCTGAAGGTGACGGCTATGAAACCCTAAGGTTGATTAGTTTGCAAATGTGAATGTTGAGGTACTTATATAGAAAATTCCAAAACACAATTCATCCGAAAAAATTTCCGAACTCCAAACGAAGCATGCCGTCTGACGTTTCTAGGGTTTAACCCATGTTTCGGACATAATGGAATAGGTATCGAGAGCCAATTCGATCATATGTGCGAGCTACGGAAATACACGATTAAATTTAAATTAAATTGGTTAAACTAATTTCTATGCGTTTTGGCTTGCCCTGGACAAACCGTAAATCCGATTGACACGAAATTTGAAATCTTACAATAATTTAACATTACGGATCCAATGAAACTGGTTTCATCGAATTCTGAGACTGTTTGAAAAATGGCTATTTTCACTCGTTAATGAAATATTAAAATATTCAATTTCTGCAAATTAACTTTTAATCCGATTTTAGAAGTTCTCTAACATTATTCTAACTCCAATATGATTTAATACAACTTTACAAATCAATTTTAATCACAATAAACCCAATTTCCAATTATTTATGTAATTTCAAATATTAAATTATCGATTTAATTATCCAATCAAATCTAGATATTCGAAATATAATTTATTCGACTTACAAATTTTACTTATTAATATTTAAAATCAATTAAATATACGAATTTCAAATGACAGGAATTCTGGATCGTTATAAACTTCCCCCTTTAAAAGAATTTGTTCCTCGAAATTGCCAAGTAAGAAAAAAAATCTTGAAATCCATTAACTTTTTTCTTCCAAAAACAAACCGTTCCAACTTGATTTCAGATTCATTTTAATTTCTTAACCTTTCCGAAATCCGATGGTTACACTTTGTAGATCAATTCCTACATTTTCATTTCAATTTAGAAATTGACTTTTCATTAACAAAAAAAATTTCCAAAAGTTTTCACAATTTTTCTAACTCCCAAAATTTATGGAAAATTTTGGCAGAGTCTCCCTTGTACGGAGGAGCTTTTTCAATATCACAATAGGTATAAATATATGTATATACATCGACCCACACGGTCGGAAAACAGAAAAACAATTCATATTTCATATTTTTATTGTGTAGGCGTACCTTTTTAGCATTTTTAAGCAAAGCAGTTATTTATTTAACATTTTAGCGCGACCAAATCCAGCTAACGGCAGCCCCAGTACCTATACTTACTCAACTTAAACATGTAAGTGACATATATAGGAAATTCATTTACATTTCGCTAATTTTCACTAGAAAACACATAGTTTTCATAAGCAATAGCAATCAAAATAATTTCCATAAGCATTTTATAAGGTTTCGACACAAATTTTAATTGCTTACAACCAATTCACATTAGTTCACTTTCAATTCAAATTCAATTACATAGCTTTCAATTTTATCAATTCAACTTCATTAACACTTAATGAATTATATACAATCAACTAACAACAATCTAACAATCAATGTATATTCAATACAACCAAATTTATTAAATTTGCATTCAACAACAATTCATATTCACTTTGTCTAACTTCAATTTGGTTTAACACTTTTAATTCCAATTGGCTGATATTAAATTGACTTCCATTCAATTTTTCAATTTCCAATTTACTAGTTTTTAATGAAATAACACTTACATCCATTATTCCATATCAATTCATTTACATTAGATTGATTAACATTCAATCCATTTATTAACTCAATTGCTAATTCATTTAACAAATAAGGTTGAATTTCATTTATATAACTCAAGTCCCCACCCATTTAATCCACTTTATTATTTTACTTCGATACCAAAATCAACTTCATTTAACATCACTTAAGTTATATTCCATTTAAACATCATTTGTTTAACTTAACTTAAATTTTCGCTTATAAATCCCATTCAAAAACATTTCTCCAAAATCTTTGAAAATCATTTTCAAACCAAAAAGGATTTAAACTTTCCAAATCTCCAAAATTTTCAAATCCTTTCAAAACATTTCTACTTCTCTTGAATTCCGTTTCAAATTATAAATCACATTTACATTTACAATTTCCATTTGTATCTGGATTTATTTCTTAACTTTGGAGTTGCGATTTCAATTTCTTATTCAATAATCAATGGTAATAATTTTAATATTATCAATTCCTAACATCCAAGCATCCGTATACTATATTAATTTATGGAAAACCATTCCTTTTTATATACGAAAATAGTTTTGGGTAAAATTATTTCATTTACCCTATTTTTAAAAAATACTGTAATGGTTTATCTTGTTTAAGAGTTTAGAAACCCCTATCGACGACAGTTAGCTAGACTGCATCGACCAGAATCTATAATCAATCAACCGATAAGCCAACACAATACAAAATTTTTTTATATTCACTAACAAATACACGCTCATATCTATTATTACACTCAAACTCATTCTAGAGTACTACTGACTCTATCTCTAATGAGTAATTCCCAACGGAGGCGAGCTTGTCGCTTAACCAAAAGCTCTGATACCATATGCAATGAACAGGATTTTCGACTTTCGAAAATCGACATTAATACGCCCACTGTATCAACTGCCGAGCAATCGAAGGACGGAAAACCGAATTGTTAGGGTTAAAGAAGAAGAGGTAGAAGAAGAAAGAAAGAAAGAAAAAGCAACAGAAACAATATCAGAATCTCACATTCGCAACGGAACAACATATAATAGATAAATGAATAATCTTTAAGTCAAAAGAAATGTACATTTTATACATTACATCATCAGAGTCAATATACAACACAACACAATAATGGACAGTTATATAAAACTGTCCTCACAACTGAATACACAGCGGAAAATATAATATCATATACAAGTGATACGTCTCCCCATCCAGCTCGCCTTTTGAGCTCCACAGCACCTCCTGAATTCCAGAATATCCTGATAACCTGACTCTAGGCTGCCCGTGTGGAAAATGATGGGAACCCAGAGTTTAGAAAGGGAACAATAAACTCCAGGTCAATCATGGGACTGGAGTGAGAACTTAAAACAGTTTATCTTTAAAAACAAACAAAGAAATATTTTAAAATAGATCCGCAATGCTTTTAGAAAATGTAACACCATAAGGCCTCCCGCCACACACACAATGCAATCGCAGACTTAGAGGAGATTTCTCCTTATGATAGCCAAACATGCTTGATACGTGAATTTCTTTGATATTATTATTATAAGTGCATAGTGTGGAAAACAATTTCGAAAGTATAATATGAATCTTAGCCAGAATAGGTATCATTATATTATGCCTTCTATAGCTACCATGTTCAATAGCAGGTTACCGCCACATTCTATGGCAGGTTATACAACTTAAACCGTACAGGGTTTGTATTGTTTCTTTGGATTTTCCAACAAATCGTCAGGCCAAGGAACTTCCCATTGCCACATGGGTACGCCTCTGGAGGAACGCCCCGAGAACCTAACCGGATCTCTGCCAACATAAGGCCGGGTTACCTCTGCAAAAGTAGGTAACTACTGACAGGAGTATGCCATCCCCCGGTTGTAAACAACCTTTATTCGAGGATCCTCAATACCAACAACCACAAAGTAATAAATTTGCAGCAACAACATAGGTTAAGTATCTACGCTCCATACTATGATACCACCTCTATCCAAAAGGAAATGAACATATCCAAAAGGGCGCTACCACCTAAAACCTTGCTGCATTCTTCTTGTTTCGACCATTTCTAGGTTGTAAGGCTCGACGAAGTCTCATCCCCAAAGCTATGGTTTTCATAAAAGCTATGCTTTGATCAACAAATGATCAGCAGCACTTCGTATGCCACATTACCAAATTGGGAATGTATCACTAGTAACCATCAACTACATAACCTCTGAGCTCGTACGTGTCAGCGAAGGGTGTTAAGATAAGAGAATAAATTCTCCGCCACCAACAAAAATGTATTTGATAGAAACCAGCTTTACATCTCAAATTGAAACGTCAGACACACATCAATACAAGTCCGTTCTAGGATCGAACGAAACCGAAGGCACTTCCAAAGAAGCCCTTGCAATCCGGATATTCACTAATCACGTTTGGACTTCCATCACAAAGGGTGATAAAATCTCTATATCAGAGATCAGCCGATGCAGATACATTCGACGATAATCCTTCCGTTTTTGAAACTATCCGGTCTTCAACACCGGTCTTCAAATGCTATCCATTACGACGTATCACTATTCGGAATGAGATTTATGACCCAAAGGTCCTCTCCCGGCTAAACCGAATAACGAGCGCTTATTTTAAAATAAGTGTAGCATTCAAATTCAAGCAAATCACAACAAATACCCATTTAAAGGTAAATATTGATAGTCGGTTATTTAACTATCAATAAATATGCACAACATCACCAGATTCCAAATAATTTCCCAAATTATTTATTTTCCAAAGATATCTTTACAAGATATATTTTTCCACACTTCAACCATTTGAAAACAAATTTCAAATCATTTTCCTTACGCGGAAACACTTCCAAATATTTATTCCTTTCCATTGGAAATCTGCCAAGTTCAAATACTTTAAAATAATTTATAATACTTAACCAAAATATATCGAGAAAACACTTTCAAATAAAACTATTTTTCCTTTGACAGTTTACTTAAAATATTAGTTATAAAAATATTATACCAATATTACATATAAATTAAGTCCAAAATAATATTCGAAATAAAATTAGTAGATAGAGTATAACTATTTAAATAACTATTTTCTAAAACAATTATTGATTAAATCTTAGAAATAATCATTTCTATATCAACTTAATAAATCTTTACTTAAAGGATTTAAAACAATTTAAGAAATTAATTTTTCCAAAGTATCCTTTCAAAACCAATTCTAGAAATATATATATATATATGTGTGTGTGTGTGTGTGTATGTATGTGTATATATATGTATATATTTTTCAAAGCTATTCATAATTTTATTCGGCTTTCCAGGCAGAATACACTTTCATTTCAAAATGGTTCATTTAAACCAATTAAATAAATCCTTACCGATTTACTTTAAATTTACGTTCCAAATCCGTAAATTTATTTCCACGCTTCAAAAATAAATTAATGTTTATTTTTAAATAAATTTCCCTTCCCTTTATAAATTCCATGTTGAATTCCACTGATATACGATTTTCAAATCGATTTCAAATATTCACTTTCAACAACAATTCAATTTTTCAATTGATTTCAAAAACAACCAAATCAAATTCCATATTGATTTTCCAAGAAATTAAACACCAAGTGAATTTCATTCAAATCTCAAATTGAAATCAATTTCTATTAAACCCTAAATCAATTTTCAAATTGATTTCAAATTCTTTTCAAAACACCAAATAAATTTCCAAATGGATTTTAAAAAGATTTAAATTCAATCACCAAAAATAAATTCCCAAATGGGTTTCAAATTTTATTTCTTTTTTTTTAAATAAATTCCTTTTAATGAAAACCAATTCTTTTATTTTTTCAAACTCTTTAAAATTTGTATTTTGAATAAATTCTTCACCCTTTGAATAATATTACGCGAAATCCATTTATTAAAGTTTTTCCCATATTTTGGAATTTTATTTAATAAGATTAAAAATAAAACTTTATTATTTTATAATTCCTTCTTTTAAATTTATCCAATTTTAAAAAATAAATTTTTAATATAAACTTTCAGCCTGAATTTTCAAAACTCAAATTTTTATTTGTCTCCCGTATCCAATGATACCAAAATTAAATTCGGCTAAATTTTCGCCTTCAACGATTTCAATCACAAAGATAATCACACAGAGATTATAAATAATCAACACACAACATTGAAAAAAATTCAATTATTTGAGGAATCCAGTTGGATCCCTCCAACATGTTTCCCTGCATCCACAGATGTTAGCACAATACCAATCCCGTTTCAAGGCAGGATATTGCGGTACATGGGTTTGTAAAAAAATATCATCCGCTATTATGCGGCGCAATAGGGTCTCATCCACTATATAATGCGGGAAATCAACTCCAAGTACATATATAATACCAATTCCACTTCAAGGTGGAATATCGTGGTATATGTGTTTAATAAAATAACCTCCGCTTAATATGCGGCGTATAGGGTCTATTTCAATACTACATGTGACGCCCCACCTCTATACCCACGCTAGCCAAGAACACTACGGTGTAATGCCCTCAACTAGCACGGAGAATAAGGCTGTTGAGGAGCGACCATCCGTGCAATTGCTTTGTGCGAGCATCGATATGCCAGATAGTATTACATGCATTTCTTTATCAAGAGGAAACCGACATACCGACACAAACTCAAAGCTACTACACAGTGGCTATAATAATCCTCGGAAACAAATATAGAAATAAGCATGACACAAATCAGTCATAGATAATTCATATCACAAAGGCGGAAGAAGATATGAATATATAACTAACACATGAAAGTGTATATCAAAGTAGTGGTCAAAAAGATCCACAATAATACAGAAGAATAGCAACATGTGCTATACAAAAGAATACAACTATGAGTCCATATCTCAAGTGTATACAAGAAAATAAACTACTAATCTACGTAGTTAGCCAAAAGTCAGAGAGATCAATCCCAAGTGAGAAGTCAAGCAGAAGCACCTGTAACATCTCGGTCTGACCCGAGTATTATTTAATAAGAAAATAATAAACGGATTAGTCTAACTATAACTATCAGATGAAACGATATAGAATAAGAGATATGACTAAACACATAATATTCACAATGCCAAGCTGTGATATATATAAGTAACTAGTGCGTGGCCCGTGCTACGCACACAGGCAGTGCTGGTATTTCCCTGTAATTGTAGGTCGAAATGAATGTAGTCCAATTGTTTGTTAAAGCAGTATGTACAAATCATCTACAATGCTGTTTCTTAACCCCTTCCGCATTATCATCTGAAGTGTGTGGCCCATGCTACAAACATGGGTAGATAAGTAAGGATAGTGAAAAAAAATCAATATTCCACTTCATGGTGAAAAATAGAAATGTATCGGTTAAAATCGACCCTTTTTAAATATGCTTTCTCGTTTGCCAATGAAGTATTTAGCTGTACAAAGGTAACGTAACGGACCGACAAACGACTGAAAGGATATGAGAATGATTACCCTGTACAAACCTTATATGTGGTTCTATCCTTATACTAAATGTAAATTTTCATTTTATAAACTCGTCCAAGTGTAGTTTGATAACATGTAAAACACTGAAAGCAAAATGGTATGTTGTTTTTTGCTACTATCTTTCTGTTAGTATTAGATGAATGAAAGAAAAATGGTCTGCTGTTTGTTTAAGAATGAGAGCATGATGTAGGTTCAAATTTATAAGGTAAACTTAGCAAATAATATCAACCTAATAGACTGGTTGGATTGTAATGAGATAGAAATAGTAATGAGTTGTATTTTGAGACTAAGAGCTATAAATTCATTTGTATAAATTTAGATTGGTCATGTATTGCAGGTGTCAAGTTAAAAGGTGTGGACTTTTCAATGACAATGGTATAGTCAAAGTTGGCGTTCTTTCTTTCTCATGTTTACCTTATTTTTTCACTATAATTCATTGGTGGTTAGTGTAGAGGGTCAGGCTTAGTTGATTTTCGTAATGGCATAAAAGTTTATATGTTTATTTGTTTGGATGTAAAGAAACAGTTATATGCACAAATTCACATTGTATATAAATTTCAATGTTGCTTTTATGAGATAAAGTGTTTTGAACTGGATAATTTACAAAATAGATAAGAACCAAGAGGGTCATACAATCCTTTGTATTGCAATTAAAAAAATTAAAATAGCATTATAACGATTAAATACTTTAAGATCGACTAATGTTTATTACGCTTTATAAAGCTGTACGGTACAAATTTTTGTTCTATATAAAATATGTTAAGGACAATGTTATTGGAACAAACAAAATAGGAATGCATGGTTACTGATGCAAGACCATGAATCTTTGTATTGTATGTACTGTTTCCTATATGCCAATAAGCTTTTTCTATTTTAAAGAACTTTTTAACTTTTTAGATAACGGTCTTTCAGTTATAGTCATGTGCATATCTTTTTTCTTCCTTAGGTCTTGTTGACTATAAAGATATTTTACCTATGTTGCATGGTAGTATAGTTTTTCTTCTATGTAGTAATACTTGTAATACATTGATAAGAAAGTACATGAAAATTTAATTTAACTATATGTTAAATCATAAAAAGTAAGAGTATCTTGTACGAGGGAACTATTATAGTAAATTCAATTATTACTTATGAATTAATATCACTGGGGGATAATGCATTTTAGAAGTTATATATAATTAGAATATTGAGCAAAAAACATTGTATTAGTGTTATAGTACAAATGAAAATTATGGAAGGAAAATAAAAAAGTAGATAGTGCAACACAAATGGAACACGGTACCTATTAGTGAACTGATAATGACTAAAAAGTAAAAACTTGTGGTATCCAGTCAAGGTACAATTGTGTAGCTAAGGTCTTCAACCGCGGGATGCATATTATGTGATGCTGTATAAGCTTTGATTGCAATTATTTCTCTCTTTGATTGTACGTGTATGGAGTACCACTTTTTGTACTTTTAGATTATTACATGAACATTTCTTGTAAGGGAGTTGTGGTATGATGGGTAGAGGTTTGAACGTTCCGTTTTTTATTTTCATTCAGTTAGCTAATTAAAAAATACATAATAAATGATATAAAAAGGTATGATAAGATGGCTATAAAATATGGGTTCATAATATGCTCTATGAAATAGCCGGGTTATTCAATCTTTCCATCTAAGCAAACTTAATAATAGTTATCAACAGATATATAAAGAATTAATAAATCTGCATCAGGACATTAGTTAAAAGCATAACATGGCTGTACTAATGTATAGAAAACTCAAATACTAATTAAATACAATAGATCTGACATACAAACGTCGGAAACAGAGTACCCAGAATTTTCGTATACTTGCACAACTGAGATTTTATTTTCAGCCATATAGGTGTGTGATCAACCACAAAAAGAATAAATTGAATTTATGTTTTCATATAAAAATGTTTTTTAATGCAGGTAACCCAGAACTTAAGATATCGCAAGCTATTAAAGCAGGCATGTTAGTGTTCCTAATATCACAAACCGATCTTCCTAATATCACCCAGGCTGTAATTCTCAGTAACAGCAACACCTTGGCACCACAATTCATGCTCCTGTTGTTACATCACAATTCACTCTAACTGCAGCACTTTGGTAGCATCAAATTTGTTTTGTTTACTTATTACCATGCAACTTCTCATTTACTGCAAATAACACCTTGGCATCGCTATTCTCCACGCATCTGCGACTACTCATCTACTACCATGCATCATCAGTGGCTCTTAAGATTCTCCTATCGCCTCAGCCTATGATCGCACGCCAGTCCTCTTGTTGCTGTTAATACATATAAACTGTGTCAGTATGTAGCTTCTTTTGTCAATACAAGTAATTGTAAACATTTTGATTTGTTCACTTTTACCTCTCTCATTTCGTTGATCGTCAAAGTGATGATCCTGAATATTTGTAGTAGCTAATTACCAATAAAACTTCGTACGGAATTTATTTTTGTTTAATAAAATATGAGTGCTCTCCTTATATGAGGACACTCCTTCATCCAAAAAAAAAGATAAGATGATTATTCAATGATTAATATAGTCCTCATAAACCACTTTTTATACATGATTCAATTTGTGTTTATTTTTTTTTCTTAATTAAGTAGTATACTTTCTTTAACTTCATTTTCATTTATTCCATTTTTTACTCAAACAATTTCTAAAGCTCATAAATGGTGATGGCCTAAGGAAGAAAAAGGAAAGAAAGGAAAAGCTAAGGAAACTTAAATCCATAAAGACCAAGTTAAGTTAATGAATTAGAGGACTAATATCACTCTCATTTATTCATTTTGATCAACGTTGGATTCGGCCTTGATTAACCTGATAACATTCACATATGCTAAGCTTTTATAAATGATACAAAACTATTAATTAAGTAGCATATCTTCTTCAAATCTAATAAAATTACACTGAGATAGAAAATGAATTCAACTTCTTTTCATGCATCTGACCCACAACTTTCAGAAGAAGAGAATAAAACAAATTTAATAATTTTACATCTAAACCAAAATATTTATTTACCCAACCATAATACATTATTGCAAATTTTCCTGACATAATTTCTATCCTATGCAGAGCTACATCACCCTTCATGCACAAATTCCTTTCAACACACAGTCTTAAAGCTACCTATAATATCTTCTCAATTTGACTTTGCATATTATATATATATATATATATATATATATATATATCCTTAAAAATGCCCATCTGGCAATAATAAAATCATACATCTATATATCAAACTATGCTAGAAAGGGCCTTGTTAGTAACCATCCACTCAAACATGAGCTTTATACCGAATGTACCCACCATTTATTGCTGACTTATTGGCCATGAGTTAGTTATGCATACAGAATCTGTAGCTGTTAGCAATTCCAGTAATCGAAAACATATATTACTGGAAACTATCTGACTATTTTAGGAGTAAGTGTGAATCTATCTTCGAAGATCTTTAAATTTTTATGTAGTATAGGTTACAAAGAATAATGTTTGTTAAAATTGCAGCAAAGTATTAATATTAATGCTTGAAGGACTACAGCTAGACACTCAAGTAAATGAGTATTTGACATGAATTATTCATGAAGTACAAAACATTTTAACTTTAAGTATCTTTATACATATACGTGTGTATATATACATATGCATGCATGCTTACATACATATATGTGTGTATTTATATGTATATGTACACACATGCGTAAAAATATAAATTGGCCTTAAGAATGTAATGTACTAAAATATTCTTCAACTATATAATGAAAATAGTTTAGCTTGGTTTAGCTATTCTAAAATGTCAAAAATAGCCTTAGCATTGATTATTCATTAAAATTTAATTTGTGTGTGTATTCTAGTTAGATTTATTTACTTAACCTTTTCCTTTCCTATACAATATTCATTTGTTTTCCACCCAAGATTGAATTCATAACATGTAAAATTACAGCATATAAATCACACTTAAGTTTTAAGTAAGGTTAAAAAAATTATCTCCATGCATATTTTGGTGATGGCTTTATCATATTATAAAAGTAGGTGTTACTTGATTCTTAAAATTGGATGAAATGTCCAATGATAATGATAAATAGTTTGCAGTAAGAGTAAAAGTAAAGCACATCAATTTAAGCACATATAACAGATAACATTTCACTTCTGTATGAATAGCAAGCAGAATAGTGTTCCATTTTAAATAACCCATCAATTTATCACAGCCCTATGAGTTAAGAAGAAATGTAAAGAAGACGAAACATTAAATTCTATGTAAGAAGTTCAACCATGAAACAAATTTTAAAAACATTGAAATACTTTTTGGATATTTGAAATTTGTACTCCCATATTAAAAACATTCCATTTTACACATAATTCATAAAAAAAATGAAATATCACATTCGTATGGGCATTCAATCTGATGAATTAAAGCATATTCATTATCCATAACGAGGAAGAACCTTATGATATTATTGTTGGTCATAAAAAGATGAAAATTTTAGCAACCTAACTTAATTTTGTGCACTACAGTTTAAAACTTGAAATGTTTATAAGTTCCTACGTAGTAACACAAATATATAGCAAAATACAACCACACCGAAGGAAATTAATCAATAGTTATGTGTATGAGAGATAGGAATATTTAAACATTTGTTGTAGTGCAAATTCAATTTTCACAATTCATACAATAAATCAGTGAATTTTGAATCTAAATTCAAAGCAAACATTGCAGTACTTAAGACTCCAGAAATACACAGATCGTGTGGATTGACTAAGAATTTGTAAGTCTAAGATTATATCAATTTTAGAAGCTAATTTTCATTTTGATTTCCACAAAGTGGTCAGTACTTGGTGTAAATTATTCTGCAAAACAAAATCATAATTCCAACATATTTGTGTTAAAAATAGAGGAGAATAAATCAATTGATTAGGTAGGGTGCTTACCTGTTGCTACAAACTATGGTATAACATGCCACACAAAAATATCAAAATGCCCTTCCCATTTACATTATCTTGTATCCTAAGGGAATTTTGTTTTCAGTTTTATCCAACGATTAAAATACCTCAGCTTACGTAATATTAAAATATCTCCCATTTACATTATCTTGTATTCAATTACTTTAGTTGACGACTGTCGATGAACAAAAATATATTAAACACTTTCAACGAAGTAATATAACCATATCAATTAGGATGTAAGAATATTTCAAAATACGTTAATTTTTCTATCATTAGAGGCATCTAATAATTACAAAAACATAACAGAGATTATAGTAGTGGATTTATCAATATTTCTCAGTTAAATGTATACAAAGATATGAGTTTGTTCATTAACTGCAGAACATACAAACAGTTATGCGTAATTCGTTTACACAAATTAGATAACCGAACACCTGAACAGTTGTACGTTGGCCTAATATGATAACTGTTTAGTGTCGAAAGCTAACCACTTAAATCTAAGAAATGGGTTTATCAAGTGTATTCTCAATTTCTAGAACACAACCACGCTATCAACACGGAGGTGGATAAATAGTTTCTATGATTGTACGGTAAAAGCCAATAGTTATGACAATTGGTACGTAAAAGAAATCAGTCACGAACATACAGTTTGACTTCACAGTGATAAGGACTTACTGAAAACTTAACTGAAACCAATCAGGTGAAAAAAAGTGAGCACCGTTTTTTGAGATTGATTAAGTTTTCACAGTAGTAACCATTACAGTCATTACTCTGTCAACGCACTAGTAACTATGGGGCAATGTAATTGCAGTACACAAACCAACAATTTACAAAAAAGGAGTACTGACATAATGAATTTACCATTACTGTCAAATAAATTGTAACTGAGATCCAGCTTTGAGCATACGTTTTAACGTGCATAAATAATTATATAAAACCGAATCAAAAATACTAATGGGCCAAAAACTACGGTAAGAGCCAATAGTTCTGACAATTGGTACGTAAAAGAAATCAGTTACGAACATACAGTTTGACTTCACAGTGAATAAGTACTTACTGAAAACTTAACTGAAACCAATCAGGTGAAAAAAAATGAGCGTCATTTTGTAAGTCTAAGATTATATCAATTTTAGAAGCTAATTTTCATTTTGATTTCCACAAAGTGGTCAGTACTTGGTGTAAATTATTCTGCAGAACAAAATCATAATTGCAACGTATTTGTGTTAAAAATAAAGGAGAATAAATCAATTGATTAGGTAGGGTGCTTACCTGTTGCTACAAACTATGGTATAACATGGCACCCAAAAATATCAAAATGCCCTTCCCATTTACATTATCTTGTAAACTAAGGGAATTTTGTTTTCAGTTTTATCCTACGTAACTCAGCTTATGTAATATTAAAATATCTCCCATTTACATTATCGTGTGTTCAATTAGTTTAGTTGACGACTGTCGATGAACAAAAATATATTAAACAGTTTCAACGAAGTAATATAACCATATCAATTAGGATGTAAGAATATTTCAAAATACGTTAATTTTTCTATCATTAGAGGCATCTAATAGTTACAAAAACATAACAGAGATTATAGTAGTGGATTTATCAATATTTCCCAATTAAATCTATACAAAGATCTGAGTTTGTTCATTAACTGCAGAACGTACAAATAGTTATGCATAATCCGTTTTCACAAATTAGATAACCGAACACCTGAACAGTTGTACGTTGGCCTAATATGATAACTATTTAGCGTCGAAAGCTAACCACTTAAATCTGAGACATGGGGTTATCAAGTGTATTCTCAATTTCTAGAACACAACCACGCTATCAACACGAAGGTGGATAAATAGTTGCTATGATTGTACGGTAAAAGCCAATAGTTATGACAATTGGTATGTAAAAGAAATCAGTCACGAACATACAGTTTGACTTCACAGTGATAAGGACTTACTGAAAACTTAACTGAAACCAATCAGGTGGAAAAAGTGAGCATCGTTTTCTGAGATTGATTAAGTTTTCACAGTAGTAACCAGTACAGTCATTACTCTGTCAACAGTGAAGTAACTATGGGGCATTGTAATTGCAGTACACAAACCAACAATTTACAAAAAAAGGAGTATTGACATAATGAATTTACCATTACTGTCAAATAAATTGTAACTGAGATCCAGTTTTGAGCATACGTTTTAAAGTGCATAAATAATTATACAAAACCGAATCAAAAATACGAATGGGCCTAAAACTACGGTAAAAGCCAATAGTTCTGACAATTGGTACGTAAAAGAAATCAGTTACGAACATACAGTTTGACTTCACAGTGAATAAGGACTTACTGAAAACTTAACCGAAACCAATCAGGTGAAAAAAATTGAGCATCATTTTGTAAATCTAAGATTATATCAATTTTAGAAACTAATTTTCATTTTGTTTTCCACAAAGTGGTCAGTACTTGGTGTAAATTATTTTGCAGAACAAAATCATAATTGCAACGTATTTGTATTAAAAATAAAGGAGAATAAATGAAATTAGGTAGGGTGCTTACCTTATGCTACAAACTATGGTATAACATGCGACACAAAAATATCAAAATGCCCTTCCCATTTACATTATCTTGTAAAGTAAGGGAATTTTGTTTTCAGTTTTATCCTACAATTAAAATAACTCAGCTTACGTGATATTAAAATATCTCCCATTTACATTATCTTGTATTCAATTACTGTAGTTGATGACTGTCGATGAACAAAAATATATTAAACACTTTCAACGAAGTAATATAATTATATCAATTAGGATGTAAGAATATTTCAAAATACGTTAATTTTTCTATCATTAGAGGCATCTAATAATTACAAAAACATAACAGAGATTATAGTAGTGGATTTATCAATATTTCTCAGTTAAATGTATACAAAGATATGAGTTTGTTCATTAACTGCAGAACATACAAACAGTTATGCGTAATTCGTTTACACAAATTAGATAACCGAACACCTGAACAGTTGTACGTTGGCCTAATATGATAACTGTTTAGTGTCGAAAGCTAACCACTTAAATATGAGACATGGGGTTATCAAGTGTATTCTCAATTTCTAGAACACAACCACGCTATCAACATGGAGGTGGATAAATAGATGCTATGATTGTACGGTAAAAGCCAATAGTTATGTCAATTGGTACGTAAAAGAAATCAGTCACGAACATACAGTTTGACTTCACGGTGATAAGGACTTACTGAAAACTTAACTGAAACCAATCAGGTGAAAAAAAAAGTGAGCATCGTTTTCTGAGATTGATTAAGTTTTCACAGTAGTAACCAGTATAGTCATTACTCTGTCAACAGTGAAGTAACTATGGGGCATTGTAATTGCAGTATACAAACCAACAATTTACAAAAAAGGAGTGTTGACATAATGAATTTGCCATTACTGTCAAATAAATTGTAACCGAGACCAAGTTTTGAGCATGCATTTTAAAGTGCATAAATAATTATACAAAACCGAATCAAAAATACGAATGGGCCTAAAACTACGGTAAAAGCCAATAGTTCTGACAATTGTTACGTAAAAGAAATCAGTTACGAACATACAGTTTGACTTCACAGTGAATAAGGACTTACTGAAAACTTAACTAAAACCAATCAAGTGAAAAAAACTGAGCATCATTTTCTGAGATTGATTAAGTTTTCACAATAATAACCATTACAGTCATTACTCAGTCAACAGTGAAGTAACTATGGGACATTGTAATTGCAGTACACAAAACCAGCAATTTACAAAAAAGGAGTATTGACATAATGAATTTACCATTACTGTCAAATAAATTCTAACTGAGATCCAGTTTTGAGCATACATTTTAAGGTGCAGGAATAAGTATACAAAACCGAAAAAAATACGAATGGAAATAAAACTCAGAAATTGTGAATGATTAGTGACCGATTGAAGATGAGTCATACCATTACGTCTTGTTGTTTCTGTGCAGCCAATCCCTCGCCTTCCGTAGCTTTACAGTCGCTATTAGTACCACAAACCAACTGTACTCATACAGTAAACAGAGGTACAAAACCGAATCAAAAATACGAAGGGAAATAAAACTCAGAAATTGTGAATGATTAGTGACCGATTGAAGATGAGTCATACCATTACGTCTTGTTGTTTCTATGCTGCCAATCCCTCGCCTTCCGTAGCTTTACAGTCGCTGTTAGTACCACAAACCAACTGTACTCATACAGTAAATAGAGGATAGAGGATCCGACTCTGATGTGGAGTGTGAGAGGTTTGTTGGAAGGAGATCGAAGAGGATTTGTGTTGAGGAAGATGAAAGGGGCACGAAATATGTGATTTGGGAAACAGAAATGACTGCGGTTAGGGAATTTGAAATGTGAGAAACGTTTCACTGGACAGATGTCATCCAAAGAAACGTCTGGTTTCTGTTTTCCTTTATAAGTAATAGATTCAAAATCAACAAGAGATTAATCAATATCACAAAAATCTACACAAGAATCAAAAGAATGTCATACTCCTTATTTCGTTCACCAAACCATAAATATTGACGATTATATCATTGTCAATCACAAAAGTCAATGACACACAAATTCACCAATAAACAAATATTGATAAAACTTATCAATGGAAATCACGAAAATTGGTGAAACACAAATTCTAGAAATCATCTCAAGAAGTCCAGAAATTACAAAAAAGGGGGGAAGGCCTATCACAAACAAGAGCATAAAGCTCACCAACACGTGTATCACAAACAGAACGCTAATTCCATATTTGCTAACCATCACAAATTGAGCCGAAGTTCCACAAACGGCCCAAAGACCATGGGTTGCTACCCTACCAATTTGAGTCGAAACTCCACAAAACGGGGTTTAGTCTCCCTCGCAGACAAAGAGACATCGCACATTGCTAGTCTAAATCACAAAGATGACCGTCATGATCAAAGAGAAGAGTCAATTACACTAAGCTAGTAAATATATGAGTTTAGCCTCATGTCCCATAACCACCTGCTTAACTTAAATATTTACGAACAAACTGTAGATCTCCACTAGAAAATTGTCACAAGTGTTTCAACCGAACAAGTCCAAGAATTAACCGACGAAGTAAACGCAAGCGTTTCATACCACTTGTTTTACTTAGCCGTTTAATTAGATTTCTCATACGAGTGAGGTAAAGGTTTGTATATACTAATAGATTGGAAAACGGTTTAAGAAATGAGCTTTGTAATAAAATAAACGTTGAAATCATTTTGGTAAAAGAATTTTGATATTTACTACTAGTATAGAAAACCTTTATATTTTTAAAGTGAAAAATCACAAAGAAGATTGTAGGAACAATCAATCACTAAAATTCACATACGAAGATGTGAATAAAATCCAAAGAAATCGATACTGAATCTATCAAAATGGATATTCCCAAAAATCACGATGAAAATGTCATCAAAGTCCATAATAAATGATAACAACAAAAAGGGAATAAAAACGAATTGATTAAAGTTGGAAATATACTAAACAATAGCCAAGATAGGCAAATTAAACAGTTCCAGACGTCTGGAAGTCCAATCCAGGCGTTTGAAAACTAATCAGACATTTGGTTTAGAATCCAGACGTCTGGATTTGTTCTCTGGGAATAATCTAGAGGACACCCAAACGTCTGAAACTTCAAGTCAGACGTCTGAGACCTATCCAGACGTCTGATCCTAAATTTCAGACGTCTGGAATTAGTCTCTTCTTTTTTTACATATTCTGCGTGGTTATATTTTTCTCTCCAAGTCCAAACCAGACATCTGGACTTAGTCGCCAGACGTCTAGTCACCTAGTCTGGGCAATAATTTGCCTAGGCCAAAGTGGCCAACACGTATCGGGAGCGATCGGACGAGCAATGTCGACTAAGGATTTATGCCAAGCGACAACCCTGCCTTAAAGGCTCTTCGATACACCCCGAATATCAATGTCCAAATGTCCATAAAAGGATTTTCATAAAATTGGACCAAAGCACACAAATTTGGAAAATTCACCAAATCAATTCGAATCAAAAGCAAATGAATATTCACATATGTTATGAATTCATACCTAACAACTGTGATAGATATAGAAAAAGATGTGAGATAAAAATATCACCTTTATGCACAAGAACAAGGAGGAAGAAGCTATAGAACAATGACAATAACAATCACTCTTCAATTCCAACTCAACAAGCTTGAATCTAAGCTAAAAAAGAGAAATATTTCCTAAATTAGGTTTAGGAATTTCTGAAATTGATAAGAGAATGAGTTGGAGAAGAAGAAGAGAAGCTTACTAATGGGTTCTTCTATTAGTTTGGAGCTAGAGCTTGATTTGCAAAAGAAAACTAAGGTTTTGGAGTTTTAATTTCCTCTTCCACTCTCCATTAATATAAATCTTGAGTATAAGGAAATGAGGAATGAAGTAATGAAGAGGAGAAGGGGTTGGGACTGAATACATAATTGGGGTTAATGGGTTCAGCCCAAACCAAAGCCCTAAGTGAAAAAGTAGCAAAAATCAACTTACTCCAAACATATCGAAGCTTATACTCAAAAAGGTCGCAAACGGAATTTTAAACTCAATGGGAGTGGTCCCGAGTCCTAATTCGACCGTATGCAAAAAGTAGCTTTTCGGACTAAATTCCGAGTATCGATAAAATATTTAAATAAAATATTTAAATATAAAAATCGATAAATATGCGGGTTGTTACAGACTCCCCTCCTTAAAGAAATTGGGTCCTCGCAATATTTAAGATGGAAATAAAAAGTAACAACCATAAAAGCATATTAACACAAAAGTAATTTGAAATAAGAAGTTCACCTCAAAGAGCATGAGAAAGCAAGTCCGGATGGATCGCTCGATGAACTCTCTAGACTCCCAAGGACAATCCTTAGGATTTGAAGACCATTGAACTTTCACAAGCGGAACATCCTTATTTCGAAGTCGTTTGACTTCCGAAGCAATAATACGAATAGGATGTTGCTCATAAGTTAAATTAGACGAAACTTCAATCTCTTCCACAACACCGGGCTCAAGAATAGAATCGGAATCTCGAAGGCACTTCCGTAATTGAGAAATGCGAAACACGTCATGAATAGCAGAAAACTGAGCCGGTAATAAAAGGCGATAAGCCACGGAACCAATACGTTCGGTGTTAGGAAATGGCCCAATATATCGACGCGCTAATTTTCCCGATCGACTGAAACGTACAACAGCTTTCATGGGTGAAACACGAACGAACACAAGATCTCCCACAGAAAATTCTAATCTCCTTCTTCGATTATCGGCATAGGATTTTTGTCTACTCTGGGCTTCTTTCATCCTATGACGAATAAGATCAATCTTTTCTATGGAATCACGAATAAAATCTGGACCTAAAACCATCTTCTCACCGGCCTTAAGCCAACAAGAAGGAGATCGGCATGGCCTTCCATAGAGTGCCTCAAAAGGTGCCATACCAATACTAGATTGGAAGCTATTATTATAGGAAAATTCGACAAGTGAAATATGATCTTCCCAACTTCCACCAAAATCAAGAACACAAGCACGAAGAAGATCTCCAAGAGTTTGATTCACACGCTCGGTTTGTCCATCGGACTGGGGATGATAAGCAGTGCTAAAATTAAGCTTCGTTCCTAAAGCTTTTTGAAGACTATTCCAAAATTCACTAGTAAACAATGGATCACGATCACTAACAATAGAAGTATGAACTCCATGCAATTTAACTATTTCTTTGATAAAGAGTTTGGCCAAAAGAGGAACGGTTCAGTTAGATTGAACGGGAATAAAATGGGCGGATTTAGTAATTCTATCCACTATCACCCATAAGATATCATGACCCGAACGAGAACGGGGAAGGCCGTCAATAAAATCCATGGAAATTTGATCCCACTTCCAAATTGGAATTTCTAAAGGTTGCAATAACCCACCGGGCCTTTGATGCTCGGCCTTAACGAGTTGGAAAGTCATGCAACGCTTAACGAAGTTAGCGATGTCAAGTTTCATTCCCTTCCAATAATAAAGTCGCTTCATATCCGCGTACATTTTACTACTACCGGGATGAATGGTGAATTTAGAACGATGGGAATCTTCTAAAATATCTTTTCGAAGATCACTAATATTTGATATGATAAGTCTACCAAATCTCCGAATGCCGCCACGAGAATCGATATCAATGTCTTTTAAACCTTCAATATCAATTTTATCCTTAAAATTTTGGCCAAGAAGAGCCAATTCAGGATCTAGCCCTTGAGCTTCAAGAATGCGGTCTAAAAGAGAAGGACGAGCCTCAAGGCTACATAAAATAAATGATGAGCTTAAATCGGATACGCGGTCTCGAATCTCACAAGTGGATAAGATCTCGAGATCGTTCCATTCGGATATCATCATAGAAACAACAACTTGTTGTTTACGGCTAAGAGCATCGGCGACACGATTACCCTTACCGGGAGTATAAAGGATATCAAGATCATAGGTGCAAGGAATTAGAGCCAACGTTGTTGACGCAAATTAAGTTCCTTTTGAGAGAATAAATGCTTCAAGTACTTATGATCAGTATAAAGAACAAATTTCTCTTCCAAAAGATAATGACGCCAAATCCGAAGAGCGAAAACAATAGCCGTGTGCTCTAAATCATGTGTGGCATATCTAGTCTCGGCCGGCTTTAGTTGCCTAGAAGCATAAGTAATAACACGTTCTCTTTGCATAAGAACGGCACCCAAACCAATGCGACTAGCATCGCTATAAACAATAAAATCTTGATTCCCTTCGGGAATAACAAGAATAGGAGCATTAGATATGAGTTCTTTTAATTTCTGAAAAGAAGTTTCACATTTGTCCGACCAAATGTATTTAACGCCTTTCTTGGTTAAGCCAGTAAGAGGCACGGCAATTTTAGAAAAGTCGTTGATAAAATGGCGGTAATAACCCGCCAACCCAAGAAAACTACGAATCTCCGCCACATTCTCCGGTCTCTTCCAATCATGAATCGCTTCAATCTTTGAAGGATCCACGGAAATTCCGGATTCGGAAATAATATGACCGAGAAACTACACACGAGATTGCCAAAAGTGGCATTTAGAAAACTTTGCTTTTAAATGATTACTCCTAAGAGTTTCCAATACAATCCGAAGATGTTTTTCATGTTCCTCCTCGGTTTTTGAATATACAAGAATATCATCAATGAAGATGAGAACAAACCGATCGAGGAAATCTTTGAAAACTCGATTCATGAGGTCAACGAAATAAGCCGGAGCATTCGTTAAACCAAACGGCATAACTAGCCATTCATAAGATCTATACCGAGTACAGAACGATGTCAAAGGAATGCTATCCTCTACAATACGAAGCTGGTGAAATCCAGTAGCTAAGTCTAATTGTGAAAAGACTCTAGCACCACTAAGTTGATCGAATAGATCATCAATCCGAGGTAAAGGATATTTATTTTTGATAGTAAGATCATTAAGCTTGCGGTAGTCAACGCAAAGCCTAAGCGTACCGTCGGATTTCTTCACAAAAATAGCCAAAGCTCCCCAAGGCGAGGAACTAGAGCGAATAAATTGCTTCATCTCCAATTTGGATAATTTTTTACGCATCTCTTCATTTTCTTTATTGGACATATGATAAGAAGGACGAGTAATAGGTTGAGCTCCAGGGATAAGATTAATTCTGAACTCAATCGCTCGCTTAGGTGGTAATCCTAAAACGGGCTCAAATATGTCGGAAAATTCACGAACAACGTGAATAAGAGAAATATATCTTCCTCATCATCATTATCGTCATCATGAGGATTTAAAGAATATAAAGATGCAACCAAGCTAGAATCCGAATCTTTAAGATTAATAGAAATCTGCTTAACAGATTGAGGATGTCGAAGATGAATAGTCCGCTCAGGACATAGGATATGAGCTTCATAACGGTTAAGCCAATCCATTCCCAAAATCATTCCAAAGCCTAAATAACGCATGACATGCAAATTGGCTAGGAAAGAAAAATCACACAAAATAATCTCGACATCTTTACACAATAAACTGATTGTTGCGGATCCACCAACCGGATTCGCAATTCTCAAAGAAGTCATAAAAGCAACAACACTTAAAGAAAAGTATCAACAAGCTCTTTTGATATAAAAGAATGGGACGCACTCGTATCAAAAAGAACTCGAATAGGATGATCACGAAATAAAATAATCCCATCAAGGATAGAATGAGAAATACCTTGGCCACGAGATGTGTTGCCAGGGGCTTGAGCAACATTTAACATTCCCTCCTTCCTGCCCTGAAGCTTAGGGCATGAAGGTATAACATGGCCGGGACTTTTGCAGTAGCGGCAAGAGAGGGGCTTCGAATACTTATTTAAATAATGGTCCTTTGAACCACAATTATAGCATTCTCCACGACTAAAGGTAGGGGTCTTTGCTGCTGGAGATGCTTGCTTACCCTTTTTGTTGGGATGAGGGCCTTTGAATTTGTTTGGCCTCTTCTTGTTGTTGAAGTTTGGTTTGGAAGCCACCACTCCAACATCACTCTCCCTATCAGCCTCTTCAAGACGAAGAGCGATATCAATGAGTTGGTCGAAAGGAACTTCTAATTTTAGAAGTAATGGCTTCTTGAGGTTTTTGTTTAAGCCATAGACGAACCTATGGTTCTTCTTCAATGAGGTGTTGATGTATTCAACCCCATATTTGGAAAGCGACTCGAAGGAGGCGACATAGTCAGTCACGGAAGAATCACCTTGAACAAGGTCTATAAATCGTCGAGCCAATGTCACTTTCTCTGCTTCTGGTACAAATTTCAACTCGAAGCGTTCCCGGAATTGCTCCTAGGTGAGATCCGCTGCATAATCTCAGAAATAAGAAGTTTGTACCAGTCCAATAACTCTTTCTTGGAGCATACTAGAGGCCACCTGAACTCGGTGAAGATCAATGAGGTTCATGCGAGAAAAGATTCGAACGCATGTCCTTAACCAAGCGTGGACTTCAATAATAGTTTCAGAACCTTTAAATCGCTTCCCACCCTGGTTGGTGTAATCATTGCACAAACGTGCAAACCCAGATTTAGGGTGAGTAGGTTCCGGATTAGAACCAGCTGCTTGAGCATTCATGACAAGGTCAAGAAGTTGCTGGGTAGTCATAAAAACTCCATCTTGGGGTGGAGCACTAGATGGTCCAGCTCTAGGACGACCAGGTCTAACCATTTTTCTTTTTTAAGAAAGAAAGAAGAGGAAAAAGTTATTCTCAAGATAAATATCAAGCAATCTTGATAGATAAAACAAGGAGTCATAAAGAAAATAGGATGAATTGGTACGAAGACTCGAATTAAATCCTAAAGCACAACTCCTAAGAAAGACTTAGGACGATGATCCTTGTTATAATATTCCATATTGTTCCAAAGTTTGGCTCTGATACCAAGCTGTGACGCCCCACCACTATACCCACGCTAGCCAAGAACACTACGGTGTAATGCTGTCAACTAGCACGGAGAATAAGGCTGTTGAGGAGAGACCATCCGTGCAATTGCTTTGTGCGAGCATCGATATGCCAGATAGTATTACATGCATTTCTTTATCAAGAGGAAATCCGGCATATCGACACAAACTCAAAGCTACTACACAGTGGCTACAATAATCCTCGAAAACAAATATAGAAATAAGCATGACACAAATCGGTCACAGATAATTCATATCACAAAGGCGGAAGAAGATATGAATATATAACTAACACATGAAAGTGTATATCAGAGTAATGGTCAAAAAGATCCACAATATACAAAAGAATAGCAACATGTGCTATACAAAAGAATACAACTATGAGTCCATATCTCAAGTGTATACAACAAAATAAACTACTAATCTAAGTAGTTAGCCAAAAGTCAGAGAGATCAATCCCAAGTGAGAAGTCAAGCAGAAGCACCTGTAACATCTCGGTCTGACCCGATTATTATTTAATAAGAAAATAATAAACGGATCAGTCTAACTATAACTATCAGATGAAACGATATAGAATAAGAGATATGAGTAAACACCTAATATTCACAATGCCAAGCTGTGATATATATATAAGTAATTGAAAATCAACAAGAGATTAATCAATATCACAAAAATCTACACAAGAATCAAAAGAATGTCATACTCTTTATTTCGTTCACTAAACCATAAATATTGACGATTATATCAATGTCTATCACAAAAGTCAATGACACACAAATTCACCAATGCACAAATATTGATAAAACTTATCAATGGAAATCACGAAAATTGGTGAAACACAAATTCTAGAAATCATCTCAAGAAATCCAGAAATCACAAAAAAGGGGGAGGAAGGCCTATCACAAACAGGGGCATAAAGCTCACCAACACGTGTATCACAAACGGAACGCTAATTCCATGGTTGCTAACCATCACAAATTGAGCCGAAGCTCCACAAACGGCCCAAAGACCATGGGTTGCTACCCCACCAGTTTGAGTCGAAACTCCACAAAACGGGGTTTAGTCTCCCTCGCAGACAAAGAGACATCGCACATTGCTAGTCTAAATCACAAAGATGATCGTCATGATCAACGGGAAGTGTCAATTACGCTAAGTTAGTAAATACATGAGTTTAGCCTCATGTCCCATAACCACTTGCTTAACTTAAATATTTACGAACAAACTGTAGATCTCCACTAGACAATTGTCACAAGAGTTTCAACCGAACAAGTCCAAGAATTAACCAACGAAGTAAACGCAAGCATTTCATACCACTTGTTGTACTAAGCCGTTTAATTAGATTTCTCATACGAGTGAGGTAAAGGTTTGTATATACTAATAGATTGGAAAACGGTTTAAGAAACGAGCTTTGTAATGAAATAAACGTTGAAATCATTTTGATAAAAGAATTTTGATATTTACTACTAGTATAGAAAACCTTTATATTTTTAAAGTGACAAATCACAAAGAAGATTGTAGGAACAATCAATCACTAAAATTCACATACGAAGATGTCAATAAAATCCAAAGAAATCGATACCGAATCCATCAAAATGGATATTCCCAAAAATCACGATGAAAATGTCATCAAAGTCCATAATAAATGATAACAACAAAAAGGGAATCAACACGAATCGATTAAAGTTGGAAATATACTCAAAAATAGCCAAGATAGGAAAATTAAACAGTTCCAGACGTCTGGAAGTCCAATCCAGGCGTCTGAAAACTAATCAGACGTCTGGATTTGTTCTCTGGGAATAATCAAGAGAACACCCAGACGTCTGAAACTTCAAGTCAGACGTCTGGGACCTATCTAGACGTCTGATCCTAAATTTCAGACGTCTGGAATTAGTCTCTGCTTTTTTACATATTCTGCGTGGTTATATTTTTCTCTCCAGGTCCAAACCAGACATCTGGACTTAGTCACCAGACGTCTGGTCACCTGGTCTGGGCAACAATTTGCCTAGGCCAAAGTGGCCAAAACGTATCGGGAGCGATCGGACGAGCAACGACGACTAAGGATTTATGCCAAGCGATAACCCAGCCTTAAAAGCTCTTCGATACACCCCGAATATCAGTGTCCAAATGTCCATAAAAGGATTTTCATAAAATTGGACCAAAGCACACAAATTTGGAAAATTCACCAAATCAATTCGAATCAAAAGCAAATGAATATGCACATATGTTAGGAATTCATACCTAACAACAATGATAGATATAGAAAAGATGTGAGATAAAAATCTCACCTTTATGCACAAGAACAAGGAGGAAGAAGCCATAGAACAATGACAATGACAATCACTCATCAATTCCAACTCAACAAGCTTGAATCTAAGCTAAAAAAGAGAAATATTTCCTAAATTAGATTTAGAAATTTCTGAAATTGATAAGAGAATGAGTTGGAGAAGAAGAAGAGAAGCTTACTAATGGGTTCTTCTACAAGTTTGGAGCTAGAGCTTGATTTGCAAAAGAAAACTAGGGTTTTGGAGTTTTAATTTCCTCTTCCACTCTCCATTAATATAAAGCTTGAGTATAAGAAAATGAGCAATGAAGTAATGAAGAGGAGAATGGGTTGGGACTGAATGCATAAGTGGGGTTAATGGGTTCAGCCCAAACCAAATCCCTAAGTGAAAAAGTAGCAAAAATCAACTTACTCCAAACATATCGAAGCTTATACTCAAAAAGGTCGCAAACGGCATTTTAAACTCAATGGGAGTGGTCCCAAGTCCTAATTCGACCGTATGCAAAAAGTAGCTTTACGGACTAAATTCCGAGTATCGATAAAATATTTAAATATAAAAGTCGATAAATATGCGGGTTGTTACACTACAGATAGCAATTTATCATTCAATCAAGCAATTTAAAATTTAACTATTTAAAATTTAAATCGAAACAAATTCGATTGAGTGAGAAGTTCTCACCTTGCGTAGTGTTTTATTTCGAATAAAATTAAACACGCATTTAATTTTACCCAAAATTCAAACTATCTCCAATCAACCCCAATCCAGCTCTATTGCGTAGTATTCGACAATACGATTCCAACGCAAGTCGTTTCGTCATTTTTCGACCTCGTATGAACAATTTACATCTTTTTAAAGTTTACACAAATTAATATACAACTTATCTCAAATTTTATTTCTATTTAACCTCAAATTGCATCCCGGCCGCACGTTCCTACTATTCCAAAATCACGGCCGTGCTTTCCCGTTTCTTCCTCACGCATTCTTTTCCCCAGCCGAACAACCCAAAGCCGCCATCAATTCAAGAATTAACGCGCCTTCTACGATCACCGACGGGACGATCGAGCACCCCCACGTCGAAGACTATCCCCAGGCGCACCCTCTCCTCGAATGATGCGAAGCTCGGCCCCACCATCTGTTCGTATTTTGTGCTTGAACGCGCGATTTCATGGCCTATTTGTCGATGATCCACTGCATTATTTCCAATCATTACCGTTGATTTCGTAGAACTTGTCGTGCTCTATATTTTTCCTTTAGAAAGTTTTGCGTATATATGGATGGATTTGAAGATAATATAGGAAGAAGGTTGGCCATTTTCTGCCATTAAATGTGAAGGTGGCGCCTGTGAAACCCTAGGGTTGATTAGTTTGCAAATGTGAATGTTGAGGTACTTATATAGAAACTTCCAAAACACTATTCATCCGGAAAAAATTTCGAACTCCAAACGAAGCGTGCCGGCTAACGTTTCTAGGGTTTAACTCACGTTCCGGACATAATGGAATAGGTATAGAGAGCCAATTCGATCATATGTGCAAATTACGGAAATACACGATCAAATTTAAATAAAATCGGTTAAACTAATTTCTATGCGTTTTGGCTTGCTCCGGACGAACCGTAAATCTGATTGACACGAAATTTTGAATCTTACAATAATGTAACATTACGGATCCAATGAAACTAGTTTCGCCAAATTCCGAGACTTTTTTGAAAAATGGCTATTTTCACTCGTTAATTAAATATTGAAATATTCAATTTCTGCAAATTAACTTTTAATCCGATTTTAAAAGTTCTCTAACATCATTCTAACTCTAATATGATTTAATACAACTTTACAAATCAATTTTAATCACATTAAACCCAATTTCCAATTATTTCTGTAATTTCAAATATTAAATTATCGATTTAATTATCCAATTAAATCTAGATATTCAAAATACAATTTATTTGACTTATAAATTTTACTTGTTAATATTTAAAATCAATTAAATATACGAATTTCAAATGATAGGAATTCTCGTTACAATTATCTTTTAATCACTTGATAAAATAACTTTAATTATTAATTAATTACTTAATTAAGTAATTATCTTTAAGTAATTAATTATCTTTAATTACCTATCATTAATGAATCTTAATTTATTAATTATCCTTAATTAATTAATCACGTAAATTAATTATCCTTTAATCATTCATTTATCAACCATTAATTAATTAATCAATTATCCTTAAATGAGCTAACCATTAAAAACTTGATTAATCAATCATAAATCATTAATTAATTGTTATTTTTATTTTTAATTATCATCAAAACCTTTATTTAATAAACCTTGGTGATAAACCACCATTAACAATGAATTAACTTAATTCTTTTAAGTTAATTGATAATTTAAAGCATTTCATTTCCTCAATTGCATATTCAATCCAAATATTAAATTTACTTAAAACAACTTTAAAATATAAAAGTAAAACACTTAGAACTTAATCAATTTGAAAACTTAACCTAATTCCAAAACTAATATAAACATTTAGTATTAATTAGGAAAGTGTTTATAAACTTGATTGAATTTAAAATTTGAAAACTTGTTTTATTTTTAAAAACTAAAAACGGTTTTCAACCCAAACCCGAGACCACTTCGTGTTCCAACACGAATCAAATTCCAATACACCTGAGCTTTCCCTTGGGTTATTTTCTTCCACCTTTTTAAAACATTACTTTTTTTCTAAATTTAAAAACCGTTATACCCAACGACTCCCCGCATGCACACTCGAGCCACCGTAATATTTTCTAGAGCACGACTCCGATCAAACTCCATCTTCCTCAGCCACTACAACAACCCAGATATATCCATGCTCGCGTGCACGTGCACACGAGATTGACAGAGCTTCGATCAACTTCACCGCCGTCTACAAGTTGCTGACGACTTTGACCATTGACTCGAGCATCCAGAAACGTCGCAATTATCTGGAACTAAAATTTTGTACACCCAGCATTACCTGGTATCAAAACCCGATCGATGCCATCTCCCTTTGCCGACGACCCCGACTATCTGGGACCACACCAACCGACTAAGAGCTACATCACACCCAACCGCATCGATCCCCCTTGGTTTCATAGATTCTGATCCACCATGGACGTCACATTAATTCGAACAACCTCGTCGACAAAACCTGATATCAAAGCAATAAATTGGCTTCGCGTGGCCACCACGGTGAACAAGAATTTAGGCGAGTATTTTTCCGATAATCCTCTATCCACCAACCACATTTGACAATAAGCACGACCATAGTTCGCCGCCTATGACGAACCGGAATTTTAAGCAATACCAATTTAATAATCTTTGATAATAATTAAATTGATTTGATCATTTTAAATTATAAATTGATAAGTTAAAATTCTTTTAAAAGCTGATAATATAATTCAGTAATATCTATTAACAATATTCTCAACAATATAAATAGGTAAGTTTAATTCTTTTGAAAACTAATGATTTGAGAATATTTATTTTGGCAATTTAAAATTGGTAAAATTTATTTTTCGAAAGCTAATCAAAATATTTTCTATTTATAATATATATATTGATATATCTTGTAAATAGGAAGTTTATAATACAATAAAAGCTTTATATTCAAATTGTAATATATATGAATATATATATATATTATGATTTGGGTTGTGTTTCAAAATTTAATATGGTAATTATCAAATCTAATGATAAAAGGATTTTCTTTTTGAAATATGTATATATTTATATATATTAGAAATAGGAAAAAAGTATTGATTTGAGTTTAATAAAGAGTTTTCAAACTTTAATATATATATATATATAATTTGAAATTTTAATTTGATTTAATACTTTTGAAAATGATGTTTAAGATTAAAATTGTAATAACAAGAATTATTTACTATTTATTATAAACATATATTTTAAGCTTTTGTTTTTTTTTAAAATAAGATTTAAATTTAAAGGTTCATTTGTTTTTATTATCCTTTCATTTTAATTTTATCATAAGATAAATTGTTTTAAAATTTTATATAAAGAGTTAAACTAAATTTATCAAATTTATAAACATATAATATATGATTTGATCAAAAATATAAGTTATTGTCAATAAATGTTCACATGAATTTGCTTTTGTATTTATTAAAATCTAAAACCTGTTTATTAAAAAGATAAGTACTTAATATTACATAATTACTTATATATATATATATATAACTTTTAAAAAAATTCAATAAGAAAACAACATTTTAAACATTAATAAAACATTAGAAAATAACATTTGTAAATATTAATTAAACATTAGACACTTGTAAACTATGAACATATGTGTAAGCAAACTAAGGGTTTAAAATGACAAGTGTCATTCTCTTGGTTTATTAAATTTAAAATTAAATTGTGAAATAAAAGTAGAGTTTTATTTTCAGCTAAAGAATTCCTTTTCTCTCTTCAACACAAATGAATACAAATGCAAAACAAAGATCTAAAAAAAAGAGGAAAAATCTGTTAAATATGAAAATTTGTAGAACCTAGAAGTTTCAATTTGGAAATTACAATATCAATGCAAAATCTTCAAGTTAAATCAAGAAATTCAAGAATCAAACAAGCAATGCAGACAGGAGAACTAACTCATCAACATGCAATCTGGAATTAATCAAACAATTCAGCATGCAAGTGAAAATTTGAAAAGGATAGTGAAATTTCAAGCCTGGAAAACATTCTCTGTCTTCTGCAAAGAAGAAGCGAGTAAATGAAATCTTTTAAAAACAGTTTTAAACTTTATTCCAACTTTTCTACTTTTCCGATGAATGAAGATCATGATGATTCCTAAAATATTTGAATTAATTTGATGCATGTTATCTTCTTGTATTTTTATTTGTCTGTATAGTTAAAACTTAATTGATACTGACAGTTTCAATTGTCACGGTTAATTCAATAACTAAATTTTGAATTTGAATTCGCTTATGTTTTGTGAGTAAAAGATGTTTTATCGCATAAACTTTCTTCTAAAAATAATTAAAAGTTGTAAAAATGAAAAATTGGTTCTAAATCTTTGAGTTTACAGTGAAATTTAAATTGGGTCAAAATTTTGTGAATTCAAATCTTAGTTTGATTTTATAATTGTATTACACTTAGAAAATCATGATTTTTGAGATATGAGTCATGATTTCAAGTTTAGTAATTGAAGAGAATTCTTTGATTCTATGTTTTGGACATTTCGACCAAATTTCGGCGAACGGCGGGGAAATTGAGGTCGTGTTTGAGCTCGAAGGTGGAAGAAGCGACGGAGATCATGTGAAAAATAGTTTGGTGATTTATTTTTGGATGAGGTGGCCGGAATTGTTCGAAGTAGGGTTTTATACCTCATTTTTGCCGACGTTGATCATTTGGGTTTCGCGACGTCGTGATGCAACCGGAGGCGATCGCGGTTGTGGCCGAAGGATCTGGAGGACGTGGCGTAGCTAGGGTGGAGATTGTGGGTTGTTTCGAAGCTTTGGTTGTCGTGGATGGTCGGCTTTACTAGTGATGGTGGTTTTGAACAGTTTGGTTTCAGAGGGTCAAATTTTGATTTTCGATAGGAACGAGGTTGTTGGGTTTCACGAAGCTATGTAGTGCTCGAGGGTAACTCGTCGAGGTCGCGGCGATGGTCGTTGGTGACCGGAGGATCGGTGCACGTTACACGCGTGAAAGGTGTATCAGGTGATGTTGTTTTTGGGTTGGAGAAGAAAGAAAGTGAAGGCTCGAAGTATGTTTCGTGTTAACTGATGCTTTTCTCGAAGCAGGGAAGGGGTTGGATAGACTCGGGGTGTAACAACCCGCATATGTATCGATTGTATATTTAAATATTTCATCGTTCGTCGGATTTTAGTCCGAAAACCTACTTTTTGCAAACAGTCGAATTGGGACTCGAGGCCCCTTCTATTGAGTTCAAAATGCCGTTTGCAATCTTTTTGAGTATAAACTTCGATATGTTTGGAGTAAGTCGAATTTTGCTACTTTTTCTATTGGGTTTTGGGTTTGGGTTCAGCCCACTAGCTAACTTAATACCCTAACTCAACCCTCTCCTCTCCATTCACTCATTCCCACTCCTCAAACTCAAGCTAAAACTGAAAATGGTGGAAAGGAAAGGGAATTAGAAATTCCAAGCCCTATTTTCTTCTTTCAAACTTGAATTCTTGCTCTAAATTCAAAGAGAAGCATTGGTAAGTATCATCTCCTTCTTCTCCAACTCATTCTCACTTTGATTTCAGAAAATTCCTAAACCTAATTTGGGAAATTTTTCTCTTTTAAGCTTAGATTCAAGCTTCTTGTGTTGAGATTGAAGTATGGTTGATCTTCCCTTGTCTTCAAGCTTCTCATTCATTGTTTTTGGGTTCAAAGGTGAGATTTTTATCTCACATCTATGACTATAATTATCTTTGGTTGTTAGGTATGAATTCCTAACACTTATTCATGTGCATTTGATTTTGGTTTGGGTTGAATTGGTGAATATTCCAATTTTTAGTCTTTTGGGTTCAAATCTTTAAAATCCTAACTTTGATGTTTTGATCATGTTTTGGTGATGCATCGAGGAGCATATAGGGCTAGGTTGCCTATTGGCATAAACCCTTAGAGCCAATGTTCGTCCGGTTGCATTTTGGAAGAATTTGCTCTTCATTTGGATAGGCTGAAAAACAGCCCAGGCATGATTGAGTCGACTGAATTCTCTATTTAGTCGACTGAACCTGGAAACAGAATGTTTCCAGGCATGATTCAGTCGACTGAATTCTCTGTTTAGTCGACTGAACCTGGAAACAGAAAGTTTCCAGGCAGAATTCAGTCAACTGAAAATCTCTGTTCAGTCAACTGAATTTGCTGTTTAGTCAACTGAAATCTCTGTTTAGTCAATCGAATTGCTGTTTCAGGCCACTTTGCCTTTTGGGATTGAATTTCCAATTTGAATCGATTCGTGATGATCCTATTTGTTGTTATCATTCATTACGACTTTGATGACTCCTTTTTTTGGGATTTTTAAATATCCATTTCGATGGATTCCTTATCGGTTTCTTTGAATTTGATTCACGTCTTCGTATGTGGATTTTAATGATTGATTGTTTCTACAATCATTTTTATGGTTTGTCACTTTAAAAATATAAAGGTTTTCTGTACTAGTAGTAGATATCAAAACTCTTTCATCAAAATGTTTTCAACACTATTTTATTAAAAGCTCGTTTCTTAAACCGTTTTCCAACCTACTAGTATATACAAACCTTTACCTCACTCGTATGAGAAATCTAATTAAACGACTTAGTAAAACAAGTGGTATGAAACGCTTGCGTTTACTTCATCGGTTAATTCTTGGACTTGTTCGATTGAATATCTTGTGACAATTTTCGAGTGAAAATCTACAATTTGTTCGTAAATATTTAAGTTAAGCTAGTGGTAATGGGACATGAAGCTAAGCTCATATATTTACTAGCTTAGTGTAATTGACACTTCTTGATGGTCGATGATGATCATTTTATGGTTTAGACTAGTAATGTGCGATGTCTGTTTGTTCACGTGAATGACTGTTCCTCGTTTTATTGAGCTTCGTCTCATTTCTTCCATGGGTCGTACCTATTTAGGTGCATCGATGTTTGTTTAAGCATGGGTCGTACCTATTTAGGCGCATCGATGTTTGTTAATACATGGGTCGTACCAATCTAGGTGCGTCGATGTTTATATATGCATGGGGTGTATCTTTCTAGGTGCATCGATGTTAGACTTCGTGGAGCAATCGGCTCAATAAGTCGGGGAATGGGGCGTATCTTTCTAGGTGCGTCGATGTTCGTCTATGCATGGGGCATACCTATCTAGGTGCGTCGATGTTCGACTTTGCATGGGGTGTATCTTTCTAGGTGCATCGATGTTAGACTTCGTGGAGCAATCGGCTCAATAAGTTAGGGCATAGGGCGTATCTTTCTAGGTGCGTCGATGTTCGTCTATGCATGTGGCGTATCTATCTTGGTGCGTCGATGTTTGACTTTGCATGGGGTGTATCTTTCTAGGTGCATCGATGTTAGACTTCGTGGAGCAATCAGCTCAAAAAGTCGGGGCATGGGGTGTATCTTTCTAGGTGCGTCGATGTTTGTCTATGCATGGTGCGTATCTATCTAGGTGCGTCGATGTTCGACTTTGCATGGGGTGTATCTTTTTAGGTGCATCGATGTTAGACACTACATGGGGCCTATCTTTCTAGGTGCGTCGATGTTTATTTATGCATGGGGCGTATCTATCTAGGTGCGTCGATGTTTGACTGGGCATGGGGACTCTCTATTTAGGTGCGTCGATGTTCGGTCGATGGAATAGCGTTCCGTTTAGGATTGGCCATCCTCTTTTTCTTGTGATTTCTGTATTTCTAATTGATGATTTCTGGAATTTATGTTTCACCAACTTTTACGATTGGCATTGATACGTATGTCATTTATTGTGGCTTGGTGAAGTAAATAAGGAATATGATATTCTTTTTGATGCTATGAGATTCTTGAGATATTTGTAGGATTTAGTTTATTTTCTATGTATACTTGTCGCAGTATGACATTTTTGGTTATCATACGTTTTGATTACATCTCTTCTTATATCTCACTTTATCTGATAATTATAGCTAGACTGATCCGTTTATTATTTTCCTCTTAAATAATACTCGGGTTGGACTGAGATATTGCAGGTGCTTCCTCATGACTTCCTGTCTGGAGCCATCTTCTTACTTTTGCTTAACTACTTTAGTCTAGTAGTTTTTGTTATATACATTTGAGATATAGACTCCTTGTTGTATACATATTCTTTTGTCTAGCACTTGTATCTATTATTTTGTGATATTGTGGATCTTATTTGACCACTACTCTGATTTACACTTTCATGTATCACATTCATATCTGTTTCCGCCTTGGTGATATGAATTATCTGTAACTGATTTATGTTATGTTTATTTCTATATTTGTTTTCAAAGATTATATATAGCCACTGTGTAGTAGCATCGATTTTGTATCGGTATGTTGGATTTCCTCTTGAGATGAAATGCATGTTATATTTTATCTGGCATATCGGTGCTCGCACAAAGCAATTACACAAATGGTCGCTCCTCAACATCCTTATTCTCCACGCTAGTTGACGGCATTACCCCGTAGTGTCCTTGGCTAGCTTGGGTATAGAGGTGGGGCATTACAGCTTGGTATAAGAGCCAAACTTCGGAACATTGTGGAATAATCTAGCAAGGATCATGTCCTAAGTCTTTCTTAGGAGTTGTGCCTTAGGATTTATTCGAGTCTTTGTACCGTCTAATCCTATTTTCTTTAATGATTCCTTGTTTTATCAATCAAGTTTGATTGAAATTCATTTTGTGAATAACTTTTTTCTTCTTCTTTCTTTCTTTCTTTAAGAAGAAGAAATGGTTCGATCTGCAGTCCTAGCGTTGGTCAATCCAGTAGCCCTTCTCTGGATGGCGCATTCATGTCTGCCCAACAACTTTTGATTCTTGTAAAGAATCAAGAGTTTATCTGTGCTTTGAGTAAGTACCCCGAAATGGTTCAACCTTTGAAACTTGAAGTTGCATTCAATCAGCTTGTGGATATCACTCTTCGACATGAAGAGGTTGGTAAAGGAAGTGATAGTGATATTGGGATTTCCAAGAAGAGGCATATTAAGTTCAAAAGCCTTAATACCAATAAGAGAGTGAAGCAAACTACTTTTGTAGCAAAGACTCCAATCCCTAATCGTGGAGGATGATACAATTGTAATTATAAGGAACACTATGCAAATATTTGTCCGAAACCCCATTCCTATCGCTATTGCAAAAAACCGGGTCATCTTTTATCTGCATGTCCCAAACTTTGGAACAAGGACATGAGAAAGCTAAATATTGTGCAAGCCCCTAGCAACTCTTCTCTTAGTCAAGGTAGCCATTCTATCCTTGATGACATTTTTTTTATGATTTTCCTTTTCGAGTTCTTTTTGATATGGGTTTCATCTCACTATTTTATATCAAAAGAACTAGTTGATTCCTTTTCTTTAAACATTTTTGGGCTTGTTGACTCCTTTGACAATGGAAAATCCTGTTAGTGGATCCGCAACGCTCAGTTGCTTTGTTGTATTGATGTCGAAATTATTTTATGTGATTTTTCTTTCCGAGCCGATTTTTACTTATGCTTCGGAATTGACTTTTATACGGATTGGCTTAATTATTATGAAGCCATATCCTATGTCCCGAGTGGACTATTCATCTTCGACATTTATAATCTGTTAAGCAGATTTCTATTTTTCTTTGTGATTTTGATTCCAATCTGATGGCATCATTCTATTCTTTAAGCCTTCATCATGAGAAAAGTGTTATTTCTCTCATTCAAGTAGTTTGAGAACTTTTCGGTATTTTTGATGCCTTAGGATCATCACCTAAGAAACATCTTGTGTGGTGTTAAGGTCTTTTCAGCTCGACTTTGCCACCGGTTTTCATTTGCTACGAATTGCGGCAGTTAGCATTCCACTTACCGCATTCCGCACTCGTTATGATTCTTATGAATGACTTATTGTGTCATTCAGTTGCCCGTCTTGTTTCATCCATTTTATAAGTCGAGTATTCTATGAATATCTCAATAATTCCATTCTTGTATTTGTTGATTTTGGATGAAAATAGAAATTTAAAATTTTGCAAATCTTTTTCATAAGATTTATTTATAAGTACAATTGGATTTTGATCTTAAATGAGCAAAGAATATTCTCAAAAATTTTAAGAGATATTTTCATCACATAGAAGATGATTTTGTGATTGTATTGCCCGTTGAGTCCTTTAAGAATTCTGGTCGATGCGCTTGATCAACGTTATCGATAGGAATTTCCTAAATGCTTTGATGAGACAATCAGACACGATATATTGACTTGTAAAATGTAAATTTTTCTAGAAAGATGTTTACATTAAGATAATTGTAATTTTGAAAGTTTTAGCTTTTCGGGAAAAAAGATTATTTAAAAGAACTCTTTTTTGATACTCGTATTCTTGTGATTCCCGAAGGGAACCAAGACTTTATCTTTTGTACCGATGCTTATCGTATTTGTTTGAATGTCGTTCTCTTGCAAAAGAGAACGTGCTATCATTTATGTTTCTAAATCATTAAAGCCTATCGAGACTAGATATGCCATTCATGATCTAGTGCTCGCGGCTATTGATTTCACTTTTAGAATCTGGCATCATCATTTTTGGATGAGAAATTTGTTCTCTACCCCGATCATAAATCTTTGGAATATTTATTTTCTCATAAGGAACTTAATGTTGGCTAGAGTTCCTTGCATCTTATGATCTTAATATTCTTTGTATACTCCCGGAAGGGAAATCATGTTGCCAATGTCCTTAGTCGTAAGCAACAAGTGGATGCCTTTTTGATGATGTCCGAATGGAATGATCTTTTACCAAGTTCATCGGACGTTTCGATGTACCTTGTTTTATTGAGCTTCGTCTCATTTCGTTTATGATCTTGCGTCCGATGTTCTTTTATGGTGTTCGGTTCATTGGACGTACCGTTTTTGTACCGCGTCGGTGTTTCGAATTATTTGAGCTTCGGTTCATTAGACGTACCTTTTTGTACTGCGTCGATGTTCTAAATTATTTGAGCTTTGGTTCATCTGGCGTACCGTCATTGTACTACGCCGTTCTTCCAAACTATTCGAGTTTATAGTTTCTCGGGCATACTGTTATTATACTACGTCGTTGCACCGGCTCAATTTTCTGTTATTCATGACGTTTTCTCACGTCTTTCTGCTACGGAAATGCCTTAGGGATTCCGATTTTTATTCTTGAGCCCGGTGTTATTGAGGAAATTGAAGTTTCACCTATTTTGACTTTTGAGCAACATTCTATTCGCATCATTGCTTTGGAGGTTGAGCGCCTTCGATATAAGGATGTTTTTCTTGTGAAAGTTCAATGGTTCTCAGATCCTAAGGATTGCTTTTGGGAATCCTGGGAATTCATCAAGCGATCCCGGTCAGACTTACTCTTTCATGCTCTTTATGGTGAACTTCCTATTCCAAATTTCTTTTGTGTTAATATGCTTTTATGTTTGTTACTCTTTATTTTCTTCTTAAGTATTGCGAGGACGCAATTTCTTTAAGGAGGGGAGTCTATAACAACCCGCATATTTATTGATTGTATATTTAAATATTTCATCGTTCGTCGGATTTAAGTCCGAAAACCTACTTTTTGCAAATAGTCGAATTGGGACTCGAGACGCCTTCCATTGAGTTCAAAATGCCATTTGCAATCTTTTTGAGTATAAACTTCGATATGTTTGGAGTAAATCGAATTTTGCTACTTTTTCTATTGGGTTTTGGGTTTGGGTTCAGCCCACTAGCTAACTTAATACCCTAACCCAGCCCTCTCCTCTCCATTCACTCATTCCCACTCCTCACACTCAAGCTAAAACTAAAAATGGTGGAAAGGAAAGGGAATTAGAAATTCCATGCCCAAGTTTCTTCTTTCAAACTTGAATTCTTGCTCCAAATTCAAAGAGAAGCATTGGTAAGTATCATCTCCTTCTTCTCCAACTCATTCTCTCTTTGATTTCAGAAAATTCCTACACCTAATTTGGGAAATGTTTCTCTTTTAAGCTTAGATTCAAGCTTCTTGTGTTGAGATTGAAGTGTGGTTGATCTTCCCTTGTCTTCAAGCTTCTCATACATTGTTTTTGGGTTCAAAAGTGAGATTTTTATCTCACATCTATGACTATAATTATCTTTGGCTGTTAGGTATGAATTCCTAACACTTATTCATGTGCATTTGCTGTTGGTTTGGGTTGAATTGGTGAATATTCCATTTTTTAGTGTTTTGGGTTCAAATCTTTAAAATCCTAACTTTGATGTTTTGATCATGTTTTGGTGATGCATCGAGGAGCATAAAGGGCCAGGTTGCCTATTGGCATAAACCCTTAGAGCCAATGTTCGTCCGGTTGCATTTTGGAAGAGTTTGCTCTTCATTTGGATAGGCTGAAAAACAGCCCAGGCATGATTTAGTCGACTGAATTCTCTGTTTAGTCGACTGAACCTAGAAACAGAATGTTTCCAAGCATGATTCAGTCAACTGAATTCTCTGTTTAGTCGACTGAACCTGGAAACAGAAAGTTTCCAGGCAGAATTCAGTCTACTGAAAATCTCTGTTCAGTCAACTGAATTTGCTGTTTAGTTAACTGAAATCTCTGTTTAGTCAACCGAATTGTTGTTTCATCCCACTTTGCCTTTTGGGATTGAATTTCCAATTTGAATCGATTCGTGATGATCCTATTTGTTGTTATCATTTATTACGACTTTAATGGCTCCTTATTTTGGGATTTTTGATTATCCATTTCGATGGATTCTTTATCGGTTTCTTTGGATTTGATTCACGTCTTCGTATGTGGATTTTAATGATTGATTGTTTCTACAATCATTTTTATGGTTTGTCACTTTAAAAATATAAAGGTTTTCTATACTAGTAGTAGATATCAAAACTCTTTCATCAAAATGTTTTCAACACTATTTTATTAAAAGCTCGTTTCTTAAACCGTTTTCCAACCTACTAGTATATACAAACCTTTACCTCACTCGTATGTGAAATCTAATTAAACGACTTAGCAAAACAAGTGGTATGAACGCTTGTGTTTACTTCGTCGGTTAATTCTTGGACTTGTTCGATTCAATCTCTTGTGACAATTTTCGAGTGAAAATCTACAATTTGTTCGTAAATATTTAAGTTAAGCTAGTGGTAATGGGACATGAAGCTAAACTCATATGTTTACTAGCTTAGTGTAATTGACACTTCTTGATGGTCGATGATGATCATTTTATGGTTTAGACTAGCAATGTGCGATGTCTGTTTGTTCACGTGAATGACTGTTCCTCGTTTTATTGAGCTTCGTCTCATTTCTTCCATGGGTCGTACCTATTTAGGTGCATCGATGTTTGTTTAAGCATGGGTCATACCTATTTAGGCGCGTCGATGTTTGTTTATACATGGGTCGTACCAATCTAGGTGCGTCGATGTTTATATATGCATGGGGTGTATCTTTCTAGGTGCATCGATGTTAGACTTCTTGGAGAAATCGGCTCATTAAGTCGGGGCATGGGGCGTATCTTTCTAGGTGCGCCGATGTTCGTCTATGCATGGGGCGTATCTATTTAGGTGCATCGCTGTTCGACTTTACATGCGGTGTATCTTTTTAGGTGCATCGATGTTAGACACTACATGGGGCGTATCTTTCTAGGTGCGTCGAATTTTATTTATGCATGGGGCGTATCTATTTAGGTGCGCCGATGTTTGACTGGGCATGGGGCGTCTCTATTTAGGTGTGTCGATGTTCAGTCGATGGAATAGCGTTCCATTTAGGATTGGCCATCATCTTTTTCTTGTGATTTCTGGATTTCTAATTGATGATTTCTGGAATTTATGTTTCACCAACTTTTACAATTGGCATTGATATGTATGTCATTTATTGTGGCTTGGTGAAGTAAATAAAGAATATGATATTCATTTTGATGCTATGAGATTCTTGAGATATTTGTATGATTTAGTTGATTTTCTATGTATACTTGTCGTAGTATGACATTTTCGGTAATCATACGTTTATATTACATCTCTTCTTATATCTCACTTTATTTGATAATTATAGCTAGACTGGTCCGTTTATTATTTTCTACTTAAATAATACTCGGGTCAAACTGAGATATTGCAGGTGCTTCCTCATGACTTCCTATTTGGAAACATCTTCTGACTTTTGCTTAACTACTTTAGTCTAGTAGTTTTTGTTGTATACATTTGAGATATAGACTCCTTGATGTATACATATTCTTCCGTCTAGCACTTGTATCTATTCTTTTGTGATATTGTGGATCTTATTTGACCACTACTCTGATTTATACTTTCATGTGTCACATTCATATCTGTTTCCGCCTTAGTGATATGAATTATCTGTGACTAATTTATGTTATGTTTATTTCTATATTTGTTTCCGAAGATTATATATAGCCACTGTGTAGTAGTTTCGAGTTTGTGTCAGTATGTCGGATTTCCTCTTGAGATGAAATGCATGTTATATTTTATCTGGCATATCGGTGCTCGCACAAAGCAATTACACAGATGGCCGCTTCTCAACAGCCTTATTCTCCGTGTTAGTTGACACATTACCCCTTAGTGTCCTTGGCTAGCGTGGGTATAGAGGTGGGGCGTTACACGGGGTAAACGTGGGTTTTGCTCGGGTTTGTGTAGTGGTTAGCTCGGGTTTAGGTTGAGATGGGTTTTAGTATTTAACTGTTATGTTTTGAAAAGCTTCGAACAAAGAGAATATGGTTTTTGTAGATAATTCAAGTTTTAAAACCAAAAGCTAAACAAGTTCATTTTTTTAAAACTAATTTTTTTTCAAGTTAAAGTTTTAAACAAGTTTATATATATTAAAATATAAAAGTTTTAAAAATAAAATAAGTGAATTTTTGAAATACAGTTTGTATTAAATTTTATTTAATAACTTTGGAAAGTTTAAAAGTTTTTATTTGAATGTTTAAATTATTTTAATTATAATTGATTTCAAATATAATTTATTTTAAATAAAGTTTAATGATTAAAAATTTGATAATCAATTATAATAAAGATTATCTTAAGTAATTTAGAATTTTGATTAATTGAAGATAAATAAGTTGTGAAAATAATTAAGATAGTTCAAATTTTGTTAATAATCAAAGTGTTATTAGTTAATAGAACAACTTAATTAAGGTAATGATTTACTTAATTAAGAATCTTTTTAATATAGTAAATTAAAGAATCATTTAATTAATTTAAATGATTAATTAAATAATTAATTAAGTAATTAATTAGTGAATAATTAAAGATAATCACTTTGGGTTAATTAAGTATAATTACTTTATGAAAGTAATTAAGTAGATGTGATTAAGGATTAATCACTTGAGTTATTAATTAAAGAATTGATTAATGCAATTAATTAAAGGTTTATATTATTTAATTAATGATTAATTAATGAAAGAATTAAGAGTAATTAATTAAGTGATTAATTACTTGTTAAAGTAATTAATTAAGGAAGAAATTTAATTAATAAAGTAATCATTAATTAATGGAAATAATTAATTAATTGTTAATTAATAATTTAAGGATAATTAATTTATAATTAAGTTTTAAATTACTAAATGTAATTAAAGTAATTAATCAAAGGTGATTAATTAAAAGTAATTAATTAAATGTGATTAATCAAAAGTAATTAATCAAGAGTGTTTAAATAAAAGTAATTAATCTAGTGTGATTAATTAAAAGGTAATTAATCAGGTATGATTAAAGGATAACTAAGGAATAATTATCAAGGTAATTAAATAATAATTAATCAAGTGTGATTAATTTAAAAGGGTAATTAAGAAATAATTACTTGGTATGATTAAGAAGTAAATAATCAAGATGATTAATTAAAATTTTAATCAAGAAATAATTACTTAAAGTAATTAAGAAATAATTAATCAAGGGACATTAATTAAAGTGGATAATTAAGTGATGTTTAGTTACTTAAATTTTTAATTAATTAATGAATAAGAAGTTGGATTGATGATAATCCAGGTGATTAAGTAAGGAATTGATTTAATTAAGGATTAATTAAATTAATTAAGTTTGGATCAAACTTGTTATGGACGAGTAATGATTGGTTGACAAATATCATTGGATGAGTTAATGATATTGGATGATATTGAATGTCATTGGTTGATATGTTGTGATATGAATGTGATATATCTGAGATATGATATATATACTGCTTTGTGATATGTATGGCTGAATGTGATAATAGTGAATTGTCTATCTGTCTGTTATGAATCATCCATTTATGTTAAGTGATATTCTGAATATACTGTTTAAACCCTTAAGTACAACTTGGAAATTAAAATGGCGTTTGGATTCGGTGAGACCGGGATCGGGTTTCCATATTTGGATATCCGAAAACCACACCGATCCAAAATAAACGTTAGGTCGAGAATCCAAGTGGAGTGCAAGTGAAGACTCGAGGTGTAAGAACTATTCGTCAGTATAACTCTGAGGGTGATTCCGTGATGAGTTTGATGGAAATAGAACTTACAGGTTCGAGATGGTGATTCAGAGTGCAAGGGCTATGGTCGTTGACTCTAAGGGTGATTCCAAAATGAGTGCAACGAGATAGTGCCTTCGGTTCAGTTCGAACCCGGAACGGACTTGTATGGATTGAATGCTTTCAGAACATCGTTAGGCTGACGATGAGCATTCTAAGATAAATGTGTCCTATAAAGGTAATCGCAGTCTCAAGCCTCATCAACCGGGCATGGCTAAAACAGGGGTGATGCAACAAGGCTAGGTGGGTCATGCCCATTTCAGGACAAGATCTTCGCCTGTCTAGAAGTCCCTTTTTATTTTGGCTGTGTGGGAAGTTGGTTCTGCAGCCAACTGCGGGGTTGTCTTGTTCGGTACTATTCATTAAGGAATTGTCCCGGCCTTGTGTTGCATGGGAGTTAGGGTGGCTCCTCGGTACGGTGATCTAGGCCGCGTACTGTGATAGGCGGTACCCCAGTAGCCCTGCCATTGATGGAATCCAAAATCCAATAAGTGCCTGTACAGTTTTGATTGTGCCCAACTATGTTGGAATGTGAGATGTAAGCATTCCAGCTATTTCTGTATTTTATTTTGAAAACCCTAGATACTATTATAATATCACTGGATTTCCTATCAAATGTTTTGTTAGTGTAAGGTAAAAACTTTCCATGTTTATGTGTGGGAAGTCTTACGTGATACCTTTTCTTTCAAAGGATTTTCTAAAGTTTGGCAATTTCAAACCATTTACTCACACCAGTCCCCTGTTCGACCCGAGTGTTTTTTTTCTGTTTTATTAAACTCTTGGGTACTCATATTATGTATGAGTAGTCAAGTGATTCAGGTTATCTCTTGACGAATTCTGGAGGATTTTTGGAGCAAGAGGCTTCAGCGTGTAGATATATAGTTAGAGTTTCCGCTGTTATGTTATTTTGTATAGTTGTTCTTGTATTGTATATTAGATAGAAATGTTATAACTGTCTAAATTGAGATGTATAATTGTGTACTCTGATGTATATGAAACTTATTATATGTTATACATTATATTTCATTTGTTCCGCTGTGAGATTCTGATGTGTTGTTTTTCTTTCTTCTCTTTCTTTTCTTCTTCTATCTCTTTCTTTCTTAATTAGTGATGCGTCTTTCCGATGATTGAAAGTCGGGTCGCTACAGGTGGTATCAGAGCGCTAGTTTGAGCGAATACCTAGATTCCGGAGTGGTGTCTATCTTGAGAGAGCGTACTTATAATTTTTATATATAGATATATTTATAAATCTACCTAATCTGTTGGGTTATCTGTTCGGATTTTCCAACATAAGTTATAGAGGTAGATAAGGTAGAAGTGTGTGGAACATGACTACCACTAATGGAAGAGGCTTATATGTTGTGGTTGGAGGTATATCTGTCGAGACTGTAGGCCTAATATCGTCTCGAATAAGCTTTGTAGATTGGTGAAAGGATTTCATTGATCCCAGAGGAAGTCTTTTCAAGGATTGGAGTATATTCTTGGAGGGTGAGGTTGATTTTCTCTCGAGTGAGCGGAATTTCCAAGAGTTGAATCTGTCAGCTGAGTAGAAGCTGGTGATGGCATCTTTGTGACTTCAGGAAGGAATATGACGCAGCGGATATACCAAAACGGATGAAACGGTGAAAAGTTGAATCGATGGATTGATGATACCAAGGATAAGCGCACAAATCCGTTGATCTCGCGAGATACCGGATTCTAGCTAACTCCAACACGTTGATCGCGCACGATACCATGTTAAAAGCTCTATGACTCTTCTACGTTGATCTCGCGCACGAGATTTCGTGAATCGGCTTCAAATCCGTTGATTCGAGCGCACTCGAATAACCGAAAATGGAGAAAGGAGACAACGCTCAATTTCCAATTTTAAAGAGGCACAAAGCACTCAAACAAAAGTTTATTCAAATCCAACCAAGTTTACAAGTGACACAACACCGCTATTTATAGAATTTTACAACACAGGTCGGCGACCTAATAGGCACGACCTAACAGACCCACGAGCTAACACATGCGACCTAAAAAAAACAAGTTAACAAACATACAAACGATTTACGACCTAACAGTTACAACACATTACAATACAAACGACTTTATCAACCCATGCGACCTAAACAAACACGGTCGCGACCTATCACATGAGCGACTTAAAGAACTGGACGGTATAAGATCTGATCGACCTAAAAATCAACGGCTTAAGCTTCAGAAATATCTTCACACGACCTAGGCCTTCGCGACTTAAAAAAATAGCTTCTGAACAATCTAGAGTGACTTATCTTCTGGAGCGACTTAAGAATAACTCGTGAATCGACCTAAGTAGATAGCTCTCATAACTCGTGCACTGCTTCTTCCTTCCCTCTTATCTCGCTAGGCCGTATCCCACTAGGTCGCAACCGACCTAAAGCATGTTGCGCTGGATCACGTAGCTTGCTAGGTGGGTCCATTTGACTTGCTAGGTGGGTCCATTTGACTTGCTAGGTCGCTTAGGCGACTTATCAGCTCGCCATGTCGCCAGCGACCTAAAACACACGCGAATTGCGCTGCATTCTCCCCTATTGCATCATCTATCTCACTACGTTGCAAACAACTTAAGGCTATCGTGCGACTTAAAGCAAATGAGTAGCGTTGTGCGCTGCATCATCCTCCCCTGGTTGACAGGAATTCGACCTCGAATTCACACTTTCCTCTTCTTCGACACACTTATCCCCATGATATGGAATCAGGTGTTTGACGTTGAAAACGTCGTCAGTATGGACATGATCTGGCAATCTTAACCGATAAGAATTATCATTAATTTTCTTCAAAATTTCTACTGGACCAATCTTTCGAGCTCTCAATTTGTTGGAAGTTCCAACTGGAAAACGATCCGTGGTCAACACTGCATAAACAAAATCACCTTCTTCTAAGTCCACACTCCTTCGCTTCTTATCTGCAAGTTGCTTATATTTCTCATTTGACTTAAGCAATCGTTCATGAACAATCCCGTTACATTCCTGCAACTCATTCACGAAATCACAAGCTCGTTTAACAACCCCTTTCTGAAATGGATTTATCGACAAATCCAACTGTCCCTTCGGAACTGCTGAATATACCACTTGAAATGGACTGAATCTAGTACTTCGATTAATAGCATGATTATGTGCGAATTCTGCCTGACACAACTTCACATCCCAGCTCTTCAAATTATCTTTCACAAGACATCTCAACAAGTTTCCCAAAGATCTGTTCACTACTTCCATTTGCCCATCTGTTTGCGGATGATAGGTGCTACTAAAATTCAGCTTAGTTCCAACCATCTTCCATAAACTCAACCAAAAATGACTTAGAAATCGAGTATCCTGGTCAGTAACAATGGTCTCCGGTAGCCCATGTAATCGATAAACTTCTTTGAAGAACAATTGAGCAACACGGACTGCATCAGCTGTCTTCTTACAAGCTATGAAATGTGCCATCTTCAAAAATCTATCCACCACAACATATATAGAATCGTTTCCTCGTTGAGTTCTTTGCAAACCCAAAACAAAGTCCATGCTAATATCAACCCACGGTCTAGTAGGCACGGGCAATGACATATATAATCCTGCATTCGTAGCTGTCCCTTTGGAAACTTGACATATGTGACATCTCTCCACAAATCTTTCAACTTCTTTCCTCATGGAAGGCCAAAAATATGATTGAGAAATCAACTGCAAGGTACGATCTCTTCCCACATGTCCTTCTTCATGAAATTCTTTCACAATCTTCGTTCATAAACTGCACTCTGGTATACACAATCAATTTCCTTTGAAAAGAAAACCATCTACCAACACATACTTATCTGTCTTCCCTTTCTTGATTTCATCTACAATCTTAGCAAAGTAAGGATCTTCAACAAACAATTCTGGCAAAACATCAAACCCCGTCATTTCAACTCTCATCGTAGTCAACAAATGATTTCTTCTGCTCAATGCGTCTGCCACACGATTAGTAGCTCCCGACTTATGCTTTACCACAAATGTAAACTGTTGCAAGTATGCGATCCATGAAGCATGCCTAGCTGCAACCTTATCCTGTCCCAACAAATGCTTCAACGCTTCATGATCAGTATACAGCACAAACTCTTTATGAAACAAATAGTGTCTCCAATGTTTTATAGCTTGAACAATAGCATAGAATTCCACGTCATAAGTATTATATCTCATCTTTGCTGCCGAAAGCTTCTCACTGAAATAAGCAATTGGACGCCCCCTTTGACTTAACACTCCTCCAATTCCAACTTTAAATGCATCAGTATGTAATTCAAATAACAACTGAAAATCTGGCAAAACTAGAATTGGTGCTATCGTTAAAAGTTTCTTGATCTGTTCAAAAGCAAATCCTGCTTCCTCTGACCATGAAAACTGCTTGCCCTTCATACAACCAGTAACAGGCGCCATCACGCTGCTGAAATGTGGAATAAACCTTTGGTAGAATGATGCTAAACCATGAAAACTTCTCACTTCAGTTATAGTTCTGGGCTGTGGCCAAATTCTGATTGCTTCAACTTTACTTTGATCCACCTGGATACCTTCCTTGGACAATACATACCCCAAAAACAAAACACTATGCGTCATGAACACGAATTTCTTTGTTGCCGTATAAAATTGTTCCTGACGAAGTATCATCAACACTTCCCGCAAGTGCTGTAGATGTTCTTCTGTGCTTCCACTGTATATCAATATATCATAAAAATATACCACCACGAGCTTTCTAATGAACGGTCGAAAGATCTGATTCATCACTCGCATAAAAGTACTAGGTGCATTCGAAAGACCAAATGGCATGACCAGCCATTCATACAATCCTTCCCGTGTCTTGAATGCTGTCTTCCATTCATCACCTGGTCGAATTCGAATCTGATGATATCCACTCTTCAGATCAATCTTTGAAAAGATAGCAGCTCCGCTCAACTGATCTAACAAATCATCCAATCTATGCATCGGAAATCTGTACCTCACTGTAATCTTGTTCAGCGCTTGACTATCTGTACACATTCTCCAAGTTCCATCCTTCTTCGGCACTAACAATGCCCGTACTGCACAAGAACTCAAACATTCTTTGACGCGCCCTTGTTCAAGTAACTCCTCCACCTGCCTTCTCAACTCTTCGTGCTCTTTTGGATTCATTCTATAATGTGGTATATGCGGTAACACAGCTCCCGGAACAAGATCAATCTGGTGTTGTATGTCTCTCAACGGTGTAACTCTATTGGCAATTCTTCAGGAAATACATCTTCAAACTCCTTCAACAATGGCTTAACTTCTTCAGGAATTTCAACCGCTTCACTACTTTCACGTCCAATTAACAGAAATACTTCTGGCTCATCCTCCACTTCCTTGACAAATTCCTTCAATGATAACAGAGTCTTTAATTCCTCAATTTCCTCCAACCTGCTTTCACTTTTCCATCGCTGTTTAGGAACTAAAGTGATTTTGGTGCCCTCGAACATGAAACTATAGCAGTTAATCCTCCCATCATGTTGCACAGCTCTATCGTATTTCCACGGTCTACCCAACAACAAATGACATACGTCCATACCTACCACATCACACCAAATTTCATCCTTATAATTTTTCCCAATGGAAAAAGTTACACAAGCTCTTCGATTAACCTTCACTTCCCCAACTTTCCTCAACCAAGCTAATTTGTTGGGTTTGGGATGCTTCTCAGTCTTTAACGCCAACTTCTTTACAGCTTCTGTAGAAATGATGTTATCACAGCTTCCCGCATCGATGAAAAACTTGCAAACCCTTCCTAAGATAGTGCACGTTGACTGGAAAATATTACTCCTCAACCAACTAGTCTCCTCTTCTTGCTTTGGCGTCAAGCAAGACCTCCTCATCATTAAATTATATCCTTCATCTCTCGACAATTCTTCTTCCTCCTCAACTTGTGGTGAATTGGAACATTCTACTTCTGCATCCTCATCCTCAACCTCAGCAACCATCACTCGCTTCTTAGGTTTTGGATATTCATTGCTCTTGTGACCAAAATCTTGACAATTATAACACTTGAAATTGTTGTTGACCTTGGTCTTAGCAACTTCATTGACAACCGGTTTTCCAACAGCCTTGGAAACATTCATATTGCTACTAGCCCCTTTCACTTGATTGATTGAACTTGTAAACGCACCACCTCCTCTTCTACCTTGCTTCTCCAAGCTAGAGCCTTCTGGTGTGCTTCAACAACGGATCTTGGATCAAACATACCCACCATATCCTGAATCTGCATTCTCAATCCTCCAAAAAATCTAGCTGTCAATTGTTCCTCTGTCTCCATGATATCATTTCTGGAAATCAGTTGATAAAACTCATCTGCATAATCATTCACCGACTTTGTCCCTTGCCTCAAATTCTTTAAGCGTTGATACATAAGAGACTGATAATTATAAGGTAAGAAAGTAGCTTTCATCAACTTCTTCATCTTCTCCTAGGAAACAATCTTCGACTTTCCCATCCTTTCCCGTGTAAGTTTAGTTTGTTTCCACCATGCCATAGCTCTTCCCCTCAATCGTGTAGCAACCAACTTAACTTTATGATGCTCGGGTACTTCCTTGAAGTTAAAAATTTCTTCAACATTTGATAACCAATCCAAAAACTCTTCCGCTATCATTCCCCTTTAAATTTTGGAATCTCTGTCTTCATCCCCGACTCCAATTTACGATCATCTTCTACATCCCGATTTCGTACTTGGTCTCGATCTCGATAATGAATACTACCTCTATCACCATCTTCATCATAATCAAATGTACTTCGATATCGATCTCGACCATCAACATCACTACGATCACGTTATCTCTTCTACTATGTCTTTCAGCATCACGATATGGCTCATCTCCATACTCACGTGGAGTGCTTTTCTCTTCATTTCTGTACTCATGGTATTCTCTTCTCATTGAAACTGATGATTCTCTTCTATCTCGATGAGATTGTGGTGACACCCTCCTTGCTTCCACAACCGATGGCGAAACTCTATTTCCTCCATGGTCCGAGATTGGTGACCTTCTCCTTTGACTTTGATTCATGTCATTCATCAATTTCTCTAACTTTCCAATACCTTCATCAAACTTTTCATTGATTCGTTGTTCCATTTACTCAACTTCTTGTCTTCGATACACATCTTCAACATTTTGAAATCGACTAGCACGTCTCGGCGGCATGATTATCAAACAACAATCTCCAAACACACACTTCAACCAAACTTTGACTCGAATTCAACTTAGCTCGGCTCGGCTGAAACTGTCACTCTCGGCCTTGATTCAAACTTCAACTCACAGCCTTGATCAACAAAAATGGTGCACGCCTCTACTTATAGCTCGGATCTGACTTTAACACTTCAAATCTTCTCCCAACAGGCTCGGCTTAGCTATGATTGGCTAAGTCTAGCTTTGATACCAAATTGACGCAGCGGATATACCAAAATGGATGAAACGGTGAAAAGTTGAATCGATGGATTGATGATACCAAGGATAAATGCATAAATCCGTTGATCTCACGAGATACCGAATTCTAGCTATATCCAACACGTTGATCGCGCACGATACCGTGTTAAAAGATCTACGACTCTTCTACGTTGATCTCACGCATGAGATTCCGTGAATCGGCTTTAAATCCGTAGGTTCGAGCGCACTCGAATAACCGAAAATGGAGAAAGTAGACAACGCTCAACTTCCAATTTTAAAGAGGCACAAAGCACTCAAACAAAAGTTTATTCAAATTCAACCAAGTTTACAAGTTACACAACACCGCTATTTATAGAATTTTACAACACAGGTCGGCGACCTAATAGGCAAGACCTAACAGACACACGAGCTAACACATGCGACCTAAAAACAAACAAGTTAACAAACATACAAACGATCTACGACCTAACAGTTACAATACATTACAATACAAACGACTTTATCAACCCATGCGACCTAAACAAACACGGCCGTGACCTATCACATGAGCGACTTAAAGAACTGGACGGTATAAGATCTGAGCGACCTAAAATTCAGTGGCTTAAGCTTCAGAAATATCTTCACGCGACTTAGGCCTTCGCGACTTAAAAAAAATAGCTTCTGCACAATCTGGAGCGACTTATCTTCTGGAGCGACTTAAGAATAACTTGCAATTCGACCTAAGTAGATAGCTCGCATAACTCGCACACTGCTTCTTCCTTTCCTCTTATCTCGCCAGGTCGTATCCCACTAGGTCGCAACCGACCTAAAGCATGTTGCGCTGGATCACGTAGCTTGCTAGGTTGGTCCATTTGACTTGCTAGGTCGCTTGGGCGACTTATCAGCTCGCTAGGTCTCCACGACCTAAAACACACGCGAATTGCGCTGCATTCTCCCCTATTGCATCATCTATCTCATTAGGTTGCAAACGACTTAAGGCTATCGTGCGACTTAAAGAAAATGAGTTAGCATTATGCGCTGCATCAAAATAGCTGTGTAATGGGATGCAGTATCCATAAATGGTTCCGAAGTGTTCTTTTGGAGCAAGATTAAGATGGTGTTGAAGGAACCGTTGATGCCTGCTTCAAGGAAGATTCAGATGATTAGGAATCTTTTGGATCTCAAGCAAGGGAGTCTTATCTACATTGAAGTATGAGACTAAGGTCGATGAGTTACCTCATTTCGAACATGGTCTCATTTGTTTCCCTTAAGAAGAACAAGTGGTTAGTGTTTGGTTTAGAGCCGAGTTTCTTAAGGAGAAGTCTACTCGTCTCAAGGACCTTTTAGTGGAATTGGTTGATAGTTTTGTGTTTTAAGGAGCTTTTGGTTAAGAAAGATTTTTGGCTTAGCAGTATCATTGAAGTGAAGTTGGAAGCAGTAGCATGGATCTGTTTCTTTGACGATTCTGAAATCTTTGGGATTCTACTATCGGCAGACCAGGCAGATAGTGAAGGCTTATCATTTCTTCGAGAAGCTTAGCAGAGTAGGATATTTGCTGGGAGTGATCTATCAGTTTTTCTGGTAGATAAGCCATTCTTGAAGATTGATCTTGATTAGGAAAGCTGTTTTAGTTGGTGAAGAAGATAGTTTCTTTGGAATCTGAACTGAGTAGGATCGCAAAAGTGACTTGTGATTAGTTTGGGAAATCTTTGAATATTCTTTGGTTTGAGATTGAGGCATCTCAAGTAGAGTTGAAAGCTATTAAAGTAGTCAGAGGTTATCCGGAGGTTTTTGAGTGAAATCAGAGATTATCCGAATCAGAGATTGAGTTTTCTTATCGACTTGGATTCCAGGAGTAATATTGATGGTTCAACCATGTATGGGGATGACTCTTAGAGCGAGAAGAGTTTCGGTGAAGCAGCTCAGGATTCTTGAGGAGGGATTGATCATCTAGTTCAAGTTAAGATTCTACTGGGATGTTTTGACTAAGTGGAATAGTCACTTAGATTTTATGGGTTCGATGAACAGTATATGGAGAAAGATTGTGCTCAAGTTCTTTGATAGTATTTTCATCTACTCCAGATCAGAGTTGCGCAGAGGAAGCGAGGTAGCAGTTGTTCTAGAATGGGAGCAACCTGGAGTTGCAGTAGGGGATTTCTACAGGAAATTCAAGTATGTAGGAATTTTCAGGATTTGAAGGCAAGGTTGTCAAGTGCAATTATTTGGATATTCTAGATATGAGATGCAGGTCTGGAGTCCACTAATGCTTGTGGAGTAGAGTTGTGTATTGGATTTCAACAAATTTTTTAGAGATCTACTTTGATTGAGTAGGACCTGGATATTGGTTTGATTTTGATCCAGTTTGTTCATGAAGCAATCAGCAAGGGTTAAGCTGATCAGGAAATTGAAGGTGACTCTGGAGAATCAGAAGAGTTATGCAGTTAAGGATTGAGGAGATTTGGAATGTGAAAGTTGGAATTTGGATATTGCTTTAGATTTATCCGATCATAGGAGATATAAGACTGGATAAAACTGGAGAGCTAGCTTCGGAGGTATTTTGAGATTTCCTGTGTTCTCTGAAGATTAGATTTTGATCTACAGGATTGAATTGCTAGTTCGGATAGCTGGAATTCATTGTATTTCACATATCTCTAAGGAATATATGTAAGATTCATCGAGTGATAGAATCAGCAGTTCAAAAAGATCTGGTAGTTGGGCTGGTTTTTAGTTTAGTCTAATTCTTGTTCAGACTTGTAGGATCAGATGAGGGAGTTCTTGGTTATAGTAGTGTAGTTACTTAAGATTCTGTAGGGCGAGTATTCCAGTATAGGTACCTGGAAAACTCTTGATAATATTAGGAAATTCTATTCAGAATTTTGTCTGGATAGATAAAATTGTTTGTTTGAATTGATTCCTATAGTTGCTATGATTGATAGTGTTTGATTTCTGATTGAAATTTAAATTCTATTGCTGGGTTATTAAATAATCTTTGCTTTTAAATTTCGGGGACGAAATTCTTTTAAAAGGGGAGGAATGTGACGACCCGGAATTTTAAGCAATATCAATTTAATAATCTTTGATAATAATTAAATTGATTTGATCATTTAACATTATAAATTGATAAGTTAAAATTCTTTTAAAAGCTGATAATATAATTCGATAATATCTATCAACAATTTTCTCAACAATATAAATAGGTAAGTTTAATTCTTTTGAAAACTAATGATTAGCGAATATTTATTTTGGCAATTTAAAATTGGTAAAATTTACTTTTCAAACGCTAATCAAAATATTTTCTATTTATAATATATATATTGATATATCTTGTAAATAGGATGTTTTTAATATAATAAAAGCTTTATATTCAAATTGTAATATATATGAATATATATATATATATATATATTATGATTTGGGTTGTGTTTCAAAATTTAATATGGCAATTATCAAATCTAATGATAAAAGGATTTTCTATTTGAAATATGTATACATTTGTATATATTAGAAATAGGAAAAAAATATTGATTTGAGTTTAATAAAGAGTTTTCAAACTTTAATATATATATATATATATATATATATAATTTGTAATTTGAAATGTTAATTTGATTTAATACTTTTGAAAATGATATTTAAGATTTAAATTGTAATAACAAGAATAATTTCTTATTTATTATAAACATATATTTTAAGCTTTTGTTTTTTAAAATAAGATTTAAATTTAATGATTCATTTGTTTTTATTATCCTTTCATTTTAATTTTACCATAAGATAAATTGTTTTAAAATTTTATATAAAGATTTAAACTAAATTTCTCAAATTTATAAACATATGTTATATGATTAGATCAAAAATATAAGTTATTGTCAATAAATGTTCACATGAATTTGCTTTTGTATTTATTAAAATTTAAAACTTGTTTATTAAAAAGATAAGTACTTAATATTACATAATTACTTATATATGTAAAACTTAAAAAAAATAAGGAAATAACATTTAAAACATTAATAAAACATTAGAAAATAACATTTGTAAATATCAATTAAACATTAGACACTTGTAAACTATGAACATATGTGTAAGCAAACTAAGGGCTTAAAATGACAAGTGCCATTCTCTTGGTTTATTAAATTTAAAATTAAATTATGAAATAAAAGTAGAGTTTTATTTTCAGCTAAATAATTCCTTTACTCTCTTCGACACAAATGAATACGAAAGAAAACAAAGATCTAAAAAAAAGAGGAAAAATCTGTTAAATATGAAAATTTGTAGAACCTGGAAGTTTCAATCTGGAAATTGCAATATCAATGTAAAATCTTCAAGTTCAATCAAGAAATTCAGGAATCAAACAAGCAATGCAGATAGGAGAACTAATTCATCAACATGCAATCTGGAATTAATCAAACAATTCAGCATGCAAGTGAAAATTTGAAAAGGGTAGTGAAATTTCAAGCCTGGAAAACATTCTCTGTCTTCTGCAAACAAGAAGTGAGTAAGTGAAATCTTTTAAAAACAGTTTTAAACTTGATTCCAACTTTTCTACTTTTTTGATGAATGAAGATCATGATGATTTCTGAAATATTTGAATTAATTTGATGCATGTTATCTTCTTGTATTTTTATTTGTCTGTATAGTTAAAACATAAGCACTGTTTGATACTAACAGTTTCAATTGTCACAATTAATTCAATAACTAAATTTTGAATTTGAATTTGCTTATGGTTTGTGAATGAACGATGTTTGATATCACATAAACTTTCTTCTAAAAATATTTACAAGTTGTAAAAAGGAAAAATTGGTTCTAAATCTTTGAATTTACAGTGAAATTTAAATTGGGTAAAAATTTTGTGAATTCAAATCTTAGTTTCGATTTTACAATTGTATTACACTTGGAAAATCATGATTTTTGAGATATGAGTCATGATGTCAAGTTTAGTAATTGAAGAGAATTCTTTGATTCTCTGTTTTGGACATTTCGACCAAATTTCAACGAACGGCGGTGAAATTAAGGTTGTGTTTGAGCTCGAAGGTGGAGGGGGCGACGGAGATCATGTGAAAAAATGGTTTGGTGATTTATTTTTGGATGAGGTGCCCGGAATTGTTCGAAATAGGGTTTTATACCTTGTTTTTACCAACGTTGATCATTTGGGTTTCGCGGCGTCATGATGGATCCGGAGGCGATCGCGGTTGTGGCCGAAGGACCTGGAGGACGTGACATAGCTAGGGTGGAGATCGTGGGTTGTTTCAAAGCTTTGGTTGCCGTGGAGGGTCGTCTTTACTGGTGATGGTGGTTTTGAACAGTTTGGTTCAAAGGGTCAAATTTTGATTTTCGATAGGAACGAGGTTGCTGGGTTTCGCGAAGCTATGTAGTGGTCGAGGGTGACTCGTCGAGGTTGCGGCGATGGTCATTGGTGATCGGAGGATCAGTCCATGTTGCATGCGTGAAAGGTGTATTAGGTGATGTTGGTTTTGGGTTGGAGAAGAAAGAAGGTGAAGGCTCGGAGTATGTTTCGTGTTAACTGATGCTTTTCTCGAAGCAGGGAAGGGGTTGGAGAGACTCGGGGTAAACGTAGGTTTTTCTTGGGTTTGTGTAGTGATTAGCTCGGGTTTAGGTTGAGATGGGTTTTAGTGTTTAACTGTTATGTTTTAAAAAGCTTTGAACAAAGAGAATATGATTTTTGTAGATAATTTAAGTTTTAAAACGAAAAGTTTAACAAGTTCATTTTTTTTAAAAACTAAATTTGTTTCAAGTTAAAGTTTTAAACAAGTTTATATATATTAAAATATAAAAGTTTTAAAAATAAAATAAGTGAATTTTTGAAATACAGTTTGTATTAAATTTTATTTAACAATTTCGGAAAGTTCAAAAGTTTTTATTTGAATGTTTAAATTATTTTAATTATAATTGATTTCAAATATGATTTATTTCAAATAAATTTTGATGATTAAGAATTTGATAATCAATTATAATAAAGATTATCTTAAGTAATTTAGAATTTTGATTAATTGAAGATAAATAAATTGTGAAAATAATTAAGATAGTTCAAATTTTGTTAATAATCAAAGTGTTATTAGTTAATAGAACAACTTAATTAAGGTAATGATTTACTTAATTAAGAATCTTTTTAATATAGTAAATTAAAGAATCATTTAATTAATTTAAATGATTAATTAAATAATTAATTAAGTAATTAATTAGTGATTAATTAAAGATAATCACTTTGGGTTAATTAGGTATAATTACTGGGTGAAGTAATTAAGTGGTTAATTACTAGAGATAATTAAGTAAAAGATAATTACTTTATGAAAGTAATTAAGTGGGTGTGATTAAGGATTAATCACTTGAGTTGTTAATTAAAGAATTAATTAATGCAATTAATTAAAGGTTTATATTATTTAATTAATGATCAATTAATGAAAGAATTAAGAGTAATTAAGTGATTAATTACTTGTTAAAGTAATTAATTAACGAAGAAATTTAATTAATAAAGTAATCATTAATTAATGGAAATAATTAACTAATAATTTAAGGATAATTAATTTATAATTAAGTTTTAAATTACTAAATGTAATTAAAGTAATTAATCAAAGGTGATTAATTAAAAGTAATTAATTAAATGTGATTAATCAAAAGTAATTAATCAAGAGTGTTTAAATAAAAGTAATTAATCCAGTATGATTAATTAAAAGGAAATTAATCAGGTATGATTAAAGGATAACTAAGAAATAATTATCAAGGTAATTAAATAATAATTAATCAAGTGTGACTAGTTTAAAAGGGTAATTAAGAAATAATTACTTGGTATGATTAATAAGTAATTAATCAAGATAATTAATTAAAATTGTAATTAAGAAATAATTACTTAAAGTAATTAAGAAATAATTAATCAAAGGAGATTAATTAAAGTGGATAATTAAGTGATGTTTAGTTACTTAATTTGTAATTAATTAATGAATAAGAAGTTGGATTGATGATAATCCAGGTGATTAAGTAAGGAATTGATTTAATTAAGGATTAATTAAATTAATTAAGTTTGGATCAAACTTGTAATGGACGAGTAATGATTGGTTGACAAATATCATTGGATGAGTTAATGATATTGGATGATATTGAATGTCATTAGTTGATATGTTGTGATATGAATGTGATATAACTGAGATATGATATATATGCTGCTTTGTGATATGTATGGATGAATGTGATAATAGTGAATTATCTATCTGTGTGTTATGAATCATCCATTTATGTTAACTGATATTCCGAATATACTATTTAAACCCTTAAGTACAACTTGGACATTAAAATGGCGTTTGGATTCGGTGAGACCAGGATCGGGTTTCCATATTTAGATATCCGAAAACCACACCGATCCAAAATAAACGTTAGGTCGTGAATCCAAGTGGAGTGTAATTGAAGACTTGAGGTGCGAGAACTATTCGTCAGTATAACTCTGTGGGTGATTCCGTGATGAGTTTGATGGAAATAGAACTTACAGGTTCGAGATGGTGATTCAGAGTGCAAGGGCTATGGTCGTTGACTCTGAGGGTGATTCTAAAATGAGTGCAACGAGATAGTGCCTTCGGTTCCGTTCGAACCCGAAATGGACTTGTATGGATTGAATGCTTTCAGAACATCGTCAGGCGGACGATGAGCATTCTAAGATAAATATGTCCTATAAAGGTAATCGCAGCCTCAACCCTCATCAACTGGGAATGGCTAAAACAGGGGAGGTGCAGCAAGGCTAGGTGGGTCATGCCCATTTCGGGACAAGATTTTCCCCTGTCTAGAAGTCCCTTTTAATTTAGGCTGTGTGGGCAGTTGGATCTGCAGCCAACTGCGGGGTTGTCTTGTTCGGGACTATTCAGTAAGGAATGGTCCCGGCCTTGTGTTGCAGGGGAGTTAGGTTGGCTCCTCGGTACGGTGATCTAGGCCACGTACTGTGACGGGCGGTACCCCAGTAGCCCTGCCATTGATGGAATCCAAAATCCAATAAGTGCCTGTACGGTTTTGATTGTGCCCAACTATGTTGGAACATGAGATGTAAGCATTCCAGCTATTTCTGTATTTTATTTTGAAAACCCTAGACACTATTATAAAATCACTGGATTTCCTGTCAAATGTTTTGGTTAGCGTAAGGTAAAAACTTTTCCATGTTTATGTGTGGGAAGTCTTATGTGATACCTTTTCTTTCAAAGGATTTTCTAAATTTAAGCAATTTTAAACCGTTTACTCACACGAGACCCCTGTCTGACCCGAGCGTTTATTTTCCGTTTTATTAAACTCTTAGGTACTCATATTATGTATGAGTAGTCAAGTGATTTAGGGTATCTCTTGACGTATTCTGGAGGATCTTTGAGCATGAGGCTTCAGCGTGTAGATATATAGTTAGATTTTCCACTACGATGTTATTTTGTATAGTTGTTCTTGTATTGTATATTAGACAGAAATGTTATAACTGTCTAAATTGAGATATATAGTTGTGTACTCTGATGTATATGAAACTAATTATATGTTATATATTATATTTCATTCGTTCCGCTGTGAGATTTTGATGTGTTGTTTTTCTTTCTTCTCTTTCTTTTCTTCTTCTATCTCTTTCTTAATTAGTGATGCATCTTTCTGGTGATAGAAAGTCGGGTCGCTACATCGTCGATCACCGGGAATTGACAAAAATGTCGATCCTGTTCATCTCACATTTTCCTATGATTTAGTAAACTAAAAATCTTGAATTTTCTTTAAGAAATCATGGTTTTCCAAGTTAAACTCGATGACGTATATGAATCAATTAATTACGAGATTCGAATTTATCATGTTTATGGATTTTTTTCGCAGTATATTTAAATTTTTAGATAATACTCAATTTAATTCTCCTTACAAATATTTTTTAAGAACTACATCTTGATCAAACAAAGAAGTTTCATTCAGATCCTAAAGCTTAAAAAGGATTTGAGAAGGTGATTTTGATTTATGAAACAGAGTTTGGAAGCCTGTAATCAAACAAACGCCGAAATATCCTGTTTATCAAACATGCACACCAAAATTTATGCACATACTAACATATCCATATTCATACCAGAAATTTTCACAGCATACTTGCAAGATTCAATTAGATTTCAAGTTTTAACAAGGTAGTTTGCTCACCTGAAACTTTGATTATGTAGCGAACAGGGAAATTGCTTAATCTTTTTTTCAAATGATCTGGAACTTGGATATATATATATATGTGTGTGTGTGAGTGTGTGTGTGTGTGTATTGAATTGAATCTAAAGCTTGATCAAGTTTGAGTTGAATTCTTTCTTTGATTTCTATAGGCTTCAGATTGATTCAAGATTTGAATTTACTTTTTGAACTATTTTCAGGTTTTAAAATCTGGAGATGATCTGGAATTCTAATTTGGACTAAAGCTTTTTTACTTGATTAACTTTTTGCTTTGAATTATTCCATATCTTTGAATCAGGTTGAAGTTTGCTTGATCAGGCTTTTTATTCCAGGTTTGAAAATCTTTTGAATTGAAACAGATCTGCCTTGATCTTGCTTTGCTTCTGTTCTGGTTTTAGCTTTGCATAGGTTTTATTTTCTTTTGTTTTTGATCTTCTTTAATTTTGAATATACCAAGGAAAATAAGAAAAGAGAGAGATAGACGGGCATATAAACCTTGTTTTAATTTCATTCATAAATTTTTTAAAAAAAATTACACTTGTCAAATTTCATTATAAAACATTTACACTTGTATTTTTCTTGTTTTCATGGTTAACACTTGTCTTAATGCTTTTCCAAAATGTTTTAAATGTTAACTTGATTGTTTAAAATGTTTACACATGAATTTTACATGTATTTACTAAATAAAATTTCTATATCATATCTCAAATTTAAATAAATTGTGTTTTAAATCTTTGAGTTACATTTTCATTAATTAGTTAAACCTATGTGATATAGTTACTTATTCTAATATATTTTTTATAAATTTTTAAAATAATCTTAAGAAATAAAATTTGGAATCAAATTATATACTTAATAAATAATCATACATATATAAAAAATATATTGTTTAACTTTCAAATAAATTTTGAAGATTTACTATATTAAATTCAATTCTAAATCTTTTAATATATATATTTATTCCAAATTTTCAAATTAATCCACAATTAAATTTGTAATTAATATACAGTGTTCAAAATATTTATTTCTAAATTTCAAATTAGAAATTCTATTTTATAATCATATTTATATACATTTATATTAATAAATAAAAAATTATTTATTTAATTTGGAAAATACCAAATTAACTCAAAATTCAATTTCAAAAATTAAATTAATTACCAATTTAAATCTAGCTAAAAATTGGAAATGTTACATAATCCCACTGAAAATTTGCCAAGTCCGAATACTTTAAAATAATTTAAATCACTTATCCAAAAATATATACTTGGAAACACTTAAATAAAAACTATTTTTAAACACTTAATTTAAAATATTAGTTTTTTTATACTAATTTCTCATATAAAACTTAAGCCCAACTAATTTTTAAAATAAAATTTTTTAGATAGAGAATAATTATTTAAATAACCATCTTCTAAATCAAATACTAGTTAAATATTAAAATAATCACTTCTATAATTAACTTAGTAAATATTTACTTTAAATTTTAAAAATAATTTAAGAAAATAATTTCTCCAAAAACTTTCTTTTTTAAAACCAACTTCAGAACTTTTAATTTAAATTTAAAAAAGCTACTTTGAAAACATACTCGGCTTTCCAGGGAAAATACACTTTTCATTCCAAAATAGTCCATTTAAATCAACTAATAAACCCTTCTCGATTTATTTCAGTTTACATCCCAAATTCATAATTTTTCTTTCCACACTTTTATAAATAAACCAATATTTATTTTTAAAACAAATTACCCATTCCTTCATAAACTCCATTGTGAATTTATATTTTCAATCCACAGATATACAATTTTCAAATCGATTTCATAAATTTACTTTCAAATACCAAATCGATTTCCAAATCGATTTTCCAAAAATTTACTTTCAAACACCAAATCATTTTCCAAATCGATTTTCAAAAATTTACTTTCGAACACCAAATCGATTTTCCAAAAATTTACTCCATTTAAAATATATTCCTTTATTTATCCAAATTTATTTCAAAAACCATTAATCCAATATTCGCACCTTTATTTAGATTTTAAAATCCGAATTTTAAAATAAATTCTTCAACTTTCAAACAATACTACTCAAAATCCATTTATTTCCATTTGTTAAAATCATTTCCCTATACTTGGAATTTATTCAATAGGATTTCAAAAATAAATCTTTATTCTTTCCAAATTCCTTCATTTAATTTATCTAATCCTCCAAAATAAATTTACTTGAAATTCTTTACTTCAATTTCCTTTCAAAAATCCAATCTTTTATATTCTGGTATTTTAAAATACCAAAAATATATTTGACCAAACCATAGCCTTTAATAATTTCAATCACCAATATAATCATTCACAAACTATAAATAAATCACATCACAACATTTGAAACAAATTCAACACTTGAGGAATCCAGTTGGATCCCTCCAACCTATTTCCCTACATTCATAGCTGTTAGCACAACAAATTAAATACCAATCCCAATTCAAGGCAGGATATCGCGGTATAAAGTGTCATCCACTATTATACGGGACGCACAGTCTCATCCACTATATAATGCGGGAAATCAATCACTCCAACATATATACACTACTATATGTAATATCACATCAATTCAAGAAATCAATCAATATTTTAAACTTTAACAATCTAATATAACTGTATCAGCTGTGAGTGAGAATATCTCACATTTTCTTTTTTTTTGCAATCCATTTCCCTTCCTGCTTATTTCTTCCGATTTTTAGACCTTGAATAAACAATTTATAAGATTTATTAATATTTGAACTAGTCAAACAATTAACCACTATTTAATTAATTGACAATTTAATTTAAACTAATAAATCTATTTGAACTAGTTTCCTTTACAAATTATTTTTAGTGACTAAAATAAATTTTAAATAAGTTAACTAAAAAAAAAAATCACCATAAAAATTTATTTTAGAATAAACTAGTAAATTGAAACATGTGTATGTATATTTATTTTATTTCTTGCATGCACTAAATAACTTATATAGATAAAAATCTAATTTTTAAAATTTACTCATTTTAAAATTCCTATATATACATATATATTTTTAAAATCTTTCCTACATTAAATTTTATCGTTTTCCTATATAAAATTAAATAAATATAGGCATGCGAATATATATATATATATATATATATATATTCCATGTTATACTTTTTTTTCTTTACTATAAATTACCGGTTACCTAAACAATAAGGTAAATTAAAATTTTCATTAAATATTTAATTTAAAATATAAAGATAAAGCAAAACTGCTTAATATCAGTATTAGACCAAATCAAAATAGAGTTGCATATACCGCACTCGATCGATCAACGGCCTATGCCACCCAAGAGTTCACGCGAACACGCGCGTCGCCACTGCAGCCCCAAAATTTACGACCCTAAAGCCTTAGTTCGCCAACGCCAGACCTCTACCACCCCGCCTTGTCGATGCTTCGCCCTTCGACGTCGAGAACTCCAGCAAATCTCCGGCACACGAAACCCAAATCACTTCGAACTAAATCATGACATCGCCATTGCATGCAATGACTCCTTCCCCTTGCGTCAACGCCGATGGCTTCAGCTACTTTGAATGTGATTCTCGATTGCGATCATCATCCCTCCTCTATCTCGATCATGCAACAAAACCTTAGCTCGAAACACAGCAATCCCTAGAATTGAACCGTCCCCAAATTGAAGTTCCATCGTGAGTTCGATTCACCGTTGATAGCTTCGGTGATTCTTTTATTTGTGATATGCGAATTAATTTGATTTTGAACGAAAATAGGAACGATTTTGTTTCGCCATTTTTTTAATTTACGATTTATGCTTCGGCCATTAATTATCTTTTGTTCGATTTTGAAAATGAAAGGAGAAGGGCATGGTGATATATATATATATTAAATTTTTTTCCGAAAGAAAAATGTTTTCGAAATTGAAAGGACACGTGCCAAAAAATTAATACGTGTATGAAAGGTTTTCCACATTATCAAATGCAATAATATTACATTTAAAATTGAATTTAAATTTAAATTCAAATCGACACAATTACGCTACTCACAATCTTGATCTCCCATCGAAGCATGCCACTAGGCATTTATAATGTTATACCTCTATTACGAACGCACTTGGAAAGGTTTTGAGTCCAAATTCGTTCGTATGGAGAAGATAGCTTTTTGGACCAGTCATAATATTAAATTTCTGATATAAATCTCAGCGCGTTTATTTACCGTACGACCACACGATAACTCCAAACACTACGAAAATTGAAATCCGATAATAATACAATATTATGGATCCAATGGAATTGGTATCGTCGAATTCCAAGATTGTGCCTTGGAAGGCTATTTTTAAATATTGATTTAAACGATAAAATTTCAAACTGAAAAAACAGTTTTAAATTCAACTTTTTAAAGTTCTATTATCTCCAGTATTATCAATATAAATTTTACAAGCCTTCAATTCACTTTTTGACAGGCTGAAAACTGAAGATTCGATATTTTACCTAACTTCCAATAATTAAATTTAATAATTTAATTGCCTAATTCATATTGATATTTGAAATTCAAGTTAAAATAACTTTCAAATACTGAAAATCAATTAAAATTTTCAATTTCAAATGTTCAAAGTTTCTGGGTGGTCACAATTAATTAATGTGATTAGTGTTAGTAATTGAGGATAATTACTTAAGGTGGATAATTAAGGGTAATTAATTAACTTCATTAATTGATTAAAATGATAACGAAAGTTTGTAATTAATTAACATTAATTAAGCAGGATTTAAAAAGGTAATTAAAGTAATTAATTTACTTTATCTGGAGATTAAATTGAATTAGTTAGGGATTGAGCAACTAATTGATCTTACTTATGGATGATTGGATTATACTAAATGCCTTGAATTATTTGATATCTCTGATATGTGATGTTATGTGATATGATTGCTTTGGACTGAGCTGTGATAAATGGAACTTATTTATCTGTGATGAATTTATATGTTTACCTACGAACGGAAGACAAGCGTTACAGGATTATACTGCTTATTGATATTGTTGTGCTTGGATTTAAGATGGTTATGATATTTTATTGTTATATACAAAACCCCTACACACGACACACACACAAATATGGATTTCACGGAAAATTGGTTAACTCATGGGTATTTTGAATTTAATATTATTCAAAGTGTGAAAAAAAATTAAAGTTGAATTTTGAATCCAAAATGGTTTGGAAGTAAAATTGGATTAAATATGAAAAAAACTTTTAGAAAAGGAAGTCATGAAATTAAAATTATTTTGAATATAATACGGCTTGTTAAAGTTTTGAAATTTGGGAAACTATGGTTTAAAAAGGATTATAAAGGTTATAAACATGGATTTTAAACCATTTTTAAAGTATTTTAAATAAATTATTTTGGGAATTTAAATTTAACCCAAATAGAACTTGCCAAGGATACATAAGTTCGTTGATTTTCCGATTTAAACTTTAAAAGGCTTTAACTTGAGCAAATTTAATCGGATCTTCCCGAAACAGAAACCTTTGTTTTCAAATGATAATAGTTTTCGTAAAAAGAAAGAATTTCTAGTTTTTGTTTAAAGGATTTCGAGTTATGGGTAAATCAAATGGAAATAGTTTTGAATGCTATGAATGAATCTTTGTTAAAGATTTGGTAAACCTTGTTTCAGATTAAAGAGGATCTTAAAGGTGGATCTTTTGTTTAAAAGTGTAATGACACGGAAATTTTCGAAGCCGAAAATTCTAGATAGTTATGAAAAAGAAGAAAGAGATAGAAGAAGAAGTGATGAGAAACACCAACACCTCGTTTTATAAACTGATTACTGTTTTTCAACTACTTTATACCTAATTTCTATTTTACAATTACTTAACTATTTTACAGCTATTTTACAAACTAATAATTATTTTTCAACTGCTTATCTATTTTAAAGCTTTTCAAGCTATTTCCTAAATTTAAGCTTGACAGAGTTCAAACTGATTTGATTAAATATCCATTTGAGATAAGAATTAAGGTGATAATCCAAATGAGGATTTAAGAAATTGTGAGAAAGTGAATGAAAATCAAAGTGAATGTGAATAGAAAGGATTGATTTGGCTAATAACCAATGAGGATAAATATGTAGGATGTATGTATATTATTCTATTCGCATAGTGATTTGATCTAGATTCGAGCACAAAATTTCGAGATAGTATATCGATCCGAGTGGGGATTATTTTCACTCGATTTTCGACGGCGAACCTGGATATGGATTGTTGATTGGTTCAGGATATTCTCTATCATAGTTAGGCTATGCAAGGAGAATGACGGTTTCTGATCAAGAAACCAGATCTATGTCCGCATTAGGAAGTCGGGTGGACAATACTAGTTCGGAAGTGAGATTGTATGATCGAGTGAGCGATCAGATTGGTATAGCATACGGATGACAAGTGTACATCATACAGTTTTTAATGAAATTGATATTGGAAAGAGTAATCAAATCTGAATATTTGATTTGGAATAAATAAAGTTATATAACTTTGTTATATAAGATAAATCTTCCTTTGTTGAATCTATTGCCAGAAGAAAAGGATTTTGAAGGTGTTTTGAAGTATAAAAGGAGTTTTATACAAGTTTGAAATGATCCAAAGTTTTAAAAATTATATATATTTGTGTGTATATACATAAAGGATCTTATGAGGATTTTGGAAAAAGGTTTTGGGAACATTTGGATTTGGAAAAGCTTTTGATTTTCGGGTAAAATCAATATGGAAATTTGGAAAGCCTAGTTTGAGAATTATCGATTTTAGGATAATCGATTTTGTGTAAAGGAGCCTTGTATGAGATCATACTAGGTGTATGATTTGAAGATACTATATGTGTATAGTATAAAATGTTTTGATGATGGCTCTGGGGAAAAAGGCGCTCCCTTGAAATGAACTTCTCAGGAGTGCCACCGGGTGGTGCTGCCTTGAGCCCCAAGGGGGTGTTCTAGAGTTGATCCTATGAGGAGTCCGGACAAAACTAGTTCCTAGGGATTATGAGTAGAGTTTACCATAGCGAGAGTCATGTGTGCCGCTGAGAACCAACAGTCTGCGTTTGATTTTATATCTGTAGACTGCGATCTGTCGTGGGTTCCATGGCGTAATCGAGAGGCCGCGGAGAGCCTACAGTTACATGGACTTTTGCTGCGATGGCAACGTAACCCTGGAATGTAAATACGACCATGGATGGGGGTGATGATTCCCAGAGCATTCTCACCAAAGATATTTCCTCTATTTCAAAATGTTTTCTATATTTTCAATAAAATTATTTTCCAAGTATTTTCACTGGGTGTTGAAAAAGGGTCTGTTAAGTACTTATAGATTTTCAGTCGTACGCCTGATCAACGTATGACCGAATTTCTGTGAGAACAAGGATGGAATGGTTGAGACATCGAGTTATAAAAAGTATTTTTATAAAAACTAAATCAATTCAGACTTTCAATTTGAAGCAAAGACAAATTCAGCGATTCAACTCAACATAAGATAAATCTGAATCCAAGAGGAACCAAATATCTGAACTACTTCAAGTTTTAACTGAAGCATGGATCTAATTCTAATTCAACTCAATTTAGTCTTGTAGATCAAGATCTAAGGGGGTTTCAAAATCAACAAGCAACTTCTAGATTTTTCTAATCCTTCTTTATCCTCTGTTCAGAATCTGGTGAGTAAACTCTTAGAATCAGATATATATTGAATTGGTATGTGATGAACCATTGAAGTATGATCTGAATTTTGTTATGCATGTGTTTAGAAATGATTTATGTATACAAATGGGTGTTAGTATCCGTGTTCAGGCATGGAAACAGGCTAGCATGTCTCTGTTAAACATTTTAGGTTTGAAAACCTAGTTTTTTTAAAAAAAAAAGAAAAAAAGAGGAGAGCTCAAATTTTACACTTAAGTGATTTTCAGTCTTTAATATTTGAACCAAATTTGTTTGTATGAGTGTAACATTTTTTTTTAAATTTTGATTAAAGCAAAATACTTTATAAATATCTCACAAAACAAAGATATCAGTGTAGAACAAGTTAAGGCCAGAATTTGGAGTATCAAATTTCTAGATTTTGATTGTGTAATCGGATTCGTTTATGAAATCGATGAATTTTAATGATAATTTAGAAATTTCTAAGTTGATAAATTTTGTGAGTAACTTTTAAATTTAAAGTAAATTATGGATTGCATGTTATTGCTGTGGAAAACATTGCAAATTTGTGTATATCTATAAGTATGTTTTGTAGATATATGGCTGAATTCCTGCTGTATGATGTATGTGACATCTCTGTTTCCACATTTAAGTACTGGTTTGAATTTCAATTCAAAACCTCTTAATTAAGTCACCGTTAAAACTTAAGTTTCAAAAGAAACTTGCGTGTTCAATCAAATCTTAGTTAAAAATTTATTTAAGTAAAAATAAGTTTGGGAAATTCTCTGGAAGCCATAAGAACAGAAATGTGTAAGCATTATCAAATTTTCAAACAACATGATTTGATGTTACAGGTTTGGAATCTGGAATCTCATTCAAAATAAAGATTTTTAAAACTAAAATACAAAATTTTAAACTAAGATTGTAAGAGCAGTTCTGGTATGAATTTAAAGCGGATATTGGGATTTTTGGGTGATCTCTGCAATTTGGAGGGTCGGGTTTCTTCCAGTGGGTAGAGGAGTGATCAGTGAAGCTTGGAAAAATACTGGATGGAGATGAACTTCATCGAGGTGGCAGTGGTGTTGATTTCTTGTATGGAACCCTAAATTTTATCTGGGTGGTGTTTTGATTGGTTCGACCTCCTCAGTGGATCAAGTGTCATGGCTTTTGGGGATCGCTATAGGGAAGGTAGTCGAGGCTGTGGCCGGTGGCGGTGGCTATCAGGTGGTCGGTGTTTTGAGGAAGAGGCGTTGACAGGTTTTGGGTATTAGTTGCAGTTTGGTTTTTAGGTTTGGGTTGCTGCTCGATTTTGATTTGAGTGGTAGTGATGGATTCTGGTGATCGTGATCGAGATTGGGAATCATCGGCGTTGTGTTGAAGCTTGGGAGGATGGCCGGAGATGGCCAGAGTCACGGTGCATGTGCACCGTGCATTTTGGAACTTCTGATGAACTTTGTTAATGCAGGAAATAGTGACTCAAGTTTTTACTCGTGATTTTGGGTAGCTTGCTCGAAGTAGTGGGCTTGTTGACTCGAAGCAAAAGCTGTTCTGGCTTGGGTTAAATTATGGTAACAGGTTTTAGATCAGAAACCTGTAGTTCTGTTTAAAAATTTAAAGTAAAATTTAAAACCTTAATTTAAATGAAATTAAAATTTTTAAATAAGATTTAAATCTAGTTTCCATCTGAGTTTAAGTTTAAATCTAAGTCTAAAAATAGATTTAGGTTTAATTTGAATATTAGTTTGGAAATAAATGAATTTTTAAATTCAAATGACTCAATAACATAAAAGTGTTTAAGAAGTTAAAGTGTATTTAAAGAATTTGAATTTAAATGGAGTTTGAAATGTAAGGAAGGATTTAAACAAAGTTAAATCAAAATTTTAAATTTGAATTCAAATTGAATTTGAATCTTAGGTTTTGGAATAAGATAAAGTTTATAAATTTAAATATTGTAAATAAGTTTAAAAGTTAAAGTATACTTTAATGATTTGAAATTAAAAGGAATTTTGTTTAAAATCTTTAAATTTCTTTTATATAAGTACTCTTTAACATGTGATTAACCAAGGCTGATTTATGAATAATTATTTTAAAAGATAATTAAGTAATGCAATTAATTAAGGGTAATTAATTATTAATGTGATTAATCAAGGCTGATTAATGAATAATTATTTTAAAAGTAATTATTAAATGTGATTAATAATTAATTGAAAAGGTATTTAAGGAGCACCAATTAATATAATTAATGATGTAATTAAGGGTTGATTAATTGAGACTAATTAATCAACAATAAGTGATTAAAGAGTAATTGATTAATGTAATTAATTAAGAATTAATGTAATGAAATTGAAGTATAATAAATCAAAAATGATTAATTAAGATAGAAAATTAGTGAATCATTAATTAATTGGGTTGTCATGAATTAACGATTAGTAAGCAGAAATTAGAAGTAACTGAAGTAGTTAATTTAGTTCATTGGTGGTTAATTTAATTAATTACAGATGGTGTGGTTGATAAATCTTGCTTGTGAATGATTAAATGATATAGTATGCTTAGATTAGTTGATATTTCTATTATGTGATGTGTGATGCTATGTGATATAATATGTTTGGGCTAAAAAGTGACATCCTGTGCTTAAAATTAAATTGTATTTCACTTGAATAACTTGGGTTAAGATGGTATTAAATTCGAAGAGACCGGAATTGGGTATTAGTAATAACCGAAACCACTTTGATTCTTTATAAATTGATATGTGGAATTAATAGGCAATAATGGAATGATTTAAGTGAATTGGACCATTTAATCTAAGTTCTGGCACTTAGAAATTGATGTGTGAAATAAGTGATGACTATAATAACTTGTGGAGTTGTAAATTGATATAAGTTACCCGGGTTTATTTAAAATGTATGCTTTTGTGTTCTATGTTAGATGGGTTTACTTACACAGGTTTCCAGCCTGACCCGGGTGTTACTTTGATGTAATGCTCGGGTCAGACTGAGTATTACAGATTTTCAGGTAAGGACGTTCTAGAGCTCAAGAGGCGTGCTGGATGACAGGAACGTATGGAGAGAATACCGCTGTGTATAATATTATTATTTATCCGGGACAAGTTATTTTAACTGTTCAGTGATTGTGTAAATTTTGTGAAATTCTGATGTATTAAAATATATTGACTGATACAGTTTTCTTTGTATAACTACTATTTCATGAGATATTATATTTTATCCGCTGCGAATGTGAGAATCTGTGTTTTGTTTCTGTTTCTTCTTCTTTCACTTTTCTTCTTTTCCTAACTATCTGGAATATTCGAGATTGGAATTTTCGGGTCGTTACAAAAAGTTTAAAAATGGAGTTTTTTTTAAAAAAAATCAAAAGGAAAGGTTTTGGGAAACAAGGGCTAAAAAGTATGACTTAACTAAGATCCCAATGTATCCATATGTTTTTAAAAACAAGCGCTCATTATTCGGTTAAGCCGGGAGACGATACTAAGTCATAAAACCCGTTCCGAATAATGATACGACGAAATGGAATTGCCTTTGAAGACGGTGGTTGAAGATTGGCTATTTTCGAAAACGAAAGGATAACCTGTTAGTTGTCTCTGCACTGAGTTGCTTCGGTATAGAGATTACCGTAAGTGATGGGGAGTCCTGACATGATTAGGAATATCCAGATTTGCAAGGGCTTCTATCCTTAATTGGACGAAGTGCCTCCGGTTCCATTCAGACCAAGAATGGACTTGTATGGATGTATGTTTGACGTTACACTTTGAGATGTAAAACTGGTTTCTATCAAATACATTTCTGTTTGGTGGTGGAGAATTTATTCTCTTATCTTAACACCCTTCTCTAAGACGTACGAGCTCAGAGGTTATGTAGTTGATGGTTACTAGTGATATATTCCTAATTTGGTAATGTGGCATGCTAAGTGCTGATCATTAGTTGATCGATGCATGGCTTTTGTGAAAAGCATAGCTTTGTGGGACGAGACTTCATCGAACCTCACACCCCAGAAATTGTCGAAACGGGAAGGATGCAGCAAGGTTACGACGTTCGCGCCCCTTAGGGTATGTGCATTTCCTTCTGGATAAAAAGTGGTATCATGGTATGGAGCCCAGATATTTAACTTATGTGGTTATTAGAATTTGTTGGTGAAGCCTTGGTAAAGGTCGGTGACGACCAAGGGATGGCATACTCGTGACAGTTAGTTACCTAGTTAAAGAGGTAACCCGGCCTTGTGTTGGCAGAGATCCGTTAGATTCTCATGGCGTCCCTCTAAAGACGTACCCTTTCGGAAAGGAAGTTCCTTAGCCTTGACCATTTGTCGGAAATCCAGTCACTCAATATGAGCCCTTTACGATTTCAGTTGTAAAACCTACTGCCTCAGGTGGTAGCTATAGTAGGCATAATATATTGGTACCTATGCTAGTTAAGATTAATATTATAATTTCAAAAAAAAATTCCACACTATGCACTAATAATAATACCAAAAGGATTTTCGCATATTAAGCATGTTTGATTGTTATAAGGAGAAATCTCCCACAAGTGTGGGATTCCATTGTATGTGTGCTGGGAGGCCTTATGGCAGTTTCATTTTCCAAAAAAAGCATAGCGGATTTTTTTTCTTTTTGTTTATTTTGTACAAATAACTATTTTTGTTTGCTCACACCAGTCTCATGACTGGCCTGGAGTTTATTGTTCTCTTTCTAAACTCTGGGTGCTCATAATTTTCCACACGGGCAGCCTAGTGTCAGGTTATCAGTTAGTCAGCTAGTATATGTAAATCTGGAAGTCTTTAGTCATTGAACTCTTTGGTTTGGGGATCGCATTTGCTTCATTGCAGCATGACAGTGTTTTTGAGTGTAACGACCCGTTATTTTGGACCATTCGAATCGACAATAAAACCACACATGTCTGACTTGAATAGTTCAAAATACCAAATTGTTAATTTAAATTTGGCAAACTTAACATATACAGTAAATAAATCAATCACAGAATTACGGATACACATTAGTACAATAATACGCAGCGAAATAAATAAATAGTATTTCATGAAGCTACTATATAAACATCAAAGTTATAAATAAAATACAACAGAATATCTCAGATGCAGTGAAGTCTCCAGTACGAGCAGATGACTTCTCTGAACCAATCAACTGGATGACTGAAAGGATAAATAGCTGGATCTTCAAGCAAAGCTCCAACTTCGAAGGTGAGTCTCAAATACTGTATCACTCAGCCTGACCCGAGCGTAAAGAAAAATGCAAAAACATTCGAGTCAGGATTAACATTCTTATATCTATAAATCCAACTCAAGTGAAATACTAACTGAAATACAAGTAACTTAAAGGATTTTTGGGATAACCATCTCCTAAGGATCTACAGAACTATCTACAAGGTAGAAATATACACTATAATACCATGATCCTTTCAAATTAATTTATATTTCAAAACCAAAATATCATTTTTCACTTCAATATACAAATAGTATTTATATATATTTTGAAAATTTTATAAAGTGAAGTATTTATAATTTCCTTAAGTTTCACCGATCACTTCAAAAATCAACTCGACTTTCCTATTCAGATTAAATTAAATCTCAAATTTTAATTTCCATTCAATTTAGTCTTCTAAAGAACAAATTCAAATTTTATCAATTTCAAATACAGATCTTAATCACAATTTAACTATTAAAGTCCCGCATTTCAAATCTTCAACATTTCAAACTAAACCTAACAGTTTCATATAGATCTTGATGTAACTTCATTATTATTTATTCTTGAAATATCAACTCAATATTACTTATATAGCCTTATATTACAATTTATTGTATTTGCCTTCAATTTCTTTAAACGTGAATATTCATTAAATCACTAAAGTCAAAGTTATGTTATGAACTATATTTTAAGTTTTCAAATTCCATAAGTTTCGAATTTGGTTTAATTAAACAAATTTATTAATTAAATACCATTCCAATCAATTCAACTTTATCTTCCTTAACATATACAAACATTGGAAATCTATTTAAAATAAAATACTTAAACATATTCTATTAATCAATTCAAACTTTATTGAATTAAAGTTTACTATTAAATCTACTTTACATTAAACATATTTATATATAAAAATATTACCAATATTAAAATAAACCCTATATTTCTCCTAAAACCATAGAAAACCATTTCAAAATATTTGTATATGGACCAACGACGTCTGTATATACTTCTATCATATGGTTAAGTGATACGGATATTTACCATTTCAATCCGTAATTAAGTATGTGTGTGTGCGTGTGTGTGTATGGGTAGATATCATTTCGACCCGTAATTCCAGTTCAATTCCAATGAAAATCTCTTGAGTTTATCATTTCAACCCATAATGATTTTCTCCTATTCTAAAGTCCATTCGTGCATGTATCATTTTAACCCATAGTGAATTCTATACTAACAGATAACTTGCAGAGTGATAGAAGATAATAAAATAATAACAAGCATATATCATCAATAATTTAAATAAAATATAAACAACAGGATATGGTGTCATATCCCATAGGTGAACAGTTACAGATAATAGCATTTATAAAAAAATAACTACAGCATTATATTTCAATGTCGTTTCAATTGAAATCAAATTTAATAAAATGCAAGAACGTTAATCGTGAGTGATTGCTCACCTTTCGATGCTAGAGATTTTGACGACTCGACTTGATACGAATTAGATCACGATCTACACCATCGAATAGTCCAAACAACAACTCTAAGCAAAGTAAGATTTGAACGCGAATTGGACGAACAAGCCTGATGATCAAGAATCGATAAAACGATCAGAACTAGATCGATGAAGGTAAAAGGTATATAGATGGATTTATATACTAAATTCAAACATGTAAAATAAATTGTATGCTATAATTAAAACAATATTTGTTATAAATTTAGTATCGACGAAATCAACTTAAGTCCAAAATAGTATGTAAATGTATAAAAAAATATATGTAAGATATTTATATATATACACCACCCACTACATTCATGTTACTTTAATGTATACAGACCCATTATAAATCTATGCAGACCCATTGTAACAACCCGCATATTTATCGATTGTATGTTTAAATATTCTATTTAAATATAGCATCGTTCGTCGGATTTTTTTCCGAAAAGCTACTTTTTGCAAACATTCGAATTAGGACTCGAGGCCACTTCCATTGAGTTCAAAATGTCGTTTGCGAACTTTTTGAGTATAAACTTCGATATGTTTGGAGTTAGTAGAATTTTGCTACTTTTTCACTTACGGCTTTGGGGTGGGTTTCAGCCCATTAACCCCACTTATCAACCTAGCTCCAACCCTCTCCTCTTTATTCACTTCCATTTCCTAATATAACTCAAGCTTTATCAAAAATGAGGGAAGAGAAAAAGAACTAGAAATTCCAAGCCCTAGCTTCAATTGCAAATTCAAGCTTCTACCTCCAAATTCAAGAAGAAGCTTTAGTAAGCCTTCCCTTTATCTTCTCCAACTCTTTCTCCATCAATTTCAGAAATTTCCTAAACCTAATTTAGGAAATTTTTCTCTTTTAAGCTTAGATTCAAGCTCTTTGGGTTGGAATTGAAGAGTGATTGTCCTTGTCATTGCTCTATAGCTTCTTCTTCATTGATTTTGTAAAAAGGTGAGATTTTTATCGCACATCTATGACTATAATTATCTTTGGTTGATAGGTATGAATTCCTAACACCTCTTCATGTGCATTTGCTCTTGATTTGGATTGGTTTTGTGAATATTCCAATTTTTAGTGTTTTGAAGTTAAATCTTAAAAAAGGATAGCTTTGATGCTTGTTCATGCTTTTGGTGATGCATCAAAGAGCTTGTAGGGCCGGGTCGTCATTTGGCATAAACCTCTAGCGCCCATTGCTCGTCCGGTTGCATTTGCGAAGAGATTGCCTCTTCATTTTTAGGCTGAAAATACTGGAAATTCCAGTTCAGTCGACTGAAATCTCTGAGTCAGTCGACTGAACGTGGAACCCGAAAGTTTTCAGGTATGATTCAGTCGACTGAAATCTCTGTTCAGTTGACTGAACCTGGAAACAGAAAGTTTACAGGCATGATTCAGTCGACTGAAATCTCCATTCAATCGACTGAACCTGGAAACAAAAGGTTTCCAGGCATGATTCAGTCAACTGAAATCTCTGTTCAGTCGGCTGAATTTGTTGTTTCTGCCCAATCTGCCTTTTGGGATTGAATTTCCAATTTAGATCGATTCGTGATGATCCTATTTGTTGTTATCATTTATTATGACTTTGATGACTCCTTTTTAGGGATTTTTGAATATCCATTTCGATGGATTCTTTATCGGTTTCTTTGGATTTGATTCTCGTCTTCGTATGTGGATTTTAATGTTTGATTGTTTCTACAATCATTTTTATGGTTTGTCACTTTAAAATGCAAAGTTTTCTATACTAGTAGTAAATGTCAAAACCCTTTCATTAAGATGATTTCAAAACTATTTTATTACAAAGCTCGTTTCTTAAACTGTTTTCCAATCTATTAGTATATACAAACCTTTACCTCATTCGTGCGAGAAATCTAATTAAACGGCTTAGCAAAACAAGTGGTATGAAATGCTTGCGTTTACTTCGTCGATTAATTCTTGGACTTGTTCGATTGAATCTCTTGTGACAACTCTCGAGTGGAGATCTATAATTTGTTCGTAAATATTTAAGTTAAGCTAATGGTTAAGGGACATGAAGCTAAGCTCGTATATTTACTAGCTTAGTGTAATTGACACTTCTTGATGATCAATGATGATCATTTTACGGTTTAGACTAGCAATGTGCGATGTCTCTTTGTCCATGTGGAAGGGGACTATACCTCAATTTTATAGAGCTTTGGCTCATCAGGATAGCTTCGGCTCACTAGGAGGAGCTTTGGCTCAAAGTCTGCAATGGGCGACTATACACTGTTAGGAGGAGCTTCGGCTCAAAGTCCACAATGGGGGACTATACCCTGTCAGGATGAGCTTTGGTTCACTAGGAGGAGCTTCGGCTTAAAGTCCGTAATGGGGGACTAAACCCTCTCAGGAGGAGCTCCGGCTCATTTTTATGGGATTGACCATCCTTTTCTTGTGATTTCTGAATTTCTAATTATTGATTTCTAGAATTTACGTTTCATCGACTTTTACAATTGGCATTGATATGTATGTCATTTTTTTGTGGCTTGGTGAATTAAATAAAGAATATGAAATTCTTTTTGATGTTATGAGATTCTTGAGATTTTGTATGACTTTCATGATTTTCTAATGTATACGTGTCGCAGTATGACATTTTTGGTTATCATACGTTTTTATTATATCTCATTTTTATCTGATAATTATAGCTACACTGATACGTTTACTATTTTTCTTCTTAAATAATACTCGGGTCGGACTGAGATAATACAGGTGCTTCCTCATGACTTCCTATCTGGGATCATCTTCTGATTTTTGGCTAACTACCTTAGTTTAGTAGTTTTTGGTTGTATACATTTGAAATATAGACTCCTTGATGTATACGTATTCTTTTGTCTAGCACTTGTATATATTCTTTCTGTTATTGTGGATCTTGTTTGACCACTACTCTGATGTACACTTTCATGTGTTATATTCATATTTATTTACGCCTTTGTGATATGAATTATCTATGCTTGATTTGTGTTATGTTTATTTCTATATTTGTTTCCGAAGTATATATACATAGCCGCCGTGTAGAGCTTTGAGTTTGTATCGGCATGTCGAATTTCCTCTTGAAATGGAATGCATCTTAAACTATCTGACATATCGGTGCTCGCACAAAACAATCACACGGATGGTCGCTCCTCAACAGCCTTATTCTCCGCTCTAGATGACAGCATTACACTGTAGTGTCCTTGGCTAGCGTGGGTATAGAGGTAGGGCGTCATAGCTTGGTATCAGAGCCAAACTTCGGAACAGTGTAGAATAATCTAGCAACGGTCATCGTCCTAAGTCTTTCTTAGGAGTCGTGCTTTAGGATTTAATTCGAGTCTTCGTACCGATTTATCCTATTTTCTTTATGATTCCTTGTTTTATCAATCATGATTGTTTGATATTCATTCTTAGAATAACCTTTTTGTCTTCTTTTCTTTCTTTCTTAAAGAAGAGAAATGGGTAGATCAAATCGTCCCAGTGCCGGACAATCCAGTACAACTCCCCAAGATGGAGTATTCATGTCTGCTCAGCAGCTTTTAGATCTCGTGAAGAATACTCAAGCAGTCGGACCCATTCCAGAGCCTACTCATCCTAGATATGGTTTTGCACGCTTGCACAGAGACTATACCGATTTGGATGGAAGGCCATTCAAGGGATCCGAGGGTGTTATAGAAATCCAAGCTTGGCTCAAATCGTGGGATCGCATCTTTTCTCGCATAAACCTTATTGATCTACATCAAGTCCAAGTGGCCTCTAGTATGCTCCAAGAAAGAGCATTAGATTGGCATGAGCTTTTAATTTCTGAAATCGTTGAAGCGGATCTCACTTGGGAGCAATTCCGGGAAAGATTCGAATTGAAATTTGTATCAGAGGCTGAAAAAGTAACTTTGACCCGGCGTTTTATTGACCTTGTTCAAGGTGATTCTTCTATGATGGACTACGTCGCATCTTTCGAATCTCTTTCTAAATACGGGGTTGAATACATTAATACCCCATTGAAGAAAAACCATAGATTTGTTAATCGCTCGAATAAGAATCTTAAGAAGCCATTACTCCTGAAACTAGAAGTTTCATTTGATCAGCTTATTATTATCGCTCTTCATCTTAAAGAGGCCGATAAAGAGAGTGATGTTGAGGTTGGGAGTTCCAAACCGAGCTCCAACAACAACAAGAAGAGGCATCCCTTTATTAGGTTCGAAAGTCCTAACCCTAGCAAGAGGGCGAAGCAAGAGACTTCTATAGCAAAGACTCCCATCCCTAATCATGGAGAATGCTACAATTGTGGCTCTAAGGACCACTATATAAATAGGTGTCCAAGGCCTATTTCCTGCCGCTATTGCAAAAGTGCGGATCATTATATATCTTCATGTCCTAAGCGTCAAAGCAAAGGAGAAGGGAAGCTGCAAGCCCCTAGCAACTCTTCTCTTGGTAAAGGTATTCTTCATTCCATCCTTGATGGCATTGTTTTACTCAGTGATCTTCCTATTCGAGTTCTTGTTGATATGAGTTCATCTCATTATTTTATATCAAAAGAACTTGTTGATTCTTTTCTTTAAACATTTTTGGGCTTGATGACTTCTTTGAAGATTGCGAATCCGGATGGTAGATCCGCAACACTCAATCTGCTTTTTATTGATATCGAAATTATTTTATGTGATTTTTCTATCCGAGCCGATTTTTACTTAGGCTTCAGAATTGATTTTTAGAAAGGATTGGCTTAATCGTTGTGAAGCCATATCCTATATTTTCGAGTGGACTATTCATCTTCGAAATTTTCAATCTGTTAAGCGGATTTCTATTTTCTTTGTGATTCCAATTTCAAATTTTTAGTGGCCTCATTTTTTTTATTCTTTAAACTCGCATGATGAGGAAAGTGTTATTTCTCTCATTCATATAGTTTGAGAATTTTTCGGTATTTTTGGGCTTGTCTTAGGATTATCACCTAAGAAATCTTTTGAGTGGTGTTAAGGTCTTTTCCATAATATTTATTTATAAGTATAATTGGATTTTGTTCTTCAATGTGCAAAGAATATTCTTAAAACTTCTAAGAGATATTTTTATCATATGGAAGATGACTTTGTGATTGTATTGCCCATTAAGTACTTTAAGATTTCTGGTTGATGCGCTTGATCAACATTATTGATAGGAAATTTCCTAAACGCTGTGATGAGACAATCTGTGACACCCCACCTCTATACGTACGCTAGCCAAGAACACTACGGTGTAGTGCTGTCAACTAGCACGGAGAATAGGGCTGTTGAGGAGCGACCATCCATGTTATTGCTTATCACACGGTGGCTATAAATAATCTTCGAAAACAAACATAGAAATAAGCATAACACAAATCAGTCACAGACATCCATATCACAAAGGCGGAAGAACATATGAATATATAACTAACACATGAAAGTGTACATCGGAGTAGTGGTCAAAAAGATACATAATAATACAAAAGAATAGCAACGTGTGCTATATAAAAGAATACAACTATGAGTCTATATCTCAAGTGTATACAACAAAAACTGCTAATCTAAATAGTTAGCCAAAAGTCAGAGTAGCAAATCCCGGGAAGAAGTCAAGCAGAAGCACCTGTAACATCTTGGTCTGACCCGAGTATTATTTAAGAAAATAATAAACGGCTCAGTCTAGCTATAAATATCATATGACATGATATAAAATAAAAGATATGGCATAAACATAAAATATCCATACTGGCATACTACTATAAGTATGCAAATGATGATCAACAGAAGATCAATCAATAAGAGATAAATCAACATCACAAGAATCTTCTCAAAGATCCAAAGAGGGCATCATACCCTAAACTTGTACTCATAAAAAGTCAATGACATAAATTTCAGAAATCAACACAAGAAATCCAGAAATCACAGAAAAAGGGAAAGAGGCCTATCACATGACGGTCTGAAGACCATAGGGAGCTACCCCATATGGGTGAGTCGGAATCACCCAGATGAGGTCTAGGCTAACCAAAAAGCAAAAAGGTATGTGTGAGTGGAATCACACAAATGGTGTCTAGCCTAACCTCGCAACAAAAAGGTATGTGTGAGTGGAATCACACAAATGGTGTCTAGGCTAACCTGGCGGACAAAGAGATATGTGTGAGTCGGAATCACACCCATGAGGTCTAGTCTAACCTTGCAAACAAAGAGACATCGCACAATTGCTAGTCTAAATCATAAAATGATCGTCTTGATCAACGAGAAGTGTCAATTACACTAAGCTAGTAAATATAAAAGTTTATCTTCGAGTCCCATAACCACTTGCTTAACTTAAATATTTACGAACAAACTGTAAATCTTCACTAGAAAATTGTCACAAGAGGTTCAATCGAACAAGTCCAAGAATTAACCGACGAAGTGAACGTAAGCGTTTCATACCACTTGTTTTACTAAGCCGTTTAATTAGATTTCTCATCCGAGTGAGGTAAAGGTTTGTATATACTAGTAGATTGGAAAACGGTTTAAGAAAAGAGCTTTGTTATTGAAAATAGAGTTGAAATCATTTTGTTGAAAGAGTTTTGATATTTACTACTAGTATTGCAACCTTCATATTTCTAAAGTTGTTATCCCGCCTTATTAGTAAGGCCATGATACCATAAAATCGACCGAGAAGCCAAAGATAGTTTGTCTCGAAGAATGGTCAACTCAGCATCTCAACAAAGCAAGTTCTGTTGAATGTGTTTCAGATAAGATCCCCTACAGAGGGGGGGTCCAGGGGGGTGGCAACCCCCCAAGGTGGGGGTGGGGGGGGCAACGCTGTGACGACCCACCCTTCTACTACCAGAAAGACGCATCATCATATAGAAAGAAAGGGGTAGAAATAGAAAGGAATTGAGAAAGAAAGAACAAAACATTTGAATCTCACAGCGGAACGGAACAAAATATAATATATCACATATCTATTACATTGATTTCATATATCAGAGTTATACAACATCAATACACATGACAATCATACATACATCTGTCACTATATACATCAGAGATACAGTATACATCAACTAACACGGCGAAACTAGATAGATATCTACATACGTCTGGAAACTCCTGCTCCAAGCTCCTCCAGAATCAAAATCCAAACCTATCACTTGGCTACTCGTAAAAATTTTAGCACCGAAGAGTTTATGAAAAAATATATAAACTCTGGGTCAGACATGGGTCTGGTATAAGTAAATGGTTTAAATTATTTAATTTTGAAACCCTTTTAAAACAAAGGTATTACGTAAGACTCCCCACACATAAATACGGGTAAGTTTTTACCTTACGCTAACCAAAACATTTTATAGGAAATCCAGTGATATTATAATAGTGTCTAGGGTTTTCAAGTAAAATACAGAAATAGCTGAAATGCTTACATCTCACATTCCAACGTAGTTGGGCACAATCAAAACGTACGGCGCTTATTGGAAATTGGATTCCATACAATGGCAGGGCTACTGGGGTACTGTCCGTCACAGCACGTGGTCTAGATCACTGTACCGAAGAGCCACCCTAACTCCCCTGCAACACAAGGCCAGAACCATTCCTTACTGAACAGTCCTAAACAAGATAACCCCGCAGTTGGTGCGCATATCCAACCGCCCACACAGCCGAAATAAAGGGACATCTAGACAGGGGTATATCTCGTCCTGCTTGGGCATGACCCACCTAACCTTGCTGCACCTCCCCTGTTTTAGCCATTCCCGGTTGATGAGGCTTGAGGCTGCGATTACCTTTACAGGACATATGTCTTAGAATGCTCATCGTCCTCCTGACAATGTGCTGAAAGCATTTAATCCATACAAGTTCGTTCCGGGTTCGAACGAAACCGAAGGCATTATCTCGTCACACTCATTTTGGAATCACCCTCAGATTCAACGACGATAACCCTTGCATTCTGAAAACACCATCTCGATCTTCACTTGAGAATTCACGACCTATCGTTTAATTTTGGATCAATGTGGTTTTTGGAATATCAAATTGACACCCGATCCCGGTCTCATCGAAATCCAAACGCCATTATAAAGGCCAAGTTGTCTAATTAACTTAAACAGTTTAATTCAATGATTAAATTCATATAACATTTACCACAGATAAATCATACACAATTGCCATGGATATATTACAGCATATTAGTGAGAATCACAGAATATCATCAATAAACATCACAAACAAATATACAGACATCCACAAGCAATCATCGTAAATTCTTATTATGATTAATTTAATTACTTGAGAGCTAATCTCTTAACCCTGTTTAATCGCTTATTTCCCTTTAAATTATTTAATCGCTAAATCATTTCTTAATTAATATTTATGTCTTAATTGTTTAATTACTTAATTACTATTTAATTAATTATTGATTACTTAAGTAATTATTTCTCAATCACTATTCTTCGACCTAAATAGAACTTAATTATCTGTTTATTTACTGCTAATTGCTTCATTAATCATTTCTAAATTCTTAGTTAAATCACTTGACTAATTAACTATTACACGTTCATTAATTAATTAAGTGGTTAATTACAATTTCACTTATTTCTTATAATACACTACTAATTAAAATTTCAAAGTAATTACTCTTAATTACTTTTGAATCCAATCAAATAATATTGATTGTTCACTTAATTAACATTTAAGTCTTCTTAAAATTTGATATCAATTATATTACAATCTGAAACATTATTTGTTAATCTATTTAATTTTATTACTGAATATTAATAAGATTTTAAAACATGGTTAAGCTTTAACAAAAGTAATCAGTTAATTTAAAATAATTAATCATGAGTTAGCCTGTTAATAAACCTTAACTATGATAATCAAAACTGGAATTAAATTTTTGCTTAAATCTTGAACATAAACCTTTATTCACTAACAAATTTTATAAAATCTTACACTCAGATAACAAAGAACCCGAGATCTCCCCTGTAGAACTCAAGCGCTACTCCGAGATAAAAACCTAATCACGCGAGCCCTTCCCTCTCCTTCTTCCTCTCCCCTCTCTTTCAATTCCCTGAAGTTAAGTTTAACATGGATAATATTAACAGCAAATATCCATTCGCACCCGACTCGAAACTAACTCGAAGAAGAACACCGAAAAACTCATGCACGACTTGAGTTACAGGCCGCGTCGTTCCTGACACCCATGTCGCTGTCGTACACGTGTACGGCGGCGCACGTGGCTCCGACGACCTTCCAAGGCTTCAAACAAATCCCAAATTACTCAAACACAAGAAAACTAAAGTCGAAATACCTCCAAAAATTCGAATACGAAAATATGCAGTTCGAATGAAAGAAACGAACGACTTCTCTGAAACAAAACGTCACGCCACTAAAGCACTCTCCACTGGAGGTGATGCAAACTCGACCACACCTCGACAACGTCACCAGCAATCTCCCAACCAAGCGTCGAATCGCTCGATCACGTGTACGAGTCGAATCCCATATTTTACTGACATGAACACAAACACGCAATAAAACCCTATGTCGATCTCGTATCCAAATTCTATGCAATGGAAAAATCAGTGAATACATTTCCTAAGATCACTAACCTTTGTACTTGCTTCAGTTTAAATTTCAGCTTTTAATATTGAATCAAATTCGAGAATTTGATAAAATTCAATCCTTATTCAACATCGAACTGCTCATGAAATACTTAATTAAAAGACTTCGTTTTTGTTTCAAAAAGCATGAATTCCAGTTATATTTCAAATTATAAACATGAATTAACTTTTTACATCAGTTGAACTTATCACATTTTTATTTAATTTCCTGTAAACATAGTTTCCAGGGATGCTATTCTTGTAACATGTTTAAAACAGTGTTAAAAATCTTATTCTAGTGTTTAATCTTCTTGTATATTTTGGAATTCTAACATTTTCCATGATTAGATGAAATATATTTAAGTTTTGAAAATAAACTTCAAACTGTTACCAACACAGTGAGCATAGAGCAACACATAATTATACAAAATAAGGCATATACCATATCATAGGATCTTTGAATCATAATTGATTTAAATTGAACTTAAAGCTTCAAATTTAATGTTTACTCACATCAAACAACAGTTGAACAACAACCCCTTTGATGCCTTGAAAACTGCAGATGAAAACAGCCTGGGTTTAATCATGAATCTGCCCCCCGTTTTTTATTTGAATTTGTTTCTTCTTCTAGTCTTTATTTCTCAGGTAATACTATTTCTTGTTCGAACTAAAGAAAGGTGTAGATTTATATAAGAGAAATGGTATGTAGAGGAAGGTGGTAACTGGACAAACACTTTCTTATTTTTTGTTTGTTTGTTTTGACCAGATTTTTTTTCATAAGGTTTGCACTGTCTGAATTGACAAAATGTAGGCTGAGATATTTTAGCATTAAATGTTTTGTTTACCAAATAGGTTTACATACTCATTATATTCAGCTGTTCATAAATATTCGTATACAATTGTGTTGTACTATGCATAAACATATTGGTTTGTTCCTTTTCATTCTACAGGCCAACAAAGCTTGTACATGAAGCTATTCCTTTGTTCTTATTTGTTTTGAATCTTAATTAGTTTGCATAGTTATTAAAATATTTACTGCTCATAGATATTTATGTAAAAGTATATACTTCCAGGTAGGTTATATGACCTGTGTTTCTCTGTTACGTATATGCAAATAGATTTGGCTTATGAAGACATTTGTATAAAAATATTTGTTTTGACAGCTTCTAGTTTGTACTTACAGACAACACTTGATCTATTATATTTATGAATACTTGCTCTGTTATTAGTTTTCAGTATACATGGTTATCAGATTTACTTATATATCTTGTGTCTTGTAAGTGACGATAAATGCATAACATTTGCAGGTAGATATTGATGTGTGTATATAAAGTTAATTTGTTTTATTATTTTATACATTGTGCTTATTTTATTTTACGCTCTCAAATTAACAGTTTATGTTGTATGCTTGTTTATCCATGTTATTTTATTTTATACTTTGTTTTTATTTTACCATATACTTTGTTTTTATTTTAGATTTATACAATTGTGTTTTAATTAACTTCAGATTATGTTGTATGTTTAATCCTTGTTTCCATTTTTTATTTCTAACTAATAATATTTAAGTTATATTCAATACGGTTTATTTATATTCATTCCTATTTGTATTTTGTCAACAATTAAGTTATATTCATATGTTATACTTATTTTTATGTTGATAGAATTAAATTTCATTTTAAACATTATCATTCGTATGTATACTTACCAAATATAAACAAAGTAAGGTATTTTAATTCAATCATAAAAGACAATTTTAATATGAATGTTATTGAGATAATTTATTTAAATTTTCAAATTAATTTCCCTTTTAAAAATACCATTTATATAAACAATGGAAATTATTTCAAAATCATATTCGTTTCAAATGGATAAGTTTACATTTTATTTAAATTGATTTAAATATTTATTAAAATAAATAGGGCCAAAATCCAGGGTCGTTACATTCCTCCCCCCTTAAAAGAATTTCGTCCCCGAAATTTAAAACAACGATAATATAAAAGTTGTCATATCAACCATTCAAACATACATATCATTAATATATTAACAAACAACCAACATCTATCCTAACAAACATCACTAGCTATCCGGACACAAATCCAGATAAGCTTTTCTAAAACTATACAAAGTTTCCTGGGTGAAATCCCTGGGATCCTCGCTCCACTACACTATGATAAGCTACGCTACTATACTCCTGAGTTGCCTCTCATCTTAACTAACAATCCGACCTGAATTTCTGCCCATAGTCACATTCGGCCTAACTTCCAAGTCTTCATGTACTATTGGTCTTACAACTAATAATGAATCAAGAACAAATTCTTTAGATGGGTCACACAGAATACATTATAAATTCCAGACATCCGTTCTGGCAATTCAACTCTGCAAGCTACAGCTCCAATTCTTGTCAATATCCGAAATGGTCTAATATCTCTTGGGTCAAGTTTTCCCGCCTTCCGTATCTAGCAGTTCCTTTAATCGGGAAACTTTGGCCAAAAACAAATTACCAATCTCTCTGTTCGTCCGTCTGAAGATGATAGGCTATACTAAATTTCAAACTCGCTTCCAAAGTCAATTGCGGTGCCTTCCAGAATTTTAGTGGTGAGAAATAGGGTCACGATCACTTATTATTCTAACAGAAACACCAAGCAATTCTTACTATTTCCCTCAAGAAAAATTTGGCCAGAAACTGTAGTCAGAGTTACCTTAACTGGTATAGAATGAACAATCTTAGTTAATCGATCCACAATAATCCTTATTCCATCGTTTCTTTTCTTAGTTCTTGGCAAACCGTCGATGAAAGTCACTGAAATCATCGCCCACTTCCATCTGGGATTTTCTAAAGATTGCAATAATCTTGGACTACTTCTAATAATCACCTTAACTTGCTGATAGAAAGTACAACTATAAACTAAAGCAGCTACAACCCTCTTCATGCTCGGTCTCCAGAAATTCTTCTCATATCTTTATACATCTTAAAGATTCCGGATGATATTCAGTCTGGAGTGATGACATTCAGCTAAAACTTATTGCCTCAATTCATCTATATCAAGCACACAAACGGCCACTAATCCCTTAAGCACCTTGACCATCTACCTTAAAATCTGAACACCGTCCACCCTTAGTTTAAGAATCAATTCCTCAAAAGATCTATCCTCCCTTTGCATACTTATGATTCTGCCCTGGAGAGAAGGAACAACTTCCCAAAAGAAACAAAACTGCATTCCTGCTAAGAGCATCAACCACAACATTCACTTATCCTGGGTATACAGAATATCCATATCATATGAGGCCAGAAATTTGACTCACCACGGCTGCCTCAGATTAACATTCCCATAGAGAGAAAAGATATTTCAATGGTTTGTGGTCCGTTAATAACCCAACTTCTCTCCCAACAGATAGCGCCTCCAAATTTTCAAAACAAACACAATGGCAAACGACTCAAGGTCTTGCGTAGCGTAGTTCCCTTCATGTTGCTTTAATTGCTGTCACGCATACGCAGTTACTCTTCTATCTTGCATCAACACTGCTTCCCAAATCAATTATACAAGCATCCGTATAAATTCCAAATCTGCCCACTTCTGGAATAAAAATCACTGGAGCACTGGTTAGCCTCATCTTCCATTCTTAGAAAGCTTCTTCACACCGGGTGTCCATTTGAACTTAGTTCTTTTCCTTGTCAACTTAGTCAGATGTGAAGAAATCTTGGAACTGATAAATTTCCTGTAGTAGCCAGTTAAACCAGAAAATTATGAAGTTCCATTGGTTGCTTCGGTTGCTTCCATTCTAGAATATATTCTCCCTTTGCTTGGTCTACAAAGATACCTTCACCGAAATAATGTGCCCCAAAAATAACTTCCGATTTCCAAAAATGGCACTTAGAGAACTCGCCTTCAAAACATGTTCCCTCAGTGTCTCCAACACTATCTTCAAATGTTGCTTGAGCTCTTCTTCAAACTTAGAATATACCAAAACAAACTTATTCATACTCTTATCGATCCTTCCGATTTAGCGACAACATTGTCGCAGAACCCTAACAAGAAAAACTAACTTGATCAACTCCTTCCCCAGAAGATCCTAAATCTGCTCAACTAACTCTTCTTTCTCTCTCGGAACCATCCTCCAACTAGGCTGAATCACCAGCACTACTCTGGGATCAAATCAATACGAAACTCTATCTCTCGATGGGAAGACAAACAATTAACTTCTCGAATACATCAGGAAAAACTTGGTTCACATCAATAACTTAAAACTTCTCTTGAAAAGTATCAACTCCATGTAAAAGATTGCACAAATGAATTCTAGAATTGTCGCATAACACTCTGGCAATTCTACCCAAATAAGTTTGTTCTCCCTTCACAATCCAGAACAGCCATATACTGTTCGGGTCAATACATCGAAGAAATGAATCCACTTTGTTACTTCTGAAATCACCTCAAGAAAACTACTAATCAACAAACCTTCTCGACAGCACACAGAACATTCCAAGCTATATGGCTATCCTCGATGACCAAAGACTTCCATTTAAAGCTGTTTGAGAAACTCGTGCCTCAACCAAAACAAAAGCACCTTACTGAACTTAGTCACAATTCCGAAATGGACATACTTCCTTAACTTGTTCCAAAGAAACATCTTCGGAGACATCCAAAATCACTGAGTCTTATTACACAGCTACTACACCCTAAGATATCAAGATATCATGATTTTCTCCTGTCTATCCGACAGATCCCAACTCAAGCTCATCCAAAATTACATTCCAACATGAAATCCTCACATCACCCAAAGCTCACTCGAGATGGTAATAGGTCTACAGTCCCAACAGATACACTCCAACTACAAATATTCAAAACTCCAACCATCGGTAGTCGTGTTACACACACCACTACCTTATCTACCTTATAACTTATATTGGAATACCCGAACAGGTAACCCAATAAAGAGGTAGAAATAAATAAATAAATAAATAAATATATATATATATATCAAAATTACAAGTACGCTCTCTCAAGAAAGAAATCACTCAAGAGCCTAAGTATTCACTCAACCTAGCACTCTGATACCAAGTGTGGCGACCCGCCCTTCTACTACCAGAAAGACGCATCATCATATAGAAAGAAAGGGGTAGAAATAGAAAGGAATAGAGAAAGAAAGAACAAAACATCTGAATCTCACAGCGGAACAGAACAAAATATAATATATCACATATCTATTACATTGATTTCATATATCAGAGTTATACAACATCAATACACATGACAATCATACATACATCTGTCACTATATACATCAGAGATACAGTATACATCAACTAACACGGCGGAACTAGATAGATATCTACATACGTCCGGAAACTCCTACTTCAAGCTCCTCTAGAATCAAAATCCAAACCTATCACTTGGCTGCTCGTAAAAATTTGAGTACAGAAGAGTTTATAAAAAAAAATATAAACTCCGGGTCAGACATGGGTCTGGTATGAGTAAACGGTTTAAATTATTTAATTTTGAAACCCTTTTAAAACAAAGGTGTCACATAAGGCTCCCTACAAATAAATATGGGTAAGTTTTTACCTTACGCTAAACAAAACATTTTATAGGAAATCCAGTGATATTATAATAGTGTCTAGGGTTTTCAAGTCAAATACAGAAATAGCTGAAATGCTTACATCTCACATTCCAACGTAGTTGGGCACAATCAAAACGTACGGCGCTTATTGGAAATTGGATTCCATACAATGGCAGGGCTACTGGGGTACCGCCCGTCACAGCACGTGGTCTAGATCACTATACCGAGGAGCCACCCTAACTCCCCTGCAACATAAGGCCGGAACCATTCCTTACTGAACAGTCCCAAACAAGATAACCCCACAGTTGGTGCGCATATCCAACCGCCCACACAGCCGAAATAAAGGGACATCTAGACAGGGGTATATCTCGTCCTGCTTGGGCATGACCCACCTAACCTTGCTGCACCTCCCCTATTTTAGCCATTCCCGGTTGATGAGGCTTGAGGTTGCGATTACCTTTACAGGACATATTTCTTAGAATGCTCATCGTCCTCCTGACAATGTGCTGAAAGCATTCAATCCATACAAGTTCGTTCTGGGTTCGAACGAAACCGAAGGCATTATCTCGTCACACTCATTTTGGAATCACCCTCAGAGTCAACGACGATAACCCTTGCATTCTGAAAACACCATCTCATCTTCACTTGAGAATTCACGACATATCGTTTAATTTTGGATCGATATGGTTTTCGGAATATCAAATTGACACCCGATCCCGGTCTCATCGAAATCCAAACGCCATTTTAAAGGCCAAGTTGTCTAATTAACTTAAACAGTTTAATTCAGCGATTGAATTCATATAACATTTACCACAGATAAATCATACACAATTGCTATGGATATATTACAGCATATTAGTGAGCATCACAGAATATCATCAATAAACATCACAAACTAATATACGACATCCACAAGCAATCATCGTAAATTCTTATTGTGATTAATTTAATTACTTGAGAGTTAATCTCTTAACCCTGTTTAATCACTTATTTCCCTTTAAATTATTTAATCACTAAATCATTTCTTAATTAATATTTATGTCTTAATTGCTTAATTACTTAATTACTATTTAATTAATTACTTTCTTAATCAAGTTATCTAACTTTGATTACTTAAGTAATTATTTCTCAATCACTATTCTTCGACCTAAATAGAACTTAATTACTTGTTTATTTACTGCTAATTGCTTCATTAATCATTTCTAAATTCTTAGTTAAATCACTTGATTAATTAACTATTACTCGTTCATTAATTAATTAAGTGGTTAATTGCAATTTCACTTATTTCTTATAATACACTACTAATTAAAATTTCAATGTAATTACTCTTAATTACTTCTGAATCCAATCAATTAATATTGATTATTCTTAATTAACATTTAAGTCTTCTTAAAATTTGATATCAATTATATTACTATCTGAAACATTATTTGTTAATCTATTTAATTTTATTACTTAATATTAATAAGATTTTAAAACATGGTGAAGCTTTAACAAAAGTAATCAGTTAATTTAAAATAATTAATCACGAGTTAACCTGTTAATAAACCATAACTATGATAATCAAAACTAGAATTAAATTTTTGCTTAAATCTTGAACAGTATTCACTTTACTGTGAAACCTTGCTGAAACCTTTATTCACTAACAAATTTTATAAAATCTAACACTCAGATAACAAAGAACCCGAGATCTCCCCTGTAAAACTCAAGCGCTACTCCGAGATAAACACCCAATCACGCGATCCCTTCCCTCTCCTTCTTCCTCTCCCCTCTCTTTCAATTCCCTGAAGTTAAGTTTAACATGGATAAAATTAACAGCAAATATGCATTCGCACCCGACTCGAAACTATCTCGAAGAAGAACACCGAAAAACTCATGCACGACTCGAGTTACAGGCCGCATCGTTCCTGACACCCATGTCGCTGTCGTACACATGTACGGCGACGCACGTGGCTCCGATGACCGTCCAAGGCTTCAAGCAAATCCCAAATTACTCAAACACAAGAAAACTAAAGTCGAAATACCTCCAAAAATTTGAATACGAAAATATGCAGTTCGAATGAAAGAAACGAACGACCTCTCTGAAACAAAACGTCATGCCACCAAAGCACGCTCCCCCGGAGGTGATGCAAACTCGACCACACCTCGACAACGTCCCCAGCAATCTCCCAACCAAGCCTCGAATCACTCGATCACGTGTACGAGTCGAATCCCATATTTTACTGACATGAACACAAACACGCAGTAAAACCCTATGTCGATCTCGTATCCAAATTCTATGCAATGGAAAAATCAGTGAATATTTTTCCTAAGATCATTAACCTTTGTACTTGCTTCAGTTTAAATTTCAGCGTTTATTATTGAATCAAATTCGAGAATTTGATAAAATTCAATCCTTATTCAACATCGAACTGCTCATGAAACACTTAATTAAAAGACTTCATTTTTGTTTCAAAAATCATGAATTCCAGTTATATTTCAAATTATAAACATGAATTAACTCTTTACATCAGTTGGACTTATCACATTTTTATTTAATTTCCTGTAAACATAGTTTCCAGGGATGCTATTCTTGTAACATGTTTAAAACAGTGTTAAAAATCTTAGTCTATTGTTTAATCTTCTTGTATATTTTGGAATTCTAACATTTTCCATGATTAGATGAAATATATTTAAGTTTTGAAAATAAACTTCAAATTGTTACCAACACAGTGAGAACAGAGCAACACATAATTATACAAAATAAGGCATATACCATATCATAGGATCTTTGAATCATAAACTGATTTAAATTGAACTTAAAGCTTCAAATTTAATGTTTACTCACATCAAATAACAGTTGAACAACAAGCCCCTTTGATGCCTTGAAAACTGCAGATGAAAACAGCCAGGGTTTATTCATGAATCTGCCCCCTTTTTTTATTTGAATTTGTTTCTTCTTCTAGTCTTTATTTCTCAGGTAATACTACTTCTTGTTCGAACTAAAGAAAGGTGTAGATATATATAAGAGAAATGGTATGTAGAGGAAGGTGGTAACTGGATGAACACTTTCTTGTTTTTTTGTTTGTTTGTTTTGACCAGATTTTTTTTTTTCATAAGATTTGAACTGTCTGAATTGACAAAATGTAGGCTGAGATATTTTAGCATTAAATGTTTTGTTTACCAAATAGGTTTACATACTCATTATATTCAGCTGTTCATAAATATTCGTATACAATTGTGTTGTACTATGCATAAACATATTGGTTTGTTCCTTTTCATTCTGCAGGCCAACAAAGCTTGTACATGAAGCTATTCCTTTGTTCTTATTTGTTTTGAATCTTAATTAGTTTGCATAGTTATTTAAATATTTACTGCTCATAGATATTTATGTAAAAGTATATACTTGCAGGTAGGTTATATGACCTGTGTTTCTCTGTTTCGTATTTGCAAATAGATTTGGCTTATGAAGACATTTGTATAAAAATATTTGTTTTGACAGCTTCTAGTTTGTACTTACAGACAACACTTGATCTATTATATTTATGAATACTTGCTCTGTTATTAGTTTTCAGTATACATGGTTATCAGATTTACTTATATATCTTGTGTCTTGTAAGTGACGATAAATGCATAACATTTGCAGGTAGATATTGATGTGTGTATATAAAGTTAATTTGTTTTATTATTTTATACATTGTGCTTATTTTATTTTACGCTCTCAAATTAACAGTTTATGTTGTATGCTTGTTTATCCATGTTATTTTATTTTATACTTTGTTTTTATTTTACCATATACTTTGTTTTTATTTTAGATTTATACAATTGTGTTTTAATTAACTTCAGATTATGTTGTATGTTTAATCCTTGTTTCCATTTTTTTATTTCTAACTAATAATATTTAAGTTATATTCAATACGGTTTATTTATATTCATTCCTATTTGTATTTTGTCAATAATTAAGTTATATTCATATGTTATACTTATTTTTATGTTGATAGAATTAAATTTCATTTCAAACATTATCATTCATATGTATACTTACCAAATATAAACAAAGTAAGGTATTTTAATTCAATCACAAAAGACAATTTTAATATGAATCTTATTGAGATAATTTATTTAAATTTTCAAATTAATTTCCCTTTTAAAAATACCATTTATATAAACAATGGAAATTATTTCAAAATCATATTCGTTTCAAATGGATAAGTTTACATTTTATTTAAATTGATTTAAATATTTATTAAAATAAATAGGGCCAAAATCCAGGGTCGTTACATTCCTCCCCCCTTAAAAGAATTTCGTCCCCGAAATTTAAAACAACGATAATATAAAAGTTGTCATATCAACCATTCAAACATACATATCATTAATATATTAACAAACAACCGACATCTATCCTAACAAACATCACTAGCTATCCGGACACAAATCCAGATAAGCTTTTCTAAAACTATACAGAGTTTCCTGGGTGAAATCCCTGGGATCCTCGCTCCACTACACTATGATAAGCTACGCTACTATACTCCTGAGTTGCCTCTCATCTTAACTAACAATCCGACCTGAATTTCTGCCCATAGTCACATTCGGCCTAACTTCCAAGTCTTCATGTACTATTGGTCTTACAGGATATATTTCTTAGAATGCTCATCGTCCTCCTGACAATGTGCTGAAAGCATTTAATCCATACAAGTTCGTTCCGGGTTCGAACGAAACCGAAGGCATTATCTCGTCACACTCATTTTGGAATCACCCTCAGATTCAACGACGATAACCCTTGCATTCTGAAAACACCATCTCGATCTTCACTTGAGAATTCACGACCTATCGTTTAATTTTGGATCAATGTGGTTTTCGGAATATCAAATTGACACCCGATCCCGGTCTCATCGAAATCCAAACGCCATTATAAAGGCCAAGTTGTCTAATTAACTTAAACAGTTTAATTCAATGATTAAATTCATATAACATTTACCACAGATAAATCATACACAATTGCCATGGATATATTACAACATATTAGTGAGAAACACAGAATATCATCAATAAACATCACAAACAAATATACGACATCCACAAGCAATCATCGTAAATTCTTATTGTGATTAATTTAATTACTTGAGAGCTAATCTCTTAACCCTATTTAATCGCTTATTTCCCTTCATATTATTTAATCGCTAAATCATTTCTTAATTAATATTTATGTCTTAATTGCTTAATTACTTAATTACTATTTAATTAATTATTGATTACTTAAGTAATTATTTCTCAATCACTATTCTTCGACCTAAATAGAACTTAATTACCTGTTTATTTACTGCTAATTGCTTCATTAATCATTTCTAAATTCTTAGTTAAATCACTTGACTAATTAACTATTACTCGTTCATTAATTAATTAAGTGGTTAATTACAATTTCACTTATTTCTTATAATACACTACTAATTAAAATTTCAAAGTAATTACTCTTAATTACTTCTGAATCCAATCAATTAATATTGATTGTTCACTTAATTAACATTTAAGTCTTCTTAAAATTTGATATCAATTATATTACAATCTGAAACATTATTTGTTAATCTATTTAATTTTATTACTGAATATTAATAAGATTTTAAAACATGGTTAAGCTTTAACAAAAGTAATCAGTTAATTTAAAATAATTAATCACGAGTTAGCCTGTTAATAAACCTTAACTATGATAATCAAAACTGGAATTAAATTTTTGCTTAAATCTTGAACATTATTCACTTTACTGTGAAACCTTGCTGAAACCTTTATTCACTAACAAATTTTATAAAATCTTACACTCCGATAACAAAGAACCCGAGATCTCCCCTGTAGAACTCAAGCGCTACTCCGAGATAAAAACCTAATCACGCGAGCCCTTCCCTCTCCTTCTTCCTCTCCCCTCTCTTTCAATTCCCTGAAGTTAAGTTTAACATGAATAATATTAACAGCAAATATGCATTCGCACCCGACTCGAAACTAACTTGAAGAAGAACACCGAAAAACTCTTGCACGACTTGAGTTACAGGCCGCATCGTTCCTGACACCCATGTCACTGTCGTACACGTGTACGGCGGCGCACGTGGCTCCGACGACCTTCCAAGGCTTCAAACAAATCCCAAATTACTCAAACACAAGAAAACTAAAGTCGAAATACCTCCAAAAATTCGAATACGAAAATATGTAGTTCGAATGAAAGAAACGAACGACTTCTCTGAAACAAAACGTCACGCCACCAAAGCACTCTCCACTGGAGATGATGCAAACTCGACCACACCTCGACAACGTCACCAGCAATCTCCCAACCAAGCCTCGAATCACTCGATCACGTGTACGAGTCGAATCCCATATTTTACTGACATGAACACAAACACGCACTAAAACCCTATGTCGATCTCGTATCCAAATTCTATGCAATGGAAAAATCAGTGAATACATTTCCTAAGATCACTAACCTTTGTACTTGCTTCAGTTTAAATTTCAGCTTTTAATATTGAATCAAATTCGAGAATTTGATAAAATTCAATCCTTATTCAACATCGAACTGCTCATGAAATACTTAATTAAAAGACTTCGTTTTTGTTTCAAAAAGCATGAATTCCAGTTATTTCAAATTATAAACATGAATTAACTTTTTACATCAGTTGGACTTATCACATTTTTATTTAATTTCCTGTAAACATAGTTTCCAGGGATGCTATTCTTGTAACATGTTTAAAACAGTGTTAAAAATCTTATTCTAGTGTTTAATCTTCTTGTATATTTTGGAATTCTAACATTTTCCATGATCAGATGAAATATATTTAAGTTTTGAAAATAAACTTCAAACTGTTACCAACACAGTGAGCACAGAGCAACACATAATTATACAAAATAAGGCATATACCATATCATAGGATCTTTGAATCATAATTGATTTAAATTGAACTTAAAGCTTCAAATTTAATGTTTACTCACATCAAACAACAGTTGAACAACAACCCCTTTGATGCCTTGAAAACTGCAGATGAAAACAGCCTGGGTTTAATCATGAATCTGCCCCCCGTTTTTTATTTGAATTTGTTTCTTCTTCTAGTCTTTATTTCTCAGGTAATACTATTTCTTGTTCGAACTAAAGAAAGGTGTAGATTTATATAAGAGAAATGGTATGTAGAGGAAGGTGGTAACTGGACAAACACTTTCTTATTTTTTGTTTGTTTGTTTTGACCAGATTTTGTTTTCATAAGGTTTGCACTGTCTGAATTGACAAAATGTAGGCTGAGATATTTTAGCATTAAATGTTTTGTTTACCAAATAGGTTTACATACTCATTATATTCAGCTGTTCATAAATATTCGTATACAATTGTGTTGTACTATGCATAAACATATTGGTTTGTTCCTTTTCATTCTGCAGGCCAACAAAGCTTGTACATGAAGCTATTCCTTTGTTCTTATTTGTTTTGAATCTTAATTAGTTTGCATAGTTATTAAAATATTTACTGCTCATAGATATTTATGTAAAAGTATATACTTGCAGGTAGGTTATATGACCTGTGTTTCTCTGTTTCGTATTTGCAAATAGATTTGGCTTATGAAGACATTTGTATAAAAATATTTGTTTTGACAGCTTCTAGTTTGTACTTACAGACAACACTTGATCTATTATATTTATGAATGCTTGCTCTGTTATTAGTTTTCTGTATACATGGTTATCAGATTTACTTATATATCTTGTGTCTTGTAAGTGAAGATAAGTTGTTTTGTTATTTTTGTTTGTGCATAACATTTGCAGGTAGATATTGATGTGTGTATATGAAGTTAATTTGTTTTATTATTTTATACATTGTGCTTATTTTATTTTACGCTCTCGAATTAACAGTTTATGTTATATGCTTGTTTATCCATGTTATTTTATTTTATACTTTGTTTTTATTTTACCATATACTTTGTTTTTATTTTAGTTTTATACAATTGTGTTTTAATTAACTTCAGATTATGTTGTATGTTTAATCCTTGTTTCCATTTTTTTTCTAAGTAATAATATTTAAGTTAAATTCAATACGGTTTATTTATATTCATTCCTATTTGTATTTTGTCAATAATTAAGTTATATTCATATGTTATACTTATTTTTATGTTGATAGAATTAAATTTTATTTCAAACATTATCATTCATCTGTATACTTACCAAATATAAACAAAGTAAGGTATTTTAATTCAATCATAAAAGACAATTTTAATATGAATATTATTGAGATAATTTATTTAAATTTTCAAATTAATTTCCCTTTTAAAAATACCATTTATATAAACAATGGAAATTATTTCAAAATCATATTCGTTTCAAATGGATAAGTTTACATTTTATTTAAATTGATTTAAATATTTATTAAAATAAATAGGGCCAAAATCCAGGGTCGTTACAAACGCCCCGCTAGGGGTTCGACCTGCCCGGTCAGGTCGCGGGGTCCATGGGGCAGCACCCCCGGCGGGGTGCGGTGCAACGTCCCGTCCAAAACTGTACGACCTAGTGAAGACCTAAGGGAGAATAGGATCGAGCGACCTAGGGGCTAAGGGGTCAAGCGACCTAGTGGTTGCGACCTAGACCCGTTCGCGAGTTAGCAGAAGCAAGCGACCTAACAGAGGCGAGCGACCTAAGGGACTCGCGACCTAACAAGGTAGTAAGGTCGAGCGACCTATGACCTAACGAGGTAAAGGCCTAACGGCCTAGTGAAACACGCGACCTAAAATGTACGCGACCTAATGCGGCCGAGTGGTTTAAGGTCGGAGACGACCTTCGACTTATAAAGTTGAGAGATCTAGCGAGGCTCGCGACCTAACGACCTAATGGTGAAAAAGGCCGAGCGACCTAATGTGTGAACGAGCCGAACGACGTAAGGGATAAAAATGCGAGCAACCTAACGTCTTAACAAAGCCGTGCGACCTAACGTTATATGGACAGGCGACCTAGATCCAAGCAACCTAAGACCGAGGTAACGTTTCCAACAGAGGGAGCGACCTAACAACCTAAGGCCTAATGACCTACGACCAATCGGCCCACGACCTACGACCTACGACCTAGCGGCCCACGATTTACGACCTAATTCCGAGGTGAACGACCTAAAGCATGAGAACGAGTTTAAGGCCAGAAACGAACTATTTGGTGACCGAGACTTTTCCACGCAAACGACCTAGCATAGGCAGAACGACCTAAGTGCAGAATTTCGCAAAAAACACTAAAAATTGGAGTTTTTCGCCAATCCAATCCAAACCAAATGCAGATGTACATGCTAAAGTGATAGGAAATCATTCCCAAACATCCATGATAGTTATAGGCAAGAATGTTAGATAAAAACCTCACCTTTGCACCAAATTTATGAAGAAAAGCTTGAAAGCAATGGAGAAGTAGTCACAAGCTTGAATCCAATATCTTCTTCTTGAATTTGGAATTGAATGTTGGATTTGCAAGATAATTTGAGCTTGGAATATTAATTTCCCCTTCCACTCACCATTAATGCTAAAGCTTGGCCGTTAGGAAATTTATGAAGAGTGAGGAGAAGGAGAGAAGTGGGTTTGAGTTATAATGGCTAATCTAACCCAAAGTCCAAAGCGGGAAAAGTAAGTGAAATTCCACTAACTCCAAACATATCAATGTTTATACTTAAAAAAATTGTAAACGGCATTTCGAACTCAATGGAAGTGGTCTCGAGTCCTAATTTGACCGTTTGCAAAAAGTATCTTTTCAGACCAATATCTGATTGACGACAAAATATTTAAATAAAATATTTAAATATAAAATCGATAAATATGCGGGTTGTTACACAATCAGACACGATATATTGACTTGTAAAATGTAAATTTTTCTAGAAAGATTTTTACATTGAGATAATTGTAATTTTAAAAGTTTTAGTTTTTTGGGAAAGAAGATTATTTGAAAGAATTTTTTTTCCGATACTCTTATTCTTGTGATTCCCAAAGGGAACCAAGACTTTATCTTTTGTACCAATGCTAATCGTATTGTTCTGGATGCCGTTCTCTTGCAAAATAGAACGTGCTATCACTTGTGCTTCTAAATCATTAAAAACCAATCAAGACTAGGTATGCTACTCATGATTTAGTGCTCACGGCTATTGTTTTCGCTTTTAGAGTTTGGCATCATCATTTTTGGGGAAGAAATTTGTTCTCCACCTCGATCATAAATCTTTGGAATATTTATTTTCTCATAAGGAACTTCATGTTGACTTGAGTTGCTGGCAACTTATGATCTTGATGTTCTTTTTATTCCTGGAAGGGAAATAGTGTTGCCAATACGCTTAGTCGTAAGCAACAAGTGGTTGTCTTTTTGATGATGTCCGAATGGAATGATCTTTTACCAAGTTCATCGGACGTTTCGATGTACCTTGTTTTATTGAGCTTCATCTCATTTCTTTAATGGGCCTGCGTCCGATGTTCTTTTATGGTGTTCGGTTCATTGGACGTACCGTTTTTGTACTATGTCGATGTTCCGAATTATTTGAATTTTCGATCATTGGGCGTACCGTTTTTGTACTACGTCAGTGTTCCGAAATTATACGAGCTTTGGTTCTTCTGTCGTACCGTTATTGTACTACGCCGTTGCATCGGCTCATTTTTCTGCTATTCATGACGTTTTCTCACGTCTTTCAACTGCAGAAATGCTTTTGGGATTCCGATTTTTATTCTTGAGCCCGGTATTATTGAAGAAATTGAAGTTTCACCTATTTTGACTTTTGAGCAACATTCTATTCGCATCATTTCTTCGAAGGGTGAGCGCCTTCGAAATAAAGGTGTACTTTTTGGTAAAAGTTTAATGGTTCTCAAATCCTAAGGATTGCTCTTTGCAATCCAGAGAATTCATCGAGCGAACTCATCCGGATTTACTATTTCATGCTCTTTATGCTGAACTTCTTATTTCAAATTTTATTTTGTGTTGATATGCTTTTATGGTTGTTACTACTTATTTTCTTCTTAAGTATTGGAAGGACGCAATTTCTTTAAGGAGGGGAGTCTGTAACAACCCACATATTTATCGATTGTATATTTAAATATTTTATTTAAATATAGCATCGTTCGTCGGATTTTTGTCAAAAAAGCTACTTTTTGCAAACCGTCGAATTAGGACTCGAGACTACTTCCATTGAGTTCAAAATGTCATTTGCGACCTTTTTGAGTATAAACTTCGATATGTTTGGAGTTAGTAGAATTTTGCTACCTTTTCACCTAGGGCTTTGGGTTGGGTTTCAGCCCATTAACCGCACTTATCAACCTAGTTCCAACCCTCTCCTCTTCATTCACTTCCATTTCCTAATACAACTCAAGCTTTATCAAAAATGGGGGAGGAGAAAAAGAATTAGAAATTCCAAGTCCTAGCTTCAATTGCAAATTCAAGCTTCTACCTCCAAATTCAAGAAGAAGCTTTGGTAAGCCTTCCCTTTATCTTCTCCAACTCTTTCTCCATTCAATTTCAGAAATTTCCTAAACCTAATTTAGGAAATGTTTCTCTTTAAAGCTTAGATTCAAGCTTGTTGGGTTGGAATTAAAGAGTGATTATCCTTGCCATTGCTCTATAGCTTCTTCTTCGTTGATTTTGTACAAAGGTGAGATTTTTATCTCACATCTATGACTATAATTATCTTTGGTTGATAGGTATGAATTCCTAACACCTCTTCATGTGCATTTGCTCTTGATTTGGATTGGTTTTGTGAATATTCCAATTTTTAGTGTTTTGAAGTTATATCTTTAAAAATGATAGCTTTGATGCTTGTTCATGCTTTTGGTTGTGCATCGAAGAGCTTGTAGGGCCAGGTCGTCGTTTGGCATAAACCATTAGCGCCCATTGCTCGTCCGGTAGCATTTGTGAAGAGATTGCCTCTTCATTTTTGGGCTGAAAATACTGGAAATTCCAGTTCAGTCGACTGAAATCTCTGAGTCAGTCGACTAAACATGGAACCCGAATGTTTCCGGGTATGATTCAGTCGACTGAAATCTCTATTCAGTCGACTGAACCTGGAAACAGAAAGTTTCCAGGCATGATTCAGTCGACTGAAATCTCTGTTCAGTCGACTGAACCTGGAAACAGAAGGTTTCCAAGCATGATTCAGTCCACTGAAATCTTTGTTCAGTCAAATGAATATGTTGTTTCTGCCCAATTTTCCTTTTGGTATCGTATTTCCAATTTAAATCGATTCGTGATGATCCTATTTGTTGTTATCATTTATTATGACTTTGATGGCTCCTTTTTAGGGATTTTTGAATATTCATTTCGATGGATTCTTTATCGGTTTCTTTGGATTTGATTCATGTCTTCGTATGTGGATTTTAATGATTGATTGTTTCTACAATCATTTTTATGGTTTGTCACTTTAAAATACAAAGGTTTCTATACTAGTAGTAAATATCGAAACCATTTCATTAAAATGATTTCAAAACTATTTTATTACAAAGCTCGTTTCTTAAACCGTTTTCCAATCTATTAGTATATACAAACCTTTACCTCATTCGTATGAGAAATCTAATTAAACCCCTTAGCAAAACAAGTGGTATGAAACGCTTGCGTTTACTTCGTCGGTTAATTCTTGGACTTGTTCGATTGAATCTCTTATGACAACTCTCGAGTGGAGATCTACAATTTGTTCATAAATATTTAAGTTAATCTAGTGGTTAAGGGACATGAAGCTAAGCTCATATATTTACTAGCTTAGTGTTATTGACACTTCTTGATGATCGATGATGATCATTTTACAGTTTAGACTAGCAATGTGCGATGTCTCTTTGTCCATGTGGGAGGGGACTATACCTCAATTTTATAGAGCTTCAGCTCACGAGGAGGAGCTTCGGCTCACCAGGAGGAGCTTCGGCTCAAAGTCCGCAATGGGGGACTATACCCTGTCAGGAGGAGCTTCTGTTCACCAGGAGGAGCTTCGGCTCAAAGTCCGCACTGGGGGACTATACCCCGTCAGGTGGAGCTTCTGTTCACCAGGAGGAGCTTTGGCTCAAAGTCCGCAATGGGGGACTATACCCCGTCAGGAGGAGCTTCGGTTCACCAGGAGGAGCTTCGACACAAAGTCCGCAATGGGGGACTATACCGTGTCAGGACGAGCTCCGGCTCATTTTTATGGGATTGGCCATCCTTTTCTTGTGATTTCTGGATTTCTAATTATTGATTTCTGGAATTTATGTTTCACCAACTTTTACAATTGGCATTGATATGTATGTTATTTTTTCATGATTTGCTAATGTATACTTGTCGTAGTATGACTTTTTTGGTTATCATACGTTTTTATTATATCTCTTCTTATATCTCATTTTTATCTGATAATTATAGCTAGACTGGTCCGTTTATTATTTTTCTTCATAAATAATACTCGGGTCAGACTGAGATATTACAGGTGCTTCCTCATGACCTCCTATCCGGGATCATTATCTGATTTTTGGCTAACTACTTTAGTTTAGTAGTTTTTGATTGTATACATTTAAAATATAGACTCCTTGATGTATATGTATTCTTTTGTCTAGCACTTGTATCTATCCTTTCTGATATTGTGGATCTTGTTTGACCACTGCTCTGATGTACACTTTCATGTGTTATATTCACATATATTTCCGCCTTTGTGATATGAATTGTCTATGACTGATTTGTGTTATGTTTATTTCTATATTTGTTTTCGAAGTATATATACATAGCTACTGTGTAGAGCTTTGAGTTTGTATCGGCATGTTGGATTTCCTCTTGAAATGAAATGCATCTTAAACTATCTGTCATATCGTTGCTCGCACAAAGCAATCACACGGATGGTCGCTCCTCAACAGCCTTACTCTCTGCGCTAGTTGACGGCATTACACCGTAGTGTCCTTGGCTAGCGTGGGTATAAAGGTGGGGTGTCACACCCATCAACATACAGTATAAGTTATACAGTAACCTTTATAATTCTGTTATGACTCACACTTTAAAATATAACCGTAACTATTTATAACAAAATATACATAATAGGTTTTAGACTATGAATATATGAACAGCCTTTACAAAATATATGCACAGCCTTTTACAAAATATATGCACAGCCTTTTAAATTTCCAAATATCTACGAATCCCCACTGCTATAAGCTAACATACCCACTGCAACACTCAACTACCTACATATTGTAACGACCCCGAATTTTATATAAATTTAAATTGATAATTTATGTATAATTTAAATTGTATAGCTAATTGGAAATTTAAGCGAGTTTCCCCACATACAGATAAATTCTGTATAAATCATTTAAACATTAATATTGTATATATATGAGAATATATATATGTATGTATGTATTTGAGCATATATGAGTAAATTTAAAATTATATATATATAGATATATATATATATATTTGATTTGAATTTAAATACTTTATATGTATGTGTATATAGAAAAATATAAAACAATAATTATTAAAGTAAAATTCATGATAAATATTTAAACTAAAAATAGAAGTAAAATAAATATTTGAGTTATAAATAGAGATAAATAAAAGTTAAGTATGGAACCAAACAAACATATACATTCAAATAAGAAAGGAAAACATCTATGTACAAACAAAGTTATAGAATAAACAAAACAAAAGAAGGAAACAAAACAAAATAAAAACAAACAAAACTAGAATAGTATCTACAAAGCAAATAAAAAAAAATCTGTGTGCAAACTATCTATGTACAAAAGAATTAAAGAAAAGACTTAAAGTATGTAAACAAAATGCTAAAAGAAAACAATCTCTCAGTTGAAACAAGGACAAGTATGCAGGCTTGGGATGAAACAGTTGCTTCACATATGTACATACATGATTCAAATAGTATAAGCTTATAATCAAGGACTCATGCATTTAATATAACCAGTACACTAGCACAAAAGCAAGATACATCAGCCACGATACAAGATTTTCAGCCTCCATATAGAAATGTATCTCTGTCCTATGTTGTACAAGAACATCACCCTGTACAAAATAATGTATATCCCTGTACAACTCTTCCTATATAGCAGCCTTCAATTCATTTCAGTTCGTTCCTCCAAAAGCTAAGTAATGTCTAAAGTAATACTGTCTTAAACTTAAACAAAGATTCAAAATTTAGATAATAATTCAATCAACAACCAGAGAACCAAAAGGCTTCAACTTGCAATTTTTCACAGCAGTTTCAAGCAATAGCAGCCCTCTGTTCTTCTTTTAGAAATCTGTAAGTATCATATTTGTTTTTTTTTTATTGAAAAGTAAAATAAATAAAAGTAAATGTTGCAACTACATGTCTTTGAATACATAAGTTTTTATATATATGTGTGTGTTCTTGGTGATGAAATTGGTGTGCAGGCTGATATTTAAATACCTTTCTGTTTTAAGTTCATGAACAAAACATCTTTGATTCAAATTCTTCTTCTTTCAATCTACTTATAGAGTGGTCTTAGAATCAACATGGAAATTGGTTGTTATGGTATAAACTTAAGATTAAAAATTTATATAAGTTACAACCAAGTTTAACTTTCTCTGGAAAGTAAGTTAACCCAACTAACTTCAAAAAGAGCAAGAATTCGAACTTCGTAATTTATGAATTCAGATGTATAAATGGGATTGTTATACTTTAATATGATTTTTAAAACTCGAATCAAAATTTTTAGAGCTAGGATTAAGATGTAGTTCTGGGATGAACGGAAATGGGTTATGGTCGATTTTTGGGTGATCGAGTGCACCGGAATGCTCGGCGTTTCGCGTGGGGGTGAAGGAGCCTCCGGAGGAGTTGGGAAAAATATCTGGAGTTGCTCCAGTTCGACGTGGAAGCGGCGGTGGGGTTTTGAATATTTTTAACCTAATTTTGGTGAGGCCGTTTTTTCGATTCGTTCGCCATCTTGGATTGATCGAGCGTCGCGAGTCTCTGGGAGATGGAAGGAGGAGCATGGACGATGCTTTGACCAGAAGCACGCGACCTCTGATGGTCGGGGGAGGAGGAGCGAAGCGACTTTCGTGGATGGGTTTTTGGGTTCCTGGGTGTCAGGTGTCTCAATTTTGATCTGTCGTTGAATTTGTCAAATTGAATGATCGAACCATTTGATGAGATGGTCGTCGACTTGGGAAGGCTAGTGGAGTTGATCAAAGGCGATCGTCTCAGGCGTGCATGTGCACAAGATAATTTTCGTGTATATATTTGGGGAAGAAGAAGTTTGCGTGAATAACATGGGAGAGTTGTTTTCTCGAGTAACTCGTATTCCAGGCTCGAAGTAAAGGTGGTTTGGACTCGAAGCTTTTCAATGTCGCCTCGAGTTGTTTTGCAATAGCACAGTTTTAAAAAGAAAACCCCGTAACATTTTAAACTTCAAATCTGGGTTTTTAGACTGAAGGGTAGGGATTTAAGTAAGTTTAAATCCAAGTTAGAATCTGATTTAAATCCAGTTTTAAGTTAGTTTCAAATAAACTTTGAATTTAAAAATTTTAAACAGAAATTTGATTTTAAATCAAATTTGTAAATATTTACAAGGTGGATTTTCAGATTTTAAATCTTATTTTAGAATTTAAATTAAAATATGAAAACAAGACTTAAATAAGGCTTCAAGTTTAAAATCTGGAATTTGAACTAGTTTTCAAATCATATGTGTTTTAAAACAAGTATAAATCAAATAGCTTTTTAAAAAGTAAATTTGTTTTCAAACTAATAACTAAACTTGATATTTGGTAATTTGAATCTGCAAGTTAAATAGTGGTGTAATTTAAAGGCTTAATTTTTTTTAAGTAAATTGGGTTAAAGGCTTACATAAGTTCATATATTAATAATAAATGTTCTTCACATTTATTTTAAGATTATAAGTGGATATTTAAATTTGGTTAATATTTAGATATGTAAGCATTTTGAATCATAAATTCAAAATGAAATTTGAGTCTAAATTCAAATTTTAAATGGTTTACACTTAAAATATTGATGAAGTCATTAATAAGGAAATTAATTATCTTAGAGATAAAGAGGGTAATTAAAATGATTTAATTTATAAGGTAATTAAAGAATGATTTATTAAATTTATAAAAAAGTAATTTAGATTAATTAATTAGAAATGATTAATAATGATCTAATCTAAGAAATTTTCTTAAGAAGGTAATTAAAGAAAGTTAATAAAGATAATTACTAAAGATTATCAAGTATTGATTAAAGTGATAAATAATTAATAATTAAATGGATTAATTAATTTAGAAAATTAATTATAAATTGTTAAATATAATTACTTAATGAAAGTAATTAAGGATTAATCACTTATTGTAATAAATTTTAGATATTTTGATTAGCTAAAGTATTTGATAAATAAATTAATATCAAATGATTTGTAATTAATTAAATAATCAAGATTTGATAATTAATTCATAAGTAATTGATTAAATTGGAAATGAATTGAATTAATCAGGATTAAATGACTGATTAATCCTGCTTATAAATGACTATTGAATACTTGACCTTACCTATGAATGATTGTATTGTGTGAGATGCCTTGGATTGATTGTCTTAACTAATCTGTGATATTTTGTCTGTGGATTGAGCTGTGTATCAGTTTATTCATTTATTTACATTTGCATATTATCTGTGATCTGTGAATAAAGGATAAGCGTTATAGTTCATACCGCTTATCAACTATATTTCTCTGTTTTGATCTGTGATGATTGAATGATGTGGCACTTTTGTGTTAAACCCCTGGACCACACTTATACACACACAATGGATTTCACGAGGAAATCGATTAAGTCGCAGATTTTGAAATGATTTATAAAAAAAATTGAATATTTGAATTCAAATGTTTTGGAAATGAAACTGGGTTTAAAGTGAAAAGCTTTAGAAATGGAATTTCAGAGATGAAATTTATTTTGAATAACTTGATTGAGTTTTGGAATTTAAATAGTTTGATTTCAATTTGAATTCAATACATAAAAATTGAATTCTAGGATTTGAAACTAGGGATTAACGATATTATACTAGTTATATATAAGTCAAACCATTTTTAAAGTATTGTTCTTTTGGGAAATTGATTTAACCTAAAGATTATAACTTATATAAATGAAATCGGGTTTTTTCGAAATATGGTTGTTTCTAAATGACAAAAAGCATTCATAAGAGAAATGAATTTCAAACTGTATAAAAGGGATTTCAAGTTCAAACTGAAATAATTTTTCAAGTTATAGATGAACATTTGGAAACGAATTTTGAAAGAGAATATTTGGGAACGATTAGAAAACTATGAAATTAATCTTAATTTAAAGATTTAATGAATTAAATCCAATTGAAATTGGAATTGTTTTGAAATCTAGGAATGAATCTTTGAGAAACTAGGTGAACTTGTGAAATAGATCTTTTTGTTAAAGATTTGAAAATGGCAATGTGCTTAAACCATTTGAAAGAAAGTTTTGAATTATTAAGTTGTGACTTAATTGAAATCCCATATCCATATGTTTTAAATGTTGCGCTCACTATTCGGTTTAGCCGGGAAAGGACCTTTGTGTCGTATAACCCATTCCGAATATGTGATACGTCGTTATGGATAGCATTTGAAGACCGGTGGTGAAGACCGGGTATTTGCGAGAACGATAGGATGACCTATCGATTGTCTCTGCACTGAGTTGCTCCGGTATAGAGATTCCCTAAGTGATGGGAAGTCCAATCGGGATTGTGAATACCCGGATTACAAGGACTTCTTTGGAAGTGCCTTCAGTTCTGTTCGAACCCAGAACAGACTTGTATGGATTGTTATGTCTGACATTACAATTTGAGATATAAAGCAGATTTCTTTCAAATATATTTCTGTTGGTGGCGGAGAATTTATTCTCTTACTTAACACCCTTCTTTGAGAAGTACGAGCTCAGAGGTTATGTAGTTGAAAGTTAGTAGCGATATATTCCCAATTGGGTAATGTGACATGCTGAGTGTTGCTGTGAAATGATCATTGTTTGATCATTTGTGATATGATTATTTGTTTGATCATTTATCTATGTGATCATTACTTTGATCATTTGTTGAACCAAAGCATGGCTTTGTACCAAAGCGTGGCTTTGTGGACGAGACTTCGTCGGACCTCACACCCCGGAATGGTTGAAACAGGAATGATGCAGCAAGGTTATTGGGGGTAGCGCCCTTTAGGGTATGTGCATTTCCTTCTGGATAGAGATGGTATCATGGTATGGAGCCCAGATATTTAACCTATGTGGTTACTACGAATTTATTACTTTGTGGTTGTTGGTTATCGGGATCCCGAGAAAAGGTCGTTTACGATCGGGGGATGGCATACTCGTGTCAGTAGTTACCCAGTTAGGGTTAATCCGGCCTTGTGTTGGCGGAGATCCGGTTAGGTTCTCGGGGACGTCCTTCCAGAGGCGTTCTCATGTGGCAATGGGAAGTTCCTTGGCCTGACCTTTTGTTGGAAATCCAAAGAAACAATACGATCTTGTACGGTATTAGTTGTAGAACCTATCATTCACTTATGGTGGCGCCCCACTGTTTGGATGGTAGCTATAGTGGGCATAAGTGCGGAATGCCTATGTTGGCTAAGATTTATATTTTTACTTTTGAAATGATTTTTACTACACTATGCACTAGTAATAATATCAAATGTTTCTTTTTAATGCGTATCAAGCATCTTTGACTATCATAAGGAGAAATCTCCTCCGATTTTGCGTTTGCATTGTGTGTGCGTACGGGAGGCCTTATGGTAGTCTCATTTCTAAAAAGCATTGCGAATTGATTTTTTAAATATTTCGTTGTTTGTTTTTAAAGATAAACTGTTTTTGTTGCTCACACCAGTCCCATGACTGATCCGGAGTTTATTGTTTCTTTCCTAAACTCTGGGTGCTCATTATTTTCTACACGAGCAGTCTAGAGTTGGGTTTTTCAGATAGTCAGGTTTAGTAGATTATCTGGGGTTAGTTCAGTCTTTGGATCACACCAGTCTTGCTTATCTTGGTGCATCGTTATTGGGAGTTCGAGCTATTGCTGTATTGGTTCTTGGAAATGGAGTTGCAGTTTTTGGAGTTCTTCCTTGAAGACTATCTTAGAGTTATTTGTTCTGCTGCTAGCGTTATCGTTTTCTTTTCCGCTGCTATTTCTTGTATCATATCTCTGATGTATATTGATATTTATTGTATCAGATATTGTATCAACGCTGTATATCAATGCATTATTTCTTTTATTTCCGCTGTATTGTTTACTTAATGTTGTTATAAGCTCCGGGGACTCGGATTTGAACGGTCGAATCTATGGCATTCGAGTACGATGTGAAGTATGGATGTCGATTTTCGAGCGTGAAAAATCCGTAGTCATTACACATATGATTATTTATGTATTATTTTGAATATAAAGTAACGTGCCTATAACACAAATATAAACTTATATACTAATATATCTTTACGTATCAATTATGCGCATAATTACAATGACATATGTAACTTACATTTTTATTAATAATAAAATTTATTACTACAACGGATATATATAAAAATTTGAATATAACCAAGAGATTATAACATACTTTTTAATATAAATTGTAAATAAAAGGTCTGAATGTAAAATCCATGTGTTAAAACACATACATTAAAAATGTAAAATACATATACTTATATATATGTGAACATGTTATTTATATAAGACTTGTTGTAAAAAAAATGATCGATTTAAAAATAATGATATAAATCTAAATATATTCAGCTCTTACTAATGGTTCTCAAATCCTAAGGATTGCTCTTGGGAATCTAGAGAATTCATCGAGCGAACTCATCCTGATTTACTCTTTCATGCTCTTTATGCTAAACTTCTTATTTCAAATTTTATTTTGTGCTGATATGCTTTTATGGTTGTTACTACTTATTTTCTTCTTAAGTATTGGGAGGACGTTTCTTTAAGGAGGGGAGTCTGTAACAACCCGCATATTTATCGATTGTATATTTAAATATTTTATTTAAATATAGCATCGTTCGTCGGATTTTTGTCCGAAAAGCTACTTTTTGCAAACAGTCGAATTAGGACTCGAGACTACTTCCATTGAGTTTAAAATGCTGTTTGCGAACTTTTTGAGTATAAACTTCAATATGTTTGGAGTTAGTAGAATTTTGCTACTTTTTCACTTAGGGCTTTGGGTTGGGTTTCAGCCCATTAGCCCCACTTATCAACCTAGCTCCAATCCTCTCCTCTTCATTCACTTCCATTTCCTAATATAACTCAAGATTTATCAAAAATGGGGGAAGAGAAAATGAGTTAGAAATTCCAAGCCCTAGCTTCAATTGCAAATTCAAGCTTCTACCTCCAAATTCAAGAAGAAGCTTTGGTAAGCCTTCCCTTTATCTTCTCCAACTCTTTCTCCATTCAATTTCAGAAATTCCCTAAACCTAATTTAGGAAATGTTTCTCTTTAAAGCTTAGATTCAAGCTTGTTGGGTTGGAATTAAAGAGTGATTATCCTTGCCATTGCTTTATAGCTTCTTCTTCATTGATTTTGTAAAAAGGTGAGATTTTTATCTCACATCTATGACTATAATTATCTTTGGCTGATAGGTATGAATTCCTAACACCTCTTCATGTGCATTTGCTCTTGATTTGGATTGGTTTTGTGAATATTCCAATTTTTAGTGTTTTGAAGTTAAATTTTTAAAAATGATAGCTTTGATGCTTGTTCATGCTTTTGGTTGTGCATCGAAGAGCTTGTAGGGTCGGGTCGTCGTTTGGCATAAACCCTTAGCGCCCATTGCTCGTCCGGTAGCATTTGTGAAGAGATTGCCTCTTCATTTTTAGGCTAAAAATACTGAAAATTCCAGTTCAGTCGACTGAAATCTCTGAGTCAATCGACTAAACGTGGAACCCAAAAGTTTCCGGGTATGATTCAGTCGACTGAAATCTCTATTCAGTCGACTGAACCTGGAAACAGAAAGTTTCCAGGCATGATTCAGTCGACTGAAATCTCTGTTCAGTCGACTGAACCTGGAAACAGAAGGTTTCCAAGCATGATTCAGTCCACTGAAATCTTTGTTCAGTCAAATGAATATGTTGTTTCTGCCCAATTTTCCTTTTGGTATCGTATTTCCAATTTAAATCGATTCGTGATGATCCTATTTGTTGTTATCATTTATTATGACTTTGATGACTCCTTTTTAGGGATTTTTGAATATTCATTTCGATGGATTCTTTATCGGTTTCTTTGGATTTGATTCATGTCTTCGTATGTGGATTTTAATGATTGGTTGTTTCTACAATCATTTTTATGGTATGTCACTTTAAAATACAAAGGTTTCTATACTAGTAGTAAATATCAAAACCATTTCATTAAAATGATTTCAAAACTATTTTATTACAAATCTCGTTTCTTAAACCGTTTTCCAATCTATTAGTATATACAAACCTTTACCTCATTCGTATGAGAAATCTATTTAAACAGCTTAGCAAAACAAGTGGTATGAAACGCTTGCGTTTACTTCGTCGATTAATTCTTGGACTTGTTCGATTGAATCTCTTGTGACAACTCTCGAGTGGAGATCTACAATTTGTTCGTAAATATTTATGTTAAGCTAGTGGTTAAGGGACATGAAGCTAAGCTCATATATTTACTAGCTTATTGTAATTGACACTTCTTGATGAACGATGATGATCATTTTACGGTTTAGACTAGCAATGTGCGATGTCTCTTTGTCCATGTGGGAGGGGACTATACCTCAATTTTATAGAGCTTCGGCTCACCAGGAGGAGCGTCGGCTCACGAGGAGGAGCTTCGGCTCAAAGTCCGCAATGGGGGACTATACCCTGTCAGGAGGAGCTTCTGTTCACCAGGAGGAGCTTCGGCTCAAAGTCCGCAATGGGGGCCTATACCCCGTCAGGAGGAGCTTCGGTTCACCAGGAGTTGCTTCGACTCAAAGTCCGCAATGGGGGACTATACCGTGTCAGGAGGAGCTCCGGCTCATTTTTATGGGATTGGACATCCTTTTCTTGTGATTTTTGGATTTCTAATTATTGATTTCTGGAATTTATGTTTCACCAACTTTTACAATTGGCATTGATATGTATGTCATTTTTTTTCGTGATTTGCTAATGTATACTTGTCGTAGTATGACTTTTTTGGTTATCATACGTTTTTATTATATCTCTTCTTATATCTCATTTTTATCTGATAATTATAGCTAGACTGATCCGTTTATTATTTTTCTTCATAAATAATACTTGGGTCAGACTGAGATATTACAGGTGCTTCCTCATGACTTCCTATCTGGGATCATCATCTGATTTTTGGCTAACTACTTTAGTTTAGTAATTTTTGGTTGTATACATTTAAAATATAGACTCCTTGATGTATACGTATTCTTTTGTCTAGCACTTGTATCTATTCTTTCTGATATTGTGGATCTTGTTTGACCACTGCTCTGATGTACACTTTCATGTGTTATATTCACATATATTTCCGCCTTTGTGATATGAATTGTCTATGACTGATTTGTGTTATGTTTATTTCTATATTTGTTTCCGAAGTATATATACATAGCTACTGTGTTGAGCTTTGAGTTTGTATCGGCATGTTAGATTTCCTCTTGAAATGAAATGCATCTTAAACTATTTGTCATATCGTTGCTCGCACAAAGCAATCACACGGATGGTCGCTCCTCAACAGCCTTATTCTCTGCGCTAGTTGACGGCATTACACCGTAGTGTCCTTGGCTAGCGTGGGTATAAAGGTGGGGCGTCACACCCATCAACATACAGTATAAGTTATACAGTAACCTTTATAATTCTGTTATGACTCACACTTTAAAATATAACCGTAACTATTTATAACAAAATATATATAATAGGTTTTAGACTATGAATATATGCACAGCCTTTACAAAATATATGCACAGCCTTTTACAAAATATATGCACAGCCTTTTAAATTTCCAAATATCTACGAATCCTCACTGCTATAAGCTAACACACCCACTGCAACACTCAACTACCTACATATGATTATTATGTATTATTTTAAATATAAAGTAACGTGCCTATAACACAAATATAAACTTATATACTAATATATCTTTACGTATCAGTTATGCGCATAATTACAGTGACATATGTAACTTACATTTTATCAATAATAAAATTTATTACTACAACCGATATATATAATAAATTTTAATATAACCCAGAGATTATAACATACTTTTTAATATAAATTGTAAAGAAAAGGTCTGAATGTAAAACCCATGTGTTAAAACACATACATTAAAAATGTAAAATACATATACTTATATATATGTGAACATATTATTTATATAAGGCTTGTTGCAAAAAAAATGATCGATTTAAAAATAATGATATAAATCTAAATATTTTCAGCTCTTACTAATGGTTTTCAAATCCTAAGGATTGCTCTTGGGAATCCAGAGAATTCATCGAGCGAACTCATCCGGATTTACTCTTTCATGCTCTTTATGCTAAACTTCTTATTTCAAATTTTATTTTGTGTTGATATTCTTTTATGGTTGTTACTACTTATTTTCTTCTTAAGTATTGGGAGGACGCAATTTCTTTAAGGAGGGGAGTCTGTAACAACCCGCATATTTATCGATTGTATATTTAAATATAGCATCGTTCGTCGGATTTTTGTCCGAAAAGCTACTTTTTGCAAACCGTCGAATTAGGACTCGAGACTACTTCCATTGAGTTCAAAATGCCGTTTGCGATCTTTTTGAGTATAAACTTCGATATGTTTGGAGTTAGTAGAATTTTTCTATTTTTCACTTAGGGCTTTGGGTTGGGTTTCAGCCCATTAACCCCACTTATTAACCTAGCTCCAACCCTCTCCTATTCATTCACTTCCATTTCCTAATATAACTCAAGCTTTATCAAAAATGGGGGAAGAGAAAAAGAATTAGAAATTCCAAGCCCTAGCTTCAATTGCAAATTCAAGCTTCTACCTCCAAATTCAAGAAGAAGCTTTGGTAAGCCTTCCCTTTATCTTCTCCAACTCTTTCTCCATTCAATTTCAGAAATTTCCTAAACCTAATTTAGGAAATGTTTCTCTTTAAAGCTTAGATTCAAGCTTGTTGGGTTGGAATTAAAGAGTGATTATCCTTGCCATTGCTCTATAGCTTCTTCTTCATTGATTTTGTAAAACGGTGAGATGTTTATCTCACATCTATGACTATAATTATCTTTGGTTGATAGGTATGAATTCCTAACACCTCTTCATGTGCATTTGCTCTTGATTTGGATTGGTTTTGTGAATATTCCAATTTTTATTGTTTTGAAGTTAAATCTTTAAAAATGATAGAGTTTTGTTAGAAAAGTAAATGAAAAGGTGCACGTTTTAGGCCTATCCACTTTCTGTTGAACGAACATGTGTATGCGATGCATTTTGTTTCAGTCTCAAGATGAAAGCAATATTATAAAACGTTATAAAGAAAAGTATGGTATTAAATATAAGTAGTTTTAGTGGAAAGAAAATGAACAGCTTGAGTGACCAAGTGACGTGAAGATTTTTAATACATACATAACTTATATATTAAAATTTTAAAGCAGGAACGAAACAGTGAAAAAAAAGAAAGTAGAAATAAAAGAATAGGAAAAGTAGCAATGAATATATATGTTAGAAAAGTAATAATTTTATTAGCAACGGTCATCCACTGATTTAGCTTCCCTATTCAAGCGAATAAATAATGTGGTCCAGCTGTAACGTTTTAAATTTTGAAACAAAGGAAATAGAAATGGAATAGGTTGCAAAAGGAAAGCCACACATATAAAAGGAATAAAACGTTAACAATGAAACTTTCCACATTCAATGGAAAGAAACTGAAATGATAACGTCAAGCACGGGAATTAAGGACAATAAAGTAGAAAGTATGAGAAACGTAAAAGTGCATAAACGAATGAATGCAAGCTACAGATATATAAATAAAAATGATGTAAAATATTATGTTTCTACTAGAGAAGAGAAAATGTTTGAAATGGAATAAATAAGGAAGGAACAAAAAGTATTTTCAACAATTCTTAAGTGATTTGAATTTAATAGAATTACATAATAAATAAACTTTCATATAATTAATTGAAAATTTACCATTTACTATATTTAATTATATGTAATCCAAATATTAATTTTTTTATTTCAAAATTTTATTATTAATAATTTCTCAAAAATCCAATTCAATACGTTATAAAACAATTAAAAATTGCTAAACTTTTATGGGTCATTACACTCTCCCCCACTCAAAACTTTTCGTCCCCGAAAAGGAACAAAGTAGGAGAATAGAAACAACTAGATGAAAAATTAGACTTTGAAAAAAAAATTAAACAATTTATTCAAAACCATATACTTTTTTATTTAAATTAATTAATATTTAATAGTTTGGTTAAACTCATTTTATTAAATCCATTCAATTAATTATGAGATCAATTATTTATAAAACACTAAAAATTTTACTATTAAACCAGGTAGTATATAAATAAACAATATTTTAAAGGATATATCTTTATAATAAAATACCTTTATAATAAAATACTTTTATATCAAAACAAATTTTCCTTTCAAAAATACTTTTATAACTCAATGTTTCAACAAGTTTATCCTTGTTCTTGCAGACTCTGGCCATGCGTTGATCAGGCGCAAAGCTAGAATTCTTCAAGTACTTAGTAGGCCTGTTTCAACACCCAGTGAAAATACTTGAAAAAAACTTCAAAACCGATATGGAAAGTAAAATCCAAACAAAGCAACCAAACTAAAACCTTTGGCTAACCATGGTTAGCAGATACACAATGGTTACGCCTGAATCCCCCTAGAAACAATCCATATCCTTAAGCTTTCTCAGCCTTGCAAGTTACGCCATGATGACTAGTAGAGTGCACGATACAAAATGGTTACGCATGGATCCCCCAGGAAACAATATGTACCCCTAGGCCGTCTCAGCCAGGCTGTTTCGCTACTAATGCGACCTACATAGAGTGCAGGATACACAAGGTTACGCCTGAATCCCCCAGGAAACAATCCATACCCCTAGGCCAGCTCAGCCAGGCAGTTGCGCTATGTAGTCGCGCTCGTAAGAAAACCGTGGGTTGCGCCACTATGGGACACTCGAGTATCACATCCGGAAAACCAAAAATCAGAGAGAATAATATTGATAGAATGAATCCACAATGTGGCCACAAAGCGGATATCAAGCAGAAGGCACTTCCTATATCTTTTCTTCGAAAATATATATCATATAGTACCTTTCAAATCACTTTCAAATGTCATACTTATATAAAGTCCATTATATAGGATTTCATTATCAAATCGAATACTTTCCAAAACGAATAGTATATCAATCATACTTATATAGACTTCGATTATACAAGATTTCTCTTTCAAAATTGAGTATCTTTATTATACAAATCGATTTTATATAAGTCCGATAACTCCCAAATCAAGTATTTAGTAAAATAAGGTCCTCAATTTCAAATCAATCCAGTTTCAAAATCATATATGATTTCACCAAATCATTTCTTCCAAATTAAATATCTTCAGTTTCAAAGTTTCAAAAGTGATAGGTTTAGAAAACAATCCCAGTTTCCAAATTAACAAAATTCAAGTCAAACAAATTCATTTCCAAAATCATCATGTAAATACTGGGTTTTACATTCCAATCTATTTTCAAAACCAAATGTTTTCTCAAAATCTATAATACCCAAAATGGTTTCCAGATTTATAACTATCCCTTTAAAACCTTTAAACTGTTTATTTCTATATGAAAAATTCAATTTTCCTTTGCAAATTATTTATTTAACAAAAGTTTCAAATTTACTTAAGTCATACTCTTCATACTTTAAACATACAAAACTAAACTTATATTCTTTATCAAATATTTTATACTCTTGGAAATTTCTTAGTTTTACAATTTTGAACCTTGATTTGGAAGTGCTCGAACCTTCAAAACAGTCGGTGGAATCAAATTTCAAATCCAAGAGTTGGAAATCAGCAACAAATCAGTAAATCTTTTTTTATAAATAGAGTTATATTAAATCAAATCGAAAACTCGAGGATGGAACGCCGGCTTACTTTAAATTATTTCAAATATATATACCTATATCTTTCGAATATCAAATAATACTTCAGAATTTGAAATCAAAAATTGGTTTCACAAAATCACTCGCATAGCAAAGCTATTAAAGTGGCCTCTCCCCAACTCTGAAACTCGAAAATCAATGTCGTTAATGCGTGCACTCGTCACCGAAATTATTTTCCAGCGACATAAGTGAGTTCTGGACTTCTTTTTCTTGAAAACTTCTTTGAATTTTTTTTGGGAAATCCTTGGAACTTATTTGAAGTCATTTGAAACATTTCATATTAAGAAAATACTTCCAAATCTTATTATTATATATTTCAAAATTTTAAACCAATTTTCAAAAATACCGAAGTCCAATCTCTTGAATTTCAAATTCAAAACCTTTCAATTATAAATCATTTTTATATAAATCAATTTTCTTATAATATCTTCAAAATTTCAAATCCTTTCGAAACTTTTATCTATAAAATGACATTTCTTATTCGATTTATATATAGGTATATAATCCTTATCGAAAACATGTTCACTTTTATATATAGAATAAAATCGTAGTTACCCAAATAAAATTTCAGTATATAAAACAATTTCAAAATACAAACAAACCCAATTTTCAAAGGATAATTCAAGAATGGATTTCGAACAAAGATAGAGATTTAAATTAGAGGAGCTCTAATAAATAGAATCCTGATTCGAAGATAGACTCGATCGAAGATGAGATAATTAAATTACAAAATAGAAGATGGATATACTTCTATAAATCGCGGGCGACCTTAACCGGGTCAACTGTGACTTTCGGAATATAATCGATGTGGAATTCCAAAACAAATCGGCATTCGATCGCCAGAGATAGAATTTGGCATATCAAGATATAACAGCATCGTAAGCCGAAGATACAGAAATCTTCGGTGAATCAATGCCAATTGTAATGAAGTTTTCACCCCCTTTACAAATCATTCAGTGGAGTTATGGATACTCCAGAATCAAATGAATATAAGTAGAGAGAGACAAGAATGACTTTCAAAACCGAGGGACATTCCAAAATTCAAAGGAACTTCCAATCAAGAGAAAGGAGTTCAAGCCCGAACGAAAGTGATTCCATAATTAAATTTTCCATACATGCTAAATTTGCGTAGAGCCAAAGCTCTGATACCAACTATAACGACCCGCTATTTTGGACCATTCGAATCGACAATAAAACCATACATGTCTGACTTGAATAGTTCAAAATACCGAATTGTTAATTTAAATTTGGCAAACATAACATATACAGTATATAAATCAATCACAGAATCACGGATATAGAGTAGTACAATAATACACAGATGCAGTGATGTCTCCAGTACGAGCAGATGACTTCTCTGAACCAATCAACTGGATGACTGAAAGGATGGATAGCTGGATCTTCAAGCAAAGCTCCAACTTCGAAGGTGAGTCTCAAATGTTGTATCACTCTGTCTGACCCGAGCGGAACGCAAAACACAAAAACACTTGAGTCAGGATTAACAATCTTATATCTATAAATCCAACTCAAGTGAAATATCAATTGAAATACAAGTAACTTAAAGGATGTTTGGGATAACCATCCCCTAAGGATCTGCAGAACTATCTACAAGGTGGAAATATACACTATAACACCATGGTCCTCTCAAATTAATTTATATTTCAAAACCAAAATATCATTTTTCACTTCAATATAAAAATAGTGTGTATATATAGATTTTGAAAATTTTATAAAGTAAAGTATTTATAATTTCCTCAAGTTTCACCGATCACTTCAAAAGTCAGCTCGACTTTCCTATTCAGATTAAATTAAATCTCAAATTTCAATTTCCATTCAATTTAGTCTTCTAAAGAACAAATTCAAATTTCATCAATTTCAAATACAGATTTTAATCACAATTTAACTATTTAAATTCCGTATTTCAAAGCTTCAACATTTCAAACTAAACCTGACAGTTTCATATAGATCTTGATTTAACTTCATTATTATTTATTCTTGAAATATCCACTCAATATTACTTATATAGCCTTATATTACAATTCGTTATATTTGCCTTCAATTTCTTTAAACGTGAATATTCATTAAATCACTAAAGTCAAAGTTATGTTATGAACTATATTTTAAGTTTTCGAATTCAATAAGTTTCAAATTTGATTTAATTAAACAAAATTATTAATTAAATACCATTCCAATCAATTCAACTTTATCTTCCTTAACATATACAAACATTGGAAATCTATTTAAAATAAAATATTTAAACATATTCTATTAATCAAATCAAACTTTATTCAATTAAAGTTTACTATTAAATCTACTTTACATTAAACATATTTATATATAAAAATATTTCCAATATTAACTAAAACCCAATATTTCTCCTAAAACAATAGAAAATCATTTCAAAATATTTATATATGGACCAACGGCGTCTGTATATACTTCTATCATATGGTTAAGTGATACGGATATTTATCATTTCAATCCGTAATTAAGTGTGTGTGTATATATATACGGGTAGATATCATTTCGACCCGCAACCCCAATTCAGTCCAAATGAAAATCGCTTGGGTTTATCATTTCAACCCATAACGATTTTCTCCTATTCTAAAGTCCATTCGAGCATGTATCATTTCAACCCATAGTGAATTCTATACAACAAGGAACTTGCAGAGTTATAGCAGAAATAAAATAATAACAGGCATATATCATCAATAATTTAAATAAAATATAAACAACAGGATATGGTGTCATATCCCACAGGTGAACAGTTACAGATAGTAGCATATATAACAAAATAACTACAACATTATATTTCAGCTGTCGTTTCAATTGAAATCAAATTTAATAAAATGCAAGAACGTTAACCGTGAGTGATTGCTCAGCTTTCGAGGCTAGAGATTTTGATGACTCGACAAGATACGAATTGGATCACGATCTAGACCATCGAATAGTCCCAACAACAACTCAAAGCAAAGTAAGATTTGAACGCGAATTGGACGAACAAGGCTGATGATCAAGAATTGATAAAATGAATCAGAATTGGATCGATGAAGGTGAAAGGTATATAGGTGGATTTATATACTAAAGTCAAACATGTAAAATAAATTGTATGCTATAATTAAAACAATATTTGTTATAAATTTAGTATCGACGAAATTAACTTAAGTCCAAAATAGTATGTACATGAATAAACAAATATATGTAAGATATTTATATATATATACACCACCCACTACATTCATGTTACTCGAATGTATACAGACCCATTATAAATCTATGCAGACCCATCAACATAAAAGTATAAGTTATATAGTAACCTTTATAATTCTGTTATGACTCACACTTTAAAATATAAGTGTAACTATTTATAAAAAAATATATATAATAGGTTTTAGACTATGAATATATGCACAGCCTTTACAAAATATATGCACAACCTTTTACAAAATATATGCACAGCCTTTTAAATTTCCAAATATCTATAAATCCTCACTGCTATAAGCTAACACACCCACTGCAACACGCAACTACCTACATATGATTATTTATGTATTATTTTAAATATAAAGTAACGTGCCTATAACACAAATATAAACTTATATACTAATATATCTTTACGTATCAGTTATGCGCATAATTACAGTGACATATGTAACTTACATTTTTATCAATAATAAACTATATTACTGCAACCGATATATATAATAAATTTGAATATAACCAAGAGATTATAACATACTTTTTAATATAAATTGTAAATAAAAGGTCTGAATGTAAAACCCATGTGTTAAACACATACATTAAAACTGTAAAATATATGTACTTATATATAGGTGAACATATTATTTATATAAGACTTGTTGCAAAAAAAATGATCGATTCAAAAATAATGATATAAATCTAAATATATTTAGCTCTTACAATTATATATATATAAGCAAATATGCAGAACCTATATGTAAAATATGGCTAAATATGCACACATGCTCCTGTTTATGTAACCAATTGTATTTTGACAAGTGTGTATATAACAATTTTATATATAAGCTATTTACAAATTATCGGCGTGCTATATATAGAGATAAGACAACTTGTAATAATTCGTATGAATTCATATATATAAGTATAAAAAGGTAAACAGATCAATGCTTTTAACTTTTAGGTAAATACAACACAATATATTTATAATATAGATATTACCTTGTATAAAAGAATTGCAAAGGTTGCAGAGGAAAGGAGAAATGTGCGGTTCAGAAAATAAAGGAGGAGGGGACTGCTTTTTACAAGCATGCGGAATTCTTTTTTTCAAAGAGAAAAAATTGAGGAGTTGAATGGAGAAGAAGGCCACTTATATCCTTTGTTGTGTTCACGCACAAGCAACACCAGATGACTGAGAAGAGAAAGTGAAAGGACAAAGACAAACGTATAGATTTATATTGGGAATATCAAGGCCAAAAGTGAATAAATATAAAGGTGAATAAAGTGGGCCGTTTAAATGTAACGACCCGTTATTTTGAACTATTCGCATCCGCACATGTCGGACTTAATAATTACAAAATACCGAATTGTTAATTTAAATTTGGCAAAACTCGGATATACAGTAAATAAATAATCACAGAATCACAGACACAGAGTAATATTATGCAGCGGAAGTAAAAGAGATAGTAGTTCATGAAGCTACTATATAAATATATAAGATACATCAGAGTTTACAACAAAAGAGAAATACGATACATCAAGTACAAATCAGAATACATCACTGGAATCATCAAATACTGAAAGCAGAATAGATGGCTGGATCTTCAAGCAAAGCTCCAACTCCAACGGTGAGCCTCGAATACTAGTACACTCAGTCTGACCCGAGCGTAAAGCAAAGCACAAAACACTCGAGTCAAGATTAATATTCTCATATCAATAAATCCAAATCAAGTGAAAAAGCAATCGAAATACAAGTAAATCAAAGGATGTTGGAATCACCATCCTTTAAGGATCCGTTAAACTATCTACTATGTAGTAGTGTAGGCTAAATAGATAATGTCTATCAGTAATATAAAGTATCAAAATAGTGTTAAGGCGTTACCATTATCCCCCTTAACACATTTTATATAGATTTCATAGTCTATACAGCACTGTAAACTCCACCGTAAACTAGTGGGTATCAGGGAGTACTCTATAGGTATAACACAAAACAAATTCGTAGTGGTCGCGTATATAGGAATACAAGTATGACAAGGCACATGAGGCAACACCCAAGGTAGTGAAACAACCGTTTGCCTGATCCGGACTGGTGAGAACGCATCACCGTAGCGATCGCAACACCGCGAAACAACACTCCTGAAATTCCGAGGGTGCACCAATCAATCACAAGTAATGAGTAGTAGTTACGAAGAAGTGTGTTCGCTCGAGGTGGCTAGCCCCATTTTGGCCCGGCACGGCTCCTGATTTCAGTCATTTCCAATTTGACACAAGTGTCAAGGCTATCCATTATCGTTCTCTTTCTTCAGTCATCACGTACATCGTTCCAACCACTTCATTCTGCATCATCACTCCGCGTATAGTTATTAAAGTGATTTTTGGTTTAGATAGAGAGTATATCCATAACCGATTCCGGTCTCTTTAATAACTTTCATAATTATTTCACCGATTGGTCGCTTAATATAATTCAAAACCGAATCAATTTCAATTTCAATCAGAGTTCATAAATCAACATTTCGTTTGTCTTTCTAAACCAATTTCCAAAGTTTACGTTTCAAAACTTCCAAATTACCATTTCAAAATCTTATAATTAGATTTCAACTTTTATTTAAATAATTCAAATATTGATTCAAGTTCATATATAAATTTCATTCCGAAATCATTTAAAATGGTTTAATTTTCATTCCAATCAATTTAAATTCATTTATCGATTTCATTCCATAGTCATTAAGTAAATTTGTCATTCAAAACAACTTCTATTTAAATTCCAATTCATATAAATCAATTACTTACGTTCAATTTCATTATATCAAAACTTCAAATTGAATTAAACTAAATTCGTCAAATCAACTTCTTTAAATTACAAGTCTTACGTTAATTTCAATAAATCCCATACATTTCAATAAATCACATTTTTATTTATTGTTAAAGAAATTCAATTTTCACTTATTTATTGACTTCGTTACAAATTTCAAACTCAGTTAATAAAGAACTAAATTTCATGTAATTGAGAAGTTTCGATTTCACTTATTAACTTACTTAAATATTTTTCCAAACTTCATAAATAAAGAAACCCCATTTCATTTATTAACGAAGATCAAATTCACTTAATCAAAAGCTCGATTTTCTCTTATCAAAGAATTCAATTTTTATTCAATTATCAAATAATTCAATCTTATTCAATTATTTAATAATTAGAAACTTAATTATCAATTCAGAACTTAATTATTAATTCAAACTTAATCATCAAATCATTTCAACTTAATTATAAATTCAACTTAATAATTTCAAACTTATTTATAATTTCAAACTTAATTATAATTTCAAATTTAATTATTAAATGATTTCAAACTTAATAATTTCAAAACTCAATTATTACTAATCCCAAATTATTCATTAATAATTCCAAATTTAATTATTAAATAATTAAATTTCAAACAACGTTCTTTCATCAATGACTTGGTTAATATTTGCTTCATATTTCAATCTTTACATTTTCCTTTAAAAATTCAAATTCCAACTTCATTTCAAAACTTATTCTTTACTCGAATAAAATCATTATTTTATTTTATTTTAAATCAAATTATTGACCAATCGGATTTATTTAATTCTCTATCCTAGGTCAAATTCATTTGGGTATATATCATTTCAACCCGATTCCAAATTCAGTTCAAGATCAACAATAATAAAGGGAACTTGCAGTGTGAGAACTGGGATGGTGTCAAAGTATATAAACAAGCAATAACAACAATCAAACACAATCCAATAATCAATTCAAATGATCACGAAATAATCGTATTAATTCACATTGTTGTTTGTGCGAATTAATATAATTATTTCTGGAATCTACACTATCATTTCACGTAGATTAAAGATTATTACACTAATTATTCTATGCAATTCTACATTTTCCATCAATTATTCAATTACATACTTCATCAACTAGTACAAAATAAATGCAAATGGTTGAAGTTAATTAACTGTTTCTACATGTCAAATAATTATACATTCAAGGGGTCATATTATACAAATTTAACTAATTAAATTCAACACATATGTCGATTCAAATTTTAACTATTTTACGTCAAATTCAATTGCATAATATTTATCACTTTGTACATTACAAATTTAACATCCAATATAGACAACAAACAATCAATCAATTATCAATCAACAGGATTATCATCGTGTAAATAACAGATAATGGTGTCAGATGTCAAAGGTGAGCAGATACAGGTAATAGCATATATAACAGTGTAAATAACTACGACAGCATATTTCAATTGTCGTTTCAATTTAAATCAAATTTAATAAAAAAAAGAATATTAAACGTGAGTGATTGCTCACCTTTTGAGGTCGGAGAATACAGAATATGACACAAAATTGAGTTGCAAACCCAAGCATGAATTCTGAAACAAAGCGAGATTGGCACAAATTCGACGATCAAAGCTGATAGTAAAAAATCAACGAAATTTAGTTTGACTGGATCGCTGAAGATGGTTGGTATACGTGAACACAAATGCATAACTATACACATAGCTATTTATATAAAATTATAATATAAATTTCAAACACCAATTAAATTATATATGTATATATATTAAAAATCATTATTTTAAATTATAGCACCTAAATCAACATATATACCCTATAAAAACTAAAAATAAACACACATATATATACTTATTATTTATTCATTAAAAAAATCAATATTGCATTTAAAACAAATACTAAAATGAAATAGCTTGTATAATTTAAAATCATCGTTTTAATAAAGCGCGCGAACATATAAACTTCTTTTATAATAATACATACTACAACATAAATACTTAATATCTATATCACTTAAACCAACCCATACTATCTTTATGCCATAACTGAAAATATATATAAAATATAACTTTAATGTAAAGCATACATACATCAGACTATTAACCAAAGATCTTAAACAAAAATATGTACTGTAAACAACTTTTTTTTTTATATTGTAACCTAGATTGACTAAAATGTCAAATGCGAAACCAAACTTTAGTATAACACAAGTTTTAAACACACAAGTACTGCAAAACATATATAAACCATATATTTTATAATAAAACTGAGCAACAACAGGAACAAAACTAAAAAAAGAAACTTATTTTATATTTTATTATATCACCGATGGATATATAGTAGTACCTTATATATATCAAGAGAGAAAGGAAGGCTTGCTGTAGTATAATAGGATATACAAAAATTTATAGAATATAATACTATATATACACGCGGTATCTATATATATGAACTACAACATGTTAAAACAGCTTTATAAAATTGTATATATAAAATTAAGAAAAACAAAACTTACTGATACCATTTAACATCAATGCTTTATAGAATAACTATACTACTACTTACCATATTATATAAAATACATTAGCTACTTCTGAAGCAACATAAAAAAAAGTATATAACAATTGAATATACTTAATATATCTACATACATAAGTTTTATTATTAATATGAACTTACATACTATTACTCTCGTACAAGACTAATATATAGCCTACATAGTAAAGCTTAATATCAATAGTTTTATATATATGTACGAACGCATATATGAGAAGAGGAAAGAAAACTAGTCACGGCAAAAATGGAGTTATAGCAGAAATGTATTCGGAGATGTAAACGGCATATGAGCTGTCATGTCGCCTCTGGCATTTGGAGCAGTGGCTGCTCACGACACAAGGAGGAGCGCGGCTATGCTATGGCACGAGGTGGGTGGAAAGAGTGCGTGCGACGGCCGGTGAAATGATGCAGGCGAGGTGCAGAGGCCGTGAGGGGAAGGAACAAGACGTACGGTAAGTAGATGATGGTGAGAGGAGTGGATCGGTTTTCCAGGCAACAAACATACACGATTTGCCCGCTTTTTTTTCTTTCTTTTTTTTTTTTTTTTTTTGAAGTGTCATCGGCTAGATCAGGGAGGAGAGGCCACGTGTGCACCACTGGGAGTGGAGAGTAGGCGGATCACGGCCAGAGGAGGGTGGCTGGTCGTGCGTTGTGGTGATGAAGTTGGAGTTTGGCTGTGAGAGGCTTGCAGTGGCTCCTTGGTAGATGGTTCGTTCAGTGGAAGGTGGGGAGATCGGCACTTGCAGTCATCTAGGTACTGTGCACTGCATTTGATGGGTTCGGCCCGGGTCGCGCTTGGTGAATGACGAGGTGGAAGGATCTGAGGTCGTGGGTGCTTGGGCGTAGGCTTACGGTGTATGGTGTGGTTGGAGTAAGAAAAACATTAGTAGGCTTAGTATGAAGTATACATTTATATTTCAAGCAAGTGAAGTAACAGAGGGGAAAGGCTCAAAGAAAATGGAATGAGCAGGACATCCATCAATGCTTTGTATTTTATTTCTTAGTTTAGCAATGAAAAATGGAAGCAGGTAGATAAAAAGAGAGCAGAGATATCAAAATGGAAAGACAACCGATATAAAATGCACAGGAATCGAAAGGACCCTTGATTTACGCAGATAATTAAAGTATCTGATGGTTGCTTGGTAGGAGTTTGAAAGAGTAAATGAAATAAAGTTACAAATGGAAAATTGGAAGGCTGTCAATGGAACACTTCACCATGCAAAAGAAGATGAGGCATCATATATTTTAAATTATTTTCTTTTTCACAAGCAATGGACACGAATGTGTTAAACCAAAAGTAGAGTGAGTTATGCTACAAAATATTATTATGTATCAGGAGTGAAAGTAACAGAGCCAAATGAACATATGGAAGAGAAATGGAAAAACAAAAGGCTTGAATACAATCCGATACGGCTAACCGTATCGCAGTTTCGCCGCGTACCGAACACCAAAATTCATAAATAAATACACTGTTGAGATCAGCACGACGAGACGATAAAAACGGTATACAGATATCAGTGGCACGATCGAATTATAAAAGTTCGAATTTTTATACTAGCGGAAAATGCATGAAAATCGTAGAAAAATAAGATCGACGGAGCTAAAGATGTCCGAATTTGGAAAAACGACAAACTGACATCTTGCTCAGAAGATGTTTTAGAATTTTTCTATATAAAAATATTTTGGTTTCGAAAACGTTTTATTTTCATCGCTTTTTAACTGATTAAATTGAAGTGAATTTACGCACGAAATAAACCTTCATATTTTCGGACAAAAATTTACCATTTGCTATGTTTAATTAGACGTATTCCAAATATAAAATTTATATTTCAAAATTTTATCGTTTATATTATTTTTTTCACACAAAAATGGTTAATTAAATTAAATAAAATCATTAAAATATCCAGATTGTTACATTAAAATTTAATAAATGCAAAGTAACGTATAACGTTTTATGAACGCATAAATAACGTACCGATATAAATGTAATGTAAGGAATACGGAAAAATTCAAGCGCAAATAAATGAAACGAAGCGTACACAAATAAATGAAAATCAATGAAGTTAAAAAGGAAATATTAGTGTAAATGTGAATCATTGCCACCTAAAGAAATAAAACGTATACAAATCTTTTACCGGTTATGTGATGGCAATGGTCACCCTTAATTGAGCTGAATAATAAAAGCAAATTACTATTGTTTGAGCACCACGTTTCAAATTTGAAATGTAAAGTAAAAATATAAGGGAGGAAATCAATTGAAAAGTAAATGAAAAGCTGCACGTTTTAGGCCTATCCACTTTCTTTTGAATGAACATGTGTATGTGGGGCATTTTGTTTCAGTCCCAAGATGAAAGCAATATTGTAAAACATTATAAAGAAACATATGGAATTAAATATAAGTAGTTTTAGTGGAAAGAAAATGAACGTCTTGGGTGACGAAGTGACGTGAAGATTTTTAATACATACATAACATATATATTAAAAATTTAAAGCACGAACGAAATAGTGAAAAAAAATGCAACGACCCGTGAATTTCATAATTAAATTTTGTCATATTAATAAGATTTTGGAATTAAATTTATAAAGAAATATAATTGTTATAATTTGTAATGAAGTAAATGTTAAGAATTAACCTATGAAATATTATATTGATAAAAATAGACTTAATTAAAAAGGTTGAATTGAATAAATCCTATTTATTGGAACCTAATTTATTGGTAGGCAAATTTATAATAAATGAATCATTGCAAGAAATTGAAATTTGAATAGAATTCTAATGAATGAAAGTAGTGAAAAGATTATACCCGAATATAATTGTATATGAGAAATAAAGGAAAGTATTAAATTAATTAATGTATATATTAGGCAATTGACAATTTATTGATTTGTTAAGATTGCAAAGTTATAAGTGAGTGTAAATAGGAAGATTTGGTAATAAGTTAAAATGAGAAAAATGTAAATGTTATAACTTGGTTACAAAAAAATTTATATACGCAAGTGGATGTAAATATGAATTAATTAAAGTGCGCATTTATTTATAATGGGTTAAAACGTAAATTTATGTAATAGGGATGATGCAAGTTGATAAGTATTCTAATGTTTGTGTTGTTGATAAACATTACTTTAATGATTGTAATATAAAATAACGGAAGTGTAAATGGAAATTAGTAGAAACGTAAACTTATTTTAAGGTAGTAATTGGATGTAGATTTATGGAATGGAGTTAATGCAAATCAAAAGAAATTAATCTGATTAAAGATTATATTAGTATAAATTAGGGTAGTAATGGGTAATAATGTATTCCTAATGGAGTATGAATGAATTGATGATTAAATTTAAGGAAATGATGTTAAGGTTATTCATATTGTACAATTTGTTGAATTATAAGGAATGGAATAAATTTAGTGCAATAAGAGTGGTTATAATAATTGTTTGTAAGGAATGAACTTACAAATATTACAGAAATGTATAATGGTGACAATTGTTATTGTTACCAATTTAATTAATCAATTACAAATATATGTCAATAAAATGCTACATAAATGTGAGTAAAGGTTAATGGTAACAAACATTTTAAGTTACCTGTTTATTTTATTTGGTCTATTAGATTAAAATGGGAAATCAATTACAATTAAATGAACTCTAATGTTACACTAATAAGATCTAGACAATAACTGAAAATTATGAATGTAACAAAATGAATAGAAATGTTAATTTTACTCATAAGTTAACAATTGATGTAATAAAAAGAATGAAACCATGATAAAATAATTAATTGGGATTTTAATTTTTATTAATATGTAAAACTGACAAAATTCAATATAAATTGAAATATAGTAAATAATATAAATAAAAGACTGAAATTGGATGGTATTAATGTAGTGAAAGACAAACAAATATTAACTATGTTATTTGTGTAATTAATGGATAGGAATACCAAAGGCTAATTGTAAAAAGGGATATAATTGAGGAATATAAGTGGTAGAATAACAAAAATTTATGATTTTATTTTTGTTAACATATGTTAAGAGATACGTTTATGATCTTAATTGGAACTTCTACTAATAACATGCATTACAGTAAGATCAAAAAAATGATAACATACGTCAGGTGCATTTAATGACATTGTCTGAATTTAATTAATACAGTGATTATAATAATAAATGTTAATAAAGAATAAGAATAAATAAGTTTAGTAAAATAGTAAACATTCATTTAGTAAAATTGTTTGGCAACTGAAAGATTGATTGTAGAGATGAGAAACTATTATTCAATAAGAAATATGTAATTACTATTTGTATGCAATAGTGTAATTGAAAATTTCCAATTAATAGAAGAGAGAATACAAATTGTAAATTAATACGTGTAAATAAAAGCAGCTTATGTTTTGTGAAAATATAAGGAAAGTTTGATTTAATAAAAAGAAAATTTACATCAAATAAAATGAATGTTTCATTTGTGAATGTAGGTTTAATTTCATTAAAATAAAGAATAGAATGATTGATTTTAAAGAAAAAATATATGTTTATTTGAACTGTGTTTTAGCTTACAGATGATTATAAGAATAGGAAAATAATATATTTAAGTGTATAACTAACAAATTTATAAACGTGTTTAAATAAACAATTGTTCTATTTTTTTTCATCCATTTTACTTGTCTGTTTTAAAATTTAACTTAGTATGTTATTGCAATTAATGTAATTCAAATGTTTCAATTAAAAGGAAAGGAAACGTTGATTGCAATTAATAAATTTAATAAAAGAAATGCACGTTTTGTGTTAAACAAAAAGGATGTTTTAATGGAAATAAAAGATCATTTTGAGAAACAAAATTAAACGTTTTCATTCTTAAGGTAAGTATAAATATTTTATTAGATAAAAACCTAAATGCGCACAAAAATTCTACTTTCGTTTGCAAACTTTTCCATTCCTACGTACATTTCCTTATCTATTATTAACGCCTGAAGCTTTAATAATAAAACGTGACATTTATTTTTGTCCCTCCACGTTCATTTCCTAATTATAAATAACCTACATCTTATTTCTTCTTTTATATTTTGTTTCTCCGAACACCTCATATTCAAAAGCTCTTATTCTTGCAAATCCAAAAGCATTCTTTTATAAAAATGATTTTTTTTTCATTTTTCGTACACTTCCTGTCCTCAACTTAGTTGTTCTTCAATCTTTTCCTAAAGCCTCATCTTGAAAAAACGTAAGTATTAAACTTTCTTTATTTATATATATTTTTAACGTGTACTAATTTTTATTTTAATAATATTTCTTGTAACATGAATATCTTTTGCATATAAACTTTGAATCACGCGCGATTTCTTCTGTTGGATTCAAATTTATATTCCGGACAACATGAAATTGAATTAGTTGAATTTGGAGATTATTGAGTTTTGCGCTTCTGTTTGGATTTTTATGGGCTAAAATCAAAGGTGAGTGTTTTAACCCACTCACAACTTCTAAAATTCCTTATGTTTGTTTAATTGATATATGATGTGATTTTGAGTTTATTTATGGTTGTTTGGCATATTTTAATCATCATCTCAGTTAATTTCATTATTTAAATTAAATTGTTATTTAATTTATTCATTGCATTTAAACTGCCAGTTAAATTGTTATTTATTTATTGCATATAAACTACCAGTTAAACAGTTATAATTTATTTTGAACACAAACTGATAGTTGATACCTGTTATTTATCACCTATTATATATTGATGTATTGTTTGAATTTTGATGATGATTGTGATAAATGGTTGATGGTTGATATTGGATGAATGGATGTTGTATTTTATATTGCTATAAACTGCAAGTTATTCTGCATTTTCATTTCATCCGGGATTGTGGTTTGAAATGATATATAACCGTAATTTTTATTTTAAATTACGGATTGAAATGATAAATATCCGTATCACTTGACCATAGGATAGAAAATTTCATACAAGCACCGCAGTATATATATAAAACTATTTTTGAAATGATCTTCTATGGTTTTGGAAAGAATATGGTTTACTGAATATTGTTTTTTGATATTTTTAAATATTATTTTATATATATTTGAACGCTTGAATTTAAGATATGTATAAATTTGGTTTAAAGAATAAAAGGAGTTTAAAAATAAAGGTTAAATTGTATATAGATATAATATGGTTAAGTATTTATTTAAATTTATTGATAGAGTTTATAATATCTTAAATAAAATAAATGTTGGAAGATAAGTATGAATTTGCTTTGAATTAAGGTACTTAAGAATTATCATCGAATAAAATTTATTTGAAATTTAAATTAATTTGGGGTTTTAAAAGGTATGATCTTTATAACTTGATTTTGGTTTAGAGGACTTAAACGAATATCCAATTGATTAAATGAATATTATCAAGCTAATTAAATTGAAAGAGTAACCCAGTTTATTTGAGTCTAAATGTGTTACTAAAATAGCACTTGATTTATTAAGCAAACATTTCGAATCTAAATAATAGCAATTGAAAATTTGTTATATATGAAATTATCAAAGAATAAGTTTGAAATGGTGGAAAAATTTAAGCTTTGAAAATATGGAAATTTAAGTGGGTTATTTGGGAATTCAAATCCGTATTTGAAATTGATTTGTTAAGGTGAGGAATCTATTTTATTTTATAATAAAGTAATTTAATAATTAAACCATTTAAGTGGTGCAATATGTTTCAAAGTTACGGAATTCAAAGTTTTATGTTTTGAAAGGGAGGTATTTCATGTTTTGATTTCGAAATATTATAACTTTGAAAATGTTATGGTTTTAGAAAAGGATATATTTGAAAATGATATCATATTGATTTGGTTTTTTTTTAAAAGAGAAAGTGATATCGAAATTATATGGTTTTGAAATGGATATCTTATTCTGGTTTAGAATATAAATTGTTTTGAAATGACCGCAGTGTTATAATAACGATTGGTTGGCAAAGAGACCAGGATCGGATATGGGCATACTCTCTGTCGATACCGAAAACCACTTTGACAACCATGTACGCGGTGGAGATTCTAGAACGAAGTAGGATGGTGGCGGCGTTTCCTTTGAGGTAAATACGTGGACCCAACTCCTGTGAGTTGGCTTAAGGTAGCTAAAACAGGAGCGATCGACGGGTTAATTGAGGTAGCACCTTTGATCGGACACATCCCTTCGATATTCTACTCTGACTTTGGTTTTATTCGGTGGCCACTTTTGATTTCTTTGATTGGGGGTGTGGCTCGAGGTGGACGGTAGCTACGGCTACACATTACCACCGACCTAGAAGTGTAATTGGTATATCTACCATGGCATTGCCTAGTTGTGCCGTGTCACCTACCCTATCGCACCTTATACGAGTTTCTATTTGTGTCGTACCTATGGAGTATCCTCTGGTAGCCTCCCGATCAGGAGGTATTGCGGTACTGTATAGACTATTGGCATTTTACGTGTTAAGATGGAAAATGTAAAGCCTTAACGCTATTTAAAAGTAAGTTTATTTTACAATTAGACATTATTATAATAGCGAAATATACTACATAGTAAACAGTTTAACGGTTCCTTAAGAGATGTATCCCGAGCATCTCTTGAGTTACTGCACTCATATTTATTTCTGTTAATTTAACTTGCATAAGATCTTTTAGTTCTGACTCGAGTGTTTTGTCTTTTCAATTCGCTCGGGTCAGTCCGAGCATTTCAGGATCGAGGTCTTTATTTCTGGAGGACGAAGACGAAGATTTCATTATTATTATATTATATTCCACTACACCGTATTCCGCTGCATCGATTTTTTTCGTTGGTATGTGCAACTCTTATATATGCTGTGTAAGGAAAATTAAATTTTTTGTAAATAGCTTCATGTACTGTATATTTGATTATTATATTTTATCCTTCCGCTGTGAGATTCTGTTTGTTTTATTTCTTTCTTGTTTTTCTTATTTACCCTATAGCAATCCGCCCTTCCATATGGTTTGAATTGGCACGTGTGTCGATTTAAAGCGTGCGAAAAAGGCGGGATGTTACATCTGGTATCAAGCTTTGGTTTAGCGAAAAACCTTAGCTTTGTGGGGTCTGACTCTTTACTAATAGGGTAGTAATACCCTATAGGAGTCACTGAGTGTATATATATGAGAGAGCGTATTTGTTAGTGTTATAAAATGGTTTTAATATTGTGTTAATCTATTCCGTTTTGTATTTATAAATTCTAGTTGGTGCATAGGACTCTGCGACATCAATAGGGATTTCTAAACACTTAATAGGACAGACCGACGTAATATTTGTTTTTAATATAGGTGAATGAAATTTTTTTGCCCATTATATTTTCTATATATAAAATAATTTTTTATAAATGATATATATTTGGTTGCAAAATATTAGCTGTTAGATAACAAAATTATAAATAATAGTTGAAAGGAGATTTAAAATAAAATAAATGAAATTTGGGAATTTTAGAACTTAGGTTCCGAGGTTTTGAAAACCCTTTCAATTGATTTTGCAATGTAATAATAATACCATTAGAAATATTTTCTGATATAAATATTTCAATATAATTTGAAAGAATTGTTTTAAAAAGAAAATTTGAAGAAGAAAAAAATTTGTACTTACCTCTCTGTCGCTGGGAAATAATTTCGGTGATGAGTGCACACATCATTAACATTCACTTTCAAATTTCGGAGTGGGAAGGCCACTGTAGTAGTTTACTACGAATTTGTTTTGATAAACAAATATAAAAATTAACCCGTGAAATATTACATCAGTTGTAATAGACTTAATTATAAAAATATGAATTTAAGAAACCCTATTTATTTGGAACCTTGTTTATTGATATGCAAAAGTACAAATTGATGAGTTAGTATGAATTTAACGGTAATGGGAACAAATTAGGGAATTATGTTAATACAAGTTAATAATTTATAAACTTGAATGGACATTTCAATTTAATAAATAAATTCAAATGTAGGACTTGGTCATAAGTGCAATTTATGGGTGTGATAACAAATTTGGGTAAATTTCCTAATTAATTAGTCAATCAATTTATTTGAAATCAAACTCATTTAAATGGTAAGTAATTATAATATGTTATTGATATAAACGTTACTTTAATAATTATTAATAAAGAAACGATAGTGTAAATGAAAACTTAATAAAAAACATAAATTATTTTAAGGAAACAAGAGATATATTTTACAAATTGATGAGTTAATATGAATTTAACGGTAATTGGAACAAATTAGGGAATTATGTTAATGCAAGTTAATAATTAATAAACTTGAATGAACATTTCAATTTAATAAATAAATTCAAACGTAGGACTTGGTTATAAGTGTAATTTATGGGTATGATAACAAAATTGGGTTAATTACCTAATTAATTAGTTAATTAATTTATTTGAAATCAAACTCATTTAAATGGTAAGTAATTATAGTATGTTATTGATATAAACGTTACTTTAGTAATTATTAATAAAGTAACGATAGTGTAAATGAAAACTTAATAAAAACATAAATTATTTTAAGAAAACAAGAGAAATATTGTACAAATTGATGAGTTAGTATGAATTTAACGATAACTGGAGTAAATTAAGGAAATATTTTAATATAAGTTAATTATTTATAACTTGAAAGGGATTCCAACCCATTCAAGGAAAATGTTACACTTGGTTATAAACTGAATATAATAGAAATAATAAATATTGAATAAATTTTTGAAATAGTTTGAAGTAAATGGTAACTTAAGTAAAACCAGTAATTATAATATTGGTTTGTAAATAATGAACCTATAAACATGTGATTAAGAGTTAATGACAATAATTATTGTACGTTACTTATTTTATTAGTTTGATAAGTTAATTTGAATTCAATAAGATGTAACCAAGGTAATTTCCATTCATAATATGATAATTAATTTAATAAAAAGAATGAAACCAAGAAATAAGTTACAGAGAATATTTAATTGCAATTAATGTATCTATTTGGCAAAAATATAATAAGTGTAATACAATCTAAATTAATGTAAGCAAATTGTGAAGTTCTAATTTTTTTTGGAATTGGTAGAATTGGGAATGGATTAAAGGTGATATAAATTGATGTAATAATACGTAATGAATTATAGAATTTGAATTTTAAATAGTAAGTTAATTTATTTAAGTTATAATAATTAGATTTATTGCAAATGAATGAAATCAAATATTTAACTATTACATTAATTTAAAAATTAAGTTGAAGTTTGGAAATATTTATGTAATAATTTTAAATCCCATGGTAAACCCTTCTACTTGAAATTATGAATGGAATAATTATGGGTTAATTCAGTTTAACGGAAATTTTTTATGAAATGAAAGATTTATATTGATTAATCTTTAATAAATTGACATTTAAAATTTGTTAAATCATTTTAAATATTTGAGAATTATAAAGTGATAAAGATTGCAAATTTCAGAATTTAAATTTGAAATTTGATTTGATTATTTATTTTAAATTTATTTAATTAATATAAAAATAGCCATTTGGGTCTCGGACTCGGATTTCGACGAGACTAGTTTCATCGGATCCATAACGGTAAATTATAATAGTGTTTCAAGTTTCGTAGAGATCAGACATGTCGATCGATCGTACGGACTCGAAACGCCTTGAAATTTATGCAATTGAAATCAATTTGAAATCAATTTGAAAATATTGATTTCAGCATAACTTCTTTATACGATGGAATTTGAAGGTGAAACTTTTTCCATCGTGTTCAGAATATTTTAAAACACCTATTTTGACATATCGGTTCACCCAATTTCGTTCCGGAGACAGAACGGGCTTTTTGGGCCACGTTAGCGGTAGCACGTATGTCTATCAACCCGATCCATCTATTTTTCAATTTTCCTATAAATACCATGCTAAACCCTAGCCTCCGCCTATTCTCATTTATCTGCGCATAAAAAATTCATCAACTCTTCCTCTTCCTCAATGGATGCAAACCCTAGATCAACACCCAATTCCAATTCAAAATCCAAAGCCAAAAATTCAATCTCCTCAAACCATAGCATATTATATGTAACAACCCGTATATTTGTACCATTTAAATTGACGATATTCCAACTTGTCAACTTAAATAATACAAAACACGAATCATTAATGTAGTATATATATAAATGAGAATCATCACAGAGTCACCCTTAATATTTTGGCCAAGAAGAGCCAATTCGGGATCTAGCCTTTGAGCTTCAAGAATGCGGTCGAAAAGAGAAGGATGAGCCTCAAGGCTACATAAAACAAGAGATGAACATAAATCGGAAACACGGTCTCGAATTTCGCAAATGGATAAAATCTCGAGATCGTTCCATTCGGATATCATCATAGAAACAACAGCTTGTTGTTTACGGCTAAGAGCATCGGCGACACGATTACCCTTACCGGGGGTATAAAGAATATCAAGATCATAAGGAGTAAGGAACTCGAGCCAACGTTGTTGACGCAAATTAAGTTCCTTTTGAGAGAATAAATACTTCAAGGACTTATGATCGGTATAAAGAACAAATTTCTCTCCTAAAAGAAAATGACCCCAAATCCGAAGAGCAAAAACAATAGCCGCGAGCTCTAAATCATGAGTGGCACATCTAGTCTCAGCAGGCTTCAATTGCCTGGAAGCATAAGCAATAACACGTTCTTTTTGCATAAGAACGGCACCCAAACCAACGCGACTAGCATCGGTATAAACAATAAAATCTTAGTTTCCATAGGGAATCACAAGAATAGGAGCATCGGAAAGGAGTTCTTTTAATTTCTGAAAAGAAGCTTCACATTTGTCCTACCAAATGTATTTAACACCTTTCTTTGTTAAGCCAGTAAGAGGGACAGCAATTTTAGAAAAGTCTTTAATGAACCGACGATAATAACCCGCCAATCCGAGAAAACTACGAATCTCCGTCACACTCTCCGGTCTCTTCCAATCTTGAATCGCTTCGATCTTTGAAGGATCCACGGAAATTCCGGATTCGGAAATAATATGACCGAGAAACTTCACACGAGATTACCAAAAATGGCATTTAGAAATTTTGCTTTTAATTGATTACTCCTAAGAGTTTCCAACACAATCCGAAGATGTTTTTCATGCTCCTCCTCGGTTCTAGAATACACAAGAATATCATCAATAAAGATGAGAACAAACCGGTCGAGAAAATCTTTAAAAACTCGATTCATAAGGTCACCGAAATAAGCCGGAGCATTCGTTAGACCAAATGGCATAATAAGCCATTCATAAGATCCATAACGAGTACGGAACGACGTCAAAGGAATGCTATCCTCTGCAATACGAAGCTGATGAAATCCAGTAGCTAAGTCTAATTGTGAAAAGACTCTAGCACCACTAAGTTGATCGAATAGATCATCAATCCGAGGTAAAGGATATTTATTCTTGATAGTAAGATCATTAAGCTTGTGGTAGTCAACGCAAAGCCTAAGTGTTCCATCGGATTTCTTCACAAAAATAGCTGAAGCTCCCCAAGGCGAGGAACTAGAGCGTATAAATTGCTTCGTCTCCAATTCGGATAATTGTTTACGCATCTCCTCGTTTTCTATATTGGACATACGATAAGGAGGGCGAGTGATAGGTTGAGCTCCAAGAATGGGATTAATTCTGAACTCAATTGCTCGCTTAGGTGGTAATCCTAAAACAGGCTCGAATATGTCGGGAAATTCACGAACGACGTGAATAAGAGAAATAATATCACCCTCATCATCATCGTCATCACGAGGGTTTAAAGAATATAAAGATGCAACCAAAGCAGAATCCGAATCTTTAAGAATAACAGAAACCTGATTAACAGATTGAGGATGTCGAAGATGAATAGTCCGCTCAGGACATAAGATATGAGCTTCATAACGGTTAAGCCAATCCATTCCCAAAATCATTCCAAAGCCTAAATAACGCATGACATGCAAATCGGCTAGGTAAGGAAAATCACACAAAACAATCTCGACATCTTTACACAACAAACTGATTGTTGCGGATCCACCAACCGGATTCGCAATTCTCAAAGAAGTCATTAAACACAAAACATCCAAAGAAAAAGCATCAACAAGTTCTTTTGATATAAAAGAATGGGACGCACCCGTATCAAAAAGAACTCGAATATGATGATCACGAAATAAAATAATTCCATCCAGAATAGAATGAGAAATACCTTGGCCATGAGATGTGTTGCAAGGGGCTGGAGCAACATTAAGCTTTCCCTCCTTCATATTTTGAAGTTTGGGACATACATGCAAAAAATGGTCCGGGCTCTTGCAATAGTGACAAGTACGAGGCTTTGAACACTTGTTCGCAAAATGGTCTTTCGAACCACAATTATAGCATTTCCCTTTAGTAGAGGAAAATGTCTTTTCAACAGGAGTTGCTTGCCTCCCTTTCTTATTGGAATAGGGGCCTTTGAATTTGTTTGGCCTCTTCTTGTTGTTGAAGTTTGGTTTGGAACCCACCACTTCAACATCATTCTCCCTATCTGCCTCTTCAAGACGAAGAGCGATATCAATGAGTTGGTCGAAAGAAACTTCTAATTTTAGAAGTAATGGCTTCTTGAGATTTTTGTTTAAGCCATAGACGAACCACTGGTTCTTCTTTAAAGGTGTGTTGATGTATTCAACCCCGTATTTAGAAAGCGACTCGAAGGAGGCGACATAATCAGTCACGGAAGAATCACCTTGAACAAGGTCTATAAATCGTCGAGCCAATGTCACTTTCTCTGCTTCTAGTACAAATTTCAACTCGAAGCATTCCCGGAATTGCTCCCAGGTGAGATCCGCTTCATTAATCTCAGAAATAAGAAGTTCATACTAGTCCAATGCTCTTTCTCGGAGCATACTAGAGGCCACCTGAACTCAGTGAAGGTCAATAAGATTCATGCGAGAAAAGATTCGATCGCATGACCTTAGCCAAGCCTGTACTTCAATAATAGTTTCGGAACCTTTGAATGGCTCCCCACCCAAATTAGTGTAATCGCTGCACAAGCGTGCGAATCCCGACTTTGGGTGAGTAGGTTTCGGGTTAGCTCCAGCTGCTTGAGCATTTGTCACTAAATCAAGAAGCTGTTGAGCAGTCATAAAAACTCCATCCTGGGGCGGAGTGTTAGATGGTACGTCTTTGGGGCGGCCTGGTCTAGACATTTCTCTTCCTTTAGAAAGAAAGGAGAACAAGGAGAAGATTATTCACTAATGAATATCAAGCAATCTTGAGAGATAAAACAAGGAATCATAAAAGAAAATACGATGAATCGGTACGAAGACTCGAATTAAATCCAAAAGCACGACTCCTAAGATGGACTTAGGACGATGATCCTTGTTATAATATTCCATATTATTCCGAAGTTTGGCTCTGATACCAAGCTGTGACGCCCCACCTCTATACCCACGCTAGCCAAGAACACTATGGTGTAATGCTGTCAACTAGCACGGAGAATAAGGCTGTTGAGGAGCGACCATCCATGTAATTTCTTTTGCGAGCACCGATACGTCAGATAGTACAACATGCATTTTATTTCAAGAGAGGAAATCCGACATACCGATACAAACTCAAAACTACTACACAGTGGCTATATAAATCCTCCGGAAACAAATATAGAAATAAGCATAACATAAATCAGTCACAGATAATTCACATCACAAAGGCGGAAGAAGATGTGAACGAATAACTAACACATGAAAGTGTAAATCAGAGTAGCGGTCTAAAAACATCCACAATAACACAAAAGAATAGTTACAAGAACTACACAAAAGAATAAGTATACATTATGGAGTCTATAGCTCATTTGTATACAATCCAAAAACTACCAATCTAAGTAGTTAACCAAAAGTCAGAGAAATCAATCCCAAGTGAGAAGTCAAGCTGAAGCACCTGTAACATCTCGGTCTGACCCAGTATTATTTAATAAGAAAATAATAAACGGATCAGTCTAACTATAAATATCAGATGAAACGATATAGAATAAGAGATATGACTGAACGCAAAATAATCACAATGCCAAGCTATGATATATATAAGTAATTGAAAATCAACAAGAGATTAATCAATATCACCAAACCTACACAAGAATCAAAGGAAATGTCATACTCCTTATTTCGTTCAACAAACAATAAATATTGACGATTATATCAACGTCAATCACAAAAGTCAATGACACACGAAATCACCAATGCACACATATTGATAAAACTTATCAATGGAAATCACGAAAATTGGTGAAGCATAAATTCTAGAAATCATCTCAAGAAATCCAGTCAATGACACACGAATTCACCTATGCACAAAAATTGATAAATCATATCAATAGAAATCACAAAAATAGGTGAAGAAGAAGGTTCCAGAATTCGACACACGAAATCCAGAAATCACACAAAATAGGGGGGAGCCATCACACGAACGGGAGCATGAAAACTCACCAACATATGTATCACACGAACGAAATGCTATCTCATGGTAGCTAGCCATTAATTTTTGACACACGAACGGCCTGAAGACCATGGGGCGCTACCCCATATATGTGAGTTGAAACTCACAAAACGGGGTTTAGTCTCCCTCGTAGACAAAGAGACATCGCACATTGCTAGTCTAAATCACAAAAATGATCGTCATGATCATCAAGAAGTGGCAATTACAGTAAGCTAGTAAATATATGAGCTTAGCTTCATGTCCCATAACCATTAGCTTAACTTAAATATTTACGAACAAATTGTAGATCTCCACTAGAAAATTGTCACAAGAGATTCAATCGAACAAGTCCAAGAATTAACCGACGAAGAAAACGCGAGCGTTTCGTACCACTCGTTTTACGAAGTCGTTTAATTAGATTTCTCATATGAGTGAGGTAAAGGTTTATATATACTAATAGATTGGAAATCAGTTTGAGAGAACGAGTTTTGTTATAAAATAGTGTTGAAATCATTTGAAGAAAGAGTTTTGATATTTACTACTAGTATAGAGACCTTTGTATTTTTAAAGTGACAAATCACAAAAAAAGATTGTAGGAACAATCAATCACTAAAATTCACATACGAAGATGTGAATAAAAATCCAACGAAACCGATAAAGAATCCATCGAAAGGGATATTCAAAAATCCCTAAAAAGGAGTCATCAAAGTCATAATAAATGATAACAACAAATAGGAAACAACGCGAATCAATTAAAGTTGGAAATTCAAGCGACTAGGCAATATAGGCAAAAATGCAACAGGTCGGTCGGCCGGCTACAGAGCTCGGTCGACCGGACCCTGTTCCAAAATAGTCTCGGGAAGCAGGTCGGTCAGCTGAGCCCTGTAGCCAGTCGACCGGGCCAGAGACAGAAAGGTACCTATGCACCATAGTAGCAGGTCGGTCGACCGGCCACAGGGCTCGGTCGGCCGAACCTGTTCCCAGTCCCTTCAAATCCCATTGAATACAATGGCCAACCACTACCAAATTGCAACCGTACGAGCATCGACACTAAGGATTTATGCCAATCGACTACTCGGCCCTATGAGCTCCTTGTTGCATCACCAAAAACACATTTGAACATCAAAGCTATGGTTTTTAAGAATTTGGCTTTCAAAACACCAAAATTGGAATATTCACAAAACCATTCCAAACCAAAAGCAAATGCACACGAATAAGTGTTAGTAATTCATACCTAACAATCGAAGATAAATATAAGCATAGATGTGAGATAAAAATCTCACCTTTGAACCCAAGCAATTGGAAAAAGAAGCTTGAAAGCGAAGGAGAATCAACCACTCTTCAAACTGAACTCAAGAAGCTTGATTCTAAGCTAAAAAGAGAAACATTTCCCCAAATTAGGTTTAGGAATTTTCTGAAATCAAAGAGAGAAAGAGTTGGAGAAGAAGAAGAAGATAAGCTTACCAATGGCTTCTTCTTGAGTTTGGAGCAAGAAATTGATTTACAAATGGAAACTAGGGTTTTGGATTTCTATTTCCCATTCTCTTTCACCATTAATCCCTTTAGAACTGAAATTAGAGGAAGAGGGAGTGAATGAAGAGGGGGTTTCAGTTTGGGGTATTAAGTTAGAACATTGGGCTGAACCCAACCTAAACCCAAAGCCCAAGTGAAAAGTAGCAAAATTCTACTTTCTCCAAACACATTGAAGCTTATACACGAAAAGGTCGCAAACAGTATTTTAAACTCAATAGGAGTGGTCCCCTGTCCTAATTCAACCGTATGCAGAAAGTAGCTTTTCGGACTAAATTCCGAGTATCGATAAAATATTTAAATAAAATATTTAAATATAAAAATCAACAAATATGCGGGTTGTTACAGACTCCCCTCCTTAAAGAAATTGCGTACTCGCAATATTTAAGAAGAAGATATATAGTAACAACCATAAAAGCATATTCAACACAAAAGAAGTTTGAAATAAAAGGTTCACCTCAAAGAGCACGAGAAAGTAAGTCCGGATGTGTTCGCTCGATGAACTCTCTAGATTCCCAAGAACAATTCTTAGGATTTGAAGACCATTGAACTTTCACAAGCGGGACATCTTTATTTCGAAGACGTTTGACCTCCGAAGCAATAATTCGAACAGGATGCTGCTCATAAGTTAAATTCGGTGAAACTTCAATTTCATCCACAACACCGGGCTCAAGAATGGAATCGGAATCTCGAAGACATTTCCGAAGTTGAGAAACGTGAAACACGTCATGGATAGAAGAAAATTGAGCCGATAATAAAAGGCGATAAGCCATGGAACCAATACGTTCAGTGATAGGAAATGGCTCAATATATCGAGGCGCCAATTTTCCCGATCGGCTGAAACGCACAACACCCTTCATAGGTGACACACGAATGAACACAAGATCTCCTACAGAAAATTCTAACTTCCTTCTCCGGTTATTGGCATAGGATTTTTGTCTACCCAGGGCTTCTTTCATCCTATGACGAATAAGTTCAATTTTCTCTGTGGAATCACAAATAAAGCCTGGACCTAAAATCAGCTTCTCACCGGCCTCAAGCCAACAAGAAGGAGATCGGCATGGCCTTCCATAGAGTGCCTCGAAAGGTGCCATACCAATACTAGATTGGAAGCTATTATTATAGGAAAATTCAACAAGTGAAATATGATCTTCCCAACTTCCACCAAAATCAAGAACACACGCACGAAGAAGATCTTCAAGAGTTTGATTCACACGCTCGGTTTGTCCATCGGACTGGGGGTGATAAGCGGTGCTAAAATTAAGCGTCGTTCCTAAAGCTTTTTGAAGACTCTTCCAAAATCAACTAGTAAACAATGGATCATGATCACTAACTATAGAAGTAGGAACTCCATGTAATTTAACAATCTCTTTGATAAAAAGTTTGGCCAAAATAGGTACGGTTCGGTTAGACCGAACGGGAATAAAATGGGCGGATTTAGTAAGCCGATCAACAATCACCCATAAGCTATCATGACCCGAACGAGAACGGGGAAGGCCGTCAATAAAATCCATGGAAATCTGATCCCACTTCCAAATTGGAATTTCTAAAGGTTGCAATAACCCACCGGGCCTTTGATGCTTGGCCTTAACGAGTTGGAAAGTCATGCAACGCTTAACGAAGTTAGCGATGTCAAGTTTCATTCCCTCCCAATAATAAAGTTGCTTCATATTCGCGTACATTTTACTACTACCGGGATGAATGGTAAATTAGAACAATGGGAATCTTCTAAAGTATCTTTATGAATATCACCAATATTTGGTACGATAAGTCTACCAAATTTTCGAATGCCGCCACGAGAATCAGTATCAAAGTCTTTCCAACTTTCAATATCAATCTTACCCTTAATATTTTGGCCAAGAAGAGCCAATTCGGGATCTAGCCTTTGAGCTTCAAGAATGCGGTCGAAAAGAGGAGGATGAGCCTCAAGGCTACATAAAACAAGAGATGAACATAAATCGGAAACACGGTCTCGAATTTCGCAAGTGGATAAAATCTCGAGATCGTGCCATTCGGATATCATCATAGAAACAACAGCTTGTTGTTTACGGCTAAGAGCATCGACGACACGATTACCCTTACCGGGGGTATAAAGAATATTAAGATCATAAGGAGCAAGGAACTCGAGCCAACATTGTTGACGCAAATTAAGTTCCTTTTGAGAGAATAAATACTTCAAGGACTTATGATCGGTATAAAGAACAAATTTCTCTCCTAAAAGATAATGACGCCAAATCCGAAGAGCAAAAACAATAGCCGCGAGCTCTAAATCATGAGTGACATATCTAGTCTCAGCAGGCTTCGATTGCCTGGAAGCATAAGCAATAACACGTTCTCTTTGCATAAGAACGGCACCCAAACCAACGCGACTAGCATCGGTATAAACAATAAAATCTTGGTTTCCATAGGGAATCACAAGAATAGGAGCATCGGAAAGGAGTTCTTTTAATTTCTGAAAAGAAGCTTCGCATTTGTCCGACCAAATGTATTTAACACCTTTCTTTGTTAAGCCAGTAAGAGGGACGGTAATTTTAGAAAAGTCTTTAATGAACCGACGGTAATAACCCGCCAATCCGAGAAAACTACGAATCTCCGTCACACTCTCCGGTCTCTTCCAATCTTGAATCGCTTCGATCTTTGAAGGATCCACGGAAATTCCGGATTCGGAAATAATATGACCGAGAAACTTCACATGAGATTGCCAAAAATGGCATTTAGAAAATTTTGCTTTTAATTGATTACTCCTAAGAGTTTCCAACACAATCCGAAGATGTTTTTCATGCTCCTCCTTGGCTTTAGAATACACAAGAATATCATCAATAAACATGAGAACAAACCGGTCGAGAAAATCTTTGAAAACTCGATTCATAAGGTCAACGAAATAAGCCGGAGCATTCGTTAGACCAAATGGCATAACAAGCCATTCATAAGATCCATAACGAGTACGGAAGGACGTCAAAGGAATGCTATCCTCTGCAATACGAAGCTGATGAAATCCAGTAGCTAAGTCTAGTTGTGAAAAGACTCTAGCACCACTAAGTTGATCGAATAGATCATCAGTCCGAGGTAAAGGATATTTATTCTTGATAGTAAGATCATTAAGCTTGCGATAGTCAACGTAACGCCTAAGTGTTCCATAAGATTTCTTCACAAAAATAGCTGAAGCTCCCCAAGGCGAGGAACTAGAGCGAATAAATTGCTTCGTCTCCAATTCGGATAATTGTTTACGCATCTCCTCGGTTTCTTTATTGGACATACGATAAGGAGGGCGAGTGATAGGTTGAGCTCCAGGAATGAGATTAATTATGAACTCAATTTCTCGCTTAGGTGGTAATCCTAAAACGCGCTCGAATATGTCGGGAAATTCACGAACGACGTGAATAAGAGAAATAATATCACCCTCATCATCATCATCATCATCACGAGGGTTTAAAGAATATAAAGATGCAACCAAAGCAGAATCCGAATCTTTAAGTATAACAGAAACCTGATTAACAGATTGAGGATGTCGAAGATGAATAGTCCGCTCAGGACATAGGATACGAACTTCATAACAGTTAAGCCAATTCATTCCCAAAATCATTCCAAAGCCTAAATAACGCATGACATGCAAATCGGCTAGGAAAGGAAAATCACACAAAATAATCTCGACATCTTTACACAACAAACTGATTGTTGTGGATCCACCAACCGGATTCGCAATTCTCAAAGAAGTCATTAAACACAAAATATCCAAAGAAAAAGCATCAACAAGTTCTTTTGATATAAAAGAATGGGACGCACCCGTATCAAAAAGAACTCGAATAGGATGGTAACGAAATAAAATAATTCCATCTAGAATAGAATGAGAAATACCTTGGCCACGAGATGTGTTGCCAGGGGCTGGAGCAACATTAAGCTTTCCCTCCTTCCTATTTTGAAGTTTGGGACATACATGCATAAAATGGTCCGGGCTCTTGCAATAGCGACAAGTACGAGGCTTTGAACACTTGTTCGCAAAATGGTCTTTCGAACCACAATTATAGCATTTCCCTTGAGTAGAGGAAAAGGTCTTTTCAACAGGAGTTGCTTGCCTCCCTTTCTTATTGGGATAGGGGACTTTGAATTTGTTTGGCCTCTTCTTGTTGTTGAAGTTTGGTTTGGAACCCACCACTTCAACATCATTCTCCCTATCCGCCTCTTCAAGACGAAGAGCGATATCAATGAGTTGGTCGAAAGAAACTTCTAATTTTAGAAGTAATGGCTTCTTGAGATTTTTGTTTAAGCCATAGACGAACCTCTGGTTCTTCTTTAAAGGGGTGCTGATGTATTCAACCCCGTATTTAGAAAGCGACTCGAAGGAGGCGACATAATCAGTCACGGAAGAATCACCTTGAACAAGGTCTATAAATCGTCGAGCCAATGTCACTTTCTCTGCTTCTGGTGCAAATTTCAACTCGAAGCGTTCCCGGAATTGCTCCCAGGTGAGATCCGCTTCATTAATCTCAGAAATAAGAAGTTCGTACCAGTCCAATGCTCTTTCCCGGAGCATACTAGAGGCCACCTGAAATCGTTGAAGGTCAATAAGATTCATGCGAGAAAAGATTCGATCGCATGACCTTAGCCAAGCCTGTACTTCAATAATAGTTTCGAAACCTTTGAATGGCTCCCCACCCAAATTAGTGTAATCGTTGCACAAGCGTGCAAATCCCGACTTTGGGTGAGTAGGTTCTGGGTTAGCTCCAGCTGCTTGAGCATTTGTCACTAAATCAAGAAGCTGTTGAGCAGTCATAAAAACTCCATCCTGGGGTGGAGTGCTAGATGGTACGGCTCTGGGGCGGCCTGGTCTAGACATTTCTCTTCCTTTAGAATGAAAGGAGAACAGGGATAAGATTATTCATTAATGAATATCAAGCAATCTTGATAGATAAAACAAGGAATCATAAAAGAAAATAGGATGAATCGGTACGAAGACTCGAATTAAATCCTAAAGCACGACTCCTAAGATGGACTTAGGACGATGATCCTTGTTATAATATTCCATATTGTTCCGAAGTTTGGCTCTGATACCAAGCTGTGACGCCCCACCTCTATACCCACGCTAGCCAAGAACACTACGGTGTAATGCTGTCAACTAGCACGGAGAATAAGGCTGTTGAGGAGCGACCATCCATGTAATTTCTTTGTGCGAGCACCGATACGTCAGATAGTACAACATGCATTTTATTTCAAGAGAGGAAATCCGACATACCGATACAAACTCAAAAATACTACACAGTGACTATATAAATCCTCCGGAAACAAATATAGAAATAAGCATAACATAAATCAGTCGCAGATAATTCACATCACAAAGGCGGAAGAAGATGTGAACGAATAACTAACACATGAAAGTGTAAATCAGAGTAGCAATCTAAAAAGATCCGCAATAACACAAAAGAATAGTTACAAGAACTACACAAAAGAATAAGTATACATTATGGAGTCTATATCTCATTTGTATACAATCCAAAAACTACCAATCTAAGTAGTTAACCAAAATTCGGAGAAATCAATCCCAAGTGAGAAGTCAAGCTGAAGCACCTGTGACATCTCGGTCTGACCCGAGTATTATTTAATAAAAAATAATAAACGGATCAGTCTAACTATAAATATCAGATGAAACGATATAGAATAAGAGATATGACTGAACGCATAATAATCACAATGCCAAGCTGTGATATATATATAAGTAATTGAAAATCAACAAGAGATTAATCAATATCACCAAACCTACACAAGAATCAAAGGAAATGTCAAACTCCTTATTTCGTTTACCAAACCATAAATATTGACGATTATATCAACGTCAATCACAAAAGTCAATGACACACGAAATCACCAATGCACACATATTGATAAAACTTATCAATGGAAATCACGAAAATTGGTGAAGCATAAATTCTAGAAATCATCTCAAGAAATCCAGTCAATGACACACGAATTCACCTATGCACAAAAATTGATAAATCATATCAATAGAAATCACAAAAATAGGTGAAGAAGAAAGTTCCAGTATTCGACACACGAAATCCAGAAATCACACAAAATAGGGGGGAGGCCTATCACACGAACGGGAGCATGAAAACTCACCAACATATGTATCACATGAACGAGACGCTATATCATGGTAGCTAGCCATTAATTTTTAACACACGAACGGCCCGAAGACCATGGGGCGCTACCCCACATATGTGAGTTGAAACTCACACAAACGGGGTTTAGTCTCCTTCGTAGGCAAAGAGACATCGCACATTGCTAGTCTAAATCACAAAAATGACCGTCATGATCATCAAGAAGTGTCAATTACAGTAAGCTAGTAAATATATGAGCTTAGCTTCATGTCCCATAACCACTAGCTTAACTTAAATATTTACGAACAAATTGTAGATCTCCACTAGAAAATTGTCACAAGAGATTCAATCGAACAAGTCCAAGAATTAACCGACGAAGTAACCGCGAGCGTTTCATACCACTCGTTTTACCAAGTCGTTTAATTAGATTTCTCATACGAGTGAGGTAAAGGTTTGTATATACTGATAGATTGGAAATCAGTTTGAGAGAACGAGTTTTGTTATAAAATAGTGTTGAAATCATTTGGAGAAAGAGTTTTGATATTTGCTACTAGTATAGAAACCTTTGTATTTTTAAAGTGACAAATCACAAAAAAAGATTGTAGGAACAATCAATCACTAAAATTCACATACGAAGATGTGAATCAAAATCCAACGAAACCGATAAAGAATCCATCGAAAGGGATATTCAAAAATCCCTAAAAAGGAGTCATCAAAGTCATAATAAATAATAACAACAAATAGGAAACAACGCGAATCGATTAAAGTTGGAAATTCAAGCGACTAGGCAATATAGGCAAAAATGCAACAGGTCGGTCGGCCGGCTATAGAGCTCGGTCGACCGGACCCTGTTCCAAAATAGTCTCGGGAAGCAGGTCGGTCGGCTGAGCCCTGTAGCCAGTCGACCGGACCAGAGACAGAAAGGTGCCTATGCACCATAGTAACAGGTCGGTCGACCGGCCACAGGGCTCGGTCGGCCGAACCTGTTCCCAGTCCCTTCAAAGCCCATTGAATACAATGGCCAACCACTACCAAATTGCAACCGTACAAGCATCGACACTAAGGATTTATGCCAATCGACTACCCGGCCCTATGAGCTGCTTGTTGCATCACCAAAAACACATTTGAACATCAAAGCTATGGTTTTTAAGAATTTGGCTTTCAAAACACCAAAATTGGAATATTCACAAAACCATTCCAAACCAAAAGCAAATGCACACGAATAAGTGTTAGGAATTCATACCCAACAATCGAAGATAAATATAAGCATAGATGTGAGATAAAAATCTCACCTTTGAACCCAAGCAATTGGAAAAAGAAGCTTGAAAGCGAAGGAGAATCAACCGCTCTTCAAATTGAACTCAAGAAGCTTGATTCTAAGCTAATAAGAGAAACATTTCCCCAGATTAGGTTTAGGAATTTTCTGAAATCAAAGAGAGAAAGAGTTGGAGAAGAAGAAGAGAAGCTTACCAATGGTTTCTTCTTGAGTTTGGAGCAAGAAATTGATTTGCAAATGGAAACTAGGGTTTTGGATTTCTGTTTCCCATTCTCTTCCACCATTAATCCCTTTAGAACTGAAATTAGAGGAAGAGGGAGTGAATGAAGAGGGGGTTTCAGTTTGGGGTATTAAGTTAGAACATTGGGCTGAACCCAACCTAAACCCAAAGACCAAGTGAAAAGTAGCAAAATTCTACTTTCTCCAAACATATCGAAGCTTATACTCGAAAAGGTAGCAAACGGTATTTTAAACTCAATGGGAGTAGTCCCGACTCCTAATTCGACCGTATGCAGAAAGTAGCTTTTCGGACTAAATTCCGAGTATCGATAAAATATTTAAATAAAATATTTAAATATAAAAATCAACAAATATGCGGGTTGTTACATTACGTAATTCAATCTCATCAAATTATTAATAAATTCAAATCTTAATTATTAACCATTCCAAACTCATTCATTAATAATTACTCTTAATTATTAATAAATTTAAAACTTAATCATTAATTATTTCAAACTTCGTTATTAATAGTTCAAACTTTATTATTAATAAATTTCAAGACTTAACTATTAACTATTTTAAAACTTAGTTATTAATAACTTCAAAATTAATTGTCAAATAATTCTAAATTTAATTATTAAATAATTAAATTTTAAACAATGTTCTTTTGTCAATTACGACGTTAATATTTGTTTCAAATTCAAATATTCACGTTTACATTCATTCAAATTTAATTCCAATTTTATTCAAAACCGTGTTATTAGTCAAATAAAACTTTATTTTATTTTAAATCAAAACATTGACCAACCGGGTTTAATTTAACTTTCTATCCTAAGTCAAAGTTATTTGGGTATCTATCATTTCAACCCGATTCCATTTCAATTCAAAATCAAAGCATACAAATGGAACTTGCAGTGTGGTAACTGGGATGGTGTCAAAGTAAATAAACAAGCAATAGCATCCATACGTAACAATTCAACAATTTATTTAAATAATCCCAAAATAATCGTATTAATTTACATATTTTATTTATGCAAATTAATATAATTATTTCTAGAATCTACACTATCATTTCATGTAGATTAAAGATTATTACATTACAGTTTCTCACTTGTCGTTCAATTTCAATTTCAAGTTTAATACTACAACAATTAATCCAATAGTTCAAAGGTTCACAATATAATTTATCAAATTCTACATGTCAATTTAATTAACAAATAAAAAGGGTCATCAATATTCAACATATAAAGGGGTCAAGTTTAACAAATCAAAATTTGACATATATAATCCATTTTAAATTGTTAAATATCCTATATAAATTTCAACTTGCAAATTATTCATCACTTAACAATAACAATAACAATTAACATCCAATTCAATTATCACATAGCAATCATTCATCAACTCAAACTTGTATAAGAATATAGCCGTGAAAATTAATTCACCTTTCGTGGATAAAGAAATTGACCCAAAGCAAGAAGAAGCACGAAAAAAGTCGGAACAATACAAACAATGGACACTGCTATATCGACAAAAGAGAGACGATATTAATTCAATGAACGTCATATAGAATTTATAAATTATATGTATGTGCTTACCGATGACGGAGAAGGAATGAAAGCTGAAAATCGATGCTGCTACAACAAGAAGCTCAATCGGTTGCTTCTGCATACAACAAGAAAAGAAAAGTTGGTTACTATTTTGGCAACCAAATAGATATTCGCGTAAATACACTTCTGCAATATCTAAAACTATTTGGAAATCTCAGTTTCATTTTTTTTATACGTAGCCGAGACTTCACAGAGATATGTATGCGACCCCTGCATCATTCACACACGCACACAGTTTCACATCCACACATAATAGCTTCACCGTTTCATCATTCTACCCCTTCTCAACATGCTGCCATCCCATTCTTTTTCCTCTTTTGCTTCAAACTTTTTTTTTTAAAAAAAACAACAAACCGTGACTTCAACGAACACAGCATGCATTCCCTTTCACGCATTCATGTACAACATCGCACACGTTCACATCTACCTCAGCAAACCATATATACACCATGACGTAATTTATTTATTTACTTTTTATTATACATGCAACACCTGAAATCACGCATAGTTTACTTCCTATGCGTGCAAATTCCACCACACCACAATACACTATTTCACCCCCTCCCCCCCCCCCCTCTGCATCACGCATGTACGCCTATGCGTACGTTTCCTGTATGCTCGGCGACCCAGCTGTTCATGTACACGACCACGCACATTGCGGCAAGGCAGGAACAGGTGCGACGTGGAGGCGAAATGAGGAAAGAAGAGATGGACGAGGGAGGTGAGGTGGAAGGTGTGAGCTGAGTTTTCTTTTGCATGTTTTCTTTTTCATGAATTTCGGCCATGCATGTTTTGTTTTGCGGAAGGAAGAATGGTAGGAGAAAATGGAAAAGAAAATGCGTGTGGTTGCGCATGGGGTCTGGAATAGGGGAGAAGCGGCGAAGGGAACGGGCGACGCACTGTGGAGTTGTCTCGGCTACTTATTTTTTTTGCAGTAAAAAAATAAACAGTAGGGAAGAATGAAGGAGAGGAGAGAAGGAAGAAGGATCACCTGAAGAGTTTGCAAGTGAATGAAGCAGTGGAAAGAGCGAAAGTTTGCTTTTTATCTTTTCAATTTGAGTAACAATAGTAATTTGCATTGGGTTTCGAAAGGCCTTGTTCATTCGCAAATGTCCACTCCTATTCCCTAACCACCCACTAGCTACTAGCTCCCAACCACCGTATTAATTACCAGCTGATTTATATTTTTAAGATTTCTTTTGTAAACGAGCTGAAGAATTTGGGATGAGATTTTATTTAACCGGTCCATTCGGAACGATTAAATTAACGTGACGGTTTTCATCGGCTCCGATTTGCACGAATAAATATACCGTTTTGATCAGCGTGACCAAACGCTTCCAATGGTTCACAGATTATTGCGATACGATGGTTTTATAAAAATTCGAATTTACGCCGCTTAAATTGTTCGTTTTGCAAAAAAATTTAAAGGGAACAGGCGATGACAGTTTCTGACGAAACGAATTACATTATCTTGATTAGAATAATTTTTGCAACATAACTGCGTAAAAATATTTGGATTTGAAAGGTAAATTTTCCGCAGCTTTATATTAACTGATATACAGTAAAACGCGAACGAAATTTACTGTAATATTTTACGACGAAACTTTTTCTATATTCATATCTAACTGGATGTATCTCATGAATAATGTTTGGATGTTAATTGAGATCGTTTATAAATTCAAAATTTTACATTAAAACGATGGATTTTAAAATTTCAAACTGGGTCGGAAATTCAGGGTCGTTGCAATCTCCCCCACTCAAAACTTTTCATCCCCGAAAAGGAACGAGACGAGTGAAGTGGGAATGAAATAAACAGAAAATCAAGATAGATTTTAAGAAATTTGACTTATACCTGAAATTAGTAATTCGGGGTTTGAATCTCGAATACTATCCTCAGTCTCCCATGTGCAATCTCGCTCATCTGCACTCCATTGGACTTTGACAAGATTTACCGACTTCCTTCTGAGTTGCTTTGTCTCACGATCAACTATCCGAAGCGGCTTTTGCTCAATGGTCAAGTCAGGCTCAATAACTATCTCTTCCAACTGAGTAGTGATAATGGTCATAGATGGATCGTGTACGACTTTGCGAAGGTGTGAGATGTGGAACACATTGTGTACACCGGTGAACTTCTCTGGTAATGTAACTATATATGCCAATGTTCCAACTCTTTCCGTAATCTCAAACGGACCAACAAATCTCAGAGCTAGCTTCCCTTTCCTTCCAAATCGAACAATATTCTTCAAAGGCGACGCTTTCAGAAATACTTTGTCTCCTACGCTGAATTCAAGATCTCTTCTCCTTTTGTCAACGTAGTTATTCTGTCTATCTTGTGTCTTCTTTATATTTTTTTCCTGATTTCTTCGACTTTTTCAGAAGCTTCCAAAATTATTTCTGGTCCAAGCACTAATCGATCACCCAACTCGATCCAACAAGCTGGCGATTTGCACGGTCGTCCGTATAAGGCTTCGAGCGGTGCCATACCAATGCTTGCCTGATTTATAAAGATGATTAATTCAAATCCAAATATACGTATTCAAATTTTGAATTTCAATTTCTTTATCTGGTAACTATTATTATAAGTGAATTCTACCAAGTGAAGATGGTCTTCCCAAGATCCACCGAATTCAATAATACAAGCTTGGAGAAGGTCCTCCAAAATCTGATTCACCCTCTCAGTTTGGCCATCTGTCTGAGGGTGATATGCAGTGCTCAGATTCAGTTTGGTTCCCAAAGTATCCTGAAATGCTTTCCAGAATTTACTGGTGAAAATAGGATTTCTATCGCATACAATACTATATGGTACACCATGAAGTTTAACAACTTCTCTCATATATATCTCTGCCAAACTCGAAGCTGTACGAGTGGACTTGACTGGAATAAAGTGAGCGGATTTCGTCAGTCCATCGACAATCACAAATATGCTTTCGTTACACTTTCTAGTCCTTGGCAATCCATCAATAAAGTCCATAGAAATCTGCTCCCACTTCTAATCTGGAATCTCTGATGTTCTTTTGTCAATTACGACATTAATATTTGTTTCAAATTCAAATATTCACGTTTACATTCATTCAAATTTAATTCCAGTTTTATTCAAAACCTTGTTATTAGCCAAATAAAACTTTATTTTATTTTAAATCAAAACATTGACTAATCAGGTTTAATTTAATTTTCTATCCTAAGTCAAAGTTATTTGGGTATCTATCATTTCAACCCGATTCCATTTCAATTCAAAATCAAAACATACAAAGTGAACTTGCAGTATGATAATTGGGATGGTGTCAAAGTAAATAAACAAGTAATAGCATCCATACATAACAATTCAACAATTTATTTAAATAATCCCAAAATAATCGTATTAATTTACATTTGTTATTTATGCAAATTAATATAATTATTTCTAGAATCTACACTATCATTTCATGTAGATTAAAGATTATTACATTACGGTTTTTCACTTGTCGTTCAATTTCAATTTCAAGTTTAATACTACAACAATTAATCCAATATACGTCCAAAGGTTCACAATATAATTTATCAAATTCTACGTTTCAATTTAATTCACAAATAAAAGGGTCATCAATACTCAACATATAAAGGGGTCAAGTTTAACAAATCAAAATTTGACATATATAATCCATTTTAAATTGTTAAATATTCTATATCAATTTCAATTTGCAAATTATTCATCACTTAACAATAACAATAACAATAACAATTAATATCCAATTCAATTATCACATAGCAATCATTCATCAATTCAAACATGTATAAGAATATAGTCGTGAAAATTAATTCACCTTTCGTGGATAATGAAATTGACCCAAAGCAAGAAGAAGCACAAAAGAAGTCGGAACAATACAAATAACGGACAATGCAATATTGACAAAAGAGAGACGATATTAATTCAATGAACGTCATATAGAATTTATAAATTATATGTATGTGCTTACCGATGACGGAGAAGGAATGAAAGCTGAAAATCGATGCTGCTGCAACAAGAAGTTCAATCGGTTGCTTCTGCATACAACAAGCAAAGAAAAGTTGGTTACTATTTTGGCAACCAAACAGATATTCGTGTAACTACACTTCTGCAATATCTAAAACTATTTGGAAATCTCAGTTTCATTTTTTTATATAAGTAGCCGAGACTTCACAGAGATATGCACGCAACCCCTGCATCATTCACGCACGCACACAGTTTCACATCCACACACAATAGCTTCACCGTTTCATCATTCTACCCCTTCTCAACATGCTGCCATCCCATTCTTTTTCCTCTTTTGCTTCATATTTTTTTTTAAAAAAAAAACAACAAACCGTGACTTCAACGAACGCAACATGCATTCCCTTTCACGCATTCATGTACAACATTGTACACGTTCACATCTACCTTAGCATACACCATGACGCAATTTATTTTTTTATTTTTTTATTATACATGCAACACCTGAACTCATGCATAGTTTACTTCATATGCGTGCAAATTCCACCACACCACAATACACAATTTCACCCCCCCCCCCTTCATCATGCATGTACCCCCATGCGTACGTTCCCTGTATGCTCGGCCACCTAGCTGTTCATGTACACGACCACACACATTGCGGCAAGGCAGGAACAGGTGCGACGTGGAGGCGAAATGAGGAAAGAAGAGATGGACGAGGAAGGTGAGGTGGAAGGTGTGAGCTGAGTTTTCTTTTGCATGTTTTCTTTTTCATGAATTTCTGCCATGCATGTTTTGTTTTGCAGAAGGAAGAATGGTAGGAGAAAATGGAAAAGAAAATGTGTGTGGTTGCGCATGGGGTCTGGAGTAGGGGAGAAGCAGCGAAGGGAATGGGTGGTGCATGGTGGAGTTGTCTCGGCCACTTTTTTTTGCAGTAAAAAAATAAACAGTAGGGAAGAATAAGGGAGAGGAGAGGAGGAAGAAGGATCACCTGAAGAGTTTGCAAGTGAATGAAGCAGTGGAAAGAGCGAATGTTTGCGTTTTATCTTTTCAATTTGAGTAACTGTAATAATTTGCATTGGGTTTCAAAAGGTCACATTCATTCGCAAATGTCCACTCCTAATCCCTAGCCACCCACTAGCTACTAGCTCCCAACCACCGTATTAATTACCAGCTGATTTACATTTTTAAGATTTCTTTTGTAAACGAGCTGAAGAATTTGGGCTGAGATTTTATTTAACATGTCCGTTCGGAACGATTAAATTAACGCGACGGTTTTCATCAGCTTCGATTTGCACGAATAAATATACCGTTTTGATCAGCGAGACGAAACGCTTCCAACGGTTCACAGATTATTGCGATACGATGGTTTTATAAAAATTCGAATTTACGCCGCTTAAATTGTTCGTTTTGCAAAAAAATTAAAAGGAACAGGCGATGACAATTTCTGAAGAAACAAATTACATTATCTTAATTAGAATAATTTTTACAACATAACTGTGTAAAAATATTTGGATTTGAAAGATAAATTTTCTGCAGCTTTATATGAACTGATATACAGTAAAATGCGAACGAAATTTACTGTAATATTTTACGACGAAACTTTTTCTATATTCATATCTAACTGGACGTATCTCATAAATAAAGTTTGGACATTAATTGAGATCATTTATAAATTCAAAATTTTACATTAAAACGATGGATTTTAAATTTTAAACTGGGTCGGAAATTCAGGGTCGTTACATTATATATGGATTTGAAGCTCTCGACGAGTGCAACCTAAACCTAAAATTCGATTTTGAAATCGAATTAAAATTTGTCCATAAAACCCTAGTTTATTCTCGGCCATCCGTTGCGTCGAAATCATTTGTCGCCTGATCGGAAATTGCTTTCTGCATATTATAGAGAGGGCCGAGGGGAGTCGATCGGTATGTTTAGTTTCAAGAATCAACGGGAAGATTGAGGTGAAATTTCAAATTAAGGTTTCGAGATGGGTTCAAATTTGCGGCGGCCGGGGGATTGGTGTCGTCGTCGCGAGTGCCTTGGGGGAGGTGCGAGGAGGGGCGTGGTGCATAGGTGTGGTCGGCGTTGCTCAAAACGGCAAGAGGCGAACATGGATCTCGGTCAAAGCCTCGGCCAAAGGCACGGTTTGGGTTCACGACCTGGAAGCAAACACGTGAGAAAGAGAGGGAAGAAAGGGGTGACGTGGCATATTTTAGTTGGTATGTTTGTTTTGTTTTTTTATTAGGATCGTACTAAAATTCCGGACGTTTTGACGCTGGTTTGGTGGGATTTGGAGACTGTCTAATTTTTAGGTTTAAATTGGATTTAAATTCAATTTAAATTCAAAAGGTGAGTGTTTTAACTCACTCACAATTTCTAAAATTTCTTATGTTTGTTAAATTGATTGATGATATGAGTAGAAATTCATTTATGTCTGTTTGGCATATTTTATTTGTCATCTCAGTTAGATTGCATTTACTTAGATTAAATTGTTATTTAATTTTATTATTCCATATAAATTGACAGTTAAACTTATTTATTTTTGCATATAAACTTCCAATTAAACATTTATTAATTTATTTGTGAATATAAACTGTTCGTTGATACCTGTTATAATTTTATATGCTATCTATTGGTATTTGTTTAAATTGATGATGATTGAAATAAATTGGTTGATGATTGATATTGGTTGAATGGATGATGTATTCTATATTATATAAATCGCAAGTTATTAAGCATTCTCATTTCATTCGGGATTGCGGTTTGAAATGGTATACAACTGCATTTTTTATTTTTAAATTGCGGATTGAAATGATAAATATCCGTATCACCTGACCATAGGATAGAAAATTTTATACACGCACCGCGATGTATATATAAAATTATTTTTGAAATGATTTTTATGGTTTGGATATGATACGGTTTAATAAATATTAAAATTTGATATTATATAAATATTTTTTTATATATATACATATATAGTTAAATGTTTGAATTTAAGCTATGTATAAATCTGTTAAATATAAATGAATAAGTTGAAAAATGAAGTTTAATAATTTATATTTTATGTTTTAGTACAGGTTCATATTTTGTGTGTATATATATAGAGTTTTAAATGATTCAAATCAATTAAGATTGAAAAATAAATTGGAAATTTATTTGAAATTGAGCTTATTTAGAAATTTAACTCCACAAGTCGGTGTAAACTTACTAAACTTGGAAATTTTAAAGACAGGATATTTATAACTGGATTTTTATTCAAGATAAATTAAACGAATCTTTCTAGCATAAATAAATTGATGGAAATGATTTAGTTGTTAGTAAGTGGAGTTTTATTTTAAATGATTTTTTATTTATTATGTAAACTTTTCAAAACTAAATAATAGGACAATGAATTGTTGAATATAAATTTCCAACCGTAAGTTTTGAAATTATCAAATACTCAAAGTTAGAAATATATCGAAATTGAAGTGGTTTATTCAACTAAAAGTGAATTTAAAATGTATGGTTTTAGACTAAAATTTTAAATGAATAAATTGTAAAGTCGCAGAAATTATTTTATAAAGAAATTTTAAAATCAAACTATTTTATTTTATATACTGTGAATATCCAAACCATTTAAGTTTTGAAAGTTATGGTTTCGAAGTATTATGTTTTGAAAGTTATAATTCAAATGTTTTTTCAGATATTATAAATTTTAAAGCAGTATGATTTTGGAAAAGATATATGAGATATAAAGATGATACTTTACTGATTTGGGTTTATAAATGATATCAAATTTATTTGCTTTTTTAAACGAAAAATGGTATCGTATTATACGGTTTTGAAATGGGTATATATTCTGATTTTTAAAGTATAATTATTTTTAAAAAGACCGCGGTGTTATAATAACGTTTGGTTGTTGAAGTGACCGGGATCGGAAGTTGTCATACTCTCTGCCAACTCCGAAAACCATTTTAACAACCATGTACGCGGTGGAGATTCAAGAACGAAGTAGGTCAGTGGCGGCGTTTCCTGTAAGGTAAATACGTGGACCCAACTCTCGTAAGTTGGCATTAGGTGGCTAAAATAGGAGCGATCGACATGTTAATGAGGTAGCACCTCTGATCGGACACTTCCCTTCGATACTATACTCTGACTTTGGATTGTTTCGGTGGTCACCTTCACTTTTGATTTCCTTGATTTGGGGGTGTTTGTCCGAGGTGGGCGGTAGCTGCGCGCTACGCGTGACCACCGACCCGGAAGCGTAGTTGGTATATCTACCTTGGCATTGCCTAGTTATGCCGTGTCACCTACCATATCGAGCCTTTACTATGAGTTTCTATTTGTGTCGTACCTATGGAGTGTCTTCTCGTAGTCTGCCGATCAGAAGATATGCAGGCATTGTATAGACTATTGGCACTATTACATGTTAAGGTGGAAAATGTAAAGCCTTAATGCTATTTTAAAGTAAGTTTATTTTACAATTAGGCACTATTGTAATAGCAAAATATACTATATAGTAAATAGTTTAACGGATCCTTAGGAGATGTAAATCCCGAGCATCTCTTGAGTTACTGCACTCATATTTATTTCTGTTAATATAGCTCACATAAGATCTTTTAGTTCTGACTCGAGTGTTTTGTCTTTTCAAATACGTTCGGGTCAGTCCGGGCGTTTCAGGATTTGAAGATTTAGCTCAGGAGGACGAAGACGAAGATTTGTGTTATTATTATTTATATTATTGCATTACACTCATACTGTTCCGCTGTATTGTTATTGGTATGTGTAACTCTGATATGTATTATATAAATAAAATCAAATGTTTTGTAAACAGATTTATAAACTGTATATTTGATTATTATATTTTATCCTTCCGCTGTGAGATTCTGTTTTTGTTTTATTTCTTTCTTTTTATTCTTATTTACCCTATAACAATCCGCCCTTCCATATGGTTTGAATTGGCATGTGTGTTGATTTAAAGCATGTGAAAAGGAGGGATGTTACAGTTGGTATCAGAGCTTTGGTTTAGCGATAAACCTTAGCTTTGTGGGGTTTGACTCTTTACTAATGAGGTAGTATGTAACACCCCACTTCGAGACCCACATTAGCGAAGAGTATTACAAGGCAATACCGTCTGTTAATATGGAGAATAGAGCTGGATAGGAGCGACCATCTATAGCCTTGTCTTAACTATTTACTGAATATGTCGATAAATGTAGCATTTTTTTCCATGTGGATCGACATATCCAATAGATACTTAATACAAAACTATAATGGCTATAAGATCTAACAGAACAAAATATAATAACCAAAATGTAAACCACATCACAGAACAGTAGATCATCACATACATATACATATATACAGATACATCATAGAGTATACAAAATGATATATGTCAAGTGGTATAGCAACCACAATATACAGGCGAGTCAAAGGAGTATACATATCAGAGTTACAACCAAAAACGACTACACAAAAAGCTATAACAAAAGGAGATAACAGAATAGTCCATACGGAAGCAGAATAGGCTAAGTCTGAATGTACCTAACCTAAAACACCTCGGTCTGACCCGAGTATAAAATACATGGGTCGGTCTAGCTAAACAAATCAGTTAGATAAGCTAAATGATAATGAACATGAAATATCGTAAAGTACCCCAAATATCTCTAAAAGAGATTACTCGATCATCTAGCAAAAGATGAATCATAACAAGCCTCATATCATCGGCATCTCAAATAAACAAAGGATATGAATATCCCAAATCAAGCCAAAAATGCAAATAACAGATACCAATAAAGGTAACACAAGTTTCCACAAGGTAATCTCAATGTATCGAGTGGATCAAAAGACCTACTCCGAAAGGCGATACTCTAGGGAAATATAAATATCAATGAAACAAAAGATGCACGTGCTCAGTACTATATAAACAAGGATCCACAAGCCCGAAGGCGACAAACCCAAGTATCTATCGAGCAGTGACGAAGGACCAACTATAAAAGCGATACTATAGGGCAACAAACCCGAAGGCAACAAACCCAAGTATCTCTCGAGCGGTGATGATGGACCAACTCCAAAAGTGATACTATAGGCAACAAACCCGAAGGCAACAAATCGAAGGCACAAACCCGAAGGCAACAAACCGCAGTGGCGATGGTCTGGAGGCCCAGTATTGTACACCACTAACTGCAATATATGTCACAAACTCTCGGAAAGTAACCCGAAAAGTGTTAACGTGTGTCCCATACCACACATTCTCACTAAACGGTTTACTAACCGTTAGTCAATTCCACACTCAAAGCAGTACAAAGTTTACCTCATCTCATCGGTAAACCAGACCCAAAGGTCAAAACGATCAAACGAATAGACTAGGAATTAACTGAAAAGATAAACGCATGTGTTCATAGCACGCGTTTTATCCAATCATTTAATTCTCCTCCCTCTTCGCTCGAAGTGCAAAATTGTGTGTTTTATATAGAAATTAAGTTGAAGAAAACGAGTTTTAGGAATGCTTCAAAATCGCTTTAGAAATTGCATTTGAAATTCTCCTATTATGGAGTAATTAATTTAATACTTAAAAATAATATTAAATTATAATTTCAAAAGTCAATTTACTTGAAAAACACTTGTAATGCTTTATAAAACTCGTGTACGGAATTTAGAGAAAAATCTCAAAGAAATAGAAAAATGTCAGAAAGAGCCAGAAATTATTCTAAGTATAAAAACCGGTGACAACATGCTGCGAACCCAAGCTCGACAGCAGGTTTGGACCTGCAAACAGAGTCCAAATGACATGGAATTTGGTAGGAATATATTTCAACATTCCTACTTCAATCTGCAAAAATAATCATTCAAATCCGATTTGAAACGAAGAATCTGCATCGTTTCAAAGTCGGACCAAAACAAGGTTTAAAACACTGAATTAACAAGCTGCGAGTACAAGTTCGACAGCAGTTTAGAAATAGCAAACCAACCCAGATTTTCTTGAAACTTTATAGGAATGTAAATGAACTTTCCTACTTCAATTTGCAAAAATAATCACGCAAATCTGATTTGAAACCAATGAGTTATGCTGTCACAAACATGTACTCAGGCCATGTTTGCAACAGTTCAAAAACCAAATAAATGTGCAGGCCTAAAACCCTCCTGGACTCAACTTTCAGTCATAAAACGGAGAATCAAATTGCATCATATTGAGCTCAAAATTGGTACACATTTAGTAGAAAACTTCATCTATTAAAAAAAAAGAATGATACAATTTTGATAAAATTTGAGAAAGTTATGATCTCTCAAAATTAAACCCAAACAGTGTTTCACTGTTGAACTCTGGGCAAAAACATGGTCCAGGTCCAAGTTTGACAACAGATTTATGTAAGCTATCTTTGTCAAAATGACCTATAATTTGGTATGAACAAAGTAGAGAACTTCATCTTTCCAAAAAAAAAAAAGAATCGTGCAGTTTGAGAAAGAAACGAAAGAGTATGATGTCTCAAACATGGGCTCAGTCCATGTTTTCAACAACTCAAAACAAAATGTGCACAGGATATTTGCAGGTTGTGCATTGATTTTGCAGTGAAGATTTGAACACTCAAATGGCCATATTATTCAACCAAACTTTGCAGAAATGAAGTTTAACATATAAACTAGACTCAGAAAATGATCCGGCAGCATTTCGTTCCCGGAGATGAAAGTTATGGATAGCCAAAGTTGGCACTTTAGGACAGAACCGAAAATAGACTATACATTGAATACTTTTAAATATGCAGCAAATTCAACCAATTTCACAAGCAATTTAGCTAGTATTTGTGAGATATTGTTCTCACCTTGCTGATTTGCCTAAATACCCGGATTTAAGGAAAAAGATTGGAGCTTGAGCTAGATTTTGGCTTTTAAGAACCTATGGAAAGAAGAACAATACATGCAAGCAAAAATATATAATAAATTAGAAAATCACTCTCACAAATCATAAATTTTGATGAAATTGTGGTGTTAGGTGTTCGATTACCTTTGTATTAACAATCTAGGCTGAAAAAGGTTGTAATTTGTTGAATTGATATGAAGAAATTTGGGGTTTTTATTTTGAAGAAGGTGGGTTTTGTTTACTGGTTGAAAGAAGAAGAAGATGAGAGAAAAGAACGTACTTCTCTTTTTCTCATTTCTCAAACCAGGTTTAGCACTAATGGGCCTAATGGGTTCAAAAAATTAGAAGAAAATAAATGGCCAAGTTTATTATTCACACCGATATTATAAAGGCTTCATATTTACACTAATTACACAACAAAAATGCATTTTCTTTCAAACTTTCACACAACAAAGTATGTAATTTTACATACTTAAGAAATAACATATTTTATACTATATAAAAAGGTTATAAAACATTTTTATTATTAAAGTCCCTTATTTTACAATAATAAACAATTTTCACCAAAAAAATGTAAAAGTCTACATTTTTAACTTCTAAAATTCAACAAAAATATTTTTCTTGCTTAGAAAAATATAAATAACCATTCTAAACTCAAATTTATAATTAAAACCCATTTTTAAATCAATTTCCACCTTTTTATTTGATTAAACAACCTTTAAAAATCAAATACTTCTTTTAAAAATTATTAAAACAAGTAATTGGCAATAATTAATAAATTATTGCGTTTTTTCTAAACAAAAACTATGTTCCGTTTATTTACAAATATTCTTTACACTCAAAACTTCTTTTTAATCACATTTCTCCTTTTTATTTCATTAAACACTTATTAAAAGAACTTACTTCTTTGTTTAAAAATTATTAAAGGAAGCCACAAAGCAATAATTAACAAAATTATTGCATTTTCACTCAAATAAAATTATTCCCACATTTATTACCACCTAAACCATTAAAATAAAGCTTTATGCTTTATTTTCAACAATTATTTCCTAAAATCATTGTTTATAATAGATAAACAATTTATTTTCACCAATTTATCTCTATTCAATTTACAATATTAGATCATAATTATCATTATAATTTAATATTGAAAGGTAAACTCCAAATCCGGGTTGTTACATAGTAATACCCTATGGGAGTCGCTGAGTGTATATATATGAGAGAGCGTATTTGTTAGTGTTATAAAAAGGTTTTAATATTGTGTTAATCTGTTCCATTTTGTATTTATAAATTCTGGTTGATGCATGGGACGCTATGACATCAATAGGGATTTCTAAACACTTAATAGGACAGACCGACAGAATATTGTTTTTAATATAGGTGAATGAAATAATTTTTCCTATTATATTTTCTATGTATAAAATAAAAATTTTCAAATGATATCTATATTTGGCTGCAATAGATTGGTCGTTAGGTAGTAAAGTGTTTAAATAATAATAGAAATAAGATTGAAAAATAAAATAAATGAAATTTAGAACTTAAGTTCCTAGGTTTGGAAATTTCTTTCGAATAAATTTTGGAATATAATAATATTATTTATAAGTATTTTCTGATATAAATATGTGACGCCCCACCTCTATACCCAAGCTAGCCAAGGACACTACAGGGTAATGCCGTCAACTAACACGAAGAATAAGGCTGGATAGGAGTGACCATCTATAGCTTTGTTCTACCTATCTATTGAATACATCGACAATAATCATACAAAGCAGATCGACATATCCAATGAATACTTAAAACAGAACCATAGGTGGTTGGAGGATCTATCAGAATAGAATATAACAACTCAAATGTAATATACATCACAGAACAGTAGATCATCATATACACATATACAGATACATACTAGAGTATACAAACTAAAACACGTCAAGTGGTATAGAAAACCACAATATACAGACGAATCAAAAGAATACATATATCAGAGTTACAATAAAAGGACTACACAAAAAGCTTTAACAAAAAGGAACAAGCTGAATAGTCCATGCGGAAGCAAAATAAGCTAAGTCCAAAAGCACCTAACCTAAAACAACTCGGTCTGACCCGTGTATAAAATACGCGGGTCAGTCTAGCTAAACAAATCAGTTTGATAAACTGAACAACAATAAATTTGCATGGTTACAAGGTATAACAAATATCTCTAAAAGAGATAACACAATCATCTAACAAAAGATGAATCATATGATAACAATACAAGCCTCATATCATCGGCAACATAGATAAACAAAGGATACAAATATCCCAAATCAAGCCATAAAGGCAAATAACAAATACCAATGAAGGTAACACAAGTTCCACAAGGTAATCGCTACATATCATGCGGCTCAAAAAGACCAACACCGAAGGGCGATACCTAGGGAATATACATATCAATGAAACATCAGAAAATTGCTCGAGCTCGGTACTGTATAAACAAGGATCCATGAGCCCGAAGACTCCACACCCAATATCACCCATGCGGCTCATAACGACCAACATCGGAAGCGATACTATAGGGCAACAAACCCGAAGGCACAAACCCGAAGGTACAAACCCGAAGACAACATACCTGAAGGCAACATACCCGAAGGCAACAAACATGAAGGAGACAGTCCGAAGACACTATCCCAAAGGAAACAAACCATAGTGGTGAAGGTCCAGAGGCCCAGTACTGGACACCACTAACTGGCGGAATGTGTCATAACTCTCAAAAAGGAATCCGAAAAGTGTTAACGTGAGTCCCATAACCAGTCGTTCGCACTAAACGGTTTACTATCCGTCAGTCAATTTTACACTCAAAGCAGTACAAAGTTCACCTCATGTCATCGGTAAACCAAACCTGAATGTCAAAACGATCAATTGAATAGGTCAGGGATTAATCGGAAGGATAAACGCACAGATTCATCGTCCGTGTTTTGCCCAACCATTTAAACTCTTCCACTTCGCTCGAAGTGTGAAATTGTGCGTGTGTTTTAAATAGAATTTATAAATCGGAGAAGCGAACTTTTAATACGATTTGAAGAAATCATTTATAAAAACCCGTGAATAAATTCAAAAGGGAATCATCAAGGTCAAATATGCATAAACAACTAATTGGAATCAATATGCATCGATCAAATTTGGAAAAAAACTATGCGAACAAGGCAAATTGAAAAAAACAATAGATTCAGACGTCAGAATCTGGAAATTAATATGTTTTCCAGAACAAATTTCAGATGTCTGAATCCAAACTTTCAAACGTCTGAAATAGGCATTATTTTTCCTATTTCCCTTCTGGTTGAAAATTAGCCAATTCAGACGTCTAGGGGCTTTAATTCAGACGTCTAGGAGCTTTAATTCAGACATCTGAATACTGGGGAATAAAATTTCCCAGTATAATATTCAGACGTCTGAAATTGAGGATTCAGACGTCTGAATCCTGTTGTTCAGGCATTTCCTGAACCTAGGACATCTATGGCCAAATAAATCGAGAGCTATCGGATGCGTGTTGATTGTGGGCTTACGTCAAACGACTACGCAACCTTAACGACACACCCAAACACTCCGAACAACATAAACATCAACCATATAAGGTTTTTCATAGATTTCGCTTCAAAAATCAATATTTGACAATTTCACTAAAGCAATCCAAATCGAAAGCAAATGAACATGTAAATATGTTAGGAATTCATACCCAACATCAATGAAATCAAGAGAAGTAGATGTGAGTTCAAAACTCACCTTTTAATTCAAAAAAAGAATAGAGAAGCTCAATAGCAAAGAAAACAACCAACCACTCTCCACTTCAACTCTACTAGCTTTAATCTAAGATCAAAACAAATATTTTCCTAAGTTAGGTTTAGGAAACTTTCTGAAATTGAAGGAGAAAGAGTTGGAGAAGATGAAGAGGAGGCTTACCAATAGCTTCTCTTTGATTTTGGAGCAAGAATTCAAGTTGCAAAGAAGGACTAAGGCTTGGAATTTCTAATTCCCATTCTCTTCCCCCATTTTCAGTTTTTCTTAAGTTTTTATGAAATGAATAAGTGAATGAAGAGAGGGACTGAGTTAGGGTTATAGAACAGTTTGGGTGAAACCCAAAACCAAAAGTCCACTTAGAAAATAGCAAAATTCGACTTACTCCAAACATATCAAAGCTTGTACTAAAAAAGATCGCAAACGCCATTTTGGAATCAATGTAGGTGGTTTCGAGTCCTAATTCGGCCATTTGCAAAAAGTAACATTTTGGACCTAAAAATCCGACTAAGGACACTATATTTAAATAAAACATTTAAATATAAAATCGTTAAATATGCGAGTTGTTACAGACCTCCCTTCCTTACAAAATTGCGTCCCCGCAATTCCTAGAGACGATATTTGTAAAACCACATACATACAACATTCAAAAGAAAAGAAATAAGCTTGAGATGAAAAGATATACACACCGTTGCCAAGCAAGGATAGAAAACCTGGATAAGATCGCTCGATAAACTCCCTGGTTTCCCAAGTATAGTCATTGGGATTAGCGGACCATTGAACTTTAACGAGCGACACGTCCTTGTTCCGAAGGTGTCGCACCTCCGTGTCAAGTACGCGAATAGGCTGCTGTGCAATAGATAAGTCCGGTGAGATCTCAAGCTTAAGCAAATCAGGAGAATCAATAATAGAGTCTGATTCCCGAAGACACTTCCGAAGTTGCGAGACATGAAACACGTCATGAATGCCAGATAAATGAGCAGGAAATGAAACTCTATAAGCCACAGGGCCAATACGTTCAGTAATAGAAAATGGCCCTATATAGCGAGGAGTCAATTTCCCAGTCGTACTGAAACGCATAACCACTTTCAAAGGAGAAACACGAATAAAAACAAGATCACCAATCGAGAACTCGAGAGGCTTCCTACGGTTGTCCGCGTAGGATTTCTGGCGACTCTGTGCCTCTTTCATTCTCAACCGGATAAGATCAATCTTCTTAGAAGAATCACGAACAAAATCTGGACCAAGAATAAGCTTCTCCCCAGATTCCAACGAACAAGAAGGTGATTGACATGGCCTTCCGTATAAGGCTTCGAAAGGAGCCATACCGATACTAGACTGAAAACTATTGTTGTAGGAAAATTCTACAAGAGGTAGGTGATCCTCCCAACTACCACCGAAATCAAAAATACAAATACGGAGAAGATCTTCCAAGATACGAATCACCCGTTCAGTCTGTCCATCAGACTGCGGATGATAAGCTGTGCTGAAATTAAGCTTTGCTCCCAAAGCTTGCTGAAGACTCTTCCAAAAATGACTCGTGAATAAAGGATCACGATCACTCACAATAGAACTAGGAACACCGTGAAGTCTCACGATTTCCTTGACATACAACTTAGCCAAATGCGAAGCAGTCCTATTAGACTTAGTAGGAACAAAATGAGAAGACTTGGTGAGGCGATCAACAATAACCCAAATGCTAGAATGGCCCGATCTCGAACGAGGTAGGCCGTCAATGAAATCCATAGAAATCTGATCTCATTTCCACAATGGAATTTCTAGAGGCTGAAGAATACCAGATGGACGCTGATGTTCGGCCTTAAAATGCTGACAAGTTATGCAATTACTCACATAACTCGCCACATCGCGCTTCATGCCTTCCCAATAATAAAGACGATGCATATCGGCATACATCTTACTACTACCAGGATGAATGGTATACTTAGAACGATGACAGTCATCAAGAATGTCATGCCTAAGTGCAAAATCAGAAGGCACAAAAAGACGGTTCTTCTTGCGAAGACACCCATGAGAATCAATGCTGAAATCCCGCAACGCCTCTTCACAGGATCCAGACTGACAAAGCTGAATAAGATGCAACAAATCAGGATCACGCCGCTGGGCATCGACAATACGATCCAATAAAATAGGTCGAGCTCCCAAACTAAATAATAGAATAGGAGAATCAGAAGATGAACCTTGATCTCGAATTTCACAAAAAGATAGAGTCTCAAGAATATCCCATTCGGCAAGCATCATAGAAACAATAGTCGAATGTTTGCGACTAAGCGCATCAGCAACACGAATACCCTTTCCAGGGGTATACTGGATATCAAAATCATAGGAAGCAAGAAACTCGAGCCAATGCTGTTGTCTCATATTGAGTTCCTTCTGAGCGAACAAATACTTCAAGGATTTATGATCGGTATAAAGAATGAAGCGCTCGCCCAATAAATAGTGACGCCAAATCTTCAAGGCAAAGACAATGGCGGCTAACTCAAGATCATGAGTGGCATAGCAAACTTCATTCAGACACAGTTGCCTAGAAGCATAAGAAACTACCCGATCCTTCTGCATGATAACAGCGCCAAGACCACTACCACAAGCATCGATGTAGACAACAAGATCATGATTCCCCTCGGGAACCACAAGAATAGGAGCATTAGTGAGAAGTTACTTTAATGTATGAAAGGAAGCTTCACACTTGTCGGACCAAATGAAACGAATGCCTTTCCGAGTAAGGCTGGTGAGAGGAAGCACAACACGGGAAAAATCCTTAATGAACCGATGGTAATAACCCTCCAATCCAAGGAAACGACGAATCTCATGCACATTCTCAGGCCTCTTCCAATTCTGGATGGCTTCGATCTTTGAGGGATCGACAGAAAGGCCATTGGAAGATACAACATGGCATAAGAACTTAACCTTATTCTCCCAAAAATGGCACTTGGAGAATTTGGCTCTAAGTTGATGATGACGGAGGGTACTCAAGACAATTCTCAAGTGATTAGCATGCTCACCTTCAGACTTCGAATAAATAAGGATAACATCAATGAAGACAAGAACGAACTTATCAAGATATTCTCGGAATACTCGATTCATGAGATCGACAAAGAAAGCAGGAGCGTTCGTCAAACCGAACGGCATAACGAGTCACTCAAAAGAACCATAACGAGTGCGGAAAGCAGTAAGAGGTATGCTATCCTCCGCGACTCGTAACTGATGAAAACCTTTGGCAAGGTCGAGCTAAGAAAAGACCTTAGCACCACTCAATAGATCGAACATATCATCGATCCTAGGCAATGGATACCTATTCTTGATGGTTAACTCGTTAAGTTTGCGATAGTCTATGCAAAGCCTAAGAGTTCCATCGGACTTCTTCATGAAGACGACCGCGGATCCCCACGGAGAAAAACTGGACCGAATCAACTGCTTGGACTCAAGCTCTAAAAGCTGCTTCTTGAGTTCCTCATTTTTTTTGTAGACATCCTCGTGGGAGGACGACTAACTGGCTGCGCGCCTGGAATGAGATCAATGTGGAACTCAATTGCCCACTTAGGTGGCAAACCCGAGATAGGCTCAAAAACATCAGAAAAGTCACAAGCAACAGGAATACGAGATATATCATCATCATCTCACGAATCAAGAGAATGTAAAGCCATTTTGAAATTATCCACATTCCGAAGAACAAGTGATAGCTGAGTAGGCGAATCCGAATGTCGAAGATACAAAATTCTCTCCGAACAAATAATCCTGGCATCATATCTCACTAGCCAGTCCATTCCCAAAATCATATCAAATCCCAGACCAGAAATAACGTGTAGATTCGCATGAAAAGAAAAGCCACACAAAACAATCTCAATATCATCACAAAGCAAACTAAGGGTCGCAGGTCCTCCAATAGGATTCGCAATCCTTAAAGAAGTAACCATACAAGAAACATCCAAGGATAAATCATCAACGAGCTTTTGCGATACGAAAGAATGTGAAGCACCTGTATCGAAAATAACTCGTATACTATGATCATGAAATAAATTAAAGCCTTCCATAATAGATGGAGATATATCTTTGGGCTGAGAAGGTGTAACGACCCGCTATTTTTGACTATTCGCATCCGCATATGTCGGACTTGAATAATTCGAAATACCGAATTGTTAATTTAAATTTGGCAAAACTTAGATATACCGTAAATAAATAATCACAGAATCATAGACACAGAGTAATAATATGCAGCGGAAGTAAAAGAGATAGTAGTTCATGAAGCTACTATATAAATATATAAGATACATCAGAGTTTACAACAGAAGAGTAATACGATACATCAGATACAAATCAGAATACATCACTGGAATCATCGAATACTGGAAGCAGAATAGATGGCTGGATCTTCAAGCAAAGCTCCAACTCCAAAGATGAGCCTCGAATACTGGTACACTCAGTCTGACCCGAGCGTAAAGCAAAACACAAAACACTCGAGTCAGGATTAATATTCTTATATCAATAAATCCAACTCAAGTGAAATAGCAATCGAAATACAAGTAACTCAAAGGATGTTGGAATCACCATCCTCTAAGGATCCGTTAAACTATCTACTATGTAGTAGTGTACGCTAAATAGATAATGTCTATCAGTAATATAAAGTATCAAAATAGTGTTAAGGCGTTACCATTATCCCCCTTAACACATTTCCATATAATGTCATAGTCTATACAGCACTGTAAACTCCACCGTAAACTAGTGGGATATCAGGGAGTACTCCATAGGTATAACACAAAACAAATTCGTAGTGGTCGCGTATATAGGGATACAAGTATGACAAGGCACATGAGGCAATACCCAAGGTAGTGAAACTACCGTTCGCCTGATCCGGACTGGTGAGAACGCATCGCCGCAGCGACCGCAACACCGCGAAACAACACTCCTGAAATTCCAAGGGTGCACCAATCAATCACAAGTAATGAGTAGTAGTTACGAAGAAGTGTGTCCGCTCGAGGTGGCTAACCCCATTTGGCCCGGCATGGCTCCTGGTTTTAGTCATTTCCAATTTGACACAAGTGTCAAGGCTATCCATTATCGTTCTCTTTCTTCAGTCATCACGTGCATCATTCCAACCACTTCATTTTGGATCATCACTCCGCGTATAGTTATTAAAGTGGTTTTCGATTTAGATAGAGAGTATATCCATAACCGATTCCGGTTTCTTTAATAACTTTCGTAATTATTACACCGATTGGTCGTTTAATATATTTCAAACCAAATTAAATTCAATTTCAATTTCAATTCGTAAACCAACATTTCATTTATCTTTCTAAATCAATTTCCAAAATTTTACGTTTCAAAACTTCCAAATTACCATTTCAAAATCTTATAATTCGATTTCAACTTTTATTTCAACAATACAAATATTGATTCAAGTTCGCACATAAATTTCATTCCGAAATCATTTAAATAAATTTAATTCAAAATTCAAATCAAGTTAAATTCATTTATCGATTTCATTCAATATTTGTTAAGTCAGTTTATCATTTAATACGATTTCTATTAGTTTTCCAATTCATTAAATCAACCACTTAAGTTCAACTTCATTGTATCAAACTTCAAATTCAATTAGATCAAATTCGTCAAATCAAATTCTTAAATTCAAGTCTTATATTTAGTTCAATAAATCACATTTTATTTCTTGTTAAAGAAGTTCAATTTCATTTATTTACTTACTCGGTTACACATTTCAAACTCAATTAATCAAGAACTAAATTTCATATATTCAAGAAGTTCAATTTCACTTATCAGCTTACTTAAATTTTCCAAAACTAAACTAATAAAGAAACCAAATTTCATTTACTAACGAAGTTCAAATTCACTTATTCAAAAGTTCAATTTCTCTTATCAAAGAATTCAAATTTTATTCAATTATCAAATAAATCAATCTTATTCAATTATTAAACAATTTCAATCTTAATTATTAATAATTTCAAAAATTAATAATTACAAACTTGATTATCAGTTCAAACTTAATTATTAGATCATTTCCACTTAATTATGACTTCAACTTAATCATCAATCATTTCAACGTAATTATAAATTCAACTTAATAATTTCAAACTTAATTATAATTTCAAACTTAATTATAATTTCAAATTTAATTATTAAACGATTTCAAACTTAGTAATTTCAAAACTCAATTATTACTAATTCCAAATTATTTATTAATAATTCCAAATTTAATTATTATATAATTAAATTTCAAACAACGTTCTTTCACCAATTACTACGTAATATTTGTTCCAGATTTAAATCTTTACAATTTCCTTTCAAAAATTTCAAATTCCAACTTCATTTCAAAACTTATCCTTCGCTCGAATAAAATCATTATTTTATTTCTAAATCAAATTATTGACCAATCGGGTTTTTATTTAATTCTCTATCCTAAGTCAAGTTCATTTGGGTATTTATCATTTCAACCCGATTCCAATTTCAATTCAAGATCAAGCATAATAAAGGGAACTTGCATTGTGATAACAAGGATGGTGTCAAAGTAAACAAACCAGCAATAGCAAAAATCAATAACAATCCAATAAATTAATTCAAACAATCCCGAAATAATCGTAGTAATTCGCATTGTTGATTTTGCGAATTAATATAAGTATCTCTAGAATCTACACTATCATTTCATGTAGATTAAAGATTATTACATTACGGTTTTTCCACTTGTCGATCAATTTCAATTTCAAATTTTAATACTACAACAATTTATTCAATATACGTTCAAGGTTCAAAGTGTAATTTATCCAATTCTACGTGTCAATTAATTTAACAATTAAAAGGGGTCATATTTAACTAATCAAATTCAACGTATATGTCGGTTCAAATTTAAATTATCCTACATCAAATTCAATTGTATAATATTCATCACTTTATACATTACAATTTAACATCCAATATAAACAACAACAAACAATCCATTATAAACCAAACTGGATTATTATTGCATACATAACAGATAACGGTGTCAGATGTCAAAGGTGAACTGATACATAAACAACAGTGCAATAAATAACAGCAGTATATTTCAATTGTCGTTCCAATTGAAATCAAATTTAATAAATAAAAGAATATTAATCGTGAGTGATTGCTCACCTTTCGAGGCTAGAGAGATTATAAAAGCTGACACGGATACGCACGTTGATACGGACACTGAAATTGAATTTCGCATCCAAGCAAAGCGAAATCGGCACGAATTTCAACGATCAAAGCTGGTAGATAAGGAATAGACGAAATAAAATCAGAGTGGATCAATGCGGATAATTGATATAAGTGAACGTGTGTGTGTGTGTATATATAATTATAAAATTATGTCGACAACCCATAACAAAATAAAAATAAAAATTTAAGATTGATAAAACTATAAACACTATATGTTATAATTTAAACAATATATGTAAATTTGTGTTTATAAAATCAACTTAAAACTAAAATTATATATGTATATAAACAAAATAGGTAAGCCATTTCTATATGCAAATAACTACATGAAAGTCACTCAAATTGTATGCAGATGTAATATATAAATACCACTAAAAAAATGTACAAGCTACGGTGCAGCATGATACAACGATCATACTAGCCTATATAAATGCAATACTGTAACTTCCTATATGTAAATCAACAACAACAGATATGAAAATCTACCATACATATCACTAATGTATATATTCTTAAACTTTTTTCTATATAAGAGACAGGTTATACCTACAGCTAGTATGTACACCATACACATTTATTGAAACCAAATATATATACAATACACTTACTACACACTTACTGCACAAATATACTATGATACAGACCCTTTTATATTTATATTTATAACAAAACTTATATACATTATAAACATAAGCCAGACACCGAACAATAGTATATATACAGTTTAAGTGTAAAACTGGATTCATATCTACCCATACTGTCCTTGTATATAACATGTGGACAATCATAAATATGAACAAATGTACATACAATGAAATATACAGAAAATAAATCTACCCAAACTGGACTCAACTAATATACTGTTATATAAAACTAGATCCTATAAGCTACATATATATACTGTATATTCCAATGTAAATAAACTAATATATTATGCTTAAACATAGTACATATAGGACATGCATATAGTAATCCTGTAATCTGTACATACCCCTACCAGTTATATGTTGAACAAATAGCTTACTTGTATATGAAAGTAACTATATATAATATACTTATAAAATAAAACATTCATACACATGAATCTTATAAACCAATAAAGTGTAAACTAATGTATAAACCTTATATAAATATTTCATAAACAACATAAACAATTATACGTACAATCTTCTTTTAAAATGCAACAGACCTAACCTATATATCTTATAAATCTATGTATATTAAATAAATATAAAACTAACATACTCAAAATAGCCTAAACTATATGTTAACAATATATATTACCTATATATACACATATGGCCTGTAAAAGCTTTAGAACTGAAAACGTAGGCACTTAAATACATATATATAACCAAATGCGAAAATCAAGAATATAGAATAAAATATACTTACATACCTTAATATACTTACCATAGTAATATATATATATATTCTTTTTCTATATACATAAAGAAGAGGAAGACGAGGCTAGAAAAGATGCAAGCTCGACTGGAGAGGAGAGGCCGCAGAAGAGAGAGGAAAGCGTGGAGGAGGCCGAAGAGCGTGGGTGGCTGTTAGGACCGAGGTGAGCTAGCGGGGATGAGGGGACATGCAAGTTTGGTCGGACGAGCAAGGTCGTGATGGAGAACTGGAGGAGAGGAGGAGCTGTGAAGAGCCGTTGCCGTGGATGGGGTGCGGAGGCAATGGAGGCAGTCAGGTGGGTTAGCGTAGGTTTTCGTCTTTCCTTCTTTTTTTTTTTTTTTTTTTTTTTTTTTTTGACAGGCGGACTTCATCGCTGAGGTGGCAGGGCAGTTCAGTAGGTGGTGGTTGAGTCGTTCAGCGGTGACAACATGTCGGAGGTGCAGAGCCGATTGCTTGAGAATTGAAGGAGACAGGTAAGTCATAGGCGAAAAAAAATATTTGATGCAAAAGAAGCAGGTTCGTATGAGAACAAATATAATTTGATTTTTTTCACGGTTGAAGTAAAAGAGCCTACAGATAAAATTAATATTAGGAATAACTAAGGTCATAGGCATGAAATTTCATGAAAATAAAAGATAATGGCTATTGACTGTTGGTTTCCAAAGCGGATAACGAATCAACACAGAATTCAAAAGGTTTGGAAACGGTTACCGATACGGTAAGCGTTACGCAAAGTGCAACGCACACCAAACTCCGAATTTTGACAATCGAATATACCGTAGAGATCAGCACGACGAGACGATCAAAACGGTATACTGATATCAATGATTTGACTGATTTATAAAATTCAAAATTTTTATACTAGCGAAAATGCATAAAAATCGCAGAAAAATAAGATCGACGGAGCCAAAGATGTCCGAATTTGGAAAAACGGCAAACTGACAACTTGCTCAAAAGATGGTTTAGAATTTTTCTATGTAAAAATATTTTGGTTTTGAAAACGTTTTATTTTCATCGTTTTTTAACTAATTAAATTGAAGTAAATTTGCGCGTGAAGTAAACTTTTATATTTTCGGACGAAAATTTACCGGTTGCTATGTTTAACTAGACGTATTCCAAATGTAAAATTTATATCTCAAAATTTTATCGTTTAAAATCCCGCAAAATTCTAATTAATAACGTTATTAAAACTGGCTAAATTTACGGGTCGTTACATTCTCCCCCACTCAAAACTTTTCGTCCGCGAAAAGGAAGGAGGTAGAAGAATAGAAACAACCAAAAGAAAATAGACTTGAATTACATAATAAACAATTAATTTAAACCATATAAATTTCAATTTAAATAGATTTATATTCAACAATTTTATTTTTTTTTTGGCAAGGCCGACGAGGTTAAATGGACCTCGACCATATATTGCTACACCAATAAGAACGACAAACAAACACAAGGAAGATGGAAAAACGGGGAACACTTGGCGCAGCAAGCACAGGGGGAAAACAAACAACAACAAACAAAAACAAAAGAAGACATTGATTACAAGCTATAGAGAAGAGAAACACGTATTCCAGGATCAATTGCATAAGTCAGTTGGCCCACACAATCCCTAATTTCACTCAAAACCCAACATTTGAAGCTGCTGTCATTTTTTGCATTTGCATTATCAAATAACCGAGCATTTCTCTCTCTCCAAACCGATGTTAAAAAGCATTTTAGCACTGCATTTAGGGTTCTTCCTCTGTCATTATTTCTATTGATGCTTTCGTAAATTCTTCTCCACTCTCTCAGGTTATCAGTAGATACATTCCTCCTGTGAAACTTCGCCATAACTCTTTTCCAGATTTGATGAATATAGTGGCACTCAAAGTACAAGTGATCCACAGTCTCAGGCATAATATTGCAAAATTTACAGCGAATATCAATACTCATACCTAAACTAGCAAGTCTCGCAGATGTTAGCATCGCACCATTCAACACTTTCCAGAGCATTAGGTCATGTCTCAAGCTACTGTCTCTTCCCCACGTTCGTTTGCACCATCTCCACTTAGGGCGATCACCATTCTTCATCAGATATTCATATGTGTCTCCAATTCTGTAGGCAGACTTCTTATTGCCCCAAACCATACGCTTGGTAACATCAGTGATTGCATTATGACAACGTATCATGTTCCATATTTGTTGTATCCTAGGATTAGATGTTGAATAGCGCGTGTTTTGGAGGTTGTAAAGAGTATCACGAACTTTAGCTTCCTGATGTATTCCAGACTGTTGCATTTCACTGTGGGTAAGTTGACGTTTAAGAATAAGACCCGGTTTCAACCAGGGGTCTTCCCAAAAATTCACACTATATATGGGATTCGTGTTCAATAGCATTAAAGGAAGAACTTTTTCTTTGAGTTTGAAAATGCATTGCCACGTCCAACTCAAATTTTGAGGCTTAGTCATACTCCATATGCTTCTCCCCTTAATCACGTTCTTATCAGACCATATAGCCCATAAGCTGTCAGTACTATTAAAAAAAGTGTCTATGTGTTTTGCAAAAGCAGCAATGTTCCAATTCTTTAAGCTGAGAATGCCTAGCCCCCCCTTGTCCATGGGCCTTTCCACTGAACAAAATTTGATCGGAGCTATGTATCTGCCTGTAACCCTGCCTTTCCATAGGAATCTCATCATAGCTCCTCTAATCAGTTTAATCAGTTTGAAGGGGAGAATATACGTTCTAGCCCAGTAGACTTGCATTGAGAATATCACTGATTTTATAAGAGTTAATCTCCCAGCTTGACTAAGCAACTTGGAAGTCCAGCAGTTTAATCTAGCAGTAATTTTGTCAAAAAGAGGAAGACATTGGTTAGCAGTAATCCTAGAACTAGTTAGAGGCAGACCAAGATAACTGGTAGTATCATGATTTATGGACAACCCAGTGATATGCGAGATAACACTACAGTGCTCAGTACTAACACCAGCAACGGTGATGTCAGATTTCTGGAGATTAACTTTCAACCCTGTCATTTCGTAAAATTCTTGAAGTGAGTGCATTATGCTTGTGAGAGTGTTGGTTTGAGGAGTACAAAAAACAACAAGATCATCTGCAAACATCAATGCAGAGATCCTTGGTTCAGTACATCCAGGGTGTAGTTTGTAATTTCCATGTGCTATTATCCTCTCAAACATTCTCGTTAAGAGCTCCATAACAATGATAAAGATATAAGCCGAAATGGGATCCCCCTGTCTTATCCCTTGTTCACTAGTAAAGAAACCTTCACTCCTGCCATTGATAGTAACTGAAAAGGTAGGAGACGTAATACACTCATATATCCAAGCAATGAAATGAGGAGGGAAGTTCATATATCCCATGATTCTGACAATACTGTTCCACTGCAGCATATCAAATGCCTTCATGATGTCCAACTTCAACATAGCTCTAGGAGATATGTTCCTGCGCTTATAATTTTTGATGAGTTCATGGGAAAGAAGAACATGATCCAGTATACTCCTACCTGGAAGATAAGCAGCCTGATTTTTGGAAACAATATTGGGGAGCACAAGTTTGAGTCTAGAAGCTATAACCTTGGTGATGCATTTGTATATGGTGTTACAACAGGAGATGGGACGATAATCACTAACACAGTGAGCATTTTTAATTTTGGGTATAAGAGCTATGTTAGTGTAGTTATATGATCTGAAGAGTTTACCCTTTCTGAAGAAGAGGAGAATGGCATTGATTACGTCAGCAGAAACGATAGACCAGCAAGAAGTATAGAATAGAGTGTTGAGACCATCAGGTCCTCCACAAGATTCAGTGTTTAATGAAAACATGGCATTTCTTATTTCTTCAGGGGTTACTTCCTTACAGAGAAGGTCATAATCAGTTGAATTTAATCTAGGGAGAATGTCACTGGGTATAAGATCAATATTCGGCACGAAGTGATTAGCATTTCCATATAATTCAGAGAAGTGTCTGACTACAGCTTCCTTGACCATTTGTGGAGATGTGTGAAGATTACCTTGAGTGTCATATATTGTAGAGAGGTTCTGACTAGTTTGCTTGTCCTTTAGACTAGCGTGAAAGTAAGCACTATTCTTATCACCTTTTTCTCTCCATTTTATTCGCGTTTTCTGCCTGATCATCTCACTCTCTTTAATTAAAGCTTGTTGGTATTGCAAAGAGAGAACACTTTCCTCCTCTGATAGATTAGCATTGTTGACAGAGGCCATCATAGCTGTCTGGACATCAGTAAGTCTTCTTTTAATCACTGTGCTCATCTTGTCTCCTTCACCATACTTGTTATGCGCCCATTGTTTCAAGACTTTCCTAGTTTCCCTGATTTTTTCCTGCAAAACATACAAGTGATTACCAATTTTAGGCAAATTCCATGCAGATAAAACAATGTTTTTGAAGTCTGGTTCAGATGTCCAAGAGTTAAAAAATTTAAAATTTGATTTCCCCCTCAAGTCCGCTTCACGAAGATGGATGATTTGAGGAGAGTGGTCAGATAGGAGAGGAGGTGGTATGTGGTTGAACAGGAGAGGCCATTTAGTATATGCAGATTGGTTCGAGAATGAATGGTCTATGGTGGAGAAGGTTCTACAACCATGCCTCCTTTTGTTATTCCATGTATACTGCATGCCCAGAGTTCTAATCTTGACAAGGTCAGAGTCATAGAGAGCATCAGCAAGGGGCTTTATTTCACTGAGGGAGAGGGGATTACCCCCCATTCTATCAGAGAGAGAGTGACAGCAATTAAAATCTCCTAGAATTAACCATGGATGTGTGTTTTGTCTTAGAGAAGGAATTACAGAAAGTAAAGACTCTCTAGTGTTAACAGAGTTGTAAGCATACACAAAGGAGACATAGAAGGTTGATTGTTCATTGATATCTAAGGCATGGCATTATTGTGGCGTTGCTCATCTTAGTTGGACAAGATTAGGATTGTAAAGGATCAGAATCCGACCATAAGTTGCTTCATTGTGGTTGTGTATGAATTTCCATCTGGGATTGATGTACTCTGCAGCTTTGATAGAAAGGGCAAGGTTCAATTTTGTTTCAAGAACTGCCAAGACAGCCAGCTGGTGAGTAGAAATTAGTTGCTTACATTGGTCCTGCTTAATTACATGATGTGCACCACGTATATTCCATGCCCCAATGCGTAGCATCATTGGTCAATTTGTGCGTTGAGAAACTCTATTTTCATACTCCTAGTAACTGCTTGTTTCGAAGACAAGTAATTAGGAATGGTGGCTGATAGGGGGGTCACTGCTTGTTTAGAAGAATCTTCTTGCATTTTGGAAAATGAATGAGTTGGTGTGGTAGGTTTGGTTGGTAGAGTAGTGATAGCTGCAGAAGGCGGGGCTTTGAAAGCATGAGGTGGTTTGATATTGGAATACAAGTGTGGTAAAGGGGTATTTGGGGATGAGTTAAAGTCAGGGTTAAATGTATTGGAAGAATGATTTGTGTGCTTTGCTGTGCATGGGATGTGCCCTTCCTTGTCTTCTTGTGATTTAGTACTGTGTTTTGGTAACTTGATGTTGTTCTTTTTCCTTAGACCACTCTCTAGCGATTCACAATTACTTGCTTCACCAACACCTTTGTTTTCTTCAACTTCCACTTCCCTCCTGCATGTATCGAACTTTGTATGGACCATCTTGTGCTTCTCTTTTTTGGTTTTGCTACTGCCTTCTTCTTCATTTTGTCTCTGTATATTATTTTCCTGTTGTTTAGCATCCACTTTACTTTGTACAAATTGACATTTATCTCTAACGTTCATTTCCTCTTCTTGCTTATCACTGACATTTTCCTCGTCATCTAGTGTAAGTAACACTGCAAACTTGTTATATGTCAGTGGGTTGCCTTCAGTTTCACTTTCACTACACTCCACAGCTCCTTCGATTCCTACCACTATATTCACAGTGTCTTCTTCGTGTTTTTCGTTGCTTTCATCCATTTCTCTCGTGACTTGTTTTTCTACTTCAATTTTTCCTGAGTGAGTAAGTTCACAACTTTTGTTAACTTCACTCACTTCTCTCTGCATTTCTATAATATCTTCTCTCTTTTCTTCCTTATTACTTTTGTTTACTGGATCCATCCTTTTCCTGGTTACACGTTGCCAAACCTTAAAGTTTCGTTTAACAGCCTGTCTTTCATTTCTTTTCAATTGTTTTGGTTTAGCTTTTATCACTTCTTTTTCTTTGATTGTCTTACTATTATCTTCCACTTTGTTCTCATACAACTCTTCCTTCTTATTATTACAAACATCAGACTTGTGTCCAAAAGCATTGCATAACACACAAATGTCAGGTTTCCACATGTATTGAACATGTATCTTCTGTTGCCCACCTTCAACCAACTTGACCATAAATTCTTCTGGTAGCTCCTTACTCGGTTTTACTTCCACTAAGCATTTGGCATAGCTAAGTCTTTCCTGTTTTTCAGTCATTTGGTCCATGCACAACATCTTCCCCAGATGGCTACAAAGCCAGTTAATCCCAAGGGGAGACCACGCAAAAATTGGAAGGTTATACATATTAACCCAAACAGGAACTGCTGTTACCGATCCAGCAACGTTGCTAATGGAAGGATCATAAGGTTTAAGAATAAATAACTTCTTGTTCAAAATAATGGGATCACACTGAAGGATGTTATCTCTGTCCTCAGCACAAGAAAAGTTAAACAAGAATAATATACCGTCAGACTTAACTTTCACTGAGCCTTTAAGTTTCCAAATCAGTTTAAGTTTGGAGATCACTGCAGTATAGGAAAGAGGTTTATCAAGAAAGAACCCCACCAAAGTATCTTTCCAAATCGTCGTGCCAGCATCAATGACATCAGCAGGTGGCACTAAAGCATCATCTTCGTAAAAAGGTGACAGGTGAACGGGAATGTACTTCCCTGCATTCTTGGGTATATGCTTGAACAAGGAAGTCCATGCCCGTTCACAAGGAGGAGGAGCAGGAGGTACAGGAGTAAGAGACGGGGGAGCAGTTAGAACGGGATCAGGTGGATCAGGTGGGGGGTTAACCAAGAGGGGTGGGGAAGAAGGAGAAATGGTTAGGGCATAACCAGCTGTGGACAAAGAATTAGCGGAGGTACGGACCAGAGAGTCAGAGAGGGACGAAGAGGGGTCAACTAGAATGGCAGAGGGTATGGTTGGTGAAGGAACAGTGTTGGCAGAGGGTAAGGTAGACGGTACTACTGAGGGGACAAGGTAGGTAAGGTTGGGGTCTCCATGAGCAGACATGGCAGGGGAAAAAGGATTTAAATGCAACAATTTTATTTTTAAATTCAAGATAATTTATTAAGTTGATTTCATTTCAATTTATTAATATTTGATAAGAAAAGATTCCTTCAGAACAAAATTTTATTTATTTATCTCCTTTATTCATCGTTTTATTGTCCAATTATCCTTTATAAACAATTTCTGAAATCACAAATTTGAATAATCATTTATTATAATCATATTTTATTTAACAAATTTAATACTTCTTTATTCTAAATTATTATTAAATTAATTCCACTTAATATATCCTATCACATATATCAAGCTTATTTATAGTTATTATAACTACTCAAATTTTAAATTTCTTTTAACATCATTTCGTATTGTAAATTATTCAGTTACATATTCAACCTTTGGATGGTTTTGGTAAGTCGTATTATAATGTAATTGGGTATTACACAAGTAAATTTTCTAATCCAATTTGTTAAGTTTCAATATTTATTCAAAATTTGGCTTCGTTTTAAAATTGAAATCATTCTTAACATAAATTTTAAGAATTTCCTTTTCAATTTTCTTCAAACAATTTTGAAATAAATATATATATATATATATACACATCTAATATATCACATCAAATCAATAATCATATACCAATATTTATAAATCAAGTGATAATTTAGAAATTCAATTCTATTTAAAATTTTCAAATCAAAGTGTAGCAAGGCTATGAATAGTCTCTCCACTTCGAAACCCGAAAATGAATGTCGATGATGCGGCCGTCATCACCGAAATTATTTTCCAGCGACAAAATAGGAGAGCACAGATTTAACCAATTAAAACTCTTTGAAACGGCTTCTATTTGAAAGTAATTTAAATACTATACGCTTTAAAATTTTAAAGTCAAAGTTCGAAATCAACGAAAATCAAATTCTCAAATTCCTGAATTACCTTCATTTCAAATTCCAAATCAAATTATAACCAAAGTTTTATAAATTCATTTATTTATATTATTCAATAGTCAATGATTTACAAACAATAAATAAAAATCAAATATTATTATTTCAGACAACAAATTCATTAACCATTTAACTTCAGAAAACTTATATTTATATATCATATGATCATACAAAACTATTTTTTTCACCAAATTCGAAATATTATTGTGTCAGTTAGCTCTGTTCAAGTGTTTTGGAAATCCTATCGATAGCGTTGATCAGACGAATCGATCGAAAACCCAAATCAACATCAACAACTCAAACAACACAATATATGTAAAACATTTTTAACGTTAATTTACAAATACAATTCCTCGCTCGCCGATACAAGAAAGGATTTCGAAGCAAGGATAGAGGTTCTAACTTGATGGACTCAAATTAAAGGGAATTTCGATTCGAAGATAAGTTTGAAACGGAAGATAAGATATTTCAATTAACAGAATCGGAAGATGGATAAGCTTATTTAATTTACGGACAACCTTAACCGGGTAGACCGTGGCTTAAAGAGTAAGACCGATACTGAATTCCGAGGTAAATCAACATTTGGTCTCAAAAAATCGAATTCAGGTATAGTAGTAGATAGCTAGCATCGTAAACTGAGGATACAGAAATCTCCGGTAATTCGATGTTTATTATAAAAGAGTTTCACCCATTTACAAAGAATTTGAAGATTGGCGAGACCGCCGATTGAATATAAAGATCATTCGAAGTGGATTTATGGGATGCTCCATAATCGAAAGAAGACGAATAGTGAGGGACAATAATGAATTTCGAAACCGTGTGAACGTTCCAAAATTCAAAGGAATTGAGTCAAAATGAAGAGATTGAAACTCGAATGAGAGTGATTCTGTAAATACATTTACCCTATATGCTAAGTTTTGCCTAGAGCTACCAAAAGCTCTGATACCAACTGTAACGACCCGCTATTTTTGACTATTCGCATCCGCATATGTCGGACTTGAATAATTCGAAATACCGAATTGTTAATTTAAATTTGGCAAAACTTAGATATACCGTAAATAAATAATCACAGAATCACAGACACAGAGTAATAATATGCAGCGGAAGTAAAAGAGATAGTAGTTCATGAAGCTACTATATAAATATATAAGATACATCAGAGTTTACAACAGAAGAGTAATACGATACATCAGATACAAATCAGAATACATCACTGGAATCATCGAATACTGGAAGCAGAATAGATGGCTGGATCTTCAAGCAAAGCTCCAACTCCAAAGATGAGCCTCGAATACTAGTACACTCAGTCTGACCCGAGCGTAAAGCAAAACACAAAACACTCGAGTCAGGATTAATATTCTTATATCAATAAATCCAACTCAAGTGAAATAGCAATCGAAATACAAGTAACTCAAAGGATGTTGGAATCACCATCCTCTAAGGATCCGTTAAACTATCTACTATGTAGTAGTGTACGCTAAATAGATAATGTCTATCAGTAATATAAAGTATCAAAATAGTGTTAAGGCGTTACCATTATCCCCCTTAACACATTTCCATATAATGTCATAGTCTATACAGCACTGTAAACTCCACCGTAAACTAGTGGGATATCAGGGAGTACTCCATAGGTATAACACAAAACAAATTCGTAGTGGTCGCGTATATAGGGATACAAGTATGACAAGGCACATGAGGCAATACCCAAGGTAGTGAAACTACCGTTCGCCTGATCCGGACTGGTGAGAACGCATCGCCGCAGCGACCGCAACACCGCGAAACAACACTCCTGAAATTCCAAGGGTGCACCAATCAATCACAAGTAATGAGTAGTAGTTACGAAGAAGTGTGTCCGCTCGAGGTGGCTAACCCCATTTGGCCCGGCATGGCTCCTGGTTTTAGTCATTTCCAATTTGACACAAGTGTCAAGGCTATCCATTATCGTTCTCTTTCTTCAGTCATCACGTGCATCATTCCAACCACTTCATTTTGGATCATCACTCCGCGTATAGTTATTAAAGTGGTTTTCGATTTAGATAGAGAGTATATCCATAACCGATTCCGGTTTCTTTAATAACTTTCGTAATTATTACACCGATTGGTCGTTTAATATATTTCAAACCAAATTAAATTCAATTTCAATTTCAATTCGTAAACCAACATTTCATTTATCTTTCTAAATCAATTTCCAAAATTTTACGTTTCAAAACTTCCAAATTACCATTTCAAAATCTTATAATTCGATTTCAACTTTTATTTCAACAATACAAATATTGATTCAAGTTCGCACATAAATTTCATTCCGAAATCATTTAAATAAATTTAATTCAAAATTCAAATCAAGTTAAATTCATTTATCGATTTCATTCAATATTTGTTAAGTCAGTTTATCATTTAATACGATTTCTATTAGTTTTCCAATTCATTAAATCAACCACTTAAGTTCAACTTCATTGTATCAAACTTCAAATTCAATTAGATCAAATTCGTCAAATCAAATTCTTAAATTCAAGTCTTATATTTAGTTCAATAAATCACATTTTATTTCTTGTTAAAGAAGTTCAATTTCATTTATTTACTTACTCGGTTACACATTTCAAACTCAATTAATCAAGAACTAAATTTCATATATTCAAGAAGTTCAATTTCACTTATCAGCTTACTTAAATTTTCCAAAACTAAACTAATAAAGAAACCAAATTTCATTTACTAACGAAGTTCAAATTCACTTATTCAAAAGTTCAATTTCTCTTATCAAAGAATTCAAATTTTATTCAATTATCAAATAAATCAATCTTATTCAATTATTAAACAATTTCAATCTTAATTATTAATAATTTCAAAAATTAATAATTACAAACTTGATTATCAGTTCAAACTTAATTATTAGATCATTTCCACTTAATTATGACTTCAACTTAATCATCAATCATTTCAACGTAATTATAAATTCAACTTAATAATTTCAAACTTAATTATAATTTCAAACTTAATTATAATTTCAAATTTAATTATTAAACGATTTCAAACTTAGTAATTTCAAAACTCAATTATTACTAATTCCAAATTATTTATTAATAATTCCAAATTTAATTATTATATAATTAAATTTCAAACAACGTTCTTTCACCAATTACTACGTAATATTTGTTCCAGATTTAAATCTTTACAATTTCCTTTCAAAAATTTCAAATTCCAACTTCATTTCAAAACTTATCCTTCGCTCGAATAAAATCATTATTTTATTTCTAAATCAAATTATTGACCAATCGGGTTTTTATTTAATTCTCTATCCTAAGTCAAGTTCATTTGGGTATTTATCATTTCAACCCGATTCCAATTTCAATTCAAGATCAAGCATAATAAAGGGAACTTGCATTGTGATAACAAGGATGGTGTCAAAGTAAACAAACCAGCAATAGCAACAATCAATAACAATCCAATAAATTAATTCAAACAATCCCGAAATAATCGTATTAATTCGCATTGTTGATTTTGCGAATTAATATAAGTATCTCTAGAATCTACACTATCATTTCATGTAGATTAAAGATTATTACATTACGGTTTTTCCACTTGTCGTTCAATTTCAATTTCAAATTTTAATACTACAACAATTTATTCAATATACGTTCAAGGTTCAAAGTGTAATTTATCCAATTCTACGTGTCAATTAATTTAACAATTAAAAGGGGTCATATTTAACTAATCAAATTCAACGTATATGTCGGTTCAAATTTAAATTATCCTACATCAAATTCAATTGTATAATATTCATCACTTTATACATTACAATTTAACATCCAATATAAACAACAACAAACAATCCATTATAAACCAAACTGGATTATTATTGCATACATAACAGATAACGGTGTCAGATGTCAAAGGTGAACTGATACATAAACAACAGTGCAATAAATAACAGCAGTATATTTCAATTGTCGTTCCAATTGAAATCAAATTTAATAAATAAAAGAATATTAATCGTGAGTGATTGCTCACCTTTCGAGGCTAGAGAGATTATAAAAGCTGACACGGATACGCACGTTGATACGGACACTGAAATTGAATTTCGCATCCAAGCAAAGCGAAATCGGCACGAATTTCAACGATCAAAGCTGGTAGATAAGGAATAGACGAAATAAAATCAGAGTGGATCAATGCGGATAATTGATATAAGTGAACGTGTGTGTGTGTGTATATATAATTATAAAATTATGTCGACAACCCATAACAAAATAAAAATAAAAATTTAAGATTGATAAAACTATAAACACTATATGTTATAATTTAAACAATATATGTAAATTTGTGTTTATAAAATCAACTTAAAACTAAAATTATATATGTATATAAACAAAATAGGTAAGCCATTTCTATATGCAAATAACTACATGAAAGTCACTCAAATTGTATGCAGATGTAATATATAAATACCACTAAAAAAATGTACAAGCTACGGTGCAGCATGATACAACGATCATACTAGCCTATATAAATGCAATACTGTAACTTCCTATATGTAAATCAACAACAACAGATATGAAAATCTACCATACATATCACTAATGTATATATTCTTAAACTTTTTTCTATATAAGAGACAGGTTATACCTACAGCTAGTATGTACACCATACACATTTATTGAAACCAAATATATATACAATACACTTACTACACACTTACTGCACAAATATACTATGATACAGACCCTTTTATATTTATATTTATAACAAAACTTATATACATTATAAACATAAGCCAGACACCGAACAATAGTATATATACAGTTTAAGTGTAAAACTGGATTCATATCTACCCATACTGTCCTTGTATATAACATGTGGACAATCATAAATATGAACAAATGTACATACAATGAAATATACAGAAAATAAATCTACCCAAACTGGACTCAACTAATATACTGTTATATAAAACTAGATCCTATAAGCTACATATATATACTGTATATTCCAATGTAAATAAACTAATATATTATGCTTAAACATAGTACATATAGGACATGCATATAGTAATCCTGTAATCTGTACATACCCCTACCAGTTATATGTTGAACAAATAGCTTACTTGTATATGAAAGTAACTATATATAATATACTTATAAAATAAAACATTCATACACATGAATCTTATAAACCAATAAAGTGTAAACTAATGTATAAACCTTATATAAATATTTCATAAACAACATAAACAATTATACGTACAATCTTCTTTTAAAATGCAACAGACCTAACCTATATATCTTATAAATCTATGTATATTAAATAAATATAAAACTAACATACTCAAAATAGCCTAAACTATATGTTAACAATATATATTACCTATATATACACATATGGCCTGTAAAAGCTTTAGAACTGAAAACGTAGGCACTTAAATACATATATATAACCAAATGCGAAAATCAAGAATATAGAATAAAATATACTTACATACCTTAATATACTTACCATAGTAATATATATATATATTCTTTTTCTATATACATAAAGAAGAGGAAGACGAGGCTAGAAAAGATGCAAGCTCGACTGGAGAGGAGAGGCCGCAGAAGAGAGAGGAAAGCGTGGAGGAGGCCGAAGAGCGTGGGTGGCTGTTAGGACCGAGGTGAGCTAGCGGGGAGGAGGGGACATGCAAGTTTGGTCGGACGAGCAAGGTCGTGATGGAGAACTGGAGGAGAGGAGGAGCTGTGAAGAGCCGTTGCCGTGGATGGGGTGCGGAGGCAATGGAGGCAGTCAGGTGGGTTAGCGTAGGTTTTCGTCTTTCCTTTTTTTTTTTTTTTTTTTTTTTTTTGACAGGCGGACTTCATCGCTGAGGTGGCAGGGCAGTTCAGTAGGTGGTGGTTGAGTCGTTCAGCGGTGACAACATGTCGGAGGTGCAGAGCCGATTGCTTGAGAATTGAAGGAGACAGGTAAGTCATAGGCGAAAAAAAATATTTGATGCAAAAGAAGCAGGTTCGTATGAGAACAAATATAATTTGATTTTTTTCACGGTTGAAGTAAAAGAGCCTACAGATAAAATTAATATTAGGAATAACTAAGGTCATAGGCATGAAATTTCATGAAAATAAAAGATAATGGCTATTGACTGTTGGTTTCCAAAGCGGATAACGAATCAACACAGAATTCAAAAGGTTTGGAAACGGTTACCGATACGGTAAGCGTTACGCAAAGTGCAACGCACACCAAACTCCGAATTTTGACAATCGAATATACCGTAGAGATCAGCACGACGAGACGATCAAAACGGTATACTGATATCAATGATTTGACTGATTTATAAAATTCAAAATTTTTATACTAGCGAAAATGCATAAAAATCGCAGAAAAATAAGATCGACGGAGCCGAAGATGTCCGAATTTGGAAAAACGGCAAACTGACAACTTGCTCAAAAGATGGTTTAGAATTTTTCTATGTAAAAATATTTTGGTTTTGAAAACGTTTTATTTTCATCGTTTTTTAACTAATTAAATTGAAGTAAATTTGCGCGTGAAGTAAACTTTTATATTTTCGGACGAAAATTTACCGGTTGCTATGTTTAACTAGACGTATTCCAAATGTAAAATTTATATCTCAAAATTTTATCGTTTAAAATCCCGCAAAATTCTAATTAATAACGTTATTAAAACTGGCTAAATTTACGGGTCGTTACAGAAGGACCTTCAGAAGCCTTGGCAGCATAAAGCTTGCTAGACTTGGCACCAGCCGGAGCAGTAGGGCAAGCTGAAACATGATGACCTTCCTTCTTGCAATTGCGGCAGAAGAGAGGCTTAGGACAAGCTCGAATAATATGATCAGGAGAACCACACTTGAAACACTTCCGAATGAAAGGTGTTCCGACAGACTGAGGCTGAGAGCTAGAATCACCAGTCTTCTTCTTCATAGAAGGAAAAGACCTGGACTTCTGAAATGGAAACTGCCTCTTGTTGGGGTTCTTGGAAACCTCAACATCAACATCACTATCACACTCCTTCTCGACGGTCTTGAGATGAAGCGCAGAATCTACCAACTCCTCAAAAGAAAGCTTAAGCTGGAGCAACAAAGACTTCTTAGGATATTTCTTAAGACCAGAAACAAACTTCAAATTCTTCTTATAAAAAGTGCTAATGAATTCAAGATCATACTTAGATAAAGCCTCGAATGATGCTACATATTCAGAAACAGAAGATTTCCCTTGCTTCAACTCAAGGAAGCGACGGGTCAATAAAACTTTTTCAAATTCAGGAACGAACTTGAGTTCAAATCGCTTCTGAAACCGAGTCCAAGAGAGAGTAGACTCATCAATTTCGGCTATAAGAAGCTCATACCAATCAAGAACACGCTCTTGTAATAAGCTAGAAGTTACAAGAACTCTATCATGGTCAGAAAGATCCATGCGAGAGAAGATACGCTCGCACGTGCGAAACCAAGCTTGGACTTCAAGAACGGACTCGGTGCCTTTAAACGGCTTTCCTCTAAGATGAGCAAAATCACTGCACTGGCGTGCAAAGGCAGACTTGCGAGGTGGAGACACTCGAGGAGTAACTGGAGGTTGAGTGCTCCTAAATAATTCCAAAAATTGATCGGCAGACATGTAAACGCCATCCGGATGTGAACCACTGGATTGCCCAGCATCCGAACGTCGTCCCCTGCCTCTTCCAGCCATACGCTGAAAGTATGCTAAAAACAAGATTAATCACAAGGTAGACACTTCAATACGGAATACTACGGAATAAAATGCATTCCTAGACGTATTCCCCCAATTCTATCTAACCTTTGATAGTAGAAGGAACAGAAAGACATGATGATTCAAAGATTTGTATCACTTATACACTTCGATGTACCGTAATATGTGCCTCTATTCTGTGTTTATCATATTTTGTCCTGAACTCAGCTCTGATACCACGCTGTGACACCCCACCTCTATACCCATGCTAGCCAAAGACACTACAGGGTAATGCCGTCAACTAACACGAAGAATAAGGCTGGATAGGAGCGACCATCAATAGCTTTGCTCTAGCTATCTATTGAATACATCAACAATATTCATACAAAGCAGATCGGCATATCCAATGAATACTTAAAACAAAACCATATGTGGTTGGAGGATCTATCAGAACAGAATATAACAACTCAAATGTAATATACATCACAGAATAGTAGATCATCATATACACATATACAGATACATACCAGAGTATACAAACTAATACACGTCAAGTGGTATAGCAAACCACAATATACAGACGAATCAAAAGAATACATATATCAGAGTTACAATAAAATGACTATACAAAAAGCTTTAACAAAAAGGAACAAGCTGAGTAGTCCATGCGAAAGCAAAATAGGCTAAGTCCAAAAGCACCTAACCTGAAACAACTCGGTCTGACCCGAGTATAAAATACACGGGTCAGTCTAGCTAAACAAATCAGTTAGATAAACTGAACAACAATAAATCTGCAAGGTTACAAGGTATAACAAATATCTCTAAAAGAGATAACACAATCATCTAACAAAAGATGAATCATATGATAACAAAACAAGCCTCATATCATCGACAACATAGATAAACAAAGGATACAAATATCCCAAATCAAGCTATAAAGGCAAATAACAAATACCAATGAAGGTAACACAAGTTCCACAAGGTAATCACAACATATCATGCGGCTCAAAAAGACCAACACCGTAGGGAGATACCTAGGGAATATACATATCAATGAAACATCAGAAAATTGCTCGAGCTCAGTACTGTATAAACAAGGATCCATGAGCCCGAAGACTCCAAACCCAATACCACCCATGCGGCTCATAACGACCAACATCGAAAATGATACTATAGGGCAACAAACCCGAAGGCACAAACCCGAAGGTACAAACCCGAAGGCAAAATACTCGAAGGCAACATACCCGAAGGCAACAAACCTAAAGGAGACAGTCCGAAGACACTATCCCAATGGCAACAAACCGTAGTGGTGAATGTCCGGAGGCCCAGTACTGGACACCACTAACTGGCGGAATGTGTCAAAACTCTCAAAAAGGAATCCGAAAAGTGTTAACGTGAGTCCCATAACCACTCATTCGCACTAAATGGTTTACTATCCGTCAGTCAATTTCACACACAAAGCAGTACAAAGTTCACTTCATGTCATCGGTAAACCAAACCCGAAGGTCAAAACGATCAATTGAATAGGTCGGGGATTAATCAGAAGGATAAACGCACGGATTCATGGTCCGTGTTTTGCCCAACCATTTAATCACTCTTCCACTTCGCTCGAAGTGCGAAATTGTGCGTGTGTTTTAAATAGAATTTATAAATCAGAGAAGCGAACTTTTAATACGATTTGAAGAAATCATTTATAAAAACCCGTGAATAAATTCAAAAAGGATTCATCAAGGTCAAATATGCATAAACAACTAATTGGAATCAATATGCATCGATCAAATTTGGAAAAAATTATGCGAACAAAGCAAATTGAAAAAAACAACAGATTCAGACGTCTGAAAGAAGTGGTTCAGACGTCTGAATCTGGAAATTAATATGTTTTCCAGAACAGATTTAAGACGTCCGAATCCAAACTTTTAGACGTCTGAAATAGGCATTATTTTGCCTATTTCCCTTCTGGTTGAAAATTAGCCAATTCAGACGTCTGGGGGCTTTAATTCAGACGTCTGAATACTGGGGAATAAAATTTCCCAGTATAATGTTCAGACGTCTTAAATTGAGGATTCAGACGTCTGAACCCTGTTGTTCAGGCATTTCCTGAACCTAGGCCATCTATGGCCAAATAAATCAAGGGCTATCGGATGCGTGTTGATTATGGGCTTACGTCAAACGACTACCCAACCTTAACGACACACCCAAACACTCCGAACAACATAAACATCAACCATATAAGGTTTTTCATAGAATTAGCTTCAAAAATCAATATTTGGCAATTTCACCAAAGCAATCCAAATCGAAAGCAAATGAACATGTAAATATGTTAGGAATTCATACCAAACATCAATGAAATCAAGAGAAGTAGATGTGAGTTCAAAACTCACCTTTTAATTCAAAACAAGAATAGAGAAGCTCTATAGCAAAGAAAACAACCAACCACCCTTCACTTCAACTCTACTAGCTTCAATCTAAGATCAAACAAATATTTTCCTATGTTAGGTTTAGGAAACCTTCTGAAATTGAAGGAGAAAGAGTTGGAGAAGATGAAGAGGAGGTTTACCAATAGCTTCTCTTTGATTTTGGAGCAAGAATTCAAGTTGCAAAGAAGGACTAGGGCTTGGAATTTCTAATTCCCATTCTCTTCCCCCATTTTCAGTTTTTCTTATGTTTTTATGAAATGAATAAGTGAATGAAGAGAGGGACTGAGTTAGGGTTATAGAACAGTTTGGGTGAAACCCAAACCCAAAAGTCCACTTAACAAATAGCAAAATTCGACTTACTCCAAACATATCAAAGCTTGTACTCAAAAAGATCGCAAACGCCATTTTGGAATCAATGGAGGTGGTTTCGAGTCCTAATTCGGCCATTTGCAAAAAGTAACATTTCGGACCCAAAAATCCGACTAACGACACTATATTTAAATAAAACATTTAAATATTAAATCGTTAAATATGCAGGTTGTTACAAAATATTTCAATAAATTCGGAGAAATTGTTTTAAAGAAGATTTTGGAGAAAATAAGTTTTGTACTTTCCTCTCTGTCGCTGGAAAATAATTTCGATGATGGCGGCCGCATCATCAACTTTTATTTTCGAGTTTCGAAGGGGAAAAGCCACTGTAGTAGTTCTACTACGGATTCTTTTTTGAAAATATATAAATTTTGAATTGTTTTAAATATAATTAGAGATATATAAGTTGTAAGAATATATTTATCTATTGTTTTAAAATAAATTGAAAATTTAACCCGGTATTAAATTCTTAATTTTCCATTAATTAATTATTTCAATTATTGTAGTGAAATGAAAGGTAAGTAATTAATAATTGAAACCTATAATTTAGGTAAGAGATTTAAGGCTAAGTTATAAAGAAAATAAAAAGGAAGTTGAAATTGTAACTTATAAGAAAAAGGTAAAAATTTATTGAACAATGAATTAATTAAAGGAAATGGAACAAACTTGTATAACTTTCAAATTACACCTTAAATAACATATATATAACTTACCAAATATTAAAAGTTGAAATGTTTAATAAGAGATTGTAATAGAGTATTTTAACAAGTAGAAATTTGAAATAATGAAAGTATTCAATGAAATTGCTGTTAAATGAGAATTTAATTTTATAAACTTAAGTTGTAATTGAAATTTTACCAAGTAAATATAATTAAAGGTAAGTATGACAAATAGATAATTATAAACTTAATTAATTAAAGTGTAAATAAATGAGGTCATGCAATAATAAATGAATAAATAATTATATTGGAAAAAAGGGGGAAACTGGCATGTACCCGGGTTAATGGAAATGAATAATAGTAAGTAGTAACTGAAAATAAATGAATGTAATATAATAAAGAGAAATTGTAAACTTAAGAAAAAGGGTTGAAGTTATTTCTAAATAAAATTGAAAGAAATAAAATGAAAATAAAATTGAAAGAAATAAATGAAAATAAAAAGATAAACAATTATATAAATGAATTGGAATCAAACAACAAATATTTTGTTTGAGATTGTTGTTTGTTTGGTTATGGTGGTTTGGGTAAGGATACTTTAAATCTGTTTGGAAGGTATGAATAATCTATTTAGTGTCACCTAAGGCTATTGAGTGAAGGGTACGCTTAGTAGTTTATTTTTCCTTCCGTACAATTTAAAGCCTTGAGCCCGAACAACTATTTATTTTGTTTGATATGAATGAATGATTGATGCATGTTGCTTTTTATACGATTGTTGTATGCTTTGTTGCCAGTGATTGATGTTTGTATGGATTTATTTGTTAGTGATTGAAAACAACGCTACATATTTCATTCTATATAATTATTAACCTTCTTGGATTATATAAGTGAAATACAGGTTATGGAAGCAATTGTTATTGCTTTTGGTTTCATATTTAGCGTAAATTTGCCCGACAAATAGGTACGTTTTCGGATTACGGTTTATAATGTTATTTTATATATTTTCCCATGTTGGGATATAATATTTTGGGTATTATATGTGATATTTTGTTATATTTAATATTATATTTTCTCCAAAGCCTCTCCGTTCAAAGGAGAATCTGCCAAAACTTTCCGTAAATTTTGGACGTAGAGAAATTTGAAAATGTTTTACAAACTTTAATAATTTATTTATAAAAGATATAAATAGGTATAATTGGCATATTTTATTCTAAAGTATTTTATTTTGTAAATTTATTTGTTCGTAAATTTAATATTTAAGAAAGATATATTGATTTCTTATTTCTTCTTTTCCATTCTTTTTCTTTTCGGGGACGAAAAGTTTTGAGTGGGGGAGATTGTAATGACCCGTAAATTTTGTTAATTAAATTTGTCATATTTATAAGATTTTGGAATTAAAATATAAAGAAATATAATTGTTATAATTGGTAACGAAGTAAATGTTAATAATTAACCCATGAAATATTACATCGGTTGAAATAGACTTAATTATAAAAATTTGAATTTTATAAACCCTATTTATTTGGAACCTTGTTTATTGATATGCAAAAGTACAAATTGATGAGTTAGTATGAATTTAACGGTAATTGGAACAAATTAGGGAATTATGTTAATGCAAGTTAATAATTTATAAACTTGAATGAACATTTCAATTTAATAAATAAATTCACATGTAGGACTTGGTTATAAGTGTAATTTGTGTGTATGATAACAAATTCGGTAAATTACCTAATTAATTAGTCAATTAATTTATTTGAAATTAAACTCATTTAAATGGTAAGTAATTATAATATGTTATTGATATAAACGTTATTTTAATAATTATTAATAAAGTAACGACAGTGTAAATGAAAACTAAAAAAAACATAAATTATTTTAAGGAAACAAGAGATATATTGTACAAATTGATGAGTTAGTATGAATTTAACGGTAATTGGAACAAATTAGGGAATTATGTTAATGCAAGTTAATAATTTATAAACTTGAATGAACATTTCCATTTAATAAATAAATTCAAAGGTAGGACTTGGTTATAAGTGTAATTTATGGGTATGATAACAAATTTGGGTAAATTACCTAATTAATTAGTCAATTAATTTATTTGAAATCAAACTCATTTAAATGGTAAGTAATTACAATATGTTATCGATATAAGCGTTACTTTAATAATTATTAATAAAGTAACGATAGTGTAAATGAAAACTTAATAAAAACATAAATTATTTTAAGGAAATAAGAGATATATTGTAACGTCCCGCCTTTCCACACGCTTTAAATCGACACACGTGCCAATTCAAACCATACGGAAGGGCGTATTGTTATGGGGTAAATAAGGAAAAAATAGGAAAGAAATAAAACCAAACAGAATCTCACAGCAGAAGGATAAAATATAATAATAAATATACAGTTTATAAAATCTTTTTACAAAACATTTGATTCTTTTTTTTATACAATAAATATCAGAGTTCACATACCAATAAATATCAGAGTTCACATACCAATAAATATCAATGCAGCGGAACAATATGAGTGTAGTGCACTAGTATAAATAATAATAATATAAATCTTCGTCTTCGTCCTCCAGAGCTAAATCTTCAAATCCTGAAACGCTCGGACTGACCCGAGCGAATTTGGAAAGACAAAAACACTCGAGTCAGAATTAAAAGATCTTATGTGAGTTAAATTAACAGAAATAAATATGAGTGCAGTAACTCAAGAGATGCTCAGGATTTACATCTTCTAAGGATCCGTTAAACTATTTACTATGTTGTATATTGCTCTATTATAATAGTGTCTATTTATAAAATAAACTTACTTTTTTCTTAGCATTAGGGGGTTACCCATATAGCCCTTAGCACGTAATAGTCCCAGTAGTCCATCCAATATCATTGTCCCTCCTGATTGGGAGACCACCAGAGGATACCACACGGGATACCGAAGAAAAACAAACTCGTACAAGGCGCGATAGGGTAGGTGACACGGCACAACTAGGCAATGCCTGGGTAGATATACCAATTACGCTTCCGGGTCGGTGGTAACGCGTAGCGTGCAGCTACCGCCCACCTCGAGCCACACCCCCAAATAAAATCAAAAGTGGCCACCGAAACAATCCAAAAGTCAAAGTATAGTATCGAAGGGATGTGTCTGATCAAAGGTGCTACGTTATTAACCCGTCAATCACTCCTGTTTTAGCCACCTTATGCCAACTCACGGGAATTAGTCGACATATTTACCTTACAAGAAACGCCGCCACCAACCTACTTCATTCTGAAATCTCCACCGCGTACACGGTTGTTAAAGTGGTTTTCGGAGTTGGCAGAGAGTGTGACAACTTCCGATCCCGGTCTCTTCAACAACCAAACGTTATTATAACAACGCGGTCTTTTAAAAATAATTTATACTTTAAAACCAGAATAAAATTTTCCATTTCAAACCCATAAATACGATATCATTCCCTTTTAAAACCCAAATAAAATGATACCATTTTATTTCATATATATTTCTTTTCCAAAATCATGCCACTTTTAAGATTTATAATACCCCGAAACCAAATATTTGAATTTTAACTTTTAGCATAATACTTCGAAATCCATAGTTCTAAACCCATAACTTTCAAACTTAAATGGTTTGGATATTCAACAATATATAAAATAAAACAGTTGAATTTAAAATTTCTTTAAAAATAAATAAATTCCACTCCTTCACAATTTTTATCCACTTTAATTTCAGTATAAACCCATAACTTTTAGATTCACTTTCAGTTTAAATAAAACACTTCGATTTCAATATTTTCTAACTTTGAGTATTTAATGAATTTCAAAACTAAGGTTGTGAATTTAAATCCACAATTCATTTTCCTATTATTTAGTTTGAAAGGTTTATATGATAAATCCATAACCATTTAAAATAAACTAAATTTATTTACACTAGAAATTTCCTTCCATTTATTTATAAAAATTATTTATTAAATCCCGTTATATATATCATACCTTTAAAATTTCTAATTTTAACAAGTTAACATCAACTTATGGAGTTAAATTTTCAAATAAGCTCAATTTATATTAAATTTCAAATTTATCTTTCAATCTTTATTGATTTAAATCATTTATAACTCTATATATGTATATACAAGATCATAAACCAGTACTTAAACGTATAATATAAATTATCAAATGCCATTTTTCAACTTATTCATTTTTATTTAACAGATTTATGCATAGCTTAAATTCAACAATTTTACTATGTGTGTATATATAAAATATATTTATATCATATCCAAATTTAATATTTATTTAACCGTATCATATCCAAACCATAAAATAATTTCAAATTTTATATATATATATACCGCGGTGCCTGTATATAATTTTCTATCCTATGGTCAAGCGATACGGATATTTATCATTTCATTCCGCAATATAAAAATAAAAATTGCGCTTGTATATCATTTCAAACCGCAATCCCGAATGAAATGAATATGCATGATAACTTGCAGATTTTATAAGACAGAACACATCATCCATTCACCCAATATCAATCATCAACCAATTTAATTCAATCATCATCAATTTAAACAAACATCAAAATATATAGCATATAAAATATAACAGGAAATAAATGACAGTTATTAACTAACAGTTTATATTCAAAATAAATTTAATAACTGTTTAACTAGCAGTTTTATGCAAATAAATAAATTTTAACTATCAAGTTTATATGCAATAATAACATTAATTAACAGTTAAATTAAATAAATGCGATTTAACAGAGATAATGAATAAAACATGTCAAACAGTCATAAATAAATTTCTACTCATATCTAAAATCAATTTAACAAACATAAGAAATTTTAGAAGTTGTGAGTGGGTTAAAACACTCACCTTTTGAATTTAAATCGAATTTAAATCCAATTTAAACCCAAAATTCGATGGTCTCCAAATCTGTCCAAACCAGCGTCAAAAGATCTGGAATTTAACTACGATCCTAACAAAAAAACGCATGTGAAACGGATATCGTATGTGAGAGTTATGCGATTCAGAACGATTTGAAATAAAAATTTAAAATAAATAAAATAAACAAATTAAACACGTCAGCAAGCTTACGCGTTCTTCCTCCAGTAGTGCACGCGATCTTCCAACCCTAACCCTAACAGACGCTACAGCCGCCGCATTCGCCAATTTCATGCAATTTTCGCCGCGAAACCTCAACCATTCCACTAGATCAGAGTATGCCACGCCCCTTCCCTCGCCTAGCCGGCCCTCCTGGACCCCCCTCCTTGAACCGCGACCCTCCCTTTAATCGACCGCCGCGCCAAGCTTCAAACCCAAAACCACGGCGAGTCTGACCACTACGAGATGCACGACTACATCCCCGAGACCTGCTCGCCGAACTCTTCCCAACAGCACTAGCCGGTCGTCGATTGGTCGACGATCCGCCGTTGGTTCATCGGAAATCCATATGAATGGCCGGAAATGATTTGAAATTTCTGGGTAAACGATGAATTGATTCGAAAAACGAACAGTGCCAACAGATTACGCTCTTCGAGAAGTATGACATATAAATTTTGTGAATTTTTCTGGAGACTTCGAATTTTTGACTTTTGATTTGGATTGAAACTGGATCTAGGGCTTGCAGCCATTGGAAAGGAGGAGTTGGGGGGAACGAACGCATAAAGAAATGGAGATAGATGGAGGCTAGGGTTTATAATTGGGTTTATATAGGTAGGTTAGAGATTTGAATAGATGGATCAGGTTGGATAAGTATACGTGCTTCCGCTAACGTGGCCCAAAAAGCCCGTACTGACCCCGGAATGAAATTTGTTAAACTCACATACCCAAATAGGTTTTTTAAAATATTTTGAACACGACGGAAAAAGTTTCACGTCCAAATTCGATCGTATGAAGAAGTTACACTGAAATCAATATTTTCAAATTGATTTCAATTAAATCGATTTCAAGGCGTTTCGCGTTCGTACGATCAAACGACAAGTCCGATTGCTATAAAACTTGAAACCCTACAATAATTCGCTGTTACGGATCCTATGAAACTGGTTTAGTCGAAATCCGAGTCCGTGACCAAAATGGCTATTTTTTATATAAATAAATAAATCAATCCAAAATTAGTCAATTAAATCAAATTTCCCATTTCTCTTTGATAATTGACAATCTTTATTATTATAAATTTTCAATCATCTATACTAATTTAAACAAAATTTAACTTGTCAAATTAGAATTTAGAAATTCCCATATTTCATTAATTTCACCAAATTATAAATTAAATTCCCAATAATTTAATTAAATTTACTTTCCATTTATTATTGTCAAATAGATGGATTTATCATTGGATTCATACTTCATTACGTAAATATTTCCAATTTCATCTAAATTTATAATTACATAATATCTAAATATTAAATTTCAAATATTACTTCAATTTACGTTAATGTAATAATTATAGATTATTTATTGCAATTGATTATCAGTTATAATTAAATATACTAAATAGACAATTAATCTTAAATACTTGTTATCATTAACGTTTTATTTCCAGTTACAAATAAATGCAATTATTACAAATTTCTTCCTTAATTAACCTTCCTATTTCCATTTATTATATTTTAGCGAATTATATCCATTAATTACGATTAACTATTCTAAATAAATTGGTTCACTTGGTTTCACGCCCTTTTATTTCATCATTCATCCTATTATGAATGGAATTTTACCTTGGTTACATCTTATTGAATCTACCATTTATCACCTACCAATTTATTCCACATTAACTGCCATAATTTAGTGAATTAATTGAAATTGATTACAAATTAACTAAATAACCAAATAAAATAAGTAACGTACAGTTAATATTATCACTACTCTTAATTACACTTTTAGAGGTCCGTTACTTACACCACCAATGTTGTAGTTACTTACATAACCTTGGTTCAATTCACGTTTATTTCAACTATTCCAAAATTTATTCAATATTCATTTGTTCTTCTCCTATTCCATTTAAAATCAAATCATAACATTTAAGTGATTTTAATGAATTGGAATTTCATTCAAGTCGTAAATTATTAACTTGCCATAACATGATTCTTTAATTTATTCCAATTACTGTTTACACTCTTTTAGTGCATTAAATCAATTTAATGTTTTCATTAATTTCTCATATTAACTTTTATATCCAGGTAAGAATCATTTTTCTACTTAATTCAATTTGAATTTTATTCAACTTTCTATAAATAGGTTTTAAGTCACCATTTACATAATTTATTTTAGCGTTCATTTTAACATTTATTTATCCCCTTTATTTTTCTACTAAAATAAATTACAAAAATCCTATTAAATAAGAAAATTAAATTGTCGAAATTTACGGGTCGTTACACTCTCCCCCACTCAAAACTTTTCGTCACCGAAAAGGAAAAGAAGGGAAAAGAAGAAATAAGAAAACAATATATCTTTCTTAATTAAATTTATCAACAAATAAGTTTACAAAATAAAATAATCTAGCATAAAGTATACCAATTTATACCTATTTAAATCCTTTATACATAAATTGTTAGTTTGTAAACATTTTCAAATTTTTCTAAGTCCAAAATTTACGGAAAATTTTGGCAGAGTCTCCTTTGTACGGAGAGGCTCCGAAGAAAATATAATATAAATATAACAATATACACAAATATTTTCCAAAATAATATATATCCCTTCACTGGAAAATATATAAAATAGCGCTATAAACCGTAATCCGAAAACGTACCTATTTATCGAGCAACTTACGCTAAATTTATGGAACCAAAAGCCATAGCAATTGCTTCCATAACCTGCATTTCACTTATAAACACTTATAAAATCTAAAGGGTTAACAATTTATATAAAGTGAAATATTTAAGTGGTTTCAATTACTAACAACAAATCAGTACAACAACCATTAATTCGACAAATAGCATACGCAACAAATTCAAAGCAACCATTCAACCAAACAAACAAATAGTTGTTCGGGTTCAAAACTTTTAAAATTATACGGAATGAAGAATAAACTACTAGCGCATCATTTACTCAGCAGCCTTAGATAAAACTAAATATATTATTCTTTCATCCAATCCCAATTTTAAAGTATCTTACCCAAACAACCATAATTTAAACAACAACAACAATTCAAACCAACAAATCAAATTAACTTATTATCAATTTATTTCATCCTTTAGTTGTTTGATTTCCTTTCTTTCATTTATTCAGTGATTATTTAAAATTTTCATTTATTACTTACAATTATTCACCTTATTTCTACCAAAATTTTCACTCATTCATATCATGAATTTTCCTTTTATTATTTTACATTCATTTATTCACTGCTTAACTTATTTATTTACAGTATTCATCGTTCTGTTTATTAAAATAATTTACTTTAACATTTACTAAAATTTATTGTCATCTATTTATGATACTTACCTTTAATTATATTTATTTGGTAAAATTTCAATTATAACTTAAGTTCATAACATTAAATTCTCATTTAATAGCCAACTCATTGGATACTTCATTACCTACTTTCACTTGTACAAATTCCATTACATTTCTTATTAAACACTTCAACTTTTTATATTTGGTAAGTTATATATGTTAAAGAAAATGAAAATGAACTTATACAAGTTTTATCATCCTTTAATTAAATTTAATGTTCAACAATATCACTCTTTGTTTCATATGTTACAAATTTCAAATTTCCTTTAGTTTCCATTTATAACTTAGCATTTACATCTCTTATTTTATTTAGGGTTTCAATTATTAATTACCAACTTTTCATTTCACTACAATAATTGAAACAATTTTTTTAATGGAAATTTAAGAATTAAATATTGGGTTACATTTTCAATTTATTTTAAAACAATAGACAAATATATTCTTAAAACTTATATATCTATAATTATATCTACAACAATTCAAAATTTATATTTTTCAATCAAAATGAATCTACAGTAAAACTACTACAGTGGTCTTCCCCCTTCGAAACTCGAAAATGAAAGTCGATGATGTGGCCGCCATCACCGAAATTATTTTCCAACGACAGAGAGGAAAGTACAAAACTTATTTTCTCCAAAATCTTCTTTGAAACAATTCTTCCGAATTTTATACTAAATATTTATATAAGAAATACTTATAAACAATATTATTATATTCCAAAATTTATTCGAAAGAAATTTCAAAACCCCGGATATTAAGTTCTAAATTTCCAAATTTCTTTTATTTTATTTTTCAATCTTATTTCTATTATTATTTATACACTTTATTACCTAACAACCAATCTGTTGCAGCCAAATATAGATATCATTTGAAATTTTTTATTTCATATAAAAAATATAATTGGTAAAATTATTTCATTCACCTATATTAAAACAAATATTATGTCGGTCTGTCATATTAAGTGTTTAGAAATCCCTATTGATGTCACAGCATCCCATGCACCAACCAGAATTTATAAATACAAAACGGAACAGATTAACACAATATTAAAAAAAAAATTATAACACTAACAAATACGCTCTCTCATATATATACGCTTAGCGACTCTCATAGGGTATTACTACCCTATTAGTAAAGAGTCAAACCACACAAAGCTAAGGTTTATTGCTAAACCAAAGCTCTGATACCAGATGTAACGTCCCGCCTTTCCACACGCTTTAAATCGACACACGTGCCAATTCAAACCATACGGAAGGGCGGATTGTTACGGGGTAAATAAGAAAAAAAAAGGAAAGAAATAAAACAAAATAGAATCTCACAGCGGAAGGATAAAATATAATAATAAATATACAGTTCATAAAATCTTTTTACAAAACAATTGATTCTTTTTTTTTATACAATAAATATAAGAGTTCACATACCAATAAATATCAATGCAGCGGAACAATATGAGTGTAGTGCACTAGTATAAATAATAATAATATAAATCTTCGTCATCGCCCTCCAGAGCTAAATCTTCAAATCCTGAAACGCTCGGACTGACCCGAACGAATTTGAAAAGACAAAAACACTCGAGTCAGAACCAAAAGATCTTATGTGAGTTAAATTAACAGAAATAAATATGAGTGCAGTAACTCAAGAGATGCTCGGGATTTACATCTCCTAAGGATCCGTTAAACTATTTACTATGTAGTATATTGCTATTATAATAGTGTCTATTTATAAATTAAAATTACTTTTTTCTTAACATTAGGGGGTTACCCATATAGCCCTTAACACGTAATAGTCCCAGTAGTCCATCCAATATCATTCTCCCTCCTGATCGTGAAGCCACCAGAAGATACCACACGGGCTACGGAAGAAAACCAAACTCGTACAAGGCGCGATAGGGTAGGTGACACGGCACAACTAGGCAATGCCAGGGTAGATATACCAATTACGCTTCCGGGTCGGTGGTAACGCATATCGTGCTGCTACCGCCCACCTCGAGCCACACCCCCAAATAAAATCAAAAGTGGCCACCAAAACAATCCAAAAGTCAAAGTATAGTATCGAACGGATGTGTCCGATCAAAGGTGCTACGTTATTAACCCATCAATCGCTCTTGTTTTAGCCACCTTATGCCAACTCACGGGAATTAGTCCACGTATTTACCTTACAAGAAACGCCGCCACCAACCTACTTCATTCTGAATTATCCACCGCGTACACGGTTGTTAAAGTGGTTTTCGGAGTTGGCAGAGAGTATGAAAAATTCCGATCCCGGTCTCTTCAACAACCAAACGTTATTATAACAACGCGGTCTTTTAAAAATAATTTATACTTTAAAACCAGAATAAAATTTTCCATTTCAAACCCATAAATACGATATCATTCCCGTTAAACCCCAAATAAAATGAAACCATTTTATTTCATATATATTTCTTTTCCAAAATCATGCCACTTTTAAGATTTATAATACCTCGAAACCAAATATTTGAATTTTAACTTTCAACATAATACTTCGAAATCCATAGTTTTAAACCCATAACTTTCAAGCTTAAATGGTTTGGATATTCAACAATATATAAAATAAAACAATTGAATTTAAAATTTCTTTAAAAATAAATAAATTCCACTCCTTCACAATTTTTATCCACTTTAATTTCAGCCTAAACCCATAACTTTTAGATTCACTTTCAGTTTAAGTAAAACACTTCGATTTTAATATTTTCTAACTTTGAGTATTTAATGAATTTCAAAACTAAGGTTGTGAATTTAAATCCACAATTCATTTTCCTATTATTTAGTTTGAAAGGTTTACATGATAAATCCATAACCATTTAAAATAAACTAAATTTATTTACACTAAAAATTTCCTTCCATTTATTAATAAAAATTATTTATTAAATCCCGTTATAAATATCATACCTTTAAAATTTCTAATTTTAACAAGTTAACATCAACTTATGGAGTTAAATTTTCAAATAAGCTCAATTTATATTAAATTTCAAATTTATCTTTCAATCTTTATTGATTTAAATCATTTATAACTCTATATATATACCAGATCTTAAACCAGTTCTTAAACGTATAATATAAATTATCAAATGCCATTTTTCAACTTATTCATTTTTATTTAACAGATTTATGCATAGCTTAAATTCAACAATTTTACTATGTGTGTATATATAAAATATACTAATATCATATCCAAATTTAATATTTATTTAACCGTATCATATCCAAACCATAAAATAATTTCAAATTTTTATATATATATATATCGCGGTGCATGTATATAATTTTCTATCCTATGGTCAAGTGATACGGATATTTATCATTTCAATCCGTAATTTAAAAATAAAAATTGTGGTTGTATATCATTTCAAACCGCAATCCCGAATGAAATGAATATGCATGATAACTTGCAGATTTTATAAGACAGAACACATCATCCATTCACCCAATATCAATCATCAACCACTTTAATTCAATCATCATCAATTTAAACAAACATCAAAATATATAACATATAAAATATAACAGGAAATAAATGACAGTTATTGACTAAAAGTTTATATTCAAAATAAATTTAATAACTGTTTATCTAGCAGTTTTATGCAAATAAATAAATTTTAACTATCAAGTTTATATGCAATAATAAAATTAATTAACAGTTAAATTAAATAAATGCGATTTAACAGAGATAATGAATAAAACATGCCAAACAGTCATAAATAAATTTCTACTCATATCTAAAATCAATTTAACAAACATAAGAAATTTTAGAAGTCGTGTGTCAGGACCCGATTCTTCGTCTTCCGAAAATTCAACATCGATACTCACTTTATCGACTGCCGAGAAATCGAACGACGGAAAACCGAACACTGAGGGTTTTAAGATAAATTTAAGAAAAGAAAAAGGCAGAAGAAGAGATAAGAAGGTAGAAAAATAGAGAGAAAAGAAAAATAGAAGAAAATAACAGAAAAGGAAAAGAAAAATAGAAAATAAATAGAACATAGAACATTTTAAAATAGAAGAAAAAGAGAATAGAGAACATAGAAAATAGAACGGAACAGAACACAACAGAACAACATCAGAATCTCACAATTCGCAGCGGAACAACATATAATAGTAAATGAATAATCTTTAAACAAAGAACTATCAGTTATTACATATTATACATTTCATTACATCATATCATCAGAGTATACAACATCAAACAAACAGCGGAAAAAGAAATACTATATAACTAGTAAAACGTCATGCCATCCAGCTTGCCTCCAGCAACTCCAGAATATCCAGAATATCCTGATAAACCTAACTCTTGACTGCCCGTGTGGAAATTGGTGGGCACCCAGAGTTTAGGAAGGAAAACAATAAACTCCAAGTCAGTCATGTGACTGGTGTGAGAACTCAAAACAGTTTATTTATCTTTAAAATCAAAATAGAGGAATATTTTTAAATTCAATTCGCAGTGCTTTTAAAAATGACACTACAATAAGGCATCCCGCACACACACACAATGCAAACGCAGAATCGGAGGAGATTTCTCCTTATGATAGTCAAAGATGCTTGATATGCATTTAAAAGACATTTGATATTATTATTAGTGTATAGTGTAGGAAAAATTCATTTCGAAAGTAGAATATAAATCTTAGCCAACATAGACATTTCGAACTATGCCTACTATAGCTAACTATGTTCAATAGCAGGTTACCGCCACATTCCATAGCAGGTTATACAACTAAAACCGCACAAGTCTCGTATTATTTCTTTGGATTTCCAACGAATGATCAGGCCAAGGAACTTCCCATTGCCACATGAGAATGCCTCTGGATGGACATCCCCGAGAACCAAACCGGATCTCTACCAACACAAGGCCAGGTTACCCCTAACTGAGTAACAACTGACCGAATATGCCATCCCCCGGTCCTTTGGGACCTTTTCACCGAGCGCTCGTAATCAATTCACACAATCATAACAAAGTGTTTTCAACATGAGTAAGTATATGGGCTCCATACCATGATACCACCCTTTTCCAGAAGGAAATGCACACATCCTAAAGGGCGCTACCCCTCATAACCTTGTCGCATCTTTCCTGTTTTGACCATTCACGGGGTGTGAGGCTCGACGAAGTCACGTCCACAAAAACATACTTTGTACAAAAGCCATGCTTTGGGTCAACAAATGATCATAGAGATGATCACAAAGATAGATGATCAAATAACGATCCTATCACAAATAATCAACACAATGATCATTTACAGCAACACTCAGCATGTCACATTACCAAATTGGGAATATATCGCTGATAACTTCAACTATATAACCTCTGAGCTCGTACGTCTCAAAGAAGGGTGTTAAGCTAAAAGAATAAATTCTCCGCCACCAACAGAAATATATTTGAAAGAAATCGGCTTTACATCTCAACTTGTAATGTCAGACATACAATCCATACAAGTCTGTTCCGGGCTCGAACAAAACCGAAGGCACTTCTTACGAAGCCCTTGAAATCCGGGTATTCACAATCCCGATCGAATTTCCCATCACTTAAGGAATCTCTATACCAGGAGCTACCCAGTGCAGAGACAATCGATAGGTCATCCTATCGCTTTCACAAATACTCGGTCTTCAACACCGATCTTCAATGCAATTCACAACGATGTATCACATATTTGGAATGGGTTATACGACCCCATGGTCCTTTCCCGGTTAACCCGAATAGTGAGCGCTTATTCAAAAATAAGTGTAGCATTCACATTCAAACAAATCACATCTATTACCCATTCAAAGGGAAATATTGATAGTCGGCTATTGAACTATCAATGGATATGCACAACATCACCAGATTCCAAATAATTTTCCAAATTATTTATTTTCCAAAATATCTTCACTAGATATATAATTTCCACACTTCAAAAATAAATCAATATTTATTTTTCTAAACCAATCCCACTTTCTTTTATAAATTCCTTAGTGAATTTATAATTCCCAAAATATCTGTGAATATACGTTTCAATTCGATTTCTAATATTCATTTTCAATTTATCTTCAAAAAGATAAATTATCAAAATATTCACTTTATATCGGAAAACAATTCCATACTTATTAAAAATAAGTAATTCACAACCCTATTTATTTTCAACACTTGGAAAATATTCAATATACTTAAATCGAGATTAAGTATATATTTCATTCTTTAAGGAAATCATTCTCTTAAACATATTTACTTGGGCCAAAACGAATGTTACGTAAAACGTCGTTACTACAACCCAAAATCACTAGTATAGGGATTCGAAATTAAAATAGGTATATAAATCCCAATACTATACAAAACATTTCCTTTCGGAAATCATTTACTATAACAACAGTGTTATAGTCCATTATTTCCTTCTATTTCTCGAAAACGTCTATTTCAACAATGAATGTTGAAATCTATGGTTTCGAATCTCAGCACATTTAAAACATCGTTAGATCGTTTTAATTCTATTTAAAATATCACATTCTAAACATTTTCTTTAACATATTATTCACTATTCAGAAACGTGAATATACTACGTTAACAATTTTCATCGTTTTTATACATTTTAACTTAAAGGATTATTCACTGTCTAAAACGTGAATATAACTCCATGAATAAGTTATAACAATTTTACTTATCAAAATAAGTCATTTGCGAATTTATAAAACAACGTTTAGAAACTCCATTTCTATTTATTTATAAAAACTTCCTTTTTATAAATTCCTTTATTAACCTATTCCAGTTTATAACTAAATTATAAACTAAACGTTCATATTATAAGTCAAATGCTTATAAAACGATTATTTTATAAAATCGTTCTTTTAACTTCATAATTATAAATCTTATAACTTATAAGATTCATTGATTTAGTCAAAACTATTCTTTAATAACCTCACTAAATTCATAAATCTTACTATTTATAAATTTCATTTATAACTTCACCATTTATAATTTTATAAATCCCATTCACATATGCAATCCATTTTCACTTCATTCAAACACTTATAAAAACTCGTTTTATAATTCAAATGTTTTAATTTATAAATATCAATTTATAAATCCTTTAATATAAATCAATTTATATTATTCTTTAAAACGTCTTTAATTTCCTTTATAATTTCATCCTTTCTCTTGATTTATAAAATAATCAAATTTTATAAATCCTATATTTAAACTTTTCACAATAATTCTAAAATATCTCGATAAAACTATTTTATAAAATCAATAGCATCATATTCTCAAAAATCAGTTTTTAACTGTATTTCACAAAAATCATAATTTTTATAACATTAAAAATTATAACGTTTATTTATTTAAAATGGATCAATTCCAAAATTATTTTATAAAACGTATACTTTCTAAAATCACTTTAAAATCATTTTAAAATCCCAAAATCTGGTCCAATGATGCTACATACCAAATAGTCAATCACGACAACAACGATATCATATATCGATATGATAATTCATCAAATATCAAAATATCTGAAATCAAAAATAAATACTGTTGAGGAATCCAGTTGGATCCCTCCAACCTGTTTCCTGCATCACAAACATTAGCACAATACCAATTTCGCTCCAGTACGAAATTATCGCGGTATATGGGATTTTAAATATTATCCGCTTAATAACGGCACAATAGGGTCTCATCCGCTAAACAAAAAATGCGGGAAATCAATAACTCCAATATATACATATGCCAATATATATATATTGCTATTATATATAATACCAATTTCACTGTTTATGAAATATTCGCGGTATATGTTTTTAATAAATAACATCCGCTTACTAACGGCGCATAATGTCTATTTTAACAATCAATAGATAACAATCATCATTCAAACATGCATTCAAATATTTTAAATCTAACTATTTAAAATAAAATCGAAACCGATTCGATTGAGTGAGAAGTTCTCACCTTGATTTAATTTCGTTTTAGCGATTTATTTCGAATAAAATTAAACGCGCGTTTAATTTTACCCGAAATTCTCACTAACTCCAAACGACTCCAAACCAACTCCATCGCGTAGTGCTCCTCCATACGATTCCAACGCAACTGGTTTCGCGCGTTTTCGACCTCGTATGAAAAAGTTATGCATTTTTGAAGTTTGTACACGATTTATATAAACAAATCAACATAAACTTTAATTTTTTTATACCCTAAGCATCTACAGTCCTTAGATCCCACAACTCCTCATCTGGACCGTCCCCTACCTTCATCTCCCTCATGTATCTTCTATAGACAAAGGCCGACACCACAAACCCATGAATCCAATACTAGGGTTTAATATTACTCCACCTATACTCGACGAAATCACATCAAACCACTTGCAAATCGAAGCTCTTCGCGAGAGCTACCACCACCATCCCCCACCTGAAGCTCGGCCACCTCTACAGCCCCAAAATGCGCGCGTGACCTGCTGCAAACGGCCCCATCTATCTCCCTCTACGTTGCACCATTTCCGATCATCACCGTATGGAATCGAAGCTCTCGTCGAGCTCTTCGACTTTGTAGTTGAGCACTTCGCGTAATTCCTTACGGATTGAGAGAGATTAATGAATGAATTTTGACAAATTCTGGCCCTTGGTTGTATAAGTGGCGGCTAGGGTTTTGTAACCTAATTTTATTTTTATTTTTTTTAAAATTATGAAGGGGTGGGTGTATTTATAGAGAAACGATCGACACTATTCATCCGGAAATTCCGAACTCCGATTTACGCGTCGAAACTGACGTTCCTAGGGTTTATCCCACGTTCCGGACACAATGGAACAGGTTTCGGAAGCTAATTCGGACATCTGTGCGAGTTATGGCTGAAAACGCTCAATTTGAATTAAACCGATTCAAATCGATTTCTAGGCGTTTTAATTCGTACCGGACAAACGGTAAATCCAATTGACTTGAAATTTGAAACCTTACAATAATATCACATTACGGATCCGATGAAACTGGTTTCGTCAAAATCCGAGACTTTTTGAAAAATGGCTATTTTGACTCGCCAAATTTAAATTAAAAATAATTCGATGCGTTTCGAGCTGCCACGATCAAACGATAACTCCGATTGACACGAAAATTGAAATCCGGTAATAACTAACTATTACGGATCCAATAGAACTGGTTTCGTTCAATTCTGAGACTGTTCAAAAATTGACTATTTTACAGTCGATTATTAAATATTAAAATATTCAATTTTCACAAATTAACTCTTAATTCGATTTTAAAAGTTCTAAAATATCGTTCTAACTCCCATATGATAAAATAAAATTTTACAAATCATTTTCAATCATATTTAATCCAATTTTCAATTATTTCCATAATTTAACATATTAAATTATCGATTTAATTATCCAATTAAATCCAATAATTCAAATAAAAATTTATTCGACTTATAAATTCACTTATTAATATTTAAAATTAATTAAATATTCAAATTTTAATTAATAAAAATTCCTGGGTCGTTACAATCTTCCCCCCTTAAAAGAATTTCGTCCTCGAAATTACAAGTAAGAAAAGTTACAGAATCTATTAATTTTCTAAATTCCATAGTTAAACTTCTTATAATAACTTTACTAAGTTTTCAAATCATACTTAGTTATCTTTTCAAAAACAACTACTATTGTTTAACTTTCAACTCCCAAAATCAAAGTTAAAGTTTTCAAAAAATTTCAATTTTCTCAAAAATTTTCTAACGCCTTAAATTTTCGGAAAAATTCGCCATAGTCTCCTTTGCGCGGCTCGATCCGAAAAAAAATGACAGGATATATATCACAAATATACATCTCATCAAGTAATGAGGCATCCCGAAGGGAAAAAAGTATAAAAGTACGGTATGTAATCCGAGATATGTACCTTATATTTTATTAGCGAGCATATACGGCTAATATAGCGCGAAAGCGAGCTCCAAATGCGAAGCAAACGCGATCCGCACCTACTAATCACTCAACAAACAACATGAGAATCATGTATATATGACAATAGTATCGATATACAACATATAGTAACATAATAACTATACATGCTAACATAGCAAATGCAACGAAACAACAAATGCAAACATCAACCAACTATAATCCATAACCAATAAATATTCATTTATATTCTCATTAATATTCAATGAAATGGTCTTCTATTTAGATCACATTTGATTCATTAACAGTGGATGTTTACTAACATTCATTTTCAATTAGTTTGCATTCACTAATTCATATTCAAGTTGGTTCACTTCCAAATCAAATTCAATTCTATTCAAATTTATTTACCTTTAATTTGAATTCAATTACATAGCTTTCAATTTCATTAACACTTAATGAATTATATACAATCAATCTAACAATCATATAACAACCAATGTATATTTATTACAACCAAATTCCTTTGCTTATAATTGGTTTAATTAAATTGATTTTCATTCAATTATTCAACTTTCAATAACATTAGAATTTTAATGAATTAACACTTATATCCATTATTTCATACCAATTTTATTTATATTCAATTGATTCATTCAATTCAATTATAAAAGTTGAATTTCACTTACATAACTTAAGTTCACATTTATCACTTCACTTTATTAATTTACTTTGATACTAATATCAACTTCATTCAACTTCTCTTAAGTTATATTTCCATTTAACTTTAAATTCATTTTCATTTACAACTCATATTCATAATATATTCATATAGTTTCACTTCTTATATATATAAGTTTATTTCACAATTGTGAATCACTTTAATTATAATTCAATTCTTATAATTATTTTGCTTATACAATTATTCTTTTATTTAGATTATTCAAACAACCAAACAATCAACTTATGTACACTTTGATAATTCTGAAAATTATTTCTTTATATATAAAATAAAATCAAGGTAAAATTATTTCATTTACCAAATTTAAAACAATATTATGTCGAATTGTTCTATTCAAGTGTTTAGAAACTCCTTCGGCATAGTCTTGCGGACCACGCTGACGAAAGTTCATATGCCACTCAATAAACCAATCATCACAATATAAAACAATTTTATATATTCACTAACAAATACGCTCTCATATCTATTATTACTCTCAAACTCATTCTAGAGTACTACTGACTCTATCTCTAATGAGTAATACCCAACAGAACCATGGTTGTCGCTTAACCATAAGCTCTGATACCACATTGTCAGGACCCGATTCTTCGTCTTCCGAAAATTCAACATCGATACTCACTTTATCGACTGCCGAGAAATCGAACGACGGAAAATCGAACACTGAGGGTTTTAAGAAAAATTTAAGAAAAGGAAAAGGCAGAAGAAGAGATAAGAAGGTAGAAAAATAGAGAGAAAAGAAAAATAGAAGAAAATAACAGAAAGGGAAAAGAAAAATAGAAAATAAATAGAACATAGAACATTTTAAAATAGAAGAAAAAGAGAATAGAGAACATAGAAAATAGAACGGAACAGAACACAACAGAACAACATCAGAATCTCACAATTCGCAGCGGAACAACATATAATAGTAAATGAATAATCTTTAAACAAAGAACTATCAGTTATTACATATTATACATTTCATTACATCATATCATCAGAGTATACAACATCAAACAAACATCGGAAAAAGAAATACTATATAACTAGTAAAACGTCATGCCATCCAGCTTGCCTCCAGCAACTCCAGAATATCCAGAATATCCTGATAAACCTAACTCTTGACTGCCCGTGTGGAAATTGGTGGGCACCCAGAGTTTAGGAAGGAAAACAATAAACTCCAAGTCAGTCATGTGACTGGTGTGAGAACTCAAAACAGTTTATTTATCTTTAAAATCAAAATAGAGGAATATTTTTAAATTCAATTCGCAATGCTTTTAAAAATGAGACTACCATAAGGCCTCCCGCACACACACACAATGCAAACGCAGAATCGGAGGAGATTTCTCCTTATGATAGTCAAAGATGCTTGATACGCATTTAAAAGACATTTGATATTATTATTAGTGTATAGTGTAGGAAAAATTCATTTCGAAAGTAGAATATAAATCTTAGCCAACATAGACATTTCGAACTATGCCTACTATAGCTAACTATGTTCAATAGCAGGTTACCGCCACATTCCATAGCAGGTTATACAACTAAAACCGTACAAGTCTCGTATTGTTTCTTTGGATTTCCAACGAATGATCAGGCCAAGGAACTTTCCATTTCCATATGAGAATGCCTCTGGATGGACATCCCCGAGAACCAAACCGGATCTCTACCAACACAAGGCCGGGTTACCCCTAACTGAGTAACAACTGACCGAATATGCCATCCCCCGGTCCTTTGGGACCTTTTCACCGAGCGCTCGTAATCAATTCACACAATCATAACAAAGTGTTTTCAACATGAGTAAGTATCTGGGCTCCATACCATGATACCACCCTTTTCCAGAAGGAAATGCACACATCCTAAAGGGCGCTACCCCTCATAACCTTGCCGCATCTTTCCTGTTTTGACCATTCACGGGGTGTGAGGCTCGACGAAGTCACGTCCACAAAAACATACTTTATACAAAAGGCATGCTTTGGGTCAACAAATGATCATAGAGATGATCACAAAGATAGACGATCAAATAACGATCCTATCACAAATAATCAACACAATGATCATTTACAGCAACACTCAGCATGTCACATTACCAAATTGGTAATATATCGCTGATAACTTCAACTATATAACCTCTGAGCTCGTACGTCTCAAAGAAGGGTGTTAAGCTAAAAGAATAAATTCTCCGCCACCAACAGAAATATATTTGAAAGAAATCGGCTTTACATCTCAACTTGTAATGTCAGACATACAATCCATACAAGTCTGTTCCGGGCTCGAACAAAACCGAAGGCACTTCTTACGAAGCCCTTGAAATCCGGGTATTCACAATCCCGATCGAATTTCCCATCACTTAAGGAATCTCTATACCAGGAGCTACCCAGTGCAGAGACAATCGATAGGTCATCCTATCGCTTTCACAAATATTCGGTCTTCAACACCGATCTTCAATGCAATTCACAACGACGTATCACATATTCGGAATGGGTTATACGACCCCATGGTCCTTTCCCGGTTAACCCGAATAGTGAGCGCTTATTCAAAAATAAGTGTAGCATTCACATTCAAACAAATCACATCTATTACCCATTCAAAGGGAAATATTGATAGTCGGCTATTGAACTATCAATGGATATGCACAACATCACCAGATTCCAAATAATTTTCCAAATTATTTATTTTCCAAAATATCTTCACTAGATGTATAATTTCCACACTTCAAAAATAAATCAATATTTATTTTTCTAAACCAATCCCACTTTCTTTTATAAATTCCTTAGTGAATTTATAATTCCCAAAATATCTGTGAATATACGTTTCAATTCGATTTCTAATATTCATTTTCAATTTATCTTCAAAAAGATAAATTCTCAAAATATTCACTTTATATCGGAAAACAATTCCATACTTATTAAAAATAAGTAATTCACAACCCTATTTATTTTCAACACTTGGAAAATATTCAATATACTTAAATCGAGATTAAGTATATATTTCATTCTTTAAGGAAATCTTTCTCTTAAACATATTTACTTGGGCCAAAACGAATGTTACGTAAAACGCCGTTACTACAACCCAAAATCACTAGTATAGGGATTCGAAATTAAAATAGATATATAAATCCCAATACTATACAAAACATTTCCTTTCGGAAATCATTTACTATAATAACAGTGTTATAGTCCATTATTTCCTTCTATTTCTTGAAAACGTCTATTTCAACAATGAATGTTGAAATCTATGGTTTCGAATCTCAGCACATTTAAAACATCGTTAGATCGTTTTAATTCTATTTAAAATATCACGTTCTAAACATTTTCTTTAACATATTATTCACTATTCAGAAACGTGAATATACTACGTTAACAATTTTCGTCGTTTTTATATATTTTAACTTAAAGGATTATTCACTGTCTAAAACGTGAATATAACTCCATGAATAAGTTATAACAATTTTACTTATCAAAATAAGTCATTTGCGAATTTATAAAACAACGTTTAGAAACTCCATTTCTATTTATTTATAAAAACTTCCTTTTTATAAATTCCTTTATTAACCTATTCCAGTTTATAACTGAATTATAAACTAAACGTTCATATTATAAGTCAAATGCTTATAAAACGATTATTTTATAAAATCGTTCTTTTAACTTCATAATTGTAAATCTTATAACTTATAAGATTCATTGATTTAGTCAAAACTATTCTTTAATAACCTCACTAAATTCATAAATCTTACTATTTATAAATTTCATTTATAACTTCACCATTTATAATTTTATAAATCCCATTCACATATGCAATCCATTTTCACTTCATTCAAACACTTATAAAAACTCGTTTTATAATTCAAATGTTTTAATTTATAAATATCAATTTATAAATCCTTTAATATAAATCAATTTATATTATTCTTTAAAACGTCTTTAATTTCCTTTATAATTTCATCCTTTCTCTTGATTTATAAAATAATCAAATTTTATAAATCCTATATTTAAACTTTTCACAATAATTCTAAAATATCTCGATAAAACTATTTTATAAAATCAACAGCATCATACTCTCAAAAATCAGTTTTTAACTGTATTTCACAAAAATCATAATTTTTATAACATTAAAAATTATAACGTTTATTTATTTAAAATGGATCAATTCCAAAATTATTTTATAAAACGTATACTTTCTAAAATCACTTTAAAATCATTTTAAAATCCCAAAATCTGGTCCAATGATGCTACATACCAAATAGTCAATCACGACAACAACGATATCATATATCGATATGATAATTCATCAAATATCAAAATATCTGAAATCAAAAATAAATACTGTTGAGGAATCCAGTTGGATCCCTCCAACCTGTTTCCTGCATCACAAACATTAGCACAATACCAATTTCGCTCCAGTACGAAATTATCGCGGTATATGGGATTTTAAATATTATCCTCTTAATAACGGCGCAATAGGGTCTCATCCGCTAAACAAAAAATGCGGGAAATCAATAACTCCAATATATACATATGCCAATATATATATATATTGCTATTATATATAATACCAATTTCACTGTTTATGAAATATTCGCGGTATATGTTTTTAATAAATAACATCCGCTTACTAACGGCGCATAATGTCTATTTTAACAATCAATAGATAACAATCATCATTCAAACATGCATTCAAATATTTTAAATCTAACTATTTAAAATAAAATCGAAACCGATTCGATTGAGTGAGAAGTTCTCACCTTGATTTAATTTCGTTTTAGCGATTTATTTCGAATAAAATTAAACGCGCGTTTAATTTTACCCGAAATTCTCACTAACTCCAAACGACTCCAAACCAACTCCATCGCGTAGTGCTCGTCCATACGATTCCAACGCAACTGGTTTCGTGCGTTTTCGACCTCGTATGAAAAAGTTATGCATTTTTGAAGTTTGTACACGATTTATATAAACAAATCAACATAAACTTTAATTTTTTTATACCCTAAGCATCTACAGCCCATAGATCCCACAACTCCTCATCTGGACCGTCCCCTACCTTCATCTCCCTCACGTATCTTCTACAGACAAAGGCCGACACCACAAACCCATGAATCCAATACTAGGGTTTAATATTACTCCACCTATACTCGACGAAATCACATCAAACCACTTGCAAATCGAAGCTCTTCGCGAGAGCTACCACCACCATCCCCCACCTGAAGCTCGGCCACCTCTACAGCCCCATAATGCGCGCGTGACCTGCTGCAAACGGCCCCATCTATCTCCCTCTACGTTGCACCATTTCCGATCATCACCGTATGGAATCGAAGCTCTCGTCGAGCTCTTCGACTTTGTAGTTGAGCACTTCGCGTAATTCCTTACGGATTGAGAGAGATTAATGAATGAATTTTGACAAATTCTGGCCCTTGGTTGTATAAGTGGCGGCTAGGGTTTTGTAACCTAATTTTATTTTTATTTTTTTTAAAATTATGAAGGGGTGGGTGTATTTATAGAGAAACGATCGACACTATTCATCCGGAAATTCCGAACTCCGATTTACGCGCCGAAACTGACGTTCCTAGGGTTTATCCCGCATTCCAGACACAATGGAACAGGTTTCGGAAGCTAATTCGGACATCTGTGCGAGTTATGGCTGAAAACGCTCAATTTGAATTAAACCGATTCAAATCGATTTCTAGGCGTTTTAATTCGTACCGGACAAACGGTAAATCCAATTGACTTGAAATTTGAAACCTTACAATAATATCACATTACGGATCCAATGAAACTGGTTTCGTCGAAATCCGAGACTTTTTGAAAAATGTCTATTTTGACTCGCCAAATTTAAATTAAAAATAATTCGATGCGTTTCGAGCTGCCGCGATCAAACGATAACTCCGATTGACACGAAAATTAAAATCCGGTAATAACTAATAATTACGGATCCAATGGAACTGGTTTCGTTCAATTCTGAGACTGTTCAAAAATTGACTATTTTACAGTCGATTATTAAATATTAAAATATTCAATTTTCACAAATTAACTCTTAATTCGATTTTAAAAGTTCTAAAATATCGTTCTAACTCCCATATGATAAAATAAAATTTTACAAATCATTTTCAATCATATTTAATCCAATTTTCAATTATTTCCATAATTTAACATATTAAATTATCGATTTAATTATCCAATTAAATCCAATAATTCAAATAAAAATTTATTCGACTTATAAATTCACTTATTAATATTTAAAATTAATTAAATATTCAAATTTTAATTAATAAAAATTCCTGGGTCGCTTCATTGTGAGTGGGTTAAAACACTCCCCTTTTGAATTTAAATCGAATTTAAATCCAATTTAAACCCAAAATTCAACGGTCTTCAAATCTGTCCAAACCAGCGTCAAAAGATCTGGAATTTAATTACGATCCTAACAAAAAAATTACATGTGAAACGGATATCGTATGTGAGAGTTACGGGATTCAGAACGATTTGAAATAAAAATTTAAAATAAATAAAATAAACAAATTAAACACGTCAGCAAGCTTACGCGTTCTTCCCACGGTAGTGCACGCGACCTTCCGACCCTAACCCTAACAGATGCTACAGCCGCCGCATTCGCCAATTTCGTGCAATTTTCGCCGTGAAACCTCAACCCTTCCACTAGATCAGAGTATTCCACGCCCCTTCCCTCGCCTAGCCGGCCCTCCTGGACCCCCCTCCTTGAACCGCGACCCTCCCTTTAATCGACCGCCGCGCCAAGCTACGAACCCAAAACCACGGCGAGTCTGACCACTACGAGACACACGACTACATCCCCGAGACCTGCTCGCCGAACTCTTCTCGACGGCACTAGCCGATCGTCGATTGGTCGACGATCCGCCGTTGGATCGTCGGAAATCCATATGAACGGTCGGAACTGATTTGAAATTTCTGGGTAAACGGTGAATCGATTCGAAAAACGAACAGTACCAGCAGATTACGCTCTTCGAGAACTATGACATATAATTTTTGTGAATTTTTCTGGAGACTTCGAATTTTTGACTTTTGATTTGGATTGAAACTGGATCTAGGGTTTGCAGCCATTGTAAAGGAGGAGTTGAGGGAAATGAACGCACAAAGAAATGGAGATAGATGGACGCTAGGGTTTATAATTGGGTTTATATAGGTAGGTTAGAGATTTGAATAGATGGATCAGGTTGGATAGGTATACGTGCTTCCACTAACGTGGCCCAAAAATCCCGTACTGACCCCGGAACGAAATTTGTTAAACTCATATATCCAAATAGGTGTTTTAAAATATTCCGAACGCGATGGAAAAAGTTTCACGTCAAAATTCGATCGTATGAAGAAGTTACGCTGAAATCAATATTTTCAAATTGATTTCAATTAATCGATTTCAATGCGTTTCGCGTTCGTACGATCAAACGACAAGTCCGATCGCTACGAAACTTGAAACCCTACAACAATTCGCAGTTATGGATCTGATGAAACTGGTTTCGTCGAAATCCGAGTCCATGACCAAAATGGCTATTTTTTATATAAATAAATAAATCAATCAAAAATTAGTCAATTAAATCAAATTTCCCATTTCTCTTTGATAATTGACAATCTTTATTATTATAAAATTTTCAATCATCTATACTAATTTAAACAAAATTTAACTTGTCAAATTAGAATTTAGAAATTCCCAAATTTCATTAATTTCACCAAATTATAAATTGAATTCTTAATAATTTAATTAAATTTACTTTCCATTTATTATTGTCAAATAGATGGATTTATAATTGGATTCATACTTCATTACGTAAATATTTCCAATTTCATCTAAATTTATAATTACATAATATCTAAATATTAAATTTCAAATATTACTTCAATTTACGTTAATGTAATAATTATTTATTATTTATTGCAATTGATTATCAGTTATAATAAAATATACTAAATAGATGATTAATCTTAAATACTTGTTATCTTTAACGTTTTATTTCCACTTACAAATAAATGCAATTATTACATATTTCTGCCTTAATTAATAACCTTCCTATTTCCATTGATTATATTTTAATGAATTATATCCACTAATTAAGATTAACTATTCTAAATAAATTGGTTCACTTGGTTTCACGCCCTTTTATTTCATCAATCATCCTAATATGAATGGAATTTTACCTTGGTTACATCTTATTGAATCTACCATTTATCACCTACCAATTTATTCCACATTAACTGCCATAATTTAGTGAATTAATTGAAATTTATTACAAATTAACTAAATAACCAAATAAAATAAGTAACGTACAGTTAATATTATCACTACTCTTAATTACACTTTTAGAGGTTCATTACTTACACCACCAATGTTGTAGTTACTTACATAACCTTGGTTCAATTCACGTTTATTTCAACTATCCCAAAATTTATTCAATATTCATTTGTTCTTCTCCTATTCCATTTAAAATCAAATCATAACATTTAAATGATTTTAATGAATTGGAATTTCATTCAAGTCGTAAATTATTAACTTGCCATAACATGATTCCTTAATTTATTCCAATTACCGTTTACACTCTTTTATTGCATTAAATCAATTTAATGTTTTCATTAATTTCTCATATTAACTTCTATATCCAGGTAAGAATCCTTTTTCTACTTAATTCAATTTGGATTTTATTCAACTTTCTATAAATAGGTTTTAAGTCACCATTTACATAATTTATTTTAGCCTTCATTTTAACATTTATTTATCCCCTTTATTTTTCTACTAAAATAAATTACAAAAATCCTATTAAATAAGCAAATTAAATTGTCGAAATTTACGGGTCATTACATATATCATACAAATTGATGAGTTAGTATGAATTTAACGGTAATTGGAGTAAATTAAAGAAATATGTTAATATAATTTAATTATTATAACTTGAAAGGGATTCCAACCAATTCGAGGAAAATGTTACACTTGGTTATAAATTGAATATAATAGAACTAATAAATATTGAATAAATTTTTGAAATAGTTTAAAGTAAATGGTAATTGAGTGAAACCAGTAATAATAATATTGGTTTGTAAATAATGAACCTATAAACATGTGATTAAGAGTTAATGACAATAATTATTGTACGTTACTTATTTTATTAGTTTGATAAGTTAATTTGAATTCAATAAGATGTAACCAAGGTAAATCTCCATTCATGATATGGTAAAAAATAATGAAACTAAGAAATAAGTTACAGAGAATATTTAGTTGCAATTAATGTATCTATTTGGCAAAAATATAATAAGTGTAATACAATCCAAATTAATGTAAGCAAATTGTGAAGTTCTATTTTTTTTGGAATTAGTAGAATTGGGAATGGATTAAAGGTGATATAAATTGATGTAATAATACGTAATGAATTATAGAATTTGAATTTTAAATAGTAAGTTAACTTATTTAAGTTATAATAATTGGATTTATTGCAAATGAACGAAATCAAATATTTAACTATTACGTTAATTTAAAAATTGAGTTGAAGTTTGGAAATATTTATGTAATAATTTTAAATCCCATGGTAAACCCTTCTATTTAAAATTATGAATGGAATCATTATGGGTTAATTCAATTTAATGAAAATTTTGGAAATTTATCTATAATTTTGAATTTTATGAAATGAAAGATTAATATTGATTAATCTTTAATAAATTGACATTTAAAATTTGTTAAATCATTGTAAATATTTGAGAATTATAAAGTGATAAAGATTGCAAATTTTAGAAATTAAATTTGAAATTTGATTTAATTATTTATTTTAAATTTATTTAATTAATATAAAAATAGCCATTTTGGTCACGGACTCGGATTTCGACGAAACTAGTTTCATCGTACCCATAACGGTGAATTATAATAGCGTTTCAAGTTTCGTAGCGATCGGACATGTCGTTTGATCGTACGGACTCGAAACGCCTTGATAATTATGCAATTGAAATCAATTTGAAATCAATTTGGAAATATTGATTTCAGCATAACTTCTTCATACGATAGAATTTGGACATGAAACTTTTTCCATCGCGTTCAGAATATTTTAAAACACCTATTTCGATATATGGGTTCACCCAATTTCGTTCCGTGGACAGAACGGGCTTTTTGGGCCACGTTAGCGGTAGAACGTATATCTATCAACCCGATCCATCTATGTTTCAATATGCCAATAAATACCATGCTAAACCATAGCCTCCGCCTATTCTCATTTATCTACGCGTAAAAAAATTCATCAACTCTTCCTCTTCCTCAATGAATGCAAACCCTAGATCCAAACACAACTGCAATTCAAAATCCAAAGCCAAAAATTCAATCTCCTCAAACCATAACATATTATATATGGATTTGAAGCTCTCGACGAGTGCAACCTAAATCTATAATTCGTTTTTGAAATCAAACTAATTTTTTTCCAGAAAACCCTAGTTTATTCTCGGCCATCCGTTGCGTCGAAATCATTTGTCGCCTGATGGGAAATTGCTTTCTGGGTATTGTAGAGAGAGCCGAGGGGAGTCGATCGATATGGTTAGTTTCAAGAATCAACGGTTAGATTGAGGTGAAATTTCAAATTAGGGTTTCAAGATGGGTTCAAATTTGCAGCGGCCGGGGGTTTGTTGTCGTCGTCGCGAGTGCCTAGGGGGAGGCGCGAGGAGGGGCGCGGTGCATAGGTGTGGTCGGCGTTGCTCAAAACGGCAGGAGGCAAACGTGGATCTCGATCAAAGCCTCGGCCAAAGGCACGGTTTGGGTTCACGACCTGGAAGCAAACGCATGAGAAAGAGAGGGAAGAAAGGGGTGACGTGGCATATTTTAGTTGGTATGTTTGTTTTGTTTTTTTATTTAATTTTATTTCCGAACGATTTAACACGTGTAACTTCCTCATACGGACTCGAATTCACGCGTGATTTTTTTTGTTTGGATTGTAATAAAATTCCGGACGTTTTGACGCTTGTTTGGTGGGATTTGGAGACTGTCTAATTTTTGGGTTTAAATTGGATTTAAATTCAATTTAAATTCAAAAGGTGAGTCTTTTAACCCACTCACAACTTCTAAAATTTCTTATGTTTGTTAAATTGATTGATGATATGAGTAGAAATTCATTTATGTCTGTTTGGCATATTTTATTCGTCATCTCAGTTAGATTGCATTTACTTAGATTAAATTGTTATTTAATTTTATTATTGCATATAAATTGACAGTTAAATTTATTTATTTTTTCATATAAACTTCCAATTAAACAGCTATTAATTTATTTGTGAATATAAACTGTTCGTTGATACCTGTTATAATTTTATATGATATCTATTGATGTTTGTTTAAATTGATGATGATTGAAATAAATTGGTTGATGATTGATATTGGGTGAATGGATGATGTGTTCTATATTATATAAATTGCAAGTTATTATGCATTCTCATTTCATTCGAGATTACGGTTTGAAATGATATACAACCGCATTTTTTATTTTTAAATTACGGATTGAAATGATAAATATCCGTATCACTTGACCATAGGATAGAAAATTTTATACAGGCACCGCGGTATATATATAAAATTATTTTTGAAATGTTTTTTATGGTTTGGATATGATACGGTTTAATAAATATTAAAACTTGATATTATATAAATATTTTATATATATATATACATATATAGTTAAATGTTTGAATTTAAGCTATGTATAAATCTGTTAAATATAAATGAATAAGTTGAAAAATGAAGTTTATTAATTTATATTTTATGTTTAAGTACAGGTTTAAATTTTGTGTATATATATAGAGTTTTAAATGATTCCAATCAATTAAGATTGAGAAATAAATTGGAAATTTATTTGAAACTGAGCTTATTTAAAAATTTAACACCATAAGTTCGTGTAAACTTGTTAAACTTGGAAATTTTAAAGATATGATATTTATAACTGAATTTTTATTCAAGATAAATTAAACGAATATTTCTAGCATAAATGAATTGAAGGAAATGATTTGGTTGCTAGTACTTGGAGTTTTATTTTAAATGATTTTTGACACATTATATAAACATTTCAAAACTAAATAATAGGACAATGAATTGCTGAATATAAATTTCCAACCTTAAGTTTTGAAATTGTTAAATACTCAAAGTTAGTAATTTATTGAAATTGAAGTGGTTTACTCAACTAAAAGTGAACTTAAAATATATGGTTTTAGACTAAAATTTTAAATGAATAAATTCTAAAGTCGCGGAAATTATTTTATAAAGAAATTTTAAATTCAAACCATTTTATTTTATATACTGGGAATATCCAAACCATTTAAGTTTTGAAAGTTATGGTTTTAAAGCTATGAATTTCGAAGTATTATGTTTTGAAAGTTATTGTGACGCCCCACTCCGAGAGCCTCGCTAACAAAGAGTATTACATAGATAATACTGTCGGCTAACGCGGACAATAGAGTATAATGGAAGCGACCATGTGTAATCTTACCTTAACTATTCACTAAATACGTCGAAAAGTAGAATAACATTAAAATTCGACCTATTCAATAAATATTTAAAGCAAAACTACAATGGCTATAGGATCTATCAGAAGAAAATATAACAACTCAAATGTAATACACATCACAGAACAGTCGATCATAATATACACATAAACAGATACACAACAGAGTATACAAAATAATACATGTCAAGTGGTACAGGAGACCACAATATACAGACGAGACGAAAAAATATAAATATCAGAGTTACAACAGATAAGGACCACAAAAGACGCTATAACAAAATGAAGCTAGCGAATAGTCCATGCGGAAGCAAAATAGGCTAAGTACCAAAAGCACCTAACCTGAAACATCTCGGTCTGACCCGAGTATAAAATACACGGGTCAGTCTAGATAACAAATCAGTTAGTTAAACTGAACAATAATAAACCTGCAAGGTCATACAGTATAACAAATATCTCTAGAGGAGATAACAAAATCATCAACAAGAGATGAATCATATAGAACAAGCCTCATATCATCGGCAACATATAGAAACATAGGATACAAATATCCCAAAACAAGCCAAAAGGCAAATAACAAATACTAATAAGGTATACAAGTTCCAAAAGGAAATCGCTATTCTCCATGCGGCTCAAAAGACCAACACCGAAGGGCGATACCAAGGGAATATACATATCAATGAAACATCATAAAATTGCTCGAGCTCAGTACTGTACCAACAAGGATCCATGAGCCCGAAAGCTCCAAACCCAAGTATCACCCATGCGGCACATAAGGCCAACATCAGAGCGAAACTATATAGGGCAACAAACCCGAAGGCACACACCCGAAGGCAACATACCCGAAGGCAACAAACCCAATATCACTCATGCGGCACATAAGGCCAACATCGGAGCGATACTTTATAGTGCAACAAACCGTAGTGGTGAAGGTCAGAGACCCAGTACTGGACACCACTAACTGGTGGAATGTGTCACAACTCTCGAAAAGGAATCCGAAAAGTGTTAACGTATGTCCCATAACCACTCGTTCGCACTAAACGGTTTACTATTCGTCAGCCACTTTCACACTCAAAGCAATACAAATTTACCTCATATCATCGGTAAACTAAACCCAAAGGTCAAAACGATCAATTGAATAGGTCGGGGATTAATCGAAAGGATAAACGCACAGATTCATGGTCCGTGTTTTGCCCAACCATTTAATCACCCTTCCACTTCGCTCGACGTGCGAAAGTGTGTGTTTTAAATAGAATTTATAAATAGGAGAAACGAGCTTTTAAATGCGATTCGAGAGATTATTTTATAAAAACCCGTGGATGAAGTCAAGAGTAAGTTATCAAAGTCAAATATGCAATAACAACCACTAAAAAGCAACTTGAATCGATAAAATCCGGAAAAAAAAAATCAAAATATACAAAAACAGGCAAAACAGGGCAAATAGAGCAGGTCGGTCGATCGGACTACAGGGCTCGGTCGGCCGGCCAGATGCAGGGAGCATAACAAGGCTCGAGGCAGCAGGTCGGTCGACCCAAGCCTGCACTCGGTCGGCCGAATGCTGTTTTCCAACACTTCTTCCCCTATTTCAATGAAATGCAATTTCTTTCTAAATCCAAAGCAATGGCACATGCATACTTGTTAGGAATTCATACCCAACACCCATGAAATCAAGAGAAGTAGATGTGAGTTCAAAACTCACCTTTTTACACAAAACAAAGAAGATGAAGAAGCACAAATGCAAGGAATCAACCAACTACACTCCACTTCAACACTACAAGCTTCAATCTAGAATCAAAGCAAGTATTTCCTAAATTAGGGTTAGGAAATTACTGAAATTGAAGAGGAGAAGAGATGGAGAAGATGGAGATGAACTTACCAATGGATTCCCTATGATTTTGGAGCAAGAATTTGGATTTGCAAGTAAACTAAGGCTAGGAGTCTCTAATTCCCATTCTCTTCCACCATTATCAGTTTTTAGCTTAAGTTTAATGAAATGAATAAGTGAATGGAAGGAGAGAAGGGCTGAGTTGGTTTATAGAACAGTTTGGGTGAAACCCAAACCCAAAAGCCCACTTAACAAATAGCAAAATTCGACTTACTCCAAATATATCAAAGCTTATACTCAAAAAGATCGCAAACGCCATTTTGGAACCAATGGAGGTAGTTTCGAGTTCCAATTCGGCCATTTGCAGAAAGTAAGATTTCGGACCAAAATCCGACTAACGACACTATATTTAAATTAAACATTTAAATATAAAATCGTTAAATATGCGGGTTGTTACAGATCTTCCCTCCTTACAAAATTGCGTCCCCGCAATTTCTAGAGACGATATTTGTAACACTACATACATACAATCAATCAAAAGAAAAGAAAATAAGCTTGAGATGAAAAGACATACTCACTGTTTCAAAGCAAGGAAAGAAAACCCGGATAAGATTGCTCAATAAATTCTCTGGTTTCCCATGTACAGTCATTGGGATTAGCGGACCATTGAACTTTAGCGAGCGGCACATCCTTGTTCCGAAGGTGTCGCACCTCCGTGTCAAGCATGCGAATAGGTTGCTGTACCATAGATAAGTCCGGTGAGACCTCAAGCTCTTCCAAATCAGGAGAAGTAATAACAGAATCCGACTCCCGAAGACACTTCCGAAGTTGCGAGACGTGAAGATAGATGAGCTGGAAGTGAAACTCTATAAGCCACAGGGCCAATACGTTCAGTAATAGAAAATGGTCCTACATAACGAGGAGCCAATTTTCCAGTCGTACTGAAGCGCATAACCCCCTTCAAAGGAGAAACACGAATAAAAACAAGATCGCCGATCGAGAACTCGAGAGGCTTCTTACGGTTGTCCGCGTAGGATTTCTGGCGACTCTGTGCCTCTTTCATTCTCAATCGCATAAGATCAATCTTCTTAGAAGAATGACGAACAAAGTCCGGGCCAAGAACAAGCTTCTCCCCAGATTCTAACCAACATGAAGGTGATCGACATGGCCTTCCGTATAAGGCTTCGAAAGGAGCCATACCGATACTAGACTGAAAACTATTGTTGTAGGAGAATTCTACAAGAGGTAGATGATCCTCCCAACTACCACCGAAATCAAAATACAAATACGGAGAAGATCTTCCAAGATACGATTCACCCGTTCAGTCTGTCCGTCAGACTGCGAATGATAAGCTGTAGAAAAAATAAGCTTTGTTCTCAAAGCTTGCTGAAGACTCTTCCAAAAATGACTCGTGTATAAAGGATCACGATCACTCACAATGGAACTAGGAACACCGTGAAGTCTCACGATTTCCTTGACATATAACTTAGCCAAATGCGAAGCAGTTCTATTAGACTTAATAGGGACAAAATGAGCAGACTTAGAAAGGCGATCAACAATAACCCAAATGCTAGAATGGCCAGATCTCGAACGAGGTAGGCCGTCAATGAAATCCATAGAAATCTGATCCCATTTCCACAATGGAATCTCAAAAGGTTGAAGAAGACCCGAAGGACGCTGATGCTCGGCCTTAAAACGCTGACAAGTTATGCAATTGCTCACATAACTCGCCACATCGCGCTTCATGCCTTCCCAATAATAAAGACGACGCATATCGGCATACATCTTGCTACTACCGGGATGAATGGTATACTTAGAACGGTGACAATCATAAAGAATGTCATGCCTAAGTGCAAAATCAGAAGGCACAAAAAGACGGTTCTTCTTACGAAGACACCCATGAGAATCAGTGCTAAAATCTTGCAACGCCTCATCACAAGATCCAGACTCACAAAGCTGAATAAAATGCAACAAATCAGGATCACGCCGCTGGGCATCGGCAATACGATCCAATAAAATAGGTCGAGCTCCCAAACTAAATAATAGAATAGGAGAATCAGAAGATGAACCTCGATCACGAATTTCACAAAAAGATAGAGTTTCAAGAATATCCCATTCGGCAAACATCATAGAAATAACAGCCGAATGTCTGCGACTAAGCGCATCTGCAACACGATTACCCTTACCAGGGGTATACTGGATATCAAAGTCATAAGAAGCAAGAAACTCGAGCCAACGTTGTTGTCTCATATTGAGTTCCTTCTGAGTAAACAAATACTTCAAAGATTTATGATCGGTATAGAGAATGAAGCGCTCGCCCAATAAATAATGTCGCCAAATCTTCAAGGCAAAGACAATGGCGGCTAACTCAAGATCATGAGTGGCATAGCGAACTTCATTCGGACGCAGTTGCCTAGAAGCATAAGCAACTACCCGATCCTTCTGCATAAGAACAGCACCGAGACCACTACCACAAGCATCGGTGTAGACAACAAGATCATGATTCCCCTCGGGAACCACAAGGATAGGAGCATTAGTGAGAAGTTCCTTCAATGTCAAAAAGGAAGCTTCACACTTGTCGGACCAATCAAAACGAATGCCTTTCCGAGTAAGGAAAGTGAGAGGAAGCACAACATGGGAAAAGTCCTTGATGAACCGACGGTAATAACCCGCCAATCCAAGAAAACTACGAATCTCATGAACATTTTCAGGCCTCTTCCAATTCTGGATGGCTTCGATCTTTGAGGGATCGACAGAAATGCCATCGGAAGATACAACATGGCCTAAAAACTTAACCTTATTCTCCCAAAAGTGGCACTTGGAGAATTTGGTTTTAAGCTGATGATGACGGAGAGTACTCAAGACAATTCTCAAGTGATTAGCATGCTCGGCTTCAGACTTAGAATAAATAAGGATATCATCAATGAAGACAAGCACGAACTTATCGAGATATTCCCGGAATACCCGATTCATGAGATCGACAAAGAAAGCAGGAGCGTTCATCAAACCGAACGGCATAACGAGCCACTCAAAAGAACCATAACGAGTGCGGAAAGCGGTAAGAGATATGCTATCCTCCGTGACTCGTAACTGATGAAAACCTGTGGCAAGGTCAAGCTGAGAAAAGACCTTAGCACCACTCAATAGATCGAACATATCATCGATCCTAGGCAATGGATACCTATTTCTAATGGTCAACTCGTTAAGCTTGCGATAGTCAATGCAAAGCCTAAGAGTTCCATCAGACTTATTCACAAAGACGACCGCGGATCCCCACGGAGAAAAACTAGATTGAATCAATTGCTTGGATTCAAGCTCTAAAAGCTGCTTCTTGAGTTCCTCATTTTCCTTTGTAGACATCCTCGTGGGAGGACGACTAACTGGCTGCGCGCCTGGAATGAGATCAATGCGGAACTCAATTGCCCGTTTGGGTGGCAAACCCGGTACAGGCTCAAAAACATCAGAAAAGTCACAAGCAATAGGAATACGAGATATATCATCACCATCTCGCGAATCAAGAGAATATAAAGCCATCTCGGAATTATCCACATCCCGAAGAATAAGAGATAACTGAGAAGGCGAATCAGGATGACAAAGAAATAAAATTCTCTCGGAACAAATAATCCTGGCATCGTACCTCACTAGCCAGTCCATACCAAAAATCATATCAAAACCCAAATGAGAAACAACGTGCAGATTCGCACGGAAAGAAAAGCCACATAAAACAATCTCAACATCATCACAAAGCAAACTAAGGGTCGCGGATCCCCCAATAGGATTCGCAATCCTTTAAGAAGTAACCATACAAGAAACAACCAGAGATAAATCATCTACAAGCTTCTTCGATACGAAAGAATGTGAAGCACCCGTATCGAAAAGAACTCGTATACTATGATCATGAAATAGAATTGAACCCTCCAAAATAGATGGAGACATACCTTTGGATCGAGATGAACCTCCAGAAGCATTAGCCACATTGAGCTTGCCAGATTTTGCATTAGCAGGAGCAGTAGGACAAGCTGAAACATGATGACCTTCCTTCTTGCAATAACGGCAGAAGAGAGGCTTAGGACAAGCTCGAATAATATGATCCGGAGAACCACAATTGAAACACTTTCTAACGAAAGGTGTTCCGGAAGACTGAGGCTGAGAGCTAGGACCACCGATCTTCTTCTTCTTAGAAGGAAAAGGCTTCTACTGAAACGGAAACTGCTTCTTGTTGGGGTTCTTGGAAACCTCAACATCCTCACCACTATCACACTCCTTCTCGACAGCTTCGAGATGAAGTGCCGAATCAACCAATTCCTCGAAAGAAAGCTTAAGCTGGAGCAACAAGGACTTCTTAAGATATTTCTTAAGACCAGAGACAAACTTCAAAATTCTTCTTGTAAGAAGTGCTAATGAATTCAAGAACATACTGAGATAAAGCCTCGAACGATGCGACATACTCAGAAACAGAAGATTTCCCTTGCTTCAACTCAAGGAAGCGACGGGTCAATAAATTTTTTTCAGATTCAGGAACGAACTTCAGTTCAAATCGTCCCCGAAACTGAGTCCAAGAAAGAGTAGACTCATCAATCTCGGCTACAAGAAGCTCATACCAATCAAGAGCACGCTCTTGCAATAAGCTAGAAGTCACAAGAACTCGATCATGGTCAGAAAGATCTATACGAGAAAGGATACGTTCGCACGTGCGAGACCAAGCTTGGACTTCAAGAACGGATTTGGAACCCTTAAACGGTTTTCCTCCAATATGAGCAAAATCACTGCACTGACGTGCAAAAACAGACTTGCGAGGTGGAGACACTCGAGGAGGAACGGGAGGCTGAGTGCTCCTAAACAACTCCATAAACTGATCGGCAGACATATAAACGCCATCCGGATGTGAGCCACTAGATTGCCCAGCATCCGAACGTCGACCTATGCTTCTTCCAGACATAAGCTGAAAGTCAAGATAAGGAAGAGATTATTCACAAGGTAGGTATTTCAATATGGGATACTACGGAATAATCCTAGATGTATTCCCAAATACTATCTAGCCTTGATGGGATAAAGAGACACGATGATTCAAAGATTTGTATCACTTGTACACTTTGATGTACCATAATATGTGCATCTATTCTGTGTTTATCATATTTTGTTCTGAACTCAGCTCTGATACCACGCTGTGACGCCCCACTCCGAGAGCCTTGTTAACAAAGAGTATTACATAGATAATACTGTCGGCTAACGCGGACAATAGAGTATAATGGAAGCGACCATGTGTAATCTTACCTTAACTATTCACTAAATACGTCGAAAAGTAGAATAACATTAAAATTCGACCTATTCAATAAATATTTAAAGCAAAACTACAATGGCTATAGGATCTATCAGAAGAAAATATAACAAATCAAATGTAATACACATCATAGAACAGTCGATCATAATATACACATAAACAGATACACAACAGAGTATACAAAATAATACATGTCAAGTGGTACAGGAGACCACAATATACAGACGAGACGAAAAAATATAAATATCAGAGTTACAACAGATAAGGACCACAAAAGACGCTATAACAAAATGAAGCTAGCGAATAGTCCATGCGGAAGCAAAATAGGCTAAGTCCCAAAAGCACCTAACCTGAAACATCTCGGTCTGACCCGAGTATAAAATACACGGGTCAGTCTAGATAACAAATCAGTTAGTTAAACTAAACAATAATAAACCTGTAAGGTCATACAGTATAAAAAATATCTCTAGAGGAGATAACACAATCATCAACAAGAGATGAATCATATAGAACAAGCCTCATATCATCGGCAACATATAGAAACAAAGGATACAAATATCCCAAAACATGCCAAAAGGCAAATAACAAATACCAATAAGGTATACAAGTTCCACAAGGAAATCGCTATTCTCCATGCGGCTCAAAAGACCAACACCGAAGGGCGATACCAAGGGAATATACATATCAATGAAACATCATAAAATTGCTCGAGCTCAGTACTGTACGAACAAGGATCCATGAGCCCGAAAGCTCCAAACCCAAGTATCACCCATGCGGCACATAAGGCCAACATCAGAGCGAAACTATATAGGGCAACAAACCCGAAGGCACACACCCGAAGGCAACATACCCGAAGGCAACAAACCCAATATCACTCATGCGGCACATAAGGCCAACATCGGAGCGATACTTTGTAGTGCAACAAACCGTAGTGGTGAAGGTCGGAGACCCAGTACTGGACACCACTAACTGGCGGAATGTGTCACAACTCTCGAAAAGGAATCCGAAAAGTGTTAACGTATGTCCCATAACCACTCGTTCGCACTAAACGGTTTACTATTCGTCAGCCACTTTCACACTCAAAGCAATACAAATTTACCTCATATCATCGGTAAACTAAACCCGAAGGTCAAAACGATCAATTGAATAGGTCGGGGATTAATCGAAAGCATAAACGCACAGATTCATGGTCCGTGTTTTGCCCAACCATTTAATCACCCTTCCACTTCGCTCGACGTGCGAAAGTGTGTGTTTTAAATAGAATTTATAAATAGGAGAAACGAGCTTTTAAATGCGATTCGAGAGATTATTTTATAAAAACCCGTGGATGAAGTCAAGAGTAAGTTATCAAAGTCAAATATGCAATAACAACCACTAAAAAGCAACTTGAATCGATAAAATCCGGAAAACAAATCAAAATATACAAAAACAGGCAAAACAGGGCAAATAGAGTAGGTCGGTCGACTGGACTATAGGGCTCGGTCGGCCGACCAGATGCAGGGAGCATAACAAGGCTCGGGGCAGCAGGTCGGTCGACCGAAGCCTGCACTCGGTCGGCCGAATGTTGTTTTCCAGCACTTCTTCCCTATTTCAATGAAATGCAATTTCTTTCTAAATCCAAAGCAATGGCACATGCATACTTGTTAGGAATTCATACCCAACACCCATGAAATCAAGAGAAGTAGATGTGAGTTCAAAACTCACCTTTTTACACAAAACAAAGAAGATGAAGAAGCACAAATGCAAGGAATCAACCAACTACACTCCACTTCAACACTACAAGCTTCAATCTAGAATCAAAGCAAGTATTTCCTAAGTTAGGGATAGGAAATTACTGAAATTGAAGAGGAGAAGAGATGGAGAAGATGGAGATGAACTTACCAAAGGATTCCCTATGATTTTGGAGCAAGAATTTTGGATTTGCAAGTAAACTAGGGCTAGGAGTCTCTAATTCCCATTCTCTTCCACCATTATCAGTTTTTAGCTTAAGTTTAATGAAATGAATAAGTGAATGGAAGGAGAGAAGGGCTGAGTTGGTTTATAGAACAGTTTGGGTGAAACCCAAACCCAAAAGCCCACTTAACAAATAGCAAAATTCGACTTACTCCAAATATATCAAAGCTTATACTCAAAAAGATCGCAAACGCCATTTTGGAACCAATGGAGGTAGTTTCGAGTTCCAATTCGGCCATTTGCAGAAAGTAAGATTTCGGACCAAAATCCGACTAACGACGCTATATTTAAATTAAACATTTAAATATAAAATCGTTAAATATGCGGGTTGTTACAGTTATAATTCAAATGTTTGGTTTTCAGACATTATAAATTTTAAAGCTATATGATTTTGGAAAAGATATATGTGAAATGAAGATGATATTATACTGATTTGGGTCTATAAATGATATCAAATTTATTTGGTTTTTAAAACGAAAAATGGTATCGTATTATATGGTTTTTGAAATGGGTATATATTCTGGTTTTGAAAGTATAGTTATTTTTAAAAAGACCGCGGTGTTATAATAATGTTTGGTTGTTGAGGAGACCGGGATCGGAAGTTGTCATACTCTCTGCCAACTCCGAAAACCACATTAACAACCGTGTACGCGGTGGAGATTTCAGAACGAAGTAGGTTGTTGGCGGCGTTTCCTGTAAGGTAAATACGTGGACCCAGCTCCCATGAGTTGGCATAAGGTGGCTAAAACAGGAGCGATCGACGGGTTAACGAGGTAGCACCTCAGATCGAACACTTCCCTTCGATACTATACTCTGATTTTGGATTGTTTCGGTGGCCACCTTCACTTTTGATTTCTTTGATTTGGGAGAGTTTTTCCGAGCTGGACGGTAGCTGCGCGCTACGCGTTACCACCGACCCGAAAGCGTAATTGGTATATCTACCCTGGCATTGCCTAGTTGTGCCGTGTCACCTTACATATCGAGCCTTTACTACGAGTTTCTATTTGTGTCGTACCTATGAGTGTCTTCTCGCAGTCTCCCGATCAGGAGATATGCAGGCACTGTATAGACTATTGGCACTATTACGTGTTAAGGTGGAAAATGTAAAGCCTTAACGCTATTTTAAAGTAAGTTTATTTTGCAATTAGACACTATTATAATAGCGAAATATACTATAACGGATCCTTAGGAGATGTAAATCCCGAGCATCTCTTGAGTCACTGCACTCATATTTATTTATGTTAATTTAACTCACATAAGATCTTTTAGTTCTGACTCGAGTGTTTTGTCTTTTCAAATACGCTCGGGTCAGTCCGAGCGTTTCAGGATTTGAAGATTTAGCTCAGGAGGACGAAGACGAAGATTTGTGTTATTATTATTTATATTATTGCACTACACTCATACTGTTCCGCTGCATTGTTATTGGTATTTGTAACTCTGATATGTATTATATAAATAAAATCAAATGTTTGTAAATAGATTTATAAACTGTATATTTGATTATTATACTTTATCCTTCCGCTGTGAGATTCTGTTTTTGTTTTATTTCTTTCTTGTTATTCTTATTTACCCCATAACAATCCGCCCTTCCGTATGGTTTGAATCGGCATGTGTGTCGATTTAAAGCATGTGAAAAGGCGGGATGTTACATATAAATTGCAAGCATATGTTTATTTGTTATTTAAAATGATTTTTGAATAAAACCCGGTATTTAATTCTTAAATTTCCATTAATTAATAGTTTCAGTTATTGTAGTGTAATGGAATGTAACTAATTTAAAATTTGAACCTTTAATTAAAATAGGAAATTTAACGCTAGGTATAAAAGAAATTAAAGGAAGGTTGAAATTGTAACCTATAGAACAAAAGATGAAATTTATTGAACAATGAATTAATTAAAAGAAACAAAATAAACTTTTGTAACTTTCAATTGCATTCTTAAAAGCATACAGATATAACTTATCAAATAATAAAAGTTACAATGTGTAATAAGAAACTATAATAGAATATTATATAAGTTAAAATTTGAAGTAATAAAAGTGTTCAATGAATTTCTTTAGTAAATAAGAATTTGATGTTATAGAGGTTATGAACTTAAGTTATGATTGAAATGTACTATAATAAAATATGCTAGGAAGCAAGCATTGTAAGTAAGCAATTAGAAACTTAAGTAAATGAATACAAATGCTAAGCCATTGAATAGAACATGAATCCTATTGATAAATGAAGGTAAGTAATGTAAATAAGTGAAATTGAGAAAATATATGTATGAAATGTAAACAAAAGAAAACTATTTGATATGAGTATATAAAAATGAAATTTTGCGAGAAATAAATGTAAATTTAAAGATAAATCAATATATGGATAAAAAGGAAATCAAACAACAATCGTATGAAATATAATTAACAATGAAATGTAATTAACAAGAATAAACTTAGTTTATTGTTTGGATTTGTTGTTTGTTTGGTTTATAGTTGTTTGGGTAAGGATACTTTAAACCTGTTTGGAAGGTTTGATAATCTATTTAATGTCACCTAAGACTATTGAGTGAAGGGTACACTTAGTAGTTTATTTTTCATTCCGTACAATTTAAAGTTTGAACCCGAACAACTATTTGTTTTGTTTGATATGAATCAATGATTGAATTGTGTTGATTTTGTATGATGGTTGTTTGCCTTGTTGGAATTGATTGTTGTTGTATTGATTGTTGTTGTGGTTGAAACAACCTTAAATATTTCATTTTATATAATTGTTAACCTTTTTAGATTATATAAGTGAAATGCAGGTTATGGGATCAATTGCTACTGCTTTTGGTTCCATAAAATAAGCGTAAATTGCAGAACAAATGGTACGTTTTTGGATTATAGTTTATAGCGCTATTATATTATTTTTCCCGTGTTGGGATATATATATTATTTTGGAAAATATTTGTTGTATATTGTTATATTGTAATTATATTTTCTCCCGAGCCTCTCCGTACAAAGGAGACTCTGCCAAAAAAATTCATAAATTTTGGACTTAGAAATATTTTAAAAATGTTTCCCAAACTTTATTAAATTGAGTATAAAAAGATTTAATGGTTATAATCGATATATTTTATTTAAATTAATTAATTTTTTAAATTTATTTCTTTATAAATTTAATATTTTAAATAAAATATATTGATTTCTTAACTCTTCTTTTCCATTCTTTTTCCTTTTCGAGGACGAAAAGTTTTGAGTGGGAGAGAGTATAACGACCCGTGAATTTCATAATTAAATTTTGTCATATTAATAAGATTTTGAATTAAATTTATAAAGAAATATAATTGTTATAATTTGTAATGAAGTAAATGTTAAGAATTAACCTACGAAATATTATATTGATTTAAATGGACTTAATTAAAAGGTTGAATTGAATAAATTCCTATTTATTGGAACCTAATTTATTGGTATGCAAATTTATAATAAATGAGTTATTGCAAGAAATTGAAATTTGAATAGAATTCTAATGAATGAAAGTAGTGAAAAGATTATACCCGGATATAATTGTATATGAGAAATAAAGGAAAGTATTAAATTGATTAATATATATATTAGGCAACTGACAATTTATGGATTTGTTAAGATTGCAAAGTTATAATTGAGTGTAAATAGGAAGATTTGGCAATAAATTAAAATAAGAAAAATGTAATTTTTATAACTTGGTTACAAAATTTTTTATATATGCAAGTGGATGTAAATATGAATTAATTAAAGTGCGCATTTATTTATAATGGGATAAAACGTAAATTTATGTAATAGGGATGATGCAGGTTGATAAGTATTCATAATGTTTGTGTTGTTGACAAACGTCACTTTAATGATTGTAATATAAAATTACGGAAGTGTGAATGGAAATTAATATAAATGTAAACTTATTTTAAGGTGATAGTTGGATGTAGATTTATGGAATGGAGTTAATGCAAATCAATAGAAATTAAACTAATTGAAGATTATATTAGTAAAAATTAGGGTAGTAATGGGTAATAATGTATTTCTAATGGAGTATGAATGAATTGAAAACTAAATTTAAGGAAATGATGTTAAGGTTATTCATGTTGGACAATTTGTTGAATTATAAGGAATGGAATAAATTTAGTGTAATGGGAGTGATTATAATAATTGTTTGTAAGGAATGAACTTACAAATATTATAAAAATGTATAATGGTGACAATTGTTATTGTTACCAATTTAATTAATCAATTACAAATATATGTCAATAAAATGCTACATAAATGTGAGTAAAGGTTAATGGTAACAAACATTTTAAGTTACATGTTTATTTTATTTGGTCTATTAGATTAAAATGGGAAATCAATTACAACTAAATGAACTCTAATGTTACACTAATAAGATCTAGACAATAACTGAAAATTATGAATGTAACAAATGAATAGAAATGTTAATTTTATTCATAAGTTAACAATTGATGTAATAAAAAGAATGAAAACAAGATAAAATAATTAATTGGGATTTTGATTTTTATTAATATGTAAAACTGATAAATTCAATATAAATTGAAATATAGTAATTAATATAAATAAAGGACTAAAATTGGATAGTATTAATGTAGTGAAAGACAAACAAATATTAACTATGTTATTTGTGTAATTAATGGATAGGAATACCAAAGGCTAATTGTAATAAGGTATATAATTGAGGAATATAAGTGGTAGAATAATAAAAATTTATGATTTTATTTTTGTTAACATATGTTAAGAGATATGTTTATGATCTTAATTTGAACTTCTACTAATAACATGTATTACAGTAAAAAAAATGATAACATATGTGAGGTGTATTTAATGACATTGTTTGAATGTAATTAATACGGTGATTATAATAATAAATGTTAATAAAGAATAGGAATGAATAAGTTTAGTAAAAGCGTAAACATTCATTTAGTAAAATTGTTTGGCAACTGAAAGATTGATTGTAGAGATGAGAAACTATTATTTAGTAAGAAATATGTAATTACTGTTTGTATCCAATAGTGTAATTGAAAATTTCCGATTAATAGGAGAGAGAATACTAATTGTAAATTAATAGGTGTAAATAAAAGTAGCTTATGTTTTGTGAAAATATAGGGAAAGTTTGATTTCATAAAAAAAATTGACATCAAATAAAATGAATGTTTCATTGTGAATGTAGGTTTAATTTCATTAAAATAAAGAATAGAATGATTGATTTTAAAGAAAGAAATATATGTTTATTTGAACTGTGTTTTAGCTTACATAATGATTATAAGAATAGGAAAATAATATATTTGAGTGTATAAACAACAAATTTATAAACGTGTTTAAATAAACAACCATTCTATATATTTTCATCCATTTTAGTTGTCTGTTTTAAAATTTAACTTAGTAACTAATTGCAATTAATGTAATTCAAATGTTTCAATTAAAAGGAAAGGAAACGTTGATTGCAATTAATAGATTTAATAAAAGAAACGCACGTTTTGTGTTAAACAAAAAGGGTGTTTTAATGGAAATAAAAGATCATTTTGAGAAATAAAATTATACGTTTTCATTTTTAAGGTAAGTATAAATATTTTATTATGCGTAGATAAAAACCTAAATGCGTACAAAAATTCTACTTTCATTTGCAAACTTTTCCATTCCTACGTACATTTCCTTATCTATTATTAATGCTTGAAGCTTTAATAAAAAACGTGACATTTATTTTTGTCCCTCCACATTCATTTCCTAATTATAAATAAACTACATCTTATTTCTTCTTTTAAATTTTATTTCTTCTAACACCTCATATTCAAAAGCTCTTATTCTTGCAAATCCAAAAGCATTCTTTTATAAAAATGATTTTTTTTCATTTTTCGTACACTTCTGTCCTCATCTTAGTTGTTCTTCAATCTTTTCCTGAAGGCTCATCTTCAGAAAACATAAGTATTAAAATTTGTTTAATTATATATATTTTTTACGCATAATAATTTTTATTTTAATAATATTTCTTGTAACATGAATATCTTTTGCATATAAACTTTGATTCACGCGTGATTTCTTCTGTTGGATTCAACTTTATATTCTGAACAACATGAAATTGAATTAGTTGAATTTGGAGATTGTTGAGTTTTGCGCTTCTGTTTGTATTTTTATGGGCTAAAATCAAATGTGAGTGTTTAACCCACCCACAACTTTTAAAATTTGTTATGTTTGTTAAATTGATATATGATGTGATTTTGAATTTATTTATGGTTGTTTGGCATATTTTAATCATCATCTCAGTTAATTTTATTATTTAAATTAAATTGTTATTTAATTTATTCATTGCATTTAAACTGCCACTTAAATTGTTATTTATCTATTGCATATAAACTACCAGTTAAACAGTTATAATTTATTTTGAATATAAACTGGTAGTTGATACCTATTATTTATCATCTGTTATATATTGATGTATTGTTTGGATTTTGATGATGATTATGATAAATGGTTGATGGGTGATATTGGATGAATGGATGCTGTATTTTATATTGCTATAAACTACAAGTTATTATGCATTTTCATTTCATTCGGGATTGCGGTTTGAAATGATAAATAACCGTAATTTTTATTTTAAATTACGGATTGAAATGATAAATATCCGTATCACTTGACCATAGGATAGAAAATTTTGTACAGGCACCGCGGTATATATATAAAATTATTTTTGAAATGATTTTCTATGTTTTTGGAAAGAATATGGTTTAATGAATATTGATTTTTGATATTTTTAAACATTATTTTATATATAGTTAAACGCTTGAATTTAAGCTATGTATAAATTTGGTTTAAAGAATAAAAGGAGTTTAAAAATAAAGGTTAAATTTTATTTAGATATAATACCGTTAAGTATTTATTTAAATTTATTGATAGAGTTTATAATGTCTTAAATAAAATAAATGTTGGAAGATAAATATGAAATTGCTTTAAATGAAGGTATTTAAGAATTATCCTCGAATAAAATTTATTTGAAATTTAAATTAATTTTGGGTTTTAAAAGGTATGATCTTTATAACTTGATTTTGGTTTAGAGGACTAAAACGAATATCCAATTGATTAAATGAATATTATCAAGTAAATTAAATTGAAAGAGTAACCCAGTTTATTTGAGTCTAAATGTGTTACTAAATAACATTTGATTTATTAAGCAAACATTTCGAATTTAAATAACAGCAGTTGAAAATTTGATATATATGAAATTATCAAAGAAAGGTTTGAAATGGTGGAAAATTTAAGCTTTGAAAATATGGAAATTTAAATGGGTTATTTAGGAATTCAAATCCGTATTTGAAATTGTTTTTTTAAGGTGAGGAATCTATTTTATTTTATAATATAGTAATTTAATAATTAAACCATTTAAGTGGTGTAATATGTTTCAAAGTTACGGAATTCAAAGTTTTATGTTTTGGAAGGGCTGTGTTTCAAGTTTTGATTTCGAAATATTATAACTTTGAAAATGTTATGGTTTTAGAAAAGGATATATTTGAAAATGATATCATATTCATTTGGTTTTTTTTAAAAGAGAAAGTGATATCGAAATTATATGGTTTTGAAAGGGATATCTAATTCTGGTTTTGAAATATAAATTGTTTTGAAATGACCGCGGTGTTATAATAACGATTGGTTGGCAAAGAGACCGGGATCGGATATGGGCATACTCTCTGTCGATACCGAAAACTACTTTGACAATCATGTACGCGGTGGAGATTCCAAAATGAAGTAGGATGGTGGCGGTATTTCCTTTGAGGTAATACGTGGACCCAACTCCCGTGAGTTGGCATAAGGTGGCTAAAACAGCAGCGATCGATGGGTTAATTGAGGTAGCACCTTTGATCGGACACATCCCTTCGATATTCTACTCTGACTTTGGTTTTATTCGGTGGCCACTTTTGATTTCTTTGATTGGGGGTGTGGCTCGAGGTGGGCGATAGCTGCGGCTACGCGTTACCACCAACCCGGTAGCGTAATTGGTATATCTACCCTAGCATTGCCTAGTTGTGCGGTGTCACCTACCTTATCGCGTCTTGTTCGAGTTTCTATTTGTGTCGTACCTATGGAGTATCCTCTGGTAGCCTCCTGATCAGGAGGTATTACGGTACTGCATAGGCTATTGGCATTTTACGTGTTAAGGTGGAAAATGTAAAGCCTTAACGCTATTTAAAAGTAAGTTTATTTTACAATTAGACACTATTATAATAGCGAAATATACTGCATAGTAAATAGTTTAACGGATCCTTAGGAGATGTAAATCCCGAGCATCTCTTGAGTTATTGCACTCATATTTATTTCTGTAATTTAACTTACGTAAGATCTTTTAGTTCTGACTCGAATGTTTTGTCTTTTCAATTCGCTCGGGTCAGTCCGAGCATTCCAGGATCGAAGACTTTATTTCTGGAGGACGAAGACGAAGATTTCATTATTATTATTATAATATATTCCAATACACCGTATTCCGCTGCATCGATTATTTCGTTGGCATGTGCAACTCTGATATATGTTGTGTAAGAAAAATTAAATATTTTGTAAACAACTTCATGAACTGTATATTTGATTATTATATTTTATCCTTCCGCTATGAGATTCTGTTTGTTTTATTTCTTTCTTGTTTTTCTTATTTACCCCATAACAATCCACCCTTTCATATGGTTTGAATTGGCACGTGTGTCGATTTAAAGCATGCAAAAAAGGAAGGATGTTACAAAGAATGCAGAAATAAAAGGTCAGGAAAAGTAGCAATGAGTATATATGTTAGAAAAGTAATAATTTTATTAGCAACGGTCATCCACTGATTTAGCTTCCTTATTCAAGCGAATAAATAACGTGGTCCAGCTGTAACGTTTCAAATTTTGAAATGAAGGAAATAGAAATGGAACAAGTTGCAAAAGGAAAGCCACACATATAAAGGGAATAAAACGTTCACAATGAAACGTGCCACATTCAATGGAAAGAAACTGAAATGATAACGTCAAGCACGAGAATTAAGGACAATAAAGTAGAAAGTATGAGAAACGTAAAAGTGAATAAACGAATGAATGCAAGCTACAAATATATATATAAATGATGTAAAATATTATGTTTCTGCCAGAGAGAAGAGAAAATGTTTCAAATGGAATAAATAGGGAAGGAACAAATTTATTTTCAACAATTCTTAATTGATTTGAATTTAATAGAATAACATAATAAATAAACTTTCATATAATTAATTGAAAATTTACCATTTTCTATATTTAATTATAAGTAATCCTATTAAAAAAAATTATTTCAAAATTTTATTATTAAAATTTCTCAAAAATCCAATTCAATACGTTATAAACCAATTAAAAATTGCTAAACTTTTATGGGTCGTTACCCTGAGTTTTTTGGTTTGGAGCCTTGGCATGAAGATGCAGTGTTGGATTCTCTCTCTCTGTTGAAGCACCTATCGATGGTTGTAAAGCTAGACCATCACATTTGCTGGAGTTATCTTTCCGTTGTTGTCTTTGTATCTATATTGGCTCTGATATTGTTGGGCATTGTCATTAGATGTTGTATCCATGTTGTTTGTTAGTAAATTATTCTTCTTTGTTTCCGCTGTGTTGTTTTCACCTAATGTGCTACAAGGTCCGGCGAACCGGACTCCAGCATTTGAATCTCCGGCATTCGAATACGAGTGATATATTGGGTGCCGATTTTCGAAGGTGGAGTCCAGGTCATCACATAATGTTTTCTAATAAAAACTCAAATATCATATAATGTAAAACATCACAAAATCCATTATGAAATGTCATCACCCATATAAATAATTCAACATCAATCAAGAGCTTTATATCTGTAACATCCCACCTTTTCGCATGCTTTAAATCGACACACGTGCCAATTCAAACCATACGAAAGGGCGAATTGTTATGGGGTCAATAAGAAAAGGCAGAAAAAGAAAAGAAAAGAAAAGAAAATAAAATAGAATCTTGCAGCGGAAAGATAAAATATAATAATCAAATATACAGTTCATGAAGCTGTTTAACAAAACAATTGATTATATTTATACCTTATATATCAGAGTTATCCATAGCATAGAATATCAATGGTGTAGCGGAAAACAATAGTGTAGTGGAATAATATAGTATATAATAGTACTACTAATCATCGTCTTCTTCCTCCAGAGCTAGAATCTTCAAATCCTGAAATGCTCGGACTGACCCGAGCGAATTGAAAAGACAAAACACTCGAGTCATAACTAAAATATCTTATGTAATTTAAATCAACAGAAGTAAATATGAGCGCAGTAACTCAAGTGATGCTCGGGATTTACATCTCCTAAGGATCCGTGTAAAAACCCGATATTTTCAGCCATTCGCATCCGTACATGTCGGACTTGAATTGCTCAAAATACCGCGTTGTAAATAAATTTGGAGCAAATGAAATACAATCACAGAATCACAGACACAGAAATATCAGAATAACTCGCAGCGGAAATAAAATACATAGTAGTTCATGAAGCTACTACGGCAGAGTCTCAAACCAAATACATAATACAGTCTGAAAACAACATAGTAGAAATCCCAATTACATAGAAGCTCACTAATACATGAGATAAACTAGAACGGCTGAAACAGAGAGTAGATATAAATGTAGATAAGTAGAAACTCCAGCATAGACCAGCTCCAGAAAGAGAATCCAAAGCTGTGAATACTCAGGCTGACCCGAGCGTAAAGTAAAACACAAACACTCGAGTCAGGACAATATATACTTATATAATGTAAACTAACTCAAGTGAACTGTAGTAGAAGTACACAATAACTTAAAGGATGCCTGGGATCGCCCATCCTTTAAGAATCAGTTAAACTATAAATTAATTACCTCCCGTGGTTAAAATTTCAAAATGGTATTTTATACTTCAAAATCAAATGTAATTTCAAAACTCAATATCATTCAAAATATCATATCTTCCAAATCACATCCATTTTTATTTAATTTAAATACCATTACAAAACACATTTCAAAATAGTTTATATTTCGAAACAAATTACTTCATTTTAAATCATAAAATGAAGTTATTATATTTAATAATTAAATTATTAAATTTCCAAAATTTTAGTCTTTCAAAGTTCATTTATTAACTTAATTTATTAAAACACATGAAAATTCAACTTTCGCAGCATTTAGAAATTGCTACGGAAAGTTACATTCAAAACAGTTCAATTTAACAAAAGATAGCATTTAAAAATGATGTAATAGGGTTACATTAGTTTCAAATAAAACTTAGTTAAATTAAACAATTATATCATTTACAAAAATGCTATAATAAACTTTAATTAAACTTAGCCGTTTGGTTCATTATTATCAACTACAGCATTTACAAATGCTGTATTATCATTTACATTAGAATTCATAGCATTTCAGAAATGCAGTTAATTAACTTCAAGTATCAATATAATTTCACAAACAATTATATTTTATTTAAATCATTTTTAGCTTATAAAATCATATAATTTCACTTTTAACACAGTCATTCAAATACCCTTATATTCATGATTTTATAAAGTTAAATCTCCATTCAAAAATCAAAATGTAATAATAATTCACTTATTAAATTCCAACATTAAATTTTAAATTCATTAAATTAAATTTAAATTAACATTTAAGTTTAAAATTTTCAAATATAACTTAATTCCTTTTTATTTACTTAACTTAAAATTCACTTTTAAGCCAAATTCACAAATTTCCAATTTTAGTTATATTTCCAAATTTCAACCTAAATATTCATTCATTTCACATTTTAACTTTATTCAAAAATCATTAATATATTATAAAATCATTTTAAATTCATTTAATTCAAAATATCATAAATTTATCATATTTTCATATTTAATTTAAATTCCATTTATCACCAAATTCTAATTTCCAAAATAACTTGCATTTCAGATTTTCTAACTTTACCATTTATTTATTTCACTTATAAATTTTCAGAAAATCAATAATGGTTTACAAAAATCATTTTTATCAAATTTAAATCAAAATATTATAATATTTACATTTCTAAAATAATTTAAATTTTTTTAGAAAAACATATTTTAACAACGGGTTTGTATTTCATTTTCTAGCCTAGGTAAAGTGATACGGGTAATATATCATTTCGACCCGTAATTTACAAAGAAAACCCGGGTTTGATCATTTCAAACCCACAATCCCAAGTAAAAGAAAATAATTGAAAATCATTCAGGCCTATCATTTCAGCCCATAACGATTTTCTCCTATTCTAATGTCCGTTTGGGTATGTATCATTTCAACCCATAGTGATTCTAGTCTACAGGGAACTTGCAGTGTGATAAACTGATGAAAGTAACAGAATAGCATGAAATAACAGTAACAGATGATATAACAGGTGTAAATATAGGTGTGAACATCATATGAGTATACTAAAGCTGTTATAACAGGATGATATGCATTTACAGATTCAGATGATGTCAGTTTATCACTACATAAGTACATATTAGTCTGGTGAGATTTACTCACTGTTTTGAGCTGGAGACACAATAACGAATGCATGAATGAGAACCAAACAAGCACGATAACACGACACAAAGATGAGTGGAAGAGACAAAGATTAATTCTCCTTGGATACATGAGACAAAACAATAAATATAACATAAGTTTTCAACCCAAATTCAATTAAACAAAGCTAGAAATGAAATGAAAAAACATCACCGAAGTGTTTGCACTTGCTTTCTACCTCCTATGCTTCAACTCCAGATCTGAAATGGCACGGCTAAAGGCATGGTTTGGATCTGGTTTGGGTTCTTAAAGGTCGGCCTAGCATGGAAAAATGATGGAGCAAAGATATATGAGCATGAACTAACACTACAAGGCAAATATCATGGATTCCTATGCACTAGAGGGCTCGTCCAAGGCCAAGGAGGGCACGGCCAGGTCTGTAGTGGGCTGGAGGATGATGTGACAGTGGGCTCAGGTCAGGAATTTGCTGGTGGTGGTGGTGTATGGTTGGCCAAAGTGATGGAGAGAGGTGGTGGAACAAGTTAGGCTAGGCTATGAACATTTAGGTGGAGTTTTGTTCATTTTTAGGTGGGTCTTCTTCATCAAGGGGCACGGCCATGGCTTGGGCCTGGGTTGGAGGAGGTGCTAACCAGATGTGGTGGTGGTGGAAGAGGCCAAGGTGGAGGAGGAAGGAGGAGCTGAGCATAGAAGGTGAGAAAACAAGTGCAAAATTATAAGAATACAAGTAGAAGTTGCATAGAAAAGAAGAAAATTTTTACCCAGCTTTTCACATAGGAGAGGCCGTACTTTTTTTCAGAGTTTGAGAAAGAAAAATCACGTGAAATGACAGAGGAGTGGGCTGGAGAAATGAGTTAAGGCAGCCAATTGAATGAAAAGTAATGGTTGGAGTTGAAAAGGTGAGAATACAAAGAGCCTTAAGATATAAAAAGTCACCAAACCTTTCAAATTTTTCTTATTTCTTTTTATAATTTTAAATAACTGAAATATATATATAAATTCAGCTAAAATACGAAAATATCACAAATAAACAAAATATAAATAAATAAATATCAATTATATATGATTAAATTAGGAAAATAGCATAGAAAATGAAAACTAGTTTAGAAAATTTGAAAATAAATGCAATGACTTTGGAAAAATTTTATGTACATGAAAAATATTTGTAAATAGAGATAAGAACATAAAATAAAAATTCATTCACAAAATAAATATATAAATTTTAATTAAATATAATTTAAATGAAGAAAATAGCAGGAAAAATAGAAAACAGCCTTTAAAAATAGGAAATAAATACAGTAAATTTTGAAAAAAAATTGTTATCACTTAAAAAATATTAAAAGACAAAATATATATAAAATAACATATTAACACATATTAAAATAAATTATAGCAAAGAAAATATTATTTAAAAAAATTTAAAATAGACAAAATTGCAAAATAAAACAAATTATACCCAAAATTGAAATGTACATAACTTTTACAATTTAAATCCGTTTTCAACGAAACGAAAAGCAGTATTCAAGTTATTAAATCTATTTTCATAATAAAAGATAAAATTTAAGAATTTAAATATTTAAATTTGAAATTTAAAAGTCAAGATTTGACCAGTTTGAACAGAAATTCATTTTTTAGTAAAATATCCAATTTATACTGGTTTGAAATTATAATTCACATAATAATCAACACTTATATTTAAAAAATGAAATGTTTGAAATAAAATAATTTCAAAATAAAATAAAGCCAAATATTAAAATATATGAAAATCTAGGGCTGTTACACTCTCCCCTACTCAAATCTTTTCGTCCTCGAGAAGGAAGGAATCGGAGAAACAACAAGAAAGAACAATTGGTTGGAAGACATCCTGAAAGAAGGTAGGGAAAAAGTAGCTAGGAGGGAAAGCAGGTTGAAAGACAAGGATGAACCATTGATTAAACCATTATACATTTCAATTAAAATTTCATAACATTTTAAACATTTTATAATATGATGAATAGTCATTTGATTCAAATCTGATGGTTCAAGCTAAACAATATTTAAACATTTTAAATTTTTAAAAGGTAAAATAACTGATCAAAATATTCTTTGTACAGTACTTTATCAAGATACTTTTATCAAATACTTTTATAACTCGATGTCTTAACAAGTTTACTTTCGTTCCTGCAGACTCTGGCTACGCGTTGATCAGGCGCAAAGCTAGAATTCTCCAGGTACTTGGTAGACTTGTTTCAACACCTACTAAAAATAATGAAAACACTTTTAAAAACAGATATGGAAAGTACAATCCAAACAAATCAACCAAACCGAAATAGTTGTCTAACCATGGATCGCAGATACACAATGGTTACGCCTGGATCCCCCAGGAAACAATCCGTATCCGTAAGCTTTCTCAGCCCTACGAGTTACGCCATGATGACGAGTAGAATGCAGGATACACAATGGTTACGCATGGATCCCCCAGGAAACAATCCGTAGCCCCAAGCAAGACTCAGCCAGGCACTTGCGCTACTGTTCGCGACCTACACAGATTGCAGGATACACAATGGTTACGCCTGGATCCCCCAGGAAACAATCCGTACCCCTAGGCAAGACTCAGCCAGGCAATTGCGCTATGTAGTCGCGATCATAAGACCACGGGGATCGCTGTGGAATTCGATGGACACTCGAGTATCATATCCGGAAAACCCAAATCAAAGAGAGAGAATAATATAGATAGAACGAATCCACAGTGTGGCCATAAAGCGGATATCAAGAAGAAGACACTTTCCATATCTTTACTTCGAAAATATGTATCATATAGTACCTTTCAAAATCACTTTCAAATATCATACTTATATGAAGTCCATATATATAAGATTTCATTTCAAATCAAATACTTTCCAAAATAATAGTATATCAAATCACACTTATATAAATTTCGATTATATAAGATTTCATTTTTTCAAAATTGAGTACCTTTTCAAATCAAAAGTTCTCAAATCAATGGTTTACTTATACAAATCATTTTTATATAAATTTGATAGCTCCCAAATCAAGTATTAAATAAAACAGGTTCTAAATTTTAATTCATTTCAATAGTATTTCAGTTTAAAAAATCATATATGATTTCACCAAATCATTTCTTTCAAGTTATACATATTCAGTTTCAAAATTTCTTAAAACAATAGGTTTAGAAAATAATCCAAATTTCCAAATCAACAAAATTTAGGTCAAATAAATTCATTTCCATTTCAAACATGTATTCACTTCAAAAGTCATAATACTTTCAAAGTTATGAATCTTTCGAAACCAAAATACATGAAATCATTTCACTTTGAAAATCATAACATTTTGAAATCATACATTTGAAATCATAAAACATGCCCTTAATTCTTTACATTTCAAATTTTTTTTTCAATTAAACCAAAATCTAAAATTTCCAATTTTAATTCAATTCAAACCATCAGTTTCAATTCAATTTAGTTTTCCAACAAAACCATTTCAAATATTATCAAATTTCAAATATAGATTTGATTTACAAAATAAACTATTAAATCTTAAATATGTTTCAAGTCTTAAATATACCATATTTCAAAACTAAATTTCATAATTTCATATATCTCAAATTTTACTTCATTATTACTTAGTGTTGAAATATTTATTTCATAAATCCATTATTTTTAAATAAACTCAAATTACAGGTAAACCAAATATCCTTTCATACTAATATAAGCTTCAATTATTGATTTATCAAAATCAATGGTTTTTCAAAAATCATTTTATACTTACGTAAAGTTTATCTTATATAAGGATCAAAATTTTCAAAAAAAATAAATTTCGCTGCATGAAAAGCCATATGGGATTGAACATCTTTGCTTACTAATAGATTTTTAATTAAGAATAGTTTTGTATATAAATAGTTTGTATGAAAAATAGGATAAAACAGTTAGTTTAAGAAGAATAAAAGAAAAATAATCTTGAAAAATGGTTTTAAATTTGATAGCAGTTTTTAATGAAAGAAAAATTCCAATTAAATTACAAAGATATCCAACCCAATAACTTTCAATTTCAGCGTCAAGTATACCAATGATATTAGGATATAAGATGTATATATGTCATCATTTCGCAACCTTACATTCGATCGCTCGCTCGATCGCACAAGTTCGCTTTCGAACTAGTATTGTCCATTCAACTTCCCTAATGCGGACTTCGATATGGTTTCTCGACTAGAAGCCATCAGTCTCCTTGCTTAGCCATATACTATGATAGAGAATTCTAGAATCAAGCCCAAAATCCATATCAAATATTCGCCATCAAGAATCAAATGAAAAATCCTAACACGAAATGGTGTAATTCACCTCGAACTTGTGTACTCAAACTTGGATCAGATTAATTATGCGAATAAAACAGCATACGTACAACTTATGTACCTATTCCAACTTGTTAAATAAATAGTTTCATAAATATGTTACTAAGTTAAAACATTTAAAACCAAATTTTTCTCAAACATTTGAAGACTAATTTTTATCCAAAACATTTCAAAACTAAATTTCATATTAGTATAATACAAAATAGTCCTATTTATTTACTTAACAAAACAGTTTCAAGTTATACAAATCATATTATTTCATACTTGAACATACAAACTACACTTATATTCTTTATCAAATAACTTATACCTTTCAAATATATTAGCTTTGAAAAGTTAACCTTGATTTGGAAGTGCTCGAATCTTAAAATAGTCGAAAAAATCATATTTTCAATCCAAGAGTTGGAAGTCAACAACAAATCAGTAAACCAATTTCAAAAGATAGGTTTATACCAAAACAAATCTGAATCTCGAGGACTGAACACCGGCTTACTTTAAATTATTTCAAATGTGTATATATATATCTTTCGAATATCAAACCATACTTCAAAATCAAAAATCAAAATTGGTTTCACAAAATCACTCGCATAGCAAAGCTACTAGAGTGGCCTCTCCCCCACTCAGAAACTCGAAAATCAATGTCGATGATGCATGCATTCATCACCGAAATTATTTTCCAACGACATAAGTGAGTTCTGGACTTCAATTAACTTCGAAAAACTTCTTTGAAATCTCTTCGAAATCAATGGAATTCATTCAAACACATTTGAAACATTTCTTATTTGAAAATATATATATATATATATATATATATATCTCTTTAAATCATATTATTATTATATATTTTCCAAAATCTTAAAACCGATTTCAAAACACCGGAATTCGATTCCTCGAAATTCAAATTCGAAACCCTTTAGTTATAAGTCATTTTTGTATAAATCAAGTTCTTATAAATTTCAAAATTTCAAATCCTTTCAAAGCTTCAAATTTTCATTTTTGAAAGGTATATAATCCTTATCGAAAACATTTCACTTTTATATATAGAAAAATGGCCATCCTTAATAATTTCGATGTATGTACAGTATCAAAATACAACCAAACACAAATTTCCAAAGGATGATTCAAGGAAGGATTTCAAACAAACAAAGATTCAAAATTAGAGGAACTCTAATCAAATAGAATTCTAGTTCAAAGATAAACTCATATAAAGATGAGATAATTTAGTTACCAAATAGAGGATAGATAAGCCTATATAAATCGCGGGCGACCTTAACCGGTCAACCGAGACTTTGGGAATATAATCAATACGGAAATCTAAGGCAAATCGACCATCGATCGCTAGAGATAGAATCCGGGTAGAGCAGGAGATAGATAGCATCGACATCCGAGGATACAGAAATCTCCAGTGAATCAAAGCCAATTGTAAAGGAGTTTCACCCCTTTACAAATCATTCAACGATTTACAGAACATTCAACGATTTACAGAATCACCGCCCTTTAGAGAGGTCATTCCAAAGTAGAGTTACGGAATGCTCCGAATCAAAAGGAAAAATGGGGAAAACAAGACTGGATTCCAGAACAAGTGGGAGCGTTTCAAAGTTCAAGAAATCCTAATCGATAAGAATCTTAACCAAGAGATTTCTAGCAAGGTGGATACCGAAGAGATGAAGTTTAGAAAATCTTAATTTCGAAGTAAGAACATTTTTATACCAAAATAATCTTTGAAAATCCTTTAAAAATCATTTGGAAATCATTTTATACTTCGAAAATACGTCCTCTCACAAAGAAAGGATTCTGAGATTGATTTCACTCATTCTAGGGTATTTCTACCCCATCTCTAATGAGTTTTGCTCCGTAGGCTAAGGTTTGCCTAAAACCAAAGCTTTGATACCAAGTGTAACAACCCGATATTTTCAGCCATTCGCATCCGCACATGTCGGACTTGAATTGCTCAAAATACCGCGTTGTAAATAAATTTGGAGCAAATGAAATACAATCACAGAATCACAGACACAGAAATATCAGAATAACTCGCAGCGGAAATAAAATACATAGTAGTTCATGAAGCTACTACGGCAGAGTCTCAAACCAAATACATAATACAGTCTGAAAACAACATAGTAGAAATCCCAATTACATAGAAGCTCACTAATACATGAGATAAACTAGAACGGCTGAAACAGAGAGTAGATATAAATGTAGATAAGTAGAAACTCCAGCATAGACCAGCTCCAGAAAGAGAATCCAAAGCTGTGAATACTCAGGCTGACCCGAGCGTAAAGTAAAACACAAACACTCGAGTCAGGACAATATATACTTATATAATGTAAACTAACTCAAGTGAGCTGTAGTAGAAGTACACAATAACTTAAAGGATGCTTGGGATCGCCCATCCTTTAAGAATCAGTTAAACTATAAATTAATTACCTCCCGTGGTTAAAATTTCAAAATGGTATTTTATACTTCAAAATCAAATGTAATTTCAAAATTCAATATCATTCAAAATATCATATCTTCCAAATCACATCCATTTTTATTTAATTTAAATACCATTACAAAACACATTTCAAAATAGTTTATATTTCGAAACAAATTACTTCATTTTAAATCATAAAATGAAGTTATTATATTTAATAATTAAATTATTAAATTTCCAAAATTTTAGTCTTTCAAAGTTCAATTATTAACTTAATTTATTAAAACCGATGAAAATTCAACTTTCGCATCATTTAGAAATTGCTACGGAAAGTTACATTCAAAACAGTTCAATTTAACAAAAGATAGCATTTAAAAATGCTGTAATAGGGTTACATTAGTTTCAAATAAAACTTAGTTAAATTGAACAATTATAGCATTTACAAAAATGTTATAATAAACTTTAATTAAACTTAGCCATTTGGTTCATTATTATCAACTACAGCATTTACAAATGTTGTATTATCATTTACATTAGAATTCATAGCATTTCAGAAATGCAGTTAATTAACTTCAAGTATCAATATAATTTCACAAACAATTATATTTTATTTAAATCATTTTTAGCTTATAAAATCATATAATTTCACTTTTAACATAGTCATTCAAATACCCTTATATTCATGATTTTATAAAGTTAAATCTCCATTCAAAAATCGAAATGTAATAATAATTCACTTATTAAATTCCAACATTAAATTTTAAATTCATTAAATTAAATTTAACTTAACATTTAAGTTTAAAATTTTCAAATATAACTTAATTCCTTTTTATTTACTTAACTTAAAATTCACTTTTAAGCCAAATTCACAAATTTCCAATTTTAGTTATATTTCCAAATTTCAACCTAAATATTCATTCATTTCACATTTTAACTTTATTCAAAAATCATTAATATATTATAAAATCATTTTAAATTCATTTAATTCAAAATATCATAAATTTATCATATTTTCATATTTAATTTAAATTCCATTTATCACCAAATTCTAATTTCCAAAATAACTTGCATTTCAGATTTTCTAACTTTACCATTTATTTATTTCACTTATAAATTTTCAGAAAATCAATAATGCTTTACAAAAATCATTTTTATCAAATTTAAATAAAAATATTATAATATTTACATTTCTAAAATAATTTAAATTTTTTTAGAAAAACATATTTTAACAACGGGTTTGTATTTCATTTTCTAGCCTAGGTAAAGTGATACGGGTAATATATCATTTCGACCCGTAATTTACAAAGAAAACCCGGGTTTGATCATTTCAAACCCGCAATCCCAAGTAAAAGAAAATAATTGAAAATCATTCAGGCCTATCATTTCAGCCCATAACGATTTTCTCCTATTCTAATGTCCGTTTGGGTATGTATCATTTCAACCCATAGTGATTCTAGTCTACAGGGAACTTGCAGTGTGATAAACTGATGAAAGTAACAGAATAGCATGAAATAACAGTAACAGATGATATAACAGGTGTAAATATAGGTGTGAACATCATATGAATATACTAAAGCAGTTATAACAGGATGATATGTATTTACAGATTCAGGTGATGTCAGTTTATCACTACATAAGTACATATTAGTCTGGTGAGATTTACTCACTATTTTGAGCTCGAGACACAAAAACGAATGCACGAATGAGATCCAAACAAGCACGATAACACGACACAAAGATGAATGGAAGAGACAAAGATTAATTCTCCTTGGATACATGAGACAAAACAATAAATATAACATAAGTTTTCAACCCAAATTCAATTAAACAAAGCTAGAAATGAAATGACAAACCATCACCGTAGTGTTTGCACTTGCTTTCTACCTCCTATGCTTCAACTCCATATCTGAAATGGCACGGCTAAAGGCATGGTTTGGATCTGGTTTGGGTTCTTAAAGGTCGGCCTAGCATGGCAAAATGATGGAGCAAAGATATATGAGCATGAACTAACACTACAAGGCAAATATCATGGATTCCTATGCACTAGAGGGCTCGTCCAAGGCCAAGGAGGGCACGACCAGGTCTGTAGTGGGCTGGAGCATGATGTGGCAGTGGGCTCAGGTCAGGAATTTGCTGGTGGTGGTGGTGTATGGTCGGCCAAAGTGATGGAGAGAGGTGGTGGAACAAGTTAGGCTAGGCTATGAACATTTAGGTGGAGTTTTGTTCATTTTTAGGTGGGTCTTCCTCATCAAGGGGCACGGCCATGGCTTGGGCCTGGGCTGGAGGAGGTGCTGACTAGATGTGGTGGTGGTGGAAGAGGCCAAGGTGGAGGAGGAAGGAGGAGCTGAGCATAGAAGGTGAGAAAACAAGTGCAAAATCATAAGAATACAAGTAGAAGTTGCATAGAAAAGAAGAAAATTTTTACCCAGCTTTTCACATAGGAGAGGCCGTACTTTTTTCCAGAGTTTGAGAAAGAAAACTCACGTGAAATGATAGAGGAGTGGGCTGGAGAAATGAGTTAAGGCAGCCAATTGAATGAAAAGTAATGGTTGGAGTTGAAAAGGTGAGAATACAAAGAGCCTTAAGAAATAAAAAGTCACAAAACCTTTCAAATTTTTCTTATTTCTTTTTATAATTTTAAATAACTGAAATATATATATAAATTCAGTTAAAATACAAAAATATCACAAATAAACAAAATATAAATAAATAAATATTAATTATATATGATTAAATTAGGAAAATAGCACAGAAATGAAAACTAGTTTAGAAAATTTGAAAATAAATGCAATGACTTTGGAAAAATTTTATGTACATGAAAAATATTTATAAATAGAGATAAGAACATAAAATAAAAATTCATTCACGAAATAAATATGTAAATTTTAATTAAATATAATTTAAATGAAGAAATAGCAGGAAAAATAGAAAACAGCCTTTAAAAATAGGAAATAAATACAGTAAAATTTGAAAAATACACATATTAAAATAAAATATATCAAAGAAAATATTATTTAAAAAAATTTAAAATAGACAAAATTGCAAAATAAAAAAAATTATACCCAAAATTGAAATGTACATAACTTTTACAATTTAAATCCGTTTTCAACGAAACGAAAAGCAGTATTCAAGTTATTAAATCTATTTTCATAATAAAAGATAAAATTTAAGAATTTAAATATTTAAATTTGAAATTTAAAAGTCAAGATTTGACCAGTTTGAACAGAAATTCATTTTTTAGTAAAATATCCAATTTATACCGGTTTGAAATTATAATTCACATAATAATCAACACTTATATTTAAAAAATGAAATGTTTGAAATAAAATAATTTCAAAATAAAATAAAGCCAAATATTAAAATATATGAAAATCTAGGGCTGTTACAATCCGTTAAACTATTTACTATGTAGTAATATTTTGCTATTGTAATAGTGTCTAATTGTAAAATAAACTTACTTTTAAATAGCGTTAAGGGGTTTCCCATATAGACCTTAACACAAATAATGCCAATAGTCTATACAGTACCGTAATACCTCATGATCGGGAGGCTACCAAAGGATACTCCATAGGAACGACACAAATAGAAACTCGTACAAGGCGCGATAGGGTTGGTGACACGGCACAACTAGGCAATGCCAGGGTAGATATACCAATTATGCTTCCAGGTCGGTGGTAACACGTAGCGCGCAGCCACCGCCCACCTCGAGCCACACCCTCAAATAAAAAAAATCAAAAGTGGCCACCAAATCAATCCAAAAGTCAAAGTATAATATCGAAGGGATGTGTCCGATCAAAGGTGCTATCTCAATTAACCCGTCAACCACTCCTGTTTTAGACACCTTATGCCAACTCACGGGAGTTGGGACCACGTATTTACCTCAAAGGAAACGCCGCCTCCATCCTACTTTATTCTGGAATCTCCACCGCATACACGGTTGTTAAAGTTGTTTTCGGAGTTGGCAGAGAGTATGACAACTTCCTATCCTGGTCTTTTTAACAACCAATCATTATTATAACACCGCGGTTATTTCAAAATAATTTATACTTTAAAACCAGAATATAATATCTCTTTCAAAACCATATAAATACGATATCATTTATATTTTTAAAACCCCAAATCAATATGATATCATTTTTATTTTATAAATATACCTTTTCCCAAAATCATAATTTTTTCAAATATATATATATCTTAAACCCCATAGCTTTGAAACAAAATTCCTAATACTTAAATGGTTTAAGTATTAAACCGCTTTACATAACAAAATAGCTTTTTAAATTTCACAAATAAATTCCAAATATAGGTTTAAATTCCCAAATTAACCATTTCAATTTCCATATATTTCAAAGCTTTAATTATTCCACCATTTCAAAACTTATTCTTTGATAATTTCATATATATCAAATTCAATTACTATTATTTAGATTTGAAATGTTTACTTAATAATCAAATATCATTTAAGTAAAATCTTTAAACTTCAAATAACAGTATATTCTCTCGATTTAATTAATTTGATAATATTCATTTAAATCGACTTGATATCCATTTAAGTCCTCTAAGCCAAAATCAAGTTATAAAGATCATACCCTTTAAAACCCCAAAGTAATTTAAATTTCAAATAAATTTTATTCGAGAATAATTCTTAAATACCTTAATTCAAAGCAAATTCATATTTATCTTCCAACATTTATTTTATTTAAGACACTATAAACTTTATCAATAAATTTAAATAAATACTTAACCGTATTATATCTAAATAAAATTTAACTTTTATTTCAAACTTGTTTTATTCTTTAAACCAAATTTATACATACCTTAAATTCAAGCGTTCAACTATACATAAAATAATATTTTAAAAAATCAAAATTAATATTCATTAAACCATATTCTTTCCAAAACCATAGAAAATCATTTCAAAAATAATTTTATATATATACCGCGGTGCCTGTATAAAATTTTCTATCCTATGGTCAACTGATACGGATATTTATCATTTCAATCTGTAATTTAAAATAAAAATTACGGTTATATATCATTTCAAACCGCAATCCTGAATGAAATGAAAATGCATAATAACTTAGAGTTTATAATAATATAAAATATAGCATCCATTCATCCAATATCAACCATCAACCATTTATCACAACAATCATCAAATTCAAACAATAGCATTAATATTGAACGGATAATAAACACAGGTATTAAATAGCAGTTTATATTCAATAATAATTTAAATAACTGTTGAACTGGCAGTGTATATGCAATGAATAATTAATTAACAATTTAACTGGCAGTTTAAATGCAATGAATAAATTAAATAGCATTTTAATTTAAATAAATGAAATTAACTGAGATGATGATTAAAAATATGCCAAACAAGCGTAATTAAATTTAAATCACATCATATATCAATTTAACAAACATAAGAAATTTTAGAAGTTGTGAGTGAGCTAAAACACTCACCTTTTGAATTTAATTGAATTTAAACCCAATTTAAACCCAAAAATTTGACCGTCTTAGAATTCATCCAAACTGGTTTCATCAAGTCCGGAATTTTATTACGTTCCTAACAAAAAAACACATGTGAAACGGAGTTCGTATGTAAAAGTTATAGCAACTAAATTGTTTGAAAACAAAATAAATATCTTTCCTCAAATATCTTGCCACATCATATCCTTACCACGCGGCTTCAACAGAAATACGCGAAGACGTTCGAATTATACAGGAACCCACGACCATTGACTCGCACCTTTGACCATCGTTTGCACGCCACTAACGGCCGCCGTTGGTCACAGTGTGGCCACCACCGCCACGGCCTAGTCCAGCCGACCCCCCCTCGACCACCCCGCAGCCACACGAACCATAAAATATACGCAGCCGCCACTAGGGTTAGAAACCCTAACGAATTAATTCGCATGATCTAACCGTTGATACAGTGAACAAACACCATAGATCAACTCCCCTCGGTATCCACTATAAAACCCAGAAACGGTTCGTCGATCCGTCGAGTTTGATTTCGACGTGATGAACGGTCGAGATCTTCGATTTTTACTGGTCAAACGACAATCCAAAACGAAAAACGAATTTCACCAGAAGATTACGCACTTCGAGAGCTTCAACATATATTTTTTATGAATTTTTCCGAGGACATTAAATTTACGCTTTGGATTTGATTTGCAATTGGATCTGAAAATATAGAATTTTGTCTACCATTGAGGAAGAGGTGGAATAGCACGTATAGAAATGAGAAATGGAGGCTGTTAGGGTTTATAACAAGGTTTAACTAGACTATGGTGAAAATAGAATGGATTGGATAAGATAGATGTAGGCGCTAACGACGAAGTGGCCCAAAAAGCCCGTTCTGACTCCGGAACGAAATTGGGTCAACCTATATATCAAAATAGATGTTTTAAGTTATTCTAAACGCGATGGAACAAGTTTCAAGTCCAAATTCCATCGTATGAAGAAGTTATGCTCAAATCAATATTTATCAAATTGATTTCAATTAAATCGATTTCAGGGCGTTTCGCGTTCGTACGATCAAACGACAAGTCTGATCGCTACGAAACTTGAAACCCTACAATAATTCACCGATATGGATCCGATGAAACTGGTTTCGTCGAAATCCGAGTCAGTGGCCAAAATGGCTATTATTATATTAATTAAATAAATTTACATTTAATTTATTAAATCAAATTTCAAAATCCAATTCTAAAATTGATAATTTTATCACCTTTATATTTCTTAATCATTTACCCAAATTTTAAACAAACTTATATGTCAATTTAAAGTTGACAAATTTATAAATTTCCGTACTAACCTTAATTTATTGAATTCAGGATTTATAAGAAAATTCCCAATAATTCCATATAATTATATAAATTAATAATTACTCCATTCATTATTGTCTCGGATTTAACCTTGGATCATTGTTTATTACATTATTATCCGCAAATTTCATCTTAGTTTCAATAACATAATATTTAACTTTTAATTTCATTTATTTCGCAATAACTTCAATTATTGAATTTTATACTTCAATTACATTAATAAATCTCGCTTTCTATACTTTAAATTAACCAATAGTCTTATTATAGATGGATTAGGCATTGGATTCAAAACTATTACATAAATTTCCTCATATACCATCTTCTTTTAAATTAACATAAAATTTAATTCCAATTCTACTTATTTTCAACAAATCCCATTATTAAATTTTAAATTCCAATACATAAATAAACTTTATTTTCATTTCTTATAATTCAACAAATTGTCCAATATGAATAACTTTACATATTTCCTTTAAATTAAATCATCAATTCATTCATACACCATTAGCAATACATTATTACTCATTACTACCCAAATTTATACTAATATAACCTTTAATTAGATTAATTGCAATCGATTACCCATTTTAACTTATTAGACTCCATTAACGTTAAATTACTTATAAGTTATCACTAATGGACAAGTGTTGAAATTGATTACATACACTGTTCTCATCCTATTATCAATTGGATGAATTTTCATTGATTCGTAGTTATTGCATTCCTATCCACAAATTTCATCCCCATTTCCATTAACGTAATAATTTAATATTAAATTCCACTTATTGAATTTTAAATTTCAAATAAATTAATAAATCTTGATTTAAAACCTTATTATTCAATAAATTGTCATTTATGGGTGAAATTAACATTGACTTGTATTACATTTCCTTAATGCATGCTTCATTTCATACTATTTAATTATATTTGCCAAATATGTTCATTAATTACTATTTATATTCTTAATTAATTTACTTACTTGGTTTCATACTTGTACGTTTTCACTTCCAAACAATATTATAATTACCTATAGGGCATTGATTTTTATTTCATGAATTCATTAAATAATTCACTAAATGCCTTTGTTCCCTTATATTCAATTTATTACCATTTAAGTACGTTCATTATCAACAACACACATTATAGTTACTTATCTACAATTATTGCATTGGTTTATTCAACAGTTACTTTTATTTACTCCTTTTTTATTTTAAACCAAATGTAACAAATTTCACTATTCATTATTATATTAATGAATTTCATTCTAGTTAATATTTTTATTAATATTTCACAAATTGAACATTTCTATTGGTTTCTTATATTAAACTTATAACCAAGCATATCATGTTTAAATACAATGAATTAGAGTTTCATTAAGATTGTCTTGTATTAACATTGTATCATTTTAATTTAGTTATTATTCCATTATTAAATTACAAATTTTTATACTTTCAATGTTAACTCATAAAATATAATTAAATTAACAAATTTTTAAACATCGAAAATTTATGGGTCGTTACACTCTCCCCCACTCAAAACTTTTCATCCCCGAAAAGGAGAAAGAAGGGAAAGAAGAAATTGATTAGTCAATACATTTTATTCAAATTATTAATTTTACAAACAAATAAATTTACAAATATTAATTCTTTATATAAAATATATATATTTATGACTATTAAGTCTTTTTATACTCACATTAATGAAGTTTGGAAAAAAAATTCCAAAAATTTTCTAAGTCCAAAATTTACGGAAAATTTCGACAGTCTCCTTTGTACGGGGAGGTACGAGAGAAATATAATATCAATATGACAATATACAACAAATATTTTACAAAATAATATATATCCCAGGAAAAATAATATAATAACTCTATAAACCGTAATCCGAAAACGTACCTATTTGTCGGGCAAATTACGCTTAATTATGAAACCAAAAGCAGTAGCAATTGCTTCCACAACCTGTATTTCACTTATATAATCTAAAAGGGTTAATAATATAAAATGGAATATTTAAGGTTGTTTCAACCACAAACAACAATCAACACAACAACAACCAATTAACAACAAGGCATACAACCATCATACAAAATCAACACAATTCAATCATTCATTCATATCAAACACAAAAAATAGTTGTTCGGGTTCAAACTTTAAATTGTATGGAATGAAAAGTAAACTATTAATTGCATCTTTTACTCCATAGTTTTAGATGAAATGAAATAGATTATTCATTCATCCAACAATCTTAAAGTATCCTTGCCCAAACAACCATAAACCAAACAAACAACAATTCGAAACAAGAAATCAAATTAAATTTTCCAACTTCGTAGCATTCATTGTTTGATTTCTTTTTTATTCATATAATGATTTATCTTTTTTTTCTTTATCTTCATTTATCTGCAGTATTCACCGTCTGCTTATTTTATTAATAAATAGCTTCAATCATTTACTTAAGTTTATTATCTTTCATATATGTTACTTAATTTCATTTATTTACTTTCTTTTATTACTAAATTCCATTTATAATGCTTACCTTTCTATTTTAATTAATAGCCTTTCAATTATACTTAAGTTCATAACAACTCCAACCCCAAATTATTATAGTAAGAATTCCAATATGTAACAACCCGGATCTTCGCCTCAATTAATAACCGACATTTAAACGACTAACATTGTTGCTTATTGCCAATTGATGTTTTTTGCAATTTTAATTAAAATTCTTTTATAAATTATTAAAAGGAATTGTGGGCTTTGTAAATTAAATAAGTGGTCCATGTTTTTTTTTAAACTAGGCCGTGATAATTCTTAAAACAAATAGTCGTTCCCCTTTTTATTTTATTCGACCCGTTCCTTCATTCTTTAAACCCAAAAACCCCAAACCTAAAACAAAAGAGAGAATAAAAATGGCGGCTCCAATTCTTCGTGGCTGCTAGGGTTTCGATTCTTGGATTTTGGAACAACTTCGTGTTGCCACGGCCTCAATTCTCGATCAATTGAAAAGGTGACTAATTTCTATTGCTCACATCTAATTCAAAGCTTAAGTTTTAGAGTTTGAATCATTGTTTGAGTTGGTCGATTCATTTTGCTCACTGCTCGACTTCGGTTGTTTGCTTGAGATTTCTGATTTTGATCGTGGTTACACTTTACTTCGTTCACTGCAACTTTGGTACAGTTTGATTATGTTGTTTTGTATTGACTTAGAACTGTTTGATTTTCGTGATTGTCACGGCTTCGATATTGAGCTGTCCGATCGCGTTCCTTGCTACATTGGTCACCACAATGTCGCTCCTCTGGTATTTAACCTGAATTTTTGGTGACTTCGGTCTTGATTTGATTTGGTTATTAAATTTCACTGCTGTGTTTTCGGCCATTATCGTTGCATTGATATTGGTGGTTGTGCTATATTTTGTGATAGTTGAGTCAGTGAGCATTTTTGTTTCAAGAATGCTTGCTAATTGATCCTTTGTTGTTTTTTTGTCGAATTTCTGGTGTATTTACTCATTCAAATTTATATTTTCTCTTTATTTTGTCGTCTGGTTGTACACATGAGTATTTTTGAAGCTTGGCATTTGAATAAAGTTTTTTTTTTTAAATTTGCAGTAGTTTGCTAATTATTTCTTATGAAATGTCTGCTGGTTATCACTACGTATATACATACATATATGTATGTATATATGTGTGTGTGAATGGCATTACTGCAGCTCCAATGTGTTCATTGTTGTGTTGTTTTCATGCCTTCATTTTGTTGCGTATATATACTCTAATGTGAGTTACACTGCTCTGGTCTGAGCTCATGCTTGACTACTCGAACATTTATATTGAGCCACTGTCTCACTGTTTTATGTACCTTGTTCATATTATGTTGTTCTTTGGTTAGAACTGCCACTTGATGTTGTTGTTTGGGTTTCATCTCTGTTCCATGTAGCATATTTGCATATTCGTGTGAATTGACATTTGAACTTGATTTCCTTCGAGTTAAATTTTGTCTGCACCGTGTCTTGAATGAGGCTTCACTTGATCAGTGGTCTTGTTTTATTTCTTTTGATTGTGTACATTGATATAACTTACATTGACCTTCATGTGCATATGCAGACTATGTTGGTGTGGGTTTATGCCTTCATACTTGTGAACTGGTCTTTGACCATTTACTTGTAGCTAACCATTCATTTGTTACTTGTCCCTGGTTTTGACTTGTATTCAAAACTGATCTGTTTCACTATGGTTTCATGCCTTATAGTTGCATTCCATTCCATGTTTATATTGTTGCATACATTCCTTACTGTCACTATGCACTGGTCCATTGTTTTAGTGAAGTCTGACTTAGTTGGTTCTGAGGTTGCCATTGATTTAATTCCATCCTGTCTGTTCATTTTCTTGCATCACTAGGTGGCACTTGCTATCCAATTAGCATGTGCATTTCCTTCATATGGTCTGTACACTGTGAAGCCACATGATCATATATATGTGTGACTGGGTATACTTGTGGACTGGTCTTCATTTGCATTGTGCAGTAGCTTGAACATTTAGCTTGTTATATTGGTTATCTTACTGGACTTGTTGAGTTCTCTGTGCACTACTGCACTGTTGTTGCTGCCGCAGTTGTGTTGAGTCACTGACTTGACCTCTGCATTTCGTAAGTGACTTAGCTTTGTAGTTACGACATGTTTCTCTTACATGTTCTTATGTTTGTGCATGTCACTATTCAATTTTTATTCCACCTGAGTTTCATATTGATTTTGGAATTTCACCTGTGTTGAACCCGTCTTTTTATTTTGGGTTTGACCTTGTGCCCGGTTGTGTACACTGTTACTGTTATGGCAAGGCAGTGCACGCAAGCGTGAACTGCAGCCACATGGAATTGAGTTTTTGGGCACATTATCACTATAGTGGCAAGGCAGTGCACGCAAGCGTGAACTGCAGCCACACGACATGGCTTTTATGTTATTCTATCTTGCTTTGATTTATTGATCTTATGCATATTCCATATGCTGTAGTGGCGAGGCAGTGCACGCGTGCGTGTACTGCAGCCCTACTCGACTTAATATTTTAATTGATATTTCAATGGTTTGAACTATTTCGTTTATTCAATTCAATATTCTGAATATCATTCTGATTTGGTTGAATTTAGTGATTTGTTATTTAACACTGCTACGTGTTATATTTATCGTTATCCGATTTCTTTATTTAAGGATCGGATAGACGAAATTTATCGTGACTATTTTCTATTCATTATTTAATTATTATTGCTTCTGTGCACTAATAACTGAGTTTGAATTAGACTGACCCGAGTATTATTTTCTTTTGAATTTAATACTCGGGTCAGACCTAGTATTTCAGGTTGTAGATATTCTTCTTTGGGTTGCTGCTAGAGCTTTGAAGTTCTTTCATATCTTTTGGAGTAGTCGTCGTCATTTGTAGTAGTCTGTATAATTGTATAGGAAGATATGTATTCATGTATATTATATACGTTAATGTACTTGTATATGTAACTTCCTGAATCGACTGTGGTAGTTGTATCATATGTACCGTGTCATATGTATTGTATCAAATGTATTGTAACTGACATCAGTTATTGTAACGACCCCGGATTTTTATATAAATTTAAAATGATAATTAAAATCTATTTTTGAAGAAAACGGTGAAATTAATCGATTTAGTGATGTGACTTTCCCCGAGTTCAAATATATTCTACATAAATCATTTAAATTTTTAATTTTTGTATATATATGTATATATGTGAATGTATATATATATATGTATATTTGGGTATATATGAGTCAATTTGAAATTATAAAATCTTGTGTGTGTATATATATATATTTTGATTTAAATCTTAGATGAATGGTTTAATAAATATTTGAGTTATAAAATAAATTAAGAAAAAAAAAATATATATCTATAGTAACTCATAAATAAATTTTAACAACATGTTAACATAGAAGTTATTCATACTATAAAGTAATAGGACAAAGCAGTGGAACAAAACATATATATGAATTAACTTGCAAAACAAACCAGCTATATTTAAACATTAAAACAAAATATGTGAGCAGATAAAATAATATAAGACAATAAATATTAAAGTAAGATAGCAATAAATATTTAAACTAGAAATAGAAAAATAATATGAGATAAATTTTAATAAAAATAGGAAGTAGAACATTTGCTAAATTCTAACAACATAATAAAATAGAAATTTATTTGTATTACAAAACAAGAAGATTTAAAGAAAATAAAATACATAAATATACTCAGCTGAAAATAAGAAGTAAGTAAATACATTAACTAATAACTTAACAACAAATTAAATATAGAACTACATCCAAATAAATAAGTAAAGTAATAAACAAAAGCATGTATACTTACAAACTGATAAAACAAGACAAAGTAATATAAGTGTGTAAACTATAAAATGGATACAAAGTAACATATCAGCTAAAGATATAACAACATATAAGAAAAGAGAGAGCAGAATCAATAAGTATAAACAGATAAAGATGCAGCCACCATAGTAAAGCAAACAAAAGAAAAAAAAATATTGCTAAACAAAACAAAGTATATGTTTTTACATAAGTAATAAAGCAAAGCACAAAGCAAAGTTGTATAAATATGTAGGCTGTAAAGAAAATCAAATATGAACAAAACAAAGAAAATGATTTGCAGCCACCAAACTGCATAATCAACAAGTTAAAAAGCAATATATGTTTAAGTATAGAAACATAAAGTAAAAGCAACCAGGCATGGAACAAAGTCAATTCAAGCTTGCTTAGGATCATTTCAGCCTGCATAAAGTGTAAGTAATTAATGCAACATACCTCATGCATTTAATGCAAGATTATCTTCAGCCATGCCTATTTTGTACAAACATGTCACCTATAGCCATGTATTAATATCAACCTGCAATCTTTTCTTCTATATGTTTGTATCCTCCAGTTCATTTTCAATAATCAAAAATATAAACAAGCATTTTTATTTTTACAAACTCAAACATCATTTAATCAATAAACAAAAAGTAAGAAGATCTTCAGTAAGCATTTTCTCAAAGCCTGGTTCAAAAACAAGTTCTGTTCTTGTTAGTTCTTTCTGGAAAATCAGGTGAGTAAAACATCTAAACTTATGTTACCAGTTATTAAATAAAACTGTGATTTGGAATAAATCTTGGTTCTATGTTAATATATAAGTATCTGTTATGCGTATATATAAATGTACATGTGTGCAAGGCATAGATAATTCCATCTACAACCCAAAGAAATACTGTTCTTCTTCCAGATAGCTCTCTGTTCTTGTTTACTTGGGTTAAAATAGTTAAAGCTTTTGCTTTGAAAATCAATAACTCAACAACTAATCAGTTTTAAAACTTGATATAAAAATCAAAGTTATTTGTTTTTAAATATAGAACATTTTAAATTTTATTTCATTCGAATTTGTTCAGCATGGAGGGAGAAAAACCTCCATAACAGTAAGGGGGTAGGTTTTGGTCGAAATTCGACTTGCCTAATTTGATGAATGAAGCATATAGTCGTGTTCTTCGTTGAAAAATATGATTTTTAAAAGAAATATAATAATTTTTAGTTAAGTAATTCAAGTGCAGTTCAGTTTTGAGCAAATTATGTATTTCGATCGTTTCCTGATGATCGAATCAACCTTAAATGCTGAAATTTGTTATAGAGCAAGTTCAATCGTCCACGAATCCAGGAAAAATGTCAAAGAATTTTTCTAATGCGTAAATTTTGGGGTCGATTCAAAAATAGGGTTTGGGTTCCAGTTTTCTTTGTGTTCTGTAAAAATTTGATTGCGCCACCGTGACGTGATCGAGTGCAGCGCGCTTCTGGGTGGCGGTGAGTGGTCGATAGGGGAAGCTCGTGGCGAAGGCGCGTGCGTTCCAGCACTGTGTAGCGGCGGTGCGAGGTGGTTACATGCTTGGACTTCGGTTCCAGGATGAACTGATTTGCTCGATTTCGTTTTCGAGGTGACTAGGTGGTTTGGATGATCGTGGTGGGATGCGAGGGTGGTTTGTGACTTGCGGTGATCATCGGTGATGATCGACGTCGTCGATCGCGACCGTACATGTGCACGGTGCACGTGTGTGCACTGGGGAGGAAGGAAGGGGAAGACGTGATGAACTCGAAGAAAGGGGGGGAGGCGTCTCGAAGTTTTTCGCTGATTGACTCGGTGAAATGGTTCAAGGTATGTAGCCTGGGAACAATCTGTTTAACAGATTTTAGTAAAATTAAACTGAACCAAGTCTAAACGAAGCTTATAATAGATTTTAAGTTTAAATTCAAGTTTTATTTTATTTTTATCTTTGATTTAAATTTGAAATAAAATAAGGGTCTAAGAAAAAGAAGATTTAAAAGATGGGTTTCAGTTTTCGTTTTACTTGACAATTCTAAAATTTTAATCATTTCAAAAGCTGAAATGTACAATTTAATGGGAATTTAAATACTGAAGTTAAGTTCAGTTTTTATTTTAAATCGTAAATAAGTTTAAGTGTTAAGGTATGCTTTTAAATATGTAATAAAAAGGGGTTTCGAAAAATTAGTTTTAAATCTTTATTTAGGATAAATTGGAATTTATTTTAAGTATCAAATTTTAAAATGAAATTTAGAAAGTAATTGGGAAAATAAATGTCTTTAAAAAAAACGTATTGTGAGTGATGATTAAATGATAAATAAGAATAAGTTTAAATTTGAATTAGTGAAGATAAGATGATATGCACTCATTAAATTAGTTCAAGTGAATAATTGATTAATTTATTTAATCAAGTAATTAAGATTTATTAAGTTACAGTTTAGAACTTAATTAATTGAATAATCAGTGATTAAATATATGATTTTAAAGGTTAATTAAATGATAATTAACAATAATTAAACTGAGTTTAATTACTTAAGAATAGTAATTAAATAATTATGAATAGTTAATGAGAATCATTCACTTGAAATTTATTTGATAATAAATGTGAAAAGAATTATTCATAGAAAATTAATCTGATTTAAATTTATCAGATGATTAAATTGATCCTACTTAGGGATGTTTGGATTTTATTGGATGTTGAATTGTTGATATCCCTGATATATGATGCTTTATGATTATCCTGATTCGTGTTGTGATCTGTGATATAGTTTATTATTTGTGATATATATATCTGCGAATATGTGTATGAAAGATAAGCGTTATAGTTATATCGCTTATCGAATATATTGTTGTATTTAAATCTGTGATGATTGAAATGATGTTGCACTATTGTGTTAAACCCCTGGACCACACCATACACACACAAATATGGATTTCACGAGGAAATCGATTAAGTCGCAGATTTTTGAAAGAGTTAAAAATTGAATTTTTAAAATTCAAATGTTTTGGAAATGGAATTGGAATAAATGTGAAAAGCTTTGGAATGGAATTTCAAAATAAAATTTATTATTTTTAAATTACTTGATTAAGTTTTGGAATTTAAATAATTTGATTTAAATTTAAATTCAATACTTGAAATTGAATTCTATGATTTGAAATTATGGATTAAAGATGTTATATTGGTTATATAGGGATTAAACCACTTTTAAGCATTATTTTTAGGAATTTGAATTTAACCCAAGGATTTCAACTCGTATAAATGAATCAGATTTCCAAAATGAAAACTGTTGTTTTCAAATGATAAACACTTTTAGATAAGAACTGAGATTCCAGTTAATTAGGGGAATTTCAAGATTGAATAGAAAAATGATTTTCCTAAGTTATGAATGAATTCTTTTTGAAATCTATGAATTAAATCTGTTTATTTTTAACAGATTTAAATTGATGATTTGTTTAAATCAAATTGAAATGAAATTTGTTTTGAAGCTATAAGTTAAATCTTTGATTTAAAGATTTAACGAGTTAATCAAATTGAAATGAAAAATTGATTTGGAAAATCTGTGAATGAATCGTTTGTTTAAAAGATTAAAATGTGAAAATTGTTTAAAACGTTAAAGGTTGTGAAAATGAATCTTTTTGTTTAAAGATTGAAATGGTAATTGGATTAAACCATTTGAAAAAAATAGTTTTGAATTATTAAGTTGTGACTTAATTGAAATCTCATTCTCCATTTGTTTTTGAAATATCGTACTCACTATTCGGCTTAGCCGGGAAAGGACCTTTGGGTCGTATAACCCATTCCGAATATGTGATTCGACGTTATGGATAGCATTTGAAGACCGGTGGTGAAGACCGAGTATTTGCGAAAGCGATAGGATGACCTATCGATTGTTTCTGCACCGAGTCGCGCCGGTATAGAAACTCCCTAAGTGATGGGAAATCCGATCGGGATTGTGAATATCCGGATTTGCAAGGACTTCTTTGTAAGTGCCTTCGGTTCTGTTCGAACCCAAAACAGACTTGTATGGATAGTATGTCTGACATTACAAATTGAGATATAAAGCCGATTTCTTTCAAATATATTTCTGTTGGTGGCGGAGAATTTATTCTTTTAGCTTAACACCCTTCTCTGAGATGTACGAGCTCAGAGGTTATATGGTTGAAGGTTATCAGCGATATATTCCCAATTTGGTAATGTGACATACTAAGTGTTGCTGTGAAATGATCATTGTGTTGATTATTTGTGATAGGATCATTTATTTGATCGTCTATCTTGGTGATCATTTCTATGATCATTTGTTGACCCAAAGCATGGCTTTTGTATAAAGTATGTTTTTGTGGACGTGACTTCGTCGAGCCTCACACCCCGTGAATGGTCAAAACAGGAAAGATGCAGCAAGGTTATGAGGGGTAGCGCCCTTTAGGATGTGTGCATTTCCTTCTGGAAAAGGGTGGTATCATGGTATGGAGCCCAGATGCTTACTCATGTTGAAAACACTTTGTTATGATTGTGTGAATTGATTACGAGCGCTCGGTGAAAGGTCCCAAAGGACCGGGGGATGGCATATTCGGTCAGTTGTTACTCAGTTAGGGGTAACCCGGCCTTGTGTTGGTAGAGATCCGGTTTGGTTCTCGGGGATGTCCATCCAGAGGCATTCTCATGTGGCAATGGGAAGTTCCTTGGCCTGATCATTCGTTGGAAATCCAATTCCCAATACGAAACCCTGTACGGTATTAGTTGTAGAACCTGCCATTTACTTATGGTGGTCACCACTGTTTAGATGGTAGCTATAGTAGGCATACGATAATGGTCGTATGTTGGCTAAGATTTATATTCTACTTTCGAAATGAATTTTTCCTACACTATGCACTAGTAATAATATCAAATGTCTTTTTAATGCGTATCAAGCATCTTTGACTATCATAAGGAGGAATCTCCTCCGATTCTGCGTTTGCATTGTGTGTGTGTGCGGGAGGCCTTATGGTAGTCTCATTTTTAAAAAGCATTGCGAATTGACTTTGAAAATCTTTTATTGAATGTTTTTAAAGATAAACTGTTTTTGTTGCTCACACCAGTCCCACGACTGATCCGGAGTTTATTGTTTCTTTCCTAAACTCTGGGTGCTCATTATTTTCTACACGAGCAGTCTAGAGTTGGGTTTTTCAGATAGTCAGGTTTAGTAGATTATCTGGAGTTAGTTCAGTCTTTGGATCGCACCAGTCTTGGTTATCTAGGTGCATCGTTATTGGGAGTTCGAGCTATTGCTGGATTGATTATTGGAAATGGAGTTGCAGTTCTCGGAGTTCTCTTTTGAAGACTATCTTAGAGTTATTTGTTTCGCTGCTAGATATTATCTATTTTCTTTCCGCTGCTGTTTTATTGTATCATATCTCTGATGTATATTGATATCTATTGGATCATCTGTTGTATCAGATATTGTATCAAAGCTGTATATCAATGTATTATTCTTTTATTCCGCTGTGTTGTTTACTTAATGATTGTTATAAGCTCCGGTGAATCGGATTTGAACGGTCGAATCTATGGCATTCGAGTACGATTTGAAGTACGGATGTCGATTTTTGAGCGGGCAAAATCCGTCTCGTTACAATTTGGTATCAGAGCTAAGGGTTGAACTTTAGCTCAGGAGTATAACACATCAAGTAACTCATTAGAGATAGGGTGAAGTAAATCCTAGAATGAGTAATCCTTAAGATATCCGTTTGAATGCCTCAGTAAATTCTCTTACTATCTACTAATAGTGAGTATGAGTGCAAGAAGAGAACGAGATAGGGGACAGGTAAATACGACTATAATTAGTCAAAACTCTGTAACAACGGTGGAAATAATTTTCTCTATCAATTTTCTTTGATTCGTTTCCAAATTCTTTTGATTGATTCATGACGGTTACAGAAAGAAGTTTCGGTGTAATGAAGGCCTACGAATCGTTGTAGGAAATTTTTATTTTGTATCTTCGTCAGTTTCTTATCAGCTTTTTGATTTAAAACCTTAATGAATATGAATTTGCAAATTGAAATTGAGAATTTTAAATAAATTAGAAATTTTAAATTGATTTTAAATTGATTAATAGAATATGAAGGATAATCGAATTGTATCGATAAATCGATTTCGTTTGAAACCAAATTTTGAAATTCTATTGTAGTTTCTTGTGAATACCAAGGTCCGAAGAGGGACAAATTGGTATGTATTCTGAGATATTACGACTTGAATTTTGAATCCATATCTTAAGTTTGAAGAATTATAGGAGATCGAATCTGTCTATCTCTGTGTTGTTTTCGTGCCTGCGAATTTCGAGGACAAAATTCTTTTAAGGGGGGAAGTCTGTAACGACCCCGGATTTTTATATAAATTTAAAATGATAATTAAAATCTATTTTTGAAGAAAACGGTGAAATTAATCGATTTAGTGATGTGAGTTTCCCCGAGTTCAAATATATTCTATATAAATCATTTAAATTTTTAATTTTTGTATATATATGTATATATGTGAATGTATATATATATATATATATGTATATTTGGGTATATATGAGTCAATTTGAAATTATAAAATCTTGTGTGTGTGTATATATATATTTTGATTTAAATCTTAGATGAATGGTTTAATAAATATTTGAGTTATAAAATAAATTAAGAAAAAAAAATATATATCTATAGTAACTCATAAATAAATTTTAACAACATGTTAACATAGAAGTTATTCATACTATAAAGTAATAGGACAAAGCAGTGGAACAAAACATATATATGAATTAACTTGCAAAACAAACCAGCTATATTTAAACTTTAAAACAAAATATGTGAGCAGATAAAATAATATAAGACAATAAATATTAAAGTAAGATAACAATAAATATTTAAACTAGAAATAGAAAAATAATATGAGATAAATTTTAATAAAAATAGGAAGTAGAACATTTGCTAAATTCTAACAACATAATAAAATAGAAATTTATTTGTATTACAAAACAAGAAGATTTAAAGAAAATAAAATACATAAATATACTCAGCTGAAAATAAGAAGTAAGTAAATACATTAACTAATAACTTAACAACAAATTAAATATAGAACTACATCCAAATAAATAAGTAAAGTAATAAACAAAAGCATGTATACTTACAAACTGATAAAACAAGACAAAGTAATATAAGCGTGTAAACTATAAAATGGATACAAAGTAACATATCAGCTAAAGATATAACAACATATAAGAAAAGAGAGAGCAGAATCAATAAGTATAAACAGATAAAGCTGCAGCCACCATAGTAAAGCAAACAAAAGAAAAAAAAATATTGCTAAACAAAACAAAGTATATGTTTTTACATAAGTAATAAAGCAAAGCACAAAGCAAAGTTGTATAAATATGTAGGCTGTAAAGAAAATCAAATATGAACAAAACAAAGAAAATGATTTGCAGCCACCAAACTGCATAATCAACAAGTTAAAAAGCAATATATGTTTAAGTATAGAAACATAAAGTAAAAGCAACCAGGCATGGAACAAAGTCAATTCAAGCTTGCTTAGGATCATTTCAGCCTGCATAAAGTGTAAGTAATTAATGCAACATACCTCATGCATTTAATGCAAGATTATCTTCAGCCATGCCTATTTTGTACAAACATGTCACCTATAGCCATGTATTAATATCAACCTGCAATCTTTTCTTCTATATGTTTGTATCCTCCAGTTCATTTTCAATAATCAAAAATATAAACAAGCATTTTTATTTTTACAAACTCAAACATCATTTAATCAATAAACAAAAAGTAAGAAGATCTTCAGTAAGCATTTTCTCAAAGCCTGGTTCAAAAACAAGTTCTGTTCTTGTTAGTTCTTTCTGGAAAATCAGGTGAGTAAAACATCTAAACTTATGTTACCAGTTATTAAATAAAACTGTGATTTGGAATAAATCTTGGTTCTATGTTAATATATAAGTATCTGTTATGCGTATATATAAATGTACATGTGTGCAAGGCATAGATAATTCCATCTACAACCCAAAGAAATACTGTTCTTCTTCCAGATAGCTCTCTGTTCTTGTTTACTTGGGTTAAAATAGTTAAAGCTTTTGCTTTGAAAATCAATAACTCAACAACTAATCAGTTTTAAAACTTGATATAAAAATCAAAGTTATTTGTTTTTAAATATAGAACATTTTAAAATTTATTTCATTCGAATTCGTTCAGCATGGAGGGAGAAAAACCTCCATGACAGTAAGGGGGTAGGTTTTGGTCGAAATTCGACTTGCCTAATTTGATGAATGAAGCATATAGTCGTGTTCTTCGTTGAAAAATATGATTTTTAAAAGAAATATAATAATTTTTAGTTAAGTAATTCAAGTGCAGTTCAGTTTTGAGCAAATTATGTATTTCGATCGTTTCCTGATGATCGAATCAACCTTAAATGCTGAAATTTGTTATAGAGCAAGTTCAATCGTCCACGAATCCAGGAAAAATGTCAAAGAATTTTTCTAATGCGTAAATTTTGGGGTCGATTCAAAAATAGGGTTTGGGTTCCAGTTTTCTTTGTGTTCTGTAAAAATTTGATTGCGCCACCGTGACGTGATCGAGTGCAGCGCGCTTCTGGGTGGCGGTGAGTGGTCGATAGGGGAAGCTCGTGGCGAAGGCGCGTGCGTTCCAGCACTGTGTAGCGGCGGTGCGAGGTGGTTACAGGCTTGGACTTCGGTTCCAGGATGAACTGATTTGCTCGATTTCGTTTTCGAGGTGACTAGGTGGTTTGTATGATCGTGGTGGGATGCGAGGGTGGTTTGTGACTTGCGGTGATCATCGGTGATGATCGACGTCGTCGATCGCGACCGTACATGTGCACGGTGCACGTGTGTGCACTGGGGAGGAAGGAAGGGGAAGACGTGATGAACTCGAAGAAAGGGGGGAGGCGTCTCGAAGTTTTTCGCTGATTGACTCGGTGAAATGGTTCAAGGTATGTAGCCTGGGAACAATCTGTTTAACAGATTTTAGTAAAATTAAACTGAACCAAGTCTAAACGAAGCTTATAATAGATTTTAAGTTTAAATTCAAGTTTTATTTTATTTTTATCTTTGATTTAAATTTGAAATAAAATAAGGGTCTAAGAAAAAGAAGATTTAAAAGATGGGTTTCAGTTTTCGTTTTACTTGACAATTCTAAAATTTTAATCATTTCAAAAGCTGAAATGTACAATTTAATGGGAATTTAAATACTGAAGTTAAGTTCAGTTTTTATTTTAAATCGTAAATAAGTTTAAGTGTTAAGGTATACTTTTAAATATGTAATAAAAAGGGGTTTTGAAAAATTAGTTTTAAATCTTTATTTAGGATAAATTGGAATTTATTTTAAGTATCAAATTTTAAAATGAAATTTAGAAAGTAATTGGGAAAATAAATGTCTTTAAAAAAAACGTATTGTGAGTGATGATTAAATGATAAATAAGAATAAGTTTAAATTTGAATTAGTGAAGATAAAATGATATGCACTCATTAAATTAGTTCAAGTGAATAATTGATTAATTTATTTAATCAAGTAATTAAGATTTATTAAGTTATAGTTTAGAACTTAATTAATTGAATAATCAGTGATTAAATATATGATTTTAAAGGTTAATTAAATGATAATTAACAATAATTAAACTGAGTTTAATTACTTAAGAATAGTAATTAAATAATTATGAATAGTTAATGAGAATCATTCACTTGAAATTTATTTGATAATAAATGTGAAAAGAATTATTCATAGAAAATTAATCTGATTTAAATTTATCAGATGATTAAATTGATCCTACTTAGGGATGTTTGGATTTTATTGGATGTTGAATTGTTGATATCCCTGATATATGATGCTTTATGATTATCCTGATTCGTGTTGTGATCTGTGATATAGTTTATTATTTGTGATATATATATCTGCGAATATGTGTATGAAAGATAAGCGTTATAGTTATATCGCTTATCGAATATATTGTTGTATTTAAATCTGTGATGATTGAAATGATGTTGCACTTTGTGTTAAACCCCTGGACCACACCATACACACACAAATATGGATTTCACGAGGAAATCGATTAAGTCGCAGATTTTTGAAAGAGTTAAAAATTGAATTTTTAAAATTCAAATGTTTTGGAAATGGAATCGAAATAAATGTGAAAAGCTTTAATTTGATTTAAATTTAAATTCAATACTTGAAATTGAATTCTATGATTTGAAATTATGGATTAAAGATGTTATATTGGTTATATAGGGATTAAACCACTTTTAAGCATTATTTTTAGGAATTTGAATTTAACCCAAGGATTTCAACTCGTATAAATGAATCAGATTTCCAAAATGAAAACTGTTGTTTTCAAATGATAAACACTTTTAGATAGGAACTGAGATTCCAGTTAATTAGGGGAATTTCAAGATTGAATAGAAAAATGATTTTCCTAAGTTATGAATGAATTCTTTTTGAAAGCTATGAATTAAATCTGTTTATTTTTAACAGATTTAAATTGATGATTTGTTTAAATCAAATTGAAATGAAATTTGTTTTGAAGCTATAAGTTAAATCTTTGATTTAAAGATTTAACGAGTTAATCAAATTGAAATGAAAAATTGATTTGGAAAATCTGTGAATGAATCTTTTGTTTAAAAGATTAAAATGTGAAAATTGTTTAAACCGTTAAAGGTTGTGAAAATGAATCTTTTTGTTTAAAGATTGAAATGGTAATTGGATTAAACCATTTGAAAAAAAAAAGTTTTGAATTATTAAGTTGTGACTTAATTGAAATCCCATTCTCCATTTGTTTTTGAAATATCGTACTCAATATTCGGGTTAGCCGGGAAAGGACCTTTAGGTCGTATAACCCATTCCGAATATGTGATTCGACGTTATGGATAGCATTTGAAGACCGGTGGTGAAGACCGGGTATTTGCGAAAGCGATAGGATGACCTATCGATTGTTTCTGCACCGAGTCGCGCCGGTATAGAAACTCCCTAAGTGATGGGAAATCCGATCGGGATTGTGAATATCCGGATTTGCAAGGACTTCTTTGTAAGTGCCTTCGGTTCTGTTCGAACCCAGAACAGACTTGTATGGATAGTATGTCTGACATTACAAATTGAGATATAAAGCCGATTTCTTTCAAATATATTTCTGTTGGTGGCGGAGAATTTATTCTTTTAGCTTAACACCCTTCTCTGAGACGTACGAGCTCAGAGGTTATATGGTTGAAGGTTATCAGCGATATATTCCCAATTTGGTAATGTGACATACTGAGTGTTGCTGTGAAATGATCATTGTGTTGATTATTTGTGATAGGATCATTTATTTGATCGTCTATCTTGGTGATCATTTCTATGATCATTTGTTGACCCAAAGCATGGCTTTTGTATAAAGTATGTTTTTGTGGACGTGACTTCGTCGAGCCTCACACCCCGTGAATGGTCAAAACAGGAAAGATGCAGCAAGGTTATGAGGGGTAGCGCCCTTTAGGATGTGTGCATTTCCTTCTGGAAAAGGGTGGTATCATGGTATGGAGCCCAGATGCTTACTCATGTTGAAAACACTTTGTTATGATTGTGTGAATTGATTACGAGCGCTCGGTGAAAGGTCCCAAAGGACCGGGGGATGGCATATTCGGTCAGTTGTTACTCAGTTAGGGGTAACCCGGCCTTGTGTTGGTAGAGATCCGGTTTGGTTCTCGGGGATGTCCATCCAGAGGCATTCTCATGTGGCAATGGGAAGTTCCTTGGCCTGATCATTCATTGGAAATCCAATTCCCAATACGAAACCCTGTACGGTATTAGTTGTAGAACCTGCCATTTACTTATGGTGGTCACCACTGTTTAGATGGTAGCCATAGTAGGCATACGATAATGGTCGTATGTTGGATAAGATTTATATTCTACTTTCGAAATGAATTTTTCCTACACTATGCACTAGTAATAATATCAAATGTCTTTTTAATGCGTATCAAGCATCTTTGACTATCATAAGGAGGAATCTCCTCCGATTCTGCGTTTGCATTGTGTGTGTGTGCGGGAGGCCTTATGGTAGTCTCATTTTTAAAAAGCATTGCGAATTGACTTTGAAAATCTTTTATTGAATGTTTTTAAAGATAAACTGTTTTTGTTGCTCACACCAGTCCCACGACTGATCCGGAGTTTATTGTTTCTTTCCTAAACTCTGGGTGCTCATTATTTTCTACACGAGCAGTCTAGAGTTGGGTTTTTCAGATAGTCAGGTTTAGTAGATTATCTGGAGTTAGTTCAGTCTTTGGATCGCACCAGTCTTGGTTATCTAGGTGCATCGTTATTGGGAGTTCGAGCTATTGCTGGATTGATTATTGGAAATGGAGTTGCAGTTCTCGGAGTTCTCTTTTGAAGACTATCTTAGAGTTATTTGTTTCGCTGCTAGATATTATCTATTTTCTTTCCGCTGCTGTTTTATTGTATCATATCTCTGATGTATATTGATATCTATTGGATCATCTGTTGTATCAGATATTGTATCAAAGCTGTATATCAATGTATTATTCTTTTATTCCGCTGTGTTGTTTACTTAATGATTGTTATAAGCTCCGGCGAATCGGATTTGAACGGTCGAATCTATGGCATTCGAGTACGATTTGAAGTACGGATGTCGATTTTTGAGCGGGCAAAATCCGTCTCGTTACAGTTATTGTATATATGAGACTTTCTCTTTTATTTGTGTTCCGCATTATATTATCTGTGTAATATTTTATATTTACTGTTCTAAACTATTATGAACCATCGTAGTTCGTTTTATACTGGAATTGGGGAATTTCGATGGAAGAAAATAAATCAGAGATGAAAAATGAATGAATATATATTTATATACCACTCCTATCGAGATAACCAATACTAGTATAAGGCCTAACTATTGATGGCTGCTCGTCAACAACCCTATTCTCCGTGCTAGTTGACAGCACTACACCGTAGTGTTCTTGGCTAGCGTGGGTATAGAGGCGGGGCGTCACAGCTTGGTATCAAAGCCTGGGGTGTAACATCCCGCCTTTTCGCACACTTTAAACCGACACACGTGCCAGTTCAAAGCATACGCAAGGGCGGATTGTTATGGGGTAAATAAGAAAAAAACAGAGAAGAAATAAAAAAAAATAGAATCTCACAGCGGAAGGATAAAATATAATAATCAATATACAGTTCATGATAACTGTTTACAAAATATTTATTTTACTTATACAATGAATATCAGAGTCACACATACCAATACAATCAATGCAGCGGAAATTTAGAGTGTGGTGCAATACTATAAATAATATAATACGGATTCTTCGTCTTCGTCCTCCAAAGCTAAAATCTTCGATCCTGAAACGCTCGGACTGACCCGAGCGAATTTGAAAAGACAAAAACACTCGAGTCAGACTAAAAGATCTTATGTGAGTTAAATTAACAGAAATAAATATGAGTACAGTAACTCAAGAGATGTTCGGGATTTACATCTCCTAAGGATCCGTTAAACTATTTACTATGTAGTACATTGCGCTATTATAATAGTGTCTATTTATAAAATAAACTTACTTTTTAATAGCGTTAAGGGGTTACCCATATAGCCCTTAACACAAATAATGCCAATAGTCTATACAGTACCGTAATACCTCCTGATCGGGAAGCTACCAGAGGATACTCCATAGGTACGACACAGATAGAAACTCGTAGTAAAGGCTCGGTATGGTAGGTGACACGGCACAACTAGGCAATGCCAGGGTAGATATACCAATTGCTATCCAGGCTGGTGGAAACGCGTAGCCGCAGTTACCGCCCACCTCGGACTAACTCCCCAAAATCAAAATATAGAAGTGGCCACTGAATCAATCCAAGTCAAAGTATAATATCGAAGAGGAGGGTCCGATAAGAGGAATGACCTCATTGGCCTGAGAATCGCTCATGTTTTAGCCACCTTATGCCAACTCACGGGAGTCGGGTCTACATATTTACCTTACAGGAAACGTCGCCACCACCTACTTCATTCTGGAATCTCCACCGCGTACACGGTTAGTCAAAGTGGTTTTCGGTATCGACAGAGAGTATGTCCATATCCGATCCCGGTCTCTTTGCCAACCCATCGTTATTATAACACCGCGGTCATTTGAAAATAGTTTATACTTTAAAAATCAGAATAAACATTCCATTTCATAACCATGAATACGATATCATTTCAAACCCAAAGCCATATTTTATCACTTATCCCAAATATAATTCTTTTCCAAAATCATAATGCTTTAACTTCATAACGTCTGAAAATCAAATATTTCAAAGCATAATATTTTGAAAATCATAATTTAAAACCATAACTTCTAAAAACTTGAATGGTTTGGACATTCAACGGTATATGAATTAAATGGTTTAACTTAAATGTTACTTTGTAAAGAAAATAGTTCTCATGGCTTTACAAATACATTTCTTTATTAAAGTCTAAACCAAAATTTATATTATCTCTCTCAAGTTCCAAAACCACTTCAATTTATTTATATATACGTATATCCATTTTGAGTATCAATATTTCAAACTAAAGTTGGATTTTATTCTTTCAACAAATCAATTGTTCTATTAATTAATCTTGAATATTCATATAAAATCCATAAATAATAAGACTTCAATTTCTAGTAATAAAATATATATATATTTTTCCCAATTCAAATTATACTAGAATATTCATTTCAATTTATTTTGGGAAAAATCCAATTATAAATATCATATCTTAAAATTTCCAAACTTAACATTTAAACATATGATATAAATTATTAAACTCCATTTTCTTAATTTTCTTCCATTTTTAATAAAGATTTTTATACACCTTTTAATTTCAAAATTTTCAACTTCATATGTGTATATATATGGAAGAAAAATATTTATACAATATAAAATTTAAGATTATTATAAACCGTATTCCATCCAAACCATAGAAATCACATTTAAATAGTTATATATATACCGCGGTGCCTGTATATAATTTTCTATCCTATGGTCAAGTGATACGGATATTTATCATTTCAATCCGCAATTTAAAAGATATAAAATTTTGCGGTTATATATCATTTCAAACCACAATCCCGAATGAAATGAAATATGCATGATAATTTGCAATTTAATGATATACAATAAACATCCATTCATCAACATCATCCATCATCCAAATCGCAATCATCAATCAATATCAATCAATAACAATATTATTTTTGGTAATACATAACAGGTAATACTGGTAATTTTATTCAAATTAAATTTAACAGCTATTAATCTACAGTCTATATTCAGTAATAAATTATATAACTGTTAACTAGCAGTTCATATACAAACAAATAAATTTTAACTGTAAATTTGTACGCAATAAATTAATTAAATTAACAGTTAAATTAAATAAATGCAATTCAACAGATATGAATAAAATAAACATGCCAAATACTCATAAATAAATTTCTATTCATTTCTAAAATTAATTTAAACAAACATAAAAGCTTCTAGTAGTTGTGAGTGGGTTAAAACACTCACCTTTTGAATTTAAATTGAATTCAAATCCAATTTAGATTCAAAAATTTGACAGTCTCCAAATTCATCCAAACTAGTGCCAAAACGTCAGAAATTCCGATACGATCCCAGCAAAACAAACCGCGCGTGAATCCGAGCTCGTATGCAAAAGTTATGAAAATTTGAAAAATGGAAAATTCTGGTCCTGGGTCGACTTCGGGTTCGACTTCGGTGCGCCGCCTCAATTCCCCGGTGCTTGCTTGGAGTTTTCGCCAAAACGACCCGGAGCGACCCGGGTCATTTTCTTCCTGACCCGAAGTTGCTCTAGCGTTTTCTCCCCTGAAACCCGAAGCGCGACCAGAAGCTGCTGCAGATCCGAATTTTTTTTTTTTTTATAAATTTGAATTTTTTTTTTTTTTTTGGGGAATTAGGTTTTTTTTTTCTTCCATTAGAATGAGGAGGTGAGAAGGAGATGTTTGTATAGAAAATGAAAATAAGGAGTGGCTAGGGTTTATAACAGGTTATATATAGACAAGGCTGAAAAATAATAGATGGATCGGATTGGATCTAATCATAAGTTTAAATTTAGGCATAAACATATATGCAATAAACTAGCATTAAATTTTGAAACGTGAATTGATTTAATTGAAAATAAATTACCCAATCCAAATTTATTTTAATCAGTTTCTAATTAAACTGATTAGATTCAATTCCAACCCTTTAATTGAGCCTATCATTACTTTGTAACGCAGTTAACATTTGTCTCACGTTTCATTCCATATATATTCAAATTTCCAGCTTCCCTTTGTATAAATTATTATTTCCAAATATATTGAAGTTGTTATTCCAAATTATTATTCCAACCCAACTATATACATGTGCTAAAATTAGAAATTATCAATTAAGTTTCCCAAAAATTTCATTGAATTAAATCTTCATTCTTATTATTCAATCCATTATAGCCAAATGGATGAAATTAACATACATAAATATTTTTCAAATTTCAACTAAATTTTCAATTAACGTAAAATAAATGTTTAATTTTTACTTAATTGCAAAAAATCAATTACCTTAATTCTTTATATTCATATAAATAAACAATTCTTGATTTACAATCTTTTCATTCACCCATAGTCATATTATAAATAGAATTTATATTATCTTCAATTATTTCGATTAAATCTATTATCATACATTACTTTAATATACTGACAACATTACTTTTGCACCCTTTCATTTACCCAACTGTCATTTTATAAATAAACTTAACAATAGATTCATACTCTATTACATAAATGCATACCCTTTTATCTACATTAAAATCTTCGTAACTTCAAACACTTAATCCATTTAATTCCAATTACTCCTTTCATTAAATTTTGGATTCAACCTCCATTCTTTATATACACTAACCATCATTTAATGAAGAATTTATTTACGTTATTCCCCATCTACAAAGTTACCGTTTCTTATATATATATCACTACAGTTATACTTCCAAATGTTCATCATTTGTTTGCATTAATTTTTGTATTCAATTGAATTGTAATATTGTTAACTTACACATAAATAAAACTTAACAACTAATAGAATAAATAACTTACAAAATTTGTTGTCATAAATATATTTTATAAGTCTACACTTAATTATTATCTTACAATACGTTTTTACATTACTATAAAATTTATACACTCTTCCGTTACCATATTAATAATTACTAAAGTAACGTTCATTCTTAATAACAACGTTATACTATTCAACATATAAAAGGACTCCATTCCCCAAATACATTCATTTATATTTATTCCCTTAAAGTTCTCCTTTATTGACTAGACACATTAATTTAGATTCATTTACATCGAATGCCCTTCTTAGCTATATACTCAATACATGTTAAATCTACATAATTTTTACCCTTTTATTCAAATTCACTTATATCATCAATAACAAAATGTTGCCCTAAATTTAGATTCAATTATACACATTAGATAAATGGGTAAATTTTTGTAATTATACTATATATGAAAATATTTTTATGCACAAATTTCCACTTACTTACTATGCATTCATTTATTAAATTACTAATTGCCTTAGTCAACTTATTCCCTATTTACTACCAAATTTCTCACTTGGTTATAGTTTATCAATATATATACATACCTAGGCAAATCAAGTTCTAGTCCTTTTGTTATTTATATTATATTAGGTATGCACAATTAAGTTGTTAATTAACTATTTCTACAAAATTATCTTCATACATTCAGTTCCAAATCTTATATGATTAAATTCTAGTTACTTACACTAAATCCATGAATTTAACATTCTATCCAAAACATGCTTTTAAATCCTTTTTACTCTAAATAAATTTATTCAATGTTAACATCCACAAAAATCCAATTCACTTCCACAAATATGGTTGCACTTAATTCAGTTATTATTACATTAATACTATTTCAAATTTTATTCTTTTAGTATTAATTAAACAATCGTATTAAATTAAGAGGTTATAATGATTTTCACTATTTATATACACTCCATTTAAAAACCAACAGTCGTTTCAAACACCTTTGTATTGCATTATATTGGTTTCTTAAAATTAAATCTTTTAACGAAATGTGACAAATTACATTATCCAAATCTATTATCATAAAATTTTATTGTTACATTAAATTCCAATTACTATAACAAATTACTACGTTTTTCTCAATTAGATTAGAAATTATATTAATTCAATTCATTTAATATTATTAATTTAACGGGTCGTTACAATCTCCCCCACTCAAAACTTTTCGTCCCCGAAAAGGAAAAAAGAAGGGAGAAGGAAGAATAAACAGTACATCTTATTTCAAATATTAACTTATAAACAATAATTTACTGGATTAATTTCCTTTAATGAAATATACCCGTTTATAATCATTACAACCTTTTATACTTAAATCATTAAAGTTTGTAAAATATTCAACAAAATTCTAAGTCCAAAATTTACGAAATTTTTTGGCAGAGTCTCCTTTGTACGGTGAGGCTCGGGAGAAAATGTAATATCAAAAATACAAATATATTACATACATTATCAAAATATTATATCCCAACACGGGAAAAATAGCGCTTTAAACATAATCCGAAAACGCACCTATTTGTTGGGCAATATACGCTTATTATTTTGGAACCAAAAACAGTAGCAGTTGCTTCCATCACCTGTATTCACTTATATAATCTAAAAGGTTAAATATTTATTTTAAAGTGAATTGTTCAAGTGGATTCAATCATTAATCAACCAAACAATTTAACAACCATCAACCTTACAAACAACATACATACACAAACAAAGCAACCATTTAATCCATCAAACAAATAGTTGTTTGGGTTCAAACTTGAAATTTGTATGAAATGAAATTAACTATCAAGTGCATCCTTTACTCAACAGTCTTAGATAGAACAAAGATAGATACTTATTCATTTAACCACTTCAAATTTCTTACCCAACAACATAAATCAAACAACACAATTCAAACCAACACCCAAATTTATTTATTATACATTTATCTCATGCTTCAATGGTTTGATTTTCTTTCTTTCATTTATGGAGTGATTTCTTTATTTCTTACAAATTTTCATTTTCCATTTATCACAAAATTCATTATATTTGTATTCCAATTTATTTACTAAAGTTTCTATCATCTATTTATACTACTTACCTTTACTTATAGTAAAATTTCCAATTTAACTTAAGTCTATACAATTAATTCTCATTAATAATAGCAAATTAATAGAATACCTTTATTACCTTACTCTTCACTTGTAAGATTTCCCCTTACATTTTCCTACTAACATTGCAACTTTTTATTATATGGTAAGTTATGTATGTTTTAAGAATGTAAGTGAAAATTTACAAGTTTCTTCTCCATTCCTTTAATTAATATATATTTGTTTTATAAATTACAATTTCGACTTACCTTTAATCTCATTCATTTATTTAATGTTGAAGTTTCCATTATATTTAATTAAAGTAACCCTCTACTTACACTTAATTTATTAACCTTATAACTTGCATTCCTATAAGTGAAAGATTTTACTCATTCATTAACTATGGATTGCAGTCATTTATATTTTTCCTACTTTCCATTATATTAGAATAGGGGAAATTAAGGCGTACTTAAGTTAATAACCCTACAATCAAACTTTATAAATTAAGGAATTTCATTTTTTACTTTCTTAAGGTTAAAATCACCTATTAATAATACAACCTTTAATTTTAGTAAAATTCCAATCATCACTTAAGTTAATACCATTAAACTCTTATTTATAACAGTAATTTATTGAATACTTCATTATTTCCAAAATTTCTTCTTGTATAATATTCTATTCCAATCTCTTATTTAACATTTCAACTTTTTTATATTTGGTAAGTTATTTATGTTAAAGAAAATGCAAAAGAACTTATACAAGTTTATCTCAATTCTTTTAATTCATTCATTGTTCAATAAATCTTTACTTTTATTTTTGCTTATAAGTTAAAATTTTTAACTTCCTCTATAACTTAGCATTTAAGACTCTTATTTTATTTAGGGTTTCAATTATTAATTAAATTCTGTTTCACTACTATAATTGAAACAATTAATTAATGGAAATTAAGAATTAAATACCGGGTTAAAATTTAATAGATAAATATATTCTTATAACTTATATATACCTCTAGTTTTATTTAAAACAATTAAAATTTAGATAATTTCAAAATAAAACTGCAGTAGAACTACTACAGTGGCCTTTCCCCTTCGAAACTCGAAAATAGAAGTCGATGATGTGGCCACCATCACCGAAATTATTTTCCAGCGATAGAGAGGAAAGTACGAAACTTATTTTCTCCAAAATTTTCTTTAAAACAATTCTTCCGAATTATACTAAATATTTATATAAGAAAATACTTATAGACCAAATCATTATATTTCATAAATCCTTTGAAAGCAAATTTTCAAAAATCCCGGACTTAAGTTCTAAAATTTCCAAATTTCAATGATTTTAATTGCAATCTTATTTTACCTATTATTTATAAATTTTATTCCTAACAATCAATCTATTGCAACCAAATATAGATATCGTTTGAAAATTTTTATTTTATATATGGAAAATATAATAGGCAAAATTATTTCATTTACCTATATTAAAACAAATATTGTGTCGGTCTGTCCTATTAAGTGTTTAGAAATCCCTATTGATCACATAGCGTCCCATGCATCAACCAGAATTTATAAATACAAAACGGAACAGATTAACACAATATTAAAATCTTTTTATAACATTAACAAATACGCTCTCTCATATATATACACTCAGCGACTCCCATAGGGTATTACTACCCTATTAACAAAGAGTCAAACCCCACAAAGCTAAGGTTTATCGCTAAACCAAAGCTCTGTTACCAACTGTAACATCTCGCCTTTTCGCACACTTTAAACCGACACACGTGCCAATTCAAAGCATACGCAAGGGCGGATTGTTATGGGGTAAATAAGAAAAAAAAACAGAGAAGAAATAAAATAAAATAGAATCTCACAGCGGAAGGATAAAATATAATAATCAATATACAGTTCATGATAACTGTTTACAAAATATTTATTTTACTTATACAATGAATATCAGAGTTACACATACCAATACAATCAATGCAGCGGAAATTTAGAGTGTGGTGCAATACTATAAATAATATAATACGGATTCTTCGTCCTCCAAAGCTAAAATCTTCGATCCTGAAATGCTCGGACTGACCCGAGCGAATTTGAAAAGACAAAAACACTCGAGTCAGACTAAAAGATCTTATGTGAGTTAAATTAACAGAAATAAATATGAGTACAGTAACTCAAGAGATGTTCGGGATTTACATCTCCTAAGGATCCGTTAAACTATTTACTATGTAGTATATTGCGCTATTATAATAGTGTCTATTATAAAATAAACTTACTTTTTAATAGCGTTAAGGGGTTACCCATATAGCCCTTAACACAAATAATGCCAATAGTCTATACAGTACCGTAATACCTCCTAATCGGGAAGCTACCAGAGGATACTCCATAGGTACGACACAAATAGAAACTCGTAGTAAAGGCTCGGTATGGTAGGTGACACGGCACAACTAGGCAATGCCAGGGTAGATATACCAATTGCTATCCAGGCTGGTGGAAACGCGTAGCCGCAGTTACCGCCCACCTCGGACTAACTCCCCAAAATCAAAATATAGAAGTGGCCACTGAATCAATCCAAGTCAAAGTATAATATCGAAGAGAAGGGTCCGATCAGAGGAATGACCTCATTGGCCTGAGAATCGCTCCTGTTTTAGCCACCTTATGCCAACTCACGGGAGTCGGGTCCACGTATTTACCTTACAGGAAACGTCGCCACCACCTACTTCATTCTGGAATCTCCACCGCGTACACGGTTAGTCAAAGTGGTTTTCGGTATCGACAGAGAGTATGTCCATATCCGATCCCGGTCTCTTTGCCAACCCATCGTTATTATAACACCGCGGTCATTTGAAAATAGTTTATACTTTAAAAATCAGAATAAACATTCCATTTCATAACCATGAATACGATATCATTTCAAACCCAAAGCCATATTTTATCACTTATCCCAAATATAATTCTTTTCCAAAATCATAATGCTTTAACTTCATAACGTCTGAAAATCAAATATTTCAAAGCATAATATTTTGAAAATCATAATTTAAAACCATAACTTCTAAAAACTTGAATGGTTTGGACATTCAACGGTATATGAATTAAATGGTTTAACTTAAATGTTACTTTGTAAAGAAAATAGTTCTCATGGCTTTACAAATACATTTCTTTATTAAAGTCTAAACCAAAATTTATATTATCTCTCTCAAGTTCCAAAACCACTTCAATTTATTTATATATACGTATATCCATTTTGAGTATCAATATTTCAAACTAAAGTTGGATTTTATTCTTTCAACAAATCAATTGTTCTATTAATTAATCTTGAATATTCATATAAAATCCATAAATAATAAGACTTCAATTTCTAGTAATAAAATATATATATATTTTTCCCAATTCAAATTATACTAGAATATTCATTTCAATTTATTTTGGGAAAAATCCAATTATAAATATCATATCTTAAAATTTCCAAACTTAACATTTAAACATATGATATAAATTATTAAACTCCATTTTCTTAATTTTCTTCCATTTTTAATAAAGATTTTTATACACCTTTTAATTTCAAAATTTTCAACTTCATATGTGTATATATATGGAAGAAAAATATTTATACAATATAAAATTTAAGATTATTATAAACCGTATTCCATCCAAACCATAGAAATCACATTTAAATAGTTATATATATACCGCGGTGCCTGTATATAATTTTCTATCCTATGGTCAAGTGATACGGATATTTATCATTTCAATCCGCAATTTAAAAGATATAAAATTTTGCGGTTATATATCATTTCAAACCACAATCCCGAATGAAATGAAATATGCATGATAATTTGCAATTTAATGATATACAATAAACATCCATTCATCAACATCATCCATCATCCAAATCGCAATCATCAATCAATATCAATCAATAACAATATTATTTTTGGTAATACATAACAGGTAATACTGGCAATTTTATTCAAATTAAATTTAACAGCTATTAATCTACAGTCTATATTCAGTAATAAATTATATAACTGTTAACTAGCAGTTCATATACAAACAAATAAATTTTAACTGTAAATTTGTACGCAATAAATTAATTAAATTAACAGTTAAATTAAATAAATGCAATTCAACAGATATGAATAAAATAAACATGCCAAATACTCATAAATAAATTTCTATTCATTTCTAAAATTAATTTAAACAAACATAAAAGCTTCTAGTAGTTGTGAGTGGGTTAAAACACTCACCTTTTGAATTTAAATTGAATTCAAATCCAATTTAGATTCAAAAATTTGACAGTCTCCAAATTCATCCAAACTAGTGCCAAAACGTCAGAAATTCCGATACGATCCCAGCAAAACAAACCGCGCGTGAATCCGAGCTCGTATGCAAAAGTTATGAAAATTTGAAAAATGGAAAATTCTGGTCCTGGGTCGACTTCGGGTTCGACTTCGGTGCGCCGCCTCAATTCCCCGGTGCTTGCTTGGAGTTTTCGCCAAAACGACCCGGAGCGACCCGGGTCATTTTCTTCCTGACCCGAAGTTGCTCTAGCGTTTTCTCCCCTGAAACCCGAAGCGCGACCAGAAGCTGCTGCAGATCCGATTTTTTTTTTTTTTATAAATTTGAATTTTTTTTTTTTTTTTTGGGGAATTAGGTTTTTTTTTTCTTCCATTAGAATGAGGAGGTGAGAAGGAGATGTTTGTATAGAAAATGAAAATAAGGAGTGGCTAGGGTTTATAACAGGTTATATATAGACAAGGCTGAAAAATAATAGATGGATCGGATTGGATCTAATCATAAGTTTAAATTTAGGCATAAACATATATGCAATAAACTAGCATTAAATTTTGAAACGTGAATTGATTTAATTGAAAATAAATTACCCAATCCAAATTTATTTTAATCAGTTTCTAATTAAACCGATTAGATTCAATTCCAACCCTTTAATTGAGCCTATCATTACTTTGTAACGCAGTTAACATTTGTCTCACGTTTCATTCCATATATATTCAAATTTCCAGCTTCCCTTTGTATAAATTATTATTTCCAAATATATTGAAGTTGTTATTCCAAATTATTATTCCAACCCAACTATATACATGTGCTAAAATTAGAAATTATCAATTAAGTTTCCCAAAAATTTCATTGAATTAAATCTTCATTCTTATTATTCAATCCATTATAGCCAAATGGATGAAATTAACATACATAAATATTTTTCAAATTTCAACTAAATTTTCAATTAACGTAAAATAAATGTTTAATTTTTACTTAATTGCAAAAAATCAATTACCTTAATTCTTTATATTCATATAAATAAACAATTCTTGATTTACAATCTTTTCATTCACCCATAGTCATATTATAAATAGAATTTATATTATCTTCAATTATTTCGATTAAATCTATTATCATACATTACTTTAATATACTGACAACATTACTTTTGCACCCTTTCATTTACCCAACTGTCATTTTATAAATAAACTTAACAATAGATTCATACTCTATTACATAAATGCATACCCTTTTATCTACATTAAAATCTTCGTAACTTCAAACACTTAATCCATTTAATTCCAATTACTCCTTTCATTAAATTTTGGATTCAACCTCCATTCTTTATATACACTAACCATCATTTAATGAAGAATTTATTTACGTTATTCCCCATCTACAAAGTTACCGTTTCTTATATATATATCACTACAGTTATACTTCCAAATGTTCATCATTTGTTTGCATTAATTTTTGTATTCAATTGAATTGTAATATTGTTAACTTACACATAAATAAAACTTAACAACTAATAGAATAAATAACTTACAAAATTTGTTGTCATAAATATATTTTATAAGTCTACACTTAATTATTATCTTGCAATACGTTTTTACATTACTATAAAATTTATACACTCTTCCGTTACCATATTAATAATTACTAAAGTAACGTTCATTCTTAATAACAACGTTATACTATTCAACATATAAAAGGACTCCATTCCCCAAATACATTCATTTATATTTATTCCCTTAAAGTTCTCCTTTATTGACTAGACACATTAATTTAGATTCATTTACATCGAATGCCCTTCTTAGCTATATACTCAATACATGTTAAATCTACATAATTTTTACCCTTTTATTCAAATTCACTTATATCATCAATAACAAAATGTTGCCCTAAATTTAGATTCAATTATACACATTAGATAAATGGGTAAATTTTTGTAATTATACTATATATGAAAATATTTTTATGCACAAATTTCCACTTACTTACTATGCATTCATTTATTAAATTACTAATTGCCTTAGTCAACTTATTCCCTATTTACTACCAAATTTCTCACTTGGTTATAGTTTATCAATATATATACATACCTAGGCAAATCAAGTTCTAGTCCTTTTGTTATTTATATTATATTAGGTATGCACAATTAAGTTGTTAATTAACTATTTCTACAAAATTATCTTCATACATTCAGTTCCAAATCTTATATGATTAAATTCTAGTTACTTACACTAAATCCATGAATTTAACATTCTATCCAAAACATGCTTTTAAATCCTTTTTACTCTAAATAAATTTATTCAATGTTAACATCCACAAAAATCCAATTCACTTCCACAAATATGGTTGCACTTAATTCAGTTATTATTACATTAATACTATTTCAAATTTTATTCTTTTAGTATTAATTAAACAATCGTATTAAATTAAGAGGTTATAATGATTTTCACTATTTATATACACTCCATTTAAAAACCAACAGTCGTTTCAAACACCTTTGTATTGCATTATATTGGTTTCTTAAAATTAAATCTTTTAACGAAATGTGACAAATTACATTATCCAAATCTATTATCATAAAATTTTATTGTTACATTAAATTCCAATTACTATAACAAATTACTACGTTTTTCTCAATTAGATTAGAAATTATATTAATTCAATTCATTTAATATTATTAATTTAACGGGTCGTTACAATCTCCCCCACTCAAAACTTTTCGTCCCCGAAAAGGAAAAAAGAAGGGAGAAGGAAGAATAAACAGTACATCTTATTTCAAATATTAACTTATAAACAATAATTTACTGGATTAATTTCCTTTAATGAAATATACCCGTTTATAATCATTACAACCTTTTATACTTAAATCATTAAAGTTTGTAAAATATTCAACAAAATTCTAAGTCCAAAATTTACGAAATTTTTTGGCAGAGTCTCCTTTGTACGGTGAGGCTCGGGAGAAAATGTAATATCAAAATATACAAATATATTACATATATTATCAAAATATTATATCCCAACACGGGAAAAATAGCGCTTTAAACATAATCCGAAAACGCACCTATTTGTTGGGCAATATACGCTTATTATTTTGGAACCAAAAACAGTAGCAGTTGCTTCCATCACCTGTATTCACTTATATAATCTAAAAGGTTAAATATTTATTTTAAAGTGAATTGTTCAAGTGGATTCAATCATTAATCAACCAAACAATTTAACAACCATCAACCTTACAAACAACATACATACACAAACAAAGCAACCATTTAATCCATCAAACAAATAGTTGTTTGGGTTCAAACTTGAAATTTGTATGAAATGAAATTAACTATCAAGTGCATCCTTTACTCAACAGTCTTAGATAGAACAAAGATAGATACTTATTCATTTAACCACTTCAAATTTCTTACCCAACAACATAAATCAAACAACACAATTCAAACCAACACCCAAATTTATTTATTATACATTTATCTCATGCTTCAATGGTTTGATTTTCTTTCTTTCATTTATGGAGTGATTTCTTTATTTCTTACAAATTTTCATTTTCCATTTATCACAAAATTCATTATATTTGTATTCCAATTTATTTACTAAAGTTTCTATCATCTATTTATACTACTTACCTTTACTTATAGTAAAATTTCCAATTTAACTTAAGTCTATACAATTAATTCTCATTAATAATAGCAAATTAATAGAATACCTTTATTACCTTACTCTTCACTTGTAAGATTTCCCCTTACATTTTCCTACTAACATTGCAACTTTTTATTATATGGTAAGTTATGTATGTTTTAAGAATGTAAGTGAAAATTTACAAGTTTCTTCTCCATTCCTTTAATTAATATATATTTGTTTTATAAATTACAATTTCGACTTACCTTTAATCTCATTCATTTATTTAATGTTGAAGTTTCCATTATATTTAATTAAAGTAACCCTCTACTTACACTTAATTTATTAACCTTATAACTTGCATTCCTATAAGTGAAAGATTTTACTCATTCATTAACTATGGATTGCAGTCATTTATATTTTTCCTACTTTCCATTATATTAGAATAGGGGAAATTAAGGCGTACTTAAGTTAATAACCCTACAATCAAACTTTATAAATTAAGGAATTTCATTTTTTACTTTCTTAAGGTTAAAATCACCTATTAATAATACAACCTTTAATTTTAGTAAAATTCCAATCATCACTTAAGTTAATACCATTAAACTCTTATTTATAACAGTAATTTATTGAATACTTCATTATTTCCAAAATTTCTTCTTGTATAATATTCTATTCCAATCTCTTATTTAACATTTCAACTTTTTTATATTTGGTAAGTTATTTATGTTAAAGAAAATGCAAAAGAACTTATACAAGTTTATCTCAATTCTTTTAATTCATTCATTGTTCAATAAATCTTTACTTTTATTTTTGCTTATAAGTTAAAATTTTTAACTTCCTCTATAACTTAGCATTTAAGACTCTTATTTTATTTAGGGTTTCAATTATTAATTAAATTCTGTTTCACTACTATAATTGAAACAATTAATTAATGGAAATTAAGAATTAAATACCGGGTTAAAATTTAATAGATAAATATATTCTTATAACTTATATATACCTCTAGTTTTATTTAAAACAATTAAAATTTAGATAATTTCAAAATAAAACTGCAGTAGAACTACTACAGTGGCCTTTCCCCTTCGAAACTCGAAAATAGAAGTCGATGATGTGGCCACCATCACCGAAATTATTTTCCAGCGATAGAGAGGAAAGTACGAAACTTATTTTCTCCAAAATTTTCTTTAAAACAATTCTTCCGAATTATACTAAATATTTATATAAGAAAATACTTATAGACCAAATCATTATATTTCATAAATCCTTTGAAAGCAAATTTTCAAAAATCCCGGACTTAAGTTCTAAAATTTCCAAATTTCAATGATTTTAATTGCAATCTTATTTTACCTATTATTTATAAATTTTATTCCTAACAATCAATCTATTGCAACCAAATATAGATATCGTTTGAAAATTTTTATTTTATATATGGAAAATATAATAGGCAAAATTATTTCATTTACCTATATTAAAACAAATATTGTGTCGGTCTGTCCTATTAAGTGTTTAGAAATCCCTATTGATCACATAGCGTCCCATGCATCAACCAGAATTTATAAATACAAAACGGAACAGATTAACACAATATTAAAATCTTTTTATAACATTAACAAATACGCTCTCTCATATATATACACTCAGCGACTCCCATAGGGTATTACTACCCTATTAACAAAGAGTCAAACCCCACAAAGCTAAGGTTTATCGCTAAACCAAAGCTCTGTTACCAACTGTAACATCTCGCCTTTTCGCACACTTTAAACCGACACACGTGCCAATTCAAAGCATACGCAAGGGCGGATTGTTATGGGGTAAATAAGAAAAAAAAACAGAGAAGAAATAAAATAAAATAGAATCTCACAGCGGAAGGATAAAATATAATAATCAATATACAGTTCATGATAACTGTTTACAAAATATTTATTTTACTTATACAATGAATATCAGAGTTACACATACCAATACAATCAATGCAGCGGAAATTTAGAGTGTGGTGCAATACTATAAATAATATAATACGGATTCTTCGTCCTCCAAAGCTAAAATCTTCGATCCTGAAATGCTCGGACTGACCCGAGCGAATTTGAAAAGACAAAAACACTCGAGTCAGACTAAAAGATCTTATGTGAGTTAAATTAACAGAAATAAATATGAGTACAGTAACTCAAGAGATGTTCGGGATTTACATCTCCTAAGGATCCGTTAAACTATTTACTATGTAGTATATTGCGCTATTATAATAGTGTCTATTATAAAATAAACTTACTTTTTAATAGCGTTAAGGGGTTACCCATATAGCCCTTAACACAAATAATGCCAATAGTCTATACAGTACCGTAATACCTCCTAATTGGGAAGCTACCAGAGGATACTCCATAGGTACGACACAAATAGAAACTCGTAGTAAAGGCTCGGTATGGTAGGTGACACGGCACAACTAGGCAATGCCAGGGTAGATATACCAATTGCTATCCAGGCTGGTGGAAACGCGTAGCCGCAGTTACCGCCCACCTCGGACTAACTCCCCAAAATCAAAATATAGAAGTGGCCACTGAATCAATCCAAGTCAAAGTATAATATCGAAGAGAAGGGTCCGATCAGAGGAATGACCTCATTGGCCTGAGAATCGCTCCTGTTTTAGCCACCTTATGCCAACTCACGGGAGTCGGGTCCACGTATTTACCTTACAGGAAACGTCGCCACCACCTACTTCATTCTGGAATCTCCACCGCGTACACGGTTAGTCAAAGTGGTTTTCGGTATCGACAGAGAGTATGTCCATATCCGATCCCGGTCTCTTTGCCAACCCATCGTTATTATAACACCGCGGTCATTTGAAAATAGTTTATACTTTAAAAATCAGAATAAACATTCCATTTCATAACCATGAATACGATATCATTTCAAACCCAAAGCCATATTTTATCACTTATCCCAAATATAATTCTTTTCCAAAATCATAATGCTTTAACTTCATAACGTCTGAAAATCAAATATTTCAAAGCATAATATTTTGAAAATCATAATTTAAAACCATAACTTCTAAAAACTTGAATGGTTTGGACATTCAACGGTATATGAATTAAATGGTTTAACTTAAATGTTACTTTGTAAAGAAAATAGTTCTCATGGCTTTACAAATACATTTCTTTATTAAAGTCTAAACCAAAATTTATATTATCTCTCTCAAGTTCCAAAACCACTTCAATTTATTTATATATACGTATATCCATTTTGAGTATCAATATTTCAAACTAAAGTTGGATTTTATTCTTCCAACAAATCAATTGTTCTATTAATTAATCTTGAATATTCATATAAAATCCATAAATAATAAGACTTCAATTTCTAGTAATAAAATATATATATTTTTCCCAATTCAAATTATACTAGAATATTCATTTCAATTTATTTTGGGAAAAATCCAATTATAAATATCATATCTTAAAATTTCCAAACTTAACATTTAAACATATGATATAAATTATTAAACTCCATTTTCTTAATTTTCTTCCATTTTTAATAAAGATTTTTATACACCTTTTAATTTCAAAATTTTCAACTTCATATGTGTATATATATGGAAGAAAAATATTTATACAATATAAAATTTAAGATTATTATAAACCGTATTCCATCCAAACCATAGAAATCACATTTAAATAGTTATATATATACCGCGGTGCCTGTATATAATTTTCTATCCTATGGTCAAGTGATACGGATATTTATCATTTCAATCCGCAATTTAAAAGATATAAAATTTTATGGTTATATATCATTTCAAACCACAATCCCGAATGCAATGAAATATGCATGATAATTTTCAATTTAATGATATACAATAAACATCCATTCATCAACATCATCCATCATCCAAATCGCAATCATCAATCAATATCAATCAATAACAATATTATTTTTGGTACTACATAACAGGTAATACTGGCAATTTTATTCAGATTAAATTTAACAGCTATTAATCTACAGTCTATATTCAGTAATAAATTATATAACTGTTAACTAGCAGTTCATATACAAACAAATAAATTTTAACTGTAAATTTGTACGCAATAAATTAATTAAATTAACAGTTAAATTAAATAAATGCAATTCAACAGATATGAATAAAATAAACATGCCAAATACTCATAAATAAATTTCTATTCATTTCTAAAATTAATTTAAACAAACACAAAAGCTTCTATTAGTTGTGAGTGGGTTAAAACACTCACCTTTTGAATTTAAATTGAATTCAAATCCAATTTAAATTCAAAAATTTGACAGTCTCCAAATTCATCCAAACTAGTGCCAAAACGTCAGAAATTCCGATACGATCCCAGCAAAACAAACCGCGCGTGAATCCGAGCTCGTATGCAAAAGTTATGAAAATCTGAAAAATGGAAAATTCTGGTCCTGGGTCGACTTCAGGTTCGACTTTGGTGCGCCGCCTCAATTCCCCGGTGCTTGCTTGGAGTTTTCGCCAAAACGACCCGGAGCGACCCGAGTCATTTTCTTCCTGACCCGAAGTTGCTCTAGCGTTTTCTCCTATGAAACCCGAAGCGCGACCAGAAGCTGCTGCAGATCCGATTTTTTTTTTCTTTTTATAAATTTGAATTTTTTTTTTTTTGGGAATTAGGTTTTTTTTTCTGCCATTAGAATGAGGAGGTGAGAAGGAGATGTATGTATAGAAAATGAAAATAAGGAGTGGCTAGGGTTTATAACAGGTTATATATAGACAAAGCTGAAAAATAATAGATGGATCGGATTGGATCTAATCATTAGTTTAAATTTAGGCATAAACATATATGCAATAAACTAGCATTAAATTTTGAAACGTGAATTGATTTAATTGAAAATAAATTACCCAATCCAAATTTATTTTAATCAGTTTCCAATTAAACTGATTAGATTCAATTCCAACCCTTTAATTGAGCCTATCATTACTTTGTAACGCAGTTAACATTTGTCTCACGTTTCATTCCATATATATTCAAATTTCCAGCTTCCCTTTGTATAAATTATTATTTCCAAATATATTGAAGTTGTTATTCCAAATTATTATTCCAACCCAACTATATACATGTGCTAAAATTAGAAATTATCAATTAAGTTTCCCAAAAATTTCATTGAATTAAATCTTCATTCTTATTATTCAATCCATTATAGCCAAATGGATGAAATTAACATACATAAATATTTTTCAAATTTCAACTAAATTTTCAATTAACGTAAAATAAATGTTTAATTTTTACTTAATTGCAAAAAATCAATTACCTTAATTCTTTATATTCATATAAATAAACAATTCTTGATTTACAATCTTTTCATTCACCCATAGTCATATTATAAATAGAATTTATATTATCTTCAATTATTTCGATTAAATCTATTATCATACATTACTTTAATATACTGACAACATTACTTTTGCACCCTTTCATTTACCCAACTGCCATTTTATAAATAAACTTAACAATAGATTCATACTCTATTACATAAATGCATACCCTTTTATCTACATTAAAATTTTCGTAACTTCAAACACTTAATCCATTTAATTCCAATTACTCCTTTCATTAAATTTTGGATTCAACCTCCATTCTTTATATACACTAACCATCATTTAATGAAGAATTTATTTACGTTATTCCCCATCTACAAAGTTACCGTTTCTTATATATATATCATTACAGTAATACTTCCAAATGTTCATCCTTTGTTTGCATAAATTACTGTATTCAATTGAACTGTAATATTGTTAACTTACACATAAATAAAACTTAACAACTAATAGAATAAATAACTTACAAAATTTGTTGTCATAAATATATTTTATCAGTCTACACTTAATTATTATCTTACAATACGTTTTTACGTTACTATAAAATTTATACACTCTTCCGTTACCATATTAATAATTACTAAAGTAACGTTCATTCTTAATAACAACGTTATACTATTCAACATATAAAAGGACTCCATTCCCCAAATACATTCATTTATATTTATTCCCTTAAAGTTCTCCTTTATTGACTAGACACATTAATTTAGATTCATTTACATCGAAGGCCCTTCTTAGCTATATACTCAATACATGTTAAATCTACATAATTTTTACCCTTTTATTCAAATTCACTTATCTCATCAATAACAAAATGTTGACCTAAATTTATATTCAATTATATACATTAGATAAATGGGTAAACTTTTGTAATTATACTATATATGAAAATATTTTTATGCATAAATTTCCACTTACTTACTATGCATTCATTTATTAAATTACTAATTGCCTTAGTCAACTTATTCCCTATTTACTACCAAATTTCTCACTTGGTTATAGTTTATCAATATATATACATACCTAGGCAAATCAAGTTCTAGTCCTTTTGTTATTTATATTATATTAGGTATGCACAATTAAGTTGTTAATTAACTATTTCTATAAAATTATCTTCATACATTCAGTTCCAAATCTTATAGGATTAAATTCTAGTTACTTACACTAAATCCATGAATTTAATATTCTATCCAAAACATGCTTTTAAATCCTTTTTACTCTAAATAAATTTATTCAATGTTAACATCCACAAAAATCCAATTCACTTCCATAAATATGGTTGCACTTAAATTCAGTTATTATTACATTAATACTATTTCAAATTTTATTCTTTTAGTATTAATTAACAATCGTATTAAATTAAGAGGTTATAATGATTTTCACTATTTATATACACTCCATTTAAAACCCAACAGTCGTTTCAAACACCTTTGTATTGCATTATATTGGTTTCTTAAAATTAAATCTTTTAATGAAATGTGACAAATTACATTATCCAAATCTATTATCATAAAATTTTATTGTTACATTAAATTCCAATTACTATAACAAATTACTACGTTTTTCTCAATTAGATTAGAAATTATATTAATTCAATTCATTTAATATTATTAGTTTAACGGGTCATTACATGGGGTTTAGAACAAATATAAAACGTAACGTAGATAGTACATGTGTTACAACTATTTTTTGACGTTTTATCTCTCATATTTGCATATGATTGTCTTTGATTGTCAGGTATGAATTTCTAACGCTTATTCATATGCATTTGATTTTGATTCTTGTGTTTTCGACTTTGATAACTTCTATTTCTGGAATTTTTGGATATTCCTACTTTGATGGATTTAGAATCGAATTCTTTGGATTTTATTCACGTCTTCGAATGTGAATTTTAGTGAATTGATTTGGTTTCCAAATTTAATCTATTCTTGTTATTTCCCCGATTTGTTGCTATCATTTATTAGCAACTTTGATAACATTTTCTTCGGAATTTTTTTGTGAACATTCCTTTTGATGGATACAGTATCGATTTCTTTGGATTCTATTCACATCTTGGTATGTGAATTCTTGTGCTTGATTGTTCCTACAATCATTTTTGTGATTTGTCACTTTAAAAATATAAAGGTTTTCTATACTAGTAGTAAATATCAAAACACTTTTCTCCAAAGGATTTCAAAACTATTTTACTACAAAACTCTTTTCCTAAACCGTTTTCCAATCTATTAGTATATACTAACCTTTACCTCACTCGTATGAGAAATCTAATTAAACGACTTAGTAAAACGAGTGGTATATAACGCTTGCGTTTACTTCGCTGGTTAATTCTTAGACTTATTCGATTGAATCTCTTGTGACAATTTTTTAGTGAAGATTTACAGTTTGTTCGTAAATATTTAAGTTAAGCAAGTGGTTATGGGACATGAAGCTAAACTTTTATGTTTACTAGCTTAGTGTAATTGACACTTCTCGTTGATCTTGATGATCGCTTTATGAATTAGACTAGCAATTGCACGATGTCTCTTTCATTGCAAGGTTAGGCTAGACACCACTTGTGTGATTCCACTCACACATACCTTTTTGATTTTTGGTTAGCCTAGACACCACTTGTGTGATTCCATTCACACATACCTTTTGTTTGCGAGGTTAGGCTAGACACCATTTGTGTGATTCCATTCACATATACCTTTTTGCATTTTGGTTAGCCTTGACCTCATTCGGGTGACTCAGACTCATCCATATGGGGTAGCACCCCATGGTCTTCTGACCGTCATGTGATAGGCCTCTTTCTCTTTTTATGATTTCTGGACTTCTCGTGTTGATTTCTGGAATTTATGTCATTGACTTGTTATGAGTACAAGTTTCGGGTATGATGCCCCCTTTGGATCTTTGAGAAGATTCTTGTGATATTGATTGATATCTGGATGATTATGACGATCATCTTTGTGATTTAGACTAGCAATTGTGTGATGTCTCTTTCTTTGTTTTCTGGTTAGGCTAGACACCATTTGTGTGATTCCATTCACACATACCTTTATGCTTTTTGGTTAGCCTAGACACCATTTGTGTGATTCCATTCACACATATCTTTTTGTTTTCTGGTTAGGCAAGACACCACTTGTGTGATTCCATTCACACATACCTTTTTGCTTTTTGGTTAGCCTAGACACCATTTGTGTGATTTCGTCTCACACATATTTCTTTGTTGCACGGTTAGACTAGGCCTCATCGGTGTGATTTCGTCTCACACATATCTCTTGGGCTTTGAGGATTGTCTAGACACCATTTGTGTGATTTCGTCTTACACATATTTCTTTGTTGCACGGTTAGACTAGGCCTCATCGGTGTGATTTCGTCCCATAATATCTCTCGGGCTTTGAGGATTGTCTAGACACCATTTGTGTAATTTCGTCTCACACATATTTCTTTGTGTTGCACGTGTTGGTGAGTTTTCATGCTCACGTGTAGGTGAGTTTTCATGCTCCCGTTCTCGCTTTGCGTTACACGTGTAGGTGAGTCTTCATGCTCACGTGTAGGTGAGTTTTCATGCTCCCGTTCTCGCTTTGCGTTACACGTGTAGGTGAGTCTTCATGCTCACGTGTAGGTGAGTTTTCATACTCCCATTCGAGTTTTCATACTCCCATTCGAGTTTCCATACTCCCATTCGAGTTTCCATACTCCCAATTGAGTTTTCATGCTCTCATTTTGTGATATCTGGATTTCTTGTGTAGATTTCTAGAATTTGTGTTTTCTAGATTTCTTGTGATGATTTCTAGAATTTGTGCTTCACAAATTTTCGTGATTTCTATTGATAAGTTTTATCAATTTTTGTGCATTGGTGAATTCGCGTGTTATTGACTTGTTATGAATAAAAGTTTAGGGTATGATACCCCGTCCTATCTTTGAGAAGATTCTTGTGACATTTTTGATGAATGAAAATTCATTGGTATTATATTTTGATGCCAATTATTTCGATGAAATTTTGACGTATGTCAAAGTTGCTACTGACGTTGCTATTTTATATCACATGTTTTAAAAATTTGTTATTCTTCAAAATTTTTTCAAAATAAAAATAAAAATTGATTTCAAAATTTTTACAGTTTATGCTTTCAAAAGAATGAGGAAGCGATTTAAACGTTTCAGAAAAATCGAGGACTATGACCCCTTTCTTTTACTGATTCGCTTGATTCCGGACTTGTCCATTTGAGAATGTGAAATGTTATTTTTAAAATACACCATTATGCATTTTCAAGAAAACGATGAAGTGAATTAAACAATTTAGTAAAACTCGTGGTTATGGGTCATGTGCGTTTGCTATTTCGGTTAATTCCGGACTCGTTAATTGAATAATTTGTGATTTCTGATTATCGTTTTGATAATCGGATGTTGGTGATTTCTGATTTATCGTTTTTGATAATCAGATATTTATTGTTTCTAATTATCGTTTGTGATAATTAGATATTTGAGATTTAATTATCGTTTGTGATAATTAAAAATTTGAGATTTAATTATCGTTTGTGATAATTAAATATTGGTGATTTCTGATTATCGTTTTTGATAATCGGATATTTGTAACTTCTGATTATCGTTTTTGATAATCGGATATTTGTGTCTTCTGATTATCGTTTTTTGATAATCAGAAATTTGAGAATTAATTATCAATTATGATAATTAAATATTCGTTGATTTGTGATTTCCGATTATTATTTTTGATAATCGGATATTTTTGGTTTCTGATTATCGTTTTTGATAATCAGATGTTTATGAGTTCTGATTACCGTTGTGGTAACTTCTGATTATCGCTTGTGATAATTAGATATTTGAGATTTGATTATCGTTTTTTATAATCGAATATTTGTCGATTCGATTATCGTTTTTGATATCGAATAATTGTTGATTTGATTATCGTCTTTGATAATCGAATAGTTCTGATTTGAGATTTCTGAATTATCTATTGATAATTAAATTTTGTAAAGAATTTGTGAATTTCTTTTATGAAATTAAAAGATTTCTCTGGTGTTTATACTGTACTATCCCGTTGTACCGACTCAATTTTCTGTTATTCATGACGTTTCTCACGTCTTCCTTCTACGGAAATGCCTTAGGGATTCCGATTTTTATTCTTGAGCCCGGTACTGTCGAAGAAGTAGAAGTTTTGCCTGTTCGACTTTTGAGCAACATTCTATTCACATCATTGCTTCGGAGGTTCATCACCCTCGAAATAAAGATGTTTTTCTCGTGAAAGCTCAGTGGTTCTCAAATTCTATGGATTTCACTTTGGAATCCAGAGAATTCATCGAGCAAACACGTTTAACCTTACTCTTTCATGCTCTTATGGTTGTTGCCTTTTGTCCATTTATTCCTTATGATTGCGAGGACGCAATTTCTTTAAGGAGGGGAGTCTGTAACAACCCGGATCTTCGCCTCAATTAATAACTGACATTTAAACGATTAACATTGTTGCTTATTGCCAATTGAAGTTTTTTGCAATTTTAATTAAAATTCTTTTATAAATTAATAAAAGGAATTGTGGGCTTTGTAAATTAAATAAGTGGTCCATGTTTTTTTTTTAAACTGGGCCGTGATAATTCTTAAAACAAATAGCCGTTCCCCTTTTTATTTTATTCGACTCGTTCCTTCTTTCTTTAAACCCAAAAACCCCAAACCTAAAACAAACGAGAGAATAAAAATGGCAGCTCCAATTCTTCGTGGCTGCTAGGGTTTCGATTCTTGGATTTTGGAACAACTTCGTGTTGCCACGGCCTCAATTCTCGATCAATTGAAAAGGTGAGTAATTTCTATTGCTCACATCTAATTCAAAGCTTAAGTTTTAGAGTTTGAATCATTGTTTGAGTTGGTCGATTCATTTTGCCCATGTTCGACTTCGGTTGTTTGCTTGAGATTTCAGACTTTGATCGTGGTTACACTTTACTTCGTTCACTGCAACTTTGGTACAGTTTGATTTATGTTGTTTTGTATTGACTTTGAACTGTTTGATTTTCGTGATTGTCACGGCTTCGATATTGAGCTGTCCGATCGCGTTCCTTGCTACATTGGTCACCACAATGTCGCTCCTCTGGTATTTAACCTGAATTTTTGGCGACTTCGGTCTTAATTTGATTTGGTTATTAAATTTCACTGCTGTGTTTTCGGCCATTATCGTTGCATTGATATTGGTGGTTGTGCTGTATTTTGTGATAGTTGAGTCAGTGAGCATTTTTGTTTCAAGAATGCTTGCTGCTTGATCCATTGTTGTTTTGTTGTCGAATTTCTGGTGTATTTACTCATTCGAATTTATATTTGCCCTTTATTTTGTCGTCTGGTTGTACACATGAGTATTTTTGAAGCTTGGCATTTGAATAAAGTTTTTTTTTTAAATTTGCAGTAGTTTGCTAATTATTTCTTATGAAATGTCTGCTGGTTATCACTACGTATATACATACATATATGTATGTATACATGTGTGTGTGAATGGCATTACTGCAGCTCCAATGTGTTCATTGCTGTGTTGTTTTCATGCCTTCATTTTGTTGCGTATATATGCTCTAATGTGAGTTACACTACTCTGGTCTGAGCTGATGCTTGACTACTCGTACATTTATATTGAGCCACTGTCTCACTGTTTTATGTACCTTGTTCATATTATGTTGTTCTTTGGTTAGAACTGCCACTTGATGTTGTTGTTTGGGTTTCATCTCTGTTCCATGTAGCATATTTGCATATTCGTGTGAACTGACATTTGAACTTGATTTCCTTCGAGTTAAATTTTGTCTGCACCGTGTCTTGAATGAGGCTTCACTTGATCAGTGGTCTTGTTTTATTTCTTTTGATTGTGTACATTGATATAACTTACATTGACCATCATGTGCATATGCAGACTATGTTGGTGTGGGTTTATGCCTTCATACTTGTGAACTGGTCTTTGACCATTTACTTGTAACTGACCATTCATTTGTTACCTGTCCCTGGTTTTGACTTGTATTCAAAACTGATCTGTTTCACTATGGTTTCATGCCTTGTAGTTGCATTCCATTCCATGTTTATATTGTTGCATACATTCCTTACTGTCACTATGCACTGGTCCATTGTTTTAGTGAAGTCTGGCTTAGTTGGTTATGAGGTTTCCATTGATTTAATTCCATCCTGTCTGTTCATTTTCTTGCATCACTGGGTGGCACTTGCTATCCAATTAACATGTGCATTTCCTTCATATGGTCTGTACACTGTGAAGCCACATGATCATATATATGTGTGACTGGGTATACTTGTGGACTGGTCTTCATTTGCATTGTGCAGTAGCTTGAACATTTAGCTTGTTATATTGGTTATCTTACTGGACTTGTTGAGTTCTCTGTGCACTACTGCACTGTTGTTGCTGCCGCAGTTGTGTTGAGTCACTGACTTGACCTTTGCATTTCGCAAGTGACTTAGCTTTGTAGTTACGACATGTTTCTCTTACATGTTCTTATGTTTGTGCATGTCACTATTCAATTTTTATTGCACCTGAGTTTCATATTGATTTTGGAATTTCACCTGTGTTGAACCCGTCTTTTTATTTTGGGTTTGACCTTGTTCGCGGTTGTGTACACTGTTACTGTTATGGCAAGGCAGTGCACGCAAGCGTGAACTGCAGCCACACGACATGGCTTTTATGTTATTCTATCTTGCTTTGATTTATTGATCTTATGCATATTCCATATGCTGTAGTGGCGAGGCAGTGCACGCGTGCGTGTACTGCAGCCCTACTCGACTTAATATTTTTATTGATATTTCAATGGTATGAACTATTTCGTTTATTCAATTCAATATTCTGAATTTCATTCTGATTTGGTTGAATTTGCTGATTTGTTGTTTAACACTGCTACGTGTTATATATATCGTTATCCGATTTCTTTATTTAAGGATCGGATAGACGAAATTTATCGTGACTATTGCCTATTCATTATTTAATTATTATTGCTTCTGTGCACTAATAACTGAGTTTGAATTCGACTGATCCGAGTATTATTTTCTTTTGAATTTAATACCCGGGTCAGACCAAGTATTTCAGGTTGTAGATATTCTGCTTTGGGTTGCTGCTAGAGCTATGAAGTTCTTTCATATCTTTTGGAGTAGTCGTCGTCATTTTTAGTAGTCTGTATAATTGTATAGGAAGATATGTATTCATGTATACGTTAATGTACTTGTATATGTAACTTCCTGAGTCGAGTGTGGTAGTTGTATCATATGTACCGTGTCATATGTATTGTATCAAATGTATTGTAACTGACATCAGTTATTGTATATATAAGACTTTCTCTTTTATTTGTGTTCCGCATTATATTATCTGTGTAATATTTTATATTTACTGTTCTAAACTATTATGATCCATCGTAGTTCGCTTTATACCGGAATTGGGGAATTTCGATGGGAGAAAATAAATCAGAGATGAAAAATGAAAGAATATATATTTATATACCACTCCTATCGAGATAACCAATACTAGTATAAGGCCTAACTATTGATGGCCGCTCCTCAACAGCCTTATTCTCCGTGCTAGTTGACAGCACTACACCGTAGTGTTCTTGGATAGCGTGGGTATAAAGGTGGGGCGTCACACATTATAACTTAAGTTTATAATTTTATAACATCAATTCTTATAAATAAAAGCAATTGATTGAACACTTTCATTTCATACCTTTACTTGTACAATCTCTATTACATTTCTTATTAAACATTTCAACTTTTAATATTTGGTAAGTTATATATATGCTTTTAAAGAATGAAATTGAAAGTTACAAGTTTTCTTAATTCTTTTAAATTTATTAATGTTCAGTAATTATATCTTTTGTTTTATAAGTTACAATTTCAACTTTCTTGTTATTTCCTTTATAACCTACCCTTTAATTTCTTTTTATTTATAACTTAGCATTAAATCTCTTATTTCCTTTAGAGGTTTCAATAATTAATTACTTACGTTCAAATTCACTACAATAACTGAAATTATTAATAAATGGAAGCTTAAGAATTTAAATACCGGGTTAATTTCAAATCATTTTAAAATAATAGATAAATGTATATACTTACACTTTATATATCCAATTATATTTAAATCAATTTAAAATTTTATATTTGGTTTATCAAAGAAATCTGCAGTAAACTACTACAGTGGCCTTCCCACTTCGAAACTCGAAAATGAATGTCGATGATGCTTGCACTCATCACCGAAATTATTTTCTAGCGATAGAGAGGGGAGTACAGAACTTATTTCTTTACAAAATTTCTTTTTAAAACATTTCTTTCAAATTATATTCAAATACGTATATCAGAAAATACTTCTAATAATATTATTATTATATTCCAAAATTATTCAAAAGAAATTTTCAAAACCCCGGAACTTAAGTTCTAAATTTCCAATTTTTATTTATCTTAATTTCAATCTCATTTCAACTATTATATATAAATTTTATTACCTAACAACCAATATATTTTAACCAAATATATATATCATTTATGAAAGTTTATTTTATATATAGAAAATATAATAGGCAAAGTTATTTCATTCACCTATATAAAAACAAATATTATGTCGGTTTGTCCTATTAAGTGTTTAGAAGCCCCTATTGATGTCACAGCATCCCATGCACCAACCAGAGTTTATAAATACAAAATGGAACATATTAACACAATATCCAAACCTTTTTATAACACTAACAAATACGCTCTCTCATATATACACACTTAGCGACTCCCATAAGGTATTACTACCCTATTAGCAAAGAGTAAGATCCCACAAAGCTAAGTTTTATCGCTAAACCTGGCTCTGATACTAGATGTAACATCCCGCCTTTTCGCATGCTTTAAATCAACACACGTGCTTATTCAAACCATACGAAATGGCGGATTGTTATGGGGTAAATAAGAAAAAGCAGAGAACGAAAATAAAAAAACAAAATAGAATCTAGCAGCGGAACGATAAAATATAATAATCAAATATACAGTTCATGAAGCTGTTTTACAAAAACATTTGATTATATTTATACCTTATATATCAGAGTTATACATACCATAGAATATCAATAGTGCAGCGGAAAACAATAGTGTAGTGGAATGATATAGTAGATAATAGTACTACTAATCGTCGTCTTCTTCCTCCAGAGCTAAAATTTTCAAATCCTGAAATGCTCGGACCGATCTGAGCGAATTGAAAAGGCAAAACACTCGAGTCACAACTATAAGATCTTATGTAAGTTAAATCAACACAAATAAATATGAGTGCAGTAACTCAAGAGATGCTCAGGATTTGCAACTCCTAATGATCCGTCAAACTATTTACTATGTAGTAATATGTCGCTATTATAATAGTGTCTAACTGTAAAATAAACTTACTTTTAAGTAGCGTTAAGGGGTTACCCATATAGCCCTTAACAAAAATAATGCCAATAGTCTATATAGTACCGTAATACCTCCCGATCGGGAGGCTACCAGAGGATACTCCATAGGTACGACACAAATAGAAACTTGTACAAGATGCGATAGGGTAGGTGACATGGCACAACTAGGTAATGCCAGGGTAGATATACCAATTATGCTTTCGGGTTGGCGGTAACGCGTAGTGCGCAGCTATCGCCCACCTCAAGCCACATCCCCAAATAAAAAATTCAAAAGTGGCCACCGAATCAATCCAAAAGTCAAAGTATAATATCGAAGGGATGTGTCCGACCAAAGGTGCTACCTCAATTAACCCGCCAATCGTTCATGTTGTAGCCACCTTATGCCAACTCAAGGGAGTTGGGTCCATGTATTTACCTCAAAGGAAACGCGACCACCATCCTACTTCATTATGGAATCTCCACTACGTACACGGTTGTTAAAGTGGTTTTCGAAGTTGGCAGAGAGTATAACAACTTCTGATCCCGGTGTCTTTAACAATCAATCGTTATTATAACACCGCGGTTATTTCAAAATAATTTATACTTTAAAACCAGAATATAATATCTCTTTCAAAACCATATAAATACAATATCATTTATATTTTTAAAATCCCAAATAATATATGATATCGTTTTTATTTTATAAATATCCCTTTTTCCAAAATCATAATCTTTATATATATATATATATATATATATATATATATATATATATATATATCTTAAACCCCATAGCTTTGAAACAAAATTCCTAATACTTAAATGGTTTAAGTATTAAACCGCTTTACATAATAAAATAGCTTTTTAAATTTTACAAATAAATTCCAAATATAGGTTTAAATTCCTAAATTAACCATTTCAATTTCCATATATTTCAAAGTTTTAATTATTCCACCATTTGAAAACTTATTCTTTGATAATTTCATATATATCAAATTCAATTACTATTATTTAGATTTGAAATGTTTAATTAATAATCAAATATCATTTAAGTAAAACCTTTAAACTTCAAATAACCGTATATTCTCTCAATTTAATTAGCTTGATAATATTCATTTAAATCGACTTGATATTCATTTAAGTCCTCTAAACCAAAATCAAGTTATAAAGATCATACCCTTTAAAACCCCAAATTAATTTAAATTTCATATAAATTTTATTTGAGAACAATTCTTAAATACCTAAATTCAAAGCAAATTCATATTTATCTTCCAACATTTATTTTATTTAAGACATTATAAACTCTATCAACAAATTTAAATAAATACTTAACCGTATTATATCTAAATAAAATTTAACTTTTATTTTAAACTTATTTTATTCTTTAAACCAAATTTATACATACCTTAAATTCAAGCGTTTAACTATATATAAAATAATAACTAAAAATATCAAAACCAATATTCATTAAACCATATTCTTTCCAAAACCATTGAAAATCATTTCAAAAATAATTTTATATATATACCACGGTGCCTGTATAAAATTTTCTATCCTATGGTCAAGTGATACGGATATTTAATAACTTGCAGTTTATAATAATATAAAATACAACATGCATTCATCCAATATCAACCATCAACCATTTATCACAATCATCATCAAATTCAAACAATAGCATTAATATAGAACGGATAATAAACACAGGTATTAAATAGCAGTTTATATTCAATAATAATTTAAATAACCGTTGAACTGGCAGTGTATGTGCAATGAATAATTAATTAACAATTTAACTGGCAGTTTAAATGCAATGAATAAATTAAATAGCAATTTAATTTAAATAAATGAAATTAACTGAAATGATGATTAAAAATATGCCAAACGAGCGTAAATAAATTTAAATCACATCATATACCAATTTAACAAACATAAGAAATTTTAAGAGTTGTGAGTGGGTTAAAACACCCACCTTTTGAATTTAAACCCAATTTGAACCCAAAAATTTGACCATCTTAGAATTCGTCTAAACCAGTGTCATCAAGTCCATAATTTTATTACGATCCTAACAAAAAAAATCGCGTGTGAAACAGAGTTCGTATGTAAAAGTTATAGCGATTAAATTGTTTGAAAACAAAATTAAAATTTAAAACAAAATAAATATCTTGCCTCAAATATCTTGCCACGTCATATCCTTGCCACGCGGCTTCAACAGAAATACGCGAAGACGTTCGAATTATACAGGAACCCACGACCATTGACTAGCACCTTTGACCATCGTTTGCATGCCACTAACGGCCGCCGTTGGTCACGGCGTGGCCACCACCGCCACGGCCTCGTCCAGCCAACCCCCCCTCCGGACTACCCTAAAGCCACACGAACCACAAAATATACGCAGCCGCCACTAGGGTTAGAAACCCTAACGAATTAATTCACACGATCTAACCGTTGATACAGCGAACAAACACCACAGATCAACTCCCCTCGGTCCCCTCTAAAAACCCAAAAACGGTTCGTCGATCCGTCGAGTTTGATTTCGATGTGATGAACGGCCGAGACTTCTTCGATTTTTATCGGTCAAACGACAATCCAAGACGAAAAATGAATTTCACCAGAAGATTATGCACTTTGAGAGCTTCAACATATATTTTTCTGAATTTTTCCGAGGACTTTAAATTTATGCTTTGGATTTGATTTGCAATTGGATCTGGAAATGTAGAATTTTGTCTACCATTGAGGAAAAGGGGGAATAACACGTATATAAATGCGAAATGGAGGCTGCTAGGGTTTATAACAGGGTTTAAATAGACTATGTTGAAAATAGAATGGATCGGATAAGAAAGATGTACGCGCTAACGACGAAGTAGCCCAAAAAGCCGGTTCTGACTCCGGAACGAAACTGGGTCAACCCATATATCAAAATAGATGTTTTAAATTATTTTAAATGCGATGGAATAAGTTTCAAGTCCAAACTCCATCGTATGAAGAAGTTATGCTCAAATCAATATTTTTCAAATTGATTTCAATTGATTTCAGTTAAATCGATTTCAGGGCGTTTCGCGTTCGCACGATCAAACGACAGGTCTGATCGCTACGAAACTTGAAACCCTGCAATAATTCACCGATACGGATCCGATGAATCTAGTTTCATCGAAATCCGAGTCAGTGGCCAAAATGGCTATTATTATATTAATTAAATAATTAAAAATTAATTGATTAAATCAAATTTCAAATTCCAATTCTAAAGTTGACAATTTTATCACCTTTATATTTCTTAATCATTTACCCAAATTTTAAACAAACTTATATGTCTATTTAAAGTTGACAAATTTATAAATTTCCGTACTAACCTTAATTTATTGAATTCAGGATTTATAAGAAAATTCCCAATAATTCCATATAATTATATACATTAATAATTTCTCCATTCATTATTATCCCGGATGAAATTAACTTTGGATCATTGTTTATTACATTATTATCCTCAAATTTCATCTTAATTTCAATAACGTAATATTTAACTTTTAATTTAATTTATTTCGCAATAACTTCAACTATTGAATTTTATACTTCAATTACATTAATAAATCTCGCTTTCTATACTTTAAATTAACCAATAGTCTTATTATAGATGGATTAGGCATTGGATTCAAAACTATTACATAAATTTCCACATATACCATCTTCTTTTCAATTAACATAAAATTTAATTCCAATTCTACTTATTTTCAATAAATACCATTATTAAATTTTAAATTCCAATACATAAATATCTTTATTTTCATTTCTTATAATTCAACAAATTGTCCAATATGAATAACTTTAACATCATTTCCTTTAAATTAAATCATCAATTCATTCATACACCATTAGCAATACATTATTACTCATTACTACCCAAATTTATACTAATATAACCTTTAATTAGATTAATTGCAATCGATTACCCATTTTAACTTATTAGACTCCATTAACGTTAAATTACACTTATAAGTTATCACTAATGGACAAGTGTTGAAATTGATTACATATACCATTCTCACCCTATTATCAATTGGATGAATTTTCATTGGTTCGTAGTTATTGCATTCCTACCCACAAATTTCATCCACATTTCAATTAACGTAATAATTTAATATTAAATTCCAATTATTAAATTTTAAATTTCAAATAAATTAATAAATCTTGATTTAAAACCTTGTTATTCAATAAATTGACATTTATGGGTGAAATTATTATTGACTTGTATTACATTTCCTTAATGCATGCTTCATTTCATACTATTTAGTTATATTTGCCAAATATGTTCATTAATTACTATTTATATTCTTAATTAATTTACTTACTTGGTTTCATACTTGTACGTTTTCACTTCCAAACAATATTATAATTACTTACAGGGCATTGATTTTTATTTCATGAATTCTTTAAATAATTCACTAAATGCCTTTGTTCCCTTATATTCAATTTATTACCATTTAAGTACGTTCATTATCAACAACGCACATTATAATTACTTATCCCCAATTATTGCATTGGTTTATTCAACAGTTACTTTTATTTACTCCTTTTTTATTTTAAACCAAATGTAACAAATTTCACTATTCATTATTATATTAATGAATTTCATTCTAGTTAATATTTTGATTAATATTTCACAAATTGAACTTTTCTATTGGTTTCTTATATTAAACATATAACTAAGCATAACATGTTTAAATACAACGAATTGGAGTTTCATTAAGATTGTCTTGTATTAACATTGTATCACTTTAATTTAGTTATTATTCCATTATTAAATTACAATTTTTTAGAATTTCAACATTAACTCATAAAATATAATTAAATTAACAAAATTTTAAACATCGGAAATTTATGGGTCGTTACGCTCTCCCCACTCAAAACTTTTCGTCCCCGAAAAGGAAAAAGAAGAGAAAGAAGAAATTGAGTAGTCAATACGTTTTATTCAAATTATTAATTTTACAAACAAATAAATTTACCAAGTTGAATACTTTATATAAAATATATCTATTTATAACTATTAAGTCTTTTTATACTCACATTAATGAAGTTTGGAAAACATTTTTTTTCCAAAAATTTTCTAAGTCCAAAATTTACGGAAAATTTCGACAGAGTCTCCTTTGCACGGCGAGGTACGGGAGAAATATAATATCAATATGAAAATATACAACAAATATTTTTCAAAATAATATATATCCCAACCTGGGTAAAATAATTTAATAACTCTATAAACCGTAATCCGAAAACGTACCTATTTGTTGGGCAAATTACGCTTAATTATGAACCAAAAGCAGTAGCAATTGCTTCCATAACCTGTATTTCACTTATATAATCTAAAAGGGTTAATAATATAAAATGAAATAGCTAAGTTTGTTTCAACCACAAACAAAAATCAATACAACAACAACTAATTTGCAACAAGGCGTACAACCATCATACAAAATCAACACAATTCAATCATTAATTCATATCAAACACAACAAATAGTTGCTTGGGTTCAAACTTTAAATTGTACGGAATGAAAAGTAAACTACTAAGTGCGTCTTTTACTCAACAGTCTTAGATAAAATGAAATAGATTATTCATTCATCCAACAATCTTAAAGTATCCTAGCCCAAACAACCATAAACCAAACAAACAACTATTCCAAACAAGAAATCAGATTAAATTTTCCAACTTCATAGCATTCATTGTTTGATTTCCTTTTTATTCGTATAATGATTTCTTTTCTTTTTATCTTCATTTATTTGCAGTATTCACCTTCTAATTATTTTATTAATAAATAGCTTCAATCATTCACTTAAGTTTATTATCTTTCATATATACTACTTAATTTCATTTATTTACTTTCTTTTATTACTAAATTCCATTTATAATTGCTTACCTTTCTATTTTAATTAATAGCCTTTCAATTATACTTAAGTTCATAACAACTCCAACCCTAAATTTTTATTATAGTAAGAATTCCATTATAACTTAAGTTTATAACTCTATAACATCAATTCTTATAAATAAAAGCAATTGATTGAACACTTTCATTTCATACCTTTACTTGTACAATTTCCACTACATTTCTTATTAAACATTTCAACTTTTAATATTTGGTAAGTTATATATATGCTTTTAAAGAATGAAATTGAAAGTTACAAGTTTTCTCAATTCTTTTAAATTTATTAATGTTCAGTAATTATATCTTTTGTTTTATAAGTTACAATTTCAACTTTCTTGTTATTTCCTTTATAACCTATCCTTTAATTTCTTTTTATTTATAACTTAGCATTAAATCTCTTATTTCCCTTAGAGGTTTCAATTATTAATTACTTACATTCAAATTCACTACAATAACTGAAATTATTAATAAATGGAAACTTAAGAATTTAGATACCGGGTTAATTTCAAATCATTTTAAAATAATAGATAAATGTATATACTTAAACTTTATATATCCAATTATATTTAAATCAATTTAAAATTTTATATTTGGTTTATCAAACAAATCTGCAGTAAACTACTACAGTGGCCTTTCCACTTCGAAACTCGAAAATGAATGTCGATGATGCGTGCACTCGTCACCGAAATTATTTTCCAGCGACAGTGGCCAAAATTCACCGATACGGATCCGATGAAACTGGTTTCCTCGAAATCCGAGTTAGTGACCAAAATGGCTATTATTACATTAATTAAATAAGTTTACAATTAATTGATTAAATCCAATTTCAAATTCCAATTCTAAAATTGACAATTTTATCACCATTATATTTCTTAATCATTTACCCAAATTTTAAACAAACTTATATGTCAATTTAAAGTTGACAAATTTACAAATTTCCATACTAACCTTAATTTATTGAATTCGGGATTTATATGAAAATTCCCAGTAATTACATATAATTATATAAATTAATAATTACTCAATTCATTATTATCCCGGATGAAATTAACCTTGGATCATTATTTATTACATTATTATCCTCAAATTTCATCTTAATTTCAATAACGTAATATTTAACTTTTAATTTCATTTATTTTGCAATAACTTCAATTATTGAATTTTATACTTCAATTACATTAATAAATCTCGTTTTCTGTACTTTAAATTAACCAATAGTCTTATTATAGATGGATTGGGCATTGGATTCAAAATATTACAAAAATTTACTCATATACCATCTTGTTTTCAATTAACATAAAATTTAATTCCAATTCTACTTATTTTCAATAAATCCAATTATTTAATTTTAAATTCCAATATATAAATTAAATTTATTTTCATTTCTTATAATTCAATAAATTGTCCAATATGAATAACTTTAACATCATTTCCTTTAAATTAAATCATCAATTCATTCATACACCATTAGCAATACATTATTACTCATTACTACCCAAATTTATACTAATATAACCTTTAATTGGATTAATTGCAATTGATTACCCATTTTAACTTATTAGATTCCATTAACGTTAAATTACACTTATAAGTTATCACTAATGGACAAGTGTTGAAATTGATTACTTACACCGTGCTCATCCTATTATCAATTGGATGAATTTTCATTAGTTCGTAGTTATTGCATTCCTATCCACAAATTTCATCCACGTTTCCATTAACGTAATAATTTAATATTAAATTCCACTTATTGAATTTTATAATTCAAATAAATTAATAAATCTTGATTTAAAACCTTGCTATTCAATAAATTGACATTTATGGGTGAAATTAACATTGACTTGTATTACATTTCCTTAATGCATGCTTCATTTCATACTATTTAGTTATATTTTCCAAATATGTTCATTAATTACTATTTATATTCTTAATTAATTTACTTACTTGGTTTCATACTTGTACGTTTTCACTTCTAAACAATATTATAATTACCTACAGGGCATTGATTTTTATTTCATGAATTCATTAAATAATTCACTAAATGCCTTTGTTCCCTTATATTCAATTTATTACCATTTAAGTACGTTCATTATCAACAACACACATTATACTTACTTATCTACAATTATTGCATTGGTTTATTCAACAGTACTTTTATTTACTCCTTTTCTATTTTAAACCAAATGTAACAAATTTCACTATTCATTATAATATTAATGAATTCCATTCTAGTTAATATTTTTATTAATATTTCACAAATTCAACATTTCTATTGGTTTCTTATATTAAACTTATAACCAAGCATAGCATGTTTAAATACAATGAATTGGAGTTTCATTAAGATTGTCTTGTATTAACATTGCTTCATTTTAATTTAGTTATTATTACATTATTAAATTACAAATTTTTATACTTTCAATATTAACTCATAAAATATAATTAAAACAAATTTTTAAACATCGAAAATTTATGGGTTGTTACAATATCCAATGGGTGAATCATCCATATAATAAAATAGCATCGTAGAAATGAAATCATCAAGTGAATCAGGCAAACACATAACAATGCTCTAATATAATATCATAAAATCATTTAATAATGTGTAGTGGGAGATAGCCCATCGAATCATCCAAACGATATCCAATATTATATAAATCACAAACATAATCCAAATAATCCAAAGCACAACCAATAATAAAGGCTATCTCAAAATATCAAATCATCAATAGTAGGGATATAACGGGGACTTGCTACACTTTAGACTCAACTAATCTTTATTCTAGTCAATTCATTATAAGAAACAGACATATATGTTAATCCATTACACACACATACACTACGAACCAAACGGGAGACTAAAAACGGCTTGCTACAAGCTTACTCTCGGAAGATAAGTCTACTCACCAATCAAAGTGTTACCGTCTATTCCTAAAGTCTTCAAGGTATATGTTACTGTACTACACTTCCATACCTTGAAATTGATAAGGAGACTGATAGTTGCCTACTACAAGCCTACTCCAGGAACCCAGGTCTACTTGCCTACTGCAAAGTACCGTCTATTCCTAAAGTCTTTAGTTACCTCGACGGACAACATGAACCCATCCACTAGTGGCTTTTCTACACGTAGCCCCAACCACGACCCTTCTTTACTTTTAATGGTAACAGACTGCTGGCCTAAGCGACACAATGGGCTACGGGAGGCAACCTCTCTACCATTGCCAATATTATAACGCATATCTAAGAGACATATAACTACGGTGTCATGGATCTAGGGCACGACCTCATGATTAGGCCAGGGTGGATACTGGCCAATCTAGTTAACTCCTAAATAATAAAGGGAGTTGAACATTATGTGGATGGTGATATTGTGCTCATAATCAATAGCTACATATATCTCTAAAATAGGCCGATAAACAGATCCCATAAGACAATATGTAGCAATATGATACTTCTCAGCGAGAATCACAAATACTTATGAGTAAAATCCTCGTTCGAATGACATTTACTTACAATAAATAATCAAGCAAATAACATAATGATGTCTCATACTACCACATGTTATTCGGATAATTATTCAAGGCTCGTAAACTAACTAAATCCACACTAGGTATTTCTATATGACAAGTCCATTGAATAACTGAAAAGGTTTTACCGAAAGTCCCATACCAAACATATCATTAATTCGTTTGTTCAAATTTCTCGTCACATGTAAATGAAATCTCACAAATCAAACAAAAGGATGTCATCATCATATCACATTAAAATATTTCACAAATCAATATCAACGATGAATCCTTTATGATATCAAAATCATTGTAGGAAAATGAGAAATCAAAAAATATAGACATCACCCATAGAAGTCCCATTTTAATTCAAAAATGTAACAATTAATGAATTTCAACAAATTCTTTTTTATACTATTGGATCGAATATTCAAGTATATATATATATATATATATATATATATAACACTTTAGTAATTCATGGGTAACCTTATTATTAGTGAATTATGCTTTAGAATACATAAGATCTTAATTGGAAAATATTACATATTTTCATAATTTAGCAATCTTTTAAATAACTAATTAAAACTATAATATAAAAGTACCCCTTCAATAAATCAATAAATTTGGATAACGCTTCTAAATTCAATTTCATGTTTTTTACTAAATGTGATAACCCAGATTTTTGAAACATTTGATAATTGGATAATTAACTGGTTTTATTCAGTTAAGCATATAAAATTCTGATAATTTTAAAATATCCAGATATATATATATATATATATATATATAAAAATGGATTTAAACAGTAATAAATAATTTTCTTTAAGTGATAAACCTAATGGTGAATTATAAATATGAAAATAGACATATGCAAACTTTATAAAATTGAAATTTCTATGTGTGTATGTATATGTATGTATATATATATATATTTATATTTATATTATGATTAGGAACCGTCGTCTTGAGTTCAACATGATGATTCTCAAAGGCTATCTAAGTAAAAATGTACTTTCTTTTAAAAATTATCCAAGAAAATAATCTTAGTTTGTATATATAAGTATATATATAACATAAAAATAATTTAACATAAGAATGCAAATAAAATATGAAGATAAAAAATTATTATATAAACTACATAAACATATTGGGAACATTATGATTGCAAATGTATACAAATTCATGTCATTTAACAAATGTAAGTAAATAAGGAGTAATGACAAGTGTAATTAGTTACTTAACAATTTAACAAGTGTCTATTATATCTTTTTATTTTTCAAAAAATTAAGAAAAGATAATGTAAACATTTTCATGCCTCTCACTCTCTTTAATCAGTTTAAATGCTGAAGAAAAAATATAAACCTGATCACAATCTGTATCAGTCTCATTATCAACCCTGTTCTAAACAATAAATTAAAAATTAAAATTAAAAGCTTCAGTTTTCAACCTGGGAAATCAAAATAGTTCAGCCAGGTAAATAAAAAAAAGAATCCAAACCAAAGCCTAAGTTTTAAATCATGGTTTCCAGAAGAAAAGCATAGGCCTGATCAATTACAAAACAGAAATCAAAGATCAAACTATTTTTTCAGATAATCAAATTCAAGAGGTATTTTCAGATCTTCAATCAAAACTGGAAATCAGGGAGAATGTTCTCTGTTTTTAAAATAGTGAGTAAACTAAACCTTATTCTATCTTAAATCTGGATGCATGGGATAACCCTTTTGAAGTTGGATGCAGTAATTGTTTATATGATATGAATTGCATGTAAATATATATCTGAACAAAAGAATGTGCATGATTTTACACAAGACTGTTGGCTCTGCTTAGTGTTCAGGCTTAAAAAAAATTATTCCCTGAATCTCTTTAGTCTTCAAATTGTAAACAAAATTTGTTAGTTATAAAAAGTTATAAATTTTAAAAATAATTTCAAGTTCAATTTGAACTAGTTTTCAAAAAAAAGAAGGAAGAACAGTGGACTTAAAACATTTCAATTTTTTTTTTATAATGATTGCTTGTTCCAGTTATATAATTGCGTTCGTCATCAAAAACTAGGATTTTTAAAAATCAAAACACGATTTTTAAGGTAGCAATTCAAGGGAACTTAAGAGACGAACTTTTTTGGGTTTCTGCCTTTTTCTGGTGATGGGGTGTATCGGGGAAGGCGGGGTTCCTACTGGAGGTGGATAGAAGGAAGGAGAGCTTGGCAAAAATGGTCAGAAGGTTCCAAATTCACTATGGAGGCACGGCGGTGCGGTTTTAGGGTTTAGGCTCAGTTTTTGGTCTGGGTTGTTCGTGGGGTGATCTCGTCGTCGTGCTAGCAACGGGGTGAACCATAGGTAGGGGAAAGGGAAGATGGAAGCGAGGAGAAGGCTTGATCGTAGCATCAGATTTTTTTCTGATGATCTGAGGTGGTTAACTTGGAGGATTATGGTGACTTGGTGCTTTCTGTAGGATATTGAATTTGCTCGAATTCAAATCAGGGTGGTTAGTGAGGAAACTGGGTAGTTGGTTGGATTAGGGTAATCAACGACAGCATGGGATGGCGTCGGAGTTGGTCAGGACGACACCGATGCCATGTGCAAGTATACGCATGTACGATATATTTTTGGGTTGTGGTCTTGTAGCTGGGTTGGATGAGGCTTTCGAAGAAGAACTCGAGAACGATGGAGTTTGGCTCGAGATAAGACTTGAGTGCGTACCCTTGAGTTCGGGTAGGAAGTGGTGAAGGAAAAAGCAAATTTTAGGCTGGAAAGATTTAGGCCGAAAAGATTTAGGCCGAAAAGATTTTGGGCCAGAGAGATTATAGATTAGATTAATTGAAGTAAGGAATTAAGGGGAAGAGAAAGATTTTGCTTGAATGTTAACTCAAGGTAACGTCGGTTTGCGCTTGGATTTCAATTGTAATTTGTTAAGTTAAAATAAGGTAATTTGATTTACCAATTTAATAAGGGAGTAGACTAAGTTTATCAAACAAAAATGAGATGTACAAGTTCTCAAGTAGGTTATTAAAACAAGTTTCTCATTTAATTTATTGAACAATTTTTTTTAATTAAGTTCAAAGATTTAATTTTAAAGGTAAATGTTTTAAATTATTTGGTTAAAAAGATTATATGATTTGTTAACTTAAATTTGTTAAATTCTTAATTTATTTTAAACTTAAATTAAATGATTTAATTAAGTAAGTTAATTATGAAGATAAATGTTTTAATATGATAATTAAGGGATTAAATAAAGATTAATTGTAACGACCCAGAATTTTTATTAATTAAAATTTGAATATTTAATTTATTTTAAATATTAATAAGTGAATTTATAAGTTAAATAATTTTTTATTTGAATTATTGGATTTAACTGAATAATTAAATCGATAATTTAATATGTTAAATTATGGAAATAATTCAAAACTGGGTTAAATATGATTGAAAATGATTTGTAAAATTTTATTTTATCATATTGAAGTTAGAACGATATTTTAGAACTTTTAAAATCGAATTAAAAGTTAATTTGTGAAAATTGAATATTTTAATATTTAAATCGACTAGTGAAAATAGTCAATTTTTGAACAGTCTCATAATTGAACGAAACCAGTTCCATTGGATCCGTAATAATTAGTTATTACCGGATTTCAAATTTCGTGTCAATCGGAGTTATCGTTTGATCGTGGCAGCTCGAAACGCATCGATTTGTTTTTAATTTTAATTTGATGAGTGAAAATAGCCATTTTTCAAAAAGTCTCGGATTTCGACGAAACCAGTTTCATCGGATCCGTAATGTGATATTATTGTAAGATTTCAAATTTCAAGTCAATTGGATTTACCGTTTGTCCTGTACAAATTAAAACGCCTAGAAAATCGCTTAAATCGGTTTAATTCAAATTGAGCGTTTATAGCCATAACTCGCACAGATGTCCGAATTAGCTTCCGAAACCTATTCCATTATGTCCGGAACGCGGGATAAACCCTAGGAATGTCAGTTTCGGCGCGTAAATCGGAGTTCGGAATTTCCGGATGAATAGTGTCGAACGAAACTCTATAAATAGACCCCTATCTCTCTCTAAATTAAAAAAAATAAAACAAAACCCTAATCAAAACTGCAGCCGCCACCCCTATAAGAACGACCAGAAATGATCATCCTTTCCCCCTCGATTTCTTCCAATCCATCAGCAATTAAATGAAGCTTCCAACTAGAAAGTCGTAGAGCGCATCGAGATCTTGAAGTTCAACGGTGGAGATGTGATTTGGAGCATCGGAGGAGGAGCTAGGGGGCCGTTGGTCATGGCCTGCGCACGCAACACGAGGCTCATCAGGTGGCCGAGCTCCACATGCTTCAGGCCGAGCATAGCTTGGGTCGAGGGCTTCGCGATGGCGGTGACGTGATCGAGTATAGTCGAGAGATGAGGATGCAAATGGAAAACCTAATTTGAAGGAGTATGGGTTTGTGCGTGTTCTATGGTCTGTAGCTTGCGTGAGATAGAGGAGATGAAGTGCACGGCCAAGATTTCAGGGGTTCAAGATCCTGTGGCCAGAAACTGTTTAGGTTTAAATTATTAAATTATGTTGTAAATATTAATTTAAAATCGTGTACAAACTTCAAAAATACATAACTTTTTCATACGAGGTCGAAAAAATGCAAACTCAGTTGCGTTGGAATCGTATGGACGAGCACTACGCGATGGAGTTGGTTTGGAGTCGTTTGGAGTTAGTGAGAATTTTGGGTAAAATTAAACGTCCGTTTAATTTTATTCGAAATAAATCGCTAAAACGGAAATAAAATCAAGGTGAGAACTTCTCACTCAATTGAATTAGTTTCGATTTTATTTTAAATAGTTAGATTTAAAATATTTGAATGCATGTTTGAATGTTGATTGATATCTATTGATTGTTAAAATAGACATTATACGCCGTTAGTAAGTGGATGTTATTTAATAAAAACATATACCGCGAATATTTCATAAACAGTGAAATTGGTATTATATATATATAGTAGCAATATATATATATATATTGGCATATGTAAATATTGCAGTTGTTGATTTCCCGCATTTATTTGTTTAGCGGATGAGACCCTTTTACGCCGTTATTAAGCGGATAATATTTAATAAGAACATATACCGCGATAATTTCGTACTGGAGCGAAATTGGTATTGTGCTAATGTTTTTGGATGCAGGAAAACAGGTTGGAGGGATCCAACTGGATTCCTCAATAGTTTTTATTTGATTTCAGATATTTTGATATTTGATGGATTTTCATATTGATATATGATATCGTTGTAGTCGTGATTGACTATTTGGTGTGTAGCATCATTGGACCCAAATTTTGGGATTTTAAAAGGGTTTTTAAAGTGATTTTTGAAAGGATAAAATATTTTTGGAATTGATCCATTTTAAATAAATAAACGTTATAATTTTTAAAGTTATAAAAATTATGATTTTTGAGAAATATAGTTAAAAAACTGATTTTTGAGAATATGATGTTAATGATTTTATAAAATAGTTAAATCGGAATTTTTGAATTTATTATGAAAAGTTTAAATATAGGATTTATAAAATTTAATTATTTTATGAATCAAAAGGGTGAAATAATAAAGGAATTTAAAGACGTTTAAAAAGAATAATATAAATTGATTTATATTAAGAGATTTATAAATGGATATTTATAAATTGAAATATGGACATTATAAAACGAGTTTTTATAAGTGTTTGAATGAAGTGAAAATGAATTTCATAATTGAATGGAATTTATAGAATTTTATACGGTGAAGTTATAAATGGAATTTTATAAGCAGTAGGTTTATAAAATTTATCAAGTTATTAAAATAATGATTTTGGATAAATGAATGAATCTTATAAGTTATAAGATTTATAATTTGGGAAGTTAAAAAGAACGATTTTGTAAAATAATCGTTTTATAAGTATTTAACTTATAATATGAACTTTTAGTTATAATTGAGTTATAAACTGGAATAGATTAATAAAGGAAATTTATAAAAAGGAAGTTTTTATAAATAAATAGAAATGGAATTTATAAACGTTGTTTTATAAATTCACAAACGACTTATTTTGATAAGTAAAATTGTTATAACTTATTTATGGAGTTATATTCACGTTTTAGACAGTGAATAATCCTTTAAAATAAAATGAATAAAAAGGATGAAATTTGTTAATGAAGTATATTCACGTTTTTGAATAGTGAATAACACGTTAAAGAAAATGTTTAGAATGTGATGTTTTAAATAGAATTAAAACGATCTAACGATGTTTTAAAAGGTGTTGAGATTCGAAACCATAGATTTCAACATTCATTGTTGAAATAGACGTTTTCGAGAAATAGAAGGAAATAGTGGACTATAACACTGTTGTTATAGTAAATGATTTCCGAAAGGAAATGTTTTGTATAGTATTGGGATTTATATATCTATTTAAACTTCGAATCCCTATACTAGTGAATTTGGGTTGTCGTAACGATGTTTTACGCAACATTCGTTTTGACCCAAATAAATATGTTTAAGTGAATGATTTCCTTAATAGAATGAAATATATACTTAATTCGATTTAAGTATATTGAATATTTTCCAAGTGTAGAAAATAAAAAGATTTGTGAATTACTTATTTAATAAGTATGGAAATGTTTTCCAATATGAAGTGAATAATTAAAATTTATCTTTTTGAAGATAAATTGAAATGGATAATTGAAATGATATGCATGGATATTTTGAGATATAAATTCATTATGGAATTTATAAATAGAAAGTGGAATTTGTATGAAAATAAATATTGATTTATTTTTGAAGTGTTGAAATTATATATCTTGTAAAGATATTTTTGGAAAATAAATAATTTGGAAAATTATTTGGAATCTGGTGATGTGTGCATATCCAGTGATAGTTCAATAACCGACTATCAATATTTCCCTTTGAATGGGTAATTGATGTGATTTGTTTGAATGTGAATGCTACACTTATTTTTGAATAAGCGCTCACTATTCGGGTTAACCGGGAAAGGACCATGGGGTCGTATAACCCATTTCGAATATGTGATACGTCGTTATGAATTGCATTGAAGATCGGTGTTGAAGACCCGGTATTTGCGAGAGCGATAGGATGACCTGTCGATTTACTCTGCACCGAGTTGCTCCGGTATAGAGTTCTCCATATGTGATGGTGAATCTGATCAGGATTGTGAATATCCGGATTGCAAGGGCTTCTTTGTAAGTGCCTTCGGTTTTGTTCGATCCCGAAACAGACTTTTATGGATTGTATGTCTGACATTACAAGTTGAGATATAAAGCCGATTTCTTTCAAATATATTTCTGTTGGTGGCGAAGAATTTATTCTTTAGCTTAACACCCTTCTCTGAGACGTACGAGCTCAGAGGTTATATAGTTGAAGTTATCAGCAATATATTCCCAATTTGGTAATGTGATATGCTGAGTGATGCTGAAATGATCATTGTGTTGATTATTGTGATAGGATCGTTTATTTGATCGTCTATCTTGGTGATCATTGTGTTGATCATTTGTTGACCCAAAGCATGGCTTTTGTATAAAGTATGTTTTTGTGGACGTGACTTCGTCGAGCCTCACACCCCGGAAATGGTCAAAACGGGAAAGATGCGGCAAGGTTATGAGGGGTAGCACCCTTTAGGGTATGTACATTTCCTTCTGGATAGAGGTTGTATCATGGTATGGAGCCCAGATATTTAACCTATGTGGTTACTACGAATTTATTACTTTGTGGTTGTTGGTTATCGGGATCCCGTGAGAAAGGTCGTTTACGATCGGGGAATGGCGTGCTCGTGTCAGTAGTTACCCAGTTAGGGGTAACCCGGCCTTGTGTTGGCAGAGTTCCGGTTTGGTTCTCGGGGATGTCTTTCCAGAGGCATTCTCATGTGGCAATGGGAAGTTCCTTGGCCTGACCATTTGTTGGAAATCCAAAGAAACAATACGAAACTTGTACGGTTTTAGTTGTAGAACCTGCCATCTAATATGGTAGCTATTAGTAGGCATAATATAATGGTACCTATGCTGGCTAAGATTTATATTCTACTTTCGAAATGAATTTCTTCTACACTATGCACTAATAATAATATCAAAATTGATTTGATTTTAATACGTATCAAGCATCTTTGACTATCATAAGGAGAAATCTTCTCCAAGTCTGCGTTTGCATTGTGTGTGTGGCAGGAGGTCTTATGGTAGTCTCATTTTTAAAAGCATTGCGAATTGAATTTAAAAATATCTCTATATTTTGATTTTTAAAGATAAATAAACTGTTTTGAGTTCTCACACCAGTCACATGACTGACTTGGAGTTTATTGTTTTCCTTCCTAAACTCTGGGTGCCCACCAATTTTCACACGGGCAATCAAGAGTAAGGTTTATCAGGATATTCTGGATATTCTGGAGTTGTTGGAGGCAAGCTGGATGGCATGACGTATTACTAGTTTATATAGTATTTCTTTTTCCGCTGTTTGTTTGATGTTGTATACTCTGATGATATGATATGATGATGTAATGAAATGTATAAAATGTAATAACTGATATAGTTCTTTGTTTAAAGATTATTCATTTATTATTATATGTTGTTCCGCTGCGAATTGTGAGATTCTAATGTTGTACTGTTTTCTTTCTGTTTCCGTTCTGTTTTTCTTTTTCCTCTATTCTCTTTTCCGTTCTATTTTAAAATTTTCTATTTTCTTTTCCCTCTATCTTCTACCTTTTTCTCTCTTTTTCTTTTCCTAAATTTTTCTTAAACCCCTAAGGGTTCGTATTTTCGTTCATCTTGAATTAATCAATGGAGATTAGTGTCTATTCAAGGAGTACGGACTTACGGGTCTTTACATTAATGGTTTAACTTAAGGTTAATTAAAACCTTGAATGATTAAGGACTAATCTGTAGAGGATTCATTAATTTAATCAAAACTAAAGGTTAAATTAAGTGATGATTAAGGTTAATTAATTGAGGAAAATTAACCAATGGGATAATTAGGATAACTACTCTATAAAAGTGATTAAAGGTAAATCACTTAAGGAAGTAATTAAGGTTTAAATTACTTAGTGTGATTAAGTAAAGGGGTTGATTAATTAATTAAGGAAATTTATTAAGGGTTAATAAATTAATAAATGTAATTAATCAAAGGATAATTTTGATTAAAGAATAATTAATTTGAGTAATTATTTAAGGACCAATGAGATTAATGTAAATGGGTGAAGGTTTATTACTTTGTGTAATTAATTAAGGGTTAATTACTCATTGTAATTGAAGGATAATTAGTCAAGGGTGATTAACTTTAGAGAAAAAATTTAAAGATGATTAATTGATTGGTTGTTAATTAATTAATGTTGGGTAGATGTAATATAAGTGACTAAAGATTAGAAATTAATTTAATTAGAGATAAATTGAATTAATTTTTGAAGAGATCAATCTTGCTTATGAATGATTGATTAATGATTAAATGCCTTGAATTGGTTGATAACTCTGATATGAAATGTTTTCTGATATGATATGTTTGGGTAGACAGCGATAGTATGGTTATCTATCATTAATGAATTGCTGTGAAAAAGTATTATCCGGCAATTAAAGTTGAATTGTATTTAAATGAATAACTTGGGTTTAGATGACATTGGATTCGAAGAGACTGGAGTCGGGTATTAGTAAATACTCGAAACCACTTTGATTCTTTATAGATTGATATGTGAAATCAACAAGCTGGAATGGAATGATTTAAGTGAATTGGACTATTTAATCTAAGTTTTGGCACTTAGAAATTTGTGAGTGAAATGAGAAATGTCTATAACAATTTGTAAACTTATAATTGGTACATGTTACCCGGGTTATATATATAAGTTGTATGCTTTTGTCATTCATGATAAATGGGTTTACTCACGCTGGTTTCTAGCCTGACCTGGGTGTTACTTTGATGTAATGCTCGGACCTGACTGAGTATTACAGACTTTCAGGTAAGGATGTTATGGAACTCAGGAGGGGAGCTAGATGGCAGGACGTATGGAGTGTAATCCGCTATGATATATTGTTGTTTATCTGGGACAAGTTAGTCTTAACTGTCCAGTGATTGTGTAAATGTTGTAACTCTGATGTATTGATGTAAATTAACTTATACAGTTTTTTCCTTTGTATAAGAATATTATTTGATATTATATTTTATCCGCTGCGAATGTGAGATTTTGAGTTTGGTTTTCTGTTTCTTCTTCTTCTATCTCTTTTTTTTCTTTTCCTAACTATCTGGAGTTTTCGGGGTCGAAATTTCCAGGTCGTTACATTTGGTATCACAGCAGGTTAAGTGAGAACTTTGGCTCTAGTGGGATTGCTCATTATGGATAGGGTCAATGGTACCCTAGAATGAGTTGAGTTATATGTGTGTGTGTGTGTGTCTATGAGAGCGTACTTGTTATTTTCTTATATCAATATTTTAAATGGTTTTAAAAGTAAATGATTTTTATATAAGATTATGTTTTGATAAATAAAGAAATATTTCTTTCCAAATAAATATTAAGGTAATTGGTTGTTAAATCGTTTGAATTAAAGATAAGTGGTAATAGTAATACAACCAATTTAAATTGAATAAAGATAAGTTTGAAATGTATTCAAACTGAAATTAAAATCTTGAATTTGGGAAGAGTTTCGGAATAAGATAGTAATGAATCGGTTTCTAGATATGATAATTTTGGTTATTATCATAAATGATTGTTGTGTTTAATAATGAAATGTGTATTAATAAGTAAGCAAAATGAAACGTTTTAGGGAAGAAAAGTATTTAGGCAAGTATGACTTGTAAATTGGATCTAAATTATGGAGTTTTAAATCTGGGCCCAGAATTTGAAAATTGTTTCAAAGTGATAAAGAAATAATAAATAATGTTATTTAATGTATTTAAATGAAGAGTCCTGTTTCAAACAAGAGTTGAGAAATTTGTTTTGAATTAAAAACCAAAGGTGGTTTAAAATTTAAGGATAACTTTGTGTGTAAAGAAAAAAAATATGTATATCTGAGGGATATACATAATATCAAAGATGGTTTGAAATAAACTCTGAATATTGAGTTTTAAATTTGGAATGAGATGTGATACCCAAAGTGATAAGTTTTTGAACTTAATAAGTGGGAAGGTTGTTTATGAGAAGTTTAAAATTTCAAATGGAAGTTCGAAATGGGTAAGGTTGACTACATTAAGTGAATTGAATTTAACTTTGAAAAAGTTAAATAAGTTTAGAACAAACAACCTGAATTGGAAATTTCAATATGAAATGAAAATTTAACTTGGTAAGTTAAATGGTTAATTTGAATGATCTCAAAATGGGGTTGAGATCTGGAAATTAGAAATAGATAGATATTTTAAAATAAATTGGAAGATATCATCCTATTGTTATTAATCTTTAAACTGCGAATTGGATTTGTGTAAATGAATGAAGAAATAAAGTGTGGTAATATATCCATTATTGAGATAAAAGGGAAATTAAGCCTTAAATTGAAATTAAGGATATGAAATTACTTTGAACTGAAGATTTGAATGTTAAGAATTGAATTTGTAAATTAAAATTGTTTTGAACTCTTACTTAAACCTTGTAATGAGTTAAGTAATGATAATTTAAAATGGAATTTTGAAATTTGGTTTAAGAGGTTAAACCAACATTTGAAATTTAACTCGAATTTATATAACACGAGATGATTTAAAGTGAGAATGAATTTCAAATTAGTTCATATAGAAATTTGATTTAAAATAATTTGGATTTGTGATTAAATTTGAATAGTTTTAAATTCAAATGGAATTTGATTTGAATTTGGAAAGAATCAAGGATAATTCAACTTGAATTGGGATTAAATTCAAACTGGAGTTGAAATGAATTGAAAATTAAAATTGACTCATTTTGAAATTTATTTGAATTAATTGGAATTATGATGGGAGATGGATAAGTTTGAAAATTCAAGTGGAAATTTGAATTGGATAATTTGCAATGAAATTGAAGTTGAATGAGTTCAAATTCAAATAGGAAGTTGATTTGAATTTGGGATGAGAATGGAAGTTAATTTAATTTGAATTGAAATTGAAAGTTAATTGGAAATTGGCAATTGATTGGAATTGGGATCAATTCAAATGGAAGTGGAAATTTAAATTGAATTGACGGGAATAGAGATTGGGAATTGAACAGTTTAGCTCTGGACTATTTTCAATATAAATTGTTTTATTATAAACCTATTTTTTTCCAAGCTACTTACTATACAATCTTTTTTTGTAAAGTCAAACCATCTTATACTTATTTTACAATTATTTTTGGAACTATTTAACAATTTTTCAACCGTTTTATAGACTAATTGTTATTTTTCAACTACTTTATAACTAATTTCTATTTTACAACTATTTTGCAATTATTTAAAAAATTTATAAACTATTTAACTATTTTTCAATTATTTTACCATTACTTAACTATTTTACTGCTATTTTTACAAACTAATAATTATTTTTCAACTACTTATCTATTTTAAACTTTTCAAGCTATTTTCTAAATTTAAGCTGGACAGAATTCAAACTGTTTATGATTAAATATTTATTTGAGATAAAAATTGAGGTGATAATCCAAATGAGGATTTAAGAAATTGTGAATAAGTGAATAGAAATTAAAGTGAATGTGAATAGAAAAGGAAATTGATTTGGCTAATAACCAATAAAGATAAATATGTAGGATGTACGTATATTATTCTATTCGCATAGTGATTTGATCCAGATTCAAGCACATAATTTCGAGATGGTATGTCGATCCGAGTTGGGATTTTTCACTTGATTTTCGACGGCGAACCTGAGTATGGATTATTGATTGGTTCTGGATATTCTCTATCACAGTTATGGCTATGTAAGGAGAATGACGATTTCTGATCAAGAAACCAGATCTGAGTCCGCACTAGGAAATCGGGTGGACGATACTAGTTTGGAAGTGAAATTGTGTGATAAAGTAGATATGTGTACGGATGATATGTGTACATCGTACGGGTTTGAATGAATTTTGATATTGCAAATTTGAAGATAAGAAATGTGAAATGATTTTTGAAAAGAAAGGTATATTTATTTAAATATATGATGAATAAAGTGGAAATCGGATATTTCTATGGTAGAAATTTTCTTTATGGAAGTAAGTATTATGGTAAGTGATTTTATAGAGTAATCAAATTTGAATATTGATTTGAAATTAACAAAGATATGTATCTTCGTTATATATATGATAAAACACCCCTTGTTGAATCTTTTGTCAAAAAAAGGGTTTTTGAAAATATTTGAAGTATAAAAAGGGTTTTATACAAGTTTTTAATGATCCAAAGATTTTTCAAAGTTATATATATCTATATATATAAAGGATCTTTTGAGAATAATTTTAGAGGAAAGGTTTTTGAAACCTATGGATTTTGGAACGGCTTTTGATTTTTGGGTAAAATCAATATTGGAATTTGAAAATCCTAGTTTGAGAATTATCGATTTTGAGATAATCGAATTTGAGAAAGGAAATTTATATGGGATTCATACTAGGTGTATGATTTCGAAAATACTATATCAATATAGTATAAAGTGTTTTGAAAATGGCTCTGGACAAAACGGCGCTCCCTTGAAATGAACTTCTCGGGAGTACCATAGGTTGGTACTGCCTTGAGCCTCAAAGGGGGAGGTTCTAAAGTTGATCCTGTAAGGAGTCTGGGAAAAACTAGTTCCTGAGAATTTGTGTAGTATGTAGCGAAAGTCGAGGGCGATGATGCCTACGGAGGCATTTGGGTTATGCTATGACGACAGTGTAACTCGATGTCACTACGATCTACCCGACTGAGAGCCAACAGTTTACGTTTGACTTTATATCGGTAGACCGCGACCTATGGTAACATAGAGAAAGTCGTGTGTGATACTGAGAGCAAAAAATATGCATTTGATTTTACATCGGTAGACTGCGACCTATGTGGGAGAGGAGAAGTTTCATTTTTGGCAGTGAAAATCGAGGGCGCTGATGCCTACATTTACATGGACTTTTGTTGTGATGGCAACGTAACCCTGGAATGTAACTGCGATTTATTGTGGGTTCCATGGCGTAATCGAGGGGCGCAGAGTGCCTACAGTTACATGGACTTTTGCTGCGATGGCAACGTAACGAAGGATGTAACTGCGACCATGGATGGGAGTGATGATTTCCAGAGCATTCTCACCAAAGATGTTTCCTCGATTTCAAAAAAAAATGTTTTCTATATTTTGTATAAAATTATTTTCCAAGTATTTCCACTAGGTGTTGAAAATGGGCCTGCTAAGTACTTATAGATTTTCATTCGTACGCATGATCAATGTAGGACCGAATTTCTGTGAGAACAAGGATGGACTGGTTGAGACATCGAGTTATAAATTTTTTTTTTTATAAAAACTATTTTATAATATTATGTAGATTTTAAAGGTGTTTTAAATGATCAAAAGAATAAATTTTCTAATGATAAGCATTTTAATGGTTCTAGCTTCGTTCTTTTTCGGGGACGAAAAGATTCAAAGGGGGGAGGAGTGTGATAACCCAGATTTTTGAAACATCTGATAATTGGATAATTAACTGGTTTTATTCAGTTAAGCATATTTAATTCTGATAATTTTAAAATATCTGGATATATATATAAATGGATTTAAATAATAATAAATAATTTTCCTTAAGTGATAAACCTTATAGTGAATTACAAATATGAAAATAGACATATGCAAACTTTATAATGTTGAAATTTTTAAGTGTGTATGTGTGTATATATATATTTATATTATGATTAGGAACTGTTGTTTTGAGTTCAACATGATGATTCTCAAAGACTATTTAAGTAAACTCTATTTTTCAAACATCAAAGAATAATATCAGTGTATATTTATTTTATTCTGACTTAGATTTGAAATAAGAACTAAATAATATGATTTAATGTACTTTCTTTTAAAAATTATCCAACAAAATAATCTTAGTTTTTATATATAAGTATATATATAACATAAAAAGAATTTAACATAACAACGTAAATAAAATATGAAGATAAAAGAAATTAATATATAAAATACATAAACATATAGGGAACATTATGATTGCAAATGTATAAAAATTCATGAAATTTAACAAATGTAAGTAAATAAATGAAGAGTAACGACAAGTGTATTAGTTACTTAACAATTTAACAAGTGTCCGTTATATCTTTTTATTTTTCAAAAAATTAAGAAAAGATAATGTAAACATTTTCATACCTCTCACTCTCTATAATCGGTTCAAATGCTGAAGAAAAAATATAAACCAGATCACAATCTGTATCAATCTCATTATCAACCCTGTTCTAAACAATAAATTAAAAACTGAAATTCAAAGCTTCAGTTTTCAACCTGGGAAATCAAAATAGTTCAGCCAGGTAAATAAATAATAAATAAAAAAGAATCCAAATCAAAGCCTCAGTCTTAGATCATCATTTCCAGAAGAAAAGCATAGGCCTGATCAACTACAAAACAGAATTCAAAGATCAAACTATTTTTTCATATTATCAAATTCAAGAAGCATTTTCAGGTCTTCAATCAAAACTGGAAATCAGGAAGCATGTTCTCTATTTTTAAAATGGTGAGCAAACTAAACCTTATTCTATCTTAAATATGGATGCATGAGATAACGCTTTTGAAGTTGGATGCAATAATTGTTTGTATGATGTGAATTGTATCTAAATATATATTTGAACAAAATAATGTGTGTGATTTTACACAAGACTGTTGGCTCTGCTTAGTTTTCAGGCTTTAAAAAAAATTCTTCCCTGAATCTCTTTAGTCTTCAGGTTGTAAACAAAATTTGTTAGTTGTAACAAGTTATAAATTTTAAAAATAATTTCAAGTTCAATTTGAACTAATTTTTAAATAAAAAGGAGAAAGAACAGTAGACTCAAAACATATCAAAATTTTGTTTACAATGATTGCTTGTTCCAGTTATATAATTGGTTTCGTCATCAAAAACTAGGATATTTAAAAATCAAAACATGGTTTTTAAGGTAGTAGATATGGGGAATTTGAGAGATGATCATTTTTGGGTTTCTGCCTTTTTCTGGTGATGGGGTATATCGGGGAAGGCGGGGTTCCTATTGGAGGTGGACAGAAGGTAGGAGAGCTTGGAAAAATGATCTGAAGGTTCCAAATTCACTATGGAGGCACGGCGGTGCGGTTCTAGGGTTTAGTCCCAGTTTTTGGTCTGGGTTGTTCGCGGGGCGATCTCGTCGTCGTGCTAGCAATGGGGTGAACCGGAGGTAGGGGAAAGGGAAGATGGAGGCGATTCAAAGGCTTGATCGTAGTATCAGATTTTTTCTGATTATCTGAGGTGGTGAACTTGGAGGATTATGGTGACCTGGTGATTTGTGTAGGATGTTGAATTTGCTCGAATTCGAATCAGGGTGGTTAGTGAGGAAACTGGGTAGTTGGATGGATTGGGTAATCAACGGCAGCATGGGATGGCGTCAGAGTTCGTCAGGACGGCACCGATGCCGTGTGAAAGATATATTTTTGGCTTGTGGTCTCGCTGTTGGGTTGGATGAGGCTTTCGAAGAAGAACTCGAGAATGATGGAGTTTGGCTCGAGATAAGACTCATGTGCATACCCTTGAGTTCGGGTAGGAAGTGGTGAAGGAAGAAGCAAATTTTGGGCGAAAAGATTAGGGCCGAAAAGATTTTGGGCCAGGGAGATTGTAGATTAGATTAATTGAAGTAAGGAATTAAGAGGAAGAGAAAGATTCTGCTTGAATGTTAACTTGGGGTAATGTGGGTTTGCGCTCGGGTTTTAATTGTAATTTGTTAAGTTAAAATAAGGTAATTTGATTAACCAGTTTAATAAGGGAGTAGACTAAGTTTATCAAACAAAAATAAGATGTACAAGTTCTCAAGTAGATTATTAAACCAAGTTTCTCATTTAATTTATTGAACAAGTTTTTAATCGTGTTTAAAGATTTAATTTTAAAGGTGAATGTTTTAAAATTATTTGGTTAAAAAGGTTATATGATTTGTTAACTTAAATTTATTAAATGCTTAATTTATTTTAAACTTAAATTAAATGATTTAATTAAGTAAGTTAATTATGAAGATAAATGTTTTAATATGATAATTAAGGGATTAAATAAATATAAATGGTTTAACTTAAGGTTAATTAAAACCTTGAATGATTAAGGACTAATCTGTTAAGGGTTAATTAATTTAATCAAAACTAAAGGTTAAATTAAGTGATGATTAAGGTTAATTAGTTGAGGAAAATTAACAGATGGGATAATTAGGATAATTATTCGATAAAAGTGATTAAAGGTAAATCACTTAAGGGAAGTAATTAAGGTTTTGATTACTTAGAGTGATTAATTAAAGGGGTTGATTAATTAATTAAGGAAAATTATTAAGGGTTGATAAATTAATAATTGTGATTAATCAAAGGATAATTTTGATTAAAAAATAATTAATTTAAGTAATTAATTAAGGACCAATGAGATTAATGTGAATGGATGAAGGTTTATTAATTTGTGTAATTAATTAAGGCTCAATTACTCACTGTAATTAAAGGATAATTAGTCAAGGGTGATGTAACGACCCGAAATTTTCGATCCCGAAAATTCCAGATAGTTATGTAAAAGAAGAAAGAGATAGAAGAAGAAGAAGAACAGAAACAACATCTCACATTCGTAGCGGATAAAATATAATAATAAATAATAACAGTTTACAAAATAATACTATATCTGTCGATTACATTTAATATACATCAGAGTTTCACATTGTGACGCCCCACCTCTATACCCACGCTAGCCAAGAACACTCCGAAGTAGTGCTGTCAACTAGCACGGAGAATAAGGCTGTTGAGGAGCGACCATCCATGTAATTGCTTATCACACGGTGGCTATAAACAATCTTCGGAAACAAACATAGAAATAATCATATCACAAATCAGTCACAGATATCCATATCACAAAGGCGGAAGAAGATATGAATATATAACTAACACATGAAAGTGTACATCAGAGTAGTGGTCAGTAAGATCCACGATAATACAAAAGAATAGCAACACGTGCTATACAAAAGAATACAACTATGAGTCTATATCTCAAGTGTATACAACAAAAACTGCTAATCTAAACAGTTAGCCAAAAGTCAGAGTGATGAATCCCTGGGAAGAAGTCAAGCAGAAGCACCTGTAACATCTCGGTCTGACCCGAGTATTATTTAAGAAAATAATAAACGGATCAGTCTAGCTATAAATATCAGATGACATGAGATAACATAAAAGATATGGCATAAACATAAACATCCATAATGACATACCGCTATAAGTATGTAAATAATGATCAACAGAAGATCAATCAATAAGAGATAATCAATATCACAAGAATCTTCTCAAAGATTCGGAAAGGGCATCATACCCCAAACTTGTACTCATAACAAGTCAATGACATAAATTCTAGAAATCAATGCAAGAAGTCCAGAAATCATAGAAAAGAGAAAGAGGCCTATCACATGACGGTCCGAAGACCAAGGGGAGCTACCCCACATGTGTGAATGGAATCACACAGATTAAGGTCCAGACTAACCAAAAAGCAAAAAGGTATGTGTGAGTGGAATCACACAAGTGGTGTCTAGTCTAACCTCGCAACAAGAGACATCGCACAGTTGCTAGTCTAAATCATCAGAATGATCGTCATGATCAACGAGAAGTGTCAATTACACTAAGCTAGTAAATATAGAAGTTTAGCTTCATGTCCCATAACCACTTGCTTAACTTAAATATTTACGAACAAACTGTAAATCTTCACTAATAAAATTGTCACAAGAGGTTCAATCGAACAAGTCCAGGAATTAACCGACGAAGTGAACGCAAGCGTTTCATACCACTTGTTTTACTAAGTCGTTTAATTAGATTTCTCATCCGAGTGAGGTAAAGGGTTGTATATACTAATAGATTGGAAAACGGTTTAAGAAAAGAGCTTTGTTATTAAAAATAGAGTTGAAATTGTTTGTTAAAAGAGTTTTGATATTTACTACTAGTATTGAAACCTTTATATTTTTAAAATGACAAATCACAGAAGAGATTGTAGAAACAATCATCACAAAGATCACATTCGGAGATGTGAATAAAATCCAAGGAAGTCAGCTCAAAAGCATCAAAGTGGAAGTTCCCCAACGACCAAACGTGGCCGAGATAACCAGAGATGGTTTGTCTCGAAGAATGGTCAACTCAGCATCTCAACAAAGCAAGTTCTGTTGAACGTTTTTCAGATAAGATCGCCTACGGAGGGGGGGTCCAGGGGGGGTGGCAACCCCCCAATGTGGGGGGTGCGGGGGCAACGCCACCGCTTACGGGGTTCGACCTGCCCGGTCAGGTCGCGGGGGTCCAGGGGGCAGCGCCCCCGGCGGGGTGCGGGGCAGCGCCCCGACCAAAACGGTACGACCTAGTGAAGACAAAATGAGGTCTAACGACCTAACGACTCAAGGGTCATACGACCTAACGACTCATGGGTCATACGACCTAACGACTCATGGGTCATACGACCTAACGACTCATGGGTCATACGACCTAACGACTCATGGGTCATACGACCTAACGACTCATGGGTCATACGACCTAACGACTCAAGGGTCATACGACCTAACGACTCATGGGTCATACGACCTAACGACTCATGGGTCATACGACCTAACGACTCATGGGTCATACGACCTAACGACTCAAGGGTCATACGACCTAACGACTCAAGGGTCATACGACTCAAGGGTCATACGACCTAACGACTCAAGGGTCATACGACCTAACGACTCAAGGGTCATACGACCTAACGACTCATGGGTCATACGACCTAACGACTCATGGGTCATACGACCTAACGACTCAAGGGTCATACGACCTAACGACTCATGGGTCATACGACCTAACGACTCATGGGTCATACGACCTAACGGGATAACTCGTAACCGACTTAAGGGTTGCGTGACTGAAGGGCTGCACGACTTAAGGGTTAACTCGTAAACGACTCACGACCTATGGATGAACGACTTAACTCCGAACAAGCTAAAAATGGCCAGAACGACCTAGGGTTAACTCGTGAACGACTCACGACCTATGGACGAACGACTTAACTCCGAACGACCTAAAAATGGCCAGAACGACTCAAGTGCAGAAAATTCAACAAAACGCTAAAAATTGGAGTTTTTCGCCAATCCAATCCAAACCAAATGCTAACATGCATGCAAAAATGATAGGGAATCATTCCCAACAGTCCAATATAGTTATAGGCTAGAATTGTGAGACAAAAATCTCACCTTTGCACCAAATATCAATGAAAATGAAGTTTTAAGCAAGCAAGAATCAATCCTTCTTCTATCTAAGCACAAGAAGCTTGAATCCAATGTCTTCTTCTTGAATTTGGAGTAGAAAGATGGATTGCAATTGAATTTGAGTTTTGGAATTTTAATTTCCCATTCCCTCCACCATTAATGCCAAAGCTTGATTAGTTAGGAAATTTATGAAGAGTGAGGAGAAGAGGGTTGGAACTTGGGCTTAATAGGCTAAACTAACCCAAAGTCCAAAGCGGGAAAAGTTAGTGAAATTTCACTAACTCCAAACCTATCGATGTTTATACTTAAAAAAGTTGTAAACGACATTTCGAACTCAATGGAAGTGGTCTCGAGTCCTAATTTGACCATTTGCAAAAAGTAGCTTTTCGGACCAAAATCCGATTAACGAGTTAATATTTAAATAAAATATTTAAATACAAACTCGATAAATATTCGGGTTGTTACAGACTCCCCTCCTTAAAGAAATTGCGTCCTCGCAATATATATAAGATGGAAATAAAAAGTAACAACCATAAAAGCATATTAACACAAGAGGAATTTTGAAATAAGAAGTTCACCTCAAGGAGCAGGAGTAAGCAAGTCCGGATGGGTACGCTCGATGAATTCTCTGGATTCCCAAGAACAATCCTTAGGATTTGAGGACCATTGAACCTTCACAAGCGGAACATCATTATTTCGAAGTCGTTTAACCTCAGAAGCTATAATTCGAATAGGATGCTGCTCATAAGTTAAATTCGGCGAAACTTCAATTTCTTCCACAACAGCAGGCTCAAGAATAGAATCGGAATCCCGAAGGCATTTCCGTAATTGAGAAACATGAAATACATCATGCATAGCAGAAAACTGAGCCGGCAATGTAAGGCGATAAGCCATGGAACCAATACGTTCAGTGATAGGAAATGGCCCAATATATCGAGGCGCTAACTTCCCCGATCGACTGAAACGTACAACACCCTTCATAGGTGAAACACGAATAAAAACAAGGATCCCCAACAGAAAACTCTAATTTCCTTCTTCGATTATCGGCATAGGATTTTTGTCTACTCTGGGCTTCTTTCATCCTTTGTCGAATAAGTTCAATCTTTTCCGTGGAATCACGAATAAAGTCTGGACCTAAAACCAGCTTCTCACCGGCCTCAAGCCAACAAGAAGGAGATCGGCATGGCCTTCCGTAGAGTGCCTCGAAAGGTGCCATACCAATACTAGATTGGAAGCTATTATTATAGGAAAATTCAACAAGTGAAATATGATCTTCCCAACTTCCACCAAAATCAAGCACACAAGCACGAAGAAGATCTTCAAGAGTTTGATTCACACGCTCGGTTTGTCCGTCGGACTGGGGGTGATAAGCGGTGCTAAAATTAAGCTTCGTTCCTAAAGCTTTTTGAAGACTCTTCCAAAATCCACTAGTAAACAATGGATCACGATCGCTAACAATAGAAGTAGGAACTCCATGCGATTTTACAATTTCCTTAACAAATAGTTTGGCCAAAAGAGGAACGGTTCGGTTAGACCGAACCGGAATAAAATGGGCAGATTTAGTAAGTCTATCAACAATCACCCATAAGCTATCATGACCCGAACAAGAACGGGGAAGGCCATCTATAAAGTCCATGGAAATTTGATCCCACTTCCAAATTGGAATTTCTAAAGGTTGCAATAACCCACTAGGCCTTTGATGTTCGGCCTTGACAAGTTGGCAAGTCATGCAACACTTAACAAAGTTAGCAATATCAGATTTCATTCCCTCCCAATAATAAAGTCGCTTCATATCAGCGTACATTTTACTACTACCGGGATGAATGGTGAATTTAGAACGATGGGAATCTTCTAAGATATCTTTACGAAGATCTCCAATATTTGGTACGATAAGTCTACCAAATTTTCGAATGCCGCCACGAGAATCAATATCAAAGTCTTTCAAACCTTCAATATCAATTTTATCCTTAATATTTTTGCCAAGAAGAGCCAATTCAGAATCTAGCCCTTGAGCTTCAAGAATGCGGTCTAAAAGAGAAGGATGAGCCTCAAGGCTACATAAAACAAGCGATGAGCATAAATCGGATACGCGCTTTCGAATCTCACAAGTGGATAAGATCTCAAGATCGTTCCATTCGGATATCATCATAGAAACAACTGCTTGTTGCTTACGGCTAAGAGCATCGGCAACACGATTACCCTTACCGGGTGTATAAAGAATATCAAGATCATAAGGTGCAAGGAACTCGAGCCAACGCTGTTGACGTAAATTAAGTTCTTTTTGAGAAAATAAATATTTCAAAGACTTATGATCCGTGTAAAGAATAAATTTCTCTCCCAATAGATAATGACGCCACATTCGAAGGGCGAAAACAATAGCCGCGAGCTCTAGATCATGTATGGCATATCTAGTCTCGGCCGGCTTCAATTGCCTAGAAGCATAAGCAACAACGCGTTCTTTTTGCATAAGAACGGCACCCAAACCAACGTGACTAGCATCGGTATAAACAACAAAATCTTGATTCCCCTCGGGAATAACAAGAATAGGAGCATCGGAAAGGAGTTCTTTCAATTTCTGAAAAGAGGCTTCACATTTGTCCGACCAAATGTATTTAACTCCCTTCTTAGTCAAGCCAGTAAGAGGCACGACAATCTTAGAAAAGTCTTTAATAAAACGACGGTAATAGCCCGCCAATCCGAGAAAACTACGAATCTCTGTCACACTCTCCGGTCTCTTCCAATCTTGAATCGCTTCAATCTTTGAAGGATCCACAGATATCCCGGATTCGGAAATAATATGACCGAGAAACTTCACACGAGGTTGCCAAAAGTGGCATTTAGAAAATTTCGCCTTTAATTGATTACTCCTAAGTGTTTCCAATACAATCCGAAGATGTTTCTCATGTTCCTCCTCGGTTTTTGAATACACAAGAATATCATCAATGAATATGAGAACAAACCGATCGAGGAAATCTTTGAAAACTCGATTCATGAGGTCAACGAAATAAGCTGGAGCATTCGTTAACCCAAATGGCATAACAAGCCATTCATAAGATCCATAGCGAGTACGGAATGATGTCAAAGGAATGCTATCCTCAGCGATACGAAGCTGATGGAAACCGGTAGCCAAGTCCAATTGTGAAAAGACCTTAGCACCACTAAGCTGATCGAATAGATCATCAATCCGAGGTAAAGGATATTTATTTTTAATAGTAAGATCGTTAAGCTTGCGATAATCAACGCAGAGCCTCAGAGTACCATCGGATTTCTTTACGAAAATAGCCGAAGCTCCCCAAGGCGAGGAACTAGAGCGAATAAATTGCCTCGTCTCCAACTCAGATAATTGTTTACGCATCTCCTCATTTTCCTTATTGGACATGCGATAAGGAGGACGAGTAATAGGTTGAGCTCCAGAAACAAGATTAATTCTGAACTCAATTGCTCGTTTAGGTGGTAAACCTAAAACGGGCTCGAATATGTCGGAAAATTCATGAACAACATGAATACGAGAAATAATATCATCTTCATCATCATCATCGTTATCACGAGGATTTAAAGAATATAAAGATGCCACCAAACAGGATTCTGAATCTTTAAGATTAACAGAAATCTGATTAACAGATAGTGGATGTCGGAGATGAATAGTCCGCTCAGGACATAGGATATGGGCTTGATAACGGTTAAGCCAATCCATTCCCAAAATTATTCCAAAGCCTAAGTAACGCATGACATGCAAATCGGCTAGGAAAGAAAAATCGCAAAAAATAATCTCCACATCTTTACAAAGCAAACTAAGAGTTGCGGATCCACCAACATGATTCGCAATTTTTAAAGAAGTCATCAATGCAGTAACACTTAAGGAAAAAGTGTCTACCAGTTCCTTTGATATAAAAGAATGGGATGCACCCGTATCAAACAGAACTCTAATAGGTTGACCATGAAATAAAATAATACCATCAAGAATGGAATGAGAAATACCTTGGCCACGAGATGTGTTGCCAGGGGCTTGAGCCACATTCAACTTTCCTTCCTTCTTGCCTTTACCCTTGAGGCATTGATGTATGTAATGATCCGGGCTCTTACAATAGCGACAAGATTTGGGCTTAGAGCACTTATTCGCATAATGATCCCGAGACCCACAGTTGAAGCAACTCGCACCACTAGGAGAAGGAGACTTTGCCGCAAGGGTTGCCTGCTTACCCTTTTTGTTGGGATAAGGACCCTTGAATTTGTTTGGCCTCTTCTTGTTGTTGAAGTTTGGTTTAGCGCCTTCCACTTCAACATCACTCTCTCTATCAGCCTCTTCAAGACGAAGAGCGATATCGACGAGTTGATCAAATGCGACTTCTAGTTTCAGGAGCAGTGGCTTCTTAAGATTCTTATTTAAGCCATAAACGAACCTCTGGTTCTTCTTCAATGGGGTGTTGATGTATTCAACCCCATATTTGGAAAGCGACTCGAAGGCTGCGACGTAATCAGTCACAGAAGATTGACCTTGAACAAGGTCTATAAAACGTCGAGCCAAGGTTACTTTCCCAGCTTTTGGTACAAACTTTAACTCGAAGCGTCCCTGAAATTGCTCCCAGGTGAGATCCGCTTCATTAATTTCTGAAATAAGGAGTTCGTACCAGTCCAATGCTCTCTCTTGAAGCATGCTGGAAGCCACCTGAACGCGGTGGAGATCGATAAGGTTCATGCGAGAAAAGATTCGATCGCATGATTTTAACCAAGCCTGGACCTCGATGATATTTTCCGAACCTTTGAAGGGCTTCCCACCCAAGTTGGTGTAATCGCTGCACAAGCGTGCAAATCCCGACTTTGGGTGAGTAGGTTCCGGGTTAGCTCCAGCTGCTTGAGCATTAGTTACTAAATCAAGAAGCTGTTGAGCAGTCATAAAAACTCCATCCGAAGGAGCAGCACCAGATGATCCAGTTCTAGGACGGCCTGGCCTAGACATTCTCTTCCTTTAAGAAAGAAAGAAGAGAAGGAAGAAGGTTATTTACCAATGAACATCAAGCAATCTTGATAGATAAAACAAGAAATCATAAAGGAAATAGGATGAATCGGTACGAAAACTCGAATTAATCCTATGGTACGACTCCTAAGATAGACCTAGGACGATGATCCTTGTTAAGTTATTCTACATTGTTCCGAAGTTTGGCTCTGATACCAAGCTGTGACGCCCCACCTCTATACCCACGCTAGCCAAGAACACTCCGAAGTAGTGCTGTCAACTAGCACGGAGAATAAGGCTGTTGAGGAGCGACCATCCATGTAATTGCTTATCACACGGTGGCTATAAACAATCTTCGGAAACAAACATAGAAATAATCATATCACAAATCAGTCACAGATATCCATATCACAAAGGCGGAAGAAGATATGAATATATAACTAACACATGAAAGTGTACATCAGAGTAGTGGTCAGTAAGATCCACGATAATACAAAAGAATAGCAACACGTGCTATACAAAAGAATACAACTATGAGTCTATATCTCAAGTGTATACAACAAAAACTGCTAATCTAAACAGTTAGCCAAAAGTCAGAGTGATGAATCCCTGGGAAGAAGTCAAGCAGAAGCACCTGTAACATCTCGGTCTGACCCGAGTATTATTTAAGAAAATAATAAACGGATCAATCTAGCTATAAATATCAGATGACATGAGATAACATAAAAGATATGGCATAAACATAAACATCCATAATGACATACCGCTATAAGTATGTAAATAATGATCAACAGAAGATCAATCAATAAGAGATAATCAATATCACAAGAATCTTCTCAAAGATTCGGAAAGGGCATCATACCCCAAACTTGTACTCATAACAAGTCAATGACATAAATTCTAGAAATCAATGCAAGAAGTCCAGAAATCATAGAAAAGAGAAAGAGGCCTATCACATGACGGTCCGAAGACCAAGGGGAGCTACCCCACATGTGTGAATGGAATCACACAGATTAAGGTCCAGACTAACCAAAAAGCAAAAAGGTATGTGTGAGTGGAATCACACAAGTGGTGTCTAGTCTAACCTCGCAACAAGAGACATCGCACAGTTGCTAGTCTAAATCATCAGAATGATCGTCATGATCAACGAGAAGTGTCAATTACACTAAGCTAGTAAATATAGAAGTTTAGCTTCATGTCCCATAACCACTTGCTTAACTTAAATATTTACGAACAAACTGTAAATCTTCACTAATAAAATTGTCACAAGAGGTTCAATCGAACAAGTCCAGGAATTAACCGACGAAGTGAACGCAAGCGTTTCATACCACTTGTTTTACTAAGTCGTTTAATTAGATTTCTCATCCGAGTGAGGTAAAGGGTTGTATATACTAATAGATTGGAAAACGGTTTAAGAAAAGAGCTTTGTTATTAAAAATAGAGTTGAAATTGTTTGTTAAAAGAGTTTTGATATTTACTACTAGTATTGAAACCTTTATATTTTTAAAATGACAAATCACAGAAGAGATTGTAGAAACAATCATCACAAAGATCACATTCGGAGATGTGAATAAAATCCAAGGAAGTCAGCTCAAAAGCATCAAAGTGGAAGTTCCCCAACGACCAAACGTGGCCGAGATAACCAGAGATGGTTTGTCTCGAAGAATGGTCAACTCAGCATCTCAACAAAGCAAGTTCTGTTGAATGTTTTTCAGATAAGATCGCCTACGGAGGGGGGGTCCAGGGGGGGTGGCAACCCCCCAAGGTGGGGGGTGCGGGGGCAACGCCACCGCTTACGGGGTTCGACCTAGTGAAGACAAAATGAGGTCTAACGACCTAAGGACTCAAGGGTCATACGACCTAACGACTCAAGGGTCATACGACCTAACGACTCATGGGTCATACGACCTAACGACTCATGGGTCATACGACCTAACGACTCATGGGTCATACGACCTAACGATTCAAGGGTCATACGATCTAACGACTCAAGGGTCATACGACCTAACGACTCAAGGGTCATACGACCTAACGACTCATGGGTCATACGACCTAACGACTCATGGGTCATACGACCTAACGACTCAAGGGTCATACGACCTAACGACTCAAGGGTCATACGACCTAACGACTCATGGGTCATACGACCTAACGACTCATGGGTCATACGACCTAACGACTCATGGGTCATACGACCTAACGACTCAAGGGTCATACGACCTAACGACTCAAGGGTCATACGACCTAACGACTCAAGGGTCATACGACTCAAGGGTCATACGACCTAACGACTCAAGGGTCATACGACCTAACGACTCAAGGGTCATACGACCTAACGACTCATGGGTCATACGACCTAACGACTCATGGGTCATACGACCTAACGACTCATGGGTCATACGACCTAACGGGATAACTCGTAACCGACTTAAGGATTGCGTGACTGAAGGGCTGCACGACTTAAGGGTTAACTCGTAAACGACTCACGACCTATGGATGAACGACTTAACTCCGAACAAGCTAAAAATGGCCAGAACGACCTAGGGTTAACTCGTGAACGACTCACGACCTATGGACGAACGACTTAACTCCGAACGACCTAAAAATGGCCAGAACGACTCAAGTGCAGAAAATTCAACAAAACGCTAAAAATTGGAGTTTTTCGCCAATCCAATCCAAACCAAATGCTAACATGCATGCAAAAATGATAGGGAATCATTCCCAACAGTCCAATATAGTTATAGGCTAGAATTGTGAGACAAAAATCTCACCTTTGCACCAAATATCAATGAAAATGAAGTTTTAAGCAAGCAAGAATCAATCCTTCTTCTATCTAAGCACAAGAAGCTTGAATCCAATGTCTTCTTCTTGAATTTGGAGTAGAAAGATGGATTGCAATTGAATTTGAGTTTTGGAATTTTAATTTCCCATTCCCTCCACCATTAATGCCAAAGCTTGATTAGTTAGGAAATTTATGAAGAGTGAGGAGAAGAGGGTTGGAACTTGGGCTTAATAGGCTAAACTAACCCAAAGTCCAAAGCGGGAAAAGTTAGTGAAATTTCACTAACTCCAAACCTATCGATGTGTATACTTAAAAAAGTTGTAAACGACATTTCGAACTCAATGGAAGTGGTCTCGAGTCCTAATTTGACCATTTGCAAAAAGTAACTTTTCGGACCAAAATCCGATTAACGAGTTAATATTTAAATAAAATATTTAAATACAAACTCGATAAATATTCGGGTTGTTACACACATATATATAGTGTCACTGAATATACACAATTATCAAGTCTCGGATTAACAATAATATAAATACAGCGGAAATACCCTATACGCTATTGCCATCCACCTCGCCTCCTGAGCTCCAGAACGTACCTACCAGAAAATCTGTAATACTCGGTCTGACCCGAGCATTACACCAAAGTAACACCCGGGGTCAGGCTAGAAACCAGCGTGAGTAAACCCAACTAACATGGAATACCAAAGAAATCAACTTATATAAAACCCGGGGTAACTTATATCAACATAACCAATTCACAATTTACTATAGACAAGACTTATTTCACATATAAATTTCTAAGTACCAAACTTAAATGAAATAATTCAATTCACTCAAATCATTTCATTCCAACCTATGGAATTCAAAAATCAATTTATAAAAAAAATTCGAAGTGGTTTCAGGTATTTCTCAATATCCAACCCCGGTCTCCTCGAAACTCTTGTTATTCTAACCAAGTTATTCAAATGAAATGCACAACATTTCATATATGAGATATCTACTCATTCAAAACATCCAATACCATTTAATCATCCATAAGCAAAACTTAATCACATACAAACCAATTCAATTGATTCTAATTGAATTTCTAACCACATTCACTTAGATTCTTTTATTTAATATTAATTAATTCCAAATTAATTAATTAATCAACCCTCCGTTATTCATCTCAATCGATCACCCTGGATTAATTAATTTTCAATTACGTTCAAGAAATTACCTTTAATTCATTTCACGATGTTAATTGTTCTTGACTGAAATCAATAAGAAATCTTAATTACCTCAGGAATTAATTAACTATTTAATTACATTAGTCCATAATTACTTATATTAATTAACCTCCCATAAGTCACTTGTATTGATTTATTTTCTTAACTAATCAATTTCTATTTATATCATTGATTATACAGATTAATGATTTCTCATTTACATTGCTATTTATTCTAATCTAATTTTAATTATATTAAATAATTAATCATTAATTAAACCATATATGTTAGTCATTCTTGATTTATCTCAACCGATGATTAACTATCTTTTATTTACTTTATTAAATAAATTAATTTCTCCTTAATTAATCATTTTAATTAATCTCTTGATTAATTCCATAAGGTAATTATATTTTATTAATTCCATTAAGCAATTATTTATCAACCCACCCAATGATCATTCCAATTAATTTAAACACAATTAATTAACCCAAATCATAAATTAATTTAATTTATTAAGTATTCATTAAATTATCCTATTTATTCAATGAATCACCAATCATTAAATCTTTATTGATTTTAATCGGAACCATTTTTTATTTACAATTTAAGTTTTAAACCATTTAAAACCCAAATCTTTCGAGTCAAACAACAATCAACTCGAGAACCAAACAAAAACCAAAGTCACCAAATCATCGACACACATTCAATTAACTCAATCAATCAACCAATTATTAAATTTAACCCCTTTAAATCTAAATAAAAATCAATCAGAGTGAGATTTACTCACCTTTGATTTTACTGTTTGCAATCCATTCCAACTGGCTTGTTCCCTTGATTTTAAACCTTGTATGACCATTTACAGTTTATTGAGACTCCAAATAGATTAGAAAATAAATTTCCATTTATTTATCTAATTTAAACTAAAATTTAATTTATTTAAAAATTAAATTTTCAAACTACTTATATAGATAGTTCAATGTCTAAAATCCCTATATTTTCCTGATTTACAAAAGTTGACACAACAACCTTATTTTATATAAATCCATCCCAATTCGATTTTTACCTTGTATAAGAAAATTTGAAATACATATAGGTTATTTATTTCAGTTTCAATTATAATTAAATTTACTAATGACACTTAACTAGTGAATTGTCTTATTTAAATTAATTACTTATAAATGAAATCAGTTAATTCTTGAATGATTTATACTTAATGAAAAAGAATTTGAAATCCCTCACCTTCGACTGATGCGGTACCCTATACTGGCTCGCGACCACCTTGCGACCACAACCATCGACAATCCACCCTAAATGATCGTGCCTCACCCTCCGCACGTCACTGCAGCAGCACCGCACGCCACCGCCTTCAAGACCAAACCGAACGAGATGTCCACCCTGTCCCCCATTCCGCGCCGACCATGGTTGCTTCGCACGAGCGCCTAGACCCGAAACCGTATCGCGACCATGCCCTTTGATCGATGCGACCTTCACTCGTGCGATCGTGCTCGAGCTCGCCCCTCTTCCCCCCCCCCCCCTCAGATCTGAATTTGAACCCTCCTATCGCTCGCGACTGCGTCGCCTCTTCCTTCGAGGGCTTCGGCCATTATCGGTTTCTTTTTTAATTTGAGTTTGGATTTCTGTCTGAAGATATGAGAGGGGATGGAGGTAAATAGAAATTTGGGAAGCTTCTTGAATACGCTCATTTGTTAATAAAAATATCTTTGACTTGTTGACTTTAAATATTATCATATTATAAAATTCCCAAAACGCCTCGTTAATTGCCAATTAAAAATTTAAACTCCTCTTAAGGAATGCTGCTAGGCGATTATAAGGTTTTACCCGTGTTCCGAACATAATGGAAAGTGTTTCAGAGGCTAATTCGATCATATACACGAGTTATTGAAGGAAACAATCATTATTCAATAATTCGGAAGCAACATTCCAAAGCCAATGCTTGCATGGATATACACTTGTATTTCTTCATCTCATTATTCAATAATTACGAATGGATGTTCCAGAGGATTTTTCAAAGGAACTCAAGGAGTTAGGCAAGGTGATCCTATCTCTGCATATTTGTTCATTACTGTAATGGAGGTACTAATTTCTTTGATAAATGAGCAAGTATATAACAGGAAGATTGAGTTGCATCCAAAATGTAAAGATCCACAAATTACTCATCTCTTATTTGCTGATGATCTTGTCATTTTTACTAAGCCAACTAAATCAAATACCTCCACTATATTTGAGGTTCTGTATAAATTCTACACAATTACTGGATTGAAGATTAATATTAGCAAACCTCATATGCTGATAGCAGTTATTAATGATGTTTTAAAGAGTGAAATTATATCATTCACTGGTCTTGGTGAAATGCAACATAATGATAGATATCTTGGTCTTCCTATCATCACTGCAAGAATCACTACTACAGATTGTTTGTCACTTTATGAAAAAATTACCGAGAAATTATCAATTTGGCCTAATACAAAACTTTCACAAGCAGGGAGACTTGTTATTGTGCAGAGTATTGGTACTGCTAAGGTCAATTATTGGATGAGACATTACATTCTTCCATGTAAACTTGTTTCAATGACAAACAGTGCACTGGATAGATTTTTATGGCATGGTGACCCTTTCTCAAAAAAGTTAATTCCAATCTCTTTTAAGATGATACAATTACCTAAGAACAAGGGTGGTCTGGGTATAACAAATATCAGATTATGGAATGTTGCCGCTATGTCTTTATACTATGACAAAATTTTATGTAATAATCAGGATCTCTGGATTAATGGATTTTAAAAAAATTATTAAAAGGAAAGGATTTTTGGACTATCAGCATTCCAAACCTATGCAGCTGGAGTTGGCGAAATATTATGAAGTTAAGATCAACATTTCTACCTATTATACAATGCAACCCTCTGGTTAATAAAGATTTAAACTTCTGGACATCTCCTTGGGCCAAACTGGTTTGAGAATTCAGGATATTCTCCCTTATCCAATGCAACTTCTTACTGGAATTCTATTAAATGCTAAAGTTAGTACTTACATCAGCGATGGCTCTATTAACCTACTATATTGCAGCTCTAAACAAGTCAGAGATTTGTGGCAAGATCTAACACCTTTACCTCTGAATTCTTCAAATTTAAAAGTACTTTGGACATTAAAGGGGAAAAAACATGCTATATCAACTGTGTACAAAGCTCTGTTATATAATGTTAACATGGAAACCTTACCTTGGGCATCAAGAATCTGGACAAGTAACTCACCTTCTAAAGAAAATCTTCTTCTCTGGAAAATCATGGCATATGCAATTAACTCTAAGCAGAAATTGACTAAGCTTGGCATACTTAATAATAAGGATTGTGTTCTCTGTCATTCCTATCCAGAATCAAATACACATTTATTTTTTGAATGCAACTTTACCTATGAAGTTTGGAGCAGATTACTTGCAAATGGAAATTTTTACAGACTAGTGAAAAACTCTAGAATAGAGTGGTATAACATCTTCAAAGCTACAAGATGGAAGTGCTCAAAAACTGAGTTTCTGTTGATCATTTTAAAAATTTATGAAGTTTGGAATGAACGTAGTAGAAGAATTTTTGATCAGAAAATAGAGAATGCTAATGTGTTATTTAGTTTAATGCATAAGAAGATTTGCAGGAGAGTTGGTAGGCTGAAGTGAATTTTTATGCAGAGAATTAGGAGTTGTTTTTGTTGAGTGAGGTTTTTGTTGAGTGATGTATTTGTTTGATATGTAATTTGTTTCATTTTTCTTCTTTTTACTTAATGAATGTTTGCATCTGCATGTAACTCCTCTTGTACAATTCTGATGTATATGAATATATTTGGGCAGGGTCCCTTAGCCCATTGTTTTTCAAATAAAATTAAATCGATTAAAATAGTTCTAAGCGTTTTGAGCTGCCAGGTCAAACGACAACTCCGATCGCTACGAAAATTGAAATCCGATAATAATTAACTATTATGGATCCAATGGAACTGGTTTCTCAAATTCTGAGACTGTGCCTCGGAAGGCCATTTTTAAATTTAATTTAAACGATATATTGCTAAAATTAAACAAATCGCCTTTAAATTAAATTTCAACCATTCTATTATCATCAATATCATCATTATAAATTCTATAAGCCTTCAAATTATTTAAACAGGCTTAGAAATTTCAGATTCAACAATTTCCCCAATTTCAATTATTAAATTCAATATTTAAACTATATAATTCAAAATTTTAATTACCAAGTAAATATTGATATCTTGAATTCAGGTTAAAATTAACTTTGAAATATTTTAAAATCAATTAACTATTAAAATTTAAATTGTTAGAAATTCTGGGTCGTCACATTCCTCTCCCCTTAAAAGAATTTCGTCCCCGAAATTACAGTTAGGAAGAATGGACCAAAACCCGTTTACCTTTTCTCCAAAACCAACAATTCAACATCCTACCAACTATCTTTTATCAAAGACCCACTATCACCTTATCCAACTTCCCAAACTCTTCCATAGTTTTCAAACAATCCATTTTTACTCAATCATTCAAATTTCAATTTAAAACCAAATTTGAATTATCAAAATTTTTCTAACTCATTAAATTTTCGAAAATTTGTACCAGTGTCTCCTTTGCGCGGCTAACTCGATACAACTACAAAAGGCCTCTACGGGCTCCCAAATTCCAAAAGAAAACAAAAGCCAAGTGGCTACATCAAAAAGCCAATCCAATTTCATCTAGAATTTTAAATACGTACCTTTTTGTCAGGTAATTCAAATTTATCCTTTGGAATCAAATCCAATTCCTTTTTCCATTAATACCTGCATATCTTGTTTAGAAACAATATTCAATCGAAACTTTACAAATCATTTTATACATTCTCTTATATAGGTTTTCATATTTACTTCTATTCAAATTCGTTTTTCCCGTTTTAATATGAATTCAACTTATTTCAATTTTGAATATTAAATTTTTATTTTCCATTTATAACTGGGTCTTATTAGTTCCAACTACTAATCTATTTCAGATTCATATTTAAAATCGTTTAATTGCTTAACAAAAATTTTCTCAAAAAATTTCTAACTCGCAAAATTTTCGAAAAAATTTGGCAGAGTCTCCTTTGTACGGAGGAGCTTTTGCAATTTGACAAGAGATATAAATATATATACATCGACCCACCCAGTCGGAAAAAGCAAAAACAGTTCATATTTCCTATTTTTATTGCGTAGGCGTACCTTATTTGGCAATTTAAGCAAGCGGCTTATTTATTTTAGCAATTTGTGCGTCCAAATCCAGCCAAACGGTCTTCAGATACCTGTACTTACTCAATTTACACATAAAAGAACTATATATATGAAGACTATCACATTTCTCTTATTACACAACTATAGCACTTCAATTCTAAAAGAAATGCATTCAAAATAACTTCCACAAGCAATTTATATGTCTACAAACTAATTCAATTGCTTTCAACCAATTCATAAGCCATTTCATTAAATTTTAATAGTTTTCAACTCAATTTCTTATATTCAATTTATTTTTGATGCAAACAAGCTCATATTCAATTCAATTAATTCTAAACCAATTTATTTAACTTCTCTCAACCCATATAATTTTAATTACCTTTGTTTACAACAACGACAACTATTTTTATGAAAATTTTGGCGATATTTGCTTAGCAGAGTATCCATTTAAGTTTATAACTACTTTAAATTAATTTCAACTTATCTTATATTTAATTCCATTTCATTTCAAATTTATTTACCAACCATTCAATTAGCCCGACACATTCCATTCTTGTATACTTCTAGCCATTCCCAAATTAATTCAATCCAAGCTTTTATTTAATGGGCTTTCACTCTTATTCTTCCACAAATTTTAAACTTAAGTTAATTTACTTTAATTTATTCCAACATCAAACTTAAGCTTACTTTTATTTGATTCTTATTTAATCAAATTCCATTAAATCCAGTTAGCTCGTCCCTTTTAAATTTTAATTTTAATTCACCTTCTCAATTTTCAAAATAATTATATCCAAACACATACTTAACTCATTTATACTTCAAATTAATATGTCACCGAACTTAAGTTCAGTTCGATAATCCAATTCTAATCACCCCTTTGATTTAGTTTTTATTTAATCAGACTTCATCCATTATTATTTAACTCAATTAACCCATTTTAAAATTTTAATTTACTTACTAAACTCATTTCGAATTTATTTTGTTACTACAAAGTCATTCTCAATTTATTTCTATTCATTTGGGTTTCGTTTGCACTCAAACCATTTCTATTATAATTCACATTCATTTCATTCGACAACACTTCTCTTATATCCAATTTACTTGCAAATTTCGTTAAATACTATGCATATCACACTTGAAATTTGTTTGTTATTCAAACCATCTCTCTTTCGATCCAACTCCATTTTATTTCTATTTTTATAGAATCTCCAGTATTTAATTCATTATCAAATCTAAGTTAAATTCTATTTACAGTTCGAATTCAATTCCAAGCTCCATTATTAATTCGCAATCCATTTTATTTACCCAAGTTAAATTTTATTAACATACCCTATCAATTAATTATTTAGCCAATTAGCTTATTTCCAACTTCTAAATAAATATTCCATTTTAATTACAAAATCACTTCATTAAAATTCCAGTTGGGATTTCCTTTTATTTCCCCAAAATTCTAACATCTTTATTTAAAAAATTTAGGAATGCTTTTAAATTCACATCATACTATTAAAATAACTCTTTATAAAAATACTTTTTATAACTCGATGTCTCAACCAGTCCATCCTTGTTCTTACAGAAATTCAGTCATACGTTGATCAAGCGTAGGACTGAAAATCTATAAGTACTTGGCAAACCCGTTTTCAACATCCAGTGAAAATACTTTTGAAAAATAATTTTATTGAAAATATAGAAAACGGTTTTGAAAATAGAGGAAGTATCTTTGGTGAAAATGCTCTGGAAATCATCACCCCCATCCATGGTCGCAGATAACCCGATGGTTACCTTGCCATCCCGAAAAAATCCATAGATAACTGTAGGCCTCCGCGCCCCTCAATTACGCCATGGAACCCGCTATAGATCGCAGCTACAACTGGGGTTACGTAGCTATCACAGCAAAAACCCATATAGCTGTAAGCATCAGCGCCCTCGAATTTCGCTGCCAAAAGAATGAAACTTCTGCACTCCACTTGACCATAGATCGCAGTCTACCGATGTTGCGTTGCCTTTCTGGCAAAATCAAGTGTAGACTGTTGGCACTCATCCTCCACACAATTTCGGTATGGTCCCCACAATAGATCACAGTGACATCGAGTTACACTATCGTCACAGCATAACCCAAATGCCCCTGTAGGCATCAGCGCCCTCGACTTTCGCTACCCAATAATCCTCAGGAACTAGTTTGTCCAGACTCCTCATAGGATCAACTTTAGAACCCCCCCCCCTTAGGGCTCAAGGCAGCACCTCCCAGTGGCACTCCTGAGAAGTTCATTACAAGGGAGCGCCTTTGTAACGACCCGTAATTTTCGCTAGTTCAATTTAGTCATTTTAATAGGATTTAAATAATTTAAGTTAGAAAGAAATTAAGATCTGTGATTTTTTTGAAGCAAATGACTAAATGAAATGAAACCATGGGAATTTAAGTCTAAGAATTTCCAGTTGGAACAAAATGACGAGAAATTTAAGTGCTGTAAATTGTTATTTATAGGCTAAGAAATTAATATAAGAAAACAAATGGGAAGATTTCATTTATTTCATGGTTTTAATTCGTTTTTCTTTAATAAGTTGTAATTGAATTTAGTAGAAAATAATATGTATTAAACCTACTTATAGAATTCGAAGCTAATTCAAATGAATTTAAGTAGTGAAAAGGCTTTACCTGTATATATATTTAATATGAGAAATAAATGGGAATATTAAATTAATTTAATGCAGTAAAGGAATGAAAACGGAAATTAGAATAAATTAAGGAATTCTGTAACGCAAGTAATAAATCTGTACCTTGAATGAACGTTTCACTTTGATAAATTATTTAAATGAGATGACTTAATAAATAAATAATTAGGTCAATTGGTATGTGGTGAAATTTGATGTTGAAATATTTTGTAGATAAGGGTTTAGGTGGAATGAGTTAATTTATGAAGTAAAGGATAGAAATCATATAAAACGTTAAGCAAGTTGATTAATGTTGTAACGTAAGGTGTAAATGTAAATTCCAGTGGAAACGTATCCTTATTTTAGGTAGAAATTTCAGGTATATTGATAAAGTGGAGTATATACACTTAGTAATAAATTTAGTACAGGAAAAAAACGAAATGGAAATATTGAATTTATTTAATTCGTATATATATTACCTATTTATATGGCCTATTAAATTTAATCGGATATCAATGGCAATTAATTCCTTAAATTAGTGCAATCAATGTATAATTAATTGATAACGATGAAAAGGTTGATTATATTCAGTGTGAACAACGTAAAATATTATCATAGCATGATACTTGGTTTGAATAGAAGGGTGAAATGGGGAATCAAATTTTATTTAATGATAATAACGTTAGTATTGGTTAATAAATAGATTTCAATGCAGTAACCAAATAAATGGAATAAGATGAGTATATATTGCATAGAAATGAAATGTAAATTGTCACATTTGGTAGGAGCTAATTTTTAGAAACATATAAATGTTGAATCAGTAAATATTAAATTCCATTTAATATAAGAATTCAAAGGTGGAAGATTTACATTTGGATTGGGAATTTGATAGTTATTAATTAAAAGTGACCATTGAATAAATTTATGCAAACGTGATATAATGTAAATAGATGGGGATCAACTTTTATTTATGTGGTTAAGGGAATTTAATTTCTATAGTATGATAATCGAAATTAATGGAAGTTGGAATAGCTAATTTATATGTTAGTTAAAATTAGCAAGAATGTGTAGATATTGAATGATAGTAAAAAAAAAAAAAAAAAAAAAAAAAAAATTTAAGGGATATAAAAGTTTCAATTATACATGGAAATTCATACTCGCCATAAAAGGTTAATTGAGACCAAAGAAGTAGTATAGGAATCTAACCTTCTTTATAAATTTGGATTTATTGCAATAGTTAATTTCATAAAATAAAGGGTAAAGCTATTTCAAATTTAACTGGACCATTGTTGGTATAACTTTAGAAGCAAGATTTATTTATGATTTGAGTATTTAATTCAACAAGTGGTATTTACGACAAATGAAATAGAATTGAACGTAAAATATTACGTTATTAAATGGAAATGGAATTTGTAAACATTGAGTGAAATCTTAAACTAATGTTAGTATTCGTCGTATTTACAACAATAACTTTGAATAATAGAAAGGAAGTGAATATAATAAATTAATCAAATTTATAGTGTTGAATTCAATTGGATTGGAATTAATAAATAGTTGAGAAAAATAAGGGTTATTAATAATTTGGAATTTAATTATGGTAAAAAGGCTAATTGCAATCAAGATAATGAGTTGAAATGGAAATCCAATTATTTATTTAGTTAGATTTTTGTTGAGAGTATAAGGGTATAAGTTTTAATAATTGGGTTTTAGAATAAAATTTTAAATTTCCTAATAATAAGAAAGTGCGGATATTAACGCTGCAAATTAATATACTTATACATTTTAATTCAAATTCAAGCGTGTTAAAACAATTGGAACTGATTGAATTATCTTAGTAATGAAATTTGGCTAATAATAGAAGTTGAAAAATAAAATTTGTTTTTATGATTTATTTAATTTATTTAATAAATATTAAAAATAGCCATTTTTGTCACGGACTCGGATTTCGACGAAACCAGTTTCATCGGATCCGTAACGGTGAATTATAATAATGTTTCAAGTTTCGTTGCGATCGGACTTGTCGTTTGATCGTACGGACTCGAAACGCCTTGAAATTTACGCATTTTGAAATCAATTTGAAATTTTGTTTTTTTTAGCATAACTTCTTCATACGATCGAATTTGGTCGCGAAACTTTTTCCATCGCGTTCAGAATATTTTAAAACACCTATTTGGATATATAGTTTTAACAAATCCGACTCCGGAGGCATAGCGGGCTTTTTGGACCATGGTTTGTCACGCACGTTCGCGTATCCAGTCTAGCTACCCTACCTCTAGCCTATCTATAAATATACATCTATAAACCCTAGCTCCTTTCTTTTTCATTTGCTGTACGTTCATTTCTTCACTCTTTTCTCTTCCCCAAATGTATACATCTCAGATCCAATTCCAGATCCATCCACAGATCAAAATCAAAAGTCAAAACTCAAAAATTTCAGAAAATTCCAGAAAAAATATATGTTGAAGTATTCGATACGCGTAATATACTGGTGAAATTCGTTTTTCAATTGGAGCTGTCGTTCATCCAGAACAAATTCAAACAGCCCCAAAACCGTTCATCATCGTCGCGCAAAACTTCGTCGGATCGGAAAACGGTTTCTGGGTTTTGGAGAGGGAACCGAGGGGATCGCATCTATGTAGTTTGTTTCGAGTTTCAACGGTTGGATTGGCGGGAATTTTCGATTAGGGTTGATAAAGTATGGGTGGCGGCTGTTGCGTGTTGCCTTCGTGCGCGTGAAGATAGTCTGAGCATGCGTGACGTGTAAAGCAATTATGAATGAATGGTGAAAATATGTGTCATTTTGTTTATATTAAATTTTGAATTCAATCACCATTTTTCGCCATAACTTTCTCATACGAAGTCGGATTCACACGAAATTTTTTTTGTTAGGATCGTAATTTAATTCCGGACTCGATGACGCTGGTTTGGACGAATTCTGAGACAGGCGAATTTTTGGGTTTAAATCGGGTTTGAATTCGATTTAAATTCAAAAGGTGAGTGTTTTAACCCACTCACAACCACTAGAAGCTTTTATGTTTGTTAAATAAATTTTAGAAATGAATAGAAATTTATTTATGAGCTTTTGGCATGTTATTTCATTCATATCTGTAGAATTGCATTTTTTTGAATTTAACTGTTAATTTAATTGATTTATTGTGTGTTAATTGGCTGTTAGAAATTATTGTTTGCATATGAACTGCTAGTTAACAGTTATGTCAATTATCACTGAATATAAATTATTAGATTAATAGTTGATAAATATAATTTGAAATAAAACTGCCAATTATTACCTGGTGTATATTACCAAACATATATTGTTATTGATTGATATTGCTTGATGGTTGTGATTGGATGATGGATGTGTTATTGAATGGATGTTTTATTTGATATCATTAAACTGCAAGTTAGTATGCATTTTTCATTTCATTCGGGATTGCGGTTTGAAATGATATACAACCGCAGTTTTATTTTTTTAAATTGCGGATTGAAATGATAAATATCCGTATCACTTGACCATAGGATAGGAAACTATATACAGGCACCGTGGTCTATATATAACTATTTTTAATGTGATTTCTATGGTTTGGATGGAATACGGTTTATAAAAATCTTAAATTTTATACTGAATAAATGTTTTCTTCCATAGTTATACGCATATGAAGTTGAAATTTTGAAATTAAAAGGTGAATAAATTTCTTTATTAAAAATGGAAGAAAATTAAGAAAATGGAGTTTGATGATTTATATCCTATGTTTAAATATTAAGTTGGAAATTTTAAAGCTATGATGTTTATAATTGGATTTTTCCCAAAATATTTTGAAATGAATATTCTAGTAAAAATTGAATTTGGAAATATATATATATATATTTTACTAGAAATTGAAGTCTTATTAATTATGGATTTTATGTGAATGGTCAAGATTAATTAATAGAATATTGATTTTGAAAAGATAAAAATCCAACTTTAGTTGAAATATTAATGCTCCAAAATGGATATAAATATATATAAAATTGAAATGGTTTTGGGACTTGAAGTAATATTTTGGATTTTGGTTTAACTTTAAAAGAAGAAATATTTGGAAAGCCATGTAATTTATTTCGTTATAAAGCAACAGTAAAGTTAAACCTTTTTAATTCGCATACCGTTGAATATCCAAACCATTTAGTTTTGAAAATAATGGTTTTAAAATACTATGGATTTTCGAAGAATTATGTTGAAAGTTACAAACAGAATATTGGTTACATGGGATATTAAATAATAAAAAGTGACATAATTTTTGGAAAGGAATATTTTATTTGGGAAATGATATCATTGATTTGGGTTTAAAAAATAATAATATCAAAATAAATCTTTTTGGGTTTTAAAGAAGAAATGATATCGTAACATTATGGTTTTGAAATGGATTTTATTCTGGTTTTAAAGTATAAACTATTTTTAAATGACCGCGGTGTTATAATAACGATGGGTTGGCAAAGAGACCGGGATCGGATATGGACATACTCTCTGTCGATACCGAAAACCACTTTGACTAACCGTGTACGCGGTGGAGATTCCAGAATGAAGTAGGTGGTGGCGACGTTTCCTGTAAGGTAAATACGTGGACCCAACTCCCGTGAGTTGGCATAAGGTGGCTAAAACAGGAGCGATTCTCAGGCCAATGAGGTCATTCCTCTGATCGGACGCTCCTCTTCGATATTATAATTTGACTTGGATTTGATTCAGTGGCCACTTCTATATTTTGATTTTGGGGAGTTAGTCCGAGGTGGGCGGTAACTGCGGCTACGCGTTTCCACCAGCCTGGATAGCAATTGGTATATCTACCCTGGCATTGCCTAGTTGTGCCGTGTCACCTACCATATCGCGCCTTGTACGAGTTTGGTTTTCTCCCGTAGCCCGTGTGGTATCCTCTAGTGGCTTCCCGATCAGGAGGGGCTATGATATTGGACGGACTACTGGGACTATTACGTGTTAAGGTGGAAAATGTAAAGCCTTAACGCTATTTAAAAGTAAGTTTATTTTATAAATAGACACTATTATAATAGCGCAATATACTACATAGTAAATAGTTTAACGGATCCTTAGGAGATGTAAATCCCGAACATCTCTTGAGTTACTGTACTCATATTTATATTCTGTTTATTTAACTCACATAAGATATTCTAGTCTGACTCGGGTGTTTTTGTCTATTCAAATTCGCTCGGGTCAGTCCGAGCATTTCAGGATAGCAGATTTTAGCTTTGGAGGACGAAGACGAAGAATAAGTATTATGTTATATATAGTATTACACCACACTCTTTCTATTCCGCTGCATTGCTTGTATTGGTATGTGTAACTCTGATATTTATTGTAAAAGAAGAATCAAGCTTTTGTAAACTGTTTATGAACTGTATATTTGTTATTATATTTTATCCTTCCGCTGTGAGATTCTGTTTTTGTTTTTATTTCTTCTCTGTTTTTCTTATTTACCCCATAGCAATCCGCCCTTGCGTATGCTTTGAATTGGCACGTGTGTCGGTTTAAAGTGTGCAAAAAGGCGGGATGTTACAGCTGGTATCAGAGCTTTGGTTTAGCGATAAACCTTGGCTTTGTGGGGTTTGACTCTTTGTTAATAGGGTAGAAATATCCTATGGGAGTCGCTGAGTGTATATATATGAGAGAGCGTATTTGTTAGTATTAATAAAAGATTTTGATATTGTGTTAATCTGTTCCGCTTTGTATTTATAAATTCTGGTTGATGCATGGGACGCTATGTCATCAATAGGGGTTTCTAAACACTTAAAAGGACAGACCGACATAATATTTGTTTTAATATAGGTGAATGAAAGAATTTTGCCTATTATATTTTCTATATATAAAAATATTTTTATAAAGATATACATTTTGGTTGCTATAGATTGGGTGTTAGAAAATAAAAATATCTATAATAACTGAAGCTAAGTTGAAATTATGATAAATAAAATTTGGAGATTTTAGAACTTAAGTCCGGGATTTTTCCAAATATGTTTTCAAAGAATTTATGAAAAATAATGGTTCGGTTTATAAGTATTTTCTTATATAAATATTTCGTATAAATTGGAAGAATTGTTTTAAAGAAGATTTTGGAAAAGAATTAAATTCTGTACTTTCCTCTCTGTCGCTGGAAAATAAATTCGGTGATGACGGCCGCATCATCGACTTTCATTTTCGAGTTTCGAAGGGAAAAGGCCACTGTAGTAAATTCTACTGCAGATTTATTTTGAAATTTTCTAAAAATTTTCTTTTATTGTTCTAAATATAATTAGAGATATAAAAGTTGCAAGAAATTAATTATCTATTATTTTGAAATAAATTGAAATTTAACCCGGTATTTAATTCTAAATTTTTCCGTTAATTAATTGTTTAAAATTTGTTAGTGAAATAAAAGTTAAGTAATAAATGAATTGAAACCTCTAATTGAAATAAGAGAATAATTGCAAAGCTATAAAGAGGAATTTGCATACATATGAGACAAAGAGTAATATGGATAAACATTAAATTTAATTAAAAGAATGGAGATTAAACTTGTATAAGTTCAATTGCAATTTCCTTAACATAAATAACTTACCCAAATATAAAAGTTGAAGTGTTAAATGAGAAACTGGAATTGAATATTTTACAAGTAGGAATTTAGGAAAAATGAAGTATTCAATAAATTACTGTTATAATAAGAATTTATTGGTATAAACTTAAGTGATAATTGAAATTTTACCCAAATTAAAGGTGAGTATTATTAATAGGTGATTTTTAACTTAAGTAAATAAAATGAAATTCTTTAATAAATAAAGATTGATGTGTAGGGTTATAAACTTAAGTATGTCTTAAAATGCTACTAGTAATATAATAAAATGTAGGTAATATAAATAAATGTCTGTAAATCCTAGATAATGAATTAATAAGATCCTTTATTTATAAAAATGGAGGTTTTAAGGTTAATAATTTAAGTGTAAGTAGAGGGTTACTGTAATTAAATATAATAAAACGTAAACATTAAATAAAGGAATGAAATTAAGGGTAAGTTGAAATTGTAATTAATAAAACGAATATATATTTATTGAACCATTATAAATAAAAAGGAATTGAGAAGAAACTTGTAAATTTTCACTTGCATTCTTAAACATACATAACTTACCATATAATAAAAGCTGCAATGTTAGTAAGAAAATGTAAGGGGAAATCTTACAAGTGAAGCTTGAGGTAATTAAGGTATTCAATAAATTTGCTGTTATAAATGAGAATTAATTGTATAAACTTAAGTTAAATTGGAAATTTTACTATATAAGAAAGGGTAAGTAGTATAAATAGATGATATAAACCTTAGTCAATAAATTGGAATACAATATAATGAATTTTGTAACAAATGGAAATTGAAAATTGTAAGAAACAAAGAAATCCCTCCATAAATGAAAGAAAGAAAATAAAACCACTGAAGCATGAAATAAATGTATAATAAGCTATTGTGGTGTTGATTTGAATTGTTTGGTTGATGTATGGTTGTTGGGTAAGGAATTTTGAAGTTGTGGGATGGAGAAATAATCTATCTTTGTTCCATCTAAGACTGTTGAGTAAAGGATGCACTTGATAGTTATTTTACATTTCGTATAATTTCGGAATTTGAACCTAACAACTAATTGTTTGTTTGATTGAATGATTGTCTGTTGGTGGCATGTGCTGTTTGTTAAAATTTATGGTTGTTGCATTTGATTGGATATAAATGATTGAATCTACCCAAACATTTCACTGTAAAATAAATATTTAACCTTTTAGATTATATAAGTGAATACAGGGGTTGGAAGCAACTGCTACTGCTTTTGGTTCCAAAATAATAAGCGTTTAGCCCGACAAATAGGTACGTTTTCGGATTACGATTAAAGCGCTATTTATATATTTTCCCGTGTGGGATATTTTATTTTGGATATATATGTAATATATTTGTATATTTGGATATTATATTTTCTCCAGAGTCCCTCCGTACAAAGGAGACTCTGCCAAAATTTTTCGTAAATTTTGGACTTAGAATTTTGTTGAAATTGTTTTCCAACTTTAATAATTCAAGTATTAAAAGACATAATGATTATAAAACAAGTGTAATTCATTAAAGGAAATTAATTTAGTAAATTATTGTTATAAGTTAATATTTGAAAGTAGATATACTGTTTATTCTTCCTTCTCCCTTCCTTTTCCTTTTCGGGGACGAAAAGTTTTGAGTGGGGGAGAGTGTAACGACCCGTAATTTTCGCTAGTTCAATTTAGTCATTTTAATAGGATTTAAATAATTTAAGTTAGAAAGAAATTAAGATCTGTGATTTTTTTGAAGCAAATGACTAAATGAAATGAAACCATGGGAATTTAAGTCTAAGAATTTCCAGTTGGAACAAAATGACGAGAAATTTAAGTGCTGTAAATTGTTATTTATAGGCTAAGAAATTAATATAAGAAAACAAATGGGAAGATTTCATTTATTTCATGGTTTTAATTCGTTTTTCTTTAATAAGTTGTAATTGAATTTAGTAGAAAATAATATGTATTAAACCTACTTATAGAATTCGAAGCTAATTCAAATGAATTTAAGTAGTGAAAAGGCTTTACCTGTATATATATTTAATATGAGAAATAAATGGGAATATTAAATTAATTTAATGCAGTAAAGGAATGAAAACGGAAATTAGAATAAATTAAGGAATTCTGTAACGCAAGTAATAAATCTGTACCTTGAATGAACGTTTCACTTTGATAAATTATTTAAATGAGATGACTTAATAAATAAATAATTAGGTCAATTGGTATGTGGTGAAATTTGATGTTGAAATATTTTGTAGATAAGGGTTTAGGTGGAATGAGTTAATTTATGAAGTAAAGGATAGAAATCATATAAAACGTTAAGCAAGTTGATTAATGTTGTAACGTAAGGTGTAAATGTAAATTCCAGTGGAAACGTATCCTTATTTTAGGTAGAAATTTCAGGTATATTGATAAAGTGGAGTATATACACTTAGTAATAAATTTAGTACAGGAAAAAAACGAAATGGAAATATTGAATTTATTTAATTCGTATATATATTACCTATTTATATGGCCTATTAAATTTAATCGGATATCAATGGCAATTAATTCCTTAAATTAGTGCAATCAATGTATGATTAATTGATAACGATGAAAAGGTTGATTATATTCAGTGTGAACAACGTAAAATATTATCATAGCATGATACTTGGTTTGAATAGAAGGGTGAAATGGGGAATCAAATTTTATTTAATGATAATAACGTTAGTATTGGTTAATAAATAGATTTCAATGCAGTAACCAAATAAATGGAATAAGATGAGTATATATTGCATAGAAATGAAATGTAAATTGTCACATTTGGTAGGAGCTAATTTTTAGAAACATATAAATGTTGAATCAGTAAATATTAAATTCCATTTAATATAAGAATTCAAAGGTGGAAGATTTACATTTGGATTGGGAATTTGATAGTTATTAATTAAAAGTGACCATTGAATAAATTTATGCAAACGTGATATAATGTAAATAGATGGGGATCAACTTTTATTTATGTGGTTAAGAGAATTTAATTTCTATAGTATGATAATCGAAATTAATGGAAGTTGGAATAGCTAATTTATATGTTAGTTAAAATTAGCAAGAATGTGTAGATATTGAATGATAGTAAAAAAAAAAAAAAAAAAAAAAAAAAATTTAAGGGATATAAAAGTTTCAATTATACATGGAAATTCATACTCGCCATAAAAGGTTAATTGAGACCAAAGAAGTAGTATAGGAATCTAACCTTCTTTATAAATTTGGATTTATTGCAATAGTTAATTTCATAAAATAAAGGGTAAAGCTATTTCAAATTTAACTGGACCATTGTTGGTATAACTTTAGAAGCAAGATTTATTTATGATTTGAGTATTTAATTCAACAAGTGGTATTTACGACAAATGAAATAGAATTGAACGTAAAATATTACGTTATTAAATGGAAATGGAATTTGTAAACATTGAGTGAAATCTTAAACTAATGTTAGTATTCGTCGTATTTACAACAATAACTTTGAATAATAGAAAGGAAGTGAATATAATAAATTAATCAAATTTATAGTGTTGAATTCAATTGGATTGGAATTAATAAATAGTTGAGAAAAATAAGGGTTATTAATAATTTGGAATTTAATTATGGTAAAAAGGCTAATTGCAATCAAGATAATGAGTTGAAATGGAAATCCAATTATTTATTTAGTTAGATTTTTGTTGAGAGTATAAGGGTATAAGTTTTAATAATTGGGTTTTAGAATAAAATTTTAAATTTCCTAATAATAAGAAAGTGCGGATATTAACGCTGCAAATTAATATACTTATACATTTTAATTCAAATTCAAGCGTGTTAAAACAATTGGAACTGATTGAATTATCTTAGTAATGAAATTTGGCTAATAATAGAAGTTGAAAAATAAAATTTGTTTTTATGATTTATTTAATTTATTTAATAAATATTAAAAATAGCCATTTTTGTCACGGACTCGGATTTCGACGAAACCAGTTTCATCGGATCCGTAACGGTGAATTATAATAATGTTTCAAGTTTCGTTGCGATCGGACTTGTCGTTTGATCGTACGGACTCGAAACGCCTTGAAATTTACGCATTTTGAAATCAATTTGAAATTTTGTTTTTTTTAGCATAACTTCTTCATACGATCGAATTTGGTCGCGAAACTTTTTCCATCGCGTTCAGAATATTTTAAAACACCTATTTGGATATATAGTTTTAACAAATCCGACTCCGGAGGCATAGCGGGCTTTTTGGACCATGGTTTGTCACGCACGTTCGCGTATCCAGTCTAGCTACCCTACCTCTAGCCTATCTATAAATATACATCTATAAACCCTAGCTCCTTTCTTTTTCATTTGCTGTACGTTCATTTCTTCACTCTTTTCTCTTCCCCAAATGTATACATCTCAGATCCAATTCCAGATCCATCCACAGATCAAAATCAAAAGTCAAAACTCAAAAATTTCAGAAAATTCCAGAAAAAATATATGTTGAAGTATTCGATACGCGTAATATACTGGTGAAATTCGTTTTTCAATTGGAGCTGTCGTTCATCCAGAACAAATTCAAACAGCCCCAAAACCGTTCATCATCGTCGCGCAAAACTTCGTCGGATCGGAAAACGGTTTCTGGGTTTTGGAGAGGGAACCGAGGGGATCGCATCTATGTAGTTTGTTTCGAGTTTCAACGGTTGGATTGGCGGGAATTTTCGATTAGGGTTGATAAAGTATGGGTGGCGGCTGTTGCGTGTTGCCTTCGTGCGCGTGAAGATAGTCTGAGCATGCGTGACGTGTAAAGCAATTATGAATGAATGGTGAAAATATGTGTCATTTTGTTTATATTAAATTTTGAATTCAATCACCATTTTTCGCCATAACTTTCTCATACGAAGTCGGATTCACACGAATTTTTTTTTGTTAGGATCGTAATTTAATTCCGGACTCGATGACGCTGGTTTGGACGAATTCTGAGACGGGCGAATTTTTGGGTTTAAATCGGGTTTGAATTCGATTTAAATTCAAAAGGTGAGTGTTTTAACCCACTCACAACCACTAGAAGCTTTTATGTTTGTTAAATAAATTTTAGAAATGAATAGAAATTTATTTATGAGCTTTTGGCATGTTATTTCATTCATATCTGTAGAATTGCATTTTTTTGAATTTAACTGTTAATTTAATTGATTTATTGCGTGTTAATTGGCTGTTAGAAATTATTGTTTGCATATGAACTGCTAGTTAACAGTTATGTCAATTATCACTGAATATAAATTATTAGATTAATAGTTGATAAATATAATTTGAAATAAAACTGCCAATTATTACCTGTTGTATATTACCAAACATATATTGTTATTGATTGATATTGCTTGATGGTTGTGATTGGATGATGGATGTGTTATTGAATGGATGTTTTATTTGATATCATTAAACTGCAAGTTAGTATGCATTTTTCATTTCATTCGGGATTGCGGTTTGAAATGATATACAACCGCAGTTTTATTTTTTTTAAATTGCGGATTGAAATGATAAATATCCGTATCACTTGACCATAGGATAGGAAACTATATACAGGCACCGTGGTCTATATATAACTATTTTTAATGTGATTTCTATGGTTTGGATGGAATACGGTTTATAAAAATCTTAAATTTTATACTGAATAAATGTTTTCTTCCATAGTTATACGCATATGAAGTTGAAATTTTGAAATTAAAAGGTGAATAAATTTCTTTATTAAAAATGGAAGAAAATTAAGAAAATGGAGTTTGATGATTTATATCCTATGTTTAAATATTAAGTTGGAAATTTTAAAGCTATGATGTTTATAATTGGATTTTTCCCAAAATATTTTGAAATGAATATTCTAGTAAAAATTGAATTTGGAAATATATATATATATATTTTACTAGAAATTGAAGTCTTATTAATTATGGATTTTATGTGAATGGTCAAGATTAATTAATAGAATATTGATTTTGAAAAGATAAAAATCCAACTTTAGTTGAAATATTAATGCTCCAAAATGGATATAAATATATATAAAATTGAAATGGTTTTGGGACTTGAAGTAATATTTTGGATTTTGGTTTAACTTTAAAAGAAGAAATATTTGGAAAGCCATGTAATTTATTTCGTTATAAAGCAACAGTAAAGTTAAACCTTTTTAATTCGCATACCGTTGAATATCCAAACCATTTAGTTTTGAAAATAATGGTTTTAAAATACTATGGATTTTCGAAGAATTATGTTGAAAGTTACAAACAGAATATTGGTTACATGGGATATTAAATAATAAAAAGTGACATAATTTTTGGAAAGGAATATTTTATTTGGGAAATGATATCATTGATTTGGGTTTAAAAAATAATAATATCAAAATGAATCTTTTTGGGTTTTAAAGAAGAAATGATATCGTAACATTATGGTTTTGAAATGGATTTTATTCTGGTTTTAAAGTATAAACTATTTTTAAATGACCGCGGTGTTATAATAACGATGGGTTGGCAAAGAGACCGGGATCGGATATGGACATACTCTCTGTCGATACCGAAAACCACTTTGACTAACCGTGTACGCGGTGGAGATTCCAGAATGAAGTAGGTGGTGGCGACGTTTCCTGTAAGGTAAATACGTGGACCCAACTCCCGTGAGTTGGCATAAGGTGGCTAAAACAGGAGCGATTCTCAGGCCAATGAGGTCATTCCTCTGATCGGACGCTCCTCTTCGATATTATAATTTGACTTGGATTTGATTCAGTGGCCACTTCTATATTTTGATTTTGGGGAGTTAGTCCGAGGTGGGCGGTAACTGCGGCTACGCGTTTCCACCAGCCTGGATAGCAATTGGTATATCTACCCTGGCATTGCCTAGTTGTGCCGTGTCACCTACCATATCGCGCCTTGTACGAGTTTGGTTTTCTCCCGTAGCCCGTGTGGTATCCTCTAGTGGCTTCCCGATCAGGAGGGGCTATGATATTGGACGGACTACTGGGACTATTACGTGTTAAGGTGGAAAATGTAAAGCCTTAACGCTATTTAAAAGTAAGTTTATTTTATAAATAGACACTATTATAATAGCGCAATATACTACATAGTAAATAGTTTAACGGATCCTTAGGAGATGTAAATCCCGAACATCTCTTGAGTTACTGTACTCATATTTATATTCTGTTTATTTAACTCACATAAGATATTCTAGTCTGACTCGGGTGTTTTTGTCTATTCAAATTCGCTCGGGTCAGTCCGAGCATTTCAGGATAGCAGATTTTAGCTTTGGAGGACGAAGACGAAGAATAAGTATTATGTTATATATAGTATTACACCACACTCTTTCTATTCCGCTGCATTGCTTGTATTGGTATGTGTAACTCTGATATTTATTATAAAAGAAGAATCAAGCTTTTGTAAACTGTTTATGAACTGTATATTTGTTATTATATTTTATCCTTCCGCTGTGAGATTCTGTTTTTGTTTTTATTTCTTCTCTGTTTTTCTTATTTACCCCATAGCAATCCGCCCTTGCGTATGCTTTGAATTGGCACGTGTGTCGGTTTAAAGTGTGCAAAAAGGCGGGATGTTACAGCCTTTTACCCCAGAGCCATCATCAAAACACTTTATACTATACATATAGTATCCTTGAAATCATACACCTATATGAATTTTATCAAAGCTCCTTTATACAAAATCGATTATCCCAAAATCGATAATTCTCAAACCAGGCTTTCCAAATTCCAATATCGATTTTACACAAAAATCAAAAGCCTTTCCAAATCCAAAGGTTCTCAAAACCTTTTCCAAAATCCACATAAGATCCTTTATATATATATATATATATATATATATATATATATATATATATATATATAATTTTTTAAAACTTTGGATCATTTCAAACTTGTATAAAACCCTTTTATACTTCAAACACTTTCAAAAATATTTTCTTCTGGCTATAGATTTATCAAGGGGAGTTTTATCTCATATAACAAAGATATATAGCTTCATTTATTCAAAATCAAATATTCCAATTTGACTTCTCTTTCCAATATCAATTTCATTCAAATCCGTACAATGTACACATATCATCAGTACGCTATGTCAACCTGATCGCTCATTCGATCACACAATTTCACTTCCGAACTAGTATCGTCCACCCGACTTCCTAGTGCGGACATAGATCTGGTTTCTTGATTAGAAACTGTCATTCTCTTTGCATAGCCATAACTATGATAGAGAATATCCAGAACCAATCAACAATCCATATCAAGGTTCGCCGTCGAAAATCGAGTGAAAAATTCCGACTCGGATCGATAAACTATCTCGAAATTCTGTGCTCGAATCTGGATCAAATCACTATGCGAATAGAATAATATACGTACATCCTACATATTTTACTTCATTGATTATTTGGCAAATCAACTCTCTTTCCATTCACATTCACTTAAGTTTTCACTCACTTATTCCCATTTTCCTTGATCCCCATTTGGATTATCACCTCAATTCTTATCCCAGTTGGGTATTTAATCATAAACAGTTTAAACTCCGTCCAATGTATATTTTGAAAATAGCTTGAAAATTTTAAAATAGATAAGAAGTTGAAAAATAATTATTAGTTTGCAAATTAGCTATAAAATAGTTCAGTAATTGTAAAATAATTGGAAAATAATTAAATAATCATGGAAATTTTAAATTATTACAAAATAGCTATAAAATAGTAATTAATAGTTAAAAATAGTAATTAGTTTATATATAGTTGAAAAATTGTTAAATGGCTCCAATAATAATTGTAAGACAAGTATAAAATAATTTGGCTTTAAGAAAGAAAGGTTGTATATATTTAATAGCTTGGAAAAAAATAAGTTTATATCAAAACAATTTATATTGAAACTAGTCAAGAGTCAACTGTTCACTTCCCCAACAATCCAATGTAAATTTATACTTTCATTTAAATTAATCCTATTCCTTTAATTATAATTTCAAATTATTCCAATCAATTTGAATTATTATCAATTGAACCCATTTCAAATTCAAAACATTTCAATTTAATCCAATTCAATTTCCCATTTAATTTTTTTTAAACTTATACATCTTCAATCACCAATCCAATTAATTCAAACCAAATTAAATTTTGAACTAATTCAATTTCAATCTTAATTTAGACTACCTCGAATTATATAAATTCGAGTTAAATTCTCAAAGGTTAGTTTATCCCTTTAAACCAAATTAACTTTTATTCAAAGTTTTTAATCAATTTAATGTCTGAGTTCAATTCTCAAAATTCCATTTTAAATTATCTTTACTTATATATTTCAAGGTTCAAATAAGAGTTCAATACAATTTTATTTAATTTATTATTAAATTTTATCTTCCAGTTTGAAGCCAGTTCTTAAACAAGTTTATTTTACAATTTAATTATTCAAATATATTTTATTTATACAGTACCATTCTCAATTTAAAGATTTTTATTAACAATAGGATGATATCATCCAATTTATTTTTTTAAAATTCCATCCATTTTCAGTTTTTTTAAATCTCAAACCCGTTTCGAGATTACACAAATTCCCAATTCAAATCAACCATTTAACTTTCCCAGTTAAAACTCAATTTCATCTTGAAATTTTCAATTCAGGTTGCTTTTTCTACACTTATTTAACTTTTCCAAAGTTAAATTCCAATTTACTTAATCCAATCAACCTTACGCAATTTGAATTCCCACTTCAAACTTCAAAAATTTCCCTCTTATAAGTTCAAAACTTATATCACTTTGGGTTTTTACATCACACTTCAGGGAAAATCAAAACTCAACCTCTTAGAGTTTATTTCAAATTATCTTTGATATCATGTATATCCATACATATATACATATATATTTTTTTTTGGCCCTTCCAGCCATGTTTTAAAATTTTAAACCACCTTGGTTTTTAAACTCAAATCAAATTTCAAACACTGCATTGTTTGCAACAAGTCCCAGTTATCCAAATAATACTTATTTATTATTTTTATTACTTTGAAACAAAATTTTGAAATTCCGGGACCAGATTTAGAATTTCATTTTCAATCAATTAAATTTTAATTTGGTTGTATTTCTATTTCTACTAAATTTAATTTCAGTTCGAGATTTCAATTTGGTTTTATTATATTACTTCTTAATTTAATTTCAATAATTTAACAAGCAATCGCCTTAATATTCATTAGAATGAAATATTCCTTTATATATCAAAATATATTTTTATATAAAATCATTTAAAACCTTTATATAAGAAAATAACAAGTACGTGCTCATATATATATACACTCAACTCGTTCTAGAGTACTTTGGACTCTATTTCATGAGTAATCCCCACCAGAGCCAAGGTTCTCGCTTAACCTTTCAGCTCTGATACCAACTGTAACGACCTGAAATTTCCGATCCTGAAAATTCCAGATAGTTATGAAAAAGAAGAAAGAGATAGAAGAAGAACAGAAACAACATCTCACATTCGCAGCGGATAAAATATAATAATAAATAATAACAGTTTATAAAATAATACTATATCTGTCGATTACATTTAATATACATCAGAGTTTCACATATATATACAGTCACTGAATATACACAATTATCAAGTCTCGGATTAACAATAATATAAATACAGCGGAAATACCCTATACGCTATTGCCATCCACCTCGCCTCCTGATCTCCAGAACGTACCTACCTGAAAATCTGTAATACTCGGTCTGACCCGAGCATTACCCCAAAGTAACACCCGGGTCAGGCTGGAAATCAGCGTGAGTAAACCCAACTAACATGGAATACCAAAGAAATCAACTTATATAAAACCCGGGGTAACTTATATCAACATAACCAATTCATAATTTACTATAGACAAGACTTATTTCACATATAAATTTCTAAGTACCAAACTTAAATGAAATAATTCAATTCACTCAAATCATTTCATTCCAACCTATAGAATTCACAAATCAATTTATAAAAAAAATTCGAAGCGGTTTCGGGTATTTCCCAATACCCGACCCCGGTCTCCCCGAAACTCATGTTATTCTAACCAAGTTATTCAAACGAAATACACAACATTTCATATATGAGATATCTACTCATTCAAAACATCCAATACCATTTAATCATCCATAAGCAAAACTTAATCACACACAAACCAATTCAATTGATTTTAATTGAATTTCTAACCACATTCACTTAGATTCTTTTATTTAATATTAATTAATTCCAAATTAATTAATTAATCAACCCTCTGTTATTCATCTCAATCGATCACCCTGGATTAATTAATATTCAATTACGTTCAAGAAATTACCTTTAATTCATTTCACGATGTTAATTGTTCTTGGCCCAAATCAATAAGAAATCTTAATTACCTCAGGAATTAATTAACTATTTTAATTACATTAGTCCATAATTACTTATATTAATTAACCTCCCATATGTCACTTGTATTGATTTATTTTCTTAACTAATCAATTTCTATTTACATCATTGATTATATAGATTAATGATTTTTCATTTACATTTCTGTTTATTCTAATCTAACTTTAATTATATTAAATAATTAATCATCAATTAAACCATATATATTAGTCATTCTTGATTTATCTCAACCAATGATTAACTATCTTTTATTTACTTTATTAAATAAATTAATTTCTCCTTAATTAATCATTTTAATTAATCTCTTGATTAATTACACAAGGTAATTATATTTTTTTAATTCCATTAAGCAATTATTTATCAACCCACCCAATGATCATTCCAATTAATTTAAACCCAATTAATTAACCCAAATCATAAATTAATTTAATTTATTAAGTATTCATTAAATTATCCTACTTATTCAATGAATCACCAATCATTAAATCATTATTGATTTTAATCGGAACCATTTTCTTATTTACGATTTAAGTTTTTAAACCATTTAAAACCCAAATCATTCGAGTCAAACAACAATCAACTCGAGAACCAAACAAAAACCAAAGTCACCAAATCATCAACACACATTCAATTAACTCAATCAATCAACCAATTATTTAAATTTAAACCCTTTAAATCTAAGTAAAAATCAATCAGAGTGAGATTTACTCACCATTGCTTCTACTGTTTGCAATCCATTCCATTTGGCTTGTTCCCTTGATTTTAAACCTTGTATGACCATTTACAGTTTATTAAGACTCCAAATAGATCAGAAAATAAATTTCTATTTATTTATCTAATTTAGACTAAAATTTAATTTATCTAAAAATTAAAATTTCAAACTAACATATATAGATAGTTCAATGTCTAAAATCCCTATATTTTCCTGATTTACAAAAGTTGACACAACAACCTTATTTTATATAAATCCATTCTAATTCGATTTTAACCTTGTATAAGAAAATTTGAAATATATATAGGTTATTTATTTCAGTTTCAATTATAATTAAATTTACTAACGACACTTAACTAGTGAATTGTCCTATTTAAATTAATTACTTATAAATGAAATCAGTTAACTCTTGAATGATTTATACTTAATGAAAAAGAATTTGAACTAATCCCTCACCTTCGACTGATGCGGTACCCTATACTGGCTTGCGACCACCTTGCGACCACAACCATCAACAATCCACCCCAAACGATCGTGCCTCACCCTCCGCACGTCACTGCAGCAGCACCGCACGCCACCGCCATCAAGACCAAACCGAACGAGACGTCCACCCTGTCCCCCAGCCCTCGCCGACCATGGTTGCTTTGCACAAGCGCCTAGACCCGAAACCCTATCGCGACCATGCCCTTCGATCGATGCGACCTTCACTCATGCGATCGTGCTCGAGCTTGCGCCTCTTCCGCCCCCTAGATCTGAATTCGAACCCTCCTATCGCTCGCGACTACGTCGCCTCTTCCTTCGAGGGCTTCGGCCATTATCGGTTTTTTTATTTGAGTTTGGATTTCTGTCTGAAGATATGAGTGGGGACGGAGATAAATAGAAATTTGGGAAGCTTCTTGAATACACTCGTTTGTTAGTAAAAATATCTTTGACTTGTTGACTTTAAATATTATCATATTATAAAATTCCCAAAACGCCTCGTTAATTGCCAATTAAAAATTTAAACTCCTCTTAAGGAATGACGCTAGGCGAATATAAGGTTTTACCCGTGTTCCGAACACAATGGAACGAGTTTCGGAAGCTAATTCGATCATATACACGAGTTATAGAAGGAAACGATCAATTTAAAATTAAATGGATTAGAATAGTTCTAAGCGTTTTGAGCAGCCAGGGTCAAACGACAACTCCGATCGCTACGAAAATTGAAATCCGATAATAACTAACTATTACGGATCCAATGGAACTGGTTTCGTCAAATTTCGAGACTGTGCCTTGGAAAGCCATTTTTAAATTTAATTTAAACGATATATTACTGAAATTAAACAAACCGCCTTTAAATTAAATTTCAACCATTCTATTATCATCAATATCATCATTATAAATTTTATGAGACTTTAAATTATTTAAACAGACTTAGAAATTTCAGATTCAACAATTTCCCCAATTTCAATTATTAAATTCAATATTTAAACTACTTAAATTCAAAAAAATTATTACCAAGTAAATATTGATATCTTGAATTCAGGTTAAAATTAACTTTTAAATATTTTAAAATCAATTCGCTTTTCAAATTTAAATTGTTAGAAATTCTGGGTCGTCACAGGTGATTAATTTTAGATAAAAAATTTAAAGATGATTAATTAATTGGTTTGTAGTTAATGTTGGGTAGAGGTAATCTAAGTGATTAAAGATTAGATATTAATTTAATTAGAGATAAATTGAATTAATTTTGGAAGTGATCAATCTTGCTTATGAATGATTGATTAATGATTAAATGCCTTGAATTGGTTGATAACTCTGATATGAAATGTTTTCTGATATGATATGTTTAGCTAGATAGTGATAGTATGGTTATCTATCGTTGATGAATTGCTGTGAAAAAGTGTTATCCTATATCTAAAGTTTAATTGTATTTAAATGAATATATAACTTGTGTTTAGATGACATTGGATGCGAAGAGATTGGAGTCGGGTATTAGTGAATACCCGAAACCACTTCGATTCTTTATAGATTGATATGTGAAATCAATAAGCTGGAATGGAATGATTTAAGTGAATTGGACTATTTAATCTAAGTTTTGGTACATAGAAATTTGTGAGTGAAATGAGAAATTTCTATAATAATTTATGAATTTGTAATTGATACAAGTTACCCGGGTTATATATATAAGTTGTATGCTTTTGTCATTCATGATAAATGGGTTTACTCACGTTGGTTTTCAGCCTGACCCGAGTGTTACTTTGATGTAATGCTCGGGTCAGACTGAGTATTACATATTTTCAAGTAAGGACATTATGGAACTCAAGAGGGGAGCTGGATGGCAGGACGTATGGAGTGTAATCCACTATGATATATTGTAATTTATCTGGGACAAGTTAGTCTTAACTGTCCTGTGATTGTGTAAGTGTTGTAACTCTGATGTATTGATGTAAATTAACTGATACAGTTTTTCCTTTGTATGTGAATATTATTTAATATTGTATTTTATCCGCTGCGAATATGAGATTTTGAGTTTGGTTTTTTGTGTCTTCTTCTATCTCTTTTCTTGTTTTCCAAACTATCTGGAGTTTTCAAGATCGGAATTTCTGGGTCGTTACATTTGGTAACCTACAAGATATAATATTATACAGCGGATGGAACTTTAACTTTAATTATATAATTTTTAAAATAGAGATTTAAATACCAAAAATCCATTTCCAAATCTCTACTTATATATTTAAAAAACGTTTGTAATATAATATCACTTAAAAGTAATATTATAATTTTCATAATACATTTTATAAAATAGTAATGCATTGTATTTCTCCCTTAAAATAATCTCGAACTTACAATTGTTTTTATTATTATTTAACTTTAAAGGAATTTTACAACCAAAAGAAAATCATATTTATATTTATATATATAATTAAAAAAATATTTTTATATCGGAATATGCTTAATTTGAATAATATCTCGATAAATCACTTATAAGTTACTTAAATAAAATTTCAAATTTAATTTTATTTATATAATTCCAAAATAGAGATTTAAATACCAAAAAACCATTCCCAAATCTCTACTTGTATATTAAAATAACTTTTGTAATAAAACATCACTTAAATGCAATATTATAATTTTAATAATACATTTTATAAAATAGTAATGTATTATATTTTTCCTCTAAAACCATTCCAAACTTATAATATATTTTAATGATATTTTACTTTAAAAGAATTTACAACCAAAAGAAAATAGTATATATATTTATATTTAAAAAAAATTATATAGGAGTAAGCTTAATTTAAATAATATCTCAATAAATTACTTATAGATTACATAAATAAAATTTCAAAACCATTAGATAATTCTTGATCCATACTTTTCAAACAACTTTTTGAAAAAATTAGAAAGTAAATAAATATCTAAAATATATACATTATAGAGTAAAATTACTCCACAACATCTCAACCAAACATCAATACAATTTAAATTGCATGGCCAAGTCGAATTCCAACGAATTTCGACCATCTATAAAATGCACACGTATCAACAAACAAACAAATAAATATTATATATATATATATATATACACACATATATATATGTATGTATGTATGTGAAACACCACATACCCCTTAATATACCCAAAAGGACACATTAAAAGGCATGGTGCGTTGTAGGTATAACTAAAGCTAATAGAGACTAAGGTTCACAAGACAAAAATAGGTAAAACCGGTGGAAATTTAAAATAATAACTTATTTAAAAAAAACCCTCGTTAGTGCTTCATAGCTAAGTATGTCAACTACCAAATACAACATTCATGTCTCAAACCCAATATGTCTTATGTAATAAAAACTCATAGTCTCAAAAATCAAAGTACATAATATCCCTCATAATAAGTCGGTACACAGAAAGAACAAAATGATGGAATAAAAGAAATACATGGAAGAAATCTTCTCCAAGAAACCTCCAAGCAAGCGCAAGTCTACTGTCCTCTCTCTTGATTGCCAAAGGGATGAAGGGGGAAAATAGAGCAGTGGGTCAGAATAAAAGTGTAGTGAATGATAGTAATTACTAGAGTCTTTAAGCAAGATAACGGTAATAGACTCTACAGCAGTTCTAGTATAAAAAAGGAAACAAAGGAAATAGGAAAGAGATAAACTGGAAGTAAATACAATTAAACTATTGCTTAAATAAGATAGATTAATCTTGATTATATGCACTTGTTTTTAGTAGCTGCTTTGATTAGGCTGAATCATAATCTTATAATTAGGCTGAATTCCTAATTCTACCATTCGATTGGCATACTACTCCATGGACCTTAACGTGGACCAGAGACTAGGTAACTCCCCACACAACAGCCAATGGTATCCACGAAAGATACGCAAAACAACCACTGTGGATCCAGACGATACATAGCTCCCTACACAGAAGGCAATCGTGTCTACGAAAGACACACATACTAAGCGCTTGGAACTCATAGCGATTGCTGAGCACCAGAATGGAAGTCGCACGTGTAACTGCCGCCATGCCTATGCTACCTTTTGGTCCACCTATTGGGTCTTCTTATTACCTCAAGCTCGAGCATAAGCGTGCCTCTCGTCTCACTTCAGGCTAATGTGAGACCACCGTTATAATGACCTGTACTCTTGATTATTGTACGTTATTAAATTTAACGTAAATTATTGGATATATATATATCTGTGTGTGTGTAAAAAAATTATATAATGATTTTTCATATTAATTTATTAAATAATTTAAATTGTGTAAATTTAATATAGGATATTATTTGAATAATTAAATTATGGATGTAATAGGATTAAAAATGGTAACAGAAATTGAATCAAATTTTACATAAATATGAACAAAGATGGTTAACATTTAAAATTGGATTTAAATGTGAATAACTAGGATTTGGAAATTTTATATATTAACGACGAGTAAAAATAATAGCCATTTTTGCCACTGTTTCGGATTTCCACGAAACCAGTTTCATCGGATCCGTAATAGTGAATAATTGTAGGATTTCAAGTTCTGTAGCGTTCGGACTTGTCGTTTAGCCATACAAGCTTGAAACGTGTAGAATTCAAATTAAGAATTTAAATAAATAATTCAAATCGAAAATCTATCTTCTTCATACGATTGAACTAGACCTCGAGACTAGTTCAATTGCATTCGAAACGGAGGTAAAAGTTTATGAATGTCAAGCGGCATGCATCATTTGGAGTTCTGGATTTTTATGAGCGAATTGGTTTGATATTTTCTATTATTATTTATATATTATTGTTGTTGTTATTATTATTGTTATTTCCTCCATAACTCGTTCAAACGCACGCCGGTACCCATCTCCACTTTTATTCGAATTTCTATCAAATATAAAAAAAAGATGGCAAATACATCGACAGTTTAAAAAATGGAAGCCGATCTAGAAAAAAATGAACGGATCAGTGAAAAAAAGGAGGCATGTGATCGTATCGAGTTCAAGTGGAGGGGCAGCATCGCCTGGGTGTGCATACGAGTGAGGCGAGCTTCGCGATTAGGGTTAACTGGCTTATGGCTTCGCTCGTGAGGGCAGCCGTGAACATTGATGTGAGGTTCAGGCCGCGCTTGACCTTGGGCGCAGTGGGGTGGAATCTAGTGACGGCGATAAAAAAATTACGAGTAGGAAGTTGAGCATGATGATGGCAAAGCACGATATGAATGAGAGATGGCGGGAATTAGAAGCGTTATGAAGGTGAGTAAAGTATTAATTACTATGATTAAGGAGATAAAAGTTTACTTTTATTTCAAATTTTATAAATTGTGTAACTTTTCGTGCGAGGTCCCTTTCGAATGGAACAGATTGTTTCAGGATCGTATCGACATCGTCCACGAGGTGAAATTGGATTGGCATTTAATTAAAGCTGATATACTTTCAGTTTTAGAAAAGTTGAGTGTTTATACACTTACAAGTACTATTTTTTTTAGGTAGTTGAATTATATCATATGTGAATTGAATTTATTTAATGTTGCTTGATAAATTTAACTAACATTGAAGTTGACATCTAAACTTATAGATAGGATCTGAATTGATGGTAAAATTAAATTAGAATTACATTGCCAATAAAATAGCTGATATTGATAATTATGAAATTGGCGTGAATTTTATTGACTATTTAGATGATTATTTATGGTGAATGTTATTGGTTGATATTTTGGATGTTTATGCAACGACCCAAAATTTTTAGTGGTTTTATATATTTATTTAACTGGAAATTTGTGAAATTTAAAATAATCGAATTTTGAAATAAAAATTTAATATTTGGAATACGTCTACTTAAAAATAGCAAATGGTAAATTTTCATCTGATAATATGGAAGTTTATTTTATTGTGTAATTTTTATTAAATTTAAATCGGTTAAAATTGATAATAAAAAAATGTTTTTCAAACTTGAATATATTTACATAGAAAATTTGTAAATCATCTTCTAAGTGAGAGATCATAATTCGTTTCTTCAAATTTGGACTTCTATTACTCCGTTTTTCTTATTTTCAGCAAATTTGCAGCATTTTTGGGTACCCATTTTTGACTTTTGATAGGACGATCATACCACTGATATTTGTATACCATTTTGATCCTCTAGTCATGTTGATCACTGCGGTATATTCGATTTTGTGTTTTGAAGTCCGGTACACAGTGGAATCTGCGAAACCAGCAACCGTATCGATACCGGAACCATGAAATTTTGTTTTCTTTTGCGTTTCAAATTTTAACCGTGATAGTCGCACAACAATCAATTGCTTTATTAAATTCTAAAACTACTTTTGACCCTTCACATTGCAAATATTCAATATTTATATTCTTGTGAAGTTACATTGCCTTTTCTTTGCTGATCTGACATTTGCTTTTCAAAATATTATAAAAATTATAAGCATTTATAACCGAAGAAGCCAAATATCCTATTTCAATATATATCTATTTATTTGCCTTGATACATGTTCACAACTTTTCCAATTCACAATTGGCTCATCATCTTCCTCTTTTCGCTATTAGTTTTCTTCATCTTTTCATAGATGTTCTGATAAATAAATAAAAAAATTCGAAACATTTTCACGTGGAAGCTGCGTCGCCCCTTTTGTCCCCACTTCGTGCCTCACTAGCCACGACAGCCTCTTTCATCTCACCCCCTTTAGCTTTCACGCAAGCCTAGCCGAGCTTCACCAGGCATTGGCCTCCACCCAGCGCTTGTCGTCCCATCACTGTGGCCGCAGCGACAATTTCCTCACCTCACCTCATCGGCCATCACCCCTTCGGCCTTTAACCCATCGCGAAGCCTTCTCCTCTCATCTCGCACCATCATGCAGCCTCCACTCAAATCCTTCCCATCTCCAAGACCGTGACTGTCTCCTTCTTTAGGTATCATGTGTGTGTGTGTGTGTTATTATATTGTTTAATATTATATTCTAGCATGATGTTATGTCCTTATTCGTGAACTAAGAAATGCTATACTATATGCTATATACACTTTAAATATATACAATTTGTTTTGCATAACAGCTTAACCTTGTTATTTGTTCTATGTATATACACATATAATTCATTATAAAAGTTATTATATATGACAGTTATGTGAGTTTTAACATGGAAGTATATAGATGTTTTACAGTTTGTTATACGTATTTAACCAAGTGTTTATATAAGTATTTGTATATATTGAAGTGTACCTGAGTTTATAAAAAAAATTCTGTTTACAGTAAATTTATATATAACTTTATATATATGTATGTAAGTATACTTTGTTTAGACGCAATATATGTTCAAGGTTGTCTTCGTATTTGCAAACATGCCTTTTCCTTTTTTTGTTGCCTAGAAGCCGTTTGCATAAATGCATGTATGTATAGCTGAGCATCCTGCATATATCATATGTACTACTTAGATATAAATATGTATAGAAAAAAATAGATCAGAGGTAGATTTATTTGTATATATATGTATTTGCTTATTTTGTATATTTAAATTAGCCTTTGCTGCTGCGAACAGTTATTATACTATATGTATATGTTGGGAGCAGTATTCTTTTGTTGTATATAAATTTGGTTAAATTTTGTTTTGAACTTTTGTTTGTTTTAAGTTTAGAGAGGGTACTACATAAAATATTTAAAAGTACATATAGACGTATTACTTGTTTAAGAGTATATATTATATTTTAATAAATATACATGTGTTTATATTGTATTATAAGTGTAACATCCCAAAAATTTATCAAATTAAATTAATAATATATTTAAAACCCTTGGAATTTAATTCGAAAATAGATTGGAAAAAAAATATTAAACAAATAAAATAAATGAAAATTAGGTATGAATAAAATTCCAATCTATTTTGAGTTTAAAATATTGAAATAATGAATGTTTTAAAAAGTCATTTGAATTTAAAGCTTATACATATGTATATTACATATATGAGTAAGGTTGAATACATATTGAAATTTAATTTAAATTTTTCAAGATATGTGTGAACACATTAATGGACATAAATGTTTATATTTCAAGTTTAAAATTGAAATTTGAATTTAAATTCAAAATAAATGTTTCTAAAAATAAGTAGCATTTAAAATCATTAAGATTTAATGCATATAATGTAAATATTGGCTAAAAACAATTCTTTTAACATTGTATATGTATATACATATATACAAATGAATAAAGAGATACATTTATTTATAAAGTGTATATGATATAAAAATAAAATTTATAAAATCCTTTCGTCTTGAAAACATCACAAATGTTAAATATACATTCACATGGGAGATAGAGTAAAGTAATAACAAAATTGAGATCTCATGATTATTGTTTACAAATGGCATGAAACATCATTACTTGAATAAAATAATCAAATAAAAATTTTCAGAAAACTTTTTAGCTTCCAATTTCAAATTTATTAGGCTACCAAATCTATGAAGTTCAGTAACCAAAAGATTTAGCATTTCAAAACTCCAACACTCAAGAAAAAGAAAAAACATCAGAAAAAGAAAACCGTCAACTCTTCTTCAATTCAATTCAAAAGTAAAAATATGAGAATCATCATAAAGCTTTAAGCTGTAGTGTAACGACCCAGAATTTTTATTAATTTAAATTTGAATATTTAATTGAATTTAAATATTAATAAGTGAAATTTATAAGTCGAATAAATTTTATTTCGAATAATTGGATTTAATTGGATAATTAAATCGATAATTTAATATGTGAAAATACAGAAATAATTGAAAATAAGGTTAAATATGATTGAAAATGATTTGTAAAATTTTATTTAATCATGTTGGAGTTAGAATGATATTTTAGAACTTTTAAAATCGAATTAAAAGTTAAATTGTGAAAATTGAATATTTTAATATTTAATCGACTAGTGAAATTAGCCAATTTTTGAACAGTCTCAGAATTGGACAAAACCAGTTCCATTGGATCCGTAATAATTAGTTATTATCAGATTTCAATTTTCGTAGCAATCGGAGTTGTCGTTTGACCGTGGTAGCTCGAAACACATCGAAATTGTTTTAATATTAATTTGGCGAGTTAAAATAGCCATTTTTCAAAAAGTCTCGGATTTCGACGAAACCAGTTTAATCGGATCCGTAATGTGATATTATTGTATGGTTTCAAATTTCGTGTCAATTGGATTTACCGTTTGTCCGGTGTAAGCTAAAACGCCTAGAAAATCGTTTAATCGGTTTAATTTTAAATCGAACGTTTATTGCCATAACTCGCACAGATGACCGAATTAGCTTCCGAAACCTATTCCATTATGTCCAGAACGTGGGATAAACCCTAGAAACGCTGGTCACCGCGCGTAAATCGGAGTTTTGAAAAGTCGAATGAATAGTGTCGTTCAAACTTCTATAAATAGACCATCCTCTCCACAAATAAAAAAATTTATATTAGGGTTTTAAAAACCCTAGCCGCCAGTAACTAAACCAAAGGCCGAAAATCAATGTCCTTCCTCCCTCAATCTTTCTCAATCCACACGTTTTTAGCAAAAGTTGTTAACTAGTAAATCGAAGAGCACGAAGAGAGCTTTCAATCCATACGGAGTTGATGGGGTATGGTGCAATGTAGGGGAGGGATTTTGGCCGCGTTCGTAGCCGTTTCGTGCACATATTTCGAGAATTTTTGGGGGCCGAGCTTGGAGTTGTCTTGGCCGAGGGTAGAGCTGGCGTGGGCGATCATGTTGGCGGTGTCTGATCGTCTTCAAGATGATGGAGGTGGTCGTAAATATTAACCCTAATAATTTGAGGATGGGTTCGGCCTTTCGTTGTTGCCTGGAAGCAAACACGTGTGGGAGAAATGAAGGGGGGTGCGGTGGAGATTTGCAGAGGATGGAAATGCATGGCTTAGATTGAGTGAAGTATTAAAATTATAAAAAAAATGTTGCAAATTATGAATAAAAATCGTGTAAACTTGTAAAATTCATATCTTTTTCATAGGAGGTCGAAAACGCGCAAAACCAGTTGCGTTGGAATCGTATGGACGAGCACTACGCTATGGAATTGGATTGGAGTCGTTTGGAGTTAGTGAGAATTTGGGTAAAATTAAACGCGCGTTTAATTTTATTCGAAATAAATCGCTAAAACGAAATTGAAATCAAGGTGAGAACTTCTCACTCAATCGAATCGATTTCGATTTTAATTTTAAATAGTTATATTTAAAATTCTTGAATGCATGTTTGAATGATGATTGTTATCTATTGATTGTTAAAATAGACATTATGCGCCGTTAGTAAGCGGATGTTGTTTATTAAAAACATATACCGCGAATATTTCATAAACAGTGAAATTGGTATTATATATAATAGCAATATATATATATATATATATATATATATATATATTGGCATATGTATATATTGCAGTTGTTGATTTCCCGCATTATATAGCGGATGAGACCCTATTGCGCCGTCTATTAAGCGGATAATATTTTAAATCCCATATACCGCGATAATTCCGTACTGGAGCGGAATTGGTATTGTGCTAATGTTTTTGGATGCAGGGAAACAGGTTGGAGGGATCCAACTGGATTCCTCAACTGTATTGATTTATTTACAGATATTTTGATATTTGTTGATTATCATATCGATATATGATATTTGGATGTCGTGGTTGACTATTTGGTGCTGCTGCATCATCAGATCCATTTCTGAAGTTTTAAAATAATGATTTTTGGTTTTTAAAGGAATTTTTAAAGTGATTTTTTGAAAGTATACGTTTATTTAAATTTTGAATTGATTTATTTTAAATAAATTAACGTTATAAGTTTAATGTTATAAAAGTTATAATTTTTGTAAAATATAACCAAATTAAGATTTTTGAAATAAATAGTGATTAATTTATAAAATGGTTTAATTGGGAATTTTGAATTATTATAAACGGTTTATATAAAAGATTTATAAAATTGATATTTATAAATTAAAAATACTGTAATTATAAAACGAGTTTTTATAAGTAATAAAGTGAAATAAAAATGGATTTCATAAGTAAATTGAGATTTATAAATTTATGAAATATGAATATATAAAATGGATAGATTTTGTAAAATATAAGATTTATAAGTAATCAACTTATAAATCGGATTTTGACATTTAAAATGAGATATAAAAAGGATTTTTATAAATAGAAGTTTATAAAAATATAAATGGAGTTTATAAACGTTGTTTATAAATCCGAAATCAATTGAATTTGATAAGTTGGATATAGGAATATATGAAAGGAATTTTATTCACGATTTTGGACAGTGAATATATTATTAAATGAAATGGATATGTTTTTGGGGAAGGAACATTATGAAATGAAGTTAATGATTTTAAAGACGTTTTAAAATGCATTAAGTATCGAATACATAGATTTCAACATTCATTGTTGAAATAGACGTTTTCGACAAATAGAAGGAAATGGTGGACTATAACACTGTTGTTATAGTAAATGGTTTCCGAAAGGAAATGTTTTGTATAGTATTGGGATTTATATATATCTATCTAAATTTCGAATCCCTATACTAGTGATTTTGGGTCGTCGTAACGATGTTTTATGCAACATTCGTTTTAGCCCAAATAAATGTGTTAAGAGAATGATTTCCTTAAAGAATGAAATATATACTTAATTTCGATATTAAGTATATGAATATTTTCTAAGTATTGTAAATAGATGGATTTGTGAATTACTTATTAATAAATAAGTATGGAAATGTTTTTCCAATGTGAAATGAAATGTTTTGAGAATTTATCTTTTTGAAGACAAATTGAAAATGAATAATTGAAATCGTATATTCATAAGTATTTTGGGATTATAAATTCACTATGGAATTTATAAAAGAAAAGGGAATTTGTTTAAAAATAAACGTTGATTTATTTTTAAAAGTGTGGGAATAAATTTACGAATTTGGAACGTAAATATATAAAATAAATCGGTAAGGATTTATTTAATTGGTTTAAATGAATCATGTTGAAATGAAAGAAATTCCGCGTAAGGAAATTGATTGAAATTTGTTTTCAAAAGTGATAAGAGTGAAAAGTGATTTGAAAATTAGTTTTCAAATGTTGACGTGTGGGAAATTTTATATCTAGTAAAGATATTTTGGAAAGTAAATAATTTGAAAATTATTTGGAATTCGGTGATGTCGAGCATGCCTATTGATAGTTAAATAATCCGACTATCAATATTTACCTTTAAATAGGTATTTGTTGTGAATTGTTGAATTTGAATGCCACACTAATTTTTGAATAAGCGCTCACTATTCGGGTTAGCCGGGAAAGGACCTTGGGATTGTATAACCCATTCAGAATATGTGATACGTCGTTATGGATTGCATTTGATGACCGGTGTTGAAGACCGGATATTTGTGAAAACGGAAGGATTACCGTCGAGTTACTCTACATCGGCTGATCTCCGATATTGAGGTTTTATCACCCTTAGTGACGGGAAGTCCGGTCGTGATTAGTGAATATCCGGATTGCAAGGACTTCTTTGGAAGTGCCTTCGGTTCTGTTTGAGCTCGGAACAGACTTGTATGGATTGTATGTCTGACATTACAAGTTGAGATATAAAGCTGATTTCTTTCAAATATATTTCTGTTGGTGGCGGAGAATTTATTCTCTTAGCTTAACACCCTTCTCTGAGACGTACGAGCTCAGAGGTTATATAGTTGAAGGTTATTAGTGATATACTCCCAATTTGGTAGTGTGGCATGCTGAGTGTTGCTGTGAAATGATCATTGTTTGATCATTTGTGATAGGATCATTTATTTGATCATTTATCTTGGTGATCATTTATATGATCATTTGATTGAACCCAAAGCACGGATTTTGTATAAAGTGTGGCTTTGTGGACGAGACTTCGTCGGACCTCACACCCCGGAAATGGTCAAAACAGGATGGATGCGGCAAGGTTATTAGGGGTAGCGCCCCTTTAGTGTATGTCATTCCTTCTGGATAGAGGTGATATCATGGTATGGAGCCCAGATATTTAACCTATGTTGTTGCTGCATATTTTGTGGTTGTTGGAAATCGAGGATTCTCGGATAGATCAGTTATGATCGGGGGATGGCATATTCGTGTCAGTAGTTACCCAGTTAGGGGTAACCCGGCCTTGTGTTGGCAGAGATCCGGTTTGGTTCTCGGGGACGTCCTTCCAGAGGCGTTCTCATGTGGCAATGGAAAGTTCCTTGGCCTGACCATTTGTTAGAAATCCAAAGAAACAATACGATCTTGTACGGTTTTAGTTGTATAACCTGCTATGGAATGTGGCGGTAACCTGCTATTGAACATTGTAGCTATAGTAGGCGTACGATAACGGTCGTATGTTGGCTAAGATTTATATCTTTACTTTCGAAATTGTTTTCTACACTATGCACTAGTAATAATATCAAATGTTTCTTTTTAATGCGTATCAAGCATCTTTTACTATCATAAGGAGAAATCTCCTCCAATTCTGCGTTTGCATTGTGTGTGTGTGCGGGAGGCCTTATGGTAGTCTCATTTTTTTAAAAAGCATTGCGAATTGCCTTTAAAAATATTCCTCTATTTTGTTTTAAAGAAAAATAAACTGTTTTAGTTCTCACACCAGTCACATGACTGACTCGGAGTTTATTGTTTTCCTTCCTAAACTCTGGGTGCCCACCAATTTCCACACGGGCAGTCAAGAGTTAAGGTTTATCAGGATATTATGGAATTCAGGAGTTGCTAGAGGCAAGCTGGATGGCATCGCGTATTACTAGTATATAGTATTTCTTTTCCGCTGCTTGTTGTTGTTTGATGTTGTACACTCTGATGATGATGTAATGTAATATATAAAATGTAATAACTGATATAGTTCTTTGTTTAAAGATTATTCATTTATGTATTATATGTTGTTCCGCTGCGAATTGTGAGATTCTGATGTTGTTTTGTTGCTTTCTTTTCTGTTCCGTTCTATTTTCTATCTCTTTTTATCTTCTACCTCTTTCTTCTATCTTTTTCTTCTTTTTTTTAACCCTAACATTTCGGTTTTTCGGCAACGAGAAATCACGATCGTTACATTTGGTATTAGAGCTTATGGTTAAGCGACAACCATGGCTCTGTTGGGTATAACTCATTAGAGATAGAGTCAGCAGTACTCTAGAATGAGTGTGAGTGTAATAATAGATACGAGCGCGTATTTGTTAGTGAATATAAATTGTTTTATATTGTGATGATTGGTTTGTTGAGTGGAATATGGATTTTAGTCAACACGAGTAATTAACGTTGTTGATAGGGATCTCTAAACACTTGTACAAAACAATTTGACACGATATTATTTAAAATAGGGTAAATGAGATAATTTTACCTTGATTTTATTTTATATATAAAGGAAATAATTTTTCAGAATTATTAAAGAGTATATGAATTGATTGTTTGGTTGTTGAATAAAAACAACAATTTTTAAAGAATAATTGTATAAGCAAATGAATTATAAGTATGGAACTATAATTAATGTGATTTACAATTGTGAAATAATCTTATATACAAGAAGTGAAATTATAAAAGTAAAAGACTTATAAATGTGATTTATAATCTGAAAATAAAATTCCAGAGAAATGTTTTGAAAGGATTTGATATTTTGGAAAATTGTTTTGGAGAAATTAAAGCTCTAAACTCTTTTCGGTCGCTGGAAAATAATCCTGATGATGATGGCCACATCATTAGAATTCATTTTCGGGTTTCCAAAAGAGGGATTGCTGCCAAATTGTTTAAAAGAAAGTTGTTTGGAAAATTTGAGTTTGGTTTTGGGAATTCAAAAGATAATTGAATTGATTTCAAAAAAAATGGTTTTGAAAGATTGAAAAGACTCTGAAATCCTATTTAAAAATATTTATAGGGATGATAAATGAATTGATAACTTATACAATTTGAATTTTGGTAGAATAAATTTAACTTAAAGGATGAAGTTAAACTAAAGGAAGTATAAGTAAGTCAATAAAATCCAAGTTGAAATAAATTTGAGTTGTCATCAAAGACATGTAATTGGAAATTTAACAAAAGGAAAGTTAAATAAATTGATTTGGATTTGATAAGATGGTTGAAAAGGAATATAACTTAAGTGATGTTGAATAAAGTTGATTTTGGTATCGAAGTAAATTAATAAGTGAATTAATGAAGTGAAGTCATTAAGAATTTGAACTTGAGTTATATGAATGAAATTCAACTTTATATTGTTAAAGGAATTAGCAATTGAATTGAACTAATAAATTGAATGTAAATCAATTGAATGTAAATCAAATTGATATGGGATAATAGATGAAAATGTTAATTCATTAAAAGCTAGTGTTATTGGAAGTTGAATAAGTTGAATGAAAGTCAATTTAATATGATCCAATTGGAATTAAAAGTGTTGAACCAAATTGAATGTAAAGTGAATAAATTTGGTTGTATTGAATAAACATTGGTTGTTATTTGATTGTTGATTGATTGTATATAATTCATTAAGTGTTAATGAAATTGAATTAGCAAAATTTCAAGCTATGTAATTGAATTCAAATGGATAATATGTAAATTTGAATAGAATTGAATTTGATTTGGAAGTGAACTAATATGAATTTAAATTAGTGAATGCAAACTAATTAAAATTGAATATGAATGGAATGTTAGTAAAATTCCAATGTTAATGAATCAAATGTGATTTAAATTGAAAACCAATTCATTGAATATTAGTGAGAATATGAATGAATATTGATTTGGTTATGGATGATAGTTGGTTGATGTTTGCATTTGTTGTTTTGTTGCATTTGCTATGTTGGCATATGTGGTTGTTATGTTGCTATATGTTGTATATTGATACTATTTTCATATATGCATGTTTCTCATGTTGTTGTTGAGTGTTTAGTAGGTGCGGATGGCATTGCTTCGCATTTGGAGCTCGCTTTCGCGCTATATTAGCCGTATATGCTCGCTAATAATAGAATAAGGTACATATCTCGGATTACATACCGTACTTTTACACTTTTTTCCCTGCGGGATGCCTCATCACTTGATGAGATGTATATTTGTGATACATATACTGTCATTTTTTTTCGGATCGAGCCGCGCAAAGTTGACTCTAGCGAATTTTTCCGAAAATTTAAGGCGTTAGAAAAATTTGGGAAATTTTGGGAAAATTTTGAAAACTTAAACTTTGATTTGGAGTTGAAAGTTAAACAATAGTAGTTGTTTTTAAAAGATAACTAAGTATGATTTGAAAACTTAGTAAAGTATTGTAAGAAGTTTAACTATGAATTTTGGGAAAGTTAATAGATTATGTAACTTTTCTTACTTGATAAGTTCGAGGACGAAATTCTTTTAAGGGGGGAAGTCTGTAGTGACCCAGAATTTTTATTAATTTAAATTTGAATATTTAATTGAATTTAAATATTAATAAGTGAAATTTACAAGTCGAATAAATTTTATTTCGAATAATTGGATTTAATTGGATAATTAAATCGATAATTTAATATGTGAAAATACAGAAATAATTGAAAATAGGGTTAAATATGATTGAAAATGATTTGTAAAATTTTATTTAATCATGTTGGAGTTAGAATGATATTTTAGAACTTTTAAAATCGAATTAAAAGTTAAATTGTGAAAATTGAATATTTTAATATTTAATCGACTAGTGAAATTAGCCAATTTTTGAACAGTCTCAGAATTGGACGAAACTAGTTCCATTGGATCCGTAATAATTAGTTATTATCGGATTTCAATTTTCGTAGCAATCGGGGTTGTCATTTGACCGTGGCAGCTCGAAACACATCGAAATTGTTTTAATATTAATTTGGCGAGTTAAAATAGCCATTTTTCAGAAAGTCTCGGATTTCGACGAAACTAGTTTCATCGGATCCGTAATGTGATATTATTGTATGGTTCCAAATTTCGTGTCAATTGGATTTACCGTTTGTCCGGTGCAAGCTAAAACGCCTAGAAAATCATTTAATCCGTTTAATTTTAAATCGAACGTTTATTGCCATAACTCGCACAGATGACCGAATTAGCTTCCGAAACCTATTCCATTATGTCCGGAACGCGGGATAAACCCTAGAAACGCTGGTCACTGCACGTAAATCGGAGTTTTGAAAAGTCGAATGAATAGTGTCGTTCAAACTTCTATAAATAGACCATCCTCTCCACAAATAAAAAAAAAATTATATTAGGGTTTTTAAAACCCTAGCCGCCAGTAACTAAACCAAAGGCCGAAAATCAATGTCCTTCCTCCCTCAATCTTTCTCAATCCACACGTTTTTAGCAAAAGTTGTTAACTAGTAAATCGAAGAGCACGAAGAGAGCTTTCAATCCATACGGAGTTGATGGGATATGGTGCGATGTAGGGGAGGGATTTTGGCCGCGTTCATAGCCGTTTCATGCACGTATTTCGAGAATTTTTGGGGGCCGAGCTTGGAGCTGTCTTGGCCGAGGGTAGAGCTGGCATGGGCGAGCATGTTGGCGGTGTCTGATCGTCTTCAAGATGATGGAGGTGGTCGTAAATATTAACCCTAATAATTTGAGGATGGGTTTGGCCTTTCGTTGTTGCCTGGAAGCAAACACACGTGGGAGAGATGAAGGGGGGTGCGGTGGAGATTTGCAGAGGATGGAAATTCACGGCTTAGATTGAGTAAAGTATTAAAAATATAAAAAAAAATGTTGCAAATTATGAATAAAAATCGTGTAAACTTGTAAAATTCATATCTTTTTCATACGAGGTCGAAAACGCGCGAAACTAGTTGCATTGGAATCGTACGGACGAGCACTACGCTATGGAATTGGATTGGAGTCGTTTGGAGTTAGTGAGAATTTCAGGTAAAATTAAACGCGCGTTTAATTTTATTCGAAATAAATCGCTAAAACGAAATTGAAATCAAGGTGAGAACTTCTCACTCAATCGAATCGATTTCGATTTTAATTTTAAATAGTTATATTTAAAATTCTTGAATGCATGTTTGAATGATGATTGTTATCTATTGATTGTTAGAATAGACATTATGCGCCGTTAGTAAGCGGATGTTATTTATTAAAAACATATACCGCGAATATTTCATAAACAGTGAAATTGGTATTATATATAATAGCAATATATATCTATTGGCATATGTATATATTGCAGTTGTTGATTTCCCGCATTATATAGCGGATGAGACCCTATTGCGCCGTCTATTAAGCGGATAATATTTTAAATCCCATATACCGCGATAATTCCGTACTGGAGCGGAATTGGTATTGTGCTAATGTTTTTGGATGCAGGGAAACAGGTTGGAGGGATCCAACTGGATTCCTCAACTGTATTGATTTATTTACAGATATTTTGATATTTGTTGATTATCATATCGATATATGATATTTGGATGTCGTGATTGACTATTTGGTGCTGCTGCATCATCAGATCCATTTCTGAAGTTTTAAAATAATGATTTTTGGTTTTTAAAGGAATTTTTAAAGTGATTTTTTGAAAGTATACTTTTTATTTAAATTTTGAATTGATTTATTTAAATAAATTAACGTTATAAGTTTAATGTTATAAAAGTTATAATTTTTGTAAAATATAACCAAATTAAGATTTTTGAAATAAATAGTGATTAATTTATAAAATGGTTTAATTGGGAATTTTGAATTATTATAAACGGTTTATATAAAAGATTTATAAAATTGATATTTATAAATTAAAAATACTGGAATTATAAAACGAGTTTTTATAAGTAATAAAGTGAAATAAAAAGGGATTTCTGCAACGATCCCGAATTTTAATTTATTTTAAATTGATAATTAAATTTACTTTTGATTTAAAATTGTGAAATTAAATGATAATCGATTGGAGTTTTTCCAAATTCAAATGGTTTGTGTTATTTATTAATAAGAAAACGGTTTCTTTTGTAAATTATTTTAAGTCAATAAGGAGTTATTTTTATAACAATAATTATAATTGCTTTATTTGTATATACATGAAGTATAAAATCAGAAGTAAGTAAAGGGATCTTGTATGTAACCAGTAAGTGGTTATGCAAAACATCTTCAAAGACATAAATATGTAAAAGCAAACCTGCATATACAAACAAATATAAAAGTAAACATGTAGGCTGAGGAAATAAGTAAACAAAATAACATAAAACAAAGCATAAAAATAAAAATATCTTTGTACACATAAACAAAGTATAAGATAAAAATATAATAAAGTACATCAGCCCCAAAAACAAATACATAAGCATGGAAAACAAAGTACAAAGATAAGAAAGAAGCCACCACTATCTCATCTCATATGGTACAGCCGAGCTAAAAGATGTAGGCAAGCATAAACAAAGGCAAAAATAAAAATAGAATAAGTAGGTATGGAATGAAGTAATGCAAATATCTCAGCCACTATAATGTATTTTATCAGCCTAGGCAGTAAACTTGTACAAACAAAATGAGAATAATATATTTAGATATGAACAAGACATAGCAATTGATACCAAGATCCTTAGTACACTACCTTATACATATCAGCCGAGATCTTGTTAAATAATTAAAACCAAAACAAATGTCTCCATGCTTTGTGCAGCTGAAATGAAGGAGGGAAAGTATGATTTGTACAACCTCATTAATGCAAACATGCTATGAATCCACATTTTTGTACAAAATATTGTCAAGTTTCTCTCAGCTGAAACAATATATTTCAAAACCCTGTAAACTTCCTTTTATATACATCAACGTTTCATCCCATTTTCGTTCCTTTTCACTGAGAAAAAAATGTCTGTAGACAATACCATCTTAAAACTAAAACATAAATAAAACATCAATTTAAGATATCAAAACCATACAAAAAATTAGAGAAATTAAGAAGATTTCAACTTGCCAGTGTCAAAATCTATTTCAACATAGCTGCTCTGTCATTTCTGGAAACAACATGCTCTTTTTTTTTTCTTCTTTGTTCTTCAGGAGACAGGTGAGCAGACCCTTCGACCCTGTTTTAACCTCTTGATATCTGAAATTTTACTTGAAGAAAGAGTTGAATATGCTTGTACTTAACTGCCTGCATGTGTTTAGATAGGTAGAAAAAAAATGGTGTGCATGTTTACATATATATATATATACATAAGTATGTCTCTGTCATATACAGGCTTAAGCACAACCAAAATTTAATTCAATTCCCTATACAATCAATTTTAGACCAGTATGTTTAAAGGTAAAAGGACTACAGCGTGTTAATGAGAATTTCAAAAATATTTACAGTGATTCATTTTAAGTTTATATCTCAGGAATTTAGAAAGAACATCGGGAAATTTAAAACATGTAATTTTCAACCATCACAATTTCTTGATTTATTTATATAACTTGAATCCTTACTGTAAGACAAGATTTTAAAAAAAAAATGGGATTTTTAGTTATGTATGCTATGAGCGGTTTAGAGATGAGCGTGTGAGGCATTTCGATCGAATCCTGGTGATCAAGTGGACTGGAGAGGTCGGGTTTCTGTCTGGAGGTGGAGGAGTCAGCCATGGGTCAGAAAAAAATGAAGCGGCGGTGGTCAGACCACGGTGGTGGCAGCGGCGAGGGTTTAACATTTCTAAACCTAGTTTTGTAAGGTCGAAGCTTTTTGGTTCGTTCATCCTATAGAAAGCATCGAGTTGCACGTCATTGGAGGGGGAAGAAGCTAGGTGGGTGGCGGAGTGGTGACCGGAGTTTGGAGCCGCCTAGTGATCGGAACGCCGAGAACTTGGCATTGACAGATTCGAAGGGGGTAGCTGTGTAAGTTTCTAGGTTTTGACTTTTTGCTCGATTCGCATTCGGGGCTGAGGGTGATGGTTCGAACGATGGAAGTGGGTTCAGGGAGGGGTTGCCGACCTGTTCGACATCGTGGCGGCGATCGAAGCCGGCCAACGACCATGTGCACGTGTACGGTGCAGTAGTGTGGGTTCTGGAATTTTATAACCAGGTTTTCAAAATAAATGTTAAGTCCCAAAGTAAAGTAACCAAGTTCAAGATAAAAGTATTTATTATTTCAGTATGAATATGAAGTCATGGGTTTGAAATTAAGTTTGTTTTGATTTGAAGAATCTGTCTCTGTTGATTCAAAATCAAGGGGTGGAAATTGGTAAGGATTAAGATGAGGGTACTTTAAACCGTAATTAATAAAAAGGTCTTAAGTGTTTTGAATAAGTTAACTACCTTCTTTCCATTTAAATGATAATTAAAGAAGTTTACTTAAGAGTCAATTGATTATCTTATAATTAATTAATTTAATAATAATCTTTGTAATAGTTTAAATGAAATTACTTAATGGGAAGTAATTAAGGAATTAATGACTTATTGTAATTAATTGAGTAATTTGATTAATTTGAATTAATTTAGTTTAATTAATTTGGATTTAATCACTTGATATTTGGAAGTATAATTGCCTGGAGAAGTAATTGATGGATAATTATTGGAGGAAATTAATTGGATGATGTTTGTTAATAAAAGTAATTGGAGTATAATTACTTGAAATTAATCGAGAGGCAACTAAGGATTTTTAATTAAATATAAATTAATGTTTAAAAGTTGATTAATCAAGTGGTTGAGCAATAATTAATTCAAGAATAATGTGATAAATCAATTAAGGTAATAAATTTGAGATTTATTTATATAGTTAAAGGTTAGTTAACTAAAGAAAATGATTAAAGATAAATTAATTAGTCAAAAGGAGATAAATTAAAGATTAATTAATAAATATGATAAATTAAGTATAATTTAATTAATTAAGGTAATTGATCAATTAATTTATATTAAATGAATTTGAAAATTAATTCATCAGGATTGGATAACCAATCCATAAGTAATCAATTTACTAGGAAATAAATTGAATTGATTAGGATTAAACAATTAATTGATCCTACTTACGAACGTTTATTGAATGCTTATGAATGATTGTATTGTATGAAATGCCTTGAATTGATTATCCTATCTGATTTGTGATATTTTGTTCTGTAGATTGAGCAGTGTATATTTATTTGCATTTGTATATTATCTGTGAATCTGTGAATGGACGATGAGCGTTATAGTTTATATCGCTTATCAACTATATTTCTGTGTTTTAATCTGTGATGATTGATGATGTGGCACTTTTATTGTGTTAAACCCCTGGACCACACCATACACACACAAATATGAATTTCACGAGGAAATCGATTAAGTCACAAATTTTTGAGAATAGTTTTAAATTTGAATATTTGAATTCAAATGTTTTGGAAATGGATTGGGTTTAAAGTGAAAAGCTTTTGAAATGGAATTTCATAGATGAAATTTAATTTGAATAACTCGATAAAATATGAAGTTGAATAATTTGATTTGAACTTAAATTCAATATTTGAAATTGAATTCTATGATTTGGAAACTAGGCTATAAAGAAAAGTTATTCAACTTATAAATGAGTTATATGGGTTTTTAAACCATTTTAAATGTATTGATTTGGGGGATGTAAATAGAATTCAAGGGCTTTAACTCGTGTAAATATAATTGAATTCTTCTGAAACGAAAACTGTTTGTTTTCAAATAATAAAAGCTTTCACATAAGAAATGAATGTCCAATTTGTGTTAAAAAGAATTTCAAGTTTGAAAATGAACATAATTTCCAAGTTAGGAAAACGATTTGAAAGCTATAGAGTTAAATGTTTGATTTAAAGATTTAATGAGTTAATCCAATTTGAATGGAAATTGTTTTAAAGTTTATGAATTGATCTTTGTGAAATAAATCTTTTTGTTTAAAAGATTTGAAATGGTAATTGGTTTAAACCATTTGAAAAGGAAAGTTTTTGGGTTTTAAGTTGTGACTTAATTGAAATCCCAATATCCATATGTTTTTGAAATACTGTGCTCACTGTTCGGTTTAGCCGGGAGAGGACCTTTGTGTCATATATCCCATTCCGAATATGTGATATGTCGTTATGGATAGCATTTGAAGACCGGTGTTGAAGACCGGATATTTTTGAAAACGTAAGGACAACTCGTCGAATGTCTTTGCATCGACTGGTCCCCGGTATAGAGACTCCATATGTGATGGGAAGTCCGAACGTGATTAGTGAATATCCAGATTGCAAGGACTTCTTTGTAAGTGCCTTCCGTTCTGTTCGAGCCCGGAACAGACTTGTATGGATTGTGTGTCTAACATTACAAATTGAGATATAAAGCTGATTTCTTTCAAATATATTTCTGTTGGTGGCGGAGAATTTATTCTCTTAGCTTAACACCCTTCTCTGAGACGTACGAGCTCAGAGGTTATATAGTTGAAGGTTATCAGCAATATATTCCCAATTTGGTAATTTGACATGCTGAGTGTTGCTGTGAAATGATCATTGTGTTGATCATTTATGATAAGATCATTTGTTTGATCGTTTATCTTTGTGATCATTTCTATGATCATTTGTTGACCCAAAGCACGGCTTTTGTATAAAGTGTGTCTTTGTGGGCGTGACTTCGTCGAGCCTCACACCTCGGAATGGTCAAAACAGGAAAGATGCAGCAAGGTTATGAGGGGTAGCTCCCTTTAGGGTATGTGCATTTCCTTCTGGAAAAGGGTGGTATCATGGTATGGAGCCCAAATACTTACTCATGTTGAAACACTTTATTTATGATTGTGTGATGTTGATTACGAGCGCTCGGTTAAAGGTCCTAAAGGACCGGGGGAAGGCATACTCGTGTTTGTTGTTACCCAGTTAGGGGTAACCCGGCCTTGTGTTGGCAGAGATCCGGTTTGGTTCTCGGGGACGTCCTTCCAGAGGCGTTCTCATGTGGCAATGGGAAGTTTCTTGGCCTGACCATTCGTTGGAAATCCAATTCCCAATACGAAACCCTATACGGTTTTAGTTGTAGAACCTGCCATTTACTTATGGTGGTCACCACTGTTTAGATGGTAGCTATAGTAGGCATAGTTCGAAATGTCTATGCTGGCTAAGATTTATATCTTTATTTTCGAAATGAATTTTTCCTACACTATGCACTAATAATAATATCAAATGTTCTTTTTAATGCGTATCAAGCATCTTTGACTATCATAAGGAGAAATCTCCTCCGATTCTGCGTTTGCATTGTGTGTGTGTGTGTGCGGGGGGCCTTATGGTAGTCTCATTTTTAAAAGCATTGCGAATTGATTTTTAAATATTTCGTTGTTTGTTTTTAAAAGATAAACTGTTTTTGTTGCTCACACCAGTCCCACGACTGATCCGGAGTTTATTGTTTTCTTTCCTAAACCTGGGTGCTCATTATTTTCTACACGAGCAGTCTAGAGTTGGGTTTTTCAGATAGTCAGTTTAGTAGATTATCTGGAGTTAGTTCAGTCTTTGGATCACACCGCACTTGCTTATCTTTGTGCATCGTTATTGGGAGTTCGAGCTATTGCTGGATTGGTTCTTGGAGATGGAGTTGCAGTTCTCGGGGTTCTCTTTTGAAGACTATCGTAGAGTTATATTGTTCCGCTGCTATTTATTGTATCATATCTCTGATGTATATTGATATCTATTGGATCATCTGTTGTATCAGATATTGTATCAAAGTTGTATATCAATGTATTATTCTTTTATTCCGCTGTGTTATTTACTTAATGTTGTTATAAGCTTCGGCGAATCGGATTTGAACGGTCGAATCTATGGCATTCAAGTACGATGTAAAGTATGGATGTCGATTTTCGAGCGGGCAAAATTCGATCTCGTCACAATTTCATAAGTAAATTGAGATTTATAAATTTATGAAATATGAATATATAAAATGGATAGATTTTGTAAAATATAAGATTTATAAGTAATCAACTTATAAATCGGATTTTGACATTTAAAATGAGATATAAAAGGGATTTTTATAAATAGAAGTTTATAAAAATATAAATGGAGTTTATAAACGTTGTTTATAAATCCGAAATCAATTGAATTTGATAAGTTGGATATAGGAATATATGAAAGGAATTTTATTCACGATTTTGGACAGTGAATATATTATTAAATGAAATGGATATGTTTTTGGGGAAGGAACATTATGAAATGAAGTTAATGATTTTAAAGACGTTTTAAAATGCATTAATTATCGAATACATAGATTTCAACATTCATTGTTGAAATAGACGTTTTCGACAAATAGAAGGAAACAGTGGACTATAACACTGTTGTTATAGTAAATGGTTTCCTAAAGGAAATGTTTTGTATAGTATTGGGATTTATATATATCTATCTAAATTTCGAATCCCTATACTAGTGATTTTGGGTCGTCGTAACGATGTTTTACGCAACATTCGTTTTAGCCCAAATAAATGTGTTAAGAGAATGATTTCCTTAAAGAATGAAATATATACTTAATTTCGATATTAAGTATATGGAATATTTTCTAAGTATTGAAAATAGATGGATTTGTGAATTACTTATTAATAAATAAGTATGGAAATGTTTTTCCAATGTGAAATGAAATGTTTTGAGAATTTATCTTTTTGAAGATAAATTGAAAATGAATAATTGAAATCGTATATTCATAAATATTTTGGGATTATAAATTCACTATGGAATTTATAAAAGAAAAGGGAATTTGTTTAAAAATAAACGTTGATTTATTTTTAAAAGTGTGGGAATAAATTTACGAATTTGGAACGTAAATATATAAAATAAATCGGTAAGGATTTATTTAATTGGTTTAAATGAATCATGTTGAAATGAAAGAAATTCCGCGTAAGGAAATTGATTGAAATTTGTTTTCAAAAGTGATAAGAGTGAAAAGTGATTTGAAAATTAGTTTTCAAATGTTGACGTGTGGGAAATTTTATATCTAGTAAAGATATTTTGGAAAGTAAATAATTTGAAAATTATTTGGAATTCGGTGATGTCGAGCATGCCTATCAATATTTACCTTTAAATAGGTATTTGTTGTGAATTGTTGAATTTGAATGCCACACTAATTTTTGAATAAGCGCTCACTATTCGGGTTAGCCGAGAAAGGACCTTGGGGTCGTATAACCCATTCCGAATATGTGATACGTCGTTATGGATTGCATTTGATGACCAGTGTTGAAGACCGGATATTTGTGAAAACGGAAGGATTACCGTCGAGTTACTCTACATCGGCTGATCTCCGATATAGAGGTTTTATCACCCTTAGTGACGGGAAGTCCGGTCGTGATTAGTGATTATCCGGATTGCAAGGACTTCTTTGGAAGTGCCTTCGGTTCTGCTCGAGCCCGGAACAGACTTGTATGGATTGTATGTCTGACATTACAAGTTGAGATATAAAGCTGATTTCTTTCAAATATATTTCTGCTGGTGGGGGAGAATTTATTCTCTTAGCTTAACACCCTTCTCTGAGACGTACGAGCTCAGAGGTTATAGAGTTGAAGGTTATTAGTGATATACTCCCAATTTGGTAGTGTGGCATGCTGAGTGTTGCTGTGAAATGATCATTGTTTGATCATTTGTGATAGGATCATTTATTTGATCATTTATCTTGGTGATCATTTATATGATCATTTGATTGACCCAAAGCATGGCTTTTGTATAAAGTGTGGCTTTGTGGACGAGACTTCGTCGGACCTCACACCCCGGAAATGGTCAAAACAGGAAGGATGCGGCAAGGTTATTAGGGGGTAGCGCCCCTTTAGTGTATGTCATTCCTTCTGGATAGAGGTGATATCATGGTATGGAGCCCAGATATTTAACCTATGTTGTTGTTGCATATTTTGTGGTTGTTGGAAGTCGAGGATCCTCAGATAGATCGGTTACGATCGGGGGATGACATATTCGTGTCAGTAGTTAACCAGTTAGGGGTAACCCAACCTTGTGTTGGCAGAGATCTGGTTTGGTTCTCGGGGACGTCCTTCCAGAGGCGTTCTCATGTGGCAATGGGAAGTTCCTTGGCCTGACCATGTGGCAATGGGAAGTTCCTTGGCCCGACCATTTGACTATCATAAGGAGAAATCTCCTCCGATTCTGCTTTTGCATTGTGTGTGTGTGCGGGAGGCCTTATGGTAGTCTCATTTTTTTAAAAAGCATTGCGAATTGCCTTTAAAAATATTCCTCTATTTTGTTTTAAAGAAAAATAAACTGTTTTAGTTCTCACACCAGTCACATGACTGACTCGGAGTTTATTGTTTTCCTTCCTAAACTCTACGGGCAGTCAAGAGTTAAGGTTTATCAGGATATTATGGAATTCAGGAGTTGCTAGAGGCAAGCTGGATGGCATGGCGTATTACTAGTATATAGTATTTCTTTTCCGCTGCTTGTTGTTGTTTGATGTTGTACACTCTGATGATGATGTAATGTAATGTATAAAATGTAATAACTGATATAGTTCTTTGTTTAAAGATTATTCATTTATGTATTATATGTTGTTCCGCTGCGAATTGTGAGATTCTAATGTTGTTCTGTTGCTTTCTTTTCTGTTCCGTTCTATTTTCTATCTCTTTTTATCTTCTACCTCTTTCTTCTATCTTTTTTTTCTTTTTTTAACCCTAACATTTCGGTTTTTCGGCAACGAAAAATCACGATCGTTACATGTTGTGTGTGTTTACATCTCTCAGGTATGTTTTTAAAACTTTATAGTTTAGTGAAAATATGATTTTAAATCTTATTTTAACAAACAGAATCAAAACTGCAGATTTATAAATCAACACCAAAGCTGCAGTTTTTGGCCAAAGGAAGCAGTGCAGTAATTTCTGAAATAATTCAAAGGCAAGTAACTGTCTTTCTAAAATTTGAATTTGAAGTTATAATCCGTAAGGAAGAAAGGATTTAAAACAACAATATTAATCATTTGCAGGGGAAATCAAGATCAAATATTAGATCTACTTCTGGTTTTCAAATGTAGAAAGGCTTCTCTGTTATATATAAAAAAGTTCAACTATAAGTAATTTAAAATTTGTTGTTATTGATTAAGTGAGTGAATACAACAAAGAGTAAGCAAGAATTTTTACAACTTGCAGATCTAAACTAAGAAAAATTTAAGTAGGAAAAGAAAAAAGTTCCAGGCTTCATATTTTCTTTTGAAACTGTCCGGAACTTTTCTGTCTTCAGGCAAAGGTGAGTAAACCTTTGATTTTTTCCAATCATTTGTTGTTGTATGAATGCCTGCATGATGTAGGAAAGTTTAATTTTTGGTTTGCATGCAAGAATCTTGAGTATATGAATGAATTTTTGGCCTGTGCAGATGTACAGTGATGCAAATCCCTGTTTAGCTTCAGGATATAAATGCCTGTCAAACCCCAAATTTGTTTGTTTCTAGCTTTATTTAGATTAAAGTGTTAAAATGAAAAGTGTTTAGATTCACTTAAATTGAATTTTAAAAATAATTGTATAAACCAAAATCAAGAATGCATCCCTGGCAATGTTATTTTTCTTCCCTGTTTCCTTTAACTCTTTGGTTTACAGTGTAAACTATGCCAAACTCAAACCCCTTCTTTCTCTCCATCTCTATTGAATCTGAATGATAAATTATTGTTTGGACATGTATTATGTTTCAATAACTAATCAAAGTAAAGCAATATTTTTCATTATTTTTTCTGGAAACTATGGAAAAAAACACAGTTACATCTAAGTTCTGGTTTACAGGGTAAATCATATCAAACCCAAACTCTCTCCCTCATTTTTTTGAAAATGAATTGTAAACGAATTTAAGAATTGTTTAACCCTACACTGTGTCTTAGTAATAAATTAAAGCAAGTTATATATAGTTTTTTCTTTGGAAATTATGATGCAGTCACCACTTAATTTTTGCAGAAATTCGAACCTCTTAGATTTTTAATTTAGTAATACTATTTGAATCCCCTTTGAAAATAATGATTTTTGAAACTAAAATTCGAATTTTTCATTACCTTTTCACTGAGATGTTTGGGATGATCAGAAAAATGAGTTCTTGTAAAATTCCGAAGATCTTAGCGATGGTGGGCCTCGAGTTCGTCGTCACAGATGGTTTGAATGTTTGACATTACTAGCAAAATATGAGTAGAATTTAAATCCTTAAATTTCTAATTTGAGATCAAACTAGGGTTTATGAACCCATTTCTGTTTATGTTTGGAACGACGGTGCTGCACCATCAATGGGTGATCGGACTGCATGTCAATGGTGCCAATTGCGGCGTCTAACGTGGACGAAGCCTTGGTCAAAATTTGGTAACCGCTGACGGTCAGAGGAGGTGGCGCGAGACTCTTTTTCTGACGGTGCTCTGATGGGTTGTTTGGGTCGAGATGACTCGATTCTGGTTTTCGAAATTAATTCGAGTTTTGGGCGTTTGTGGGGTTCTGGGGGATGGTCGACGACTCGTTGGTGGCCATAGCTTCGACCAACGGTGACGAACCCGACCGTGCATGTGCACGTGGTGGTTGTGGTATCAGTTTGATAGTTTGGGAAGAAGGAGTAACACGAAGCACTACGCGGGGAATTGGGATGAAGGCTCGAAGCCAAGCTCGAGTCATTTAGATGTTTCATCGGGTTGTTTTAATACTTTAAATTCTTGTAAAAAAATTCACTCGAATTAATTTGGGCTAAAACTCGAAGCGGGGGGTGTTTTTCTCGAGAATAACTCGAAGCAGTCTCGGGTTGGCTGTAACAACAACAAATTCCAGAAATTTTGAAAACACAAGTTAAATAATTTTTTCTGAATAGATTAATGATAGTTGTTAATGGAATATGAGGTAAATGGTATTTGAAATTTATGAAGTTCAAAGATATTTTTAAATCTTATATTTTCTTTTAAATAAAAGTTGTTTTAAAATTTAACTTAATAAAAATATAAAATTAAATCAAATATTCAAGTGTTAATTTTAAACCAAATTTATTTATAATGATGAAATAGTAATTAACAATTAATTTTTTGTAATGATTTTATATTTAATACTTAATCAATTAAAGAATAATCAATTTATAAAAGTAATTAAACTTAATTAATTAACAATTAAGAATTAATAAATTAAAATAATCGATTAAAGGATAATTAGTTAATAAAGCCAATTAAGATTAAATTAATTCATAATTAAGTAAAATTTAAACATTGATTTAAAATAATTAATAAGGATAATTAAATGGTTGATTCACTTTAATCACATTCACTTTAATCACATTCACCTTAATCAAAGATGATTGACTATGATCAAATATTCTGCGCTGGATTGATATTTCTGTTGTGATACTGTGATTGCTTTGTGCTGAACTGTGATTGTGATTTGTTCCTATATGTATGTGAAAGCCCCCTTTGCCCGTAAAACGGTATTTAAACTACGATGCGATAGGGAGTCGGATTTCAGTTAGTTATCCGAAACCCACATCGAACCCTGAATGTGAATTCTTGTAATTGATACACCCACATGTTTCAAAATTGATCGCTCACTATTCGGATTAGCCGGGAGTGGACCTTTGTGTCATATAACCCATTCTGAATAGTGATTCGACGAAATGAATAGCATTTCAAGACGGTGTTGAAGACCGGATGTCTTCGAAAATGATAGGATAACTTATCGATTGTCTCCGCACTGAGTTTCTTTGGTATAGAGATCTCCACCTGTGATGGGGAGTCCGATCGGAATTGTAGATGTCCGGATTTGCAAGGGCTTCTTCCTTTATTGGACGAAGTGCCTTCGGTTCTGTTCTGTTCGAACCCGGAACACACTTGTATGGTCGTGTGTTTGACACTACACTTTGAGATATAAAGCCGATTTCTTTCAAATACATATCTGTTGGTGGCGGAGAATTTATTCTCTTAGCTTAACACCCTTCTTTGAGACGTACGAGCTCAGAGGTTATGTAGTTGAAGGTTATCAGCGATATACTCCCAATTTGGTAGTGTGGCACGCTAAGTGTTGTTGTGTGCTGATGATCATTTGTTGATCATTTATGATCAAAGCATGGCTTTCGTGTAAAGCGTAGCTTTGTGGACGAGACCTCATCGGACATCACATCCCGGAAATGATTGAAACAGGAAAGATGCGGCAAGGTTATGAGGGTCGCGCCCTTTAGGTTATGTCATTTCCTTCTGAAAAAAGGTAGTATCATGGTATGGAGCCCAGATACTTTACCTATGTGGTTGGTTCAATCTCATCTACTGTGTGGTTGTTGCTTTGTGATGGAGGGCCCTCGGATAAAGGACGCAAACGACCGGGGAATGGCATAGTCGTGTAGTAGTTACCTAGTTACAGAGGTAACCTGATCTTATGTTGGCAGAGAACTGGTTAAGTTCTCGGGACGTCCTGCCAGAGGCGTACCCATGTGGCATACGAAGTTCCTTAGCCTGACCATTTGTTGGAAATCCAATTCCCAATACAAACCTAGTACGGTTTTAGTTGTAGAACCTGCCATTTAACATGGCAGCTATAGTAGGCATAGTATTATGGTACCTATGCTGGCTAGGATTAATATTATATTTTTGAAATATTTTCACACTATGCACTAGTAATAATATCAAAGAATTTTCCTCGTATTAAGCATATTTGACTATTATAAGGGGAAATCTCCCCCATGTGTGCGATTGCATTGTGTGTGTGCCGGGAGGCCTTATGGTAGTTTCATTTTCGAAAAGCATGAATGGTTTTCTTTTAGAATCTGTTTCGTTTTAAAAGCAACTATCTTTTTTACTCATACCAGTCCCATGACTGACCCGGAGTTTATTGTTTCTTTTCTAAACTCTAGGTGCCCACTATTTCCACACGGGCAGGCTACTAGCAGGTTTTCCGTATTTTGGTGTTAGCTGTCCTTTGCATTCTTTTGGTTTGGTGATTATCGGTTTTTGGAGGCCTTTACCTTAGAGACATTTTGGAAGCTTTTGGATCTCAAGATGCTTAGTTTGGAAGTTCATTATCACTCTATTTCTTTGAAGACTTTTGGCGTATGCTCACTTACTGTTCTATGATGATGTTCTATTTGGAGTTGTGATATATGTATTATGATACTCTGATGTTGTAACGGATATTATGATGATGTCGTATCTGTGATATAATGCATGATATTCATTTTGTTTCCGCTATTTTGTATTCATCTAATGTCGTTATAAGCTCCATCCGATTGGAGTTCGATGTTTGAATCTTTTGTAGTCGAATACAAGTGAGGTATTGATGTCGATTTTCGAACATTGGATTTCGGGTCGTGACATGTGTTATCAGAACTAAAGGTTGGGTAAGAACTTTAGCTATGGAGTATAACACATTAGATGGCTCATTAGAGATAAGGTGAAGTACCAAACTTAAATAGAATAATTCAGTTCACTCAAATCATTTCATTTCAACCTATGGAATTCACAAATCAATTTATATAAAAAATTCGAAGTGGTTTCGGGTATTTCCCAATACCCGACTTCGGTCTCTCCGAAACTCATGTTATTCTAACCAAGTTATTCAAATGAAATACACAACATTTCATATATGAGATATCTACTCATTCAAAACATCCAATACCATTTAATTATCCATAAGCAAAACTTAATCACATACAAACCAATTCAATTGATTCTAATTGAATTTCTAACCACATTCACTTAGATTCTTTTATTTAATATTAATTAATTCCATATTTATTAATCAATCAACCCTCCGTTATTCATCTCAATCGATCACCCTGGATTAATTAATTTTCAATTACGTTCAAGAAATTACCTTTAATTCATTTCACGATGTTAATTGTTCTTGACCCAAATCAATAAGAAATCTTAATTACCTCAGGAATTAATTAACTATTTTAATACATTAGTCCATAATTACTTATATTAATTAACCTCTCATAAGTTACTTGTGTTGATTTATTTTCTTAACTAATCAATTTCTATTTACATCATTGATTATATAGATTAATGATTTCTCATTTACATTTCTATTTATTCTGATCTAATTTTAATTATACTAAATAATTAATCATTAATTAAACCATATATATTAGTCATTCTTGGTTTATCTCAACCGATGATTAACTATCTTTTATTTACTTTATTAAATAAATTAATTTCTCCTTAATTAATCATTTTAATTAATCTCTTGATTAATTCCACAAGGTAATTATATTTTATTAATTCCATTAAGCAATTATTTATCAACCCACCCAATGATCATTCCAATTAATTTAAACCCAATTAATTAACCCAAATCATAAATTAATTTAATTTATTAAGTATTCATTAAATTATCCTACTTATTCAATGAATCACCAATCATTAAATCTTTATTGATTTTAATCAGAACCTTTTTCTTATTTACGAATTAAGTTTTAAACCATTTAAAACCCAAATCGTTCGAGTCAAACAACAATCAACTCGAGAACCAAACAAAAACCAAAGTTACCAAATCATCAACACACATTCAATTAACTCAATCAATCAACCAATTATTTAAATTTAACCCCTTTAAATCTAAGTAAAAATCAATCAGAGTGAGATTTACTCACCTTTGCTTTTACTGTTTGCAATCCATTCCAACTGGCTTGTTCCCTTGATTTTAAACCTTGTATGACCATTTACAGTTTATTAAGACTCCAAATAGATCAGAAAATAAATTTCCATTTATTAATCTAATTTAAACTAAAATTAATTTATCTAAAAATTAATTTTTCCAACTAACTTATATAGATAGTTCAATGTCTAAAATCCATATATTTTCCTGATTTACAAAATTGACACATCAACCTTATTTTATATAAATCCATTCCAATTCGATTTTAACCTTGTATAAGAAAATTTGAAATATCTATAGGTTATTTATTTCAGTTTCAATTATAATTAAATTTACTAATGACACTTTACTAGTGAATTGTCTTATTTAAATTAATTACTTATAAATGAAATCAGTTAATTCTTGAATGATTTATACTTAATGAAAAAGAATTTGAACTAATCCCTCACCTTCGACTGATGCGGTACCCTATACTGGCTCGCGAGCACCTTGCGACCACAACCATCGACAATCCACCCCAAACGATCACGCATCACCCTCCGCACGTCACTGCAGCAGCACCGCACGCCACCGCCTTCAAGACCAAACCGAACGAGATGTCCAACCTGTCCCCCATCCCTCGCCGACCATGGTTTCTTCGCACGAGTGCCTAGACCCGAAACCCTATCGCGACCATGCCCTTCAATCGATGCGACCTTCAATCGTGCGATCGTGCTCGAGCTCGCACCTCTTCCCCTCGCCCAGATCTGAATTCGAACCCTCCTATCGCTCGCGACTGCATCGCCTCTTCCTTCGAGGGCTTCGGCCATTATCTGTTTTTTTTTTAATTTGAGTTTGGATTTCTATCTAAAGATATGAGAGGGGACGGAGGTAAATAGAAACTTGGGAAGCTTCTTGAATACGCTCGTTTGTTAATAAAAATATCTTTGACTTGTTGACTTTAAATATTATCATATTATAAAATTCCCAAAACGCCTCGTTAATTGCCAATTAAAAATTTAAACTCCTCTTAAGGAATGTCGCTAGGCGATTATAAGGTTTTTCCTATGTTCCGAACACAATGGAACGTGTTTCGGAGGTTAATTCGATCATATACACGAGTTATAGAAGGAAACGATCAATTTAAAATTAAATCGATTAAATAGTTCTAAGCGTTTTGAGCTGCTAGGGTCAAACGACAATTCCGATTGCTACGAAAATTGAAATCCGATAATAACTAACTATTACGGATCCAATGGAACTGGTTTCGTCGAATTCCGAGACCGTGCCTCGAAAGTCATTTTTAAATTCAATTTAAACGATATAAAATTAAAATTGAACAAATTACCTTTAAATTAAATTCCAACTATTTTATTATCTTCAGTATCATCATTATAAATTTTATAAGCCTTCAAAATTATTTTTAACAGGCTTAAAACTCTAGATTCAGCGTTTTACCCAATTTCAAATTATACGACTCAATATTTAAACTATATAATTCAATGATTTAATTATCAAGTAAATATTAATATTTGGAATTCAAGTTTAAAATTAACTTCTAAATATTTAAAATCAATTATGTAACGACCCGTATTTTACGTGTTGATATATTGTAGAATTTACAGGTCGAAGGATTGGTTATGCCGTCTCTAGCCTGAGTCTTGTTCGAGCCATGGGATGAGTTGTGTACGAATTAAGGGTTAGCTCGTATGACCAACCTAAGGAAGTGGCCGAGCTATAGGAGTTAACAGGTTAAGGATTGGACCGACCTAAGGGGAGTGACCGACCTAAGAGCTAATGGTTTAGAGTTATGGCCGAGTTAAGGGGTTGACCGACTTAGTGGTGATCGGCTTAGTGGAGATGCCGAGCTAGCAAAGTCACCGGGATAACACGTTAGGGGGGGATACCGGCTTAAGGAGCTACGAGTTATATTGATAGGTCGAGGGATAAGGTCGTATGCGACCTAAGTTGGTTCTGTGCTAAGAGTTAGGTCGGCATCTGGTTATAACGATAGGTCGGAGACCTGTTTAAGTCTTTAGGTCGGCACTAGGGATAAGCCGTTAGGTCGGTGGGATGGTTAAGGCACGTGTGTTTTAGGTCGTAGAAGAGCATAGGTCGGCAGCGACCTATGTTAGGTCGGAGTCTTTTTAGGTCGGTAACGACCTAATAGCGAACTCCGAGTTAAGACCTTGGGCAATCTAAGGTTAATTCAGCCTATAAATAGGGGGGTTTGGCTCACTTTTTGGCACCGGTTTTTGAAGCGACGAAGTGCTGCCATTTTGGGAGCTCGACTACAACATTTCTTCATCTTCTTTTCTCCATTTCAATCTAGTTCTAACATCCATCCAAGATCGAAAATCGAGATCAAAGACCCAAGGGCCAAAGTTGAAGATCTTCATCCAACGAAGCTAGATTTCATCGTTTTAAGCGAGATTTCGCCGGATCAAGCCTTGATCTTCGCTGTCCAGATCTGTAGTGATTAGTTTTTGAGGTGTTTGGGTGATTTGGTGAGTGGTAGTTATCTCTCACGCGGACCCAAAGGAGTATATTGGATTGGTGGTTTGTTGGAGTGTTGTAGATAGTGATTTTGTGCATTTTCCTTAAATCCAAGTATAAATCCATTGATTGTGAAGACGTTTACCTATGCAAGTTCATTTATTAAGTTATAGAAACAAAACCCATATTTTATATTTGCTAGATCTATGCTAAAACCCATGATTCATGTATGTTAGTTCAATGCTCGTTTATTTACGAAATTGCCATTGTAGTTATGAATGCCTAATTAGATCTTGATTGAATACTTATTTGTTTGGATTAATGTTTGCCTTGATTGATTGTTGTGAATGAGCTATCTAGTTGATAGATTTGGACAAGTATGGTCAAAGATGATTCAAAAGCTACAGAAGAGGCTCTTGAATGGTGAAAGCTGCTAAAGGCATATGTGGCGGATGTGGAAGCTCATATGTATGGATTGAATGATGTTGAGATGGAATTTTGCCATGATGCGATGAGGCAAACCATGTTGTTGAGTTGAGACTTTGCTATGGTGTAATAAAGATAAGTATGATGTGATGTAGACTTGGCGTAATCCAGGCAGGGATCATTCCAAGCATGTTGATAACTCGAGGGATGGTTCGAGTTGGTTGATAATGGATTGCTCGAGAGGTAGCTTGAGCTAGTATGAGGATAGTCGTCAAGGAGGATGACTAGGAGGCTTGGATCTCATCGTTGTTGAAGGTTCTAGCATGCTCAAAAGCAAGAGTACATGGGGTGCCCATAACGACTACAGGTAGGTAGTCGGGACAACCAAAAGACTACAGGTAGGTAGTCGAGTACTCTGGGCAAAGTAGATAAGTCCTAGGCACAAGGCAGTGTGCGGAGTTATGTCTGGAACCGGGGTTACCATTAGCCCTTGACGGATGGTCATTCAATTAACGGTGAAATCGAAGCAAGGATAACAGTGATAGCCAGAGTCATGGATGTTTGGACGTTTGGTTGTATCATCATTCGGTCTCAAGAGCGGTATTTTCTAGGTGCTTATCTGATCTTGGTTTAGGCCTTGGGGATTTGTATTTGGAAAACATCGCCCTTGACTCGAGTGATTTTTGCTTTGCCTTAATTGTCTGCCATGTTATGCTTACTTCTCCTTGGTGTGTGTCTGGGGGGGGCTATCATTGTAGAAAGAGGTGGAGTGGGATGGTTTGGTTCCTATTCCTTTTATCCTTTATGCTCTTTTGGTATGTTTGATAGTTGATTTACTGCTCACTAAGACTTTGTCTGACTCAAGGTTTTATGTCTCCTCTTATTACCTTGGGCTGTTCATCCATGTTGGGATGGGCAGACTAGGTAGCAGGTGACAGGTGCTGTTCTTAGAGATCTACGCTGATGATGACGAAGACGAGTAGGAGGCTTTACATACTAGTTTTCTTACTATATGTACCGGGTGTTCCGCTGTTATATCTGATTGAGTGTTGTAGTGAGGCTTTGATGTATGGATGATTCATGTTTGTATAAATCTACTTACAATGCTTATATGATGATTTTTCTGTTATGGAGCTTCACTATATATATTTCTCTATTGAATTTTGTCCATGCGCTGTGAGTTGTACGATAGAGTTTGCTGTTTTATTTTACCCTGACTATCGTCCATGGCTACCTGGCACGCCTTTCAGCGCACTATTCCATTGTTTTGGTGCGGGAGTCATGGGCGGTCGTCACATTTGGTATCAGAGCTTTGGTTAATCGATTTTAGCCAACGCTCGCTGACGCAACTACGTATGAGAGACGTAATTGTATTTTGATGGATGATTACTATATATAATATAGTAGCTTGGAAGGATTTGAACTCCTTATACAGTTGTTTCTTAAGGTGTTCTAATCATTCTTATTGCAGATATTAAGGATGAGTCGAAGAGGGAGACCAGCTGCAAGGCAAGGCCGTGCTGATGAAGGGGCTGTTGATTATGGAACTATGTTCGAAGCGATGATGACTTCGATCATGAGAAGGATACCAGCCTCGGGATCATCAGTGGATGTGGGAGTTCAAGTCCAAGCTCCAAGGCCGGTGGATTTTGCTAAGCTTTGTAAGGATTATACTGCTCTTGGAGGAAAAGCTCTCTTGGGGACGGAGTCGACCATTGAGGTGCAGAGATGGATTGATGCATGTCGAAGAATCTTTGGTGACTTAGGGATTGAGGATGCAACTAAGAGGAAGCTTGCATCGAGACAGCTTCAGGGAAGAGCTGCTGATTGGTGGAATTCTATCACCATCGATACTCCAGAAGAAGAGATCACTTGGGAGCAATTCCAAGTTAGATTTGAAGCCAAGTTCATCTCTACGGCTCAGAAGTCTGTTTTGTTCAAGAGGTTTGTAGAGCTCAAGCAAGGTGGGAGACCGGTTCTTGAGTATATTTCTGAGTTTGAAGCTTTGTCCAAGTATGCTAGATCGTATATTGATTCTCCTTATCAGAAGAATGAGAAGTTTGTGACTGGTTTGGATGCTTATCTTGGGAGGCAGTTGGTGGATCATCTGGACGATCCATTTGAGAAGCTTGTGGAGAAAGCCCTCAGGCATGAGAGTTTGTTTCCTAAGGAAAGTTCTGTTGTTGCTGTAACCAGAGAAGGATCTAAACCACACCAGAGTGGCAATAAGAGGAGGAAGCAGCAGCAGCAGAAGGGTAAGAATGGCCAGAAGAAGCCGAAAGGCGAAGTGACTTGTTATAACTGCCAACAGAAGGGCCATCTTTACAAAGATTGTAAGAATCCCAAGGTGCCGGGAAAATGTTATAACTGTGATAAGCTGGGACATATCAAGAAGGATTGCCCAGAGCCGAGGAAAGATAGGCAGATTGTGCAAGCTTATGCTTTGAGAGTTGTGCCGTCATCTTCAAAAGCTCCTACTACTGAAGAAAAGGGGAAGAGTGTGGTGGTTCAAGGTACTCTTTCTATCTGTGGTGTTCCAGTTAGGGTGTTGTTTGATACTGGAGCGTCGCATTCTTTTGTTTGTAATGATTTGGTAGGCCGGTTAGGTTTGAAACCGGATATTGTTGATAGGCCATTGGTTGTGACTAATCCGGTTGGGGGTTCGTCATGTTTGTGTATGATATGCCGTGGTCTGGTTGTGTCGAGTCACGATTGCTCGTTTGATTGTGATTGCTTTGTTCTGAACTTTGCGGGGTTCGGAATTATTTTGGGTATGGACTGGCTCAGGAAGTATGCGGCAAGGATTGATTGTGAGAGGCTTGAGGTGACAGTCGGGAATGTGGAAGGGCGAAAGGTTGTGATACGATGTAAGCATGAGGAAGGCGTCTTCATGAGCTTCATGTATTCGCTGGTTGTTCTACGGGATGGACTGTCATCAGTGCCTATTGTGAATGGATTTGAGGACGTCTTTGACGAAGTCAAAGGGTTACCGCCGCATAGGGAGATCGAGTTTCGTATCGATCTAGTCGAGGGAGCCAGACCTGTTGTGATGCCTCTTAGGCGGATGGCGCCTAGGGAGCAGCTAGAGTTGAGGGTGCAGGTTGATGACCTTTTGCAGAAAGGATTCATTCGGAGAAGTGTGTCCGAATGGGGTGCACCAGTTGTGTTCGCAACCAAAGCGGATGGATCGTTGAGGTTGTGTGTGGATTATCGTGAGCTAAATAAGTTGACTAAGAAGAACAAGTATCCATTGCCGAGAATAGATGACTTGTTTGATCAACTTCACGAGGCTAAGGTGTTTTCCCAGATGGATTTGGCAACGGGATTTCACCAGTTGAGAGTGGCAAAGGATAGTGTGCCGAAGACTGCTTTCAGGACACCATCCGGGTTTTATGAGTGGCTGGTAATGCCGTTTGGATTGACTAATGCGCCAGCATATTTTGTGGATCTTATGAATAGAGTGTTCAGAGATCAGTTGAACAAATTTGTACTTGTGTTCGTGGATGATATTTTGGTTTACTCCAGAACTGAAGAAGAGCACAAGACGCACTTAAGGATTGTTTTGGAAATCTTGCGGAAACATCAGCTGAAGGCTAAGTTTTCGAAGTGTCACTTCTGGAAGAGTGAAGTGAGGTTCTTAGGCCATGTTATCTCTAGAAATGGAATAGCGGTTGATCCCGCTAAGGTGGCAGCAATCCAGGATTGGGTTAGACCTAAGAATGCATCTGATGTGAGGAGTTTTCTTGGATTAGCAGGATATTATCGTCGGTTTATCAAAGACTTTTCCAAGATAGCTGCACCGTTGACAGGATTGACGAAGAAGAACCAAGTGTTCAGATGGGATGACAAGTGTGAGAAAGCTTTCGTAATCCTGAAAGAGCGACTGACAAGTGCTCCTGTTTTGACTATTCCAAGTGGGAATGATGAGATGGTGGTTTACACCGATGCATGTGGCACTGGACTTGGAGCAGTGCTAATGCAGAAAGATAAAGTTGTTGCGTATGCTAGTCGACAACTGAAGCCACATGAAAGGAATTATCCGACTCATGATTTGGAGTTAGCGGCAATTGTGTTTGCTTTGAAGATGTGGAGACATTATCCATTGGGAGTTAGATTTGAGTTATTTACAGATCATAAGTCGTTGAAGTATCTGTTCTCCCAAAAGGATTTGAATCTTCGACAGCAACGGTGGCTAGAGTTTCTGGCATCTTATGATTTTGGTATAGCCTATACTCCGGGAAAAGGTAACGCAGTGGCTGATGCGTTAAGTCGAAGACATGCAGGATTGGGAACCATGTTTTCGGAATGGAAGAGTCTCGAGTATTTGGCTGGATTTGATTTCAGGCCCAGATGCGAATTGGAACCTAAGATGTTGGCAAACTTATCGATAAGACCTACTCTTGTGGAAAGGATTGGCGAGAGCCAAAAGAGAGATGATAAGCTTGTCAAGATTATCCGAGATTTGGAATCTGGATTGAACCCAGAGAAGGATAAAGGATTCGAGGTCGATCGAGAGGGTTGGCTTCGGAAACAAGGACGATTGGTTGTTCCCGACATTGATGGATTGAGAGATGAAGTTCTGAGGGAAGGTCATCACTCGAAGTTGACAATTCATCCAGGTGGAAATAAGATGTATCGGGATATGAAGAGAACTTACTACTGGGAAGGCATGAAGAAAGATGTTGGAAATTTTATTTCCAAGTGTATGAACTGTCAGTTAGTGAAAGCTGAGCAGAAGAAGCCCAGTGGATTACTTCAGCCATTAGAAGTTCCTACATGGAAGTGGGAGCAAGTGTCGATGGACTTTATCGATGGTCTACCTAGGACAAGAGCAGGAAATGAAGGAATTTGGGTCATAATAGATCGTTTGACCAAGAGTGCAAGGTTCATTCCTGTTCGATCAACTAGGACTGCATCGAAGTTGGCTGAGTTGTATGTTAAGTGGATAGTTCGATTCCATGGTATTCCGAAGAGTATAGTGAGCGATCGAGACCCATTGTTCACTAGTAGATTTTGGAAGAGCTTCCAGGAAGTTTTAGGAACTGAGTTGTGTTTGAGTACAGCTTATCACCCTCAAACAGATGGTCAGACTGAGAGAGTTAACCGAGTTTTGGAAGATCTTCTCAGAGCTTGTGTTTTGGACTTCGGAGGATCATGGGAAGATCATCTTCATTTGGTGGAGTTTGCATATAATAACAGTTATCAGTCGAGTATTGGTATGGCACCATATGAGGCATTATATGGAAGACCGTGTAACTCTCCGACATGTTGGTTGGAAACTGGAGAAAAGTTGATACTTGGGCCAGAGATGATTCGACAGACTTCGGATTGTATAGAGATCATTCGGCAACGAATGAAGGCAGCCCAAGATCGTCAGAAAAGTTATGCCGATAATCATCGTAAGGATTTGGAATTCGACGTAGGTGAGATGGTTTTTGTGAAGATTTCTCCATTGAAGAGTGCTATTAGATTCGGGAGGAAAGGAAAGTTAACTCCGAGATTTGTTGGACCATTCCCGATTATCGAGCGAATTGGAAAGCTCGCTTATAGATTGGAGTTACCAGAAAAGATGGCGGGTGTGCACAATGTTTTTCATGTATCTTATCTACGGAAGTATGTGCATGAACCAACTACGGTGGTTTCTGCTGATAGCTGTGAAGACTTGAAGGTTGATCCAGTGTTTAGAAGACCTCGTAAGCCGCTTCGTATTGTTGAAACCGATACGAAACAGCTTAGGAGGAAGACGATTACGTTGCTCAAGATACAATGGAGTGATGATGTTAACGACTGTACGTGGGAGGAGGAAGAGAGGATGAAGGCAGCTCATCCAGAACTCTTCAAGGTATGGCCCTAAGGTGTCGTGACATCTCATGAATTTGTAGCTTGTTCTAAGTTTTAGAATTCTGCATGCTAGACTAGAATTGGATGCATGGTTTGTTGATTGCTATGGATGGTAGGCATGCGAATTATCTTTGATTGCTGTTGTTTGCTTGGAATTTCGGGGGCGAAATTCCTAAGGGGGAGAGAATGTAACGACCCGTATTTTACGTGTTGATATATTGTAGAATTTACAGGTCGAAGGATTGGTTATGCCGTCTCTAGCCTGAGTCTTGTTCGAGCCATGGGATGAGTTGTGTACGAATTAAGGGTTAGCTCGTATGACCAACCTAAGGAAGTGGCCGAGCTATAGGAGTTAACAGGTTAAGGATTGGACCGACCTAAGGGGAGTGACCGACCTAAGAGCTAATGGTTTAGAGTTATGGCCGAGTTAAGGGGTTGACCGACTTAGTGGTGATCGGCTTAGTGGAGATGCCGAGCTAGCAAAGTCACCGGGATAACACGTTAGCGGGGGATACCGGCTTAAGGAGCTACGAGTTATATTGATAGGTCGAGGGATAAGGTCGTATGCGACCTAAGTTGGTTCTGTGCTAAGAGTTAGGTCGGCATCTGGTTATAACGATAGGTCGGAGACCTGTTTAAGTCTTTAGGTCGGCACTAGGGATAAGCCGTTAGGTCGGTGGGATGGTTAAGGCACGTGTGTTTTAGGTCGTAGAAGAGCATAGGTCGGCAGCGACCTATGTTAGGTCGGAGTCTTTTTAGGTCGGTAACGACCTAATAGCGAACTCCGAGTTAAGACCTTGGGCGATCTAAGGTTAATTCAGCCTATAAATAGGGGGGTTTGGCTCACTTTTTGGCACCGGTTTTTGAAGCGACGAAGTGCTGCCATTTTGGGAGCTCGACTACAACATTTCTTCATCTTCTTTTCTCCATTTCAATCTAGTTCTAACATCCATCCAAGATCGAAAATCGAGATCAAAGACCCAAGGGCCAAAGTTGAAGATCTTCATCCAACGAAGCTAGATTTCATCGTTTTAAGCGAGATTTCGCCGGATCAAGCCTTGTTCTTCGCTGTCCAGATCTGTAGTGATTAGTTTTTGAGGTGTTTGGGTGATTTGGTGAGTTGTAGTTATCTCTCACGCGGACCCAAAGGAGTATATTGGATTGGTGGTTTGTTGGAGTGTTGTAGATAGTGATTTTGTGCATTTTCCTTAAATCCAAGTATAAATCCATTGATTGTGAAGACGTTTACCTATGCAAGTTCATTTATTAAGTTATAGAAACAAAACCCATATTTTATATTTGCTAGATCTATGCTAAAACCCATGATTCATGTATGTTAGTTCAATGCTCGTTTATTTACGAAATTGCCATTGTAGTTATGAATGCCTAATTAGATCTTGATTGAATACTTATTTGTTTGGATTAATGTTTGCCTTGATTGATTGTTGTGAATGAGCTATCTAGTTGATAGATTTGGACAAGTATGGTCAAAGATGATTCAAAAGCTACAGAAGAGGCTCTTGAATGGTGAAAGCTGCTAAAGGCATATGTGGCGGATGTGGAAGCTCATATGTATGGATTGAATGATGTTGAGATGGAATTTTGCCATGATGCGATGAGGCAAACCATGTTGTTGAGTTGAGACTTTGCTATGGTGTAATAAAGATAAGTATGATGTGATGTAGACTTGGCGTAATCCAGGCAGGGATCATTCCAAGCATGTTGATAACTCGAGGGATGGTTCGAGTTGGTTGATAATGGATTGCTCGAGAGGTAGCTTGAGCTAGTATGAGGATAGTCGTCAAGGAGGATGACTAGGAGGCTTGGATCTCATCGTTGTTGAAGGTTCTAGCATGCTCAAAAGCAAGAGTACATGGGGTGCCCATAACGACTACAGGTAGGTAGTCGGGACAACCAAAAGACTACAGGTAGGTAGTCGAGTACTCTGGGCAAAGTAGATAAGTCCTAGGCACAAGGCAGTGTGCGGAGTTATGTCTGGAACCGGGGTTACCATTAGCCCTTGACGGATGGTCATTCAATTAACGGTGAAATCGAAACAAGGATAACAGTGATAGCCAGAGTCATGGATGTTTGGACGTTTGGTTGTATCATCATTCGGTCTCAAGAGCGGTATTTTCTAGGTGCTTATCTGATCTTGGTTTAGGCCTTGGGGGTTTGTATTTGGAAAACATCGCCCTTGACTCGAGTGATTATTGCTTTGCCTTAATTGTCTGCCATGTTATGCTTACTTCTCCTTGGTGTGTGTCTGGGGGGGGGAGGGGGGCTATCACTGTAGAAAGAGGTGGAGTGGGATGGTTTGGTTCCTATCCTTTTATCCTTTATGCTCTTTTGGTATGTTTGATAGTTGATTTACTGCTCACTAAGACTTTGTCTGACTCAAGGTTTTATGTCTCCTCTTATTACCTTGGGCTGTTCATCCATGTTGGGATGGGCAGACTAGGTAGCAGGTGACAGGTGCTGTTCTTAGAGATCTACGCTGATGATGACGAAGACGAGTAGGAGGCTTTACATACTAGTTTTCTTACTATATGTATTGGGTGTTCCGCTGTTATATCTGATTGAGTGTTGTAGTGAGGCTTTGATGTATGGATGATTCATGTTTGTATAAATCTACTTACAATGCTTATATAATGATTTTTCTGTTATGGAGCTTCACTATATATATTTCTCTATTGTATTTTGTCCATGCGCTGTGAGTTGTACGATAGAGTTTGCTGTTTTATTTTACCCTGACTATCGTCCATGGCTACCTGGCACGCCTTTCAGCGCACTATTCCATTGTTTTGGTGCGGGAGTCATGGGCGGTCGTCACAAATTAATTATTCCATTTTAAATTGTTAAAAATTCTGGGTCGTCACATTCCTCCCCCCTTAAAAGAATTTCGTCCCCGAAATTACTAGCTAGGAAGAATGGTCCAATACCCGTTTACCTTCTCCCAAAACTCACAATTCAACATTCTACCAACTATCTTTTATTAAAGACCCACTATCACCTTATCCAACTTCCCAAACTCTTCCACAGTTTTCAAACAATCCATTTTCACTCAATCATTCAAATTTCAATTTAAAACCAAATTTGAATTATCAAAATTTTCTCAAAATTTTTCTAACTCTCTAAATTTTCGAAAATTTTTGCCAGCGTCTCCTTTGCACGGCTAGCTCGGTACAACTACAAAAGGCCCCTACGGGCTCCCAAATCCAAAAGAAAACAAAAGCCAAGTGGCTACATCAAAAACCCAATCCAATTTCATCTAGAAATTTAAAATATACCTTTTTGTCGGGCAATACAAATTTATCTTTTGGAATGAAATGCAATTCCTTTTCCCATTAATACCTGCATATCTTGTTTAGCAACAATATTCAATCGTAACTTTACAAATCATTTTATACATTCTCTTAGATAGGTTTTCATATTTACTTCTATTCAAATTTGTTTTTCCCGTTTTAATATGAATTCAACTTATTTCAATTTTGAATATTAAATTTTTATTTTCCATTTATAACTAAGTCTTATCAGTTCCATCTACTAATCTATTTCAGTTTTATATTTAAAATCGTTTAATTGTTTAACAAAAATTTTCTCAAAAATTTTCAAAAATTTTCCAACTCCCAAAATTTTCGGAAAATTTAGGCAGAGTCTCCTTTGTACGGAGGAGCTTTTGAAATTTGACAAGCGATATATAAATATATATACATCGACCCACCCAGTCGGAAAAAGAAAAAACAGTTCATATTTCCTATTTTTATTGCGTATGCTTACCTTATTTAGTGTTTTAAGCAAGCAGCTTATTCATTTTGGCAATTAGTGCAATCCAAATCCAGCCAGACGGCCTTCAGGTACCTGTACTTACTCAATTTAAATATGTAAGTGCCATATATAGAGAATTTATTAGCATGTCACTTACTTTAATGGCAAAACACAAGCATTACAAAAGCATCAAACACCAAACGCTTATCATAAGCGATTTATATGATTTTAAAGCCAATCGAATTGCTTGCAACCAAATTTATATGCCATTTCATTCAATTTTAATGGTTTACAACTCAATTGCTTATGTTTAATTTATGTTTAATCCAAAAAAACTCATATTCACTTCAAATGATTCAAAAATCAATTTATTTAACTTCTCTCAACCCATATAATTTTAATTACCTTTGTTTACAACGACGACAACTATTTTTATGAAAATTTTGGCGATATATTGCTTAGCAGAGTATCCATTTAGGTTTATAACTACTTTAAATTAATTTCAACTTATCTTATATTTAATTCCATTTCATTTCAAATTTATTTACCAACCATTCATTTAACTCGACACATTCCATTCTTGTATACTTCTAGCCATTCCCAAATTAATTCAATCCAAGCTTTTATTTAATGGACTTTCACTCTTATTCTTCCACAAATTTTAAGCTTAAGTTAATTTACTTTAATTTATTCGAACATCAAACTTAAGTTTACTTTTATTTGATTCTTATTTAATCAAATTCCATTAAATCCAGTTAGCTCATCCCTTTTAAATTTAAATTTTAATTCACCTTCTCAATTTTCAAAATAATTATCCAAACACATACTTAACTCATTTATACTTCAAATTAATATGTCACAGAACTTAAGTTCAGTCTGATAATCCAATTTTAATCACCCTTTGGATTTATTTTTTATTTAATCAGGCTTCATCCATTTATTATTTAACTCAATTAACCCATTTTAAAATTTTAATTCACTTACTTAAATCATTTCGAATTTATTTTATTACTACAAAGTCATTCTCAATTTATTTGTATTCATTTGGGTTTCGTTTGCACTCAAACCATTTCTATTATAATTCACTTTCATTTCATTCGACAACACTTCTCTTATATCTAATTTACTTGCAAATTTCATTAAATACTATTCATATCACACTTGAAGTTTGTTTGTTTTCAAACCATCTCTCTTTCGATCCAACTCCATTTTATTTCTATTTTTATAGCATCTCCACTATTTAATTCATTATCAAATCTACGTCAAATTCTATTTACAATTCGAATTCAATTCCAAACTCCATTATTAATTCGCAATCCATTTTATTTACCCAAGTTAAATTTTATTAACATACTCTATCAATTAATTATTTAGCCAATTAGCTTATTTCCAACTTCTAAATCAATATTCCATTTTAATTACAAAATAACTTCATCAAAATTCCAGTTTGGATTTCCTTTTATTTCCTCAAAATTCTAACATCTTTATTTAAAAAATTTGGGAATGATTTTAAATTCACATCATACTATTAAAATAACTCTTTATAAAAATACTTTTTATAACTCGATATCTCAACCAGTCCATCCTTGTTCTTACAGAAATTCAGTCATACGTTGATCAGACGTAGGACTGAAAATCTATAAGTACTTGCAAACCCGTTTTCAACATCCAGTGAAAATACTTTTGAAAAATAATTTTATTGAAAACATAGAAAACAATTTTCAAAATAGAGGAAGTATCTTTTGTGAGAATGCTCTGGAAATCGTCACCCCCATCCATGGTCTCAGTTAACCCAATGGTTACGTTGCCATCCCGACAAAATCCATAGATAACTGTAGGCCTCCGTGCCCCTCAATTACGCCATGGAACCGGCTACAGATCGCAGCTACAACTGGGGTTACGTAGTTATCACAGCAAAAACCCATATAGCTGTAGGCATCAGCGCCCTTGAATTTCACTGCCAAAAGAATGAAACTTCTCCACTCCACTTGACCGTAGATCACAGTCTACCGATGTTGCGTTGCCTTCCTGGCAAAATCAAGTGTAGACTGTTGGCACTCATCCTCCATACGATTTCGCTATGGTCCCCACAGTAGATCACAGTGACATCGAGTTACACTGTCGTCAAAGCATAACCCAAATGCCCCTGTAGGCATCAGCGCCCTCCACTTTCGCTACCCAATAATCCTCAGAAACTAGTTTGTCCGAACTCCTCACAGGATCAACTTTAGAACCCACCTTGGGGCTCAAGGCAGCACCACCCGGTGGCACTCCTGAGAAGTTCATAACAAGGGAGCTCCTTTTCCCCCCAGAGACATCATCAAAACACTTTATACTATACATATAGTATCTTTCAAACCATACACCTAGTATGAATTTTATCAAAGCTCCTTTACACAAAATCGATTATCCCAAATCGATAATTCTCAAACCAGGCTTTCCAAATGTAATATTGATTTTACCCAAAAATCGAAAGCCTTTCCAAATCCAAAGGTTCTCAAAACCTTTTCCAAAATCCTCATAAGATCATTTATATATATATATTCAGATATATAAAATTTTAAAAACTTTGGATCTTTTCAAACTTGTATAAAACTCCTTTTATACGTCAAACACCTTCAAAAATCCTTTTCTTGCGGCAATAGATTTAACAAGGAAAGATTTATCATATATAACAAAGATGTATAACTTTGTTTATTCAAAATCAAATATTTAAATTTGATTACTCTTTCCAATATCAATTTCATTCAAATCCGTACGATGTACACATAACGTCCGTACGCTCACTCGATCACACAATTTCACTTCCGAACTAGTATCGTCCACCCGACTTCCTAGTGCAGACTCAGATCTGGTTTCTTGATTAGATACCGTCATTCTCCTTGCATAGCCATAACTATGATAGAGAATATGCAGAACCAATCAACAATCCATATCCAGGTTCGCCGTCGAAAATCGAGTGAAAAATCCCAACTCGGATCGATATAACTATCTCGAAATTCTGTGCTCGAATCTGGACAAATCACTATGCGAATAGAATAATATACGTACATCCTACGTATTTATTTCCATTGATTATCTGCCAAATCAATTTCCTTTCTATTCACATTCCCTTTAATTTCCATTCACTTATTTACAATCCCTTCAATTCCATTGAATTTACACTTCAACTCTTATCTCAGTTGGGTATTAAATCAATAACAGTTTGAACTCTGACCAGATTATATTTAGAAAATAGCTTGAAAATTTTAAAAATAAATAAGTAGTTGAAAAATAATTATTAGTTTGCAAATTAGCTATAAAATAGTTCAGTAATTGTAAAATAATTGGAAAATAATTAAATAATCATGGAAATTTTAAATAATTAAAAAATAGCTATAAAATAGTAATTAGTAGTTAAAAATAGTAATTAGTTTATAAGTAGTTGAAAAATTGTTAAATGGCTCCAATAATAACTGTAAAAAAAGTGTAAAATAATTTGGCTTTAAGAAAGAAAGGTTGTATATATTTAATAGCTTGGAAAAAATAGGTTTATATCAAAACAATTTATATTGAAACTAGTCAAGAGTCAATTGTTCACTTCCCCAACAATCCAATGTAAATTTACACTTTCATTTAAATTAATCATGCTCCTTTAATTATAATTTCAAATTATTCCAATCAATTTGAATTTATTATCAATTGAACCCATTTCAAGCTCAAATCATTTCAATTTAATCCAATTCAATTTCCCATTTAAATTTTTTTAAACTTATACATCTTCAATCACCAATCCAATTAATTCAAACCAAATTAAATTTTGAACTAATTCAGTTTCAATCTTGATTTTAAACTATCTCAAATTATATAAATTCGTGTTAAATTCTCAAAGGCTGGTTGAACTTTTTAAACCAAATTAATCTTTATTTAAAGTTTTTAAACCATTTAATTTCTGAGTTCAATTCTCAAAATTCCATTTTAAATTATCTTTACTTATTTATTTCAAGGTTCAAATAAAAGTTCAATACAATTTTATTTATATTAAATTTTATCTTCCAGTTTGAAGCCAGTTCTTAAACAAGTTTATTTTACAATTTAATTATTCAAATTTATTTTATTTATACACTACCATTCTCAATTTAAAGATTTTTATTAACAATAGGATGATAGCGTCCAATTTATTTTTTTAAACGTCCATCCATTTTCAATTTTTAAATCTCAAACCCGTTTTGAGATCACACAAATTCCCAATTCAAATCAACCATTTAACTTTCCAAGTTAAATTCCAATTTCATCTTGAAATTTCCAATTCTGATTGCTTTTCTACACTTATTTAACTTTCCCAACGTTAAATTCCAATTTACTTAATCCAATCAACCTTGCCCAATTTGAATTCCCGCTTCAAAATTCTTTCCCTCTTATAAGTTTAAAACTTATATCACTTTCGGTTTTTACATCACACTTTAGGGAAAAATCAAAACTCAACCTCTTAGAGTTTATTTCAAATTATCTTTGATATCATGTATATCCATACATATATACATATTTATTTCTTGGCCCTCCCAGCCATGTTTTAAAATTTTAAACCTCCTTGGGTTTTAAACTCAAATCAAATTTCAAACACCCCATTGTTTGCAACATGTAACAACCCTGGTTGGAGATTACCTAAATATTAAATTATAATGAATATTATAATTTAATATTGGAATCAATTGAATTAATTGGAATAAAATGATGAATTATATTGTTTATTTGGAATAAACAATATAATATGAATAAATTTTGGGAGAACAATATAAAATAAGGTTTATTTCAAATTAAATGATTGAAGCAAATTTAAGATGAAGGAAAGATGAAGTAAACAACTTGATTGTGATCTTTGAGTTGGAAATTGTCATTGATGGAATTTAGTAGGAACATTAAAGGAATATTGGCAATTTATTCCAATATTATCCTTTTATTGTAAAATAAAAGGGAAAATAAAAGTAGAAAGATAAAGTTGTTCCTTTATTTCATGAATTTTGAATATAGAGAAGCAACCATATTCAATTAACATGTACGATTTGGCGATAATGTAATTTATTGTCAAATTGCATCTTTTCTTTGTTAAATACAAAGAAATTTTTTAAATAATTGTTTAATTTCATATGCATAATGAATTTGAATTTTTAGGCTAATGAATTGTAACAAAATAAATTAATCACTTCATTTCGATGGTTGGAGTGGTTTGGAATAATTAATGGAATTTTGTTTGGGTTGGGGAAATCATATTGGTATTTAAAGCCAATAATACATTTTATTCTAAAATAAAACGTGGGGGATAAGAAGAAAAATAATCTTCTTTGAGTATATAAAAAAAAATGATGGACATGAGTGAAATAAAGTTTCTACTTTATTTCATGAATTTGAATGTAGTTAATTGACTACATTTGATTAAATTGATAATTTGTACAATATTCTGCTTATTTGCCAATATTGTCATTTTATTAATTAAATATATATATAAGAATGAGTTAATAAAATAATTATTTACACTTTATTGGATGGGACATATATTTTATTTAACATGTATATGTCAAAATTTGCATTATTTCTTTAAATTGTGCAAATTTATTAAAAAATACGAGTTTATTGTTAAAATAACTATAAAATTTGATAAAATAGGATGTTTTATCATTTTAATAGATTCTAGACGTTGCAACGATCGCAACGCAATTTATTTCGTTTGAAAACATTAAAAATTGAGAAAGTTATGAATAAAAACATTGTATAAGTGTGAATTGATCAACTTCATTGTTTTTGTTAAGTAATTAATTTTGGGCCAAATTACCTAATTCATACCCATTAGTCCTAATGAGAAACATCTGGAGGAAAAGTACGTTCTTCTTCTTCAATTGTATACGGCTTCTACTCAAAACTTCTGAAACTTAAAAACAATGACTGTCTTCTCAAACCCTAGCCATAATTAACAAAATTCTTTGCTAAATCAATAGAATTCGGGTCTAATTCAACAAGAAGGTAATCTCCATCCTTCTTTATCTTGAATTTGAGGAGAAATCTATATTTTTTTATTGTAATTCTTGTTTTGTAATTTATCTTCTCTTGCATGCCAATTTTAAGCAATTACAGGTCCGGCAAAGGCGAATTCGAGTTGAAAGCTTCCATCTTCAAGCCTAAATCATCATCTTTTTGCTGCTAATAGGTAAGCTAAGGCTTATAGCAACTGTAAATGAACAAGTTTCAGCAACAAATAATCTCTTGCTTGAAATATTTGGTTAAATATGTTGAATTTTACCTCTGTTCTATATTGATTGATGCTAAAAATGCCCTGTCTTGTTTTGCTCATATCTGGGTCGTCCGGTGTCGGATTGATGCCCCTATTTTTTCAAATTGTAGAGGACTGATTATAGTATGTTCATGTTAAATTTAATTGGGTTTCGAGTCCGTTTGGACCTCTATATTCGCTGGGGAAGTTGCAAAACCGAAAGCGTTTTTGCACAGGAAATATATTTGGCTGAATAGTATTTTTGGCATAACTTTTGCGTTTCTTATCGGAATTTCGAAATCTTGAATGTTATGTAGTCCCTGTGAAATATGCCACAACCTTTTTGTTTTCAGTTTTGAATGATTTTGAAGCCTACTTAGTGAAAAATCGACTTTTTCTTTGCGGTTCTGTGTTAATAAGCAGTGCACATAATTATTATTTTTATATGTAGTATTTCGATCATAACTTTTAGGTCATTATACGGAATCTTGAAATTCAAGATGTTATGAAATCCATAGAAAATATACTACAACTTTTATGTTTTATCTTTTGAATGGTCTAGAAGTCTTCATAGTGAAAAATAGACGTTTTTGTCGCTGGCCTGAGTTAATAGCCAGTGCGCCAATTTTCTTTTCTAGTAGTATTTCGCTCGTAACTTATTCGTTACTAACCGGAATATCAAAAATTTTGAAGTTTTGAAAACCTTAGACTGTAGACTACAAATTTTGTGTTTTATGGTTCGTGGAGTTTTGAAGTTTGCATGGTGGAAAATTGATGTTTTCATTGTTGGCCTGTCATGAACAGCCCCAAATTTTGATATAATTGTCCGATTTTGACGATTTCATTTTCATTCTTTTGCAAGAATTTTATTATGAAATTTATTTATTTATTAATCCTTTTCTACAAAATTATTTTATGTTATAACTTATTAAATTTCATCATCTTTATGCTTTTTCGGACGTATAAGAAAATAAATTAAACGATTTAGTAAATCCGCAATGTATGAGACTTGTGTATTTACTTTATCGGTTAATTTCGGACTTGTACGATGGAAACGATTTTGAGGAATCGTTTGATTTCCTCCTTAATGTTAACCACATTGTGGTATGAGTTTGAGATTATATTAGTCCATTTGGCTAATACGTATAGTCCGAGATCTCCTATTCGGGAGTATATACGAGATTAGGACTATATTGATGGAGATATACTTGCCGATGATATGAGGCAAGATTTTGATGGTATTTGATGAGTTTGATGATTTTATGGAATTTCTATTCATCGATGAGATGAGACAAGTTTAGCATCTTATATCATACGCCGATGACATGAGGCGATTCTTTTGATGATGTTGATGATTTCTTAGTGTGGCACGAACTAGCGGCTTGAAAACCGCTAAGTGAGAGCGTATGGTATGGGACATACGTTACCACTTTCCGGGTTACTATCCGAGAGTTGTTGACACATTCTAGGAGAACTACCAGTACTTGGAGTCCCGATCGGGTTTAGTAATACTTGACTCGATCACTTTTGATGGCGGGGACTCAGCGGATACCGATTGGAGTGAGGTGCTCCAATCACTTTTGATGGCGGGTGTTCGGGGAGAATGTAGATGATGTCGTAGACCGTATTAATTCGAGATGAAGATTCCGGTCGAGAGATGGATATGGTACCATGATGGTGAACAGTACTGGTAAATAGCACGTGCAACATGCTTTTGCATGTAATAATTGGCCAATATGAGATTTCTTTTATGAGTTATGATGATTTCGATTTCATTATTTTTGATGTGTTTACCTAGCCTTATAGATGTAAATAAGGCAAATATGATTTCTTTGAGGATTTTAGTGATTCGTGAGTTTTATGGATTTATACTTGGGATTTATATACGACTTGAGTGATTTATTTATTCATGGATAATGTTTGAATGTTTTCCCTTATATCATATACATGAATTCCTTCAGATTAACCCAAGTATATGTATATGCAAACCACCATAGAGACATAGTGAAGTTACTTGATATCAATCCTAGATGTTCATACCTACTTATGTTATCCAGTTGTGAAGCTCTTCTCTTTACCTTATCGTATTCCTTTCTAACGATAAGATTCAGTTGCCTGACCCGTGTGTTTATCACTCGGGTCAGACCGAGTTGTTTCAGGTTACCTATCAGTTACGGGACTTTTCTTTGATGCATTTGCTTGGATATCATCCCAGCACTTTTGTGGTTTGTATTTCTTTCCGCTTGACTCTGATGTATTTATATTCGATTCGATGTATATAGTGTGGTCGAATACCACCTTTATTGTACTAAACATGTATTAGTGTATATATATATAAATGATGTTAATTACTGTTCTGTGATGTGCTTTACATTTAGTTATGGTATTTTGTTCTGATAGATCCGTTAGCCACCTATAGTTTTGGCTTAAGAATTTACTGTGTATGTCGATCCATTGAGATAGAAAAGAAAAATCATAGTGCATTTATCGACGTATTCAGTAGATGTTTAAGACAAAGTTATAGATGGTCGCCCTTAACCAGCCCTATTCTCCGCTTTAGTAGACAGAATTACTCATTAATTCTCTTTACTAAGGTCGGTCTCGGGGTGGGGCGTTACAGCATGGTATCAGAGCCATGGTCAGAACAAAGTAGAATAAACATAGAACAGTACGTATATCACAATACGTCGAAGTACAATACGAGTGAATCATTGTCCTTTATTCGAGCTTGTTTTCGAATCGTGCTTTGATTCTTTTTCGAGTTTTGGGATATGTTAAGATGGAATATGTCTAGGAATATAATTTGTATTCCGTAGTATTCCATAATTGAGTTTGATGTTATCTTATCTTATGAATAATCTTATTTGGGATTATTCTATTCTTTTCTTTTTTTTGTCGATATGAGTGAGTTCGTATCGATGGAGTTGATCGATTTCTTTGAGCATTCTTGTTACATTCATTTGAGAGTTGTGAATCCTATTGAAGGGATCCATAATGATTGGCTCATTGTGGGAATTCTGAGATTTTTATTTGATGTTGCTTTTGTGAGTATTTGTTTGTTACTCACAATCTTGAGATGTATCTGATTTGAGATGGACTAACTTATTTGATGTTAAGCCCGTTCCTTTTGTTGTTATCGGATCCTGTATTTATTTAGGCATCCTAATTTTATTGGGTTATTATTTCTATCACTTTGAAATGTTAATGATGATTTCGAAGTTTCTGTATTCGCTCTTGAATATCGAGATGTTGATGATATATCTCGAATTCCAATCAAGGTGACTTTGTTGAGTTTTGTAAGTCCATTTGGATTTGACATCCAATCGGGAAATCGAGTGTTGATGTAACCTTATTCCTAGCTCTTAGCTCTTCGGTTATCCTTCCACGAGGATATCCATTAAGGAATGAGGAGAGTTTCTAGATTATTCGAGTTTGATTGAGTTTATCATTCTACTTTGTTTGAGTGTTCTTTTCAGATAGTCAATCAATGTTATCCTTTAGCATTACTCCGTTTGAAGTAGTGATTCGTGGATTTTGTGCTTCTTCTCCTTCGAGAAGAATATTTTGCTTATCCTATATCTTGCTGATTTTTTAGGTGTGGCTCGTGACATTGTAAGATTGACGAACACTCTATCTCCTTTTGATGATTTTGAGAATCGAGTATTCTGGGAAAATCTCAATGCATTCTCTTAATGTTCTTTGGTTTGATTTTTTTTAAAGCTATATATATATATATATATATATATGAGTTTTAAAAAGAGAAATTGGAGTTTTGAGATATTTTGAAAATCAAAGAATGTTTTGAGAATGTATTTATATGAGTAGTATTCTTTCATAGAAATAATTTTAGAGTGTTGGGTTATCCATCGGGTAGTTAAGAGTTCTGGTCGATATGCCTGATCAACGTTATCGATAGGAATCTCCTAAATGCTATGATGAGGCAATCAGACACAATGGTTTGTGTTTTAAAAATTTAGATATTGAAAATAATATTTTGAGATTATATATTAAATTTGTTTTTGAATGGTAATTGCAGCCAATGATTTTAGAGACGAGTAACAGAGTGGCGAGGCAGTTTTGATCGTTCGATCGACTCTACAGCCAATGGATATATCTATTATTAGAGATTCTATGGCGAGGCAACGCCATTTATTTATTTTGAAGTTGTAGAGATGAGAATATATGAGAATATTCTTAAGTTATACTTTATTGGAAGTATATTTTGAGATTTTTGAACCTATATTAGATACATTGGATGTTTTAAGAGAAGAGTTACAAGAGTATTTGAAGATTGTTTTTAAAATATTTAAGTGGTTTAATAAAAAGAGTAAAGAGAATTTAAACCCTTTATTTATTTTGAGGGATATTATTATGGGTTTACAAATCTCTTTGGAAATTAATTTTGAACTAAGAGAAGAAATTTAGACTTTTAATTTGAGTTTTAAGTTACTTACTAAGTAGTATAGTAAAGGGTTTGAAAATTTTCAAATGTTAAAAATTGAGATTTAAAATTTAAAAGATGTTGGGATTTAAAAATTCTAAATATCTTGGATTGAAAAGTAATTTGAGCTTATATCCTTATTTCTTGAGTATATTCTATCCTTGAGTTAATATCAACGACATGCCTTATCGCGGTCATTCGAGTTTGGTGGCCTTGCAAGAAGTCATTCCGTGATTTATTCATCTTTTCTATTGTGTTTATCTTGTTGTGAGGATGTTCTTTCCGCATTATTATGCAGAAAATCTTATTGATGATATTCTTTATTGCTTAGAGTTTGGGTTTAAGTGAGTTTGGTCCCGACTCTATTCGTAGAGTTTTGTGAAATCAATCATTTTCGATTGATTAATTGAGCATCTTATTGAGTTTTTTTTGAAGATGGGATATCTTCGAAATTCTTTCAAGTTACTTGAAAAATTCGTTGGTTTGCTAATCGCTATATAAGCATTTGATGGGCCATTGGATAAACCAAGGAAGTTTTTCCTTATTTCTCTCTACCATTCTATGTTGAGAATATGAATGGTTTGAATTTCGAGCTTCTCTTTTATCCTTTGTCGATTGAATAAATTGTATTGAATACAGATTTCCTCTAGAAATTGCGAGGATACAATTTTTATAAGAGGGGGAGTCTGTAACAACCCTGTTTGGAAATTACCGTAAATATTAAATTATAATGAATATTATAATTTAATATTGGAATTAATTGAATTAATTGGAAGAAAATGATGAATTATATTGTTTATTTGGAATAAACAATATAATATGAATAAATTTTGGGAGAACAATATAAAATAAGGTTTATCTCAAATTAAATGATTGAAGCAAATTTAAGATGAAGGAAAGATGAAGTAAACAACTTAATTGTGATCTTTGAGTTGGAAATTGTCAATGATGGAATTTAGTAGGAGCATTAAAGGAATATTGGCAATTTATTCCAATATTCACCTTTTATTGTAAAATAAAAGGGAAAGTAAAAGTAGAAAGATAAAGTTGTTCCTTTATTTCATGAATTTTGAATATAGAGAAGCAACCATATTCAATTAACATGTACGATTTGGCGATAATGTAATTTATTGTCAAATTGCATCTTTTCTTTGTTAAATACAAAGAAAATTGTTAAATAATTGTTTAATCATCATATGCATAATGAATTTGAATTTTTGGGCTAATGAATTGTAACAAAATAAATTAATCACTTCATTTCGATGGTTGGAGTGGTTTGGAATAATTAATGGAATTTTGTTTGGGTTGGGGAAATCATATTGGTATTTAAAACCAATAATACATTTTATTGTAAAATAAAACGTGGGGAATAAGAAGAAAAATAATCTTCTTTGAGTATATAAAAAAAATGATGGACATGAGTGAAATAAAGTTTCTACTTTATTTCATGAATTTGAATGTAGTTAATTGACTACATTTGATTAAATTGATAATTTGTACAATATTCTGCTTGTTTTCCAATATTGTCATTTTATTAATTAAATATATATATATAAGAATGAGTTAATAAAATAATTATTTACACTTTATTGGATGGGACATATATTTAATTTAACATGTATGTGTCAAAATTTGCATTATTTCTTTAAATTGTGCAAATTTATTAAAAATAAGAGCTTATTGTTAAACTAACTTTAAAATTTGATAAAATATGATGTTTTATCATTTTTAATAGATTCTAGACGTTGCAACGATCGCAACGCAATTTATTTCGTTTGAAAATTGAGAAAGTTATGAATAAAAACATTGTATAAGTGTGAATTGATCAACTTCATTAATTTTTTTAAGTAATTAATTTTGGGCCAAATTACCTAATTCATACCCATTAGTCCTAATGAGAAACATCTGGAGGAAAAGTACGTTCTGCTTCTTCAATTGTATACGGCTTCTTCTCAAAACTTCTGAAACTTAAAAACTATGGCTGTCTTCTCAAACCCTAGCCACAATTAACAAAATTCTTTGCTAAATTAATAGAAATTCGGGTCTAATTCAACAAGAAGGTAATCTCCATCCTTCTCTATCTTGAATTTGAGGAGAAATCTATATTTTTTTATTGTAATTCTTGTTTTGTAATTTATCTTCTCTTGCATGCCTATTTTAAGAAATTACAGGTCCGGCAAAGGCGAATTCGAGTTGAAAGCTTCCATCTTCAAGCCTAAATCATCATCTTTTTGTTGCTAATAGGTAAGCTAAGACTTATAGAAACTGTAAGTGAACAAGTTTCAACAACAAATAATCTCTTGCTTGAAATATTTGGTTAAATATGTTGAATTTTACCTCTGTTCTATATTGATTGATGCTGAAAATGCCCTGTCTTGTTTTGCTCATATCTAGCTCGTCCGGTGTCGGATTGGTGCCACTCTTTTTTCAAATTGTAGAGGACTGATTATAGTTTGTTCATGTTAAATTTCATTGGGTTTCGAGTCAATTTGGACTTCTGTATTTGCTGTGAAATTTGCAAAACAGAAAGCGCTTTTGCACAGGAAATATATTTGGCTGAATAGTATTTTTGGCATAACTTTTGCGTTTCTTATCGGAATTTTGAAATCTCGAATGTTTTGAAATCCTTGTGAAATATTCCAAAACTTTTTTTTTTCAGTTTTGATTGATTTTGAAGCCTACCTAGTGAAAAATCGACTTTTTTGTTGCTGTTCTGTGTTAATAAGCAGTGCACGTAATTTTTTTTTCTTCTATGTAGTATTTCGATCATAACTTTTAGGTCATTAATCAGAATCTTGAAATTCAAGATGTTATTAAATCCTTAGGAAATATTCTACAACTTTTATGTTTTATCTTTTGAATGATCTAAAAGTCTTCATAGTGAAAAATAGACGTTTTTGTCGCTGGCTTGAGTTAATAGCCAGTGCGCAAATTTTCTTTTCTCGTAGTATTTCGCTCGTAACTTATTCATTACTGACCGGAATATCAAAATTTTTGAAGTTTTGAAAACCTTAGACTGTAGAATACAAATTTTGTGTTTTATGCTTCGTGGAGTTTCGAAGTTTGCATGGTGGAAAATTGATGTTTTCATTGTTGGCCTGTCATGGACAGCCCCAAATTTTGATATAATTGTCCGATTTTGACGATTTCATTTTCATTCTTTTCCCAGAATTTTATTATGAAATTTATTTATTTATTAATCCTTTTCTACAAAATATTTTATGTTATAACTTATTAAATTTCATCATCTTTATGCTTTTTCGGACGTATAAGAAAATAAATTAAACGATTTAGTAAATCCACAATGTATGAGACTTGTGTATTTACTTTATCGGTTAATTTCGGACTTGTACGATCGAAACGATTTTGAGGAATCGTTTGATTTCTTCCTTGATGTTAACCACATTGTGATATGAGTTTGAGAGTATATTAGTCCATTTGGCTAATACGTATAGTCCGAGATCTCCTATTCAGCAGTATATACGAGATTAGGACTATATTGATGGAGATATACTTGCCGATGATATGTGTAACGAAAACGGATTTTGCTCGCTCGAAAATCGACATCCATACTTCAAATCATATTCGAATGCCGTAGATTCGACCGTTCAAAATCGATTCGCCGGAGCCTATAACAACATTAAGTATAACAACACAGCGGAATAAAAAGAATAATACACTGATATACAATATCTGTTACAACAGAACGATACAATGAATATCAATATACATCAGAGATACAATAAAATAGCAGCGGAAAGAAAATAGATAACACTAGCAGCGGAACAAATAACTCTAAGATAGTCTCAAGGAAGAACTCCAAATCTGAACTCCATCTCCAAGAACCAAACCAGCAATAGCTCGGACTCCCCATTACAATGCACCAAGCTAGGCTAGACTGGTGCGAATCAAAGACTGAACTAACTTCAGATAATCCACTATATCTAATTATCTGAAAAACCCAACTCTAGACTGCTCGTGTGGGAAATAGTGAGCACCCAGAGTTTAGGAAAGGAACAATAAACTCCGGATCAGTCATGGGACTGGTGTGAGCAACAAAAACAGTTTATCTTTTAATTCAATCAATAAAAAATTTTAAAGTAAATTCGCAATGCTTTTTGAAAATGAAACTACCATAAGACCTCCCGCCACACACACAATGCAAACACAGACTTGGAGGAGATTTCTTCTTATGATAGTCAAACATGCTTACTACGCAAAATCAAATCATTTCATATTATTATTAGTGCATAGTGTAGAAAACAATTTCGAAAGTAGAATATAAATCTTAGCCAGCATAGGTACCATTATATTATGCCCGCTATAGCTGCCTCCTGAGGAGACAGGTTCTACAACTAATACCGTACAAGGCTCGTATTGTTTCTTTGGATTTCCAACAAATGGTCAGGCCAAGGAACTTCCCATTGCCACATGGAAACGCCTCTGGAAGGACGTCCCGAGAACCTAACCGGATCTCTGCCAACACAAGGTCGGGTTACCCGTAACTGGGTAACTACTGACACGACTATGCCACCTCCCGGTTGTAACAACCTTTAACCGGGGCCCCCACATCAAATCACAAAACAAGATATATATAGGTTTGTGATGTCCACATAAGTAAGTATCTGGGCTCCATACCATGATACCACTTCTATCCAGAAGGAGATGTACATACCCTAAAGGGGCGCTACCCCCTAATAACCTTGCTGCATCTTTCCTGTTTTGACCATTCCGGGGTGTGAGGCTCGACGAAGTCACGTCCACAAAGCTACGCTTTGGTACAAAGCCATACTTTGGGTCAACAAATGATCAAAGTAATGATCACAAAGATAAATGATCAAACAAATGATCATATCACAAATGATCAAACAATGATCATTTCACAGCAACACTTAGCATGACACATTACCAAATTGGGAATATATCGCTGATAACCTTCAACTACATAACCTCTGAGCTCGTACGTCTCAGAGAAGGGTGTTAAGCTAAAAGAATAAATTCTCCGCCACCAACAGAAATGTATTTGAAAGAAATCTGCTTTATATCTCAAAATGTAATGTCAGACACACAATCCATACAAGTCTGTTCCGGGTTCGAACAGAACCGAAGGCACTTCTTATGAAGCTCTTGCAATCCGGGTATTCACAATCCCGATCGGATTTCACATCACTTAGGAAATCTCTACACCGGCGCGACTCAGTGCAGAGACAATCGACGAGTTATCCTTTCGTTCTTGTGAATATCCAGTCTTCATCGTCGGTCTTCAAATGCTATCCATAACGTCAAATCACATATTCGGAATGGGATATATGACACAAAGGTCCTCTCCCGGCTAAACCGAATAGTGAGCGAAATAGTTCAAAAACATATGGATATTGGGATTTCAATTAAGTCACAACTTAAAACCCAAAATTTTCTTTAAATGGTTAAACAAATTACCATTTCAAATCTTTAAACAAAAAGATTTATCTCACAAAGATCAATTCATAGATTTCGAAAACAATTTCATTTCTATAGGATCAACCCATTAAATCTTTAAATTAAACATTTAACTTATAGCTTTCAAATCGTTTTCATAACTTGGAAATTATCTTCATTTCAAATTAGAGATCATTTTAACTCAAATTTGAAGTTCATTTCTTATGTGAAAGCTTTTATTAATTGAAAACAAACAGTTTTCGTTTCAGAAAAATCCAATTATATTTGCTTGAGTTAAAGCCCTTGAATTTAAATTCTAATTCTCAAAATCAATATATTTAAAATGGTTTAACTCATATATAACTGGTATAACATCTTTAATCTCTAATTTCAAATTATAGAATTCAATTTCTAATTTTGAATTCAAATGTAAATCATATTACTTAAATTCCAAACTAAATCAAGTAAATTAAAATAAATTTCATTTTGAAATTTTATTCCAAAAGCTTTTTACATTTATTCCGATTCCATTTCCAAAACATTTGAATTTAAAAATTCAACTTTAAAGATTATTTCAAAATCTGTGACTTAATCGATTTCCTCGTGAAATCCATATTTGTGTGTGTATAAGTGTGGTCCAGGGGTTTAACACAATAGTGTAACATCATTCAGTCATCACAGATCAAAACACAGAATATAGTTGATAAACGATATAAACTATAACGCTTATCTTCCATTCACAGATTCACAGATAATATGCAAATGTAAATGAATAACTTATACACAGCTCAATACTCAGAACAAAATATCACAAATCAGATAGGATAATCAATTCAAGGCATCACATATAATATGATCATTCATAAGTAATTCAAGCATCCAATAATCATTTATAAACAGGATTTATTTATCATTTAATCCTATGTAATTCAATTTATCTCCAATTAAATTAATTACTTATGAATTTATTATCCAATTCTGATTAGATTATTTTCATTAAGTAATTAAATTTAAATCATTTATAATTGATTATCTAATTTATTTAATCCAATAAATCATTAAAATTAATCACCTTAAATCAATTACTTAATAATCCTTAGTTAATTATCCTTATTAACTAATAATATTTCTTAATCCCTTTCTAAAGAAATTATCTTAGATTAATTCATTATTAATCATTTCTAATCATAAATTTATCTAAATTATCTATTTATAAATTAAATTTATTAATCTTTAATCACCTTATTAAATTTAATGAATTATATAAATCATTAAATTGATATTACCTTTAAGATAAAACTTTATTCTTATTGATGATTACATTACCATTATCATAAGTATTTAAAACAATTTACTTAAATTTACCTTCAAAATTCCATTTTTAAATTTAAGATTTGCACTGAATACAAATTTATCTTATATAAAGTTTAAAACTAATTTTAAACTTTTAAATGATACAAAACTTAATTTCATTTCAAAATCCAAGATTCGAATTAAGATTTAAGGTCCAGGTTTCAAATTCAAATTTAACTTGTTTAAATTCTTACTTTACAAATTCGAACTCTAATTTAAATTCAATTTCTTTAGTTTCGCTTAATTACTTTGCCATAAATAAACTTAATTTTATATTTAAACAAAAGCTGCTATAATTTTAAAATTTTCAAGTTTAACAAAAACTATACCCGAGCAAAAACTTTGGTAACTCGAGTTAAAACCCGAGTGATTTACCTATTTTCCCGAGTCCCCTCCCTGTACAATACTTCTTCTCCTTTTTTTTTCTTTTTTTTATCTTTTTTTTTTCTTTAAAGCAACGAACTGCTGAAACATTAGCTCACTCACGCGACAAGTCACAAAAATCCCGAGCTCCACTTCGAGTCACTCACGCTAAAACTCGAGCAACGTCCCGAGTTCCTTCTTCTTTCCCAAAAACGCAACCCACAGCCAAAACCCAAACGTGCGCGTGCACGTTTACACACGCCACGGCCAGTTCCGATCATCGTCGCCGATGCCACCAAGTCACCCACGATCTGCTCCATCGCCCCCAAGCATTAAACCCCAACGTTGAACTCGAATTCAAAATCGAGTTCGAAATCTCGAACCTAGAAACACAACAGCATTTCACCCCAAACCTGGAAAACTCTCGTCCCCGCTGCCTCGTCCACCAGTGGCCATGAATTTCCATCCACGGCTTCACTTGACACCCCTCTATCAACCACCAACGTCCGGTTGCACTCGGTCGACCACAAAGGTCGAATGAATCAAATCAAGTCCCCACGTCCAAGTTAGGTTTAGAAACTTTGAACCACGGCCATCGCCACCACCGAGGTCTGACCACCTCCCTGCTATTTTTCCCAAATGCTCCGCTCACTCCTCTACCACCCCAAAGAGCCCCGACCTTCCCCTTTATCGAGATCACCAGCAAATGGTCGGAAGGCCATTTTCGTTCGACCCAACATTGCTCTTGAACCAGTTACTCAAAAATCATCAAACAAGTCTTAAAAATCCTATCTTCCCGCGAGGATTCAAGCTGTAAGCTTGAATCAAAAATTCATGATACTCGAAATTCCTAGAAACTAAGGTTTCTACTGAAAATTTTTGATTTTTCTCTCAATAAACATTTAAACTTTATGAAACCATTTTTAGATTTTAACTTATACCTAAATACAACTATATTGTTTTGAAATCAAAACCTGATATTAACTAGAAAGCAAGAAATTGAATTTTCTTATTGTTGTTCAACACCCTGTAAAGCAACAGAGAAGAAATACCCACTGATACATGCATATACACAGAGCATCATTCAATATATATATATATACTTAAGATTTAATGGTTGAGTGTTACTCACATATATATACATTCATACTTTCAGTTGTCTCATTTATTTTCAATGCTTGAAAATATTTTCAAAACTTAAATATTGATTAAGCAATCATATTTCGTTTAGATCCTAAGGCTTAACAAAGATCAAAGGAAGATAACTAAATTTTCTCTTCCTTTTTGAGTTTTAAATTTTAAAAACCTGTACAAAGAACAGGGTTTACTTCCCTGTTATGCGCAACATAATTTATACAGAGGCATATTCACTCTCATGCTACCCTATTTCATAAACAACATTAATATTGATTATATGCAGATAAAATGTGTGTGGGTTTAATAGTTGCTCACTTGATTTTCCAGAAAGAACAAAGAAGAAAATAGAGCTTGATGAAAAACCAGACTTGAACTTTACTTGCTGAAACCTTCTTTTCTTTTGATCTCTAGCTTGTTTGATTTGTCTGATGTTTTTAACTAAAGTTTGTCTAAGTTTAAAACGACATTCACTTCAGTTTTGCTTAGTTTTGTTTGAATGGAACGAAACGAGATGAAGTTGATATATGAAATAATTTTACAGGGTAATGTTATTATTTGTAATAGTGATAATATCTTGTACAGGCTGAAAAATCTTATTTGTACCAAGGTATGGCTGAGTTGTTTTTCTTTTTATTTTGTACAAGAGGAGATCAGAGATTCTTTTTCCTTCATTTGTTTAATAAGCTGATAGGATCTTGTTTTGGGGCTGAAGATGTTTGTATTAAATGCTTTGGTACTTTGTTTCCTTTCCTTACTTTGTTCTTGCCTTTATCTCGGCTGAAGTGATTCTTGCTGGTGGCTAAAGATATGATATTGTTTTGTGGGCTGAGATGTATTATATTGTGTACCAAGGTAAGGGCATTAATTGCTTAGTACAAGTGTATCTTACTTTGCATAATATTTATTAACTTTGGCTGATATGAATTTTTGCATACTTACTTGCTTTACAAGCTTTGGCTTTGGTTTTCAAGTCTGGTTTCATACTTTGAAATATGCATGTCTGAAAATGCTTTTGTTTTTATCCTTTTCAAGCTTGTACTTCTTTTATTTGTTTGCTATTTTATTTTGCATTTCCTAGCTTGTTTATACTTACCTACATCGTGTCTTGCATTACTACTTTGTTTGTCTCGGCTGTACATGATATGTTTGTTTGTACTTTAGGTTTTCATTTGCAAGAACTCTTGTTTACAACTTGTTTGTACAGTAATACTTGGATATTATTTTTACTCTTCCTCTCTTAAGTTATCATTTTAAAGTTGTTATATTTATTTTTTTATTATTACATGACTACTATTTTTTTATTTCTATTTATTTTTAAAACCATTTATTTAAGATTTTATTTCAAATCAAATTAATTGCACACATTTTTATGCATAAATAAATTTAGTTATAAATTAAAATATAGTCTAAATCAGAGATCGTTACAGACTTCCCCCCTTAAAAGAATTTCGTCCTCGAAATTCGCCAGAGAGAGATAACGAAGATAGATGGAAGATAGAGAAACAATTTCAATATATTTTTTCAGTTTAAAACTAAAGTATATCTATCAACCATATCAACCAAAGCAACCAATTCATACAAACAAACAATTTTGGCCAAATTGGAGTTTATGTCCCATATTAATATCTCGAATTTCCTTCCTGGATCTACCAGGAACTATCAAAGAATTGGAAAGAGACGATGAACAAAAGAGATTGATAGAGAAAAGATTGTTTCCACTGTTGTCATAGGGCATTGACCATTTGTAGTGGTATTTCCCTGTCCCCTATCTCGTTCTCTTCTTGCACTCATACTTACTATCGGTGGATAGTAAGAGAATTTACTGAGGCATACGGACGGATATCTTAGGGATATACTCATTCTAGGGATACTTCACCCTATCTCTAATGAGCTACTTAATGTGTTATACTCCTGAGCTAAAGTTTCAACCTTAGCTCTGATACCAAATGTAACGGAACGACATTTCCGTCAGCAGCGACCGGTAGGCTTTTCAACCATCCCATCCCCACCGTGGCTTATACTAGTACCCCAGACCTTGCTTTTACGGCCGGCCTCTCGACTGTCACGGCTTACGCCTAACCAACCCCGTAAAGAGGCCGTGTGGGGGCAAGAGTCTCCCGTTCGCCACCAAACCGCGAAGCGACAACCCCCCATCACATTTCACTAAGACAAGCAAGTCTCGTCCACAAAGCTACGCTTTGGTACAAAGCCATACTTTGGGTCAACAAATGATCAAAGTAATGATCACAAAGATAAATGATCAAACAAATGATCATATCACAAATGATCAAACAATGATCATTTCACAGCAACACTTAGCATGACACATTACCAAATTGGGAATATATCGCTGATAACCTTCAACTACATAACCTCTGAGCTCGTACGTCTCAGAGAAGGGTGTTAAGCTAAAAGAATAAATTCTCCGCCACCAACAGAAATGTATTTGAAAGAAATCTGCTTTATATCTCAAAATGTAATGTCAGACACACAATCCATACAAGTCTGTTCCGGGTTCGAACAGAACCGAAGGCACTTCTTACGAAGCCCTTGCAATCCGGGTATTCACAATCCCGATCGGATTTCCCATCACTTAGGAAATCTCTATACCGGCGCGACTCAGTGCAGAGACAATCGACGAGTTATCCTTTCGTTCTTGTGAATATTCGGTCTTCATCACCGGTCTTCAAATGCTATCCATAACGTCGAATCACATATTCGGAATGGGATATATGACACAAAGGTCCTCTCCCAGCTAAACCGAATAGTGAGCGAAATAGTTCAAAAACATATGGGTATTGGGATTTCAATTAAGTCACAACTTAAAACCCAAAATTTTCTTTAAATGGTTAAACAAATTACCATTTCAAATCTTTAAACAAAAAGATTTATCTCACAAAGATCAATTCATAGATTTCCAAAACAATTTCATTTCTATAGGATCAACCCATTAAATCTTTAAATTAAAGATTTAACTTATAGCTTTCAAATCGTTTTCATAACTTGGAAATTATCTTCATTTCAAATTAGAGATCATTTTAACTCAAATTTGAAGTTCATTTCTTATGTGAAAGCTTTTATTAATTGAAAACAAACAGTTTTCGTTTCAGAAAAATCCAATTATATTTGCTCGAGTTAAAGCCCTTGAATTTAAATTCTAATTCTCAAAATCAATATATTTAAAATGGTTTAACTCATATATAACTGGTATAACATCTTTAATCTCTAATTTCAAATTATAGAATTCAATTTCTAATTTTGAATTCAAATGTAAATCATATTACTTAAATTCCAAACTAAATCAAGTAAATTAAAATAAATTTCATTTTGAAATTTTATTCCAAAAGCTTTTTACATTTATTCCGATTCCATTTCCAAAACATTTGAATTTAAAAATTCAACTTTAAAGATTATTTCAAAATCTGTGACTTAATCGATTTCCTCGTGAAATCCATATTTGTGTGTGTATAAGTGTGGTCCAGGGGTTTAACACAATAGTGTAACATCATTCAGTCATCACAGATCAAAACACAGAATATAGTTGATAAACGATATAAACTATAACGCTTATCTTCCATTCACAGATTCACAGATAATATGCAAATGTAAATGAATAACTTATACACAGCTCAATACTCAGAACAAAATATCACAAATCAGATAGGATAATCAATTCAAGGCATCACATATAATATGATCATTCATAAGTAATTCAAGCATCCAATAATCATTTATAAACAGGATTTATTTATCGTTTAATCCTATGTAATTCAATTTATCTCCAATTAAATTAATTACTTATGAATTTATTATCCAATTCTGATTAGATTATTTTCATTAAGTAATTACATTTAAATCATTTATAATTGATTATCTAATTTATTTAATCCAATAAATCATTGATATTAATCACTTTAAATCAATTACTTAATAATCCTTAGTTAATTATCCTTATTAACTAATAATATTTCTTAATCACTTTCTTAAGAAATTATCTTAGATTAATTCATTATTAATCATTTCTAATTATAAATTTATCTAAGTTATCTATTTATAAATTAAATTTATTAATCTTTAATCACCTTATTAAATTTAATGAATTATATAAATCATTAAATTGATATTACCTTTAAGATAAAACTTTGTACTTATTGATGATTACATTACCATTATCATAAGTATTTAAAACAATTTACTTAAATTTACCTTCAAAATTCCATTTTTAAATTTAAGATTTGCACTGAATACAAATTTATCTTATATAAAGTTTAAAACTAATTTTAAACTTTTAAATGATACAAAACTTAATTTCATTTCAAAATCCAAGATTCGAATTAAGATTTAAGGTCCAGGTTTCAAATTCAAATTTAACTTGTTTAAATTCTTACTTTACAAATTCGAACTCTAATTTAAATTCAATTTCTTTAGTTTCGCTTAATTACTTTGCCATAAATAAACTTAATTTTATATTTAAACAAAAGCTGCTATAATTTTAAAATTTTCAAGTTTAACAAAAACTATACCCGAGCAAAAACTTTGGTAACTCGAGTTAAAACCCGAGTGATTTACCTATTTTCCCGAGTCCCCTCCCTGTACAATACTTCTTCTCCTTTTTTTTCTTTTTTTTTCTTTTTTTTTTCTTTAAAGCAACGAACTACTGAAACATTAGCTCACTCACGCGACAAGTCACGAAAATCCCGAGCTCCACTTCGAGTCACTCACGCTAAAACTCGAGCAACGTCCCGAATTCCTTCTTCTTCCCCAAAAACGCAACCCACAGCCAAAACCCAAACGTGCGCGTGCACGTGTACACACGCCGCGGCCAGTTCCGATCATCGTCGCCGATGCCGCCAAGTCACCCACGATCTTCTCCATCGCCCCCAAGCATTAAACCCCAACGTTGAACTCGAATTCGAAATCGAGTTCGAAATCTCGAACCTGGAAACACAACATCATTTCACCCCAAACCTGGAAAACTCTCGTCCCCGCTGCCTCGTCCACCAGTGGCCATGAATTTCCATCCACGGCTTCACTTGACACCCCTCTATCAACCACCAACGTCCGGTTGCACTCGGTCGACCACAAAGGTCGAACGAATCAAATCAAGTCCCCACGTCCAAGTTAGGTTTAGAAACTTTGAACCACGGCCATCGCCACCACCGAGGTCTGACCACCTCCCTGCTATTTTTCCCAGATGCTCCGCTCACTCCTCTACCACCCCAAAGAGCCACGACCATCCCCTTCATCGAGATCACCAGCAAATGGTCGGAAGGCCATTTTCGTTCGACCCAACATTGCTCTTGAACCAGTTACTCAAAAATCATCAAACAAGTCTTAAAAATCCTATCTTCCCGCGAGGATTCAAGCTATAAGCTTGAATCAAAAATTCATGATACTCGAAATTCCCAGAAACTAAGGTTTCTACTGAAATTTTTTGATTTTTCTCTCAACAAACATTTAAAATTTATGAAACCATTTTTAGATTTTAACTTATACCTAAATACAACTATATTGTTTTGAAATCAAAACCTGATATTAACTAGAAAGCAAGAAATTGAATTTTCTTATTGTTGTTCAACACCCTGTAAAGCAACAGAGAAGAAATACCCATTGATACATGCATATACACAGAGCATCATTCAATATATATATATATATATACTTAAGATTTAATGGTTGAGTGTTACTCACATATATATACATTCATACTTTCAGTTGTCTCATTTATTTTCAATGCTTGAAAATATTTTTAAAACTTAAATATTGATTAAGCAATCATATTTCGTTTAGATCCTAAGGCTTAACAAAGACCAAAGGAAGATAACTAAATTTTCTCTTTCTTTTTGAGTTTTAAATTTTAAAAACCTGTACAAAGAACAGGGTTTACTTCCCTGTTATGCGCAACATAATTTATACAGAGGCATATTCACTCTCATGCTACCCTATTTCACAAACTACATCAATATTGATTATATGCAGATAAAATGTGTGTGGGTTTAATAGTTGCTCACTTGATTTTCCAGAAAGAACAAAGAAGAAAATAGAGCTTGATGAAAAACCAGACTTGAACTTTGCTTGCTGAAACCTTCTTTTCTTTTGATCTCTGGCTTGTTTGATTTGTCTGATGTTTTTAACTAAAGTTTGTCTAAGTTTAAAATGACATTCACTTCAGTTTTGCTTAGTTTTGTTTGAATGGAACGAAACGATATGAAGTTGATATATGAAATAAGATTACAGGGTAATATTATTATTTGTAATAGTGATAATATCTTGTACAGGCTGAAAAATCTTATTTGTACCAAGGTATGGTTGAGTTGTTTTTCTTTTTATTTTGTACAAGAGGAGATTAGAGATTCTTTTTCCTTAATTTGTTTAATAAGCTGATAGGATCTTGTTTTGGGGCTGAAGATGTTTGTATTAAATGCTTTGGTACTTTGTTTCCTTTCCTTACTTTGTTCTTGCCTTTATCTCGGCTGAAGTGATTCTTGCTGGTGGCTAAAGATATGATATTGTTTTGTGGGCTGAGATGTATTATATTGTGTACCAAGGTAAGGGCATTAATTGCTTAGTACAAGTGTATCTTACTTTGCATAATATTTATTAACTTTGGCTGATATGAATTTTTGCATACTTACTTGCTTTAAAAGCTTTGGCTTTGGTTTTCAAGTCTGGTTTCATACTTTGAAATATGCATGTCTGAAAATGCTTTTATTTTTATCCTTTTCAAGCTTGTACTTCTTTTATTTGTTTGCTATTTTATTTTGCATTGCCTAGCTTGTTTATACTTACCTACATCGTGTCTTGCATTACTACTTTGTTTGTCTCGGCTGTACATGATATGTTTGTTTGTACTTTAGGTTTTCATTTGCAAGAACTTTTGTTTACAACTTGTTTGTACAGTAATACTTGGATATTATTTTTACTCTTCCTCTCTTAAGTTATCATTTTAAAGTTGTTATATTTATTTTTTTATTATTACATGACTACTATTTTTTTATTTCTATTTATTTTTAAAACCATTTATTTAAGATTTTATTTCAAATCAAATTAATTGCACACATTTTTATTCGAAAATAAATTTAGTTATAAATTAAAATATAGTCTAAATCCGAGATCGTTACAATATGAGGCAAGATTTTGATGGTATTTGATGAGTTTGATGATTTTATGGAATTTCTACTCGTCGATGAGATGAGACGAGTTTAGCATCTTATATCATACGCCGATGACATGAGGCGATTCTTTTGATGATGTTGATGATTTTTTAGTGTGGCACGAACTAGCGGCTAGAAAACCACTAAGTGGGAGCGTATGGTATGGGACATACGTTACCACTTTCCGGGTTACTATCCGAGAGTTGTTGACACATTCTAGAAGAACTACCAGTACTTGGAGTCCCGATCGGGTTAAGTAATACTTGACTCGATCACTTTTGATGGCGGGGACTCGGCAGACACCGATTGGAGTGAGGTGCTCCAATCACTTTTGATGGCGGGTGTTCGGAGAGAATATAGATGACGTCGTAGACCGGATTAATTCGAGATGAGGATTCCGGTCGAGAGATGGATATGGTACCATGATGGTGAACAGTACTGGTAAATAGCACGTGCAACATGCTTTTGCATGTAATAATTGGCCAATATGAGATTTCTTTTATGAGTTATGATGATTTCGATTTCATCATTTTTGATGTGTTTACCTAGCCTTATAGATGTAAATAAGGCAAATATGATTTCATTGAGGATTTTGGTGATTTCGAATTTTATGGATTTATACTTGGGGTTTATATACGACTTGAGTGATTTATTTATTCATGGATAATGTTTGAATGTTTTTCCTTATATCATATACATGAATTCCTTCAGATTAACCCAAGTATATGTATATGCAAACCACCATAGAGACATAGTGAAGTTACTTGATATCAATCCTAGATGTTCATACCTACTTATGTTATCCCGTTGTGAAGCTCTTCTTTTTACCTTATCGTATTCCTTTCTAACGATAAGATTCAGTTTCCTGACCCGTGTGTTTATCACTCGGGTCAGACCGAATTGTTTCAGGTTACCTATCAGTTACGGGACTTTGCTTTGATGCATCTGCTTGGATATCATCCTAGCACTTTTGTGGTTTATATTTCTTTCCGCTTGACTCTGATGTATTTATATTCGATTCGATGTATATAGTGTGGTCGAATACCACCTTTATTGTATTCATATTGTATTGTACTAAACATGTATCAGTGTATATGTATATAAATGATGTTGATTACTGTTCTGTGATGTGCTTTACATTTAGTTAAGGTATTTTGTTCTGATAGATCTGTTAGCCACCTATAGTTTTGGATTAAGCATTTACTGTGTATGTCGATCCATTGAGATAGAAAAGAAAAATCATAGTGCATTTATCGACGTATTCAGTAGATGTTTAAGACAAAGTTATAGATGGTCGCCCTTAACCAGTCCTATTCTCCGCTTTAGTAGACAAAATTACTCATTAATTCTCTCTACTAAGGTGGGTCTCGGGGTGGGGCGTTACACAACAAGTCCCAGTTATCCAAATAATACTTATTTATTATTTTTCATTACTTAGGAACAAAATTTTCAAATTACGGGACCATATTTAGAATTTCGTTTTCAATCAGTTAAATTTTAATTTAGTTGTATTTCTATTTCTACTAAATTTAATTGCAGCTCGAAATTTCAATTTGGTTGTATTATATTACTTCTTAATTTAATTTCAATAATTTAATAACCAATCGCCTTAATATTCATTAGAATGAAATATTCCTTTATATATCAAAATATATTTTTATATAAAATCATTTAAAACCTTTATATATGAAAATAACAAGTACGCACTCATATATATACACTCAACTCATTCTAGAGTACTTTGAACTCTATTTCATGAGTAATTCCCACCAGAGCCAAGGTTCTCGCTTAACCTTTCAGCTCTGATACCAAATGTAATGACCCAAAATTTTTGAACCCGAAAATTTCGGATAGTTACGAAAAAGAAGAAAGAGATAGAAGAAGAACACTACAAGAATAATAATTATTGATGGCAAGGGAATACAGCGTTTTAGTGCAGCCTGCAGTCTAAAACAGGAAGATATAAAAAATAACGAGTATGGACGCTGTAAAAAAAAACAAGGGCACCAAATTTTTAGCGGGCTACCAAAATATTTCGTGGCCGCTCCTTTCCTAATTCTTCCCTCCTTTTCTTCCCTCCTCTCCATATTCTTCCACTATCTTTTATGAAAACCCAAAAGCTTCTACTTCATCTCTCTTCTCACATCTTATGTTATCTTCACCTGTTTTCTCCTTCCAACGCCCACCTCTACTACTGCCTTTGCAGGAATCTTCTTTGCAAAGTCTCCTCTTAAAAAACCTCTAGCCCTTTGTCGATGTAGGATTGCCTCACCTAAGTTGCTAATGTATTCTCTGGTTGCATCTGCGGGATGCAAATAATCATTCCTCTTTTATTTATTTTCCATTTTGATTTTTTTTCCTTTTTAGAATCACACGTTTGTACATGTTAAAGACAGAGAGTTGGTTAAATATAAAGGGGTAACTAGTTTTTAGTTTTGAGTATAATTACGTTTTATCTTTGTTCAATTTTATTTTGTTTTTTCAAATTTGCAGTTTGTAAGCTGAAAGAAGTGAAGTTCACCTTTATCAATGCTAGAGGAGGTAGCTGGCTAATTATATCTGTAAGAGAAATTACGTTGCCATATTGCTAAACAATTGGCAGAGTCTAAAACATTTAATCAATTTTTAGTATTTCCAATTTAAAATTCAAACCCTACTTTGCAAAAATCAATTCGTTTTTATCAAAATTATAATATATGGACCAACAATTTCATCGCGCTTTTGGTGTATTGTTAAATGTCAATTAATCTTGTGAACTGACAATTCACAGTATGGTTGCCAGTTGACAAACAGCAACTAAAAATGAGTGCAATTTCTCTAAATAATACTGTATGGATGCTGAATTAGTGCATCCCCAAGCAAACACGAGTGGGTTAGGATCATTATGTGATGTCGCATAGTGTCTGAAGCAAATTGCAAGCACCAAATCATCAAATTGGCTGAATCGAAAGTTGTGTGAATGAAGTGACAAAGGTAAGCAGTGAATAAACTGTTTCTCGTTTGGCAAAACTAAGTTTATTGTTTTATGACCAATGAAATAATATTTGATACTCCGTAAAGTAATGATCATTTATGTGAAATTCTAATTTATATTATATTTTTATGTCATAGATTTGTGTTACTTGCTCTCTTGTTTATTACATGAAAATGGTCTACTGATTAAGTATTAAGAGATGTTTTTGCTATTAAGGAAAAAAATTCAGATATCATAACGTCTGGCTTCTCCCTTACAATGTGACTGAGGTTGTAATTCCTAAAATTTCTTAGCTTGAATTTTAGGAATAAGTCTAAGAATACTACAAGAAAAGTTTGTTTCCTTAGCACCAGTGCACAGCGTTTTTGAAACGGTTGCCGTGAAAGGGTAAACTTACGCTAAATTTTATTAGCGTGCACGCTGTGTAAAATAAAGGCGGTAATTTTATTTTCCTTCCCTCTTCTTTTATGAGCTAACCTTAACAAAGACTTCCCCCAATTTCAATTCCACATCCAAATCAATTCGCTTCCCCTGAAAAATAATTCGCCGTCCCTGTTGTAATTGTCGGCGTTGCAACCTCATTTCTCTATCCTTGTCCGCATTATAGTGGTCCAACTCTCCCGTTTGCCCTCGTTCTCGTCTTCGTTGAAGTCGAGTTTTCATTAGCCATAGTTTAAGCTATAGTCAGCGGAAGTGAATTTGTGGCAATCAGCGCCATTTGTCCTTGAAGTTTAAGAGTAAGTTATAGCTGACTGGATTTTTTCCTTTATTTCTAATTTTGAGATTAAGTTTCGGATATTTGAGTTAGTATGCCTATCTAAGCATTTTAGGGTTACGTTAGTATGCTTATCTAAGCATATCTGGATTGAGTTAGTGTGTATTGTTTGTGGGTCTGCTGTTAGGGTAGTGATACTCATTTAGGTGGTGATGACTTTGATAAGATAATTTGTTAGCTGTTATGTGTTATAACTGGGTGTATATTACAAAAACTGTATGATAAGATAATTTTTTATATCCTAAATTGGTTGTAGAAGATTAAATTACATAAACATTTGTATTCAGGGTGATGTTACTTGCTGCGTCATCGGGGTTTGTCCAGTTTTCCTGTATTCTTTGTCTTTTGTTAAAGCATTAAACGGTATTCGCTGATTTCTTTTTTCCTAAGATATTTACTTTGGTTTATGTAGTTCATAATTTTGTTGGCAGTTCAGTTCCTTTATATTTCTATGAATATAGTTCTCGGTGAGATGAATTCTTACCAATTTTGCAACATCCAACTGAAGTGAAAACTTTTCGACCATCACAAATTTCTAGGAACATTTTACTTCGCTGTGGTGAAAACAAGGCCAAGTTGTCATTTGAATTTAGCGTAATACCAATTATTTTTCAAGCTATTGACCTGGAGAAAACTGATTTGGTTCAAGGAATTAAATAATATTTCCTAACTGCCTGCCATGAACTAGAAGTTAGTAGGATTAAAGAGGGATAACGAAGGCTCAAACATGTTACTAAAAATTCTAAGGTTCGTTTTGGTTTGAAAATGAGCTTTTATTTAGCGTTTTCAACATGTATTTTGAAGTATTTTGAAATGCAAGGTAGAGGAGAGAGAATTGGAAAATAGTAATTTGAAAAATGATTTCAATATATAAATTGAATATGATTTGTTTCTTTTTTTCCGTTACAAGAGAAATTTAAAAGTCTTATCTTTCTTCTCTTTTTCTCTTTTGATATAATAATAATGAATTTGCATCTACTTCTTTTTTTCTCACTTAAATTGAAGCTAAAAAAATACAAAACACAAAACTTATTTTCGAGACAACATACCTAAGTATTAGATATGATTGGATATTTATTTACACTTTCATATTGACACTGTTTTAGTCATGATTTGTGTGTGTTCTTATTTAATCTTATAAATGCTTAATCTTTTTTGCAACTATAAACTATAATATATGATTGTCATTTTGTTTAGTTAAAGCAATTTGAACATTTGTTTTAAATTATACACCAGTTCAAGATAAAATGGAAACTAATTTTAATAAATGCGACTCAAAGTATTTCAATACAAACAAAATTTTGAATAACGTGCAAACCAAATTTTGAATGAAATGTAGATTAATTTAACTACATGGCTTTGCTAAGCTTGATCACTTTGGTAGTATTCAGTAATCCATTGATTGACATAGTTTATTTTTTATTCTAGAAAATGAACAGAGGCACCCGCTGCAGTTAAACAGTCCAAAATGGCCAATAGCAGTAATTAAAAGTATCATTTGGACTCTTATTGAAAGCGACTGGGCTTAGCAAATCGCTTTAACTATGATTCAACCATAATTTGATACAATGCGAAAAAAATTTAGTACACTGCAACTCAATTTTGACTATAGAGTAAGTTAATTTAGTAAGTCAATTTTGTATACAATGCAATGCAAGTCAGTTCTAAATAAAGTATTAGTTAATTTTTTATATGGGAAATTTTAATGTGTCGTTTGACATATGTTAACAACGGTTGAAATAACAAGTGATGAAAGAGAAAATGTGGTAAAATACCTCTTATATCGCCTAAATTCTACTTTTCCTTTTGTTTTCCCCCCTCTCTGGATCGTTGTTAACATGTTTCAATGGGCACATGTTAACAAACCATTTTTATATAAATCAGTTTACCACGACGGAAACCAATTATGAATGTAGTGCAAGTGAATCTGATTAAGTAACGAATTGTGCAAATCTAGTCCAGCGGAAAATATGTAAGGTTGATGTACTAAAGCAGGTATATCCACTCCATGAGAGAATATAAATGTTGTATGTGCTTATGATAAACATTTCTAGGTAGCTGAAAATAGGTTGAGGCCCTCATCTGCAAAATCAAAATATGAACTTATCAAAATCATTTTTCTGTAAAATCCAACATATAAATCTCAAATTCACTAGCTAGTAATTGTTATCTATATGTTCGACATGGAAAATAACATGTCCATTCAGGTCACGGAGAAGATAATGTTACTTATTACTTCTCATAAGGAGTAAAAAAATTTATGGACGATGATCACTATGACCATAATGTCGGTATAACAAAAAGTTAGAATTTATCTTTCAGTTTTATATTAGCAACATTATTTGAAGATTTTTTTCAAGTTCTTATTTTTGTTTGTAGTCGTTTATCTTTGTAGAAAGATTTGGTTATTATACTCTTACATGGATAGGTTCTAGTTGGTATATATTTGATATATAAGGAAAATATTAGAGTTCATTGTATTATTTTAGTTTTAACAAATTATACAGAAATTTAGTTTCCAAAAGAAATAATATGCAACATAACTAAAAATATATCTTAAATACAGATATTTACAACCTAAACGTGGTAAAATAACTAAATGACCAATGCTATGTCCATTGTAGAATGCCTCTACAAATTGTCCATGTAAGTATTTGATTGTCATCATTATAATATAAATCAAAATGAAGAACTATTTCATTTGAAAAGTACCATGTATGCAGGAGAAAAGGCTATAATTCTTCTAGGATATGATCTTGTTCAGCACTCTTACATTATTTTATCAAGAATATTGGACAAAGATATTAGCAAATATGGTTATTGATAAAGAAAGCCTTCTTCTCTCCTTAGTTAAAAATCGTGTAGAATTTAACAATAAATGCGAATCATTATTTCAGCCCGAAATTCAAATCTGAATCCAAACCTACTCGAATTGAGACTAAAAAGTAGGACTGAAATAAGTGATATATGCATTGTTTTTAATATGAATTAATCAAATGTTAGTGCATAGTTACAAAGTTATTCCTAGACAAACATGATAATGTAAATGAAATAAAGACAATGTAGTGAGGAGGAGATAGTCCAACATGAAATGCAATGTTGCACTTAACCTTTTCAATTTAGGTGTAATTAATATAAGTCATTTTCTTTTTCTTCCTATAGCCTTCATCGAATCCTATAAATAAAGACTTATGTGTATCAATTCAACAGCGTTTAGAAAACCTAGATCATATCAATTTTTATGTGAAGAGTGTTTATTATAATTTTGTCAGTTGGTAATTATCCAAGTCACCGAATCCCATAAATAATTCGGTCAGTCGGCAAATTTAAGGTAAATGATCTTAATGAATTTAGTTTGCTTAATCCTCTAGATTTTTTCCTACTTGGACTTCTAGAACATAAGTAATATACTTACAATTATCAATTCAATTTTGAATGTATGATTGAAATTCAATATTGAGCATGTGAATTTTTATTTAGTTGAACAAATATGAAATAGCTATTCTATTTGAATTCAGATCCTTTTAAACAATATTTAGTTGAAGAATACATGATATAAGATCTGTTTGAATAATATTTAATTATATATGATATTAGAATGTGAGTTTCTATTTGAACAATATTTAGTTATCTAAGTTATTAGATATAAGATCTGTTTGAACATGGTTACTGAAACATGGTTATTAAAATTGTTTAACCAATGTAGTGTCCGTATTTTGTGTACATATATTAAAATAAGCTGAAATATATAATAGATTATATAACTAAACTATTAACAGTTCAAATAAATGTGTAGTGTTGATAAATATATACTTACTTGCACATATGCTGTCACTGTAAGTTATAAAAATGCGCAGTTCCAATAAGTGTGTACTTATTTTCTTTTATGTTATCACCCATAAGTTATAAGTCTTTATAAATGTGCATTCTAACCTACCTTAGTTCTGTTCTAATAGTTAGTGAAGCGTGTGTAAATTATTGCGTAGCATTGTTCAGTTCTAATGCCTAGGTTAGTTTAGTTTTATCATTTCTGAAACATTTTCTTGAAGGCATTCTATATTGCGGCAAAATAGCAGAGCTAGATAAACTTGGTATTGATTACTGTTAGATTTAATAAACTCACTAATTCTGGTCAATGAACAGGAAAAACATGCTCTTAAGAATTTGAGAATCAAGACTGCCCTAAGTAACCAAGAGATCAAAATTTTTGATATGTAGGCTGACTATGCACATCTTGTATCAGGTGAATCAAAGTAATGCTCTGTTAATAGTTGGCCAATTGCTGGATGATGAGTGCCTTGAAGATTTTATTAAAGGTCTTATCCTCTCAGTTTGATCTCTTCTCCCTGTAGAGCCTCATGTGGATAAATGTGTAAAAGGGTCTATAATATGATACTAATTTTTAAACAGTATACTCTTCTTGTTTTGATTTCTGCTGTTTACACCAGTGCCTTATGTCTTTGTAGAAATCGTCTTTGACTGCTCACACAATTCTTGGAACATCTTGTGAGTGAAGGAAGTCAAGATGTACATGTTCACAATGCTTTATGGAAAATCATCTTTGATAGCAACAATAATCCTGAGCATTTTCTCACCATAAACCCTTACTATGATTCACGAGTTGTTGGTAAATATTGTGAGAAACGGGATCATATTCTTGCAGTTGTTTCTTACAGACGATGGCAATGTGATGATGAACTTATACATGTAATAAACAAGAATTCTCTCTTCAAGTTGCAGGCTAGGTAGGCTTTGTTTATCTAAATGTTTAAGCTTCTCTTTTGATCGTACAATCAATTTACCCAAAAGGTAATTGTAATGACCCGCCATTCAATATAGAGAAAGTAATAATGTAACATTCCTGAAATTTATCAAGTTTAATTTGGCAATTAAATTTATTTTGGAAAATAAATTGTGAACTAATTAGAAAATTTTCTAGAATAAATAAATAATTTTGATTATAAACAGAAATTTAATAAGAAATTTAAGTACAAGTAGCTTAAAAATAAATATTTGGATTTGAAATATAAAAATAAAAGAAATTGCATTTGGATCGAGTTGCTTATCTTCATGCATCATTATTGGGAGTTCGAGCTATTGCTGGATTGGTATTTTGAAGATGGAGTTCTTTCTTGAAGTATTATCAAGAATTTGGAGTTGTTGTTCCGCTGCTGTGTTACTTTTTTTTTCTTTCCGCTGCTATTATCTTGTATCATTACTCTGATGTATAATGATTCATCTATTGTATCATATTGTATCAATTATTGTATCAAATGTTGTATATTGATATATGTTATTCTTTCCTTCCGCTGTGTTATTTACTTAATGTGTTATAAGCTCCGGCGAACCAGGTTCGACGTTTGGATCTGCGGCATTTGAATACGAGTGTCGTATTCGGTGCCGATTTTCGAAGGTCGAGTCAGGGTCGTTATAAGTGGTATCAGAGCTGATGGTTAAAACCTTAGCTCAGGAGTATAACATATTAAGTAACTCATTAGAGATAGGGTGAAGTATACCCTAGAATGAGTATATCCCTAAGATAACCGTTCGAATGCCTCAGTAAATTCTCTTACTATTCACCGATAGTAAGTATGAGTGCAAGAAGAAAACGAGATAGGGGACAGGGGAGTACCACTATAAATGGTCAATACCCTGCAACAGTGGAAATATCTTTTCTCTATCAATCTCCTTTGATTCGATTTCATATTCTTTTGATTGCTTCATAGCTGCTCCAGAAAGAAGTTTCGGTGTGATGGTAGCCCTACGAATCGTTGTAGAAAATTCTTACTTCGTATCTTCATCGGTTTCTTATCAGCTTTTCGATCTAAACTCTAATGAATTTGAAATTGGAAAAATATTAAATAAATTGGAAATTTTAAATTAAGTAAATTGGTTAACTAATATGAAGATTTGATCCATCTATCTATTCTCTGGGATCCGACATATTCTACGAACGATTAGTTATCCCTTCGAACTAATCAATGGCCTTGTATATTCGTAGACCAATGAACCCAAATATCTTGTGTAATATTGTATGAGTTGTTCTCATATTGTCAATATTCTTATTTGGTAAGCCAAATACAGAATTGGTATCCAGTCTGATTCGGAAAGATATCTCTATGTCTTTTATCCTTTCTTTGTCGTCTTCTCTGCAATTTCGAGGACGAAATTCTTTTAAGGGGGGAAATCTGTAACATTCCTGAAATTTATCAAGTTTAATTTGGCAATTAAATTTATTTTGGAAAATAAATTGTGAACTAATTAGAAAATTTTCTAGAATAAATAAATAATTTTGATTATAAACAGAAATTTAATAAGAAATTTAAGTACAAGTAGCTTAAAAATAAATATTTGGATTTGAAATATAAAAATAAAAGAAATTGCATTTGGATCGAGTTGCTTATCTTCATGCATCATTATTGGGAGTTCGAGCTATTGCTGGATTGGTATTTTGAAGATGGAGTTCTTTCTTGAAGTATTATCAAGAATTTGGAGTTGTTGTTCCGCTGCTGTGTTACTTTTTTTTTCTTTCCGCTGCTATTATCTTGTATCATTACTCTGATGTATAATGATTCATCTATTGTATCATATTGTATCAATTATTGTATCAAATGTTGTATATTGATATATGTTATTCTTTCCTTCCGCTGTGTTATTTACTTAATGTGTTATAAGCTCCGGCGAACCAGGTTCGACGTTTGGATCTGCGGCATTTGAATACGAGTGTCGTATTCGGTGCCGATTTTCGAAGGTCGAGTCAGGGTCGTTATAAGAAATTGTATTTGGATCTTTATTTAAATAAAAGAATTTTAATTTGGAATTTGATTTAAAAAAAAAAATATTGAATTTATTAACCTTATATTTTCAAAGAACTAATACATATATAAAATTGTTTGTAATAAATAATTGGATTTCAAAATCATTGTTATAAAATTTTATAAGTACAAAATAAAATGTGATTTTATAATTAATAAATTAAGAATTATGTATGAATGATTATTTATTGATTTAGTTATTTCAAATTCATTTTATTTATAAATTGTGTAAGTATAAATAATGGGAAAATGTATACATTTATGTATATAAATAAGATTTAATAAAATAGCTAGTTTTATATGTAACTAAATGTATGAATGTAAATTGAGATTTGAATTTAATTTAAAAATAAAATGTTTTAAAAGTAAGTAGCATTTGAAAGGAATTAAGATGTAATGTATATGTATAAATATTGGTTAAATACTTTTAACATTGTACAAGTATGTATATATACAAAAGAATAAAGATATAAATTTATTTTCAAAGCGTATAAGTTATAAATACAAAATTTATAAATTCATTTGCTTTGTAAACATAAAAAAGGCTGAAATGTAAACATTCACATGGGTTGAAGTAAAGAGAATAGAGTAGAGGAATTAACAAGATCTTAAGCTTATGATTGTTTTTAACAAGTGGCATCAAGTATATTTAATAAAATAAAATAATAAGATTAAAAAAATTGAGAAAACTCTTCATTTCCTATATGCAATTATAATAGCAATGCAGCAGATCTAAAACAACAGTAACATTAGATTTTAGATTTCAAATCTGGAAAAAGTCAAACTCAAGAGCTTCAGTTCAAAACGGAAAAAAATGCTCTTCACCTTCAATTCAAGTTTGAAAAATTCTGAAAATCATGTAAACAAATCTGATCTGTTGCAATGCAAAATTAAGCAAGTTCAGAAGCATGAAACAACTCAAAGTTCTCAACATCCAAGTGGAAATGGCAATCTGAAACCAAGCTTCAGGTTCAAGTTCAATCAATTTGAACAAATCAAAACCAATGCAAATAAACTTGGAAACACTTCCAGTTTCATCAAGAACTGGATCCTCTAAAACAATCTAAGGTTGCATAAGGAGATTCAAAGCAACATAAGATCAGAGCAAGCTCAGTTTAAAAAGTAAACAGAAGGAAATCAAACAACAAGCTTGGAAACCAAATCTGGAAAACAAGTATCTCCATGCATGAAGTTATAAATATGAAGCAACTCAGGTAATTCGGAAAAAAAAAAACCCATATTTAAAAATTTAAAACCTGAAGCAATTTAAAGCTATAATTAACTTTGGTATTTTCAACTTGAGGAAAATGATGATCAACTAAAAACAAATTCAAGTTCTCGAAGCAAGTTCAAATCTTTCTTGCCAGGCCATTCTCATTTGAAACTGTCAACACTCCTGTATCTCTGTTCTTCTCTGAGCAACAAAACTGGTGAGCAACCTAGCCCTAAATTTATATGTGTTCTATTTCCTGCATGAATGTGAGTAATTCAAACTTTTAAAACTGTTTAATAGGTAGTTAATCATGCTTATGAGTTTCAGATAAATATTTATGAATTGATCTGTAAAATATGTGTTTGTGAACAGAAGATGATTGTGCATGTGTGATCTTTAAATTTTCAAACTTATGTTTGATTTCTTAATTTCCCTTTGACCTGTTACTCAATTGAACTTAAATGTTAAACAAATTTTGTTTGTTTTTAAAATGGTGTAACTCTAATAGTATATGAACTACATATGACTGTCTGTAGCTTGAAAAAAAAAAAGAGTTACACAGAACAAAAATTTGCCTAGTGGAAATTTAAATGTTATAAATTGATGATTCAGGGTTTGTCAAAAGAATCCTAATTTAATTCTAGAATTTAAAAACTAAAATTAAAGTTTATGGTGTTAAGAATAAAATGCAGTTTCAAATTAACTGTATTTTACTTTTTAATCGAGATCAGTTGATCCTTGAATCTGAACTAGTTGAGTTTGTTTCTGGAGGTGGTTTATCTAGTATAGATCATAGGAAAATTATTGAATTGATCTACAATTCAAGTTGAGATGGGAATTTGGAATTTCTGTGAAGAACCCTAGTTTTTACTGGCTTAAGGAATTTTGGTGCTGCGGTTTCTACAGTGAATCGAGTTCTATAATTTTGTGGGTAATGATGGATGGTATAGTGATGAAGCTATCGCCGGAGTATGGATGTTAATGATGGTCGAGAAGTGGAGATTTTGGTGATGACAGGTTTTGGGTAGTTGGGTATTGACTGTTGCAGGTTTTAGTTTTAAAACTTGAATTCAAATTCAAGATTGAATTCAGGGGATCTGGGGGTTTAAGGTTGAAGTGTAGTCACTATTTGATGGAGGATGGCCAGAGTTGGTGGTCAGTGATGGCCGGAGAGAGAGGATGGGTGCACAGTGATGGTGTTGTGCAGGTTTGTGATGTTGTTGGTTGCAGGGATTTTTGACTCGGGTAGGTCTCGGGTAAATTGGGAAAAAACTCGGAGTAACAGGGTAATTGACTCGAAGTCAATAAGAGAGTTCTGTGTATTTTGTTTCAGGTTTTAAAAACAGAAACTGTTCTGTTTTTCTGAATTTTGAAAGTATAGTTTAAATATAAACCTGGAAATTTGAACTTAGGATTAAGCTTGAATCTAAAATGAATTCAAATTTGGTTGAATTCTTATTTTATAATTATTTAAATGCAGAAATTCAAATTTTGTTTGAAATTAAAATAAAGAGAAAGGGGGGATAGGAAGCCTGTTTCAGGTTTTATAAAATTTGAAAATAAGGTGCAAAATACAAATGTGACTTAGAATTTTGGAAACTGAATTTTAGTTGAATTCAAATAGGTTTGAATCCTGTATCTTTGAAATAGTTTAAATTCAGAAATTTCAAAAGTTAGTTTATTTTTTTTTTATAAACAGAAAACTGTTTCTGTTTTTTAAATGTAAGGGGTAAGTTTAAATTTTAAAGTGGAGTTTTAAAATGAGTTTTGGTTTGAATTTGAATATGAATTCAAATTTTAATTGTCTGAAATTTGAAACCATATTGTGTTTTTAATTTAAATTTGATTTGGAAATCAAAAATTTAAAACTGTTTTCAGGGTTTAAACCTGAAAATGGTTTGCAGTTTTTAAAAGTGTTGAATGAAATTTAACTTTTGTGCAGGAATTGATTCAAGTGTAACTTGAATCTGAATTCAAATGTAATTTTGAATTCAAAGTTTTTAAAATGAAATTCTTAAAATTTAAACAAGTTTTAAATATGGAATTAAGTCAAGAATTAAAACAGTTTTCAAGTTTAACTTTTTAAAAACCAGATTTTGATTTAAACAAGTTTTGTAAGTTTTAAACATTGAATAAATTTAAACATTTTTAAATAAGATTTAAATTGGTTTGAAATCAAATTAAAAACAGTTTCAAATTTACTATGAAACCCAGTTTTGATTTCAAACAAGTTTATAAATTTATAGAAGAATGAATGAACATATATCAATGTTTAACATAGATTTGAAATAAGATTTGATTTCAAATAAGTTTTAAAACTAGGAAGAATTTAGTTCTATTAATATTGAATTAAATATGAAGTGTTAATTTAGATTTAGGTTTAAATGGTTAAACATTTTAAAATATCAAAATTTTAAAATGGAATTTGAATTTAAATTTAGAAATGTATTGTTTTAATACATTTTGAATTTAAATGGGTCAATTTATAAGTAATTAAATTAGTTGAATAATTAAGGATTTCACTTAATTATTTGATTTTTAAATAATGATTTAGATTAATATTAATTAGAAATGATTTATTAATCTAATTCAAATTTTCTTAAGTGTAAAATTAATTGAATGTTGTTACTAATGGGTGATAATTATCTAGGGATAATTTAGTAATTAATTAATGCAATTAATTTTGATAATTGACTAGATTAATTAATTGAATATAATTAATTGTAATTGGTTAAGTATAATTAATTGTTGAAATTAATTAAGGAATAATAAATCTATTTATTAAGGACAATTAATTTTAACTAAGATTTAATTAATCAATAATTAAAAGTTTATTATTTAAAGTAATTAATTGAGGAATAGGTAATTAAGATTAATTAATTACAATTAAAGGATAATTAATTAAGATAATTGATTTAATAAATGATTAATAAATAAAGGTGGTTAAAACTTAATTAATTATAGTTAATGATAATTAATCATTAATTTAAAGATTATAAATAGAAGTAATTATGTGAATAACAAATTCATAACCACACGGTTTATTCATCTTAATTAAAGGTGTTTGATTGTTATTGGATGTTCTGTGATGGATTGATATATTTGATATGTGATGTGATGCTATGTGATACTTTGTGCTAATCTGCTATATTGGTGATGAATATACTGTCGTATGAATATGAAACCCTTTGACCCGTAAAACGACATTTGAATTTCGATGCGACAGGAAGTCGGATTTCAGTTTGGTTATCCGAAACCCACATCGAATTGTAATAATTGAATCTGTGCTGATTGATGATGTTGTGCACTATTGTGTAAAACCCCTGGACCACACTATACACACACAAATATGGGTTGCACGTGGAAATTTGGTTAAGTCACAGATTTTTGAAATTGTTTTAAAATTGAATTTTTTTTCCAAAATAGTTTTGGAATTAGAATTGAAGCTTTTGAAAATGAGTTTTCAAAAATAAAAGTTATTTGAATAACTTGATTGAGTTTTGAAATGTAAATAAATTAATTTAAATTTGAATTCAATATTTGAAATTGAATTCTATGACTTGGAAACTATTGTTTAAAAAGGGTATTCAACTTATAAATGGGTTTATATGGGTTTTTAAACCATTTTAAAGGTGATGTTTTGAAATTTAAATTCAACTCAAGATTTCAACTTGTATAAATTAGATTTGCTTTCTCATAAGAAATGGACTTTCAAGTTGTGTTAAAAGGATTTTCAAGTCTAAAAGAAAAATTGTTTTCCAAGTTTTAGATAAATCTTTGGAAATGTGTTTTGAAAGCTATAAATCTTTAATTTAAAGATTTAATTGGGTTAATCCAAATTGAATGGGAATTGTTTTTGAAATCTATGGATAGATCTTTGTGAAATTGGGTGAAACTTGGTGAAATTAATCTTTTTGTTTAAAGATTTAAAAATGGTAATTTGTTTAACCATTGGAAAGATAAGTTTTGGATTTTATAAATTGTGACTTAACTAAAATCCCATATCCATATGTTTTTAAATATTGCGCTCATTATTCGGTTTAGCCGGGAGAGGACCTTGTGTCATATAGCCCATTCCGAATAGTGATACGACGTTATGGATAGCATTTGAAGACCCGTGGTGAAGACCGGGTATTTGTGAGAACGATAGGATAACCTATCGATTGACTCTGCACTGAGTTGCTCCGGTATAGAGTTCTCCTTAGTGATGGGAAGTCCGATCGGGATTGTGGATACCCGGATTTGCAAGGGCTTCTTCGGAAGTGCCTTCGGTTCTGTTCGAACCCGGAACAGACTTGTATGGTTGTATGTCCGACATTACACTTTGAGATGTTATCTGATTTCTATCAAATACATTTCTGCTTGGTGGCGGAGAATTTATTCTCTTAGCTTAACACCCTTCTCTGAGACGTACGAGCTCAGAGGTTATGTAGTTGATATTTATCAGTGATATTCCCAATTTGGTAATGTGGCGTGCTGAGTGCTGCTGTGTGATGATCATTGGTTGATCATTTGTGATATGATCATTTGTTTGATCATTTATCTTTGTGATCATTGCTTTGGTCATCTGTTGACCCAAAGCATGGTTTTGTTGCACAAAGCGTAGCTTTGTGGACGAGACTGCATCAGGACCTCACACCCCGGAAATGGTCGAAACAGGAAAGATGCGGCAAGGTTATGAGGGTCGCGCCCTTTAGGGTATGTCATTCCCTTCTGGTAAAGGGTGGTATCATGGTATGGAGCCCAGATACTTACTCATGTTGATACACTATACCTATTACTGTGTGGTGTTGTTGTGGCGAGCGCTCGGATAAAGGTCCCAAAGGACCGGGGGATGGCATATTCGTGTAGTAGTTACCTAGTTACAGAGGTAACCCGGCCTTGTGTTGGCAGAGATCTAACCGTAACGTTAGTTCTCGGGACGTCCCGCCAGAGGCGATCCCATGTGGCAGTAGGAAGTTCCTTAGCCTGACCATTTGTTGGAAATCCATTCAAAACAATACGCACCCTGTACGGTTTTAGTTGTATAACCTGCCATGGAATGTGGCGGTAACCTGCTATTGAACATGGTAGCTATAGTAGGCATACGGCGAAGAGTTGTATGCTGGCTAGGATTTATATTCTACTTTCGAAATTGTTTTTCTACACTATGCACTAATAATAATATCAAAAATGATTTGATTTTTGCGTAGTAAGCATCTTTGACTATCATAAGGAGAAATCTCCTCCGATTCTGCGTTTGCATTGTGTGTGTGTGCGGGAGGCCTTATGGTAGTTTCATTTTCCAAAAAAGCATTGCGGATTTCAAATTTGAATTCTTTTGTTTGTTTTAAAGACCAAATGCTTTTGTTTGCTCATACCAGTCCCATGACTGACCTGGAGTTTATTGTTCCTTTCCTAAACTCTGGGTGCCCACTATTTCCCACACGGGCAGTCTAGAGTTGGGATTTTCAGATAATCTATAGTAGGTGTAGATTCGATAGCTTTCAGCCTCAGGATTTGGCAATTGCATTTGGATCGAGTTGCTTATCTTCATGCATCATTATTGGGAGTTCGAGCTATTGCTGGATTGGTATTTTGAAGATGGAGTTCTTTCTTGAAGTATTATCAAGAATTTGGAGTTGTTGTTCCGCTGCTGTGTTACTTTTTTTTTCTTTCCGCTGCTATTATCTTGTATCATTACTCTGATGTATAATGATTCATCTATTGTATCATATTGTATCAATTATTGTATCAAATGTTGTATATTGATATATGTTATTCTTTCCTTCCGCTGTGTTATTTACTTAATGTGTTATAAGCTCCGGCGAACCAGGTTCGACGTTTGGATCTGCGGCATTTGAATACGAGTGTCGTATTCGGTGCCGATTTTCGAAGGTCGAGTCAGGGTCGTTATAAGTGGTATCAGAGCTGATGGTTAAAACCTTAGCTCAGGAGTATAACATATTAAGTAACTCATTAGAGATAGGGTGAAGTATACCCTAGAATGAGTATATCCCTAAGATAACCGTTCGAATGCCTCAGTAAATTCTCTTACTATTCACCGATAGTAAGTATGAGTGCAAGAAGAAAACGAGATAGGGGACAGGGGAGTACCACTATAAATGGTCAATACCCTGCAACAGTGGAAATATCTTTTCTCTATCAATCTCCTTTGATTCGATTTCATATTCTTTTGATTGCTTCATAGCTGCTCCAGAAAGAAGTTTCGGTGTGATGGTAGCCCTACGAATCGTTGTAGAAAATTCTTACTTCGTATCTTCATCGGTTTCTTATCAGCTTTTCGATCTAAACTCTAATGAATTTGAAATTGGAAAAATATTAAATAAATTGGAAATTTTAAATTAAGTAAATTGGTTAACTAATATGAAGATTTGATCCATCTATCTATTCTCTGGGATCCGACATATTCTACGAACGATTAGTTATCCCTTCGAACTAATCAATGGCCTTGTATATTCGTAGACCAATGAACCCAAATATCTTGTGTAATATTGTATGAGTTGTTCTCATATTGTCAATATTCTTATTTGGTAAGCCAAATACAGAATTGGTATCCAGTTTGATTCGGAAAGATATCTCTATGTCTTTTATCCTTTCTTTGTCGTCTTCTCTGCAATTTCGAGGACGAAATTCTTTTAAGGGGGGAAATCTGTAACATTCCTGAAATTTATCAAGTTTAATTTGGCAATTAAATTTATTTTGGAAAATAAATTGTGAACTAATTAGAAAATTTTCTAGAATAAATAAATAATTTTGATTATAAACAGAAATTTAATAAGAAATTTAAGTACAAGTAGCTTAAAAATAAATATTTGGATTTGAAATATAAAAATAAAAGAAATTGCATTTGGATCGAGTTGCTTATCTTCATGCATCATTATTGGGAGTTCGAGCTATTGCTGGATTGGTATTTTGAAGATGGAGTTCTTTCTTGAAGTATTATCAAGAATTTGGAGTTGTTGTTCCGCTGCTGTGTTACTTTTTTTTTCTTTCCGCTGCTATTATCTTGTATCATTACTCTGATGTATAATGATTCATCTATTGTATCATATTGTATCAATTATTGTATCAAATGTTGTATATTGATATATGTTATTCTTTCCTTCCGCTGTGTTATTTACTTAATGTGTTATAAGCTCCGGCGAACCAGGTTCGACGTTTGGATCTGCGGCATTTGAATACGAGTGTCGTATTCGGTGCCGATTTTCGAAGGTCGAGTCAGGGTCGTTATAAATAATGAATGACATTTAGTGATACAATAGAGAAAAATGCTTCTGCAGTTGATAATGCTTCTGCAGTTGATAATGCTTCTGCAGTTTGTTGCTGAGGTGTTGTTGATAATGCTTCTGCAGTTTGTTAATGAGGTGTTGTTGATAATGCTTCTGCAGTTTGTTGCTGAGGATTGGTGATATTATCAGAGGTTGCTGAGTTGGTGTCTCCTTCAGCCGTGTTGAAATCAATAAAAGAGATAACTAGCTTGATGATTCAGAAACTTGCAGTTGCAAGATTGCTTCAGATGCAGTATGCTCAGGTTAGTTGCAGCCAGAATCAAATGATGAATGTGTTCTGATGATTTCTTGGCAGGGCAATTACTTTCTTTCTGCCTTTGATTGCTTTCTTGATATCTGTTTTTCTTTTCTGAATCTTCTTGCTTTGGAATTTGCTTAAAAACTTGTTGCAGTCAGAAACTTGTTGATTTCTTTGGCACGGCACCTGTTTTAATAAGCAAAATCAATTATGTAACCCAAATGATGAGATATACCTGATGGGTTATCAAGATATCAGATGATGATAATTCTCTGATGATATCTTGACTTCTTTCTTTCTTCAAAATCTGATTTCAATGCCGTTAAGCTTGAAACAGCTCTGATACCATGATAGAGAATTTGAAAAACTATGTTTAGCAAGAGAATTGATATACAAAGTAATAATTTGAAACAGCTCTGATAACATTAACAAAGTTATCTAAGTTTTATAAAAATTAAATAAATTTATAAAAATTAACCAACTTTATAAAAAGATAACTAATTGATAGAATATGGCCCTGTAAGTGTTCATATTTGGAATGAATCATTCATATTTGATGCTTTCCTCCTAATATAGTTACAACATGATATCAAATTAGATATATTAACTGAAATCTTCAATTCTACTTTAGATATAATGGATGCCCAAAATCTTTACACACATTCAAGCAGCATATCATTCTTTGCTTTGATTCAATCAATAAAGTCAGTTTGCATTTCTTCTTCATCAAATCAAAAGATTATTCACATCATAGTAAATTCTAACATGGTATGATAGCCAACCTCAATAGCTTAACAGCTTTTCAAACTTGTTTGAATTTGTAACCTAATCAATCAGAGAAGTCTCATAATTTGGATCATAAAATATAACAAGTTAATTAAGTTATACAAAAAAAATTAAATCTTTCTGTTCTATGCTTGTCTGACTGTTCTTGCTCCGCATTTACTTTAATTGATTATTATGGCTATCAATGTATAATTTGGTCAGCAGATCTTTCAGACATCAGTGTACATGGAGGTACAGATCAGAAGCTCTACATAAGTGTGTCAGGTGATAACAATGATACGGCAGTATACTGTCTGCCTTAAGTGATTCAGTATATATGTATTGCAAACATGATATTAACTATACAATTACAGTTTCACATGACATTTGTTCTTCTTCTTTTTTTCACTTTTTTGTACAGGTTTGTCTGATCAAGACAATAACTTGTCAAATGGAAATATTGGTACGTGGACATACTCTCCGTCTCTCCACCTAAAGAAGTGACATTGAATGAATCTAGTGTAGACATTATAAAGACTTCCACATTTTCCATATTCTATTAAACTTATAGGTAAATAACATGTATTTCAATTGAGAATTGTATCTTACAGATTCATCAAATCGACACAGAAACAAGATTAAACTTGTAGCAGGCATTGTGAGTGTCATCTTTGGCATATTACCACTAGCTTGTATTGGTGGTTTATTCTGCAGAGGGAAGAAGATAAAATATGGTAAGGAAACTTGGAGGCAATAGCTTGGCTAAATTAGTTTATGTTTCACTATTGTTCAATCTCCAATTCAACTGATTATTTAGAGCTACTTTGCTAACTGTTTAAATAGATTGTAAACGAATTTTAAATACTTATTGTTGTCTAATTCTGACATGCTTGTACGTAGCAGTTTGAATTTGATACTTGTTCAATATTTTTTTTCGAGCTATTGACGACAAACTATTTATGTTTGGTGTAAGAATATTGTATATTTTGAATATGAAATTTCATACGTTGGTTATCAAATATGTGTCCAAAATGTGGTATTGATATAATATGTTGATTTTGAATTGTGATATTGATATAATATGTTTTGAAATGTGATACTGATATAATATGTTAATTTTGAAATGTGTATATACACACATTATGGTTGATGGTTGGTGAAATGGACTTAAACATTTAACAGCGTTTTTAAAATGCTGTTAAAACCTTCCATAGCGTTTATAAAACGCTGTGGAAAGTTTTAACAGCGTTTATTTCTTGTCATTGTATATCCTGACTTTTAACTGCATGTCGATATACAGCATACATAAAAACGCTGTTAAAAGTTTTTATAGCGTTTATAAAACGCTGTTAAAACCTTTCATAGCGTTTATAAAACGCTGTTGAAAGTTTTAACAGCGTTTATTTCTTGTCATTGTATATCCCTGACTTTTAACTGCATGTCAATATACAGCATACATAAAAACGCTGTTAAAAGTTTTTATAGCGTTTTTAAAACGCTGTTAAAACCTTCCATAGCGTTTATAAAACGCTGTTGAAAGTTTTAACAGCGTTTATTTCTTGTCATTGTATATCCCCGACTTTTAACTGCATGTCGATATACAGCATACAAAAAAACGCTGTTGAAAGTTTTAACAGCGTTTATTTCTTGTCATTGTATATCCCCGACTTTTAACTGCATGTCGATATACAGCATACAAAAAAACGCTGTTAAAAGTTTTTATAGCGTTTTTAAAACGCTGTTAAAGGCCCTGTTTGTTGTAGTAAGAACATAAACATCAACAACTCACATTCGCAGCGGATAAAATCTAATAATAAATAATAACAGTTTACAAAAGAATATTATGTCTATCGATTACATTTAATATATATCAGAGTTTAACATATATATACAGTCACTGAATGTATACAATTATCATGTATCAGATTAACAACAATAATATACAACAGAAATACTCTGTACGCTCTTGCCATCTAGCTCGCCTCCTGAGCTCCAGAACGTACCTACCTGAAAATCTGTAATACTCGGTCTGACCCGAGCATTACACCAAAGTAACACCCGGGTCAGGCTGGAAACCAGAGAGAGTAAACCCAACTAACATGGAATACTAAAGAAAACAACTGATATAAAACCCGGGGTAACTTATATCAACATAACCAATTCACAATTTACTATAGACAAGACTTATTTCACATATAAATTTCTAAGTACCAAACTTAAATAAAATAATTCAATTCACTTAAATCATTTCATTTCAACCTATGGAATTCACAAATCAATTTATATAAAAAATTCGAAGTGGTTTCGGGTATTTCCCAATACCCGACTCCGGTCTCTCCGAAACTCATGTTATTCTAACCAAGTTATTAAAATGAAATACACAACATTTCATATCTGAGATATATACTCATTCAAAACATCCAATACCATTTAATTATCCATAAGCAAAACTTAATCACATACAAACCAATTCAATTGATTCTAATTGAATTTCTAACCACATTCACTTAGATTCTTTTATTTAATATTAATTAATTCCAAATTAATTAATTAATCAACCCTCCATTATTCATCTCAATCGATCACCCTGGATTAATTAATTTTCAATTACGTTCAAGAAATTACCTTTAATTCATTTCACGATGTTAATTGTTCTTGACCCAAATCAATAAGAAATCTTAATTACCTCAGGAATTAATTAACTATTTTAATTACATTAGTCCATAATTACTTATATTAATTAACCTCTCATAAGTTACTTGTATTGATTTATTTTCTTAACTAATCAATTTCTATTTACATCATTGATTATATAGATTAATGATTTCTCATTACATTTCTATTTATTCTAATCTAATTTTAATTATATTAAATAATTAATCATTAATTAAACCATATATATTAGTCATTCTTGATTTATCTCAACCAATGGTTAACTATCTTTTATTTACGTTATTAAATAAATTAATTTCTCCTTAATTAATCATTTTAATTAATCTCTTGATTAATTCTACAAGGTAATCAAAATTTATTAATTCCATTAAGAAATTATTTGTTAACCCACTCAATCATCATTCCAATTAATTTAAACCCAATTAATTAACCCAAATCATAAATTAATTTAATTTATTAAGTATTCATTAAATTATCCTATTTATTCAATGAATCAACAATCATTAAATTTTTATTGATTTTAATCGGAACCATTTTCTTATTTACGATTTAAGTTTTAAACCATTTAAAACCCAAATCTTTCGAGTCAAACAACAATCAACTCGAGAACCAAACAAAAGCCAAAGTTACCAAATCATTAACACACATTCAATTAACTCAATCAATCAACCAATTACTTAAATTTTACCCCTTTAAAACTAAATAAAAATCAATCAGAGTGAGATTTACTCACCTTTGCTTTTACTGTTTGCAATCCATTCCAACTGGCTTGTTCCCTTGATTTAAAACCTTGTATGACCATTTACAGTTTATTAAGACTCCAAATAGATCAGAAAATAAATTTCCATTTATTTATGTGATTTAAACTAAAATTTAATTTATCTAAAAATTAAATTTTCAAACTTACTTATATAGATAGTTCAATGTCTAAAATCCCTATATTTTCCTGATTTACAAAAGTTGACACAGCAATCTTATTTTATATAAATCCATTCCAATTCGATTTTAACCTTGTATAAGAAAATTTGAAATATATAAAGGTTATTTATTTCAGTTTCAATTATAACTAAATTTACTAATGACACTTAACTAGTGAACTGTCTTATTTAAATTAATTATTTATAAATGAAATCAGTTAATTCTTTAATGATTTATACTTAATGAAAAAGAATTTGATCTAATCCCTCACCTTCGACTGATGTGGTACCCTATACTGGCTCGCGACCACCTTACGACCACAACCACCGACAATCCACCCCAAACGATTGCGCCTCACCCTCCGCACGTCACTGCAGCAGCACTGCACGCCACCGCCTTCAAGACGAAACCGAACGAGACGTCCACCCTGTCCCCCAGCCCTCGCCGACCATGGTTGCTTCGCACGAGTGCCTAGACTCGAAACCCTATCGCGACCATGCCCTTCGATCGATGTGACCTTCACTCGTGCGATCATGCTCGAGCTCACGCCTCTTCCCCTCGAGATCTGAATTCGAACCCTCCTATCGCTCGCGACTGCATCGCCTCTTCCTTCGAGGGCTTCGACCATTATCTGTTGTTTTTTTTAATTTGAGTTTGGATTTCTATCTGAAGATATGAGAGGGGATGGAGGTAAATAGAAATTTGGGAAGCTACTTGAATACGCTCGTTTGTTAATAAAAATATCTTTGACTTGTTGACTTTAATATTATCATATTATAAAATTCCCAAAACGCCTCGTTAATTGCCAATTAAAAATTTAAACTCCTCTTAAGGAATGCCGCTAGGCGATTATAAGGTTTTACCTGTGTTCCGACCACAATGGAACGTGTTTCGGAGGCTAATTCGATCATATACGTGAGTTATAGAAGGAAACGATCAATTTAAAATTAAATCGATTAAAATAGTTCTAAGCGTTTTGAGCTGCCAGGGTTAAACGATGACTCTGATTGCTACGAAAATTGAAATCCGATAATAACTAACTATTACGGATCCAATGGAACTGGTTTCGTCGAATTCCGAGACAGTGCCTCGGAAGGCTATTTTTAAGTTCAATTTAAACGATATAAAATTAAAATTGAACAAATTACCTTTAAATTAAATTCCAACTATTCTATTATCTTCAGTATCATCATTATAAATTTTATAAGCCTTCAAAATTATTTTTAACAGGCTTAAAACTCCAGATTCAGCGTTTTACCCAATTTCAAATTATATGATTCAATATTTAAACTATATAATTCAATGATTTAATTATCAAGTAAATATTAATGTTTGGAATTCAAGTTTAAAATTAACTTCTAAATATTTAAAATCAATTAATTATTCCATTTTAAATTGTTAAAAATTCCGGGTCGTCACATACTGATTGTATATTAGCTTTGTGAAATGATTTTCCTTTGTGAAATGATCTATGTTCACATATATGTATAGTTATATAAGTTTTTTTTCTATATGAATAAAGGTGCACTATTCTAGACATGCACAATGTTTGAAAAGTCTGTAGCTAGTTACAGACTCAAATATTTATTTTAATATGAAATGATAATATTGAATGTTATGTATTGATTTAAAATATAATACATATATGTATATATTTTGGCTCTATGAAGATGGGTGTTTTATTTTAATATATGTGTTTAATAAAAAAATGTTTTTAATTATATATATGTGTGTGTTTGTGTATTTTAATATTTGTTTAAATTGAATATTTATTTCATGGAAATAATAATAATCATATATATAACTTCTGTTCTAATTCGATTTCGTCAATTCCTTGTCATCGGCTTTAATCGTTAAACTTATGCCCATTTTATTTGCTTTGAAATTCATGTTTGGATCCTCATCTTACTCCATTCCCTCTCTTCTCTCTAGCCTCGAAAGGTGAGTAATCACTCACGATTAACGTTCTTTTATTTATTAAATTTGATTTCAATTGAAACGACAATTGAAATATGCTGCTGTTAGTTATTTACATTGCTAGATATATGCTGTTATCTGTATCTGCTCACCCGTGACATCTGACACCATCAACTGTTAACATATATTGATGATATATTTTATTATATTGATGATATATGCCTGTTATATTATTATCATATCTGTTCCCTGTTAGGATAGAATTCACCATGGGTTGAAATGATACATAACCTCGTTATAGGTTGAAATGATAAACCCAAGCGATTTTCATTTAAACTGAATTTGGGATTACGGGTTTAAATGATATATGCCCGTATACATATTTAAATTGCGGATTGAAATGATAAATATCTATATCACTTGACCGTAGGATAGAAAATTGTATACAGACACCGCGTCTATATATAAAAATATTTTGAAATGATTTCTATGGTTTTGGAAAGAAATATATGGTTTTATATAAATATTGATTTCGGATATTATATAAATTTGTTTTAATACAAATAATTTAATAATAAAGTGTGATTAATTGTTCAAATTATATATTAATATACAGTTTATAATGATTTTAATAAATTAAGTTTGGGAAGATAGATTTGAAATTGTATTTAATTAAGAATTATATTTAATTAAAATCGATTTAGAACTTATTGAATTTGAGATTTTAAAAAATATGATTTTATAACTTGATGTTGGTTTAAAGTGATTAATAAATATTTCAAGTTTGAGTTTTATTTAAATGATATAGAATTTATTAAGTAAATATTTCAAAAGTAAATAATAGTAAATTGAATTAAGATATGTATCAAAATTATCACACTTAGTTTTGAAATTATAGAATATTTAAAGCTTTGAAATATATATTTTGAAATGATTTATTTGTGGTTCAAATCTATATTTGAAATCGATATAATTTTTGAATGGTTTATTTAGAAGCTAAAATGGAATTAATGATTTGAGATCTAATTAAATTTGAATTTTTGAAATTCGAGTTGATTTGGAATTAATTTGCGAAATTTAAGGAAAACAATTTTAATATATATATTATTTTAATATTTAAATCGGTTAAGTGGGAAGTATCATGATTTCAAAGTATTATGTTTCGAAAGTGTTTTAATTTCAAGTGTTTAGTTTCGAAAAGTGTTATCACTTTGAAAAATGCTATGATTTTGGATAAACAATATATTTGAAATGGAAATTATATCATATCTAGTTTTGAAATGGAAATGATATCATATTGATATGTTTTTGAAATGTCAATGATATTTTGGTTTTGATTTATAAACTATTTTGAAATGACCATGGGGTTATAATAAAGTTTGGTTGTTAAAGAGATCGGGATTGGAAATTTTCATACTCTCTGCCAACTCCGAAAACCACTTTAACAACAGTGTACACTGTGGAGATTCTAGAATGAAGTAGGATGGTGGCGACGTCCTATTGAGGTACATACGTGGACCCGACTCTCGTGAGTTGGCATAAGGTGGCTAAAACAGGACCAATTGACGAGTTAATGAGGTAACTCCTTTGATCGGACACACTCCTTCGATATCATTCTTTTACTTTGTGATTGATTGGGTGCACCTTTGATTTTTGGATTTGTGGCTCGAGGTGGGTGGTTGTGGCTGGTACGCGTTACCACCGGTCCAGAAGTGCAATTAGTATATCTACCTTGGCATTGCCTAGTTGTGCCGTGTCACCTACCCTATCGGGCCTCCTACAAGTTTGATTTGTGTCATACCTATGGTGTATCCTCTGGTAGCCTCCCGGTCTGAAAGTATTACGGTACTGTATAGACTATTGGCACTATATATGTGTTAAGGTGGAAAATGTAAAGCCTTAACGCTATTTTTAAGTAAGTTCATTTTACTTTAGACATTATTATAATAACGTACTACATAGTAAATAGTTTAACGAATCCTTAGAGGATGGTTATCCCAAACATCCTTTGAGTTGTTTATATTTCAGTCGTTATTTCACTTGAGTTGGATTTATTGATATAAGAATGTTAATCCTGACTAGAGTGTTTTGTATTTTGCTTTACGCTCGGGTTAGACTAAGTGGTACAGCTTTTGAGACTCGCCTTTGGAGTTGCAGCGTCGTTTGGAGATCCATCTTCGTCTTTTCAGCTAGGAGTTATTCAGTTGAATCCGATGATGTATTCTGATGTATTCTGATCTTGTATTTGACTATTGTATTCGAGACTTCTGTTGTATCTTATTTAACTCTGATATGTATATAGTAGCTTAATGAACTACTATTTTTGTTTCTGCTGCATATTGTTTATTACTCAACATCAGTAATTCTGTGATTTATTTATTTACTGTACATGTTGAGTTTTTCCAAATATAAATTAACAATGTGGTATTTTTAGCAATTCAAATCCGACATGTGTGCTTGCAAATGGTTGAAAATATCAAGTCGTTACATTTGGTATCAGAGCCAGCTTTTAGGCAAAACCTAACGTATAAGGTAAATTTAATTATATAATTTCTTTCGTTCGAGCTTGAATTCTTCATCTTATTTCGGTTTCCTTTGAATTTTGGAACCTTCCTCTCGGTTTCAAAAATCATCCTTATCTCTCCCTATTCATATTTTGGAGTACCCCATAACTCCACTTCAAACAATCTCTATAATAACTCGCTAGTCTCGCCGGTCTTTGAATGATTTGTAAAGGGGTGAAACTCGTTTACAACAAGCATTAATTCACCGAGGATTTCTTTATCCTCGGTTTATGATGCTGTTATATTCTGCTATGCTTGAATTCTATCTCTTGAGATCGAATGTCGATTTACTTCGAAATTCTACATCGATCTTATTCTTGAAGTCTCGGTTGATCGGGTTAAGGTTGCCCGCGATTTAATAAACTAATCCATCTTCCTATTTTGTTATTTAATTATCTTATCTTGTTTCGAACCTATCTTTGAATCAAAATTCTGTTTGATTTTAGTCCATCGAATTTGAACCTCTATCCTTGCTTTGAAATCCATTCTTGTACAGTCGAGCGAGGAAGTGTATTTGTAAATTAATATTAAAAAAAATTATATATATTGTGTTGTTTGAGTTGTTGATGTTGATTTGGGTTTTCGTTCGATTCGTCTGATCAACGATATCGATAGAATTCTCACAAATACATGAACAGAGCAAACTGACACAGTATTATTTTCAAATTTGGTAAATGAAATAAATTTTCATATGATTATATTATATATATAAGTATAAATTTTTCTGAAATTGGATAATTAACTAAACTGTTTGCCAAAAATGATAACTTTTGATTTTGATTTATTGTTTTGAAAACCATTGATTTTACCAACATATAAATAAATGACAAAAAATTGGCTTATAAATTTGATTTGGAATCCAAATGAATTTTAAATCAAGAATTTGTGAATTTGATTTCCAGTAATTTAAAACTTTGGTTTTAATGTCTTAAAATATATATTATTTAAAGTATTTTCGAATAGAAATTGTTTCCAAAGAATTTTGAATTTTTAAATCAGTGCTCTTCGTTTTTGTCGCTGGTAGATAATTTCGGTGATGGCGGCCGCATCATCGACATTCATTTTCGAGTTTCAAAGTGGAGAGTGCATCTTTGTTACACTTTTGTGTTGGAAAATAAATTATTTGAATTTCTAAAGTATGACTTGATTTATAATATACATATTATACAGGTATATGATTAAATATATTTGATTTGATATATATAGATATATTTATCTCTAAATTGTTTGAGGTGAATCGAAAATTTAATTCTTAAATTTTTATCAAAGGATGATTTCAATTATAAATAAAGTTAAAGTTTTGAATAGAGAAAAAAACCTGAAATAACTAAATTGAAAAAAAAATTATTACTTGTATAATACGCAATTACATTCCAATATAACTTACCTAAATCATTCAAAAGTTGAATATGTAATTGAATAAATTACAATGTAAAATGATGTTAAAATGATTTTATAAATAAAATTTGAGTGGTTATAATAAATGTTATACATTAAAATTTTTGTTATAAAAATGTCAATAGAGATAAATAGAATAATAAGTTAATGAAATAATAAATGAGATTGACAAAATAAATTCTGTTACGAGGAATTTATAAAATTAAAATTAAATCAACTGAATGAAAATACCTTGAATTTAAAATCAATTGTTGAATACTAATTAATTTAAATGTAAATTTATATGGTTTAAATTAATTGTTCCATTTTTTTTCTCAATCTATTTTCTTCTGGTTGTTCTATTCTCTTACCTCCTTCCTTTTCGGGGGCGAAAAGTGTCACAACCCATTTTCCCATATCAATTTAAACCGACATCGAACTACTCTTGTCAGTTAAATCATACGGAAAGACGGATAATGAAAGCAAGAAAGAAGATAGAAATAGAAAGAAGATAGAAGAAAAGAGAACGAATCAGAATCTCACAGCGGAACGAATAAATTATGATATAACAAACTTTACATGAAACCAAAACAGTTACCGTTATATAACATATACTAGTTTTACATCAGAGTTACAACCATACAACTGGGATAGTTATATCAATCCTGTCCTTACAACAATGATCACATGTCCAAAGGACTACTTATAAACATTTACGAGAATACGTCTCTTGATCCAGATCCTTCTCTTTAAGCTTCTACCCTTCCAGTTAAACCTGGAAATATGCTCGGTCTGACACGAGCATATAGGAAAACACCAAAGCCCGGGTCAGTCTGGTATACCAGCGTGAGAAAACACAATCAACTTGATTATTAAATTTTAAAAATTCCTTTTGAAAACAAAAGCATCTCGTAAGACCACGCCACAAATAAACATGTCGGGCTTTTACTTTACGATAGCTAAAACATTTTTATGAAATCCTCTGATATTATAATAGGGTCTATATACAAATACTTATTAAAATAGCCGAAATTGTTACATGATTAAATTCCAGCTACTAGCCACAGAGTGGGTAATACAAACAAAACTCGTACAAGGCACGTAGGGAAAATGGATTTCCAACTAATGACTAGGCACTGGGGTACCACCTGTCACAGTACCTGGTCTAGATCAGCGTACCGAGGACCACTCCTGATCCCCTGCAACACAAGGCCGGACCCATCCCTTACTAGACAGTTCCGAATAAGATCACCCCATGGTTGGGATCAGCAACCGCACCACTAAGCCGAAAATAAAAAAGGGACATCTAGACAGGGATGACCTTACTCTCAAGCGGGGGCTACCCACGAAACCTTGCTGCATAACCCCTGATTTTCAGTCATTCCCGGTTGATGAGGCTCGAATCTAAGCGTTACCTTTATAGGACATATCCCTTAGAATGCTCATCGTCCACCTGACGATGTTCTAAAAGCATTCATACATACAAGTCCGTTCCGGGTTCGAACGGAACCGAAGGCACTATTCCTACTACATCCAATTTGGAATCACCCTCAGGATTAGTAGCGAGTAGCCCTTGCACTTCACTGCTCCATCTTCGACTCCAAACTCTTGTCTTCATCCCGAAACGTATCGTTGGATCGAAGTGGTTTTCGAATTACAAATCCGATCCCGGTCTCCTCGAAACAACATTCGCTATTTTCCCGGTAAACTCAACCCCGGTTTTTTAGGAAATACTCCGATGAAATACAAGATCAGAGTTCACCTCCTAACCGTTATTATATGGGTCTCCTTATAATTCATCCTAGAAAACAAACTAGTTTATACGTGGTATAGCACCTCGATCGGTAACCGTACCATATAATTCTCGAGTCTTCTCTAGATATTTCCAGAGTCAGGTTTTGTCCAATTTTTGATAGTCGGTTATTTAACTATAAAAGCAATCGACCAATTCACAAAGTTCTTTCCCATTTCAACCGTTAAACCTTGTCCATCTTTAAAAATCTAAGTAAATTATCATTTATTTAGGAAAACTTGTTTCATTCAAAATATATATATATATATATATAACTATTTCCTTCCAAAACATACTTATAAATTTACAAACACTATTTTAAGTTAAATAAATAAAGTATTCCTTATAAAGATTATTATAATTATTTAAACTACCTTTATTAAAGGAAATTCAATTAAGAAAATAACATAAATATTAATACTAATAGTTTTTAAAGAATCTTTACGAAATGAGTTGATACTTGAAAACAATTTAGAAATTATAACTTAAAAATAAATTTCAAAGGTATAAATAAATATCTACTTTCAATATTCCAAATATTTATCAAATTTGAAAACATTTCTAAAATATTATTATATTACTTTAAAACAAAACTGGTTTCATAAATCAATTTAAATCGAACAAGGCTTATCAGTCCAAACGGTACTTATCAATTCGCAATACATAATTCACAATCTCAGATATTCAAATCAATCTATTTCCAAAGATCGATCCACATTACATTCTCAATATAATTAACAGGCACATAACAGATATATGCAAGAACAACAGATTAGAGATTATCGTTACTAGAACAATTATTCAAAACACAATCATGTCGATGGCTTACACTCTACACAACAATTATATTAATTATACAGCGAAATGGTGTCAGTTTCCGTTGTCCGAATGTCATCCACTTTGAACAATATAAATAAATGCATCTAATCAATTTGGAACATTTTCAACAGTTTGGCCATAAGATTATTGAATAGCATTCATCCCGATAGACAACTAGATCCTATCCAAACAAACTTATACAAATTCACATATTAACTTCACAATGGATCATACGACAATATAACATTCGTCAATACAAACCATTTATTCATAACATTTATTTATGAAATAATTTATAATATGGGATAACTTAAGGACTTGAATTCACTTCAAAGTATCATTATTTATTACCTTTATTATTTCAATTATATTTCACTTTTCAAATTAATCATTCTTGATTAATTATTTCCTAATTACATTAGGTAATTAACTTTGGATTAATTGTAAAAATTAATTATTTTAACCCTTTCAGCAACTAATCTTTAATTGCCAAATTATTTACATAATCCCTTAATCAATTATAATCATTTATATTGATTACTCATTCCTTAACTAACAACTCTTAATCTCCTCATAAATTTTTTTTTTAAATTAAAAATCCTTGAGCACATGATTAATTCGAAACTCAATTTTAAATACTCTTCTAAATCATTTTACTTACTTAATTTATTCAAATAAACTTAAGTAAAAGAATTCCTTTATCTTTTTAAGTTAATTCGAATACTTGATAACAATTTACTTAAATAACCATAATTAAGTAAAAACCATTGTTTTAGTTAAATCTTAAATAATATTCAAGATCAAAGCTTTTTACTATTTAAAATGTTGGGAAAACCATATGAATTTTAAACTTGCCATATCAGGTCTTAAAATGATAAACCTGCTTTAATTCGAACCAAGCCGAAAACACGGCCCAAACTAATTGGCTCGTCCAAATATTATTAAACCTATATTTAAATTCAAAGCCTAATACATAAAAAAAAATCAAAACGCTACTAGATTGGGCCGAAACCCAACCCAAATAACAACTCTACTCCCTTCTTCCCCAATTCTTCTGAACCCACAATCACTTCCAGGAACACGAACCAAACTCGAACGGTGACATCGCCTGAAACACAAAACTTCGAATCAACGTTGATGATCACCGAACCCATCGTCACTCTCACCCTCCAATAAATCTTCGAACAATCCACACACCACTGCAAGCCACCAGAAAAATGCGTGCACAGATACATGTGCACGTGTACGGCGATATCTCCGTCCATCTCACAGTCGCGACGACTCAAACCAACTCCACAACGTCGCTCGAATGCAACAAGCAACTCGATGAAGCAAATTTCACTGATGAACGAAATTTCAAGCTTCAGTGCCGAAGTTTCAAGGCACAAACCCACACACCGCTACAAATCCATCTACCTCATCAATAACTAACCACCATCTCGAACCTCTTCCGCCATTGCCGAATGCTAACACATGCACCCACCCATGAGCCGAAACCCAAAAACTCCGGTCGCCCCTGTTTTTCTCAAACCAGGAGCAACATGATCAAAGCTTCACCTTCTCTTAAACCCTAAAAGCCCTATGCGTGCCCAATCAAAGGCAAAATCTCAAATTCCGCCATGGTCATCCCCTTACCCACACCTTCCAGCACCTTCTTAACCAAACCGCACCACCCCTCGACGCAGAGTTCACCAGAAATTAGTTTTTGAACCAAAACAGTTTAACTATACCTAACCCACAATTTAAGTGATTAAAAATCACGATTCAAGCACCAAAAATCCTATTTTCATCAGGTGATCTAACATGCATGTTTGAATCTTTGATTCGAACAAGTTAAATTTCCATAAAAATTAGATCTCTACAGTCGAGCTCCACGCATACAAAAAATACAGCATAAAAATTTTAAATAATAAATTTAACCTAAGAAAATCTAGTAAACAAACATTTTTGCAATTCAAAATATTTGCAAATACAAGCTAGATTCAACAGATTTGGGATTTTAGAGGTAAGTTAAACAAAATTTAACTGAACAGAGTATGCATGCAGTTCTAAATATAAGTTCACTGTGCTCTCACCTTAAACATCTGATTCGAGCTTCCCTGACTTGTAATTTGGTTTTAAAAGAGCTTGAGATTCTTGACTTGCTTCTACAAAAATGGATCCCTTAAAAGCTGCTTCAAGATTCCCTTTGAATATCCAGATTTGCTTTTTACAGAGAAATTTTTAACATGCAGATTTTATTCCAAGTGCTGCCATTTCTTTTCTTGTTATAAGTTTTGGTATTTCCCTTTAAAAATGAATTGTTCTTTTCAAAAGTTACTGGTTGTATGTTTATATAGTTGTAATTTCTAAATATAATTGTTAAACAAAGATATCCTTTAAAGATTTGAAATAGTATTCTTTTAAAACAAAGAAAATGTTTGAAAAGAAACATTGCTGATTATGTTGGATTTCAAAATCTTAAATGCCAAGTGTAAATGTGGTTGTCACCTTTAAATTTTTAAACAAAATAAAATTTTAATTAAATATGACCTAAAGCATGTATTCCTATTTAATTTAAAATAAAGATGAGGAATAATCCAATTAAATAACCCCTCTTTCTGATTAATACTTTTTAATAAATATGTTGTTACTTTAAACAAAATGAAATAAAATAACATTTATATTTTCATACCATTTAAACCAATGAAACTTTGATAAAAATAAAATCTATACCATAGATTAAATTTTAAAATAAATCAAGTAAACTCTCCTCTTTATAATATAGAAATATATGACTTCTAGCTACTTAAGTTTTTATTAATATTTATGTATAAATAATTTCTCTTATTTATTTATGTGATTTTTTATACATATCAATTTTTAACATTTTTCTCAATTAATTATTATAAATTTTCTTTTTACTTCACTAAGAATTTCACTTAATTTCATTACATAAAAATTTATCATTTTAAATATGAAAATAATGAATTCACAAAAATTTTAAATTCTTATTATATTTCCATTTTTAGAATAAATATATATCTATTCCTGAAATAATAATATACATTAAATCTAAACAACATATACTTTTTACTTTGAAATAATGTATATATATATTTAAGAAATTTATTGTGAGGACCCGCAAATCCGTACTCCTTGAATATACACTAATCTCCATAGATTAACTCAAGATGAACAAAAATACGAATTCTCGTTGTTTAAGAAAAAGAAAAAGAGGTAGAAGAAGAGAGAAAAGATAGAATAGAACAGAAAGAAAACAACAGAACAACATCAGAATCTCACAATCGCAGCGGAACAACATATAATAAATAAATGAATAATCTTTAAACAAAGAACTATATCAGTTATTACATTACATCACATTTCATTACATTACATCAGAGTGTACAACATCAAACAACAACAAACAGCGGAAAAGAAATACTATATACTAATAGTACGCCATGCCATCCAGCTTGCCTCCAGCAACTCCTGAATTCCAGTATATCCTGATAAACCTTAACTCTTGACTGCCCGTGTGGAAATTGGTGGGCACCCAGAGTTTAGGAAGGAAAACAATAAACTCCGAGTCAGTCATGTGACTGGTGTGAGAACTCAAAACAGTTTATTTATCTTTAAAAATAAAAATAGAGGAATATTTTTAAAGTCAATTCGCAATGCTTTTAAAAATGAGACTACCATAAGGCCTTCCGCACACACACACAATGCAAACGCAGAATCGGAGGAGATTTCTCCTTATGATAGTCAAAGATGCTTGATACGCATTAAAAAGAACATTTGATATTATTACTAGTGCATAGTGTATAAAACAATTTCGAAAGTAAAGATATAAATCTTAGCCAACATACGACCATTATCGTATGCTTACTATAGCTACTATGTTCAATAGCAGGTTACCGCCACATTCCATAGCAGGTTATACAACTAAAACCGTACAAGTCTCATATCGTTTCTTTGGATTTCCAACAAATGGTCTGGCCAAGGAACTTCCCATTGCCACATGAGAACGCCTCTGGAAGGACGTCCCCGAGAACCAAACCGGATCTCTGCCAACACAAGGCCAGGTTACCCCTAACTGGGTAACTACTGACACAAGTATGCCATCCCCCGGTCCTTTGGGACTTTAACCAAGCGCTCGAAATCAACATCACACCATAATAATAAGTGTTTCAACATGAGTAAGTATCTTGGCTCCATACCATGATACCACCCTTTTCCAGAAGTAAATGCACATAACCTGAAGGGAGCTACGCCTCATAACCTTGCCGCATCTTTCCTGTTTTGACCATTCCGAGGTGTGAGGCTCGACGAAGTCACCTCCACAAAGCCACGCTTTATACAAAAGCTGTGCTTTGGGTCAACAAATGATCATAGAAATGATCACAAAGATAAACGATCAAACAAATGATCTTATTACAAATGATCAACACAATAATCATTTCGCAGCAACACTCAGCATGTCACATTACCAAATTGGGAATATATCGCTGATAACCTTCAACTACATAACCTCTGAGCTCGTACGTCTCATAGAAGGGTGTTAAGCTAAAAGAATAAATTCTCCTCCACCAACAGAAATATATTTGAAAGAAATCAGCTTTATATCTCAATTTGTAATGTCAGACATACAATCCATACAAGTCTATTCCGGGCTCGAACAGAACCGAAGGCACTTACAAAGAAGTCCTTGCAATCCAGACATCCACAATCCTGATCGGATTCCCCATCACATATGGAGAACTCTCTACCGGAGCAACTCGATGCAGAGTCAATCGACAGGTCATCCTATCGCTCTCGCAAATACCCGGTCTTCAACACCGGTCATCAAATGCAATCCATTACGCCGTATCACTATTCGGAATGGGTAATCCGAATAACGAGCGGAAAAATTTAAAAATAAGTGTGGCATTCAAATTCAGCAAATCACAACAAATACCTTTCAAAGGTAAATATTGATAGTCGGTTATTGAACTATCAATGGATATGCACAACATCACCAGGTTCCAAATAATTTTCCAAATTATTTATTTCCCAAAAATATCTTTACAAGATATAAAATTTCAATACCTCAAAAATAAATCAATATTTATTTTTAAAAAAATTCCCCTTTCTTTTATAAATTCCATAGTGAATTTATATTTCACAATATCTACGAATATACGATTCCAATTATTCATTTTCAATTTATCTTCAAAAAGATAAATTCTCAAAATATTCACTTTATATTGGAAAATATTTCCATACTTACTTATTAAGTAATTCTCAAATCCATTTATTTTTCAACACTTGGAAAATATTCAATATACTTAAATCGAGATTAAGTATATATTTCATTCTTTAAGGAAATCATTCTCTTAAACATATTTATTTGGGCCAAAACGAATGTTGCGTAAAACATCATTACGACAACCCAAAATCACTAGTATAGGGATTCGAAATTAAAATAGATATATAAATCCCAATACTATACAAAACATTTCCTTTCGGAAATCATTTACTATAACAGCAGTGTTATAGTCCACCATTTCCTTTTATTTCTCGAAAACTTCTATTTCAACAATGAATGTTGAAATCTATGGTTTCGAATCTCAACACATTAAAAAACATCGTTAGATCGTTTTAATTCTATTTAAAACACCAAATCCAAAACAATTTCTTTAACATATTATTCACTATTCAAAAACGTGAATATACTTCGTTAACCAATTTCATCACTTCTATACATTTTATTTTAAAGGATTATTCACTGTATAAAACGTGAATATAACTCCATAAATAAGTTATAACAATTTACTTATCAAAATAAGTCATTGCGAATTTATAAAACAATGTTTATAAATTCCATTTCTATTTATTTTATAACAACTTCCTTTTATAAATTCCTTATTAACCTATCTCGATTCATATCTCAATGATATACTAAAAATTCATATTATAAGTCAAATACTTATAATTTATTTGTTTACAAAAATCATTCTTTTAGACTTCCCAAATTATAAATCTTATAACTTATAAGATTCCTTTATTTATCCAAAACCATTATTTTAATAACTTTACCAATTTTATAAACCTACTGCTTATAAAATTCCATTTATAACTTCACCGTTTATAATTCTATAAATTTCATTCATTTATGAAATTCATTTACAATTCATTCTAACACTTATAAAAACTCCTTTTATAATTCAAATATTTTAATTTATAAATATCAATTTATAAATCCTTTATATAAATTAATTTATATTATTATTTCAAAACGTCTTTAAAGTCCTTTGTAATTTCACCATTTTGATTTATAAAATAATCAAATTTTATAAATCCTATATTTAAACTTTTTACAATAAATCCAAAAATCCCAATTTAAACTATTTTATAAAATCATTACCCTCATATTTTCAAAAATCAACTTTTAACTATTTTTCTCAAAAATCATAATTTTTATAACATAAAAATTATATCATTTATTTATTTAAAATGAATCAATTCCAAAAATATTGTATATTTTCAAAAATCACTTTAAAAATCATTTTAAAATTCCAAAATTTGGCCTAGTGATGCTACATACCAAATAGTCAATCACGACAACAACGACATCGTATATCGTATATGATAATCAACGAATATCAAAATATCCATAATCAAATAAATACTGTTGAGGAATCCAGTTGGATCCCTCCAACCTGTTTTCCTGCATCCAAAAACATTAGCACAATACCAATTCCGTTCTAGTACGAAATTATCACGGTATATGGGATTTAAAATATTATCCGCTTAATAGACGGCACAATAGGGTCTCATCCGCTATATACTGCGGGAAAATCAACAGCTGCAATATATACATATGCCAATATATATATATATATATATATATATATATATATATATATATTGCTATTATATATAATACCAATTTCACTGTTTATGAAATATTCGCGGTATACGTTTTTAATAAATAACATCCGCTTACTAACGGCGCATAATGTCTATTTTAACAATCAATAGATAACAATCATCATTCAAACATGCATTCAAATTTTTTAAATCTAACTATTTAAAATTAAAATCGAAACCGATTCAATTGAGTGAGAAGTTCTCACCTTGATTTCAATTTCGTTTTAGCGATTTATTTCGAATAAAATTAAACGGACGTTCAATTTTACCCGAAATTCTCACTAACTCCAAACGACTCCAATCCAATTCCATAGTGTAGTGCTCGTCCATACGATTCCAACGCAACTGGCTTCGCGCGTTTTCGACCTCGTATGGAAAAGATATGATTTTTCAAAGTTTACACGATTTTATATAAACAATTTACAACTTTTATTTTCATTTTTATAACCTAATATTTTTCTGGCCGTAGGATCTCCAAACCCCCCCATCATGACCGCACGTTTTCTTTCTCCTTCCCCTTCCATTCACGTTCTACAGACCGCATATTAACCCATTGCTCGACATTTAGGGTTAGATTTCTCGATCTGCACGCTTGCTTCTACCTCGATCAAAGACCACCACCACGCGCGCGCTCCCCGGCACCGCCCACGGCCAAGCTGCGGCCCCACTCGGTCGCGCCTATGGCACGAAATTCGAGAACGAACGCGTGACCTTTATATGCAATTTTCCGTTGAATCTCTGCTCCAAACAGGATCAAAGCCGTTCATATTGAAGATCTCATTGTCGTCTACAACTTTCATGTTGAAAGTTTCTTGGATTGCTTCACGGATTTAAAGAAATTTAAGGAGAAAGAACTGTAAATTTCGGCCATTGGTTTCTTAATGGCGGCTGAAGGAGAACGAAACCCTAGTTTTTATTTTTTTGTGAATAAAGCCCTATTTATAGAATTTTCTCAAACACTATTCATTTTGGAATTTCCAAACTCCGATTTACGCACATTGACCAGCGTTTCTAGAGTTTATCCCGCGTTCCGGACACAATGGAACAGGTTTCGGAAGCTAATTCGATCATCTGTGCGAGTTATGGCAATAAACGTTCGATTTAAAATTAAACCGATTAAACGATTTTCTAGGCGTTTTCGCTTGCACCGGACAAACGGTAAATCCAATTGACACAAAATTTGAAACCTTACAATAATATCACATTACGGATCCGATGAAACTGGTTTCGTCGAAATCCGAGACTTTTTGAAAAATGGCTATTTTAACTCGCCAAATTAAAATTAAACAATTTCGATGCGTTTCGAGCTGCTACGATCAAACGATAACTCCGATTGCTACGAAAATTGAAATCCGGTAATAACTAACTATTACGGATCCAATGGAACTATTTTCATCAAATTCTGAGACTGTCCGAAAAATGGCTAATTTCGCTAGTCGATTTAAATATTAAAATATTCAATTTTCACAAATTAACTTTTAATTCGATTTTAAAAGTTCTATAATATCGTTCTAACTTCAATATGATATAATAAAATTTTACAAATCATTTTCAATCATATTTCACCCAATTTCTATTATTTCCATAATTTAACATATTAAATTATCGATTTAATTATCCAGTTAAATCCAATTATTCGAAATAAAATTTATTCGACTTATGAATTTCACTTATTAATACTTAAAATTAATTAAATATTCAAATTTTAATTAGTTAAAATTCTGGGTCGTTACATACTTCCCCCCTTAAAAGAATTTCGTCCTCGAAATTACCAAGTAAGAAAAATTACAGAATTTATTAACTTTCCCAAAATCCATAATTAAACTTCTTACAATAACTTTACTAAGTATTCAAATCATACTTAGTTATCTTTTCAAAAACAACTACTATTGTTTAGCTTTCAATTCCAAAATCAAAGTTATAGTTTTCACAAACTGTGATAACCCGGTATTTTTGCAACATTGTTTTAATAAATAGTACAATCTAATTAAATAAAATACAAGTTTTTCATTTTTAAATAAATAAGATTTTAGGGCATTTTCCAGTTATATATGTTGTGTGAAGGAAATTTTTATTTGAAAATCTAAAATAAAAACTCTCAAAAACTATTGGAAATGAAATCTGTCTTATTCAATCAAATTAAATGCTCTATTTTATTATCATTTGATATAAATTGTAATCTAAATAATAATGTTTAAATTTAAGCAATCCTATCAATATTAAATATAAATATAAGATATAAATATAAATATAAAATATATATAAATACAAATACAATGTTATAAATCAAGCATTTGAAAGCTAGATTACAAATAAAAATAGAACTAAGAAGATAAGTTAGCAACAACTTATATGGTTAAATAGAAACATATGATAGTTTTGTAACATATGAAATCAGACAAAGTATTAAGTAATACCTGACACAAATATGAAAATGTATTCTTCAAGCTAGAAGATAATAAAACAAAATCTTGACAAAAAAATCAATACATAAGCCAAATCAATATTTATGACAACTTTACATAAACATATAAGAAGGATTTAGATAACCTGTATATACATTTGTACAATGAAAAGAAGACAAATTATTCACATAGCATGCAAAATATCTTTGTACAAAATATAAATATCAATGAATCATAATTAGATGCAAACCTATGGGAAGACACATGCATTTAATGCTTTCACCTCAGCATAAAAATATGTTCGGCCGAAATTAGCAAATATCACTTGCATTTAATGATAGCACACTCTTTTGTCAATTCAAATTGCAAGAAATCTTTCAGCCTCCATACAAAGAAAATCCAATCTGAGCAAAAATGTGTGAAGTTGTACCAGTTATAACCTGGCACTGTTCAAGCCCTTTCTATATATACGTCATACAATATTTGTTCGTTTGATGACTTAGAAAAACTGAAATGAAAAAAAAATAAACATCTTTACTTTACAAACTCAAACAAATTAAATCAAGGCAGAGAAGATTTTTCAGGAATTCAAATTCCAGCAACTTCAAGTCTATTGGAAATAAAAAATCATCTCAACAACAAAAGATTTCAAATCTGGAAGCCAGTAATTCCAGTTTTTTTTCCTTTCAAAATCTCAACCTACTCTGTTTCTTCATAAGCATGTGAGTAAACCTCACCTTTTAATATTGAATCATCTTTAAATTTGGTTAAATATAATTTATCATAGTAGTAATGATTGTGAAAACGTTTTGCCTGGATATATTAATGTGTTATCCCTAGTATATGTGTTTCTGTATGACTATGTTTGGATATTTATGTTGTACCTGTTTCTACAGACCACAAACTCAACTCAAATTTAATTTCCTTCTCATACGAACCATTATAGGCTAGGATGTTTTAAGGAAATATGTTTGAGTTAACTAGACCATATTTTTGAAATTGATTTATAGTGCTGTTAGCTTATAGTTGTACTGTCAAGAGGATAAAGTAGTGGAAATCAAATTAAGTTAGGAATTTAATTGTTTAAATTTCGAATATTTGTTTAGATCATCAGATACGATTGTAAAAATTATGATTTTTAAGAGTGACATCATAAATTTTATGTTAATGTTTTTTGAGTTATTATGAGTTGAATGGTAACTGGTTTTTCTTCGATTCCCAACAAACCATGGGTGGATGGAGGTCGATTTCTTGGCCGAGGGATAGCTGAAGTAGTGATGAACTATGGAAAAATAGTATAAATATTTTTAATATGGAGAGTAGAATGTTTGAGGTCATGTTAGGGTTTTCGTGACAGTTTTAATGGTCTCGGTTGTAGCGCAATGGTGAAGTGGAGAGAGGGATATAAACGTGCGGTCATGGGGGAAATCGTGGAGGACGATGTTGCGAACCTGATGGCAAAGGCAGGTGATTTATAATGAGGGTGGATGGCAAGGCGAGGGGTTTGTTTTGGCTGATGTCGGCTACAGTTTTGGGTAAGGTATGTTTTTTTTTGAGAGATGATGGAAAATTGATTTAAGAGGTCGGTCTTGGTGTATAAACGAAGACAAACATGAGGGAATCGACGGCGGCGAGTAGCTCGATTTTCGGCGAACGTGTAGGTGCACAAGGGATATGCAGTGTCTTCGTGTATGATCTTTTGTGTTTACTAGAGAAGTGAGGAAGGGGAAATACTGGGAGAGGGTAGAGTGGAAGGGAGATGGGCCGAAGTGAGTAATTGGGCCGGAGATAAACGGAAATGGAAATTTATCCAGTATGGTATTAAAGAAGTTTTATTTATTTGTTTGTTTTGGTCTCTGTTTCGTGCGAGTTCAGGAGGAAGTTGAGAATGTGGTTCGGATGTTTAAGAGTTGGACCAAGAGTAGAATTAACAATTTTAAGTTTAAACAAGTAAGCTTTAAATATAAACTGAATCTAGTTGACTCTATTACTTAAATCCATTCTTTATATATAATCTAGGTTTAAACGAAAGATTTGAGGAAGCTTTATAAATTGTTTAACTTGAAAGTGTTGAGTTAAAATTATTTTTAAGTTATTTTAAGACTTAATTTGAAAATAAAATTAAGTATAATCAAAGATAGATTAGTAATTAAAGATTTATTAATAAATTGATTTAATAATTAGAGATTAATTGCATAATTGATATTTACTAAAGGTAAGAAATTAAAAGATAAATTATTAAGGGTTAATTAATTTAATTAGTAATTAAAGGTTAATTAACCCATGAGATAATTACTTGATGAAGAAATTAATTGAAGGGAATTGCTTAATGGAGGCGAATAAGAAGTTAATTCTTAGAGCAACTAATTAATGATTGATTGATTAAGGGGACCAATTAATGATAGTTAGTTAACGAGTATGATCAATTAAAAATAATTAATCAATAAAAGTGATAAAAAAATTAATTAATTAATGGAAGTAATAAATCATGTTTATTAATGATTGAATGATGATGAGTGTTCTAAATTGGTTGATATTCCGAATATGAATTTGCTTTGTGATATGAGACGTTGGATGTACGGTGGTAATGTGATTATTTAAATTATGAATTGCTGTGTAAAAATGTTATCCGGTAATTAAAGTTGAATTTAATTTGATAACATGGGTTTAGAAGACATTGAATTTGAAGAGACCGGAATCGAGTATTGGGAATACCCGAAACCACTTCGAATTATTATAGATTGACATGAGAAAGCTATATGCTGGAGTGAAGTGTTCTTAAGGGAATTGGACTATTTTAAATCTAAATCTTGGTATTTAGAAAACTTATATGTGAAATAAGTGACGTGGATAATAAATTGTGGCATTGTGAATTGTTTCGAGTTACCCCGGGTTTTATATGAGTTATATACTTTTTAATTTCATGTTAGATGGGTTTACTCACGCTGGTTACCAGCCTGACCCGGGTGTTACTTTGATGTAATGCTCGGGTCAGACCGAGTATTACAGATTTTCAGGTTAGGACGTTCAGGAGCTCAGGAGGCGAGCTGGTGGCAATATCGTATGGAGTATATCCGCTGTATTTATATTATTGTTTATCTGAGTCATGATAATTGTAAATATTCAGTGACTGTATATTATGTGAAACTCTGATGTATATTAAATGTAATCGACAGTTATAATATTCTTTTGTAAACTATTATTACTATTTATTATATTTTATCCGCTGCGAATGTGAGGTGTTTTGGAGTTTCTGTTCTTCTTCTTCTTCTATCTTTTCTTCTTTTCATAACTATCTGGAATTTTCGGGTTAGAAAATTTCGGGTTGTTACATTTGGTATCAGAGCAGAAAGGTTAAGCGAGAACCTTGGCTCTGGTGGGGATTACTCATTTAATAGAGTCTGTAGTACTCTATAATGAGTTGAGTGACTATATATATATGAGTGCGTACTTGTTATTTTCTTATATAAAGGTTTTAAATGATTTTATATAAAAGTATATTTTGATATATAAAGCAATATTCTCTTCTAATGAAATATTTAGGTGAATGGTTGTTAAATTATTGGAATTAAGTTACGAAGTAATATAAGATACAACCAAATTAAATTAAATTAATTAAAAGTGAAATTCTAGAATTAGAACTCGGAAATTAGAATTGGTTGAAACTTTAAAACAAACAAAGTTAATTTGGTTTAAAAGGGTTAAACCAATCCTTGAGAATTTAACTCGAATTTATATAATTCGAGATGATTTAAATTTGAAGTTGGAATTAAATTCATTCAAATTGAACCCGATTTGAATTAATTAAATTTGGGATTGAAGATGTACAAGTTCAAAAATTTAAATGGAAGATTTGGATAGAATTGTAATGACTAAAATTGAAATGGAATTGATTTAAAATCAAAAAGGAATTTGAAATATAGATTGTAAATGTAATTTATAAATTGAAATAAACTTCATAAATAAATGAGATTATAATTCGGAATAGAATTCCAGAAATATTTGAAAATAAACTAGGATGAAAATTCCAGAGTAATGTTTAACTATGAATCGGATGGATTGGGAATTTGGAATTTTTGGGAGAATCAAAAATTCCTTTGGGTTGAAAGTGGTTTCCAAAGGTTTTGAGACATAATAGCATTATTTCAAAAATATTGGAAGTGTTTTTTTAGAGAGATAAAAGCATTAAACTCTTTCGGTCACTGGAAAATAACGTCGGTGATGACTGCAGCATCATCGATGTTCATTTTCGAGTTTCTAGAAGAGAAATTGCTACCAAATTGTTTTAAATTGGGATTGTTTGTGAATTGGGTTTGATTTTGAAATTCAAAGGGATAATTGAATTCGCCAAGGAATTTTGGATATAGTTAAATTCTAAGGTGACATTGAAATTTTGAAATTTGTTTAAATTCTGCAATCTTGATAAAATGTTTATGGAATAATAAAAAATATAAGTGGAGATAAGTTGAAATGAAGAATTGGACTCAGAAATTTGAGATTGTTTAAAAACTTTAAATAAAAGTTAATTCGGTTTAAAAAGTTAAATCAACCTTTGAGAATTGAATTCGAATTTATATAATTCGAAGTAGTTTAAAATGCAAGATTGAAATTGAATTAGTTCAAAATTTAATTTGGTTTGAAGTAATTGGATTGGTGATGGAAAATATATAAGTTAAAAAAAAAATTAAATGGGAAATCGGAATGGATTAAATTGAAGTGATTTGGAATCTGAAATTAAATTGATAATAATTCAAATTGATTGGAATAATATGAAATTATAATTAAAATTGAACAGGATTAAAATCAATTAGAATTTGATTTAAATTTGGGAAGGAATCAAGATTGACTCAACTTGAATTGGGAACTAATCAAGTCCAATGGAATTTGGAGTTATTTGGATTCGACTTGGGTCAATTTAAATAGAGATTTAAATTTGAATTGTTGGGAAGGTGAACAGTTGGCACTTGACTATTTCCAATATAAATTGTTTTGATATAAACTTATTTTCTAAGCTATTAAATATATATAGCCTTTCTTTTTAAAGCTAATTTATTATATATTTGTTTTACCGTTATTTTTGGAGCTATTTAAATATTTTTCAATTGTTTCCTAAACTACTTACTATTTTTCCACTACTTTACAAATAAATTACTATCATTCAATTATCTAAAAATCTCTGGAACTATTCGACTATTTTTCGACTATTTTACAATTAGTTAACTATTTTACAATTATTTTGCAACTAATAATTACTTTTCAACTACTTGCCTATTTTTTTTAAAAATTTCAAGCTATTTTTCGAAACTGGTCGGAGTTCAAACTGTTATTGATTAAAGTACCCAACCGTGATAAGGGTTGAAGTAATAATCCAAATGGTAATTAATGTAAAGGTGAATAAGGAATGTGAAATGGTTCTTTTGAACTGGAAGAATATTTTGAGAAATATGAAATGAATATAGATGGAAATTGGATATTTCTATGGTTTTTTTTAAAGTGTTTGGAGTATAAAAGGTGTTTTCTACAAGAAAGTAAGGATCCAAAGTTTTAAAATTTTATTTATATATATATCAGAATATATATAAAGGATCCTATGAGGATTTTGGAAAAAATTTTGGGAACCTTTGGATTTGAAAAAGGCTTTTGATTTTTGGGTAAAATCAATATTGAATTTGGAAAGCCTAGTTTGAGAATTATCGATTTTGGAAATAATCGATGTTGTGTAAAAGAGCTTTGATAAAATTCATACTAGGTGTATGATTTGAAAGATACTATATGTGTATAGCATAAAGTGTTTTGATGATAGCTCTGGGGAAAAAGGCGCTCCCTTGGAATGGACTTCTCAGGAGTGCCACTGGGTGGCGCTGCCTTGAGCCCCAAGGGGGGGTTCTAAAGTTGATCCTGTGAGGAGTCCGGACAAAACTAGTTCTTGAGGATTATGAGGTGAGTTACCATAGCGTAAGTCGTGTGTGCCGCGGAGAGCCAACAGTTACATGGACTTTTGTTGTGACTGCAACGTAACCCAGGATGTAACTGCGACCTATGGTAACATTGCGAAAGTCGTGTGTGCCGCTGAGAGCCAACAGTCTGCGGTTGAGTTTATCTCGGTAGACTGCGACTTATGTTGGAGTGGAGAAGTTTCATTTCGTCAGCGAAAGTCAGAGGCCGCTGAGAGCCTGCAGTTACATGGACTTTTGCTGCGACGGCAACGTAACCCTGGATGTAACTGTGATCTGTTGTGTGGGATCCATGGCGTAATCGAGAGGCCGTTGAGAGCCTGCAGTTACATGGACTTTTGTTGTGACTGCAACGTAACCCTGGTATGTAACTGTGACCATGGATGGGGGTGATGATTTTCAGAGCATTATCACCAAAGATATTTTCTCTATTTTCAAAAACTATTTTCTGTATTTTCAATAAAATTATTTTCCAAATATTTTCACTGGGTGTTGAAAACGGGTTTACCAAGTACTTATAGATTTTCAGTCCTACGCCTGATCAACGTATGACTGAATTTCTGTGAGAACAAGGATGGACTGGTTGAGACATCGAGTTATAAAATTATTTTTATTAAAAACTATTTTAATAGTAAAATCTGAATTTAAAAGCATTCCTAAATTTTTTAATATTAAGATGTTGAGATTTTAGGAGATTAAAAGGGAAAATCCAAACTGGAATTATAAAATAAAATTTGAACTCGGGAAATTTAATAAAGTGATTCTGTAATAAAATTAAATCTTGTTATAGAATTGGAGTAAGATAATTAACAATATAATTACTTGATTGAGTATGTTAATAAAATTTAACCTTGGAAAATAAATGGATTGTAAATGAAAAATGGAGTTTGGAAATGAATTAAAATTTTAAATAGAATTCGAGTTAGATTTGATAATGAATTAAATAGGAGGGGATGTTGCAGAAAAAAAAAAAAAAATAGAGTTGGAGTGGATTGAAAATGTGATGGATTGAATTACAAATAAAATTCAAGGGTGATTTGAATAATATTTAATAAAAATTTGCAAGTAAATTGGAAATAAAAGAAGTGATTATGATAGAAATGTTTTGAGTTGCAAAACAAAACCCAAGTGAATAGAAATAAATTGAGAGTGGCCCTGTATTAATAAAATAAATTCGATAACGAATTAAGTAAGCAGATTAAAAATTTAAAACGGGTTAATGAAATTAAATAATAAATGGATGAAGCCTGATTAAATAAAAACCAAATCAAAGTTTTAGTTGATATTGAGTTATTAGGATGGAAGGTATTAAATAAAAAGTTTGGGTAAAATCTATTTTTGGAAAATGGATATTTTTATAAGCATTTTAGTAAATCTGGCTTCGTTCCTTTTCGAGGACGAAAAGATTCAAAGGGGGGAGGAATGTGATAACCCGGTATTTTTGCAACATTGTTTTAATAAATAGTACAATCTAATTAAATAAAATACAAGTTTTTCATTTTTAAATAAATAAGATTTTAGGGCATTTTCCAGTTATATATGTTGTGTGAAGGAAATTTTTATTTGAAAATCTAAAATAAAAACTCTCAAAAACTATTGGAAATGAAATCTGTCTTATTCAATCAAATTAAATGCTCTATTTTATTATCATTTGATATAAATTGTAATCTAAATAATAATGTTTAAATTTAAGCAATCCTATCAATATTAAATATGAATATAAGATATAAATATAAATATAAAATATATATAAATACAAATACAATGTTATAAATCAAGCATTTGAAAGCTAGATTACAAATAAAAATAGAACTAAGAAGATAAGTTAGCAACAACTTATATGGTTAAATAGAAACATATGATAGTTTTGTAACATATGAAATCAGACAAAGTATTAAGTAATACCTGACACAAATATGAAAATGTATTCTTCAAGCTAGAAGATAATAAAACAAAATCTTGACAAAAAAATCAATACATAAGCCAAATCAATATTTATGACAACTTTACATAAACATATAAGAAGGATTTAGATAACCTGTATATACATTTGTACAATGAAAAGAAGACAAATTATTCACATAGCATGCAAAATATCTTTGTACAAAATATAAATATCAATGAATCATAATTAGATGCAAACCTATGGGAAGACACATGCATTTAATGCTTTCACCTCAGCATAAAAATATGTTCGGCCGAAATTAGCAAATATCACTTGCATTTAATGATAGCACACTCTTTTGTCAATTCAAATTGCAAGAAATCTTTCAGCCTCCATACAAAGAAAATCCAATCTGAGCAAAAATGTGTGAAGTTGTACCAGTTATAACCTGGCACTGTTCAAGCCCTTTCTATATATACGTCATACAATATTTGTTCGTTTGATGACTTAGAAAAACTGAAATGAAAAAAAAAAATAAACATCTTTACTTTACAAACTCAAACAAATTAAATCAAGGCAGAGAAGATTTTTCAGGAATTCAAATTCCAGCAACTTCAAGTCTATTGGAAATAAAAAATCATCTCAACAACAAAAGATTTCAAATCTGGAAGCCAGTAATTCCAGTTTTTTTTCCTTTCAAAATCTCAACCTACTCTGTTTCTTCATAAGCATGTGAGTAAACCTCACCTTTTAATATTGAATCATCTTTAAATTTCGTTAAATATAATTTATCATAGTAGTAATGATTGTGAAAACGTTTTGCCTGGATATATTAATGTGTTATCCCTAGTATATGTGTTTCTGTATGACTATGTTTGGATATTTATGTTGTACCTGTTTCTACAGACCACAAACTCAACTCAAATTTAATTTCCTTCTCATACGAACCATTATAGGCTAGGATGTTTTAAGGAAATATGTTTGAGTTAACTAGACCATATTTTTGAAATTGATTTATAGTGCTGTTAGCTTATACTTGTACTGTCAAGAGGATAAAGCAGTGGAAATCAAATTAAGTTAGGAATTTAATTGTTTAAATTTTGAATATTTGTTTAGATCATCAGATACGATTGTAAAAATTATGATTTTTAAGAGTGACATCATAAATTTTATGTTAATGTTTGCTGAGTTATTATGAGTTGAATGGTAACTGGTTTTTCTTCGATTCCCAACAAACCATGGGTGGATGGAGGTCGATTTCTTGGCCGAGGGATAGCTGAAGTAGTGATGAACTATGGAAAAATAGTATAAATATTTTTAATATGGAGAGTAGAATGTTTGAGGTCATGTTAGGGTTTTCGTGACAGTTTTAATGGTCTCGGTTGTAGTGCAATGGTGAAGTGGAGAGAGGGATATAAACGTGCGGTCATGGGGGAAATCGTGGAGGATGATGTTGCGAACCTGATGGCAATGGCAGGTGATTTATAATGGGGGTGGATGGCAAGGCGAGGGGTTTGTTTTGGCTGATGTCGGCTACAGTTTTGGGTAAAGTATGTTTTTTTTTGAGAGATGATGGAAAATTGATTTAAGAGGTCGGTCTTGGTGTATAAACGAAGACAAACATGAGGGAATCGACGGCGGCGAGTAGCTCGATTTTCGGCGAACGTGTAGGTGCACAAGGGATATGCAGTGTCTTCGTGTATGATCTTTTGTGTTTACTGGAGAAGTGAGGAAGGGGAAATACTGGGAGAGGGTAGAGTGGAAGGGAGATGGGCCGAAGTGAGTAATTGGGCCGGAGATAAACGTAAATGGAAATTTATCCAGTATGGTATTAAAGAAGTTTTATTTATTTGTTTGTTTTGGTCTCTGTTTCGTGCGAGTTCAGGAGGAAGTTGAGAATGTGGTTCGGATGTTTAAGAGTTGGACCAAGAGTAGAATTAACAATTTTAAGTTTAAACAAGTAAGCTTTAAATATAAACTGAATCTAGTTGACTCTATTACTTAAATCCATTCTTTATATATAATCTAGGTTTAAACGAAAGATTTGAGGAAGCTTTATAAATTGTTTAACTTGAAAGTGTTGAGTTAAAATTATTTTTAAGTTATTTTAAGACTTAATTTGAAAATAAAATTAAGTATAATCAAAGATAGATTAGTAATTAAAGATTTATTAATAAATTGATTTAATAATTAGAGATTAATTGCATAATTGATATTTACTAAAGGTAAGAAATTAAAAGATAAATTATTAAGGGTTAATTAATTTAATTAGTAATTAAAGGTTAATTAACCCATGAGATAATTACTTGATGAAGAAATTAATTGAAGGGAATTGCTTAATGGAGGCGAATAAGAAGTTAATTCTTAGAGCAACTAATTAATGATTGATTGATTAAGGGGACCAATTAATGATAGTTAGTTAACGAGTATGATCAACTAAAAATAATTAATCAATAAAAGTGATAAAAAAATTAATTAATTAATGGAAGTAATAAATCATGTTTATTAATGATTGAATGATGATGAGTGTTCTAAATTGGTTGATATTCCGAATATGAATTTGCTTTGTGATATGAGACGTTGGATGTACGGTGGTAATGTGATTATTTAAATTATGAATTGCTGTGTAAAAATGTTATCCGGTAATTAAAGTTGAATTTAATTTGATAACATGGGTTTAGAAGACATTGAATTTGAAGAGACCGGAATCGAGTATTGGGAATACCCGAAACCACTTCGAATTATTATAGATTGACATGAGAAAGCTATATGCTGGAGTGAAGTGTTCTTAAGGGAATTGGACTATTTTAAATCCAAATCTTGGTATTTAGAAAACTTATATGTGAAATAAGTGACGTGGATAATAAATTGTGGCATTGTGAATTGTTTCGAGTTACCCCGGGTTTTATATGAGTTATATACTTTTTAATTTCATGTTAGATGGGTTTACTCACGCTGGTTACCAGCCTGACCCGGGTGTTACTTTGATGTAATGCTCGGGTCAGACCGAGTATTACAGATTTTCAGGTTAGGACGTTCAGGAGCTCAGGAGGCGAGCTGGTGGCAATATCGTATGGAGTATATCCGCTGTATTTATATTATTGTTTATCTGAGTCATGATAATTGTAAATATTCAGTGACTGTATATTATGTGAAACTCTGATGTATATTAAATGTAATCGACAGTTATAATATTCTTTTGTAAACTGTTATTACTATTTATTATATTTTATCCGCTGCGAATGTGAGGTGTTTGGAGTTTCTGTTCTTCTTCTTCTTCTATCTTTTCTTCTTTTCATAACTATCTGGAATTTTCGGGTTAGAAAATTTCGGGTTGTTACACAAACTTTCTAAAAATTCTCAAATTTTTTCTAACGCCTTAAATTTTCGGAAAAATTCGCCATAGTCTCCTTTGCGCGGCTCGATCCGAAAAAAAAATGACATTATATATGTCACAAATATACATCTCATCAAGTAATGAGGCATCCTGCAGGGAAAAAAGTGTAAAAGTACGGTATTTAATCCAAGATATGTACCTTATATTTTATTAGCGAGCATATACGGCTAATATAGCGCGAAAGCGAGCTCCAAATGCGAAGCAAACGCGATTCGCACCTACTAAACACTCAACAAACAACATGAGAACATGCATATAACCAATAGTATCGGTATACAACATATAGCAACATAATAACTATATATGCCAACATAGCAAATGCAACAAAAGCAATATATTCAACCATCAACCAACTAGCATTCAACTAACATTCAACTAACATCCATAACCAATAAATGTTCATTCATATTCTCATTAATATTCAATGAATTGGTTTTCAATTTAAATCATATTTGATTCATTAACAATGGATGTTCTTTCTAACATTCATTTTCAATTAGTTTATATTCACTAATTCTTATTCAAGTTGGTTCACTTCCAAATCAAATTCAATTCTATTTAAGATTCACTTAACTTCCAATTGAATTTCAATTACTTTAGCTTTCAATTTCAATAATACTTAATGAATTATATACAATCAACTAACAACCATATAACAACCAATGTTTATTAATTACAACCAAATTCCTTTACTTTCAATTGGTTTAATTAAATTGATTTTCATTCAACTATTCAACTTCTAATAACATTAGATTTTTAATGAATTAACACTTATTCATTATTTAATATCAACTTAATTTATATTCAATTGATTTACATTCAATCCATTCATTCAATTCAATTTCTAAAGTTGAATTTCATTACATAACTCAAGTTCACATCTATCACTTAACTTTATTAATTTACTTTGATACCAATATCAACTTCATTCAACAACTCTTAAGTCATACTTCATTTTATAAACATCACTTGGTTTTACATAACTTAAATTCCCACTCATAAATCAATTCAGATTCCAATTCTAAGTAAATTTTTATTTAACTTTAAATTCATTTTTATTTACAACTCATATTCATAAATATATTCATATAGTTTCACTTCTTATATATATAAGTTTATTTCACAATTGTAAATTACATTAATTATAATTTCATACTTATAATTCTTTTGCTTATACAATTATTCTATTTAGATTATTCAAACAACCTTCTAATTTTACTTATATATCTTCTTACATTTTCAACAACCAAACAATCGACTTATATACATTTTAATAATTCTGAAAAATTATTCCTTTATATATAAAATATACTCAAGGTAAAATTATTTCATTACCCAATTTAAAACAATATTATGTCGAATTGTTCTATTCAAATGTTTATAAACCCCTTCGGCATAGTTGTCGAGACCGTGCTGACGAAGGTTCATATGCCACTCAATAAACCAATCATCACAATATAAAACAATTTTATATTCACTACCAAATACGCTCTCATAGCTATTATTACACTCAACTCATTCTAGAGTACTACTGACTCTATCTCTAATGAGTAATACCCATCAGAGCCATGGTTGTCGCTTAACCATATGCTCTGATACCACCTGTGAGGACCCGCAAATCCGTACTCCTTGAATATACACTAATCTCCATAGATTAACTCAAGATGAACAGAAATACGAATTCTCATTGTTTAAGAAAAAGAAAAAGAGGTAGAAGAAGAGAGAAAAGATAGAATAGAACAGAAAGAAAACAACAGAACAACATCAGAATCTCAAAATCGCAGCGGAACAACATATAATAAATAAATGAATAATCTTTAAACAAAGAACTATATCAGTTATTACATTACATCACATTTCATTACATTACATCAGAGTGTACAACATCAAGCAACAACAAACAATAGAAAAGAAATACTATATACTAATAATACGCCATGGCATCCAGCTTGCCTCCAGCAACTCCTGAATTCCAGAATATCCTGATAAACCTTAACTCTTGACTGCCCGTGTGGAAATTGGTGGGCACCCAGAGTTTAGGAAGGAAAACAATAAACTCCGAGTCAGTCATGTGACTGGTGTGAGAACTCAAAACAGTTTATTTATCTTTAAAAATCAAAATAGAGGAATATTTTTAAAGTCAATTCGCAATGCTTTTAAAAATGAGACTACCATAAGGCCTCCCGCACACACACAATGCAAACGCAGAATCGGAGGAGATTTCTCCTTATGATAGTCAAAGATGCTTGATACACATTAAAAAGAACATTTGATATTATTACTAGTGCATAGTGTATAAAACAATTTCGAAAGTAAAGATATAAATCTTAGCCAACATACGACCATTATCGTATGCCTACTATAGCTACTATATTCAATAGCAGGTTACCGCCACATTCCATAGCAGGTTATACAACTAAAACCGTACAAGTCTCGTATTATTTCTTTGGATTTCCAACAAATGGTCAGGCCAAGGAACTTCCCATTGCCACATGAGAACGCCTCTGGAAGGACGTCCCCGAGAACCAAACCGGATCTCTGCCAACACAAGGCCGGGTTACCCCTAACTGGGTAACTACTGACACGAGTATGCCATCCCCCGGTCCTTTGGGACCTTTAACCGAGTGCTCGAAATCAACATCACACCATAATAATAAGTGTTTCAACATGAGTAAGTATCCGGGCTCCATACCATGATACCACCCTTTTCCAGAAGGAAATGCCATACCCTAAAGAGAGCTACCCCTTATAACCATGCCGCATCTTTCCTGTTTTGACCATTCCGAGGTGTGAGGCTCGACGAAGTCACGTCCGCAAAGCCACGTTTTATACAAAAGCTGTGCTTTGGGTCAACAAATGATCATAGAAATGATCACAAAGATAAACGATCAAACAAATGATCTTATCACAAATGATCAACACAATGATCATTTCACAGCAACACTCAGCATACCACATTACCAAATTGGGAATATATCGTTGATAACCTTCAACTACATAACCTATGAGCTCGTACGTCTCAGAGAAGGGTGTTAAGCTAAAAGAATAAATTCTCCGCCACCAACAGAAAAATATTTGAAAGAAATCAGCTTTATAACTCAATTTGTAATGTCATACATACAATCCATACAAGTCTGTTCCGGGCTCGAACAGAACCGAAGGCACTTACAAAGAAGTCCTTGCAATCCGGATATCCACAATCCTGATCGGATTCCCCATCACATATGGAGAACTCTATACCGGAGCAACTCGGTGCAGAGTCAATCGACATGTCATCCTATCGCTCTCGCAAATACCCGGTCTTCAACACCGGTCATCAAATGCGATCCATTACGTCGTATCACTATTCGGAATGGGTAATCCGAATAACGAGCGCAAAAATTTAAAAATAAGTGTGGCATTCAAATTCAGCAAATCACAACAAATACCTTTCAAAGGTAAATATTGATAGTCGGTTATTGAACTATCAATGGATATGCACAACATCACCAGATTCCAAATAATTTTCCAAATTATTTATTTCCCAAAAATATCTTTACAAGATATAAAATTTCAATACCTCAAAAATAAATCAATATTTATTTTTAAACAAATTCCCCTTTCTTTTATAAATTCCATAGTGAATTTATATTTCACAATATCTACGAATATACGATTCCAATTATTCATTTTCAATTTATCTTCAAAAAGATAAATTCTCAAAATATTCACTTTATATTGGAAAACATTTCCATACTTACTTATTAAGTAATTCTCAAATCCATTTATTTTCAACACTTGGAAAATATTCAATATACTTAAATCGAGATTAAGTATATATTTCATTCTTTAAGAAAATCATTCCCTTAAACATATTTATTTGGGCCAAAACGAATGTTGCGTAAAACATCGTTACGACAACCCAAAATCACTAGTATAGGGATTCGAAATTAAAATAGATATATAAATCCCAATACTATATAAAACATTTCCTTTCGGAAATCATTTACTATAACAACAGTGTTATAGTCCACCATTTCCTTTTATTTCTCGAAAACGTCTATTTCAACAATGAATGTTGAAATCTATGGTTTCGAATCTCAACACATTTAAAAACATCGTTAGATCGTTTTAATTCTATTTAAAACACCAAATCCAAAACAATTTCTTTAACATATTATTCACTATTCAAAAACGTGAATATACTTCGTTAACCAATTTCATCACTTCTATAAATTTTATTTTAAAGGATTATTCACTGTATAAAACGTGAATATAACTCCATAAATAAGTTATAACAATTTACTTATCAAAATAAATCGTTGCGAATTTATAAACAATGTTTATAAATTCCATTTCTATTTATTTTATAACAACTTCCTTTTATAAATTCCTTATTAACCTATCTCAATTCATATCTCAATGATATACTAAAAATTCATATTATAAGTCAAATACTTATAATTTATTTGTTTACAAAAATCATTCTTTTAGACTTCCCAAATTATAAATCTTATAACTTATAAGATTCATTTATTTATCCAAAACCATTATTTTAATAACTTTACCAATTTTATAAACCTACTGCTTATAAAATTCCATTTATAACTTCACCGTTTATAATTCTATAAATTTCATTCATTTATGAAATTCATTTACAATTCATTCTAGCACTTATAAAAACTCCTTTTATAATTCAAATATTTTAATTTAATAAATATCAATTTATAAATCCTTTATATAAATCAAGTTATATTATTATTTCAAAACGTCTTTAAAGTCCTTTGTAATTTCACCATTTTGATTTATAAAATAATCAAATTTTATAAATCCTATATTTAAACTTTTTACAATAAATCCAAAAATCCCAATTTAAACGATTTTATAAAATCATTACCCTCATATTTTCAAAAATCAACTTTTAACTATTTTTCTCAAAAATCATAATTTTTATAACATAAAAATTATATCGTTTATTTATTTAAAATGAATCAATTCCAAAAATATTGTATATTTTCAAAAATCACTTTAAAAATCATTTTAAAATTCCAAAATTTGGCAAAGTGATGCTACATACCAAATAGTCAATCACGACAACAACGACATCATATATCGTATATGATAATCAACGAATATCAAAATATCCATAATCAAATAAATACTGTTGAGGAATCCAGTTGGATCCCTCCAACCTATTTTCCTGCATCCAAAAACATTAGCACAATACCAATTCCGTTCCAGTACGAAATTATCGCGGTATATGGGATTTAAAATATTATCCGCTAAATAGACGGCGCAATAGGGTTTCATCCGCTATATACTGCGGGAAAATCAACAACTGCAATATATACATATGCCAATATATATATATTGCTATTATATATAATACCAATTTCACTGTTTATGAAATATTCGCGGTGTATGTTTTTAATAAATAACATCCGCTTACTAACGGCGCATAATGTCTATTTTAACAATCAATAGATAACAATCATCATTCAAACATGCATTCAAAAATTTTAAATCAAACTATTTAAAATTAAAATCGAAACCGATTCGATTGAGTGAGAAGTTCTCACCTTGATTTCAATTTCGTTTTAGCGATTTATTTCGAATAAAATTAAACGGACATTTAATTTTACCCGAAATTCTCACTAACTCCAAACGACTCCAATCCAATTCCATAGCGTAGTGCTCATCCATTCGATTCCAACGCAACTGGTTTCGTGCGTTTTCGACCTCGTATGAAAAAGATATGATTTTTCAAAGTTTACACGATTTTATATAAACAATTTACAACTTTTATTTTCTTTTTTATAACCTAATATTTTTCTGGCCGTAGGATCTCCAAACCCCCCCCCCCCCCATCATGACCGCACGTTTTCTTTTTCCTTCCCCTTCCATTCACGTTCTACAGACCGCATATTAACCCATTGCTCGACATTTAGGGTTAGATTCTCGACCTCCACGCTTGCTTCTACCTCGATCAAAGACCACCACCACGTGCGCACTCCCCGGCACCACCCACGGCCAAGCTGCGGCCCGACTCGGTCGCGCCTATGGCACGAAATTCGAGAACGAACGCGCGACCTTTATATGTAATTTGCCGTTGAATCTCTGCTCCAAACACGATCATAGCCGTTCAGATTGAAGATCTCGTTGTCGTCTACAACTTTCATGTTGAAAGTTTTTTGGATTGCTTCACGGATTTAAAGAAATTTGAGGAGAAAGAACTGTAAATTTCGGCCATTGGTTTCTTAATGGCGGCTGAAGGAGAACGAAACCCTAGTTTTTATTTTTTTTTTATTTTTTTGTGAATAAAGCCCTATTTATAGAATTTTCTCAAACACTATTCATTTTGGAATTTCCAAACTCCAATTTACGCGCGGTGACCTGCGTTTCTAGGGTTTATCCCGCGTTCCGAACACAATGGAATAGGTTTCGGAAGCTATTTCAGTCATCTATGCGAGTTATGGCAATAAACATTCGATTTAAAATTAAACCGATTAAACGATTTTCTAGGCGTTTTCGCTTGCACCGGACAAACGGTAAATCCAACTGACACGAAATTTGAAACCATACAATAATATCACATTACGGATCCGATGAAACTGGTTTCGACGAAATCCGAGACTTTTTGAAAAATGGCTATTTTAACTCGCCAAATTAAAATTAAAACAATTTCGATGCGTTTCGAGCTGCTACGATCAAACGATAACTCCGATTGCTACGAAAATTGAAATCCGGTAATAACTAACTATTACGGATCCAATGGAACTAGTTTCGTCAAATTCTGAGACTGTCCGAAAAATGGCTAATTTCGCTAGTCGATTTAAATATTAAAATATTCAATTTTCACAAATTAACTTTTAATTCGATTTTAAATGTTCTACAATATCGTTCTAACTTCAATATGATATAATAAAATTTTACAAATCATTTTCAATCATATTTCACCCAATTTTCTATTATTTCCATAATTTAACATATTAAATTATCGATTTAATTATCCAATTAAATCCAATTATTCGAAATAAAATTTATCCGACTTATGAATTTCACTTATTAATATTTAAAATTAATTAAATATTCAAATTTTAATTAATTAAAATTCTGGGTCGTTACATTTATTTAAATCAACTTCAAAATTTTAGTGTAGTCTTGGAAATCCATGTTATATTGTTTTTAGAAAAATAAATTTTACATAATAATAAATCACTGATTACTACAAATATTGTATATCAAAATACAATATTATTGAATATTATAAATAATATATACAACTCCGGATGTCCAAAATCCCGGGTCGTTACAAAAAGTTTTGACTAGGGGAGAGTGTAACAACCTGAAAATTTTAGTGGTTTTATTTATTTATTTAACTGGAAATTTTGTGAAATGTAAAATAATCGAATTTTGAAATAAAAAATTAATATTGGAATACGTCTATTTAAACATAGCAAATGGTAAATTTTCATCTGATAATATGGAAGTTTATTTTATTGTGTAATTTTTTAAATATAAATTAGTTAAAATTGATAATAATAAAATGTTTTTCAAACCTGAATATTTTTATATATATAATTTGTAAATGATCTTCTAAGTGAGACATCATAATTCATTTCTTCAAATTTGGACTTCTAATGCTCTGTTTTTCTTATTTTCAGCAAATTTGCAGCATTTTTTGGTTTCGATTTTCGTCTTTTGATATATCGTACCACTGATATCTATATACCATTTTGATCATCTCGTCATGCCGATCTCTGCGGTATATTCGATTCTGTGTTTTGAAGTCCGGTATATAGTGGAATCCGTGAAAACGGTAACCGTATCGGTACCAGATCTGTGACCTTTTGTTTTCTTTTGCGTTTCAAAATTTAACCGTGACTGTCATGCAACAATCAATTGCTTTGTTAAATTCTGAAACTACTTTTGATCCTTCACATTGCAAATATTCAATATTTATATTCGTGTGAAGTTACATCGCCTTTTCTTTGGTGATCTAACATTTGCTTTTCAAAATATTATAAAATTTATAAGCATTTATAACCAGAGAAGCCAAATATCCTATTTCATTCTATATCTATTTATTTGCCTTGGTACATGTTCACAACTTTTCCAATTCATAGCTGGCTCATCTTCTTCCTCTTTTGGCTATTAGTTTCTTCATCTTTTCATAGATGTTCTGATAATAAAAAAATTCAAAACATTTTCACATGGAAGCTGCACTGCCCCTCTCTTCCCACTTCGTGCATCACTAGCCACGACTGCCTCTTTCATCTCACCCCTTTCCGCTTTCACGCAATCCTAGCCGAGCTCACCAGGCATCGACCCCCTCCCAGCATGTACCGTCCAATCTCCGTGGCCGCAGCGACAATTTCCTCACCTTATGTAACGACCCGTTAAATTAATAATATTAAATGAATTGAATTAATATAAATTCTAATCTAATTGAGAATAAATGTAGAAATTTGGTATAGTAGTTGTAATTTAGTGTAACAATAAAATTTTATGACAATAGATTTGGATAATGTAGATTGTCACAATTTGATTTAAAGTTAAATATAAGAAACTGATATAAGGGTTGAATTAGTGAATATCAATAAAAAGATTAAGTAGAATGGAATTCATTTAATATAAAATAAATAGTGGAAGACTTACATTGGATTGTAAAATGGATAGTAACTAAATAAATGGTGACCGCTGAATAAATCAATGAAATAAGTGTTGATAAGGAGATTTAATGAATGTTGTCAATAATAAATGGACTTAAGATAGTAATAAAATTTGTTTTGCCTATGTAAATTTTATGTATTGATAAGCCATAATTTAATTTGAAATTTGGTAGTAAATAGGGGATAAGTTGACTAAGGCAATTAGTAATTTAATAAATGAATGCATAGTAAGTAAGTGGAAATGTACGCATAAAGATATTTTCATACATGGGATAATTACAAAAGTTTACCCATTTATCTAATGTATATAATTGAATCTAAATTTAGGGCAACATTTTGTTATTGATGGTATAAGTGAATTTGAATAAAAGGGTAAAAATTTTGTGGATTTAACATGTATTGAGTATATAGCTAAGAAGGGCATTCGATGTAAATGAATCTAAATTAATGTGTCTAGTCAATAAAGGAGAACTTTAAGGGAATAAATATAAATGAATGTATTTGGGGAATGGAGTCCTTTTATATGTTGAATAGTATAACGTTGTTATTAAGAATGAACGTTACTTTAGAAATTATTAATATGGTAACGGAAGAGTGTATAAATTTTATAGTAACGTAAAACGTATTGTAAGGTAATAATTATGTGTAGACTTATAAAATAGATTTATGACAATAATTATTGTACGTATTTATTCTATTTGTTTGTTAAGTTTATTTTAATCAATTTCAATTTATGCACTAAATTATTTCAGTTAGTGTGGAATTTTTGTAAGTGGATAAATAAGATGTAACAAAGGGAAAATTTCATTTTTATAATATAATAATTAGTGTAATCTTAAGAATGAAACCGAAGTGGAATGAATTAATTGAGGTTTTAAGTTTTATTCAAGTGTTAAGTTAACAAAATTTCCAATAAGATTGAAATACAGTAATTTATGCAAATAAAAGATGGAAATTGGGTAAATATTAATGTATTGGAATATAAAAGAAACGTTAACTATGTAGGGAGTAATAATTGATTTATTTGTGAGTTGTAATCAAATAGAGTCAAATTTATTAGAATTTATTGCAATTAATGGGATTAATTGCAGTAACCTTTGAAGATTTATTCACTAAAATAATTGACGATGGAAATTATATGTAAATTTGCTTTTAGTTAATATTAAATATCCAGAGGGCTAGAAATGACACAAATCTACTAGTTTAGAAATTTACAACAAAAAAGTGGTAAGTAATTCTTCTAAATATTTAGATAGTAGGAAGATGTAGATTTAGATGGAATTTATTATTTAACTATTTCATAAGTTGAGATCTAAGTTTAGAATTGAGATTTTTAATGTATAGATATTGAGCCAATGTTAGTTTCATTAAATTGACATCAATAACTTTGAATAAAAGAAAGAAAGTGAATTTAATAAATTTAATCAAACGTATAATGTTGAATTTATTAAAAATTAGAATTTAACCTTTAAGTAAGGATTAACATCTAAATTGATGAATAGAACAACTATGTATTGACACTTGAATTGTTTAGAATTGGAGTAAATAATTAAGAAAATTTAAAGGGAGAAATTTGGTCAATTTTTGAATTTAGATGTAAAAATTGGATTTTTATAATTTATTTAATTTATTTAATGAATATTGAAAATAGCCATTTTGGTCACGGACTCGGATTTCGATGAAACCAGTTTCATCGGATCCGTATCGGTGAATTATTATAGGGTTTCAAGTTTCGTATCGATCGGACCTGTCGTTTGATCGTACGGACGCGAAACGCCTTGAAAATCAATTTTATTAAAATCAATTTGAAATCAATTTGGAAATCTTGTTTTCAGCATAACTTCTTCATACGATTAAATTTGGACGTGAAACTTTTTCCATCGCGTTCAGAATATTTTAAAATACCTATCTGGATATATGGGTTTGACAAATTTCGTTCCGGAGTCAGAACGGGCTTTTTGGGCCTTGGTTTGTTTCGTACGTTCATCTATCTAGTCTATCTACTCTAACCCAACCCTACCTATAAATATACAGTTATAAACCCTAACTCCATTCTATTGTCTATTTGTTGTACGTTCATCTTCTTCAAGCTTCTCTTCTTCTTCAATGGGGGCTAACCCTAGATCCAGTCAGTTCAAAAAAAAAAAAAATCGGATCTGCAGCAGCTTCTGGTCGCGCTTCGGGTTTCAGGGGAGAAAACCCTAGAGCAACTTTGGGTCAGGAAGAAAATGACTATGGTCGATCCGGGTCGTTTTGGCGAAAACTCCAAGCAAGCACCGGGGAATTGAGGCGGCGCACCGAAGTCGAACCCGAAGTCGACCCAGGACCAGAATTTTCCATTTTTCAAATTTTCATAACTTTTGCATACGAGCTCGGATTCACGCGCGGTTTGTTTTGCTGGGATCGAATCGGAATTTCTGACGTTTTCACACGAGTTTGGATGAATTTGGAGACTGTCAAATTTTTGGGTTTAAATTGAATTTGAATTCAATTTAAATTCAAAAGGTGAGTGTTTTAACCCACTCACAACTACTAGAAGCTTTTATGTTTGTTAAATTAATTTTAGAAATGAATAGAAATTTATTTATGAGTATTTGGCATGTTTATTTTATTCATTTCTGTTGAATTGCATTTATTAAATTTAACTGTTAATTTAATTAATTTATTGCGTATAAATTTACAGTTAAAATATATTTGTTTGTATATGAACTGCTAGTTAACAGTTATATAATTTATTACTGAATATAGACTGTTAGATTAATAGTAGTTAAATTTAATCTGAATAAAATTGCCAGTTATTTCCTGTTATATATTATCAAATATAAATTGTTATTGATTGATATTGCTTGATGATTGTGATTGGATGATGGACGATGTTGATGGATGTTTATTGAATATCATAAAATTGCAAATTATCATGCATATTTCATTTCATTCGGGATTGTGGTTTGAAATGATATACAACCGCAAAATTTTATATCTTTTAAATTGCGGATTGAAATGATAAATATCCGTATCACTTGACCATAGGATAGAAAATTATATACAGGCACCGCGGTCTATATATAACTATTTTAATGTGATTTCTATGGTTTGGATGGAATACGGTTTATAATAATCTTAAATTTTATACGGTATAAATATTATTCTTCCATATATATACATATGAAGTTGAAAATTTTGAAATTAAAAGGTGTATAAATCTCTTTATTAAAAATGGAAAAAAATTAAGAAAATGGAGTTTGATAATTTATATCATATGTTTAAATGTTAAGTTTGGAAATTTTAAGATATGATATTTATAATTGGATTTTTCCCAAGATAAATTGAAATGAATATTCTAGTATAATTTGAATTGAAAAAAATATATATTTTATTACTAGAAATTGGAGTTTTTATTTATTTATGGATTTTATGTGAATATTCAAGACTAATTAATAGAACATTCGATTTGTTGAAAGAATAAAATCCAACTTTAGTTTGAAATATTAATACTCCAAATGGATATACGTATATATATATAAATTGAAGTGGTTTTGGAACTTGAGAGAGATAATACAACTTTTGGGTTAGACTTTAATAAAGAAATGTATTTGTAAAGCCATGAGAACTATTTTCTTTACAAAGTAACATTTAAGTTAAACCTTTTATTTTATATACGGTTGAATATCCAAACCATTCAAGTTTTAGAAGTTCTGGTTTTAAAAGTATGAATTCCGAAATATTATGTTTTGAAAGTATAATTCAAATGTTTGGTTTCCAGATATTTTGAATTTTAAACCAGTATGATTTTGGAAAAGGATTATATTTGAGATAAAATGATATCATATTATTTTGGGTTTTAATTTGATATCGTATGGTAAATTTTATTCTGGTTTTAAAGTATAAACTATTTTTAAATGACCGCGGTGTTATAATAACGATGGGTTGGCGAAGAGACCGGGATCGGATATGGACATACTCTCTGTCGATACCGAAAACCACTTTGACTAACCGTGTACGCGGTGGAGATTCCAGAATGAAGTAGGTGGTGGCGACGTTTCCTGTAAGGTAAATACGTGGACCCGACTCCCGTGAGTTGGCATAAGGTGGCTAAAACAGGAGCGATTCTCAGGCCAATGAGGTCATTCCTCTGATCGGACCCTCCTCTTCGATATTATACTTTGACTTGGATTGATTCAGTGGCCACTTCTATATTTTGATTTTGGGGAGTTAGTCCGAGGTGGGCGGTAACTGCGGCTACGCGTTTCCACCAGCCTGGATAGCAATTGGTATATCTACCCTGGCATTGCCTAGTTGTGCCGTGTCACCTACCATACCGAGCCTTTACTACGAGTTTCTATTTGTGTCGTACCTATGGAGTATCCTCTGGTAGCCTCCCGATCAGGAGGTATTACGGTACTGTATAGACTATTGGCATTTTACGTGTTAAGGTGGAAAATGTAAAGCCTTAACGCTATTTAAAAGTAAGTTTATTTTATAAATAGACACTATTATAATAGCGCAATATACTACATAGTAAATAGTTTAACGGATCCTTAGGAGATGTAAATCCCAAACATCTCTTGAGTTACTGTACTCATATTTATTTCTGTTAATTTAACTCACATAAGATCTTTTAGTCTGACTCGAGTGTTTTTGTCTTTTCAAATTCGCTCGGGTCAGTCCGAGCGTTTCAGGATCGAAGACTTTAGCTTTGAAGGACGAAGACGAAGGAGTCGTATTATTATTATCTATAGTATTGCACCTCACTCATACTTTTCCGCTGCATTGATTGTATTGGTATGTGTAACTCTGATATTTATTGTATAAAACAAATCAAGTGTTTGTAAACTGTTTTGAACTGTATATGTATTATTATATTTTATCCTTCCGCTGTGAGATTCTGTTTTGTTTTTATTTCTTCTCTGTTTTTCTTATTTACCCCATAACAATCCGCCCTTGCGTATGCTTTGAATTGGCACGTGTGTCGGTTTAAAGTGTGCGAAAAGGCGGGATGTTACAGTTGGTATCAGAGCTTTGGTTTAGCGATAAACTTTGGCTTTGTGGGGTTTGACTCTTTGTTAATAGGGTAGTAATACCCTATGGGAGTCGCCGAGAGTATATATATGAGAGAGCGTATTTGTTAGTTTTATAAAAAGATTTTAATATTATGTTGCTCTGTTTCGTTTTGTATTTATAAATTCTGGTTGATGCATGGGACGCTATGCCATCAATAGGGATTTCTAAACACTTAATAGGACAGACCGACATAATATTTGTTTTATATAGGTGAATGAAATAATTTTGCCTATTATATTTTCTATACATAAAAATATTTTATAAAGATATATATTTTGGTTGCTATAGATTGGGTGTTAGGTAATAAAAATATTTATAATAATTGAAGCTAAGTTGAAATTATAATGAATCAAAATGGAGATTTTTTTTAGAACTTAAGTCCGGGATTTTGAAAATCTACTTTCAAAGGATTTATGAAATATAATGATTTGGTTTATAAGTATTTTCTTATATAAATATTTAGTATAATTCGAAGGAATAGGTTTAAAGAGGATTTTGGAGAAATTAATTTTGTACTTTCCTCTCTGTCGCTGGAAAATAATTTCGGTGATGGCGGCCGCATCATCGACTTTCATTTTCGAGTTTCGAAGGGGAAAGGCCACTGTAGTAAAATTCTACTGCAGATTTATTTTGAAATTATCTAAAATTTTCCATTAATTAATTGTTTAAATTATTTCAGTGAAATATAAAGTAAGAAATAAATGGATTTAAAACCTCTAAATTTAGGAAAGAGAATTAATGCTAAGTTATAAAGGAAGTTAAGATTTTAACTTATAAATAATGGTAAAGATTTATTGAACAATCAAGGAATTAAAAGAATTGAGATTAAACTTGTATAAGTTCAATTGCATCTTCTTTAACATAAATAACTTACCAAATATAAAAAGTTGAAATGTTAAATAAGAGATTGGAATAGAATATTATACAAGTAGGAAATTTTGGAAATAATGAAGTATTCAATAAATTACTGTTATAAATAAGAATTTAATGGTATTAACTTAAGTGATGATTGGAATTTTACTAAAATTAAAGGTTGTATTATTAATAGGTGATTTTAACCTTAAGAAAGTAAAAAAATGAAATTCCTTAATTTATAAAGTTTGATTGTAGGGTTATTAAATTAAGTACGCCTTAATTTCCCCTATTCTAATATAATGGAATGTAGGAAAAATATAAATGACTGCAATCCATAGTTAATGAATGAGTAAAATCTTTCACTTATAGGAATGCAAGTTATAAGGTTAATAAATTAAGTGTAAGTAGAGGGTTACTGTAATTAAATATAATGGAAACTTCAACATTAAATAAATGAATGAGATTAAAGGTAAGTTGAAATTGTAAGTTATAAAACAAATATATATTAATTAAAGGAATGGAGAAGAAACTTGTAAATTTTCACTTACATTCTTAAAACATACATAACTTACCATATAATAAAAAGTTGCAATGTTAGTAGGAAAATGTAAAGGGAAATCTTACAAGTGAAGAGTAAGGTAATAAAGGTATTCTATTAATTTGCTATTATTAATGAGAATTAATTATATAGACTTAAGTTAAATTGGAAATTTTACTATAAGTAAAGGTAAGTAGTATAAATAAATGATAGAAACTTTAGTAAATAAATTGGAATACAAATAGAATGAATTTTGTGATAAATGGAAAATGAAAATTTGTAAGAAATAAAGAAATCACTCCATAAATGAAAGAAAGAAAATCAAACCATTGAAGCATGAGATAAATGTATAATAAATAAATTTGGGTGTTGGTTTGAATTGTGTTGTTTGATTTATGTTGTTGGGTAAGAAATTTGAAGTGGTTAAATGAATAAGTATCTATCTTTGTTCCATCTAAGACTGTTGAGTAAAGGATGCACTTGATAGTTAATTTCATTTCATACAAATTTCAAGTTTGAACCCAAACAACTATTTGTTTGATGGATTAAATGGTTGCTTTGTTTGTGTATGTATGTTGTTTGTAAGGTTGATGGTTGTTGAATTGTTTGGTTGATTAATGATTGAATCCACTTGATTAGTTCACTTTAAAATAAATATTTAACTTTTTAGATTATATAAGTGAATACAGGTGATGGAAGCAACTGCTACTGCTTTTGGTTCCAAAATAATAAGCGTATATTGCCCGACAAATAGGTACGTTTTCGGATTACGTTTAAAGCGCTATTTTTTCCCGTGTTGGGATATAATATTTTGATAATATATGTAATATATTTGTATATTTTGATATTATATTTTCTCCCGAGCCTCACCGTACAAAGGAGACTCTGCCAAAAAATTTCGTAAATTTTGGACTTAGAATTTTGTAGAATATTTTCCAAACTTTAATGATTTAAGTATAAAAGGTTGTAATGATTATAAACGGGTATATTTCATTAAAGGAAATTAATCCAGTAAATTATTGTTTATAAGTTAATATTTGAAATAAGATGTACTGTTTATTCTTCCTTCTCCCTTCTTTTTCCTTTTCGGGGACGAAAAGTTTTGAGTGGGGGAGATTGTAACGACCCGTTAAATTAATAATATTAAATGAATTGAATTAATATAAATTCTAATCTAATTGAGAATAAATGTAGAAATTTGGTATAGTAGTTGTAATTTAGTGTAACAATAAAATTTTATGACAATAGATTTGGATAATGTAGATTGTCACAATTTGATTTAAAGTTAAATATAAGAAACTGATATAAGGGTTGAATTAGTGAATATCAATAAAAAGATTAAGTAGAATGGAATTCATTTAATATAAAATAAATAGTGGAAGACTTACATTGGATTGTAAAATGGATAGTAACTAAATAAAAGGTGACCGCTGAATAAATCAATGAAATAAGTGTTGATAAGGAGATTTAATGAATGTTGTCAATAATAAATGGACTTAAGATAGTAATAAAATTTGTTTTGCCTATGTAAATTTTATGTATTGATAAGCCATAATTTAATTTGAAATTTGGTAGTAAATAGGGGATAAGTTGACTAAGGCAATTAGTAATTTAATAAATGAATGCATAGTAAGTAAGTGGAAATGTATGCATAAAAATATTTTCATATATGGGATAATTACAAAAGTTTACCCATTTATCTAATGTATATAATTGAATCTAAATTTAGGGCAACATTTTGTTATTGATGGTATAAGTGAATTTGAATAAAAGGGTAAAATTTTTGTAGATTTAACATGTATTGAGTATATAGCTAAGAAGGGGATTCGATGTAAATGAATCTAAATTAATGTGTCTAGTCAATAAAGGAGAACTTTAAGGGAATAAATATAAATGAATGTATTTGGGGAATGGAGTCCTTTTATATGTTGAATAGTATAACGTTGTTATTAAGAATGAACGTTACTTTAGAAATTATTAATATGGTAACGGAAGAGTGTATAAATTTTATAGTAACGTAAAACGTATTGTAAGGTAATAATTATGTGTAGACTTATAAAATAGATTTATGACAATAATTATTGTACGTATTTATTCTATTTGTTTGTTAAGTTTATTTTAATCAATTTCAATTTATGCACTAAATTATTTCAGTTAGTGTGGAATTTTTGTAAGTGGATAAATAAGATGTAACCAAGGAAAAATTTCATTTTTATAATATAATAATTAGTGTAATCTTAAGAATGAAACCGAAGTGGAATGAATTAATTGAGGTTTTAAGTTTTATTCAAGTGTTAAGTTAACAAAATTTCCAATAAGATTGAAATACAGTAATTTATGCAAATAAAAGATGGAAATTGGGTAAATATTAATGTATTGGAATATAAAAGAAACGTTAACTATGTAGGGAGTAATAATTGATTTATTTGTGAGTTGTAATCAAATAGAGTCAAATTTATTAGAATTTATTGCAATTAATGGGATTAATTGCAGTAACCTTTGAAGATTTATTCACTAAAATAATTGACGATGGAAATTATATGTAAATTTTCTTTTAGTTAATATTAAATATCCAGAGGGCTAGAAATGACACAAATCTACTAGTTTAGAAATTTACAATAAAAAAGTGGTAAGTAATTTTTCTAAATATTTGGATAGTAGGAAGATGTAGATTTAGATGGAATTTATTATTTAACTATTTCATAAGTTAAGATCTAAGTTTAGAATTGAGATTTTTAATGTATAGATATTGAGCCAATGTTAGTTTTATTAAATTGACATCAATAAATTTGAATAATAGAAAGAAAGTGAATTTAATAAATTTAATCAAACGTATAATGTTGAATTTATTAAAAATTGGAATTTAACCTTTAAGTAAGGATTAACATCTAAATTGATGAATAGAACAACTATGTATTGACACTTTAATTGTTTAGAATTGGAGTAAATAATTAAGAAAATTTAAAGGGAGAAATTTGGTCAATTTTTGAATTTAGATGTAAAAATTGGATTTTTATAATTTATTTAATTTATTTAATGAATATTGAAAATAGCCATTTTGGTCACGGACTCGGATTTCGATGAAACCAGTTTCATCGGATCCGTATCGGTGAATTATTATAGGGTTTCAAGTTTCGTATCGATCGGACCTGTCGTTTGATCGTACGGACGCGAAATGCCTTGAAAATCAATTTTATTAAAATCAATTTGAAATCAATTTGGAAATCTTATTTTCAGCATAACTTCTTCATACGATCAAATTTGGACGTGAAACTTTTTCCATCGCGTTCAGAATATTTTAAAATACCTATCTGGATATATGGGTTTGACAAATTTCGTTCCGGGGTCAGAACGGGCTTTTTGGGCCTTAGTTTGTTTCGTACGTTCATCTATCTAGTCTATCTACTCTAACCCAACCCTACCTATAAATATACAGTTATAAACCCTAACTCCATTCTATTGTCTATTTGCTGTACGTTCATCTTCTTCAAGCTTCTCTTCTTCTTCAATGGGGGCTAACCCTAGATCCAGTCAGTTCAAAAAAAAAAAAAAATCGGATCTGCAGCAGCTTCTGGTCGCGCTTCGGGTTTCAGGGGAGAAAACCCTAGAGCAACTTTGGGTCAGGAAGAAAATGACTCTGGTCGATCCGGGTCGTTTTGGCGAAAACTCCAAGCAAGCACCGGGGAATTGAGGCGACGCACCGAAGTCGACCCAGGACCAGAATTTTCCATTTTTCAAGTTTTCATAACTTTGCATACGAGCTCGAATTCACGCGCGGTTTGTTTTGCTGGGATCGTATCGGAATTTCTGACGTTTTGGCATGAGTTTGGATGAATTTGGGGACTGTCAAATTTTTGGGTTTAAATTGAATTTGAATTCAATTTAAATTCAAAAGGTGAGTGTTTTAACCCACTCACAACTACTAGAAGCTTTTATGTTTGTTAAATTAATTTTAGAAATGAATAGAAATTTATTTATGAGTATTTGGCATGTTTATTTTATTCATATCTGTTGAATTGCATTTATTAAATTTGACTGTTAATTTAATTAATTTATTGCGTATAAATTTACAGTTAAAATTTATTTGTTTGTATATGAACTGCTAGTTAACAGTTATATAATTTATTACTGAATATAGACTGTTAGATTAATAGTTGTTAAATTTAATCTGAATAAAATTGCCAGTTATTTCCTGTTATATATTATCAAATATAAATTGTTATTGATTGATATTGCTTGATGATTGTGATTGGATGATGGACGATGTTGATGGATGTTTATTGAATATCATAAAATTGCAAATTATCATGCATATTTCATTTCATTCGGGATTGTGGTTTGAAATGATATACAACCGCAAAATTTTATATCTTTTAAATTGCGGATTGAAATGATAAATATCCGTATCACTTGACCATAGGATAGAAAATTATATACAGGCACCGCGGTCTATATATAACTATTTTAATGTGATTTCTATGGTTTGGATGGAATATGGTTTATAATAATCTTAAATTTTATACGGTATAAATATTATTCTTCCATATATATACATATGAAGTTGAAAATTTTGAAATTAAAAGGTGTATAAATCTCTTTATTAAAAATGGAAAAAAAATTAAGAAAATGGAGTTTGATAATTTATATCATATGTTTAAATGTTAAGTTTGGAAATTTTAAGATATGATATTTATAATTGGATTTTTCCCAAGATAAATTGAAATGAATATTCTAGTATAATTTGAATTGAAAAAAATATATATTTTATTACTAGAAATTGGATTTTTTATTTATTTATGGATTTTATGTGAATATTCAAGACTAATTAATAGAACATTCGATTTGTTGAAAGAATAAAATCCAACTTTAGTTTGAAATATTAATACTCCAAATGGATATACGTATATATATATAAATTGAAGTGGTTTTGGAACTTGAGAGAGATAATACAAATTTTGGGTTAGACTTTAATAAAGAAATGTATTTGTAAAGCCATGAGAACTATTTTCTTTACAAAGTAACATTTAAGTTAAACCTTTTATTTTATATACGGTTGAATATCCAAACCATTCAAGTTTTAGAAGTTATGGTTTTAAAAGTATGAATTCCGAAATATTATGTTTTGAAAGTATAATTCAAATGTTTGGTTTCCAGATATTTTGAATTTTAAACCAGTATGATTTTGGAAAAGGGTTATATTTGAGATAAAATGATATCATATTATTTTGGGTTTTAATTTGATATCGTATGGGAAATTTTATTCTGGTTTTAAAGTATAAACTATTTTTAAATGACCGCGGTGTTATAATAACGATGGGTTGGCAAAGAGACTGGGATCGGATATGGACATACTCTATGTCGATACCGAAAACCACTTTGACTAACCGTGTACGCGGTGAAGATTCCAGAATGAAGTAGGTGGTGGCGACGTTTCCTATAAGGTAAATACGTGGACCCGACTCCCGTGAGTTGGCATAAGGTGGCTAAAACAGGAGCGATTCTCAGGCCAATGAGGTCATTCCTCTGATCGGACCCTCCTCTTCGATATTATACTTTGACTTGGACTGATTCAGTGGCCACTTCTATATTTTGATTTTGGGGAGTTAGTCCGAGGTGGGCGGTAACTGCGGCTACGCGTTTCCACCAGCCTGGATAGCAATTGGTATATCTACCCTGGCATTGCCTAGTTGTGCCGTGTCACCTACCATACCGAGCCTTTACTACGAGTTTCTATTTGTGTCGTACCTATGGAGTATCCTCTGGTAGCCTCCCGATCAGGAGGTATTACGGTACTGTATAGACTATTGGCATTTTACGTGTTAAGGTGGAAAATGTAAAGCCTTAACGCTATTTAAAAGTAAGTTTATTTTATAAATAGACACTATTATAATAGCGCAATATACTACATAGTAAATAGTTTAACGGATCCTTAGGAGATGTAAATCCCGAACATCTCTTGAGTTACTGTACTCATATTTATTTCTGTTAATTTAACTCACATAAGATCTTTTAGTCTGACTCGAGTGTTTTTGTCTTTTCAAATTCGCTCGGGTCAGTCCGAGCGTTTCAGGATCGAAGACTTTAGCTTTGAAGGACGAAGACGAAGGAGTCGTATTATTATTATCTATAGTATTGCACCACACTCATACTGTTCCGCTGCATTGATTGTATTGGTATGTGTAACTCTGATATTTATTGTATAAAGCAAATCAAGTGTTTGTAAACTGTTTTGAACTGTATATGTATTATTATATTTTATCCTTCCACTATGAGATTCTGTTTTGTTTTTATTTCTTCTCTGTTTTTCTTATTTACCCCATAACAATCCGCCCTTGCATATGCTTTGAATTGGCACGTGTGTCGGTTTAAAGTGTGCGAAAAGGCGGGATGTTACACCTTACCTCATCGGCCATCACCCCTTCGGCCTTCAACCCATCGCGAAGCCTTCTCCTCTCATCTCGCATCAACCTGAAGCTCCACTCAAATCCTTCCCATCGCCAAGATCATGACTTTCTCCTTCTTTAGGTATCGTGTGTGTGTATACATTTATTTTTATTACATTGCTTAATATTATATTCTAGCATGCTGTTATGTCCTTATTCATGAAATAAGATAGGCTATACTATATGCTATATACTCTTTAAATGGATATAATTTGTTTTGCATAACAGCTTAACCTTGATATTTGTTCAACATATATATTTATACATATAATACATTATAAAAGAAGTTATTATATATGACAGTTTTGTGAGTTTTAATAGGGAAGTATACAGATGTTTTGCAGTTTGTTATACGTGTTTAAACCCAAGTGTTTATATATGTATTTGTATATATTGAAGTGTGCCTGAGTTTATAAAAAAAATTCTGTTTACAGTAAATTTATATATAACTTTATATATGTATGTAAGTATACTTTGTTTTGCTGCAGCATATGTTCAAGGTTGTCTTCATATTTGCAAGCATGCCTTTTCCTTTTTTTTGTTTCCTACAAGCCGTTTGCATAAATGCATGCATGTAGAGCCGAGCATCCTGCGTATATCATATGTACTATTTAGATATACATATGTATAGAAAAAAAATAGATCAGAGGTAGTTTTATGTGTGTGTATATATATATGTATTTGCTAATTTTGTAAATTTATATTAATCTTCGCTGTTGTGAATAGTTAGTATACTATATGTATATGTTGAGAGCAGTATTCTTTTGTTTTATATAAATTTGTTTAAATTTTGTTTTGAACTTTTGTTTATTTTAAGTTTAGAGAGGGTATTACATAATATGTTTGAAAAGTACATATAGATATATTTGTCTAAGAGTATATGTTATATTTTAATAAATATACATATGTTTTTATATCGTATTATAAGCTTACTCTTTGTTCTTTTATGTAGATATATATATATATATATATATATATATATATATATATATATATATATATATTCCATTGTATATCTATACATATAATGTTTGTACATGCTTATTTTCGCATGAAGACTGTGGCATTTATATTGTTAATTTGCCTGTGCATTATATTGTAGTTATATATGTTAGATTTCATACATAAAGTGTTAAATTAATATATTTAAATTTGTTATTAATATTTTGTGGTAGCTTGTACTACATATATATGATTACTGTATAATATATATATAAGAAGTTATATGAGAACTATATATTTACTAAATGTGGCCGTTATTTCTATGATCTGTCTAGATTTATATTATATCTGAGACAAGTTCGGTTTATATGAATGATATTTATGTTAATTTTGAACTTCACGTATATATAAGTTTGGTGTGTGTATATATAGTATACTGATTGAATATTGGCTTTGTGAAATGATCTTCCTTTGTTTATGATTTTTGTTCATATATATGTATAGTTATATAAGTTGTTTTTCTGTATGAATAAAGTTATACTGTTCTAGATATGCACAATGTTTGAAAAGTCTGTAGCTAGTTATAGACTCAAATATTTATTTTAATACGAAATGATAATATTGAATGTTAGGTATTGATTTAAAATATAATATGTATATGCATATATTTGGGCTTTGTGAGCATGTATGTTTTATTTTAATATATGTTTTTAATGAAAAAACAACGATTTTAATTATATATATATATATATATATGTATGTATGTATGTATGTATGTATTTTAATATTTGTTTAAATTGAATATTTATTTCATGGAAATAATAATAATATATAACTTCTTTTCTGATTCAATTTCGTCAATTCCTTGTCATCAACTTTGATCGTCAAACTCGTGCCCATCATGCTTGCTTTGAAATTCGTGTTTGGATCCTCATGTTGCTCCATTCCGGCTCTTCACTCAAGCATCGAAAGGTGAGAAATCACTTACGATTAATGTTCTTATATTTATTAAATTTGATTTCAATTGAAACGACAATTGATATATGCTGTTGTTAGTTAATTACATTGCTAGATATATCTTGTTATTTGTATGTGTTCACCTATGACATTTAATGTGACGACCCAGAATTTTCTAACCCGAAAATTCCAAATAGTTATGAAAAAGAAGAAAGGGGTAGAAGAAGAAGAAGAAAAAGAACAGAAACAACATCTCACATTCGCAGCGGATAAAATATAATAATAAATAATAATAGTTTACAAAAGAATACTATATCTGTCGATTACATTAATATACATCGGAGTGTCACATATATACAGTCACTGAATATATATATACAAGTATCATGTCTCAGCTTATCAATAATATATACATACAGCGGAAATATTTTATACATTATTGCCATCATGCTTGCCTCCTAAGCTCCAGAAAGTACCCACCTGAAAATCTGTAATACTCGGTCTGACTCGAGCATTACATCAAAGTAACACCCGGGTCAGGCTGGAAACCAGCGTGAGTAAACCCAACTAATCATGGAATACCCAAACAACAACTTATATAAACCCGGGTAACATATATCAATTTAATCAATTCACAATTTACTATAGATAACACTTATTTCACATATCAATTTCTAGGTATCAAACTTAGTTAAAATAATCCAATTCTCCTAACTCATTTCATTCCAGCCTATTAATTTCATAAATCAATATATAAAAGAAATTTGAAGTGGTTTCGGGTATTTCCTAATACCCGAACCCGGTCTCTTCGAGTCTCACGCCATCCTAACCCAAATTATCCAAATGGAATACACAACATTTCATCAGAGATATCAACTTGTTCAAAACATCCAATACCATTCAATCATCCATAAGCAAAGTTTAATCACACAAATCAATTCAATTGATTTTAATTGAATTTCTAACCTCAATCACTTAGATTCCTTCATTTACATTAATTAATTCTAAATCAATTAATTAATCAATCCTTTCTTATTCATCCTAATTAATCACCCTGGATTAATTATCTTTCAATTACATTCAAGTAATTAACTTCAATTAATTTCTCGATATTGATTCTTCTTAACCAAAATCAATAAGTTATCTTAATTACTTATATTAATTACTTCTCATATGTCACTATTGAATAATTAATCTTAATTAATCAATCTTTAATTACATCATTAATTATATAAATTAATGATTTCTAATTATATTTTAATTTATTCTAATCTAATTTAATTACTTTAATTAAACCACAATATTAATCTCTTGATTAATTACACAAGTAATCATCTTTTATTATTACCTTAAGTAATCGCTTATCAAACCATCCATTGATTATTCTGGATTAATTTACTTAATAAATTAACTTAAACTTTAATTAATAAATAAATTCAAACCTTTGTTTACTAAATTAATCGCCCCAAATCATTAATTGACTGAGTTAATTAATTATCCATTTTAATTACCCTACTAATTTAATGAGTCACAAATCATTAAATTCTTATTAACATTAAAATGGAAACAATTCATTTTTATGATTTAAGTTGTAAACAACTTAAACCCCAATATATCGAGTCAAACCACAATTAACTCGAGAATCATCCAAAATCACAATCACCAGAACATCAATTCACAGTGCATATCAAATTAATTCAATCATTCAACCCAATATTTAAATTTAACCGTTTAAATTTAAATAGAAATACTACAGAGTGAGATTTACTCACCTTAGATTTTGCAAATCCAAATCCAATCTCGAATAATTTTCTCCGCAATTTGACCTTGTAAAAGCATTAGATGATTTTATTAACATTCCAATTGATCGAACAATCAATTATTATTTATTTTAATCCAAACCAAAAATTTTAGTTTTAAATTAATTTTCCTTTTGATAAAACATTTTTATCAACTAAGTAGCTAAATATGCTTATTAAATAAATCAATAACCCTAAAGACATATATATATATATATATATATATATATATATATATATATATATATTTATATACCTGGTTGGTTTTTAAACAAAAATGTGAATTTGTAGTTTTATTTCCCTTCGAAATTAGTTATAGAAACAGAACTTCACCTTATTGTAAATATTTTTTTTCTCTCTGTAACTAAACAGACAGGATTTGCTTTACTATATAACCATATACATATACATAAATTAATAAAGCATAAAGAAAATATGCTCACCTCGACACTGAGCAACCGTCGCCTTTCCCAGACACGACCGAAACCAAGCAACGAAAACCATGATTACACCATTGCCTTCACTCGAGAAGCACTGCCTTCCTCCACTTCAACTCATCGAAAACCGATCGATGCCATCGCGAATTTCCCTAGCCTCGACGCTGCCCCTGCCTTTGCCGATAGAATTCAGGTGGAAAGCGGCTTCTCTCGAATCGAATTCGAGATTCGCGGACACCACAGTCGAATAAATTTTTGGGTTCGATCGATTTGTTTTTCACTTGCCCTATTTTTTTTTCGGTGGCCATGGATCTCTCTCTGGGAACTCAATTGATTATGAATTTCATTCCCCTTTTGAACCAAGAACGCGGCTCGATCGAAGATAAAGGAAGGGACCCGCGAGTTAATTTGGGAGTGGGAAAGAAAACGAACGATGTTTTTTTTTTTAGAAAACAATTCTTCAGCCATTACACTTTATTTCTTTACTGGATGTTTTCCAGTTCGATTTTCTGCTGAAGGTTAGAGAGAAAGATCGGGGATAATGTATAGGGTTCGAGAAGCTTCCTGAAAACGATTGGGTAAAAATTATCTTTGATTATTTATTATATTATATTATAAAACTCCCCAAAACGTCTCGCTAATTGCTATTAAAATTTCGAACTCCTCTTAACGAATGCCGCTAGGCGATTATAAGGTTTTACCCACGTCCCGAACATAATGGAATGCGTTTCGGAGGCTAATTTGATTGTATGCGCGAGTTACGGAAGTAAACGATCAATTTTAAATTAAACTGATTAAAATAGTTCTAAGCATTTTGAGCTGCTAGGTTCAAACGACAACTCCGATTGCTACGAAAATTGAAATCCGATAATAACTAACTATTACGGATCCAATGGAACCGGTTTCGTCGAATTCGGAGACTGTGCCTCGGAAGGCTATTTTTAAATTCAATTTAAATGATATATTATTAAAATTGAACAAATGACGTTTAAATTAAATTTCAACCATTCTATTATCTTCAGCATCCTCATTATAGATTTTATAAGCCTTCAAATTATTTGAAACAGGTTTAGAATCTCAGATTCAACAATTTACCCAATTTCAATTATAAAATTCAATATTTAAGCTATACAATTAATTGATTTCATTATCAAGTAAATATTGATATCTTAAATTCAAATTAAAATTAACTTTTAAATATTTAAAACCAATTAACTATTCAAATTTAAACTGCTAGAAATTCCGGGTCATCACATTCCTCCCCCCTTAAAAGAATTTCGTCCCCGAAATTACTAATTAGGAAGAATGTACCAATACCCGTTTACTTCTTCCCAAAACTCACTATTCAACATCCTACCAACTATCTTTTATTAAAAACCTATTATCATATCAACCAACTTCTCAAAACCTTTCATAGTTTCAAATCATATCTCTATGATCAATTATCTAAATTTCAATTTTAAATCAAATTTTGAATTATCAAAATTTTCTCAAAATATTCTAACTCTCTAAATTCTCGAAAATTTTGCCAGCGTCTCCTTTGCGCGGCTAGCTTGGTACTACTACAAAAGACCTCTACGGGCTCCCAAATTCCAAAAAGAAAACAAAAGCCAAGTGGCTACATCAAAAACCCAATCCAATTTCATACAGAAATTTAAATACATACCTTTTTGTCGGGCAATTCAAATTTATCTTTTGGAATCAAATCCAATTTCCTTTCCCTTTAATACCTGATATCTTGTTTAGCAACAATGTTCAATTGTAACTTACAAATCATTTATACTTTCTTTATAGAAGTTTTCACATATACCTCTATACAAATTAGTTGCCCTCTTCCATGCGAATTCAATTCGTCTTCAATTATGAATATTAAATTTTATTTTCCATTTATAACTGATTCATATTAGTTTCATTTACTAATTTACTTTGGTTTCAAATTTGAAATTGTTTTGTCGTTAATAAAATTTTCCAAAAATTTTCTAACTCCCAAAATTTTCAGAAAATTTTAGTAGAGTCTCCTTTGTACGGAGGAGCTTTTGCAATTTGACAAGAGATATAAATATATATACATCGACCCACACGGTCGGAAAAAGAAAAAACAGTTCATATTTCCTATTTTTATTGCGTAAGCGTACCTTATTTAGCATTTTAAGCAAGCAGCTTATAAATTTTAGCAATTAGCATACCCCAAATCTAGCCAAACGGCTTCCCTGTACCTGTACTTACTCACTTTAAATACGTAAGTGTCATACATAGAAAATCTATTAACATTTCACTTGCTTTTAATAGCTAAACACAAGCATTACATAAATAACAAGCACCGAACACTTCCAATAAGCAATTTATATGTTTTAAAGCACATCTAATTGTTTCCAACCAAATTTATATGCCTTTTCATTCAATTTTAATGGTTTGCACACAATTACTTGTATTCAACTCATTTTAACCGAAACAATCTCATATTCACTTCAATTGATTCAAAAATCAATTTCATTAAATCTCTATCAACTCATAGTATTTTAATCACTTTGGTTAACGCCAAACAACATTTATTATTATGCAATCTCGACGATATTCGCTTGATAGAGTATCTATTTTAGTTTGTAACTATTTCAAATTAATTTCAACTCATTCTGAATTTAATTCCATTTCATTTCTAAACTATCTACCAACTATTCATTGCATTTCATTAAATTTCCGCATTAAATTCATGCAAAACAATTTATTAAGCTTGGCACATTCAAACTTATAAATTAATGACTGTTTCCAAATTAATTTAACCCAAGCTTCTATTTAATGGGCTTTCACTCTTATTCGAAGCCAAAGTTCCATAAAATTTAAACTTAAGTGAATTTACTTTAGCTTATTCCAACACCAAACTTAATTTTACTTCTATTTGATTCTCATTTAATCAAATTCCATTAAATTCGGTAAGCCCGTCCATTTAAATCTTAATTTTTAATTTATCTTCTCAATTTATCAAAATAATATCCAACCATAAACCGAACTCACTTATACTTCAAATTATTATACCACCAAATTAAGTTCAGTCTGATAATCCAATTCCAATCACAGTTTGATTTAGTTTTTATTCAATCAGACTTCATCCATTTATTTTATAATCCCAATATCCCATTTTAAATTTTAAATTCACTTATTTAATTCAATTTCGAATTTAGTTTATTAATACATGGTCATTCTCAATTTATTTTTTATTCACTTGGGTTTTGTTTTGCAACTCAAAACATTGCTATTATAATCACTTTTCTTATATCCAATGTTTCTTGCAAATTTCATTAAACATTATTCAAATCACCCTTGAATTTTATTTGTAGTTCAAACCATCACATTTTCAATCCAACTCTATTTTACTTTTATTTTACAACATCTCTTCTTATTTAATTCATTATCAAATCTAGGTCGGATTCTATTTACAATTCGAATTCATTACCCAAATGTTATTAATTTACAATCATTTGTTTATCCAACTTAAATTTTATTAACATACACTATAAAGAATTTATTTAGCTGATTGGTTTACTTTCACCTTTAATTGTAAAGAATCACTTTATTAAATTTCCCGAGTTTTAATTTTTATAATTTCACTTTGGATTTACTTTGATTTTCCAAAATCCCATCACCTTAATTTCAAAATTTTAGGAAAACTTTTAAAGTCACATAATACTATTAAAATAACTCTTTATAAAAAAAATACTTTTTTTTAATAACTCGATGTCTCAACCAGTCCATCCTTGTTCTCACAGAAATTCAGTCATACGTTGATCAGGCGTAGGACCGAAAATCTATAAGTACTTGGCAAACTCGTTTTCAACATCTAGTGAAAATACTTGGAAAATAATTTTATTGAAAATATAGAAAAAAGTTTTTGAAAATAGAGGAAATATCTTTGCTGAGAATGCTTTGGAAATCATCACCCCATTCCATGGTCACAATTACATACCAGGGTTACGTTGCAGTCGCAATAAAAGTCCATGTAACTGCAGGCTCTCCACGGCACTCTCGATTACGCCATGGAACCCACACAACAGATCACAGTTACATCCAGGGTTACGTTGCTGTCGCAGCAAAAGTCCATGTAACTACAGGCTCTCCGCGGCACTCTGATTTTTCGCTATCGAAATGAAACTTCTCCACTCCTACATAGGTCGCAGTCTACCGAGATAAACTCAAACGCAGACTGTTGGCTCTCAGCGGCACATACGACTTTCGCAATGTTACCATAGGTCGCAGTTACATCCTGGGTTACGTTGCAGTCACAACAAAAAGCCATGTAACTGTTGGCTCTCCGCGGCACACACGACTTACGCTATGGTAAACTCAACTCATAATCCTCAGGAACTAGTTTTGTCCGGACTCCTCACAGGATCAACTTTAGAACCCCCTTGGGGCTCAAGGCAGCACCACCCGATGGCACTCCTGAGAAGTCCATTTCAAGGGAGCGCCTTTTTCCCCAGAGCTATCATCAAAACACTTTATACTATACATATAGTATTTTTCAAATCATACACCTAGTATGAATTTCATCAAAGCTCCTTTACACAAAATTGATTATTCCAAAATCGATAGTTCTCAAACTAGGCTTTCCAAATTCAATATTGATTTTACTTAAAAATCAAAAGCCTTTTCAAATTTAAAGGTTCCCAAAACCTTTTCCAAAATCCTCGTAAGATCCTTTATATATATATATCCAGATATATATAACTTTTTTTTAAAACTTTGAATCATTTCAAACTTGTATAAAACTCCTTTTATACTCCAAACACTCTCAAAAACCATAGAAATATCGAATTTCCATCTTTATTCATTTCATATTTCTCAAAATATTCTTTCGGTTCAAAAGAACCATTTCACATTCCTTATTCACCTTTACATTAATCCCCATTTGGACTATTACTTCAATCCTTATCTCAGTTGGGTACTTAATCAATAACAATTTGAACTCCGACCAGTTTAGAAAAATAGCTTGAAAATTTTAAAAATAGGAAGTAGTTGAAAAAATAATTATTAGTTTGCAAAATAATTGTAAAATAGTTAACAAATTATAAAATAGTTGGAAAATAGCTAAATAGTCTCAGAAATTTTAGATAATTGCAAAATAATTGTAAAATAGTAATTAATTCATCACTCAGTTGAAAATTAGTAATTAGTTTATAAAACAGTTGTAAAATAGTTAAATAGTTCCAAAAGTAGTGGCAAAAACCAGTATAGAATAGTTTGGGTTTTTAAAAGAAAGTTGTTTAGTAAATAAATAAGAACATAGATTTAAAACCATTTATATTAAAACAATTTATATTGAAAATGGTCTAGAGTCAAAATTGTTCACTTCCCCAACAATTCAATTTAAATTTCCACTCCATTTAAATTAACCCAATTCCAATTTAATTTACTCCAATTTCCATTGGACTTGATTCATTCCCAATTCAAATTGAATTGATTCACAACTCCTTTCTAATTTCAAATCAAATTCCATTTAATCTTTAAATTCGTACAACTTTAAGTATAATTTCAATTTTACATCTTCTATTTATAATCAATTACATTCACATTTTGCTTTTACCTCGTCATTATACATTTTATCTAGCCAATATAATTTTTATTATTCCAGAAACATTTTAATCAAGATCCCAGAGTTTAAACAAAATTTCAAAATTCTTTGGAAAATTCATTCATCCCTTTGAATTTCAAAACTAAACCAAGTTTACAAACAATTCCTATTTAAAACAATTTGGTAGCAATTTCTCTTCTAGAAACTCGAAAATGAACATCGATGATGCTGCAGTCATCACCGACGTTATTTCCCAGTGACCGAAAGAGTTAAATGCTTTTATCTCCTTAAAAAACATTTCCAAATATTTTTGATTTCAAATCTCCCAGATTTCAAATTCAACACAAAAATATTTTTGAAATAATGCTATTATTTCTCCAAAACCTTTGGAAACCACTTTCAAATCCAAAGGGATTTTAAATTTTCCCGAAAATTCCAAATTCCCAATCCATCCAATTCATATTTAAGCATTACTCTGGAATTTTCATCTTACTTTATTTTCAAACATTCTCTTGAATTCTATTTCAAATTATAATCTCATTTATTTATGAAGTTTATTTCAATTTATAAATTACATTTACAGTCTATATTTCAAATTCCATTTGGTTTAATCCAATTCAACTTTAATTCCAATTTCAAAGTATTCAAATAAATTTGGTCTAATATCAATTGAACTCTCTTCAAGTTCAATACTCTTTTTAAGTTAATCCAATACAATTTCCCATTAAAATTTTTAAACTTATCCATCTTCAATCACGAATCCAATTAATTCAATTCTAATCTCAATTTCAAACCATCTCGAATTATATACATTCGAGTTGAATCCCCAAATGTTGGTTTAACCCTTTAAACCAAGCTAACTTTGTTTATTTAAAGTTTTTAAACAACTTAATTCATTTATTTTATTTTTTCTAATTCTAGAATTTTCATTCTTAACTAATAATTACAAATTTTAAACTTTGATTGTATTTTCTGTTACCACTTAAATTAATTCCAATTCAAGATTTATGTTTGGTCGTATTTTATTACTTCTTAATTTAATTCTATTAATTTAACAACCATTACCTTAATATTCATTAGAAGGGAATATTGCTTTATATATCAAAATATACATTTATATAAAATCATTTAAAACTCTTATATAAGAAAATAACAAGTACGCCCTCATATATATATATATATATATATATATATATATATATATGCACTCAACTCATTATAGAGTACTACGGACTCTATTAAATGAGTGATTCCCACCAGAGCCAAGGTTCTCGCTTAACCTTTCAGCTCTGATACCAAATGTAACGACCCAGAATTTTCTAACCCGAAAATTCCAGATAGTTATGAAAAAGAAGAAAGGGATAGAAGAAGAAGAAGAAAAAGAACAGAAACAACATCTCACATTCGCAGCGGATAAAATATAATAATAAATAATAATAGTTTACAAAAGAATACTATATCTGTCGATTACATTAATATACATCTGAGTATCACATATATACAGTCACTGAATATATATATACAAGTATCATGTCTCAGCTTATCAATAATATATACATACAGCAGAAATATTCTATACATTATTGCCATCATGCTTGCCTCCTGAGCTCCAGAACGTACCCACCTGAAAATCTGTAATACTCGGTCTGACCCGAGCATTACATCAAAGTAACACCCGGGTCAGGCTGGAAACCAGCGTGAGTATACCCAACTAACCATGGAATACCCAAACAACAACTTATATAAACCCGGGTAACATATATCAATTTAATCAATTCACAATTTACTATAGACAACACTTATTTCACATATCAATTTCTAGGTATCAAACTTAGTTAAAATAATCCAATTCTCCTAACTCATTTCATTCCAGCCTATTAATTTCATAAATCAATATATAAAAGAAATTTGAAGTGGTTTCGGGTATTTCCTAATACCCAAACCCGGTCTCTTCGAGTCTCACGCCATCCTAACCCAAATTATCCAAATGGAATACACAACATTTCATCAGAGATATCAACTCATTCAAAACATCCAATACCATTCAATCATCCATAAGCAAAGCTTAATCACATAAATCAATTCAATTGATTTTAATTGAATTTATAACCTCAATCACTTACATTCCTTCATTTACATTAATTAATTCTAAATCAATTAATTAATCAATCCTTTCTTATTCGTCCTAATTAATCACCCTGGATTAATTATCTTTCAATTACATTCAAGTAATTAACTTCAATTAATTTCTCGATATTGATTCTTCTTAACCAAAATCAATAAGTTATCTTAATTACTTATAGTAATTACTTCTCATATGTCACTATTGAATAATTAATCTTAATTAATCAATCTTTAATTACATCATTAATTATATAAATTAATGTTTTCTAATTGTATTTTAATTTATTCTAATCTAATTTAATTACTTTAATTAAACCACAATATTAATCTCTTGATTAATTACACGAGTAATCATCTTTTATTATTACCTTAAGTAATCGCTTATCAAACCATCCATTGATTATTCTGGATTAATTTACTTAATAAATTAACTTAAACTTTAATTAATTAATAAATTCAAACCTTTGTTTACTAAATTAATCGCCCCAAATCATTAATTGGCCGAGTTAATTAATTATCCATTTTAATTACCCTACTAATTTAATGAATCACAAATCATTAAATTCTTATTAACATTAAAATGGAAACAATTCATTTTTATGATTTAAGTTGTAAACAACTTAAACCCCAATATATCGAGTCAAACCACAATTAACTCGAGAATCATCCAAAATCACAATCACAAGAACATCAATTCACAGTGCATATCAAATTAATTCAATCATTCAACCCAATATTTAAATTTAACCATTTAAATTTAAATAGAAATACTACAGAGTGAGATTTACTCACCTTAGATTTTGCAAATCCAAATCCAATCTCGAATAATTTTCTCCGCAATTTGACCTTGTAAAAGCATTAGATGATTTTATTAACATTCCAATTGATCGAACAATCAATTATTATTTATTTTAATCCAAACCAAAAAATTTAGTTTTAAATTAATTTTCCTTTTGATAAAACATTTTTATCAACTAAGTAGCTAAATATGCTTATTAAATAAATCAATAACCCTAAAGTCATATATATATATATACCTGGTTGGTTTTTAAACAAAAATGTGAATTTGTAGTTTTATTTCCCTTCGAAATTAGTTATAGAAACAGAACTTCACCTTATTGTAAATATTTTTTTTCTCTCTGTAACTAAACAAACAGGATTTGCTTTACTATATAACCATATACATATACATAAATTAATAAAGCATAAAGAAAATATGCTCACCTCGACACTGAGCAATCGTCGCCTTTCCCAGACACGACCGAAACCAAGCAACGAAAACCGTGATTACACCATTGACTTCACTCGAGAAGCACTGCCTTCCTCCACTTCAACTCATCGAAAACCGATCGATGCCATCACGAATTTCCCTAGCCTCGATGCTGCCCCTGCCTTTGCCGATAGAATTCAGGTGGAAAGCGGCTTCTCTCGAATTGAATTCGAGATTCGCGGCCACCACAGTCGAATAAATTTTTGGGTTCGATCGATTTGTTTTTTACTTGCCCTATTTTTTTTTCGGTGGCCATGGATCTCTCTCTGGGAACTCAATTGATTATGAATTTCATTCCCCTTTTGAACCAAGAGCGCGGCTCGATCGAAGATAAGGGAAGGGACCCGCGGTTTAATTTGGGAGTGGGAAAGAAAACGAACGATGTTTTTTTTTAGAAAACAATTCTTCGGCCATTACAGTTTATTTCTTTTCTGGATGTTTTCCAGTTCGATTTTCTGCTGAAGGTTAGAGAGAAAGATCGGGGATAATGTATAGGGCTGGACAAGCTTCATGAAAATGACTGGGTAAAAAATATCTTTGATTATTTATTATATTATATTATAAAACTCCCCAAAACATCTCGCTAATTGCTATTAAAATTTCGAGCTCCTCTTAATGAATGCCGCTAGGCGATTATAAGGTTTTACCCGCGTCCCGAACACAATGGAATGCGTTTCGGAGGCTAATTTGATTGTATGCGCGAGTTACGGAAGTAAACGATCAATTTTAAATTAAACCGATTAAAATAGTTCTAAGCATTTTGAGATGCTAGGTTCAAACGACAACTCCGATTGCTACGAAAATTGAAATCCGATAATAACTAACTATTACGGATCCAATGGAACCGGTTTCGTCGAATTCCAAGACTGTGCCTCGGAAGGCTATTTTTAAATTCAATTTAAACGTTATATTATTAAAATTGAACAAATGACCTTTAAATTAAATTTCAACCATTCTATTATCTTTAGCATCCTCATTATAGATTTTATAAGCCTTCAAATTATTTGAAATGGGTTTAGAATCTCAGATTCAACAATTTACCCAATTTCAATTATAAAATTCAATATTTAAGCTATACAATTAATTGATTTCATTATCAAGTAAATATTGATATCTTAAATTCAAATTAAAATTAACTTTTAAATATTTAAAACCAATTAACTATTCAAATTTAAAATTCTAGAAATTCCCGGTCATCACATCTAACACCATTATCTGCTATTTATATTGATGATATATGTTATTATATTGATGATATGCACCTGTTATATTATTATCATATCTGTTATTACTCTGCAAGTTGCCTGTTAGTATAGAGTTCACTATGGGTTGTAATGATACATACACAATGTAGAATAGAAGAAAATCGTTATGGGTTGAAATGATAGACCCAAGTGATTATCATTTAAATTGAATTTGGGATTACGGGTTGAAATGATATATACCCGTATATATATTTAAATTGCGGATTGAAATGATAAATATCCGTATCACTTGACCATAGGATAGAAAATTATATACAGACACTGCGGTATATATATAAAAATATTTTAAAATGATTTCTATGGTTTTGGAAAGAAATATATGGTTTTATATAAATATTGATTGCATATATTATATAAATTTGTTTTAATGTAAAATAAATTAATAATAAAGTTTGATTGAGTATAAATTATATATTAATACATAGTATATAATGATTTTAATAAATTAAGGTTGGAAAGATAGATTTGAAATTGATTTGAAATTATATTTAATTAAGAACTATATTTAATTAGAATCGATTTGGAACTTATTGAATTTGAGATTTTAAAGGATATGATGTTATAACTTGATGTCTGTTTAAAGTGATTAATAAATATTTCAAGTTTGAGTTTTATTGAAATGGTATTGAATTTATTAAGTGAATATTTCAAAACTAAATAATAGTAAATTGAATTAAGATATGTATAAAATTATCACATTTAGTTTTGAAATATAGAATATTTAAAGTTTTGAAATATATATTTTGAAATGGTTTATTTATGGTTCAAATCTGTATTTGAAATCGATATAATTTTTGAATGGTTTATTTAGAAGCTAAAATGGAATTAATGATTTGAGATATGAATAAATTTGAATTTTTGAAATTCGAGTCGATTTGAAATTAATTTGTGAAATTTAAGGAAAACAATTTATATATATATGTATGTATGTATGTATATGTTATTTTAATACCTAAATCGGTTAAGTGGGAAGTTTCAAGATTTCAAAGTATTATGTTTCGAAAGTCTTTTAATTTCAAGTGTTTAGTTTTGAAAAGTGCTGTAACTTTGAAAAATGATATGATTTTGGGAAAAGGATGTATTTGAAATGGAAATTATATAGCATCTGGTTTTGAAATGGAAATGATATTGTATTGATATGTTTTCGAAATGGCAATGATATTTTCATTTTGAAGTACAAACTATTTTGAAGTGACCGCGGTGTTATAATAATGTTTTGTTGTTAAAGAGGTCGGCATCGGAAGTTGTCATACTCTCTGCCAACTCCGAAAACCATTTTAATAACCGTGTATGCGGTGGAGGTTCCAGAATGAAGTAGGATGGTAGTGACGTCCTATTGAGGTATATATGTGGACCCGACTCCCGTGATTTGGCATAAGATAGCTAAAACAGGAGAAATTGACGAGATAATGAGGTAGCTCCTCTGCTCGGACACACTCCTTCGATACCATTCTATTATTTTGTGATTGGTTGGGTGCACCATTGATTTTTGGGAGTGTGGCACGAGGTGGGCGGTAGTGGCTGCTGCGCGTTACCACCGGTCCGGAAGCGCAATTGGTATATCTACCCTGGCATTGTCTAGTTGTGCCGTGTCACCTACTCTAGCGTACCTCCTACGAGTTTGATTTGTGTCGTACCTATGGAGTATCCTCTGGTAGCCTCCCGATCTGGAGGTATTACAGTACTGATAGACTATTGGCACTATATATGTGTTAAGGTGGAAAATGTAAAGCCTTAACGCTATTTTTAAGTAAGTTTATTTTACTTTAGACATTATTTAGTAGCGTATATTACTACATAGTAAATAGTTTAACGGATCCTTAGAGGATGGTTGTCCTAAACATCCTTTGAATCACTTATATTTCAGTTGTTATTTCACTTGAGTTGGATTAATTGATATAAGAATGTTAATCCTCATTCGAGTGTTTTGTTTTTTGCTTTACGCTTGGGTCAGATTGATTGGTACAGCTTTTGAGACTCACCTTTGGAGTTGGAGCTTCGTTTGGAGATCCATCTTCATCTTTTCAGCTTGGAGTTATTCAGTTGAATCCAGTGATGTAATCTGATGTATTCTGATCTTGTATTTGACTATTGTATTCAAGACTTCTGTTGTATCCTATTTAACTCTGATTTGTATATAGTAGCTTCATGAACTACTATTTTTGTTTCCGCTGCATATTGTATATTACTCTGCGTCTGTGATTCTGTGATTTAATTATTTACTGTATATGTTGAGTTTTTCCAAATATAAATTAACAATCTGGTATTTTGAGCAATTCAAATCCGGCATTTGCGTTTGCGAATGGTTGAAAATATTAGGTCATTACAGTTTATTTATCATGTTATCACCCTATATATAATTACAGAGATAAAACTGTAAATTGAATTATTTGAATAAATTAAGCAATAGGTTGAAATGATATATACCTATGGCATTTATTTTTGGATTGAAATGATATATATCCATCCCTGGAATTAAATCAAAATAATAGATTCACTTGGCCATAGGATAGAAAATTATATATGGACACCGGATTGGTTAAATTAAATGATCTTAAAATTTTGATTTGAAATTATTTAGACGATTTGATTTAAAGAAATAAAAATCGAATTTATGGAAATCGAATTATTTTGAATTAGAACTTGGAATGGTGAAATTTAAATTTGAAACAAAATTGTTTAAATAATCGAAGTTGAGATTTAAATACTTTATCAAAATATGATGTGAATTTTAAAAAATTGATTTAAAAGATCTGACCTTTATTCGAACTTTGGATATTTCTAAGTAGACGGTGATATAAAACAGTATTTTGAAATTGAGCTCAAAATTTAATTATATTTGAAGATTTGGATTTTAGATTGAATATTGAAAGAAAATTTGATTTAAATGTTTTGAATCGATATTTTGGAAATCGAAATTGGATCGACTAAATCGAAATTGGATCGATTAAATCGAAATTGGAACTAATTTGAATTGGAAATTTGGAAGACGAACTAGTTTGACTTTAAAATTAATATTTTCAAATGTTTATTTTAGTATAAACGGTTTAAAAATCTATATTCTTTAGATGTTCAAAATTATTTTGATTTCCAAACTATTTTACTGTATAAAACATTTTTATTACCCAAACTATTTTCCATTAAACTATTTTAACTATTTGAATATTTTAAAACTAGTTAAACTATTTTCTAAAATTCAAACTAGTTAAGGAGTGGAAATGTTTATATTTAAATTTTGGATTCAAACATGAATTGTGTTAAAGTTTAGTATAATTGAAATTGTAATTCGAATCAAAATTACGAAGTGAAATTGATATATCGAACTGAATTGATATTTTAAAGTAAAATATGATTTTTGAATCGAAAATAGTAAATCTCGAAGTGGATTTGATTTGAAAGAAAATATGATATTTTGATATCAAATACGAATTGTTTTCGAAATGTAAATGAACCAACCGATGTGTAAAATGACGACTGGTTGTTAAAGAGACCAGGGAATCTTATTGAAATACTCTCTTTCAATATTGGAACCACTTTGACAACCGTGTACGCGATGGATGATATCCAGAATGTACTGGTTGAATTGGCTATGTTTACTGGAATGAAGTAAGAGAACGATGATGGATAGCCTTGACGTTCGTGTCATAATTAAAATGACTAAAGCAAGAGCCTATGCCTGGCCATTGAGGTTAGCTACCTCTAGCGACATTGATCCCTTGTATTACTATTGTGATTTCGTATTTGATGGGTGTACCTTTTTGTCGTTTGGATTGATTGTCGTGGCCGGCCATGGATGGGTTACGATCTGCCAGAAAGGGTAAACTGATAGAATTCTTCCTTGGGCATTGCCTCACGTGCCTTGTCATATTTATCCTTATACGAGCCCATTACGACTTTGGTTTAAAACTGTAAATGTGTTAAGGTGGATCGATGTAAAACCTTAACGCTATTTTGATATTTATTTTACTGATAGGCATTATATATTATAGCATATACTATTATATATAAATAGTTTAATGGATCCTTAGGAGATGGAAAATCCCATAGCATCTCTTAAGTTATTGCACTCATATTTGTGAAATTGATTTGACTTACATAAGAGTATTTTAGTCCTGACTCGAGTGTTTTGTCTTTTCATTACGCTCGGGTCAGCCTGAGTTCTTTTCAGCGTTTTGAAGATTGTTCTAGAGGACAAAGACGGAGTTTTGGTATACTGCTATTATTATTATTCCACGCATCATGCTAGTCTACTGTATTAATTATTTATCTGTGATGTATATATACAACTCTGATAAATGTGTATAGATTAAAATCAAATGTATAGTAAATTGTTTCATGAACTGTTTATTTGATTATTATAATTTATCGATTCTGCTGTGAGATTCTGCGTTTGATTTTCTTCTTCTTTTCATATTTTTCTTATTTAACCCCAATGATTATCTACGTTTCGTATTGTTTAAGTTGGACATGTATGGATTATTGTCAATTTAAACCTTTCGAAATATGGGTCGTCAAAACCGTGTGTCCATAGAAAATAAGGAAAATGCTGTTATGTGACAACCCAAGATTTTGGAGAATATCGAAATATTCAATTATAACGCAAATTATAATTTAATATGATACTTACGAAGTATAAATGGAATAATTGATGATAATATTGTTTATTAAAATAAACCATGTTGTTGACTAAGAATTTGGGTTTTGGTGTAAACAAATAGGAAATAAAGTTGAAAATACTTTATTTATGGTATGGAATGAAAATAAATATTGGAAATAAATTATTAGATTGAAAGTTATGATATTGGAGTTGTATTCCAATATTAGCCATTTATTCCAAAATAAAAGAATGAACATGAGAGAAATAAAATTGTTAAGCGTCAAATATTGTTGCAAATGATGTTTTAATATTTTAAAATTGTTAAAACACATTTGTATACTTTTTAGAAGCGTGAAATAAATGTTTATATCGGTAAAATATGTCAAATTTGAATTATTTTCCCATAAGCAACAATATTGACAAATGTTGTAATAAAAGGAAAACATAAAGAAAATAAATATTTGAGATACAAATATGATTGAAATAATGATTTTTCACCATAAATGTGAATATTGGTAAATATTTGGTGTTAAATTGTGTAAATAATATATTTTTTTGGAAAATTTACAATTTTCCATTGCTAATAGATGCAATTCATTAAAACATGAATGATGCAATTCGTTTCACTCAAACTGGAATTTAAATGAGGAAGTTATGTATAATTTAGTGTAATATACAATATACCATACCTAAGATATTCTAAGTATTGATAATGGACTTTAAGAAGCTTATATCCTTTTACCCATTAGCCTTATCTGGAAGCTTCTGGAGTTTTGAACGATGTTTTTTTTTCTTTCCTTGCCACATGTTCTTCTTCCTCAAACCTTGTATCCAAAAGAATGAAAATGGCTTCCACCTAAAATTAAAAATTCACCAAAACCTCTTGCAATCTAGAGAAAATTCAGGTTGGAAACTAAAGTAAAGGCTATGTAAGCATCTATTCGTTGCAAAAGGCACATGCTATCTTGCTAAATCTTGCCAAATCGCTATAAGCAAACCCTTAGGTGAGTAATCTCACTCACGCTAGCTATAAACAATATTTCTTATTTATATTTGGTGTGAATTGGATGTTTGGAGCTTTAAAAATCATGCTTTGATCATCGTTTGTGCTCAATCCAAAAATTGAATTCTGTTCATAATTGTAGCTGAAACGAAATTGATCATAACTCACTCAATATTTAACCAAATTTGAAGATCTTAGTCATTATGGAAAGCTTAGAAACTAAGCTACAACTATTCTTTTATTCATTTTGCCTATTTTTGAAGTTGTCTATGCTAAAATTGCAATTGTTTGTCGCTGTCCTGCAAACGTATAAGTTCAGGCTGAGTTTGATGTTTTTAGTAATTTGATCATAACATTCTAGTTTTGAATCAGAATTTAGAAATTTTTAAAGTTCTGGAAATTGTATGATTTAGGCTATAACTTTAATGTTTTGAGTTTTGAGTATTTTTGATGTTTATATGGTGTAAAATCCATATCTTCGTGACTGTCCTGTCATTGACAGGGAGTGTTATATATTCACCTGTAAAGTAATTTGATCATAACTTTCATGTTTTCTATTGGAATTTAGAAATTTTTGAAGTTCTAGAAACCTAAGGATTTAGGCTACAACTTTTACTTTATAATAATTCTCATATTTTGTAGTTTTCTATGTGAAAATGTATATTCTTTACAGCAGGGCCGAAATATACGTAGTGTTTAATTTCCGTGTTTGATCATATTCTGACGATTTCAATAATTTCTGTCGCATTTTTTTAATAAAACCTGATGTTATTAGATGGAAATGATTTCCATGAATATAGTATCTTAGAGTTTGAAGAAGTTTGAGATTTAAGTTTTGTTTAAATTCTATTTAAATTTAAATAACGGTTAATACCGATATGTGAGTATTTTGATGGTTTTAAATGATTTTAATTTCAAACAAATTCTCGAAAATTTCTTAAATAAAAATAAATCATTTTTCATGAAATAAGTATTTTGTAGCATTTTTAAGAGTTTTTTTTTCAATTATTAATTATTTTAAAGTGTTTTTATAATAGAAGTTCTCTTTAAAATAGTGGATTTTTCTATACAAAGCTTTTAAAATGGTTTCTAGATTGTTTAAGAACTCTATTTTCTCTAAAAAATTATTTTAAATTTATTTTAGCCTATTTTTATGAATTTCGACGTATAAGAATGAGAACTAAATGATTTAGTAAAAAAAAATACGTGATGGGACATGTATTTTTGCTTTATCGCTTAATATCGGACTTGTACGATCGAAACCAATTTGAAGTGTTATTTTGAGTTGATTTAGAAGTTACCAAATTTTGGTGAAGATTATTGGTTTGAGAATTACTCTTTGAGTATATTCGACGACGAACCAATCTAGATGCATTTTGTGATGGCCGATGAAATGAGGCAATATCGATGTTAAGTTTTAATTTGCAACTATGGTTAGAAATAACCATCACGATGTTCTTTTACTTGCCAAGGAGATGAGGCAAACTGTTATGATGAATTGATGATGATTTCGATATTTATGATGAATTTTTACTTGTCGATGAAATGAGACAAGTCTTGATGTCACTTAAACTCGTCCAAGTAAGAGATAAGACGAGTTAGGTATCTTACACTCGCCAATGAGATGAGGCAATGTTTATTTGATGATGTTTTATGATGGTTTTCTAATGTGGTATCGACTAACGATTAGTAAACCAATATGTGCGAACATATGGTATGGGACGTATGTTGACTCCTATTGGGTTCCTATTCGAGAAGTTGAGACACATTCATGATGTTACTAGTACTACAGACCGAGTACTCGATTGGAGTCATCACAATGTTCATGATGTTATTACTCGACTCCAATCATCACGATGTTATTACTCAGGTTTTTGCGACTGGGTGTCATCAAGATGTTTCCGACTATAGTCAATCAAGATGATCACGATGTTATGATGTTATGTGGCCCTAAGTCATCACGATGAATGGTACCGAAGAATGGTAGTACTAGTCAAGATGTAAATGCACGTGCTGTTTTCCATGAAGTTTAGATGTTTCGTTTTCGCTATTTTATGATGATACTTTATTATAGCCTTATGTAAGAAAAGAGCTTATTCATATACATGGTTTTATGGTGATTTCTCGTATGATGTTTTGGATTCTTTCCGGGCTCTATCAAGATGGATTTGAGACTTTATATATTTATACCAATGAGATGAGGTATAAATTATGGTAATGCTTTTATGATGAAGTTTTGATAGTAGATTTAAGATATATTTATGTTTATACCGATGAGATGAGGTATAAATGATTATGGAGATTTCTTTATAATGAGTTTAATGATGGATTTGAGATGTATTTATATTTATATCGATGAGATGAGGTATAATAATTAAGAAGTTTCTATTAGACGAGTTTTATTTATGATGGATTCTTGAAGTTTTAATTATCTTATGAAGATTTACTTTATGGTCCATATCCTCACCCATTTCATTCGGTTATATATATAATAGATGAACCATGTCTATCTAATATACGTATTGTATTCCTCTATGCAATCATGATGAATCATTGGTGTATCACTCTAGAGATAGCTTGATGACTTATATCATTCCATTGGTAACGATGGAATGGTTTTTCCCTTATCTCTTATCATCACCTTTACTAATGATAAGTTCTAGCCTGCCTAACCCGTGTGGTTTTCACCCGGGTCAGTCCGAGTTTGTTTCAGGTATTAGATTCTCCTTTGGATGTAGCAGTTCATGATACTTTCTTATGAGATCGTGTCTCTCCCTTCTTAGAGGTTTATTTCACTGAGATGATGTATATTCATTTGATTTGTTCTTGTATTCGTGTGGTTGTCATACCACCAATTGTAGTATTGGTATTATAAAGTGATGTATCATTGTATATGAGACGTTCAATCATGTATGTATATCTGTTCTGTGATGAGATGTTCGTTTAGTTGACATGTTTTGTTCTGATAGATCCTTAGCCACCTATAGCTTTGCGTAAGTCATTTATTGGACACGTTGAACCTCTTAAGTGAAAAGACAATAAAACTAGCATTCATCGACGTTTTCAATAGATGGTTAAGGCAAATTACAGATGGTCGCCCTTAACTAGCCCTATTCTACGCTTTAGTAGACGGAATTACATGTTAATTCTCTGTACTAAGGTGGGTCTTGGAGTGGGGCGTTACATGTTGGTACTGGACCGTCATCCAAACAATATATAGTTGCACGCCTTATCCAAATCCCCTATGATTTTGATTTCTAATTGAACAATTACTATCATTTTTAGCATAAGCGTGCCCACATCTCACTTTAGGCTAATGTCAGACCATCGTGTTGTCTAATCGGGAATGCTAATTACTATAGGTCCTACTTTCATCTTTGTTTATTAACTTGGATAAATTATTAATAAGCCTTAAAACTTTTCTCTACTATCTGTGCTTATTAATTTATCCTAAGTCTTAAAATAAACCTTATTCTACTCTTTTTCTTATTATAACCTATGTTATAATCATGCTTATTACTTAACCCAAGGTTTAAGCGTGAAATAAGCCTCTTTCATCTTTTACTGTTTTTAGTTATAATTCTAAGTTATAACTAGGCCAAACTTTTTAATTCAGTCCAATTAATGTTAGAATTAGGCATAATTTCAGTCCAATTCCATTTATATTACAGTTTTGTGATTTACATCTTATATTCCATTATTTCAATTTAATCCATATTCGCGTTAATCCTATTCTAATCCATATACAAAGAAGAAGAAGGAATGAAAGTAAACTAAAAATAGAAGAAGATCCAAAGCATTGAAAGAAGATGTAAATAACGTATAAATAATAGTAAATAAACTAAATACTGTAAATAAACCGAAAACCTATAATTAACAGAAATAAACAAAAATTATTGAAAATAATAGCTGAAAGGAAATAGACTGAAAATAATTCTAAAAAATGCAAATAAACTATTGAAAAGGCTATTTCAGAAAATCGTAGTAAAACAACAACTATTGGAAACCCTATTATTTTAAATTACTTAATGAAATCCAAAATAATGACAATCACTCACCTCCGGTCCTAAACTCTTCCTTCGGTTTTCCAGGATCCACTTGGAGTTGTTAAATAATTTAATTTATAAAAATTTATCCTTAGAAAATTATTCCATTTAGGGTCCTTCCTAGAAAGGTGAACCCAATCGGAGAAAACCTAGAATGAGAAAAAGTGTTTGGTTGGATTTTGAAGATTGAATGGGATGCAACCACGTCATAGGCTGAATAGGGGCCATCGGATACAAGAATGGAAGGACAAGGTCGAGGTAAAGAATGTAAAACACGTTACAAAGTTGGCAAAATTCCCTCCAGAACGTTCGAACGAACGAATGTTCGTTCGTTCGTAATTAAGGGAGGCGGGTTGACTGGGCGGTCGACTGCCTGGTGCCGAGGTCATGTTAGCTCGGTTTCTGACATCCTATGTGTGGAAATTGACCTGAAAACTACCATGGATGCAATGATGCAACTAACGTGGCTCAATTCTAATAATTTCACAAAGTTATTTTATTATTTAATTAATTAATGAATTAATTATTATGGGTTAAATTTTGAGTTGTTACATTCTCCCCTCTTTAAGGGATTTCGTCCTTGAAATTTCTAAGGATAAAAGAATGTACTAAATGTTTTCATCTAGTTCTATAACCAACTACTCACTCATCAACAATTCATCCATTGCCCTTAAAAAAATTCTAATGCAATTTATGATACTTATGCAATTAGTGTAGTGTAAATGTTCCTAACTAACGCAAAAGACGAGGCGGTCCATTGATTCAGTTGACTTCCTTTTATGCAATCATGTCAGTGCGATGTATCCAAATGAATGAAAAAATTCCTAAATGATAACTGATAGTTCTATATGAGTGCTACAACCATCATCCAAATGCAACAATCATGTGATAAACATCCATTTATGGCAACCACGGAAATAAAATAAAAATGCACACATATCCATATGCATATGCTCCAGTGTCCTAGTTAGACCGATCCCTAAAGAATAATAGTGCCCCGTGTACCTATAAGTGTCCATAGCATCATATAGTGTGACGACCCGTCTTTCAATATCTAGAAAGACGTATCATCAATAAGAAAAGAAAGAGATAGGAATAGAAAGATAGAAAGAAAAGAAACAACAATAATCAGAATCTCACAGCGGAAACGAACAAAATATAATATTACACATATCCATTACATAAGTTTAGATATCAGAGTCTACAAAATAATATTACTCCATTACATCTGACATTCATAAGAGTTTTCCCAAACCATACTACTCAAAAAACAACATCAAAATGTCACTACAGCGGAAAGAGATAGATAATACGTCCGGACTTCGGCTCCAGCTTCCAAAACATTTGCTAATCCCAACCTAAATCACTTGGCTACTCATAAAAATTTGAGTACCCAAGAGTTCATGAAAAACAAAATAAACTCCGGGTCAGACATGGGTCTGGTGTGAGTAAATCAGTTAAAGTTGTTTAATTTTTAAAAATTATTTTGAAACAAAAAGGTATCACGTAAGACTCCCCACAAATAAATACGGGTAAGTTTTTACCTTATGCTAATCAAAACATTTGATAGGAAATCTAGTGATATTATAACAGGGTCTACGGTTTTTTTAAATAAAATACAGAAATAGCTGGAATGCTTACATTTCACGTGCCAACATAGTTGGACACAATCAAAATCGTACGGGTAAGATACTTATTACAAGAAAAAGTAATTTAATAACCCATTTAAAATTTAAATTTTAAATCACAAACATACATCAATTATATGCTAACAACCATAGCAACCAATTTATCTAATCAAACAAATTTAATTATCCAGAAAAATTCTGGAAAGAAATTTCTCGAGTTTCCCCAAGTATGTATATATATATATATATATACACACACACACACACACACACACATATATATACCGGGATACTCGCTCTATATAACCCAAACAATCTATACTACAAAGCTACAGAGCTTCTGCTCATCTAGATCTATAGAACTAGACAAGATATCAGACTACAAACGAGTCTGACTTAACAACCAAACCTTCGTGAACAGCTGGTTCCAAAACCAGAAATAACTCATACACGTACTCCCTCAGAGATACGTGAAACTCATAAATCCAATTATCCAAACTGGCAATTCAACTCTTGAAAACCAAACACCAATCCAACCAAAATACAGAAGAGATCCAAAACAAAACTCCTACTCCGGAATCCAAATTCCTTCGTCTCTTATCTCCAAAACTCTTCTGACGATCCCGGGCTACCTATATCCAAACTGATAAGCTCAACTCTGGCTGATTCCTTTAGAAACAATCTAGACCAAAAACAACCCAACACAACGATCTTCTCAACATCAACCAAGACTAAGATCACCAAATCTACCCTTCAACCATTAGAAGAACAAACTTACTTCTTCTATCGGGAGAGACAAAACAGAAACATTCCCAAACTGCTTCCGCTGCACAACTCTGATCTGGCACAGAAGACACTTCTGATGAATAATATGAGCACAAACTGGACATCACTTCCCAAAAATATGGCTCAACATATCCAAAGAAACTCAGATGTTTCACCAATCCTGAGCTGCCTCACCAAACCTATCACGAGAAATCCCCTTTCTACTAGATGATCCACCGGTAGCACTCCTGGAATCCAGATAATAAGAAAACTCAATCTCCAGATGCAGAAAAACCTCTGTCTTCTTAGAAGACAACCAAAAATTCTTCAATACCTCAAAAGAAAACTCAAACTATCGCAAGTCACTTTTGCGATCAATATAGACCAATTCCCAAAGAAAACCGTTCTCTCTTTACCAAACAGAACAGCTTACTCTTAATTAGCCAATCTAATAAAGTATTGGATCCACTCTGCTGCTTCTGAACTCCACCTTCAAATACTACTCAGCCAGCCAACTTCTGCCAACACAAACACTCCGAGTTGCACTGCTGACTCCAATGCTAAAACTTCCTTGGCTGAAGTTCTTCGAGAAACTCAGCCTCAAAGCCAACCACCACATCCTGCTGAACTCGGCCACATCACCAAAGCAGACACACTTCCTAACTCGTTCCAAAGAAACATCTTCGGACACAATCCAAAGTCACTGCATCTCATCACGCAGCCACCACTTCCTAAGGTATCAAAATACCATCACACACTTCTGCCAACCAACAGATCCAAACTCTACTCATCCATCTTTAAAGATAAACTCTGAACCTTTACAGGTTTCCTTCAGAGATCGATTAAATTTCTACACTCTGCACAACTCATTCGAGACGGTATTAGGTCTACAGTCTCGACAAATACACTTCCAACCTCAAACATTCAAACTCCAACCAATGGTAGTAATCGTGTTACTCACACCACCACCTTATCTACCTTTATAACTTATGTTGGAAAACCTGAACGGGTAACCCAATAGATAGGTAGAAATAATAAATATATATAGATATATATCAAAATTACAAATACGCTCTCTCAAGATAGACACCACTCCAGAGCCTAGGTATTCACTGAACCTAATGCTCTGATACCACTGTAAGACGACCCAACTTCCAGACTGCAGGAAGCCGCATCGCTAATAAGAAAGAAAGGGATAGAGAATAGAAAGAAAGAGAAGAAGAAGAAAACAACACATCAGAATCTAAACAGCGGAATGAATAAATTATAGTAATAACATGAAATATTTACATAGTTTACAAACATTATCAGAGTACACAGATAATACAACACATACTAGACAGTGATAAACACCTGTCTAGTTATTCAACTCAATACAACATCACAAATAACTCAGAGATACCAAACACAGCGGACTACTATATAACTACAACGCAGAAGCCTCCTGCTCCATTTGCTCCTCTATAATTCGTCAAAGCTAACCCGAATCCTTACCTGAATCCCTTGGCTACTCGTAAAAATTTGAGTACCCAAGAGTTTATGAAAAACAGAAATAAACTCCGGGTCAGACATGGGTCTGGTGTGAGTAACAGGTTAAAGTTGCTTAATTTTAAAAACCTTTGAAAAGAAAGGTATCACGTAAGACTTCCCACACATGAACATGGAAAAGTTTTTACCTTACGCTAACCAAAACATTTGATAGGAAATCCGATGATATTATAATAGTATCTAGGGTTTTCAAGTAAAATACAGAAATAGCTGGAATGCTTACATCTCACGTTCCAACATAGTTGGGCACAACTAATATGTACGGCACTTATTGGATTTTTGGATTCCATACAATGGCAGGGCTACTGGGGTACCGCCCGTCACAGTATGTGGCCTAGATCACCATACCGAGGAGTGCTCCCACTCCCCTACAACACAAGACCGGACCCATTCCTTACTGAACAGTACCGAACAAGACAACCCCGGCAGTTGTCGCGACCAACCGCCCACACAGCCAAATAAAAGGGACCTCTAGACAGGGATCAATCTTGCTCTCCAGTGGGAGCTACCCATGAAGCCTTGCTGCACCTCCCCTGTTTTAGCCATTCCCGGTTGATGAGGCTTGAGGCTACGATTACCTTTATAGGACGTCAAATCTTAGAATGCTCATCGTCCACCTGACGATGTTCTGAAAGCATTCAATCCATACAAGTTCGTTCCGGGTTCGAACGAAACCGAAGGCACTATCTCGTTGCACTCATTATTGGAATCACCCTCAGAGTCAACGACCATAGCCCTTGCACTCTGATTCACCATCTCGAATCTATAAGCACTATTCCGTCAAACTCATTACGGAATCACCCACAGAGTTATACTGACGTATAGCCCTTACACCTCGAGTCTTCACTTGCTCCACTTGGATTAACGACCTAACGTTTAATTGGAATCGATGTGGTTTTCGGATTCCAAATATGGAAATCCATCTTTTAAAAATCCAATTTAAACTAGTTTATATTAACATATTTTTAAATTTTAAATTAATAATATTGCCTTATTAAAATTTATCTATATTTATATATTTATCATCATTATTTTGAAAATAACATATTTATCCAATTTAAATAATCTATAAAAGAAATTATAAATTTCTTATCTTATTTATCTTAATTACATACATTAATGTGTAATGTCTAAGGGTATTTTAATTTTTTTAAATAATTCCAAATTATAATTATTAAGCTATATTTAAAAAGAAATGAAATAAACTTTTGTTTATCTTATTGAAATTTAAACTATGTTTAAAATACAATTTTAAAACAATTTCTTTAAGTATTCTAAACCAATTAGTTATTTATTAAATAAAAATTCTCAAATTATTAAAATGAATATTAGAATTTAAAAACTAGATTTTATTTGTCTATTTAACTTTAAATCAAACTTATCCATTCACAATACATATATACATATATACATATATATATATATATATATATTATAAATAGGAAAACATTTTATTAGTTTTCAAAAGATAAAAATTCACCAAATTAAACGTCTATTTAATTTTAAATATAGATTATTTAATCAAGTAAATTTTTATTAAAATTTTATCAAATCAATTTAATTTTAAATATAGATTATTAAATTGATATTGCTAAAATTTCTGGGATATCACATAATTAAAATTAATTAATGTTTAATTACTTAATTAATTAACTCTTAATAAATTAATTAATTAACTTCTTAATCACTAATTTATTAATCATTAATCATTTAATTAATCAGTTATTAATCACTTATGAATTAATCTTAAATTAATTAATAAATTTATTTAATAATCTATTAATTGTTATTTAATTTAATCTTAATTATCCATTAAATAATCCATAAGTAATTAATTAAATCTTAACAAATTAATTAACCTAAATTAATTAATTAATTCCAACCTTAATTACTAATTAATTTAAGTAAACTTTAATTTCAAAATTTAATTAACTTTCAAAACCAAACAATTTCATTCATCATTAAAAACTCTTACATATTTATACATTTCAATTTATTAAAACTAATTACCTTTTTAAAGAGTTAGATTTAAAGATGTAAAATCATTTCAAAACTTCAACTAATAAAATGTGAATTACTTTTGAATTAAAATATTTGACACTTTATAAAGTAGTGAGAATATAAAGTGTTAAGTTTAAACTTAAAACAAATTTGAGATTTAAAACAAGTTTAAAAACTTTGACTTCATTTTTTTTTAAACTCGACCAAAACCCAAGCTAATCACAACCCTATACTCCATCTCTCCCCTACCCTTCTTCATCTTATACCAGAACCCAACAAAACATTCGAGCTACAGCCACTCACCCGAGCGCACACACGAGACACACGACCAAAAACATGAGCACGGCTTAGAGTCGAAACCCACACAGACATCGAACCAAACTCACTGAAACAGGCCATTCCCCGTGCACATGCACGAAGCTCCGATGCTTCCACCGCCGCCGCCGACATCTTGCACAAACCCCAAATCAGCCTACGACCCAATTCCAAGCCCCAAAACTCACCTACTCAAGCTCGAACGCAAAATGGGTTTCCTGAACCCAAATTCAAACTGCAGTCGCCAAGAAAGACCCATCATCCACGGCAAGCCGACCACCGTACGCCTCCAAACTCTGCCCATACACTTGCACAACCCTAACACACCTCCACCCCAAGCCTATTATAACTCGATCTTCTCTAAGCTTCACACGAACAAATTTCCCAAACTCGAAAAACACAAAGCAAAAACCCTAAAAATCAAAATTCTAAATTCTGGGTTGCATGATAAATTCACCTATTATTTTTCTAGTGTTAAACAACATTTAACACAACTTCGATTCAAATTTCAAAGCTTATAAACAACCCAGTCACATGAATTTGTCAAGAGCCCCAATTTCAGTTATTTCCAAAATTCATCTTCAACTTTAAGTTAAAAATTTTGATTTCTATCTTAAAATTCATATTATGCATAGTAGATTTAGGATATAAATTCGATTCATTAAAATTAAAACATGATTTACATGATATAAATATTTGTTTTTACTGCATATCTTAATTTCTGCAGATTTTAGCTGTTTCATTTGCATATTTATTTTTAACACTAAATTCATATTGAATCAGACCTCCACATTTGAAGATATCAACTCAACATTACCTTACTGTATTTAAATTTGAAGTTTTTTTCAGAAATTTACTCTGAACTTGAATTTACAGATGAGTTTCAATTGCCCTTTAAACATGTACTACAAATTTAAACCTGTAAATAGATATTTTTCAAAATAGAAAACATGCAAGCATTTCAGAGCTAACATTCACATGCAACATGTTTTTTTTGTACTTAAATATTGATTTAAAATCTACTCACATGGTTATGCTGCAAGACTTAAGCTTCTGGAAAAATAAATGAACTGCATATTTCCCTTCCTCTTCTTGAAATTGCTTGATTAACTTTGATGATGCTTCAAATCTTGAATCAATAAGTGATAAAAACTTGAGATTTTTTCAGAAATTGGCTGATTGCAGGAATCTAGATTGCAGTTTCAAAAGTGATTTGAAATGCAGATTTTTATCACAGGAATTTCTTTGCAGGATTAAATTTTGAAATAAGGTTTGAGTTTGATTAAGAATTGAAGTGATTTTCAAATTTGTAAATGAGGAGTGTAAAAAATTTTTGCTTGATAAATATGAGAAAGTTTATTTTGAAGCATAAGAAATATCTTTTAAAAAAATTTGTTCTATAAACTTTAAGGAAAATAAACTTAAATTATGACACTTGTCACTATATAGCTAGTTCTCTAACACATGTTATTAGTGATTTAAATGTTTAACAAGTGTTAATTCCATGCAAAAAGAATTTTAAAAATGTTTCCTTAATTGATTTTTTCTTATTTTAGATTCATTTTTGATTCCTATGAAAATCAATTTTCCCTAAAGAATGAATATAAAAAAATGTTATATCTTAAATAAAATCATGAGAATATTCCTTAAAACTCAAAGTAAAATTTAGAATAAAAATTAACATATTTTAAATCTTTTAATTTATCAATTCAAATTCAATTTAAGTTTTTAAATTCGATTCAAAATCAAATCTGATAAGAGTACAAGTTTGACACATTCATTACCCACATATATGTATTAGTTTTAATTAGAATAAATGTATATTTACAATTCATTTATTTGCTGTTGAATAAAATAACAAATTTATTAATTTAAATTAGTTTATTATAAAGATTATCATATTTAAATTGGGTTTGAAATTCCGGGATATCACATTTCTCCCCCCTTAAAAGAATTTCGTCCCCGAAATTTAAACAAAAGATAATCCAAAATTTCATTTTATTCAACACTTCAAACATACATAACATCCATTCATAAGAAATCAACAAACAAAACATCCAAACAATGATACGTTCAAAACGAACACCACTAGCTATCTGGACACATATCCGGATAAGCCTTCCTAAAGCTATCTAGAGTCTCCCAGGTACAATCTCTGGGATCCTCACTCCATTGGACTTTAACGAGCTTCACTAACTTGTTTCTAAGTTGCCTCTCATCTTGATCAACAATCTGAACAGGATGTCTGACAACTGATAAGTCCGGCTCAACCTCTAATTCTTCCTGCACAGCTGGCTCTACAATAAGAGATGGATCATGCACATATTTCCGTAGATGAGATACGTGGAAAATATTGTGCATTCCAGCCATCCGGACTGGCAATTCAATCCTGTATGCTACAGCACCAATCCTCTCGAGAACTCGGAAGGGACCAATGTATCTCGGAGTGAGTTTCCCTGTCTTCCCGAATCTTACAGCTCCTTTAATAGGGGAAACTTTGACAAAGACTAAATCACCAATCTCGAACTCCAATTGTCTTCGTCTTCTATCCGCATATTTCTTTTGACAATCCTGAGCAGCTCTCATCCTTTTCTTGATAAGCTCGACTTTAGCAGATGCTTCACGGATCAGATCTGGTCCAAGCACAATACGGTCTTTCGACTCTATCCAACAAGCTGGGGATCTACACGGTCTTCCATACAATGCTTCATAAGGAGCCATCTTGATACTTGCTTGGTAACTGTTATTATAAGAGAACTCCACTAGATGCAGATGATCCTCCCACGATCCTCCAAAATCTAATACACAGGCTCTCAGCATATCATCTAGAATTCGATTAAGCCTTTCCGTTTGTCCATCTGTTTGTGGATGATATGCTGTACTCAATCTTAAATTAGTCCCCAAAGCTGATTGCATTGCCTCCCAGAATTTGCTGGTCAAGACCGGATCCCGATCACTTACAATACTGACTGGAACACCATGTAATCTCACAATCTCTTTCAAGAAAATTCTGCTAAAGAAGCTGCAGTACAGGATGCCCTAACTGGTATGAAATGAGCTCTCTTGGTTAGACGATCCATAATTACCCATATTCCTTCATTCCCCTTCTTAGTTCTAGGCAGACCGTCGATGAAGTCCATCGAAATCATCTCCCATTTCCATGTCGGGACCTCCAAAGGTTGTAACAAACCGGCTGGCTTCTGCTGATCTCCTTTCACTTGCTGGCAGATAGCACAATTATTAACCAATCTGGCTACATCCTTCTTCATCTTTGGCCACCAGATAACTCTCTTCATATCCTTGTACATCTTCGAGATTCCTGGATGGATATTCAATCTGGAGCGATGACTTTCTGACAATATTCGTATCTCAATCCATCTATATTCGGCACACACAATCGACCATTAATTCTCAATGCCCCTTGATTGTCTATCTTGAAATCCGAATATCGACCATCCTTAGTTCCAAGAATCAATTCTTCAAAAGACCTATCCTCCATTTGCTTGCTTATTATTCTTTCCTAGAGAGACGGAACGACTTCCAAAAGAGAAAGAACAGCATTTCTGCTAAGAGCGTCTGCTACAACGTTCGCCTTCCCCGGAGTATACAGAATATCCAAATCGTATGATGCCAAGAATTCAACCCAACGCTGTTGTCTCAGATTAAGGTCTTTCTGAGAGAAAAGATATTTCAACGGTTTGTGATCCGTGAATAACTCAAACTTTTCTCCTAAAAGATAATGCCTCCATATCTTTAAAGCAAAAACAATAGCCAACAGCTCTAGATCATGCGTAGCGTAGTTCCTCTCACGTGGCTTCAATTGCCGACTCACATACGCAATTACCCTACCATTATGCATAAGCATAGCTCCCAATCCAACAATACATGCATCAGTATACACTTCAAACTTGCTCTTCCCATCTGGAATAGCCAATACAGGAGCACTTGTCAATTTAGTCTTCAGTTTCTGGAAAGCTTCTTCACATTCCAATGTCCATTTGAATTTAGCTCCCTTCCTTGTCATCTTTGTTAGGTGAGAAGAGATCTTAGAATAATCCTTAATAAACTTCCTGTAGTAACCGTCCAATCCAAGAAAACTCCGAACTTCTGTAGGAGTCCGAGGCTGCTTCCATTCCAGAATAGTCTCAACTTTAGCTGGATCTACAGATATTCCCTCACCAGAAAAAATGTGGCCCAAAAATTTTACTTCAGATTTCCAAAAATGACACTTAGAAAATTTCGCCTTCAGAACGTGCCTTCTCAGAGTTTCCAAAACATTCTCAAGTGCTGCTTGTGCTCTTCTTCCGATTTAGAATAAACCAAAATATCATCGATGAATACCAAAACAAACTTATTCATAAACATCTCTAAAGACTCGGTTCATCATATCTACAAAATAGGCAGGAGCGTTGGTTAACCCGAAAGGCATAACCAACCACTTATAGAAACAATTAGGTCCCCTAAATGTAGTTAAGGGAATACTGTCTTCAGCTACCCGTAACTGATGGAAACCTAATGCTAGATCTAACTGAGAAAAGACTGATGCACCATGAAGCTGGTCGAAGAGATCATCAATGCGAGGAAGAGGATACTTATTCCGAGTGGTCACCTTATTCAACTCACGGTAGTCTACACAGAACCTTGGCGACCTATCCGACTTGGTGACAAAAACTGCAGCAGAGCCCCAGCAGGAAAAACTTGGTCTAATCAAACCCTTCTCCACCAAATCTTGAGTTTGCTTCACTAATTCCTCCCTTTCTCTTGGAGCCATTCTCCTACTAGGTTGAATTACAGGTACTGCTCCAGGAACCAAATCTATACGAAACTCTATTTCCCGGTGCGGTGGCAAACATTTAACTTCCTCAAATACGTCGGAGAAATCCCGGACTACTTCAATATCTACAACCTCCTCTTGAGAAGTCTCCACTCCATGTAAAAGATTACTCAAGTTAATTCCAGAGTTATCACACATTACTCTGGCAATCCTACCTAGACCAGTTTCCAACGAAACTGTTCTTTCATCACAATTTAAAATAGCCTTATATTTGTCAAGCCAATCCATTCCCAATATAAGATCGAAACCTTTAAAATCCAATACATAAGGATCACAGGAAAAACTATGGGATAGATAGGAGATTCTCAAATCTTTACAGATCCTATCCAATTTGGTTACCCCTCCTATAGGATTTGATACATAAATGGGATTGTCTACGATACTAGGGGTAAGTAAGAAATTCTCTACAGTTCCCAGGGAAATAAAACTTAAAGAAGCACCAGAATCAAATAAGACTTTAATATATTTTCCATTTAAAAGTAAGGTACCTTCTAAAACTCCCTTGCCCTTCGACGAGTTTGATGGTGCGCCTTCTAAAGCAAATACTTTGTTCTGCTGGACCTTATGAAGGAGGGGGCAGTCTTTAGTCATGAGTCCTTCTTGGTGACAGTTAAAGCAAAGAGAATTCTGAACTAAGGCTGACCCTGGTCTACTATAATGTTGTCGCTGTTGCTGTTGCTGTTGCTGAGGCTCTCTTCTAGGACACTTATTTGCCAGATGACCTTCTTGTTGACACGTATAACACTTTCGGGGTCCATTATTGTTTTCGGACTTCTTCTTGTTTTGTTTCTTCCAGTTAGGATTGAATTTTCTTTTATGAGGATTGGAAGAATTTCCTCCAGATGCAGCAACTCGCGCCTCAGATCTTTTATTCATCAAGTCTTCATATCTCAGCGCCATGTCAATAAGTTCCACAAAAGACCCTTTCAAATGTGCAGTCATTCTCTCATGATACTCAGGCCTCAACCCTTGGACAAACATCTCGTTCTTCTTAAGAGGAGTGTCAATAAGTCCTGGACCGTAGCAAGATAGCTCGTTGAATTTAGTCTCATATTCAGCTATAGACATATTTCCTTGTTTCAGATTCAGAAAGTCTTGATAAATCCGAGTTCTTCCTGCAGCAGGCATAAACTTCTCCTCAAACATCTCCTTAAACTCCTCCCAAGACATGTCATCTTCCGAGAGATTAGCAGTCACTGAATTCCACCATACTTCGGCACCACCTTGTAATTGCCACGCAGCCATTATTCTCTTCTGCTCATCTGATAACCTCATGCTCTTAAAAATCTTCTCACACGAGCGAAGCCATGCTTGAACTTCTATTATAGTTTCTGATCCCTGAAATGGTTTTCCTCCAAGATGAAGAAAGTCCTTACATAAAGCGGCGAAACTGACTAGAGATGTAACTGGATTAACAGTCTCATTATCAGTCTGCTCTCTACTGTTACCAGTTGATGCACTTCCAACAACTCTTCCCCTTCGACATCTTAAACTCATATTGTCTACCTGAACAGGTAATCCAACCAATTTAGATAGGGATATAGTTATAAGAAAATTACAAATACGAACTCTCAAGATAGATACTACTCCAGAGCCTAGGTGTTTCTCAACCATCGCTTTGAAACCAACTGTGACGACCCGTCTTTCAATATCCAGAAAGACGTATCATCAATAAAAAAAGAAAGAGATAGGAATAGAAAGATAGAAAGAAAGGAAACAACAATAATCAGAATCTCACAGCGGAAACGAACAAAATATAATATTACACATATCCATTACATAAGTTTACATATCAGAGTCCACAAAATAATATTACTCCATTACATCTGACATTCATAAGATTTTTCCCAAACCATACAACTCAGAACACAACATCAAAATGTCACTATAGCGGAAAGAGATAGATAATACGTCCGGACTCCGGCTCCAGCTTCCAAAATATTTGCTAATCCTAACCTAAATCACTTGGCTACTCATAAAAATTTGAGTACCCAAGAGTTTATGAAAAACAAAATAAACAACGGGTCAGACATGGTTCTGGTGTGAGTAAATCAGTTAAAGTTGTTTAATTTTTAAAAATTATTTTGAAACAAAAAGGTATCACGTAAGACTCCCCACAAATAAATACGGGTAAGTTTTTACGTTACGTTAACCAAAACATTTGATAGGAAATCCAGTGATATTATAATAGGGTCTAGGGTTTTTTAAAATAAAATACAGAAATAGCTAGAATGCTTACATCTAATGTTCCAACATAGTTGGACACAATCAAAATCGTACGGGCACTTATTGGAGATTGGATTCCATACAATGGCAGGGCTACTGGGGTACCGCCCGTCATAGTACGGGGCCTATATCACCGTAGCGAGGACCACTCCCGATCCCCTGCAACAAAAGGCCGGACCAATCCCTTACTGGACAGTTCCGAACAAGACAACCCTATAGTTGTGGCCAACAACTTCCCACACAGCCGAATATAATAAGGGACTTCTAGACAGGGATAAATCTCACTTTCAAGTGGGGGCTACCCACGAAGCCTTGCTGCACCTCCCATGTTTTAGCCATTCCCAGTTGATGAGGCTTGACGTTACGATTACCATTATAGAACACATCTTTTAGAATGCTCATCGTCTACCTGACGATGTTCTGAAAGCATTCAATCCATACAAGTTCGTTCTGGGTTTGAAAGAAACCGAAGGCATTATTTCGTTACACTCATTTTGGAATCACCCTCAGAGTTAACGACAATAACCCTTGCACTCTAAAACTCCATCTCGATCCTCACTTGAGATGTCACGACTTAACGTTTAACTTGGATCGATGTGGTTTTCGGAAATCAATTCGATTCTCGATCCCGAACTCATCGAAATCCAAACGTATCTTAAAGGCCAAGTTGCTTAAAGATTTAAACAATTCAATTCAGTTTTTAACATAGCATCACACAGCATTATCAACAGATAATAACCAATATCCATCATAGATATACAATATCTCATCACAGAATATCTCAACTATCATTCAACAGATATCAACCATATTCAGATATTCAATTCAAACAATCGTCCATAAGCAAGCACTACTTTAATTCATATTATAATTAATTTAAATTAAATTAATTACTTGAGAATTTATCACTTAATCTTGCTTAACCAAACATTAATTAATTAATCACAATCATTTAATTAATTGACCACCTCTTAATTATCTCCATTATTAATTAAATAATGTTTAATTAATTAATAATCTTTATTTAATTATCAATTAATTACTATGATTATTTATAAATTAAAATTTGATTTAGGATTAATCATTCCTTAATTTATCATTAATTAGCCCTTAATTTATAATTAATTAACTTTAATTAATTCTTAATTAATCACAAATTTATTTATCTTAATTACTTAATTGATTATTCATTAATTAATCTTAATTATTTAATTAATTAAATCTTAACCATTAATTTATTATTAATTAAAATTAATTAATGTTTAATTACTTAATTAATTAACTCTTAATCAATTAATTTAATCACTAATTTATTAATCATTTAATTAATCGGTTATTAATCACTTATGAATTAATCTTAAATTAATTAATAAATAAATTAATAGTCTATTAATTGTTATTTAATTTAATCCTTAATTATCCATTAAATAATACATAAGTAATTAATTAAATCTTAACAAATTAATTAACCTAAATTAATTAATTAATTCCAACCTTAATTACTAATTAATTTAAATAAACTTTAATTTCAAAATTTAATTGACTTTCAAAATCAAACAATTTCATTCATCATTATAAACTCTTACATATTTATACATTTCAATTTATTAAAACTAATTACCTTTTTAAAGAGTTATATTTAAAGATGTAAAATCATTTCAAAACTTCAACTAATAAAATGTGAATTACTTTTGAATTAAAATATTTGACCCTTTATAAAGTAGTGAGAATATAAAGTGTTAAGTTTAAACTTAAAATACATTTGAGATTTAAAACAAGTTTAAAAACTTTGACTTCATTTATTTTGTTTTTAAACTCGACCAAAACCAAAGCTAATCACAACCCTATACTCCATCTCTCCCCTACCCTTCTTCATCTTATACCAGAACCTAACAAAACACTCGAGCTACAGCCACTCACCCGAGCGCACACACGAGACATGCGACCAAAAACACGAGCATGGCTTCGAGTCGAAACCCACACACACACATCGAACCAAACTCACAGACACAAGCCATTCCCCGTGCACATGCACGAAGCTCTGATGCTTCCACCGCCGCCGTCGACATCTTGCGCAAACCCCAAATCAGCCTACGACCCAATTCCAAACCCCAAAACTCACCTACTCAAGCTCGAACGCAAAATGGGTTGCTCGAACCCAAACTCAAACTGCAGTCGCCAGGAAAGACCCATCATCCATGGCAAGTCGACCATCGTACGGCTCCAAACTCCGGCCATACACTCGCACAACCCTAACACACCTCCACCCCAAGCCTATTGTAACTCGATCTTCTCTAAGCTTCACATGAACGAATTTCCCAAAATCGAAAAACACAGAGAAAAAGCCCTAAAAATCAAAATTCTAAATTCTGGGTTGCATGATAAATTCATCTATTATTTTTCTAGTGTTAAACAACATTAAACACAACTTTGATTCAAATTTCAAAGGTTATAAACAACCCAGTCACATGAATTTGTCAAAAGCCCCAATTTCAGTTATTCACAAAATTCATCTTCAACTTTAAGTTAAAAATTTTGATTTCTATCTTAAAATTCATATTATGCATAGTAGATTTAGGATATAAATTTGATTCATTAAAATTCGAACATGATTTACATGATATAAATATTTGTTTTTACTGCATATTTTAATTTCTGCAGATTTTAACTGTTTCATTTGCATATTTATTTTTAACACTTAATTCATATTGAATCAAACCACCACATTTGAAGATATCAACTCAGCATTACCTTACTGTATTTAAATTTGAAGTTTTGTTTAGAAATTTACTCTGAACATGAATTTACAAAGGAGTTTCAGTTGCCCTTTAAACATGTACAACAAATTTAAACCTGTAAACAGATATTTTTCAAAATAGAAAACATGCAAGCATTTTAGAGCTAACATTCACATGCAACATATTTTTTTTATACTTAAATTTTGATTTAAAATCTACTCACCTGATTATGCTGCTAAGACTTAAGCTTCTGGACAAATAAATGAACTGCAGATTTCCTTTCCTCTTCTTGAAATTGCTTGATTAACTTTGATGATGCTTCAAATCTTGAATCAATAAGTGATAAAAACTTGAGATTTGTTCAGAAATTGGTTGATTGCAGGAATCTAGATTGCAGTTTCAAAAGTGATTTGAAATGCAGATTTTTATCATAGGAATTTCTTTGCAGGATTAAATTTTGAAATAGGGTTTGAGTTTGATTAAGAATTGAAGTGAAGATTTTCAAATTTGTAAATGAGGAGTGTTAAAATTTCTTGCTTGATAAATATGAGAAAGTTTATTTTGAAGCATAAGAAATATCTTTTTAAAAAAATTGTTTTATAAAATTTAAGGAAAATAAACTTAAATTTTGTCACTTGTCACTATATAGCTAATTCTCTAACACATGTTATTAGTATGATTTAAATATTTAACAAGTGTTAATTCCATGCAAAAAGAATTTTAAAAATGTTTTCTTAATTGATTTTTTCTTATTTTAAATTCATTTTTGATTCCTATAAAAATCAATTTTCCCTAAAGAATGAATATAAAACAAATGTTATATCTTAAATAAAATCATGAGAATATTCCTTAAAACTCAAAGTAAAATTTAGAATAAAAATTAACATATTTTAAATATTTTAATTTATCAATTCAAATTCAATTAAATTTTAAATTCAATTCAAAATCAAATCTGATAAGAGTGCAATTTTGACACATTCATTACCCATATATATGTAATAGTTTTAATTAGAATAAATTTATATTTACAATTCATTTATTTGCTGTTGAATAAAATAACAAATTTATTAATTTTAATTAGTTTATTATTAAGATTATCATAATTAAATTGGGTTTGAAATTCCGGGATATCACAAATAGCAAACACTTGTAACCACTAGCATACATCCTTCATAACATGTTCTAATAACATGTTTACATAATATCCTGCCATCCATAGGTTAAATCCTAAGTTCTACCCTCCTAAAGGATAATAAAGGAAAGAACCTATTCAAAACTAAAGATGGAAAAAGAAAATTCAAAAGCTTATTATCAAAGAGATATGGATATGAGATACGAATTTTCTCCTAATCACAACCAATCTTCTCCGAAGACTTTTTAACCATGTCAAAACCAAGCAGCAATCTTTCCATGGACTCTAATCAATACGAAGGCGACTAGCACGGTCTTCTATAAAGAGCTTCGAAAGATGCTACTCCAATACTAGCTTGAGAACTACTATAACATGTGAATTCCACTTGAAAAAGATGCTTCTTCCAAGTTCCTCCAAAATCAAAAATATCCATTCTTAACCATGCGTGCCTTATTATCTTACAGATCCCACTTTACTGCTCATGAATCAACATTCCCAGGTCCTCACAAATGTCATATGCATTTTACGGGAACATCCACTATTACTTAATTAATTCCTGTTTTCTCCTTCATAGCCTTACACTTTATTCTTAGGAAATGATTCCTATCTACTTCACATTTAAGAGTTTGGTTTGGTACTTATCACTCTATTTTAAAAACAAAGGTTTCTAAATTTTCAAACATCAAATCCCAAATTCTTTGTCTTTAAAAGTGTTATCTTTTCAGTTTCTATTAATTTCAAAAATACTTGGCTACTTAATATTATTTCCCAAACCTAGAGCGAAAAACTTCCAAATTTTTAAGTCTAACACTTATATCTCTCTTTCTATTAAATACTTTTACAATTTTCTATAAAAATTTGAATTTTCAATTTTACTTTTAAGTTTTTCATTTTTAAAACTTATTTACTTTTTCACCAAACCATTTTCTTTTAAAATATCTTAAAAATATCCTTTATGTGTTTCCAAAACATCTTATTATCCTACTTAACAGCCTCATACCTTAATGTATTGGAACTACTTTCCCTTACGAGAAGTTATTAATGCTAAAATCTTCTATAAGCACTTTAAAAGAGGATTTCATGTTTTTGTGAAGTTACAAGGAATTTATTCTATTTTTTGGAAAAGGGGCTATATAAAATATGGTGCTTCTCATACCTTGTACATCTCTTTCATGTATTTTCTTATGACTTACACAAAACATTTTTATTGGTTCATAGAAAAGTATACCATTATTGTTTTCATTACAATAGATTAAAGTATGTTTAATTTATATTCTTCCATGATAAATATTTTCTAATATCTAACTCTCAAATTTTCTTTTCAAAGAAAAACTCATATTTAAAACTGTTTTAATGTATTTATAAACAGAAAACACTTTCTTATACATATTTAAATAATAAGTATATTCATAAATCACTTGTACTTCTATCCTTATAAATTATCTTTAAAAAAAATTATTTGGGTTTAAAACAGATGTTGCATAAAACACCGTTACTACAACCCAAAAGTACTAGTGTATGAATTTAATAAATAATAATAAATCTCATATACTATATAAAAACATTTCTCTTTGGAGCTACTACCTATAACAATACGGTTATGGTGTATGCTCCTTTTATTTTTCACGAAAACATCTATTACAACAATAAATGTTGTAACCTATGTTTTCGATACTATGTTTTTATATTTAAAATTTTTGTTTACTTACAAAGAAACTAGTGAGCTATATATGTTCTGTAATAATTTTTTTTTTAAATTCTTTTTAACAAAATTTTCATCATATAAAAAAATTGAAATTTCTTAATATATTTCCAAAAACCCAATATTTACTTTTAAAAATATTGATAATTCTTGTAACAACCCTGTATTTTGTGATTATGTTAATTATACACTTTAATTATTTTAAACTGAATTTTGATTTAAAAACTTCATTTTATTTATTAAAATAGATAACTTTGTTATTTTAAATATAAATTTTTATTTTAATGTGAATTAGGATTCCAAACATGAATAAATAGAATATTTTCCAAAAAGGTGAATTTTGGTCAATATGGTCAAACTTTGACTTTAATTTAAAAATAAATAAATTTTGAAATTTTTAATTCTATCTTTATTTTATGAAAGTAAATAAAATTCTAAGGATACTTCTTTTCGTTTCGTTGAAATCTGATTAATATTGTGAAAGTAATGCTTTTTACACTATTGGATGTAATTTGTTGTATTTAACAAAATTGTTTGTTTTATTTTTATATAAATAACATTTTTGTTTGTCATGTCATATTCTAATTTAGGTGTGTAACATGACATGTGATGTATATATTTTAGTTTTAAAAACATTTTTAAAAGTGTAATTGAAATTTTCCAATGTCAGTCGTATTTTGTTTACAATTTTTAATTTCTAATTTCAATTAATTAAAATAATTCTTTATTTATTTTTCTATTTTCTTAAGATCTTATTTTATTTTCATTTACACTTTATTTTGTTCAGCATTTATTTTATTTACTTTACTTTTATTTTTTTGAAGTGTTATTGAAATTTTCCAAAGCCAGTTGAATTTTATTTACAATTATTAATTCTAGTTTCCATTAAATAAAGTATTTTCTTTATTTATTTCCTTCTTTTCCTAAAACTATTTGTTTATTTTTCATAACATCTATCTCTACCTTATTTTTCTATTTAGACTTTCATTTATCAATTAAATGGTTAAGTGTTTTGATTCCTTATTTATTTCTTGAAAAGAAATTTCAAATAGATATACGTTATTGCCATAAAGAGCATATCTTTTAAAATGTATTTGTTAAACCGTTATTGTATTTACTTGTTTAGTGAAGCGTTTTGTATACATCTTTCTTTAATATAAAGAAAACGCATCAATTAAGATACGTTACCTGTTTTAACTATAGGCATACGTTACGATTAATTTCTTGCCATTATATCTTTCCACCCCTTTGATTTCCTACCATAACTTCTCCACAAATTTTGTCGTACATTCCTTAACCCTAGCCGCCTATATCACTTTTTAACGTGAAAAAATTTACTTCCCATCTTCATTTCTCACGGCCACAAAAGAAAATAGGTAATGTCTTCCTCCAATTTTACTTTTTCTCTTCATTTTTCTATTGATTTTTTCATTTGTTTTGCCTTGCTTCCTCTTGTTTAGCTCGGCCTCAACCACCACCACCTTCTCCGCCTATCCATCTCCTCGTGTGCTGTGCCATCCTCCACATCTATCCTTGTCATGTTTCTTTGTGTATATATATATATATATATATAGAATTATGTGTAAAATTATAATGGGTTTATGTATGTATATATATATATTTCTCTGTCAATCTATGTTTTAAATTATTGTTTTAAAGTATATAAATTTTATAAGTTGGTATTGGATCGGTTAATGGATATAAGCTTTAGTAAAATGAGTTACTTGATTTTATTTAAGTCAGATCTGAAGATTTTTGTGTTATATATTTGGTACGTGGTTTTAGGATACATACAGCATATATGTATCTAAAGCTGTTTCAACGTATATAATTTTACTATATTTGTGTTTCAAATATTTGCATTTTATGATAGGTTGTATTATAGCAGATTTTGGTATTCATATATTATATATATATATATATATATAGTTTGCATATACTATATAAGTTTATATCATTCATTATTCATTTATGTAAAAGCCTATATGCATAAATCTGTGAGTTATTTATACGTGTAATAAAAAAATTCTTAGTGTATTTATATTAAAGAGTCGTATAACACGCCATATTAGGGTATATGAGATTTATATCAGCAACTTATATATTCATAAGTATGTGAATTCTAGGCTGTTTTGATTCTTCTGTTTTATTTTTAATTGCTGCTACATATAATGTGTTTAGATTTTTCCCATATTATATACATATAGTATATGTTTAGGATACAGTAAAGCATGTAGCTCTAATATCTATGCATATTTGTATATTGAATATAAAGCTTTCTCTTCTTTTGTTATGCATATATGTATATTCGCACTACATATATTTATTAAAATATGGGTCTGCATATATACTGTATTATATATAGTTTGAAAAAAATATATAAGATTTTGGTTATAATATTTTAAAAATATGTGTTTTAAGGATAACGATTTAATTGAGTGTGTGTATATATACACGTATTATTTTAATATTTTTATGAAATTAAGATATTGATTTTTATAAAAGAATAATAAAATATATATTCTATATATATTAAACTGATTGATTTTCTCATCGATTTCTCATTTTCAGCTTTGATCGTTAAATTTGTGTTCAATCGTGCTTTGCTTTGAAATTCATGCCTAGATTAATAGCTCGTTTCTTTGTCAAATCCATCTAGCCTCGAAAGTTGAGCAATCACTCACGATTAACGTTCTTATATTTATTAAATTTGATTTCAATTGAAACGACAATTGAAAAATGTTATTGTATTTATTCAAATTGTTATATATGCTATTATCTGTAGCCGTTCATATATGGGATATGACACCATATCTTGTTGTTTATATTATATTGTTATTTATGATATATGCATGTTGTTATATTTATATTATCTATTATCACTCTGCAAGTTCCCTGTTATTATAGAATTCACTATGGGTTGAAATGATACATACCCGAACGGACTTTAGAATAGGAGAAAATCGTTATGGGTTGAAATGATAAACCCAAGCAATTTTCATTGAATTGAATTTGGGATTGCGGGTCGAAATTATATCTACCCGCATATATTACGAATTGAAATGATAAATATCCATATCACTTGCCCATAGGATAGGAGAATATATACATACACCGTTGGTCAATATATAAATGTTTGAAACTAATTTCTATGGTTTTGAAAAGAAATATATGGTTTTTAATAAATATTGGTTCTTAAAATATTATATATATATATATATACATGTATGATAATTTTATATAAAGAGTTAATAATATTATTATTGAGATTGATTTAATACATATAATATGATTAAGTATTTATTTAAATCTATATATCAAAATAGATTGTTGTAATAATTTGAATAAGTTAAGGTTGAGAAGATAAAGCTGAATTAATTGTGATTGTACTTTAATTAAGAATTCTACTAAATTTAATCGATTTGAACTATTGAAGTTGAAGTTTAAGATTGATTTTATAATTTGATTTTCAATTTAAAGTGACTAAATGGATATTTCAAGTTTTAAACAAATCAAAAGGAACATTTAGTTTAAGGGTAAATTAAGGTTATTTAAATAATACTGAATTTATTAAGTGGATATTTCTGGACTAAATAATAATGAGTTAAATTGAGATTTATATGAAACCGTTAAATTGAACTTTAAAAATGTTGAATACTAAAGTTTTGAAATCTGGAATTTAAATGGTTTATTTATGATCCAGATCTGTATTTGAAATCAATAAAATTTGAATTTGTTATTTAGAAACTGAATTGAATTAAAACGGATAAATCTAAATTGAATTAAATGTGAATTTGGAACTCGAATTGATTGGAATCTATTTGTGAAATTGAGGAAATATATACATACATTTAATGGAAATGACAATTTGGTTTTGAAGTACAAAATTATTGAAATGACCATGGTGTTATAGTGTACATTTTCTGCATTGTAGATAGTTTCACGGATCCTTACAGGATGGTTATCCCGAACATCCTTTAAGTTAGTTGTATTTCAGTTATTATTTCACTTGAGTTGGATTTATTGATATATGAATGTTAATCCTGACTCGAGTGTTTTGTGTTTTGTTTTACGCTCGGGTCAGACTGAGTGATACAGCATTTGAGACTCATCTTTGGAGTTTGGAGCTCATTTGGAGATCCAACTATTGATTCAGCTTTCAGTTTTTCCAGTTGATTGGTTCAAAGATGTCATATGTTTGTATTCGAGACTTAAGTGTATTTGAGTTATCCTGCTGTATTTTATTTCTAACACTGATGTTTATATAGTAGCATCATGAACTATTATTTATCTATTCCGCTGCATTATATTACTCTATGTCTGTGATTCTGTGATTGATTTATTTACTGTATATGCTGAGCTTTGTCAAATTTTAAATTAACAATCTGATATTTTGAGCAATTCAAGTTTGACATGGGTGGATTATTGTCGATTTAAATGGTCCAAAATATCAGGTCGTTACAATTCTTCTTTTCAATTCTAATATTTTCATTTTATTGGGTTAGACATAAAGTGGATTTTACTACCTACTACCCTAGGAGTACCTTTCCTGAACTGAAGTCCTTTACTCCTATTCCGCTTTGCTGCTTATACTTATTCTAAGGCGTTACCATTAAATCCACTTATGTAAAGTAATTATAACCTCTGCAATTATCTACACATGGGCTGTCTTATCTACCGAATTTTTATTGTACATCTCTAACCTTTGCCTACCTTTCTTTGGATTTCTAAAATCCGAATCGTAAGTGAAAAAAATCATCCCTACAATGTGTAGACCTTCTCTATGCCCTAAGAAACGCACTTCCTTATGCCAAAAGTGATACTTCAAGAATTCTATCTCAACTGTATGAAGTAAGTTCTTAAGATGATAACATGCTCTTCCATACTTCTTGGAAAACACAAAAATGTCGTCCACGAATACCATCACGAACTTATGTAGGTCATTTCTAAAAATACAGCTCAACCAAATAGGATGGGGCATTTGTTAGCCCAAAAAGGCATAACATCCACTCATAGAATTCATCGGGTGTCCTAAGTACAGTCTTATCAATGTTGTCTTCAGCGACCCTAAGCTGATGGAATCCAGTGGCTAAATCAAGTTGGGAGAAAAAACGAAGAGCCAAAAACTGGTCAAAAGATCATCAATCCTAGAGATTAGATATCGATTCTTCTTGGTGAGCTTATTTAATTCCCTATAATCCATGCAAAGTCGGAGAGAACATCTACTTTAGTGGCGAAGACGACTGGCGCTTCCCACTTCGATATGCTCCTTTATGTGAATCCCTTTTCCAAAAGCTCATGGATCTGCTTGCTCAATTCTTTCCTTTCCCTAGGTGTCATGTGCCTTACAGGTAATGCTACAGGCTTAGCATTCTCGGTCAAATATATCCTGAACTCAATCTCTCTCTTAGGGGTAGTCCCCTAACCTCCTCAAAGACGTTGGAAAAATCTTCGACGATAGGAACCAATTCAAGCTCTGCTGAAGATGAATCGAGGGAGTAGAGAAAACTTAACATGACTGACCCTTGTGGGTCGCAAGATACCTACAGAGTCCTACCACTGCAAGTCTCAAGTCTAACGACTCTCCTCTCATAATTTAATATAGCTTCTTATGTGGATAGCCAATCCATTCCTCTGATTATCCCATACCCCGACAATCCCAAAACATAGGCATTGCAATCAAATTCTACGCCTAGGATAAAGATTTTCAAACCCCTATAACCCATAGATAAGTGTGTCGATCCTCCTATGGGGTTTGAAACAATAATGGGGTCTATACTAATGATATGTCCAAGTGTAAACAATCTACTATAGAGCTAAAGATAAAAGAGTGTGATGCTTCAGAATCAAATAAAGTCTGAGTGGGAAAATCAGATATAGAAATCAAACCTTCAATTATGACTATCCTACCTCTATCCGGAATGCTACTGGAAGGTGCTGCGTTTAACGTCTAAATCTGTACAACTGGTGCACTCGCTCCCTGACCAGCTCCCTAGGGACAACTCTTACTCATATGACCGGGCTGCCCACAAGTATAGCACTTACCCTTCATCTTCTCCTTTCTGCAATCCTTGGCAATATGTCCAATATTCCCACAACTATGACACTTTATTCCGTTCTTAATCTGCTTCTGAGGACCATAACCTTTCTTCTTCTTCCTCTTCTTCTTATTGTTGTACCCTTGCTTCTTCTTTGAACTTTCTGAATTAACCACCTCTTTAGACTCTCCTTCCTTGACTACATTCGACATAAGCGACATATCGACCAAAGAATCATAAGTAGCTCCCATCGGTACATGAGCCAACAATAATCCATGAAGGGATTGATTCAATCACTTTACAAACTTCATGCTTTCTTATGCGGCGTGTTCACCAAATCCGTACCAAACAACAACAGCTCACTAAATTGATAAACTTCTCCATCTAAACTCTATCTCCCGCCTGAGATAGAAACTTCCTATCAAATCACTCCTGGAATCCATCCCAAGTAATATTCCTTCCCTCTAACTCGATTACCTCCCACTAATAAGATACCTCCTCCTTCAGTTGCCAAGAGGCTAGCTGTACTCGTTGCTGATCGTCCAGTCCCAAAAGACCAAAAATCATCTCTGTGTCCCTTATCTAAGTTCTCGCCTCTACAAAAGTCTCCTTGCCCGAAAAAGTCTTCCCGCCCAAACTCGCAAAATCTTTACGAAGCTTAGAGAAATTGATGGCGACAGGTGGGTTGATGGGATTCCCACCCACTGGGGTAGGATTTGGCAGAGGCCCATGCACCTCTGGAGTTATGGCTAAAGAGTACCTACGAAACCAGGCTGGGACTGGAATGTCCTCGGGAAGGTTCGAGGCATTAGTTATTCTACGAAAGAAAAATGATAGTTTAGGAAAGAGTCAAAGGGAGATTGAATTGGACTTACGAGATGATTTTTATAAAAAATCTTTTATACTTAAAATCATTTCTAAAAGTTCTTTTCTAAAAAATTCTTTTAAAACAAGTTATTTCTGACAAATACTTTACTTTTAAAAATAAATTTTTGGAATCATGTAACCTTAGGCTCTAAAACCAAATGAAACACCACACACCCCTTAATATACAAAAAAGGACACATTAAAAGGCGTGGTGCATTGTAGGTATAACTAAAGCTAACAGAGACTAAGATTCATAAGACAAAAATAGGTAAAAATGGCAGAAACTTAAAAGAATAACTTATTTAAAACAAATCCTCGTTATTGCTTCATAAGTAAGTCAAATACAAAGTACAACATTCATGTCTCAAACCCAATATGTCTTATGCAATAAAAACTCATAGTCTCAAAAATCAGAGTACATAATATCCCTCCTAGTAAGTCAGTACACAGAAAGAACAAAATAATGGAATAAAAGAAATACATGGTAGAAATCTTCTCCAAGAAACCTCTAAGCAATCGCAAGTCTACTGTCCCCTCCCTTGATAACCTAAGAGGGGGAAGGGAAAAAATAGAGGAGTGGGTCAGAATGAAAGTCTGGTAAATGATAGTAATTACTAGAATCTTTAAGCAAGATAATAGTAATAGAATCTACAGCACTTCTAGTATGAAAAAGGAAACAAAGGAAATAGGAAAGGGATAAACAGAAAGCAAATACGATTAAACTATTGCTCAAATAAGATAGGTTAACCTTGATTATATGCACTTTTTTAATAGTTTCTTTGATTAGGCTGAATTCCTAATCGTATAATTAGGTTGAGTTCCTAATTCTACCCTTCGATCAGCCTGCTACTCCATAGACCATACCGCGGACCAGAGACTATGTAACACTCTACACAGCAGCCAATGGTATCTACAAAAGATGCACAAAGCAACTATTATGGATCCAGACGATACATAGCTCCCTACACAATAGGCAATGGTGTTTACGAAAGACACACATATTAAGCGCTTGGAACTCATAGCGTTTACTGAGTACCAGAATGGAAGTCACATGCGTAACTGCCATCATGCCCATGCTACCTTTTGCTCCACCTATTGGGTCTTCTTATTACCTTAAACTCCAGCATAAGCATTCCCCTCGTCTCACTTCAGTCTAATGTGAGACCACCGTATGTCCATAGAAAATAGGGAAAATGCTGTTGCTACTGGGCCATCATCCTAACATTATCTAGTTGCACCCCTTATCCAAATCCCCCGTGATCTGGACTTCTAATTGATCGATCACTACCATTTTTAGCATAACCACTCCCTCGTCTCACTTCAGGCTAATGTGAGACCACCGTTCTGTCCAATAGGGAATGCTATTTGGTACAGGTCCTACTTTCATCTCTGCTTATTAACTTAGATAAATTATTTATATAAACCTTTACAATTTTCTTTACTATCTGTGCTTATTAATTTATCCTAAATCTTAAAATAAGCCTTAATCTTTTCTTTTTCTTATTATAACCTACGTTATAATCATGCTTATTACTTAACGCAACGTCTAAGCGTGAAATAAGCCTCTTTCATCTTTTAGTCTTTTTAGTTATAACTCTAAGTTATAACTAGGCCAATATTATTAATTCAGTCCAATTAATGTCATAATTAGGCATAATTTCAGTCCAATTAGGCATAATTTCGGTCCAATTCCATTTATATTACAGTCTTTATAATTCACATCTTATATTCCATTGTTTCAGTTTTCTTACAATCTAATCAATATTCGCATTAATCCAATTCTAATCTATACGTGAAGAAGAATGAGGAATAGAAGAAAATTGAAATAGAAGAAAATCCAAAGCGTAGAAAGAAGATGTAAATAACGTATAAATACTTGTAAGTAAACCGAAATACTGTAAATAAACTATAAATAAACAGAAAAGCTGTAGCTAACAGAAATAAACTAAATTAATGAAAAGAATAGCTGAAAAGAAATAGACCGAAATCTAAAAAACTGTAAATAAACTATTGAAAAAGCTATTCCAAAAATTGTAGTAACTACAACTATTAGAAACCCTATTATTTTAAATTACTTAAAGAAATCAAAAATAATTACGATCGCTCACCTCAATCCAAAGCTTTTCCTTTGGTCTTCCTAGACCCACTTGGAATTATTAAATAATTTAATTTATAGCGATTTTCTCCTTGGAAACTTTATTCCGTTTAGGGTCCTTCTTAGAAAGGTGAACCCAATTGGAGAAAACCTAGAAGGAGAAAAAGTGCTAGGTCTAGGGATCTATTTATAGTGGTAGAAAAGGATCTCAAACCATTGGATTTTGAAGATTGAATCGGATGCAACCATATCATAGGCTGAATAGGAACCATCGGATGCAAGAAGTGAAGGACTAGATCGATGTAAAGAATGCAGAACACGTCATGAAGTCGGCAAAATTTGCTCTGGATTGTTCGAATGAACGAATTTTCATGCGTTCGTAATTAAAGGAGGCGGGTCGATCAGGCGGTCGACCGCCTGGTTCCCAGGTCGATTGGCCAGTCAACCTGCCTTATATATATTCCCTTCTTTGTTTATTTCTATCTTGGTGTTTCTGACATTCTATATTTGAATAATGGTGCCACTCCCATAGATAAATTCTGATAATTTTAAAAAGTTGTTTTATTATTTTAATAATTAACAAATTAATTTTTGTGGGTTAAATTTTTGGTTTTTACAGTATGTATATAGTTTAATTCGTAAACAAACGAAGTTCCTTTTGCAAATTGCGACTTCCATCCAGCATAAACAATTACTATCACAACATCATTCAATTTATACCAACAAACAAGTTTGCTATTATCGGGATTTATATCTAAGCAATAAAATAAAGATGTATTTATGAGTAGAAACTCACCGAAATCCAACAAAATACTTTCAATCTCCTTGCTGCACTAAATATTGATGTTTCCATAATAGTGATTAAACAGTGTAAACTACTGCTATATGCTCCACCAAGCCTTCCATCATCACTGTCGGAAGTCCAGTGCCTATAACAATCCATTGCCACCTATATAGCCAACAATATGTCAAGCTCAAACAATTATAGTACCATCGCCCTAAATTGCTCACTGCCTGCATCAATATCCACCAAGCCTTAGCATCTCACCTTTCCTATAACACTTGAATGCCATTTACCTCAATCAAGCGCATACTCCTCAAGGTCGCAACAAAGCAACATCAGTCTTCACGCCTCCGTATATCATCATTATCAATCATGAGCATGCTTAAACAACGACCCCAACAGACATCGCACATCTCCAAATTGCTCGCCTTCAAATTCGACTTCGATCTCTTTGTTATAGCCAGGGCATGGCTCCATCCCCCTCAAGTCGAATGATGATCTTCGTCATTAATTCCTCTCCAGTATCGAGCACTTTAGCGCAATTTTGTTATATATATATATATATATATATATATATATCGTGAATTTATGATTTTGGAGGATTCTTTTAAAAGAGGGTCCCCGGTTGATAAATAATAATGAAGGCATATATTTGGGCTTGGCTAAAAGCAATCAAAGAGTCAGATTATTAGAGAATTTTATAAACTAGTATTATTTACAATTTTTCCCATTTCAATTATTTAATTTGAATATCATACTATCTTTTAAATAACCTTTGTATTAACGTGTGAATTTATTTCAAACTAATTTTAATTAATTCACACTTTATTTTACAAGATATATTTCAGTATTTAGATAATTCTATACAATTCAATCCTTGTTTATTTTATTTAATTATTCATTGCGTTATCATCAAAATAAATTTATTTTCCAAATATTTCGATCATCTAAAAACTATTTACACTTTAAAATATTCATAACTAATTAAAACATTTTATTTGATTATAATATGTTATCCGAAAGGATTTACTAATTTAATTCAATTTATTAAACAGAATATTTTTAAATTAAATTTATTAAGCAAAATTATATTTTCATAAATAACAACTATAAAATCAAATTCAAATATTTTATTTTAATTAAATTTATTTATTAATATGGCATAAGAAGAAGGACAGTTATAAGCACACACCTCCGATTGGTCTAGTCCGACCCATTCACACCCTTAGATTTAGATTCTATGATAAAATGAAGCGGTGGGCTGTGAATGAAATATAAGAAGGAAATTAAGGCAGGCTTTGGAATTTTATTGGAGAATAGTGTTTTGTTCCCTTTTTTAGCCTTTTTTATTTATAAAAGTTTTGTTAAACGTTTCACCTGTTTTGAGAAATTATGATAAATGAGGGGAAAGTGTAGAGCTAAATTTTGCAAAAGGGGAACTAATTAACAAAGATTACTAAGTTGATTCATTAATTTTAATAAACTATGAACTATGAATTAATTTTGAAAAAGGTAACTAATTAACTTTATAACAATGGTCATCTTGTGAACGTTGTAAATGAAAAGTTATTTTTATTACACGTGTCTAGAAAGAGCTTTATTACAACTGTTGTCTTGATCAAAAGTTGTTAAAGAAATTTGTATGTTAAATAAGGGTGAAATGAAATTTTCATGGCAATATAAGAAAATGTAACAGGCCTCTTAGTAAAATACTTGGCATGTACTGAAATATTAGGCACTTACCTTAACATATCTTATAGATTACTAAATATATAAAGAAAATAAAAATTATTTGTTTGTTTTTTCTAAGCGAATATATTATTTATTTCAGAATTATATTTATTTTTCAAGAAAATTTGGAAAGATTATTCATAAATTTTGAAGTTTCTTTTCTGCATTTTGTTATGCTTCTTTTATTTTTTGTATGATCGATTAGCGCAAATAATAAACTCTTCGAGAGGAATGAAATATTTAAAGTGGCTGAAATATTAGATGCTTAATAGTTTACAAAATATATTTAATGTAACAATTATTTATTTTTATTATCAAATAGATGTATAATTTATTTGAAAAATATATTTACTTTTTAAGAAACGGTCTTAACCAAATAACTTAGTAATATAAATTTTTCAATTTTTTTTAAACTTTAGGATAAGATCAATATTTATAACAGTCAAAACTAGTAAGTTGTTATAGATCTCTATTACAGCTGGCTAAAACAAATAGTTACTAGAAATCTTTTTATCATAACTATTAGGAAAAATCAGTTGTTAAAACCCTCTATTACAATTATCATTTTGCAAGCATTATAAATAGCTAGGTGTAATAGGATAATTTTCTTATAGTGATATTTATTGGAAAGCTTCTATTTATCTTCTCCAATTTTACTTGAGCTATCTCTAGTCTTTTGTTGTTGTTATCCTATATTTTGCTCATGTCTCCTTTAAAGTGAAGAGCGTATCCTTTCTCCATCATTTGATTAATGTTTAACACATTTTCATAAAGTTTTGGAGCTAGTAAAACATTTTTATAAATCTTGTACATTTCTTTATTTCTACCATAACGGTATCTTTGCCTTTGGATTTTACAACAGTGTCATTTCCCTATCGTACTTTCACTTTGACAATGTCATTAATATCTTTTAAGATGCTTCCATCTTTGGCCATGTGATTGCTATAACAACTATCCAAGTACCGGTTTCCACCATTTTCATCAATGGAGTCTTATGTAGCATAAAAAAGATGCTTATCATGATAATGTTGATGCTGCTCACTATGAGTCTCTTTAATGAAATTTGATGTGGTGCCTACATTATGCTTTCCATGACACCGACAAGATTTCTCCAAGTAATTTGTCATTTTACAAAGTCCAAGTAAAGGATATTTATCATTTTTGCTCTTAGAGAAGTTTCTAGAAATTTCGTTCCATAAATCATAGTGAAAGAAGATCAAAATTGCTTTCTTCTCACTTATCATAGTGAAAAGGAAACTAAATTAATTTGGTAAAAGCTTCCTCAATGATAAAAATCATTGAAATTGAAATCAAAAATGTCATTTTTAGCATTGTAAATGAGACTGCCCTAGGCCCTGACGGTTTTAACTCATGTTTTTTGCAAGCATCGTTGGGAAAAATTCAAAGTTCAAATAGTATATGTAGTGCAAAATGTGTTTGAAATGTGAAAATATAATTGGAGTATATAATCACACATTCCTCAATATGATACCCAAGTGTAAAAAACCAATATTAATTTCTTAATACTTTCCAATTGCTTGTTGTTTTATGAATAAAAAAATAATTGCTCAAGTGCTAGCTTTCAGAATCAAAGTGGTGCTAAAAGATTCAATATCATAAATACAAATTTCATTCATTCTAGAGGGAAACGTATCTTAAGGCATCGTGGTAACCCATAAAAAAAATCAGAAACTTTGATACAAAAAGTATCAACAAAATTTCCGTAAAGGTATATTTGGAGAAGGTATGTGATGATGTAAAAATAAACTTCATTATCTACATAGTGAGGGAATTGGAATTACGCTCGAAATGGACTAGAGTAATTAGAATTCTGATTGATTCCCCTCATTTTCTGTAATCGTACAAGGTATTTCAATTGGTTTTCCAAACCAAACCATGGAATTAGACGGGAAACTCTATCCCCTTATTTATTTACCATCCCCATAGAGTACTTAACTATGTTAATGGATTTAGAAGAATAATCAAATAAAATTCATCCTGCTATGGGAAACCATCCAACTACCACATTTAATATATGCTGATGATTTACTCATATTCATGGAAGCTGCATGAAATGGGGTAAACACAATCAAGAAACTTTTAATAAAATTTGAACAATTGACTTGGCTACAATCGAACAATGATAAACCAAAGTGTTCTTTGATAAGTTGCACACCAACACTAATCAAATGTTGGAAATTCTCAACCTAAAAGAAGGTAAACTTCCAATAAAAATTTTTGGAATTACACATATCAGGAAAAATAATTTTATTGTCTGGTGGATAAAATTCTACATAAAATAGAGGGATAGGAAGTAAATTGCTTAGCATGTCAGGAAAATAGGTTTTGATTAAAACAATAATAGACCCAGCAATCAATTATTGGATGCAATGTTTCAAAGTTCCAACAACAAATATTATTGATACAATCAATCAAATATACAACAAATTATTATAGTGTGGTAATAGGAACAAAATGTCTTGGAATTTATTACGACCCTTAAAAAAATGCGGTCTTGGTTTGAAAAAATGGAAAGATATCGATGAAATTTTCTGCGTAAAAGGATTGTGAAACTAACTCAATGGTCATTAGGCTAGATGGCTAATAAATAGATACCTTAACATGAATAATATTTGGGAAAAGAAACTTATTAATAACAATTCCGGGACAATAAAAAATATGTTAAGGGTTGGGAAAAAGCCTTAAAATATTTGATAGGAAAATTGTAAATGGAAACAATAACAGTCTTTGGTTTGATCCATGGTTGAATGGATCCAAATGAGTTAATATGCTAGGATATGCTTTTTTGCATGCTTAGGAGGTGAACATATCCACATAAAAAAATTTGAAACAAGCTACTTTATTTAGTATGAGACAAAATACAAAAGAGAGTACACTTAGGGTACAACCTATGAAAGAAGCAGCATACTATGTAGATTGAAAATCCATGATACGTACCTTAAATGCCTAAAGTCTGAATACAACCATAAAATAGCAAAATTACTTAAACTAAAAAAACTAGGTATAAATAAGCCACAAAAAAGCAATCTCAACTCGCTTACTTTTCCACCCTTCATGTGTTGAATTAAAAAATGAGCAATTAATAAAAAAATAGATTCGGATACTCCATGTCATCCTCATAATCAAGAAACCTCATCCTTTATAAAGAGAATCCAAAGGCGGAACTGTTATGATGTTGGAAGGAGTTCAACAGAGATCAACCAAGGCAATAATTTGTCATGTTCTCGGTTTATAGAAAATTTCAAGCTTAAGCGTATAACAATCTCATACTAAGTGGCTTTCAACTGTTGCATGACTAAGCAGATCAAAGACCAAATTCTTAAAGATAAGCACCAATCCTCTCTTCTCATCTTCTTTAATAGTTGTACACTTCTATAGTTGTTTGCGATCATCATTAATTTGTTCGAGTCTTATATGAGTTGGCTTTTCTATATGTTATCAAATTCACATATTTCGTTGTTGTTGTGATTGTGATGTCTATCAATTTGGTGAAAGATGTTTTGGAGTTGTTGTTGTTGAAGAACTCCTCAAAAACACTGTTTATGTTATAGTTGCCCGCACCTGTCATCTGTAGCTTGTTTCTAACATTATTCAACAGGTTAGTTGAGTACGCACATTTAAAAAAGATGAGAATTTGACTTTGGTTCCCTCTTGCATAAAACACATAGCCTATCAATTGAATTGTTCCATCTGGCTACCCTATCTGTAACGACCCTCCTTTTTGGACGCTTTAAATCGACAATAAACCACATATATCTATAACATCTTGCATTTTTATATAATTAAATAAAATCAATTGAATTAACATAGGTATAAAACAGAATATAAAAATTAAATATATGCATTTAAGAATTAAGAGGTTACATAGATTTACGCAAGCAATGAGTGTATGATTAATTGACGAACTAATCAATTAAAAGGTGAATTAATTAACATAGTGAAATAAATATAATAAATTGTAGACTAATTTCTATCTTCATCTTTCGAATAAAATGGTCTTAAATACACTGAAAAGCTAAGATTGACCTATGACGACCCACAAATCCATACCCTTTGAATCGACAACAATCCACACATATCTTGTAACGACCCGGAAAATTCAGTAATTAAATTTATTAATTTAATAAGATTTTGGTGACTTGATATTGAAGGAAGTAAAAATTTAATGAATTATTAATGGAAATAATAAATTGGATAAGATTGGTAAGTTAATTTTTAAGAACTTAAATGTAACTATATAAATGTAAGTTCATTGTTAATAACTTGGATGTATTTCCAATAAGTGAAACAATTTAAATGTTAATTTCATTCTTGTTGTAATAAAAGAATGCACCAAAATGTAATCATTAATTTGATTTAAAATCTTAATGAATGTGTGCATTAATTTATAATGGGATATAAAAGGTAAATTAACAATTTAAATGTTGACTTACTAATAAAATAATGTATAATAAATAGAATGAATTAGTGTATGAACTAGTGGTAGAACTTGTTGTAAAATAATAAGTAAAATAAAACGTAACAATAATGATTAAATCTAATTATTGATAAACTGAATGAAATTACAAAAATTTAAAATGTATAAAATGTTATACTAGTCTTTGGATTGAGTATAAGGAAACAAGTGTAGCCTTAGTAATTAACATTTATTTTTGACAATAGAAGGAAACCCAAATAAAAAATACCGTTAATTGTTTCCCTTGGGTCTGTAAACAATAAACTTAAATGTAGTGAAAGTAAACGAAGGCAATAATCATGTGTTGCCCGTTTATTTAGTCTATTAATTGAAATGAGATAATCAAATTTGAATAAATATAAACAAAAGTTACATTTATATGGGAGGTATTACAATGTTTAGAAGTTGTTAAATTAGAGTATATTAAGAAATAGAAATTGGATTGGAATCAATTGCAATAAATCTAAATAAAATATTACGTTAATGTTAATTAAGGTAATATTTGGAAAAAAATATTTATTTATGTAAAACTTAATAAATGGATAAATTGAAATGAAAGAAATGAATGTAAATACCTAATTAGCTAATGGAATAATAATAATATAGTTAATGGTAATTAAATAAAAGCATAAGTATTTAAGAACTGTAACAGTTGCTTGATATATTTCATGAGTGTAATTTAAGGCATGGTAACACTTGTATAATTACCTATTTATTTTGTTTAAATAATAAAATTGGAAATCAATTAGAGTAAAGGAACCTTAATGTTATAATAATAAGAATTAATGCAATAACTGAATTAGTGCATACCGTATTAATTGAAACAGATTGTAAAGTTATGATTGATTGAAATTAGTAAATTGGGAAATGAATTCAAAGTTATGTTAACTGATGAAGTAATACGTAATAAATTGGAAATTTATACAATCAATGTCTGTTAAGTAATTATAATGTTTACGGTTGATAATAAAAGTTACTTTAGTGATTATTAATATAATAAAGGAAGTGTGAATTGACCAAAATATAGTAAATGGAGATATGATAGTCGGTAAATAAAGGATGGAATGGGAGCACTAATGTAATGAATGTAAAACAAATATTAACTATGTTTATAGAAGAAAAAAATAGAGTGAAAAGTAAATTAATTGGAATTATTGGAACATTCAATTTATAATTCTTGAATATAGTGAAATTGAAAGTTAACACTAAAATGTATAGACTTATCCAAATGGACATTTGAATTTTGTTAAACTAGTATAAATGATTAAAAAAGTTAAAATTGATGAATATTGTCAATTGTAGAATTGAAATTGAAAAGTGAGTTAATTAATTAATTAATTAATTTTATTAATGGAAAAATAGCCATTTTGGCCACTGACTCGAATTTCGAAGAAACCAGTTTCATCGAATCTGTAACTGTGAATTATTATTGGATTTCAAGTTTTGTATCGATCTGACTTGTCGTTTGATCGTATGGGCTTGAAACGCCTTGAAATCGATAAATTGAAATCAATTTGAGAAAAATATTGATTTTAGCATAACTTCTTAGTACGATGGGATTGGGGCTTGAAACATTTTCCATTGCGTTTAAAATATTTTAAAACATCTAATTTGATATATGAGTTGATCCAATTTCGTTCCGGAGTCGAAACGGGCTTTTCGGGCCACTTATCGTTCAGCGCGTTTATAAATCTGGTCCATCGATTCTTTTTCAACCTTGCCTATATAAACCCTATTATAATCCCTAGCCTACCTCTATTTCTCATTTGTTTGTACGTACAATTCATCTATCTCTCCTCCTTAATGGCACACAAATTCCAAATCCAATTACAGTTCAAAAATCAAAGTGAAATTTCAAACTCCTCAAAAAAATTCAGAAAAATTATATATCGAAGCACTCGAAGAGCGCAATCCTCTGGGTGTTTTTTTTTAATTTAGCGCACAGTTTTCCCGAATTGGCGAATCGATTCTGGCCATCCATTGTGGATTTTGGACGATCCAACGATGGATCTGCAGCCAATCGACGATCGGGAGGCCGCGTTGGGGAGCTGGTGACGTGCAGGTCTCGGATCTAGTTTCCGTTCACCTAGATGTTGAGCGAGTTCGCCAGATTTAGGGGTTAAAGGGCCGGCGGCGGTGGCTTGCCGGCTTCAGGGGAGGTCGTGCATGGCTGTGGGGGTCGGCCTGAGGTATGGGACGCGACGGTAGTAGTGGATCGACACGATAGCGTGCGTGGTGGTGTGCGTTTGCTTGGGTTTGGTGGCGGCTTCGTTCGCGACCTGTAGATGGGAAACGTGCGCGTGAAGAGTTTCCAGAGAGATGGCGATGTGGCGGCATCTGTGTGGTGAGGTTTTGTTTTATTTTTCTTTGCTCTATTTTATTTTAGTTTAATTTCAACGCGTTCTTATCAATATTACTTTCTCATACGATATTCGATTTACACGTGGGTTTTTTTGTTAGGATCGTATCGCAATTTATGACGTTTTGGCGATGGTTTGGATGGATTCTGAGACTGTTCAATTTTTGGATTTAAATTGGATTTAAGTTCAATTTAAATTCAAAAGGTGAGTGTTTTAACCCACTCACAATTTCTAAAATTTCTTATGTTCGTTAAATTTATTTAGGATGTGAGTAAAATTTATTTATGACTGTTCGGCGTATTTTTAATCATCATCCCAGTTAAATTAAATATAATTGAGTTAAATTGTTATTTAATTTATTTATTACATATAAACTTCCAGTTAAATTTTCATTTAGTTTATTATTGAATATAAACTACTAGTTGATACCTGTTGTTTATTATCTGTTATATATTGATGCTATTGAGTGAATTGGATGATGATTGTGATCAATGGTTGATGATTGATATTGGATGAATGGAGGTTGTATTTTACATCGTTATAAACTGCAAATTGTTATGCACTTTATTTCGTTCGGGATTGCTGCTTGAAATGATATATAAATGTATTTTATTTTAAGTTACGGATTGAAATGATAAATATCTGTATCACTTGACCATAGGGTAGAAAATTATATACAGACACCGTGGTCTATATATACAAATATTTTGAAATGATTTTCTATCGTTTGTAAAGAAATATATGATTTTTATGAGATATTGATTCGAATATTGTATAAATGTTATTTTATATATAATTTAATTTTTTGTTTTAAGCTATGTATAGAATTGTTTTAAAGTATAAAATAAGGTTAATAATAAAATTCGATTTTATTAAAATATAATATGGATAAGGATTTACTTAAATTATATTTTAATATAGAGTTTACATTGATTTTTATAAATCAAGGTTGAGAAGGTAGTTTGAAATTGATTGAGATTTTATCTAATTAAGAACTATATTTAATAAGAATCCAATTTGAACTTAGTTTTAAAAGAATATAGGTTTAAACTGAAATTCGATTTTAACGTGATTTAAGCGAATAAATTGAGAAATATTCAGTTATTGAAATTTGAAGTTTATTTAAAGGATATTGGATTTATGAAGCAAATGTTTCAACCAAATAATAGTAGAGTGAATTTGGTGTGTGTGTGTGTGTGTGTGTCTATATATATGAATTATAAAATTTAGTTTTGAAATATTGAATATGTAAGCTTTGAAATATATGAAATTTGAAATGGTTTATTTGAGAAGTTAAATCTGTATTTGGAATTGATTTGTGAAATTAAAAAGCTAATTTATTTTATAAAGTAATTTAATATTAAACCATTTAAGTATTAGAAGTTATGTTTCAAAGCTATGGGTTTCAAGGTATCTAGATTTGAAAGTGCTATGATTTGGAAGAAGGATATATTTTGAAACAAAAATAATTTCATATTGATTTGGTTTTTTTAAAACGGATTGATATCGTATTTATATGGTTTGAAATGACTATTTTATTCTGGTTTTGAAGTATAATTATTTTAAAATGTCCGCGGTGTTATTATAACGTTTGGTTATTAAGGAGACTGGGATTGGAAGTTGTCATACTCTCTACCAACTCCGAAACCACTTTAACAACTGTGTACGCGGTGGAGATTTCAGAATGAAGTAGGATGGTGGCGGAGTTTCCTTTAAGGTAAAAACGTGGACCTGACTCCCATGAGTTGGCATAAGGTGGCTAAAACAGAAGCGATCGACAGGTTAAGAAGGTAGCCCTTTTTATCGGACACATCCCTTCGATATTATACTCTGACTTTTGATTGATTCGGTGGCCACTTTTAATTTCTTTGATTTGGGGGTGTGGCTCGAGGTGGGCAGTAGCTGCGGCTATGCGTTACCACCGACCTGGAAGCGTAATTGGTATATCTACCCTGGCATTGCCTAGTTGTCCCGTGTTACCTACCCTAGCACGCCTTATACGATTTTGTTTTGTGCTATATGTATGGAGCGCCCTCTGACGACGCCCAGTACGGGGGAGATTACGGTACTGTATAGCCTATGGGAATATAAAAGTGTGTTAAGGGCTATATGGGTAAACCCTTAACGCTATTTTCAGTATCTTATACTTTACTTTAGACACTATTATACTAGCGTATATTACTACACAGTAGATAGTTTAATGGATCTTTAGGAGGTGTGAATCTCGAACATCTCTTGAGTTACTGCACTCACGTTAGACACTGGATAGGAGATGTCAAATCCCGTAGACATCTCTGACGCCATTACACTCATATTTATTTCTATTGATTTAACTTACATAAGATATTTTAGTTCTGACTTAAGTGTTTTGTCTTTTCAATTGGCTCGTGTCAGTTCGAGCATTTCAGGATTTGAATATTTTATTCTGGAGGACGAAGACGAAGATTATTATTACTGTTTGTTATATATTCCACTACACCATTTTATTCTGCTGCATTACTAATATTCTCTGGTATGTGTAACTCTAATATTGTATTGTATAAGTAAAGAAAATCAAATGTTTTGTAAAACAACTTCATGAACTGTATATTTGATTATTATATTTTATCATTCCGCTGCAAGATTCTATTTTGTTTTTTTCTTCTTCCTTTTTCTTATTTACCCCATAACAATCCGGCCTTCTATATGGTTTAAGTCTGACGTGTGTGGTTTATCGTCGATTTGAACCATGTGGAAAGGCGGGATGTTACATCTAGTATCAGAGCTTTGGTTTAGCGATAAACCTAAGCTACATGGGGTCTGACTCTTTATTAATAGGGTAGTAATACCCCATGATGAGTCATTGAGCATATATATGAGAGAGCGTATTTGTTATTGTTATAAAAATGTTTTAATATTGTTTTAATTTGTTCCGTTTTGTATTTATACATTCTGGTTGATGCATGGGACGCTATGACATCAATAGGTATTTCTAAACTCTTTATAGGACAGACCGACATAATATTTGGTTTTAATATAGGTGAATGAAATAATTTTTCCTATTATATATTCTATATATATAAAGTAAATTTTTATAAAGGTCGTATTTGGTTGTATTATATTGGTTCTTAGGTAATGAAATTTATAAATAAAAGTTGAAATGAGATTGAAAGAAAAATGAAATTGGAAATTTTAGAACTAAAGTTCCAAGGTTTTGAAAATTTCTTTCAATTGATTTTGGAATATAATAATAATAATATTAGAAGTATTTTCTAATATAATTATTTCAATTCAATTTAAATGAATTTTTTCAAAAAGAAACTTTGAAAAGAAATAAGTTCCGTACTTCCCTCTCTGTAGCTGGAAAATAATTTCGGTGATGGCGGCCGCATCATCGACATTCATTTTCAAGTTTCCAAGTGGGAAGGCCACTATAGTAGTTTGACTGCAGATTTATTTTGATAAACAAATATAAATTTTTAATTGCTTAAAAATAATTGGATATATAAATTGTAAGTATATATTTATCTATTATTTAAAATGATTTGAAACTAAACCCGGTATTTAGTTCTTAAGTTTCTGATAATCAGTAGTTTCAATTAGTGTAGTGAAATGGAATTTAACTAATAATTGAAACCTCTAATTGAAATAGGAGATTAAATGCTAAATTATAAATGAAATTATAGGAAAGTTGAAATTGTAATCTATAAAACAAAGGATAAGGATTATTGAATATTAATTTAGTTAAAAGAAATGAGAAAACTTGTATAACTTTCTATTACATTCTTAAAGGCATATATATAACTTCCAGAAGATGAAAAAGTTGAAATGTTAATAAGAAAATATAATAGGACATTTTACAAGTAAAACTTAAAGTAATAAAAGTATTCAATGAAGTCCTTAATAAATAAGAACTGATGTTATATTGTGATAACTTAAGTTATACTGAAATTTTAGTAAGTAAATATAATTAAAGGTAAGTATTACAAATAGATGATTATAAACTTAAGTAAATAAAATGGAAATGCTAAGAAATTGAATGGGACAGGAATACTAATGATAAATGAATGTAAATAAATGAGGTTATGCAATAATAAATGGATGAATAATTATAATGCAATAAAAAGAAATTGGCATGACCTGAATAAATGAAAATGAATAATTCTAAGTAATAAATGAAAATAAATGAAACAAGCACTGAATGAGTGAATGAAATTAAAAGTTTGTAAGAAATAAATGTAAATTAAAAAGAGATAAATCATTTTATGAATGAAAAGGAAATCAAACAACAAATGAATGAAATGAAATTAATAAGAATGAAATTGATCTATTGTTTGGATTTGTTGTTTGTTTTGGTATATAGTTGTTGGGTAAGGTACTTTAAATTGTTTGGATATGGGAATAATCTATTTAGTTTCATCTAAGACCGTTGAGTAAATGGTGCACTAAGTAGTTTATTTTCTGTTCTATGCAATTTAAAGTTTGAACCCAAACATCTATTTGTTTTTTTGATATGAATGAATGATGGATTTGTATTGTTTCTATGTGATGGTTGTATGCGTTGTTGCAGGTGATTGTTGGTTGCATTGATTTGTTGTTTATGGTTGAAACAACTTTAAATATTTCATTTTATGTAATTATTAACTCTTCTGGATTATATAAGTTGAATACAGGTTATGGAAGCAATTGCTACTCCATTTGGTTTCATAACTAAGCGTTATTTGCCCGACAATAGGTACGTTTTCGGATTACGGTTTATAGCGTTATTATTTTGTTTTCCCGTGTTGGGATATATATTATTTTGGAAAATAAATGCTATATATTGCTATATTTGATATTATATTTTCTCCCAAGCCTCTCCGTACAAAGGAGACTCTGCTAAAATTTTCCGTAAATTTTAGACTTAGAATTTTTTTTGAAAATGTCTTCCAAACCTTATTAATTTGAATATAAAAGATTTAATTGTTTATAAATCTATATATTTTATTTAAATTATCCTATTCTGCAAATTTATTGTTATGTATATAATGTTTTGAATAATATATATTGATTGATAAGTTACTCTTTCCCTTCTTTTCCTTTTCGGGGACGAAAAGGTTTGAGTGGGGAAGAGTTAATGACCTAAAAAAATCGGTAATTAAATTTCTTAATTTGATAAGATTTTGGCGACTTGATATTGAAGGAAGTTAAAATTTAGTGAATTATTAATGGAAATAATAACTTGGATAGGATTGGTAAGTTAATTTTTAATAACTTGAATGTAACTATATAAATGTAAGTTAATTGTTAATAACTTGGATGTATTTCCAATAAGTGAAACAATGTAAATGTTAATTTTATTCTTATTGTAATAAAAGAATGTACCAAGATGTAATCATTAATTTGATTTAAAATCTTAATGAATGTGTGCATTAATTTATAATGGGATATAAAAGGTAAATTAACAATTTAATGTTGACTTACTAATAAAATAATGTATAATAAATGGAATGAATTAGTGTATTAACTAATGGTAGCACTTGTTGTAAAATAATAAGTAAAATAAAACGTAACAAAAATGATTAAAGCTAATCATTGATAAACTGAATGAAATTACAATAATTTAAAATGTGTAAAATGTTATACTAGTCTTTGGATTGAATATAAGGAAACAAGTGTAGCCTTGGAAATTAACATTTATTTTTGACAATAGAAGTGAAACCTCAATAAAAAAACAGTGTTAATTGTTGCCCTTGGGTTTGTAAACAATAAACTTAAATGTAGTAAAAGTAAACGAAGGCATTAATTATGTGTTTCCCGTTTATTTAGTCTATTAATTGAAATGAGAAAATCAAATTTGAATAAATATAAACAAAAGTTACATTTATGTGCGAGGTATTACAATGTTTAGAAGTTGTTAAATTAGAGTATATTAGGAAAATGAAATTGGATTGGAATCAATTGCAATAAATCTAAATAAAATATTACGTTAATGTTAATTAAGGTAATATTTGAAAACAAATATTTATTTACGTAAAAATTAATAAATGGGTAAATTGAAATGAAAGAAATGAATGTAAATACCTAATTAGCTAATGGAATAATAATAATATGGTTAATGGTAATTAAATAAAAGCATAAGAATTTAATAACTGTAACAGTTGCTTGATAATAGGGAATTCATGAGTGTAATTTAAGGCATGGTAACACTTGTATAAGTTACCTATTTATTTTGTTTAAATAATAAAATTAGAAATCAATTAGAGTAAAGGAACCTTAATGTTATAATAATAAGAATTAATGCAATAACTGAATTAGTGCACACCCTATTAATTGAAAACAGATTGTAAAGTTATGATTGATTGAAATTAGTAAATTGGGAAATGAATTAAAAGTTATGTTAACTGATGAAGTAATACGTAATAAATTGGAAATTTATACAATCAATGTCCGTTAAATAATTATAATGTTTATGGTTGATATAAACGTTACTTTAGTGATTATTAATATAATAACGGAAATGTGAGTTGACCAAAATATAGTAAATGGAGATATGATAGTCGATAAATAAAGGATGGAATAGGAGCACTAATGTAATGAATGTAAAAAAAATATTAACTATGTTTATAGAAAAAAATAATAGAGTGAAAAGTAAATTAATTGGAATTATTGGAAAATTCAATTTATAATTCTTGAATATAGTGAAAATGAAAGTTAACACTAAAATGTATAGATTTATCCGTATGGACATTTAAATTTGGTTAAACTAGTATAAATGATTAAGAAAGTTAAAATTTATGAATATTGTCAATTGTAGAATTGAAATTGAAAATTGATTTAATTAATTTATTAATTAATTTACTTATTTTATTAATGGAAAAATAGCCATTTTGGCCACTGACTCGGATTTCGACGAAACTAGTTTCATCCGATCCGTAACGATGAATTATTGTAGGATTTCAAGTTTCGTATCGATCGGACTTGTCGTTTGATCGTATGGGCATGAAACGCCTTGAAATCGATAAATTGAAATCAATTTGAGAAAAATATTGATTTTAGCATAACTTCTTCATACGATAGAATTTGGACTTGAAACCTTTTCCATTGCGTTTAAAATATTTTTAAAACATCTATTTTGATATATCGGTTGACCCAATTTCGTTCCAGAGTCGAAACGGGCTTTTCGGGCCACTTATCGTTCATCGCGTTTATAAATCTGGTCCATCTATTCTTTTTCAACCCTGCCCATATAAACCCTGTTATAACCCCTAGCCTACCTCTATTTCTCATTTTTCTGTATGTACAATTCATCTATCTCTCCTCCTCAATGGCAAACAGATTCCAAATTCAATTACAATTCAAAAATCAAAGTGATATTTCAAACTCCTCAAAAAAATTATATATCGAAGCTCTCGAAGAGCGCAATCCTTTTGGATGTTTAATTTTTCAATTTGGTGCACCATTTGCCCCAAATTCGCGAATCAATTCTGGCCATTCATTGTGGATTCTGGACGATCTAACGGCGGATCTGCAGCCAATCGACGATCGGGAGGCAGCGTTGGGGAGCTGGTGACGTGCAGGTCTCAGATCTAGTATCTGTTCACCTAGATGTTGAGCGAGTTCATTAGATTTGGGGGTTAAAGGGTCGACGGCGCGGCTTGCCGTAGGGCATCGGGGGAGGCCGCGCGTGGCAGTGGGGGTCAGCCTGAGGTGTGGGACGCGACGGTAGTAGTGGATCGAGACGATAGTGTGCGTGGTGGCGTGCGTTTGCTTGGGTTTGGTAGCGGCTTCGTTCGTGACCTGCAGATGGGAAACGCGCACGTGAAGGGTTTCCAGAGAGACGGCGACGTGGAGGCATCTATGTGGTGAGGGTTTGTTTTATTTTTCTTTGCTCTATTTTATTTTAATTTAATTTCAACGCGTTTTTATCAATATAACTTTCTAATACGATATCCGATTTATGCACGGGTTTTTTTGTTAGGATCGTATCAAAATTTCTGACGTTTTGGAGATGGTTTGGACGGATTCTGAGACTATTCAATTTTTGGGTTTAAATTGGATTTAAATTCAAAAGGTAAGTGTTTTAACCCACTCACAATTTCTAAAATTACTTATGTTTGTTAAATTTATTTAGGATGTGAGTAGAAATATATTTATGAATGTTTGGCGTATTTTTAATAATCATCCCAGTTAAATTAAATATAATTGAATTAAATTGTTAATTAATTTATTTATTGCATATAAACTACAAGTTAAATTTTCATTTAATTTATTATTGAATATAGAGTGCTAGTTGATACCTGTTTTTTATTATCCGTTATATATTGATGCTATTGAGTGAATTGGATGATGATTGTGATTAATGATTGATATTGGATGAATGGATGTTGTATTTTATGTCGTTATAAACTGCAAATTGTTATGCACTTTATTTCATTCGTGATTGCGGTTTAAAATGATATATAACCGTATTTTAATTTAAGTTGCGGATTGAAATGATAAATATCCGTATCACTTGACCATAGGGTAGAAAATTATATACAAACACCGTGGTTTATATATACAAATATTTTGAAATGATTTTCTATGGTTTGTAAAGAAATGTATGATTTTTATGAGATATTGATTCAAATATTGTATAAATGTTATTTTATTTATAGTTAAATTCTTTGTTTTAAGCTATGTATAGAATTATTTTAAAGTATAAAATAAGGTTAGTAATAAAGTTGCATTTTATTAAAATATAATATGGATAAGGATTTACTTAAATTATATTTTAATATAGAGTTTACATTGATTTTTATAAATCAAGGTTGAGCAGATAGTTTGAAATTGATTGAGATTTTATCTAGTTAAGAACTATATTTAATAAGAATCCAATTGGAACTTAATTTTAAAAGAATATGGATTTATAACTTAAATTCGATTTTAAGGTGATTTAAGCGAATAAATTGAGAAATATTCAGTTATTGAAATTTGAAGTTTATTTAAAGGATATTGGATTTATGAAGCAAATGTTTCAAAACTAAATAATAGTAGAGTGAATTTCGTATATGTATATATATGAATTATAAAATTTAGTTTTGAAATATTGAATATGTAAGCTTTGAAATATATGAAATTTGAAATGGTTTATTTGAGAAGCTAAATCTGTATATGGAATTGATTTGTGATATGAAAAAGCTAATTAATGTTATAAAGTAATTTAATATTAAACCATTTAAGTATTAGAAGTTATGTTTCAAATCTATGGGTTTCAAGGTATTTAGATTTGAAAGTGCTATGATTTGGAAAAAGTATATATTTTGAAATAAAAATGATATCATATTGATTTGGGTTTTTAAAACGGATTGATATCATATTTATATGGTATTGAAATGACTATTTTATTCTGGTTTTGTGACGCCCTACCTCTATGCTCACAATAACAAAGGGTATTAAAAGAAATACTGTCTGTTATTACGAAGAATAAGGCTGGATAGGAGCGGCCATCCGTAGTTAGGCCTTACATTAGTATTGGTTATTTCGATAGGAGTGGTATATATTTTTAATTTTTCATCTCTTATTTATTTACTCCCATCGACATACCCAATTCCAATATAGAACGAGCTACGATGGTTCATAATAGTTTAGGACAATAAATATAATAATAACACAGATAATATAAATGCGGAACACAGATAAAACAAAAAGTCTCGTATATATAATAACCGATGTAAGTTACAATACATATGATACAACTACAACTGTTGACTCTGGAAGTTACATATACAAGTACATTATCGTAAATAATATACATGAATATACAACATCCTATACTAAGACAACGACCACTCCAAAAAGTATGAAAAGACTTCATAGCTCTAGCAGCAACCCAAAGTAAGATATCAACAACCTGTAGTAACTCGGTCTGACCCTAGTATTACATTCAAAAGAAAATAATACACGGGTTGGTCTAATTCAAACTCAGTTCTTAATGCACAGAAGCAACAATAATTAAATAATGAATAGACGACAGTCACAAAAAAAATCCCGTCTATCCAACCCTTCAAGAAGAGAATCGGATAACAGTAGATATAACACGTAATAGTGTTAAACAACAAATCAACAAATCCAAATTATCGATTGAGATAAATGAAAAGATTATCAATGAAGGTAATTTAGAAAAACAACAGAATTGCCTAAACGACAATTAACGACAAAATCTAATTATTAAATAAATAATTAGAACCTCATAATCTAATTATCAAATAGATAATTAGACAACAACAAAATGTTTAAATTAAATCAAATCAAAACACCATTCAAACCATTGAAATATCCATTAAAAAGGCCAACTCGGGTAGGGCTGTAGTACACGCACGCGTGTACTGCCTCGCCACTACAACATGCATTACACAAAAGATCAACGCATCAGAAGCAAAAGAAATTCCAATAAAATGAATACCGTGTGGCTACAGTTCACGCTTGCATGCACTGCCATGCCACTACAGTGATGATGTACACAATTAAAATTCACAAACGAACACAAGGTCAAACCCAAGCGTTTAAGCTGGATTCAACTCAAGTGTAGTCAGAAAACAATCCATTTGCATCAATGCTGTAACAACCCCCAATTTCGTACCATTCAAATCGACAATAATCCACACATGTCGGACTTGAATGATGCGAAATAAAATTGTAAATAAATTTGGAGCAAATGAAATCAAATATACAGAATCACAGACACAGAACAAACAGAATAACTCGCAGCGGAATATAAAATAACATAGTAGTTCATGAAGCTACTATAACAGAGTCTCAAATCAAATACATAATATAGTCTGGAAAAAAACAACAGAATAGAAATCCCAAATACATAGAAGTTCACTAATACATGAGATAAACTAATACAGCTGAAACAGAAGTAGATAAATATGTAGATAAGTAGAAACTCCAGTGAAAGACCAGCTCCAGGAAGAGAATCCAAAGCTGTGAATACTCAGGCTGACCCGAGCGTAAAGCAAAACACAAAACACTCGAGTCAGGACAATATATACTTATATAATGTAAACCAACTCAAGTGAACTGTAATAAAGATACAAGTAACTTAAAGGATGCCTGGGACCGCCCATCCTCTAAGGATCCGTTAAACTATTTACTATATAGTAATATTTCGCTATTATACTAATGTCTACAGTAAAATAAACATACTTTTAAATAGCGTTCCGGGCTACCCATATCACCCTTCACACATAATAGTCCCAGTAGTCCATCAAATATCATGCCATCTCCACTCTGGGTGACTGTCAGAGGATACCACACGGGTTACGGGAGAAAGACAAACTCGTAGTAAAGGCTCGGTATGGTAGGTGACACGGCACACAAGGCAATGTCGGGGTAGATATACCAATTACGCACACGGGCTGGTGGTAACGCAGCAGCCACATACTCCCACCCCGAACAACACTCCAAAAATCAAGGGGTGCACCCAATCGATCACAACAGTAATAGAATGGTATCGAAGAAGTGTGTTCAGCCAGAGGTGCTACCTCCTTTGGCCCGAGATCGCTCCTGTTTTAGCCACCTTATGCTAACTCACGGGAGTTAGGTTCACGAAATATACCTTAGGAACGTCGTCACCATCCTACTTCATTCTGGAATCTCCACCGCGCATACAGTTGTTAAAGTGGTTTTCGGTATCGACAGAGAGTATGTCCATATCCGATTCCGGTCTGTTTAACAACCAATCGTTATTATAACCCGTAGTTATAATTTCAAAAATGGTATTTATTTCTCAAAATCCAATATCATTTCAAATCCATTTCAAAATATCAACTTATCATTTCATTTGAAAAACATATTCATTTTTTTTTATTCAATTTAAAAATACCATTCACATTTCAAAATAGTTCAATTCCAGCAAATTACTTCGTTTAAATCCTTTAAAAGTGAAGTTATTACATTTAATAATTAAATTATTAAACTTCCAAAATTTTCAACTTTCAAAGTTCATTCATTCACTTAATTTTATCAAAACAGTGAAAATTCAACTTTCGCAGCATTTGGAAATTGCTACAGAAAGTTATATTCAAAACAGTTAAATTTAACAAAGACAGCGTTTAAAATGCTGTAATAGTGTTACATTAGTTTCAAAGAAAAAAAAACTTAGTTTAATCAAACAATTATATTTTCTATAATTCACTTTTAACTTATAAAATCACATAATTTTACTTTTATAACCATCATTTAATTTTCTTTAATTTCATGATTTCATAAAGTTAAATTTCCATTTAAAAATTCATATTTAACACTAATTCACTTATTAAATTGCAGTGTCCAATTTTAAATTCATTACATTTAAATTTCAACCTAACACTTAAGTTAAAATTCTCAAATATAACTTAGTTTATATTTTTATTTACTTAATTAAAAATTCACTTTTAAGTCAATTCCAAAAGTTCCAATTTTAGTTACAATTTAAAATTTCAACTTAAATATTCATTCATTTCACATTTCAACTTTATTAAAATCATTAATATGACATAAAATCACTTTAAATTCCTTTAAATTCAAATTATCATAAATTTATCATGCTTTCATATTCTATTAAATTTCAAATTATAATTAAATCAAATTTCCCAAAATAGCTTACATTCAAAAATTTCTAACCTTTTCGTTAATTTATTTCACTTGTAATTATTCAGAAAATCAATAATATTTTACCAAGAATCATTTTTAATTAGGTTTAAATCAAAATATTTTAATATTTATATTTCTAAAATAATTTTAAAATTTTTAGAAAAATATATTAACTACGGGTCTGTATATAATTTTCTACACTAGGAAAAGTGATACGGGTAATATATCATTTCAACCCGTAATTTACAAAGAAAAATCCGGGTTTTATCATTTCAAACCCGCAGTCCCAAGTAAATGAAATAAATTTGAAAATCATTCAGGCCTATCATTTCAGCCCATAATGATTTTCCCTTATTCTAAAGTCCGTTCGGGTATGTATCATTTCAACCCATAGTGATTCTAATCTAAAGGGAACTTGCAGTGTGATAAACGAATAAAATAACAGAACAGCATAATATAACAGTAATAAATGTCATAATAGGTGTTTAAGCATGGGTGAACATCATATAATAATGACATAGCAAATAATAATATAGTGATGCAGTTTACATATTCACAAGTGATCAATTTACTATTCATATAAGTATAAAACTGTCTGGTGAGAATAACTCACTGTTTTGAGCTGATGACACAACGACGAATTGCACAAAAAGGATCTACACAAGCACAAAAGCACGACACAGATACGAATGGAGGAGCCAAGGATTAATTCCCTTGAATACCAATCAAACAAACAATATAACAATTATAAGGTTTCAGACCAAAAATACGATAAACTATGCTAGAAATAACTTCATAAAAAAAAGCTGAAATGCTTTGCACTTGCTTCCGACATCCTATAGGCTCGGCCAGAGGTGGATTACAGGTCTAAGGAAATGGTTTTGGGTCAGGTCTGGGTTGCTAAGGTCGGCCTAACATGAGTTTGTTGATGGCAAAAGTTATGGAGATGGAACAACAACACAACAAGGCGTAACTACTAACAACATCACAAGTTTCAAGCAAACAAAGCTCGGCCAAGGCTGCTGTGTCACGGCCAGAGGAGTGGGGTCCACTGTGGTGACGTGGCAGAGGGTGCTGGAGGTGCTGGAGGTGGTGGTGGTCATGTAGGTGGCGGCCATGGGTGGTGGAAGTGGTGGATGTGAAGGCTTGTGCTTGGCTAGGTCAAGATGTTAGAGTTTGGTGAACTTGGTGAAGGAACTACCACCAAGGGTGGTACGGATGGGGATGGTCAGTGAGGAGGAGGTGCTGGTGGCGTGCTCAGGTGTTGGTGGTGGTGGCAGGGGCTGGAGAGGGGCATGGCCGATCCTATGATAAAGAAGATCTAGTGCAAATCAAACGAAAAATCAGCATAAGTGAACAAAAGGAGATAAAAGAAAAATAGAATTTTACCAACTTCTCAAACAAGTTATGGCCGAAATTTTTTTTAATGAGATGAGAAATGATGTAAGTGAATGAATAATGGAGGTAGGCAGCTGAAGTATGTGAGTTATTATGGCTAATTGATGGCAAAAGTAAGTTAAAAATGTGAAAAGGCGGGAAAATCAAAAGCCATTGGAAATAAAAAGTCACAACCCCTTTCAATTTACCTTTAATTATTTATAAAAGTTTATATATTCTGAAATAAAAATATTATCAGATAAAATTTAGAAACTTTAAAAAAATATAAAAATATATATACCATTTATTAATTATATAGAGTAAAATTAAGGAAAAATAGTTAAAACAGTGAACTAGACAAGAAAATTTAAAAGTAAATGAAATAAATATAAATAAATTCATATGATCTTGTAAAGTATTTTTAAACATAAAAAATAACATAAAACAAAATTTTATTCACAAAATAAATATTTAAAATTTAATTTATATATAATTTTTAATGCAGAAAATAGCAAAAAAGGGGAAAACAGCCCTTAAAAAATAGGAAATCAACACAGTAAATTTTGGAAAAATTCTATTATTATTTTAAAAATATTTAGAGATGAAATTTCACAAATAAAACAAATTTAAAATAAAATAAAGAAATTTAAAATGAAGAAAATGGCAGAAAATTAGAAAACAGCCTTTAAAAATAGGAAATAAATACAGTAAATTTTGGAAAAATTACATTATCATTTTAAGAATGTTTAGAAATGATATCACACAAATAAACAAATTTAAATTAATTTCAAAATGAAATAAAGTCAAATTTAAATATATAGTCAAAATCTAGGGTTGTTACACTCTCCCCCACTCAAATCTTTTCGTCCTCGAAAAGAACGGAAAGGAAAAATAAAGAGAAACGGGATTGAGAAACAAAATAGTACCTGAAACGAATAGTTCCGGATTCGAAGCACGAATGCTCTCCTCCGTTTCCCAAGTACAATCTCGATCATCAGTACTCCACTGTACTTTGGCCAGATTAACAGATTTTCTTCCGAGCTGCTTCGTATCTCTATCGACAATACGAAGTGGCTTCCTCTCAACAGTCAGGTTAGGCTCAATATCCAAACTATCAAGAGCAGAAGGCTGGACAATAAGAGATGGATCGTGGAGATGACGGCGAAGATGTGAGACATGGAATACATCATGCACTCCAGAAAGCTTCTCGGGCAAATCCAGACGATAAGCCAAAGAACCAACTCTTTCCATGATGCGGAAAGGACCAATGAACCTGGAAGAAAGCTTCCCTCTACGACCAAAGCGAATGACATTCCTCAAGGGAGAAACTTTAAGGAACACCTGATCACCAACAGCAAATTCCAAATTTCGCCAACGCCTATCAGCATATTTCTTCTGTCTATCCTGAGCGACTCTCAGCCTCTTCTTAATATCCTCAACATTCTCAGAAGCTTCCAAAATCACTTCAGGACCAAGAACCAAACGATTACCAGATTCAATCCAGCAAGAAGGAGATCTACAAGGTCGCCCGTATAAAGCAGCAAACGGAGACATTTTGAGACTAGCCTGAATGCAAAGATGGAATGGGATAGATAAAAAGATCAAGAATAGACTGAAAACAGAAGATAAGATAATACCTGATAGCTATTATTGTAGGTAAATTCGGCAAGATGGAGATAATCTTCCCAAGATCCTCCATAATCAAGCACACAAGCACGAAGAAGATCCTCCAGAATCTGATTTACTCTTTCCGTCTGACCGTCGGTCTGAGGATGATAAGCAGTGCTCAGATTCAAACGAGCACCCAAAGATTCCTGAAAAGCCTTCCAGAACTGACTAGTAAAGATAGGGTCACGATCACAAACAATACTGAGAGGAACACCATGGAGACGAACGATCTCTCTCATGTAAATCTCAGATAAACTAGAAGCAGAACGAGTAGACTTGACCTAAAATGAGCGGACTTGGTCAGTCTATCAACAATAACCCAGATACTCTCATTGCCTTTCCGAGTCCTCGGTAAACCATCGATGAAATCCATGGAAACCTGTTCCCACTTCCAATTAGGAATCTCGAGGGGCTGCAACAAACCAGGGGTCTTCTGGTGATCGGCTTTGACTTGCTGACAAGTCGCACATCGACTAATAAAGATAGAGATATCCCTCTTCATCCCCTTCCACCAATAAAGCCTCTTCATATCCTGACACATCTTCGACACACCAGGATGAATAGAAAGTCTGGATCTATGATTTTCCTGAAGCAACTCCTGTCTCAAACTATCAACCTTTGGAACACAAATCCTACCGTTAATCCGCAAAATCTCTTTGTCATCAATCTGAGCTCCACTACTACCTCTACTACCACCAACTCTGCTACGAACACTCTCCTTCATCAATCTAAGCATCTCATCCTCATCCTGCTTAGCCATAATCTGATCTAGAAGAGGAGAAGAAGAAACAACAAGCTGACACAACAAAGCCTTCTTCCGACTCAGAGCATCGGCCACAACATTAGCTTTACCGGGAGTATAGTTAATGTCGAGGTCGTAAGAAGCCAGAAACTCAAGCCAACGAACTTGCCTCTGATTCAGATCCTTCTGGGTGAAGATATATCTCAGAGACTGATGATCTGTGAAAAGCTCAAACTTGGTTCCAAGAAGATGATGCCTCCAAAGTTTCAAAGCAAAGACAACAGCAAGTAACTCTAAATCATGAGCAGCATAATTTGCTTCGTGGGTCTTCAACTGACGGCTGGCATAGGCAATAACCCTACCATACTGCATGAGAACAGCACCCAAACCCTCACGACTAGCATCAGTATAAACTGTAAATCCCTCACTCCCATTCAGAACAGTAAGAACTGGTGCGGAAGTTAGCTTGCTCTTCAACTCACTGAATGCAGCCTTACACTTATCACTCCAGACAAATCTGGCATTCTTCCGAGTTAAAGCTGTGAGAGGTGCAGCAATCCGAGCAAAATTCTCAATGAATCTCCGGTAGTAACCGGCAAGGCCCAGAAAACTACGAATATCAGATGGAGTCTTTGGAGTTTCCCAATCCTGGAAAAATCGGGGAAAAATAAAGCAATAGGAAAAAATAGAATTATTAAAATGATAGAGAAAGAGAAAAAATAAAGACTTACATTGATTGCAGCAATCTTAACTGGATCAACAGAGACTCCATTACTAGAAACAATATGCCCGAGATAACGGACTACATCCTTCCAGAAATGGCATTTAGAAAATTTAGCCTTTAACTGATGATTTCTGAGAGTCTCAAGAACATATTTCAAATGCGACTTATGCTCATCCTTAGTCTTAGAGAAGACAAGGATATCATCAACAAAGACTAGCACAAATTTATTAAGCACATCACGAAAAACACGATTCATCAAATCAACAAAGAAAGCAGGAGCATTAGTCAAACCAAAAGGCATGACTAACCATTCATAAAATCCATTCTCAGTGCGGAAAGCAGTCTTGGGAATGCTATCATCAGCAACCCTGAGCTGATGAAAACCTGTGGCAAGGTCAAGCTGAGAGAAAATAGTGGCACCATGAAGCTGATCAAACATATCATTGATACGAGGCATAGGATATCTATTTTTCATAGTGAGCTTGTTCAGCTCCCTATAATCAACACACATCCGAAGTGAACCATCAGATTTGGTGACAAAAACTACCGCAGCTTCCCATTCAGAAAAACTGGGCCTAATCAGACCTTTGGAAGATAAGTCTTCAATTTGCTTTCCCATCTCAACCTTCTCGCGGGGCGCCATTCTTCTAGGAGGAAGAACAATAGGTCGAGCACCAGGAATAAGATCAATTCGAAAATCAATTTCTCGCTTCGGAGGTAAAGAAATGACTTCTCCAAATACATCGGGATATAATCTAACCACAGGGGTTGAATCAAGGTCACTGGAAGAAGAATCCAAAGAATAAATAAAGTTGCCAGCAAAATCCTAAGGCATGCGGCACTGAATAATCAAGGAATTCCCTTGATCATCAACAAACTGAACAGACCGGGCTTTACAAGAGATATGAGCATTATGATTCACTAACCAATCTTGACCAAGCAATAAATCAAAAGCATCGAAGCCTAGAATATAAAAATCACCACTAAAGCGATGATCAGAATGGAGAAGTTTCACCTCTCGACAAATCCGATTAAGGTTAGCAGGACCCCCAATAGGATTTGAAACACATAATGGAACAGAAGTATACTCAGGAGAAAGGAGATGTTCAAACTTATCACACAAATCAACAGAAATAAAACTGTGTGAAGCACCAGTATCAAACAACGCATGAACAAGATGATGAAATAAAGTAAATGAACCCTGGAGTGTACCTTGGTCATCACTAGGAGCAGGGGCAGGTGGAGGAACTGGAGATGAGGCAGAAGTGACAACAAATATACCAGAAGGAGTACCCCTCTGCTGGGTAGGGCAATCCTTCTTAAAATGACCTTGCTGGAGACAGATATGGCAGAGATCACGTCTAGCCGACTGAGCAGGTGGAGGAACTGTAGCACCTGATAATGTGGGACAGCTATTGGCATAGTGCCCTCTCTGATCACACCTAAAACAAGTGATGGAGGAGAGATCAACTGGTTGCCTCTGAGCAGGGGCAGATGATGAAGATCCTAAACCAGGACGCTTCTGCCAATTCTTCTTCTGCTGTTGGACATTTGGCTTACGCTTCTTGGAAACTGCAGAGGAAGACTGAGCACCAGAAACAGCAGGAATTTTGGATGTGGGATTCTCATAGCGAATAGCCATATCCATAAGCTGGGTGAAAGAACCATGAACATGAGAAATAAGGCGACTATAATACTCTGGCCGAGCACCAGCAATAAATTTCTCATTCTTCTTAAGAGGATTATCAATAAGGCCAGGACCGAACTTGGAAAGTTCATTGAATTTCCTCTCATACTCAGCAAAAGACATGGTACCCTGCTTCAGATCCATAAACTCACGATAAAGCTGAGATTTCCCGGCTTTTGGCATCCATTTTGCCACAAAAGCCTCCCTGGAAAAGAGATACAGAAAACAAGCTTAAGATAGATTCAAAGAAAGGAAAAATAGGAACAAAATTAAGATAACCCAAAGGATGCCTAAACTGCTCCCAAGTGAGATCAGCCTCGACGGTGTTAGCCGTAACGGACTCCCACCAATCTAAAGCAGAATCATGCAACTGCCAGGCTGCAAGCTGACGCTTCTGAGCATCAGTAATGTCAAGACCAGTAAATATCCTCTCAAGACTCCGCAACCACTGCTGAGCCTCAATGATAGTCTCTGAACCGGTGAATGGGGTTCCACCAAGTTGAGAGAATTCCTTACAAAGAACAGTGAACCTGACTGGAGCAACAGGTTGAGGAGCTGGGGCAATACCGCGACCCCTAACTCTGGCATTTGCCCGATTCATCCTGAAAAATATCAAGAATGAATTTAGGATAAGAATAAAGACAAGCGGAAGACAAATTAAGATAAGGCAAGATAATACACTTGGATGAATATCTTAAAGAAAGAAAAGATCCTAACAAGATAGATACGAAAGAAAGGAAAGATAGAAAACATTTGAAAATCCTTTAAAAGAAAGAAAAATTTATATATCAAAATAATATTTGAAAATCCTTTGAAAAAATTTTGAAAAATCATTTTATACTTTGAAAATACGTCTCTCACAAAGATATGATTCTGAGATTGATTTCACTCATTCTAGGGTGGAAATACCCTATCACTAATGAGTTTTTGCTCCACAGAGGCAATGGTTGCCAAAACCAAAGCTCTGATACCAACTGTAACAAGCCCCAATTTCGTACCATTCAAATCGACAATAATCCACACATGTCGGACTTGATTGATGCGAAATAACAGATTGTAAATAAATTTGGAGCAAATGAAATCAAATATACAGAATCACAGACACAGAACAAACAGAATAACTCGCAGCGGAATATAAAATAACATAGTAGTTCATGAAGCTACTATAACAGAGTCTCAAACCAAATACATAATATAGTCTGGAAAAAAACAACAGAATAGAAATCCCAAATACATAGAAGTTCACTAATACATGAGATAAACTAATACAGCTGAAACAGAAGTAGATAAATATGTAGACAAGTAGAAACTCCAGTGAAAGACCAGCTCCAGGAAGAGAATCCAAAGCTGTGAATACTCAGGCTGACCCGAGCGTAAAGAAAAACACAAAACACTCGAGTCAGGACAATATATACTTATATAATGTAAACCAACTCAAGTGAACTGTAATAAAGATACAAGTAACTTAAAGGATGCCTGGGACCGCCCATCCTCTAAGGATCCGTTAAACTATTTACTATATAGTAATATTCGCTATTATACTAATGTCTACAGTAAAATAAACATACTTTTAAATAGCGTTCCGGGCTACCCATATCACCCTTTCCAGTAGTCCATCCAATATCATGCCATCTCCACTCTGGGTGACTGTCAGAGGATACCACACGGGCTACGGGAGAAAGACAAACTCGTAGTAAAGGCTCGGTATGGTAGGTGACACGGCACACAAGGTAATGCCAGGGTAGATATACCAATTACGCACACGGGCTGGTGGTAACGCAGCAGCCACATACGCCCACCCCGAACAACACTCCAAAAATCAAGGGGTGCACCCAATCGATCACAACAGTAATAGAATGGTATCGAAAAAGTGTGTTCAGCCAGAGGTGCTACCTCCTTTGGCCCGAGATCGCTCCTGTTTTAGCCACCTTATGCTAACTCACGGGAGTTAGGTTCACGAAATGTACCTTAGGAACGTCGTCACCATCCTACTTCATTCTGGAATCTCCACCGCGCACACAGTTGTTAAAGTGGTTTTCGGTATCGACAGAGAGTATGTCCATATCCGATCCTGGTCTGTTTAACAACCAATCGCTATTATAACCCGTAGTTATAATTTCAAAAATGGTATTTATTTCTCAAAATCCAATATCATTTCAAATCCATTTCAAAATATCAACTTATCATTTCATTTGAAAAACATATTCATTTTTTTTATTCAATTTAAAAATACCATTCACATTTCAAAATAGTTCAATTCCAGCAAATTACTTCGTTTAAATCCTTTAAAAGTGAAGTTATTACATTTAATAATTAAATTATTAAACTTCCAAAATTTTCAACTTTCAAAGTTCATTCATTCACTTAATTTTATCAAAACAGTGAAAATTCAACTTTCGCAGCATTTGGAAATTGCTACAGAAAGTTATATTCAAAACAGTTAAATTTAACAAAGACAGCGTTTAAAATGCTGTAATAGTGTTACATTAGTTTCAAAGAAAAAAAAACTTAGTTTAATCAAACAATTATATTTTCTATAATTCACTTTTAACTTATAAAATCACATAATTTTACTTTTATAACCATCATTTAATTTTCTTTAATTTCATGATTTTATAAAGTTAAATTCCCATTTAAAAATTCATATTTAACACTAATTCACTTATTAAATTGCAGTGTCCAATTTTAAATTCATTACATTTAAATTTCAACCTAACACTTAAGTTAAAATTCTCAAATATAACTTAGTTTATATTTTTATTTACTTAATTAAAAATTCACTTTTAAGTCAATTCCAAAAGTTCCAATTTTAGTTACAATTTAAAATTTCAACTTAAATATTCATTCATTTCACATTTCAACTTTATTAAAATCATTAATATGATATAAAATCACTTTAAATTCCTTTAAATTCAAATTATCATAAATTTATCATGCTTTCATATTCTATTAAATTTCAAATTATAATTAAATCAAATTTCCCAAAATAGCTTACATTCAAAAATTTCTAACCTTTTCGTTAATTTATTTCACTTGTAATTATTCAGAAAATCAATAATATTTTACCAAGAATCATTTTTAATTAGGTTTAAATCAAAATATTTTAAAATTTATATTTCTAAAATAATTTTAAAATTTTTAGAAAAATATATTAATTACGGGTCTGTATATAATTTTCTACACTAGGAAAAGTGATACGGGTAATATATCATTTCAACCCGTAATTTACAAAGAAAAATCCGGGTTTTATCATTTCAAACCCGCAGTCCCAAGTAAATGAAATAAATTTGAAAATCATTCAGGCCTATCATTTCAGCCCATAATGATTTTCTCTTATTCTAAAGTCCGTTCGGGTATGTATCATTTCAACCCATAGTGATTCTAATCTAAAGGGAACTTGCAGTGTGATAAACGAATAAAATAACAGAACAGCATAATATAACAGTAATAAATGTCATAATAGGTGTTTAAGCATGGGTGAACATCATATAATAATGACATAGCAAATAACAATATAGTGATGCAGTTTACATATTCACAAGTGATCAATTTACTATTCATATAAGTATAAAACTGTCTGGTGAGAATAACTCACTGTTTTGAGCTGATGACACAACGACGAATTGCACAAACAGGATCTACACAAGCACAAAAGCACGACACATATACGAATGGAGGAGCCAAGGATTAATTCCCTTGAATACCAATCAAACAAACAATATAACAATTATAAGGTTTCAGACCAAAAATACGATAAACTATGCTAGAAATAACTTCATAAAACAAAGCTGAAATGCTTTACACTTGCTTCCGACATCCCATAGGCTCGGCCAGAGGTGGAGTACAGGTCTAAGGCAATGGTTTTGGGTCAGGTCTGGGTTGCTAAGGTCGGCCTAACATGAGTTTGTTGATGGCAAAAGTTATGGAGATGGAACAACAACACAACAAGGCGTAACTACTAACAACATCACAAGTTTCAAGCAAACAAAGCTCGGCCAAGGCTGCTGTGGTCACGGCCAGAGGAGTGGGGTCCACTGTGGTGACGTGGAAGAGGGTGCTGGAGGTGCTGGAGGTGGTGGTGGTCACGTAGGTGGCGGCCATGGGTGGTGGAAGTGGTGGATGTGAAGGCTTGTGCTTGGCTAGGTCAAGATGTTGGAGTTTGGTGAACTTGGTGAAGGAACTACCACCAAGGGTGGTACGTATGGGGATGGTCAGTGGGGAGCAGGTGCTGGTTGCGTGCTCAGGTGGTGGTGGTGGTGGCAGGGGCTAGAGAGGGGCATGGCCGATCCTATGATAAAGAAGATCAAGTGCAAATCAAACGAAAAATCAGCATAAGTGAACAAAAGGAGATAAAAGAAAAATAGATTTTTACCAACTTCTCAAACAAGTGATGGCCGAAATTTTTTGTAAGAGATGAGAAATGATGTACGTGAATGAATAATGGAGGTAGGCAGCTGAAGTATGTGAGTTATTATGGCTAATTGATGGCAAAAGTAAGTTAAAAATGTGAAAAGGCGGGAAAATCAAAAGCCATTGGAAATAAAAAGTCACAACCCCTTTCAATTTACCTCTAATTATTTATAAAAGTTTATATATTCTGAAATAACAATATTATCAGATAAAATTTCGAAACTTAAAAAAAATATAAAAATATATATACCATTTATTAATTATATAGAGTAAAATTAAGGAAAAATAGTTAAAACAGTGAACTAGACAAGAAAATTTAAAAGTAAATGAAATAAATAAAAATAAATTCATATGAGCTTGTAAAGTATTTTTAAACATAAATAATAACATAAAACAAAATTTTATTCACAAAATAAATATTTAAAATTTAATTTAAATATAATTTTTAATGCAGAAAATAGCAAAAAAGGGGAAAACAGCCCTTAGAAAAAAGGAAATCAACACAGTAAATTTTGGAAAAATTCTATTATTATTTTAAAAATATTTAGAGATGAAATTTCACAAATAAAAAAAATTTAAAACAAAATAAAGAAATTTAAAATGAAGAAAATGGCAGAAAATTAGAAAACAGCCTTTAAAAATAGGAAATAAATACAGTAAATTTTGGAAAAATTACATTATCATTTTAAAAATGTTTAGAAATGATATCACACAAATAAACAAATTTAAATTAATTTCAAAATGAAATAAAGTCAAATTTAAATATATAGTCAAAATCTAGGGTTGTTACAAATGCAATGCAAAACAACAAGGGCAACTGCAACCAAAAACTGCAGTCACCACAAGGTCACAAGTGTAAAACCATTCCAGTTAGGTGGCACAAAGAATGGTTAGAAACAAATATGAAGACTACAAGTGTACAAGACAACGTGTCTCGAAGAACAGGCAATAAAAGAGGCAACAAGTGATGTGCAAATGAATGCATCAGTGAAACAACGCGATATGCAGACAAAGGTTGCAGTGAAAACTGCAGACGCAAATGCTCAACACCCAAGAACAAGCTATGCAACATAAAGGAGACTAAGTGCACTGTGCAGTGAAAACAACAATAAGTGTTGACCAACCAACAACAGAATGAAATGCAACATAAGTGCCAAAAGGTCAGAGACAGTGCAAGTGCGGACTCAAGTGATACAAGACAGAATCCAACATCAAAATGAACCAGACACATGACTATGCAGTGAAACCAAAGATAGTGTTAATCAGTCAAAGGTAAAACACAACAATTGGTCACTAGTATCACCAAGTCAAAGTCGAACTGAAGCCCAATTAAAGACTCAAGTATCAAGTGGATAACCAATGCAACAACTCAGGTCAGTGAATACTTCAGATGTGCAGACACATGAACAATTGCAATGATGAATATACAATGTAATGAAAACTACAATGTACACAAGTAAATGCACTGGGACATATAACATGATACAATGCAACACTTCATTGATCGGCTCAGGTCGAGACCGAACCAGACTCAACTAAAACATGAAGTGTGAATACAAAAACCAATGCAAAGCCTGCATCCACATGATCTAAATGCACATACTCAAGTAAAACAGATGTAAACTTATTCGAAATGGATAGAGCAATGCGAACCAGTAAAAATGCAAACAACTCATACATGCTAGGTGCAGATCGAAAGTGCAATCAGGGATAAAATTCACAAATCACCAAAATATAAAACAGTGAACACTACAGGCATGTTGAAGACGAAGCAATGCCTAGAAACAATAAATCCTTATCCCAAAAATGTTTTCACAAATCATGCCTGCAAACTTCAAACCTGTAATAACTCAAGACCGTGGTCATGCCGAAGCCAGCAGAAAAATAATGAAGTCAAGCTACAGCTCAAAACAAGTATCACAAAATAATTCATAGCCGAGAGACCAAAATCACAACCAAGTCAAAGATGAGGTAAACAAGTCAAGCACAAGTCTGCAACCCAAAGGTCAATACAACAAAACTGCAGTGCCACAGCAGATCAACACTGCTCAGGGATGAACACGAAGATGGCCAGAGCCGACATACACAGCGGCCACAAAATCAAAGTCATAATGATCATTGAAGCCAGAAAATTCAATGAACAAAATCAAGCCAAAATTGAACAAGTCGAAAGTCATACAAATACTACATCGTAAAAACAGGTGAAAGTCGAAGCCAATAGACTTCATGAAATCAGAGAACGAAGTCAGAAATCATCAAATATAGCAAAATCGAATGGCCGAGATATCCAGACGACAATTTCAATTAATCAAACACAAAAGTCACGAATTTAACAAGCCATAAATCATCAAAAATGACTAGAATTAGATGTGAGTGAAAAGAAGATCACTCACCTTCCACGATGCGATTTGAAGGAGTCGTGAACGAGCACGAAGTGAAGAAAGCATCGATCGACAAAGCTAAGGGATCGTTCGATCGAGATAATCAAAGTCGGCGCCCTTGATTTCACTAAGCCCTAATTTTTGCAGAGGAACGAAAAAGAGGACGAAGCTGCCATTTCTTTTTTTTTCGTTTGATTTAGTCTAGGGTTTTTGAATGAACAAAAGAGGAACGGTTATTTACTTTTTAACGATTATCATGGCCCAAAAATAAAAAGGAGACACGACTAAAAATTTATTTATAAAGCCCACATAATTCCTTAACGAATTTTAAAAGAATTTTCAATTAGCGATTAGCTAGCTCAATGATCGTTTAATGATGATTATAAATTGGGCAAAACCCCGGGTTGTTACAGGTTTTGAAGTATAAATATTTTAAAATGACCGCGGTGTTGTAATAACGTTTGGTTGTTAAAGAGACCGGGATAGAAAGTTGTCATACTCTCTGCCAACTCCGAAAACCACTTTAACAACTATGTACACGGTGGAGATTCCAGAATGAAGTAGGATGGTGGTAGCGTTTCCTTTGAGGTAAATACGTGGACCCAACTTCCATGAGTTGGCATAAGGTGGCCAGAACAGGAGCGATCGACAGGTTAAGAAGGTAGCCCCTTTTATCGGACACATCCCTTCGATATTATACTATGATTTTGGATTGATTCGGTGACCACTTTTGATTTCTTTGATTTGGGGGTGTGGCTCGAGATGGACGGTAGCTGCGGCTATGCGTTACCACCAACCCGAAAGCGTAATTGGTATATCTACCCTAGCATTTCCTAGTTGTGCCGTGTCACCTACCCTAGCGCGCCTTATACGGTTTTATTTTGTACCATACCTATGGAGTGCCCTCTAACGACGCCCAATACGGGGGAGATTACCGTACTGTATAGACTATGGGAATATAAAAGTGTGTTAAGGGCTATATGGGTAACCCCTTAACGCTATTTTCAGTATCTTATACTTTACTTTAGACACTATTATAATAGCGTATATTACTACATAGTAGATAGTTTAATGGATCCTTAGGAGTTGTGAATTCCGAACATCTCTTGAGTTACTACACTCACGTTAGACACTGGATAGGAGATGTTAAATCCCGTGAACATCTTTGATGCCGTTACACTCATATTTATTTCTGTTGATTTAACTCACACAAGATATTTTAGTTCTGACTCGAGCGTTTTGTCTTTTCAATTCGCTCGGGTCAGTCCGAGCATTTTAGGATTTGAAGATTTTATTCTTGAGGACGAAGACAAAGATTATTATTACTATTTGTTATATATTCCACTACACTATTTTATTCCGCTGCATTATTAATATTCTTTGGTATGTGTAACTCTGATATTGTATTGTATAAGTAAAGAAAATCAAATGTTTTGTAAAACAGTTTCATGAACTGTATATTTGATTATTATATTTTATCGTTCCGTTGCAAGATTCTATTTTGTTTTTTTCCTTCTTCCTTTTTCTTATTTACCCCATAACAATCTGCCCTTCTATATGGTTTAGGTCTGACATGTGTGGTTTATCGTCGATTTAAATTGTGCGGAAAGGCGGGATGTTACATATATGACCCAAAAGCACAGACTGACGGCAAGCCATGAGAAAGAAAAAAGAGAGAAGAAGAGAAGAGAAGAAAGAGAGGAGAGAACTAACAGAACAATACAGAATCTCACATTATAACGACCCTGGCTCGGCCTTCGAAAATCGGCACCGAATACGACACTCGTATTCAAATGCCGCAGATCCAAACGTCGAATCTGGTTCGCCGGAGCTTATAACACCATTAAGTAAAACAACACAGCGGAAGAAAAAGAATATGTCAATATACAACATTTGATACAATATCTGATACAATATGATACAACAGATGATACAATAGAATATCCATATACATCAGAGATACAAGAAATAACAGCGGAACAATATCTTCAATATAGTCATCAAGAAAGAACTCCAGAACTGGTAATCTTCATCTCCAAGACATCAATCCAGAAATAGCTCGAACTCCCAAATCAAGATGAAGAGAAGCAACTCGATCCAAATGCGATTGCCAAATCCTAAGGCTGAAAGCTATCGAATCTACACCTACTATTGATTATCTGAAAACCCCAACTCTAGACTGCCCGTGTGGGAAATAGTGGGCACCCAGAGTTTAGGAAAGGAACGATAAACTCCAGGTCAGTCGTGGGACTGGTATGAGCAAACAAAAACATTTGGTCTTTAAAACAAACAAAAGAATTTAAATTTGAAATCCGCAATGCTTTTTGGAAAATGAAACTACCATAAGGCCTCCTGCCACACACACAATGCAAACGCAGAATTGGAGGAGATTTCTCCTTATGATAGTCAAATATGCTTAATACGAGAAAGTTTTCTTTGATATTATTACTAGTGCATAGTGCAGAAAAACCATTTCGAAAATAGAATATTAATCCTAGCCAGCATACGACATTTCGTCGTATGCCTACTATAGCTACCATGTTCAATAGCAGGTTACCGCCACATTCCATGGCAGGTTATGCAACTAAAATCGTACAGTGCGCGTATTGTTTTGATTGGATTTCCAACAAATGGTCAGGCTAAGGAACTTCCTACTGCCACATGGGATCGCCTCTGGCGGGACGTCCCGAGAACCTAACCGGATCTCTGCCAACACAAGGTCGGGTTACCTCTGTAACTAGGTAACTACTACTCGAGCATGCCATCCCCCGGTCATTTGGGACCTTTATCCGAACGCTCGACACCAACAACCACAAAGTATCACAAAGTAATAGATCTGCAGTATCCACATGAGTAAGTATCTGGGCTCCATACCATGATACCACCCTTTTCCAGAAGGGAATGACAAACCCTAAAGGGAGCGACCCTCATAACCTTGCCGCATCTTTCCTGTTTCGACCATTTCCGGGGTGTGAGGTCCTAATGCAGTCTCGTCCACAAAGCTATGCTTTGGCACAAAGCCATGTTTTGGGTCAACAAATGACCAAAGCAATGATCACAAAGATAAATGATCATATCACAAATGATCAACCAATGATCATCACACAGCAGCACTCAACATGCCACATTACCAAATTGGGAATATATCACTGATAAATATCAACTACATAACCTCTGAGCTCGTACGTCTCAAAGAAGGGTGTTAAGCTAAGAGAATAAATTCTCCGCCACCAAGCAGAAATGTATTTGATAGAGATCAGTTTAAAATCTTAAAGTGTAATGTCGGACATACAACCATACAAGTCTGTCCGGGTTCGAACAGAACCGAAGGCACTTCCGAAGAAGCCCTTGCAAATCCGGGTATCCACAATCCCGATCGGACTTCCCATCACTAAGGGAGAACTCTATACTGGAGCAACTCAATACAGAGTCAATCGACAGGTAATCCTATCGTTCTCGAAGACACCCGGTCTTCAACGCCAGTCTTCAAATGCTATCCATAACGTCGTATCACTATTCGGAATGGGCTATATGACACAAGGTCCTCTCCCGGCTAAACCGAATAGTAAGCGCCATATTTTAAAACATATGGATATGGGATTTTAGCTAAGTCACAACTTATAAAATCCAAAACTTTTCTTTCAAATGGTTAAACAAATTACCATTTTTAAATCTTTAAACAAAAAGATTTATTTCACAAAGTTTCACCCAGTTTCACAAAGATCTATTCATAGATTTCAAAACAATTCCCATTTCAATTGGATAAACCCAATTAAATCTTTAAAATTAAAGGTTTATAGCTTTCAAAACACGTTTCCAAAGATTTATCTAAAGTTTGGAAAACTATTTTCATTTTTAGACTTGAAATCCTTTTAACACACATTGGGAGTTCATTTCTTATATGAAAGCTACTATTATTTGAAAACAAACAGTTTTCGTTTCAGAAAAGTCCAATTTACACAAGTTGAAAACTTGGGTAGAATCTAAATTCCAAAACATCACCTTTAAAATGGTTTAAAAAAAACCCATATAAACCCATTAATAAGTTAAATAACTTTTTAAACCTTAGTTCCCAAATTATAGAATTCAATTTCAATATTGAATTCAAATTTAAATTAATTCATTTAAATTCCAAGATTCAATCAAGTTATTTAAATAACTTTTATTTTTGAAACTCATTTTCAAAAGCTTTCAATTCCAATTTCAAACTATTTTTGGATTCAAAAATTAAATCTTAAAACAATTTCAAAATCTGTGACTTAACTAGTTTCCACGTGCAATCCATATTTATGTGTGTACAAGTGTAGTTCAGGGTTTTTACACAATAAGAGTGCCACATCATCAATCAGCACAGATTCAATTATTAGAATTCGATGTGGGTTTCGGATAACCAAATGGAATCCGACTCCCTGTCGCATCGAAATCCAAATGTCGTTTTACAAGTAAAGGGGTTTGCATATTCATATAACAATATATACATCACAGATATAACAGCTCAGTATAAAGCATCACATAGCATCACATATCAAATATATCAATCCATCACACAACATTCATTAACAATCAAACATCTTTAATTAAGATGAATAAACCGTGTGGTTATAAATTTATTACCCACATAATTACTTTTATTCGAAATCTTTAAACCAATGATTAATTATCATTAACTATAATTAATTAAGTCTTAACCATCTTCATTTATTAATCATTTATTAAATTAATTATCTTAATTAATTATCCTTTTATTGTAATTAATTAATCTTAATTACTTATTCCTCAATTAATTACTTTAAATAATAAACTTTTAATTATTGATTAATTAAATCTTAGTTAAAATTAATTGTCCTTAATAAACAGATTTATTATTCCTTAATTAATTTCAACAATTAATTATTCCTTAATTAATAATGATTTCTTAATCATTTTAAGTTTATTAACCTTAATTTATTTTTCTTGATTCAATTATCTTAATAAATTTACCACATTAATTAATTAATTTGACTTTAAAGTAATTAACCTCAAATATTTGATTTATCAATCCTTTATCTTTAGTTATCCCCTCTTAATTACTTTTACTAAGTGATTACTATTTTCACTTATTATTTATTAATTACTTGATTAATTAACTTAAAAAATTAATGAATCAAAATCATTAAATTTCATTTATTTATTTTTAAGATAAAACATCTCTTATTTAAATAAAGCATTTAAAAACAATTTACTTCCAAATTTTAATTTTAATTTCATTTTAAATTAAGATTTAAAATGAATTCAAATGTAACTTAAACAAAATTTTAAAATATATATTAAAACCCTTTCTATTTTACAAGTTAAAGAATATTTATTTTATAAAGGAGATTTGAAAGAATTTTAAACCAAATTCATTTTTAAATTTAATTCAATTAAAAATACACTATGACATTCAAAGTTGTTTAAATTATTTTTAAATTTAAAACTTCTGTTTATTCTAAAATTGGAATACATATTTGAATTTTTTTTATTCCAGATTACCTAGATTCCAAAAACTTACATACTTCTAACTTTATTTTAAATTTCAAATCACTTAACTATTTTTAAAGTAGTTAAAACAATTTAAATTTAAAAACTTCATTTATTTTAAAACTAAGATTCAAGTTCATATTTCAGATTTTAGAATCTTTAAACTTACTCAATACTTTGCTTTACAATTCAAACCTTTCAGTTTTTTTTTCTTTCTAAGACAAATCCACTTTAAATACTTAAGTGTGTTCAAGAAAGTTTAAATTTCAAAACTTAAATCATTTCAAAACTTAGGTTTAAACTTACTTAAAGTCAGATTCAAACTTAGTTTTAAAGATTGGTTCAAAACTTTGATTTCTATTTTTTTCTTTTTTTCTTTTTTTTTCAGAAACACTACAGGTTTCAACTACAGGTTTCACTACCCCAAAAACCCAAATACACTGCACTGGAACAAAATGCACAGCATCCACCTCGTGCACGTGCACGTTGCCGCCAGTCACCACCGATCGTCAGAGGTGATCGCAACTCATCAGGAGTCGACCCAGCAAACCACCACAACCATTGATTCATGCTTCAAGCTTCGAAAACAAAATTGGGCACCCAGTCCCAAACCTCGAACAGCTGGAAACCCCCTCAACCAAAACCTGTCAACGTCTCGTTCCTCCATCTCCGGCCATCTGAGCGCTTGCGACTTCAGCCACGTATTCGTCAACCAACCAACTATCATTGCCCAAAATTTCGTGACACTCGATCAATCCAATTGACCGTGGTGATCGATTTCCTCTACCTAGTTAAAAACTAGGGTTCCAACCTTCAAACCTCAACCACCACATCCACAATCCTCTGATCATCTTCCAGTTATTTTTTCCACACTCACCTGTCATTCCTCCACCTCCAGGAAGAACTACAACATCCCAAATCCACTAGATCGTCAGATAAAACCCAAAACCCCTTTTTTGTTCAACCCAGTAATACTCATTCCATACTTAATTAAAAAATGTGATTTTAATTTTAAAAATCATGATTTCATATATGCACTCAAGTTATAAACCTAACTTAATATTTTAAGAAGTTTGAAATTTTACTCATTTGAAACAAAAACTGTTCTTACAGTTTACAGAGACAACAGATTTTAATTTAACTTAATTATAATTTATAAACTTGAATCCACACTGAACAAACATGTTTCATTTACATATCAAATTCTAGCTGAGATCAAATCAAGAGGTAATGGATTTTGGAATAAACCTGAGCCTTAGAACTAAGACAGAGATATCTCAGTTGAAAAAAAACACAAACATGCACAAGCAAACATGCAAACATGCTGACATAGTCTTCAACTAAACACATATTTCAAACATCAACTCAAATATCAAAGCATATAAATGGGCTCGAGTGTGTTTGCTCACCTGGATTTTTGAGAAAACAAAAGCAGAGAAGTGTTTTTGACAGAGTAGAGGGGAACTTGGTTTCTGTTAAACAGAGACAGGCAATTATTTCTTTGATCTGTAGAAGTTTATTAACATAAACTTTGTTTAGACTTCCTATTGCATTTGTTACTCACTTCATCAATGAAAAACAATAGAATTTATTTACTTACAGTTTGAATTTGTTTAAAGCTTCAACTTGATTTATTTTCCAAGCTGCAGACTTCAATTCACATTTGCTTTCAAGTTGAATTTGCATTTTTTTTATTTTGTTCAACTGTTTTAAACTTATGCTTTATCACTGATTTACAACATCAAATTAAAAGCTTTTAAAGAAATTTACTTATCTTTATTTAAATCCCAGAGAGAACTGCACTGTTCTAACCCATTTCAGGTTGAAGCCTTTGCATTCCATCTGAGTTTGCTTTGTTTTTTTTCATAAATCTGCAATTCAAGTTTTAAATTTGTTGTTGAAATTGATTTAAAAATCATAATTCTATAAACTATACAGTTAAAACAAAACTCACCTGAATGTACATCACTACACCTTGAAAGCACTTCAGATTTTTCTTTTTGAATTGAGTTGAAGCAAGCTTTAATTTTTTTACTGTCTACAGGTTTGAGATTTCCTTGAATTGAGAATAACTTTGTTTTCTAATTTTTCTTCTACTTTATTTCTTTCAACAAGAATATCTAATTTTGATCTTGAACTTGCATTTGCATACTTCAGGCATGCAACTCCCCATTGATATTGAAACTGGATTTGTTTTTATGTTGAATTCCTGGTGATTTTTTTTCTCTGTTTTGTTTTAAACTTTGTTTCAGATCCGACCTTGCCTGAACTTGCTTCAGATTATTTTGAAACTGCATGCTTTCCATTGTATTGATTCCGAATTGAAGCTTCCTCTGATTTCTTCTTTTTTTTCTTTGGAGTTGGATTTTGAAATGCTAGATCTTTGATACTTTTGTATTGTTGTAGTTTGAGATATTCAAATCCTTTTCACTGTTTCTTTTCAGATTTGATGAGACTAAATAAATTCGAAATGGAAGTTGAAAGATTTTCTAAAATTTTTAAATTGAATATTTTAATTAAGCAATGATGTTATCATGCCATTTGTTAAAAATACAATCATAAGATCTAGATTTTGCAAATCAGCTTACTCCATCTCCCTATGTATGTTTGTATTTTTACAAAGACAAGAAGGATTTTTTTTTTGTTAAACAACTTCATATCATATTACTTTATAAATGAAGATGCCTCTTTATTCATTTGTACATATACATGTATATACAATGTTAAAAGAAAAACTGCTTTTAACCAATCTTTACAATATATAAATTACATCCTAATGACTTTTAAACGCCACTTATTTTTTAAACATCTCATTTTTTATTTTTTTTGTTTGTTCAACTTTTAAAAAGGAAAAGAAGGATTTAGAAATTTTGATTTCATATTAACAAATATTCACATTTATTCACATGAGAGAATTAAATCCTAAAAATAAATCTTTTTTTTTAATTTATTACATCTACCAAATATAATTAATATTTTAGAAAACGACTATTACTATCATTTTATTAATCTCAAGCTTTTAAATTCTATTATATTTTGAAATTCAATATTTATTTTATAAATCACTTATCCTTAAATTTCTAATATAAATTACTATTTATAATCAAAATTATCTATTTATTCTAGAAAATTTTCTAATTAATTCACAATTTATTTCCAAAAATTAATTTAATTGCCAAATTAAACTTAATGAATTTTCGGGAATGTTACACACATCAAAGTGGAAAATATATAATATCATATCGATGGTCTTTACAAAATAGAAACTGTATATATACATCAATTAGAGTTCAACGATCAATCACTAGTTATCAGCCTGGACAGTTATAATAACTTGTCCTTACAATTATCGATAATATAAACAACAATGCAGCGGCTAATCAAAACAGATACGTGTATATGAAAATGAAGATCTCCATCTCTCCTACTGAAGCTCCAAAAGCATCAAATCTGAACCTGTGAATATACTCGTTCTGACCTAAGCATTGAAAGGGAAGAACGCCCGGATCAGTCTGTTAAACCAGCGTGAGAAACGCACTCAATTGAATTTATTAAATTACCAAACTTTTCCTTTCAAAACAAAAGTATCTCGTAAGGCACGCCCATACATAAACACGAACATGTTCTTACCTTACAATAACTAAAACATTTCATATCCAATCCGCTTATATATTATAATAATGTCTATTGCATAAATAATATTAATCGTGGACGAAATTGTTACATTAATTAAATTCCAGCATATAGCCCAAAATGGGTAATACACTCAAAATGGCAGGCATGTAGTGGAGTTTGGATTTCCATACAAATGACCGGGTGAAGGGACTACCTTCCGGCAGTACATCTCTAGAGGAATGCACTGAGGAACATCACAAAGAAACCTCTACCAACACAAGATCGGCATATCTTTGTAACCAGATAGTACCAAGTATATCATCCTTCGGTCTTTACCGACCTTTCATGAGGGCCCTCATAACATACAAACCATAATAATTTACATCCCGTACGTCATAGCGGGAAGAATATATCTAGAAGAGGATGATCATATCCTAATGGGAGCGACCGACTTAGCCTTGCTGCATTTAACCATGTTTTGGTCATTTCCGGTTGATGAGGCATGAGGTAACGATTACCTTTCACATATCACAAATCACATTACTTTAAATGCCACACAGCCATTTCCATTGACTACTAATTGCCTTCCACAAAAATATAACCCGTGAGCTAGTATGTCTCAAGGAGGGTGTTAAGCTAAGAGAAGTTGCCTTCTCCGCCACCACTGATGTACGTTTGTAAAAACCAATGTACGTAATCTTAGAAATGCAATGTTAGACAAATGTCCATACAAATTATCCAGGAACATGATAAACCGAAGGTACTTTCCTTCCACATCCCATCGAAAAATCCCTAGGAATAGTAGTGAATAGTCCTTGCATTGGATATTTCATAATGAAGAGACCACTTCTACTATATATGTTGGAATTTTAAACACAAACGATCAACAAGCTGTCCTCCACTATGAAAATCCTAAATATCAATATAATCACAATATGCACAATCGAATGCATATACATTGGTCCAAAGTGGTTTTCAGATAAATCGACCCTAGTCTCTTCGCACCAACAACGAAAGAGCGTTTCTCAACCTCACACAGAAACTAAGTCTCATAGACTTATCAGTTTCCAACTTCCAACTTGCTATCCTTCGGCCAAGAAGAAAGCTCGATAGATTGAAGTAATACTCCGCACTACATGAATCAACATCCTCAACACAAACGATAATCAAGCCTACTCAGATGGCTATATACTAAGTGTACGAGTAAAAAATTCCCAAATCAAGTCGAGAACTAAAATGGCCAAATTTGATAGTTGGTTATTTAACTATCAAAGCAAACAACAAATATTTAGCACCATACGTAATCACTAGGCCCTTTTTAGTTAAATCTTTTATTAATTAAATCACTAGTCAAATATTCACTTCAAATTTTCTTTAAAAAGGTATATTCTCAAAACCATTTAAATATTGAAAAAAATTCCATATACTTATTTAAAAATAAGTAATTCGCAGTTCTCTTTATTTTCCGCACTTAGAAAATATTACATATACTTAAATCATGGTTAAGTATATATTTATTCTTTAAGGAAAACATTCTCTTAAACATCCTTATTTGGGTCAAAACGAATGTTGCGTAAAACATTGTTACGACGACCCAAAATCATTAGTATAGGGATTCGATAATTAGATAGATATATAAATCCCATATACTATACAAAACATCTCTTTTTGAAAATCATTTACTATAACAGCAGTGTTATAGTCCAACATTTCCTTACTTCTCGAAAACTTCTACTTTAACAATGAATGTTGAAATCTATGGTTTCGATACTTAACACATTTTAAAACATCTTCAAAACATTTAACTCCATTTAAAAATATCACTTCCCAAAACATTCGTTTAATTTAAAAGATTATTCACTGTCCAAAATCATGAATATAATTCATAACCAAATTTATTACTATTGCACATTTAATTTAAAGGATTATCCACTATCCAAAACCGTCGATGAAATTCCTTTAATACGCTTTCACATTTACTTATCAAATTAACTTGATTTCGAATTTATAAAACAATGTTTGTAAATTCCATTTATATTTTATAAAAACTTCCATATTCAAAATTCCTTTATTAAACAATCTCATTTTATATCTCATTTACAGCCAAATTCCAAATTTTAAGTCAATTACTTATAAATCTATTATTTACAAATTCATTCTTTTTATAACATCAACAATTCATAAATCTTATCCACTTATAAGATTCATTTATACTTCATTTTAACATTTACTAGTCTACTTTAAAATTCCCTCATTTTGATTTATAAAATATCGATTTTATAATCTTATATACAAACCGTTTATAATAATTTCAAAAATCTCAATTTCAACTATTTTACAAAATGGTTAACTTCATAAATCAAAAATCATATTTTGGTATACTTCACAAAAATCATTAATTTTATAAGATAAAAATTATAATATTTATTTATTTAAATCCATTTCCTGAACAATTCCAAGAATTAATAAAACATCTATTAGCAAAATCACTTTGAAAATCCTTCTTAATTTGAAAATCATCACTTTAACCTTTTTTCCCAAAAAGAGGCTCAATGCTGCAACAGCACTAAATACATCAATCGTGATATCCAAAACATAGTATATCATATGATAACAGCATATATATCAATATTTGTAAATAAAACCAATACTGGTGAGGAATCCAGTTGGATCCCTCCAACCTGTCACGTGCAACAAATATACATATTAGAAAATATGTACAATGTCCGCTTCGAGGCAGGCGCGCATATAAAAGGTCATCCGCTCATACACGGGACGTATATGGTCTCATCTGCTGCAATAGGCAGGAATATATCCAAATACCAATCAATATACAGATAATATATCATATATAATCCAAACAATCATCAAACAGCATAAAATAAATTTATCCTCACTTTTATAAAAATATCAGTGAGTCAGAAAGAGTGAGTTGTACTCACTTTGATTGCAGTCGTCGCAGTAGCAATTTATTTCGATTAAAATTAAACAAGCGTTTAATGTTAAGCAAAATTTTCACTAGCACAAATAAATTCCAATTAACTCCATCGCATAGTATTCGCGAATACGAACCTAACACAACTTGTTTCTTCCATTTTCGACCTCGTATGTAAGAGTTATAGATTTATTAGCATTGAGATAATTAATACTTTAATTAACTAAATTAAAATAAAATAAAATAAAAAATTGAATTTTCATCTCCCTCTCTTTACGTACGTTACCTCCCCCCTGAAGCATGCACACAATGAAACCCATATATGTCACCTCCTTCTCCTCGATTTTGAGCCTCCATCATCGCTCCAGACGACGATCAACCATCACCACATCGAAGCCCTACTCGAGCTTCACCTCCACCCTAAAACTCATCAGATCCGGTGCCAAAATGACATGTAAACAAGTCCAAACAGCAGCAAAAACATGGGCACATTTCCCCTTCCATCGACAATGATAACAAGAATCATCCGTATAGATTTGAAGATCTCGGGAAGCTCTACAACTTCTAGTTGAATGTTTTGGTTAATTTTTTATGGATTGGGTGGAATAGGAGAAATAAGTTCATGAAATCCGAGCCATACAAACTGAAAATGGTAGCTGCTCATGTAACCCTAGGGTTTGTGAACAAAGGAAAAAATGATGGGCTTGGCTTTTATAGAAAATGTTCGCACACTATTCATCCGAAAAAAATTTGAGCTCCAAACTATGTGTACTGCCTAGCATTTATAATGTTTTACCATATTCCGAACACAATGGAATATATATCGAGAGCCAATTCCATTGTATTTGAAAGATAGGTTTTCAAATCGAACAATTTAAATTTAAAATTTACTTAAGCAAATTTCTACGCGTTTTAGCTTGCCACGACTAAACCGTAATCCGATTGGTACGAAATTTGAAATCCTATAATAATATAATATTACGGATCCAATGAAACTGGATTCATTGAAATCTGAGACAGTTTCAAAAATGACTATTTTTACACCTTAAGTAAATATTAAAATATTTAGTTTCTACAAATTAACTCTTAACTCAATTTTAAAAGTTCACTAACATCATTATGATTCAAATAGAATTTAATTTAACTTTATAAATCATTTTCATTCATTTTAAATCCAACTTTCAATTATTTCCACAATATCAAATATTGAATTAACAATTTAATTATCCAATTAATCACTATATTTGAAATATAATTTATTCAACTTATAAAATTAACTTGTGAATATTTAAAATTAATTAAATATATGAATTTCGAATGACTAAAATTCTGGGTTGTTACATTGACCCGAGCGTAACGAAAAGACAAAACAGTCGAGTCAGAACTAAAAGATCTTATGTAAGTTACATCAACAGTAAATAAATATGAGTGTAACGGTTTTAGAGATGTTTGCAGAGTTTGACATCTCTTATCCAGGGTCTAATATGCGTGCAGTAACTTAAGAGATATTCAAGATTCCATCTTCTAAGGACCGTTAAACTATTTACATACATAGTACAGTACATTATTGTAATAATGTCTACAGTAAAGTAACATATTAAAATAGCGTTAGGCATTACCAATATCCCCCTTTACACATTTTTATAAATGTCGTAGTCTATACAGTGCCGTAATTCCTCCGTAAATTGAAGGGCTATCGTAGGGCACTCCATAGTGTACGACACGAACCAAACTCATAGTGGGCTCGATAAGGCATATGACGAGGCACACGAGGCAATGTGAGGGTAGGATTCTACTGTTTGTAGAACTGAGCTGGTGGTAATGCATAGCAGCTACTACCGTCCACCTCAGAACACACTCCCAAAATCAAATCGAGGGTGGCCACCAAAACAATCAAAAGGCAACAGATATATTATCAAAGAAGCATGTTCGATCGGAGGTACGACCTCACTTGGCCCAAGTACATCTCATTTTTAGTCACATCAAGCTGACCCGATGGGGTCAGGGCTGCGTTCATACCTCATACAGAATCGTTTGCCAAACCATCCTACTTCAATCTGGAATCTCCACCACATGCACAGTTATTAAAGTGGTTTTTGGTACTGGCAGAGAGTATGACAATATCTAATCTCGGTCTCTTTAACAACCAAATGCTTATTTCACACTGGTTAGTTCTTTTACATTTCCAAAACCGATTCATAATTGATATCAAAATATCATATTCAATTCAAAAATCATATCACTTTCGAAATCATATTCACTTTCAAAATCATATTCAAAAAATAGGTTAAACCCTTATTTCAACATCATCATATTTACTCAAAATATGTCATTTCACTAGAAAATATCATTTCAAATTCCAACTTGGGTTATAACATCATTTAACTATATTTTCTTTTAAATCAAGGATTTAAGTATAAACAATTCATCCTTTCGCAGTTTGAATTTTTTTGAAAATAGTTTGGATAGTCATGATTAAATAGTTTAAAACAAGTTAAAATATTTTAAAGCGGTTTTAAAATAGTTAAAAGTAGTTTAAAATAGTTTAAAACAAATTAAATAGTTTAAAATATTTAAAATTAGTTAAGACAGTTTAAAATACTTTAAAATAGCTTAAAATAGTGTAAAACAGTTTAAAATATTAAAATAGTTTAAGATAGTTAAAATAGTTTAAAAAGGTTAAAATAGTTAAAATACATTAATATAGATTTAATAGTTAAAAATAGTTACATATAAGTGGTTTGATTATTGGGAATGGTTTATATAGCAAATAGTTTTTTTAAAATCTAAAATAATTTGAGTTTCAAAATAATAGATTTTAAACAGATTATATTAAAATAATTTATACTGAAATAGTATTAAATCAAACTATTTCTTCCATCAAATTCTCAATAAAACCAATTTAATTTATATCGATTTCAAATCCATATTTGAACTGCAAATTTAAAACAACTTCAATTTCAATAGATCTCAAAGTTTAGATATCCAAATGTTTACAATAACTCAGTTTTGATAATTTCAATTACATTTCAAAATTCAACTTTAAAATTTCAATTTCAATTCTTTAAACAATTCAATAAAACCGATTTCAATTTTAACATTTTAAAACTTGGATTTGAAATAATTCGTTTTATATTAATTTAATTTTATTTCAAAATACCATTTACTTGATTCAAAATTAAGGATTTAAAATCATTTAATTTAACCAACTCGGTATCCGTATATAATTTTCTACCATATGGTTAAGTGATACGGTAATATATCATTTCAATCCGTAATAATTTAAATTTACGGATATATGTCATTTCAACCCGCATTCCCAAGTTAAAATCCAAAATCCATAAAATCGCTCAAGTCTATCATTTCAACCCATAATGATTTTTTCCTGATCTATAAGATCGTTCGAGCATGTAACATTTCAACCCGTAATTATTTTCCTAACAATATCTAAGGAAACTTGCAGTGTGAGAACAATATATAAATATAACAGCTAGTTATCCAATATCAACAATTAAACATCCATCACAATCATCATTCAAATCAACCAATAATTCACAACAATTAACTAGCTATAATTATTAGTTATTCAATTAACAATTTAAAATTGAATATCAAATTAAATGGTAATTAAATTCAATATAAATCCAAATTAACTAGAGTGACAATTTAAATATACCAAACTGCAATCAATCTATTTCTAATCACATTATAAATTTAATTTAACTAATGTATGACAGTTTAGTATTTGTAAGTCGGTTAAAGCACTCATCTTTAGTTTATCGACGATTTAAAATCCAATAAAAGCCCAAATTCTAACAGTCTTAGAATGCAGCCAAACTAGCTCCAGATTGTCCGGAATTTCGATACGATCGCAATAGCGTTAAGGAGTGACCCAATATTCCCCTTAACACGTAATAGTCCCAGTAGTCCATCCAATATTATAGTCCCTCCTGATCGGGAAGCCACCAGAGGATACCACACGGGCTACGGGAGAAAACCAAACTCGTACAAGGTGCGATAGGGTAGGTGACACAACACAACTAGGCAATGCCAGGGTAGATATACCAATTACGCATCCGGGTTGGTGGTAACGCATAGCCGCAGCTACCGCCCACCTCGAGCCACACCCCTAAATAAAAAAATCAAAAGTGGCCACCGAATCAATCCAAAAGTCAAAGTATAATATTGAAGGGATGTGTCCGATCAAAGGTGCTGCCTCATTGGCCCAAGAATCACTCCTGTTTTAGCCACCTTATGCCAACTCACGGTAGTTGGGTCCATGTATTTACATCAAAGGAAAACGCCGTCACCATCCTACTTCATTCTGGAATTTCCACTGCGTACGCGGTTGTTAAAGTGGTTTTCAAAGTTTGCAGAGAGCATGACAACTTTCGATCCCAGTCTCTTTAACAACCAAACTTTATTATAACACCGCGGTCTTTCCAAAATAGTTTATACTTTGAAACCAGAATAAATATCCATTTCAAAACCATATAAATATGATATCATTTCTATTTTAAAACCCAAATCAATATGATATCATTTTTATTTCAAATATATCTTTTTCTAAAATCATAGTACTTTCAAATATATATACCTTAAACCCATAGCTTCGAAATAAATTTTCAGTACTTAAATGGTTTAGAAATAAATTACTTTATAAAGTACATTAGCTTTTTAATTTCTCAAATCAATTCCAAATACAGATTTGAATTCCCAAATAAACCATTTAAATTTTAATATATTTCAAAGTTTTAAATATTCCACCATTTCAAAACTAAATTTTTAATTCATATATATATATGTATATGCCAAATTCACTTTACTATTATTTAGTTTTGAAATACTTACTTAATAAATCCAGTATCCATTAAATAAAACTTTCAAATTCAAAAATTGAACATTCCTCAATTTATTTAGACTAGATATATTCACTTGAATCGTCTTAAAACCGAATTTAGTCATAACACCATATTCTTTTTAAATCTAAATTTCAATAAGATCTTAATTAAATAAAATCTCAAATCAATTTCAAAACTATCTTCTCAACTTTGATTTATAAAAATCAATATAAACTCTATATTAGAGTATAATTTAAGTAAACACTAATTGTGACGCACCACTCCGAGAGCCTCGTTAACAAAGAGTATTACATAGATAATACTGTCGGCTAACGCGGACAATAGAGTATAATGGAAGCGACCATGTGCAATCTTACCTTAACTATTCACTAAATACGTCGAAAAGTAGAAACACATTAAAATTCGACCTATTCAATAAATATTTAAAGCAAAACTACAATGGCTATAGGATCTATCAGAAGAAAATATAACAACTCAAATGTAATATACATCACAGAACAGTCGATCATAATATACACATACACAGATACACAACAGAGTATACAAAATAATACATGTCAAGTGGTACAGGAGACCACAATATACAGACGAGACGAAAGAGTATAAATCAGAGTTACAACAGATAAGGACTACAAAAGACGCTATAACAAAATGAAGCTAGCGAATAGTCCATGCGGAAGCAAAATAGGCTAAGTCCAAAAGCACCTAACCTGAAACATCTCGGTCTGACCCGAGTATAAAATACACGGGTCAGTCTAGATAACAAAGCAGTTAGATAAACTGAACAATAATAAACCTGCAAGGTCATACAGTATAAAAAATATCTCTAGAGGAGATAACACAATCATCAACAAGATATGAATCATATAGAACAAGCCTCATATCATCGGCAACATATAGAAACAAAGGATACAAATATCTCAAAACAAGCCAGAAGGCAAATAACAAATACCCATAAGGTATACAAGTTCCACAAGGTAATCGCTATACTCCATGCGGCTCAAAAGACCAACACCGAAGGGCGATACCAAGGGAATATACATATCAATGAAACATCATAAAATTTGCTCGAGCTCAGTACTGTACAAACAAGGATCCATGAGCCCGAAGACTCCAAACCCAAGTATCACCCATGCGGCACATAAGGCCAACATCAGAGCGAAACTATATAGGGCAACAAACCCAAAGGCACACACCCGAAGGCAACATAGCCGAAGGCAACAAACCTAGGGAGACAGTCCGAAGACACTATCCCAGAGGCAACAAACCGTAGTGGTGAAGGTCGAAGACCCAGTACTGGACACCACTAACTGGCGGAATGTGTCACAACTCTCGAAAAGGAATCCGAAAAGTGTTAACGTATGTCCCATAACCACTCGTTCGCACTAAACGGTTTACTATCCGTCAGTCCCTTTCACACTCAAAGCGGTACAAAGTTTACCTCATATCATCGATAAACCAAACCCGAAGGTCAAAAAAATCAATCGAATAGGTCAAGGATTAATCGGAAAGATAAACGCACAGATTCATGGTCCGTGTTTTGCCCAACCATTTAATCACCCTTCCACTTCGTTCGAAGTGCGAAAGTGTGTGTTTTAAATAGAATTTATAAATTAGAGAAGCGAACTTTTAAATGCGATTCGAGAGATTATTTTATAAAAACTCGTGGATTAAAATTAAAAGGAACCATCAAAGTCAAAACAATTGATAATCATACATGGGATCATCATGAATCGATTCAAATTGGAAATTCAATCCGAAAGGCAAAGTGGGCTGAAACAGCAGGTTCAGTCGACTGAACAGAGTTTTCAGTCGACTGACCCTATACCTGGAAATTTTCCAGGTTTATGAAACTTTCTGTTTCCAGGTTCAGTCGACTGAACAGAGTTTTCAGTCGACTGAATCATGCCTGGAAACTTTCGGGTTCCAGGTTCAGTCGACTGAACAGAGTTTTCAGCCGACTGAATCACGCCTGGGCTGTTTTTCAGCCTTATTCAAATGAAGAGCAAACTCTTCCAAAATGCAATCGGACGAACATTGGCTCTAAGGGCTTATTCCAATCGACAACCCGGCCCTATATGTTCCTCGATGCATCACCAAAACATGATCAAAACATCAAAGTTAGGATTTCAAAGAATTGAACCCAAAACACTAAAAATTGGATTATTCCCCAATTCAACCCAAACCAAATGCAAGTGCATATGAACAAGGTGTTAGGAATTCCTACCCAACATCAATGAAATCAAGAGAAGTAGATGTGAGTTCAAAACTCACCTTTGTACACAAAACAAAGAAGATGAAGAAGCACAAATGCAAGGAATCAACCAACTACACTCCACTTCAACACTACAAGCTTCAATCTAGAATCAAAGCAAGTATTTCCTAAGTTAGGTTTAGGAAATTACTGAAATTGAAGAGGAGTAAAGATGGAGAAGGTGGAGATGAACTTACCAATGGATTCTCTTTGATTTTGGAGCAAGAATCAAGTTACAAAGGAGAAACTAGGGCTTGCTAATTTTTATTTCTCTTTCCTTTCCCCCATTTCAGTTTTTAGCTTAAGAAATAAAATGAAATAAAGAGAGATGAGGGGAAGGCGCTGAAGTAGAAGGTTAAGTGAGTTAGCTAGCCAATGGGCTGAACCCAAACTCAAGCCCAAGTAGAAAAAGGGTCAAATTTCAACTTACTCCAAATATATCAAAGATTATACTCAAAAAGATCGCAAACGCCCTTTTGGAACCAATGGAGGTAGTTTCGAGTTCCAATTCGGCCATTTGCAGAAAGTAACATTTCGGACCCCAAAATCCGAATAACGATGCTATATTTAAATCAAACATTTAAATATAAAATTGTTAAATATGCGGGTTGTTACACTAATCCATAATATATTTTAATAAAATCAACTTTATTATTAAACTTACTTCATACTTTAAACAATTTTATACATAGCTTAAAACCAAGAATTTAACTATATATAAAATAACCTTTATCAAATATCTGAAATCAATATCTCATAAAACCATATATATATTTCTTTATAGAACCATAGAAAATCATTTCAAAATATTTTTATACATATACCGCGGTGTATGTATAAAATTTTCTTTCCTATGGTCAAGTGATACAGATATTTATCATTTCAATCCGTAATTTAAAATAAAAATTACGGTTATATATCATTTCAAACCGCAATCTCGAATGAAATGAAAATGCATAATAACTTGCAATTTATAACAATATAAAATACAACATCCATTCATCCAGTATAAACCATCAACCATTTATCACAATCATCATCCAAATTCAAACAATACATCAATATATAACAAGTGATAAATAACAGGGTCAACTATCAGTTTATATTTAAAAATAAATTATAACTGTTTAACTGGCAGTTTATATGCAATAAATAAATAACAATTTAACTGGCAGTTAATATGCAATGAATAATTAACTAACAATTAAATTAAATAATTAAATTTTACTGGGATGATGATTAAAATATGCCAAACAATCATCAATAAATTTCCAATCACATCATATATCAATTTAACAAACATAAGAAATTTTAGAAGTTGTGAGTGGGTTAAAACACTCATCTTTTGAATTTAAATTGAATTTAAATCCAATTTAAACCCAAAAATTGGACAGTCTCAGAATTCGTCCAATCTAGCGCCAAAATGTCAAAAATTTAGATACGATCCTAACAAGAAAACCGCACGTGAATTGGTGTTCGTATGTGAAAGATATAGCGATTATTACGTTTGAATTTCAATTAAAAAAAAATAAAATAAAAACACTTTTGCCATTCCTGCCATCTCATCAGCCTCTTCTGCAAGCACACAACCCTCAATCTCCAGAACCCTTCCTCTCTAACGCGTCTTCGGGTTTTACCGTAATCCTATCTTGTAACGAATGTGTCTCCCCCCAAACGATGATCGTCGATGCCACGATCTGCCGCGTCCACGCCTGGAGGCTGCGCCTGTCGGCCCTACGACGTGACCAACTTTTCACAGCAGCCACCACCGATTTGATGAACCCCTAGTCGAATTTTTCTGGTCGATCCAACCATCATAACGCGAAACGAATCATACCGATGAACTCCCCATCGTCCACTCTCCAAAACCAAGAAATGGTCCGCTGTGATATCTCGGAATTTTTGACAATATCAATTTAATAATCTTTATATAAAATTAAATTGATATTGACAACATTGATTAATAATATGTTTTGGTTTAATAATCAGAATAAATAAATATTTAATTAAGTGATTTACCTTTTAAAAGCTAAAATAAGTGTTTTAAATTATAATGTGTGTATATATATATATTTGTATATATATTATAGTTTATCTTTGTTTTGGAATTTAACTTACATGATAATAAATAAATAAAGTTTTGTTTTTAAATTCTAATAAATTATTGAGTAATTAGGAAATTATGTTTTAAATTAATATTAAGCTTTTAAAAATCTATTTAAATTAGTAATTATATGGTTTGTAATATTTATAGTAATTATTAAATTGTTTAAAATTTGTCTTAGCTTAATTTTTGTTTTAAATTTAAATAATAGTTGATTTTATATCTTTTTAAATATTATTTGAGTAATATGATTTGAGTATATTTTATATAAGTCTAAATATAAAATAGTATATGATTTAAATTCATTTAATAATAAAAGTGATTCACAATTTCTTTATAAATCATGTAAAATTTGTTAATTAGTTATTTTAAGCCATATTAATGAATATACCATTTTTCCCATAAATATAAAGAAGAATTAAGATAGGAAAATAGAATCTTCATTTTTAAATTTGAATAAATTGATTTTTATTTGAAATTTTATTTTGGAGTTCAAATTAATTGATTCTTTAAAATATTTATATAAGTTTTAATTTATAAATTGTTTTATTTACATTTACTTTTAATAGGAAATTCATTTATATTCATTCATAAACATAAAATAAATTAAGGAAAACTCTTTATAAACATTTAAAAATATAACTTAATTTAATAAAGACAAGTGTTAACTTTTTAAGTAATTAAACTACATGTGTTAAGAAGTTAGTAACTCTTATGACAAGTGTCATTTGATTTTAATCTTTTCTTTATTTTAATTAAAGTATTTTCAGCTCTTAACCATTTTTATTTTTTTTCCAATCATCCTCTTTTCAAAATCAAAAGAAAACATTGCACTTAAAAATCTGAATTCCTCAAAGGAGATTAACCTGCAAAAAAAAATCCCTGCAATTCAAATTTCTGCATTTTCTAAAAGCACATGCAACCTACATTCTTACAAAACCTGGAAACTTCTGCAAATCAAAATGATCTGCATGCAAACTACATTTTTACAACCTGGAAACCCACTGCATTTACATCTCTAGAAATCATCAGCTTTGTGAAACAAATGACCTGCATGCATATGATTTTGGTCAGAATTCAAATACAAGCAATTTGAAAACTACATCTCTTTCAAACTGTAAATTTGCAAGCCTGCATTCCTTTTAAAGCCTGGAAGTTTCCATGCATATAATTATTGGATAGGAAGCAAATGCATTGCAGTTTCAAGATTGGGAATTATGCTCTATTCTTCTGTAAATAGGTGAGTAAAATTTCTTACATAAATCTTAAGGTAGATCTAGTTCTTTAAATAATGTTTAAAATAAGTTGTTTTTGTATATATGTTGATCATCTCCTATGCATTTGTGATGTGTGAAATTTGTTGAATTTGAAATTTGCCTGTATATTATCCCTGATCTAAAATTTCCAACCCAGTTCTTTTTTAAAATTCACTTTGCTCTACCTATTAATATTTAAGACTTAGGTTTTAAACAATGCTTGATTGTTTGGTTATAAACTAAATTTTTAAAAATTATTTAACTTGAATAAAAAAACTGCAATTGCTCTGGAAATAGAATTTTAAAAGGGAAAATAAGTTTCTGTTAAAAATTCAAACTTGTTGACTGTGCAATTCAGTTATACAAATCAAATCCTTCGATTAATTCATGATTTTTAAATGTAAAATCATAAATTAAAAATGGGTTTTAACTGTGCATATGGGTGTTGAGCAAAATTGGGGTTTTAGGGTGTCCCTGGTGATTCATGTAGAAATGGTGGCTATGCTTCTGTATGAATGAAGAAGAGTGATCAAGCTCTTTACAAAAATTAACAAAATGTTAAATTGATTCTTGATTTAGAAGAGGAGTGAGGAATTGTTCTGTAGCCCTATGTTTTTAATAAAGTAAGAATTTGACCATCATTACCTCTAGGATTGTTCGAGTGTAAATCTGTTTTGGGGATACGTAGCTGGGTCCATAACGAGATTGTGGCCGAAGTAGCAGCTCTAATGGTGGCCGGAGGGGGTAGGATTCGTCGTTGACAGGTAAGAGTTTGTGGGGAATGTTGTGTTCCAGGTTTAGAGTGCTACAGGTTGGGTTGCATACTCAAATTTCTACCTGAGTAATGATGGTGATTTTGGAAGGACGTGGTGTTGTCTTGAGATGATCGGCGGTGGGTTGAAGCGCTGATGAATAGCCGGAGATGGCCAGAGCCACGGTGCACATGCACCATGCAGTTGAAGTTCTATTGAACTTTTGTGTGTGCGAGGATTTTTACTCGGGGAAGACTCGAGTCATTCGAGTATGTGACTCGAAGCAGTAGGGCTAAGGACTCGAAGCTAAACTTGTATGTGCTCGAGTACATTTTAGTTGCAGAACTTGATTCTGTAACCTGACAGTTCAGGTTTGTTTGAATTTGACATAAAAAAACAAAGCCTGATTTAAAACAAGTTTTGAAGCAAGTTTAAACTATGAATTCAAATAGGTTTGAATTTCAGATTTTGTATAAACAAGATTTGCAGAAAATGAAATATTTAAAAAAAAAGAACTGAAACCTGCACAGTTTATATAAAGTGAATTTAAATCTGGAAATAAAATTTAAAACAAGATTTAAATTTCTAAGTCAAATCTGAATTTGAAACCTGAATTCAAATTAGAAGTTGAATTTGAAAGTTTCAAATAAAAATAAGTTATAAACTCAAATGTTATTATCAAGTTGAATATTTTAGAATTTATAACACATGAAATGAAAATTTAGAACAGGGTTTTAAATTTTAATCTCTGAATCTAAATCTGAAAGCATGGTTTAAGTTTTGGGTTGTAATAAAAATAAGATTTGAATTTATATGTTTCAATATCATTTGAAATATTTAATGTAATTTTATTTAAATTGAATATAGGCTAAAGTTAATTTATTCTTCTAAAATTGCTTTAAGGGGTAGGTGATTCTTTAAAATGAGAACTAAAGAGTTTTTAAATACTTAAAACCTTGTTTAAGTTTAACTTTAATTTTAATTTAAAATGGAATTTAGAAAAATTTAAAAGCAATTTGTTTTTAAATTACTTTGATAATAATAACTAAATCATTAATGAGATTAATGATTTTCATTTAATTGTTTTGAACTTAATAATTTATTAACTAATCAAGGTAATTAAGTTTATGATTAATTAATTTAATTAATTAATAATTAGGTATTAATTAAATAATTAAGGGTTTATTTAATTAATAAAAGATTAAGTATGTTAATTAAATTTGATTAAAGTGTGATTTAGAAATTAATTAAATAAGATTTGATTAATTTAATTAATGAATTGAATTATTAATCAATTAATTAATAGTTAATTAAGTTTTTAATTATCACTTGATTAATTTAATAATTAGAAATAAATTAATGAGTTTCTTTAAATAAATTAAGAATTAATATTGATTAATTCAATTAATTACTTTGGAAAGGTAATTAAAGATTTGTTATTGGTAAATGAAGGTCATTAACTTAGTATTATTTTATAATTAATTAATGTAATTAATTTTAATGATTAATTGTATTAATTAATTTAAAGATAATCATTTGAGAATTATTTAAGTATAATTACTTAATAAAAGTAATTAAGGAAATTAATTACTAATTGTAATTAATTAATTTTATTTTTTATTAATTAAGTTGATTAATTTAGTTTAATTAATTTAAATTAATCACTGATTGATTTGAGAAGTACTTACAAATGTAATTAAAAATGGAAAATTACTTAGTGAAGTAATTAAGAAAATAAATTACTGGATGTAATTTAATTAAAGGAGTTTTGGAAATTAATTACTTTGTGTAATTAATATGTAATTGGTATGTGGATAATTACTTAAGTAAGTAATTAATAATTAACTACATAGTGTAATTAATTTAGGTTTTGATAATTGAGTTATTTGAAAATGATTAAGAGATGTAATTAATTTAATGTAATTAATTTAATGTAATTACTTAATGTGATTAATCAAGAATGATTAATCAATAGAGATAATTGATAATTAATTTAATGGAGTTATTTTAAATAAAATAATTTGAGATCATTAATTTATATAATTAATGATGTAAGTAAGATGGAGTAATTAAGAACAACTAATCAATGAAGGAATTAATTAATGTAATTAATTAAAAATTAATGTAATTAATTAATTAATAAAGTAATTACAGGTTAATTACTGTATCTGGTTTGGGATAATTAATTTATGAAATTAATTAGAGGTTAATTACTTGAATGTAATTAAAAGATAATTAATCTAGACGATTAATTAGGGTGACTTGTTAAGAGTATTAATTAAGGAATGTGTAAGCAAGATTTACATGGATAGATAATTAATTTAATTTAATTTAAATTAATTAAGGAAGATGTAATTAATTTAATTCATTGTAAATTAATTATAGAATGGTGATTTAATTAGTCATTGCTTTGAATGATGATTGATATTTATTACCCTGAATGATTGAGATCTCAGATATGAGATATATAATGTTGTGTGATTTGGATGCTATGGTTGTATTGAGTTGATAATATGAATTATCTGTTTGAGTTGATAATATAGATTATCTGATGTGATGATAATATTGATTATCTATTGTGATGTTGAGAATTATCTATCTGTGTATATAGATAATATTAAATTAAACTGTTTTAAACTTTAAAACAACTTGGACCTAAAAGACACGCTTTGGATTTCGATGAGACCGGGATCGGGTTTCCATATTTGGATATCCGAAAACCACATCGATTCCAAATAACGTTAGGTCGTGAATCCAAATGGAGCTTTGTGAAGACTCGAGGTGTAAGGACCATACGTCAGTATAACTCTATGGGTGATTCCGTGATGAGTTTGACGGAACTAGTTCTTATAGGTTCGAGATGAAGATTCAGACTGCAAGGGTTATCGTCGTTAACTCTGAGGGTGATTCCAAAATAAGTGTAACGAGATAATGCCTTCGGTTTCGTTCGAACCCAGAACGAACTTGTATGGATTGAATGCTTTCAGAACATCTTCAGGTGGACGATGAGCATTCTAAGAGATGTGTTCTCTAAAGGTAATCGTAGCCTCAAGCCTCATCAACCGGGAATGGCTAAAACAGGGGAGGTGCAACAAGGCTTCGTGGGCAGCTCCCACTGGAGAGCGAGATTGATCCCTGTTTAGAAGTCCCTTTATATTCGGTTGTGTGGGCGGTTGATTGCAACAACTGCCGGGGTTGTCTTGTCTGGAACTGTTCAGTAAGGAATTGTTCCGGCCTTGTGTTGCAGGGGAGCGGGCGTACTCCTCGGTACGGTGATCTAGGCCACGTACTGTGACGGGCGGTACCCCAGTAGCCCTACAATTGTATGGAATCCACAATCCAATAAGTGCCAACGGTTTTGATTGTATTACCCACTTTTGTGGCTAGTAGCTGGAATTTAATCATGTAACAATTTTGGCTATTTCTTATTTATTTGAAAACCCTAGACAATATTATAATATCATCGGATTTCCTATCAAATGTTTCGGTTAGCATAAGGTAAAAACTTTTCCATGTTTATGTGTGGGAAGTCTTACGTGATACCTTTCTTTTCAATGGTTTTTAAAGTTAAGCGACCTTAACCTGTTACTCACACCAGACCCATGTCTGACCCGGAGTTTATCTTTTGTTTTCTTAAACTCTTGGGTACTCAAATTTTTACGAGTAGCCAAGGGATTCAGGTTTGCTTTGACGAATATTGGAGGAGCAATGGAGCAGGAGGCTTCTGCGCTGTAGATATATAATTTCCGCTGTATATTCTCTGTGTTTTGTTGTATTAGGCTGTAAATACTAAACAGGTGTTTATAACTGTATGGTATATGTGATGTGTATGTTGTGTATCTCTGATTGGTATTGTATACGATGTAAATACTTATGTTATTAATATAATTTATTCGTTCCGCTGTTGAGATTCTAGTGTTGTTTCTTCTTTCTCTTCTTTCTTTTCTTCTTCTATCCCTTTCTTTCTTAATTGATGATGCGATTTTCCGGGAGTGGAAAGTCGGGTCGTCACAGGTGGTATTAGAGCGTTAGGTTGAGTGAATACCTAGGCTCTGGAATGATGTCTATCTTGAGAGAGTGTATTTGTAATTTTAATATATATATATATATATATATATATTATTTCTACCTATCCGTTGGGTTACCTGTTCGGGTTTTCTAAATATAAGTTATAAAGGTAGATAGGGTAGTGGTGTGTGTAACACGACACCAATGGTTGGAGTCTGATGTTTGAGGTTGGAAGTGTATTGGTCGAGACTGTAGACCTAATACCGTCTCGAGTAATCTCTCTGTAGTTTGGTGTAAGGACTTTATTGATCTCTAAAGGTAACCTGTTAAGGTTCGGAGTTCATCTTTGAAGTTGGATGAGTAGAGTTTGGATCTGTTGGCTGAACAGAAGCGAGTGATGATATCTTGATATCTCAGGAATAGTAGCTGCATGATGAGATGCAGTGACTATAGATGTTTATGAAGATGATTTCTTTGGAACAATTTTAAGGAAGTAGGTCTGCTTCAGTGTTGTGGCTGAGTTCAGCAGGTTGTTTTTGTGTTGTTTGAAGTCCGAGTTTCTCGAAGAGCTTTGAATTGAGAATTCTTTGGCATTGTGGTCAGCAGTGCAGCTCAGAGTGTGCTGTGTGTCGGCAGAGTTTTCTGGCTTAGCAGTTTTCTGTAGAAGGAGTTTAGAAGCGGTGGAGTAAAATCCATTTCTTCGATGGGTTGGCAAGACCAGCATAAGCTGTTCTAATTGGTTTTGAGAGAACAGTTCTCTCTGGATTTTAGTTTGGATTGATCGCAAAAGTGACTTGCGATGATTGGGAATTCTCTTGGATTGTTGGAGATTTTTCTGAATATTTTCAAAGAAGTCAGAGTTTGTCTTCATCTAGAGATTCAGTGGTACCCGTGGTTCAATTAATTGAAGGTTGGTTTCCTGAGTGGAGTTTGTTGAAGCAGCTCAGGATTGGAGGAACTTCTGAGTTTTCTCTTGGTTATCTGAAATCTTCTTGGTTTTGCTGTCCTGTTGTGCTTGTGTTTTTCATCAGCATTCTTTTCTACTCCAGATCAGAGTTGTGCAGCAGAAGCAGTTGAGGAGTGCATCTATTCTTCTTTTCTGGATAAGAGAAGTTTGTTTTCTTCTGATTGTTGTGAGTGGGAGTTGTTCTTGATCTTGGTTGATCGGGGAGCATCATTCTAGTGGATTGGATTTGGTCTAGTTTATTTCTTGAGACATCAGCAAGGATTGAGCTGATCAGGTAGGAAGTAGGCAGCCGAAATAGTCCGAAGAGTCTTGTGAATCTGAAGTTGGATATCTGATTTTGGATAAGTTTTCTCAGTTATTAGTAGTTATAAATTTTGGTAAGGTTGGGTAAGCTAGCTTCGAGATGTTTTGGATTTCTTCTGTGTTCTGTTTTGGATAAGTGTTTGATTTTCTGGATTGAATTGCCAGTTTGGACAATTGGAATTCGATGAGTTTCACGTACTCTGAGGGAGTACGTGTATGATCTATTTCTGGGTTTGGAATCAGCTGTTCTGGGAGATTTGGTGGTTGAGTCAATCTTGCATGTAGTCTGATGTCTTGTTCAGTTATAGGATCTAGATGAGTGGGAGTTCTGTAACTTAGTAGTGTCGATTTTTGGGTTTTATAGAGCGAGTAACCCGGTGTTTACTTGGGAAACTCGAGGAAACTCTATCCAGAATTTTGTTTGGATAATTAATTTTGTTTGATTGGATGAATGGATTGCTATGGTTGTTAGCATATGTTTGATATATTCTTGGTTTTAAATTTTAAAATCTTCAATAGGTTATTAAATTACCTTTGTTTTAAATTTCGGGGACGAAATTCTTTTAAGGGGGAAGGGATGTGATATCCCGGAATTTTTGACAATATTAATTTAATAATCTTTATATAAAATTAAATTGATATTGACAATATTGATTAATAATATGTTTTGGTTTAATAATCAGAATAAATAAATATTTAATTAAGTGATTTACCTTTTAAAAGCTAAAATAAGTGTTTTAAATTATAATGTGTATATATATATTCGTATATATATTATAGTTTATCTTTGTTTTGGAATTTAACTTACATGATAATAAATAAATAAAGTTTTGTTTTTAAATTCTAATAAATTATTGAGTAATTAGGAAATTATGTTTTAAATTAATATTAAGCTTTTAAAAATCTATTTAAATTAGTGATTATATGGTTTGTAATATTTATAATAAGTATTAAATTGTTTAAAATTTGTCTTAGCTTAATTTTTGTTTTAAATTTAAATAATAGTTGATTTTATTTCTTTTTAAATATTATTTGAGTAATATGATTTGAGTATATTTTATATAAGTCTAAATATAAAATAGTATATGATTTAAATTCATTTAATAATAAAAGTGATTTATAATTTCTTTATAAATCATATAAAATTTGTTAATTAGTTATTTTAAGCCATATTAATGAATATACTATTTTTCCCATAAATATAAAGAAGAATTAAGATAGGAAAATAGAATCTTCATTTTTAAATTTGAATAAATTGATTTTTATTTGAAATTTTATTTTGAAATTCAAATTAATTGATTCTTTAAAATATTTATATAAGTTTTAATTTATAAATTTTTTTATTTACATTTACTTTTAATAGGAAATTCATTTATATTCATTCATAAACATAAAATAAATTAAAGAAAACTCTTTATAAACATTTAAAAATATAACTTAATTTAATAAAGACAAGTGTTAACTTTTTAAGTAATTAAACTACATGTGTTAAGAAGTTAGTAACTCCTATGACAAGCGTCATTTGATTTTAATCTTTTCTTTATTTTAATTAAAGTATTTTCAGCTCTTGAACATTTTTATTTTTTTTCCAATCATCCTCTTTTCAAAATCAAAAGAAAACATTGCATTTAAAAATCTGAATTCCTCAAAGGAGATTAACCTGCAAAAATAAATCCTTGCAATTCAAATTTCTGCATTTTCTAAAAGCACATGCAACCTACATTCTTACAAAACTTGGAAACTTCTGCAAATCAAAATGATCTGCATGCAAACTACATTTTTACAACCTGGAAACCCACTGCATTTACATCTCTGGAAATCATCAGCTTTGTGAAATAAATGACCTGCATGCATATGATTTTGGTCAGAATTCAAATACAAGCAATTTGAAAACTACATCTCTTTCAAACTGCAAATTTGCAAGCCTGCATTCCTTTTAAAGCCTGGAAGTTTGCATGCATATAATTATTGGATAGGAAGCAAATGCATTGCAGTTTCAAGATTGGGAATTATGCTCTATTCTTCTGTAAATAGGTGAGTAACATTTCTTCCATAAATCTTAAGGTAGATCTAGTTCTTTAAATCATGTTTAAAATAAGTTGTTTTTGTATATATGTTGAACATCTCCTATGCATTTGTGATGTGTGAAATTTGTTGAATTTGAAATTTGCCTGTATATTATCCCTGATCTAAAATTTCCAATCCAGTTCTTTTTTAAAATTCATTTTGCTCTATCTATTAATATTTAAGGCTTAGGTTTTAAACAATGCTTGATTGTTTGGTTATAAACTAAATTTTTAAAAATTATTTAACTTGAATAAAAAAAACTGCAATTGCTCTGGAAATAGAATTTTAAAAGGGTAAACAAGTTTCTGTTAAAAATTCAAACTTGTTGATCGTGCAATTCAGTTATACAAATCAAATCCTTCGATTAATTCATGATTTTTAAATGTAAAATCATAAATTAAAAATGGGTTTTGACTGTGCATATGGGTGTTGAGCAAAATTAGGGTTTTAGGGTGTCCCTTGTGATTCATGTCGAAATGGTGGCTATGCTTCTGTATGAATGAAGAAGAGTGATCAAGCTCTTCACAAAAATTAACAAAATGGTGAATTGATTCTTGATTTAGCAGAGGAGTGAGGAATTGTTCTGTAGCCCTAAGTTTTTAATAATGTAAGAATTCGATCATCATTACCTCTAGGATTGTTCGAGTGTAAATCTGTTTTGGGGATACATAGCTGGGTCCATGACGAGATTGTGGCCGAAGTAGCAGCTCTAATGGTGGCCGGAGGGGGTAGGATTCGTCGTTGACAGGTTAGAGTTTGTGGGGAATGTTGTGTCCCATGTTTGGAGTGCTACAGGTTGGGTTGCATACTCAAATTTCTACCTAAGCAATGATGGTGATTTTGGAAGGACGTGGTGCTGTCTTGAGATGATCGGCGGTGGGTTGAAGCGCTGGTGAATAGCCGGAGATAGTCAGAGCCCCGGTGGACATGCACCGTGCAGTTGAAGTTCTATTGAACTTTTGTGTGTGCAAGTTACTTGGGGAAGACTCGAGTCATTCGAGTATGTGACTCGAAGTAGTAGGGCTAAGGACTCGAAGCTAAACTTGTATGTGCTCGAGTACATTTTAGTTGAAGAACTTGATTCTGTAACCTGACAGTTCAGGTTTGTTTGAATTTGAAATATAAAAAAACAAAGCCTGATTTAAAACAAGTTTTGAAGCAAGTTTAAACTATGAATTCAAATAGTTTTGAATTTCAGATTTTGAATAAACAAGATTCGCAGAAAATGAAATATTTAAAAATAAAGAATTGAAACCTGCACAGTTTATATAAAGTGAATTTAAATCTGGAAATAAAATTTAAAACAAGATGTAAATTTCTAAGTCAAATATGAATTTGAAACCTGAATTCAAATTAGAAGTTGAATTTGAAAGTTTCAAATAAAAATAAGTTATAAACTCAAATGTTATTATCAAGTTGATTATTTTAGAATTTATAACATATGAAATGAAAATTTAGAACAGGGTTTTAAATTTTAATCTCTGAATCTAAATCTGAAAGCATGGTTTAAGTTTTGGGTTGTAATAAAAATAAGATTTGAATTTATATGTTTCAATATCATTTGAAATATTTAAGACGATTTTATTTAAATTGAATATAGGCTAAAGTTAATTTATTCTTCTAAAATTGCTTTAAGGGGTAAGTGATTCTTTAAAATGAGAACTAAAGAGTTTTTAAATACTTAAAACCTTGTTTAAGTTTAAATTTAATTTTAGTTTAAAATGGAATTAAAAAATTTTAAAAGCAATTTGTTTTTAAATTACTTTGATAATAATAATTAAATCATTAATGAGATTAATGATTTTCATTTAATTGTTTTGAACTTAATAATTTATTAACTAATCAAGGTAATTAAGTTTATAATTAATTAATTTAATTAATTAATAATTAGGTATTAATTAAATAATTAAGGGTTTATTTAATTAATAAAAGATTAAGTATGTTAATTAAATTTGATTAAAGTGTGATTTAGAAATTAATTAAATAAGATTTGATTAATTTAATTAATGAATTGAATTATTAATCAATTAATTAATAGTTAATTAAGTTTTTAATTATCACTTGATTAATTTAATAATTAGAAATAAATTAATGAGTTTCTTTAAATAAATTAAGAATTAATATTGATTAATTCAATTAATTACTTTGGAAAGGTAATTAAAGATTTGTTATTGGTAAATGAAGGTCATTAACTTAGTATTATTTTATAATTAATTAATGTAATTAATTTTAATGATTAATTGTATTAATTAATTTAAAGATAATCATTTGAGAATTATTTAAGTATAATTACTTAATGAAAGTAATTAAGGAAATTAGTTACTAATTGTAATTAATTAATTTTATTTTTGATTAATTAAGTTGATTAATTTAGTTTAATTAATTTAAATTAGTCACTGGTTGATTTGAGAAGTACTTACAAATGTAATTAAAAATGGAAAATTACTTAGTGAAGTAATTAAGAAAATAAATTACTGGATGTAATTTAACTGAAGGAGTTTCGGAAATTAATTACTTTGTGTAATTAATATGTAATTGTTATGTGGATAATTACTTAAGTAAGTAATTAATAATTAATTACTTAGTGTAATTAATTTAGGTTTTGATAATTGAGTTATTTGAAAATGATTAAGAGATGTAATTAATTTAATGTAATTACTTAATGTGATTAATCAAGAATGATTAATCAATAGAGATAATTGATAATTAATTTAATGGAGTTATTTTAAATAAAATAATTTGAGATCATTAATTTATATAATTAATGATGTAAGTAAGATGGAGTAATTAAGAACAACTAATCAATGAAGGAATTAATTAATGTAATTAATTATAATTAATTAATTAATAAAGTAATTACAGGTTAATTATTGTATCTGGTTTGGGATAATTAATTTGTGAAATTAATTAGAGGTTAATTACTTGAATGTAATTAATAGATAATTAATCTAGATGATTAATTAGGGTAACTTGTTAAGAGTATTAATTAAGGAATGCGTAAGAAAGATTTATATGGATAGATAATTAATTTAAATTAAATTAAATTAATTAAGGAAGATGTAATTAATTTAATTCATTTTAAATTAATTATAGAATGGTAATTTAATAAGTCATTGCTTATGAATGATGATTGATATTTATTACCCTGAATGATTGAGATCTCAGATATGAGATAAATAATGTTGTGTGATTTGGATGCTATGGTTGTATTGAGTTGATAATATGAATTATCTGTTTGAGTTGATAATATAGATTATCTGATGTGATGATAATATTGATTATCTATTGTGATGTTGAGAATTATCTATCTGTGTATATACATAATATTAAATTAAACTGTTTTAAACTTTAAAACAACTTGGAACTAAAAGACACTCTTTGGATTTCGATGAGACCGGGATCGGGTTTCCATATTTGGATATCCGAAAACCACATCGATTCCAAATAACGTTAGGTCGTGAATCCAAATGGAGCTTTGTGAAGACTCGAGGTGTAAGGACCATACGTCAGTATAACTCTATGGGTGATTTCGTGATGAGTTTAACGGAACTAGTTCTTATAGGTTCGAGATGAAGATTCAGAGTGCAAGGGTTATCGTCGTTAACTTTGAGGGTGATTCCAAAATGAGTGTAACGAGATAATGCCTTCGGTTTCGTTCGAACTCGGAACGAACTTGTATGGATTGAATGCTTTCAGAACATCGTCAGGTGGACGATGAGCATTCTAAGAGATGTGTTCTCTAAAGGTAATCGTAGCCTCAAGCCTCATCAACCGGGAATGGCTAAAACAGGGGAGGTGCAGCAAGGCTTCATGGGTAGCTCCCACTGGAGAGTGAGATTGATCCCTGTCTAGAAGTCTCTTTATATTCGGTTGTGTGGGTGGTTGATTGCAACAACTGCCGGGGTTGTCTTGTTTGGAACTGTTCAGTAAGGAATTGTTCAAGCCTTGTGTTGCAGAGGAGCGGGCGTACTCCTCGGTACGGTGATCTAGGCCACGTACTGTGACGGGTGGTACCCCAGTAGCCCTGCCATTGTATGGAATCCACAATTCAATAAGTGCCAACGGTTTTGATTGTATTACCCACTTTTGTGGCTAGTAGTTGGAATTTAATCATGTAACAATTTCGGCTATTTCTTATTTATTTGAAAACCCTAGACACTATTATAATGTCATCGGATTTCCTATCAAATGTTTTGGTTAGCGTAAGGTAAAAACTTTTTCATGTTTATGTGTGGGAAGTCTTACGTGATACCTTTCTTTTCAAAGGTTTTTAAAGTTAAGCAAACTTAACCTGTTATTCACACCAGACCCATGTCTGACCCGGAGTTTATCTTTTGTTTTCTTAAACTCTTGGGTACTCAAATTTTTACGAGTAGCCAAGGGATTCAGGTTTGCTTTGACGAATATTGGAGGAGCAATGGAGCAGGAGGCTTCTGCGTTGTAGATATACAATTTCCGCTGTGTATTCTCTGTGTTGTGTTGTATTAGGCTGTAAATACTAGACAGGTGTTTATAACTGTCTGGTATATGTGATGTGTATGCTGTGTATCTCTGATTGGTATTGTATACGATGTAAATACTTATGTTATTAATATAATTTATTCGTTCCGCTGTTGAGATTTTAGTGTTGTTTCTTCTTTCTCTTCTTTCTTTTCTTCTTCTATCCCTTTCTTTCTTAATTGATGATGCGATTTTCCGGGAGTGGAAAGTCAGGTCGTCACATCCGCCGATCCGACAACGTTCATTGACGGACGATGAACGGTCGAGAATTGATTTAGAAATTCTGGACAAACGATGCATCAAATCGGAAAAAGTATTTCAGTTTTGAGATGCATACATCGAAAGCTTCAATATATATATTTTTTAAATTTTTCTGAGGACTTCGAAATTTTTGCTTTGGATTTGATTTGCAATTGGATCTGGAAATATAGAATTTTGTCTGCTATTAATGAAGAGGAGGAATAGAATGTATAGAAATGAGGAACAGAGGCTGCTAGGGTTTATAGCAGGATATATATAGGCAGGGTTGACATTTGAATGGATGGATAAGATAGATTTAAGCGCTAACGCCAAAGTGGCCCAAAAACCTGTTTCGACTCCGGAATGAAATTGGGCTAACCCATATATCAAAATCGATGTTTTTAAATATTTTATACACAATGGAACAAGTTTCAAGTCCAAATTCAATCGTATGAAGAAGTTATATTTAAATCAATATTTTCAAATTGATTTCAATTTCATAAATTTCAAGGCGTTTCGAGTCCGTACGATCAAACGACATGTCCAATCGCTACGAAACTTGAAACCCCACCATAATTCACCGTTTCGGATCCGATGAAACTGGTTTCGTCGAAATCCGAGTCAGTGGCCAAAATGGCTATATTTTTTGGCAAAGCCAGCGGGGTTAACTGGTCCCCTACCAGATTTATTGCAAAACAATAAATAGTACAGAAGAAAACTATGAGAAAACAAAACAAAAAAAGCAAATCAGGGAACATTCCCAAAATTGCATCAAGTCAGCAGAGAAGACAGTATGACAATTTTTTCATTTGACAATATGTTCCATACTTAACTTCATGCCAAAGCTCATCCCCATTCTTTCTTTGATTTTCAAAAAATATTGCATTTCTTTCTCTCCATATGACTGACATGTATATCTTCATGCAAACTACAAGCAATCTACCCACTTCATTTTTCTTCTTGGCAGCAGTGTAGAAAGCATCCCAAACATCCCCAGAAATAGCAGTATGAAGATTAGTTCCAGTTTTTAAACCAATTCTATGTAAAAGAAAAGGAAGAGCGGGGAATTCAAAGAATATATGTTGAGGAGACTCTTCATATTGATCACAAAACAGGCATTTCATTGTGCATCCCATACCATATTTGCTCAGAACATTTCTAGTTAGCAAGGCCTGGCTAATAACTTTCCAGAGCATCAAGTTTTCTTTAGGTTGTGAATCAGAAGACCAGATAACAGAGCTCCATTTAGATGCAGGCAAAGGTGCAGAGACAGTGTAATAATTGTAAACTCCTTTAATAGTATGTGGCTTCATATCCCATACCACAGAATCATGAGTAGCAGGGAAGAATTGTAGCTGCATTTCACTCCACAGTTGCCTTAAAAATTGATTACTACTGTATGGCAGCACAATTTTACCATCATGAATGTAATTAATAGCCTTGGCATCAATGTGTATACCAGACTGCATAATCTAGTTGTAGTCACACAAAGTTGACAAGATAAGGCCTTTACTAACCCAGGATCATGCCAGAAACTGGCAGAAGAACTAGCCTTGACTGGATATAGTATCATAAGTAGGAAAACATCTCTCGGTTTCAATATATTTCTCCAAATCCAACTACTATTAAGAGGATTGGCCATACACCAAAAATACTTATTCTTAATATTGTAATGCCAAGCCCAGTAAACCCATAAACTGTCTCTCCTGTTGATAAGGTCATCAATGTGCTTACTAATTGCTGCCATATTCCCCTTCCTGACATCAATAACCCCAAGACCACCCATTTTCTTAGAGGCTTCAAATTTAGTGAAGGAACAAGGCAACAGTTTCCTATTATGTATACTTCCTATCCAAAAAAATCTATTCATAGCAGACATAACTTGTTGCACTAGCCTAACTGGGAGAATCATTGCTCAAGCCCAGTAGACAAGTGAGGAAAAAACAGTAGATTTAATCAGCACTAATCTACCACTCTGAGACAAATGCCTATTTTCCCAAGCATTCATAACAGAAGTGATTTTGTTGTAAAGAGGGAGACAGTCAACTTTAGTTATTCTTTTTGAAATTAATGGTAGTCCAAGATACTTCATATCAGTGTCCATGGAAGAAAACCCAATGTGTCTTTGTAAAGCAGCTGCTTGAGCATCACTAACTCCAGAAACCAACAAAGAAGATTTGTCTTAATTTTTTTTAAGTCCAGTCATTCTATAAAATTCTTGCAATGCCTCAGAAATAGCATTTAAGGAAGGTATCTCAGGTTTTGTAAACAACATCACATCATCAACAAACATAATAGATGTAATTTGATGTTGTGAACACTTAGGGTGGAACTTGATTGACTTCAGAGAATACTTATTTTGGAGGATAACAGTAAAGACTTCCATAACAAGCAAGAATAAATACGAAGATATGGGATCACCTTGTCTAATACCTTTACTACTTCTAAAATTTCCCACAGGTCTTCCATTAATAACAACAGAGAACGATGGAGTGGAAATACACACATATATCCAGGAGACAAAAAATTTAGGAAAACCCATCTCTACCATTACCCTAACTATTGAAGCCCAGTGAATGGTATCATAAGCCTTGGATATGTCAATTTTAATTGTTGCAGCAGTGGGTACCTTATTTTTACCATAACCTTTCAATAATTCTTGAGCAGGAAGAAGGTTATCAAGTATACTCCTAGAAGGTATAAAAGCAGCCTGATTTCTTGAGACAACAGAGGGAAGAACTTTGACTAAACGAGTAGAAAGTATTTTAGAAATACATTTGTATACAACATTACAGCATGATATAGGTCTGAAAGAGGAGACACAAGTTGGTGGATTGACTTTGGGAATAAGAGCAATATTAGTACAATTAACTTCACCTAACAACTTACATTTGTTGAAAAAATTGTGTACGGCTCTGCAGAACTCACTACCCAGCACACTCCACATAGAGAGAAAGAAAATCACATTTAACCATCAGGCCCTTCTGATGATTGCTGGTTCATAGAGAAAAGAGTTGTTTTAATTTCCTTACCAGTAACAGGGCTGATGAGAGTTGTAGCTTCCATGGAAAAAATACAAGGAAGTGCAAGAGAAGATAATTGATCAAGATCAGGGATAAATCCTTCTGAGTTACCAAGCAAATTTGAGAAATAGTCAATAAAAGCCTTGTCAACAGAATCTGCAGTTGAAAAAAAAGATCCATTCTCATCAAGAATGCTATAAATGTTTTCTCTTGCATGCTTAACCCTTATAGAATCATGAAAAAACTTGGTGTTTTTAACTCCTTCAGCTATCCATTTTTTATGCAGTTGTTGTCTCTTCATGCTAGCCTCCAAGTACAGAGCATTATTAACCTCCTTAAATAGTGTACTTTCTTCTTCAGCGGCTTGGACATCAAGAGGGTGCTCCATCATGTAATCCTGTTGTTTCCTCAGGTTTAGATTTAGGCTTGAAGACAGTAGGCAACCAGTGCCAAAAGTTGAGGAAGCCCACAGTTTAGTCTCCTGCTTGATACTTTTAAGATTCCTGCAAAACTTATACATAGGGTTACCAAAACATGAAAAATCAGAGCTGACTTTAGTAACTAAAACAAGGAAGTGTTCATGTTTAACCCATGCATTAAAAAATTTAAAACTTCTCTTTTCCTTTTTAAAATGGTGACCAAGATTTAAGATTAAAGGGGAGTGATCAGACATTATAGGTTGAGGTAGGTATACAGAAATGGTTGGCCAGTGGGTGATTGCTTGAATATTGCAAAAGGTGTGATCAATAGTAGTGAAGGTACGTATGCCACTTCGACTTCTATTATTCCAAGAATACTTTGCTCCAGATTTTTTAACCATAATCAAATCAGATTCATAAACAGCAAGATTGAGAGGATCAAGATCCATTGATGTAAGTGGAGTTCCACCAGATTTGTCACTATATTCATAACAGGAGTTAAAATCTCTCAAAACAATCCAGGGATGAGTGGATTGCCTTAAAGGTGGCAAAGCATTTAAAAAAACTTTCCTGGAGATGACCGAGTTGTCAGCATAAACAAAGGTAGTGTAAAAGGAGGAAAGGGTTTGAGCTTCAAGAACATGAAAGTGGATGTACTGTCTAGTTGATAGGAGGGGAGATAGAGTTATTACGGCAGGGTCATAGATAACTAGAATCCTACCATAAGTGGCACTATCAAGATTGTGATGAAAGGACCAGGTTGGATTGATATATGAAACAACTTTAATTGATAAAGGTAAGTTTAGTTTTGTTTCAAGAAGACCAAAAAGACAAATATTGTACTTAGTGAAAGTTCTTTTCACCAGGTCAAGTTTCAAATTACTGTGAGCTCCTCTGAGATTCCAAGATGCAATTTTTTTAATCATAAAAATTATTGAGTAAAGGAAGTGATATTTCTTCTCTTAGCAGAAAGAGATCTAGTTTCTATTTTCCTGTGTGTTTGAGATCGAGGGGAAGGAGTTTGGGATCTAGTTTGGATGGTGGTAGGGTCAAATGGAGGAACTGATGATGTTTGGTTATTGGAAATACATGCTGGCCATCCAGGCAACTCAATAGAAAAGTTATAAAGTGTTGGTACAGAAACTTGAACATCAACAAGATCTTCATTCATGGTGGTTATTAGTTGTGTTACTTCCTGCTCAAAAGTATTGCACCAGTCTTTATCCATTTCTGTTACATGTGAATCAGTGGGAACATGCACAACAAATTGTCCATTTCCACTAACATACAAATTTTCAGAGCTGTTTGTATCTTTTGAAAGCAAGTTTTGGTCTTCATCAATTGTTGCCAGATCATTTTTTACATATTCTTTACCATCAGCAGTAGAAGAATTATTTTTGTGTCCACCATTACATTATTCTTTACTTAAGTCTTCATTTGTTATTTCACCTTCCTCAACATCAAGCATTTCCAGTAAGTCATCCTCATCCATTTCAGAGTGCAGCAAGTGGAAGTTGTTTTGTGTCGAAACATAACAAACCTAATCTCCACTTGAAGATTTGTGCACATCATGTTGCACAAATATAATTTTCCCACTTCCATCATTCTCAGAAACTAACTTTTCTCCTTGCATCTTCAAAACATTTGCTCCCACATCTTCACTCATAATTCTTCTTTTATCCTTGTTCTTATTTACCTTTTGCCAAACTTGCTTAATTCTCTCTTGTTTCTCATTTGTTATCCCCCTCTTCATCTTATTCTTTTTATCATCACTAAATTTCTTTTGTTCATTAATTGCACATTGCTCTACAATTTAATCACTTTCATATTTCTTGCAATTTTTATTCATATGCCCAAACTCTTTACAAAAAGTGCAGATTTGCGGTTTCCACAAGTATTCAACTTTCACAATTTGTTCAGTACCATCAAGCAACATCACTGAGAAACTATCCGGTAGTTCATAGTATGGAGTAACTTCAACTAAACATTTGGCAAAAGAGATACGCTCAAATTTTTCAGTTGATGCATCCATACACAGAAGCTTTCCAACTCTGGCAGTTAACCAATTTATGCCCAAAGGAGACCATGCATACAATGGAATATTAGATAGTTTTATCCACACAGGAACTGCTTTTATACTACTACAGCTATTTCCTATATTTTCATCCCATGGCTTAACTATGAATAACTTATTTCTCATTACAACTGAGTCTGATTCAGAAATTCTTTTCCTATCATCATCATTAGTAAACTTAAACAAAAACAGGAAACCATATGATTTAACAGAAATGGACCCAGCCAGCTTCCATACACGCTTGAGATAATACAGAACAGTTGAGTGCGGTAGTGGATTATCTAGGAGAAATCCAACAAGATAATCACTCCACATAGAACTACCTGCCTTGACGACTTCAGCAGGTGGCACAATAGCATCTCCATGAAAATCTAGTTGAATATCACGAGGCACGTAGGAGCCAGCATTATGAGGTGTTGCTTTGAACAGAGAGTTCCAAGCTAGTGATTGTTTTGGTTGAGAGGAAGTTGACAAGGTTAGATTTGAAAGAAAAGGAAGTGAAGACTTATTTGAGGCAAGTTCAGGAAATGGGAGGGGAGTACATCACTGTCAGATGGAAGAGCATCAGAAGAAAAGTTTGGCAGAGTTAGTATGGGTGGTACAGAGGGAGGTACGAGAATTGGAGAGGAAGGACAAGGCTGAAGAGAAGATGGGGGATGTGATGGGTGAGCGGGAAAGGAAAGAAAATTTGGAGCGGTCGCCATTTTTAAAAGGAAAGGTTGTGATTTCAATCCAATTTTAAATTTCAATCTTAAAATTGACAAATTTTATCACTTTTATAATTCTTAATCATTTACAAAAATTTAGACAAGTTTAGATGTAAATTAAAAGTTGATAAATATATCAATTGCAGTGTTAATTTCTCCGATTCATTAAATTTAGAAATTATATATTAAATTCTCAAAAACCCATTTATTAAATTTTTAAGCTTTCTTATTCACATCTTTTACCAAAATAAGATTGCCACTACGTTGGTTCATGATTTATTACATTGTTATCCTCAAATTCCATTTTAATTTCAATAACGTATTTAAACGTTTTAATTCCATTTTATTTTGCAATAAATAAAATTATTGAATTTTATACTTAAATTAAATTAGTAAATCTTGATTCCTATACTTAAATCAACCAATAGTCATATTATGGATGGATTAAACATTGGATTCAAAACTATGACATAAATTTCCTCATATTTCATCTAAATTCCCATTTTAAAATATTAAATTCATTTATTTGCAAATAATCCTTTTATTAAATTTTAAATTCCAATAAATTAATAAAGCTTTATTCTCGATCCTTATAACTCAACAATTTTTCCAATATGAATAACCTTAACATTACTTACAAATATTACCTTAATTAACATTAACATAATATTAAATTATAATTATTGTAACAAATTTCAAAGCTTAAATTTACAAGCAACATACATAGGTAACATACAAAAATCGTTACCGTTAACCTTCAGTCACATTAATAGGCTTTTATTGCCTACAAAACAATGTTACATTTATTTTCATAATGCTAATTTCATTTACTCTATCTGCTACTTCATTTATATCCATTAAAGTAATATTTAATTATATTTATTCGAAATAACCGTTTATTACCAATATACTCTTTATAATACTTGTATGGTTATTCTCCACAACAATTACCATCCAACCTATTATTTATAATTAAAGTATCAATTAAATTTATTTATCTTGATTTCATTCTTTTATTACACTATTTATTGCTTTACATAATAAAATCACATTTAAACTCATCAATGTAATACAAAATTTCATTTTAAATCCAATTGATTTCCAAATCAAAGTTTATACGTAATTTAAACAACTTATTATAATTTCTCCTAGAACATTGCATTTATTAAATGACCATTTATTAATATTTAATTTCCTTAATTTAATCCAATGCTTACATGTTGTTTTCATATATTCAATGTGTAGCTACGTAAACGTCTTCATTAATTCCATTGATTTGCATTAACTCCATTCCATAAATCTACATCCAATTACTACCTTTAAATAAGTTTACGTTTCTATTAATTTCCATTCACACTTCCGTTATTTTATATTATAATTATTAAAGTAACCATTATCAACACCACAAACATTATGGAACACTTATCAAACTGCATCATCCTTTTTACATTAATTTACGTTTTATCCAATTATAAATTTATGCGCACATTAATTAATTCATATTTACATCCACTTTCTTATATATATTTTGTAACCAAGTTATAACATTTACATTTTTTTCTTACTTTAATTGATTACCTAATATTCCTATTTACACTCAATTATAACTTAGCAATCTTAACAAATCCATAAATTATCAATTGCCTAATATATACACTGATTACTATTAAATGTTCTCCATAAATTTATTTACTTGGTTTCAAACCTTTTATTCATTAATTACCGCCCTATAAATAAACTTACGTTTCTATTCAATTTACATTATCTCCAATTAATTTCAATATAAATTTTAAATTGTTAATTTTAATTTCAATTGCTACATCTAATTTCTAACATTCGTTCCAATATAAATTATAAGATTTTTTCTTCCTTCTAAATTTAACTAAAATCTTATTAATTTAACTCATTTTAATCATTGAATTTAACGGGTCGTTACACTCTCCCCCACTCAAAACTTTTCGTCCCCGAAAAGGAAAAAGAAGGGAAAAGAAGAATTAAGAAATCAACATAACTTATTTAAAATATTAATTTTATGAACAATTAAATTTAAAAAAATAGTTACTTTAAGTAAAATATACAAATTTAAAATCATTATATCCTTTTATACTTAAATCAATAAAGTTTGGAAAATATTTTCAAAAATTTTCTAAGCCCATAATTTACAGAAAATTTCGGTAGATTCTCCTTTGTACAGAGAGGCTTGGGAGAAAATATAATATCAATATAATAATTACGACATATATTTTCCAAAATAATATATATCCTAACCCAGGAAAACAATATACTAACGCTATAAACCGTAATTCGAAAACGTACCTATTAGTCGGACAATTAATGCTTTTTTTATAGAACCAAAAGCAGTAGCAACTGCTTCCATAACCTGCATTTCACTTATATAATCCAAAAAGGTTAACCATTATACAAAATGAAATATTTAAAGTCGTTTCAACCTTAAACAACAAATCAATACAACCAACAATCATTTGCAACCATCACATAGAATCAATACAAATCAATCATTCATTCATATCAAACAAAGCAAATGATTGTTCGGGTTCAAACTTTAAATTGCACAGAATGAAAAATAAACTATCAAGTGCATCATTTACTCAAAAGTCTTAGATGAAACAAAATAGATTATTTACTCATCCAAACAATTTTAAATTTCCTTACCCAAACAACCATAAACCAAAACAACAACAATGGTTAGTTTATTCTTATTAATTCTATTCATTTTCATTTATTGCCTACAATTATTCATTTTCATATATTCAGGTCATGTAAGTTTATTTTTATTGCATTACATTTACGCATTTCTCAATTTCATTCATTTATTTAATGCTTACATTTCTATTATATTTAATTATAGTAACATTTTAATTACAACTTATATTTATAACTTTATAACATCAATTCTTATAAATAAAGAATTTCATTAATTAATTTCATTACCTCAAATTTATTTCTTGTATAATATCTGTTATATTTTCTTATTAACATTTCAACTTTTAATATTTGGTAAGTTATATATATATATATATATATATATATATATATATATATATATATATATATGTATGTATGTATGTATGTATGTTTTTAAAGAATGTAATTGAAAATCACACAAGTTTTTCTCAATTCTTTTGGTTAATTAAATGCTCAATAATTATATCTTTCTTTATAAGATTACAATTTTCAACTTTCTTTTAATCTCATTTATAACTTAGAACTAAATCACTTACTTTAATTAAAGGTTCCAATTTATAAATTAGTCATATTCCAATTTACTACACTTAATTGAACTATTAATTAATTGGAACTTACGAACCAAATACCGGGTTAAGTTTCAAATCATTTTAAAATAATAAATAAATATAAACTTATAGTTTACATATCCAAGTAGATTTAAAACAAATTAAAAATTCACTTTGATTTATCACAATAAATCTGTAGTAAAACTAATACAGTGGCCTTTCCACTTCGAAACTCGAAAATGAATGTCGATGATGCGTGCACTCATCACCGAAATTATTTTCCAGCGACAGAGAGGGGAGTACAAATCTTATTTCTTTCCAAAAAAATATTAAAACAATTCTTTCAAATCATATTAAAATATTTATATCAAAATACTTCTAAAAATTATTATTACTATATTCCAAAATCATTCAAAAGAATTTTCAAAACCCCAGAACTTAAGTTCTAAAATTTCCAATTTTCATTTACGATATTTCAAACTTATTTCAACTATTATTTATAAATTTCATTACCTAACAACCAATATATTACAAAAATATATATATATATATATCATTTTAAAAAATTTATTTTATATATAGAAAATATAATAGGCAAAATTATTTCATTCACCTATATTTAAAACAGATATTGTGTCGGTCTGTCCTATTAAGTGTTTAGAAATCCCTATTGATGTCATAGCGTCTCATGCATCAACCAGAATTTATAAATACAAAACGGAGCAAATTAACACGATATTAAAACTTTTTATAACACTAACAAATACGCTCTCTCATATATATACACTCAACGACTCCCATAGGGTATTTCCACCCTAATAATAAAGAGTCAAACCCCACAAAGCTAAGGTTTATCGCTAAACCAAAGCTTTGATACCAGATGTAACGTCCCGCCTTTTCACACACTTCAAATCGATACACGTGCCAATTCAAACCATACGGAAGGGTGGATTGTTATGTGGTAAATAAGAAAAATAAGAAAAAAATAAAACAAAATAGAATCTCACTGCGGAAGAATAAAATATAATAATCAAATATACAGTTCATGAAGCTGTTTATAAAATATTTAATTTTTTACTTATACAATATATATCAGAGTTGCACATACCAACGAATAAAAATCGATGTAGCGGAATACAGTGTGTAGTGGAACAATATAATATATAATAATAATAATGATGAAATCATCATCTTCGTCCTTCAGAATAAAGTCTTCGATTCCTCAAATGCTCGGACTGACCAGAGCGAATTGAAAAGACAAAACACTCAAGTCAGAACTAAAATATCTTATGCGATTTAAATCAACAGATATAAATATGAGTGCAGTAACTCAAGAGATGTTCGGGATTTACATCTCTTAAGGATCCGTTAAACTATTTACTATGTAGTAATATTTCGCTATTATAATAGTGTCTATTAGTAAAATAAAATTACTTTTAAATAGCGTTAAGGAGTGACTCAATATTCCCCTAAACACGTAATAGTCCCAGTAGTCCATCCAATATCATAGTCCCTCCTGATCGGGAATCCACCAGAGGATACCATACGGGCTACGGGAGAAAACCAAACTCGTACAAGGCATGATAGGGTAGGTGACACGGTACAACTAGACAATGCCAGGGTAGATATACCAATTACGCATCCGGGCTGGTGGTAACGCACAGCCGCAGCTACCGCCCACCTCGAGTCGCACCCCCAAATATAAAAAATCAAAAGTGGCCACCGAAACAATCCAAAAGTCAAAGTATAATATCGAAGGGATGTGTCCGATCAAAGGTGGTACCTCATTGGCCCGAGAATCGCTCCTGTTTTAGCCACCTTATGCCAACTCACGGGAGTTGGGTCCACGTATTTACCTCAAAGGAAAACGCTGCCACCATCTTACTTCATTCTGGAATCTCCACCGTGTACACGGTTGTTAAAGTGGTTTTCGGAGTTGGAAGAGAGTTTGACAACTTCCGATCCCGGTCTCTTTAACAACCAAACGTTATTAGAACACCGCGGCCTTTTCAAAATAGTTTATACTTTAAAAGCAGAATAAAATATCCATTTTAAACCCATACAAATACGGTATCATTTCTATTTTAAAACCCAAATCAATATGATATCATTTTTATTTCAAATATATCTTTTTCTAAAATCATAGTACTTTCAAATATATATACCTTAAACCCATAGCTTCGAAATAAATTTTCAATACTTTTTTGGCAAGGCCGACGGGGTTGAATGGACCCCGACCATTTTATTGCAACACCGAAGAGAACATTACAAAGCAACAACAAAGAGCAATGATGATGTTGCTAATGCTAAAACTTCTACCAATTTCAAGATGTGGATCATGCATGAAATTGAGTCAACAATGATGATGCTGTTCGCCTTTGATCCTAGAATAAGTCTATCCATTTCTATGTAGTTGCTGCATTTTAGTTTTATTTTCCTTTTGTATTTTTCCTTAGTGCTTGTTGCACCGTGTTTTCTCCGTTTTCTTTGAGCCTTTGCTCTTTGTTGTTGCTTTGAATTTTCAACACTTAAATGGTTTAGAAATAAATTACTTTATAAAGTACATTAGCTTTTTAATTTCTCAAATCAATTCCATATACAAATTTGAATTCCCAAATAAACCATTTAAAATTTTCATATATTTCAAAGTTTTAAATATTCTACCATTTCAAAACTAAATTTTTAATTCATATATATATGCCAAATTCACTTTACTATTATTTAGTTTTGAAATACTTACTTAATAAATCCAGTATCCCATAAATAAAACTTTCAAATTCAATAATTGAATATTCCTCAATTTATTTAGACTAGATATATTCACTTAAATCATCTTAAACCCAAATTTAGTTATAATACCATATTCTTTTTAAATCTAAATTTCAATAAGATCTTAATTAAATAAAATTTCAAATCAATTTCAAAACTATCTTCTCAACTTTGATTTATAAAAATCAATATAAACTCTATATTAGCGTATAACTTAAGTAAACACTAATCCATAATATATTTTAATAAAATCAACTTTATTATTAAACTTACTTCATACTTTAAACAATTTTATACATAGCTTAAAACCAAGAATTTAACTATATATAAAATAACCTTTATCAAATATCCAAAATCAATATCTCATAAAACCATATATATATTTCTTTACAAAACCATAGAAAATCATTTCAAAATATTTTTATATATATACCACGGTGTCTTTATAAAATTTTCTATCCTATGGTCAAGTGATACGGATATTTATCATTTCAATCCGTAATTTAAAATAAAAATTACGGTTATATATCATTTCAATTCGCAATCCCGAATGAAATGAAAATGCATAATAACTTGCACTTTATAACAATATAAAATACAACATCCATTCATCCAGTATCAATCATCAACCATTTATCACAATCATCATCCAAATTCAAACAATACATCAATATATAACAGGTGATAAATAACAAGTGCCAACTATCAGTTTATATTCAAAAATAAATTATAACTGTTTAACTGGCAGCTTATATGCAATAAATAAATAACAATTTAACTGGCAGTTAATATGCAATGAATAATTAAGTAACAATTAAATTAAATAATAAAATTTTACTGGGATGATGATTAAAATATGCCAAAGAATCATAAATAAATTTCCAATCACATCATATATCAATTATCAAACATACGAAATTTTAGAAGTTGTGAGTGGGTTACCACCTTTTGAATTTATATTGAATTTAAATCCAATTTAAACCTAAAAATTGGATTGTCTCAAAATTCTCCCAAACCAGCGCCAAAATATCCGAAATTCAGATATGATCCTAACAAGAAAAATCGTGCGTGAATTGGCGTTCGTATGTGAAAGATATAGCGATTATTGCGTTTGAATTTCAATTAAAAAAATAAAAATAAAACACTTTTACCATTCCTGCCACGTCATCAGCCTCTTCTGCACGTACGCAACCCTTAATCTCCAGAACCCTTCCTCTCTAACGTGTCTTCGGGTTTTAGCCGTAACCTTTTCTTGTAACGAACGTGCCACCCCCAAAAGATGATCGTCGATGCCACGATCTGCCGCGCCCACGCCTGGAGGCTGCGCCTCTCGGCCCTACGACGTGACCAACTTTTCACAGCAGCCGCCACCGATTTGATCAACCCTAGTCGAATTTTTCTGGTCGATCCAACCGTCAAAACGCGAAACGAATCATACCGATGAACTCCTCATCGTCCACTCTCCAAAACCCAGAAATGGTTCGTCGATCCGATAACGTTAATCGACGCGCGATGAATGTTCAAGGATTGATTTAGAAATTCTGGGAAAATGATGCATCAAGTCGGAAAAAGAATTTCAGTTTTGAGATGCGTACATCGAAAGCTTCAATATATATTTTTTTCAAATTTTTCTAAGGGCTTTGAAATTTTTTGCTTTGGATTTGATTTGCAATTGGATGTGGAAATATAGGATTTTGTCTGCTATTGATAAAGAGGAGGAATAGAATGCATAGAAATGAGGAGGCTGCTAGGGTTTATAGCAGGATATATATAGGCAGTGTTGACATATGAATGGATGGATAAGATAGATTTACGCGTTAACGCCAAAGTGGCCCAAAAAGCCCATTTCGACTCCGGAATGAAATTGGGTCAACCAATATATCAAAATAGATGTTTTTAAATATTTTAAATGTGATGGAACAAGTTTCAAGTCCAAATTCCATCGTATGAAGAAGTTATGCTAAAATCAATATTTTCAAATTGATTTCAATTTCATAAATTTTAAGGCGTTTCGAGTCCGTACGATCAAAAGGCAAGTCCGATCGCTACAAAACTTGAAAACCTACAATAATTCACCGTTTCGGATCCGATGAAACTGGTTTCGTCGAAATCCGAGTCAGTGGACAAAATGGCAATTTTTCCATTAATTAAATAAATTAATAATTAATTAATTAAATCCAATTTTGAATTTTAATCTTAAAATTGACAAATTTTATCACTGTTATATTTCTTAATCATTTACAAAAATTTAAACAAGTTTAGAAGTAAATTAAAAGTTGATAAATACATCAATTGCAGTGTGAATTTCTCCGCTTCATTATATTTAGAAATTATAAATTAAATTCTCAAAAACCCATTTATTAAATTTTTAAGCCTTCTTATTCACATCTTTTACCAAAATAAGATTGCCACTACATTGGTTCATGATTTATTACATTATTATCCCCAAATTCCATTTTAATTTGAATAACGTAGTATTTAAATGTTTTAATTCCATTTTATTTTGCAATAAATAAAATTATTGAATTTTATACTTAAATTAAATTAATAAATTTTGCTTCCCATACTTAAATCAACCAATAGTCATATTATGGATGGATTAAACATTGGATTCAAAACTATTACATAAATTTCCTCATATTTCATTTAAATTCCCATTTTAAAATATTAAATTCATTTAATTGTAATTAATCCTTTTATTAAATTTTAAATTCCAATAAATTAATAAAGCCTTATTCCCGGTCCTTATAACTCAACAATTTGTCTAATATGAATAACCTTAACATTACTTACAAATATTACCTTAATTAACATTAACGTAATATTAAATTATAATTATTGGAACAAAATTCAAAGTTTAAATTTACAAGCAACATACATAGGTAACATACAAAAATCGTTACCGTTAACCTTCAGTCACATTAATAGGCTTTTATTGCTTACAAAACAATGTTACATTTATTTTCATAATGCTAATTTCATTTACTCTATCCGTTACTTCATTTATATCCATTAAAGTAATATTTAATTACCTTTATTAGAAATAACCGTTTATTACCAATATACTCTTTATAATACTTGTATTGTTATTCTCCACAACAATTACCATCCAACCTATTATTTATAATTAAAGTATCAATTAAATTTATTTATCTTGATTTCATTCTTTTATTACATTATTTATTACTTTACATAATAAAATAACATTTAAACTCATCAATGTAATAACAAATTTCATTTTAAATCCAATTGATTTCCAAATCAAAGTTTATACGTAATTCAAACAACTTATTATAATTACTCCCAAAACATTGGTTTTATTAAATGACCATTTATTAATATTTAATTTCCTTAATTTAATCCAATGCTTACATTTTGTTTACATATATTCAATGTGTAGCTACGTAAACGTCTTCATTAATTCCATTGATTTGCATTAACTCCATTCCATAAATCTACATCCAATTACTACTTTTAAATAAGTTTACGTTTCTATTAATTTCCATTCACACTTCCGTTATTTTATATTATAATCATTAAAGTAACATTTATCAACAACACAAACATTATGAATACTTATCAACCTGCATCATCCTTATTACATTAATTTACGTTTATCCCATTATAAATTTATGCGCACATTAATTAATTCATATTTACATCCACTTTCGTATATATATTTTGTAATCAAGTTATAACATTTACATTTTTTCTAAATTTAATTAATTACCAAATATTCTTATTTACACTCAATTATAACTTTGCAATCTTAACGAATCCATAAATTGTCAATTGCCTAATATATGCATTGATTACTACTAAATGTTCTCCATAAATTTATTTACTTGGTTTCATACTTTTTATTCATCAATTATTGCCCGATAAATAAACTTACGTTTCTATTCAATTTACATTATTTCCAATTAATTGCAATATAAATTTTAAATTATTAATTTTAATTTCAATTGCTACATCTAATTTCTAACATTCGTTCCAATATAAATTATAAGATTTTTTTTCTTCCTTCTAAATTTAACTAAAATCTTATTAATTTAACTCATTTTAATCATCAAATTCAACGGGTCGTTACAAGCAGTGGATTGGCCTTATTGAGAGCTTTCCAACCATTGAGAAAAAAAGGAGCAGAAGGATATGATAGTACATATAGAAATAAGAAAAAGGCTGCTAGGGTTTCACAGAAAAACTATTTATATGGACGAAGCTAGATGAGAATGAATAACATATTGAATTGGTTCAAAATGAAAATGACGGCCCGAAAAGCCTGTTTCGTTTCCAAAATGAAAATAGGCCATCATATATAGTTTCAAGTCCTAATTCCATTGTATATAAAAGTTATCTTTAAAAATAAGCTTATTTTAAATTGAATTCATTAAATTGATTTCTAGGTGTTTCGAGGCCGGGCGATCAAACGAAAAGTTCGATTGCTACGAAACTAGAAATCTTACAATAATTCACCGTCACAAATTCGGTGAAATTGGTTTCGTCAAAATCCATGATAGTGGCCAAAATGGCTATTTTCACGTTAATTAAATAAATTATTATTTAATTGAATAAATCACTTTTCAAATTCAAGTTTTATAACTAACATTTTTTATCATTTTTGATTACCTAATAATTTGTAATTTTTTAAAATAAATTTCCATGTCAAATCCAATGTTAAATATTGCACTAATTACAGTGTTCAATTTCAATTGCAATAAATTTCCAACTAATCATATTTTAATTCCCTGTAGATTTTCTTATTATAATTTCACCCTTATTATTGAATCAACCATTACCTTAAGAATATAATTAACATTAGTTTACATCTTATTACATTCATATTTTACAATTATCATTTATTACCATATTAATTGCAATATTTAATTAGATTAATTTCAATTGATTTACAATTTAATTTCAACGGATTAAATAATGAAATGATAATTAAACAGTTACTACACATTAATAATTTAAATACATTTCTATGTGTATTATTTACAAGTAGAGCTAATAAATTCACATAATGATTAATTATTCTATATCAACAAATTTCAATTACTCGTATACAATTTCGTCATTAAATACAACATTTAATTTATTCCATATTTAAAATTATAACCAATTTACTTTACAATTAATTCAATTGATTGAAATAATTGTCAATAACATTCAAACAGCATTAGTAAATCAACTTATATATATATATATATATATATATATATATATATATATTTCTCATTAATAAATCATAAACTTTTAATTTCTCTCATCATTGAATTTCAAAATCTTATTTAATTTAATACTTATAATTATCGAAAATTACGGGTCATTACACTCTCCCCCACTCAAAAAAATTTCATCCTCGAAATGGGAAAAGGAGAAATTAAGAAACTAATATATTTTATTCAAATAATCAATTTATGAACAATTAATTTACATAATTAAGTATTTTGAATAAATATATCAATTTATAAACTATTAAATCTTTCATATTCAAGTTTAATAAAAGTTTGAAAATATTTCACTTTCACAAAATTTTCTAAGTCCTATATTCACGGAAAATTTCGGCAGAGTCTCCTTTGTACGGATAAATCCAAAAAAAAATATCAATAATATATATATATTAAATTCAAAATAAAATATCCCAAAGCATAGGAAAAATAATAAAATATCGTTATAAAACCGTAATCCGAAAATGTATCTACGTCGGGCAAACAACTTGATATTATGAAACCAAAAGCAGTAGTTATTGCTTCCATAAACTTGTATTTCACTTATGAAATCCATAGAGTGAGAATTATGTACAAAAGAAATATTTAGTTGTTTCAATTAGTAACAAAAACAAATCAATACAAAATAATGCATTCATCAGATGTAATCAAAGTAATCAATCATGCATCCATATCAACCAAAACTAATGGTTTGTTCAGGTTCAGACACTTTCCATTGTACAAGGGTGATAAGTAACTACCAAGTATACCATACGCTCAATAGCCTTATGTATTTCTTAATAGATTATCCATACAACATCAAACAAATCAAAGTGTCATTTCCCAAACATCCCATAAGCCAAACAACAAAGAATTTAACACATTATTCACTTTCATTTAATTTAAATTCTCTTTCATTCATACAGAATCGTCTTTTATTTATTTACATTTATTTACTTACATAAATTATTTTCCATTCGATATTTAAAATAATCAATGAATTCATTGTTTTAAGTATTTCATACATTTCATTTATTTCAAATTTATTCATACAGGGTTATTTTTTATTAGTTTACATTCATTTCACTATAGTTTAATTCCCATTTATTATTATGTATAACTTGATTTAAATTTAATATTAGTATTCATTAACGAATCATTCATCTTAAGTCTCTTAACTTCTTAATTGACATTCATCCTTTCTTATATAGTGTCATTGGATATTATATATTTTTTGAATCATTTTAACATTTTCTGAAGTTATAACCATTTACTTAATATAGTATTCACTTTTACTATTCAATCTAATTATTAGCATTTCAAAATATTAACTCATGCTTATAACATTTCTTGTACATCAAAATCTTATTTATAGAAATAATTCTATTTGAACACTTTCATTACTTAAGTTTTAGTTGTATATATTCTATTTCATATTCCTGTTTAACATTACAACTTTTTAAATATTTCTGGTAAGTTATATATATTTTGAGAATGTAATTGAATGTTACACAAGTTTATCTTATTCATTTTTAGTTAACCAAATGTTTAATAATACATCTTCTATATTTTCATATCTTTTGATTTACTAGTTACAAATTTCTAATTTCTTATATATTTCATTAATCACTTAGCATCTATTTTCTCACTTTTTTTTCACTTCAGAATTTTCCATTTATTAAAATAGTTAAGATTTCATTTCATTATAATAGTTGAAATCCCCAGTTTGTAGAAACTTAAGAACTAAATGTCGGGTCTCATTTCAAATTATTTTGAAATAACATATATATAGACACTCATATCTTTTATATATCCAAATCTTATTTAGAAATTAAAAACTAAGATTTTTTTATCAAAACAAGTGTGTAGCAAAGCTACCACGGTAGCACTCCCACTTTGGAAATTGAAAATGAATGTTGATGATGTCGCGATCATCACCATATTATTTTCCGGTGACAAGAGAGCGGAGTACATAACTTATTTCCTTTCAAAATTTGTTTTAAACATTTCTTTTAAATCGCATTGAAAATAGTTATATTCGGAAATACTTCCAAATAATACTAGCATTTCTTTGCAAAATACTTTGAAAACTAATTTCAAAACCTCAGAACACAAGTTCTCAAAATTTTAATTTATTTGTAATTTCTGTTTTGCAACCCATACTTATAAAATTTCACTTTCTAACAAACACATATCACATACAACCATACAACTATATCCAGTTCAATAGGATAAATCGGCTCCACGGCACCCTCGTAGTACTCTAGATTAAATTAAATTGTAAGAAATTCCATCGCAGTTTCAAATAATGAAGGAGATAATGGATCACCTTGTCTTATCCCTCTATTGTTGCTAAAGAATCTTATAGGGTTGCAATCTATAAGAATGTAAAAGGTGGTAGTTTATATACATTCATATATTAGACAAAGTAGCATATGATATATAAATTCTCTTTTTGATCTTATCATAAGCCTTGTGTAAATCTACTTTCATGCACATACTATTTGTCATTTTCCTATTGAATACCCTCACTATTTCATATGCCGGGAGAGAGTTTTCTGTAATGGTTCCTTCAAAATGAATGTATTTTGATTTATTGACATTAGATGATTTGGTAAATGCTTTATTCTATTACTAATAAGATTAGCCAATATTTTATATAGTACATTGCATAAAGATATTGGTCTATAAGTTGATAAGGTTAGGGATAGCATAAAAATGTATGATTGACTTCCCTAAGGATCTTACTCGACTGTTGGATGCCCATCATTGCTTGTAATACATAGTTTGTGATTACTTCCCAATGGATTTTGTAAAATTTGGAACTAAAACCATCTAGTCTAGGAGAGCTATTATCATCAATTTGGAATATGGCCCTCTTTATTTCATCCATCTCAAATGGTCTATGCATAGCAGCCCTATTTTTACTTGAAAGAATTTTTTTATAAATAATATATGAGAAGTTAGACTTAGTGGAAGGAGAGACAAATAAATTGAAAAAATATTGTACTGCTTCCCTGTTCAAAGTCTCATTAGTATTAATCAAATTCTCATTCCCATCTATCATCATTTTAGAATGAGATTTTTGCCTTGCTTTCGCAAATCTAGAATGAAAATTTTGGGGAAATTTTTCTTCTTGTGTGAGCCATTTTATCTTAGATCATTGTAGGTTCTCTGTGGTTAGTCTATGAAGAGCCACTGAAAGTTTGTCCACTTTCTTCTTGTAAAGGTCGTTAGATGAGAGTCGTGAGGTTAATGTATTAGCTTCGAGTAAACAACATCTAATTCTCTCCTCATTAGTTCAACTATTTTATCTTTGCTATTGTGTTCTTTACTCCAAATATGAAAACGCTCCTTAGTTCTTTTCCGCTTAAAACTTAGTGAAACAAAGGATTTCCAAAACAATCTTATCCTCACGCTAAATGAGTAAATCCTGATAGTCCATCTTAATTATGCTACCATGAGTTATTGTATTTAAATGGTATCCCTTTTCTATCCGCTGCAGAAACATCAAAGTTAAATATAATTAGGGTATAATCGCTCATAGAGTGATTTGCAAAGAATACTGTAAAATTAGAGAACTTGTTAAAGCATTCCTTATTAATAAATGTTTATCAATTTTACTATGCATCGACATATTAGCACCTCCAAGTAAGTAATTCCCTGTAATTGGAGTCCAACTAAACCTGTATTCCTTATACATTCCATAAACTCTCTATCGAGGTTCGAGTAGAAAATATCATTATTAATTCTGTCTTGTCCGTATAAAATAGCATTAAAATCGCTTACTAAACCCAAAGTAGATTAAAAGAACAAGCTTGATATTTGATGCATCCCATAGTTCTATTCTCTTTTCAGATTGATTGTGAGAATAAACAATATTATAATAAAAAGTCAAGCCCACTTTATTCTATACCACAATTGTAGTAAACTATTTATGAATATGAATTACTGTATTCAACCTTATATTAGAATCCAACATGACCAATATTCTACTCTTATTCTGCTGATCCTATTTAAAAATATATCCCACCCTTTGTTGAGATGTCTAACAAACTCATTAATTTTATTTCCCAATAATTTATTCTCCAATAATCATATTAAAGATGCTTTGTGATTTTTAAGAATACTAGTCACGGCAAGTGCAACGACCCGTATTTTTGGGCCTTCGATTTCTAATATTTTTTTTTAAATATTCGAATTTGAATTAAATTATAATAAAATCTATGTTTCAAATAACCGCTTGATTTCTAATGACGTATTTTCAGTTTAATTTTTAGATTTTTTCATAATTTTTAATTTGAAAAATAATTATATTTTCGTTTGATGTATTTTACGTCAAACGTTGGTCATTTTTAAATTTAAGAAAATAAGTTAACATGTCTATTTTATTGTTGTTTTGTGATCGTGTCGCATTATTGTGCATGATCAAATTTTTATTTCTGTTGTTTATGGTTCATATGCAGACATGATATTGTGCTACAATGTTATTTTTTACGATGAAATCTTTCTTCACCTAAGTAAGAAAATCTAGGGTTTTCCTCATCCATGGGGGAAAATCTCTCTCCTCAAAGAAATCATTCTCATTCTCATCTTTCATTTTTAAGGCATCAAAACAGGCCACCTGAATCTCACATTAGAGAATCAAGCAATGGAATCGTCATAGATAAAGATGGGTTTCAACTAGTTCAATCAAGATCACAAAAGAAACGACAACCCTATATGCCCGGTTATCAGAGAACTCTGCGGAAAAATCTTATCGAAACGAAGAAGACGGATGGTCAGAATTCAACTGCCCCTCCTCGAAATACGAGAAATCAATCATATCATCCTCGGAAACCCACAAATTTTTCTCTGAATGAAGAACAGGGGCAAAGATCATGGGCGGAATTGTTTCTGAGCAATCCAAAGAACCAAAAGATGATGAATGCAATCTTGAAACTATCTCTCCCATTAAAATTAACAGTAAGAAATATGGTTTGATAAAGGAATCTGTCTGTAAAAAGCAATCGACTGCTGGAGCAATTCGATTTTGGTTTATGTTGTGGGTACCAAACCATATTATATGTTTTTCAAAGCTTACATTCAACGTGTATGGAAGCCTGTTGGGGAGTTTGAGATCTTTACAAAAGAAAATGGGTTCTTTATCGTTAAATTCAAGGAATTTCAAGATTACAATTCAATCATTCAGAATGGCCCATACTTCTATAATGGAAAACTCATCATAGTGAGAAGATGGTCTGAGTCCCTGAAAATGGATAGGGATCTCCTCAGTACGATACCGATGTTGGTTAAATTACCCAATGTCAATCTCAAATTATGGGACCGTGAAGCGTTCAGTGTAATGGCCAGCATTATTGGAAAACCCATTAAAATGGATGCTGCTACAATCTTGAAAATGAGATTGAATTATGCTCGTCTCCTGGTGGAGGTATCTGCAAATGATGAACTTCCTCAAGAAATAAAGCTTACATTATACAATGGAGAAAACATCACTCAAAAGATTGAATATGAATGGGTACCACCAAAGTGTAGTATCTGTAAATGCTTTGGACATATTAGAGAACAATGTGTCTCGGAAAAAAAAGTGGGTACCCAAAGTTCACAATCAAAACAAAGAAATAGCCACCGATCAAGAAAATGTTGCAGATGCAACATTTCAAGAACTACATCTCAATGAAGAGACGTTAAAAGAATCAAGAATTCAAAAGAATAAAGATCGAATCAGCCATGAAGGCATCATCTTCAATCAAGAAACAACAGCATATTCGCTCACTGATCAAGATGGCCAGATCATTGCTTCGGAAGTTCATCATTCAGAAAGCATAAAGGAAAATTTAAAAGATAGTTCACAACGCAGCTCAAAGGAGGGTATCAGTAATGAAGAGGTCTTTAACTCTAAAATGTCTTTAACTCTGAAATCCCCCCCTCCATTTCAGAGTTATGTTTAATTACAAAAAATCATGTTACAAACATAAACAATATCTCGCATTTTAGTTTCAACCAGAGTCCAGAATATAATATGGAGAGTGAACCTCCATCAGATAATGCTGCAGAAGTTGAGGACAATGGTGGCATCCACTCAACCTTGCCTCGCAATGCTAAGGAGTTTGACATCTCTCGCATTCCAATCCCAGAAAGTTATATTGTATCAACATCTGAAAATGTTATGGAGGAATCTGAAAAAGCAATTTGATATATCACAATTACATATTCCCAAGACTAAAGCAATTGGTAAATTCAAGAGTACAAGTAAAGAGAAGAAAGCTTTTGGGCAAAAATACATATCAATCAATACAGAATGGAATGAAATGACCACAAGACTTAAAGCAAAAGGCTCTGAGAAAAAGAAAAAGGGTAAGAGTAGCAGTGTATCAGGTTCAATCTGAAACCCTGTTTTATTATTTTACTTTATCCTTTTATTATTTGTTTTTATTATGTCTATCATGGCTTGGAATGTTAAGGGTATGAATTCCCCTGCTAAACAAACTGACATTTTAAATATGGTCAGAATTTACAAACCATCAGGAGTTGCCCTCATTGAGAACAAGATGGATGATACTAATATTGAGAAATTCTGTTTTAAGCTCTCCAATAACTGGAAATCCATCAACAATAATGATTGGGGTAGTAAGGGTAGAATCCTTGTTATATGGGATTCTAATATCTGGAATATGGTCAATTTCAATAAAGATATTTAATTTATTGATTGCAACTTCAGAAATGTTGGTGGTTTCTCCCTTCAAATCACAAACATTTATGGAAGTAACTTTGAAAATGAGAGAAACAGTTTATGGTATAGATTAAAAGCTCTTAGTCAAAGTTATGACTTTCCTTGGATTATTTTAGGTGATTTTAATACTACTTTCCATGTCAATGAAAAATATGGTGGTAATAAAATCCCTCACGGTAAGCTTGATAAAATTAATAAATTTTTACTTGAGTCTGGTCTTATTGAACCAAATATGAATGGTAATAAATACACTTGGAAATCTGGTAAGAGTAAAATATTCATTGCAAGTTTGACAGAGTGCTAATTAATAAAAAAAATTGTGATTCTTTTCCAAAATTTTGTTGTTCTTCTGTTGAGCAAAATACTAGTGATCATACCACTTTACTAATTAACTTTTTTCAAAATCAAATTAATAATAACCTGAAAGCTGCTCCTTTTAGGTTTAAAAATGGTTGGGGTATGAACAATGAGTATAATGATATGATTAAAGATTGTTTCAATTTTTCTTGTAATGGTTCTTACCAATTCCAGTTCAGCATGTTTCTTAAAAACACAAAGTATAAAATCAAAAACTGGAATATGGCTAACTTTAGAGAAAATGATAGCTTAAATGAATTAAGAGAGGAAGGAAAAATTTTACGAAAGCTTGTTGATGATAACCCTGGCAATTCTGATATTATTGACAAATTCTTTTCTAATAAAGCTAAGCTTTCTCAAGAACTTTATATAAACACTGTCAATTACAAGCAAAAAGCTAAAGTTGATTGGCTTACTATGGGAGATGAGTGCACCAAATTTTTTCATGCTAAAATGAGCTGCAGAAAGCATATCAACAATATAGGTAAAATTATTAACAGTAAAGGTGAGTGCATAAATGACTTTGGTAAAATTGTCAATGAAGCTATTAATTTCTATTCTCAGTTATATTTTTCTGACTCAAATGAAACTAATTTTCCTTATATTGTGTGTGATAATGTGTTAAATGATAATGCTGCTGATATCTTGTTAGCTCTTGTTAGTATTGATGAAATCAAAGCAATTATTTTTAATGCTGGAAATAACAAATGTCCTGGTCCAGATGGTTTCAATGCAAAAAATTTCAAAACTCATCGGGAGAATATGATAGAACATATTTTTAAAGTAGTTAATGAATTTATGAATGAAGGTAAATTGCTTAAAAGTTTTAATCATACTTTTATTACCTTAATTCCAAAAAACAAAAATCCCTCTTGTATTGAAGATTACAGACCAATTTCTTGTCGTAATTTCGTTTATAAAATCATTGCTACTATTTTAAGTAATAGAATAAAACTGTTTCTCCCCTTTTTAATTTCTGAAAATCAATGTGCTTATATACCTGGCAGATTAATTTATGAAAATTCTTTGCTTCCACATGAAATGGTCAGGAATTTCAATAATAAAAAAGGGGACAAAATGTGTCTAAAGTTGACCTCCAAAAAGCATATGACAAAGTTAACAGGAAATTTATAATTCATATCATGAAATGAATGAATTTTCCTGCTAAATTTTGTAAGTTAATTTTTGAATGCATTAATACACCCACCTTTTCAATATTATTTCGAGGTAAACCTTAGGGTTTCATCAAGAGTAACAGAAGTATCAAATAGGGAGACTCACTTTCTCCCTATCTTTTTACCTTGGCTATGGAATATTTTTCTATTCTTATTGATATTGAAACTATCAAAAACAACATTTCTCCAATTAATAGAGTATAACCATCCATTACTCACCTGATTTATGTTGATGACCTTATGTTGTTCTCTAAAGCTAACAAAGATAATGCAGAGGCTATTAGTCAGGTTTTTGAGAATATGTACAAATATGCTGGTCTTAAAATTAATGAATTAAAACAAAAGCATATTTCAGCAAATATTGCAGGTAACAAAAAGAAGTTCTGGATGTTCTTAAAGTGAGTGAAGGTAATCTTCCTATTAAATATTTAGGCCTTTCTTTATCTGCTAATCAAATCAAAGATAGTGATTGTTCCTATCTGATAGATAAAATTTAAAACAGAATGGAAACTTGGTCATGCAAGCTTCTATCTATTGCTGGTAGAATTGAGTTAATTAAGACTGTTGCTTATGCCATTATTCTATACTGGAAACACACCATATCCCTATTGCTACAATTAAAAAAATTGAAAGCAGATGTGCTGAATTTCTTTGGAGAGGAAAATACCATAAAATCAGTTGGGATAAAGTGTGAAAACCCAAAAAAGAAGGTGGGCTTGGTATCAGAAATCTAAATGATCTTAGTTTAACTTGTCAACTAAAACTTTTTTGGAGATTTATAAGTGGCAATTCTTTATGGACAAAATGGACTTGCAAATATCTTAAAAATGAAAACTTCTGGACCACTTTACCAAAAAATAATCAATCCAGTGCTTGGAATCAAATTTTAAAATGCAGGGTTTTAGGAAAATCTTTAATACAAAGGAAATTTAAAGCTGGGCATGAAACTAGTCTTTGGTTTGACCCTTGGTTTCAAAATGACTCTTTTATAAATAAGGTTGGTTGGGATAATCTTGCTATTTGTGGTGAAGCTAATGCTAGTGTAAATATCATTATTAAAAATACTGGCAACCCCAGCTTCATCCATTCACTAATCCTCATAAAAATTCTATTATTAATATCCCCTTAGATCATGATGCTGAAAGTGATTACTGGGAATAGTTAGCTAATAGTAATGGTAAGTTTTCTTTAAAAAAACTTGGGAGCATATCAGAAACAAACAACCTACTGTTGACTGGTACAACTGCATATGGAACAGGGTGAATAATCCGAAGATGGCCATCTGCACATACTTTGCTATTAAAAATAGATTGTCAACTTTGGATTATAATCAATAGGTGGGGAAAAAATAATTCCTCACTCTGTTCCTTATGCAATTTATCGAATGAAACAATGACTCGTTTATTTTTTGAATGCAGCTTTAGTTATTATATACGGAGTCAAATCAAATCTAAGCTAAGGATGAACAATACAAACAGCATGGATCTTAATCAAATTATTACAGATATCAACAATCATTTTAGAAGTAAAGCCCTTGAAAGATATCTAGCGCATGTTTTTTTAACTACTGTAGTTTATCATTTATGGAAAGAGAGAAACAACCGTACTCACAACAATATAAAGCGGTCCAAAGAGCAAAGACGGACTATAATTGAAAATGATAGCAAAATCATTCTCCACAAATCTAAGAAAAAGAACAGAAATCAGAACAAATTCGATTTCCTCGCGTATTATTGGAGCAAAGAGGCGGCAGTAAGCATATCGAGCATTATCTACACAATCTCATCAAACTGATTCTTGTATTCATTAGCGAAACAATCAAGTTAACCACGAGTCTCTAACCAACAATTACTCAGAGGAAGGCGAAGGTAGCTGCAAATCTACAGATCTGGGTTGCGTTAACACCAGATCTGTAGATCTTAGCCACGTGAAGCACAACATTGCCTTGAGAAATCATATTAGCTCAAATAATGCTGATAGCAGCATGCGAAGCAAATTCAACCAGTGACTTTCTTATTGGGAGAGGGGAGAGAGTAGTAGGAATGAGAAAACGAAGTAGATCAGTTTTCGCTTTTATTTTTTATCGTCGCCATTGTTTTGGCTTGGTTAGTATGTGCTTTTGTCGACAGCCCTTTGTTTTCTAGGATTTTAGAGTTGTATTTGTGGTTCGGGTTTATCTTTTGATACCCGCTTTCTGTTGGGCTGGGCCCTTCTACTATTTTCAAAAAAAAATGTTATTTTTTACGAACAAATATAAACAAGTGACGACCATGATTTGTTGGTTCTTGCATTGCTTGTTGCTCATTTCATTTCATTGTCCTTTGCACATGATGTTGGCTGCTTGCATTTAAGGCATGGTACTTGTTTTCCCTTAGCTCCAAAGTAATATCGCATTATATACATTTTCCTATAATAGGACATCGAAAAACATACCATAAAGACATGAAACAGAGCATTCATTCTTTATTTCTCTCAAACAATGCACATATGAGGAAAAAAGTAAGAAGAAAAGGAACATATTTTCTACACACATGAGACAATATACATTTTTTTCACTTTCATATTTCCATGCAAACAAAGACTCATTTTTATGCCCTGTTTATTTTCTTCTCTTCTTTCACTTTTTTTCCTCTGGATATATGAGGTGTATGTGCTTTGTATATGATTTTGTTTGTTTGCATGTCGTGAGTGCAAATGTGTATATTGGTGGTAGTTAGTAGGTGGGTGTGTGTTTGTGTGTGTGTGTGAGTAAGGTATATATGTGTGGGTGAGTTGAAGTGCATGCATGTAAGAGAGGGAAGTGTACGCATGTGTTGATAGGCGCTAGCTGGAAAGGGGAGGGGTGTGTGCAGTGGTGAACAAAAAGAAAAAAAATGGAGTGTGAGCAGGCATTGGAAGAAGGTGAGGTGGATTTGCATGGGTCAAGCCATGGAAAATTGAAGGAGGAGAGGGGTACAACCGTGTGCAGGCAATGGAAACAGTGAGCATGCATGTTTTTTTTGAAAGGAGTTAAAAGGCCAAGCCCAACAAAACGGGTTAAATAATCCGAGACCCACACAGTCAGTATACAAAACTCAAGCAAACCATAGCCGACAAACACACTCTTCTCTCAACAGCTACTAACAATGGTGAGAAAAAAGACGATTAATTACTACTCTGATTCTTTGCTTCTTTTCAAACGCCACTCGATTCTCCTCTCTCCCAGTAGGATAAACAGTTGTTAAAGCCACCGCGCATCCCCTTAATATTTCTCTGTAATTGTAATTTCTCTAATGAGTTATGGTCGAGGGTTGATTAGCATATCTAAGTTCTTTACAACTTAGATCTGTTAATTTCGAACCCTTCGCGGCCTTACTATCAAAAATTGGGAGCCAGCTCTGCCTGGTTGATTCTCTAATTTGTTGATGAAGACAGAAGTCTCTTTCGGTAGCTAAAGGACTCTGGTAAAGGTCATTAGCTTCGTGTGAATGATGTTTGCCTTTAGGCTCTTTTGCACGAGCGAGAAAAAATTCCAAATGCTTGCTACCAACTTCGTGAATCCAGTCATCGGCTAAGAAAGAAAAGTTGGTTTGATTTCTGATTTTTTTTCTGAGATTTTTGAAGGATAATTCTACTCTCTGACTCGATAAGTATCCACATCTGCTCTTTATTCATACTGCTTTTGTTATGAGCTCGGTAGTTTCTCTTTCCATATATGAAATACTGCAGTAGTTAATAAAATATGCGCGTAATCTCTTTCATAGCTTTTATCTTTAAAGATGCTATTGATATGTTGTATGTCTCGAATAAAATCCATCTGACCGTTATTAGTGATATGCAAAATGTTTTGAATGTTATTCCAGATGTAGTAAGAATAGCTGCATTCAAAAAACAAATGATTAGCACTTTCATTAATAAGGCTGCATAGGGAGCATAGTGAATTAGTTGATTTTTCCCACTTATTAATTATGTTCCAAGTTGGCAATCTATTATTGACTGCGAAAAAGGAACAGAAAGACATTTTGGGGCAATTCACTTTGTTCCATATGCAATTATACCATTCAACACTAGAAAGTTTATTTCTGATGCTTTCCCAAGTAGTTTAAAAAGAAAACTTCCCTTTGGTGTTTGCAATCCATTCCCAGTAGTCACTGTCTACATGAACATCTATAGGAATTTGACATATTTTGGTTTTGTGTGGGTATGTGATAGGATGTAGTTGAGGTTTCCATTGATTATCTTTATTATCATTGCTACAGAATCATTAACCCCCCCTACAAATAACTAAACTATCCCAGCCCACTTTATTAAATAAATGATTCATTTTTAAACCAGGGGTCAAACCAAAGACTGGTTTGATCACCACATTTAAATCTTCTTTCCAAAAAAGTCTTACCTATTTTATTGCATTCTAAAATCTGTTTCCAAGCATAAGATTGATTATTTTTAGGTAAGAAAGTCCAAAAATTATCATTTTTAAGATATTTGGATCTCATCCATCTGGCCCAGAGAGAATCTGCATTCAGAAACCTCCAAAATAATTTTAAATGGCAAGTTAGAAAAAGATCCTTCATGTTTCTAATACCTAATCCCTCTTCTTTTTTAGGCCTACACACTTTATCCCAATTGATTTTATGATATTTACCCCTCCATAAAAAATCAGCACATCTACTTTCAATTTTTTTAATGAGGCAGCTGGAATAGGAAATGTTTGAATCCAATATAGAATGATTGCATATATAACAATTCTAATAAGCTCCAGTCTGCCAGCGATTAAAAGAAGTTTAAAAGACCATGTTTCCATTTTATCTTGAATTTTTTCTATAAGGATAGAGCAATCAGAGTCTCTAATTTGATTAATAGATAAAGGAAGACCAAGATATTTAATAGGAAGATTGCCTTCAGCAATATTTAAAGATTCTAAGATTTCATTTTTATATCTGCTGTTTTTACTGAAATATGCCTTGATTTTAAATTCATTGAGTTGAAGACCAGCATATTGAAACAGTTTACCAAAAAAAATTAATAGAATATGCATTAGTCTTACTAGCCTTGACAAAAATCATGAGATCATCAGCATAAATAAGATGATTAATATGAGGCTGGACTTTATTCATTGATGTAATATTACTTTAAGCACTTCCATTTCCATTAGAATAGAAAAATACTCCATAACCATAGTAAAGAGATTGGGAGATAATGTATCGCCTTGCCTAATACCTCTATTACTTTTGATAAAACCCTCTATTTGCCTTGAATGAAAATAGAAAAAGTAGGAGAGTTTATACATTCAAAAACCAAATTACAAAACTTGATTGGAAAACCCATATTCATTATATGATATATGAAATGTATGTTAACCTTATCATAAGCCCTTTGTAAATCCACCGTGATACATACATTTTCAACATTTTTAGAGTTAAAGTTTCTGACAAGTTCATGAGCTAGGGAATTTTCATAAATGAGCCTACCAGGAACAAAAGCACTTTGATTTTCAGAAATGATAAATGGAAGAATTTGTTTAATCTTATTACTTAAAATGTTGGCAATTATTTTATCGATAAAATTGCAACAAGAGATAGGTCTATAGTCACTAATGCAAGAGGGATTTTTTATTTTAGGAATTAAGGTTAAAAAGTATGATTTATGCTTTTAAGAATTTTACCTTTATCAAAAAATTCATTAACTAAATCCAAAACATGATCTTTAATATTATCCCAGTGGGTTTTGTAAAATTTGGCATTAAAGCCAACAGGGCCTGGATTCTTATTGTCACCAGCCATGAAGACAACATATTTGGTTTCTTCCATTACAACAGAAGATAGCAAGATTTCAGAAGCATTAGTATTTAAAATATTTTTACAAATAATGTGAGGGAATTCTTTAATATTAGAATCAGAGAAAAAAAGTCTTTCATAGTATTCAACAGCCTCTTTAGTTACTTTGTCATATGCATTAGTAAGATTACCAGTTTTATCAATAATATTACCAATGTTATTCACATGTCTCCTGCTACTCATTTTAGCATGAAATTTTTTGGTACAATCATCGCCCCTTGTTAACCAGTCTGCCTTGGCTTTTTGTTTAGCATCTAAAGTGTTAATATATAATTTAGTAGCTAAATTCTGTTGATTGCAAAATAAAATCTTTGACTGTGTTAACATTCCCTGGGTTTTTATCAATTATATCTTGCAACATTTAACCTTCTTGTCTTAATATTTCCAGCTTGTTAATTTTCATTAACTCTTTCTTATTCCAATTTTTAAGGTTATGCTTAGTATTTTTCAAAAACATTTTAAATTGGAATTGTTTAGTACCATTACAAGAAAAATTCATACATTCTTTTATAATGTTATTGTAGTTATCCTCTAAAATCCAACCATTCTTAAATCTAAAAGGAGAAATTTTATTAACAGAGCCTGAATCCCTAAAAAGAGAAACTAAAATTGGGGTATGATCACTAGTATTTTGTTCTAAAGTATAACATATAAAATTAGGGAAAACATTGGAAAATTCTTTATTAACCAAGGCTCTATCTAATTTACAATGAATATTCTTTTCCAAACCAGATTTCCAAGTGAATTTGTTACCATTAGTACTTGGTTCCATTAAACCAGTTTCAATTAAAAATTTATTACGTCTATCAAGCTTACTTTGGGGAATTTTAATACCTCCATATTTTTCAGAGGCATGAAAAACAGTATTAAAATCCCCTAAAATAATCCATGGGAGATTATAATTAAAGTTTAAAGCTTTTAACCTATTCCACAAACTATTTCTCTCATTTTCCAGATTGCTACCATAAACGCTAGTTATTTGAAGAGAAAAACCCCGGTATTTTCAAAGTGACAATCTATAAATTGCTTATCTTTGTTGTTATTTAACATATTCCATATATTGGAATCCCAAATAACCATTATTCTGCCTTTACAACCACAGTCATTGTTATTAATTGCTTTCCAACTTCTAGGAAGTTTAAAACAAAAAATTTCAAAATTCTCCTCATTCAATTTATCTCAATAAGGGCAATAACAGAAGGTTTATAAACACTAAGCATATGCAGAATATCCGATTGTTTAGAAGAGGAATTCATACCTCTTACATTCCATGCAAATATAGACATAATCTAAATTAAATTATGGGTTTAGATAGTACCTGATGCCAGAGCACTCTTGCCTCTTTTCTTGTTTTCAACACTTTTTGCTTTTAACCTGGTAGAAATTTCTCCCCAATCTGGATTTATAGAAATGTATTTTTGTTTAAAGGCTTTCTTCTCTTTGTTACCCTTATACTTACCTGTAACCTTTGTTTAGGTATATGAAATTCAGAGATGTTAAACTGATCAACAGCATCCACCATTTCCATTTCATCTCCAGGGTTATCGATGCTTTTCAGAATTACAATAGTCGAGATGTCAAATGGGACAGCAATGCGAGGCATAGCTGAGTTAGAATTCTCAATCAGTGCAGCCTGCTCAGGTGGAGGGGTTGTTTCAGGCGCCTTGCCTAAACACAAAATTGCAGAATGCAGATGATCTTCAATATCATTATTACTATTTGTAACATGATTATCTGTAATTATACATGGATCTGTGTTGGTGGGGTTACAGATTCTGAGGCCTTCGTATTCTTTTCGCCCACCATGTTGTTGCTCTGCACTTTTCTTTTCTGTTTTTCGAATTAATCTGATGAGCTTCCTCTGCTATGACTTGATCTTCTTGATCAAAGAGCACAATATTATTCTTGTGATGAACGGAAATGATACTTAATTGATTGATTCGTTCATTATCTTCATATGACATAGATTGGTTTAGTGACTCTGAATTGATTCTTGAATTTGGATGAGAAGTTTCTTTTTTCTTGCATTTCTTGACTCTGACTCTTGGGTACCCATGCCTGTTTAGGGTTACATTGATCTCTCGTGTGTCCAAAACATTTGCATACAATACATTTTGGCGGTACCCATTTGTATTCAACTTTCTAAATAACTTTTTCTCCATTATTTAAAGAAAGACATATTTCATTAGGAAGCTCATACTCTGCAGACACTTCTACAAGAAGGCGAGCATAATTCAATCTCGTCTTCAACGTTGTGGCTCCATCCATTTTTATGGGTTTACCTATAATACTTGCCATAACACTGAAAGCCTCTCTGTCCCATAACTTCGGATTAACACATGGTAGTCTTACCTATATCGGCATAGACGTTAATAAGTCTCTGTCCATTTTTAGAGAATCAGACCACTTTCTCATTATGATGAGTTTTCCATTATATAAATATGGTCCATTTTTTAGAATTGAAATACAATCTTGATATTCTTTAAACTTTACCAGGAAGAAACCATTCTCTCTAGTAAAGATTTTGAATTCGCCAATTGGTTTCCAAACTCTTTATATGTATTATTTGAAAAATAAGTAGTATGGTTTGGGCCTACAACATAAACAAGCACAGAACTAACCCAAGATTCAGTGGCCCTTTTACATACCTCCTCTTTAACCAGACCATACTTCTTATTATTAATACTAACTGGCGCAATATGCTCAAGATTGCTTTCTTTAACATTGGCTTCTTGAGGCTGATCTGCAACAATATCTGCCCATGATTTACGGCCTTGATCTCTGTTCAGTGAGATGGCTATTGGTTTTCACTGTATTGGCTGTATTCTGCCTTTCTTGGTGATCTGGGTAGTCGTATTTTGACTATCTCTATCTCTCCGATAGTCAATTTGAGAGACTGGCAGTAACTCCTGAACTTTTTTGGCCTCTTTTCTCCTTTGTTGCTTTGATCAGACCAATTTGAACCCATCATCATCAATGATGATATCACTTGATGGCCTTCTGACATGAGAAGCTTCAGGTGGTCTGATTAGGTAAGAGGATTGGGAGAGATTGGTAGAGATTTGGTGAGGGGGTTGATTTTCCCCATGGCAGAAAGGAAACCCAAGATTTCAAAAATTAATGTTTTTTTGCTCTATTAAATGTCGTTTTTGTGAGCATGCATGTTATATAAAAGGTAGTTAGATATACTGTTCATAAATAAGAAATTTGCACTTTAGTCCTAAATAATGTTGACAATTACATTGGTGGAATGGGAAGGCTTCGTATTGGGGAATTTTTCTTGTGGGTCGTGTGTCTTCTGACAATGCGCTGGACATGTGCATTTCTCCTTTAGGAAGATGGTTGTAGCTTATCATTTTCGGGTTAGCATCGTGGTTTGGGTCTTGTCCTAAAAGGCTAGGGTGAGAAATTTATATTACTAATCTAAATAAGTTTAAGTGTTTTAAAAACTTTGAAAGATTATATCTCATCAACTCGAAATCCGATTCACCTCTGGTTTTCAACGTTAGACTCGTGTTGTCAAATAGAATGCTTTGATATAACTTGTGGTTAGTTTTTGTGTAGTATATATTACTAATAATTTAATAGTGCCTGATTATAATTACGTCAAACTGGATAATTACTTAATTAAATTAATCATGCTTAATGGGTAATACCTTGTTGGCCAAATAAGCACCGTATTATTAAAGTAAATTAAACAGGTTAATTTGGACTCCATGTTTAGCAGGATAAAATATCATTCCGCTAATTAAATTAACTGGTCATTAAATTAGTAGAATAAAACCCAGTTCTGCTATTTTATTAATTTGGACATCAAAATTATATGTTGTTAATTGATATGCCAATTTAATTAAGCGATGCATTAACCAATAATAGTGAATTTTCGAATTTTCAACATAAAGGTCGATTATGTAAATGCTAGTAATTAAGTTGAAAAGTTAAATTAAACGATATGATAGTTTATTTAAGTACCATGGTGATCATTAAGCCTCCTTCAAATTTGAAAAGCTGATTATTGATTTGAAAGTTATTTTAAGAATAATTATTTTCATTATAAGATTTAAAGAAAATTATTATTTAGTAATAAGATTTTAAAAAGGTAATAACTTATTAGTAATATTTTAAAGATAATTAATAATTGTTTTTAGTAATGATAAAGTTGGTTATTTTATTATATGATTCTTAAAAGTTATTCTAAAGTTACTTAATTATTTTATTGAAATATTTTAATTATTTATTTAAGTTGATTTAACTATACTTTAGTCTTTAGTTAAAGTTATTTAATTATCTTGATTTAACTTGTTTAATTAAATTTATAGGTTAATTAATTATCATATTAAAATTAGTTTAAAGTTGATTAATTATTGTTTGATGACATTTTAAAGTTAGTTAATTATAATCTTAATATTGTTTTAAGGTAACTTATTAATACAACAATTGTGTTCAAAATTAATTTAATATATATTATTAATGAGATTTTAAAGTTATTATTTTGAATGAGATTTAAATTGAATGGAATAGAAGTATGTTTAAATAATAATTTATTATTTTAAGTTATTTTAAATAATGAATGGTTTACCAAGGGAACCCTGTTGACTTAAGGAGTTTACTAAAGAGGTTTGTTAAAATATGGGAAGAATTTTATAAATAGTTTTGAGATTCGTAAAGAATATATTATAAATTGACTTGAAAATTTATAAAGGAGATATTTATTTATAAAATAAAAGAGATTTATGGAAGGGATTGGTGTTTTGGGTCTCTCCGTTTTAAATGACATTTGGGTTTGATCATTTGAATATGATTTCAAAATAGAAAAATATTTCTAAGTGTTTGGTGAATATACTTATATCATTACATATGTATATGGAAAATTTCAAACTTTTGACAGTGAAATGGTTCGTGGATATACTTATAATGTTGAGATAAATATATGGTTATATTTTCTAGGTATCAAATATAATGGTTTGTGAAAATACTTATCATGTTAAGATAAATATATGGATGTGATTTCCAAGTATTTGGAATATGAATTTAAATTAATTAAAGATTAATTTAATAGGCTTAGTGATTTCCATGGGAAATGTAATCTTTGTTTGGTATGTTTGTTATTTGATAATTAAATAATCGACTGTCAAATCTTGACCAAAATATGTAATCCTTCTTAATTTTGGTGTTACAGAATTATTCTCTAATAAAACACTGAAGGATTTTAACTTTGGAAATATCTAGGGGAAACATGGAGGTTATATGGTACAGTTACCTCGATGGTGTTATACTGTACATATAAACTCATTTCATTCTTCTAGGATAAATGATAAGGAGAACCGTCCGCTTAAACAGTTAGAGGGTGACCCCCGCTCTTATGTATTGTCTGATTATTTCCTAAAGAATCGGTATTGAGCATTTCGAAAATCGGCATTTGGTTTTGTGGAGCACCCGAGATATCGAAGAGTGAACTCGTAAGAGATGACCCGAACCCGTGACCACTCCGAAAACCATATATGGTTCTATAGAGGAGTTTCATGACATACTGAGATGTTGGGATCCATGTGTGATTCTGAAACCCGTTGGAGTAAAGGAATCCAGGTGTGATTCCAAGATCAAATTGAGCTGTGGGATCTATGTATGAATCTAAGACCTGTTGGGGTATTGGAATCTATGTGGATTTCATGATCTTTTGGTGGTGGTGCGTAAGCTGGAATGCCGGACATAGCCTCATCAGCAGGAATGACTAAAACTTGTGATAGGAGGCATGACGGGTAGGGTTGGCAAATCCATCGGGTGTAGTCGGCTCCTCCTAGAAGTCACTTATAGTTGTTATGCATGCATGGGGCGATGCACTTGGTCTTAGCCATACTAGCTATGTTTTCCCTATGTTACATCACTAGGGATGTATGCTGCTTCGGATGGATATGTATAATCCTTGTATAGGAGGACCGTTCCTTGAAGTACTGAGGGCACCTCCTTGGAAATCCTATACAATTTGCGAACGAGCCTTATCGATTTTCGATTATATACCTATTATTCTTGTGATGTATACTCACAAGCATCAAAATTACTTGATTATTATTATTTTCTCCATCATACATTATTATAATACCATTTGAGTTTCAATAAAAAGTAAGTAAAAACCCATCCGTATTTATGTGCGGCATGGTCTTACGAGATATCTTTGTTTTTTAAAGGTTGATTAAACTTTAAGAATCCAATTGATTGTGTTTCTCACACCGGCTTTACCAGACTGACCCGAGCGCTATTTTCTTACAATGCTCGGGTCAGACCGAGCATATTTTCAAGTTTACTTGGATATTTGGAGCTCCAAGAGATGAGCTGAAGGCCCTGAGACGTATTCACTTAGATGGTTATTTTTCTTCCAGTGCATTCATTGTTGTATATTATTCAGTAATTTGTGAGGACGGGTTGTTATAACTGTCCGGCTGAAATAGGTTAGTGTACTCTGATTGATGTCTGTATATACTTATTTTATAGATTTTTGTGTGTGAAGGATTATTATATACTATAGATTATTCGTTCCGCTGTGAGATTCTATGTTATTTAGTTTCTTCTGTCTTCTTTCTTTTCCCTAACTATCCGCTTTCCCGTTCAATTTGGATTGAACATGTGTGGTTTGTCAGCTTAAACTTTAAGGCAAAGTGGGTCGTCATAGTTGGTATCAGAGCATAGGTTGAGCAAACACATATGCTTGGTGGGGTTGACTCATTTGAGATGGAGTAAGCAAGACCCTAGGATGAGTTTGAGAGTATATATGAGAGCGCATATTTGTTTGTGATATAAAAACATTTTATGTTATGTTGTATGATATGTTGTGTGGCTTAAGAATTCTGGTCGATGCGTTTGGCCAACGTTATCGACTAGAATTTCCTAAACACTTGAACAAGACCAATTGACACATTATTGTTTTAAAATTGGTAAATAAAATAATTTTACCTAGAAATATGCTTTATATATATAAAAGGATTATTTTTCAAAGAAAATTTAATATAGTTACTCTTGGTTGTGCTTGGTTAATAGGAAATAACAGTATTCCATCATTATCATCTAGGATTTGACCGGTCATGCTCGCCATTTCTGAGCATTTGACCATTATTCTTTGATCTATCTTGAATCCTTCGTTTTGAAATCTGGATTGGATAGGTAGGAATTTTAGAAACACTGAAACAAGTACCTTGTGAAATAAGTTTCACAATTTGGATATAAGACGTTCGTTGATAATGTTGAGTTAAAGTTTGATTTCTAAAAGGTGGTTTATTTAAAAAGAAATTTTGAATATTTTTAAAGGAATATTTTAGAAATGGTTCAAGGTTTATTTGATAAAATTAATTTTGAATAAATGTTGTTTTTAAAGAAAATTTTGAATACTTTGAAATAATAATTGGAATGTCAAATATAAAGGTTAGTCGTTTTAAATTGGGATTTTATAAAAAAAATGTGTATTAAAAGAAAACTTAAATATTTCCAAAATAAATACTTGAAAAATGATTTATATGAGGAAGTTAGAATATTTTCGCAATAAATATTTGAGAATGATTTCGTTTAAATGGGAATATTTTATAAATTTTATTTATACAAATGTGCTTTATAAAGGAATTCGAGAGTTAATTTCCAGTGATTTGGGAAAATGGTTTTCATAACGTACAGGTTAATAATCGTGACTGGAAATGCTCGTGGGATAAAAACATTTCTGAGAGTTTGCTACTATTGGAATCTCATTATAGAATTGGTTTGATAAAATAAATTGTGATTTGATTCCAAAAGTATGGCTTGATTTACTATAAAGTAAAAGTGTATATTATTATTTTAAATGATTTTGGGGAAAGAGAATAATAATTTTATTTGAGATAGTTTTGGGTCTTAAAGGAGTTTTAGTGTATCAGTATTCTGGAAATAATACACATAGAAATATATCTAAGTATAAATTCTTTTGAAAAAGGAATTTTATAGAAAGATGGGCATTCCTTTGGATTGGTTTGGGAAATGAGTCTCGATTTATTTTTTGGTGATTAGAATAATCTTCTAAGTGACGATCAGATGTTTGCTCATGTAACTACCCATAAATTTTAATGATTTTTAATCATGTAATTAACTAAATTTTCATGAAAATAAGTAATTAAAATTTAGCCATAAAAATTTGATATTTGAAATACGTCTATTTAAGCGTAGCATATGTCAGATTTTCATAAGAAAATATGAAAGTTAATTCTATTGTGTAATTTTCAATTTCAATTTAAAATTAGTTAATTGATGAAAATATCTTTTTTTGAAATATGAACACTTTTACTTAATAAAAATGTAAATCATTTTTTGAGTGAGACGTCATATTTTGTTTCGTCAAATTTGGATTGCTCTAGCTCCATTTTCTTATTTTCGGCGTTTTAACTGCGGTTTTGGCAGCGAATATCGAATTTTGATAGAATGGTCATATTGCTGAATTCAGTGTACCATTCTGTTTATATCGTCGTGCTGATCTCCGTAGTATATTCATTTGTGCGGTTTGGTTTCTAGTACTCGGCGAAATCTACGAAACAATTAGCCGTATCGGTAACCATTTTAACCTTTTGATTTCCCTGACCATTCATATATCTACCGTATAATACCAACAGCCATTAGCTTTTATTATCTTCGAAAATTCAACCCTTGGCTTTTGCTTTTCCCCATGGTTTTATTATTTTTTGGTTGCCGATTCGTTCCTCTCTCTTCCATTCATTTTGTCTACTCTTCTTCTTGGAGAAAATGATATAAAATATAATTATGTATATAAAGCTATATTTATTTTGACTGCTGCACATCTTCTTGCCTTCATCATTTCCACGGTACCTTCATTCCTTTGATCTGTTCACTCACCACCTCCCTTCCAATCAACGTAGCGTCACGTGCACCACTTCTCCACGTCGTGGCCTCACTGACAGCCAACCACGCCAATCCTCCAGAAGCGCACGTTTCCCCACGACCACCACTTTTGAGAACCACCACCTTCCAGCCTTCACCTCATCCATCATCAGCCACCACTACAACAAAAATACTCTATTACAACGCCCTTTTTACAATGGGCATTGGTTGTCCGTTGTAATAGTAGGCTATTACAACGGTCGATTCAGGCCCGTTGTAATAGATGCCATATACAACGTCTTTTTCACAATGGGCAATGACTGCCCGTTGTAATATAATGCTATCACAACGGTCATTTCATGCCCGTTGTAATAGATGTCAATTTTACAACGTTCACAAAATGTCCATTGTAATAGATACCAATTTTACAACCGGCACAAAATGCCCGTTGTAAGAGGTGCCAATTTTACAACGGGCTAAAGACTGTTGTAATAGGGGCCAATTTTACAACAGGCTAAAAATACTCGTTGTAATAGGTGCCAATTTTACAACGGTCATAAAATGCCCATTGTAATAAATGTTTGTTGCCAGTTTTTTACAACCAATAATTAATAATTACAATGTTTTCTTAAAATTAATATTTATTATTTATTAATATTTAATAATTATTCGTTAATAATATTATATTAATCATATGTTACTAATTACTAATTGTAATATTATACTACTAATTACTAATTACTAACCATTAATAATATTATATTATTTATTAATGTTTAATAATTAATCATTAATAATATTATATTAATCATTTATAACTTATAATGATTAATGATTATTATTAAATAATCACTAATTACTAATTGTTATACATAATCAGTATTCCAACAGGCTTAATTTTACTTTCCAATTATTAGTAAGTAATATCAAGTAATTAATATTAAATATGTAATAATTAATAATTAATGATAAATATTAATAATTTATGATTAATAGTTAATAATTAGTAATTAGTGTATTTATTAATAATATATACATATTAATTATTAACAGTTAATAATTAATATTAAATTTTAAGTAATAAATATGAAGTAACATTTAATAATTAATTTTTACTAATTAATAATTATGGTTAAATAATTAATTTTCTCACATTATTTTCATTAGTCATAAATTTTTCAACTCCGTCTACTGTTGTAATAGATATAAATTGCAACTACTTTATAAACTAACACTTTGTCCTCCTCCTTGAAATGGGCGGACCACGGACCAAAATTTAAATACGAACAAAAATTGTTTGGATTCTTTTTCTTCAGAAGGATTTGACATAGTCTATATATATACCGTTGTTATAATGGGAGCTTATGGGCCTGTGAAATGAGAAGAAGTCCACTATTACAAATCCACCTGATTACTATAACATGTTCAACCCTAATCAAATCCAATTTCTCGTGCTCTTCTCATTTCACAGCCGATTTGATTCATTCAGCGTTTATCTTCAATCGAAGCACTTGATTCTAAATCAGCTCGTATTCACTTTTTAAGATCCGAAATGAATAAAGACAAGATTTTTAAATTAGCGAAAGGATTCAGGGAGAGGGCTAAGAATTGCATAAGAATTGCGAGAGAAAGAGTGGAGAAAGCGCTGCAATATTCGTATAGAAATCGAAGAAATAAGAAGAGAGACATGAGATGTCTTTGGATCGAGCGAATCAATGCTGGGACTCGACTTCATGGGGTATATTTCTTTATTTTTTAAAGTATTGCATCTTGTTTGAAGTTTTGTGAATTACTTGACAACCACAATTCTTTTTTGAGCCAAGGCTAAATGTTTGAATCTATAATCAATCAATTAAATAGTGGAAATTTAGTGTAAAATTATCATTGATCTGATCCTGTATGTAGTTATCTTGTATATCTGCTTTTTACTATTATGCACATTTAAAAACTAATTGCAAGTAAATTTGTGGGGAATCAATTAAATTAATCTCTTCTTTTTTCTGTGTCAAGCATTGGGCTTGGACTATAAGCTCGCCTTCGACCACTTCTGCGTCCACGTCGCAAGTAAGGTCGTGCTTGACGAACTGCAGAAGAATCTGGAGCTGACGGAGAAGAATCTGGAAGCTTCCAAGGCAGTGGTGCACAAGTTTGGAAACACTTCCAGCAGTAGCATTTGGTATGAGCTTGCATACTTGAAAGCGAAAGGGAGAGTTAGGAGGGGGGACAAGATATGGAAACTTGCTTTTGGGTCGGGTTTCAAGTTAACAGTGCGGTTTGGAGGGCGATGAAGCGGGTTCGAAGGCCTACTAGGAATCCATGGCTCGACTGCATTGATCAGTACCCGGTCAGAATCTAGATGTTTGTTTAATTAAATTTAAATGATGTGTTGTTGGCTCTGGTTAAGTTTTAAATTTCAAGTGTTTGTGGCTAAAAGTTTGTGTAGTGGAAGCATTTTAGAAAGTGTTATGAATATTTTATGTGTGACAGTATAAAAGTATTTGAATCAATTATTATTTCAAAAGTTCGTAGAATTGCAAGTTTACATTCTACTGTTTGAGGTCGCTTTAAATTCAAATATATTTAATTCTCTTGCTGTTTATATTTAATATCAAAGAGTGTGTGACTTAACATTTTGCATTTATTTTTGAAATTAATTCAAGGGGTTGAAGGCCACATGCAAGATGTAAATGTTGTAATTCTGGTCTGTTCATAAATTAATTCAAAGAGGCCTTTGGATCAACCGTCGCATGGCATAAAGACTTCATCTCTGTGGTATAGTATGATTGTACTTAGAACATGATATTTGTAGCGGACTGTTATGTGTTAATGCTTTATGTATTTGACATGTAAACTTATCTAACTTTTTGGAGTGTTAGAATTCTATGACTTTAGCTTTTAGTCTTTTTGTATGCGATTTTAATTATTTTATGACAATATTTAGTATTAGTATGGATGTATTGCATGGATGCTGCTATAATTTTTTTTTTAAATATGCATTTATTTTGCAACGGGCAATGTGCGTTGTTATATGAGCTTCTTACAACGGTCACTACACATTGTTATATAGTCTATTACAACGGTCATAACCCATTGTAAAAAAGTATACTACAACGTACTTTGCCCGTTGTAAAATGTGGTAGATCTATTACAACAAGGCCTATTACAACGGGCACATGCCCGCTGTGAAAACCATATTACAACGGGCATTGCCCGTTGTAAAAAGACTGTTTTGTTGTAGTGCACTGATCCACCATGACAGCCTAACTCGAGCATGCCCCATGTCCACATCATCTGCCTCTGACCCGAAGCATCTCTGCCTCCGACCCAAGCTTGTGCACAACGCCTACCCAGTCATCATGCACGCCTGCAGTTTGCACTGTCAACCCAATTCTGTGTCCTTCCATAATTACCTTCTACCTCCATAGGAACACCATGCAACCGCCCACTCCAAAAACATTTTCCACCTTCTCTTTGGCCACCCACGGTAGATCCCCTCATCTCCATAGTGAGCACCTCTAAGCATCTCCTAGCCATGTCAGCCTCCGCGTACAGTCCTTGGCTGAACCCTAAAGCCTTCGCCATTTCTCGCAAACTCTCTCTAGCCCGCAACCAAGCAGCGGCACTGTGCACCGAAAACTCGACCACACCCAGTGAACTGCCATCATCCTCCACTTTTCCCACCTGACACTACCACACGATAGCCACTCTGACCTTAAGCCCACGCCTTAATCCTTAGCAGCAGCACCACCCACACCCCCATCAGCCTCGACCATCTCCACCTGACCGTGCCTTGAACCATTCATCGTCGAACACCTACTGTCCTTCACCTTGTAGCAGTCAACTTTGCCTCACTTGTCTGCGTAGTCCTACATATAACCGAGCACTCATCCACCATGGCAGCGCAACCATCCCCTCGGATCCGTCGAATTCCACTGCTACCAGTTTTTTGGCCGTGGCCCTTAGCTCTTTCTTTTGCTCTAATTTTTTTTAAATATATACAGATTTGTATATATATTGAATTGAAATCCTTGCTTATTTTCTTTTGCTTTATGAAAAAAAGTATTATATATATCATATTATAAAGTTTTGGCCTGTTGATTCTATTCTTATATCTACAGTAAGAAAAGGGTATATATATATAATATGTTACATGCTCATATATATATTTACTAATATATATACATATATATTTTGCGTTTATTTTAGTATATATATGTTTCAAAATTATTTTTGCTTAATGTTTGAACATATGTTTATAATAATATTGATTTTAAAGTATGTTTGATAGTATTGATTTTAAAGTATATATACATGTAGATTTATTTTGATATAGGTTTTTAAATTGAATATTGATTTTTGAATTATATATAAGGGTTTATTTTGAATATGAGAGTATATTTTTGATTTCTAATATATATATATATATATATATATATATATATATATATATATATATATTGTTTTATCTACTTTCAAATATTAGCCTAGCTTTGCTTTGTCCGTAGACTTCGTGTTCGTCGTGCTATGCTTTGGAATTTGTTGTCTGGATTCGTAGTTTGTCGTGTTGTTTAATTCCTCTAGCCTTGAAAGGTTAGCGATCAATCACGATTAACATTCTTATATTAAGTAAACTCAATTCACATGAAATGACAATTGAAATATGTTGTTAAATTTAAGTTGTTAGTTATTTAATTGTTAAATATGATATGTTATTATCTGCATTTGTTAACCTATGTTAATTGACATATGACACCATTACATGTTGTATATATATTACTAATTATGATACATGCTTGTCAATTGATGCTATTTTATATTATTATTCTATTGTTCTCACATTGCAAGTTCCCTTTTAGTTTAGAATTCCCTATGTGTTGAAATGATACAAAACTCGAAAATTATTATGAATTAGGAAAAATTATTATGGGTTGAAATGTTAAACCCAAGCGATTTTATTGATTTTAAAATTTTGGGGTTGCGGGTTGAAATGATATATACCCATAAATTTAAAAAATTAGGGATTGAAATGATAAATATCTATATAACTTGACCATAGGATAGAAAACTATATAGGGACATCATTGGTCTATTTTTGAAAAATGATTTCCCAAGTTTTTGAAAGAAAATATATGGATTTTAATAAATATTGATTTTTAAATATAATGTAAAGATATTCTAATTTGAATATATGTGAAAATTTTAAAATTTTAAAATTATATGTTTGGAAATGATAAGTGAAGATTTTAAATGTAAATTATAAAATTTTATTTATAATTTTATTATTTTTAAAATATATAAGATTTAAAAAAAGATTTTATAATAATATGATTTTAATAATAATTTAAAATTTAATAAGAATTTAACTTAACTAATATATATAGTATGTTTTAAATATTTATTTACAATTTATATTAATATATTTTTTAAATAAATTTTGTAATAACTTTATTAAACAAAAGTGTGAAAATAAATTAAAGTTGACTTGTAATTTAATTTATTTGAGTGTTGAATTTAAATAAAATTTATTTGAAACTTATTGATTTTGAAATTTTGAAAGGTATGATTTTATAACTTGATTTAATTGAAGGTGATTAAATCAATATTTTCAGTTTAAATAAAATTAAACATTTAATTTTGATTTAAATTTGTAATCTGAAATTTTATTTAAATGCTTATAAAAAGTGATTAGGTGAATATTTTAGAATTAAATATAATTGAAGTTAGATATTTAATTATTGATTTTATTTAAATTTGTAATTTGAGATTTCATTTAAATTTTATTAAAAATGATTAAATGAATATTTTCAAATTTAAATTAAATTTAAAGTCGAAATTTGAAACATATATGGGATTTATCAAATTGAGTCATTGTAAATTATTTGAATATTTGAACTTTAAAAATCTATTAAAATTAGAGGTGTTTTAAATTTGTAATTCAAACCTGGATTTGAAATATATATATATAAACTAATATAGTTTGATAAGAATTTTAATTAAACCTCAAACCTTTTCAATTGAGATGGTTAAACTGAAATTTAAATTGAACCTTGGAATTAAAGTTGATTTGAATTAATTTGTGAAGTTGGAAGAAACAATTCTACGTTGAAACTATTTTTAATATATAAACTATTTTAAATATATAAACTGTTTTAATCTATAAACTATTTTAAACATAAACTATTTTAATTTATAACTATTTCAATATATATAAACTATTTAAATGCGAATATATTGATATGAGGGTTTAAACCATTTTGTAGCTATGATTTTAGAAGCGAATATGATTTTGAAAGTGAATATGATTTTGAAAGCGATATGATTTTTGAAATTGGTATGATATTTTGATATAAAGTATGAAGTGTTTGAAATGAAAATGACATTTATGTGAAATAAGCATTTGGTTGTCAAAGAGAGTGGGATCGGATGTTGTCAATCTCTGCCAATACCGAAAGCCACTTTAACAACTGTGCATATGGTGGAGATTCTAGAATGAAGTAAGATGGTTTGACGAATGATTCTACATGAGGTATTAACGCAGCCTTGACTCCCACGAATCAGCTTGATGTGGCTAAAACATGAGCTATACCGGGCCAAGTGAGGTCGCACCTCCGATCAAGCATGCTTTTTTGATACCATTCTATTACTTTGTGATTTGATTGGGCGGACCTTTGATTTGGGAGTATGTCTCGAGGTGGGCGGTAGTAGGCGTTATGCATTACAATCAATCCGAGAGGACAAACGGTAGAATCCTACACTGGCATTGCCTTGCGTGCCTTGTCACATGCCTTATTGGGCCTTCTATAATTTGGGTGTGTTATACCTATTGAGTGCTTTGTGAAGACCCAAATTATTGAGATGAAAATGATTTTAAAATAAAAATCAGTTAATGGAAAATATTCAAAGGATAGAATAGTTTGAAGATAAATGTAAAGAATGAGTGAAATAAATAAGGAAAAGGATAGTTGTTTTCAGCAAATAATAATGAAAAGAAAATAACCAAGTGTGAATGAGTTTTATATTCACATATCTCTCACACACACATACACACACACACACACACACACACACACATATATTGTATATAAGTAGCCAGAGGAGTATGGAGTGATAAAATAAACTCTTATGATGATTTAAAATATATGAAACCAGTTAAGTATTATATATGTATAAATACATTCTTAAAAAATCAAAAGAAAACAAATGGTTTGAAATATTAGTAAGGAATTAACTGATAAAAAGATATGTATGTGAACATTTCAGATTTTTCATAAGAAAATACATAATGTAGATAAGTCACATGAAAATAGTGTGTAGGTGAAACATGCAAATGGCATGTACACAGAAAAGAAGAAAAGCAACTGTAATAACTGAAATGGAATCAAAAAGAAAATGGCATATTTAGCCATAAATGCATATACATAATTCTCTTATTTGTGTGGGGATAAAATGGGTTTTTCTCTCCACTAAAACCCTAGCTAACTGTTTTAAAAATCAAAGGTAAGCAGCAGTTTATTTTTGAAAACAGAAAGATATAAAAAAAAAAGAAGGGGAGCAAACTCACACTGTTTTCCAAGTCAGAGCATTCTCGGGGGAAAGAAGAAGGAAGGTGAGTGATTAATCATCTTATGAGATTTAAGGCATTAAGACCTAAGTTAAGGGCAGCCATATTACTTTTATAAAACCATATCATGTTTTTGTTTGATTTTTATTCTCTGAATAAAATAAATGTTGATTATGGTTGATATTTTGGTTGAGCCTTTGGTTGATTTTTTGATCTGTTTTGATTGTATTGATCAATGCTTTGAAAAGATAAACATCCTGATCACATAAATGGATTCTGTAACTCATAATTCAGTTTTTTTATATAGAGATGAGCTAAATATTCTTACTGAGAAATAGGGTATTAATGAAGAATGAAATAGGAAGTGTGAATAAGGGGATTCATGCTTATGTCTAGTTCATTTTTAAATGATATGAACAATGCAATATTATATATATATGCTGATTTGTTCAAATCACAAGTTAATATGTTTTTATGGGTTTTTCCTCAAAAACCATACCCTATGTTCACAGTAAAATAAATATAATGTCTTATATGACTTCACCAGATTTATGTAAGAAATGGGAATATTTCTGGAAATAAATATATATGCAAGTTTTAGAAAATATGATTCAATAAAAAAAATATGACCTGAAAATAAGATATGGTGTTTTGTATGAATGCTTTGTATGCCTAGCTGAAATCCCTGAGTGAAGTTTAATACTCTTTGATTTATGAAAAAAAATCATTTTAAGAATTAATAAAATTCTCCTAAAAGAAAATGAGAATGGTCTCCAGAATATAAAGCTAATTTGGGAGTAGTGCCTTGATCTATTCATCATTAGGTGGATGATGGGTATATGCATGACTTGATTAAGTCCAGTAGGCCTCTGTGTAAAGGGTTAATAGAATTGAGCCCCTTTGCAATGCACACATGGTGTTCAATGGCAAGAGTTAGGACCAACTAATGATAAATGGGGTTTGAGGAATTAAGCTATGGAATTAAGGGAGTTAATCCACAGGAGTATATGTATGTATAACTGAATGGTGTTGATGGATGAATGCTTGGGTGCATGTATGTTAGAAAGAGCTTACACACACACACACACACACACACACAGAGATTTTAGTATGAACTTGAATAAGCATCAAACATATGAATTCTTTCCACGGTAATTGATAATCACCAATTATTTATAAGCTATGATTTCACTCACACCAGAATATATTTTCTGACCCTATTTGTTGCCTTTGCAATCTTTGGGGTGTCTCATTTTCATTGAGGCGGTTCAAAGTGTTGCTGTAGGGAAAGATGCTTGAGTAGCTTGCTTGAATGGATGTTTGAAGATCGTGTTGGTTTTAAAATGCTTTAGAGAAGTAGCAGTTTAATTGTAATAAATAATCTAGGCAAACTCTTTTATGTCTTGTGTATTTCCAGGATTGATACGTGTTTTGTTTTCTTGAAAAGAACATGTAAAAGGGAAGAAAAAAACTTAAGTATTATATGTGCTTGTGAGTTGTTGTTTTAAGTAACAGGTTCTGGAGTAGATAGGTGGATTATGATGAAGGAGAACATGCCATATAAACTAATATGTGGATATATTCTCCTTGGCATGTTTGTTTCACTTCAGTTATAAAGTTGAAGTTTTTTTTGAATAAATATGTACCAAAGAATTACGTAGATGGGTTGAACATGGTCTTGGCTAACCAGTAAGGCTTGAACATGTCTTGTAACTGATATAAGTACATGCAAAAGCTTGAAGTCATAGCCTTTGTTTGTATCTGGACATTTGACTTTCCAACTGAAGTTTGTATTGCATTGTGTAGTGAGTTGATGTGCATGCTTTGTACTTATAGTTTTTGCTGCAACCATATTGAACTAAGACCTGTTGACTACATGCTTGATTCAAAGTTTGGTTATATTTGGTTTTAGTTGAGTCTATGTAGTTTGCAGTATTATGTGGTCTTGTTTGTGCATAGAGTATATCCATTAATCCACTGCATATTGATCACTGTCACTTGTTCTATGCTTGGAGTTCAGTAGTTTGTCTTCATTATGTGATCATCTGGAAGTTTTGCATTGTTCTGATTTTTTTGACATTGCCCGACTATATGAATACATTGAGGTCACCTCTGACCTTGGTTTTTGTGCATAGCATATTGAGCTGGTACCTTTATTAACCATTCATGTGTATAGTTGTCTTTCACTTAAATCAGTTGTAATTGCTGCCTTCATGTACATGTTGTTCATTTATATTGTTTTCACCTGCATGACCTTTACATTAGTTTACAACCCTATTACTTACATGATCATTGCATTCTTTATGAACCAGGATATGTGCATTTTGCTTGACATGAATTTTTTGTGTTTGAATTCAGAAACTGGGCTAGGCTAACATGTATGAATTTTTTTAATATATTTTATCATTCTAAAACAATATGTATGAATTCCCAAATCCTAAAGATCAAATACATAGGTTATAAATCCATGAATTGATTAATTAATTTGGGAAATAAAACAAGAAAATAATATGTGGTAACACTTGAATCATGTATTAGTCAATCTTGAGTCAATAAAAAGATTAAAGTGTAGAAATAGCCATGTGACACAAAACCTCTCAATTATGGGAAATATTGTGTGATTAAATTTCTTTGCTACTTTAACACTCTGATAGGCAAAGAAACATTTATATATCTTCACATATATAAATGATATGACTTGATTTAAATACTGATATTTTTATATTAGTAAATTCTGGATCTTGGGAAATTAACTTAAAGAAGTGATCCCTTGTTTTAAAAAAAACTCAACTATAAATCATGAAAATATAGAAAATATAGGAGAGGAAAAGTGGGTCACTTCAAAAAAAAGGTATATATATATATAAAATCTAATTTTCTTATATGGATAAAATCCTAAGGAACAAACTACATAAAAATATTTTCAGTAAGAATGAAATACTGAAACAATTAAATCAAAAACAGGACTAACTAGCTATGAGAACTGTATAGTGAATCATGATAGAAAGACCACAAAACCCCTGAGCAGGACCCTCTAATGCAACACCATCGGTCAATTTTCGAGATTTGGTGAGGGCATTTAGGGAAGGAGCAGTGCAGAGGGAAGAAAATCCTCATGAGGAGTTATCTAAGCTACTGAAAACATTCTCAAATTTAGGAGGCAAGGATTTTGAAGGCACTGAAGGGGTCATGGGTGTGCAAACATGGCTAAGAACTTTGGAAAGGATATTTGTAGACATGCAAATCAATGACCAAAGGAAGAGGCAAATAGCTTCTAGAAGGCTCAAAGGAGCAGCACTGGATTGGTGGGAGGTAATCATCATAGGAAGACCAGAAAATGAGATAACATGGGATCAGTTCGAGGATATGCTTGAGGCTAGATTTGTCCCAGCAACAGCTAAGGCAACATTGCTTGAGGAGTTCATAAGGTTGAGGCAAGGATCAATGAGTGTGACTGAATACACTCAAAAATTTGAGAGCTTGTCTAAGTATGGTACCATGCTTATATGGAATGAGGAATCAAAGAATTCAAGATTTATTCAAGGACTTAATGCTGGTTTAAGTAGAGCAATGCTACCATACAAAGACAAAACATTTGATCAAGTCATAGATCTCACTCTTTCTTTTGAAATACATGATAATGCAAGGGAGAAATTCAGGAGCATGAGAGCTAATAACCATAAAAAAGGGAAAAATAGAGCACATCCTTATGACAAGAAGAATTCAGACAAGAAGGATAAAGGAGCAACCAGTGGGGAAGTTAAGAAGAAAATTATTTGTTACAATTGTGGCAAGGAAGGACACATGAGTAATAGGTGTCAAGCAGCTAAAAAGACTCCATCGGTTGCTATAATTGCAGGGAAGAAGGTCATATCAAATGGAATTGCCCAGAATTCAAGAAAGGAGCAAAGGTTGGAGCATTGGAAGGCAAAGCAAAAGCAGATGCAGTGGGAAATTCTGGACAATTGGAAGTTATACTCCTAATTAAAGATTATCCAATCTCAGTTATATATGACACCGGGGCTACATATTCTTTAATATCACAAGACATAGTGAATAAATTGGCTCTCACATGCAATTTAGTTGATAAACCTTTGTTTATTCAGACCCCTAGGTAGTTCTTGCATGCTAGGAATTAGATGTTTGGGAGTAGAATTAAACATAGGTGGAAATATGTTTAAATTCGATTTGTTTGTGTTAAAATATCCTGGAATAGGATTATTCTAGGAGTAGATTGGGTGAGTAAATTCAAAGCAAATTTGAACTTGGAAAATTTTACTATTTCTTTGAAAACAGGAAATGGTAGAAATATTATAGTCATGAGTGAAATAGCCAAAACAAATTGCCTTAGTCAAATGTGGACCATGACTGAAAAAGAATTAATTCTGGAAGACAGAAAAAGTAATAAATGAATACCCAGATGTCTTTGGAGAGGTTATAGGAGTTCCAGAAAATAGGCAAGTTGAATTTCAGATAAGATTAATCCCAGGAGTAAGTCCTGTCATCAAGAAGCCTACCAGAATGGGTCCTAAAGAATTAGTGGAATTAAAACAACAATTGGAAAAATTGGAGCAGAAAGGCTTCATAAGGCCTAGTAGTTCAAAATGGGGTTTTCCAGTGGTATTTGTAAAGAAACATGATGGTACAATGAGGATGTGTATTGATTACAGGGAACTAAACAAAGTTACCATCAAGAATAAATATCCACTCCCTAGAATTGATGATTTATTTGATCAATTAAATGGAGCAAAAATCTTTTCAAGGCTAGACTTAGCCTCTAGATTCCATCAAATGAAGGTCGAGGAGGAGAGTATTAAATACACTGCATTCAACACAGGGTATGGGCTATATGAATTTTTAGTAATGCCTTTTGGATTGACAAATACACCATCCTATTTTGTAGATTTAATGAATAGTACATTCAGAGATTTTCTAGATAAATTTGTAGTTGTTTTCATTGATGATATACTGGTGTATTCAAAATCAGAAGAGGAGCATGCAAAGCACTTGCATCTGGTTTTTTCAAGATTAAGAGCACAAAATTTAAAGGCAAAATTTACTAAGTGTACATTTTGGCAGAATGAAGTCAAATTTTTGGGACACATTATATCTCAACAAGGGATTTGTGTAGACCCAAACAAAGTCATGGCAGTGCAATCATGGAGTAGACCCAAATCAGTGACTAAGGTGAGGACATTTTTAGGGATGGCAGGCTACTATAGAAGGTTTATAAAAGACTTTGCAAGGATAGCCATTCCACTAACCAAACTAACCAGAAAAGAGCAACCATATGTGTGGACAGAAAAATGTGAACAAGCTTTTGAATCGTTAAGGAAGGCATTGATGGAAGCTCCGATCTTGCAAGTTCCAAAGGGAAATGAAGGATTAGTGGTTTATACTGATACTAGTGGGTCTGGGTTACGGGCAGTACTCATGCAACATGGAAGAGTCATAGCATATGCATCAAGGCAACTCAAGCCAAATGAAACCAGATATGCCACTAATGATGTAAAGCTTGCTGCCATTTTACGCATTGAAGCTATGGAGACATTACTTGTTAGGTACTAAGTTTGAATTGTTTACAGACCATAAATCACATAAGTATTTGTTCTCTCAAAAAGACTTGAATATGAGACAACATAGGTGGGTAGAATTTTTAGCTGCCTATGATCTTGATATATTATATACTCCTGGAAAAGCTAACAAGGTAGCAGATGCTTTGAGTATGCATCAAGAAAGATTGGCAAGCTTAATGATGAATGAATTCAAGGATTTAACAATCCTTAGTGAAGTGGAAATGAAGGAAGAAATGGGTGCATCAGACAGTGTACATAGTGACATGATTGAATATAGAAAATTAAGTCTCATCTCTTTAAGAACAACCCTGGTTGATAAAATAGGGAAGATGCAGAATCAAAACACTAATTCAAAAGAAAAGAAGGACATGATATCATAAGGCATATCAGTGGAAAATTATGAAGTTGATGATAGAGGCTACATAAGAAAGAAAGGGAAACTCTGCGTGCCCATTGTAGAAGAACCGAATCAAGAGGTTATGGATGAGTATCACAAGACAAAGTACACTATACATCCAGGTGGTAAAAAAATGTACCATGATCTTAAAAGAAACTATTGGTGGCTAGGAATGAAAGGGGAAATGGCAAGTTATGTGGCAAAGTTTTTAGCATGTCAACAAGTTAAGGCAGATTATCAAAGACCTTCAGGCCTACTACAACCTCTGGAAGTGCCTAAATGGAAATGGGAAAGCATTTCAATGGATTTTGTGGATGGTTTGCCAAGAACAAGAAGAGGCAATGATAGTATTTGGGTTGTGGTTGATAAGCTCACAAAAACAGCTCACTTTATTCCAGTGAATTCAAATAGAAATGCTCACAAATTAGCTCAATTATTTGTGAAGGAAATAGTGAGATTACATGGAATCCCTAAGACTATCATTAGTGATAGAGATACCTTGTTTACCTCAAGGTTCTGGGGTAGCTTTCAAGAGGCCATGGGGACAGAATTAAGCTTGAGCACAACTTACCACCCACAAACAGACGGGCAAACTAAGAACGTTAACAAGATTTTAGAGGATTTTCTTAGAGCATGTATACTTGATTTTGGAGGCAACTAGGAAGATCATCTCTATTTAGCTGAATTTGCTTATAACAATAGCTATCAGTCCACTATAGGTATGGCTCCATTTGAGGCTTTGTATGGGAAGCATTGTGTATCTCCTGCATGCTGGATGGAGGCAGGTGAAAGAGTGTTGCTTGGACCAGAACATGTGAAAGAGATCTCTGTGAGGATTGAACTTGTAAGGCAGAGAATGAGAACAACACAAGAGAGACAAAAAGCTTATGCAGATAAAGGGAGAAGGCCAGTGGAATTTGAAGTGGGAAATTATGTATTTCTCAAAGTTTCACCAATGAGAAAAATATTGAGGTTTGGCAAGGCAGGAAAACTATCACCAAGATATATAGGGCCATATGAAATTATTCAAAGAGTAGGAACTTTGGCTTATAAGTTGAAATTGCCAGAGGAATTGAGTAATATACATGATGTATTTCATGTATCTCAATTAAGAAAATGGGTGCATGATAAGGAGACCATTCTGGAATCTCCTACACAAGTTGAAGTTCAAGAAAATCTAGTTTATAAGAAGGAGCCAGTGGGTATTGTGGCTAGAGAAGAAAATAAATTGAGAAACAAAATAATTAAATTGGTTAAAATCCAGTGGAGTTTAGATGAGAATGATTGTACATGGGAAACTGAAGATAGGATGAAGCATAAATATCCTAATCTATTTTCTGCTTAAAGGTATGCTTAAAATTATGATAAACTTAAACATTACTTATGTGTGTTTGATTGGTTTTGAATGCATGAGTTTCTAAAATTTCTGAAATGAAATTATGCTTTGTATACAATTGGATGGAAATGTATGGAAAAAAAATTATGGGACACAATTCCTTTTAGGAGGAGAGTATGTGAAGACCCAAATTATTGAGATGAAAATGATTTTAAAATGAAAATCAGTTAACGCAAAATATTCAAAGGATAGAATAGTTTGAAAATAAATGCCAACAATGAGTGAAATAAATAAGGAAAAGGATAGTTATTTTCAGTAAATAATAATGAAAAGAAAATAACTAAGTGTGAATGAATTCTATATTCACATATCTCACATATATATATATATATATATATACATACATACATACATATATATATATATATATATATATATATTGTATATAAGTAGCCAAAGGAGTATAGAGTGATAAAATAAACTTTTATGATGATTTAAAATATATGAAACCAGTTAAGTATTATATATGTATAAATACATTCTTAAAAAATCAAAAGAAAACAAATGGTTTGAAATATTAGTAAGGAATTAACTGATAAAAAGATATGTATGTGAACATTTCAGATTTGTCATAAGAAAATACATAATGTAGATAAGTCACATGAAAATAGTGTGTAGGTGAAACATGCAAATGGCATGTACATAGAAAAGAAGAAAAGCAACTGTAATACCTGAAATGGAATCAAAAAGAAAATGGCATATTTAGCCATAAATGCATATACATAATTCTCATATTTGTGTGGGGATAAAATGGGTTTTTCTCTCCACTAAAACCCTAGCTAATTGTTTTAAAAATCAAAGGTAAGCAGCAGTTTATTTTTGAAAACAGAAAGATATAAAAAAAAAAGAAGGGGAGCAAACTCACACTGTTTTCCAAGTCAGAGCATTCTCGGGGGAAAGAAGAAGGAAGGTGAGTGATTAATCATCTTATGAGATTTAAGGCATTAAGACCTAAGTTAAGGGCAGCCATATTACTTTTATAAAACCATATCATGTTTTTGTTTGATTTTTATTCTCTGAATAAAATAAATGTTGATTATGGTTGATATTTTGGCTGAGCCTTTGGTTGATTTTTTGATCTGTTTTGATTGTATTGATTAATGCTTTGAAAAGATAAACACCCTGATTACAGAAATGGATTCTGTAACTCATAATTCAGTTTTTTTTATATGGAGATGAGCTATATATTCTTACTGAGAAATAGGGTATTAATGGAGAATGAAGTAGGCAGTGTGAATATGGGGCTTCATGCTTATGTCTAGTTCATTTTTAAATGATATGAACAATGCAATATTGTATGTATATATGTGCTGATTTGTTCAAATCACAAGTTAATATGTTTTTATGGGTTTTTCCTCAAAAACCATACCCTATGTTCACAGTAAAATGAATGTAATGTCTTATATGACTTCACCAGAATTATGTAAGAAATGGGAATATTTCTGGAAATAAATATATATATGCAAGTTTTAGAAAATATGATTCAATAAAAAAATGACCTAAATATGGGATATGGTGTTTTGTATGAATGCTTTGTATGCCTGGCTGAAATCCCTGAGTGAAGTTTAATACTCTTTGATTTATGGAAAAAAACATTTTAAGAATTAATAAAATTCTCTTGAAAGAAAATGAGAATGGTCTCCAGATTATAAAGCTAATTTGGTAGTAGTGCCTTGATCTATTCATCATCAGGAGGATGATGGGTATGTGCATGACTTGTTTAAGTCCTGTAGGTCTCTGTGTAAAGGGTTAACAGAATTGAGCCCATTTGCAATGCACACATGGTGTTCAATGGAAAGAGTTAAGACCAACTAATGATAAATGGGGTTTGAGGAATTAAGCTATGGAATTAAGGGAGTTAATCCATAGGAGTATATGTATGTATAACTGAATGGTGTTGATGGATGAATGCTTGGGTGCATGTATGTTAGAAAGAGCTTACATATATGTGTGTGTGTGTGTGTGTACTCAGATTTTAGTATGAACTTGAATAAGCATCAAACATATGAATTCTTTGCACAGTAATTGATAATCACTAGTTATTTATAATCTATGATTTCACTCACACCAGAATATATTTTCTGTCCCTATTTGTTGCCTTTTCAATCTTTGGGGTGTCTCATTTTCATTGAGGCAATTCAAAGTGTTGCTGCAGGGAAAGATGCTTGAGTAGCTTGCTTAAATGGATGTTTGAAGATCTTGTTGGTTTTAAAATGCTTTAGAGAAGTAGCAGTTTAATTGTAATAAATAATCTAGGCAAACTCTTTTATGTCTTTTGTATTTCTAGGATTGATACTTGTTTTGTTTTCTTGAAAAGAACATGTAAAAGGAAAAAAAAACTTAAGTATTATATGTGCTTGTGAGTTGTTGTTTTAAGTAACAGATTCTGGAGTAGATAGTTGGATTATGATGAAGGAGAACATGCCATATAAACTGATATATGGATATATTCTCCTTGGCATGTTTGTTTCACTTCAGTTATAAAGTTGAAGTTGTTTTTGAATAAATATGTACCGAAGAATTAAGTAGATGGGTTGAACATGGTCTTGGCTAACCAGTAAGGCTTGACATGTCTTGTAACTGATATAAGTACATGCAAAAGCTTGAAGTCATAGCCTTTGTTTGTATCTGGACATTTGACTTTCCAGCTGAAGTTTGTATTGCATTGTGTAGTGAGTTGATGTGCATGCTTTGTACTTATAGTTTTTGCTGCAACCATATTGAACTAAGACCTGTTGACTACATGCTTGATTCAAAGTCTGGTTGCATTTGGTTTTAGTTGAGTCTATTATAGTTTGCAGTATCATGTGGTCTTGTTCGTGCATTGAGTATATCCATTAATCCACTGCATATTAATCGCTATCACTTATTCTATGCTTGGAGTTCAGTAGTTTGTCTTCATTTTGTGATTATCTGAAAGTTTTGCATTGTTCTGATTTTTTTGACATTGCCTGACTATATGAATACATTGAGGTCACCTCTGACCTTGGTTCTTGTGCATAGCATATTGAGTTGTTACCTTTATTAACCATTCATGTGTATAGTTGCCTTTCACTTAAATCAATTGTAATTGTTGCCTTCATGTACATGCCATGTCTTCATTGGTATGTTGGTCTGGGTTCGCAGTTTGTTCATTTGTATTGTTTTCATTTGCATGACCTTTACTTTAGTTTACAACCCTATTACTTACATGATCATTACATTCTCTATGAACCAGGATATGTGCATTTTGCTTGACATGAATTGTTTGTGTTTGAATTCAGAAACTGGGTTAGACTAACATGTATGAATTGTTTAATATCTTTTATCATTCTAAAAAAACATGTATGAATTCCCAAATCCCAAAGATCAAATACATGGGTTATAAATCCATGAATTAACTAATTAATCTGGGAAATAAAATAAGAAAATAACATATGGCAACACTTGAATCATGTATTAGTCAATCTTGAGTCAATAAAAAGATTAAAGTGTAGAAATAGCTATGTGACACAAAACCTCTCAATTATGGGAAATATTGTGTGATTAAATTTCTTTGCTACTTTAACACTCTGATAGGCAAAGAAACATTTATATGTCTTCACATATATAAATGATATGACTTGATTTAAATACTGATATTTTTATATTAGTAAATTCTGGATCATGGGAAATTAACTTAAAGAAGTGATCCGTTGTTTTAAAAAAAAAACTCAACTATAAATCATGAAAATATAGAAAATATAGGAGAGGAAAAGTGGGTCACTTCATGCTTCCAGATAGCCCACTGGTTTGGTGGAGTTTACAGTACTGTATAGACTATGTCATTTATATAAAATGTGTTAAGGGGGATATGGGTAACGGCTTAACGCTATTTTAATAATTTACTTTACTATAGACATTATATATGTAGCGTATTGTACTATATATGTATATACTTCAACGGATCCTTAGAGGATGAGATCCCAAATATCCTTTAAGTTATTTTGTATTTCACTTGAGTTGATTTACGTTCATAAGAATGTTAATCCTGACTCGAGTGTTTTATTTTTTGCTTTATGCTCAGGTCAGACTGAGTGCCACAGCATTTGGGACTCACATTTGGAGCTTAGAGCTTTGCTTGATGATCTGTTTTTGTCTATTCGATTTTGGAGTTGTTTTTAGTTATTTTTATTTAGACTTGTCATTTGCTTTTGTATTAGTGACTTCTATGTACTTGGGATTTTCTGTTGTATTTGTTTCAGACTTTGATGTTCTATAGTAGCTTCATGAACCACAATTCATCTATTCCGCTGTTTATTGTTATTACTTTGTGTCTGTGATTCTATGATTGATTTATTTATTATATACGATAAGTTTTTCCGAATACAAATTAACAATCTGTTGTTTTGAGCAATTCAAGTTTGAAATGAGTAGATGAGTGTCGATTTGAATGGTTCGAAATGCCAGGTCATTACAGTTCAGGCAAACGATATTATGCACCTAGTAAATTATTCCCTTTGTCATTGTGTGGTTGGAACGAGTTTGAATCCGAACAAATCTGAAGTGGGTTGGAAACTGGTTCTTTGATGAAAACTATTTAATTGGAAACATATATGGTGTTGTTTTAAAATGGGTTTGAAAGAAAGAAGTAGTTTTAAGTTAACTAGTTCAAGTGGCTCGATAATAACTAAAAATGGGAAAGAGATACGTTTGAATGATAAACCTTTCTCTTGAGTATTATCCTTCTTGGTAAGGAAATATATGATACTACTTGGTAGTACCCTGTTTCTTGGTATAATTTTGGGGTTACTCGGGCTATATATATATATATATATATATATATATATATATATATATATATATATACATTATGGGTTAAAATATATATAGTGTCATTTCAAAAGTTTTTGAAAATAAATATCCAAGTATTTGGCCCTTAAGTTTCCAAAATATATAGTATCGTTTCAGAAAGTGTTTTGAATGAAAACGGGGTGTTTAAAATTCTTAAGTGAATTTCTAGAATCAAAGTTTAAATTGGATGGTTGTATATGCTCTAGGGTGTGATAGGATATTATATAAATTTGGTCCTTTAAATTGGGTTTATAAATGCTTTCACAAATGTGGTAATGGGATTGGAATTGGAGTAACCAATTAAAATAGGTACGTAGAATTGTTGTAGATCATTTCTCCTACCATATAATTGATTTACTATTCGAGTACAAAGCTTTAAGGTGTTTCACACCCTTCCAAATTAGGATTTATTACTCGAATTTTTATGGTGAACACTTGATGAGGGTTTTTGGTATGGGAGCAAAGTTTTCAATCAAAGTTACGGCTATGTAAGGAAAGCAGAGCTTACTAACCAAGGAGCCTGATCAGGATCCGCACTAGTAAATCGGATGAGCAATGCTGGTTTGGAAGTGGAGTCGTATATTCGAGTAGTGATCGAATCAGATACTGTGTATAGATGATCTATGGACATCATACGGGCATACGAATATTGTGTGTTCTTGTGCTGAAATTTTGAGTACGAAATTCTTTTAAGGGGGAAGAGTGTAACGACCCGTATTTTTGAGCCTTCGAATTTTAATATTTAATTTATTTAAATATTCAAATTTGAATTAAATTATAATAAAATTTATGTTCCAAATAACGCTTGATTTCTAATGACGTATTATTAATTTAATTAATTTTTACATAATTTTTAATTTGAAAAATAATTATATTTTCGTTTGATGTACTTTACGGTAAACGTTGGTCATTTTGCAATTTAACAGAATAAGTTAACACGTCCATCTTATAGTTGTTTTATGATCGTGTTGCATTATTATGCACGATTGAATTTTTATTTATGTCGTTTATGGTTTATACACGGATATGATATTGTGCAGCAGCATACCGTATATGTTTTTACCAATAAATATGAACAAGTGACGCACACGATGTTTTTGCATTGTTTCTTGCTCATTTCGTTTCATTGTCCATTGCACATCATGTTGGGTGCTTGCATTTAACGAACGGTACTTGTTTTCCCTTAGCTCCAAAGTTATATTGCATTGTATACATTTGGCTATAACAGGACATCGGAAAACATATTCTAAAGACATAAAATAGAGCATTCATTATTTATTTCTCTCAAACAATGCACACAGGAGGGAAAAAAAAGGAAAGAAGAAAAGGAACGTATTTTCTACACGCATGAGACAATACACCTTTTTTTTTTCACTTTCATATTTCCATGCAAACAAGATACGTTTTTATGCCCCATTTCTTTTCTTCTCTTCTTTCACTTTTTTTTTCCCCTCTGGATATATGAGGCATGTGTTTGTGTACTTTGTATATGACTGTGTTTGTTTGCATGTCGTGAATGCAAGTGTGTATATTGGTGGAACTTAGTGGATGGGGGTATGTGTGTGTGTATCCATGAGTATGGGTATGTATGCGTGGGTGAGTTGAAGGGCATGCGTGTAAGAGAGGGAAGTGCACGTGTGTTTTGACAGGTTCTAGCAGGAAAGGGGAGGGACGGGTGCATGCTGGTGAATAAAATGAAAAAAAAATGGAAGAGCAGGCATTGGAAAAGAAGGTGAGGTGGATTTGCAAGGGTCAAGGTGTGGAAAATTGAAGGAGGGGAAGAGTACAAACCGTGTACAGGCAATGGAATCAGTGAGCATGCATTTCGTATAAAAGGAAGTTAAATATATTGTTCATAAAGAAGAAGTTTGCACTTTAGTCCTAAATAATGTGGACAATTGCATGGTGGAATGGGAAGGCTGCGTATTGGGGAATTTTGCTTGCGGGTCATATTTCTTCTGACAATGGGCTAGACGCGTGCATTTCTTCTTTGGGAAGATGGTCGTAGCTTTTCGGTTTCGGATTGGCATCGTGGTTTGGGTCTTAGCCCAAAAGGCTTTGATATAACTTGTGGTTAGTTTTGGTGTAGTATAATTTAATGATAAGTTAATAATGTCTGATTATAATTACGTCAAATTAGATAATTACGTAATTAAATTAATCATGCTTAATGGGTAATACATATTTGGCCAAATATGTATTGTATTGTTAAAGTAAATCAAACAAGATAATTTCGACACCATGTTTAGCGGGATAAACATCGTTCCACTAATTAAATTAATTGCTCATTTAATTAGCAAAATAAAACCCCGTTTTGCTATTTTATAAGTTTGGACATCAAATTTATATGTTGTTAATATGCCAATTTAATTAAGCGATGTGTTAACTAATAGTGAATTGATGAATTTATCTACATAGATGTTGATTATGTAAATGCTAGTAATTAAGTTGGAAAGCTAAATTGAATGATATGGTAGCGTATTTAAGTACCATGATGATCGTTAAGCCTTCTTCAAATTGAAAAGCTGATTATTGATTTGAAAGTTATTTAAGAGTAATTATTTTTATTATAAGATTTAAAGATAATTATTATTTAGTAATAAGATTTTAAAAAGGTAATAACTTATTGGTAATATTTTAAAGATAATTAATAATTATTTTTAATAATGATTTAAAGTTAGTTATTTTATTATATGATTCTTAAAAGTTATTCTAAAGTTATTTAATTATTATTTTAAATTTATTTAATTATTTTATTGAAATATTTTCATTATTTATTTAAGGTGATTTAACTATACTTTAATCTTTAATATTTTGAATTAAATTATTTAATTAAATTTATAGATTAATTAACTATCATATTAAAATTAGTTTGAAGTTGATTAATTATTGTTTGATGACATTTTAAAGTTAATTAATTATAATATTAATATTGTTTTGAGGATTAACTTATTAATATGACAATTATGTTTAAAATTAATTTAATATATATATTATTAACGAGATTTTAAAGTTCTTATTTCGAATGAGATTTAAATTGAATGGAATAGAAAGATGTTTAGATAATAATTTTTTATTTTAAGTTATTTTATATAATGTATGGTTTACCAAGGGAACCTTGTTGACTCAAGGAGTTTATTAAAGAGGTTTGTTAAAATGTGGGAAGAATTTTATAAATGGTTTTGAGATTCGTAAAGAATATTTCATAAATTGACTAGAAAATTTATAAAGGAGATATTTATTTATATAATAAAAGAGATTTATGGAAGAGATTGGTGTTTTGGGTTACTTCATTTAAAACGACAATTGGGTTTTATCATTTGAATATGATATCAAAATAGAAAAAACTTTCCAAGTGGTTGGTGAATATACTTATATCATTGTATAAGTATATAGAAAAGTTTCCAAGTTTTGAAAGTGAAATGGTTTGTGAGTATACTTATACTGTTGAGATAAGTATATGGTTATATTTTCTAAGTATAAAAAATATAATGGTTTGTCAATATACTTATCCTGTTAAGATAAGTATATGGAAGTTATTTCCAAGTATTTGGAATGTGAATTTAAATTAATAAAAGATTAATTTAAAAGGCTTGGTGATTTCCATGGGAAATATAATCTTTGTTTGGTATGTTTGTTATTTGATAGTTAAATAACCGACCATCAAATCTTGGCCTAAATATGTAATCCTTCTTAATTTTAGTGGTACGGAATTATTCCCTACTTAACACCGAAGGATTTTAATTCTAGAAATATATAGGAGAAACACGGGGATTATATGGTACAATTACCTCGGTGGTGCTATATTGTATATATAAACTCGTTTCGTTCTTCTAGGACAAATGATAAGGAGATCCATCCACTTAAACGATTAAGGGGTGATCCTGGCTCTTATGTATTGTCTGTTTATTTCCTAAAGAACCAATGTTGAGCATTTTGAAAATCGGCGTTTGGTTTTGTGGAGCACCCAAGAAATGGAAGAGTGTACTCGTAAGAGATGACTCAAACCCGTGAGAACTCTGAAAACCATATACGGTTCTATGGAGGAGTTTCGTGATGTATTGAGATATTGGGATCCATGTGTGATTTCGAAACCCGTTGGGGTATGGTAATCCAGGTGTGATTCCAAGATCAACTTGAGATGTAGGGTATTGGAATCCATGTGGATTCCATGATCTATTTGGTGGCGGTGCGTAAGCTGCAATGTCGGACGTAGCTTCATCAGTAGGGATGACTAAAACTAGAGATAGGTGGCATGGCCAGTAGGGCTGGCAAACTCATAGGGTGTAGTCGGCTCCTCCTAGATGTCACTTATAGTTGTTATGCATGCAAGGGAAGATGCACTCTGACTTAGAAAGACCAGCTATTTTTTTCCAATGGTACATCACCAGGGATGTATGCTGCTTTGGATGGATATCTTTTATCCTTATGCAGGAGGACCGTTCCTCGAAGTACTGAGGGCACCTCCATGGAAATCCTACACAATTAGCGAACGTGCCTTATCGATTTTAGATTATATACCTATTGTTGTTGTGATGTACACTCACAAGCATCACAGCTACTTGATTATTATTATTTTCGTCATTAGACATTATTATAATATCATTTGATTTTCTATAAAAAGAGTTTGGTTATAGTAAGGTAAAAACCTGTTCGCAATTATGTGCTGCGTGGTCTTATGAGATATCTTTGTCAAAAGGTTGATTAAACTTTAAGACTTCATTTGATTGTGTTTCTCACGCTGATTTTACCAGACTGACCTGGGCATTATTTTTCTATATTGCTCGGGCCAGACCGAGCATATTTCCAGGTTTGCTTGAATATTTGGAGCTTCAGGAGATGAGCTGGAGGCCTTGAGACGTAATCACGTAGATGGTTATTTTTATTCCACTGCATTCATTGTTGTATATTATTAAGTAATTTGTGAGGACAGGTTGTTATAACTGTCCGACTGAAATAGTTTAGTGTACTCTAATGGATGTCTGTATATACTTATAATACAGATTTTTTGTGTATGAAGGTTTGTTATATATTATAAATTATACATTCAGCTGTGAGATTCTATGTTGTTTAGTTTCTTTTGTCTTCTTTCCTTTTTCTAACTATCCGCTTTCCTGTTAAATTTGGGTTGGACATATGTGGTTTATTGTCAGCTTAAACTTTACAGAAAAATGGGTCGTTACAGCAAGTTATTTTGAAGAGGAATTAAGTCCTCTTACATTCCAAACTATAAGATTCATTAGGAAATATTAGTAAGGACACTCTACAATTTCAAGTTAGAAGGAGCGTTCACTATGGTCTAAGTTCTCTTAATTTTTTTCCTTTTATCTTTAGTTGATAACATATTTTGCTAGACAGGGTTATCTATAACATCTTTTGAGTAAGATGCATTAAATTTAAATGGTATCTCCTTCTGCCACTGTTTTCTATATTGTTCGGACCTTGTGTGAGGACCGATGCAATTTGTGATTTGGATTGCCTTCCCATTCCTAGGAGTGCCGATGATTTAAGGCTCCTCTGGAGACGTCGCCTCCATGTCATTTTTGCCCAAATGGGTTGAATCACATTGCATAATATATTATCACTCTCTGCATTTATACACTCTCCACATTTATATCACCTACACCTGAGTTTATAGCATTTCATGTGTTTCAGTCACCTGCAAATGTATTAATATCATGTTATGTAGTGTAATTATTATCTAGACTTTCTACGCTGATGGTGTTGGTATTCGTAAGTGTGTGCTGCTTTTACACATAGAATGATGCGTTTTGGGATGATAGTTCCGAGCTATGAAAGTTTTCATTGCACTCTAAGTCCATATCATGAAACAGAGGATGTATTGAACTGTTGTCATCTTGAACTTCCCTTCTTTTATTAGTCATTATGTGTTGTTATAAGGAAACATCTCCTTCATTATCACATTGAGGATCGTGCACATAAACATTGTCTATTTCATTAGGTTTATCCTCTTGCATTTGTGAATTTGTAGAACAATTATGTTGCAAGATGTCATTGGTAGAAGTAGTGCTAATTGGATTAGTGTTTTATTGGCCACCTAAACTTTTTCAAATGAGCGGACTTTTATTGGATGTCCAAAACAGTTCCAATCTGTGCAAATCGTCGGTTTCCATTCATATTTGATGGTTTGAGTAAACAACTCAATATTTCCATTCACTGCATAAAATTCGGTAGGGAATTTAAAATCATGATTTATTTCGATCAAAACCTTGCATCCAAAATTTTAATCATATCTTTGGTGAAATGGTCCATTTTTAATGAAATACCCAAAACCGAAGCAATTCTATCAATACCTTCTTCTGACAAGAATTCCAGTTTCAGTTAATGGAAGGGAACCTATATTAGGATATATTATAACATTCCCTTGAATGTTGAAGAACCTATGGCCATCTCTTCATCATCATCAGCTTTTTATCATAGAAGTATGGTCCATGTGCTAGAATTCTCTCACAGTCTTCCCTTTATATAAATTTAATAACGTAAAATCTGTTTTTCCTAGTGTGAACAAAAAATTATGCTTTTGGTTGCCACGCTTTCTATATGTGATCGAAAATAATTATAATATAGATGGGAACCGACCACATATATCACTATTGAATAATCCTAATACCTTTTTGCTGAATCAACAACTGCATTCGTCATCCTGGCGCATGTCAGCTTGTTGAATTTTATAGGATTGTACAAATTAAGTAGGGTGGAGACCGGTATATCTTTCTCTGTTACCATCGCTTTCCACGTACGTGTTGCAAAATTTCCTTGATTGGAATTCACGAAAATTGAAGCCCATCCACTATTAGCTATCTTGCCTTGATTGGAAGTTATGGTGTTCCAAGTCCTATTGTTATTAAGTAATCCTAAAGAAATGATTGTATTATTTCCTTATTGATGTTATATAAAAGTAGGAAATCTTGTATGGCTTCTTAGATTAATCATGACGTTTAAATTAGTTTCAATATGTGTAATTTGATATATAGGGAATTTTTGCATATCCGATTTATTACATAGAGCACGCAATCTCTTTTCCCCGCTTTTGGAAATCATAGGTTGGAAACCCTTACCATCAGCAATAAGAGAAGCTTGCGGTAGACACAGACCAGATGTGGCATAAGGGATGAAAGGTGGAGGCTGGAATGACAGAGGAGGAGAAGTCTCGAAGGCTGCCATTAGAGTCTAGAAAACCCTAGTTTTTCCTCTCTTATTATTTTTCATGAGCATATCAAAGTTAGTAATATAATAACGGATAATGAATGGAAACTAGAATTGTAGGAAGAAACCAAAAGCATCAATAATGGGATAACACAAATCAACATTTTAAATAACATGTCATATGATTTTCAGTGCTGCAACTTAAATAAAATGGGAATTTTTGTTTTCAATGAAATTTGGGACAAAACCTGAATTCATATTGATAAAGTTAGTTGGAATAAAATAGAATGAAAAAGCAAAGTAAACCCCAGACGAAATTTGCCACTTTAGAATAATTTCAAACCAACTTCCATGCAAAATCAAGCTTATCAATCAGGGCACGTCAATTAGTAATAAAGGTGAGTTATGTAGTAAAGAAACAGATATGAAGAACACTTGTTCTTTGAATGTAATTTCAGTAATTATGTATGGAAAAAGGTGAGAGTAAAGCTAAAAAATCCAATGATTCCAACAACCAGCAAACCAAACATTAAAACCAAAATAGTATATTTCAACAACTAATTTCCTAGCACATCAAGAGTATTAAAGCTAGTTACAATTAGTTTAGCATATGCAAATGGTCAATTTAGTGTTCAAAGTTTCTTTCATAAATGAAAACATGCAAACCATTTAACAAGCAGTGCATATTATTTATGCAAAATGTAATACAAAAATCCACAAAATTGTATTTTGAGAAAGAAGTTTTAGAGGTATATCATTTACCTAACCCATCTCCTTCCTTAACTATGATCCTTCATGAATCGGTCAGTTTCAACATACTTTCAGTAGGCAGCTGTAGATTCAAGCCTTCCTTGAAGAACAAATGTTCCTTTCGAGCAACAACAACGAGTATGTAATGGCGGTGATAAAGAGGAAAGAACCTAAGACATAGTATTTCCATAATTGAAATATATTTACCAGCTTTGTAAATATTTAAAGTATAAGAGTTCAATTTATTAAATTTATGAACTTGAACTTTGGGCCATGTCTTTAGCATGATAAAATTATACGTCCCTTCGAAAAAAACTACACATTATACAATTTATATACTGGTACCAGTTGAATGAATATGAATGTTTGTGTATATATATGTAGGTGCATGCATGTGTGCACTTGTGTATATGTATAATTTGGTTCATGTACATATATTATTGATAACATATTTGCTAATTTAAATACAAACTTAAGATATTAAAAAAATATAAATGCCTAAATATATTTAATATTATTGTGTTTAAATTTCTAATTTTAAATAATAGTTTGACTAAACTCAAAACTTACCGGCTTTTAAAATTTTGAAGTTATATATTAAATTTGTAATTAGATCTCAATCCTATTTTTACTCCTTGCTTTTTTAAATATATTTAAAACATGTCATACATTAGCACACAAGTTCAAAACTTATTGTTTTTAAAATTATATATAGAATTATTAAATTATAATTAGATCTCAAATCCTATATGACCTTATGCTATTGCAATGTAGTTTTGAAACTATTTTGACCAAAATTTATTTTCGGCCTTAAGAAAAAATTATATTATTTGCAACCAAATTGGTCACAAGCAACCAACAATATATTTAAATAGATAAATAAATGAATAAATTAAATGAAAACAAAGGAAAATCACAAAATAACAAGAAAAATGCAAAAAACAGAAAGAACAAGATTTATAGTGGTTTGGCGTTGATTACCTACGTCCACTTTGAATATTCTCTTTATTGCTTTTCAATTAACTTGAGTACAATCAAAAACAGCAGGAAATAGCAAGAGATACGATAGGAATGGAGGAAGTTGATTATAATAATGGTGGAATCTAACCAATAGTGTAAGAGTCCCAAGAATGGCCCCTATGCCCGTATTTATAGATGAAGGCGGCCTTCAATCTGATTAGAACTTCGGCAACAGGACCTCTTCGACCATATGAGCCCACTAAAGGGAGGGCTAAGCCTAACTCTCAATGGATAGGGATAGCTACCGATCCCTCCAGATGTTGAGCTTTTGCTAGCGATCCCCATAGTATCTCCCTTATGCTCTAACATGATGGTGCTTTGAATATCATGGTGTTTGGACACGTAGAGTTCTGGTTCTTGTAGTCCTTTCGTTCGAATCTTAATCTGGTCAAGGTAGTGTCGATCCCTCCAGATGATAGCTCCGAACCTCTTAGTACCTTAACGTATGCCAATCCATATTTCTTGAGGAATGTATGCTGATCCAACCCCAACGAGCGAGCCATGCCGATCCATCTCACACAAACCATACCATGCCGACCCATCTCTCACAAGCTATACATGTCGATCCATCATAACGAATATGCCATGCCGACCCCTGTCTATCCATCATATTAAACCAGCCCATCTAGCGTTGCTGAGCGGTGTTGTACTAGGTACAATGTCTTATACCGATCCCTCTATATCCCCACCTAAGTTAACTATTTAACCAAGTGATTATACCGATCCATATGCCCTCTTCATGTTATACTGAACTCTATACCATCCCATTCATATCTATCATCCACTATGTCGTTCTCTCTCTCATATAGGCTAACTCCTGTCTTATTGACATCCGACGTTGTCCATCTACCAATTTCTTCCCATCCGGGCTTCGTACAACTTTTCGAACTTTATATTTTGGTCATGTTGAAGTATTTTCATGATCGTCCTTCTCGTCAACATTCGTGTCTGCCCTGCGTGATTAGCCCAATATAGCCAGATCAAGCACCGGGTAACGCTTTCCCCCTAAAGTAATCTTGTGAGTAACATGACATGCTTTGAATTGAAAAAAGCTCGAGATGCTGGGAAGAAGTATGTCTAACTTTCTGGTCGATTTCTGTTCCTTTATCGATCTTCGATGATGCAAATCTAAAGTCTTATTCTGTTAGTACGTACAGATTTGGTCGTGTGGGATTTATCGGCTTTCTTTTGGTTCGGTCTCAGACTTGATCGCTTCAGGCTAGATCTCAATTTCGGTCAATTTCAAAAGGTTGAATTCTTAAACCATTTCCATGTTCGTTCACATGTACGTTCTTGCTTTTGGCTCCCAAACGTGTTCGAACATTCGCAGTTCGTTGCTAAGTTTAATAGTGTCATGTACTCTTATATTTACAACTGGATCTTCACGACGATGATTATTTGTAACTTCCCAGTCGCTCTTCACTTCTTTCTTTCCATTTTTTATTCCATTCATTCCTATCATTCACACACACACACGCACACGCACACACGCACACGCACACACACACACACACAAACACACACACATATATATATTTGGAGGGAGTCGTATCCCACTCACGGTTCCGCCATTAGAGACACGCAAATAGGGTTTGGCATGCCTCAATGCCGACCCTTCATCTTTTCTTTTTCTTCCTTTGACTTTGTCGCCCTCAATGACTGGTTCGACTCCCTTTCCATCGCTCGTATATAAACTTGCTTCCCTTTCTTTCCTCTCCTCACTTTTATACTTCACAACACATAAGATTTTTCCTTTCGCTCTTCATACAACCGAACCCTATCATCTCTATCCTTCTTTGCCGAACGATAGAAATGAGGAATCTTTCCCTTTAATACTAAATCCAAACATGAAAAGGAATACCCTCAATCTAAGTCATTGCTAGCTCGCCTCTAATCCCAAATATTAACCATTTGCTTTAAATTTAATTCATATAGTTACGTTTCCCACTTTTAATTACATCAGTCGAGTCTCAAATCTCCGGTTAGTATGCGTTCGAGTTGTTTTTAGGCGAGTTGTGTGATGGGTTCTACTAAGTCAGGCGAGAGAGGAGGAGAAGAAGAAGTTAAAGAAGGAGGAAGAGGGTACGGTTGGGTATCCTTGAAGACTTGGAGGGAAGTTAAGGTTTGGTTATGGTAAAGAAGTTAGAATAGTCTTTGGGCAGCATAAGTGAGGGTTTGGCATATGAATCGCACTGGACAAGGGTTCGGTACAACGTGTTTGAAAGAAAAGGTCTACGCGTTGTTGTATTAATGAGGGGTTGGTGTTAGCTACTTAGGCGTAGGGATCGGTAATGGTAGCTAAAGTGAATGGTTCGGTAGTGAAGCTAGGATGAGGGATCGGTAGGAGCTTATGGTCTAAGGGATCGGTATAGAAGTTTAACTGTAGGGTTTGGCTTAGGAGTTAAAGTATATGGATTAGTACATAGGCTAAAGGGAAGGGATCAACATAAGGAACTGAGGGATAGGTATTTGCAAGCATAAGAAACTAAGGGATAGGTATTTGCAATGAATGTTAATTTTAACTTAAGACTTTTAAACACTGAATTGTGTATTGCCTTGCTCGAACTTGGACTACTGGACTTAATCTCAAATAAGCACATCTCTGTACTTCTTGACATGGACCAAATGAAAAACAGTATATATAAAAAAACCTGGATAAAAAACTTCATAGCTTAATATGTCGATAACTGATCCTAAAGCTCTCATTGTCGATCAACTTTCCTGTTGGTTGAGACGGTCAGTGCTGACGGTCTCTCTAGATGTAATTCTAAGTCTTGTCATTTCATTATTGTTTTATGGTTCTAAATTTTTCATATTTGTTTCACATTGCACTGCACTACACTATAGTTCACATACGACACGGGGGGAATGGGTTATTATTTCTAATGTTGATTATCTTTAAGTATAGCTGACATAGATCTCAAGCTACATGACGTGCTCTATCAAAATGTCTTCCGCTTCCGCTGTAAGACACATTGGTTTTGAGGCAGGTCAAGCTCTGCCACCATATATAATAAACCTTCTCTGAGTGACCATACAGAACAAGTAGAGGCGTCTGACCCATGAAAAAATCTATTTTTCGACATTCCAGTCCTTCCTATAGAAGTTATCAGTCCGACTCCTGATGCCGTTGAGGGTGCTATCATCCTCAATAATCCTATTGACTCATAAGCATTTAGAATCGGCGGTGCTACTCTTCGTTGATTGTGCTCCATCCATGGAATTCATTTTGAAGATGTTTTGGTTCCATCGAGGCAAGACAGACCTCATTTACCCCCGGTCGGACGTACGTCTTGCAACAAGTTTATGTGTGCTAGGTTAGATGTGTACCACCCTTTAATTCTTTCATTCGGGAAATGTTGAGGTACTTAGGGATTGCTCCTACCTAGTTGCATCCCAATAGTTATGCTTTCATCCATGGGACTTTCCTTCTTTTTATGATCATTCTGTTCCACCTGCCGACTCCGAAAGACATTAGATGTATCTATAATTTCAAAAAATGGACAAGGAGCCCTTCATATGTCTTTCTCGAACCCTCGCCCAAATGCTAAGTCCTAATGAGTGCATTGAACAAGATCTCTTTATTCAAGCATTAGTGGTTTTATGTACGATGTCCTCCTGGTTTCGCAAGAAGATGGTTGGAAGGACATAAGTGTTACTCCCGTTTTTATCTTTATTTCGATGATTCATGTTGCAACTTCTTCTTTAAACATACTAACATCCCCAGTTCTTTCAGGTGTTCTCCTTCGACCCAAAGACATCGAGTATCTAGGGTCGTCCCTTCCATTCATGCTACTTCCATTGAGGATCGGGACATCAAACTTCTTATCACTGATGAGTTGGTTTCGTTATTCAGGTTGTTGGAAGACGCCCGCAAAATTGGACTTCCTAGGAGTAAAGCAAACCTGAATATTATTGTCGAAGAAAGGGTATAAACAAGCGACCCCATGTTGCCCCCGTTAAAGGAACTTGGAAAGACATCGAAGAGGGAGAGATAAAAGAATCTCAAGAGGTTAGGCTAAGAAGTGAAGATGTAGGCCCTGGAAAAGCATCGGTATTGAAGCGCCACAGACCCACCAGATGCAAACTCCCTCGAAGAGGAGAAAAAAGTTGGTGTACAAGCTGCGAAAGAGTAAGGCCAGGCAAATACATAATTTGTCATAACCCTGCTTAAAAAGGAGTCGTCTTCCCAACAAATGGAAAGCTCGTTGAAGGGACACTCCAACATTTTGATTCCATATGATATATTAAATTAAGACTTCCCCAACATCGAAGTCGAAGGGTTCAACTCTCCCGCCAGAAGCAGTGAAGGCGTGCAACTTTCTAACAGAGGAGAGGAAAATCCGACGAGTAAAGCTACTGTTACCGGTCCGTCGGGGCGAAGCACTAGGACTTAACAAACACTTGCACTCCACTATACACTCGTTATTAATTCTTCGTGCTACAACTTTTAGTATGCTCCTATTTAGATCTTTACAGATGCAATGTCACATTCTCATGCTTTCAATTGTCTCCAGGGTTCTTCTACTTATTATCACTCGAGCCAAGATTCCAAATCTAGAAGACACAAAGACAAAGATGACGGGTGAGATAAGGACTATTATTCTCGAGAGTCTTCTTCTTCATCCAGACAGAAGTCTCAACCACACACTTATAGCCATGATGGTCAATCACACCTATCGCTCATAGCAAAGATTAATCCTCTTGTCGGGGTTCTCATGCTACTACACCTCACAACGTACTACACCTCTCAACCAACATTCTGGGTTATCAAGTTCAAGGCAATTATGCGAGCGTCGTTTCGGCAAGCACCCGCTTGTTACTTCTGATCTGCTTCCACTGGTTCCTGCTTATAATCCTACTATAGTGAAAAAGTTAGCTGAACTCAAAGCTACTTTTCCAAAAATACGCTTTGATGGACTTAAATTACTCCCCTCCATGCACGTAATTTTTGGAAGCGCCAAGGAAAGCTCTCTAGCATGCGTGAACGTTGTATTCATTCAGCATGAATCATTTATTCACTTGGTTGAGAAAGTCTCCGTCGAATGTCAACATGAATTGACGCCTCAAGTTGGAGGCTATTCACAATAAGGACATCATCAAGAATCAGGACACTAAGCTGCTTCAATACAAAACCTTACTTGTTGAGGCAGAAAAGAACGCAAAAGAAACGATAAAGGCGCTAGATCGCCTGGAGACTTCGCATAAAAAAGAAGTTGATGCAGCGCTTCATCCCAATGGCCCTTTGGCCTTAGAAAAGGAGTCCTTGCAAAAGGAGAATGAGGTATTAAATTATTGTGTTTAAGAGCTTGAAAATTATTAAATAAAGGGAGGGAGGAAAAAATTGAGGCATAGGAAGAATCGCAGAGATACTGTGAGGAGATCGTTGAGGCAAGAAACTTAAGAATGAAGCTTAATGAATAATTTTCCCAGATCGAAGCATTAAAAGAAGTAGTCCGCAAAGAGGGTAAACAAGATGTTCTCGAAGAAGCTAACTCCCCGGTAAAAGCTACCACCGAGTTCGGTAGAAATGAGATCAAGAACTTGTTCGATCCGCTTATCCTCGAATATAATGCGAAAGTTCTTCTTCATTGTGACTTGACCTTTCTAGGGGAAGGCTACCTTGAATCATTCGCTGAAGCCTTGGAGCTCATCATAAAATAAAGAAGGAAAAATTGGGAGGAGCAAAGCTTAATGAATTGGCACTCGTTTAAGAGGTGCTTCGAGGAAATGAGCCGTCGTAATATCCCGGAATTTTTAACAATATCAATTTAATAATATGTAGTTAAAATTAAATGGATATTGATATTCTGATAATAATTATTCAGATAAATTTAATAATCTTCTTCAATAAATATTTAAATTGGTTATTTTATCTTTTAAAAATAATAAATTGATTTCTATTTTCAATATAAATATATGGTTCATATTTTAAATAAATGGTATTGTTTTAAATTTAGAATAAATTCAACAAATTGGTTTTATGGCTTAATAAAATGAATATTTTGTAAAATGATTTTAATTTAATAATAAGAGATTTATAAAAGCAATATTAATATTGTATTGACTTTTTAAATAAGTTTTGAATAAGATTTGTAATTTTTATTTCAAATTGAATTTATATTTATAACTTGATTTGAAATTTGTTTGATTTTGAATTTAGTTAGAATTTAAATTCAAAGTATAAAATCTTCATTTGTTTTAATTTTAATATGTATAAGTTAATTTGTAAAACATTGTTGTATTTACTTCTTTTGTAAATTTATAAACACATTTCAAAAAAATAAACTAACAACATATAAACAAGTGTTTCATCCATTTAACATATGTTTAAAAATTAACATTTCAAGTTGACAAGTGTCTAACAATATGACAAGTGTTAATTTAAGTTTTTATTCTTCTTTTCTTGTATAAAATATGGAAAAAATTCATTTGTTTAAGTTTGCAACTTCATTTCATATTGCATGTTCATTTTTTTTCCTTAACCAAAGAAAATCTTCAACTTCTTAAATCAAAGATAAAACCTGCATATACAAATTTATCAAAATCCTAAGATCTGCATACCTCAAATTTCATGCAAATCTGCATATTCAAATTCAGAAATCTGCAAAAAAAAAAAAAAAAAAAAAATCAAAAGAGCCTGCATTTTTCTCTGCATTCTGTTTAAAGCCTGGGAGTAAAAGCATCTGCATCATTCATTCTTCTGCAATCATAAAGCATGCAATGCAGTTTTAAATATTTGAAGTAATTCAGTTTTAAAAGAGGTTCAATGTATCAAAGAGGGGCTGTTTTCAAAATCTGGAGCATCTCAGTTGAAAGTGTCAAAGCTTTTTCAAATGTTTTCTTCCACAAGTTCAAAGCTTTTCATAAAATCAGGCTCTGTTTTCTTCTAAAAGGTGAGTAACTCTAAAATCTAAAATTTTATTTAGGTTACAAGCTAAAATGTTTTGATAAATAAGTATTGTTTGTGTATGTATAAGTCTGTTGTAAATATGTTTGTGCATGCTGTTATGTGCTCTTCTTTGTACCCTGATCCACCTTTCCATTTAAGAACCCTCTACACTTGATTTAAATTTGTGATAGTACCTGAATTTTTGACCAAAGAAGTTTGCTTATCATTGATTTGAAAAAAAAAAATTAAATCAAACTAAACAAAGTCCGTTGCCTCTGGAAATAAGATTTAACAGGAAAAAAAAATAGCACTGCATATTAGTTTTAACCAAAGATCCCAGCAAGAAAATTTAGTAATTCAGCATTATAAATCCAAAGAATTAGCTATAACATGATTTTTAAATCAAGAATCATTGTTTTTAGAAAAGTAAGGAAGGAGAAGTTTTGTTTTGAAATAAATATAAACTATTTGGTTTCTCCGGTGATATGTGTATTTTGAGGCCGTAAGATTATTCATGTTGATGGAGGAGAGTTAGGAGTTGCTTAGAAAAAAATAGTGGATGGTGATGGTATTCATCAGAGAAGTAGCGGTGGTGGTTTTCCTTTCAGAACCCTAGTTTTTACTGTTACTCTAGAATCGATCATTGCGGTGAATACAATTGATCGAGTGTTGAGATATTTTGGGTTTCGATAGTTTGGACGTGGATGAAGTCGAGGCCGGAGGGGTCGACTCTCAAGTGGTCGGAGCAGCGAGATATAGGCGTTGACAGGTTTTGGAAAATCTTTGTTTGCTGTTTCCAGGCTTGGGTGTATAGCTCAATTGTGATTTGAGTTACTGTGGTGGATACTGGAGTTCATGTTCGAGTTGGGTGATTGTCTCTGTTGAGATGAGGTGTTGGCGGATGGCCGGAGCCACGGTGCACGTGCACTGTGCAGTTGAATTCAGGGGAAATTGTTTTGTGGGTTGGCCTGTGTTGGGTTGCTCGAGTAATGATGGTGAGTTGCCAAAGCAGAAGTGTGTTAGACTCGGGGATGGGGTGCTGCAAACTTGAAGTAATTGTGGGGTTTTTGTTTTACAGGTTTTATAAACCTGTAACCTCTGTTTTTTTTTGAAAAACCCTGAATCTTTTAAATGATTAAGAAAATTTAAAACATATCTGAATTCAAGTTTGAATTTATTTGAATTCAAGTTAATCTAACATTCCAGTTTAAATAAATAAAGTTTAAAGGAAAAGAATTTTTACAGGTTTAATAAACCTTAACTTGTTTTATCAAAAACTGTTTTATAAACCTGAAAGTATTTAAGTTTTTTTTAAAATTTAAACTGAATTTTAAAAGTGTAAATCAAGTTTTAAACAAAGTTTAAAAATAAGTTTAAAATCTTAATTCAAAATGAGTTTGAATTATAGATTTAAAAATATATAAGTTTTATAAAGATAGAAGGTTTTAACAACTTTGAATTTGTTAAAGTATTTTATAAAATGTTTTAAAATCTGAAGTTTAAGGTTTAAAGAGAGTTTAAAATTTAAATTTTAAATCTGGATTCAAAGCTAATATCGAATCTTAAGTTTAAAACTGGAATCAAAGTGGAATACATATTTCAGTTTTTGAAAATTAAAAGAAGTTTGAAGTTATTGAGATGTTAAAAGTTATAAATGGTTTAACCTTTGATAAGTTTAAATTATTTTCATTTTAAACTTGTATTTAAAATGAAATTTGGAAACAAGTTCAAAAGTACTTTGTTGAAAATAAAATTTGTTTTAAACATAATTTAGAAATGACTTATTTTAAAATTAACTTAAGAATGAATGTTTTGTAATTAAATTATTAAAAAGGTAGTTAAGAAATAAGTAATTAATTAATTTAACTAATTATTAAAGTTGAATGAATATTGATTTAGGGGTTAATCAATTTGAAATTTAGATCATTAATTAGATTATTAATTAATGATTAATAAATTATTAATTAAGTAATTAAGCTTTTAATCAAGGTTAATTTATTTAAATAATTAGACTTTAAATTATAGATAATTTTAGATAATTAAATTTGTAATTAATTTAAGTTAATTACTTTGTAAAATAATTAGGGAAGGGTTAATGATGGTCATTAACCAGGATTATTTAAATAATTAATTAATGTAGTTAATTATTATAATTAATTAGATTAATTAATTTATTAATAATCAATTGTAAATGGTTTGAGTAATTACTTAATAAAGTAATTAAGGAATTAATTACTTAATGTAATTAATTTAGTTTAATATGATTGTTTATTTTTAATTAATTAAGTTTAATTAATTATAAACACTTGGGTTTTATAAAAAAATTACTTTATGTAATTAATGATTTGGGTATTTACTTAGTTAAGTAATTAATTAATAATTACAGAATGTAATTAAGTGGAGATGTTTAAGTATGAAGTAATTTGGTTTAAATTACTTATTAATAAATCAAGAGATTAATTAAGAGATTAATTAAGGATAATTAATTTGTTTTAATATGGTAATTAAGTTAATAATTACTTAGAGTAATTAATTTAAGGAATAATTTAGGATCATTAATTATTTAATTAATGATGTAATTAAAGTTGATTAAATATGATTAATTAATCAATAATAGGTAATTAAAGGTAATTAATTAATATAATTAATTAAGGATTAAAGTAATTAATTATGATTAATTAATTAATTGAAGTAATTAAAGGTTAATTACTGTTTAGTTGAGGATAATTAATTTGTGAAATTAATTAAGGATAATTACATGAATGTAATTAAGAGAAATTAATCAAGAGTGATTAATTAGGATGATTTATTTTGAATGATTAATTGATTGTAATCAATTAAATAGATGGGTAAGCAAGTTATAATTTGGTGAAGTAATTAATTTAATTCATTTTAAATTAATTAAAGATGAAGTAATTAATTTAATTTATTTTAAATTAATTAAAGTTGGGGTAATTAATTTAACTCATTTTAAATTAATTAGAGATAGAGATAGTTAATTTAATTCATTTTAAATTAATTATATTGTGATAAGTAAATCTTTGCTTATGTATGAATGGATGTCATTGATTGACTTGGATGCTTTGAAATCTCAGTAGTGAGATAAATATATGTGTGGGATGGATGTTTGATTACATTGTGAAGATAACATAGGTTATCTGTTGTGATGGTGATATATGGAATATCTATTTGATATTGATGATGTGAATTATCTGTTATTTGATAATGTTAATTATCAATTGTGATTTATAAGTTATCTATCTGTGTGTATATAGATACTGTAATTAAATTGTTTTAAACCTTTAAAACAACTTGGCCCTAAAAGACACGCTTTGGATTTCGATGAGACCGGGATCGGGTTTCCATATTTGGATGTCCGAAAACCACATCGATTCCAAATAACGTTAGGTCGTGAATCCAAGTGGAGCGAGTGAAGACTCGAGGTGTAAGGGCTATACGTCAGTATAACTCTGTGGGTGATTCCGTAATGAGTTTGACGGAATAGTACTTATAGGTTCGAGATGGTGAATTAGAGTGCAAGGGTTATTGTCGTTAACTCTGAGGGTGATTCCAAAACGAGTGTAACGAGATAATGCCTTCGGTTTCGTTCGAACCTGGAACGAACTTGTATGGATTGAATGCTTTCAGAACATCGTCAGGCGGACGATGAGCATTCTAAGATGATTTGTCCTATAAAGGTAATCGTAGCCTCAAGCCTCATCAACCGGGAATGGCTAAAACAGAGGAGCTGCAGCAAGGCTTCGTGGGTCGCACCCACTGGAGAGCAAGATTGATCCCTGTCTAGAGGTCCCTTTATATTTCGGCTGTGTGGACGGTTTTTGAGCTCCAACCGTTGGGGTTGTCTTGTTCGGAACTATTCAGTAAGGAATGGGTCCGGCCTTGTGTTGCAGGGGAGTGGGAGTACTCCTCGGTACGGTGATCTAGGCCATGTACTGTGACGGGCGGTACCCCAATAGCCCTGCCATTGTATGGAATCCAAAATCCAATAAGTACCAACGATTTTGATTGTATACCTATGTAGCTGGAATTTAGTAAATGTAACAATTTCAGCTATTTCTTATTTATTTGAAAACCCTAGACACTATTATAATATCATCGGATTTCCTATCAAATGTTTTGGTTAGCGTAAGGTAAAAACTTTTCCATGTTTATGTGTGGGAAGTCTTACGTGATACCTTTTCTTTTCAAAAGGTTTTTGAAAGTTAAGCAACTTTAACCTGTTACTCACACCAAACCCATGTCTGACCCGGAGTTTATTTTTGTTTTCATAAACTCTTGGGTACTCAAATTTTTATGAGTAGTCAAGGGATTCAGGTTAGGATTCAGGTTAGCTTGGACGAATTATGGAGGAGCAATGGAGCAGGAGGCTTCTGCGAGTAGATATATCTAGATTTCCGCTGTGTGTTCTCTGAGTTGTTGTATTGAGTTGTAAATACTAGACAGGTGTTTATAACTGTCTAGTATATGTGATGTGTATGTTGTGTATCTCTGATTGGTATTGTATATTATGTAAATACTTATGTTATTAATATAATTTATTCGTTCCGCTGTTGAGATTCTTGTGTTGTTTCTTCTTTCTCTTCTTTCTTTTCTTCTTCTATCCCTTTATTCCTTAATTCATGATGCGATTTTCTAGGAGTAGAAAGTCGGGTCATGACAGTTGGTATCAGAGCATTAGGTTGAGTGAATACCTAGGCTCTGTAGTGGTGTCTTTCTTTAGAGAGCGTATTTGTAATTTTTATAACTATATATATATATATATATATATATTTATTTATTTATTTCTACCTATCTGTTGGGTTACCTGTTCAGGTTTTCCAATATAAGTTATAAGGTAGATGGGGTAGTAGTGTGTGTAACACGACTACTATTGGTTGGAGTTTGAATATGTAAGGTTGGAAGTGTATCTGTCGAGACCGTAGACCTAATACCGTCTCGAGCGAGTTTTGTAGAGATGAAGAACTTCATTAATCTCTGAAGGAAACCTATGAAGGTTCGGAGTTCATTTCTGAAGTTGGATGAGTAGTATTTGGATCTGTTGGTTGGCAGAAGTGAGTGATGGTATTTTGATACCTCAGGGAGTAGTAGCTTCGTGATGAAATGCAGTGACTATGGATGTTCCCGAAGATGTTTTCTTTGGAACAAGTTAAGGAGGTAAGTCTGCTTCGGTGTTGTGGCTGTGATCAGCTTGAGTTTCTGTTTGCTTTGAAGTCTGAGTTTCTCGAAGAGCTTTGTTTTAGAGTTCTTTGGCATCTGCGGCAGCAGTGCAGCTTGGAGTGTTCTCGGTGTTGGCAAGAGATTTTATGGATTAGCAGTTTCTGAAGTAGAGTTCAGAAGTAGCAGAGTGGACCCATTTTTGGGTAGATTGACTAGTGAGTGTAAGCTGTTCTATTTGATAGAAGGAGAACAGTTTTCCTTGGATTTGGTTTGGGTTGATCGCAAAAGTGATTTGCGATTGTTTGAGTGTTCTCTTGGGTTATCGGAGTTTTTCTGGATGTCTTCAGGAAGTTAGAGTTTTGTCCGTATCCGGAGATTGAGCTTTTCCTATCGACGGGAATTCCAGGAGTGGTACCGGTGATTCAGCTTTGTAGGAGAATGGTTCCTAGAGATTAAGTTGGGTAGCAGCTCGGAGTTTTGGAGGGTCTTCTGAATTATTCTTATGAATTTGTTGAACCATATCTCTAGGGTATGTTATTGAGTTGTGCTTGTGTTCTTCTTCAGCATTCTCTTCTACTTCGGATCAGAGTTGAGCAGCGGAAGCAGTTTGGAAGTGTATCTGCTTTTCCTTTCCCGCTCAGGAGAAGAAGTTGTTGTCTTCTGATGTGAGGAGTAGTGGTTGAGTTCTTGGTTTTGGTTGATCTTGAGGAGATCATTTTGTTGTGTTGATTGGTCTAGTTTGTTTCTAGAGGTATCAGCGAAGGTTGAGCTGATTGGTAGGCTGTAGGTAGCCAGGATCATCTGAAGAGTTTGTGGATAAGAGTCGGAGGGATTTGGACTCTGAAATCGGAGATTTAATTTTGGATAAGTTTTCTCTGATCATAGGTGAGCTATAAGATTGGGTAAGTCTGAGAGGTTAGCTCTGAAGTGTTTTGGATCTTTTCTGTAATCTTGGAGGTTAAGTGATTGATCTACAGGATTGAATTGCCAGTTTGGATAACTGGGATTCGATGAGTTTCACGTATCTCTGAGGGAGTACGTGTATGATCTATCTCTGGTTGTGGAACCAGCAGTTCTGGAGTTTTGGTTGTTAAGTCAGACTCGTTTGTAGTCTGATATCTTGTCTAGTGTTTTAGATATAGTTGTATAGGAGTTTTGTAGCTTCATAGTATTGTTTGTTTGGATTCTCTAGAGCAAGTATCCTGGTATGTATATATACCTAGGGAAACTCGATAAAATTCTATCTAGAATTGGTCTGGATAATTAGATTTGTTTGATTGGTTGAATTGGTTGTTTTGATTGATTAGCATATGCTTGATATATGCTTGTGTTTTAAAAATTTAATCTTTAATGAGATTATTAAATTACCTTTGTTTTAAATTTCGGGGACGAAATTCATTTAAGGGGGGAGGATTGTAATATCCCGAAATTTTTAACAATATCAATTTAATAATCTATAGTTAAAATTAAATTGATATTGATATTCTGATAATAATTATTTAGATAAATTTAATAATCTTCTTCAATAAATATTTAAATTGGTTATTTTATCTTTTAAAAATAATAAATTGATTTCTATTTTCAATATAAATATATGGTTCATATTTTAAATAAATGGTATTGTTTTAAATTTAGAATAAATTCAACAAATTGGTTTTATGGCTTAATAAAATGAATATTTTGTAAAATGATTTTAATTTAATAATAAGAGATTTATAAAAGCAATATTAATATTGTATTGACTTTTTAAATAAGTTTTGAATAAGATTTGTAATTTTTATTTCAAATTGAATTTATATTTATAACTTGATTTGAAATTTGTTTGATTTTGAATTTAGCTAGAATTTAAATTCAAAATATAAAATCTTCATTTGTTTTAATTTTAATATGTATAAGTTAATTTGTAAAACATTATTGTATTTACTTCTTTTGTAAATTTATAAACACATTTCAAAAAAATAAACTAACAACATATAAACAAGTGTTTCATCCATTTAACATATGTTTAAAAATTAACATTTCAAGTTGACAAGTGTCTAACAATATGACAAGTGTTAATTTAAGTTTTTATTCTTCTTTTCTTGTATAAAATATGGAAAAAATTCATTTGTTTAAGTTTGCAACTTCATTTCATATTGCATGTTCATTTTTTTTCCTTAACCAAAGAAAATCTTCAACTTCTTAAATCAAAGATAAAACCTGCATATACAAATTTATCAAAATCCTAAGATCTGCATACCTCAAATTTCATGCAAATCTGCATATTCAAATTCAGAAATCTGCAAGACAAAAAAAAAATCAAAAGCGCCTGCATTTTTCTCTGCATTCTGTTTAAAGCCTGGGAGTAAAAGCATCTGCATCATTCATTCTTCTGCAATCATAAAGCATGCAATGCAGTTTTAAATATTTGAAGCAATTCAGTTTTAAAAGAGATTCAATGTATCAAAGAGGGGCTGTTTTCAAAATCTGGAGCATCTCAGTTGAAAGTGTCAAAGCTTTTTCAAATGTTTTCTTCCACAAGTTCAAAGCTTTTCATAAAATCAGGCTCTGTTTTCTTCTAAAAGGTGAGTAACTCTAAAATCTAAAATTTTATTTAGGTTACAAGCTAAAATGTTTTGATAAATAAGTTTGTGTATGTATAAGTCTGTTGTAAATATGTTTGTGCATGCTGTTATGTGCTCTTCTTTGTACCCTGATCCACCTTTCCATTTAAGAACCCTCTACACTTGATTTAAATTTGTGATAGTACCTAAATTTTTAACCAAAGAAGTTTGCTTATCATTGATTTGAAAGAAAAAAAAATTTAATCAAACTAAACAGAGTCTGTTGCCTTTGGAAATAAGATTTAACAGGAAAAAAAATAGCACTGCATATTAGTTTTAACCAAAGATCCAAGCAAGTAAATTTAGTAATTCAGCATTATAAATCCAAAGAATTAGCTATAACATGATTTTTAAATCAAGAATCATTGTTTTTAGAAAAGTAAGGAAGGAGCAGTTTTGTTTTGAACTAAATATAAACTAATTGGTTTCTCTGGTGATATGTGTATTTTGAGGCCGTAAGATTATTCATGCTGATGGAGGAGAGTTAGGAGTTTCTTAGAAAAAAATAGTGGATGGTGATGGTATTCATCAGAGAAGTAGCGGTGGCGGTTTTCCTTTCAGAACCCTAGGTTTTACTGTTACTCTAGAATCGATCATTGCGGTGAATACAATTGATCGAGCGTTGAGATATTTTGGGTTTCGATAGTTTGGACGTGGATGAAGTCGAGGCCGGAGGGGTCGACTCTCTGGTGGTCGGAGCGGCGAGATATAGGCGTTGACAGGTTTTGGAAAATCTTTGTTTGCTGTTTCCAGGCTTGGGTGTATAGCTCAATTGTGATTTGAGTTACTGTGGTGGATACTGGAGTTCATGTTCGAGTTGGGTGATTGTCTCTGTTGAGATGAGGTGTTGGAGGATGGCCGGTGATGGCCTTAGCCACGGTGCACGTGCACCGTGCAGTTGAATTCAGGGGAAATTGTTTTGTGGGTTGGCTTGTGTTGGGTTGCTCGAGTAATGATGGTGAGTTGCCGAAGCAGAAGTGTGTTAGACTCGGGGATGGGGTGCTGCAAACTCGAAGTAATTGTGGGGTTTTTGTTTTACAGGTTTTATAAACCTGTAACCTCTGTTTTTTTTGAAAAACCCTGAATCTTTTAAATGATTAAGAAAATTTAAAACTTATCTGAATTCAAGTTTGAATTTATTTGAATTCAAGTTAATTTAACATTCCAGTTTAAATAAGTAAAGTTTAAAGGAAAAGAATTTTTACAGGTTTAATAAACCTGAACTTGTTTTATCAAAAACTGTTTTATAAACCTGAAAGTATTTAAGTTTTTTTTTAAAATTTAAACTGAATTTTAAAAGTGTAGATCAAGTTTTAAACAAAGTTTAAAAATAAGTTAAAATCTTAATTCAAAATGAGTTCGAATTATAGATTTAAAAATATATAAGTTTTATAAAGATAGAAGGTTTTAACAACTTTGAATTTGTTAAAGTATTTTATAAAATGTTTTAAAATCTGAAGTTTAAGGTTTAAACAGAGTTCAAAATTCAAATTTTAAATCTGGATTCAAAGCTAATTTGAATCTTAAGTTTAAAACTGGAATCAAAGTGGAATATGTATTTCAGTTTTTGAAAATTAAAAGAAAGTTTGAAGTTATTAGATGTTAAAAGTTATAAATGGTTTAAACTTTGATAAGTTTAAATTATTTTCATTTTAAATTTATATTTAAAATGAAATTTGGAAACAAGTTCAAAAGTACTTTGTTGAAAATAAAATTTGTTTTAAACATAATTTAGAAATGACTTATTTTAAAATTAAGTTAAGAATGAATGTTTTGTAATTAAATTATTAAAAAGGTAATTAAGAAATAATTAATTAATTTATTTAATTAATTATTAAAGTTGAATGAATATTGATTTAGGGGTTAATCAATTTGAAATTTAGATCATTAATTAGATTATTAATTAATGATTAATAAATTATTGATTAAGTAATTAAGTTTTTAATCAAGGTTAATTTATTTAAATAATTAGACTTTAAATTATAGATAATTTTAGATAATTAAATTTGTAATTAATTTAAGTTAATTACTTTATAAAATAATTAGGGAAGGGTTAATGATGGTCATCAACCAGGATTATTTAAATAATTAATTAATGTAGTTAATTTTTATAATTAATTAGATTAATTAATTTATTAATAATCAATTGTAAATGGTTTGAGTAATTACTTAATAAAGTAATTAAGGAATTAATTACTTAATGTAATTAATTTAGTTTAATATGATTGTTTATTTTTAATTAATTAAGTTTAATTGGTTATAAACACTTGGGTTTTATAAAAAAAATTACTTTATGTAATTAATGATTTGGGTATTTACTTAGTTAAGTAATTAATTAATAATTACAGAATGTAATTAAGTGGAGATGTTTAAGTGTGAAGTAATTTGGTTTAAATTACTTATTAATAAATCAAGAGATCAATTAAGAGATTAATTAAGGATAATTAATTTGTTTTAATATGGTAATTAAGTTAATAATTACTTAGAGTAATTAATTTAAGGAATAATTTAGGATCATTAATTATTTAATTAATGATCTAATTAAAGTTGATTAATTATGATTAATTAATCAATAATAGGTAATTAAGGTAATTAATTAATATAATTAATTAAGGATTAAAGTAATTAATTATGATTAATTAATTAATTGAAGTAATTAAAGGTTAATTACTGTTTAGTTGAGGATAATTAATTTGTGAAATTAATTAAGGATAATTACATGAATGTAGTTAAGAGAAATTAATCAAGAGTGATTAATTAGGATGATTTATTTTGAATGATTAATTGATTGTAATCAATTAAATAGATGGGTAAGCAAGTTATAATTTGGTGAGGTAATTAATTTAATTAATTTTAAATTAATTAAAGATAAAGTAATTAATTTAATTTATTTTAAATTAATTAAAGTTGGGGTAATTAATTTAATTCATTTTAAATTAATTAGAGATAGAGATAGTTAATTTAATTCATTTTAAATTAATTATATTGTGATAAGTAAATCTTTGTTTATGTATGAATGGATGTCATTGATTGACTTGGATGCTTTGAAATCTCAGTAATGAGATAAATATATTGTGTGGGATGGATGTTTGATTACATTGTGAAGATAACATAGGTTATCTGTTGTGATGGTGATATATGGAATATCTATTTGATATTGATGATGTGAATTATCTGTTATTTGATAATGTTAATTATCAATTGTGATTTATAAGTTATCTATCTGTGTGTATATAGTTGCTGTAATTAAATTGTTTTAAACCTTTAAAACAACTTGGCCCTAAAAGACACGCTTTGGATTTCGATGAGACCGGGACCGGGTTTCCATATTTGGATATCCGAAAACCACATCGATTCCAAATAACGTTAGATCGTGAATCCAAGTGGAGCGAGTGAAGACTCGAGGTGTAAGTGCTATACGTCAGTATAACTCTGTGGGTGATTCCGTAATGAGTTTGACGGAATAGTACTTATAGGTTCGAGATGGTGAATTAGAGTGCAAGGGTTATTGTCGTTAACTCTGAGGGTGATTCCAAAACGAGTGTAACGAGATAATGCCTTCGGTTTCGTTCGAACCCGGAACGAACTTGTATGGATTGAATGCTTTCAGAACATCGTCAGGCGGACGATGAGCATTCTAAAATGATTTGTCCTATAAAGGTAATCGTAGCCTCAAGCCTCATCAACTGGGAATGGCTAAAACAGGGGAGGTGCAGCAAGGCATCGTGGGTCGCACCCACTGGAGAGCAAGATTGATCCGTGTCTAGAGGTTCCTTTATATTTCGGCTGTGTGGACAGTTTTTGAGCTCCAACCGTTGGGGTTGTCTTGTTCGGAACTATTCAGTAAGGAATGGGTCCGGCCTTGTGTTGCAAGGGAGTGGGAGTACTCCTCGGTGCGGTGATCTAGGCCACGTACTGTGACGGGCGGTACCCCAGTAGCCCTGCCATTGTATGGAATCCAAAATCCAATAAGTACCAACGGTTTTGATTGTATACCTATGTAGCTGGAATTTAATAAATGTAACAATTTCGGCTATTTCTTATTTATTTGAAAACCCTAGACACTATTATAATATCATCGGATTTCCTATCAAATGTTTTGGTTAGCGTAAGGTAAAAAGTTTTCCATGTTTATGTGTGAGAAGTCTTACGTGATACCTTTTCTTTTCAAAAGGTTTTTGAAAGTTAAGCAACTTTAACCTGTTACTCACACCAGACCCATGTCTGATCCGGAGTTTATTTTTGTTTTCATAAACTCTTGGGTACTCAAATTTTTATGAGTAGTCAAGGGATTCCGGTTAGGATTCAGGTTAGCTTGGACGAATTGTGGAGGAGCAATGGAGCAGGAGGCTTCTGCGAGTAGATATATCTAGATTTCCGCTGTTTGTTCTCTGAGTTGTTGTATTGAGTTGTAAATACTAGACAGGTGTTTATAACTGTCTAGTATATGTGATGTGTATGCTGTGTATCTCTGATTGGTATTGTATATTATGTAAATACTTATGTTATTAATATAATTTATTCGTTCCGCTGTTGAGATTCTTGTATTGTTTCTTCTTTCTCTTCTTTCTTTTCTTCTTCTATCCCTTTCTTTCTTAATTCATGATGCGATTTTCTGGGAGTAGAAAGTCGGGTCATGACAGCCGTGCAATCTAGCCACTGCGAAACTTCAATTCTCTAAGGCTCCCGCACCAGCTAAAGTAGGAGAAGACGTCGTTGAATCTTTTGGAACCAATCCCAAGGGTCCTTCTCCCACCTAAATAGCCGGTACATCATCTTCTCAAATCATGGAGCAACGGACGGGCCATAATCCAGGCAAAACCGGTCTTAATCAGAAGATGTTATCTTCCATTTTTGAAAGGAGCACTCCAATGACCACTGAGTGTCAACAGGATGTTGGTATCGCACTGAGCTTCTTTGAATTCAGAAAGTTGTTGTTTTTGACACATAACGGCCATTGACTAACTCCCATGCTTTAACAATTCTCTACAGATCATTCTGGTCCTGAACAAACTCCTAGAGCGATGTCGCTATGGAGCAAAAAGAGAAAACGCCCAAAGCTTCAGCTATTGTAGATATTTCGGGGCCCGATGCCTAATTCATCGGGGGACTTAACGAAGACAAGCCCGAAGACCCATCTCCTTCTAAGGAACATGATGATTGGTGATCACAAGTGCTACGAAGCACACCACCAAAATCAGCATGAAGAAGCAAATGGAAGAGGAGGAGAAATCGGAATGCGAATTCAAATGCGAGCCCCTTGAGGAGGTAGTTGGAGATCCTGATCTTGTACCTCTGTAGGTCATTCCACCCGGCGGGTCGATCCATGATGAAATTCCTCCTACATCGTCGAGTGTTCCAACTAAGAGCGGCAAAGGGTCCCAAAAAAGATGCTCAACTTATTCTATCTTGAGAAGCCGAAGAAGGAGAAGAAGAGGAAGAAATAATTACCACTTCATGTCATTGTACATAGCTTGAATAATTTGAGTGTATGTTTTTTCCCATTAGCAGTAAGTGTACGGGCACGAATTCCAAACTTTAGGAATAACTTGCAATGGATTTTTTGAGGCTAGTGAATAAATTTTTTTGTTTTTTGACTAGCCATCGTGCGAATCATTACTTCAATAGCTCAAAAATTACTTTCCATTCAATGTACTTGCAATAATTTTTGCAAGTCCCATTAATAATTCACTATCTTCATCTCAAGGCCTCTCATCAGCCATTGCCTTAAGTTGTTAGGGATGTCAAGTCGAAATTGTAATGAGCTACCATGTCCATCCTTTAGTAAATTGAACCCCTTCCGTCGATTTCAGGTTAGTATCTGTAGGACCGAGAATAATCAAAATCCATCCTTCTGCCCAACGAGTTTACAAGTCAGTCCACGCTGTGGGACTTGGAACTATTTCACTAGCGGTCAGTTCGTATAACGACCCGCCTTTTTGGACAGTTTAAACTGACGATCAAATACACATGTCGATTCCAAACCATTCAAAAGAGAAGATGGTTATTGGGGTAAATAAGAAAAGAAAAGAAAGAGAAATAAAGGAAATGAAACAACACAGAATCTCGCAGCGGAACGATAAAATATAATAGTCAAATAAACAGTTCATGAAGCTATTTACTATACTTTGACAATTATTTATACAGCATTTATCAGAGTTATACATATACAATAGAACAAATAAAATAATGCAGCAGACAACATGATGCAAAGATAATAATAGTAATAGAATACCAAATCTTCGTCTTCGTCCTCCAAAATAAATCTTTAATAAGCTGAAAAACTCAGGTCTGACCCGAGCGTAATGAAAAGACAAAACACTCGAGTCAGGACTAAATATCCTCATGTAAGTTAAATCAATCGTAAATAAATATGAGTGTAACGGCGTCAGAGATGTTTATGGGGTTTGACATCTCATATCCCGTGTCAACGTTCGTGCAATAACTTAAGAGATGTTATGGGATTTTCCATCTCTCAATGATCCGTTAAACAATCTACTATGTACTAATATACGCTAAGTAGATAGTGCCTATCAGTAATATAAAGTATCAAAATAGTGTTAAGGCGTTACCATAATCCCCCTTAACACATTTTTATAATGCCATAGTCTATACAGCACCGTAAGCCCCACCGTAAACTGGTGGTTATCAGAGGGTACCCCATATGGATAACACAAAACATAACGTAGTGGTCGCGAATAGGATAATCAGTATGACAAGGTACATGAGGCGATACCAACTAGGATACTAGTAGTTGCGTGATCCAGATTGATGTTGAGCATAGCCAGCAGCTACCCTAACACCGTGAAACAACACTCCCAAATCAAGGAGTGCACCCAAATCGCATCACAAATGTAATAGATATGGTATCGAAGAAGTGTGTCCGCTAGAGGTGGCGAACCTCAATGGCCCAGCGCGGCTCCTGTTTTAGTCATGTCAGGGGTCATCCAATAATCGTTCTCTTTCTTCAGTCAACGCGTTCACCAAACCATCCTCTTCATTCTAGATCAACACTCCGCGTATAATAGTTATTAAAGTGGTTTTCGGTATCGACAGAGAGTGTGTCCATATCCGATCCCGGTCTCTTTAATAACTACGTATTATTACACCTTTAGCTCTTTTACATTTCAAATCGATTCATAATTGATATCAAAATATCATATTCGTTTCAAAATCAAATCCATTTCAAATATCATCGTATCTATTAAAATGTCAGATTCCGTTTCAAAAATCATTTTTCGTCTCAATATCTTATTTCGATTTCTAAATCAATTCGAATTTCAATTTAGGTTGCAACTTCATTTAACCCAGTTCGTATTTAAATTCAAGATTTAAATATAAACATTTCACCTTATTGACCAGCTTAGAATTTTAGAAAATAGTTTTAAGGAGTTTAAAAGTAGTTTTAAATAATTAAAATAGTTAAAAATACTTAAAATCTTAAAATGGATTTGAAATAGATAAATTAGTTTAAAATAATTTAAATCGGGTTAAGTAGATTTAAAATAGATTAAAATAGTTTAAGTATTCAAAAATGGTTTATGTAACCGAGTAATTTGGAAAACAAAATAAACAGCTTCAAAACCAATCCATTTCAATTATAACTTCCCAATTCAAATCAATTTCAATTTCCATTCTGCCGATTCAATTTCGATTTCAATTCAAATCAATGTCAACTTTGACTTCAAATTTATTCAATTTTATATTCACCTTCAATTTATTCAATTTCAATGTATATCGATTTTTAGCTTGATTTTTCAAAATATCAATTTTTAACACTTAAGAAAATTATCCTTCAATAGTCAAATTTTAAATCCCAATTACAAATATGATTCAATTTCAAACTCAATTTCAAAATATCATTTTATATCGCTTTTACTTAGTAATATTCAAAGCTCGAATTAAGGTTAAATCTTTAAACAAATCAATTTTCGAAATTCAATCATATCCCGATTTTAAATTCCAAAGTCTCCACTTTAATTATTTAACAATTTCTTTTAACCAAAATTTATTTCAACATTCCAAACTCAATTTTTTGATAAATTCGATTTCTATAAATTGGTTCCTATTTACAACTTTTAAATCAAACATTTAAATAAATTTCAAATCGACGATTTTATTAATTTAGCCAATTCGGTGTCCGTATATAATTTTCTATCCTATGGCCAAGTAGTTATTTATTTCAATTAAATGTCAGGGATGAGTATATATTACTTAAATTAAATCACAGTATCATATGTATGCATAATAGGATATATAAGCAAATAAACATCCAAACATTCAAATATCAACCAATAGCATCCGTCGAAATACATCGTCCAATAGGCAATACAATTCATGGCAATTTCATAATTATCGATGTCAGGTAATTAAATCGCAATTCAATTTCAATTTCTATTTCAAATTTTACTGTCAATTTATTTTTCGACGGTTAATTCAAATGACAATTAAATTCTATCAAACAACGACAAATAAAATTCATAACACTTCATAATGTCAAATTTAACTAGCATAAAGATATTTAGTACGTTGTGAGCGTTATAAAACACTCACATTGATTTCAATGTAGTTCCAGCGTTTTATTTCGAATAAAATTAAACGAGCGTTTAATTTTATTCGAAATTTTCACTAGCTCCAAATGACTCCAATCCAGTTCTATTGCGTAGTGGTCGACAAAACGAATCCAACGCAATTCGTTTCGTCAAAATCCGACCTCGTACGAACAAGTTATGACATTTATAAGTTTACACAAATTTTTATATAAATTAATATAAACTTATACTTTAAATTTAAACCCCACTATCATCATAGCCGTTCTTTCTGCAATTCACGATCGTGACCGCCCAAAACTTTTCCCCCTTCTTCCCGTTCGTTCCAGTACGCACGCGAGAGAAAAACCCAAAGCCGCCCACTTCGTTCAAATTTCGCGACCACCCTCGGCCGTCTCCACTTCGATCAGACGACGTCACATCGAAGCCTAGCTCCGACTCCACCCACGACATCCGTATGGCCAAGCTCGGCCCTCCCTACTGCACTCAATACGAGGCCACACGGCCGGCCATCGTGGCCCCTTCTGGTCCTCCACACTCCACCATATCCCATCTCAACCGTACGGATTCGAAGCTCTCGATGTTAGCTACAATCTTTTAGTTGAAGACTTTTGGTAATTGTTTATAGATTGGGAGAGATTAAGGAGAAAAGAGAGAGAATTTCTGGCCATTTATTTTCGAACGGAGGCTAGGGTTTTATTTTTATTTTCTGTTGAAATTTTGAACAAGGGGTTATTAATAGGAAACGACGAACTCTATTCAATCCGGATTTTTCGAACTCTGATTTACGCGCGGTGACCGGTGTTTCTAGGGTTTATCCCACGTTTCGGACATAATGGAACAGGTTTCGGAAACTAATTCGACCATCTGTGCGAGTTACGGCGATAAACGATCAAATCTAAATTAAACCGATTAAACGAATTTCTATGCGTTTTGGCTTGCCCCGGACAAACGGTAAATCCGATTGACCCGAAATTTGAAATCTTACAATAATATCACATTACGGATCCGATGAAACTGGTTTCGTCAAAATCCGAGACTGATTGAAAAATGACTATTTTAACTCGTCAAATTAATATTAAAACAATTTCGATGCGTTACGAGCTGCCACGGTCAAACGAAAACTCTGATTGCTATGAAAATTGAAATCCGATAATAACAAACTATTACGGATCCAATGGAACTAGTTTCGTCCAATTCTGAGACTGTTCGAAAATTGGCTATTTTTCAGTCGATAATTAAATATTAAAATATTCAATTTTCACAAATTTACTTTTAATTCGATTTTAAAAGTTCTACAACATCATTCTACCTTTAATATGATAAAATAAAATTTTACAAATCATTTTTAGTCATATTAAACCCGTTATTCAATTGTCCAATAAATTCCAATTTTAAAAATCTTATTAACTCTATCATAATCCCGATATAACTTACATTCACTTTGGAAACCAATTTGAATCATATTAAATCAAGTTTCAATTATTCACTCTATTTTCATATATTAAATTTCAATATCATATTAATCATTTCAAATTCGAAATTTAATTATTCAAACATTTGTAATACTAAATTTAACAAATTTGATTATTCTTTAATCATTAACTTTTGAAATATTCAAAACGAACTTATAAAATTTACCAAATTCAAATTATAGAAAAACCATTTTCATTAAAACAGTTATTCAATTCCTATTGTTCAATTATTCAATAAATTCCAAATATTAAATTTAAACAATTTAATTGTTCAATATTTGACGGATTTCAATATTGGATTTTTAAATAAAATTTTCATTATCAGTCGATTTACTATATTACCTCAAATGAATTCCACATTATTATTTAACTACAGTTAGAGATAATGCACTCAACTAATATATAAACTTTCATTTTAATTGCAATTGGTTCACAACTTCAATTCGACTAACTAAATGAATAGGTAACTTAAATACTTATCACCGTTAACTTTTAATTACTTATAAGTTTATTATTTACAACAAGCGTCACAATTTCCTATACAATACAAATTCATTCAATTTCCTTTGACTACCTATTATTTCAATTGATTTGGGATTTCATTCAATTCATAAATAATTAACTTAGATAAAATGTGTTGCATTTCATTCTAGTTATTATAATTCCAAACGACTTACAAATTTTTTTCTAACACTAAAACACGAAATCTTATTAAATTAGCTATTTTAATTATCGAAAATTGACGGGTCGTTACACTCTCTCCCACTCAAAACTTTTCGTCCCCGAAAAGGAATAAGAAGGGAAAAGGAACTAAGTATAGAATTCAACATTAGATATATTTTATTCAAAGTTACCAACTTATAAAACAATGAAATTCCATTTATAAAGTCATAACTACGCTTCCACGAAGTTACTCCGAACGGCTTTCCAACTTTAAAAGTTAGTTATCAAAACAAGTTATAAAAAATTTTAAAACTCGAAAATTTTCTAACACTCGGATTTACGAAAAATTTCGGCAGAGTCTCCTTTGCGCGACTCGATCGGAAAAAAAAAGACAGTATATATATCACAAATATACATCTCATCAAGTGATGAGGCATCCCATATCCGGGGAAACAACATATAGATATCACCAATACCATATAAAACCATAAGCGTACCTTTTATTTAGCATTTATTTGCAATTTACTTACATTCTGCATTTAGCGCAGAAGCGAGCTCCACAACGAAGCACAACCCCTTTGCTACCTACTAAAATGCTCAATAACTAAGTTAGAACCATTCATATAAAGATAGATCGATATACTTAGCCTACACAATATATATATATATATATATATATATATATCATATTTAGCTTCAAAACTGAGATTCCAATTTTACGACGGCAAACAAATCTTAGTTTTAGGTCACCTAAACGATAAAATTCGACAACAGAATCTAAACAAAAGTTGTTGCATTCATTTCAGGCTTTCCGTAATGTCCAAAATCATCGAATTCGGACCATTCATTCAAAAATTATGGCCGTTTTACTTAGAGGATACGCCTCAGCCTGGGCAATGAATTGCGCAGGTCAGCGACGTTCACCCACGTTTTCGATCTTCTAAACGACATCAAAACACAAAACACTTAAAACAAAAGTTTTAGCTTAAGTTCTTAGCTTTCCATAAAGTGCAAGATCATCAAAATCCGATAAACCAGTCAAAAGGTATGGCGAAATTACTAAGGGTATGTACTACTGATTTTACTTATTTTTACACAGGACAGCGAGTTACTTTCAAGTTTTTAACCTAGTAGACGAAGGAATTTTCTCAAGACACTCTAAATAAAAGTTGTGCTATAGTTTCTAAGCTTTTCGAAAAGTCCAAGATCGTCGAATTCCATTCAGCCTTTAAAAGTTATGGTTGTATTCGTTTCAGCATATATCGGACAATTTTGGATTTTTTTTCCCAAATTTTTGCCTTTATTATTTCAAAGTACAAACCATCAAAACTTAAAATTTTCTAAAGAACAATCATAAACACAAAGTCATTTATCATCCATGCAATAGGTTTACATTCAATTTGTTTCCGATTTATTCAAGTTTGTTTCATTCACATTTTAAATTCAAGTCAATTTGCTTCAATTTAAATTGAATTCAATTATATTTAATTTCACTTTGCTTCAAATTTCAATTTAATTATTTTAAAATTTATTCCGTTTATTCAATTCCATTAACACTAATGAATTCTACTTAATCAGTTATCATCCATCTAACAACCAATGCATATCAAACATTAACATCCATCCAAAATCTACACTAAATCAATTATACATTTCCAAGTCAATTTTAATTTCATACACTTCCAAGTTTATTGACATTTAGTTATATTCAAATTTAATTAGTTTCCATTTACCAATTTTATATTTCATTAATTTTAAATTTTATCCATTCATTTATATATATCATTCGTTTTACAGCTTAAATTTCATTTATATTTACAACTATCAATAGATGTTCACATTTTATTATTCATTCTCACACTGGTATATTATTTCTCTACTTATTCTTATTAGCATTTTAAAGCTTTTAAGTTTTCGGTAAGTTATAGTTATGCAAATAGAATGTAGTTAAACAACATACAATTTTTCATCTAAAGTTGAATTTTCAATTAATTAATTCTTAAGTCATTACTTAAATTTCACAATAATTTAATTTCACATTTACATTCACATATAGTATTTCCATTTTATATTAACATAATTGTGAATCACCTTTAAATGTTAATTTTAATTCTAATTATTTACTAATAATTTTATTTATATTTGCAAACCATTAATTAAATGCATATTTCGTTATTCAAACCTATACTTGTATGTTATCCAATTAACAATTCATATAACATTTTTGAACTTCTTAAATATTTTGGTAAGTTATATCTATGCTATAGAATGAAATTTAATACTATGCGAGTTTTACAGATTCAATTTTATTTTAAGTTCATAATTTCCTGATTCTAAGGATTTCTACTTCAATTGATATTTTCACTTAGCTCTTAGGTTCATTTCTCATTTCACAATTCAGAAGTTCCTTAATGATTCAAGTCTAAATTCATTTCAATCATCTAAAAAATTCATTAATTATTAAAGAACTTAAGAATTCCAATCCCGGTTTCATTTCAAATCAAGTTTTGAAATAATATATACTTATATAATTTATATATCAAATCATACTATAGAGAATACCAAATAAAATAAAAGTTGAATCAAAACAAGGTTTAGATAAGCGATTAAGTGGTCTCCCCCACTCGGACTATTGAAAATAAACGCCGATGATGCGCGCATTCATCACCGAAATCATTTTCTAGCGTCAAGAGAAGGGAATATAACACTTATCATAAAAAAAATCCTCCGAAAAAAAAAATTCAACTCAATTGTACTATCATATAATACTCATATTATATTTTTTCAAATTCTTGTAAGTCAATTTCAAACACCGGAATTTAAATTCCCAAATCCAAGTTAAAGTTCATTTATATTCATTATCAATTGTGTTTACAAGATTTCATTTTCCTAAATCCATTGTTGTTTAATCAATTTTTGTAAATATTGACTGATCAAACAATAACGATAATAATATAATATTATCATCTCCTAACAATCAATTCAATCAAAATGAATAAATATTCAAATAATTCTTTTATATAAAATATATTCCAAAACGATATTGTGTTGGTTTGTCCTATTCGAGTGTGTAGAAATTCCTATCGACGCCTTGGCGTCCCAAGTATCGACCAGAATTCATAAATACTCAACGGAACAAAGTTAACACAATATAAAACCATTTTATATCAAATAACAAGTACGCTCTCTCATATACACTCAACTCATTTATATAGTTTACCTCTATTTCAATGAGTTATTCCCCACTAGAGCCAAGGTTTATCGCTAAACCAAAGCTTTGATACCAACTATAACGACTCGCCTTTTTGGACAAGTTAAACCGACGATCAAATACACATGTCGATTCCAAACCATTCAAAAGGGAAGATGGTTATTGGGGTAAATAAGAAAAGAAAAGAAAGAGAAATAAAGGAAATGAAACAACACAGAATCTCGCAGTGGAATGATATAATATAATAGTCAAATAAATAGTTCATGAAGCTGTTTACTATACTTTGACAATTATTTATACAACATTTATCAGAGTTATACATATACAACAGAACAAATAAAATAATGCAGCAGACAGCATGATGCAAAGATAATAATAGTAATAGAATACCAAATCTTCGTCTTCGTCCTCCAGAAGAGATCTTCAATAAGCTGAAAAACTCAGGTCGAGTCAGGACTAAATATCCTCATGTAAGTTAAATCAATTGTAAATAAATATGAGTGTAACGGCGTCAGAGATGTTTACGAGGTTTGACATCTCATATCCAGTGTCAACGTGCGTGCAATAACTTAAGAGATGTTATGGGATTTTCCATCTCTCAAGGATCCGTTAAACTATCTACTATGTAGTAATATACGCTAAGTAGATAATGCCTATCAGTAATATAAAGTATCAAAATAGCGTTAAGGCGTTGCCATAATCCCCCTTAACACATTTTTATAATGCCATAGTCTATACAGCACCGTAAGCCCCACCGTAAACTGGTGGTTATCAGAGGGTACCCCATAGGTATAACACAAAACATAACGTAGTGGTCGCGAATAGGATAATCGGTATGACAAGGTACATGAGGCGATACCAACTAGGATACTAGTAGTTGCATGATCCGGACTGATGTTGAGCATAGCCAGCAGCTACCCCAACACCGTGAAACAACACTCCCAAATCAAGGGGTGCACCTAAATCGCATCACAAATGTAATAGATATGGTATCGAAGAAGTGTGTCCGCTAGAGGTGGCGAACCTCAATGGCCCGGCGCGGCTCCTGTTTTAGTCATGTCAGGGGTCATCCAATAATCGTTCTCTTTCTTCAGTCAACGCGTTCACCAAACCATCCTCTTCATTCTGGATCAACACTCCGCGTATAATAGTTATTAAAGTGGTTTTCGGTATCGACAGAGAGTATGTCCATATCCGATCCCGGTCTCTTTAATAACTACGTATTATTACACCTTTGGCTCTTTTACATTTCAAATCGATTCATAATTGATATCAAAATATCATATTCGCTTCAAAATCAAATCCATTTCAAATATCATCGTATCTATTAAAATGTCAAATTCCGTTTCAAAAATCATTTTTCATCTCAATATCTTATTTCGATTTCAAAATCAATTCGAATTTCAATTTAGGTTGCAACTTCATTTAACACAGTTCGTATTTAAATTCAAGATTTAAATATAAAAATTTCACCTTATTGACCAGCTTAGAATTTTAGAAAATAGTTTTAAGGAGTTTAAAAGTCGTTTTAAATAATTAAAATAGCTAAAAATACTTAAAATCTTAAAATGGATTTGAAATAGATAAATTATTTTAAAATAATTTAAATCGGGTAAAGTAGATTTAAAATAGATTAAAATAGTTTGAGTATTCAAAAATTGTTTATGTAACCGAGTAATTTGGAAAACAAAATAAAATAGCATCATAACCAATCCATTTCAATTATAACTTCCCAATTCAAATCAATTTCAATTTCCATTCTGCCGATTCAATTTCGATTCCAAATCAATGTCAACTTTGACTTCAAATTTATTCAATTTTATATTCACCTTCAATTTATTCAATTTCAATGTATATCGATTTTTAGCTTGATGTTTCAAAATATCAATTTTTAACACTTAACAAAATTATCCTTCAATAGTCAAATTTTAAATCCCAATTACAAATATGATTCAATTTCAAACTCAATTTCAAAATATCATTTTATATCGCTTTTACTTAGTAATATTCAAAGCTCGAGTTAAGGTTAAATCTTTAAACAAATCAATTTTCGAAATTCAATCATATCCCGATTTTAAATTCCAAAGTCTCCACTTTAATTATTTAACAATTTCTTTTAACCAAAATTTATTTCAACATTCCAAACTCAATTTTTCGATAAATTCGATTTCTGTAAATTGGTTCCTATTTATAACTTTTAAATCAAACATTTAAACAAATATCAAATCGACAATTTCAAAAATTATTAATTTAGCCAATTCGGTGTCCGTATATAATTTTCTATCCTATGGCCAAGTAGTTATTTATTTCAATTAAATGTCAGGGATGAGTATATATTACTTTAATTAAATCAAAGTATCATATGTATGCATAACATGATATATATAAGCAAATAAACATCCAAACATTTAAATATCAACCAATAACATCCATCGAAATACATCATCCAATAGGCAATACAATTCATGGCAATTTCATAGTTATCGATGTCAGGTAATTAAATCGCAGTTCAATTTCAATTTCAATTTCAAATTTTACTGTCAATTTAATTTTCGACGGTTAATTCAAATGACAATTAAATTCTATCAAACAACGACAAATAAAATTCATAACAGTTCATAATGTCAAATTTAACTAGCATAAAGATATTTAGTACGTTGTGAGCGTTATAAAACACTCACCTTGATTTCAATGTTGTTCCAGCGTTTTATTTCGAATAAAATTAAACGAGCGTTTAATTTTATCCAAAATTTTCACTAGCTCCAAATGACTAAAATCCAGTTCTATTGCGTAGTGGTCGACAAAATGAATCCAACGCAATTCGTTTCGTCAAAATCCGACCTCGTACGAACAAGTTATGACATTTATAAGTTTACACAAATTTTTATATAAATTAATATAAACTTATATTTTAAATTTAAACCCTAGTATCATCATAGCCGTTCTTTCTACAATTCACGATCGTGACCGCCCAAAACTTTTCCCCCTTCTTCCCGTTCGTTCCAGTACGCACGCGAGAGAAAAACCCAAAGCCGCCTACTTCGTTCAAATTTCGCGACCACCCTCGGCCGTCTCCACTTCGATCAGATGACGTCACGTCGAAGCCTAGCTCCGACTCCACCCACGACCGCCGTATGGCCAAGCTCGGCCCTCCCTACTGCACGCAATACGAGGCCATACGGCCGGCCATCGTGGCCCCTTCTGGTCCTCCACACTCCACCATATCCCATCTCAACCGTACAGATTCGAAGCTCTCGATGTTAGCTACAATCTTTTAGTTGAAGACTTTTGGTAATTGTTTATAGATTGGTAGAGATTAAGGAGAAAAGAGAGCGAATTTCTGGTCATTTATTTTCGAACGGCGTTAGGGTTTTATTTTTATTTTCTGTTGAAAATTTTGAACAAGGGGCTGTTTATAGGAAACGACGAACTCTATTCAATCCGGATTTTTCGAACTCCGATTTACGCGCGGTGACTGGCGTTTCTAGGGTTTATCCCGTGTTCCGGACACAATGGAACGGGTTTCGGAAGCTAATTCGACCATCTGCGAGTTACGGCAATAAACGATCAAATCTAAATTAAACCGATTAAACGAATTTCTTTGCGTTTTGGCATGCCCCGGACAAACGGTAAATCCGATTGACCCGAAATTTGAAATCTTACAATAATATCACATTACAGATCCGATGAAACTGGTTTCGTTGAAATCCGAGACTGCTTGAAAAATGACTATTTTAACTCGTCAAATTAATATCGAAACAATTTCGATGCGTTACGAGCTGCCACGGTCAAACGAAAACTCCGATTGCTACGGAAATTGAAATCCGATAATAACAAACTATTACGGATCCAATGGAACTAGTTTCGTCCAGTTCTGAGACTGTTCGAAAATTGGCTATTTTTCAGTCGATAATTAAATATTAAAATATTCAATTTTCACAAATTTACTTTTAATTCGATTTTAAAAGTTCTACAACATCATTCTAACTTTAATATGATAAAATAAAATTTTACAAATCATTTTTAATCATATTAAACCCGTTATTTAATTATCCAATAAATTCCAATTTTCAAAATCTTATCAACTCTATCATAATCCCGATATAACTTACATTCACTTTGGAAACCAATTTGAATCATATTAAATCAAATTTCAATTATTCACTCTATTTTCATATATTAAATTTCAATATCATATTAATCATATCAAATTCGGAATTTAATTACTCAAACATTTGTAATATTAAATTTAACAAATTTGATTATTCTTAAATCACTACCTTTTGAAATATTCAAAACGAACTTATAAAATTTACCAAATTCAAATTATAGAAAAACCATTTTCATTAAAACAGTTATTCAATTCTCGTTGTTCAATTATTCAATAAATTCCAAATATTAAATTTAAACAATTTAATTGTTCAATATTTGACGGATTTCAATATTGGATTTTTAAATAAAATTTTCATTATTAGTCGATTTACTATATTACCTCAAATGAATTCCACATTATTATTTAACTACAGTTAGAGATAATGCACTTAACTAATATATAAACTTTCATTTCAATTGCAATTGGTTCACAACTTCAATTCGACTAACTAAATGAATATGTAACTTAAATAATTATCACCGTTAACTTTTAATTACTTATAAGTTTATTATTTACAAACAAGCGTCACGATTTCCTATACAATACAAATTCATTCAATTTCCTTTAACTACCTATTATTTCAATTGATTTGGGATTTCATTCAATTCATAAATAATTAACTTAGATAAAATGTGTTGCATTTCATTCTAGTTATTATAATTCCAAACGACTTACAATTTTTTTTCTAACACTAAAACACGAAATCTTATTAAATTAGCTATTTTAATTATCGAAAATTTACGGGTCGTTAGAGTTGGTGCTTGACTTATGCTTTTGCTTCATTCCACACTTTGAGGACTTAGAATTTTCTCGTGAGCAGTCGTGTATCTGCCTGGAGCAGTCGTTTTTCCAACTGAATTATCTATACTCTATCTGCATTCTGGGGACTTAGAGTTTTTTTGTGGGCAGTTGTGTATCCACCCTGGGCAGCCATTTTTTCACCTAGATTGTCTCCACTCTAGTCTGCAGTCTGGGGGCTTCATGTATTTTCATGGGTGGTCGTGTGTCCGCCCGGGGCATTCATTTTTCCACCCAGATTGTCTACACTCTAGTCCCCACTCTGAGGACTTAAATTTTTCTCATGGGAAGTTGTTTTTATGCCCTACACTCTAGTTCGCACTCTTAGGACTTAGAGTTTTTTCATGGGCAGTCGTGTATCGACTCGGGGTAGTCATTTTTCTGTTTGGATTATCTACACTCTAGTCTACACTCTAGGAACTTAGAGTTTTTTCGTAAGAAATCGTGTATCCGCTTGGGGCGGTCGTTTTTCCGTATGGATTGTATACACTTTAGTCCGCACTATGGGGACTTAGAGTTTTTTCATGGGCAGTCGTGTATCCACTTGGGAAGTTGTTTTTCCGCCTGATTGTCTACACTCTAGTCCGTACACTGGGGACTTAGAATTTTCTCATAGGCAGTCGTGTATCTGTCCGAGGCAGTTGTTTTTCCGCTCGGATTATTTTTCAACCTCCAAATTATGGACGACCTTTGTTCCTTCTTGCGAATACCACCATTTTGTTCGTCTACGGGAGTCATCAATTGAGCAAATTTACAGAGCTCATCTTGTTCGATCCCATCGGGGATTGGCATGATTGATCGATTTCAAACTCTGAGAATCTGTCCACACATCTCACATATCGATATTAATCAGTTTCATTGCATATTTAATATAAAATGCAACATAGTCGTTCACATAAAAGAAGTTCAATACTTTATTCATCACATGGAAAGGAACAAACTAACTTGTATTATTACACATCCAAAAGACCAAAATACTAAAGCAAATTCGAAAGTAACTAGTACTGAAATGTAAAAGAAATGTTGTTGGTAAAATAGCATCGTAAATTCTCGCTATTTCAAGCTCTTGGAAGTGTCATGCCATCAACAGTTGCTAGCTTGAAAGTTCCTTTTCCAAGCCTATGTTCAGTGATAGATGGTCCTTCCTATATTGGGTTCATGTGCGATGAGACCGTAAACACTCGTTTCAGGACAAGATCGCCACTTTCAATGGTTCTCAATCGGACTTTCATATTGTAATATCAGGCGACTCGATGTCGGTGTGCAGCTGATCTCAGATTGGCTTCCTCATGTTTCTCATCGATAAAGTCCAAAGATTCCAAGAGAATATCATTGTTCATTCTTGGGTCGTAGTAAGTCACTCTATGAGAAGGGACTTCGAGTTTCACTGGAGTAACTGCTTTGGCCCGGTAAGCAAGAGTGAATGGGGTATGGCCAGTCGCGGACTTGTGAGTGGTCCTATAGGCCCAGAGTGCCATAGGAAGTTCTTTCATCCAGTTGCCTCTAGTCTTCTCTAAATGTTTTTTTTAAAATATACTTAATTGCCTTGTTTACAGCTTCAACCTGTCCATTGGCCTGAGGGTGAGCGACCGTCGCAAACCTCTTTTCGATACGATATTTTCAATAGAATTCTTTAATTTCAACACTATCAAATTGAGTCCCATTATCTATCACGATAGTCTGGGGAAGACCAAAGCGATATATGATGTTTCGAACAACGAAGTTGATAACTTTCTTGGTCGTGGTCGTAGCTAAAGGCTCCTCTTTGGCCCATTTGGTGAAGTAATCAACCACGATAATCGTGTATTTCGTGCCGCCTTTGGAGATTGGTGAAGAGTCGATGATGTTGATACCCCCCATAGCGAATAGGCATGGACTGACCATTTTTGTGATCTCCGTTGGAGGGTCCCTCGAGACTTTTGCTTATATCTGGCACCTGTCGCATCCTCTCACATAATCAACAGCATCCTGATTCATAGTTGGCTAGTAGTATCCATAATGGCGTGTCTTTTTACTAAAATTTGCCCCCCGGTGTGATCGCCACATTCCCCATCATGGACTTCTTCAAAACGCGATTTATCTCATTATGAGCGATACACGAGAGTAAGGAAATGGAAAACCCCTTTCTATACATAGTTCCTTCTTTCATAATATGCCACGAAACTTTACAAAGGATTTGTTGCTTTTTATTTCTCTTCTCAGGCAAGATTCCATGCAATAGGTGTTCTTTAAATGGAGTTATCCATGATTCCCTTTCGGACCATGCTTCTAGTACCTGATCAACTTCCATCATATTTATGCTTAGGGTAAGCAATGTCTCGATTGGAACCAAGCTCATCTGTTGTGCATCAGCAGTGCTCGCGAACTTTGCCAACGAATCAGATTCTCCGTTCTACTCATGCAGGATATATGAAATGTCATAGTATTCGATATCTGTCTATGGCTCCTGTACTTAGGTAAGATACGAGGCAAGTCATTGTCCCTTAGTCTAATAATCTCCTCTTACTTGATACACCACTAATTGTGAGTCGTAAAATATTTCAAGTGACTTTACTCCGAGCTCTCTATCAAGTTTTAGCCCAGCGATTAATACTTCATACTCGCTTCATTATTCGTAGCAGAAAATTCAAGCTTTAAAGTGTAGCAAACTGACCGATTCTCATGGGTTACAAGAACAATCCCAGCTCCAAAACAATGATCATTAGATGCTCCATCGGTGTACATCTTCCATCGTACAATAGGGATTACACAACTCTTTAGGGGGCTCATCCTACATGGTAAACTCTACGATGAAGTCTGCCAATGCTTGCCCTTAGATAGCTCTTTGTGAAAGATACATAATGTTGAACTGGCTGAGCTCGATACTCCATTTAAGCAACCTTCCAAACATCTCAGGTCATTGTAGGACATGTCGTAATAGTTAGTCGGTGTAAATGTTGATTGGATGGGCCTGGAAATATGGGTGAAGTTTGCGTGACACGATTAACAAGCAATACGCCAATTTCTCTATCTTTGGGTAGTTTCTTTTTACACCCGTTAATCATTTACTGACGTAATACATCAGTCTCTAAATCTTGTTCTCCTCGTAGATCAAGGCTGCACTTAGAGTATGTGATGATACAACCAAGTAATTACACAACTCCTTATGATCTACCAGCTTTGACAAGACATGGGGTCTCTCCAAATGATCCACCAGAGCTTAAAATGCACCTTTACAATCTTGCGTCCACTCAAAATTCCTCTTTCCCTTCCTTACCAGGTCAAAGAAAGGAATGCATTTATCAGTTGCCTTGGAGATGAATCGACTCAAAACAACAACCATCCCTTTTAAACTATGCACTTATTTAATGGTTCTAGGCGCATGTATATCCCGAATAGCTTGAATCTTCTTTGGATTAACTTCAATTCGTCGAGCATGGACAATAAAATCTAAGAACCTCCCTGACGCAACACCGAATGAGCACTTCGGAGGGTTGATTTTCATGTCATAGAATCAAAGTATATCGAACATCTTTGCCAAGTCTGAAATGTGGTCGTTTGATCGTCGTGACTTAATGAGCATATCATTTACATAGACTTTCATCGTCCTCCCAATCTGATCCTTAAACATTCGGTTAACCATACGTTGATAGGTTGCTCCAGCGTTCTTTAATCCGAATGGCATCATTACATAACTGTATAACCCAAAATCCATCACAAAACTGATATGTTCCTGATTTGGGACATGCATTGGGATTTGGTTACACCTCTAGTACGCATCCGTGAATGACAACAATTCATGGCCTGTAGTTGAGTCGACTAGCTGATCAATTCTAGGAAGGGGAAGACTATCTTTAGGGCATGCCCTGTTCACGTCTGAATAGTCCATGCATGTTCTCCACTTCCCATTCACCTTAGCACATTATTAGATATCCATTCAAGATAGAGGGCATCGCGAATAAACCCATGGACTTTAAGTTTATCCACCTCCTATTTATGAGTGACGGATCTCTCGGAGTTTATGCCCCGTCTTTTTTATTTCACTAGAACATACTTTAGATCAATGTTTAATGCATGGCTCGCAATGGCTGGCAAGATCCCACACATGTCAAAATGCATCCAAACGAATACATCCAGATTCACTCGAAGAAAATCGGTAAGTTCTCTCATCATCGAAGGGCTGAGTTGCGATCCAATCTTCAACACTCGTGATGGGTCATCGTGGCTGATTGTTATATCAATCGCCAGCTCAGCCGGTGTCGCCTTGGTCTCCTTAGGCTCCTCCTCGTCGTCCCTAGGATCTATATCTTTATAGAACTGACCGTGGCACCTAAGCCAAGGCTTAGACGCCATTTGTCAATCTTCGGTAACTTGGATGCGGACAGACTTGTCCATACCCTTTCCCTTCTCTCTACGCTGAGCCTCTTTCAACTCAGGCACATAACAAGCACGTCTAGTCGCCTGATCACTATGCACAACACCTACTCCGTTATAAGTTGGGAATTTCAACATCAAACACCATGGGGCAAGGGCTACCCAAAATTCAGCCAGGGCCAAACGGCCTAGAAAAACATTGTAAGTGATTCAACATACAAAATGATGAACAGTGGGATCCACATTCTCCTACGTTCACCTTTCCCCAACTCAACTGGCAATTCAACAAAACCAACTACCTCAGTCGCCACAATATTAAAACCATGTACTCGAGCTTTAGACGGTTTCAAATCCTTGGCCTCCATTCTTATTTGATCATAAGCTTTCTTAAAGATAATATTTACAGAAATTCCATAATCAATCAAAATTCTTCTCACCAGGGCAGGGCCAATCATGGATGAAATGACCATCGAATCAATAGTAGGGGACTCTGCTCCGTTGGCATCCCTGCTTCTGAACACTATATCATCAGTCGTCGTTCGATGTTGCATGGCCGAAGTTCCGTCCTCCGTATTTGAAGAACAATCAAAATCCACATGTCTCATCGCATTGGCATAGCGCTCCATTTTCTGCCAACTTCTATCTACGCGGTGCGGTCCACCAACTATCGTGTTTATTACCAATCTTCCTCCAGTCCATGCAGGCTCTCAGCCCTACGCAGAGCTTGTCCTTGATTGTGGTCAGATGTCCCATGTCCGTTGTCCTGCGTATTTTTCATAAACTTTTCTAACTTCTTATCTACAATTAATTTATCGATAAAATCCTAGATATGCCTGCACTCATTTGTGTTGTGCCTATAACATTTATGGAACGACAATAATTTCCAGTTTGCTTGTGTGTCTCTGTTGACTCCTCGGACGTGGCTTCTTATATTGAAAAGTACTACAGGTAGATGGGTAAATATTCTCTAGAGATGCATTAAGAGGTGTGTAGCTGTCATACATGAGAAACCTAGGCTTCGGCCTTTCAGGCTCCCTCTTTTAGTCTCGATTCCCTTCATTAGTTCTTTTCTGTTGATTCGACTCGTTTTGAACATTGACTTGAACTATCCAAGAATGCTCATCGGACTACTTTATCGCGATGTTGCTTTGCATCGCTTCCCCACTAGTCCCCGTAGCATTGCTTTTTCTACATAATCTGGCTTCCTCCTTCCTTATAAACTTGACCGCCTTTGAATAAAAACGTTCCAGCATGGCGACTGTTTTCTAGCCAGCCAATCACCAAATTCGGATTCCGGGTCAACCCCTCTCGTTACAGCCATAAGTATCGCATGGTCACTTGGGTTACTAACTTCAGTGGCAGTAACATGAAATCTCTGCGAGTAGTCCTTCAGTGATTGCCTCGAAGCCTAGATGACACTGGACAACGACATCACATCTTTAGGGCGAGTAGCGTGGATCCAGAACTGCTCGATAAATCTTATTGCTAGTTCATCAAATCTTGAGATTGATCGTGGGGGTAACCTTGTGAACCACATCGTGGCGATCCCAGAGGGAGTTATAGGGAAACATCTACATTTGGTAGCATCATTCGCTCTCACTAAATCCATCAAGCATTCGTACCTCATGATGTGCTTCCCGGTTTTGGTTTTTCCCTCGTAGGCAGGCATCGTGGGCATGTTAAACCTTCTAGGATACTTGGCATGCAAAACACTGTCAGTAAATGGCGTGTGGCTCCTTGAGATTCCCCAATCATCATTCATCAAACTCTGGTTCTCCCTCGCCAACTGTCTGACCATCGCCGATAAGTCCAGTGTTTAGATAGGTGGCGCCAAGTGGTGTCGTGCTCCATCTCGCGTGAATGTTGTGGTCAGTGTCTACGGGCCATTTCATGCCTCATTAGCCTATCATCCTACCGATGTGCATTCTGAGTATTCACCTCATCGTCGTTCTGGAGAGGTAGTTTCTCGGCATCCAAACGTACTCTAGCATCTAAGTTTCCGGGCCTAGCTCGAGCATGACCCTCCAACTGCACTTGAGGTGTAATCCCTTTAGTTAAGGGATCGACATCGATCCGTCTTAGCAGGACTACCAAGCATTGCTCGTTCGATGAGGCTAAACTATCTGACGCCGAGTAAGAAGCAAGATCCCTTCTGGCGCTCAGACGCTACTATTTAGAAATCTAGTTCATCAAGTTGGCATTAGTCTAAATTTGCTCGTTCAGCTGCGTACGGCTCTCTATCAGCTCCCACATCAGGTTGTTGAATTCAGCTCTAGTTATGGAATCAACGGGATTCTGGACTTCAACAGGCTCCACACTTAATTTAGCAAGCTGGTTACTTGGAGCTCCTTGATGGGTGCTAGTAGTTTCATTTGCGTCAATGTTCTGGGAAGTTGATACGGTATGCCTCACCATTCTGAATTTCTTTTCTTAGACTCTGGCAAATCTATGTAGTATCTGAAAATTTCTAACAATGAATATGGATCTTCTTCAGGGGATTTCTCCAATCCAGTAGCAACAAGGGGGATCCTAACAAATTGAGAATCAGGGTTGTCAATGAAAGCACCAAAATATTTGCAACCAATGGTCACAAACACCCAAGAGTAGGTTTAAGTAGAAAAATAAATGACTTAATTAAATGAAAACAGAGGAAAATCACAAAATAACAAGAAAAACACAACAAGATTTATAGTAGTTCGGCGTTGGCTGCCTACGTCCACTTTGAATATTCTCTTTATTGCTTTTCAATTAACTTGAGTGCAATCACAAACAACAATAAGAAAGGAATGAAGGAAGTTGATTAAAATAATGATGGAATCTAATCAATAGTGTAAGAGTCCCCAAAATGGCCCCATATGCATGTATTTATAGATGAAGACGGCCTCAAATCTGACTGGGACTTCGGCAACAGGACCACTTTGACCATATAGGCCCTCCATAGGGAGGGCAAGGCCCAACTCTCAATGGATAGGGATCGATACCAATCCCTAAAGATGTTGAGTTTGGGCTAGCAATCCTTATGGTGGATCCCTTATGCTCTAACATGATGGTGCTTCAAATATCAGGATGTTTGGATACATAGAGCTCTGGTTCTTGTAGTCCTTTAGTTCGAATCTCAATCTGGTCAGGGGAGTGCCGATACCTCCAGATGATAGCACGAAACCTCTTAGTTCCTCAACGTATGCCGATCCATATTTCCTGAGAAATGTATGCCAATCCATCCCCCACGAGGGAGCCATGCTGATCTATCTCACACAAACCATACCATGCGGACCCATCTCTCACAAGGTATACCATGTCGATCCATCATTATGAATACAACCATGCCAACCCTATCTATCCATTATATTACACCAACCCATCTAGCGTTGATGAGCCATGTTGAACTATGTACCATGTCTTATACTGATGCCTCTACATCTCCACCTGAGTTGACTATCTAACCAAGTGATCATACTGATCTCTATGGCCTCTTCATGTTACACCGAACCCTATACCATCCCATTCATATCTATCATCCACTATGTCGATCCCTCTCGCATATAGACTAACCCCTATCTTTTTGACATCCCACATTGTCCGCTACAAACTCTACCCCATCCAGACTCTGTACAACTATTTGGACTCTATATTTTGGTCATGCTATCGTTGCCTCATGATCATCCTTCACATCAACAGTCGAGTCTGGCCTGCGTTATCAGCCCAATTTAACCGGGTCAAGGCACCAGTAACATATTTTTTTGTCACATTAAATTAAGGCCAAAATAGATATATATTTTTAATGTATATATCGAAATATATCAAAATATAATACATATGTACATTACAATTATAATATGTGTGTGTGTTTTATTCGATGTTTCACTTAAGCAACATTTTGGCGGATCTATACTATGAAATGATGAAGGAGTGGACTTCGATTTTAAGAAGATCGACCATTAAGAGGTAAAGAAGTAGCAGGGAAAATTAACTAAGTCCATAGATTGGTACCGAGCCATGGAAGGATCATTCCTAATTCATTAAAAGGTTAATTTTGCCCTCATCTTTTGTACTACGAATCTCTGTGATATTTTAGAGAAAAAGACATGTTATGGGTTTTGGGTACCAATCGTTATAATGACCATTTTGCCTCTGAAGACTTAAAGCATGAATAATAACGCAATATTGGAGCAAGTTATGGACCAAGGCAATGGATCATTATCGATCCATTGTGCCTCGTGATTCGATCTAAGATTTGACATGTGTTTTCTCCTATTATTCTAGATCTCATTGATCGATAATTTCAAACTAGATCTGGCAATTCTAGAGGATGAAATTAGTTATAAATAACGATCTTCTTCAGCTAGAAAAGGACTTTTGGCAATCTCTAACGACTTTTGACACTTTTTTAATTTTTATATAGGGGAGGCTGTCAATTTTGAGATGTAGTCATTGTATCTTGAACCATTTTTGCAATCTTGGTCGATCTACCATTAACTGATCAATAAAACATCAAAGTGGACGTAGGCTAATGATTTGTTAAACCACACTAAAAATTCCCTTGTCCCTTTTTTATCACTTTGCATTTTCACTATTTTACACTTTTTTCTATTAATGCGGGGGGTCATGCAACATCCCGAAAAAATATAAACAACTTATATTCAAATATAGTGATTAATTAAATATTTGAATTTTGAATAAAATATTAATTAAATGGAAATAATAGCCTTATTTAACTCCTTTTAATTAATAAATTATAACGGTGAACTGATTTTGTAAATTTATTTACAATAATAAATATTTCAAATAAATAACAAGAAAATCAATTGTTAATAAAACAACTTGATTTTTAATAGCCTATTTTTAAGCGAATTTATAGGATTTTTCCATAATTTTTAATTTGAAAAATATTTAAATTTGGTTTGATGTATATTTTGGCAAACGATGGTATTTTTGAGAATTCATAGAATAAGTTAACTAGTGAATTTTATTATTATTTTAGATCGGGTCGCATTTTTATTTGCGATCATATATTCGTTTGGCCATTCGCAGTCCGTACGTGAACAAAATTCTGTATAGCAATGTGTCAGAAATTACAAAAGAAACAAACGTAAACACTTAGACTTTTCTTCATTTCATTTGGACTTTTCTTTTTTTGTCCTTTTTATTTATTTTTTCATAAACTTATAAATCAATCCCTTTTCCTTTTAAATTCAAAATCAACTCAAATACTCAATGTAAAAATGCAAAGCAAAATTCTTTGAGTTCGTATAAGCGTGTGGATCGAATCTATGTGAGTTGTGTTGCAGTATCACTGGGCAAGCTCGACGGTTTTGTTGAAACTAGGGTTAGAGTTTGGTCGAGGTCAGTGTGGCGAGAGGCAAATTCGATTTACGAAGTGATGGTGGGAGTTTTAAAGGGTGCAATTGCTTCTTGGGAATCACCTTGTATACGGCGATTGAAGGGCACCGAGTTGAGGTCTTGTTAATTTGGCTAAGCTTCAAGTGGTTGTGATTGTCGTGGAGAGGAGGTGACGTGTGACGGGTTGACAAAGGCTGCATAATAATTCATGAAGTATGGAGTGAGATGGAGAGGAGAAAGGGAGCGTGCATTTTGGTGTCTCTGTACATGTCGTGTATAGATGGCAAGTATGATTTGGGGAATAAGTATTTAAATTGATAATTAATTTAAATGAAGTGATTAATTAATTTAATTTATGCCAAATCTTATCACTTTAAGAACTATCCCATATGAGGTTGGTTTGGATTCAGTCTTTCGCATTGGACTCGTATTAATGTTGTCTACGCATTGGAATTGGATTTGCTAAATTTAGGGCTAGTAAAATTTTAAGCTAAAATTGAACGTCTCAATTTTAGATCGAGCCGGAATGCGAAAGCGTCAACTGGAATTTCGGTGATTTTACTCACCTCTAAATAACTTATACGATTTTTGTGCTGCTATAAAATATTATTGAAAGCTTAGATGATTGTTTATACATTATTGCTTGACTGTTTGTTTGGATTTGATTCTAGCTTAGAAGTAATGGTATACATAAACGTTGTTTTGTTGGGAAATAAAACAAGAGGAAGTTGAAGTGTATACATAGTGAATAAGTCTCTATGGAATACTTTGAAATACATAAACATATGTGTGACTTACAAGGGACATCCACAGAGAGACCCTATCTGGTCTCTCGCCAATATTGATTTACTTATATTGTTATGTTACTTATGTTGATGTTTGGTTGAAATATTTGTGAAATATTGTTTGGTTTGTGTAAGTGTCATTATCGTGATTATCATTATACCATCACTTATGAAATCTCAGTGTGTGTTGAAATTGAGCTTATATTTTTACAAAATAAATGTTTGATTGCATTTCTTCTCCTTGAAAGTTGTTTAAACTATATTTGCAAGTATTTTTAAGAATTTTAAAATTAAGGGCAAGTGTTGTTTAAAATTTGTGAAAGAAGTTATAAATTTGATTAATTATCTTTCGAGATAATTAATGTTGTTTTAAATTATAAAGATATTAAAATTTTGATTCGTTATCCTTTGGGATAATCAATATTTTTTTTAATTTATAAAAAGATTATAATTTGATTAATTATCTTTCGAGATAATTAATGTTTTTTAAATTTATAAAAAAAAGATTATTGTTTGAACCAAAAATGGCACAAATACCCAAAAGATTAAGTGTAGAATAAAAAATGAGGAAATTTAAATGAAAATGAGTAGGAAAGAACACACGGCAATTTATAGTGGTTCGACTAATCTTGACCTACGAACATTTAGTGATTTTGTTGATTACAAGCGGGAGTTCCTATAGATTGGTACAAATATGATAGCGATTATAAGAAATTAGAGTTAGGTAAAGCCAAAGCTAAATGATCCTTAGAAATAAGCCCTGCCCCTCTATTTATAGACGTAGAAAGCCAAAAATTTCGCCTAGAGGATCTCACATCTTTTTCCATTCCATGGACTGTTTCTCTACTAAAGTAGGTCGCCACATCAGCAATTATCTTCGATTGGTACCGATCCATTGGCTTGGATCAGTATCGATCCATAAGATAGCCAAATTGGCTATCTTGAGCTCTTCATATTGGATCATCTTGTAGTTATCTTCATGATTTCATGCTTGTTTGCACCATATTAGCTAGTTTTTTGGTCCGAATGATGGATCTATGGAGGAACAAAGTTGCTTATTCAAGTGTTCATGGAGATCGGTAGAGAATTGCATTGGAAGAACGAAAAAACACTTTGAATGGGCTTCTAAAATCAAATATAGTAGGTAGGCAGAAGTTAGGCAAGTTTGGAGATGGTTCCATAGATCAGAACCGATCCAAGGTGTTGGATCGGTACCGATCCAGCACTTTATTGGATCGGTTTCTCCAAACACTTAGGTATGCTTTGTCCTTGTCCCATGGCTTTGCTTATGCTTTTCCTAGACTCTGAGGCTATCTCTCCAGGCTTCATGCTTTGTTAACACCAAATTTGACTCGTCCAGTCTGTCTGAATATTGCCTGGTCAAAAGGCTGGATAATAGTTGCCCCCCTCCCCAAGTACATCTTGTCTCAAACATGATGTACTTTGAATCGAGACAATTCGAATTGCTATGAAGTACTCCACTCTATGTTCTAAATGGTTATTATCCTTCTGGTGAATCGACTGTGAAAAGTCATATCTATCGCCATTAATTGCGATGCTCCACTAGCATCTGGCATTATGAAATCTAGAGTGTGCTCTCATTATCTTTCATTTCGAGCCCTATAATTTTTAACTAATCCCTTTCATGGATTTTCTAGATCTGAATCTGATTTCATTGATCATAGTTGTCAGGCACTGGATATGTAAATGTTCATGCATACACGTGCACGTTCTTGAATAATTTTTAGCATGCACATTCATGTATGTATATATACATATATATTTACATACATACATGCATATATATGTTTTATTAAGGAATCATGGTCGGTATCGGTTCAAATTCATGGATCTGTGCTGATCTTGGACTTAGGCGAGTCCTATTTTGTTGCCGGAAAAGTAGGTCTTATTGGGTTATGTAACCCACTTCCTTCCAATCACTTTTTTATTTTTGCTTTGCCTACCGATCCAATCTTATGAGCTCGCCATTAAAATTCTTTTACCTCCTCCAATTGAACCTTGCCTTTGCTCAAACCTAGAGCTGCCGCCGCCCTACATCGCCTAATCCTAGCTTTGCTTGCCTTGCCGTTGTTGAGTGTCGTTCATAGATCCACGATTCAACCTCCTTGACATCAATCCAACATTTAGTGGCATCACCTCTTAGCTTTGACAGCCCATAATCGAACTTACTCTCGATCACATGAATAAGTAGGTGGGTTATGGACTAGAACTGCGTATGAATAAAGGAGAACTCGAATGTGGATGGATTTTTGATGTTGGAAGGCCATGCCTTGGAGATAGAGGAAGGATGGAAGAAGAAATCAAAAATCCAACCAAGGATTTGGCTCGGTGTCGATCCAACCCTTAACGGGGTTCTGATTCTCAAAATTCCAACTGAACTTTGTTTTGTTGACTGAATATGAACTATATTGAACACTTCCTCTTGAATTCCTAAAAAAATTTCAATGCAATGGAATTGAAGTGAAGTCCATCGGCATGATCAGCAATGATGGTCACTTCGGACAATATATGAATTCTTTACATGAACTATGATATAATGTTGAAAATCTAAACTGCACAACACTGCATGAAACTGCATGAGATTCCATTTTAGCATGGGGACATAGCTTATAATTTATCTTATGCTGACTATCTGTCGAGTATTTAAAGAAGTAGAGCATAGACATTCTGAGCATCTTGACATGTTAGCTGTAGGTCCATCTACTTCCTAATACATTGAAGATATGCTTAGTCAAGTTTAACTACGAGTCCACTTGCACAACAAACTCCAGCATAGCATGCACATCAACAAGAAAATACATAGGTTCAATAGCAAGTTCCTGAAAATTCCATGGAGCCTGCGGAAGGGCTAGAGGTTGAACCTACCCTTGATACTCTCGAAGATGTCATTCTTTTAGTTGATCATATCGATTATGTCGCTTCTAAGATTGGCGAGGGATCACTTGTAGAATTTACGACAAGCATAGAATTTCATTTGATGACATACTTGTCCCTTCTCTTCATCAGAGAGCTCATAATCACCCAAAAGGAAACATAGCTTGCAATAGATATATGTGTTTGGAGGGTTGCATTCAACCATTCAACTCATTCATTCATCGAGTTCTATACTTCATGAGATTAGCTCCGACGCAGTTGCACCCGAATAGCTATGCCTTCCTTCTCAGCACATACATCATTTTCATTCAACATTTGCATCGAGAACCCAGTGAAGAGGAAATCTGATACATAGAGAGATTTAAGAGCCGAAAGGGAAGTCCTTCATAGACTTACATGGAGTCAACAAAGATTTATAGAGTTGTAACTAGCATGTAGAATAAGTTGAGTTATTTTAAAAGCACGTGGTCTTACATACGATTTCCACCTGGGTTTGCTCAAAGATGGATATCTGGATGAAAGTTCTACCTTATTTGTTTATTAAGAGTTTGCCTTATTAGTTAACGAATTTAAATCATATTCTTTCTATCATTCAGATGTTCCTGCGAGGCCCAGTGGTGTGACTCTTGCAGATTCAATTAAAGTACCCATGACACTTCCAAAGGGGGATGGAGACATTTGAGTTCCTCTCCGACGAGAATCTCCTAGCCCATAATCTGCTAGAAGTGGGCCATAGCAGACTCTAGTCCAATTGACCGCTAGGAATGATGACGAAGACGATGATGATGATAATAACTCGCTAGAGGAAGGCGAGGCAAATCCTAATCTTCCCCCAGTCCCAGATCCAAGGGAAAAAGTTGAAGAAAGGAAGAACATGCCGAGGAAGGCCAAATTGTAGTTGAAAATGATAAAGCTAACTATAATGATACTGATGTAGGCCATGTCCTTGGATGAACAAACTATAGACGACCAATAGTCTGCCCCAAAGAAGAGACTGGTTATGAAAATTTTAAGGCGCAAACTTCAATACAGCCTCTACCCATTATGACTGCTGAGAAAACTCCTCTTCCATCGAAAGATATATTCTCTAACATGGGGTTGATTCCTACTAAGTTCGACTCCTTTGGATCAGTGGCATGAGCCTCGACGGTCTTGAATCCCCCATCCGCTTTAACGATGTCATTCCTCCCATCAACATAGGGGGATCACTCCTATAAGCAAAGCTCCAGAACATGGTCCATCAAGGGGACACTACGACACTCATGCACATGTGCACTTCACAATGCTACATTTCACTTAAGTTGTATTCTTTCTCGTTGAAACTAATTCATTTTTGTTTCATTTCCATAATCTATGGAGAGGATGAAGTATATATCAATCTTTGAAGGAAATGTATCTCGATCACATAGGCATCTTCCAAGCACATACCATCAAGGCAGTGGTCAAGGTTTAGAGTTTGGTTACCGATCTAGTCGAGATAGAGGCAGTCCCAATAAAGGCAGTTACGACAGAGATTATGCATCGCATGACTCCACTTCTAAACATTGATCCTGGTCCAGGTCCCCTCCATCAAAAGGCTTAGATAGGCAATCTGATCATCGTAATGACTTGCTACCAGGCGATGTTTCTCGCACACCTCCTCCAACTTCCATTCGTGTCCAATACTTAGAACTCTCTTACTCCAGTCGATCCTTCGACCATAGGTGCCATCAAAGTAGTTTTGAGACTTCCCATCATATGACTGGCAAACAAACGATCAAAGCTCCGATCATCACTGGGAAGCAAAAACTTTCCACCCATGCTCGAATGGCTGAATAGAAAGAATTCCACTCAACATCTAAGACATAACCATTGCTTATGTAACCGATGCTTATAAGTAGTAAATTGAATGGTTGAGGGTAGCTGTGAAAATGTCCAAGGTCTCAAGAGAAAAGAAACTCGAGATTGATAATTTAAATCTCATAAAGCACCGGACAAAAGAATCATTTGCTACCTCGATGCCGAGGTTGATAATTTAAGGAAACCATAAGCCAAAATTGAGAAGAAAGTTGAGGATGCCATAAAGGGGCTTAAAGATGAGAGAAAAAAGCATCAAGATGAGACCAAGGCTGGCATCATCAGAATCATGCCTTAGTGCTAGAAAGAGACACCTTAAATAAGAAAGTGATTAAGTTGTCAACCAAAATCAAGAGCGAGACAAAAGTGTAGAATGATGCTCTCCAACATGCTCAGGACTATTGCAAAGAGCTGCTTGTGGTGAAAGATACAAGGTGGTTGAACACGCTAAAGACATGGATGCACTTGTCAAGAAAAAGGTTGAAACTGTGGAACAACGAATAATGGAGAAATTTGAGCCATTTTTTAATAATTTCAACACTAACTTGCTTAAATTTCAAAATCTGGGGTGTTTTAACAATGATTAACCCAGAATTCTTGCCCTCGCACGGGAAAAAATTATCGAGGAAGAAAAGGAATTTCTTAAAGGTGGTGACATGGATCTGGCTCAGCTAGAGAAAGAAATCTTAGTTAGAGATGAGACCAAGGTGCTGAAAGAGGGTCCGCCTATTCTGCATCCAGAGCTAGCCGCTATAGTGCAGAAAGACTTAGCCGAAGGCTCTGGATCATTGCCTTAAGATGCTATTATCAGGGACAATCCTAGACCTAAAGCCATTCCTAATCCATCTTTGGTTGCAGGATACTGTTCGTCGATGGAAGTTCTATCGGATTAGAAAACCATCGAACGAATTTAGATTAAAAATAACCGCAAGCGCACGGTGTACGAATGTAGCACATGGCGAATACAGGTCGATCCGCAGGGAATTGATGATTTTAAAAATCTATTCAATCAAAATAAACCAAGGTTGAAGAGAATGTTAAACTACAAAAGAAGAAAAACAAGCAAAAGAAAATTGATAAAAATATTAGTATTAAGACAATTTAGAGGCAATTTCCACTCTCTAGATCACATAAATCAACAAAATGAAGTTATGATCTCTCTTTTCTTGTCATTAGTGAATTAGTTGATGTGCTTATCATAAGTATGGTATATTTGTGCTATTAACTAGCTCAATTTAAACCATCAAACTATAACACAACCACTAATACACTTTTAACTCTCATGAAATATGACAACAAAATTGAAAGCAAAATCTATTTTAAGCATAGCCTATTAACTATTGTTTTAGAAATATAGGCTATCAAATTTCAATTTCAACAATCACTTCTTTTCCATAATCATATTTAGATGAAGAGGCAATTTGTGTTATGTTTGTTTAAGCATAGTCTGTTTGGTATGAACAACATAGACTATCAAATTCAAAGCTAAACAACATCATTAAACCACTTCAAGTGTTTCCATTAAAGCACAAAAAGAGAGTATACACATCAAAATGTTGCATCTACATACTAGAGAGCTTCATTACCCCTAAATTGTAGGAATTAAGCTCTCATATTTGTTATCAAATCAACAAATGTAGAAAGCAACATGAAAGCAAAAAGAAAGGAAAATGAAAGCTAGTGGAAAAGACAACTAATCTAATTGTATAAAGGAAAATCTACACTACTTACATAAAAGGAAATGAACATGTAATTAAAAAGAAACAATAATTCACATTGCATAAAAAAAAGAATTACATAAGAGAAGAAATGGCTAAGTAGCCATGGAAAGAAAGAGAGATTTGATTTATTTTCTAAACTAAAACTAACTAACTAAGAGGAAGATGGCTACATGAAACATAAGGGGTATATATACAAGTTTTAAAACCCTAATTCATTTTTTGGGGAATGCCCAAAATGCCCCTTAGGAAGTGTGGAGGCCAAGTAATCATTAACATGTCTTAATCCCCCATTAAGTGTACATGAAGCCATTAACTCCAAAAGCATGTGCATTAGCCTTTAATTTGTACATTAAGGTAGGTGGGTAGGTGGGGTCCTCCATGTTCTTCACTTTGAATTATTTCCATCTTCATTCCTTTGTATTAATTTTGTGCATGCATATCTTCATGAAACCACTTCTATTTGAGATCAAATTCCTACAAAAATATATACAAATTTTCAATTAATTTTTCTCAAATTAATATACGCACAAAAATGACCATTTTGCCCTTGGATGAAGATGAATATGTGACAATTTCAAATAATATGAATTTTGGTTTAAACAAGTTAAAATACCCAATATGATCATTTATTTAATTTAAAAAGAATAAATATGATGATAAAAATATGCACGTTTACGTGCACATCAAATACCCCCACACTTATCTTTTTATTCGTCCTCGAATAAAGGGAAACTAAGATAAATCCGTTTTCGTAGGAAACACGATTGCATTGAGCGTATGCAACAAGCCGTTAAACCTCTGGGTGTCCCCAGTAGGACGAGTGTTGTCTCGTGAGGGTTTTCAGCGGATACTATACTACCCACAAAATCTAAATGCATGATGAAAATGCAAGATTTATTTACAAAGAGATGAATGCAAATTTTTAAAAATATTTACAAATGAAGGATTTATTTTTAAATTGACACGAATAAGTTAAATATAGGTTTTGGTTATTATCTTGAAAATTTATGTCATTTACTCGTCAGAATTTCCAACAAAAGTCAAGTTATCATAACAAATAGACAATAGTTTAACTTGTTGTTTCGGTTGATAACAAAGTGTAATTATAAAATGGATCCTTAGTTGATTATCAAAGTTTATCAAAGTGGTATTTTCATTTCTTTTCAATAACAAATCAAATCAAATAAGTAAAAATACTGCTAGGATTTCAATTGCTTCCTGTCTCATTATTTCCAAGAAAAAATACACACCTAGCTCAGATAAACTGAGGCCAGATATACCACCCATGCACTGCCTTTCGGGCTTATGTGAGGGGAGTACAGAGCATGGCGAGTGCACACACTTTCATGCATACACTATCGACCGTAGGTGGATTTTATTAAGTCTTTTTTTTACATGTATTCCATACATCATTACCGTGAGGACTTTTAAATGAGTATGAAATCACATAATCAAAAATTCCAAGTAATCACCCATGCATAACCGTGAGGACTTTTAAAAGAGAGTGAATACTTGGATGTTATTATTATTTTTTTAAGAGGGAGATAGAGTTTTGCAAAATCATCTTAGCACCATTTAACTTAGAAGACAAAAAAAATTTATATCCTTTACTTTAAATCAACCACTTTTTAAAATGAAGATTTTCAATTAGGATGTACTTCATAATTAACACGTATGAATCTTCCTATATACTAGTTAAACCATTGTTATTTATAATCAAACTTCATTTTTATTTTTGTTAAGACAAATAAATTTTCAATAATTTCAATTTAATAAACCAAAACCATATATTTATCCTATAGTGTTCCTTTAAAAATAAATCAAAAACACTAAAAATAAATTCTTCTTTTGTTTTTGGATTTTTCTTTTTTTTTGATTTTTTGGAAGAAAAATGAAAAATTAATCCTGAAAAAATCAAGAAGAAGATGAGTCTCCCCCCACACTTGATTTTGACTGTGTCCCCATAGTCAACCCAAGTGAAAGGGATGTTTATTATTATTTACATGAAAACGAACGGTATTTACACGAGAGCATGAAGTATATTGTCAAAAAGTAAATGAAACGGTCTTCCAAAAACCGATTCATTTGTCTCGTCGAGTATACGAGACACAGCTTAAGCTCAAAAAACCAAACCATAAAAGATTTTGAAGTTGAATGTTGATTTGGAAAAACGAATGTCGTTTTATTGAAAATTGAATGAGTTGTTTTGTTTTCAATGATTTTTGGGGTTGATAAAACAATTGATTGAAATTCACATTTATTTTCACCAAATTGAAATTCAAGTTTATCATTGAAAACTTCTTCCAAATTATTGATTTCAAAGTCAAAATGGTGATCGAAATCTTCCCCATCAAAATTTAATGACTCATTTTCGTAAATTCCGTAAAACTCATGTTCGTTAAGTTCATTTTCCTTTGTTGAATTATCAACAACTTCATCACATATATCCATTTCAAAATCCAAAGTTGTTGTATTCAAATTTTCAAAAAAAGGAAGATCGAACTTTAAATCGAGTTTTTCACCCTCAAAAGAATTGAAATCCAACTCACTTACCGTGTTTTCAACAACTTCATTGAGATTGTTATTTTCAATTTCAAAAGTTGTTGTTTGAAAATCGTCGATTGTGGTAAAAGATGGATTATAACTTGACTCATCACACGTTGGGATTTGATTATGTTTATCACGTTGTTTCATATATGTTTCAAACAACGAATTCGTGTGATCGTCGTAAATTTCATTCATTTGCTCAACAAAATCCAATTTATAGTTATTAAGATGAGAATTTTCGATTTGGATTTGTTGAGAACAAAAAATTTCACTCGTATCGTAGTCAAGATTATTCCCATTGCCAAATTCGTTTAAAAAGTTGTTCCCATTTTCATGTTGAGTTTGAAATTCATTTTGAAGCTCGAAATTGAATTGGCATGGGTTACACTCGAAATCATTTGAATTTTGAAGTGAATTCAAATTTTGATTATTTTGAAAACTTTGATTCGAGTTATAGTACAAATATGAATTGCATAACTCATTTATCTCTTGATTTTGTTGTGTAGAGATTTCAAGTAGAGAAAAAATGCTATTTTCAAGATTTGAGGGTTGCTTGTAATTTTGAAAACTTTGTTGTTCAAATTCGAATTTTTTAAAGAATAGTTGTTGTTAAAATATCCATATGAATCTGGAGTGAAATCATATGGATTATATTGATTTTCACAACTATTGTAAAATTCACGTAAGTGGGGAAACTCGGACATTTTCAAGAATGTTTTTTTTTTGGTTTTTTTTATAAAGAAAAAATATTTACAAATTTATTTTTAAAAAGGGAAATTGATTTTTTTTTTCAATTTTTTTGCTTTTTTTTGAAAAGATTTTTTTTAAATTTTTGTTTTTCTAAAATTTTTTTTGATTTTTGAAATTTCAAAGAACAAGGTTTTAAAAATTTCAATGGAAAAGGAATATTTACAAAAAAAAAATTTAGTTTTGGATTTCTGAAATTTTTTTGTTTTTTTTTAAAATATGCATGAACTAATGCAACTAAATGAATGCAAGGTTAATTTCAAATTATTTATCCTAAGTTAACCCAAAATTGTATAATCACACATTGTCTTAGATAAACAAGATAGTTCTCAGCTAGGTAACAGGCAGGATTTATCGCTGCACCACGAATCATCGTAGCAATGCAGCCGAAGGTTTAAGTACCTTCAGAGGAACAACCACTATAATATTTACGAATCACCGTAAGATTTATAAACAGTTATTGCTCTGCCGTAGCCTAGACACCAAGAAATTAAATTGTTCAAAGAAGACAAATTGTTAATATACAATTAAGTGTTATCGATGTCTAACCGTTATTATTAATCAAAATCTAAGATGAAATGCATAACATAAATTAAACGTGTATTAACAATGTAGCTACGAATGAATTTTTTTTTATTTTTTAAAATGCAAATGCAAGCAATCTACAATGCAATTCAAATAAAACTAGAAATGAAAGCAGAATTTTTAGCAAGCAGAGCAATTGATTTTGGCTAGCGAAGGAAGCAATTTTCAACAAGCTATTCTTCCTTTATTTCCTGCTTTGGCAACCTGAAAATTGAAAACTAAGATATATACAATATATATATATATATATTTTTGGTTTTTTTTTCAAAGGAAACTTAAAAGTAGGGTTTTACTTAAAAAAATTTTTTTTTTTTGAAACCAAAAGACAATTTAAAATCAATTCAAATCGACCTACAAAATAAAAATACTCGAATTACCAGTATCACTTCAAACAACCCGGCCCAATGAAACAGAACTCTTCACTTTTGCTAATACGCAAAGTTAGCAACTCAATTTCACACGCACAATTTTAAATTACCCAAATCAAAATTCTTGAGTTCGAAACAGAAGTCCAAATCACAACAATTTGCAAATCGAAATCGAAATCGTTCGTAGTTTGCTGAAGGTGAATGGTCGAGTTCGTGGTTCGAGGTGGTTCGCGTGTTCGAGGTTGGGGGATTTCGATGTGGCAACTCGCGGTTGAAGTTGGCGAATTGAGAATTCGGGTTGTTTGTAGAAGTGACGTGGAAATTGTGAAAATTTGGCTGGAGGCGATTGCGTGAAGAGGCGAATTGCTGGGCGGTGGCCAGATAGTGGTAGTTAGATGATTGGAGCCCCGGCGGTGAGGATTCGGTAAATTGGGTGCTGGCGTGGAAGTGACGAGTCAGGTGAGGTCGTGCGATGCTTGCTGTGGTGATTTGGGCAAAAGGTATGATTGTTGATTTGATGTTGGCAGTGGGATGGGTTGTTCTATGATATGGTGGATCGACTGTGGTCTGACGCGGCAGTGGAGTTGAGGAAGGAATTGGGTTGAATGGTATTGTATGTTGGGGGGGTGATGGGGGGGTTGATGGGGCTGCAGCTGTTGTCAGTGATGATGAAGTATGAAGTGGTGATTGTCGATAGCAGATGGCAGTTTGAAGTTGAGGAGTAAGGTAGATTGGAACTGGTTAGTGGTGATGGTGGTAGCTAATGAACTTGCAGGGAAGTGGCAAGTTTGATGGTGGAGGGTGGACTGATGGTCGAGAGAGTTGCTGTAAGTATGTATGTCGTTTCTTGTAATGCACAGAAGTTATGCTGATGAGTTAATGAGGTTTGTTCGAAGGTGTAACGACCCAGAATTTTTATTAATTAAAAATTGAATATTTAATTAATTTTAAATATTTATAAGTGAATTTTTAAGTCAAATAAATTTTATTTTGATTTATTGGATTTAATTAGATAATTAAATCAATAATTTGATATGTGAAATTATGGAAATAATTAAAAAGATTGAGTTAAATATGATTGAAAATAATTTGGAAAATTTTATTTAATCATACTGGAGTTATAGAAATATTTTAGAACTTTTAAAATCGAATTAAAAGTTAATTTGTGAAAATTGAATATTTTAATATTTAATAATCGACTGTAAAATAGCCAATTTTTGAACAGTCTCAGAATTGAACGAAACCAGTTCCATTGGATCCGTAATAGTTAGTTATTACCGGATTTCAATTTTCGTGTCAATCGGAGTTATCGTTTGATCGTGGCAGCTCGAAACGCATTGAATTATTTTTAATTTAAATTTGGCGAGTCAAAATAGCCATTTTTCAAAAAGTCTCGGATTTCGACGAAACCAGTTTCATCGGATCCGTAATGTGATATTATTGTAAGGTTTCAAATTTCAAGTCAATTGGATTTACCGTTTGTCCGGTACAAATTAAAACGCCTAGAAATCGATTTAAATCGGTTTAATTTAAATTGAGCGTTTGCAGCCATAACTCGCACATACTTCCGAAGTAGCTTCCGAAACCTGTTCCATTGTGTCCGGAACGCGGGATAAGCCCTAGGTACGCTGGTTACGGCGCCTAAATCGGAGTTCGGAAAATCCGGGATGAATAGTGTCGCTCGTTCTCTTATAAATAGACCCACCTCTTCATAATTTGCTAAAATCACAAAATCCTAACCCTAAAAACTTGTAGCCGCCACTTATATAACCTAAGGCCAGAAATCATCCTCTTTCATTCATTAATCTCTCCCCATCTACAAGGAATTAGAAGAAACTCTCAACACGAAAGTTATAGAGCACGAAGAGAGCTTGAAATCCATATGGATGTGATCGGGAATGGAGCAACGATGAGGGAGCAAGAAGGGGCCGTATGCTTCAGTTTTTGCACGACTTCCTAGGCTGTGCATAGGGCCGAGTTCACTGCTATTGAGGCCGAGCATGGCTATGGGGTAGGGCTTCGACATGGCGCGTCTTGATCATGTTCATGTCGCTTGAATCGGGAGAATAATTTAACCCTAGTATTAGTGAATGGGTTCAAGTGAACGGCCTCAAACCTGTAGCCGTGTGCGTGAAGAAGAGAGGGAGGGGAGAAGTTGCGTTCAAGGGCTAGGATGAGGGGGTTGAAGGATCTAAGGGCTGGGAATGAAATAGGTTATATTATTATAAATTTAAGTTGTAAATTTAGTTATAAAAATTTGTGTAATGTTCAAAAATCAATATCTTTTTCATACGAGGTCGAAAAAATGCAAACTCAGTTGCATTGGGATCGTATGGACGAGCACTACGCGATGGAGTTGGTTTGGAGTCGTTTGGAGTTAGTGAGAATTTCGGGTAAAATTAAACGCGCGTTTAATTTTATTCGAAATAAAAGCTAAAACGGAAATTAAAACCAAGGTGAGAACTTCTCACTCAATCGAATAGATTTCGATTTTATTTTAAATAGTTAGATTTAAAATATTTGAATGCATGTTTGAATGATGACTGTAAATTATTGATTGTTAAAATAGACATTATACGCCGTTAGTAAGCGGATGTTATTTATTAAAAACATATACCGCGAATATTTCATAAACAGTGAAATTGGTATTATATATGATAGCAATATATATATATTGGCATATGTATATATTGCAGTTGTTGATTTCCCGCATTTTTTGTTTAGCGGATGAGACCCTATTACGCCGTTATTAAGCGGATAATATTTATTAAGAACATGTACCGCGATAATTTCGTACTGGAGCGAAATTGGTATTGTGCTAATGTTTGTGGATGCAGGAAAACAGGTTGGAGGGATCCAACTGGATTCCTCAACAGTATTTATTTTATTTCAGATATTTTGATATTTGATAGATTATCATATCGATATATGATATCGTTGTAGTCGTGATTGACTATTTGGTGTGTAGCATCATTGGACCCAGATTTTGGGATTTTAAAATGATTTTAAAAGTGATTTTGAAAATATACTATATTTTTGGAATTGATCCATTATAAATAAATAAACGTTATAATTTTTAAAGTTATAAAAATTATGGTTTTTGTGAAATATAGTTAAAAAGCTGATTTTTAGAAATACGATTAAAAGTCGATTTTTGAGAAATATGAACTAATGATTTTATAAAATAATTTAGATTGGATTTTTGAATATATGATAAAAGTTTAAATATAGGATTTATAAAATTTGATTATTTTATAAATCGAAATGATGAGATTATAAAGGAAATTAAAGACGTTTTAGAATAATAATATAAACTGATTTATATTAAGAGATTTATAAATGGATATTTATAAATTGAAATATAGACATTATAAAACGAGTTTTTATAAGTGTTTGAATGTAGTGAAAATGAATTTCATAATAGAATGAAATTTATAGAATTATAAACTGTGAAGTTATAAACGAAATTTATAAATAGTAAGATTTATAAATTTGGTGAAATTATTTGAAGAATAGATTTATTAAATAAATAAATCTTATAAGTTATAAGGTTTATAAATTGAAAAGTCTTTAAAAAGAACGATTTTGTAAAATAATCGTTTTATAAGCAATTGACTTATAATATGAACTTTTAGTTTATAATTGAGATATGAAATCAAATATGTTAATAAAGGAATTTATAAAAAAGGAAGTTTTTATAAATAAATAGAAAAGGAATTTATAAACGTTGTTTTATAAATTCGCAAAGGACTTATTTTGACAAGTTAATTGTTATAACTTAGAAATGGAGTTATATTCACATTTTTTAATAGTGAATAATCCTTTGAATTAAAATGAATAAAAGAATGAAATTGGTTAACGTAGTTTATTCACGTTTTTGAATAGTGAATAACACGTTAAAGAAATTGTTTAGAATGTGAATGTTTTAAATAGAATTAAAACGATCTAACGATGTTTTAAAAGGTATAGAGATTCGAAACCATAAATTTCAACATTTATTGTTGAAATGGATGTTTCAAGAAATAAAAGGAAATAGTGGACTATAACATTGTTGTTATAGTAAATGATTTCCGAATGGAAATGTTTTTGTATAGTATTGGAATTTATATATCTATTTTAATTTCGAATCCCTATACTAGTGATTTTGGGTTGTCGTAACGATGTTTTACGCAACATTCGTTTTGGCCCAAATAAATATGTTAAGTGAATGATTTCCTTAAAGAAAGAAATATATACTTAATTCGGTTTAAGTATATTGAATATTTTCTAAGTGTTGAAAATAAAAGATTGTGAATTACTTATTTAATAAGTATGGGAATGTTTTCCAATATGAAGTGAAAAATTAGAATTTATCTTTTTGAAGATAAATTGAAATGAATAGTTGAAATCATATATGCATGAATATTTTGAAATATAAATTCACTAAGGAATTTATATGTGAAAGTGGAAATTGTTTGAAAATAAATATTGATTTATTTTTGAAGTGTTGAAATTAAATATCTTGTAAAGATATTTTGGAAAATAAATAATTTGGAAAATTTTTTGGAATCTGGTGATGTATGCATATCAATTGATAGTTCAATAACCGACTATCAGTATTTCCCTTTGAATGGGTATTTGATGTGATTTGATTGAATTTGAATGCACACTTATTTTTGAATAAGCGCTCACTATTCGGGTTAACCGGGAAAGGACCATGGGGTCGTATAACCCATTCCGAATATGTGATACGTCGTTGTGAATTGCATTTGAAGATCGGTGTTGAAGACCGGTATTTGCAAGAGCGATAGGATGACCTATCGATTGTTTCTGCACCGAGTCGCGCCGGTATAGAAACTCCATATGTGATGGTGAATCCGATCAGGATTGTGAATATCCGGATTGCAAGGACTTCTTTGTAAGTGCCTTCGGTTCTGTTCGATCCCGGAACAGACTTGTATGGATTGTATGTCTGACATTACAAGTTGAGATATAAAGCCGATTTCTTTCAAATATATTTCTGTTGGTGGCGAAGAATTTATTCTTTGCTTAACACCCTTCTTTGAGACGTACGAGCTCAAAGGTTATATAGTTGAAGTTATCAGCGATATATCCCATTTTGGTAATGTGACATGCTGAGTGATGCTGAAATGATCATTGTGTTGATTATTGTGATAGGATCATTTATTTGATCGTCTATCTTAGTGATCATTGTGTTGATCATTTGTTGACCCAAAGCACGGCTTTTTGTACAAAGTGTGTTTTTGTGGACGTGACTTCGTCGAGCCTCACATCCCGGAAATGGTCAAAACAAGAAAGATGCGGCAAGGTTATTAGGGGTTGCTGTAGCTCCCCTTAGGGTATGTTCATTTCCTTCTGGAAAGGGGTGGTATCATGGTATGGAGCCCAGATACTTACTCATGTTGAAAACACTCTATTTATTATGGTGTGAATTGGATATCGAGCGCTCGGTTGAAAAGGTCCTAAAGGACCGGGGAATGGCGTGCTCGTGTCAGTAGTTACCCAGTTAGGGGTAACCCGGCCTTGTGTTGGCAGAGATCCGGTTTGGTTCTCGGGGATGTCTTTCCAGAGGCATTCTCAGTGGCAATGGGAAGTTCCTTGGCCTGACCATTTGTTGGAAATCCAATTCCCAATACGAAATTTGTACGGTATTAGTTGTAGAACCTGCTATTCACTTATGGTGGTCACCACTGTTTGGATAGTAGCTATAGTAGGCATAGTTCGAAATGTCTATGTCGGCTAAGATTTATATTCTACTTTCGAAATAAATTTTTCCTACACTATACACTAATAATAATATCAAATGTTATTTTAAATGCGTATCAAGCATCTTTGACTATCATAAGGAGAAATCTCCTCCGATTCTGCGTTTGCATTGTGTGTGTGTGCGGGAGGCCTTATGGTAGTCTCATTTTTAAAAAGCATTGCGAATTAATTTAAAAATATCCCTCTTTTTGATTTTAAAATAAATAAACTGTTTTGAGTTCTCACACCAGTCACATGACTGACTTGGAGTTTATTGTTTTCCTTCCTAAACTCTGGGTGCCCACCAATTTCCACACGGGCAGTTAAGAGTTAGGTTTATCAGGATATTCTGGATATTCTGGAGTTGCTGGAGGCAAGCTGGATGGCATGGCGTATTACTAGTTATATAGTATTTCTTTTTCCGCTGCACTGTTTGTTGTTGTTGTTGTACACTCTGATGATTTGATGTAATGTAATATAATGTGACGAAATGTAATAACTGATATAGTTCTTTGTTTAAAGATTATTCATTTATTATTATATGTTGTTCCGCTGCGAATTGTGAGGTTCTGTTGTTGTTCTTTCTTCCCGTTCTATTTTTAAAATTCTTCTATCTTCTATTTTTCTAATTCTCTGTTTTCTAAAAAATTCTCTATCTTCTTCTCTCTCTATTTCATATCTCTTCTCTCTTCTTTCTTTTTCTTTTCTTTTTAAAACCCATAACTATTCGGTTTTTCGGCAACGAAAATCCATACTGTTACATTTGGTATCAGAGCTGATGGTTAAGCGACAACCATGGTTCTGTTGGGTATTACTCATTAGAGATAGAGTCAGCAGCACTCTAGAATGAGTTTGAGTGTAATAATAGCTATGAGAGCGTATTTGTTAGTGAATATAAAATTGTTTTATATTGTGATGATTGGTTTGTTGAGTGGTATATAGATTCTGGTTAATACGAGTAATTAACGTTGTTGATAGGGATCTATAAACACTTGAATAGAACAATTCGACACAATATTGATTTTAAAGTTGGGTGAATGAAATAATTTTGCCTTGATTATATTTTATATATAAAGAAATAATTTTTCAGAATTATTAAAGTGTATATAAGTTGATTGTTAGGTTGTTTGAATAACCTGAATAAAAGAATAATTGTATAAGTAAAAGAATTATAAGAATTGAATTATAATTAAAGTGTTTACAATTGTGAAATAAACTTATATATATAAGAAGTGAAACTATATTAATATGAGTTGTAAATAAAAGTGAATTTTAAAGTTAAATGGAATATGACTTAAGAGTTATGTGAATGAAATTCAACTTTAGCAATTGAATTAAATGAATGTTAAGCAATTAAATGTAAATCAAGTTGATAAGAAATAATTAATGAAAGTGTTAATTCATTTAAAATCTAATTTTATTAGAAGTTGAAAGGTTGAATGAAAATCAATTTAATTAAACCAATTGAAAGTGATGGTGTTAAACCAAATTGAAGGAATATAAGCAAAGAAATTTGGTTGTAATTGATATGCATTGGTTGTTATATGATTGTAGTTGATTGATTATATGTAATTCATTAAGTGTTAATGAAATTGAAAGCTAAGAAATTGAATTCAAATTTGAAGTAAATAAATTTGAATAGAATTGAAAGTGAATTGGATTTAATTAGTGAATGCAAACTAATTAAAATTGAGAACGTATGTTGATAAAATCCAATGTGAATAAATCAAATGTGATAAATTGAAAACCAATTCATTGAATATTAATAAGAATATGAATGAATATGTATTGGTTATGGATGTTAGTTGGTTGATGTTTGCATTTGTTGCATTTGCTATGTGACATATATAGTTATTATGTTGCTATATGTTGTATATTGAGATTATTTGCATATGTGCATGTTCTCATGTTGTTTGTTGAGTGTTTAGTAGGTGCGGATAGCGTTTGCTTCGCATTTGGAGCTCGCTTTTGCGCTATATTAGCCGTATATGCTTGCTAATAAAATATAAGGTACATATCTCGGATTAAATATCGTACTTTTACACTTTTTCCCTTCGGGATGCCTCATTACTTGATGAGATGTATATTTGTGATATATATACTGTCATTTTTTTTTCGGATCGAGCCGCGCAAAGGAGACTATGGCGAATTTTTCCGGAAATTTAAGGCGTTAGAAAAACTTTGAGAAAATTTGAAAAGTTTTGAAAACTTAAACTTTGATTTGGAATTGAAAGTTAAACTATAGTAGTTGTTTTTGAAAAGATAACTAAGTATGATTTGAAAACTTAGTAAAGTATTGTAAGGAATTTAATTATGAATTTTGGAAAGTTAATAAATTATGTAACCTTTCTTAATTGTAATTTCGAGGACGAAATTCTTTTAAGGGGGAAAGATTGTAACGACCCAGAATTTTTATTAATTAAAAATTGAATATTTAATTAATTTTAAATATTTATAAGTGAATTTTTAAGTCAAATAAATTTTATTTTGATTTATTGGATTTAATTAGATAATTAAATCAATAATTTGATATGTGAAATTATGGAAATAATTAAAAAGATTGAGTTAAATATGATTGAAAATAATTTGGAAAATTTTATTTAATCATACTGGAGTTATAGAAATATTTTAGAACTTTTAAAATCGAATTAAAAGTTAATTTGTGAAAATTGAATATTTTAATATTTAATAATCGACTGTAAAATAGCCAATTTTTGAACAGTCTCAGAATTGAACGAAACCAGTTCCATTGGATCCGTAATAGTTAGTTATTACCGGATTTCAATTTTCGTGTCAATCGGAGTTATCGTTTGATCGTGGCAGCTCGAAACGCATTGAATTATTTTTAATTTAAATTTGGCGAGTCAAAATAGCCATTTTTCAAAAAGTCTCGGATTTCGACGAAACCAGTTTCATCGGATCCATAATGTGATATTATTGTAAGGTTTCAAATTTCAAGTTAATTGGATTTACCGTTTGTCCGGTACAAATTAAAACGCCTAGAAATCGATTTAAATCGGTTTAATTTAAATTGAGCGTTTGCAGCCATAACTCGCACATACTTCCGAATTAGCTTCCGAAACCTGTTCCATTGTGTCCGGAACGCGGGATAAACCCTAGGTACGCTGGTTACGGCGCCTAAATCGGAGTTCGGAAAATCCGGGATGAATAGTGTCGCTCGTTCTCTTATAAATAGACCCACCTCTTCATAATTTGCTAAAATCACAAAACCCTAACCCTAAAAACTTGTAGCCGCCACTTATATAACCTAAGGCCAGAAATCATCCTCTTTCATTCATTAATCTCTCCCAATCTACAAGGAATTAGAAGAAACTCTCAACACGAAAGTTATAGAGCACGAAGAGAGCTTGAAATCCATATGGATGTGATCGGGAATGGAGCAACGATGAGGGAGCAAGAAGGGGCCGTATGCTTCAGTTTTTGCACGACTTCCTAGGCTGTGCATAGGGCCGAGTTCACTGCTATTGAGGCCGAGCATGGCTATGGGGTAGGGCTTCGACATGGCGCGTCTTGATCATGTTCATGTCGCTTGAATCGGGAGAATAATTTAACCCTAGTATTAGTGAATGGGTTCAAGTGAACGGCCTCAAACCTGTAGCCGTGTGCGTGAAGAAGAGAGGGAGGGGAGAAGTTGCGTTCAAGGGCTAGGATGAGGGGGTTGAAGGATCTAAGGGCTGGGAATGAAATAGGTTATATTATTATAAATTTAAGTTGTAAATTTAGTTATAAAAATTTGTGTAATGTTCAAAAATCAATATCTTTTTCATACGAGATCGAAAAAATGCAAACTCAGTTGCGTTGGGATCGTATGGACGAGCACTACGCGATGGAGTTGGTTTGGAGTCGTTTGGAGTTAGTGAGAATTTCGGGTAAAATTAAACGCGCGTTTAATTTTATTCGAAATAAAAGCTAAAACGGAAATTAAAACCAAGGTGAGAACTTCTCACTCAATCGAATAGATTTCGATTTTATTTTAAATAGTTAGATTTAAAATATTTGAATGCATGTTTGAATGATGACTGTAAATTATTGATTGTTAAAATAGACATTATACGCCGTTAGTAAGCGGATGTTATTTATTAAAAACATATACCGCGAATATTTCATAAACAGTGAAATTGGTATTATATATGATAGCAATATATATATATTGGCATATGTATATATTGCAGTTGTTGATTTCCCGCATTTTTTGTTTAGCGGATGAGACCCTATTACGCCGTTATTAAGCGGATAATATTTATTAAGAACATGTACCGCGATAATTTCGTACTGGAGCGAAATTGGTATTGTGCTAATGTTTGTGGATGCAGGAAAACAGGTTGGAGGGATCCAACTGGATTCCTCAACAGTATTTATTTTATTTCAGATATTTTGATATTTGATAGATTATCATATCGATATATGATATCGTTGTAGTCGTGATTGACTATTTGGTGTGTAGCATCATTGGACCCAGATTTTGGGATTTTAAAATGATTTTAAAAGTGATTTTGAAAATATACTATATTTTTGGAATTGATCCATTATAAATAAATAAACGTTATAATTTTTAAAGTTATAAAAATTATGGTTTTTGTGAAATATAGTTAAAAAGCTGATTTTTAGAAATACGATTAAAAGTCGATTTTTGAGAAATATGAACTAATGATTTTATAAAATAATTTAGATTGGATTTTTGAATATATGATAAAAGTTTAAATATAGGATTTATAAAATTTGATTATTTTATAAATCGAAATGATGAGATTATAAAGGAAATTAAAGACGTTTTAGAATAATAATATAAACTGATTTATATTAAGAGATTTATAAATGGATATTTATAAATTGAAATATAGACATTATAAAACGAGTTTTTATAAGTGTTTGAATGTAGTGAAAATGAATTTCATAATAGAATGAAATTTATAGAATTATAAACTGTGAAGTTATAAACGAAATTTATAAATAGTAAGATTTATAAATTTGGTGAAATTATTTGAAGAATAGATTTATTAAATAAATAAATCTTATAAGTTATAAGGTTTATAAATTGAAAAGTCTTTAAAAAGAACGATTTTGTAAAATAATCGTTTTATAAGCAATTGACTTATAATATGAACTTTTAGTTTATAATTGAGATATGAAATCAAATATGTTAATAAAGGAATTTATAAAAAAGGAAGTTTTTATAAATAAATAGAAAAGGAATTTATAAACGTTGTTTTATAAATTCGCAAAGGACTTATTTTGACAAGTTAATTGTTATAACTTAGAAATGGAGTTATATTCACATTTTTTAATAGTGAATAATCCTTTGAATTAAAATGAATAAAAGAATGAAATTGGTTAACGTAGTTTATTCACGTTTTTGAATAGTGAATAACACGTTAAAGAAATTGTTTAGAATGTGAATGTTTTAAATAGAATTAAAACGATCTAACGATGTTTTAAAAGGTATAGAGATTCGAAACCATAAATTTCAACATTTATTGTTGAAATAGATGTTTCGAGAAATAAAAGGAAATAGTGGACTATAACATTGTTGTTATAGTAAATGATTTCCGAATGGAAATGTTTTTGTATAGTATTGGAATTTATATATCTATTTTAATTTCGAATCCCTATACTAGTGATTTTGGGTTGTCGTAACGATGTTTTACGCAACATTCGTTTTGGCCCAAATAAATATGTTAAGTGAATGATTTCCTTAAAGAAAGAAATATATACTTAATTCGGTTTAAGTATATTGAATATTTTCTAAGTGTTGAAAATAAAAGATTGTGAATTACTTATTTAATAAGTATGGGAATGTTTTCCAATATGAAGTGAAAAATTAGAATTTATCTTTTGGAAGATAAATTGAAATGAATAGTTGAAATCATATATGCATGAATATTTTGAAATATAAATTCACTAAGGAATTTATATGTGAAAGTGGAAATTGTTTGAAAATAAATATTGATTTATTTTTGAAGTGTTGAAATTAAATATCTTGTAAAGATATTTTGGAAAATAAATAATTTGGAAAATTTTTTGGAATCTGGTGATGTATGCATATCAATTGATAGTTCAATAACCGACTATCAGTATTTCCCTTTGAATGGGTATTTGATGTGATTTGATTGAATTTGAATGCACACTTATTTTTGAATAAGCGCTCACTATTCGGGTTAACCGGGAAAGGACCATGGGGTCGTATAACCCATTCCGAATATGTGATACGTCGTTGTGAATTGCATTTGAAGATCGGTGTTGAAGACCGGTATTTGCAAGAGCGATAGGATGACCTATCGATTGTTTCTGCACCGAGTCGCGCCGGTATAGAAACTCCATATGTGATGGTGAATCCGATCAGGATTGTGAATATCCGGATTGCAAGGACTTCTTTGTAAGTGCCTTCGGTTCTGTTCGATCCCGGAACAGACTTGTATGGATTGTATGTCTGACATTACAAGTTGAGATATAAAGCCGATTTCTTTCAAATATATTTCTGTTGGTGGCGAAGAATTTATTCTTTGCTTAACACCCTTCTTTGAGACGTACGAGCTCAAAGGTTATATAGTTGAAGTTATCAGCGATATATCCCATTTTGGTAATGTGACATGCTGAGTGATGCTGAAATGATCATTGTGTTGATTATTGTGATAGGATCATTTATTTGATCGTCTATCTTAGTGATCATTGTGTTGATCATTTGTTGACCCAAAGCACGGCTTTTTGTACAAAGTGTGTTTTTGTGGACGTGACTTCGTCGAGCCTCACATCCCGGAAATGGTCAAAACAGGAAAGATGCGGCAAGGTTATTAGGGGTTGCTGTAGCTCCCCTTAGGGTATGTTCATTTCCTTCTGGAAAGGGGTGGTATCATGGTATGGAGCCCAGATACTTACTCATGTTGAAAACACTCTATTTATTATGGTGTGAATTGGATATCGAGCGCTCGGTTGAAAAGGTCCTAAAGGACCGGGGAATGGCGTGCTCGTGTCAGTAGTTACCCAGTTAGGGGTAACCCGGCCTTGTGTTGGCAGAGATCCGGTTTGGTTCTCGGGGATGTCTTTCCAGAGGCATTCTCAGTGGCAATGGGAAGTTTCTTGGCCTGACCATTTGTTGGAAATCCAATTCCCAATACGAAATTTGTACGGTATTAGTTGTAGAACCTGCTATTCACTTATGGTGGTCACCACTGTTTGGATAGTAGCTATAGTAGGCATAGTTCGAAATGTCTATGTCGGCTAAGATTTATATTCTACTTTCGAAATAAATTTTTCCTACACTATACACTAATAATAATATCAAATGTTATTTTAAATGCGTATCAAGCATCTTTGACTATCATAAGGAGAAATCTCCTCCGATTCTGCGTTTGCATTGTGTGTGTGTGCGGGAGGCCTTATGGTAGTCTCATTTTTAAAAAGCATTGCGAATTAATTTAAAAATATCCCTCTTTTTGATTTTAAAATAAATAAACTGTTTTGAGTTCTCACACCAGTCACATGACTGACTTGGAGTTTATTGTTTTCCTTCCTAAACTCTGGGTGCCCACCAATTTCCACACGGGCAGTTAAGAGTTAGGTTTATCAGGATATTCTGGATATTCTGGAGTTGCTGGAGGCAAGCTGGATGGCATGGCGTATTACTAGTTATATAGTATTTCTTTTTCCGCTGCACTGTTTGTTGTTGTTGTTGTACACTCTGATGATTTGATGTAATGTAATATAATGTGACGAAATGTAATAACTGATATAGTTCTTTGTTTAAAGATTATTCATTTATTATTATATGTTGTTCCGCTGCGAATTGTGAGGTTCTGTTGTTGTTCTTTCTTCCCGTTCTATTTTTAAAATTCTTCTATCTTCTATTTTTCTAATTCTCTGTTTTCTAAAAAATTCTCTATCTTCTTCTCTCTCTATTTCATATCTCTTCTCTCTTCTTTCTTTTTCTTTTCTTTTTAAAACCCATAACTATTCGGTTTTTCGGCAACGAAAATCCGTACTGTTACAGAAGGGGATTGCAGTGCAGAGGGGTAGTGACAGGGGGATGGTCTATAGTGAGGTGGAGTGATTTTTTTTTTTTGTATGGCAATTGTTATGACAGAGGATGGATGCAAAAAGGAATGGATGAATGTTGAAGAAATGTAAGGAGGGGCAGTCGATGGTTGGAGGAAGGATGGCTTGAAGTGTTTTGATGGTGAAGAGGTAGATGGTAGCAAGGCAGTTAATTGAAAGGCGGAAATGGGTGACTTGTAGGACGAGTGGTATGATAGTGGAAGAAAAGATGGTGGCTGAGTGTGTTCTTGGTTGATGGAAATGAAGGAGATGGTTGAGAAGAATGTGGAGGAGAACAAGAACAAAAATGTTTTTTTTTTATTTTTTTTATTTTTTACTTAAGATTTAACAGAAATATGAAAACAAAAAGCAACAGAAATGAAATGCAAACAGAGTGCAGAAACAAGCAATGCAATGTACACAGTTTCAAACATAGCTAATGAAATGTAAACATTTTTTTAATGAAATTATGTACTCTTTTTTTTAGAGATGCAAAGAGAAGAACAACAACAAAACAAGAATCAAGTCACACCACAAACATACAAACTAACAAACAAATTTTTTTTTAATGAAGTTAACACACAAAATAAAATAAGATACAAAAATCAAACAAAAATAATTCGAAGAATAGAAAAGCAAAATCAAGACAAATTCCCCGGCAACGGCGCCAAAAACTTGTTCGTCGATGGAAGTTCTATCGGATTAGAAAACCGTCGAATGAATTTAGATTAAAAATAACCGCAAACGCACGGTGTACGAATGTAGCACGTGGCGAATACGGGTCGATCCGCAGGGAATTGATGATTTTAAAAATCTATTCAATCAAAATAAACCAAGGTTGAAGAGAATGTTAAACTACAAAATAAGAAAAACAAGCAAAAGAAAAATTGATAAAAATATGAGTGTTAAGACAATTTAGAGGCAATTTCCACTTTCTAGATCACATAAATCAACAAAATGAAGTTATGATCTCTCTTTTCTTGTCATTAATGAATTAGTTAATGTGCTTATCATAAGTATGGTATATTTGTGCTATTAACTAGCTCAATTTAAACCATCAAACTATAACACAACCACTAATACACTTTTAACTCTCATGAAATATGACAACAAAATTGAAAGCAAAATCTATTTTAAGCATAGCCTATTAACTATTGTTTTAGAAATATAGGCTATCAAATTTCAATTTCAACAATCACTTCTTTGCCATAATCATATTTAGATGAAGAGGCAATTTGTGTTATGTTTGTTTAAGCATAGTCTATTTGGTATGAACAACATAGACTATCAAATTCAAAGCTAAACAACATCATTAAACCACTTCAAGTGTTTCCATTAAAGCACAAAAAGAGAGTATAAACATCAAAACATTGCATCTACATACTAGAGAGCTTCATTACCCCTAAATTGTAGGGATTAAGCTCTCATATTTGTTATCAAATCAACAAACGTAGAAAGCAACATGAAAGCAAAAGGAAAGGAAAATGAAAGCTAATGGAAAAGACAACTAATCTAATTGCATAAAGGAAAATCTACACTACTTACATAAAAGGAAATGAACATGTAATTAAAAGGAAACAATAATTCACATTGCATAAAAAAAAGAATTACATAAGAGAAGAAATGGCTAAGTAGCCATGGAAAGAAAGAGAGATTTGATTTATTTTCTAAACTAAAACTAACTAACTAAGAGGAAGATGGCTACATGAAACATAAGGGGTATATATACAAGTTTTAAAACCCTAATTCATTTTTTGGGGAATGCCCAAAATGCCCCTTAGGAAGTGTGGAGGACAAGTAATCATTAACATGTCTTAATCCCCCATTAAGTGTACATGAAGCCATTAACTCCAAAAGCATGTGCATTAGCCTTTAATTTGTACATTAAGGTAGGTTGGTAGGTGGGGTCCTCCATGTTCTTCACTTTGAATTATTTCCATCTTCATTCCTTTGTATTAATTTTGTGCATGCATATCTTCATGAAACCACTTCTATTTGAGATCAAATTCGTACAAAAATATATACAAATTTTCAAGTAATTTTTCTCAAATTAATATACGCACAAAAATGACCATTTTGCCCTTGGATGAAGATGAAGATGTGACAATTTCAAATAATATGAATTTTGGTTTAAACAAGTTAAAATGCCCAATATGATCATTTATTTAATTTAAAAAGAATAAATATGATGATAAAAATAGGCACATTTACATGCACATCAGATACAGTCCAGATCAACCCCAAATGCATAAACCTACCATCCTTTCACCCATCCTAGAGGGGTACTTTGCGGCACTCCAGCACGTACAGCAACCCAAATTGAAGGAGGTATTTTGTTGACTTATCATGTATTTCAGATAGTTCATATGTCACCGATTGACATCGCCAATCTCTTATTTCATATCTCTCGAGTTTCTGGTCAGCCTTAAATTGTCCCGCTTCCCGATAAGGAGCCTCTATCAGGACAAGAAGTGCCTGCAATGAATCAGTAACCGTAACAACCTCAACAACGTTCCCAAGCATTCCATCTGAAGAGACCCCTGGACCAAATGAACAAATTATGGATGTTTTGTGGGAAGAGGGGACTGGTGGGACTTAGGGTGCTCAGACTGATGATAACATCATGATTATTAGAATCTTTGACCCCTTATCGGGTCGCACCATAAGTACACTTAGTCGAGAACATCTTTGAGACATAGAAATAAAGATGGGGAAGAAAAAGAACATCCTTATTCTTTATCCATAGCCCTACTAGGGCAGATTATCTACGTTCGGGTCTCTCTTTCTCTTGGGAGTGCATAGAGCGGCAAGGGTGAGAACTCAAGTGAAGTATCCCCTGGCAGTGAAAAGAAGCAGAGGAAGCACAAGCCGAAGAAGGGATTGTCGATAGGACTTATGTAAATAGACTCGCTTTTTGGTAGTTGTAGGAGTCTTCTTAGTTTTTTGGCCGGCTTTGTGCGGATTTGGTCTCCGCTTTTGCTTTTTGTTTAGGCATAAATGAAACCTCTACTTATCTTTCCAAATTATATGTGAATAATAAAGGTTTTGTCTTGTTAAGTCTTTATGTGAATTTGTCTAAGTTATTTAAGAGATGCACTTTCCATTCAACATATTCATGATCCATCTCTTTTTATTACATTCATCGGATTAAATCATTAGCCCATTTCATAATTTACCAACCTTTCGTCATTGTAGCAAATGTTAAGTAACCGTAGAAATGCCAAACTTCAAGCGCTAGTTAAGGTAGACCACTTAGACTAGTAGTTCTAATATCCTTTTCAGGATAGTGATTTTTGATCGCGCCAAATTTCGGGCATCGACCGAAGTTCATAAGTTAGATCTCGCCTTACGTCGAACACGGATCTTCGGCCTTGCCTACTCCAGGTAATACGTCAGTGATTGGATGGTCATGTGACATCCAATTTAAGTTACACTTATACTCCATATCAAGAGTGAGAGTTAGCAAATGAATGGTCATATCATGTTCGTTTTGATTTATACTATTGCCTGCATATCAAGGGTAAAAGTTACTCGATGGATGCGCAAGTCATATCCTTATGAGTTTACACTCCTGGCCCCACATCAAGGGCAAGAATTAGTAGATTGATGGTCAAATCATGTCCACTTAGGTTTATACTCCTGTCCTCAATCCAAGATCAAGAGTTAATAGATGAACGGTCATATCATGTTCTTTCGATTTATACTCTTACCCCTACATCAAGGGTGTGAGTTAGTGAACGGACGGTTGTATAACGTCCGTTTTGAGTTTGTACTCTCGCCCCTAAGGTAAGGGCATGAGTTAGATGGTATCGATCTCCAGACAACGACGGTGATTGAAGTTCAAGGGTCTGATCATGGACTGTGGAAGTTTGGTTGGCGCTATCTTCAAATACCTACATACCTACATTACATACATGTAGATTCATTCGAGTCGGTCATATTTCACAACTCTTAAGCAATGTAAATATAGATCTGGAAATCCATTTACTAGAAACAGGAAATGACAATTCTGTCTTATTACTGGCTTCATTTAATTATGTACAAATTTATTTCTAAGTGAAACTACGTCTTCAATGCTCGCCATTCTATGCCGTCAAGAGTGAGATCCCATCAACTATTACAAGCCTGAAAGTGCTATCTCAAAGCTTTTGTTTTATTTCATATAGACCTTCCCATATTGGGCCCAGGTTTACGGGGTCTGCGAAGATTCATTTGAGGAGCAGTTCACCGATTTCAAAGGTACGATTCCAGACCTTGGCATTGTAATTTCGTATGCCTCGGTTGTGATGCGCAGTCGCTCTTAAGTAAGCTTCATCTCATTTCTTAATGATCAAGTCAAGAGATTTTAGAAGGAGTTGATCATTTGTTTGTAGATTGTAATTAATTATCGATGAGAAGGTACTTCAAGTTCAATCGGAATCATGGTCTCTGATCCGTAAGCTAGGACGAAAGGAGAATGGCCAGTCACTGACTTATCGATAGTTCAATAAGCCCAACGTACTAATGAAAGTTCATTGATGCACTTTCCTTTTTAATTTTCCAATCACTTCTTAAGAATGGACTTGAAAATCTTGTTTATAGCTTCAACCTGTTCATAGGCCTATGAATGTGCCAGCATAGAAAATCCCTTTTATATGTGATGTCGACGGTTGAAATCCTTAAGCTCAATGCTATCGAACTAGATTCCATTACCAGTAACGATCGCCTGCGGAGCTCCAAAATGATAGATAATATTCTAAACTACAAAGTTGATCACTTTCCTCATGGTAACTGTGGATAAGACTCCACCTCAGCCCATTTGGTGAAGTAATCAATCGCACTGATGGCGTACTTCACGCCACCTTTAGATATCTGCAACACAACAATAATATCAATCCTCCATACTGCAAACGGTCAAGGACTAATCATTTGAGTAAAATCTTAGCAAACCTTTGGCACTTGTCGCACTTTCTAGTGTAATCAGCTGCAGTTAACAGTTGGCCAGAAGTACTCAAAGCGAAGAATCTTCTTCGCCAATGTCTTTCCCATGGAATGATCACCACAGGCCCCTTTGTGCACTTCTCTCAGGACTTATTTGGCCTCGCCATAAGCAATACACTAAAGCATAGGGACAAAAAACCCTTCTTGTACAACAGTCCTTCCTATATGATATATCTCGGAGCTTAGCAAGGAGTTTCCATCGCTCATTGCTCTTATTGAGAAGGATTCCTCTCTGCAAGTAGTCTTTTATCGAAGTCATCCAGGACTCTCTTTTAGGTTCAACCTCCAAGATCCAATTAACACCCATATGGTCAATGCTCGGTGCTAATAATATTTCTAGTGCAATCAAGCCCTTAAGCTGTGCATCTCAAGAAGTGGCCAGCTTAGCCAGTGTGATGGCCTTTGCATTTTCTTCTCTAGAAATATGCATTATCATATAATGTTTAATGCCACTAAGTAGCTCAAGGACTTGGTTTAGATAAGGAGCTAGCCTTGTTCCTTTTGTGTAAAACTCTATCTACACTTGAAACACTATTTGAGAATCATAGGAAATATGTAAAGTTTTTATCTTTAGTTCTTCGAAAATCTTGAGTTCTGCAATTAAAGCTTTATACTCCGCTTCATTGTTTGTTCCAAGAAAATCGAGTCTTAGAGCATAGCAAATTGAACGTTCCTCGGGAGTGACAAGTATAACTTTAGCACCAGAACAACGTTCATTTGATGCACCATCCATGTGTATCTTCCTTGTATTTTGCTCACCACTTCTCTTTGGAGTATCATCTCATGCAACGAATTCAGCTATGAAATCTGCCAAAGTTTAACCCTGGATAGCTCTCCGAAGGTAATAGGTTATACTGTATTGGCTAAATTCAATGTTTCATTTCAACGGCCTTCTAGAAGTCTCAGGTCATTGCAAGACGTGTCGCAAAGGCTGATCAGTAAGAACTTTGATCGGATGAACTAGAAAGTAAAGGGCGGAGCTTCCTTGAAGCAATCAATAAGAAGTGTGTCAGCTTTTTCAGCTTTAGGTAATTTCTTTCTGCTCGTGTCAATCGCTTATTGATGTAATACACCAATCATTGAATGCGGGCTTCTTCACATATGAGCATGGTGCTCAAAGCATGAACCAACATTGCCAGATATATAAACAAGTCCATTTATCCACCGACTTCAAGAGCATGAGGGGTCTCATCAAGTGATCAGCCAGAACTGGGATGCACTTGCGCACTCCTGCATTTAAGTGAAACTTCTTTTTCCCTTTGGACTTTTACCCTTCTTCACAGGGATGCATTTATCGGTGGCTTTGGAGATGAGTTGACTTAAGACAACGACTTTCCCGTTCAAGCTCTAGACCTCCTTAACTGTCTTCGGGGCCTCCATATACCTTAATGCCTTTAAATTCTCTAGTTTGTCTTTAATTCCATGGGAATTCACAATGAAGCCCAATCTAAATAAGTTAAAGGCATTAAGGGATATGAAGGACCCGAAGATAATTAAGAGTTTCTCACCAATATTGATTTATTTTTATTCTTATGTTGCTTATATTGATGTTTGCTTAAAATATTTTTTAGATACTGTTTGATTTGTGCAAGCATCGTCATAGCGATTATCGCTATACTGTCACCTATGAAATATCATTTTCTTATATCTTTGTGTTTGTTGAACTTGTGCTTGTATTTTTACAAAATAAATGTTTGGTTGCTTTTTTCCCTTTTAAAGTTGTTTAAACTATATTTGCAAGTATTTTTGAGAATTTTAAAATAAAGGGTAAGTGTAGTTTAAGATTTATGAAAGTTATAATTTTGATTAATTATCTTTAGGGTAATCAATGTTGTTTTAAACTTATAAAGATTATAAATTGATTAATTATCTTTCGGTATAATTAATGTTGTTTTAAATTTATAAAAAGATTATAATTTGATTAAATATCTTTCGGAATAATTAATATTGTTTAAATTTATAAAGAATTATAAATTTGATTAATTATGTTTTGGGATAATTAATTTTGTTTCAAAATTATATAAAAAGTTTATACATTTGATTGATTATCTTTCGAGATAATTAATATTGTTTTAAATTTATAAAAAGATTATAGATTTGATTAGTTATCTTTCGAGATAATCAATGTTGTTCTAAATTTATAAAAAGATTTTAAATTTGATTTATTATCTTTTGGGATAATATGCGTTGTTTTAAATGTTATAAATGATAGTTATAAATAAGAAAATCTTTGAAAGGAATGTTTACAAATAAAGCTAAGTGTAAATTGTTTTGGGTAAATAGTAAATAATGTTTCAATCACACTGTTTTGAATCTTCGTTTTAATACACTTAAAAATATACTTGGCTCTTTAAAAGGAATATTTTAAAGAGTATTTTTTTAAAGTGTTTTACAAATATTTATGATGTGAAAATCAAGCACTAGTGCGAGTCAATTGTTTTAAGAAATTTATTTTTCATGTATGATCGTTTTGATTATTCTCGATAGTTGATTTATTAACTATCAATTCTGCTATCCTTTTATGTTTCGTCAATCTAAGATGATTTATCGCTCATTTGAGCATCGATATCCTTTTGCGAAAATGACTAAAACCAAAGTGCAAGTGGATGTCAAGCTACGTGGGATTGCTTATGGTATCTTCACATCTACTCTATATTAGATTCGGTTGCATGTGCGTGGAGATGTGAAATACTCATATTCCTAGTAAGGTTGGTGGGATCTGGCTTGTAGAGTTTCTGAGAGCCACCGTAGTTTTCAAGTATATTTTCTAGAGGTACACTTTTGGTAAAGGGTGTACCCTTCTAGTCATTGATGAAAATTTTCCCTTTCCTTATTTTTAATTCAAAGCTTTTAATTGTTTTTCTTAATTGCATTGAGAAGTGCCTGGAGCTCTTCTTGATGTTTAATTATTTGTGTCCATTCTTTAAGTTTGGATTTTAGTCCTGTTTATGCCTATTCTTTCATGTTTGGGTTTTGTTCTAATTTGTTTCCATTCTTTCATGTATGGATGTTGTTCTTATGAGGTAAAACCCGTTTCGTGTTTAGCGACGTGGTCACATAAAATTACTTTATGTTCATAATATTTCTTGAGTTTTCTCATGCTAGCTTTTAGACCGATTCAGGTGCTATTTTAATACAATTTCAGACCAAACCGAGTTTTTCCAGGTTGTTGTTGGTGTGACATGGAGCTCCTGGAGTAGAGTTGGATGTTCACCTACTGTAGTGTTCTTATTTTCTACCGTATTATTATATATATACACATATACACACATACACACACCCATTAACAATTATGAGGTTGGAAAGTGATAATTGTCCTGCCTAATGAGGTTTATTTAATTCTGAAATACCTTATATCTTAGAGTGGCATCTTTTATTATCTTTTTTATATTGTATATTGTCATTCTATTATGAGATTCTACTTCCGCTGTTCTTTTTCTTTTTATTCTCCCTTACAATCTGTTTTTTGATACTTGGAAGCTCAACATTTAAATATAGTGGACGTATTAAGTGCCGACTTTCGATGGTCAAAAAGGCAAGTCATTACAAGTTACTTCAAAAATAAGGCTAATGTTTTTTGGTACTTTCGCTGAGAATGTATAAGATTAGGACTGGATCTCAATTTGCTAGTAGGATTTGTGAAAATCACCGACAATATTCGATAGAAATATGGGACCAAAGAAAATTAAGATGGTAATGGATAAAGAACCCACTAGAGTAAATGCTAGAGATAGTAATGGATCTACTCATTCTCCATTAGGTGTGTTTTAGAAGAAAGGGTCAGAGAATATGATGGTTGTAGTGGATAAGAAGATAAAAATAATGAAGTGAACTATTATGGAGGAAATATAGAAGCAATTTTCCTGTATAAAGAAACCATAATAGGAATGTTGATCTCAGCCTAGAGATCATAAAGATAAAATAAGATCTCTATCTAGCATAGGTATGAGAAGTTCTTTTGATTGGCACAGACCTAGGAAGGAGCCAACAGTAGGTGGAAGAACAAAGAAATGAGATGAAGTTGACTCCCGAGACCAAGAATTTAATGGTACTAATCCATCATAGATTAGGTCGTTAAAGAGAGAGAAGGAAGGTGAAGGTGTTGTTACCAATCAAGTTATGAGTCAGGCGGATGGAAGAAGTAGAGAAAAATGAAAAATAATACTTATAAAGGGTGCATATAGGTTGACATCATAGGAGGCTGGAATGAATGGACTCCCTATAGATAGGGAGACTAGGCACCATCGTAATAGCCATGACCAGTCAGGTAGTGGGCATGACGAATGCTCGTGGATTCGAACAAACAGTAATATGCATGATGACAAAAATTTAGGACGAAAAGAAGACAACGATGATTAGATCGTTGGAACAATCTATAGGTTTCTTTGGCAAAACAAACAGGATGGTAGTTGGGAGACCTTTTCTAGTTGAAATTTACAGCGAAGATTGGGCACCAAGGTGTCCAAAGAAGTTCCTTATGCCAACAATGTTGAGCTATAATAGATTATCTGGTCCGGTGCAAAATTTGATGAAGTATGACTGGCACATGGATGATGATTAAGTAAATAATGACATGAGGTGTAAATGCTTTCCACTATTTTTTGAAGGACTATGATGATGTGGATTTGTGGGATGGAGCTAGGATCCATATTGTCTTATGATCGAATGGTAAAAAAAATTAAATCGGCTCATAGTCCACTTGGTGCAATTAAAGGATGCAATGCCTTTGGAAAACATATAGCGATGGAACAAAGAGACATTGTAAATTTATTTAAAATGATTAGATTCGGTGGTGACTGAGGTGAAGAATATGCATGATGATGTGGTTTTGATGGAGATAGTAGGTGAAATGGATAAAGAGACTGAATTTAGGAGATGGTTGACCATGAAAAAGCCAACCATGTTAAAGGATTATTATTACAGAAAAGTCTAATCAATTTATGTGCTTGGATGAGGAAGATATGGAAAAGATGTTGATCATTGGTAGCCATGTTGGACCGAGTAGCATGGTGAAAATTGCCAATGCTGTTAAGTAGGATGGTAACAACAGAAATAACGTTGGAGCATATAAATGGAAGATAGACAAAAATAGAAGGGGTAAGAAGCTAGACCCTAGGAAGTGTTTCTGTTTTAATCATTATGGAAAGTATACAAAGTTGAACAACTCCATTGAAAACATTTACACTGCGGTGCATAGTATTGTGAGGTATAAGAAGCCCACTTTGATAGATGCTACTAAAAAGGAAAATCACGTGGGAAAATACTATAGATTCAATGGAACCCATTGGCACGATATTAATGAGTGTCGTCATTTGAGAAATATGATTGAGGAGTTGATTAGGAAGAAACAACTCCAACGGTATGTTATACATCCATACGAGGGCTGGCAAGGAAATGGACAACCTCGACCATCTAGAGGTACCATGAAAGGTACTATGGAGATGGTCCAAGGAAAATAACACTTGCTTTAGTGCGTAATACTATTTATGGAGGTCTGCATCCTATATAGAAAAGCTAGAATGAACGAAGTGTTACAGGAGCTCTTTAAAATGCTCTCCATAAGAGATGTGTTATGCAAATGAATATAATACCCCTGTAAAGCAACAGATAAAGATAGACAATGATATTGTCTTAAGAAATCGATATGCTAAAGTGGTCGAAGCTCCAACCTCAACCCAATTATGAATAAGACCATGACTGGGCCAGCTACATTCCCTTGGTGCTGGTTGATAATGAAAGCTCGATAAGTGTGATGACCCAGAATTTTGGGCAATAGCAATTTGATAATCTTCATTTAAAATTATTTAAATTGGCAATATTGATTTAAATTTGGTAATATTGTTTAATAATTTTCTTTTATAAATATATAATTTGGCAAAATTTATTCTTTCCTAAAGCTGATAATATTTAACTGGTAGATTTTGTCTTTTAAAGCTAATAAATTTGTTTTCTATTTATAATGTGTGTATATATATAGGTATATATATTGTAAATAGGGAGTCTTTGGTTTTACTTTAATAAAAGATTATGTTTTCAAATTGTAATATATATGTACATATTATGGTTGGAAGCTTTGTTTTAAAATTCAATTTATGATTTTCAAAAGTTAATGATGTAATTAAGTAATTTATGAAGATAAGAATTTATTTTTAATTAAGGTTGTGATTAATTAAAGATAATTAATTAATGAAATTAATTAAAGCTAATTACTTAATGTAATTAATAATGGTTAATTAATTTATGTTAAAAATCAGAGCATAATTACTTAAGAAAGTAATTAATGGATGGTTAATGAATGTAACTAATTTAAGGATCATTAACTAGTGATTAAGAGGTAATTAATTAATGTAATTAATTTAAGATATTTGGTTTAATTTATTAAGGATAGTTAATTACTTGATTAATTAAGGATTAATTAATCTAAGTAATTAAAGGTAATTAATTAAAGAGTAATTAATTAATGGAAGTAATTTAAGGGATTAATTACTCAAGGTAATTAATTAAATTAATGTGATTAATTTAAGTTAATTAACTAGTTTAATTAATTAAAGATAATCAGTTGACGATTGATTAAGTATAATTACTTAATGTAATTAATGAGTGTAATTACTTAATGTAATTAATAAGTGTAATTACTTAATGTAAGTAATAAGTGGATAATTACTAGATGTAATTAATTAAGAGGGAATTACATAATGGAAAGTAATTGAAGGATAATTACTTAGTAGAAGTAATTTAGAATTAATTGCTTAGTGAAATTAATTAAAGAATTAATTAATAAAATTAATTAAGGAGTTAATTAATAAATGAAAGTAATTAAAGGATAGTTAAATATTGAATGTGATTAATTAAGGTTGATTTATGAATGTGATTAATTAAAAGATAATTAATCAATGTAAGTGATTATAAATTAATTAATTGAGGATTAATGTAATTAATTATTGTTAATTAATTGATGAGAGTAATTAAAAGTTAATTAATGTGAATGATTAAAGGATAATTAATTAAGGGCTAATTATTTAATGTAATTAAAGAATAATTAATCAAGGATGATTAATTAAAATGAGTGATTAAGGAATGATTAATTAATTGGGTAGTAATTAATTAATGTTTAAGTAAGCAGGATTTTTAGTAATGGATGTAATTAATTTAATTTATCTAAATTAGTTAGAAATGGTGTGAATAATTAATCTTTGCTTATGGATGGTTGAATGATATTAAATGCCTTGGATTATGTGGTATCTCTGATATGTGAAATGTTTGCTCTGTGATATGAGGTACTTTGGTTGAATGGTGATAATATTGATTATTTATCTGTGAAAATGTGAATTATCTACCTGTGTAAATATAGATAATAATTTAAATTGTTTTAACTTAAAACAACTTTACCTTAAAAGACGGCGTTTTGGATTTCGGTGAGACCGGGATCAGATTTCCAAAAATGGATATCCGAAAACCACATCGATCCAAATTAAACAATAGGTCATGAATCTCAAGTGAAGTTCGAGATGAAGATTCAAAGTACAAGGGCTATTGTCGTTAACTCCGAGGATGGTTCCAAAATGAGTGTAACGAGATAGTGCCTTCGGTTTCGTTTGAATCCGAAATGAACTTGTATGGATTGAATGCTTTCAGAACATCGTCATTGGATGACGATGAGCATTCTACATATGTTCTGAAAAGCTAACCGTAGCCTCAAGCCTCATCAATTGGGAATGGCTAAAACAGGAGAGGTGCAGCAAGGCTAAGTGAGTAGCACCTAAGTAGGATTAGATTTTCCCCCGTATGGAGGCCCCTTTTTATTCGGCTTAGTGGGCAGTTGGGTTGTGACAATTGCTGGGGTTGTCTTATTCGGGACTATCCAGTAAGGGATGGTTTCGGTCTTGTATTGCAGGGGATCATGGTGTATGCTCGGTACGGTGATCTAGGCCACGTACTGTGACGGGCGGTACCCCAGTAGCCCTGCCATTGTATGGAATCCAATCTCCAATAAGTGTCGTACGTTTTGATTGTGCCCAACTATGTTGGAACATGAGATGTAAGCGTTCCAGCTATTTCTGTATTTTACTTAAAAATCCTAGACACTATTATAATATCATTGAATTTCCTATCAGATGTTTTGGTTATCGCAAGGTAAAAGCTTTTCCGTGCTTATGTGTGGGAAGTCTTACGAGATACCCTTTGTTTTTAAAGTTTTTTTCAAAGTTAAGAAACTTTAACCCTTTAACTCACACCAAACCCATGTCTGAACCGGAGTTTATTTTCTGTTTTCTTAAACTCTTGGGTACTCAAATATTTACAAGTAGTCAAGGGATGTAGGTTTGCTTTGACGAGTTTGTGGAGGAGATATGGAGCAGAAGGCTTTAGCGTATATAGATATAGTGGTTCCGCTGTGTTGATCTCTATGTTGTATCTTAAGTTGTACGATAGGCAGGTTTTATAACTGTCTAATGTATTGTGATATAAAGCTGTGTAACTCTGATAGATGTTGTATATTATGTAATATCTTATGTGATGTAATATAATTTATTTGTTCCGTTATGAGATTCTGATTTTGTTTAGTTCTTTCTTTTCCATCTTTCTCTTTTCTATCCCTTTCTTTCTAAATCATGATGCGTCTTTCTGTGGAATGAAAGGCGGGTCGGGACAGTTGGTATCAAAGCGCTAGGTTGAGAGAATACCTATGCTTTGGAGTGATTTCTTTCTTGAGAGAGCATGTGTGTGTGTGTGTGTGTATGTATATATCTTCCTGATTTGTTAGGTTACCTGTCCAGGTTTGCCAACATAAGTCCTAGAGGTAGATAGGGTGGTGGCATGTGTAGCACGACTACCACTAATGGAAGAAGTCTAAGTGTTGAGGATCAAAGAGTATTTGCAGAGGCTGTAGACCCAATACCACCTCGAGTAAGCTTTGCAGCATGGTGTAAGGATTTCACCAAATCTCTAAAGGAAACCTTTTAAAGGTTCGGAGTCCATCTTTGGTTGCACTCGTGCGAGCGGATTTTCTAGAATTTGGAATTCGAAGTTGAAGACTTTGTTTTTGGTTAAGGTTTACTCTGGTCAAAGGAGCAATAAGATTTGGGTAAGACTGAGAAAGTTGGCTCCGAGATATATTGGACATTCATGTGTTCTCGATAGGATAAGTTCTTTGGCCTTCAGGATTGCATTGCCAGTCTGGATGGCTGGAATTCACAAAGTATTTCACGTATCCCTGAGTGAGTACGTGTATGATCGATCACTGCTTATGGAACCAGCAGGTCAGGAGGATTTGGAAGTTGAGCCGGACTTGGTTGTGGTCCCTGTTTAGATTGTAGATCATTTTAAGAAGGAACTCTGGAGCTAGTAGTGTAGTTTGTTTAGGTTCAGTAGAGCGACTATCCCAGTGTTTATACCTGGGAAACTCTTGGTAGTATTAGGAAGTCCTATCCAGAATAGTCTCGATAGTTGGATTTGTTTGTTTAAATAAATTGGTTGCTATGGTTGTTAGTGGATAGCTGATACGTATGCTTTGATATTTGTAAATAAAACCTTTGTTGGATTATTAAATTATCTTTGCTTTTAAATTTCATGGACAAAATTCTTTTAATGGGGGAGGAATGTGATGACTCGGAATTTTGGGCAATAGCAATTTGATAATCTTCATTTAAAATTATCTAAATTTGCAATATTGATTTAAATTTGGTAATATTGTTTAATAATTTTCTTTTATAAATATTTAATTTGGCAAAATTTATTCTTTCCAAAAGCTGATAATATTTAATTGGTAAATTTTATCTTTTAAAGCTAATAAATTTATTTTCTGTTTATAATGTGTATATATATATATATGTATTGGTATATATATTGTAAATAGGGAGTCTTTGGTTTTACTTTAATAAAAGATTATATTTTCAAATTGTAATATATATGTATATATTATGATTAGAAGCTTTGTTTTAAAATTCAATTTATGATTTTCAAAAGTTAATGATGTAATTAAGTAATTTATGAAGATAAGAATTTATTTTTCATTAAGGTTGTGATTAATTAAAGATAATTAATTAATGAAATTAACTAAGTTAATTACTTAATGTAATTAATAATTATTAATTAATTTATGTTAAAAATCAAAGCATAATTACTTAAGAAAGTAATTAATGGATGGTTAATGAATGTAGTTAATTTAAGGATCATTAACTAGTGATTAAGAGATAAATAATTAATGTAATTAATTTAAGATATTTGGTTTAATTTATTAATTAATCTAAGTAATTAAATTAATTAAAGAATAACTAATTAATGAAAGTAATTTAAGGGATTAATTACTCAAGGTAATTAATTAAATTAATGTGATTAATTTAAGTTAATTTCCTAGTTTAATTAATTAAAGATAATCACTTGATGATTGATTAATATAATTACTTAATGTAATTAATAAGTGTAATTACTTAGTGTAAGTAATAGATGAGTAATTACTAGATGTAATTAATTAAAGGGGAATTACTTAGTGGAAAGTAATTGAAGGATAATTACTTAGTAGAAGTAATTAAGGATTAATTACTTAGTGAAATTAATTAAAGAATTAATTAATAAAATTAATTGAGGAGTTAATTAATAAAATTAATTAAGGAGTTAATTAATAAATGAAAGTAATTAAAGGATAGTTAATTACTGAATGTGATTAATTAAGGTTGATTTATGAATGTAATTAAAGGATAATTAATCAATGTAAGTGATTATAGAATAATTGATTAAGGATTAATGTAATTAATTATAGTTAATTAATTAATGAGAGTAATTTAAAGTTAATTAATGTGAATGATTAAAGGATAATTAATTTGTGTAATTAATTAAAGGCTAATTTTTTAATGTAATTAAAGAATAATTAATCAAGGATGATTGATAAAAATGAATAATTAAGGAATGATTAATTAATTGGGTTGTAATTATTTAATGGTTAAGTAAGCAGGATTTTTAGTAATGGATGTAATTAGTTTAATTTATTTAAATTAATTAGAAATGGTGTGACTAATTAATCTTTGCTTATGGATGGTTGAATGGTATTGAATGCCTTGGATTATGTGGTATCTCTGATATGTGATATGTTTGCTCTATGATATGAGGTACTTTGGTTGAATGGTGATAATATTGATTATCTATCTGTGAAAATGTGAATTATCTATCTGTGTAAATATAGATAATAAATTAGATTGTTTTAACTTAAAACAACTTGACCTTAAAAGATGACGTTTTGGATTTCGGTGAGACCAGGATCAGATTTCCAAAATTGGATATCCGAAAACCACATCGATCCAAATTAAACGATAGGTCGTGAATCTCAAGTGAAGTTCGAGATGAAGATTCAAAGTGCAAGGCTATTGTCGTTAACTTTAAGGGTGGTTCCAAATGAGTGTAACGAGATAGTGCCTTCGGTTTCGTTCGAACCCGGAACGAACTTGTATGGATTGAATGCTTTCATAACATCGTCATTGGAGGACCATGGGCATTCTAAGATATGTGTTCTGAAAAGGTAATCGTAGCCTCAAGCCTCATCAGTCGGGAATGGCTAAAATAGGGGAGGTGCGGCAAGGCTAAGTGGGTAGCACCCAAGTAGGATGAGATTTTCCCCTATCTAGAGGTCCCTTTTTATTTGGCTTAGTGGGCAGTTGGGTCGTGACAACTGTTGGGGTTGTCTTGTTCGAGACTATCCAATAAGAGATGGTTCCAGCCTTGTGTTGCAGGGGATCAGGGTAGATCCTCGGTACGGTGATCTAGGCCACGTACTTTGATGGGCGGTACCCCAGTAGCCCTGCCATTGTATGGAATCCAATCTCCAATAAGTGTCATACGTTTTGATTGTGCCCAACTATGTTCGAATGTGATATGTAAGCATTCCAGCTATTTCTGTATTTTACTTGAAAACCCTAGACACTATTATAATATAACTGGATTTGTTATCAAATGTTTTGGTTATCGTAAGGTAAAAACTTTTCCGTGTTTATGTGCGGGAAGCCTTACGAGATACCCTTTGTTTTCAAAGTTTTTTTCAAAGTTAAGCAACTTTAACCTGTTTACTCACACCAGACCCATGTCTGACCCGGAGTTTATTTTTTGTTTTCTTAAAACTCTTGGGTACTCAAATTTTTACGAGTAGTCAATGGATTTAGGTTTGCTTTGACGAGTTTCTAGAGGAGATATGGAGCAGCGTATTTAGATATAGTGGTTCCGCTGTGTTGATCTTTATGTTGTATCTTGAGTTGTATAATACACAAGTTTTATTACTGTCTAATGTACTGTGATATAAAGTTGCGTAACTCTGATAGATGTTGTATATTATGTAATATCTTATACGATGTAATATAATTTATTCGTTCCACTGTGAGATTTTGATTTTGTTTAGTTCTTTCTTTTCTATCTTTCTCTTTTCTATCCCTTTCTTTCTAAATAATGATGCGTCATTCTATGGAATGAAAGGCGGGTCATGACAATAAGTATTCTTTACAAGTAGGCATTCGATGAGATGTAACTTAATGAAAATAATTTGTTTCCTTGTAAATCCTACATCATGGATTTCTTGGAGAGGCAACATCCCTAATTGTGTGTGTCAAGTTGTTGGTGCATCTAGGAGACAGACTATAAAGGGAAATATAGGTGCAAGCTTCATTGTAGTAGTTACTCCACTTACAACACCTTTTTATGCCAATAGACCCTTGCAAATTTTTGAATTACACTTGCTCCTTGGTGCTTAATGATGGAATTCCTAACGTAAGGTGAAATGGGGGTAATCAAAGGGATCAAGGTATCAAATGAAAATATTATGTCACGAAGCAGTACGAAAAGTGGTGCCATTAAAATGCAAAGAACATATAGAATGCTCTTTGTATTATATCTCAATAGTTGTAGCAACTACCTTTTGAGCCTTGACTTGGGTCAACTAGAAATCGGTATAAAGCTATGAACCTAAGGAAAGAGTCAAAAGTGTCTAGGGCAGGACCGATGGAGCTGGTGGATGAGATTTAAGTAGATGTAAATTATTCGACAAAGATGATCAATTGGGGTTTCAACTCGGCTTGAGGATGAAAAGGGAACTGACTCAGTTTCTAAGAGTGAATAGGGATGTATTCATGCAAACTCACTCTGATATGTGTGGGATTTCGCCTAAAGTTTTGTACCATGCATTGAATGTCAACCCATCCTTTATTCCCATGAAGTGGAGAAGATGTAGTATGGAACTTGAGCGATCCACTACATTGAAGGAAAAAGTGGATAAGTTATTGGAAAATAACTTCATTTAAGTTGCACTCTACTTGAAATGGGTAGAAATTCTCATGATGGTTAGGAAGGTCAATAGAAAGTGGCGCTGCTTTTTATTTCATGGGTTGAGTACTCATGGATGGAATAGCCATACATGAGTTATTGTCATTTACGGATGCATATTCATGATACAATTAAATTTCAATGCATGTCCTTGATTAAGAGCATACAATCTTTATTATGGACTTGGAATGGTATTACAGCAAAGTGATGCCATTCAGGTTGAAGAACACTATTGTTACTTACCATCATTTGGTTAAGATGTTTGTGGAGAAAATCTTATGGACAATAAAAGTCATTGTGGGTGATATGCTTGTAAATCCATAGAGATCAGTGGACTAAATAGGTGACCTATCGAAAATGTTTGATGTACTTTGAAAAAACTAAATGAGAATAAATCCACTGAAGTATTCTTTCTGAGTTGTATTAGGAAAGTTCTTAGGGTTCATTTATGAAATCTGAAGGCAATGGAGCTAACCAGAGAAAATCGAAACATTAAAACAGGTTGCAGGGCATGAATAAAGAGGTAAGTGCAGAGCTTGAATGGAAGATCACTAAAAAGACTTATTTTATCTCAAAAGCAAATGATAAGTGTGTCATTCTTTGATGCCCTTGAGAAGGAAAAGGAGAAGTTTAAATGGATAGACGATTGTGAAGCTGTCTTTCAAAACATATTAGAACATCTCCAGAAAACAATGATCCTATCAAAGGGTTTAGAAGGTGAAGATCTACTACAATCCATCATTCGTATTACCCTGAGTCAATGTCGAATGACAGTGTTCAAGTCCCAAATACCAAAAAAGACATCTGTTAAGGTAAAATTATAATAAAAAATCATGACTAAGGCATATTGATAGAACCACATAGCAAAATGATAACATATAATATACTTAATATAAATGGAAAAAAATAGGATAAACAATATATAAAAGACTACACAAGCAACTAATAAATAAATATCAATACAGAATGTCAGAATACATCAACTCCACGCATATAGAGTTTTGAATATAATATCTGATAAAACAAGTCTCATACATAAGTGACATGTCTATCATGTACTACTACTACAACAACAAGTATACATATCGTAAACATCTATATTGCCTACAAAATGCTATAGCTGTCTTGTAAGCACATCCCAAAAAGAACCTGACTCCCAAACTACTCAATTGAGTACTCGAGTTCTCATGACATAACCAAAAAAGGCAATATGCGGGTCAGACTTAAAGCATGGTGTGAGGGGAATTATCTCAAAATGTCGTATATCAAAACTATATATACATATAATATAGGAAACTACTAAGACATGACTGTTCCTTTCCATGAACATGACCCAGAGGAATTCCAAACTGCCCATAAACATGTAAAGTAGACCCAGAGGTCTTCCGAGATTTGGGAGAGATATTTGTTGCCTCACCTATAAATAGTGACCCTGGACCTATAGAAAATGGACTTTTGGCTTCTCTACGATGATACTCTACCGAAATCATCACTATATCTTAGTTTTACTGTTGTAATCTTGTGTAATCAATGAGTAAAATTCAATAAACGCTAATCATTTCATAGTGGACGTAGGCAATACGCCGAACCACTCTAAATTAGTGTGTTTCTGTGCATTTTCTTATCTGCTGATTGGTGTGTTTGTTAGATTTTCCTCATTTTATATTTATTTTCTTCATTTTATCTCTTCAAACACACCCGAAGAATGTTGTGCCCAATTTTTCAACAAACATTTTGGTGCTTTTACTGAGAAAACAAAAAATTTCTCATGCTCGTTGGATCTACTGCAAATACCGGATTGCAAGAATCTAAGGAGAAGATCCAAATCTCAAGCATAGAAGTTCTTCCATCCTATTCAAATTTGCATTAAGTCTAGGATTGTGCTTTATTATTCACCATGGTCACTGCTAGGACTACCTCAACAGTTGTAGATCGAAAAGGATGGGATAGGCAGAACCTAGAACAACTTCCTCCTACCGACCAGAATGATGTCGAACCTTCAGATCCGCAAGGCCTTATCACTAGGGAAGAGTTCCAACTGCTAATGCAAGAGCTGACTCAAAGCTACCAGCCGCTTATCCAGCAGCTCCATGCCAACACAGAGTTGACCAATCGACTGAACCATGAAAGACGAAGGAGATCCAGAAGGGATTGGGCTTCTTATTCATCTACTGAAAGTTCAGCTTCCTCCGATTACAATCATAGATACACACGCCCACGGTTGGATGGAAGCTATACACAAGCTATTGGACGTCAGTGCACATTGAATCTTGGGAAACCGAGAGTTGGCCCGTCAACCAACCATCAGACCGGACCCTCCTCCCCAGGAGGTACTATTCCTTATCACACTGCTGACAATGATGCTACCATTGCTGCTATTGAGTTGGGAGCTGACACTTGGAACAGAATGGATCCCAACCATCGTCAATTTGATTATACTCCCGAGCCTTATGTGTTTGAAGACCTACAACCAGGGATGCGAGATATGGACCGTCAACCATAGCTGGCCATTCTTGCATTGTGAAACCGGACCATACCTTAGCTCAGCATGCACAGAATTTCTAGATGCCTGACATCCCGAAAATGATCCGTCAGATGATCCGTGAAAGCCAGGGCCTCACCAATGACGACTGGGGAATCTCTCGGAGTCATACCCCTTTCACCGACGACATCCTCTATGCTGAACCACCTCAGCGATTCAGAATGCCAATTCTGCCTATTTATAAAGGGAGCTCTGATCCTTACCAACGAATTTTAAAGTACGAATGGTTAATGAATGCCATGTATGCTGATGATGCGGTCTAGTGCCAAAGTTTCCTAATTTCCTTAGAGGGATCGCAACTTTATGGTTTACTCGCCTACCACCTCGATCTTTCTCATGTTTTGACCAGTTGTCAACGAAGTTTGTTGAATAATTTCGCATGCATGTCACAAGGTCCAAAGATGTTAATACCTTGTCCAATGTCACTCAAACTCCCGGAGAGACGTCCAGACATTACCTGGAGGGGTTTCATGCTGCATGCGCTGAGATTAGTGACTCTATTGACAATTCCATTCTGATGGCACTGACCAAGGGGATTGATCCCGATTCCAAGTTTGACAACTGGCTGGCCGAAAAACCCCTGCGTCATTGGACCGTTTCTATTCCAAGGCAGCTCAGTTCTTGAGAAGAGAGGACGAGAAACAGTTTAGGTAAAAGGATGATGCAGGAACCAGTATGGAAGGAATCTAAAGCAATGTCGCTATAAAAAACTGGGGAGAGTTCCGGAAAGGTGCAGTTAAACATACAGAATAAGCAAAACCAACAGAAAGCCGATGGAAATCGGGGCAGGAAACGGGATTAGAATCGCGGACCGTGACATAGAGCTCCCATGTTTGACACTTATACTCCTTTAAACACGTCTTTGGAAAACGTATACTTGCAAACTTGTAATACTGTCCAATATAAGAAACTTGCTGCGAAGCAATTATCAGAAAAACAGATTCAAATGGGGAGGTTTTGTAGATTTCAGGATAGTTATGGCCATAGCACGAACAAGTGCCATCATTTACAGAATATTATCGAGAAGTTAATACGGGCAAGAAAGTTGGAGCAGTTTGTACGGGCGCCGCAGTTTGGAAGCGCAGGCCCATCAAATCAAAACCAAATACCCAATCAGGGGAGACAGGAGGAACCCGCTCAAACCGGCGAAATGTTAGTGATAAATTTAGTGATCAATACTGTCAGTGGAGATCCTCATCAAGCGGATCAGTATTGGAGGGAAATGGAGTTGTATGCCAGCTCTATTAGTCATGCGAGCTTCGAATGTTGTAGTAATTTGGAAGACGGGGCTCCGACCAAACAACAAAAAAAGATGACAGACGACATTGCATTTAGAGACAGAAATGCCGATAAAGTCGAAGCTCCAGCATTGATCCACTTGTCATTTCAGCTCAGATAGGCCCTGCTTGGATGAAGAGGATCTTAGTGGAAAGTGGGAGTTCAGTGAACATACTATTTAAGTGCTCCTATGATCAAATGAAGATGGAAGCGAAAGATTTGAAGCCTTGTCAGTCTCGTATTCATGGCTTCAATGGAAGTGCGTACCCACTGGGATGGTGGAGCTACCAGTGGAGTTGGGAATGGAAGAACGTTGGAGAGTCCGGATATTACAGTTTATTGTATTGGAAATAGACTTGCCGACAATGCTTTCTCGGGCCGACCGGCCCTAGCTGAGTTCAGGGCTACCATCACCCCTTGGTGTCTAAATTTAAAATTCCCTACCGATAATGGAGTTGGAGTCGTTCAGGGAGATCAAGCTGCTAGATGAACCTATCATGTTGCTGATCTGCGAGAAGCGCAGCGAAAAGAGAAGGGAAAGAGCGTAGAGGAATCTCTCCGCGTTCGCTTTGCGGAGAATTGACAGTTAACGCCTGGGCTAAGGTCCGTGCACCACAATTAATTCCCAAGAGATCTTGACCCAAGAGACACTGAAAGCGAGGACGAAGTCAAAGATAGTCAGGCTTCTTCGGTAGAGCCGACGATCGATGTTCCAATTGATAGTGATGACAATTCTAATTTGATAAAGAAAGGATCTCAGCTAAGCCAACAAATGAAGGAGGAATTGGTAGAATTTCTCTTGACAAACCTCGACATGTTTGCCTGGATTCATTCCGACATGTGGGGGATTGCCCCGGACATCACATGCTACACATTGAATATTGACCGTGGCATGTCCCGGTCAAGCAAAAAAGGCATGGTATGGATCCAAAGAGATCTTCCACCCTTAAGGAGGAGGTAGATAAATATGGGTCGAACGGGTTTATCCGAGATGCATTATATCCGAAATGGTTTTCCAATCCTGTACTTGTCCGGAAACCTAACGGGAAATGGAGAACATGCGTTGACTACTCATAATTAAATAAAGATTTCCCTTGAGATAGTTTTCCACTACCCCAAATTGATCAGCTCATAGATTCAATGGCCGGACTTTGAACTCTAATCCTTCACGGACAAGTATTCTGGCTATAATCAGATACCCATACATCTGTCTGATCAAGAGCATACCAGCTTCGTCACCGATTTGGGACTTTACTGCTATAATGTCATGCCATTTGGACTTAAGAATGCTGGAGCAACTTATCAACGGTTAGTTAATTGAATGTTCGATAACAAATCGGGAAAACCATGGAGGTATACGTGGACGAAATTCTTGTGAAGTCACGATTCTTTTCCAATCATATCAGAGACCTAGAAACGATGTTCAACATCCTCTAAGACTACAGTATGAAGTTCAACTCGTTAAAGTGTCACTTTGGGGTCGCATTTGGGAAATTCCTTGGATTCATTGTTAATGCTTGTGGAATCGAAGCCAATCTCGAGAAGATCTGGGCAATCAAAAATCTTGAGACTCCAAAAACTATAAAGCAAGTTCAGAGCCTCAACAACAAATAGCAGCACTGAGCAGGTTAATTTCAAAATCCACCGTCAAGTGCATTCGCTTCTTCGATCTAATCAGAAATGGGAAATAGAACTTTGAATGGACTATGGAATGTGAGGGCGCATTCCTAGCACTGGTTCAAAACCTGTCCACACCACCCATCCTGTCAAAGCCTATCGATCACAAGAGGTTGTACATCTGCTGAGCGATGTCAAAAAACGCAATCAGTGCTGCCTTAATTTGGGAGGAGGACAGGATACAACAACAGTCTATTACATTAGAAAACAACTAACAAGAGCAGAAACAAATTATTCAAAGCTGAAAAAGTTGGCTTATTGTCTTGTCATTGCCTCAAGGAAGCTTCGTTCGTATTTTCAGGTTCATCCTATCATTGTATACACCGACCAACCGTTACGATAGGTCTTTGGCGGCATGAGACGTCTGGAAGGTTACTCAAATGGAATATCAAGCTGAGTCAATTCGACATCACTTACACACCAAGGCGACCTATCCCAGGACAAGTCCTAGCAGACATCATCGTTGAATTCACTATCTCGGAGGACTTGCCTGAAACCAGTGAATCTCCTAAATTTGTTTGGAAGCTACACATTGACGGTGCGTCAAATGACCGCTGGTCAGGCGCTGGAGTTGTACTTGAAATTCCTGAAGGCCAATCTATATGCCGTGCTCTAAAGTTCGATTTCCATGCAACCAACAACGAGGCCGAATACGAAGCCTTACTTGTCGGATTAAGACTTGCCAGAAATTAAAGAACTGTTGCTGTGGAGATTTACAGCGATTCACAATTGGTCGTATGCTAAGTTCGGAGGGAGTACCAGGCCAAAGATCAAAGGCAAGCTGCTTATCTTGCTCGGGTTGAAGAAATATTGGACCAGTTAGATTATTATGCCATCTATTGCATACCCTGTGAGCATAATCAGAAAGCTGATTTCCTGGCAAAGTTAGCCAGCACCGGTGAGGTATAGAAAATGGGCCTCATCTCCATTGAGACATTATCTTCCCTTAGTGTTGATCAAATGGAGATCGACTAGGTATTTGAAGTTATTCTCGATAAGGAGTCATGGATGACTCCGTTCAGAAACTATCCCAAGCATGGGACCCTGCCAAAGAACAGGAGTGAAAAAAGACAACTTCTTCGAAAGGCTTCGCGGTTCACCATTCAAAATTGATTCATGTATAGAAGAGGACACTCTGTTGTTTTACTCTGATGTATCGCCCATGATGAAATCAAATGAGTACTGCATGATGTACATGAAGGAGAATGTGGCGGTCACACCGGAGGGCAAGCTCTTACCAAGAAAGTGCTTTGATACGGTTATTATTGGCCGACTGTAAATCGTGACGCATCTGATTATGCCATGCAGTATGACAGATGTCAGAAACATGCTCGAATTCCAAGAGCCTCGCCTGCCAAAAAAACTCAGACGGTCAGTCCCTGGCCATTCACAATATGCGGCATCCACATTATTGGGTCTCTACTTCTAGCTAAAGGTGCATCCACATTATTGGGTCTCTACTTCTAGCTAAAGGTGACGCGTAGTATGCCATCATTGTAGATTATTACCTTACCAAATGGGGGAAAGTTGATCCCCTTGCTACTATCACCACGAAGAAATTGATCAACTTTGTTGTATGTAACATTATCTGTCGATTTTGTCTCCCACATACCATCATCATTGACAACGGAGCCCAATTCGATAGCGTCGAATTTAAGAATTTTTTTCAATGATTCCACATCCGAAAGAAGTTCTCCACAAATTCACACCTTCAAGCAAATGGATAGGTTAAAGCTGTTAATAAAGTTATAAAGTCCACTCTGAAGAAACGACTGGAAAGTTTCGGGGGCAAATGGGTCAATGAACTTCATATTGCCATATGGGCTTATCGAACAACCCACAAGTCCGCGACTGGCCATACTCCATTTCTCTTTCCTGCGGTACAGAAGCCGTTATTTCAGTCGAGATGGAAGTACCTTCTCATCGCATGACATATTATGATCCAAAGACTAATGCTATATTACTTGCCGAATCTCTGGACTTAATGGATAAGAAGTGAGAAGAGGCTGATTTGAGGGCAGTCGCGTACCGAAGTCGGATCACCTGTTGTACAATTCCAAAGTCCGACCCTAAACCTTTGAACTCGATGATCTCATCCCTGAGAGAATTTACCCGGTCCCCTCGTATACGAAACCAACGTGGGAGGGTTCATATGTTATTGAACGGCGACCCGAAGACGGCACATTTAAATTATCAACCATTAATGGTCTCACTTTTCCAAGAGCCTGTAACAGTAAGAGTCTTCATCACTATTGCATGTAACAGGCTTTATTTATTCATTCAGTCTGCTTCTCATTTGTATTTTGTTTATGCATTTCGAAATTTGAATTTGTAATAAGGCAACTGACTTTGTCGTATTTTCTTATTTTACCAATACAATGCAATTTCTTCGAGCCAGAGCAGTGATTTCTAAAATGCGTCATGCGACCATCACAATGCACGGAGAGCTAAGTTCCACCCTACGGTAGGATTTATTCAAATAGGGAGTGATTGTGACACGATCGGTCACTCGCTAAGTGAAACCCGAGCTTGAGGGCAGGTCATCACATTGAAGCCAAAAAAGAATTGATACACGACAATCCTCTAACTAACTCCAACTCCCAAAGTGTGAGCTGGAGTATAAACTTATAAATGCGGACTCGAAGAGGGTGGATCCATCCACCTAATGACTCACTTGTTAACTCAGGTGGATGTGATCCGACCATCCACGATCCTGATACATCTATCGTTCCTGGAGTGCAAACGGAATCCTAAAATTCAAAATAGATGTGATCGACCGTCTATTAACCCACTCTAGATTCCCAGAGTGTGAACTGGGGTATAAACATCAAAATGGGTTTAACCGACCACCCATCGGCTAACTCCAAATTCCCAAAGTGTGAATTGGAGTATAAACACAAACCGGGTGTGAAATAACCCCCTGTGAGACAACTCTGAGTCCTTAGAGTGCGGGTCGGAGTATAAATGCAAATTGGGTGTGACTGACCACCCACGAGTTAATCTAAGTCCCCAAAGTGTGGAAAAAATTCTAAATATCAAACAGGTGTGACCGACCGCCCGTAAAATAACTTTAAGTCCCCAGAGTGGCAATTCCACCCAGAAGGTAATGCGTTACTCCTACAGCACGTCCTTGTACAATGCTCAAGGCTCTAGGCTGAGTAGCAGAAGCAACTTTTAATTTGTTATGAGCCCAAACAATGGATTTGCGGACATATCTCTAAACCTTAAAAGGGCATGACTGACCGTCGATGTACAAGTGCAATCTCCAGAGTGTGGATGTAATCACCAATAGATGAGCAAGTGTGGTTCGACCACCCAAGCTCGTCTTGCTTCAGCCTCATTTCAACAAAGTTAAGCTCGATGTATTAAAGGCAAAAAGTGACTGCCGACCGATCTTTTCAATTCATCCCCGAGGCTGGGGGCAACACTTAAGTACTAGCTACTAGTTGAGATAGTGTAGTATTGGAACTCGACTTAATGTACGGTCATGACCCGAAGCCGTGACTTAAGGACTTAACAACTAAACTCAGGTCCGATTCAAAAACTAAAACTTCACAAGTACTTTGAATGGAAATACGGACGCTAAAATACTTAAGCAAATAAACACAAAACTGCGCTGAAGACAAAATGGAATTTTATTTCAAATATTCTTTAGAAAAGAAGGATAAGTACAAAAAAATATTCCAAAAAATTCTACTAGTAGGGGCTGAACCTGCATCGATGCATGGCCTATAGGAAACAAAAGGAAATTCCTATCTGTCTATCAAAAATGAGCCAAGAAGACATGCTTATTCTATCGTTTTCTTCTTCTTCTTCGGTGTAGACCCGTTAGAACTACCACTTGGGGTGCCTCTTCGAGCCCTTCCTTTTTGGTGGTTGATCTCTAGCCTGGGGAATTATGGTAACCTCTTCCTCTGAACTCACATGGACTGGGATACTTTCTAAAGGCGGAGTTGGAGGAATATGATTGACATTAGAAGACAAGAGAGGCACAAGGGTGTCAAAATTGTACCACCAAGAGAAATCATTTGTAAAGGGGCTGGACCAGGGCCTACCATCCCACCTCCAATACTGCTAGCTCACGCGACCACTTCCATCTCGACGTTGATCTCTACAATGATCTCTTCCTAATGATTTGTTTGGGCATCCACGGGGATACTGCCTGTTGGGCCCGAAGAGCTGACCATGGGTGTGCCTCCGTCTATGACAAATGGCAGGTTGACAAAAGGGTCGGTTTGATGACCAAGAAGTTCCTCCATCATCTGCTTATCCAATGTAAAACTGCTTCCCTACGCCCCATTGGTTGGTGTAGGGGTCATTGTTATGGTCGCCTCTGTTATAAGGGCCTCTGCTTGTGATGTAGCCCTTAGGATGCGGGGGCACGGCCGATGCAGCTCCTATCGCTAAATAAAGACAAAGAAAAAACTGTTAGTGATTACTTCAAGCAATGCTCTGGAATTTGAATAAGTGCAAGAAATGTTCAGAATACCTTCCTTAGGATGGCTTGCGGATGAATCCATAGCATCTTCAGTGGCATGCTCACGAGCTAGAAACAACTGCGGTTGATCGGGATTGTATATAAGCACAGATTGAGGATCAACCGCAGGAGTAGATTCGGGTAGGATTGGCATAAGAATTTCGAAACCCACCTCATGATGCTCAATGCCAGAACCCTCTCCAGCCTCCGAGTGCTGAGTACCGAGTCTCTCTTTTTCAAATGTGACAGTAACATCATGGAGAACTCTTCTCTCGTCCTCATTTAGCACCCTATTTTCTAGTTCAAAGTCATCAATGGATCTAGTGTGGTGCTTTGCTTTTTCATCTTCCACTAAGCAGCGCCAAGCATCGTATAAATATGATGGATAATATTCAAGCCAGCTTAGATTTCGATGCTTCAGAACGTTGGCATTGTACGTAATAAGAAGATCTTCGATGTCAACTTCTTACCTGGTCTCCGCCGCTCTCACTTTATTCTTAACCATGGCTTCGATTTCTTGAACCTTAAGCTTTGTAGCATCCTTTTCATACCTAGCACCATAGCGTGTTCACATGCTTCTTGGATGGCTTTGTTTGCATCGTCTTTTTCATTGATGACTTCAGAAAGTTTGGCTTTAAGCTCCTTAAGCTCTTTAAGAGCCCCATCTCTTTCGGCCATGGCTATGGTGGTCTGATGTCCCATCTCCTCAACCAGGGCTAAGTGTGTTCGCCTTATCTCTTACATCCTATGATTGGCCTCATCGGCTCTTTTATTGACCTTTTTCTTTGAATTACTCGCAAACTCGTTTTCATTGTTAAGCACTTGAATTATGCGGTCCTTTTAAGCGAGATCATTTCCTAATTTCTCGATTTTATTTGCCCGCTCAAAGGCCACCGCTGATACTTTGTCCACGGTCTTCATCCATTCCTGGTATTGGCTATAAACATCATGATTGTAGTCATGCATTTTCTATTCAGCCTCGGTGGGAATCCACTTTAAGTGTGGGGGAAAGATAAAGCCATCAAAGCATATGTTTGGAAAATCTTTTTTCAACTTAGCGATTCTGATCACTCCCTCCCCAGTGGGCTCTTTGATGGCTTGCTCAACGACGATGGGAGATTCGGTTGCAGTCCTCTAACGATGTGGGTCGGGCCTTGGTACTTGAGAAAGTCGTGTTGGAGGTGAAGATTCCATGGGTTGTTTGCCAGAACCAGAAGGTTGTGTTGGAGCTCGAGGTGGCGGACAGCATGACCGGGAACGATGTCTATGCTCTCTTTCTCTCTCTCTCTCTGTCCCTTTCCCTTTCATAACTCTCTCTCCCATGACTAGAATTGCCACGATCTCGGCCTCTAATAGCCCCACGCCTGCGAGACTCGGAATATGAGCTGGATAAACGGCATGCAGAGCGAAGGCTACCAAGCATAGATTCCCGCCTTGTCATTGTATTTGTAAAATGAAAAGAGAAGTAGAGTTAGTAATCTCCAAAGATGAATATCCTATGATTGGGAATTGCGTAGCGCCGTAAAGTGTATGTATGCATGTGCAAACCCTTGACCAACCGGTTATATCGGCCATACTCGAAGGAATTGACTCGCCTCGATCTAAAGCACTCTGAAGCCCTTCCAATCTGGTATCTTGTTGTAGCGACGCATAATCCAGAATTAGAATGTCTACAAGCCCTTCAAAGGGATTCTCCATGTGTGAGGGAGGAGCCTCCAAAATCATGACACCGGCGGCTGGCAAAGACACGACCATAGATTTCTGTCTCGTAGATTTGTGAAGCTTATAAGCTACGCCTTGCCTTTTCTATTTTCCTCTGGATGTCAAGGACTATCTGTGGGCCCAGCTATGGGTTGATCTTCAGTGGGCGTATCATCTTCGCTACCCTACATAGCGATTATAATTCCGAGCGCTCTACACCTAGCTCGTCTTGTTGGAGCCGCTCTAAGAGATCCTTCAAGCCTTATGCTCTGGTCTTTGTCAATCAGCCCAACAGCCCTCAAATTTTCATCTGTAAGCACCGCTTCGATCTCTCTAATCTCGCCCGGCACATCTTGAAGAATTCGCACTATTTCCTTAAATTGATCACCTTCAGGTCGTGTGATTGAAGATGTAAAGGAAAGAAAATGTTAAACTCAACATCGATTACAACTATCCCATTAGTCGCCAGAGAAATTGCGGCACTTTCATCTGACTAGCCACTGTCTAGTGAATCCTGGTGAGCATCGAACATAGAACCACTCGGTTTTGAAGTAGCTAAGTTTGGTCCAAGTCCCAATCATTTTACAATTTCTGTCTCCCTCTAAAAATGTGAAAGAGGGATTATCTCTCCGATTCTTTATATTGAACAAGAATCTGACTTCCTTTGGATTCGGGGGTTAAAAAGGTGCACTAGATGATGAATAAGCTACTAAGAAGAGCGTACCTATTCAGGTGTAATTATGGCGGGCAGTCCCTAAATAAGACAGCACCTCCCGGATATATTGATTGAGTGGTGGGAGCGTCCCGGCTGTGTAGGAGAATCGATTAAAAGCGGTGTACCCTTCCAGAGGAGTATGTGGTATGTCGTTCGGCCTTGGTAGCAAAACATCATTCAATAATAGCCTATGCCTCAAAAAAATTATCCCCAACATATCTTCAGAAACATTAGATGAAATGGAATCTTATGGGTTCCCAATGAAGGTGGCTCCTGGTAACTCGTCCAGAGCTGGACTTATGACTTCGGCCGCGATGGCTGGCATCTCTATTACCAGAGGGGGTAAAGTTTAAGCCTTTGCTGCTGTGAACTTTTGGGTTCCATAGCTAGTCAACTCATCAAAAACCTTCATTAGGTGATAGTAATCCCGTAAGTTCCCCAGTGTGAAATGCATGAGTGTGGTGCAATGCAATGTTGTATATTACTTAAGAGATTCTAGTGGATTAGAAAAATATTTGAACAACGAGACTTCAGGATTCGACCGGAGTGACCATCATCGCTGACCATCACAGCCATGCCATCCAGACTTTGGAGATCGATCCAGGTTACAGTTCCATCAATGAGTTTCGAAGGGCAATCAAATATGCATTGAAATATTAAGTCAAATTATATAAAGTAGAAGCTCGTCGGAGTCAAGTAATTAGATATGCAAAGGTTTCCGTGCCCATTATGAGTTAAACTCGTAATGCTCCCTAGAAATATAATTCATGTCGATCATAAGAGATGGTTTGTAACGTTCATAAGTCATCGTTTCATATCGATCGAGATTCGTCAACTTCGTATCAATCAGGTGACACTGGGTTTCGTATCACTTCCTGACATGAAGTTTGTATCGACCATTTGCTTCTTGAGTTCGTATCGATCACTTCGAGAAGTACATCCACACCAGAACGATACGAACTTCATCTTCACAAGTGCGTTTACGATCGATACAAACTCCCTCACTTGGAATCGATATGAGATTATCTTTTGACCATTCCTTCATCGATACGAAATTGAATCCAATCCATCTTCCATGGATCACTTCGTATCCCTATGCCTTCTTCCTCAATTGACATAAAAGCTATCTGCACTCTTCATCAAACTCCGGCCATCCACGGCCACCACATCATCAAAATCAGTCACATATACATGTCAAATGGAAAAAGAGTTCAAATCCTTTCGTCCTAAGTCGATTGTTGTGGGTTAATTACCTAATTCGAGCAAGCAATTCAAGGATTTAGTGGGTTGGTTGGTTTGAAGACGAAGTATCTTCTTTTCTCAAACAGTTGAGCGATATGAAGACAGGAGGCAAGGAAATGTGAAAGTGAAGTTTTTTTTAAGAACAAAGCCTATATATACCTAGGAAATAACCATTCTTCTCCCAGTTATCCATATCGATTGAAACGGTCAACAGTGCAATCGACACGAATCCACCCATTGCATTCAATGGCCCAATCGAGACAAATGTGACGCTGCCGATATGGAATCTTCTTCGTAACCAAGTTTTGCCAGAGCAACTTCTCACTCGTATCCATCGATATGAGGTGTATAAAAAAATCAACCAATACATATCGATCTCTATCGATACGGAGACAGTTTTTTTAACTTTTCAAATCAATCCTGGAGAGGATCGATGCAAAGAAATACACCAAAACAACCACCAAGCATTATTACAACTTGAATTTCATATCAATTCAGCAGAGGACTGATACGGAATTCGATAAGAGAAAATTAACAACGACTCATTAATGTACGAGCGTTAACGGGAGTCAGGGTAAATATGATTTATGTGCAACAAAATAGCATTTAATTTTCAAATTTCATAGAAAATAGAATGCTCGCCTGGCAAAAATTACGACAATGAACAATATTTTGCTAACACTCGACCCTTGGTTACAATAATGCATGGTACAATAGTTGTCAGTCAACTATTCAGTATTTATATTACTGGAGATTAATCAGGGGTTACATCTTTTGATGAAAAGACAACAACTATTCGGTGAATTGGAAAGGGCTTTTCAGATTAGAGATTGCAGATTTTCAAAGCACGTCATGTTCTCACAAGACATACTTTGGGGGGCAAATGTTATCCCGCCTTTTGGCAAGGTCGTGACATCAAGAACTTAACTGGAAACTAAGGACATCTATCCCGAGGATCAGTTATGTACACAGGTTCACTATGGATACTGGTGAATTTTGTCTGGGTCCGATTGAGATATAGTTGACAAGGCACAACCAGCAAAGCTATGAAAGCCAACCTTCCAACTTTCAGGTCAGTCAGAGTTCATATGCTCAAGATATGGGTCGATCAAGTTTCATGAAAAAGGTGCTTTTTTGGTATCCGTCGAGTTCATATCCATCAAACTAGCAACCATCTCCTTCCTAACCATCTTATCTGGATCCATAAAAGACAAGGGAATCATTGCTACTTCGTATCCACGAAAAGAACGTCGTGTTCATATCCATCCCCTCTAAAGACCTTCTTTGTATCCACTAAGAGACCGTTGGTTCATGTCCATCAAACTAACCCTACCTGGTATCCATTCTGTAAACCATAATTCGCACCCATGAAAGAACTCCACTTCATAACCATTGCACTTCTCTGTTTCGTATCAATCGTCTGAAGATGTCTCGTGTCGCTTCCACTTGTACATCAATATACTCATCAACATAGTTCGTATAAATACTGCTAGCTATCGATACAAACCATGCCACCTATGCAATCGACATGAAAAAACATGAGCTTGTATCGATACGAAGTGGTCTCTATGCCGTCGATATGAGGTGGTTTCATTGGATCGATACAAAGGAGCGATGCGAATGGGATTTTAGTGGTCGATACAAACAAGACCTACATGGAAGGAAGACTCGGTCACTCAGCATGAAAAGAGGATCGGTCCTGGAAGATAGCGCCATGTCATTGACCACATATGCTAAAGAGCGATACGAACCAGATCGACACGAATGGAAGCGATACGAGTTCGACAGCCCATTGAAAATACAAAGTTGCATCGAGCATAACTCGAGATCTACAACTCCAAATGCCACCAAATTTTCACAGGAGCTTGCGTACAACCTCAAGAATGTACCTGACCAATTTCAGCCCTAAAGGACCATATATGGATCGATATGAACTCAATTCATATGGCCCCTAGATCGAGTCGAAATCACCTGAACTCGATCTCGTGGGCCCACCCACGTGAGAGAAGAAGTCTTCCGAGCTTTTGGCATGATATTCGCTGTCTACACCTATAAATAGTAACGTGGACCAATAGAAAATGGACTTTTGGCTTCTCTACGCTAATACTCTTATGAAATCATCACTATATCTCAGTTGTATTGTTGTAATCTTGTAAAATCAGCGAGTGAAATTAAATAAACGTCAATCATTTCATAGTGGATGTAGGTAATACACCAAACCACTCTAAATTCGTGTGTTTCTATGCATTTTCTTATCTGCTGATTGGTGTATTTAATAGATCTTCCTCATTTTATATTTATTTTCTTCAATTTATCTCTTCAAACACATCCGAAGAGTGTTGTACCCAATTTGGTACAAACACTCCCATCCTTAAAGAATTTCATCCTCAAAATTACGATAGGCTACGCACAACAATCAAACATAAAGGTAAAACATACCATCAAACAAGTTAGGATAAATGTCTCTATTCCTACTCTCGGTTTTCCAAGTATAGTCTCTTTCGTCATCACTCCACTGGACTTTGACTAATCTGACCGTCTTGTTCCTTAGTCTCTTCTCGTCTCTCGCAACTATACGAAATGGTTTTCTAATTATAGTCATATCTGGTTCCACTACTAGATCCTCTAACACGGTCGGTGTAATAATAGTCTTTGGATCTTGAATACGCTTCTTTAGATGAGAAATATGGAAAACATTATGGACTCCTACCAAAATATTTGGTAACTCTACCCTATACGCGAATTTCTCGATCCTTTCTATAATTGGAAATCATCCAACGAATCTTGGTTCCAATTTTCTAACTTTCCAAATCTGATCACACCTTTTATTGGTGACACTTTTATGAAAACATGATCTCCAACTGAGAACTCTAAGTCTTCCGTCTCTTATCAGCATAACTCTTCTGCCTATACTAAACTTCCTTTATTCTAGCCCGAATTAACTCAATCTTCTTTGCAGCTTCTCTAGCCGAATCCGGACCAAGAATTGATCTATCCCTGATCTCTAACCAAAAAAAGGGAGATTTGCATGGTCTTCCATACGAAGCTTCAAATGGTGTCGTCCCTATACTAGTCTGATAACTGTTGTTATACAAAAATTAAACTAAGTGTAGGTGATCTTCCCATGGTCCTCCGAAATCTAGCACGCAATCTCTTAGCAAAACTTTATAGACTCTCTCCGTTTGCCCATCTATCTAAGGATGGTAAGTGGTACTCATATTGAGTTTGATACCTAAAGTATCCTGTAGACTCTTCAAAATTCACTGGCGAATAAGGGATCTTTGTAGCTTACTATATTACTAGGAATTCCATGCAGTCTAACTATATTTTTCATGAATAACTTATCTATTGGTGCTGTCATGGTCGACTTAATGGGTATAAAGGTGTGCACACTTAGTCAATCTGTCCACTATAACCCAGATACTCTCATTTCCTCTATTCGACACTGGCAATCCATCTATGAAATCCATTGAGACAGCATCCCATTTCCAGACTGGAACATCCAAAGGCTGAAGTAACCCACTTGAGTTTCTGATGTTCAGCGTTTACCTATTGACAGTTCAAACACTGCCTCACCCATAAGCTTGCATCTCTCTTCATACCTTCCCAGTAGAAACCCCTCTTCACATCCTGATACATCTTGGCCCCGAGGATGAATCGTAAATTTTAATTCGATGACATTCTCCAAGGACCTCCTTCCTTAGGTTTTCTACAATTAGGACACCCAATAGTCCCTTCTTTCTCAACTACCCTCTCTGATCAAGATTAAAATCCTTCATATCATCAATCTCGATTCTGGCCTCTAGCATTCTAATCTTCTCGGCTAACACTGCGTCATCTTTCTACTTAGATGCAATCCTTTCTATCATCATCGGTCGAACTTCTAAATGTGATAACATGGCAGTTACTCAACTAGAACTAGCCTCAAATCTCCATTGTACTTTGCATGTAGTCAATGGTTCTAAATCTTTCCGCTCAACTATCATTGCCAATGTTGCATTCTAATGTTTTTTGCTAAGTGCATCTGCAACCTTATTTCTTTTTCCTTGTGTGTAATCAATACAAAATTCTTATGAAGCTACGAATTCTAACCATTTCTATTGTCTCATAATCAACTTCTTTTAAGAGAATAAATATCTTAGTAACTTATGATCCATAAACAACTCGAATCTTCCTCCCAAAAAGTAACGTCTCCACACCTTCAATGCAAAAATTACCGTAGCTAACTCCAAATCATGAGTTTGATATCTAACTTCATGTGGTTGAGCTACCAAGATGTCGAGGCTATCACTTTACCTCTCTACATTAACACATCTCCTAATCTTGTTCCATATGTGTCCGTGTATACCATTAAGTCTTGATTCCCTTCTGGAACATCTAACATTGGTGCATTAGTCAATAAATGTTTAGTTTTTGGAATGCCTCCTCACACTAATCAGTACAAACAAACTTCACATCTTTTCGAGTTAGCTTAGTCATTGGTGCGGCTATCCATGATAAATCATTAATAAATCTCTGGTGGTAGCCAGCATAATCCAAGAAAAATCTTTATTTCGGCCACTATCTCAGGCCTCCTCTGACTATTCACTGCCTTGATCTTAGCTGGATCTACTGACAATCCTTTCTCTGAGACTACATGACCAAGAAACTTCATTTCCTTTTTCCAGAAGTGACACTTCAAAAAATTTGCCTTCAACTGATGCTGTCTCGGTGTTTTTAGCACTCTTTCTAAGATGAACTTCATGATCTCTTTAATCCTTAGAGTATGTAACAACCTGTATTTTTGACAATTAAAAATATTAAACTAAATAAGACTTTAGAGTTTAATATTGTCAAAAATTAAAATTTATGATTTATTAATGTAAAAATTTTGTTAGAATATATAACTTGATCTTAAATGAAATCTAAAATGACAAATTTCAATGAGGTAAAGATGGTAATGCATATTAGAATATAATTTAATGATGTTGATTTGAATATAATTAATAACTGATTGAATGTAAATTTCATCGATTGTAAATAATAAATGTTAATAAAGAATGGAATAAACAATATTCTAAATAAGTTAGCATACAATGAGAAATCAATTATTTGGTACGTAAATTTAGTAACCTTTGTTTGTAAACAATAATTTTATAAATGTGTTTAAATTACTAAGATGTAACAGTTTTTCTATTTCTCATCTCATTACTTAATCAGTTTTGAAATTAATTTGGTAATCAACGGGAAATTAATGTAATTGAAATATTGCAGTTAATATGAGCAAAGACGTTAATTGTAGAATGATGATTGTAATAAAATAGAAACTTAGGTTTAATGAATACATAAGGTATTTGCTGATTTAATATAAAGAACATGTAAAACAAAATAAAAGAATTTGTTTGAAATTTAAATTATAATGAACTACGTTTTTATTACTGCTGTACTAAAAACTGAATTTAATTTAATATTTAGATTTTGGGTTTAACATGAAAAATTGGTTTTAAAAGATTATTAATTCTATTTAAACAAGAATGATGATAGAAAACTTTTAATTTGGAATTTAAAAGCGATTAAATCAGTTTAATAATAATTCGTTTTAATTAATGAGAAAAAATAAATATAATTTGATTTTAGAACAAACTTCTGTATACAATAGAATTAGGGTTTGAAATTAGTTTCATTGAGTTTAAAAATATTAAAAACCTACATTTCGATATGTAGGACGACCTATTTTTGTTTTGGGAATGAAACGGGTTTTCGGGCCTTTGTTATTGCTTTGGCTCAATCGATATCTACTCTATCCATTCATGTTCCATCTTTGTCTATATATATGTTGTTATGAAACCCTAGCAGCATTCTATTCTATTTTTATGTACGTACTTTCAAATCTAATCTCCTCCTTCCCAATGGTAAATATCCCAAAACCTAAATTCTCAATTTCAAATCTAATCCAAAATTCAAACTGCTCAAACCCTATCGAATAGAATATCATCACGAAGCCCTGGACGAATGAAATCAGCGTCTGCACTTCGTTTTTGCAATTGAAGCTCGATTTGACAAGAAATTGATGGAAAATTCTTGGCCGTACACCTTAGGATTTTGGTTTAATGGTGGATCGTCGACCATTCGACGATCGGAAAGCGCTATAGTGCAGCGGGTGACTAGCAGAGTCGATCTAATGGATTAGATCATCACAAGCATGCTCGTGTTCACTAGAAATTGATGATCTTTAGCCGAAATCCTTTCACAGTGGTAGTACGCCAGGCAGCGGCGCAGGGTAATGCATCTCAGGCGTAGGGTCGGTTGTGCATAAGGAGTTTGGTGCTGGTGGCCGATTGTTGAATGACGGCATGTAAGGCATGCGGCGGCAAACGGATGGGCGGGAGCTGTAGCTTGCGTATTGGGTTTATGGATGAATGCTAGGGTTTAGGAACTAAGGTATGGCTAATTACCATTTTTTCCTTGGTTATAAAATTTAATTTTAAAATTTAAAACTTCTAACTTCCATAACTTTTTCATACGAACTCCGTTTCACGCGCGATTTCTTCCGTTGGACTCATATTGAAATTCCAGACACCATGAAAATAGTTTGGTTGAATTTAGAGAGATTTTGGGCTTCTATTGGATTTTTAATGGGCTTTAGATAAAAGGTGAGTGATTAAACTCACTCACGCAATACCAAATTTTCATCGTGAAGTGATAAATTTTAATAGATTGTTGTTTGGTAATTTAAATTGACATTTAAATTGAATTTGATATTGAATTGAATTAACATTTAAATTGATACTGAAAATTAACTGTTAGTTAAACAACGAAAATTGATGACTAGTAACTATTGTGACATATTGGTTGATTTGGATATTGAGTGCAATCGGTTGCCTATTACCTGATATGTTGTATGGATGGTTGTTATTTATTTGGACATATTCATGTTATTACCTTATAAATTATTTGACATCTTATAAACTACCACTTGTAATAAATTGAATGAACTAAGAAATAGGGTTGAGATGATATATACCTATGCCATTTAATCATGGGTTGAAATGATGTATATCCATCCATGTAAATTGAAAAAAGGATCACTTGGCATATGGTGGAAAATTATAAACGAACATCGGATTTGGTTAAATCAAATGATTACTAATCTTAAATTTGAATTGGTTTAAATGAGATTGTCTTAAATAAAATAAAATTTTGATTTATATGAATTAAATTATTTTCTTATTCGAGATTTAAAATGTTGAAATTGAATCTACTTAAATGAAATTGTTTAAGGATTTAATTTGAAATCTTAAATAGGAAATTGGGATATGATTTGAATTTATTGGTAGTGAATAGTTGTGAAGGTTTACATTTTAATTTAAACTTCGAATTTATCAAAATGGTTTAAATTGTTATATCCAAGTTTGGACGTGAAATGGATTTAGACCAAATTGTTTCAAAATGAGAATGAGTATCGAAACTTTCGGCCTATGGATACAAGCGGTTAAATTGAATTTGATGTAAAAGTTGAAATCGCTTGAATTGAGGTTAATTTAAATTAAAATTTGAACATGAATTTGACTTGAATTGGAAGTCGAAAATTGATTTCATTGTGATTTGGAACATGAGTTCAAATTGTTGTGAAAGAAAAAAACAGTTTTAATATAAACTATTTTAATATATAAACTATTTTAATAATCAAATTATTTTAATATATAAACTATTTTAATTATTCAAACTACTTTCAATCTTCAAAATCAATTAAATTATTCCAAACTATTTCTCAATATTGAAATTATTTTAATTATCCACACTATTTTCTAATATTAAAACTATTTTAATTATCCAAACTATTTTCAATATTAAAACTATTTTATATTAAAAACTATTTCCAATCTTTAAACTATTTTAATCATTCCAAACTATTTTTCAATATTAAAATCATTTAATAATCCAAACTATTTTCAATATTTAAACCATTTTCATTATTCAAAACCATATTCAATATCCAAACTATTTTAAAATACGAATGTTTTGAAGGTATAACCTATTTGAGTTTGAAATGATTTTGAGGCAAATCTGATTTTTTGATGTGAAGTATGACTTGTTCTTGAAATTTAAAAAAACCGACCGATGTGTAAATTGACGTTTGGTTGTTAAAGAGACCGGGGCCGAATGAATGGCATACTCTCTATTATTCTGCTGGAACCACTTTAACAACTGTGTACGCAGTGGATGTTATCCAGAATTTAGAGGTTGAATTGGCTTCGTTTACTGGATGAAGAAAGAGAATGATGATGGATGACCCTGACACTTGTGTCAATTTGAAATGACTAAAAAAGGAGCCTATGTTTGGCTAAGGGGTTAGCTAACTTTTAGGGCCATCACCCCTTCGTATGACTATATTGATTTTGACTCGATCGGTGCACCGTGATTTGATTTTGTGGGTAGTGGTCTCGGTCGGCAGTCATTGCAACGATGTGTTACAACCGGCTAGAAAGGGAATACTGGTAGAATCATACCTTAGGCATTGCCTCACGTGCCTTGTCATACTTTTATCCTTATACGCGCCCACTATGATTTTGTTTTAGTATGGTACCTATAAGGGACTCACTGGCTACCGATGTTACTAGTTGCGTTACAGGACCTGCATGGACTACCTGCTTCAAAATGTGTTAAGGGGATCAATGTAAATCTTTAACGATATTTTAATACTTTACTGATAGATGCTACATATATAGCGTATCTTACTACATATAGATAGTTTGACGGATCTTTAGGTGATGGAAAATCCCATAGCATCTCTTAAGTTATCGCATTCATATTGTACACTTGGTAGGAGATGGGAAATCCCGCAAACGTCTCTGAAGCTATTACACTCATATTTGCTTATTATTTATTTAACTTACATAAGAACTTTTAGTTCTGACTCGAGTGTTTTGTCTTTTCATTACGCTCAGGTCAGCCTGAGTATTTCAGTGTTGAAGACATTATTCCTTGAAGATGGAGATGGAGTTTGTTAGACAGTATTTACTATTATTATTACACTGCATTATTTTGGTATGGTTGTTGATTGAACTTTGAATATGTTGCAAAAATTGAAGTCAAATGTATATTTTAAAACAGCTTCATGAAGTTTTTTTTATTATTATATTTTGTCATTCCTCTGCGAGATTCTATGTTTTTCTTTCCTTCTTTTCTCTTATTTTCTTGTTTGCTCCATTGATAATCTACCTTTTAGACTAGTTTGAGTTAGACATGTATGGTTTATTTTCGATTTAAACCTTCCAAAAGGTGGGTTGTCATAGAGTATATCAATATGTCATCTATGAATACTAGTACAAATCTATCCAGATTCTCCCGGAAGATTGTGTTCATTAAGTCCACAAAGAATGTTGGTGCATTAGTTAGTCCAAACGTCATAACTAACCATTCGTACGATCCACACTGGAATACTATCTTCTGCTACTCTAAGTTGATGGAATCCTGTTGCCAAATTCAACAGAGAAAATACTTTGTCTCCACTCAACTGTTGAACAAATCATCAATCCTAGGTAACGAATATCAGTTCTTTATCGTCCTCTCATTCAGCTTACGATAATCGATACACAACCTTAATGATCCATCCAGTTTCTTTACAAATATTATGGCTTCTCCCTAAAGGCGAACTACTTGATTTGATAAAATTCTTACCTTCTAGATCCACCAACTACATGTTTAGCTCCTTCATCTCGGTCGGTGTCATTCTACTTGGCAGTCTACTCATGGGTTTAGATCCTGTTACTGAATCTGTCCGAAACTCAATGGCACGTTTTGGTGGTAGTCCTATGATTGGCTCAAAGACATCTTTTTGCTACCAAAACCCAATCTAATTCTTCTTCCACTTCCATTGCATTGGGCATAGCACAAGCACTTGAGTTATATTTCTCCACCGAGTATATAATTTGGTTATGACTATTAGAGTGTCTTAGCAGTATTTCCCCATCTTTGCAAAATATCTTAGCATCATATCTATCTAACCAATCCATACGCAAAATGATCCTGAAGCCTACGAAATCAAAAACATACAAACTGCATGCAAACTTATGACCTAACAATTCAAGTTCTAACTGGTCACTTCTCATCCCCAGAGTTGCATACCCTCATATTGGATTCGCAACCCTTAAGGAAGTAACAAGTGTGAGGGTACTAAACGTAACTTATCTACCAAACACCGAGATATAAATTCATGTGATTCACTAGTATTAAATTGTACCCTAACTGGTATATCATGAATCAAAAATGTACCTTCCATCACAGTCTTTCCCTTCTCAACAGTGGTTGGTCTAGAAGATGATGGTTCTAAAGCAAAAATATTTCCCTTATCCACTCTGAATAGTTCTAGGCACTAATACTTGTAGTAGCCCATCTTGTCACAGTTGAAGCATTTCACTCCTTTCTTGTCAACAGCCTTCTTTGCTTTTCCTATCCGACACTCGAGAGAAAAATGTCCCTTCTTATCACACTTAAAGAAAAATAGATCGGCTTTTGCCTTCTTGGAAGCTCCTCCCTTCTATGCTCCCTTCTTGTGGAAAAACTTTCTCTTTTGGTTCTTCCCACCTTAAGTTTGCACTGCTTTCTTACCCTTAAAGAAAGCGGGCATATCTTCTTACTCAAGGCCATCTCAACAACAACATCGCATGGATCCCTAATATGTGGTAAAGTTGCTTTAGCAAGCTTGGGTCTCAATCCATGGATGAACTTCTCATTCCTTTTAATAACTATATCTACCATAGCATATCGGTATCTCGTTAATTCCTCAAACCTGGTACATGCCCAAGCACTGTCATGTTTTCTTGCACCAACTCAGCAAACTTCTTGAGCAGAGTTGACTTAGCGATCTCCGACGTGAATCTTTCCTTAAATCTCCTTTGAATTCTGCTCAAGTCCTAGCCTCTGTAGCTACTCCTACAGTAACACTGTTCCAGTAGTACAGTGCTTCTCCTTGCAATTATCTGGATGCCAATCTTCTTTTTTCTCTCATCGTTAAGTCCTAAATCAGCAAAAATCTCATCGTAGTGAAGCAACCAATTTTTACTTCAATCACGTCCTTAGTGCCGATAAACGCCTTTCCTCCAAGCCTAGCATTGTCTCTGCTCAACATTGCATAGTTATTGACCAGTGGAGCTTCCTTACTTCCTTCTCCAACATTTCCTCCAACTAATCCCACATTAACTCCAGCTTGCATCATGTTGATGAAGAACTGACACATAGCTCCCACATCAACTTGCAGTGCTCCAGCACCCACATTAGCAGCTTGTGCCTGACCTGGATTTCTTCTAATGTTTAATCTGGTATTTCCGTTGGTTGTGTCACTTCCTCCACCGAGGTTAAATCTTGCATTCCTAGCAATTATATCTTACTTCCTTAAACTCTACATTAGAGTCTTTGTAAGATACAGAAGAATAGCCTATGAGAGATGGGAGAATAAAGGTAAAGCGTATACTTAAATACAAGTAAGTTACTATAGCGTTATCCCATACTCTAATCTTTTCTCTAATTTCTTAGGATTACATTTTCAAAAAGAATTTTAAGTTAAAATTTATTTTAAGTTTTCTCAAACCTATGCTCTAATACGAAGTTGTAACATCCCCTATTTTGAGGCCCGAAGCTAAGAGCTACAGATGGTGCAACCATCATAGTATTAACTTCCGCTAACAAAATACGGTAATGTTATTGGTATCCATAATATCATAAGCACATGAATATGAAACAAAATCAATACATATTTCAAAAATAGCTATTCTAATTACATTTCAAACCAATATTTCATATTCAATTACATAATCCCAAAACGATTTTTAGGTTTTGATCAAATATAATTATTACAAATGTACACCAAGGGTGACATATGAAGATGCCCACTTGGACGATCGGAGTACTAGATAGATAGACATGCCAGCCATAAATACATCAGAGCGATAATAATACAAAATAACTCCTACATAGCAAGCTTTGCCTCCTGCATGTCTTTGAAAGCTTGTTCGTCTAACCTACTAAACCTTGAAAGTCCTTAAATCTTAATCTACTCAAATTTAATTTTGAGCACCCGAGATTTTAAGGGGAAAACATAAACTTCGAGTCAGACATAAAGTCTATTGTGAATAATTCTATTACATCTCGGTTTACTGATATTAAGTGAGACCATGCGGAATGGGTTTCCCTTACTAATATCCTTTAAAACCGTATCTTTTGCAAATCAAAATCGAGCAATCAAACCGATTATGACAACAATAGCAATAACATATATGCATATAAATTAGGTAATTAATGGACTATCTATCGGAACAATATTATTAGTTTGACTATTAACCATCGGTTGACTCGGGCCTACCAGACATAATAAATATTCTAACTTCTATTAGATATAATACCGGACGATCTATCCTTAACTTATTTCTCCTAGGGTCAACTGGTCCTAGTGGTTTTGTGGGCTCACCAATAACCTACATCTACTCTATGTATTCCTTTCTGTATCTAACATCATTTTTGTCTTACCTGTGATAAAGCCCTACACACTGAAATTTTGGACTTATATTAGCTAGGGGTTACTAGTTAAAGCATAGGGCGTGATCCTACACTAGTCTCATCTGGTCTTCTAATATATGAGTCGTATACTTAACAAATACCTGGGCTGACTACCCTATTCAATTTTCATTTCCTTGAAAACAACCTTTACAGATGATTTACCCTTGAAATCATATCTTTATAAAACAAGAAAATCATAGTCTTTGCTTTGCTTAAAATACTTATGCCATGATATATGCTTTATAAAACAATGTTGATGAAAGCCTAAAATCAATATGGTCATCTATCCCTTTGAAATAACTTAAAGCCCTTTTTAAGTTAGAAAACATTAGGCTATAAAGCCAAAACAATACCTTCGAAACCATTGTGTAAAACCTTAAACAATCCCTTTCGAAATCATAGACAGCATCTCTTTTTAAATCATTGAAAACGTACCTTTCGAAACACTTAAAAAATACCTTTTAAAACACTTAAAACGTACCTTTCGAAAGCATTTTGTTCAAGTAAGAAGTTATGAAAACATAGTTTCCAAACCAATTAAAAGTATTACTTTCGAAACCATAGTTTGAAAACAAAACAAACTACAAAGTATAAAAGAGGACACTCAAAAGCTATCCGTTCAAAACCATTTCCTCCAAAACTATTTTTTTCTTGAAAGGCAAGCGAGGTTGACTGGACCCTTACCGGAGTTTATTAGAAGAATATAAAAGAAACCCGCAACAAAAACACACTTTTGCCGCAGAAAAAAACAAAGAAAAAAAAAACCAAAACAAGCAAGCACAACATCGCAAACCACAATAGGAACAAACTGCAGGAAAGACAACTGCACAAACTAAAGAGGCTGACTAGCACAAAAATGCACGAACAAGGATGCACAGTCAGCAGCACCAAACAGCATGTTCAAATCCACAGCTCTCCATCATGCGGAGAAAAAGCATGCCTCGAGAATCTGATACCATATACTATATTCACCAACACCTTGCTCCAAAGCTGATTTGCAGATATGGCTTCATCAGAGAAGCAACGAGAATTTCTCTCCAGCCAAACAACATGAAGATACTTTTTAATAACAAAGAAAATAATATTAGTGTGTCTAGCATCCATTTTCGTCACCATCCGCAACACATTCCAATCATCAGCAAAGCTACCACAAAAACTAGCAATTCCAACTTTAACCATTAGGGTCTTTATCATATTAACTAATTATTCGCAACTAAAATATAAGTGCTCAATAGTTTCAGGGCACAAGTTGCAAAAGAGGCAAAGATGATTTGTTACCAAACCAGTCGAGAGAAGCCTATCCCGAGTTAGAATAGCCTTATGCAATATTCTCCAAAAAAATAAGTTTTCCTTATTTGGGGAATGGGATGACAAACACACTTTAGACCATTGAAAAGTAGCTAATGTGTCAGTGTGCATGAGATGGTTGTACACTGAGGAAATTCGATGCTTCTTCCCTTTCCAGTTAAGACCACTAACATGACTAATAGGCACCTCACAATTTCTCAAGCTCATCCACAAGGAATTAACAACCTGATTGCTAGAAATAGGAGTACATGTTGTCCTATTGGCAATGTAGTCAATGGCATGCGCATTGCAACCAATCATAGACTGGAAGCTTTCCTGCGAAGATAACATATTTTCCAACAGCAAACCCTCCTTTACCCAAGGGTCCTTCCAAAATGAAACCAGTGAATCAGGGGACAAATTATATTTAACAAGAGGAAGGAAATCTCCTCTCAGAGCAAGAATTTTACGCCAAATCCATCTAACTCCTTGTGCAACATGCATTGTCCAAAAATCACCAGACTTAATGCGATACAACCAAACCCACTGGACCCAGAGGCAATTCTTACGAAGAAGCAACGCATCAACATGGGAACTGATAGCAGATTTGTTCCATAACTCCAACTTGATGATACCTAGACCACCCTTACTAATAGGCTTTTCCAAACTTGAGAATGACATAGGAATAAGCTTCCTATTGTGAATAGACCCAGTCCATAGGAATCTGAGCATAGAAGCTTTGATCATGCTGAGAAGTTTTGAAGGCAAAATGAAAGTACGTGACCAATAAACAGTCATAGAGAAGCAAACAGACCTCACAAGTACCAATCTACCAGCCATCGAAAGGTACCTGGATGTCCAAGTGTTCAACTTGGCAATAATTTTTTCATAAAGAATAGTGCAATCAGCTCTTGTTATTCTGGACGTGCATAGTGGAAGACCAAGATAGGACATATTATTATCCATCATTTGGAGACCAAAGAGAGAAACAATCCTAGCCTTGGCAGCAGTACAAAGACCAGAAATAAGAATTTATGATTTCGCTGGATTAATTTTTAACCCAGTAGCAAGATAAAAACAGTGAAAGAGTCCCCAGAATCCCAACAATTGAGTGGTCATTAGGCTTAGTGAAAATCATCACATCATCCGCAAAGAAAAGCGATGAGATAAGAAGCTGTTTACATTTGGGGTGATATGAAATTCTCTTATCATCAAATTTAGCAGACAGCATGCACGACAAAACCTCCATGACAATAATAAAAATATAAGAAGAGATGGGGTCTCCCTGACGAACTCCCTGCTTCCCCTTGAAGAATCCAGAATTTTTACCATTATAGCACAAAGAGTAAGAAGGGGTTGATATACAAGCAAACAGCCATGCAACGAACACCTTAGGGAAACCCATCAGTGACATAACACGAACAACAGTGGTCCATTGCAAACTATCATACGCTTTGGATATATCAAGATTAAGCATGGTTCTTAGAGAGCTACAACTTCTACCATAACCATTAATAAGCTCATGCGCCATCATTACGTTGTCAAGAATGCTTCGCCCCGGAATAAAGGCAGTCTGATTAGAGCTGATAATAGAAGGCAACACCATTACAAGTCTAGAAGCTAGGATTTTGGAGATACACTTGTATACCACATTACAGCAAGATATAGGTCGCAAGGAAGAGGCATTTTCAACAGGCCAAACTTTTGGAATGAGAACAAGGTTAGTAGCATTAATTTCACGGAGCATTATAAACTTGTTAAAAAAATTATGAACCGCATCCAAAAAGTCTTTGCTAACAATAGTCCAAGCAGATTTGAAAAAGACAACATTAAAACCATCAGGCCCACCACATGAAGAAGAGTTCATTGCAAATAAGGTATCTTAAATCTCCTGGTCAGTGACCTTTTGGACATTTCTTTCAGAAACATTGGGGAAGGCGGTTTCAATGGTTGCGGAGGAGTATTGGTTCGAAACCTACATTTCACACTCATTGATCTAAAGGTTATAAATGTGGCTTCTTACCGAGGCGAATGGTTTTAATGCGGTAGCTAGGGTATTGAAGGGGTCCAAAAGCAAATAAAGGCGGCTTCACCCCTTTCGCAAGCATGCTTTTGACACCATCCTTTTCTTCTGCCTTTCTCCAATACACTACGTACCAATTACTTGATACCATATGCATAGGTTTCGAATGGGTGCGAAAGGTTTTACTGGGTATGTTGACAGAATTAAGCAAATGAAAGTGGCGAAGTTGTAATTCGATATAAAACTGATTTTATGCCTTTTACATTATTTCATTTTCACCTAACTTACATATTTACCAAAATATAATTGGTTACAAATACTTACAAAATTTCTTTTTTTTAAATCTGCCGAACTATTGAACAATTGAAGACAGTTTAGCACTTAAGCCCTTCTCCTTAATAAAATGTTTAAAACATTAAATCCTCTAACTTAAATAATTTACTAACCATAGTAAAACACTGAGGAAAAATCTCCAAAAATCATGATAATTCACTCTATATATGTTTTATAACATATATAAATTTTAGACCCGAAGGCATTATTTAATTGCCTAAAATAATTTAAACCCAAATTAACTATTTTCTCTCACATAAAATTTACAAGAAATCCATATTCACTTGGAAAATTATGAAACTTGAAACATACTTATAAATAATATTTTTGACCATATATCAAAAGCACGACTCATTTGGATGTCATATGATAGGTTTTCTAATCTAAGCATATCATAAATCCTTATCAAATCTCCATAAATCATCAACTTAAAACATATAATTGCTTAATCACTATAACATGGCATGCACTTGCAAAAGAAAACAGGTTTACCATTAAACTGAAATCATCCATTAAAAATAGAGATGTTAACTAATTATTCCCCTTGGCTTTGTGTTAAGAAGGTTGAGATTTGCCTTTGCTTTGATTTTCTTAAGCTTTCTACTTGAATCCTAGATTTTCTTCTCCTTAAATCCTCTTAATGGTGGCCGACCGAGTTCTTTAGGATTTTTGTTTTGTTAGTGAAAGTTGAAAATGAATGAGGAATGAAGAATAGAAGGGTTTAAGGTATAGCAACGAAGTCTATTCCCATTTTACCCTTACCATATTCCTTCTACTTGCTTATTTTTAAGTCACTTTTACCGACACATTCATTAAGGCATGCTCCTTCTTAATTAACAAATCTCAATCCCTTAACTATCTACATTATTTTATTTTGTTTATCCAATTAAATGTTCTAAATAATGTTAGTCAAAGTTAGGGTCATTACAATTGATTTACTAACCTAGACAAATTTTAATTAGGCGCCTAACCTAAGCCCTGATACCAGCTGTGACGACCCGAATCTTTGAACAAATCAAAACTGCCAAAAATCTTCCCGTTCTAGAACTGCTAATGAAAACTACCAACTTAATACACAATATTATTTGATAAATATTCAACATTACTAAATGATAGGATACAATTTGTGCCTAGATTTCGACGTCTTAATAATTGATTTTTAATCCATTATTTTTACACTAGTTATTATAATTTGGGTACTTGAAAACCATGAAGAAAAATCCCAAAAAAATATCTTTTAGTTATTTTAGAGAAATTTCCAAAAACAATGTATTTTACCGAAGTGCTCATATAGTGACTATTTCGCTATAATTTTGCCTCTTCATTCAACTAGCTATCAATTGAATTAGGCTTCAAAATTTTCTCAATAAAAATAATATGTTATTTATTTGATTATTTGCTAAAGAAACCCCTAAGAAAGTTTCCAAAAAATGCGCGTTTTCAAAAACATGTCATTTTAAATATGTCACTATAACGACCTTTTTACTTCAATCTTTTGTTACTTTGATTTACTTCTTTTATAACGTTCCAAAACATATTCTTTGCTTTTAAAAATACTTATAGAAGTGCAGATAAAAGCCAAACAAGTTATTATTGAGATATGACGTTAAGTCACCATTTTCATATATTATTGTTCAGGGGATTCAAAGTGCGCTTATAGCGACTATCGCTAAACGGACCATTCCGTATTCAATTCCAATATTTAGTGTTATCCACTTTTAAACATTAATATCACTCTAAGATCAAACCATATCATTTATAACATATATCAACATATGTATTTAAACCATCTATTAATTTTAAATGTCCATATTAACTTATCACAATTCAATGGTTTAATAAACAACTATTTTATCCATTTACATATCTAATAAAACATATATTCAAGGGTGTAACTTTAAGTAGTTAGTGTCTATCATCATTAATATAAAGTAAACATTTTAACATGTGATTTAAAAACAATTATCAAGAGATTAAGCAAGCAAATATCAAGCGACATTTCAAGTTAACTTGCAACCAATTTATAGTATAACCAATTTTGAGATTGACTCACTTTTATTGAAATCAAATTTCACATTCTTCCTACTAACATTTAATCAAACCATACTACGCTTCTTTCCTTCAAAACACAAGCCAAGAACAAGCATGAACAAGAGGAGAGATGGACAAGAAGTCATGGCCAAGCCTTGGACCTCCCTATTTGGTTGCTAGTCTTTTTATTTTAAGGTGGTAGAATGATGTTATATGGTATATTTGGAGGATAGCTTGAGTTCGGAGGAGTTTGGATTTGTTTAGAAATGAAGTGAATGTGTGTATGTAATTATAGAGTTAGGAAATATGTGGAAAAGATCTCAAAACCCCTTCCTTAACCATGAAGCAAAAGGACTTTAAACATGACAAAGCCATACTCTTACACAAACATACCTTCCTTAAATCACTCCTTGATTTAAGGCTTGATTTAGGGGTCCTTTTGTCTCTTTAATTAAATCCTCTTACTTAATTAATTTCTTAGGAACTAAGGTGATTTAATACTTTTTAATGCGTTACGTGATAACATACTATGTGCAGATATTCGAACAACTTTTATTTAACGACGTCGATTTTAAAAAATGTTTTCCGTTTACATTTTCTGTATTTATCCAAAGTGTATATTTTTTGTAAACATATTTCAAAAATAAGTTTTCTATCATTAGTTATTAATTAAAAAGTGTTTAAAAAGGTTAAAAAATCATATTTAATTTCATTAATTATTAAACACAAATATTTAAATACGAAGTGTTTGAAAATCCGAATCGTTACATCCATATGCATCGTTTTAGGTGCGGTGATGGTTGGATGAACTTAACATCCTAGCGCCAATATAGGGTTCTAGTTTATCATCGATTGAAGAGGAGATAAACAAGGTTGAGTCTAGAATTGGGTTTCCCATTCGAAGGCGGACAAATGGGAACAATTTGGGGTGAAATGGCGCCAAAATGGGTAGTGCGACATGTGCTTTGTCATTTTTTAGTCCAGGAGGTAGTGATTTACGTTGGTTAACATGATTGGTGGGATGCAAAGCTCTTGCATAAAAGAACTTGATGATGGAAGTGGTGGTCGATTTCGTCGAGCGTGGAAGGAGTAAGGAGGAGAGAGGTGATCGGTACTGGAGGGTTTTGTGTGTATAGGTGATATAGGCATGCATGAGCATGGGAGAAGATGGTTCAGTAAAGTGATTAGTGACAATTTGTTAATTAGGTAATTTGATTAATTGGAAAACTTATAAACTCAATATCTTTTCAGACATGGTCCAATCGAGAAGTCATTTTCATCGTTGCACTCATATCAAGATCCTCTACGTCTTAGACTGGTTTGGTCTTGGGTGAGTTTAATCATTAGTTGATTGTATATTGTTGTATATATAATGTTTGCTGTAAAATATGTAAATCAAAATTAATAAAAATGCATGTTATTAGTTTTGGACCCCTCCTTATAATAAGTTATAACATTATATGTAGTACAATCTCTTCTTTAATTCTCTAAAACATTTAGCATGGACCGAGCTGTTTATATGGTTGATAATGTTGTTATTTGATAAACTTGGAAATTGTGTGTGAATGGTTGAAGCGAAATTGTGTGTGAATGGTTGAAGCGAAATTGTTGCTATAAACGCACATGGAAAATCCCATGTATTTAACACTTGTAAATGTTGTTAAATGTGAATGTAAAAATCCCTTGTACTTAACACTTCTTAATTTTGTTAAATGTGAATGTATTATGAATATATATATGTATGTATGTATGTATGTATGTATGTATGTATGTATGTATGTATGTATGTATGTATGTATGTATGTATGTATGTATGTATGTATGTATGTATGTATGTGTATGTATATTGGATGGTTCTATACACATGTTTAATTGTGCTTGACTTAAAAGAATTGGTTTGGTAAGTTACTGAAATTGTGAAACAAAGTGGTGTTGGAAATCCTGGTTTTAGTAAAGTGAAAGGGACTTTTACTTTGGATATTTTCAAATCTTTTTAAAGAAGTTTTTGTGAAAAGTTATTAAAGTATTTTAAAAAGGGAAGTTAAAGTTTAAATCTGTTTTTATAATTATATCTAATTTTTCTAAAGAAAAGAGTTTTAAATTATGAAAAAAATGTTTTTATGGTTTTAAAATAAGGGTTTTTAAAGTAGTGATTTAAAAAAATATTTTAAACCATGTTATAAGTAAGTATTTTTAAGTACAAATAGTTTTTTTAGAAAATTTGTTAAATTTTTTATTAAGATAATTTAAAGTTTATGTAAAATAATATCATTTCAAAAGATTTTCTGTATATATATATATATATATATATATATATATAATTTTTGGAAAAAACCACTTAAGCCTTTTATAAAGTAAGAAAATCTGGATTTCAACACTTTTTCTTAAATGATTGGTTTTGTGAAGTTAAGTGAAAGTACATTAATTTGTTAAATTAATGTAGAGAAAAGTAATTATTATTGGGATTGTAATTGTGACTTTAGTGAGGAATACTCTAAAGTACTAATAAGAGAAATGGTTTTGGGTTTATGGTAACATTGCTTGAATAACAGTTATTTTAAACCCGTATAATTGTAATTGATCTTTAAAAAGAGCTTTAAAGGTAATGATTTAATGAAATGTTTTCGATTTGTAGTAAGCGGTGTTTTAGTAACATTTGTATTTAAACCCTTGAATTATATTTTAAAGTGAAAAAATACTGTTAAATAATTTTGGAAACTATTAGATTTTTAATAATGGAATTTTAAAGATAATAACAAGTACGAAATTCTTAGGAAAAATATAGAAATGTATAGGTTTAATGTATAAAAGATCGAACATGTTTATAACAACAATGTTTGAGTGACAATTGTTTTTAATCTCTTTGACTATGTTTAAAGTAAGTAAAACTTGTTGTTGATTTGTGAATATACTTATAATGTTGAGATAAATATATAATACTTTTGAGAGTATTGAAATGTGTAGAAATGAATAGTGAAGTTTTAATTATACAGCGAAGTTTAATTAATGAAAGATTGATAAAAAGGAATTCTACTAATAAAAGATGTTTTGATTAGAAGGAGATTAATTACATAAAAAGGGGATTTGAATTCGTTTATTGACTTGATCATGCTTGTGTGTGTCGATCATGATAGTTGTGTTACTTACTTATGGAAAGTATATGGGACTTAGTTTTCCTTATGTGGTCATTCATATTTTTGTTTAAACTTATCAAATATAACTCTAGAATAATCTAAAAGAAACATGAGAATAGGTACCGTTATCTTAGGTGATGCTTTACTATACGTATAAACTCGTTTTGCACTTCTAGGACAAATGATAAGGAAATCCATCCACTTAAATGGTTAGAAGGTGATCTCCGCTCTTATATTTTTTTCCCAAAAGAACCAAAGTTCAATTTACCTGAGGTTAGGTGGGGGAGTGCACTTATATGAGATGACTCGAAATCATAGCCACTCCAAAACCATATATGTGTTCTCCGCTTTGAAAGAGGTCCATGATTGGTTCGAGATGCTGGAATCTATGTGCAGATTTGAAATCCATTTAGATGCTCGAACACATATAGTTGTTCGTGATCTATTCAAAATGTGGGAATCCATATGTGATTCTGAGATTTGTTGGGTTATGGGAATCCGTGTGTGGTTCCAAGATCTATTCGAGTGGTAACTCATGTGCTGGAATGTCGGACATTGCCTCAGCAGAAGTAATGACTAAAACCAGAGATATGATACATAGCCAGAGGTTTGCTTAACCCAAGGATGCAGGCGACTCTGCCCTAGAGATACCTATTGTTATACATGCAGTGAGTAGTGCACCTAGCTTGACTGATAGGAGCTAGCTATGTTTGTCCTATGTACATCAACTAGGGATGTATGACGCTTTGGGAGGATATCTCTAATCCTTATACATGATGACCATTCTTGAAGTACTGAGGACACCTTTGTGGAATCCTACACAATTAGCAAACGCGCCTTAGGGTTTTGATCGCATACCTATTATTGTTGTAATGTACACTCACATGCATCATAGCTACTTGATTATTTATATTTCACACCCCAGAAATCATTATAATATCACTGGATTTTCTAATAGAAATGGTTTGGTTATTGTAAGGTCAATCCAGTGCAAGTTTATTCGTGATGTGAACTTAGAGTATACCTTTATTTTTAAAGGGTTTAATAAACATGAAAACCTGTATGATTTGAGTTTCTTGCGTTGTTTTACCAGACCGATCCGGGTGTTATTTTCTTATGATGCATGGATCGACTCGAATATATTTCTAGATTTTGCTAGACGTATTGGAGCTTCAAGTGACAAGCTAGATGACTCCAAGACTATTCACTTATTTATTTTCCACTGCATTACTTGTTTTGTATATATCAGCATTTGTCAGGACAAGTTATTATAACTATTCGGGCTAATGATAGGTTTGTTTGCTCTGATTGTGGTATGTATAATAAAGTTTTCTTTTTGGTAAAGACCTTTTGAGATATGACATATTATCGTTCCACATGTGAGATTCTAATATTGTATTCTTCTTTCTTATTCTTTTTCTCCTTTTCTTTTAACCTAACATTCTATACTTTTGACACTTGGGTGCTCGGCATGTAAATGTCATGGATGTATTAGTATCAATATTCGGGGGTCAAAAAGGCCATTCGTTACAAAAGTGGTCGTTTTCAACTACTCTGGAGCGGTTGGTACCTCCACTATTGATGATAGCCAATTTGGCCAATTTTGACATGGAAGATGGTGAGACTTCGAAGAGCACGATGTGATGGTTCGTTCATTCGTTCACATTTGATTTAATGTTATGGCTCTTCAACGAGAGGTTTTGCCACCGAAGTAAGGACAATGTTGTAGGATCTATTTTACCATAGATGGGGGGTGAATAGGATGGTACTATTAATTATAAAAATTTATTGCAGAAGTTTAAGAAATAATTGCAACGCAGATATAGCAGAATTATGGCAGCACAGATAATAGCAGAATATTAAAAGCAGAAAATAGAACACACAAATTTACCCAGCTTCGGCAAAATCCTGCCTACGTGATGTCCCCAAGGTTTCTACTAGAAATTAAGTAGTCAAACACTTACACACGTAAACTTGCGACACCCGCTATCGACTAACCTAACTCTACGCTCAAAACCCTACCAAAACTTAGCCACTGAGTTGCGAATTCCCAAACTACACCATCGCAATTCGTCTCCTAGTCACACGACTAAAATTTACAGCTATTTAAAATAAAAATACAAATTTAAAAACAATTAAAAAACAAAACTAAGCCCTAATTATACTTTAAATCCCAAATAATAATATAACCGGCCTAATGAAAAAAAAGTGTAAAAAATATTTCCTCCTTTTTATCTTTATTTCTTCAGACTTGTTTGCTCCGTGAAAATAATGCCTTCTTGCTCGTTAGTTCCTCTGTGCGAAAATTAGGGCTTGTGGAAAATTGAGGCTGCTGACTTCAATCGCTCGATTAAATGATGATTCAGTATCCCTTGCTTTGTCAATCGATGATCTCTTCGCTTTGCATATGGCTTCCCCAATTTTTGATCGAGTTCGACTAAGTGGTATATGATTTATTTTCTTTGCCTTTTATGGTTAGCTTGCTTGAACTTGATGATTTTAAGGCCAATGATGATTGGGTTTAAATAGAAATTGTATTCCTATAATTTCGTTCGTTTGGATTTGTCATTTTATTTATCTCGACCACTTGATTATGATTGAATGCTATTGATGTTTACTGACTTGTTCAAAATCATATATTATGTTTACTTGCTTGTCACGGCTTTGGTTTCGACTTCCTTGGTTATCACAGCTTTGACTTGATTTTGAACTGCATATGTATTCATATTGTTTTTGACTTAATTTATCTTGACTTTTTCATTCATGTTATCATCTGGCTTTGAATTGGATTTGTTCGAACTATTTATTTTGAAACTACTTCCTCTATCTTTTTTCAAAGCTGCTATTACATTTGACTTCGGTCATTTTTGAAAATTCCTGCTTGATCGAGCACCTCTGGTTTCACTGCTGTGTTTTACCTCTGATAGAATTCGGCCTTGACTACTATCTCATTATGATATTTTGGTTCACTGTTTGGTTAGACTTGGTTGGATATTGAACTGCTAAGTTGTGTGCATGCATATAAGTTTGGTCATTATCGAGTTCCTATTGTGATCTGGTATCACTGGCTTCATCATGTTTGCACTTTGATATGCATATAAACTTGTGCATGTTCTGGTTTTGATTCACTTGTATCAGTCCATTGTTAGATGTGTTATTCATTGTATAGTCATGTTGTACTTGCTATGTGGTTTCAATGAACTTGAATATGTTCATTTATCTTGTAATCTGGTTCAGGTTGCAGTGATGGACTCTGGTAGTACTTGAGTCTGGTTGTATTGTTTTTATGGTAGTTGTAGTACATTTGTATATATGTTGGTTTAGTTGAACCAGTTCATCGTATTCATCTGCAAGTTGAATTCGGCCATTTGATTTTGTGATGAGTTGCATAGAGCTTTATCCACTAGTTCATTGATGCTTCACTTCGACCAGATTGAAGTTTAAACAGTATTCTTGAATCTGGTATTTGATACTTGATGCACTCTTTGTCAACACTGAGTTTTGATGTTGTTGCCATTCATTTTTGTACTTATTAACTTGTTGCCAGTTGCCATTTTAGTCGTTTTGACCATTTTATTGTACTTGTATTTTTGGCTACACCAATGTTGAATCCAGCTTAAAGCTCGGGTTTGACCTTGTGTTGATATCGTGACTTAATATTTATTTCACTTGAGTTGAACCCGGCTTTTGATTTGGGTTTGACCTTGTGCTCACCTATCCCTATAATTTTATCAAGTGTACATTTGGTGTGCATGGCCTTGTGGCATGTATAGTGATACAATATGCATGTCACAAGCTATTCGTGTAGGATGAATTCAAAATTAAATGATGACGAACAACCTAAATAACCGAGGAAAATAATATTTTCAAAATACATTTTATTTTACACTGCAAAAAATATTTTATTTTCAATTTTACTGCGTTAGTGTTTATTTTGCAGATTGCTCAGCTGCTGGATTCAATCTAGAATGGAGTTAAAGATAAATACGAGTGAATGAGTAATATGTAGTGAGGTGCTAATGTAAATGATAAGTGTGATGTGATTGAAATTGTAATGTAACTGAAATTTGTATATATATATAGTGAGAGCTCAAATTTGTACTATTTAAAATTGTAATAAATATTTGTTTGAATAAAATATCCGTTTGAATTTAAATTCTATGTTATTTATTTTATTCAGCAAATATTTCTTTAATTATGTGAAAAATAAAATAGTACAATAACAAATACATTTAAATGAATATATGTATATATATGTTTATTATCATCAAACAAGAAACATATACTAGCATTTTCAACAGATGCTTCGACGCGACTACTTCATAATTCAATAATGATGATTCAATGATGGGAAGTGACAGATTCGACGATGGATGGTTGTACTTTGAGATGCAGAGGAGGCGATGATGATTCAGATTGGTGGAACTGTCAGAGAAGGGTTATAGGATAAATGATGATATTTCACGACTTACGACGGCTTTCTAAAATGGTTCCAACCGCGACGACTTCAGAAGGGAGTTGAAGGGATAGTTCCGAGATGGGCTCTGCTATGGCTAGTGTGTGCAAAGGGATTGTTGATATTTGTAGGCTTCGATATGTACTCATAAAGCAAGGGTTTTTGTGTTAATATCCATTAGGGATACGATGGCCCCTGGATCCCACAATGTTTAGATTTGTTGTACCTTGGACTGATGCGGTGATAGTCTAATACCTAGCCTACTGAGTTGCATAGATTCGAGTATCAAGAAACTAGGACGTTGAGTAGTCTTGACTCTAGGGGTTGGTCATATGAGTGTCATATATTCAACGCACTAAGTGATTGAATGTGCTGATTAATGATGGATGCTATGTTTGGTTGATTGTTTATCACCTTAGGGCGTCATATAATGCAGATATTATCATTGTAGATATTTAAACACCCTTAGTACTTTGATATATAGTACAACCATGATGACTATGATGCAATGTAGCATATATTTGATGTTATGTGCTAACTCTTTGGATGCAAGGACATGTCAGGTATGATTCTCTATACGCTTTGTTCCACATACTACATCGACTTTTATAGTATTTTGAAATTGTTTATTGTTCATACCAGACCGTTGTCTGACTCGAGGTTTTATGCTTTGCTTCTTATTACCTTGGGTACTTTTAACTGAGTAAACTAGAAAGCAAATGTAAAATGGTATATGGAGTTTTACAAATGTACTAGTAGGAGGCGACACGTTTACATACTTATATTTGGGAATATTATTGCATATTCTATTGCATGACACTCTAAAGCCTTGGCAGCATTGACTTACTATTGTTAGAGATAATTTATCAGTGAGTTTATTTATTACTTTCATAAACTCTATTACTGTTTTGTATAACTGTATGAGCTATGTACTTTGATTCTATGGTTTATGTAGCTATTACTGTCATGACTTGTTTTATATCCATGATGACTATTTTTTTCAATGCGTTGTGAGATATACGACGGGTTCTATGATGTTTTCTTTCTCTTCTCTTTATCTTCCTTCTCTTCTATTTCTTTTCTTTTCTTCTCTTCTTTTTCTTGATAATCGTCCTACATCGATCAGATGCTCCAATAGTGCACTATTTGATTATATGAGCATCGAAGGTTACAGGGTAGTCGTCACATTTGGTATCGAAGCTTAGGTTATGTGATTAAATTGAGTTATTACCGTAATTCAATAGAGATAAGGTAGGAGTTGTCACCATAGACTGGACCTAGAGTATACGCATATATAAGAGAGTGCGTATGTGTTATAAATTTTGGTTTTTAGTACTATACAGTAGTATATATAGGATATAAGTTGTATTGCACACGTGAATACCATTGATGTAGTTTTTTTTTATGAGAAACTAATCATTCTTATTATAGATTAGGAATGATCTGACATACGAAAATTGCTACTATTGACTCCATCTTTGGAGTAGAGGAGCAGGCAGATCGAAGGCTACTAACCCCAATTTATAGAATATGTTCGCTGACATGGTGCAAAGCATTATCTGCAATGCCCAAGTCGCTCTAAACAATTATGTTGCTCAAGTGAAAATGCCTAAAGTCCACTTTGCCGACATGTATAAAGAATACATGAATCTAAGAGGTAGACCATTTCATAGAACAAAGTCGACTATTCAGGTGCAATACGGGTTGAATTTTTGCGTAAGGATCTTCAATGACTTGAAGTTAGATGACGTAATAAGGTAGAAGTTGACCTTTAGATGACTCTAGGGACGAACAATGAACTGGTGGAGTGACCTTATAGCTTCGACTACCTAGGATCTATTTACTTAGGATTAGTTCATAGTTCACTTCAAAGAAAATTTAGCTCTACTTTTCAAAAGTCGGTATTGTTTAGGAAGTTCACTGTGATATGTCTATGTTGGAGTATGTGGCCAAATTTGATACTCTATCGAAGTACAGTCTATCTTTCATCGATACTCCACTCAGAAGGAATGAAAAATTTATCACTGGGTTGAGCGATCATCTTAGGAAGCGATTGAATGGTTATTTTGATGAGAGCTTCAAGAAGTTGATCGAGAAGACTTTATGACGTAAGAGTCTATACCTAGTGTAGAAGGACTGCCCGAATAAGCTAAGCAATGACAAACCGTGAAGGCATATGTATTGAATGCCATTTCGATTTCCTCAAGTGCTCCATCGATGAAAGAGAAGGGAAAGGGCATTACTATTTAGAGTATGCTTTTCATTCACGGTGTTTTATACGTGTTTTTTTCAATTTGGTTAGAGGTGCTAGACCAATAGTTATGCCTTTAAGGTGTATAATGCCCAAAGAGCAGAGGAAGTTAAAGGTATGAGCGAATGACCTATTGAGGCAAGGGTTTGTTTGTAGGAGTACATTTGGGTGAGATGCACTTATTTATTCGCCACTAAGGCAGATGGATTTTTAAAGTTGTATGCTCATTTTCGTAAGCTGAATAAGATGAAAAACAAGTTTCCACTTCCGCTTAGTGATGGCTTGTTCGATTAGCTCTATAACGCGAAGGTGTTCTCTAAGTTAGACCTTGCATGGATTTCATCCACTAAGAGTAGCTGGGGAGAGTGTGTCATTTCATACGATACCTTGATTTTTAATTGGTTTTTTATATTGTTCAGGATAGCCCATGCGACAGCATACTTTGTTGATCGCATAGACCGTGTTTTGAAAGATCACTTGAGTAAGTCTGTGCTTGTGCTCATTGATGATACTCTCGTCTACTTATGGACGAATGAAGAGAACAAGCACAATTGATGGTTGTATTGTATGTGTTAAGAAAACACCGACTAATGGTGAGATTTTTGAATTATCACTTCTGGAGAAGGGAAGTAAGATGCTTATGTCACGTTGTTTCGGAGTAGAACATTACTGTAGGTCCTGCATAAGTTATGGTAGTCTAAGAATTTGAAACGACCCAAGAGTGTTATAGATGAGAATTTTCCTTGAATTGGCGAGATGTTATGTACGTTTTACCAAGAACTTCCCAAAGCAAGCAACACCGTTAACCGATTTGACGAAAAGACTCAGACTTTTTATTTGGGATGCGAGGTACGGATACTCGTTAGTGAGTCTGACAAAAAGGTTGACGAGTGCACTGATATTAGTCATTTTGAGTGGGAATAAGGAGTCGATAGTACACATACATGCTTGTGGTACTTGACTAAGTGCGGTATTGATAAGGGAAGTTAAGGTTGTCGCATATGCTAGTCGACAACTGAAAGTGCATGACACGAAGTATCTGACTCATAATTGGAGTTGGCAGTGCTATTATTCGCTTTGGAGATTGGGAGACTCTATTTATTAGGAAATGGGTTCGAGTTATTCACTAATCCCACATCATTGAAGTATCTCTTCTCTGAGAAGGATCTTAATCTTCACCAGCGGCAACGATGGTTAAAGTTATTAGCCTCCTACAATTTTGATATTTTCTATACGCTCATAAGGGAAATGCATTAATTGATTTTTTGAGTAGAAGAATACTAATTTGGGAGCAATATTCCTAGAGTGAACATTGCTTGAGTTTATTGCTAGTTATGACTTTAGAGCTTAATGTAAGCTATGACCAAATATGATGGCTAGTTTGACTCTCATACCTACTTTGATTAAGCGAATTGGTACTAGTCAGATGCGTAAAGCATGACTAGCAGAGATCATGACTAAGATGGAGGAACAAGTAGTGTTTGTAGTGATGATATAGCATAGACTCAACCGAGATGGTTGGCTCCGTAAGAAGGAGACATTTTTTGTTCCTGATGTCGATAGGTTAAGGGATAAGGTACTGCAAGAGTGCTCTTATTCGAGATTGAATGTATATTTTGATGATAATAAAATGCATCATGATAAGAGGTAGACATTTTATTTGGAAGGTATGAAGAAGGACATTAGACATTCAATTCGAGTGAATAAATCATCAATTAGGAAATGTTGAGCATAAGAGGCTAAGTGATTACTATAATCGCTTGAGATTCCCAAATGAAAACGGGAATAAATATTGATGAACTTCATTTGTGGAATTCCAAGGACTAGAGGAGAATATGATAGCATTTGGGTCATAGTCCAAAGACTGAAAGAGAACGTTAAATTTATATTCTTTTAATTCAGTAGAATGAAATTCAAATTAGTCGAGTTATAAGTGGAATGGATAGTGTGATTAAATTGTTTGTCAAAGAGCGTTGTAAGTGGCTGAAATCCATTTTTCACTGGTGGGTTTTAGGAGAAATTACAAGAGGAGGTTGGATATTTGGCACCAAGTCGACTAGATGATATCGAGACTGAACCAGAAATTTTAAGACCTCATAAGCCTATTCATGCCGATAGACGTTATTACTATCATTATCAATCTTGAAGGTATAAGGCATGTCAACATAACCATGATATTGCATCAAAAGGCAATGTCAAAAGTATGAAGATAAATCAATGCTAAAAGTATATAATGCAGCCCCTTATAAATAAAGAATAATAAGCGATGTCGCAAGTCATCAACAAAGTCAACAATACCAAATTTCATCAACACTGAATACCGCTTATAAAGTGGAATGAATGATATCGTGCCAAAGAAAAAGAAAATAATGTCGCATGTTAGTAAAGGAGTGACACCATTAGAAAGCTTTATACCATAGGCCATCAAGATTATAATGGTATGATATAGCATTGATGCTGCATCACATTAATGCTGCATTCCATCAATGAAGCACTTCTTCCATGTGGCCAAAAGAATCAATGTCACTCTAGATTAATGTCACATCTCATTAATGCTGCTTCACCATCGATGTCATCTCCTATTAATGCCGCTCATCACCAATGTCTTCTCTTATTAATGTCACTTATCATTAATGCCGCCTAATGTCAATGTCACCTGTTATCAACGCTGCTTGTTATCAATGTCGTTTGCTACCGATGCCGCCTGTTAACAATGCTGATCATTACCAATATCACCACTTATCAATGTCACCACTCACTATTATTGTACCATAGTATTGTTGTACTTCATCGATCATTAAATGAGGCCGCATGTCCTCAATACAATGTTAATATCGAAAGTCATCAATGAAGACTATCAAGGAGGGATGGATGCTAAGCACCAAAGTTAACCATTGTGTAAGTGGATGTTGAAGTATAGCACTATACGATGTTAATATGGTTAACGTCGAAGGTAAAGCATGCCCCATGGACACATGGCAGCCATGTCACATCTCTCAACCCCAATAACTATGGACCTAGGGGAATGAAGAAGGGGCGATCATTCTTTTCTCGACTTCTTACATTTTAAATTTTGTAACCCTAATTGATTAGGAGATTTTAGTGTCGATTGTACTTTTGCATATAGGACCTTCTACATTCAAAAATTACATCACAATCAAATAAAGAAGACTTGAATTATGATTGTTTTCGAGTTCCAAAGCACTTGTGATTTTTTAACCATAACTTTCTTTGAATTCCAAAAGCACTCATAATCTTGGTTTTTGCTTGGACTGCTCTACATGGGTAAAATAGCTTCGACATGATCACACTTATGAAGTCATCGTGGACTTGAACAAACCAAGCCTAATTACCCAAGCCCTTTCTCAATCAAATGTTGCTTTTTACAGCACTCATTGAGGTTTACAAGGGACATCTGATCCTTCTTACAATCACATTCCTCTTCCCTAACACTTTATGGGGTGGTTAACGAAGAAATTCGTTAACCTTATGCATGTTTAGGATGTTTGCATACATGTCTATATGTCATGACACTTGCATTCACGCTAGAATTAAGCTCACTTATAGTATGTCTGCACACATAATCATATTGCACTTTTGGTTGAGCAGATGGTTGCGTAGATAACTTAGTTGTATAATATAGATATTTATTGTGCGTTACGATGTCCATCTCTAGGAAAGGTTTTGAGGACATTCTTTTAAAGGGAGAGAATGTAACATCTAGTAAAAAAATTTAAGAAATAAGTAAATTAGATAAATTAATTAAATGAGATATGGCTAGAAATGGAAATTTTGCAAAATTCAGGATTTGACTACGGAAAATATGTCATTGCATTTATGGCGATTTTTGATCAGTTTCCACTTATAATATATTGAAAACGGAGCTCAAACAGAAAAGTTACGGATGTTTGAAGTTTTTGGATTCAAAATAATTAAATAGAACCCAAATTCAAATAGTTAGATAGTTCTCAAATTTGAAATTTGAAAAGTAATAGTAATTAGACTTAGGGGTTAAGTAATCATTGAAGTTAACGTTAAAGTTAAAACGTTAAATAAGGAATAAAATAAATCGATTAACGACAAAGAAATAACGTTTGCAAAAATAACTACACCAATCGATCTCCTACCTAGGATGGTCGATCGCTAGTGGTCGACCGGTAGGGTAGGACGGTGTAACATCCCCCATTCTTAGGTCTAAAACTAATCTCTGTGTATGTTATAGTCGTCCATGTTTATTAATTTCTGGTGCCAAAATGCGGCTATGTTAATCATCTAGACTACTAATAAAGAAATTTCGTTGAACTAATTTACTCGGTGTCTTTTTGAAATTTCAAAAATGTCCTTGCTTTCCGTTTATAGATCTGTGCTCATACGGTTACTACCGCATCCATTACTCTTGTTTATATAATTAGCCTTCAAATATGCAATACTATATTGCTGGAGATATGTATCTATGATTCTTTGTGTGTATGTGGACATTTTTATTACCAGGTTGGCCAATCTTCTATTTCTCTTCAAGTAGTAGATGAGCATACGAATGCAGATTACTTTGTTAAAATTGTTGGTTTTAACTTTTTATATTTTATGCGTATAATTGTAGTGTAAAATTATTTAATTATATTACATACGTGTCAGATCCATCAAATAATTGCTACATTAATTATTAAATATTAGTTATTAAATACTATGACTAAAAATGGTAATTCATTTTGATTATGTAAAGGAACTTAGATTTACAATAAAATTGAAAAACATTGGAGATATTGGATTTTTCCATCTATTATTGGACCACTGTTTCCAGCTTGGTATTAGCTGTTGGTTATTTTGTGAAAGGGTTAACTACTTCTAAAGTACAGCGAAATTGTTTTCAAGCAGTTGTGAAATAACTCATTACTAATTAATGTATTAAAGAATCTTCAATTTGCATAACTAATGGCTCAAATAAAATATCAACGGACACAGTAATACAAAAAACCCATGTGTGAAGCACGGGCCCATACTAGTATCAATAATCAGAAACATATGAATATACAAAATATTCAAAAACAATTCAGATATAACTTTTACATTCCATTGCAAAGTATGATTTCACATTCATTATACAATCCCATTTGCCCCTAAACATAAGTTGTTGATGATGTAGGCGTCGATACTGTTGGATTCATTCCATAACTACTTAAGTAGCCATCATATGCTTCTTTCTATGTCAACGTCGACACTCATAGGAGTGGCGTTACTTTAGGCTCGGCAAGAATAATAGCGACATGGCACGATCATAATTATCAATAAAACTGATTTATTATTAATAAAAGCAATTGCTTTTCACAACCTTAATTCTTGTTCAATTTCTATTGGATAAAACAATACTTTAACCAAAAAATTAGAAATTACCGCCACATCCATTTTTCAAATTTCAAAATATACACCAAACTAATTAATTAAAGTTCTTAATTAATTTTCCTTTTAAATGCTTTTCTATCATATAAAATTCACAACAATTAAAAATCTCTTTAGTAAAATCCCAAAAATTTATAGAAACCCCAAAAGACCATATTCTTCATCATATAAAAATTTTGATGCCAAAAACCCTATTTATTTATTTTTAATAATTAAAACCAGAATTTAATCCAATTTCCTCGTTTGGAAAGTTGTGATGTCTCGGAAATTTGGGCAATATCTATTTAATAATTTTCATTAATAATTATTTTAAAATGTGAAATATTGATATAATAATTTAATTCAAATAGAAATTATCTTTTGAAGATTAATTATTATTTAGTTCGATAAATGATATTCTTTTTAAAATTTATAATGTTGATAATAATAATAACTTTTAGGAATTTTATTCTTTTCAAAAGTTAAAAATATTTAAATAATAAAATTATCTTTCTAAGCTGATTCAAAGATATTTTATTTATAATGTATATATGTGTATACATTGTAAATAGGAGTTTTGATTTTAATTTAAATTTTAATTTAATAAGAATATTTTCCAACTTATTACATATGTATGTGTATAAATTATGAATTGATTAATTTAATTTAAAATTGGTATTGAAAACTTTTCAAAGATAAATTTAAAAGTCTTCCTTATATCTTCAAAGATATATAAGTAAGTATTTATTTTGTTTATAAAAATAGAATAGTTTAAATTGTATTTTATAATAATAAAAGTTTATTTTGTGTTATTTTAAAAATTGTTCTGAAATAGATTTAGTTCAATTTTATTAGAATATAATTTGGTTTAAAACTTTTGAATAAAATTGAATTCAACATTCTTTTTCTTTTTAAATTTTCTCTTTTGAAAAGTTTACCTTTAAAAATATTATTTTGAAAACATTGAAATAAACATTTAAATTATGTAATTTTATAAAGAAGGTTTATATATAAGCATGTAAAAACTAAATGTAATTAAACATTTAAAACATGTTAAATTAAGTAAGGAATGAATTTAAAAACCTTTATAAAATTAAGAAATTTCTTTTTATGTTTAAAATGAATATGTGTCAAACACTTAACACATAGAAATACACTTGTAAATCATTTGTCTTACTTAAGTAACAAGTGGCATGTTAAATTATTTTTGAAATAATTATTTTAGATAAGAAAACTTAGGAATGCATTTGTTAAAACCATTATCTTCAAATGAAATCTGAAAATCAGATTTTAGAAAAGAATTTCAAAACTAAGTACACTCAAAAATCTGCAAAACCAAATGAAAACCCAAATTCAATTCATGTTTAAAACCTGCAAAAATAAAATCTGATCCCATCTTCAACATCAATTTGCAAGTTCAACAAATTCAAGAAAAGGAAAAATTGTCTGCATGTAGTTTTCAAATTCTACAGTAACAAATAAATTCAATTATCAAATGGAAGCTAAAACACAGATTCATCAAGCAAATTGCAAATCAACTTCAGTAATCAAATCTGGAAGTAAACTCAGAAAGCAGATGCAACATGCAAAATCAGGTTCCAGGAAATGCGATTGCATCTTTGTTTTCTTCTCCTTCTTAATTAATAGGTGAGTGAACTTCTATTTTTTTTAAAACAGCTTTTCTTGTAAAAATCAGAGCTAAACAAACTTACAGAACTCAAGTTTCAAACAAACTGTTATTTTAAAAAAAAAATCTAACTGTTGTAGGTAAGAAAAAAAAGAAAAAAAATGCTCTGTCTTCTCAAAACTGTGAGTAATTTCCTTTTAAATGCTTAAGTATATTTCTATATGGTTGCTTGATTTATGCCTGAAGATAATCATGTGTTTATGTTTATTTATTTTTGAAATTGGTGTATATGAGAAATATGATATATGCATATTGTTAAAGACCTGTAGACACCTCTGTTTAAATTTTCTAGTTCAAGTTTGATTTTCATATTTCCTTATCTCTTGATCTAGGCTTTGTTAAGATCTAAGTTACAAATGAAATATGATTGTTATATCATAAATGTTAGTTTAAAGATTTTAGTTAATTAAAATAACTTAGTATTGTTCTGGAAAAAAATGAAACATAGTGAAATCTTAAATTAAGTCAAATGTAATTTTTCATGATTTATAAATTCAGGATTATAAATCAAATATCTAAACTAAAACATGATTTTTACTAAAATCACAATTTTTAGGTTGGGGTTTAAGGTGCGGTTCTGGGTTGAACAAAAATGGGTTATTGTCGATTCTTGGGTGATCAAGTGGACCGGGATGCTCGGGGTTCCCTGTGGTTATGGAGGAGTGATCGGAGGGGCGAGGAAAAATAGTGGAAGGCGGTGCAGCCAGACGTGGTGGCAATAGCGGCGCATTCTTTTGTGTAAACCTAGTTTTTACTATTCTTGATGGATCGATCACCACGGTACGTGTGATCGATCGAGTGTCGCGTGCTCTTGGGGAATGGAAGCGGGTGAGTTGACGAGGCTGTGACCGGAATTTCAGCGCCTCCGGTGGTCGAGGCGGCGTGAACGTGTTGTTTTCCAGGTTTTGGGTGGTTGTTCATTTCTTTGTTCCAGGTTCTGGTTCCAGCCTTGACACTCGAATTTGATTTCGAGTTGGAGAGGGTGATCTAAAGATCGAGGTAGGACGCTGGGTTGGTTTTCGATATGTGGAGGTCATCGTTGATGATCAACGATGGGCGGCGCCACCGTGAATGTGCACGGTGGACCTCTTTGCGTTTGTCGCGTTGGACTTGAAGGAGAGTAAGTCACTCGAGTTTTCTTGAGTAAGTTGTGTGGTTAACTCGAAGTAGGGGGTGTTTTGTCTCGAAGCTTGTAGGTTGATAACTCGAAGTAGTTATTTAAGATAATGACAGTTAAGATAATAAAAGAATTTATCTTAGGACAATTAAGATAATAAAAGAATTTAATTAAGGAATTTATTTATTTGATTTTAAATAATGGTTTAGATTAATTTTTAATTAAAGATGATTAATAAAGATTAATCTAAGATAATTTTCTTAAGTAAGTAATTTAAGGAAATATTATTAATTAATAATGATAATTATCTAAGGATAATTAAGTAATTAATTAATATGATTAAATTTGATAATTAATTAGATTAATTAATTTAAGGTAATTAATTTTAAATTGTTAAGTATAATTACTTGATAAAGTAATTAAAGGTATTAATTACTTATTGTAATTAATTTTGATAATGTGATTTGTTAAGTTAATTAATTTAGTTTAATTAATTTAAGTAAATCATTTGATGGTTTAATAAGTGTAATTACTTAATGTAATTAATGGAGCAGGATTACTTAGAGAAGTAATAAGTGATAATTACTGGAATGCAATTAGTGGGAAATGATTTTTAATAAAGTAATTTTGGTAATTACTTTTGTAATTAATCAAGGGATTAATTAATGGAGATAATTAATTATGAAGATAATTAATTTGTTAATGAGTAATTAAGGGCAGTTAATTACTGGGTTAATATTAATCCAAGGTGATTAATAATTGTATTTTAATTTTAGACTAATTGCTAAATGTAATTAATTTTAAATTAAGTAATTAATTGAAATATAAATTAGAGATCATTAATGAATATAATTAATGATGTGATTAAGGATTGTTTAATTAAGGAATAATTAATAATCAAGTGATTAATTAATGTAATTAATTAAGGATAAATGTAATTAATTATAGTTAATTAATAAATAAATGAAGTAATTAAATATTAATTACTTATGATTAAAATTAATTAATTTTGTGAAATTAATTAAAGACTAATTACTTATTGTAATTAGTGAATGATTAATCATAGATGTTTAATCAAGTTGAATACTTAGTGAATAATTAATTAACTAGGTTAATTAATCAATGGATATATAAGCAGGATTTATAGATGTGATAATTAATTTAATTTATTTTAAATTAATTAGGGATAGAAGTAATTAATTTAATTCATTTTAAATTAATTATAGATGATGGTTAATAAATCTTTGCTTATGGATGATATTGATTGGATGGATGTGATCTCAGTAATGAGATGAGTAGTATCTGTATGATATGGATGTTTAGATAAAGGATGATAATATGGATTATCTGGTTGTGATGATTATCTGTTTGTGATGATGATACAGATTATCTGTTTATGATGAGAATGTGATTATCTATTGTGATATGTGAAATATCTATCTGTGTGTAAATAGATAATAATGAATTGAATTAATTATTCAAATTAAATTCACTTGGACATTAAGATGGCGTTTGGATTTCGATGAGACCAGGATCGGATTTCCAAATTTGGAATTCTGAAAACCACATCGATCCAAATTAAACGTTAGGTCGTGAATCTCAAGTGAAGAGTGAAGGCTCGAGGTGTAAGGATTATTCGTCAGTATAACTTTGAGGGTGATTCCGTGATGAGTTTGACGTAATAGTACTTTCAGGTTTGAGATGGTGATTCAGAGTGCAAGGGTTATCGTTGTTAACTCTGAGTGTGATTCCAAAATGAGTGTAACGAGATAATGCCTTCGGTTTCGTTTGAACCCGGAACAAACTTGTATGGATTGAATGCTTTCAGAACATCGTCAGGTGGACGATAAGCATTCTAAGATTGATACGTCCTGTAAAACTAATCGTGGCCTCAAGCCTCATCAACCGGGAATAGCTAAAACAGGGGAGGTGCAGCAGGGCTTCGTGGGTAGCCCCTACTGGAGAGCGAGATTTACCCCTGTCTAGATGTCCCTTTTTATTTCGGCTGTGTGGGGCGATTGCTAGCTAGAATCGCCGGAGTGGTCTTGTTCGGAACTGTTCAGTAAGGAATGGTTCTAGCCTTGTGTTGCAGGGGAGCGGACGTACTCCTCGGTACGGTGATCTAGGCCACGTACTTTGACGGACGGTACCACAGTAGCCCTGCCATTAAAGGAATCCAAAATCCATTAAGTGCCTGTACGGTTTTGATTGTGCCCAACTATGTTGGAACGTGAGATGTAAGCATTCCAGCTATTTTTGTATTTTATTTTGAAAACCCTAGACGCTATTATAATATCACTGGATTTCCTATCAAATGTTTTGGTTAGCATAAGGTTAAAAAAATTCCATGTTTATGTGTGGGAAGTCTTATGTGATACCTTTGTTTTCAAAGGATTTTATAAAATTAAGCAATTTTAAACCCGTTTACTCACACCAGACCCTTGTCTGACTCGAGTGTTTATTTTCTGTTTTACTAAACTCTTGGGTACTCATATTTCGTATGAGTAGTCAAGTGTTCAGGATTGCCTTGACGAGTTCTGGAGGAGATATGGAGCAGCAGGCTTCGACGAGTAGATATATATAGTGGTTCCGCTGTGTTTGAGTTGTATCTGTTTTCTTTGATGTACTTGAATTGTAATTGCTAAACAGGTGTTTATGACTGTCGAGTTTGTGTCGTACTAGTTGTAAACTCTGAAGTATATGATACTATGTAATATTTTATGTACTATAATATAAGTTATTCGTTCCGCAGTGAGATTCTGATGTTGTCTGTTTCTTTCCTTTCTTTTCTCTTTTCTATCCCTTTCTTTCTTCTTAATGATGTGTCTTTCTATGGAATGAAAGGCAGTTTGTTACATTGTGGTATCAGAGCACTAGGTTGAGCGAATACCTATGCTCTGGAGTGGTGTCTATCTTGAGAGAGCGTATTTGTAATTTTGAATATATATATATATATATATATATATATTATTTATTTCTACCTATTTGATTGGGTTACCCGTTCAGGTTTTCCAATATAAGTTCTAGAGGTAGATAGGGTAGTAGTGTGTGTAACACAACTACTAGTGGTTGGAGTCCGAGTGATTGAGGTTGGAAGTGAATCTGCTAGGGCGGTATTGGGCATCTTGAGTAGCTTTGCAGTTTGGTGTTTCACCGATCTCTGAAGGAAATCTTTTCAAGATTTGGAGTTTATCTTTGGATTGTAAGCTTGGTTGCACTCGTGAAAGTAGATTTTCTCGAGTCTGTATCAGTTGGGAGTACTGAGGCCAGAGATGGTATCATGGCAATTTTGGGAAGGAAATTATGTCTGTGTTTGAGTTTGAGACTCAGTATTGGCAGAGTGTTTTGTGCTTCGTTTGAGATCGAGTTTCCTGAGAGATATCTGTCGTCTGAAGGTTCTATTGGAAGTGGCTGGTGTAGCTTTGAGGTTCAATGAGCTTTTGGATAAGGAAGTTTTTGGCAGCAGTAGCAGCAGTGAGTGGTCTGTTTCTTCGATGGTTCATAAATCTCTATGATTCTTGTGTCGGTAGGCCGGGCAATGGTGTAGCTTGTCCATTTCTTCTGGAAGCTCAGCTGGGTGTGATGTTTGTGGTTGGAGGTGGACCACTAGTTTCTTCTTTGATTAGAAATCTTTAGCTGTTCTGATTGTTGAAAAGAGAACGATTTCTTGGAATCTAAACTGGATCACAAAAGTGACTTGCGATGGTTCGAAGTTCTCTGAGCAATCTTTGTTTGGATTGAAGCATCTCTAGAGGATGTTTGAGATATCAACGTCGTATGGTATTTCTCTAGATATCTTCGAAGGAGTTAAGGTTTGCATCTGCATCGAGAGAATGAGTTTTGTTTCAACTTGGTTCTTGGAGCTTTACCAGTGGTTCAGCATAGTAGGAAGGCTCTTTGAGAGAGAGACCTGTTTAGCTGGCAAGATTGATCGGATCTAGTTTCGGGGTTGAATTTTTTTGCTATGGTGTTGTGACCGAATCGGACAGGTCACTGAGATTTTATGGAATTCGATGAACAATGTTTCCGGGATAAATTGATCGAGTTTGTGCTTGTGTTCATCAACAGCATTTTCAAATCAGAGTTATGCGGCGGAAGCATGGTGGCAGCTATTCCAGAATTGAATCAACGCTTGATTCTTTGGGAATTTGAGTTTTGTCTTGGATCATAAGATTTCTACAGGAAATATATTTTGGAGTCTTCTGATGTTGCGTAGTGGAGTTTGTATGTTGGATTTCATTGGATCTTGAGAGAACCATTTTGTTGAGTAGGATCTGGAGATCGTTTATTTCTTTGTCTAGATTTGTTTTGTGTAGCATCTGCGAAGATTGGATTGATCTTGAAGGTTGGAGGCCGCCAGGATCGTCAGGAGAGATTTATGGATAAGAGTATTGGATTTTTCTGTATTCTCTTAAGGATTAAGAGTTTGGTCTACAGGATTGAATTGCCAGTTTGGATGGATGGAATTTGTTATGTATTTCATGTATCTCCAAGGGAATACATGTATGGTTTATCACTGGTTTTTGAATCAGTTATTCTGGGAGATTTGGAAGTTGATCAGGACTTGTCTGTGGTCCTGTATCCTGTTTAGATTTGTAGATCTAGATATATAGGAGTTCTAGATCTGAGTGGTATAGCCATCTTAGATTCTGCAGGGTGAGTGTCCCGGTGTTTATACCTGGGAACTCTAGGGAGTCTTATCTAGAATTTTGTTTGGATAGTTAGAATTATTTGTTTGAGTTGGTTGCTATGATTGCTAGTATTGGGTTGATAGCATATGTTTGCTATTTTAAAATTTAAAATCTATATGGGATTATTAAATTAACTTTCCTTTTAAATTTCGGGGACGAAATTCTTTTAAGGGGGAAGGAATGTGTTGTCCCGGAAATTTGGGCAATATCTATTTAATAATTTTCATTAATAATTATTTTAAAATGTGAAATATTGATATCATAATTTAATTCAAACAGAAATTATCTTTGAAGATTAATTATTATTTAGTTTGATAAATGATATTCTTTTTAAAATTTATAATGATGATAATAATAATAACTTTTAGGAATTTTATTCTTTTCAAAAGTTAAAAATATTTAAATAATAAAATTATCTTTCTAAGCTGATTCAAAGATATTTTATTTATAATGTATATATGTGTATACATTGTAAATAGGAGTTTTGATTTTAATTTACATTTTAATTTAATAAGAATATTTTCCAATTTATTATATATGTATGTGTATAAATTATGAATAGATTAATTTAATTTAAATTGTATTGAAAACTTTTCAAATGTAAATTTAAAAGTCTTCCTTATATCTTCAAAGAAATATAAGTAAGTATTTATTTTGTTTATAAAAATAAAATAGTTTAAATTGTATTTTATAATAATAAAAGTTTATTTTGTGTTATTTTAAAAATTATTTTGAAATAGATTTAGCTCAATTTTATTAGAATATAATTTGGTTTAGAACTTTTGAATAAAATTGAATTCAACATTCTTTTTCTTTTTAAATTTTCTCTTTTGAAAAGTTTAGCTTTAAAAATATTATTTTGAAAACATTCAAATAAACATTTAAATTGTGTAATTTTATAAAGAAGGTTTATATGTAAGCATGTAAAAACTAAATGTAATTAAACATTTAAAACATGTTAAATTAAGTAAGAAATGAATTTAAAAACCTTTATAAAATTAAGAAATTTCTTTTTATGTTTAAAATGAATATGTGTCAAACACTTAACACATAGAAAGACACTTGTAAATCATTTGTCTTACTTAAGTAACAAGTGGCATGTTAAATTATTTTTGAAATAATTATTTTAGATAAGAAAACTTAGGAATGCATTTGTTAAAACCATTATCTTCAAATGAAATCTGAAAATCAGATTTTAGAAAAGAATTTCAAAACTAAGTACACTCAAAAATCTGCAAAACCAAATGAAAACCCAAATTCAATTCATGTTTAAAACCTGCAAAAATAAAATCTGCTCCCATCTTCAACATCAAATTGCAAGTTCAACAAATTCAAGCAAAGGAAAAATTGTCTACATGCAGTTTTTAAATTCTACAGCAACAAGTTAATTCAATTATCAAATGGAAGCTAAAACACAAATTCATCAAGCAAATTGCAAATCAACTTCAGTAATCAAATCTGGAAGTAAACTCAGCAAGCAGATGCAACATGCAAAATCAGGTTCCAGGAAATGTGATTGCATCTCTGTTTTCTTCTGCTTCTTAATTAATAGGTGAGTGAACTTCTATTTTTTAAAAACAGTTTTTCTTGTAAAAATCAGAGCTAAACAAACGTACAGAACTCGAGTTTCAAACAAACTGTTATTTTAAAAAAAATCTAACTGCTGTAGGTAAGAAAAAAAGAAAAAAATGCTCTGTCTTCTCAAAACTGTGAGTAACTTCCTTTTAAATGCTTAAGTATATTTCTATATGGTTGCTTGATTTATGCCTGAAGATAATCATGTGTTTGTGTTTATTTATTTTTGAAACTGGTGTATATGAGAAATATGATATTTGCATATTGTTAAAGACCTGTAGACACCTCTGTTTAAATTTTCTAGTTCAAGTTTGATTTTTATATTTCCTTATCTCTTGATCTAGGCTTTGTTAAGATCTAAGTTACAAATGAAATATGATTGTTATATCATAAATGTTAGTTTAAAGATTTTAGTTAATTAAAATAACTTAGTATTGTTCTGGAAAAAAATAAAACATAGTGAAATCTTAAATTAAGTCAAATGTAATTTGTCATGATTTATAAATTCAGGATTATAAATCAAATATCTAAACTAAAACATGATTTTTAAAACTAAAATCACAATTTTTAGGTCGGGGTTTAAGGTGCGGTTCTGGGTTGAACAAAAATAGGTTATTGTCGATTCTTGGGTGATCAATGGACCAGGATGCTCGGGGTACCCTGTGGTGATGGAGGAGTGATCGGAGGGGCGAGGAAAAATAGTGGAAGGCAGTGCAGTTAGACGTAGTGGCAACGGCGACGCATTCTTTTGTGTATACCTAGTTTTTACTATTCTTGATGGATCGATCACCACGGCACATGTGATCGATCGAGTGTCGTGTGCTCTTGGGGAATGGAAGCGAGTGAGTTGACGAGGCCGTGACCGTAATTTCAGCGCCTTCGGTGGTCGAGGCGGCGTGAACGTGTCGTTTTCCAGGTTTTAGGTGGTTGTTCATTTCTTTGTTCCAGGTTCTGGTTCCAGCCTTGACACTCGAATTTGATTTCGAGTTGGAGAGGGTGATCTGAAGATCGAGGTAGGACGCTGGGTTGGTTTTCGATATGTGGAGGTCATCGTTGATGATCAATGATGGGCGGCGCCACCGTGCATGTGCACGATAGACCTATTTGCGTTTGTCGTGTTGGACTTGAAGGGGAGTAAGTCACTCGAGTTTTCTCGAGTAAGTTGTGTGGTTAACTCGAAGTAGGGGGGTTTTGTCTCGAAGCTTGTAGGTTGATAACTCGAAGTAGTTATTTGAGGTCTCGGGTTAGTGATTGGTTTCAGGTTGTAAAACCTGAAAATATGCGGTTTTGAAAATTTAAATGGAATTCAAATTTTTGAGCAGAATTTCAATAGGGTTTTTCAAAATGCAAAGTTTAAAATCTGAATTCAGAAGAATTTTTGAATTCAAAGTTTAAAAAAATGAAAATTTTAAATTTTAAGCAAGATTTGAATTGAGTTTGAAATCAAGTTTAAATATAGTTTTCAGGTTACTTTGAATCCAGTTTAAATTTAAACAGTTTTGTAAATTTTAAAATGTTGATCAAATCAAATGTTTTAAAGTAGATTTTGAAAATGAATTTGATTTCAAATAAATGTTTAAACTTGAAAGATTTCTTTTCTTTAATATTTGAATAAAAGTTATGAAATGTTTAACTTGAAATTTGAGAAGTTTAAATAATCAAATTATTTTAAAGACTTGATTTCTTTAATAAATTTAAGTAAATTTGGATTTAAAACTTTGCTTACATAAGTAATGAATGTTTTCACTTTTATTTTAAGGTTATAATTTATTTAAATTTGGATAATGTTTAAATAGTTAAACATTTTGAAATCTTAAATTTTAAAATGGAATTTGAATTTAATTTAGAGATGTATTGTTTAAATACATTTTGAATGTTAATGAAATCATTAATAATTAAATAAATTATCTTAGGACAATTAAGATAATAAAAGAATTTAATTAAGGAATTTATTTATTTGATTTTGAATAATGGTTTAGATTAATTTTTAATTAAAGATGATTAATAAAGATTAATCTAAGATAATTTTCTTAAGTAAGTAATTTAAGGAAATATTATTAATTAATAATGATAATTATCTAAGGATAATTAAGTAATTAATTAATATGATTAAATTTGATAATTAATTAGATTAATTAATTTAAGGTAATTAATTTTAAATTGTTAAGTATAATTACTTGATAAAGTAATTAAAGGTATTAATTACTTATTGTAATTAATTTTGATAATGTGATTTGTTAAGTTAATTAATTTAGTTTAATTAATTTAAGTAAATCATTTGATGGTTTAGTAAGTGCAATTACTTAATGTAATTAATGGAGCAGGATTACTTAGAGAAGTAATAAGTGATAATTACTGGAATGCAATTAGTGGGAATTGTTTTTTAATAAAGTAATTTTGGTAATTACTTTTGTAATTGATCAAGGGATTAATTAATGGAGATAATTAATTATGAAGATAATTAATTTGTTAATTAGTAATTAAGGGTAGTTAATTACTGGGTTAATATTAATCCAAGGTGATTAATAATTGTTATTTAATTTTAGATTAATTCCTAAATGTAATTAATTTTAAATTAAGTAATTAATTTAATATAAATTAGAGATCATTAATGAATATAATTAATGATGTAATTAAGGATTGTTTAATTAAGGAATAATTAATAATTAAGTGATTAATTAATGTAATTAATTAAGGATAAATGTAATTAATTATAGTTAGCTAATAAATGAAGTAATTAAATATTAATTACGTATGATTAAAATTAATTAATTTTTTGAAATTAATTAAAGTCTAATTACTTATTGTAATTAGTGAATGATTAATCATAGATGTTTAATCAAGTTGAATACTTAGTGAATAATTAATTAACTAGGTTAATTAATTAATGGATATATAAGCAGGATTTATAGATGTGATAATTGATTTAATTTATTTTAAATTAATTAGAGATAGAAGTAATTAATTTAATTCATTTTAAATTAGTTATAGATGATGGTTAATAAATCTTTGCTTATGGATGATATTGATTGGATGGATGTGATCTCAGTAATGAGATGAATAGTATCTGTATGATATGGATGTTTAGATAAAGTATGATAATATGTATTATCTGGTTGTGATGATTATCTGTGTGTGATGATGATACAGATTATCTGTTTATGATGAGAATGTGATTATCTATTATGATATGTGAAATATCTATCTGCGTGTAAATAGATAATAATGAATTGAATTAATTATTCAAATTAAATTCACTTGGACATTAAGATGGCGTTTGGATTTCGATGAGACCGGGATCGGATTTCCAAATTTGGAATTTCGTAAACCACATCGATCCAAATTAAACGTTAGGTCGTGAATCTCAAGCGAAGAGTGAAGACTCGAGGTGTAAGGACTGTTCGTCGGTATAACTCTGAGGGTGATTCCGTGATGAGTTTGACGGAATAGTACTTTCAAGTTCGAGATGGTGATTCAGAGTGCAAGGGTTATCGTCGTTTACTCTGAGGGTGATTCCAAAATGAGCGTAACGAGATAATGCCTTCGGTTTCGTTCGAACCCAGAACGAACTTGTATGGATTGAATGCTTTCAGAACATCGTCAGGTGGACGATGAGCATTCTAAGAGTGATATGTCCTATAAAGGTAATCGTAGCCTCAAGCCTCATCAACCGGGAATGGCTAAAACAGGGGAGGTGCAGCAGGGCTTCGTGGGTAGCCCCCACTGGAGAGCGAGATTTACCTCTGTCTAGGTCCCTTTTTATTTCGGCTGTGTGGGATGATTGCTAGCTAGAATCGCCAGGGTGGTCTTCTTCGGAACTGTTCAGTAAGGAATGGTTCTGGCCTTGTGTTGCAGGGGAGCGGACGTACTCCTCGGTACGGTGATCTAGGCCACGTACTGTGATGGGCGGTACCCCATTAACCCTGCCATTGAAGGAATCCAAAATCCAATAAGTGCCTGTACGGTTTTGATTGTGCCCAACTATGTTAGAACGTGAGATGTAAGCATTCCAGCTATTTCTGTATTTTATTTTGAAAACCCTAGACACTATTATAATATCACTGGATTTCCTATCAAATGTTTTGGTTAGCGTAAGGTAAAAACTTTTCCATGTTTATGTGTGGGAAGTCTTACGTGATACCTTTGTTTTGAAAAGATTTTCTAAAGTTAAGCAATTTTAAACCCGTTTACTCACACCGGACCCCTGTCTAACTCGAGTGTTTATTTTCTGTTTCATTAAACTCTTGGGTACTCATATTTCGTATGAGTAGTCAAGTGTTCAGGATTGCCTTGACGAGTTCTGGAGGAGATATGGAGTAGCAGGATTCGACGAGTAGATATATATAGTGGTTCCGCTGTGTTTGAGTTGTATTTGTTTTCTCTGATGTACTTGAATTCTAATTGCTAAAAAGGTGTTTATAACTGTCTAGTTTGTGTTGTATTAGTTGTAAACTCTGAAGTATATGATACTATGTAATGTTTTATGTGATATAATATAATTTATTCGTTCCGCTGTGAGATTCTGATGTTGTCTGTTTCTTTCCTTTCTTTTCTCTTTTCTATCCCTTTCTTTCTTCTTAATGATGCGTCTTTCTATGGAATGAAAGGCGGGTTGTTATAAAAGTCATAAAATGTTCAATTTAATTTAAAAAATTATAAAACTTAAAACCTCTCTCCAAAATAATGTTTCACTCAACATATCAGATAATCAAAGCTATTAGAGATTAAAAACTTAGGTTTTCCTCTTAAAACCTTCTTAAATAATTTCATAAATGATTATTCTATCCGAACAATGATTATACTGTCGTATCTTAGCAAAATAAATGATAATCATTTGGGTACTATCCATAATTGCATTTTAAAACAAGCTAAAGAGATTGATCTTGTATTATTCACCTTTGAATTAATTATCGGAGTTGAGATTTGATTTGGGTTTAGCTTCATCTAAACTTTGCAACCTCCCTTTGATTTCATGCTTCTTTGGTTATGGCCAGCCTCTTTAGATTTTTCTTTTGATTGGTTTTGTTTGTGAAAATTGAGATTAATATGAAGGAGGGAGGTTTAAGGGATATAAGATAGTTTTATACCTAAATTTCCCTTCTCATTTATCCTTCTATATTAAGTTTTCCAAAACAATCTCATTAGTTAATTTATTAAGACACGACCTTATAAACTTTCAAATCTCATTTTTCTCAACTATCTATATTATTCTATTTAATCTATCCAATTGAATATCCTGATTAATATTAAGCTAAAATTAAGGGTGTTACAAACGATCGACCGATTAACGAAGGTTGCCGTTAAAGTTTTCTGTATATGGATGAATGGATTTTATTCTTTTTAACTGACTTAAATTCGATGATTCAGGTGCATTTCAACCATTACAAATAAAAGCCCAAACCCCTCACTATTATTCACAAATTATTTTAGGAACCAAGCGAATCATTTTCAGTCTCTCTCTTTAAAGATCTAGAAAAATTCTTTAGGATTTCGGGTAACAAATTCTAAATGTTTATTGTTTTATTTCTGTTTCTATTCACCTACAAATCCCTCAATTTCTGAATCTAATACACACACATGCACATACACAAATCCCGTGTTGTACATATATCTAAAAGATGAGATCTAAAAGAGATTATTAAAGGGGTGAAAAATCAAAAAGAGGCAGAGCTAATGACCTATTATGAGTGAAAATCTTAGTGTATCTATTTTAATAATTGAATACTGTAGTTAGGATTTAATATACAACTTTAGGGATTTTTTTTTGCAAAAATGTCACATTAAAACCCTCAAAATTCTCCCAAAGTGAAATGTCAATTCTCAGTTTGGTTTTATGTTAAAAAATGGAATTTGGGTGTTTTTCAATTTGAATGTTTTACATTCTATTCCACTTCTTATCTTTTTGTTTAGATCTGATTAAGGGATTTCGATTAGGAAATGATGTGCAATGTACGAATTCTTATTTATAGTTTGCAGCGCTTATTTCAACCATTTGAAAATAAATTCTCTCTGTCTAATTTCATGTAAAAAGAAGTTAAATAGCATAAAAGTAGGTAAATTGTAAGTTTCTATTATTGATTTATTTCGTTGTTTTACTATAAAATAAGTGGGTCTGAATTCTGTTTTTATACAATTCTGTTGACTGCATTATAAATACTGGATTTATGGTATAGTTATTAATATGCAAATGGGACTTGTATATGTTTTAAAGATTTGACATTTAAATGCTAGTTTAGGGCATAAACACTAAACTCTTAGAAATTACTAAGTGCACGCATGTGTGTGTCTATATGTGTGTGTGTGCGCGCGTGTGCGTGCGTGTGTGTATACATACACATCAACGTAAGAACATAAGATTATAACGTATTAATGGCGTAGTTAATAGGTTTTAAATTATTATTGAATTCCTCCTTAGGAAAGTGAGTAATTATAGAGGAGAATTAAGAAGTTTTCTTATAAGGATTTAATAATGGATACAGTGCGATGTGTGATAATATGTTAAGAGAGCACTATAAATTATGACTAATTTATAGGGATGTGAGGCCAGTCCAAAACATATGGAAGTCTACCTTGCTGATCTGACTAGTAGCAGTGTGACTTTAGGGCTGATATGAGACAATGCTTATAATAAGTAACTATGAATGATGTGAGGTTAGTCCAAAATTCCGTCGTATAAATCTGCCAAGCAATCTGGCTAGAAATACCTACGAATAATCAAACTAATGTGAGACGTCACAGTAGGGTACGAGTCATAATACATCGGTCATGCTTTATGGGTTGAAGGCATTATATGGATGTGTGAGAGCCTACCTCTTCCCTTTCTAGGAAGTAGTATATGGTTGGGGTTAATGGGTAGATATGATAGTAGATTATCTTGAAAATGGCCCGCTTCGATATGATGTATTAAGTGATCGAAGAGATTCCATGCAATATCAACTAAATAAGTACCAGTAAGGGTCCACCTTGGGATAGGTATTAAATGATGGGGGACCTGCCTTAGATAAGGTATTAAATGATCAGAGTTTGTCTAATTCCAATCACAAAGATATTAAATGGTTTGGTGTTATCTCTTATGTTAATAGGACAATATTGACGATAGATATGAGTTATTGGGTTGTAAGAGTAACGGTTATGGAATTGGAATTTCGAAAGCCTTAAGCCTTAAAGTTGGAAAGACTTAGAATAAAGCCAAGATATGAAAGACATATTCATATTTAAATTATACTGTCCAAGTACTATTATAGTAAGCCTCGGGATTTTTATTCACCGAACATATGTTGTTCTGAATCCTTCCTCGTTACGTCATAGGTTATGAAAGGCGGTGCTGAAGGCGAAGGCTAGGAGGAAACTTGTGACTATTTATCTACTTATGTTATTTTCTAATGAACCTTGTTATAAACCGGAATTTTGACCCTCGAAAATCGACACTAATGCTTCCACTATATTGTATGCAGAGCAATTGAATGCCAGAAAACCTGATTGTTATGGGAAAAAAAGAAGGAAGAAGAAAGAAGAGAGAGAAGATAATAAGAATACTAAACAACACAATCTCATAACGGAAAGACTAATCTATAATATACAACAGATCTTCACACAAAAGCAACATTGTAAAATATACATATACACACACACAAAGACATCAATCGGAGTATACTAACTTATTTCGGCCTGGACAATTTTAACAACTTATCCTCACAATTGCTGATGAATACAAAAATGAATGCAACGGAAAAATAATCATATATGCGAATACGTCTTTAGCCTCCGGCTCGTCTCCTAAAGCTCCAAGCCTCCAATCTAAATCTGTAATATGCTCGGTCTGATCCGAGCATTATAGAAAAATAAAACTGAGTCCATCTGGAAAACTTATGTGGGTAAACACACCCAACTGGATTTTAAGTTATAGAAACCTTTGAAATCAAAAGTATCTCATAACACCACGCCGCACATAAACACAGACGGGTTTTTACCTTACGATAAACAAAACATTTTCTCTAAAAAATCCCTTTGTATTATAATACGTCTAAGGGTGAAAATACTAATAATCAAGTAGTTGGGATGCTCGTGAGTGTACATCACAACAATACTAGGTATATAATCAAAAACTGATCAGCCGTGTTCGTTAAATGTGTAGGATTCCAAGGAGGTGTCCTTGGTACTTTGAGAACGGTCCTCCCGCACAAGGATTAGAGATATCCTTCTGAAGCAGCATACATCCATAGTGATGTATCACGGGAAAAAACATAGCTGGTCTCGCTAAGATCGAGTGCATCATCCCATGCATGCATAATGGCTGAGGTAACGTCTAGATGGAGCCGACTACACCCTATGGGTTTGCCAACCCTACTTGCCATACCTCCTATCTCTAATTTTAGTCATTACCATAGATGAGGCAACGTTCGGCATTCCAGCTCACGCACCGCCATCGAAATAGATCACAGAATTCCATATGGATTTCCATACCCAACGCGTCTTGGAATCACACATGAATTCCAACATCTCAATATATGACGAAACTACTCTATAGAACCGTATATGATTTTAGAGTGATTACGGTTTTCGAGTCATCTCTTATGAGAACACTCTTCTGCTTCCTTGGCGCTTCAAAAACCAATCGTCGATTCTTCAAAATGCTCAATACCGGTTCTTTAGGAAATAATCAGATAATACATAAGAGCGGGTATCACCCACTAACTATTTAAGTTAAAGGATTTCCTCGTCATTTGTCCTAGAAGAGAAAAACGAATTTATACGTATGGTGTAGCACCACTGACGGTAACTGTACCATATAACTCCCCTGTTTCTCCTATATATTTCCAGAGTTAAAATTCTTCAGTGTTAAGTGGGAATATTTCCGTACTACAAAAATTAAGAAGGATTACATATTTAGGCCAAGATTTGATAGTCGATTATTTAACTATCAAATAAGTAAACATTCAAATAAATATTTCATTTCTCATGAAAATCACTAAGCCTCTTAGATTAATCTTCCATTAACTTAAAATCATCTTTTAAATATTTACTAAAATATTCATATACTTATCTTACCGGTATAAGTATATTCACAAACTGTTTCTTTTAAAAATATTTGAAAATGTTAAAAATTAGATATGGAAAGCACCATTCCGTATTAATCATGGATCGCATCTACTAAATGGTTACGTCGCTATCCTAGCGAATCCAAAGTAAAATGTAGGAAATCCCCGCCCCTCGAATTACGTCATGAAAAATCAACCATTTCGTTCCAAAATCTCTTTATTCGCAAATATCTCAAAATCTAATTATAAAGCTTCTTTACAACTTTCCAAGTTTAATTAAGAAAAACACTCTTTATAAATCTCAAACCATTTATAAAATTTCCCCGTTTTGATATCTAAAACCCATTTATAAATCTTCTTTCCGAAATCATTAAAACCCAAAATATTTTCTCAATTACAAAATCTCTTTCCAATTTATAAATCCTTTTTATTAGATAAAACCTTTTTTTTAAATCTTCCATGTAAAAACGATTCCCTTTAAAATAAACAGTTTATTATTTTTAACCATCTTCTTATAAAACCATTTATTATCCTAAAACACCTTTAAACAAAATAAGTCTATTAACTAAACACTTGTCACATAGCAAGTTACCATTTAAAATACCCTGTATAAAATCCAAGTCCCTTTATAAAACTCTATTTACGGGTCTTAGAAATATTCATCAATAAATAAAAATCATTTACTTCAAATACTATAACAAAATAATTATTAACCAAAAATCATTTCAATAGATAATAATTATTTACTTCAAAACATCTTAAAAATAATGATTAATAATTTCAAAACACTATTAAACAATATAATTAAATTTTACCATTATTATAAATAGTAATAACTAATTTCCAAAACATTTTAATAAATTATTATTATTAATTTCAAGCCATATTTTTTTAAATGGCTAACTTTTCAAAATATTAGAATATTGATAAATAACCTTTAAACAACGTTAGACGTAAATAAAAGGTCTTTAAAACGATATTAAATATAAATAATCTAAAAATAATTAACTTGGAAAATACAGAAAAAGGATTGGAGGAAAATATAAATTAAATCCTTTAAAAAAAATTGAAATTCATTTTCGGATTCAAAATCATTTCCAATCTCAAAACTGATTCTCAAATAGGAATTTATAGTATTTTTAAAATACTAATTTGAGGCAAATAGCTACCAAACGCTCATCCAAAATTGATATTGATTTTCTATCACTACAAGGTTTTTAGTTTCAAATATATGACAATGTCATAAACAATACTGCCAAAAATTAGGTTTATTATCCAATGATTCATATAACTGGAATTTTACTGAATTCAATTCAACAATAGCAAGGAATCCCGTTGGATCCCTCCAATCCATCCTTTTGCACAACAGCTCATATATATCGGCGCGCGCGCACACACACACACACACATATAATCAACAGTGGTGAGGAATTCTATTGGATCCCTCCAACTTGTTTCCCTGCATCACAAAAAATGTATAGATAAAATGGGTCATCCGCTTAAAGGGCAGGAATATATCCAAACCAACTAATAAAATAGTAAATCAGCCAGCTTCCAATCCACAATTTATATCAACTATATAATATTTTTGGCTAACCAAAATGGTGAGTTTAATTCACATTTATTCTATTTGCCATCGTGCATTCCATTTGGAAATAAAATCAAACGACGTCGGATTTTAGCCAAATTTAAATTGTTTCCAAATCCGTCCAAACTAGTTCCATTGCAAAGCTTACATCATCACAAGCGCAATGCAAAAGGTTTCAACTCGATCGGACCTCCTATGATAGAGTTATTCAGTTTTAAGGTTATCGATTTTTAATTTTAAAATTAATAAACTAATTACAATAACTAATTGGCCTTATATTATAATAATCCATCTTCTTCCCCCCTCTCAAAATCTCATGCACGGTGAAACACAGCCCTCCCCACTAGAATAAAATACTCTTTCTACAACGGACAATATCGTTTGAAATAGGGGTTTCACAATGGATCTATATCCGTCATATTATACGATGTTGTAATGGACTCAAAAGATTGTACAACGTTTTCAAACATTATAAAACCCATTGTATTAAATATTATTTACAATGGTCCATAGTCGTTGCAACAGGATCTTTTACAACTGCTTTTGTCCGTTGCAGTAGGATCTATTACAATTGTTTTTCCTATTGCAATAAGACCTTTTATAATTGTTATGCAACAGGGTCTTTTATAGCTTTTTTACCCATTATTAAAAAAATACAAATGAGAAAATGAATACTAATACATTGCGCTCATAAATTTAAAATTAATTTGGAATACAAATCTTGATCAAATAACGGTTTGGAATACACAAACAATGGGTTAATGCAGCAAAATCATAAACATTTCACATAATATATTCCATAAAGAAGTTTTCACATAACGTAAACATCTCAAGTAAGAGATGCCAAGTTGTTTGTTGGTATGCTAAAAATGATCAACAGAGATATGATCAAGCCAAAACTAATATATAAGAAATGAAAACAAACAATACAAATAATAATTACACTGGCAATGCTATTTCATTTAAGAAAAGACGAAATAAATAAATGATCAGAAATAATTATATGAACACACCATGTGCTTCCGATCCAGACCCTGTAGTACTGCTTAATGTCACTTAATTCGTTCAGCCACTCTCGTCAGAAAATCAAGCTTCTACTGCTCCCGTCACAATGTTGTTGTGATTGTTAATGCCACTTCAGCTGCTCCTCATACACAGCCTGTGCACTTTCTTGCACAACAACAGGTGCTAATGGCCCCAAAGCTTATCCACGTGTAGCCTCTTCAATTCCACACGATAGTCCCAGAGATAATGCCATTTCTAATGATGCAGATACTTCAGCTTTTCGGGAAACTCCTGTTGCTTTGAAAATAGAAATGCAAGCTCAGATAGTTGACCGAGTTCGTCCCCAAGTTCGCACTTCAGTTCCCAATGCTTTATCAAATGAACATGTGTGTATGCTCGTGTAGATGAAGGTAGTAAACAAACTATCAAATAGATTGGTGACCATTTATTTTTTTACCATTACTGGTGCGAATTTCATCCTAAGCTCTCTTAAATCACATCTCTTAACTAACAACATCTAATCTTATATCCAAAGACTGAGTGCAACTATTAACACTATAACTTGTTATTTAAACTTTAGCACGAGAAATTGGCTTCAGTAATCAAATGCCAAACAGAAAGATGTGGCATCGGTTTTTATCTATTAGTTTAGTGTTTAACACTAAATGATGTCCTGCTTTTTATCACAACCAAATGTAAAAATCAATTAAAGACCGAGAAAGATGTAATGGAAAATGCATACCTTGTCGTTCAACATCTGTTCAAAACTAAATGTATAGTTTGTTGTTCTATTGTTCTTCATATAGGCATACCTACTGAAAGAAATTTTCATCATACTATAATCACAAATGTTATTATGTACTTGAAATATCTTCACAAAAACTTAACAAGTATGAAAAAATAATTAAAATGCACATTTTGAATAGAACGCCAGAAGGTAAAAAAAAAAAAATGTCATTGTGTATCAGACTTCCCATTAGTAGAAGTTAAAAAAATTCTTCAACATTCAATTTACAGGAAACCGAAAACATTATGGAAATACTATGATATATAAGGTCATGAATATATCATCAATTACAACTTCGGTGTTAGGATGATGCTCTAGTCTTATCGTTAATAGTGTAGTGAAATTTAATTTAATTTAAGAGGAAGCGAATTATTTGATCGGAAGCGAATTATTCGATCAAGATCTAGTATTGTCTATTTAGATATCAATGCAACTTAAAAATCAATTATGTAATCTCACGGACACAGTGGTAGGAATAATAGACACAGAAGATTTAGCATGCTTCAGATATGAATATCCTGCATCCATGGAGATCCAATAACTTGTTTTATTCAGCAAGTATAAGAGATTACAAGCCACTCAAGATTAGAGTGTTAAAACATATGTGGAGATTCTTCCTAATCTATCACTCAATTGAAGAGTTACAAAACAGAGTAGAAAAATTGGCAGAGTTTTTTCTCTCTAAATTGTTCAACCATTAAAGTGTAGAAGCTCCAGTATTTATAAATTGAGAAAGTGAGCAGGGCGGCTGCAACATATCAACTCTGAGATCTAGTTCGGCAATCATTGGTTCGGAAAAGATTGGTTCGGCAATCATATGGTTCGGTATCAGTACATTTGATTTGGACCGACATAGCATACCCAAACAAAAAATCTAGAGCGTCATCTTCCCGAATCACAAATCAGGACTGGCATCCATATGTCCCTATGCTAAAAATACTATCATCGTCGAACGAAATCCACTCATCCACCGAACCAAATATTTTGTTCGGTATCACAATGACTACTGGACAAGATTGCTAGTTCATCAAACAACCATCTCTTCTCCTTATCAGCTACCAAGCCAATCATTACCGGACCAGATTTCTGGTCTGACATTTCCACCACCGAACGAAATCCTAGTTCGCCTAGAAGCCCTAGCACATCACTAGATGACATTGCTTCCTCTTCCTCATTGAACTAGGATTTCATGACTTCTCGAATTTGGTCTGTACATGTTTGCGTCGCTCAATTTAACCACTCTACCTCGATTCAAATATGCATGTCACATCATCAAACAATCAACATAGAAGTTGTTGGGTCCAGCGCCCCATGGCGCTCAAGTAACAGTAATCAAACTAATCAAGTTCGAGCATTCTTCAAACTTGTCCTTTGGAAGTAACTTTGTCATCATATCTAAAAGATTATCCAAACTACTCACCTTCAACAATTTGATCGTGCTTCGTCCGTGAACTATAAGCTTAATTCTCTACAAGATGAATCGCACTCTTACTGTCTGAAAATAGCTCTATTGTCCGCTGCACTACTGAAATATCATCCAAAAACTGAAGTAAGTATAATCCCTCCTTCATTGCTTCCATAATTGTTATCAACTCTGCTTCGGTAGTCGACAAAGCTACAATAGATTGCAGCTTTGATCTCGGTGAAATCGAGTCTATGCTAAGTGTAAAAACATAACCCGATAATGACTTCCTAGCATCTATATTCCCAGTATAATCAGAATCACAGTATCCTCTAAGAGAGATGTCACCATCCACTCCACTATATAACAAGAAGTGCTTCGAAGAAATCTAAGAATCCACTTCACTACTTTCCAACGCTATTTGCCTGAGTTAGACACATATCGACTCACAACACCTACTGAATGGGCCAAACCTGGTCTTATGCACACCATCGCATACATAAGACTATTGACGGCACTAGAATAAGGTATATCAGCCATATACCTTTTGCCTTCTTCCGATAAGGGAGATAAGTCTTTTGACAACTTAAAATGAGAGCCTAATGGTGCGCCAACCAATTTGGCTTTCTCCATACCAAATCAAGCGATGACCTTTTCGATGTACTGCGCCTGAATGAGCCTTAACTCTCTCTACTTCTTATCCCTGCTTATCTCCATACCCAATATACTTTGTGTCTTTCCCAAATCCTTCATGTCAAACTCTCTGCCGAGCTCCGCTTTCAGCTCCTTAATTCTGACCATACTACGAGATGCAATCAGCATATCATCAATATATAACAACAAATAAATCATATCACTGTAACATCTCTTGAAATAAACACATTGGTCTTTGAAACTTTTAGAGTACCCATGTGAAAGCATAAAATTATCTAACCTCTTATACCATAGTCTACGAGACTTCTTCAGTCTATATAGAGATTTGTTGAGTTTGCAAATATAATCTGGTCTACTACTATCAATGAACCTTTCCGGCTACTTTAGATAAATTTCCTCATCTAGATCATTGTGCAAGAATATAGTTTTGACATCCAGTTGCTCTAATTCCATATCATAATGAGCAACCAATGCCAAGAGAATACGAATGGAAGTTTGCCTAACCACTGAAGAAAAGATATCATGATACTCTACCCCCTTCTTCTAAACATACCCCTTTGCGACTAATCTTGTCTTATATCTGAGATCACCATTTTCACCATCTTTCACTTTATAGACCCACTTACATCTAATAACTCTCTTGTCGGTGGGAAGAGGCACCAAATCCCAAGTATGATTTCTCTACAATGATTCAATCTCCTCCTCCGTAGAAACTAACCAACTGGAACTGTTAACTGATGCGATAGCTTCTTTATAATCACAGGGCTCGTCATGGACAATATCAAAACATATGTTGCCATATCATCGAAGTTAATATTTTGATGCTCAATCCAACAAACTTATCAAGTCATTTAGGTTTTCTTCTTTGTTTGACAGGCCTAGGTTCTGAATGAGCTCCACCTTAAGTCTGATCCTCTGTAACAACATCGGTATTATTCTCATCAACTATGATGTCATGGGAAACACCATCTGAACGTCTACAGAAAGAATCAACAGATGACTAGCTTTATGTTTGGTATTCTTAACATGTCCTCTCATTGTCATCCGATGAGGAAGGTACCACCTTCAACATAGCCTTCTCATCAAAAGTCGCATGCCTGCTCATAACGATCTCCTTGCTACTAGGGCACCACGTCCTATATCCCTTCACTCATATCCTATAATCTAGAAAGATATACTTGCAAGCTCTAGGATCCAGCTTCCCTTTACTCTCATGCACATAAGTTGGGCAACCAAGAACTTTGAGAAATGAATAGCTAACAAGCTCTCCTTTCCATACTTCTTTAGGGATCTTCGTATCTATGGCAGTAGAAGGTGTACGGTTGATGAGGAAAGTCGTCATAGATAAAGCTTCGGCCCAAAATCCCTTCTTCAATTTAGCAGTCAGTTTGAGGCATCTTGTTCTCTCCAATAATGTCCAATTTATCCTTTCTGCAACTCCATTAGACTGGGGTTTGCCTGGTGTGGTGTAATGCCTCTTAATGCCTTTTGACTCACAATAATCAATAAATTCATGTGATACAAATTCACCGCCATTATCTGAATGTAAAACTTTTAATTTCTTCCTCGAATGCTTCTCAGCCATAGATTTCCACTTTCGAAACATGGTAACGGTTTCACTCTTTGACTGAAGAAAGTATACCCATACTTTACGAGTGAAATCATCTATAAGTGAAATGAAATACCTGGCTCCACCTAAATACTGACAAGGTGAGGGACCCCAAACATCTCTATGAACATACTCCAGGACAACTTTTTCTTTATACTCTCATGTACCAACTGGAATCTTCGTCTGCTTTCCAAGAACACGCTCTTCATAAAAACCAAGTTTTGAATAATGAACTCCATCAATTAATCCTCGTTTTTTCAACTAATCCATGCTAAGCTCACCGATGTGACCCATCCGTAAGTGCCAGAATCTGGAAGAATTCGAATCAACAGATGTAACAGAAGCCGATTCACCAACTATGGTAGTGCCCTTTAATAGATAAAGATTTCATGCCCTCGCGCCTTTCATAACAATCAAGGAACCCTTCGATATCTTCATTTTCTCTCCTTCCACTACAATCTTCAAATAAAATTCTACTCGATGCCCCAACATAAATCAAGCTCCCCCTCAAATCAGGTACATGTCTAACATCAGTGATCATACGTATAACACCATAAAACATCCTAACCATCACACTACCAACACCAACCATACGGCAGGAAGCATCATTACCCATCAGAACTTCTCCTCCATCAATTTCACAATAAGTGGAAAAGCAGCTCCTGTCAGGTCTCATATGATAGGATGCGCCAGCATCAATCAGCCATAAGTTGCTCTTCCCAGAAGAGCCAGAAATAGTAAACACATCGGTGTCACTCTCTGTATCTGATTTCTCTGCTGTAGAAGCTGAAGCTTTCTTTGCATCTTTTCTTCTACCTTCAAGCTTGGAACATTATGCTATGAAGTGCCCTTGCTTCTTACAATATCGACAAGTTGACTTCTTAGACCCCTTAGACTGAGATCGCGAAGAATTCCATCCTCCACCTTTCTTCGACCTGCTTTGGCCTCTACCTCTCTAAGCAGACAATCCTTTGGTATCACTATCTAAGTTAGTGCTTACCAATGTACCTCTTAACACTATATTATGAGGACCAGCCTTTACATCAGACAGGATAATTTTACAGTGGCTATAAATCATGGGATTAAAAAAAGTAGTATACTCCTTAGGCATGGAACATAAGAGGATCACAGCTTGAGCCTCATCAGTAATATCAACATCCACTGCCTTCAGGTTCATAATCAAAGTGGTCAAAGCATCTACGTGCTCCAGGAGATCAGCTTCAGGCTTTGTCTTAAACGAATAGAGTTGTTGCTGAAGAATAATCCAATTAGTGAGATACTTGTCTTGATATGCATCTGATAATGCATCCCATAGTCCCTTCACCGTCTTCTTCGGAGAGAACTCTTTAAGAACTTCATCTAAAAGACTCAACTAAAATTTTTGTAAGTGCTTCATCTTCCATCTCTTCCAAGTCAGCTGCATTAATATCTTTCAAATTTTTAGGATGAAACAACCTTATAAGTCTTCTCCTTCTTTAATACAGCCTCCATCTTCATCTTCCAAGTACCAAAATCTCCCTTTCCGTCAAGACGTATTACTCCATAATTGACACCGGATCTACCAACAGACTTACTAGAAGTAGCAATTAATATTCAAACAGGAACAATAACACCAACTCTGATACCAAACTGTAGTGAAATTTATTTTAATTTGAGCGAAAGCGAATTATTTGATCATGATTTAGTATTGTCTATTTAGATATCAATGCAACTTAAAAATCAATTATACAATCTCACAGACATAATAGAAGGAATAAGAGACACAGAAGATTTAACGTGGTTCAGTTATGAATATCCTACGTCCACGGAGACACGACAACTTCTTTTATTCAGCAAGCACAAGAGATTGCCTGCCACTCAAGATTAGAGAGTTAAAATATATATGGAGATTCCCCCTAATCTATCGAATATTTGAAGAATTACAAAACAAAGCACAAAAATTGGCAGAGTTTTTGCTCTCTAAATTATCCACCATTTAAGTGTAGAAGCTCATGTATTTACAAAATGTGTAAGTGAACAGGGCAGCTGCAACATATCAACTCTGAGATCTGGTTCGGCAAAGATTGGTTCGGCAAAGATTGGTTCGGCAATCATTTGGTTCGACAGAGATTGGTTCAACAATCATCTGGTTCGACATTAGTACATTCGATTTGGACCGGCATAGCATACCCTAACCAAAAATCTGGAGTGGCATCTTCCCAAACTACAAACCTGGACCGGCATCCATACTTCCCTCTGCTAAAAATACTATCATCGTCGAACCAAATCCACTCTTCCACCGAACCAAATATTTGGTTCGGTATCACAATGACTACCGGACGAGATTGCTACTTCATCAAACAACCATCTCTTCTCCTTATCAACCACCGAACAAATCATCGCCGGACCAGATTTTTGGTTTGGCATTTCCATCACCGAACGAAATTCCTGGTTCGCATAGAAGCCCTAGCACATCACCGGACGATATTGCTTCTTCCTCCTCATCGACCTAGGGTTTCTTGACTTCTCCAATTTGGTTTGTACATGTTTGAATCGCTCAATTTCAACAAATAGAAGACAGCTCAGCAAAGTTAATAGCAAAAATACAATATGTGTATGTTGGTTCTTTCTGCCATCTAAATGAGACATTTCCATTCAATACTATTCACGTTTACTATAAATTGTATTGATTCGATTCAATTGTGCTCCTCCTTTTTCAATATTCATCGTAGTTTCATTTTGGTTGATGAAAACTTCAAAATTAACTTAGTTCTCTCTGCTAATTCATTATCTTAACGTGTTAATTCATTATCTAAATGCAATGGTTTTATTCAACAATTCACGGCTATTATTAATTATAATAACTTAGTTCAATTGTGCCCCTTTTAATGTTCTTCGTAGTTTCAGCCTGATTAATAATCTAATGACTTTTAACTGCATACCCTAAGTTAGTCTAGGCAGCAAGAATAGATAAACAAATCATATGCTTGAATGGCAATTGCATCCTTGTTCTCTAGTGGTTAATAACCCATAAGACTTAGAAATCCAAAAGTAGAGATTGGTTTCTCATTAAAATTAGAGAGAATTTGGCTAAGGTCACGTTTGTAAAAAAACTTCATCTCGCTTGCAAAAACAATATAATATTAGTTGATAAAATACATGTAAATTGCAAATAATCTTTTCAAACAAACATGCAAATACATAATACTAGTATAAATATTTAATAGTACCCAAAAATTAGCTTACTTGACAACGCCATAACTAAGACGACCCACCTCCTCGATACTCAGAAATCAATATTAATACATCCTCAGTATTCATGTGTCGTAAATCTAAGTACCGAAGAGGCAGATTATCATGGGGTAAAGAAAAAAAAATAAAGACAGAAGACAAAACAATTATAGAATCTCACATCATATTCAACTCATAATCATACATGTCAAAACTTCAAATAGCTCTATCAGAGTTAATACAAATCCAACGAGGATAGTTATAACTGCTTATCCTTACATATGCTAGTAACTACCTAATACATAACACAGCGGAATAAATAGGTGGCTTCTACAAAAGATCCACGTGATTATAAATCGTGTAAATTCGTGATTTGTTTCAACATACATTTTCAGTATACAACTAATAAACATCCAAAATAATGTTTATAATCATTTTAATATATTCTAACATGTTATATGAACTTGCAAATCAATTTAACAACTTTTTTATTACAATGTCACATGGTTGTCATTTATGTACATATTTGCTTACTAACTTTTGCATATGAATTTTTCTTTATTTTTCAAACACTTATCAAACATAATTATTAACATCCAAATAACATTTATAACTTGCAAAACATCACATGAATATTTCATACTTAACAGTTTAGAGTTCTCACTTTGTTTGGTTTTGGTGAACGGAAAATCGGCTATAGCTTCGCTACTCGTTGTTTTTCGCTCACGAATATTTGCGCACTTGGAATCGAATGGCTTGACTTGGCTTGGAGAATGTGGATGGTGATCACGGTCAAGGTGGATGGGGGGAGTAGTGCTTGGCTATGGGCGAGGGAGCGGTGGGTCGTGGGTAGAAGGAAGGAGGAGGAGGTGTTTAAAGTGGTTTAAGTGGATATTTTTTTAGTAATTATTCTTAGAATGTTTTAGCATTATTTTATTAAGAAGAGAAGCCATTAAAGAAATGGAGAAAAACATGAAAAAGGAAGAATAAGTTGTAAAAAAAGTGAAGAAAGTGGATGGTTATTTATAGAAATTTTTTTTCATTAAAATAATATTTTGTAAAAAGAACATAATATCCTTTCCTTATATTTTAAGAAAACTAAAACTTAACATCACATTTCAAATCATTACTTTATATCATTTTCACTTAAGTATCAAGTAAAGAAAGTAGTAATTATGTTTGCTTGATTTGATGTTTAACTTTTGACTTTATAACTCTTTTTTGTCTTTTTATGCTTACTTTTTCTTAATTATATTCTAGAATTTTATAAGTATGTTTGGTAAAAGTAAACTTGATTAGTAACTTTATTAATACTTATACTATTTGAATATATGTTCATATATAAGAAAATAAAAGTGCAACGACGTTGTGACAACTTTAAATCGACAAAACATTGATTTTCGACAAAATGTTTTACGGTCACATTTTGACGTTTTAATTAAACTATTTATTTATATAAACCAAATTTGAAAATAAATTTGTACAATGTTATTTATAAATATAAATGCTTTTAAATTAATTAAAATAATTTATTTAACCATCGAAACTTACTTTTCTAAAATCAGCATTTCGTCACTTTTATCTGTATAAGCAAATGTTACTATTTTTGTATATATTTTTATTTCCAAATCCAATCTAATATTATTTTAATCATAAAATGTTATATATTTTACATTTAAAATCACTTTAAATGATATAATTTGAAGTGTCAAATTCTGAGTCGTTACATTCTTCCCCCTTAAAAGAATTTCGTCCCCGAAATTAAGGAAGAAGCTTGCTCGAAAAGGAAATATATTTGATAAGATGGAATACATAAACAAGAGTATGAATAAGTGAATACACCACGAGCGGGGAGTGCACTATGTCGATGGATACAGTCTATACATCAATCCTGAACTTAGGATATACCTTCCTTGTTTTATCTTCTGTTTCCCAGGTGCAATCCCCTGCATCTCCACTCTACTGAACTTTAACCAACCTTGCAATCTTCCTTCTCAATCGCTTTTCATCATGATCAACAATTTGAATTGGTTATCTAATAACTGCCAAATTGGGTTCAACTTCTAAATCTTCTTGAGCAATTGTGTCTATGATTTGTTCTGGATCATACGCATGCTTCCGCAAAAGATACGTGAAAAATGCTATGCACACCTGACAATATTTCTAGCAGTTGTACTCGATAGGCTAGTGGGCCGATCCACTTTAGAATGGGAAAAGGTCCAATATATAGAGGTACTAACTTTCCCATCCGACTAACACCATAAAAGAACATCGGACGCTAGTCCATAAAAGAAATGAGACAAAGCTCAACAAAACAAAGTACATCGAAACGTCCGATGAACTTGATAAAAAGCTCATTCCATACGGATATCATCAAAGAAACAACCACTTGTTGCTTACGACTAAGTGCATTGGCAACACGATTCTCCCTTCCGGGAGTACATAAAGAATATCAAGATCATAAGGTGCAAGGAACTCGAGCCAACGAAGTTGACGCAAATTAAGTTCCTTATGAGAAGATAAATATTCCAAAGATTTATGATCGAGGTGGAGAACAAATTCCTCCCCCAAAAATGATGATGCCAAACTCTAAAAGCAAAAACAATAGCCGCGAGCACTAGATCATGAGTGGCATATCTAGTCTCGATAGTCTTTAATGATTTATAAGCACAAGAGATAGCACATTCTCTTTTGCAAGAGAACGGCATCCAAACCAATACGACTAGCATTGGTACGAAAGATAAAGTCTTGGTTCCCTTCGAGAATCACAAGAATAAGAGTATCGGAAAAGAGTTCTTTTAAATAATCTACTTTCCCGAAAAGCTAACCTTTCAAAATTACAATTATCTCTATGTAACAATCTTTCTAGAAAAAATTACTTTTTACAAATCAATTTATTGTGTCTGACTGTCTTATCAAAGCGTTTAGGAAATTCCTATCGATAACGTTGATCAAGCGCATCGATCAGAATTCTTAAAGCACTCAATGGGCAATACCATCACAAAATCATCTTCTATATGATTAAAAAAATATCTCTTAAAAACTTTATGAATATTCTTTGTTCGTTTCAAGAACAAAAATCCAATCATACTTATAAATAAATCTTATGAAAAAGATTTGCAAAATTTTTAAATTGCTATTTTCATCCAAAATCAATAAATACAAGAATGGAGTCATCGAGATATTCGTAGAATACTCGATTTATAAAATGGATGAAATAAGTTGGACAAACTGAATGACATAATAAGTCATTCATAAGAATCATAACGAGTTTGGAATGCAGTAAGTGGAATGCTAACTTCCGCAACTCGTAGCAAATAAAAATCGGTGGCGAGGTCGACCTAAAAAGACCTTAACACCTCTCAAAAGATTGCTTAGGTGATAATCCTAAGCCAAGACCTAAAAATATCGGAAAATCCACAAACTACATGAACGAGAGAAACAACACTTTCCTCATCGTGAGGGCTTAAAGAATAAAATGATGCCATCTAATTGGAATCGAAATCACAAAGAAGAATATAAATCTTCTTAACAGATAGAAAATGTCGATGATGAATAGACCACACGAAAAACAGGATATAGGCTTCGCAACGATTAAGCCAATCCTTACAAAAATCAATTCCGAAGCCTAAGTAAAAAAAAATCGACTCGAAAAGAAAAAATCACATAAAATAATTTTGACATCAATAAAAAGAAAATTGAGTGTTGCGGATCTACCATCTGGATTGGCACTTCTCAAAGAAGTTAACAAGCTCAAAAAATGTTTTAAAGAAAAAGAATCAACAAGTTCTTTTGATACAAAATATAATGAGAGGAACTCATATCAACAAGAACTCGAAAAAGGATAATCACAAAACAAATGTAATCAAGGATTGAATGAGAAATACCTTGACCACGAGAAGTGCCACAAGGGGCTTGCACTACATTGAGCTTTCCCTCCTTCTACTTTGAAGTATGGACATGCAGTTATATGGTGACCCGAATTTTTGCAATAGCGACAATAAAGGGGTTTCAGACACTCCCTTGCATAGTGGTCCGTGGAACCACAATTGTAGCATTATCCACGACTAGAGGTAGGAGTCTTTGCTACCGGAGTTTGTTGCTTCTCTTTCTTGTTGGGAGTGTGGCCTTTGAATTTGATAGGCCTCTTCATGTTATTGTTGAAGTTCTGTTGGGCACCCACAACTTCAACATCACCTTCATTATCGGCCTCTTCAAGTCGAAATGCGATATTAATAAGCTGATCAAAAGAAACTTCTAGTTTTAGAAGTAAAGGCTTTTTAAGGTTCTTGTTCAACCCATAAAAAAACCTTTGATTTTTCTTCAATGGGGTATTAATATACTCGACCCCGTACTTAGAGAGAGATTCGAAAGATGCGACATAATCTGTCGCAGAAGATTCACCTTGAACAAGGTCAATAAAACGCCGTGCTAAAGTTACTTTTTCAGCCTCCGGCACAAACTTTAATTCAAATCGTTCTCGGAATCGCTCCCAAGTAAGGTCCGCTTCGATAATCTCCGAAGTCAAGAGCTCATACCAATCTAACGCTCTTTCTTGGAGCATGCTAGAAGCCACTTGGACTCGATGAAGGTCAATAAGATTCATGCGAGTAAAGATGCGATCGCATGATTTGAGCCAAGCTTGAATTTCTATAACACCCTCGGATCCCTTGAATGGCCTTCCACCCAAATCGGTATAGTCTTTGCACAAGCGTGCAAAACCGGATCTAGGATGAGTAGGCTCTGGGATGGGTCCGGCTGCTTGAGCGTTCTTTACTAGATCAAGAAGTTGTTGGGCAGACATAAATACTCCATCCTGGGGAGTAGCACTAGATTGACCGACGCTGGGACGGCTAGGTCTAACCATTTATCTTCTTTAAGAAAGAAAGAAAGAAGAATAAAAAGGTTATTCAGAATATGAATATCAAACATTAATGATTGATAAAACAAGGCATCATAAAAAAAAAGGATAGAACGGGTTCAATGACTCAAATAAAATCCTAAGGCACGACTCCTAAGATAAACTTAGTACGATGATCCTTGCTAGATTATTCTACATTATTTCGAAGTTTGGCTTTGATACCAAGCTGTGACGCCCCACCTCTATACTCACGCTAGCCAAGGACACTACAGAGTAATGCCGTCAACTAGCGAGAAGAATCGGGTTGTTGAGGAGCGACCATCCGTGTAATTGCTTTGTGCGAGCACCGATATGTCAGATAGTATAACATGCATTTCGTTTCAATAGGAAATCCGACATACCGAAACAAACTCAAAGCTACTACACAGTAGCTATGTGATCTTCGAAAACAAATATAGAAATAAACATAACACAAATCATTCACAGATAATTCATATCACAAAGGCGGAAATAGATACGAATATATAACACTTAAAAGTGTACATCAGAGTAGTGGTCAAAAAGATCTACAATATCACAAAAGAATAGATACAAGTGCTAGTCAAAAGAATAAGCATACATCAATGAGTTTATATCTCGAGTGTATAACAACAAAAACTACCAAACTAATGTAGTTAGCCAAAAGTCAGATAATACTCCCAGATGAGGAGTCAAGCAGAAGCACCTGTAACATCTCGGTCTGACCCGAGTATTATTTAAGAAGAAAATAATAAACGGATCAGTCTAGCTATAATTATCAGATAAAATGAGATATAAGAAGAGATATAATAATAAAACGTATGATATCAAAAAAATTCGTACTACGACAAGTATACATTAGAAAATCCACAAAAGTCATACAATATCTCAAAATCCCCATAACATCAAAAAGAATGTCATGTTTTTTATTTAATTCACCAAGCCACAAAAAATGGCATACGTATCCATGCCAATTGTAAAAGTTGGTGAAACATAAATTCCAGAAATCAATAATTAGAAATCCGGAAATCATAAGAAAAGTATGGCCAATCCCAAACGGAACTCCATTCCATAAACCGGACATCGACGCACCTAAATAGACATGCCCCATGCACAGCCAAACATCGACGCACCTAGATAGATACGCCACATGCATAATTAAACATCAACGCACCTAGAAAGATACACCCCTTGTAGTGTCTAACATCGATGCACCTAGAAAGATACACCCTATGGAAAGTCGAACGCCGACGCACCTAGATAGATACGCCCCATGCATAGACAAACATCGACGCACCTAGAAAGATACGTCCCATGCCCCGACTAATTGAGCCGATTGCTCCACGATGTAAAGGAACACTGACGCACCTAAATAGGTACGACCCATGTATAAACAAACATCGACGCACCTAAATAGGTACAACTCATGTATAAACAAACATCGACGCACCTAAATAGGTACGACCCATGCAAGAAATGAGACGAAGCTCAATAAATCGAGGAACAGTCCTCCACGTGGACAAAGAGACATCGCACATTGCTAGTCTAAACCATAAAATGATCATCATCGATCATCAAGAAGTGTCAATTACCCTAAGCTAGTAAATATACGAGTTTAGCTTCATGTCCCATAACCACTAGCTTGACTTAAATATTTACGAACAAATTGTAGATCTCCACTAGAAAATTGTCACAAGAGTTTCAATCGAACAAGTCCAAGAATTAACCGACGAAGTAAACGCAAGTGTTTCATACCACTTGTTTTACTAAGCTGTTTAATTAGATTTCTCATACGAGTGAGGTAAAGGTTTGTATATGCTAGTAGATTGGAAAACGATTTAAGAAACGTGCTTTGTAATAAAATAGTGTTGAAATCGTTTTGATAAAAGAATTTTGATATTTACTACTAGTATAGAAACCTTTGTATTTTAAGGTGACAAATTACAGAAATGATTGTAGAAACAATCAATCATCAAAATTCACATACGAAGACGTGAATCAAATCCAAAGAAACCGATACCGAATCTATCAAGATGGACGTTACCAAAAATCCCGAAAAGAAGTCATCAAAGTCGATAATAACGATAACAACAAATAGGATAATCATGAATCGATAAAAATTAGAATCCAAGCAGAAATAGACATAATGGGTAAATAGGAGCAGGTCAGTCGACTGGTTCTCTGAGAACAGTCGACTGAACACAGTCCCTAAAAATCCATGGGATGCTGGTCAGTCGACTGAACTCAGAGAGTCAGTCGACTGACTGCAGGAAACAGAGCCCCCAAGCCTCTTCAGACAGCCTTTGGAATGCTTATTAGCTACAACCAGTCGACTGACTGGTGCTAAGGCAGTTTTCCAGCCTATATAATTGATGTGCAATCTCATCCAATTTGCGACCGAATGAGCAATGGCGCTAGGGATTTATGCCAATCGGCAACCCGGCCCTATAGGCTCTTCGATGCATCACCAAAAAATTGTTCAAACGTCCATAAAAGGATTTTCATAGATTTTGCTTTCAAAACACCAAAAGTTGGAATATATACCAAATCAATCCAAACCAATATCAAATGCACGTGAATAAGAGTTAGGAATTCATACGTAACAATCAAAGATAATTATAGACTTGGATGTGAGATAAAAATCTCACCTTTCACGCAACAATAATAAAGAAGAAGCTTGAAAACAAAGGAGGATCAACCACTCTTCAATCCCAACTCAAGAAGCTTGAATCTAAGCTTTAAAAGAAGAACATTCCTAAAGTTAGGTTTAGGAATTTCCGAAATTGAAAAGAGAATGAGTTGGAGAAGAAGAAGGAGATGTTTACCAATAGCTTCTTCTTGAATCTGGAGATAGAACTTGGATTTGCAAATGGAAACTAGGGCTTGGAGTTTCTAATTTCCAATCTCTCCCACCATTGTTGCCAAAGCTTGAGTATTAGGAAATAGAAATGAAACAATGAAGAGGAGAGGGTTGGAGCTAGGTTGATAAGTGGGGTTAATGGGCTGAAACCCATCCCAAAGCCCTAAGTGAAAAGTAGCAAAATTCCACTAACTCCAAACATATCGAAGTTTATACTCAAAAAGGTCGCAAACGGCAATTTGAACTCAATGGAAGTAGTCTCGAGTCCAAATTCGACTGTTTGCAAAAAGTAGCTTTTCGGACTAAAATCCGACGAACGGTGAAATATTTAAATATACAATCGATAAATATGTGGCTTGTTACAGTTTCCCTTTCTCGTTCGAAGCAAGCCATCGATGAAATCTATCAATATTTGGTCCCATTTCCAAGTCATAATTTCAAGAGGTTGAAGTAACCATGCAATCTTCTGTTGGTCACTTTTAGTCTGTTAATTTGCGCATCTGCTAACATGGATAGAGATATCCTTTTTCATGCCATCCCACCAATAAAATTTCTTCATATATCGATACATTTTGGTAACTCCAAAATGTACTGTAAGTCGAGAATTGTGACATTCTATTGAAACCTCTTTCCTTATCCCATCAACATTTGAAACACATACCCTTCCATTCATTCTTAACATTCCTTGACTATCCACCTTGATCCTACCCATCTTCCTGGTATCGTGTTATCCTCCAATGCTTTGATTATCCTTGGAATAAATGGATCTCTGAGCTGATTTTCTTTTATAGGATCAATCAAGGTTGGATGTACAACTAAATAGGCTATAACAGAATGCTTTCTGCTCAATGCATCCGCTACTACATTGGCTTTCCCGGGTGTGTATAAGACATCAAGATCATATGATGCGAGAAATTCTAGCCAACGTTGTTTCCTCATATTTAAGTCCTTCTAGGTGAAAAGATACTTCAAAGATTTGTGATCGGTGAAGTGCTCAAACTTTTCACCCAGCAAATAATTCCTCCATATTTTTAATGCAAACACAATAGCTAATAACTCCAAGTCGTGCGTTGCATAATTCTCCTCATGAGTCTTTAGCTGCCTACTTGCATAAGCAATAACCTTCTTGTGTTGCGTTAGCACCGCGCCTATTCCTTCTCCACAAGCATTTGTATAAACGGTTAAAGCCACTTCTATCAGCTATAGCTAAGACTAGAGCTCTAGTCAACCTTTTCTTCAACTCATTAAAGGCGTCTTCATATTTTGGTGTCCATTCAAATTTAAAATTCTTCTTTATTAACCTTGTTAGATGGGAGGAAATTTTTGAGAAGTCCTGGATGAACCTTCAGTTGCCAATCCAAAAGAGCTATGAACATCTTTTGGAGTTTGTGGTGTCTTCCAATCTTGGACTGCTACAACTTTCCCTAGATCAACCAAAACTCCTGATGATACTACATGCCTTAGGAATCTTATTTCTTTTTCCTAAATATGGCACTTCGAAAATTTGGCTTTAAGCGCATTCCTTCTTAATATTTCTAGCACAATCTCTAGATGCCTCTCGTGTTCCTCTTCAGTCTTCGAATATATAAGAATATCGTCAATAAAGACTAACATAAATTTATTAAGCACATCACTGAATACTCTATTCATGAGATCTACAAAATAAGCGGGGTCATTAGTCAACCCAAAAGGCATAACTAGCCACTCATAGAAGAAATCCGAACCTCTGAATGCAGTTATATGAATGCAATCTTCTGCTATTCTAAGTTAAAGGAATCCTGAGGCCAGATCCATTTTGAAAATACCCGAGCACCATGAAGTTGATCAAATAAGTCATTTATGCGGGGTAGAGGATACTTGTTCTTAATCATTAGCTTATTAAGGTCTCGATAGTCTACATATAGCCTTAGGGAACCATCGAACTTGGCAATGAAAACAATTGCTGCTCCCCAATTTGAGTGACTTGGTCTTATCAATCTCTTCTTCAACAATTCATTGGTTTGTTCCCTCAATTCATTTACCTCTCTGGGATCCATTCTTCACTTTTGGTGAAAAACGGGTCTTGCATCGGGAATTCAATTGATACGAAACTCAATTTTCCGATGTGGGGGCAAACTTTTTACCTCTTCAAAAACATCTGAAAACTTCTTCACTATCGGTATGGTCTCTAAATTTCTTTGGGGTGAATCAAGTGCATATCGGAAACTATCCCTTACCGGACCAGGCTCCTTGCAACATATTTCAACCATCTTCCCTAACTTTATCTTCACCGACACTGTCCTCCTAACGCAATCAAGGACAGCTCCATACTTAGATAGCCAGTCCATACGAGAAAAACTTAAAATCTGTTAAAATCAAGGACAAACATGTCACATGAAAAATAATGGGAATTATAGTAACTTGGACATCCTCACAAATCGTACAAAGGTTTGTTGTACCGCCTATGGGATTTAACATTAAGGGTATCCACTATTTTTGTGGTAAGCTCTAATTTTTCAACCAATTTTTTGGAAATAAAACTACGAAAAGCTCAGTATCAAATAATACTTTAACCATAATACCGTCAACACAAACAGCACCCTCCAGAACTCCTCTTTCTTTGTTTTCTATCGAAGTTAACAGTTCTGCTTCCATGGCATAGGCCCTAGTTAGTGGCAAGTAGAACAGAGTGTCTTTTCTCATTACCTCTTCTCACTCCTACAGTCTTCAATAATATGACCATTCCTCTGACTATTCGCACATCTGACACCCATGAAATTTCTTTTTTCCTCCTTAATGCTTCTTTTACTTTGGATCGAACTCCTTCTTACTGGGGTTATTGCTAATGTTCCTAATACTCGTCACTGATGATGGATTCTTCTTGTCAACAATTTCATATTGCAAACCCATATTTACTAGGTTCATGAATGATCCCTAAAGGCGAGCAGTCATCTTTTCATGAAACTCTTTTCTCATCCCAACCATAAATATTTCATTCTTCTTAAGTGGAGTATCTATTAGTCTAGGCCCAAAGAGAGATAATTCATCAAACTTTCTTAAGTATTCTTCCACTGAAATTTCTCCTTGCTTTAGATCCATAAAACTTTTATAGAGATAGGACTTCCCAGCATCTGGTAGGTATTGTTCTTCAAAAAAATTCTTAAATCTTTCCCACGAAATATCATCTTCTGGTTCATTGATAGTAATTGACTCCCACAAAGCCAAAGCTCCATCCTGCAATTGCTAAGATGCCAAGAAGCGCTTTTTCTCATCCTTTATTTCTAATGCTTTAAAAATTCTCTCACATGAGCGGAGCCAATTATGAACTTCAATAAATGATGTACCCTTGAATGATTTCCTGCCTACGTTGGTATAAGTTAGGCAGAAAGTTGTCAGGTTAACCAGAGTTTGTATCGGAACTACTCCTTTGTTACCCTTTCCTCGTCCCATCTTAGTATTCATTTTCTACTACCTAAGTATAGTAACATATCTTTTTAGAATGCATAGACAAGATTATCTTAGGGAATAGATTTTAAGTATCAATAACTCAAATATACTTATTCAGATGAAGATTACGGACATGTGCACTCTTAGACTAAACTCATTCTAGGGCATTACTAACCCTATCTCTAATGAGTTGATCCCATCAAGGCTTAGGTATTCGCTCAACCATAAGCTCTAATACCAAATAAGACGACCCACCTCCTCAATACTCAGAAATCAACACTAATACATCCTCGGAATACACATCTCGTAAATCTAAGTAACGGAGAGGCGGATTATCATGGGGTGAAGAAAAAATAAAGACAGAAGACAAGACAACAATAGAATCTCATACATGTCATAACTTCAAATTGCTCTATCAGAGTTATACAAATCCAACGGGGATAGTTATAACTGCCTATCCTTACATATGCTGGTAACTACCTAATACATAACATAATGGAATAAATAGGTGGCTTATACAAAAGATTTGAAATGCTCCGGACTCCATGCTCCATTCCAAAATGCTCCAAACTTTCCTAACTACTTAGCCGCCCAGAAAAATAGGGCAACCAGAGTTTAAAGGGAAAAGAAAATAAACTCAGGGTCGGTCATGGGACTGGTGTGAGAACTCAAATACGATGTTTGAAAATAAAAAGGTATCTCATAAGACCATGCCACACATAAACATGGAACGGGTTTTTATCTTATGATAACCAAAATCTTTATTATGTGAAATTAAGGGATATTATCTTTAATGCCATTCTTTGAAAAAAAAACATTTCAAATAAACTTATTAATCTTAGCCGAAATTGTTACATTATTAAATTCCAGCATACTAGGTTTAAATCAAGTCCAAAGGCACTTATCAGAAAATGGATTCCATACAAATGTCAAGGTAAGGGACTACCTTCCGACGGTACACCTCTAGAGGGAAGCATCTAGGGTCCAAATATTGAACTCTTAAACCAACACAAGACCAGCCTACCCCTCACGTTGGATAGTACCGAATAAGTCATCATCCTGGTTGTTACCAACCTTTAACCAGATCCCAAGTCTTACATTCACCACATACTTAGACAGAGTAATCTAGAAGGATGACGACATCTCGTAATTGGGGACCACCCACTTAGCCTTGCTGCTTCTACCCTGTTTTTGTCATTTCATGGTGATGAGGCCTGAGGTAAACGATTACCTTTTCACATAGCACACTTCTTTCACTTTGAATGCAACATTGTCATTCCATATTCACAAGACTGATTTCTACAAACTTATAACTTTCTGAGCTTGTATGTGTTGGGAAAGGATGTTAAGCTAAGAGAAGGTGTCTTCTCCACCACCGATTGATATACTTTTATATAGATCACTCATTTTGATTTGAAATTCAAGGTCAGACATTCATCCGTATAAGTTCATTCTGGGACCGAATGAATCTGATTATACTTTCCTCGGCCATTACTAGGAGAGAAGTCCTTGTGGTTCCGAGATTTTTCATAACAAAGAGACCACTGCTACAATATAATGAATCGGGAGTTTATTCCCAATTAATCAACAAGTAGTCCCTCGTTACTATTCGTCAATATCTCCATCTTCAAACATCTTCAATCTTTGAACATGTAAATTGGTTCGATGTGGTTTTCGAATAGGAATCACCCAAATCCGACCCTGGTTCCTTCGAAATCCAATCATCGATAAAAATGATGTAATTAGGTGATTATTTTTCGATTCATTCATTTTCCTTTACTAAAATATGTTCGAGAGATATATATTTTTTTCAAAATATTCTTTTAGTGAATACGGAATCATTTAAACCACTCTTTTGAATATTTCTTAAATCATTTTTAAAGAGTATCTTTTGAGAATAGAAATCATTCTACTTTTATTCAAAATAATTTTTTGTATTCAACGAGTGTTATGGATTGAAGAATGGTGAGATCACCTTTTATATTCTACAAATAGAACAAGTTCTCTCTTCGGATTTTAATAATGAGTATAAGAAGATTATTTCTATAAAATCCGACTTGAGCATTCTGGCTTTCCTTTCGATATGTTACACCCCTCACCAAAAAGAGAAAACTGAGGCTAGGTAAATTCAGGGCACTAGTTGCTCTATCCCTAACCTTAGTTACACACCTTGTTTTCACTTTTAGATCTTACAAGCGGGACAAATGTACTAGTCGTTTCCATATACTCATTTTCTCATTTTAAATCACTTAACTATTTGTTTAACCATCTATGAAGTAATGTTAAATTGTTAAAAAAAAATTAAAACGCTTTATTATTCACTTAAAAACATTTAATAGGGTTTGGAAAAGAATTGTTAAGTTTCACCCTTTATTTCAAATGTTATTGAGAAGCGTCGCGAAAAGTGTTGCAAATATTGTTGCAAAAAGTGCTTTAAAAGCTATATTCTTCAAAACAACTTTCATATTATTTAAAAAACCACCTTTTCAATTTAAATAACTTTTAAAACATTTTAAAATATTTTTAAAATTTATTTCATATTTTAGAATGATTATTTTATCAATTTCCAACTTTGGTTATTTAGTGCAAAAACAGGATTTTTCTTGAAAATTGATTTTGCATATTTCAAAATATACAAGATGAAATCTTGATTTTCTTTTTTATATGAAAGATATGGATATAAGGATCTGGAAAAATTTTACTTCGATGAATTTCGAACTATATTCCACTTCGTATGTGCACTTGAACTTTTGACGCGAAAATATGAACTACTGTTACGCGACGCGTCAAATTTTAGGCGTATTTTGAGATTTATATCCAAACTTTGTCGAGACAAGTTTAAACACTTAGGAATCATTTCTAAAGCATATTAAAACATTTTTCAAAGGTATAAATGATCCCATATCATATTTCGTTTCTTTTGGAAAGTGATTTCCATGTGATTATACGTCGTGTAAATCCATGACTTATTTCAACATATATTTTCAATATACAACTAATAAACATTCAAAACAATGTTTATAACCATTTTAACATATTCTAACATGTCATTGAACTTATAAATTTATTTAAAAACTTTTTTATTACAATGTCACATATCATTTATGTACATATTTGCTCACTAACTTTTGCAAATGACTTAAAGGTGGTTGTTTTCTTTTTCAAACACTTATCAAACATCATTATTAACATCCAAACAACATTTATAACTTGAATAACATCATATAAATATTTCTACTTAATAGTTTAGATTTCTCATTTTGTTTGGTTTTGGCGAACGTAAAATCAACTATAGCTTCGATACTCGTTGTTTTTCGCTCAAGAATCTTTGCGCACTTGGACTTGAATGGCTGGACTTAGCTGGAGGGAGATGGATGGTGCTCACAACCAAGGTGGAGGCGGTAGTTGTGCTCGGCTATGGGTGGTGGAGAGGTGGGCCATGGGTAGAGAGGAGGAGAAGGAGATGTTTGAAGTGGTTTAAGTGAAGTTTGAGTGGATATTTCTTTAGTAATTATTCTTGTAATATTTAAGCATTATTCTACTAAGAGGAGAAGCCATTAGAGAAGTAGGGAAAAGCATGAAAAAGGAAGAAGAAATTGTAAAAAAAGTGAAGGAAGTGGATGATTGTTTATAAAAAAGGTTTTGCATTAAAATAATATTTTGTAAATAGACCAAAATACCCTTCCATTATACTTTAAGCAAACTAAAACTTAACATCATATTTCAAATTATTACTTTATGTCATTTTCACTTAAGTATTAAGTAAATAAAGTGATAATTTTGTTTTCTTGATTTGATGTTTACTTTTTGACTTCATAACTCTTTTTTGTCTTTTTATGCTTACTTTTTCTTAATTATATTATAAAATTTTCTAAGTATGTTTATTAAAAGTAAACATGATTAAATAATTATATTATTTGAATATATGTTCATATATAAGAAAATAAAGGTGCAACAACATTAAGACAACTTTAAATCGACAAAACATTGATTTTTGACAAAATGTTTTACGGTCACATTTTGACGTTTTAGTTAAACTATTTATTTATGTAAACCAAATTCAAAAATAAATTTGTACAATGTTATTCAAAAATATAAATGCTTATAAATTAATTAAAATAATTTATTTAACCATCGAAACTTACATTTCTAAAATCAGCATTTTGCCACTTTTATCGGTATAAGCAAATATTACTATTTTTGTGTATATTTTTGTTTCCAAATCCTGTCTAATATTATTTGAATCATAAAATGTTATATATTTTACATTTAAAATCACTTTACATGTTATATTTTGAAGTGGTCAAATTCTGGATCGTTACAATAACCAACTGCCTCTACCGACTCTTCAAGCTCTTCATCTGTCCAATACGGTAGTTTCCCTATTCAAACCATCAAATTATATATACAGTAATCAAGAATAATTTTCTTTATACTAAATATGCTAAAATCTATGCCAATAACCATTTTCCCGAAGACAGTCTCTCAATTTGATTTGGCTTCAAATTGCTGGTCCTAAGCAGCTTTTGTCACATCTTTAGAAAAGCCTACCCACTGGAAATTAGCCACTGGTGCTAGAAGTGCAACTCCTACAAGCCTCATCAACAGTATTAGCATATATTAAGGTGTGTGCATGTAGTTCAGAAAGAACAATTTTTAAAAGTAGACTTCCACAAACAACTTATTTCAATTAAGGTACACGTGCATGTTTAAAGCGTGCAACTGAAAACGAGGTCTAGTCTGTAATAAGTTTTTTCTGGACGTTTATTTGTGAATTTGTGCAATCAAAAAATGTAAAAATTATGAAGATAGTCAAAATACCTAGAAGGAATATATTTAAGACAAGCCAAAACAATCTCACCTCCCCTATAATATCCAATCATATAGAATTTAGGCCCAAAGCCCAACTGATCTGCTAGTTCTTCAATGTCCAAAGGTATGCTTTGCGCTATCTTTTTAGTGCTCGGATCGCTCTCTCCATATCCCACTTTATCAAAAGATACCATGCATATTCCAAGTTCTTTGAGTAATTCTTAAAAATAAAATTAAGCAAATAGTGGGGAAAACCCATTATGCACTCGACTATCGAAAGAATCACTAAACTGAAATGTATGCCTCTATATGTAAAGGTAACCAACAAGCTATGCACTTGGTAAAACCGGATCAGAAGTAGGATGACTAATAATTATCAACTCTATAACAACAACAGTGCTTAATTACTAGACAATGCACTACATTCTACCAGCTAAACTACTCCACTAGACTACAAAGATCTAACCATTTTTATTGCATTATGACCCTAATTCAACACATATAATCTCCATGCATCTCTTTTAAAAAGCAGTTATACCCAAAAATATCGAGGTAGTCTAGGCAGCTTTGGAATAACCAAATGAAGCATTGTACCACTTCAAGTTACTTAAACAAGATCCTAAGTCAACATGATAGCCTTTGAGTTCACCAGACTAGCAATAACAACATCAAAGGGAGGAATTTCTGATTAATGGAGATTCCGGGAGACATAAGTTGGCTATAGAGATGCCTGCTAAAGCTTCATCGTCATTTTTTCCTTTCATCAAAGTTAACCATCTAAAACTTCTAGTTTGACCAATGGGTGCATCATGGATTGATTCTTGCATAACACATCAATCACTCATAGAGAATTCAAACACGAATCCTAGACAAAGCTGATGCACATTTCTATAGCAATGATGGTTATCAACATCACTAGCATACAATGTGAAAGATTTTGAGATGAAAAGAGAAAGAATTTTTATTATTTGATTGTGTTTTTGAATACATAGATATATACAATATGATACGGAATGATAAATACTCGGTTACATATGTTGCTTCTTTTATAACAAAGTATTCGTAATATTGGGCTGAAGACAAGGCCCAATACCCGCATACTGTTAACAATACAAGCATTGCTTTATAATATACTTCGATAGAATTTGCAGTCGCATACTTCATTTTACTCCCCCCTCAAACCGATATCTAGGATTAGGGTTAAAAAATCCCAAATCTGCTTTGTCTTTAAAAATTTCGATTGAGAGTAAATTCAAGTAAAAAAGATGAAATTTATCTAGATCTAATCAATTGATGAGAAGCTTTGATCTATCTTCTTCTCCTTTCGAGTTGATGGAAGAAAGTTACAAAGATCATTAAGCTTCAGTTTAATTCTTTTGTGCTGTCTAGCTTCTGTTTGGATCATAGCCTGTTGTGACTGGATTAATTTTGGCTTTGCTCAACTCTTAAGTCAGATCTAAATCTGATAAATTTATTTGCCGATAATGCCTTGGTGAGTGTGTCCGCTCTCTGATAGGATGTAGGTATATGATTAATTTGCAATTTTCCTTTCAGTATTTGTTCTCAAACCAAGTATAGGTCTATCTCAATGTGCTTTGTTCTAAAATGCAATATTGGGTTGGCTAACATGAACACTGTACTCTGATTATCACACCACAATATCGGTTTGACTTTAGAATTCATTTTTAATTCACTTAGTATTGATTACAACCATATGATTTCTATCGTGTCACTTGCTACACTCCTATATTCAACCTCGGTGTCGAATCTAGAGATAGTTGTTGTTTCTTTGAGGACCATGATATTAGATTGTTTCCAACATATATGCAGTAGCCAGTAGTTGATTTTGTATCGTCTGGATCTACGCCCAATCTGCATCATCATAGCCTGTTATATTTAGGTTTGAGCGTGCTTTAAGTAATAGTCCAAAGTTCCTTTGAGATATCTAAGGATTCTCTTTACTGCTTTCTAGTGCTCATCCAAAGGATTCTACATAAATTGAGACACTTTGTTAACACTAAATGAAATATCTGTTCGTGTCATATTTGCACATTGCAATGCCCCTATAACGCTTCTTTATTGTTTAGCATTAAATATGGCTTCTCCCTTGTTTTTAGATAGATGATGATTACTTGTCATTGGTGTTGGTTGGGAATTTGCACCATCCATTTTTGTTTTAGCCAGTAACTCTGATATGTATTTTCGTTGGCACAGAATTATTTCAGAGTTTGTTTTCCTTTTGACTTCAGTGCTTAGAAAATAATTAAGGCTTCCAAGATCCTTTATTGAGAACTGTTTGTTCAAATGGTGAACAAGATTGTTGATTTCATCATCATCATTACCTGTAATAATTAAACGATCAATATATATATAATATGTAAACGGTCAATAATTCATTGATTTTAGTAAATAGTGAGTTATTTGATTTAATAAACCGATATCCATATTTATAAATGTAGTTTTCAGTCTATCAAACCAGACTCTTGGTACTTATTTATGCCCATGTGTGGCCTTATTTAACTTGCACACATAGTTTATATTCTTGTTGTATCCCTGTGGCTGCTCTATATAAATTTCCTCCTGCTAAATGCTATTTAGAAATGCATTACTAACATCCAATTTTCTGATTTTTCAATTTTTGTGTAATACAATGGTAATAATAAGTCTGATTGTAAATGGTTTGACCATTGAAGAGAATGTTTCATTGAAGTCAAATACATACTGTTGTGTGTATCCCTTGGAAACTAGCCTTGCTCTGTACCTCTTGATTGTGCCATTTGGATTTCTCTTTACTTAATATGTCCACTTGCACCCAACTATGTTTTTATCAACTGGTGGACATACAAGATCCCATGATTTATTTTTTATAAGGGCATTGTACTTCTCATCCATTACTGCTTTCCAGTTTTTATCTTTTGCAGCTTGCTCGTAGGTATCAGGCTCATGTGAGCTTGAGTTAGCAATGTATAGCTTTGGTTTGAAAATGCCACTTTTGGCTCTTGTAATCATAGGATGACTTGATTGCCTATGAGGTTAAGTGTGAGGGGATTTTTATGAATTGATATGATCTGAGCTATTTCTTGAACTACTTTGCTTCATATTTTCTTCATTTTGCTATGTTTGATCTGTTGCTTGACTAGATGATTGACAATCTCGACTGGGATCATTTGTGAGTCCATGACCTTGTTGAGCAGATACGGTGGGTTGACAATCGTGATCACCAGTTGTTTCCATAATCTCCACTTGATCCTCTACTTCTGAACATATAGGTAATTCTGGTATTGATGTCTTTGGATTGTAGATCTTGCTGGTTGTTCTTATTTCTGATTTGCTAAAGGGAATGATATTTAATTAAACACAACATGTCTACTAATAAAAATTCACCCATTATTATCAAGACATTTATATCCTTTTTGATTTGGTGCATACCCGAAAAAGGTACATGGCTTGGATTTGAAGTTCAGTTTATTAATAAGGTCTTAAATAAGGAAAGCATAAACAACCAAAGGCTATTAAACTAGAATAGACTGGTTTAACACTATATAATTTTTCTATTGGACTTATTCCTTTCAAGATTTTTGTTGGCAATCTATTGATTAAGTACACAGCAGTATTAAATCCTTCAGGCCAGAACTTTAGTGGTAGTGAAGCTTGTGCATGTAAAGTAAGCCCGGATTCTAATATGTGCCTGTGTTTTCTTCCAACTAAACCATTTTGTTCAGATGTGTAGGCACAAGTAGTACTATGAACAATTCCCTTCTTTTAAAAGAAACATTAAGGGTTTTGTACTAAGTAGCTCCATCTGATTGTATAAACTTAACATGAGAATTTACTGCACTATATGTTTTAGATTAGTCTTTATGTTTTAGATTAGTCTTTAAGATATAAATTCAGGTATATCTAGAATGTGCATCAATGAATGAAATATAGTATCTATATCCAAAATCTGAACATATGGGTGTTTGTCCCCATAGGTATGTGGCAACAAATAATAATGATTTGGAATACTCTGTTGATGCATCACTAAATGGTAACTTATGACTCTTACCCATTTGACAATAAGTGCATACATATGGTAAAGTAAAATGATTAAAATGTATTCTATTTTCAGTAAGAATCTACCTTACAAAATTTACACTTGGATGGCCAACTTTGTAGTGCCAAAGATCAAACACATTCTTATTACTTTGGTTCTCACACAATTTATAATGTTTTTGCACTTTCATGGTACTGGTACAGTTAGCAGAACTAAATATCTACAATCCTTTGACTGCATCACCCTACAAAGAATTTCTTTAGTTAGTATGTTTTTAACTAAACAATACTTTGGATAAAATTCAAAATAAACTTTGTTATCTTCTGCAAACTGTGATACACTTATAAGATTCTTTTTTATCTTTGGTACTCTTAACATATTATGTAAGAATAATTGTTTCTTACCTTTAATATAAGCATTACCTATGTGAACTTTTTTAATACACTTACCATTCCCCATGCATATAGACCGATTACCCATATACTCCTTGTTGCCAAGATTCAAGTTGTCAAGATTACTAGTAATGTGAATAGTCGCCCTAGGATAAAGATACCAGCAATCATCTTGTATGTGTTCAGGCTTTGCTGTCTCACTTGAACTGTGTCCTTTATCACTGTCTGCTTGATTGCTTGAACTTTGTTGTGTTTGTACCACATTAGCACTAAAATTACTATTCTTTTGATTGTTTTCATTCTGATTTGAGTATCTGAAATATCACCTTATAGTAGTGTAACCTATTTTTCCACAGATTTGGCACTTTAGTCTATTATTGTTGTTCCATATGTTCCTTCCTCTGGATCTACTCGAATAACCGCCTCTTTATGTTGGTTGATCTACCCTACTGCTAATTTGTTTTTTGTTTCTATAACCTGTAGTGTAATTAATTGAAAATTCTGGTTTTTGTGACCTCTTGTTATCAATTCTTGCTTCATGTGCAAGCGAGATTGAGTGAACATCATCAATTAATGGTAAAACCTTTTGAGAAGATATGACAGCAACAAGTGCTTCATATTCTTCACTCAAACCATTTAGTATGGTTAGAATTTGTTCCGACTTTGAAATTTTATAGTCTGCAGCCTCTAACAAATCATAAGTTGTTTTGATCTCGGACAGATATTCTCTCATTGTTTGATTATCCTTTTCGATATTATGAAGTTGCCTTTATGATACATGACTTTGGCTGCAGATTGACTATTGGAAACCTTTTCCACTATTGTCCATATTACATTGGCAGATTTACACCCAATCACATGAGATGGTAAATTGGTACTTATTATTGAAGAAAGTAGCCATGAGCATATGAGTCTATCTTGTTTATGATGTTTTAAATATTCTTCATTATCGACAACTTTGTTTTCTTGATCAACGCTACATTTCGGTGGAACTGGGAAGGTTCCAAGAATGAAACATTCAAGACCATAACATTGGATTGCTATCTCAACCTGAAATTTCTATAAAAGATGGTTATTCTCATCCAAATGAACTGTAACCAATTGGCTTTGTGGACTGATGGTGGTTTTGACTAATTCCTTTGCACCAGTACCAGTTTGTTGAGAATTACTTATAGCGGCAAATATTGATGAATTTAATTCATCATCCATGATGAACTTGATAGAGTTAGGGATATGCCTTAGGGGCAATTATGTAATTTGTTACATATATCTAACTCGTTGACAAATCTTGTTTGAAATAAAAGGTATTTTCTTTTAATTATATACTTGATATAATGTGCTTATTTTAATTAATTGAAATTATATTTATAGAAAAATCCATAAATGGTATATTTTGTGATAGTAGTCACAAAGTGTTGTAATCATGAGTAATTTATCACAACGAAACAAATATACAATTTTAAATGTTCCTAGCCAAGATGCATCGAGACCGGACATCGATGTATCCGTTGAGACTGGAGTACGTAACGCTCTCCAAATGTTGGGCAATGTACTACTCATGACCGTTGGGGGCACCTAGGGGTTATGTACTAATAGTTATTGGATAACTATGGAACGACTCACTCGATAGTTTTCTGTTGGTTAATATAACTAAGGTCAAATAGAAAATATCAATGTGACTGATTTACATAGTTCTCTCGACTTGAGAATTCTATGGATCTTCAAAATGAAAGCTCCGCTTTGATTATAGCCAAATCATGGCATGGCGTCCATTGAGTGACTATAGTTGGGTCGAGTGGAAGTATTGAAAGTGAAGCACTATTCAAGAGAGGATTCGTCTCCTCAATTATATGCGGTTAGATCACAGTCAACTCAAAGTCAAAGTCTCTGGCCAAAGAATTCTGATTAATAATAATTGTTATTATTGAACCAAGGAATTTGTATTTAGACTATAAAGTTGAATGTGGATGGGGTTGGAATTTTGACCATTACCAAATTCCATAAGTTCAAAGTGATATAGTTTTGACGAAGAGAATTGGTGTAAACAAATGTCACAACTGGGCAATGCTTATTAAACTAAAATTGGATTTTACCGAAAATGAGTAAGCGATAAATTTAGCCATAATGTCACACCGCCTGCTAAGTGACGTGTGAACGTTAACATTAGAATAGTTCGAGGTTAATCGCTGACCAAATTTACACCAAGAGTTACACAGCCGAAATGATGAATTCCCTTAAGACTGAACGGTTTAATTAGTTTATAATTGTTGTAAATTAATTAAATTAATTAATATTTATGAAATATTAATTATAAAATTTTAATATGATTTGAGAAATAAATAATGTTATATATATTTTTAAAAGTTATAAATATATCAATCGATATACAATATTGACAAGCGATTAAGTTAGATTTAATTGCATAGTATTTTGGCTTGGGCTTAGATGGGTTTAAGGCCCATCATTAGGGCTGTCAGATTTCTATTTTGGGAAGGTTTAGGGGTGGCTAAAACATAGAGAATTGGCTTGGAGATAATGGGTTGAGATAAAGTGAGAATGGGTAACAAGGTTTTCCTCGTTTAGACCTCTTAAATATGAGGAGAACCTACTCTCCTTCTATTATAAGTATTTTAGAAAATAAATTCAATAATGAAAATTTAACTTTTTTTTACTAATTCTTTGGGAGATGAATGGAACTTCATACATAATAATGATGTGGGAGGCAAAGGTCGTGTCCTATTATTGTAATAAGTTAAATTGGAATATCAATCTTCAGATGAAGGATGACCAACACATAACTATTGATGCTACCAATATGGGTGGTCTGAAATTGACTTTGAGTTGTGTATATGCGAGTAATTTGGCTTTTAAAGAAGTTACCTAAGGCAATCCATTAAAGATATAGGTAAAACTGCTAATAATCCTTGGATTGTGCTTGGGGATTTCAATTCAGTGCTCAAAACAGAGGAGAAAAAAGGTGGACTTACCATGAGAGTTTCCCAGTTAGAGGAATTCGGTAACTACATAATAGAAGTTGGGCTGCTTGAAACTGTTCACAGTGGCCTTAAATACACATAGAGAAGTGGTGAAAATAAAAGGATATCATGTAGACTAGACAGAGCGCTTATAAATGTGAAATGTATTACTCTGTTTTCTAACATCAGAGTCAACATTCTTCCTCCATCTACTAGTGATCATAGTCCTAGTCTTATTGATTTAGTAGATAAAGGATTGGTCATCAAAGGCAAAACATTTAGATATAGCAATCACCGGCATGAAATAGAGAGCTACAAAGAAGCCACTAATTTTAATTATATACCAAGGGTTGAGGGCTCTCGATGTTATAAGCTAATCCAAATTATCAAAAAAGTAAAAATAGACATAAAGAACTGGAATAGATGTAGACCCAAGGAAGGAGGTCGAATTTCTAATTTGCAGGGAAAATGCAAAGAATTCCTGGCTATGATAGACAATGGTACTGATGATGAAAACACATGGCACAACTATTATCGAAGTCAAAGTAATTTAAAAGAAGCACTTAGAATTAAAGCTGCTAAACTTAAACAAAAAGCAAAGGAGAAATGTATAACTATAGGGGATGAATGCACCAACTTTTATGCTAAAATGGCAATTCGTAGTAATAAGAATAATAACATTCATATTATTAATCGGGAAGGAAATTTAACAATCATTGCAGTAGATTTTGAGGAGCAAGCAATCAAATATTATAATGATTTGTTTAATGGGGAAGTCTGCACTAACTTACCAAGCATTCAATGCAGGAGATAGGTAAATTCCAAAGGCAGAAGGATGCTGACCAGGCAAATCACTGAGGTTGAAGTCCTGGATGCTCTGAACTCCATCCATATCGATTCTAGTCCAGGACCCGACTGACTCTGCTCCAAGTTCTACATTCTCCATTGGAGTGACCTGAAAGACCATATCATATCAGCTACGCAAGAAATTTTACAAAATTCTAAGCAAGATCAGCTATGAGTCATATCAGCTATGAGTGACCTGGCTTGTTGCAATATGATATATAAAATTCTAAGCAAGATTCTATGCAACAGAATGAAGATGATCTTACCTGATCTCATCTCCGATTTTCAAGCTTTCATTAAAGGTAGAAGCATCTCTGAAAATTAGCTTATGGCACATGAGTTGGTAAGGAATTTTACAAACCAGGTATGGATAAATTTTGTCTAAAGGTCGACCTCCACAAAGCATATGACAAAATCAATCGACGGTTTATTATCCATATGCTCACTACTATGGGATTTCCTTCAAAATTATCAGTCTAATAAAAGAATGTATAGCTACACCTACGTTCTCTATCTTGATCAATGGTATACCAAAAGGTTTCATAGGGTCTAATAGAGGCATTCGGCAGGGTGACCCTCTATCCCCTTATTTGTTCGCAATTGTCATGGAATACTTTTCGCTACAAATGGAGCTGGCTACTCATCACAAGCTTATTCAAACTATTTTTAACTTCCAGCCTACTATGAATCTTTTACTTTATGCAGATGACTTGCTCATCTGTATAAAATCCAGCAATGAATCAGCATCAGCAATTAGACATTTTCATTAACTTAGAAAAATATACTGGTCTAAAACTGAATGAACAGAAAACCAAATGCTATTTTAACAAAACATGCAGCAGGAGAGCAGAGGTGTTGGATCTCTTAAATGTGAAGGAAGGTAATATGCCAGTCAAATACTTAGGGGTTCCATTATCTTCAAATAAAATCACAGACAGAGAATGTGCAGTCCTCGTATCTTCCATCAGGGAAAGATTACAGGGTTGGAGCTCCAAACTGTTGTCTCTTGCAGGTCATATCAAACTAGTGCACACTGTTATTCATTCTAAAGTTAACTTCTGGTTGCAAACATTTCAACTTCCTGATGCTTCTGTCAAAAAAATTGAAAAGGTTTGTGCGGACTTCATTTGGAAGGGAGGTCTACATAAGATCAAATATGACAAATTATGCAGGCCCAATGATGAAGGAGGTGTGGGACTTAGAAGACTCAAAGATATAAGAACAGTGCGCACTCTCAAACAAGCTTAGAGAATTATTAATGATAAAGGATTATGGGGCAAATGGATGAGGAAAAGATACATCAAAGGCAATTTTTGGCAAATGCCCATTGACAACAATGCTTCAGCAAATTGGAAAGCAATTATGAAGGTCAGAAACATCTTAGCTTCTCTTTGTACTCGTGAAATAGCAACTGGAAAGAAAACTGACCTATGGAGAGACCCTTGGATTCAAGGAGAATCATTGATTGACATTTTGGGAATTCATACTTTTTCTGATTTTGGATGCCCCAATAATAGTTCAAGATGTGATCAGTAATAATAGGTGGAATTGTTCCTCCTTGCCAATAAATCAAGAACAAAAAAGAAGCAATCCAATATATGCCTATTTATAATGGTAGAGAGACGGATATATGGGTTTGGAAGCCTATTGGAAATGACTTCACCACTTAGGCCACTTGGAACGAAATCAGACTAAAAGATAGTAAAGCTACATGGAGTAAAATCATATGGGATCATGTTAATAACCTGAAAATGGAATTCACTGCTTATAAAGTGATACTGCGAAGATTACCTACCAAAGATAGGTTATCGAAATGTGGCTTGATAAATGATACCGTCTGCATCTTATGCAATCAGAACATAGAATCTCATGAACACCTATTTTTGAATGCTTTTATTGAAATCTGGTGTGGAATTTGTGCAATAACTTCTTAAACTTAACACCTCACTCAAATAATCTTGAAGAACAAATCAGTTACCTGACTCGGAGAGGTCACGACAAAGACATTGAACCCAGATTGCACAAAATCGCCACCACTGTAGCTGTATGGAATATTTGGAAGGAGAGGAACTGTAGAATTTTTCAGCGCAAACAAAGAAACCACTATGAAGTTAGTAAGCTAGCGAATGGAGACATGCAGTTAACTCTAAAAAGAATTAAGAATAATCCTCTTACCAGGCTGGTACAAGAGGCAACTCGTACTGTAGAAGCGGATCGGAACTCTTCATTGGCAGGAATCCCAGGTAGGAGTTATCAGACTCGGCCGCCATGACTTCGAGCCGCTTGATTGAGGACGAATAATTAGCTGTCTTATTATGGAAAGGGTTCAGATGTATTATTTTGTCTGTTCTTTGTACTGGTCCAAATTGGGCTAACATTTTGGGCTGAAATGCCATAATAAAATCTTAACACATTTATAAAATATATGTATGTATGTATCTCTAAAAACAATTACTAACCTTTTTGGCCGCTATTACCTTCTATATTGCTGGTTAAAACATAGCTCTCAATGCACTCCAAAATTCTAAAATATATTTTAAATTAAAATAATACTATTCGATAGTTAGTTTCGGTGATTTCGGACTTGCAATCTGACAAATAAGAATAGCAAAACGAAGGGAAGTCACTGCTTAAATGTGGATTCAAATGCATCATTAAATTGTTAATTTTAATTCATATTACAGTAATTAAATATATTCTATGATCCTATAATGAGCAATTTCATATCTGTTTAAATAAGTTGCAACTATATTTTTAGTTAGGTGAGAATTTTGTAAGTAGTTGTGGTTGTCACTAATGAGTTTGGTTACGTGCATAATTTGTTTCTTATACTATTTTTATTAATGTGTAGACAAATGTTGTTTACTGTACAAAATCAAATTTTGTCATTAATAATTGTTTTATATATATTTATTAATAAATTCATATATATATATATATATATATATATATATATATATATATTAGTGTATATTTCTCTCGCATAATAGCATACATGCATATATAAGATATATATATATATATGTATATGTATATGTATGTATGTATGTATGTATGTATGTGTGTATTATTTCAAAAATTTAGTACACTTATTTATATATAATATGAATTTATGAATTTGAAAAATAATTATTAAACATATATTCATATTTTTAAATTAACATTTATTGAAATTTTGAATTGTTTATTATATATAAAATAATTATTACATTTAAAATTCAATTTTATATTTTCAAAAGAGTATTATATAATTTCAAAAATATATAAAAAATTAGGAATTTTCAATAAAGTTTATTATTTTTAATAATTAATATTATTTTGAAAAAACTGTTTATGATTTATTAAAAATAATAGTTTAACTGAAAATTACTTCAAAAATTTTTATAACCTTTCATTTAAGATCCTAGAATTTTTGAAATTTTAAATTTTGAATTTTCAATAGTATATTATTTTATATCAAATAATTATTGCCAAAATAAGTATATTTGTTTTTGAAAATAATACTTCAACTTTGAAAAATATCTAGATTTTTCCTAAGCTCTATTTTATAATCCTAGATTTTTGAAAATTGTAAAATTTTGAATTTTCATTAATAGATTATTTTATGTTAATTATTTATGGATGAAAACATTATTTTACTCATAATATATACAAATTAAAATACTAAAATATTATGCTTGCAAAACTAAGTTAATTTTGAATTATAAATAATTTTTAATAATTGCTCTCTCTATTTCTTTATATATTTACCTATATATAAATGTTTTATGTTCATATATTATGCATAATATATTTATACATACATGTGTGTGTGTATTTTGCAACACATATACATGCGCATATTTGGACAACATACATGACATACAAAATGAGCTAATATCTCTGTTGCGATGTAAATCGCAACATCTACATATGGGCATATTATAATTTTCATAGATTATTATGTTACACATGCACCCTCCCATATATGTATATGATACATTTATGTATAAGTAAATCAAATAAAATTAATTTCATATCTCAATATATTTGAATTTAAATAAAATAAATGATTTTTCTTAAGTGAAATTTAGAAATGTTCTAATTCAGTTAGACTTCATAGGCCCAATAAAAGATCCAACAGGGTGATTTTTTAAAATTCACTCATAACTTCCGCTGTGGGTTAGTCCAATTCCAACAGAACTTAGATCGGGAAGAAAGGAAAAGTAGGAGGGGAGTTTGATGGTCTTGACCAAGAATTAGATTTAGAGACAGAAGTTGATCACAAACCAGGTTTGTTGCAGCCGAAAAACTTAATTGATGATTTAACCTGATAAACTTTTCCTGGATGGCACTTTCTTTAGAGTTTTTTGATTGCTTTCTTACTTTCTTGATCTGATTTCTAAGGTTTCTAATTGTTTTTCCTTTAAGATTTGATAAAAAGGTTGGATGCAGCCGAACTTTCTTTAAGTTCTAGCAAGAAACGGTGCTTCTTTATCAAATCACCTTCTCAAATGATGAATTCTCTGATAAGAAGGAAAAAAATCAGGTGATGATTCTTTAACTGATGAGTTTTCTTCTATAATTCCCAATATAAGATGTTGTTAAGCGATTAGCTCTGATACCTTGAAAGATTTTAAGATGAAAAAAGAAAGAATTTTTATTATCCGATTGTGTTTTTGAATACAGAGATATGTACAATATGATACGGAATGAATAATTCTCTGTTACATATGTTGCTTCCTTTTATAACAAAGTATTGGTAATATTAGGCTGAAGACAGGGCCCAATACCCGCATACTGTTAACAATACAAGTGTTGCTTTATAATATACTTCGATGGAATTTGCAACCGCATACTTCATTTTACTCAACAAATAAGCTTCACTCCATCTTCAAAGTTTAAATTGCTCTTCTGGCATTTCGACAAACATCTTGCTTCCTATGGGCCAAAAAAAATGTGGAGCCATAACTCTTAAATATGAGTTCATATCAGCCTGAATTGGCATTTCAATGAGCACGATATCTCTTGTCTTATTCTTATTCAAAAATGAGTTATCACGCTTTAGATAACCAGAACGCTTCCTTTTTACGTGGACCCTAGGAGGCGCTTCTTCACTATTCCATACCTCTTCCAAGTCGTGCCAGTAAATATCATTAAAGTGATGAAACAGATCCTCAAGCATTCAAATCGTCGTACCTCCTTTTTGTCGGCGATTGTTAAAAAGCAGTCTCTTAAGACCTAATATTCATAAACTTTAGCAGAAACTGAAAGCCATCTTCCCTCTAGACAAGGAATCTAGTAGCATTGCTTTTGGCTCTAACAAGTCATGGTAGCTTTAGCATTTGTGTTTGAATCCTCCACATCCAAAACATCTAAGGGTTCGTGGCAAATTTTTGCAATGTGAGACATGCCCCCACATCTAAAAGAAACATACTTACCAGTTTTTCGTTAGATCCAATGGGTTGGAGAGTGGCGGCGAGCCCGAACTTCAGATCAAAGGGGCATTGACTTTAAGGTAGCATTAGGCGATGATTCAAATTTTAGGCAGAGTGATTTCTAGAGTGACTTTAAGCTGGCATTAGGAGATTTAATTTTGAAAAGGAAATGGTTTGAACAAAGAAAAATGGACCATGCGAGAGAGCAGACTTAGGCACCTTTGTTTAAAGATAAAAAAGTTTGAATGCTTATTTAAACACGTGATAAGTGCATAATAACTTATTTGTTTTCAAACAATTGACCTTATTAAGTGCAACGAATAACCAACATTTTGCGCTTATAGGCTGTGCCGATCACTTATTGCAATGAATTTTCAATTATACGCTTATGTAATACAACATTTAGTTGTCTTATATAATATGTCAAACAACTGGAAAAGTTTAGACATAATATCAATATTATTTTTAGATATCTCTTTCTCTATTGAAATTTTTTTATTTTTTTATTATAATTTTATTCAATAGTTTCCATAATTGGAAACAAAAAAATATTAACCAAAAAAATCATGGTAGCCTACCAAACGTTTCGGTATAATTTAAAATTAAAGTATAGTAATTTATAAATTGATCGATAAAAATGAAAACGAAATATATATATTTTTTACAATTATTTTTCATTCAAATATATATAGAAAGAAATATGTAGTGCATATGTGAAAAAAAATATAAAGAAATAATTTCTTTAAGCATTCGTTTATTTATTGTATACAAAACATAAGGCATAAAATAAGATAATTATATGTGTGTTTTCAATGGCACTATGCCATAGAATAATTAACTGTAAAATTGAGGAGTAATATCGTCAAAATGGTAATTTGTGTTCTTTAATAAAAATTTAATTAGATAGCAAACAAACAATACTTCATGTATTCACCAATTAGTTTTCAACAATCAGCGTTCAACATTCAGTGTTCAGCATTCGGTATTCAACATTTTAAATAAACGATACCTTATATACTAAAGGCTGGATCAAAAAAATTTAGGGTTTGGGGAAATTTTTTGAGTTGGAGCCAAATTTTCAAAGATTATAGGGAAGATTATTGAGTTGTAACCAAATTTTTCGAATTGTAGTCAAAATGTAATTCAAGATATGATGGTAAAAAGGAGAGAAATAACAAATATTATTATAAACTTTTATTTTTGAATTTTGAAAATAAAATTTTATTTCTAAATTTTATGAATCGTTTTAAATATTATTTAAAAATTATTTATTAGTTACTAAACTATAATAAATTATTTAATATTAATTATCAAAATTGTAAATTAGTAAATATTAAATACTAGATATTAAACAATAATTATGAACTATCGGTTATTAAAAGTTAATTATTAATTATTAGACAGTAATTATTTAACATTAATTATTTAATTTAATTATATATACTAATTATTAATGATATTTATTAATTATAGATCATAAAATATCAGCTGTAATTTATTAATTATTAATAATTAACTATAAAATTATTAAACAAAAAAATTATTGATTATAGATAATAATTAGTAAGTATATATTAATGATAATAATCATTAGTTATAATAAATTGTAAATAATAACCTATGCCTGTTGTCATTTATAATTATTAATTGTAAATTGTCATTTATAAATTAGAAAGTATGCATTTGAAATAATCGAAGAAAACGATGATCGGTTAAGAGTTGTTGAAAATTGATATCTATTACAATTAATAAACTAAAAAGATTATAATATGTATCTATTACAACTAGCAAAAAAAGTGTTGTTAAATTTAGCACCTATTGCAATGGATAAAAGAAGATGGTTATGATACACATCTATTTCAACGGGAAAATAGAGATGAAAATTGGCATCTATTACAATGGACAAAAAACAGTTGTAATAGGAATATATTACAACGGACAAATAAAAAATGAGGCAACCAACATCTATTACAACCTACAAAGAAAAAGGGTTATTGAAAAGTGGTATCAATTACAATAGGCTTCACAAAATTATTATGATAGGTTTCTATTATAACACACATTCGAAGATCGTTGTAAAAACGACATTATGATAGGATATTTTTGTTGTAGTGCCCCTTCGTACACACACGACTAACCACCACCTCCTGCCTACCGGAGCACCTCCCATTGCCACCGTCATTCATCTCTCCACGATTTGAACTTGGCAACTGCTTCGAGTCGATGTCCGGTGCCCTACCTCGATTTTCAGTCTACTCCCTCTCAAACCCTTGTCCATGAGTTTACCATCATTCCCTCCCTCCTCGGCCACCTTTGGCCATCACTGCTATCACGATGCTCCTCCTCAGGCCAAAATGCACTAGACACCACCTTCGTTTCCCTTCTGGCCACCCGAATCAAAAAGCGACCTTGACATTCCTTTATTGTTGCTATCGTGCATCATCGTAACTCCACATGGTTGATCGGACCTCCAACCGAGCACTACGATATATTGCCATTGCCGAAGCATCTTCCATCGACAAACCCAAATCCAAGCTCTAAATTTATTTATCAAGAAATTAGTTTGATTTTTTTTTCTGAACTTTGAATGAGTGGGTTCAGAAAAGAAAACTGTATGAAAATGCAGCGGGATTTTTACATGTAGGAGGATGGGTTGTAGGCATGGGGGTATGGCACGAACGTGTAGAGGTATGGGCTGGAGCATGACTGTAAAATATTATATATATTATTTTAATTTAAAATATCAAGCTATAAAACGTTGAAAATTTTTGAATTCCAAACGAGGCGTGTCACCTGGTATCCTATATGTAATACCTCTATTTCGAAAAAATGGAACTGGTCTCAAGACCTAATTTGATCATATATAGAAGGTAGTTTTTCAAACCAAATTATATTATATAAATTCTAGAAATTAATTCATAAACGTTTCAAATCACATGACCGAACGATACGTCCAATCGTCACAAAGTTCGACATTATATAATAGTTCATTATTACAAATCCAATGGAACTGGTTTCGTTGAAATCCAAGACAGTGCCTTATTTTCATATGTTAATTAAAATGAATTATTATTTAGAACAACCCAAATCACTTAATATTATAAATTAAAGTTTACCATCTTTTTTCTTAGTTAGATAGAATTTAAATAAGGTTCCAAATTCATTTTTTATCCATACTAAGTCTGAGATTCACAAATCCAAAATTCACATATCAAAATGAATATTAATATTTGAAATTTAAATTGTTTTACTATAAAAATAATAAATCCACATTTAAAATCAATTAAATTTTTCAAAATTAATTGACTAGAATTATGGGTTGTTACATTCTTTCCCCCTTAAAAGAACTTCGTCCTCGAAATTTGCAAGGTAAGAAAAATGTCCAAACCAGTTAACTTTTCATATCCAGTTGAAATATACTATAAAACTTCCCAGATCTTTAACCTTTCAAAAATCAATTTTTTGAAACCTTGTTATCACATTTTCTAAATCTTTAATTTCATTCATAGATTTAACGGATACCATTCCAAGTTAAACATCTAATTTTGTAATCAAAAAATTTATAACTCTTTAATTTATAGAAAGTTTCACCAGCGTCTCCTTTGCGCAGTTCGACTCGAAAAAATTTACAATATATATAACCACAAATATACATCTCATCTTCAAGGATGAGGCATCCCGTAGGGAAATATATAAAAATATGATATGTAACCCAAGACGTGTACCTTTTTTAGCATTAACAAGCATATACAACCAATATAATACGAAAGCGAGCTCCAAATGCGAAGTATACGCCATGCGCACCTACTAATCACTCAATAACCCATGAGAACAAGTATATGAAAAGTAACATCAATATATAACATGTACTAATATAATAAATATATGCAAATGTAACCGAAGAACCGTCAAACAAATAGTATCCATCCAATTTATTCATAACCATATCAATTTACATTTTCAAATGTTAGCACTTTACTTATAAAAGCTAGTATGATGTGCATATACCATCCATACACAATATCAAACCTGATCGCTCACTCGGTCATACAATTTCACTTCCGAACTAGTATCGCTCACATGACTGCTCTGGTACAAAATCAGATCTGGTTCCATGATTAGAAACCGTCATTCTCCCTGCAGAGCCATATATTTGTTGAGTCAAGATTTTTATAGAGTTTTGATTTCTGACAAAGGGATAAGCCGTGATCGACAAAAAGAAGTTGTTTAGAAACAAAGAGCTCCATATGATTAGAGGTTGATTATTTGGTATGTTAGTAATGATTATTTATGTTAAAATCTATCCTCAAATAATCTTATGCCTTTAATCTTCGAATATATATATAAATATATATGAGTGCACATTAACTGTGCAGTCTGGACAAAACCGGTCGACCGGTCAAAAACCAGGTGGTCGACCGTTTTTGCCCAGAATGCACAGATAATGTGCACAAGTGAACATAACGTATATATATATATATATTCAAATTCCTGTCTACCGGTCATTTTTTGACCTGTCGACCGTTTTTAAACAGAGAGCAACCTTTTCCAAAAGACACTTCTTTCTCCAATGGTTGCATCTCTCACCTTTCATCAAAGATCATATCTATTAATGGCTACTGTTCACAAAGAGTTACAACTATTTTTCTCTATATAAACTCATCTAAATCATTGATTCGAACTTGATTTTATATGCTTTTACTCTAATCTCTGATCTTACTTTATATATACTCCTGCATTCTAAAAGCTCTTGATTATTTATTGAATCATTGAAACTATTTCATATCCTTTGATTCAATAAGTAATATAGTTTCCTTAATCTTTTCAAAACATCATTTCGCATACTTTGAGGATAAGATTATAGGAAGGGTGTACTGCTAGTGACAAATCCGTGTTTTCAAGAACACAAGTTGTCAACAACAATTGTATTTGTTCTTTTGTTGAAGTCCTCTGTGTTGTAAGAGGCAAGTGTTGAAGTCCTCAGTGTATTAGAGGCGTGAAATCCCGTTCGGTTGTTCGGGTGTTGTAAACCTGTTCCTCCGGGTGAAGCAAGGTTGTTAATAGTGAAAATCCAGATAGAAGTCTGGGACTGGACGTAGGACGGTGCTCCGAACCAGTATAAAAATCTCTGGTGTGATTTTTCTATTTTTTATTTACTATGCTATTATCATCTATTTCCGCATTTATTTTGTAGTCCATATTACACGATCCGTGTGTACTATATTAGCACATATAATTGTATACACACCGCACTTTCATTTGGTATCAGAGCCTGGTTTTTCTAGAGATCGTAACAACATCCTAGAGTAAATGGCTACAAAGAGATCTAGTCAAGGCAATAAGAAGAGGAAGAGCAATAAAGAACAATCAAAGGAGCAAACAAACAAATGCTTCATGGCAAAAGATAACGAGGTTAGTGATCTAACTTTTGATGATATGATAGAAATAAATTCAGAACTTCTAGACACTTTAAAAAGTCTCAAAAGAAAATATAAGGAAGCTCTGGAAAATCAAAAGAAAGCAGAATTCGAAAGAGATATGCTTAAAGACGAGAAGAGAATATTAGAAGAAGAACTTGAGAAAATTCAAGATTCAGACAATTCTCAACTCGCTCTATTAAGTCAAGAAATAGAATCTCAAAAAGAAAAGAATAATGCTCTAGCTTCTGAAAATCATGAGTTAAAAACAAAAATTAAAATTGTTGAGTTAGATAACACTAGTCTCAAAACTAAGCTTGATGACATTACTAAAAATATTTCCAATTTTAATAAAGGGAGAGAAAATTTATCCAGGATTATTGAAAATTCTCAACCTGCTTCAAATAAGAAGGGATTAGGTTATGTTAAGAATTCAAAAGCTCACAATGATAGAAGTGGTGTAGGCTATAAACAAGCTAAAAGTAAAAATAGTACTAGATATGCATTCATGTATACTAACTCTAGTGCTAGTACTAGTGATCAAGATAGTTTTAAAACCAGTTATAGTCATAATAGTACTTTGTTTAGAAATGATAGAAATTATTCTTCAAGTACTAAGCTAATGACTAATAGTATTAAGATATGGATTCCAGCTAATATGATTGATCATGATAAACAACTTTATATTAGCAACTATTATAAGAATGTAATTTGTAACGAAAATTATATTTATAAAGGTTCAACCACACCCAAATGGGTATGGTTTCCAAAGACCTAACCCCCCGGACCCTAACATAGTAAGTGGGTACCGAAAATTATTATTATTTTTTACAGGTACTCAGAGAAACAAAAGGAAAAGGATAGATTTTGGAATTTCAAAGAATGTTCCATATGTTTAATAGAATTACGTGCTTACAAATTAATATGGACTTCGGTAAATATGGTAAAATTTATTTTACTTTTCCTTCATAATTAATAATGAGTTTATCTCGTTATATACAAGATATTTTATATAATTTTATATATTTCCTCATTCTTTTTGATAATGACAAAGGGGGAGAAATTCATATGCATATAAATAGAGGGGGATATTATACTTAGGGGGGGATGTTATACTTAGGTGGAGCTTTAAAGACATTATCTGGCACTTGTACTAAATATTGTCGTGTTTTAATTCGTACTAGACTTGTGTATTATCATCTTGTGTGAATGTTACTCTTGATCTATGGTAGTAGTTTTATGTTGCTTATAATCTTTTTTACATCCTCCATTTAAACAACTCCTTTTTGTCGATGACAAAGGGGGAGAAAATTGTGCTAACAGTATATATGCAGGACACAATCTCAGGGGGATATCTTATACAGGGGGAGATTCATAAATATGTTGTCATCAATCAAAAAGGGGGAGAATGTTGAGTCAAGATTTTTATAGAGTTTTGATTTCTGACAAAGGGATAAGCCGTGATCGACAAAAAGAAGTTGTTTAGAAACAAAGAGCTCCATATGATTAGAGGTTGATTATTTGGTATGTTAGTAATGATTATTTATGTTAAAATCTATCCTCGAATAATCTTATGCCTTTAATCTTCGAATATATATATAAATATATATGAGTGCACATTAACTGTGCAGTCTGGACAAAACCGATCGACCGGTCAAAAACCAGGTGGTCGACCGTTTTTGCCCAGAATGCACAGATAATGTGCACAAGTGAACATAACGTATATATATATTCAAATTCCTGTCTACCGGTCATTTTTTGACCTGTCGACCGTTTTTAAACAGAGAGCAACCTTTTCCAAAAGACACTTCTTTCTCCAATGGTTGCATCTCTTACCTTTCATCAAAGATCATATCTATTAATGGCTACTGTTCACAAAGAGTTACAACTATTTTTCTCTATATAAACTCATCTAAATCATTGATTCGAACTTGATTTTATATGCCTTTACTCTAATCTCTGATCTTACTTTATATATACTCCTGCATTCTAAAAGCTCTTGATTATTTATTGAATCGTTGAAACTATTTCATATCCTTTGATTCAATAAGTAATATAGTTTCCTTAATCTTTTCAAAACATCATTTCGCATACTTTGAGGATAAGATTATAGGAAGGGTGTACTGCTAGTGACAAATCCGTGTTTTCAAGAACACAAGTTGTCAACAACAATTGTATTTGTTCTTTTGTTGAAGTCCTCTATGTTGTAAGAGGCAAGTGTTGAAGTCCACAGTGTATTAGAGGCGTGAAATCCCGTTCGGTTGTTCGGGTGTTGTAAACCTGTTCCTCCGGGTGAAGCGAGGTTGTTAATAGTGAAAATCCAGATAGAAGTCTGGGACTGGACGTAGGACGGTGCTCCGAACCAGTATAAAAATCTCTGGTGTGATTTTTCTATTTTTTATTTACTATGCTATTATCATCTATTTCCGCATTTATTTTGTAGTCCATATTACACGATCCGTGTGTACTATATTAGCACATATAATTGTATACACACCGCACTTTCAATATTATGATAGAGAATTCCAGAATCAATCAAAAATCCATATCTAGTGTTTATTATCGAGAATCAAGCGAAAAATTCCAACTCGGACTAATGTAAATCATTTCAAAATCATGTACTCGAATCTGGATCAAACCGTTATGCGAATAAAATAAAATAAAATACGTACAACTTACGTATTTATTTCAATTGGTTTCTCCTTATATTCCATTATTTTTCTTTCTTCAGAATCTTTTACTTACATTTATTTATTCATAATCACTATTCACATTGCTTTATTCACATTCACTTATTACTTAGTATATTCCTTCTATACTAATACCACCTAAAACCCATTCAATCAAATATTATGTTTAACAACAATTCATTCCATTTTAAATTAATTTATGAATCATTTCATAAAATTTTACTTAAGTTTATAACAAATATCTTATACTACACTTCTCATTTTATTTTTGCTCTACAACTTAAGTTCATATCCATTTTAAATCAAATTCAATTAATGCAATTCGTTATTCAATTTCAATATTCAATTCTATCAAATAACACTCTAAACCATATTCAATTCATTAATCTATTTAATTAGTTCATTTCATTAATCCATTTCAGGTCCGATCAATTTCATTTCAAAAATCATTTCATTTAACTTGACTTAAATTTCATTTCGAAATTGCTTCTCTTAACATTCATATTCCATAATTTAAATTTTTTTTTTAACTTACTAATTCTCAAACTCATAAGTTAAAAAACTAATTTCCTCATATTTTCAAAAAATAGTCAAATGAAAATTTCAAAATTTAAACATCTTATTCTTATTTCAAATTATTTTTAACAATATATAAATATTTCCTTTGTAATCCAAATCATAATTTTAAATTTTAAATCAAAACTAATTTTACCAAAACAAAACTCTGATGGTAGCAATTTTTTTCTTGGAAAGCCAAAAATGAATGTCGATGATGTTGCAGTCATCATTGAAATAATTTTCGAGCAACCGAAGTGAGTTCAGTGCTTTTTACCATTTTTAAATTCCATTTCAAAATATTTCTAATAAAAATATTTTTAAAATAATACTACTTTTATCCTTTCAAAACTTTGGAAAACAATTTTCAAAATCTACGGGATTTAAATTCTCAAATTCTCAGCTTTTAAACCCTTTTTTTTGTAAATCATATTTATAAATTTCCCTTGTTTCACTATGGTTATATAAAACCATTTCTTAATTGTTTATCTTGTTTACAATAGAGTAATAACATCCCTTATTAGAACACAAATAACAAACAACAAATGATGATAATCAAATATTTTCATTCACTAACAACTAGACACATCATATATACTATAATAATTTTTGAAAAATTATTCGAGTATATATAAAATATAATCAAGGTAAAATTATTTCATTTACCCAATTTCAAAACAGCGTTATGTCGAATTGCTCTATCCAAGTGTTTATGGACCCCTATCAATAACGTTAATCCAAGTGTTTAGAGACCCCTACGAATAACGTTAATTACTCATATTGACCCAAGTTCGTAAGCCACTCAATAGATCAACCAACGCAATATAAAACCCAAGAGCATATCACAAATAAATACGCGCTCATGTATATACACTCAAACTCATTCTAGGGTGCTACCAACCCTATCTCTAGTGAGTACCCCACCAAAGCCAAGGTTCTTGATTAGCCTTCAACTCTGATGCTACATGTAATGAACCAGGATTTTTTAACCTTGAAAATTGACACTAATATGTCCACTATATTGTGTGCTGAGCAAACAAATGCCGAAAGACCGATTGTTAGGGGAAAGGAAGAAGAAAGAAGAGAGAGAAGATTAGAAGAAAATTAACAATAAAGAATCTCACACCGAAAGGAATAACCTGTAATGTACAACAAATCTTTACACAAAAGCAAAATTGTAGTATATACACACATAGAGAGATATCAATTAAAGTATACTAACCTCTTTCAACCCGGACAGTTATAACAACCTGTCCTCACAATTATTGATGAATACGATAATGAATGCAGTGGAAGAATAACCATATACGCGAATACATATCTGGCTTCCAGCTCGTCTCCTGAAGCTCCAAGCCTCCAATCTAAATTAGTAATATGCTCGGTCTGACCCAAGCATTATAATAAAATAACACCCAAGTCAATATGGAAAACCAGTGAGAGAAAACACAAACTACTGGATTTTAAAGTTATAGAAACCTTTGAAATCAAAAGTATCTCGTAAGACCACACCGTACATAAACACGGACGGGTTTTTACCTTACGATAACCAAAACATTTTTTATAGAAAATCCCTTTGTATTATAATAATATCTAAGGGTGAAAATAATAGTAACCACGTAGTTGTGATGCTCATGAGTGTATATCGTAACAATACTAGGTATATAATCAAAAACTGATAAGGCATGTTCGCTAACTGTGTAGGATTCCATGAAGGTGCCTTGGGAACTTCGAGAACAGTCCTCCTACACAAGGATTATAGATAACCTTCAAAAGCAGCATACATCCCTGGTGATGTACCATAGGAAAAAAGCATAGCTGGTCTCGCTAAGGACGAATGCATCACCCCATGTATGTATAACAACTGAAAGTAACGTCTAGGTGGAGCTGACCACACCCTATGGGTTTTCCAACCCTACTGGCCATGTCTTATATCTCTAGGTTTAGTTATTACCGCTGATGAGGCTACATCCATCATTCTAGTTCATGCACCACCATCAAAATAGATCACGAAATCCTACATGGATTCCCATACCCAACAGGACTCAGAACCACATATGAATTCCAACATCTCAATATATCACGAAACTCATCCATAGAACCGTATAAGGTTTCAGAGTAGTTACGGTTTTTGAGTCATCTCTTACGAGTACACTCTTTCATTTCCCTTGCGCTCCAAAAACCAATCGTCGATTTTCCACAATGCTCAATACCGGTTCTTTAGGAAATAATTAGACAATACATAATAGCGGGAATCACCTCCTTAGCGGTTTAGTGGATGGATCTCCTCATCATTTATCATAGAAAAACAAAACGAGTTTATACATACAGTATAGAGCCACTGGCGATAACTCTACTATATAATTTACATGTTTCTCCTAGATATTTCCAGAGTAAAATCCTTCAATGTCAAGTAGGGAATATTTCGGTACCGCCAAAATTAAGAAGAATTACATGTTTAGGCCAAGATTTGATAGTCAGTTATTTAACTTTAAATAAACAAACATTCAAACAAAGATTTCATTTTCCATGAAAAATCTCTAAGCCTCTTAGATTAATCTTCCATCAATTTAAAATCATCTTTTAGATATTTACTGAATTTCATATACTTATCTCACCAGCATAATTATATTCACAAACCATTTCTTTAAAAAATATTAGAAAGTTTTTAAAAATATATATGGAAAGCATCATTCCATATCGACCATGGATCGCAGTCTACTTAATGGTTAAGTCGCTATCCTAGCGAATCCATAGTAAAATGTAGGCAATCCCTGCCCCTCGAATTACGCCATGAAAAATTAACCATTTCTTTCCAAAATTTCGTTATTCACAAATATCTCAAAATCTAATTATAAAGCTTCTTTATAGCTTTCCAAGTTTATTTAAGAAAAACACTTTTTATAAATCCGAAACCATTTATAAAATTTTCCCTTTTTGATCCCGAAAACCCATTTATAAATCTCCTTTTAGAGATCATGAAAACTCAAACTCTTTTTCCCGGTTCCAAATATCTTTCCAATTTATAGATATTATTATTAGATAAAACCCTTTTTAAAATCCTTCATTTAAAAACAATTCCCTTTGAAATAAACAATTTATTATTTTTAACCATCTTCTTTAAAACCATTTATTATCCCAAAACACCTTTTTAACAAAACATATCCATCAACTAAATACTTTTCATATAACAAGTTACCATTTAAAACACCCTTTATAAATTCCAAGTCCGTTTATAAAACTATATTTATGGGTTTTAGAAATATTCATAAATAAATAAAAATCATTTACTTCAGACACTATAAAAAATAATTAACAAAAATCATTTCAATAGATAATCCTTATTTACTTCAAAACATCATAAAAATAATGATAAATAATTTCAAAACATTATTAAATAACTTTGATAAAAGAGGTTGGAAAGATAAATTAAAATTGATTTGAAATTTAAATTGGTTAATTATTGAGTTTAAATAAAGATCGATTTGGAACTTATTAATTTTGCGATTTAAAGATATGTTTCCATAACTTGCTAACTTGATTTGATTAAAAGGTGATTAAATGAATATTATAAATTTAAATCCTTTGAATTTCAGTCAATTTAAAATCTAATTTAAATCAATTTCAGTTCAACAATTTCAAATAAAAAGGTTAAAGGTTCAATTCAAATTCTCAAAACCGTTTAATTTATATCGATTTCATATCCAGGTTTAAACTACAAATTTAAACCACTTCTAATTAAATAGGTTTCAAAGTTTAAATATTCAAATATTTACACTAACTTAATTTGATAAATTTCATTTATATTTCAAAATTCAACTATAATTTTATTTAAATTTGAAAATATTCACTTAATCATTTAATAACCATTTATATAACATCCAAATTACAAATTTAAATCAAAATTAAATATTCAGATTCAACTTTATTTAAATTAAAAAATATAATCATTTAGAAGAATTCAAAATTTAAGAATTTAAAAATTATTTAATTTAATCAATCCGGTGTTCGTATATAATTTTCTACCCTATGGTCAAGTGATATAGATATTTATTATTTCAACCCTTAATAATTTAAAATTTATGGGTATATATCATTTCAACCCGCGATCCCGAGTTAAAATTCAAAATCCATAAAATCGCTTGAGTCTATCATGTTGACCTATAACAATTTTTCTACTCTATAGATCATTCGGGTATGTATCATTTCAACACATGGTGATTTACTAACAGTAAAGTAAGGGAACTTACACTGTGATATATAACATAACATCCAGTCATCCAATATTAACAGTTAAAGCATCCATCACAATCACCATTCAAATTAACCAACAATTAACTGATTATCATTAACAGGTCTTTAACAGGCAATTTAAAATTCAGTATTAAATTAAATGGCGATTAAATTTAATAAAGGTTAGATTTAACTGGAATGACAATTTAAATATATCAAACAGCAATCAATCAACTACTAAATTGTTATAAATTTAATTTAACTAACATAAGACAACTTAGTAGTTGATTGATTGTTGTTTGATATATTTAGATTGTCATTTTAGTTAAATCTAATCTTTATTGAATTAAATCGCCATTGAATTTAATATTGAAATTTAAATTGCTTGTTAAAGAATTGTTAATGATAATCAGTTCATTGTTGTTTTTTATTGGTTGATTTGAATGGTGATTGTGATGGATGTTTTAATTGTTGATATTAGATGACTGGATGTTATGTTATATATCACACTGCAAGTTCCCTTAGTTTATTGTTAGTAAATCACTATGGGTTGAAATGATACATACCTGAACGACCTATAGATTAGAAAAAATCGTCATGGGTCGAAATGATAGACTTGAGTGATTTTATGGATTTTGAATTTTAACTCGGGATTGCGGGTTGAAATGATATATATCCGTAAATTATAAATTGTTGTGGGTTGTAATGATAAATATCCCTCTCACTTGACCATAAGGTAAAAAATTATATATGGACACCGGATTGGTTAAATTAAATAATTTTTAAATTCCTAATTTTTGAATTCAGTTAAATGAATATATTTTATAATTTAAATAAAATTGAATGTAAAAATTTAATTTTAATTTAAATTTGTAATCTGAGATTTTATTTAAATTTATTAAATGATTAAGTGAATATTTTCAAATTTAAATAAAATTATAGTTAAATTTTGAAATATAAATGAAATTTATTAAATTGAGTTATTATAAATATTTGAATATTTAAACTTTGAAACCTATTGAATTGGAAGTGGTTTAAATTTGTAGTTCAAACCTGGATTTGAAATCGATATAAATTAAATGGTTTTAAGAATTTAAACGAACCTTTAACCTTTTTATTTGAAATTGTTGAATCGTGATTGATTTAAATTGGATTTTAAATCGATTGAAACTCAAAGGATATTGTAAACTCCACCAAATTTAACACACTACAAGTTCCCTTAGTTTATTAAATCACTGTAGGTTGAAATGACGCATACCTGAACGATCTATAGATTAGAAAATATCGATATGGGTCGAAATGATAGACTCGAGCGATTTTATGGATTTCGAATTTTAACTCGGGATTACGGGTTAAAATGATATATACCCGTAAATTTTAAATTATTGCGGGTTGAAATGATAAATATCTATATCACTTGACCATAGGGTAGAAAACTATATATAGACACCGGATTGGTTAAATTAAACAATTTTTAAATTCTTAATTTTTAAATTCATTTAAATGATATTTTGAAATAAAATTGGATTTATATAAACTGAATTAATTTTGAAAATCCAAGCTTTAAATGTTGAAATTTGAATTGGTTCAAAGAAATTGAATTTAAATTTCAAAGTTGAATTGTAACCCATTCACCTTTGAATTTCAATCGATTTAAAATCCAATTTAAATCAATCTCAGTTCAAAAATATCAAATAAAAAGGTTAATAATATTTAAACTTTACCATGATCATAAATAGTAATAAATAATTTCCAAAACTTTATTAATAGATCATTATTATTAATTAAAGTCATATTTACTTATTTATTTTAAATAATTAACTTTTTAAAATATTATAATATTGATAAGTAACTTTTAAACAATATTAAATGTAAATAAAAAAATCTTTAAAACAATATTAAATACAAATAATCTTAAAATAATAAGTAATCTTAAAATAATATAAATAATCTTAAAATAATTAACTTAGAAAAGACAGAAAAAGGGTTAGAGTAGAATATAAATTAAATCTTTTAAATCAAAATATTTTGGAAATCCATTTTCGGATTTAAAACCATTTCCTATCTCAAAACCAATTTCAATTCAAATGGCAATTTGTTGTATTTTCAAAATTCTAATTTGAGGCCAATAACTACCAAACGCTCATGCAATATTGATATTTATTTTCTATCATGGTAGGGTTTAAAGTTTTAAACATATGACAATAACATAATCAATACTGCCAAAAATCGGGTTTATTATTCAATGATTCATATAATTGGAATATTACTAAAATCAATTCAACAACAGCGAGGAATCACAGTTAATCCCTTCAATATGTCCTCATATGGGTCACAAATCATATATATCGGCACATATACATGCAAATAAAATCAACAGCGGTGAGGAATCCTATTGGATCCCTCCAACCTGTTTCCCTACATCACAAAAAAAGAATATAATATTGGTCATCCGCTCCGAAGAGAGAATATATCCAAACCAACAAATAAAATAGTAGATCATCCAATATCTAATCAACAATTTATATCAACTATATAATATTTTCGATTAACCAAAAATGTGAGTTTCATTCACATTTATACCCGTTGTTGCGAGGCGTTCCATTTGGAAATAAAATCGAACGATGACCGATTTCAGCCTAAATTTCAACTATCTTCAAATCCATCCAAACTAGTTCCATTACAAAGCTTACGCCATCATGAGTGCAATGCAAAATGTTTTGTCTCGATCGGACCTCGTATGAAAGAGTTATTCAGTTTTAAAGTTATCGATTTTTAATTTTAAAATTAATAAACTAATTACAATAACTACTTACCTTTGTATTATAATCCATCTTCTTCCCCTTCTTAAAATCTCGTGCACAGTGAAACACAACCCTCCCCATCATACATGCATGGCCAACCACTACCTCCCGTCGCCACCATCGCTCATCTCTCTGCAAGTTGAACTCGACAACACCTTCAAGTCAACCTCTAGTTCCCTGCCTCGATTTCCGATCTCTTCCCTCTCAAATCCTTAACCACGAGTTGACCATTATAATCTTCCGCATTGGCCACCTCTGGCCACCACTGCTACCACCATGCTTCTCATCCAGCCAAATCGCACCTAACCACGACCTTTGTTTCCCTCCGGCCACCTGAATCAAAAAGCGACCTTGCCCCCCTCTTTGCTGTTTGTGACGACCCGCCTTTCTAACTCCAGAAAGACGTATCATCATTAAGAAAGAAAGGGATAGAAATAGAAAAGAATAGAAAGAAAGAATAACAACATCAGAATCTCACAGCGGAATGGAACAAAATATAATACATCGACATAACTATTGCATAGTTATACATACATCAGAGTTATACAATATCGTACAACAGGACTGTCATATACATAAATGTCCATACTGCATCCAAAATACAGCATACACTAACTACACAGCGGAACTACATATATATAGATACATACGTCTGGTCTTCTTCTCCAAAGCTCCTCCAGAAAATCGACACTCCAAATACCTATCACTTGGCTACTCATAAAAATTTGAGTACCCAAGAGTTTATGAAAACAAAATATAAACTCCGGGTCAGACATGGGTATGGTGTGAGTAAACGGGTTTAAATTGTCTAACTTTGAAAATCATTTGAAAATAAAGGTATCACGTAAGACTCCCCACACATAAATACGGGTAAGTTTTTACCTTACGCTAACCAAAACATTTTATAGGAAATCCAGTGATATTATAATAGTGTCTAGGGTTTTCAAGTAAATAGAAAATAGCCGAAATTGTTACATCTATTAAATTCCAGCTACTAGCCATGAAAGTGGGTAACACAAATCAAAGTCGTAGGGTCTCGTAGGGAAAATGGGTTTCCAACAATGACAGGGCTACTGGGGTACCGCCCATCACAGTACGGGGCCTAGATCACCATACCGAGGATCACTCCCGACCCCCTACAGCATAAGGCCGGAACCATTCCTTACTGAACAGTCCCGAACAAGATAACCCAGTTGTGGCCAATAACTGCTCACATAGCCGAAATAAAGGGACATCTAGACAGGGGTATACCTCGTCCTGCTTGGCATGACCCACCTAACCTTGCTACATCTCCCCTGTTTTGGCCATTCTCGGTTAATGAGCCTTGAGACTGCGATTACCATTATTGAACATTATTCTTAGAATGCTCATCGTCCACCTGACGATGTGCTGAAAACATTCAATCCATACAAGTTCGTTCCGGGTTCGAACGAAACCGAAGGCATTATCTCATTACACTCATTTTGGAATCACCCTCAGAGTTAACGACAATAACCCTTGCATTCTGAAACACCATCTCGATCTCCAATTGATAAGTCACGACCCATCATTTAATTTGGATCGATGTGGTTTTCAGAATATCGAATTGATACCCGATCTCGGTCTCATCGAAATCCAAACGCCTTTTTAAGGGCCAAGTTGTCTATTTAGTCTTAACCGTTCAATTCAATATTAAGAACACACATAACAGATATTACAGATAAATCATATATAGTTATCACAGATATATCCAGAACATATCACAACATATCACAAAATATCATCAAACAGATATCAGAGTCAATCAGACAAGAATTATCAATTCATATCAAACTGGTTTGATTTACTTAGCGCTTAATTAATTACTTAAGAATAAACTACTTTATTCTGCTTAATTACTGATTAATTAACTTACTAATGATTAATTAATTACTTAGTTAATCATTAATTATCAATTTATTAATCATCTAATCTTTAATTAATCATTTAGTTAGTTAACTTTTATTCATTAATTTTTACTTAATTACTCAGTTAATTGATTGATTCCTAATTATTAATTAATAACTTAATTATTACTTAATAAATTTTAATTACTTATTTAAATATCACGAATGATTTTAATTAATCATTTATTATCAATTTATTAATCATATAATCCTTAATTAATCACTTAAGTTAATTACCATTTATTTATTAATTAACTTTAAGTAATTAACTAACGTCCTTAAATTGAATTGATTAAACATACGATTAATTTCTAATTACAAATTTAATTAAAGTTACTAATTTAATTACAAGTACAAAATAGTTTCCATTCTAATTACTTTATATTAATTAATTACCCTTTACAAACCTTACCTTTAATAAACTTTAAATCAATTATTTACCTCAAAACTAACTAGTATTATTTACTGTTAAACTTTGTTAATAAAAATACTAAAAGGAATTAGGCAAATCAACAGGAAGAGGACCTGAGGTAACCCACTCATTCACTCGAGCAAACCTCGAGCTCTCCCTCTCTTTTCCCCGCGTCTCTCTCTCTCACTCCACCCTCTTCTTCTTTTGCCTGTTTCTTTTTCTTCCTTCTTTTTTTTTATTTGATTTTAAGTTAAAAAGAAACAATAGTACTCAACGAACACACGCGCGTCCCAGGTAGAAACTCGAAGCATCTTCCAAGAATCTCGAGCAAAAACACACGCGATGACCCAAATAGCTTCACCGACACAGATCGCCACCTTGCACGTGCACGGTGGTTCGGCCCACCTCTGGCGACCCATAATATCACCCACAAAACCCAATTTGACCGTGCACTCGAAATCAAACCCCAGATTTTCAAATACAAGTCGAAATCAAAAATTTGCCTAAAGCTCAAACACGAGCCACGAACGCACCAAACAAACCCCTCTCGGCCCACCAACGACGATCATCTGACGCGATGTAACTCCGGCTATAACTCAGCCATACTCTCCCCTACCTTCACCTAGAATCTTGAGATAACCGATCATCTCATGGTGTCGAAATCAAACTTTTACATAACGTTGAAAAACATATGAACAAACCCTATTTTTAACTCGACCTCAAAATCCATACATTCGAGAAAAAATTAAGCATTTTTCCTGTGTTAATTCATCTTCAAACTTGCTTCATACGAAATTTCAACAATTTAAATAAATCGAATCAACAGATATTGGCAAAAATCAATTTCGGCTCCCTTTTAAAACTGCACCTATCATCTTTGCTTAAAAATCATAATTTTTATGTTAAAAATCTTAACTTTTTATGTGTAATCGAAATATATTATCAAATTCACAAATTAAAACTTTCGAATTTTTAGCTTTTAATTTATTTCTTACTTAAAGCTGTATAAACAGTTTTATAAGTTACTGTGATGCCTTAAAATTCATGTCAGGTTTCAATTTAAAGCTTTAAACAACCTACCTTATCTATAAATTCTAAGCTTAAGATATTATATATGAAGATGTTTTATTTTTCTTTAAATTCTTTGTCCAGAACTTTAAATATTAAAGAGAATCATATACAAATTTTCCAGAGAGCCTCTCAGATCCATATATTTACATCATACAACATACACAAAGTTTATAACTAATTACACAATTAAACTTTAAAATTTATATGTTTACTCACCAGGTAAAACTTTGAACAGAAAGTAATATGTTGAAGGAGAACACTGTAGGTGAAATTTTCCTGATAGCTTTCTACCCTGTATTTGAATCTATTAAGTTTGCAAAGTAAAGTTATTTGTTTTCTTTCTCTTATCTAAGGGTTGCAGTTAAGTTTTTGTTAAGTTTTTAAACGAACACAATATATGATGGATATATATATATAAGGGCTTGAACGGTATAGGTAATAACTGGACAGTTCTCACATGCCTTGATTTGCTATGTATTTAATATACTGCAATATGACATGATATACAGATTTTGGCTGTAGGATTTTCTTGAACAAAATGTTGTGCTAATTTAATGCTTGTGTTCATTTATGTTAACATCTAATTAATGGCTTCAGATACTTGTTTATTTTTTTGTACTGGACAAAGATATTTGTTTTATTTTTTTGAAGTGAATACTTTGTTTCTTATGCATATAAAGTTTTACAGCCACATAATATAAAATTTTGTTAAAATTTTGTGTTGTACAGAATATATTACCAGTTATTCCTTTTAACTTATGCATTGAACATGTTCACATGTTATTCAGTAATGTAAATGGCTTTTTTTTAAAGTTTTATGTTGTACAAATGAATTCTACAGGTTATTGTTTAGGATATATTAATTGTATTCTATTTGTACTTCAGATTTTCAAGCCTTTGATTCATAACATTGCATTTGTAAATTTTATATTTCTAGCTATAACTTATATTTGTATATTTATATTTTTAGTTATATCTTATAATTTATAATTATGTTTTATACTTGTTTTGTATGTTTATGTTTATAACCATTTATATTGTTTTATACTTATGTTTTAGATTTCCATGTTTAATATTCATATGATTGTTTAATTTTAAGCATTATCATTCAAAAACTACAATTGTATTCATATGTATATTATCAAATAATAAAAATATAGAGTCTTTGATTTTTATTGAATAAGAGAGATTTTGTTATAAACAATTTTAAAGATTTTCTTTTTGAATTTTCAAATCAAAATTTTCTTTACAGTCACATATATATCTGTTAAATATCAAAGATCTCATCAATTTATAAAATTGAAAAGCTTGTATTTAATTTAGATTAGATTAAATATTATTAAAATATGCTGTCAAAATCCTGGGTCGTCACATTCCTCCCCCCTTAAAAGAATTTCTTCCCCGAAATTTAAAACAACAGTTAATTCACCAACTTTTATATTAACATTCCAAACATACATATCATCCATACAATAACAAACAATCAAACAGTCTACTCTAACAAACATCACTAGTTATCCGGACATAAATCTGGATAAGATTTCCTAAAACTATCAAGAGTTTCCCAGGTACAATCTCTGGGATCCTCACTCCACTGCACCTTGACGAGTTTCACCACTTTGCTCCTGACTTGCTTCTCGTCTCGATCCACAATCCGAACTGGATTTCTGACCATAGTCAAATTGGGTTCTACTTCCAAATCCTCTTGAACTACTGGTTCTACAACCAGTGATGGATCATGAACAAATTTCCTTAGATGCGATACATGAAACACATTGTGAATCCCAGACATCCGCTCCGGCAATTCAATCCTGTAAGCTACTGCTCCAATTCTCTCCAACACTCGGAATGGTCCAATATATCGAGTAAGTTTTCCCGTCTTTCCGAATCTTATAGCACCTTTGATTGGGGAAACTTTGACAAAAACTAGATCTCCGATCTCAAATTCCAATGGTCTTCGTCTTCTATCAGCATATTTCTTCTGACGATCTTGAGCAGCTTTCATCCTTTTCTTGATAAGCTCAACCTTCACAGAAGCTTCTCGAATAAGATCGGGTCCAAGCACAAGACGATCCTTCATTTCAATCCAACAAGATGGGGATCTACATGCTCTTCCATACAAAGCTTCATAAGGAGCCATCTTAATACTTGCCTGATAACTGTTATTATAAGAGAATTCCACTAAATGAAGATGGTCTACCCACGATCCTCCAAATGCAAAACACAATCCCACAGCATATCCTCAAGAATACGATTAAGCCTCTCCATTTGTCCGTCCGTTTGAGGATGATAGGCTGTACTCAATCTCAAATTTGTTCCCATTGCTGATTGCAGAGCTTCCCAGAATTTTCTGGTGAAAATAGGATCACGGTCACTTACTATACTGACTGGAACACCATGCAATCTGACTATCTCCTTCAAGAAAATTTCTGCCAGAGAAACTGCTGTACGAGTTGCCTTAACCGGTATAAAATGGGCACTCTTAGTTAAACGATCCACAATAACCCATATACCATCATTTCCTTTCCTGGTTCTAGGCAATCCGTCGATAAAATCCATCGAAATCATTTCCCACTTCAAATCTGGTATTTCCAAAGGCTGCAATAATCCGGCTGACTTCTGTTGATCACCCTTAACTTGTTGGCAGATGGGACAACTGTTCACAAATCTAGCAACATCCTTCTTCATATTCGGCCACCAGAAAACTCTCCTCATGTCCTTGTACATCTTCGAAATTCCCGGATGAATATTCAATTTGGAACGATGACTCTCAGACAACACTTCCTGCTTCAGATCCCTATCATTTGGAACACAAATTCTCCCGTTAATCCTTAATGTTCCTTGGCCATCAATTTCAAAACTGGGACACTGACCTTTCCTGACTCTTTTGATGATCCTTCTCAACATCTTATCAGATTCTTGCTTGGTTGAAATTCTTTCAATAAGAGATGGAACCACTTCCAAAAGAGATAGTACTGCATTCCTGCTAAGAGCATCAGCTACAACATTCGCCTTTCCCGGAGTGTACAAAATATCCAAATCATAGGATGCAAGAAATTCGACCCACCGCTGCTATCTCAAATTAAGATCTTTTTGAGAGAAAAGATATTTCAACGGTTTGTGATCTGTGAACAATTTGAATTTCTCTCCCAAAAGATAATGTCTCCAGATCTTCAAAGCAAAAACAATGGCCAACAATTCAAGATCGTGCGTAGCGTAGTTCTTCTCATGAGGCTTCAATTGCCGGCTCGCATACGCAATTACCCTTCCATTCTGCATCAGAACTGCTCCCAAACCAACCATACAAGCATCAGTATAAACCTCGAATTTGCTCTTCCCATCCGTAATAGCAAGCACTGGTGCACTAGTTAGCCTTGTCTTCAACTCCTAAAAAGCTTCTTCACACTGGGGTGTCCATTTGAATTTAGCTCCTTTCCTAGTCAGCTTAGTCAAATGTGAAGAAATCTTGGAATAATCCTTGATAAATTTCCTGTAGTAGCCAGCCAATCCTAGAAAACTGCGAACTTCCATCGGTGTCTCCGGCTGTTTCCATTCCAGAATAGTTTCAACCTTCGCTGGGTCTACAGAAATACCTTCACCAGAAACAATGTGCCCTAAAAATTTAACTTTCGATTTCCAGAAATGGCACTTCAAAAACTTCACCTTCAACACATGCTTCCTCAGAGTCTCCAATACAATCCTCAAATGCTCCCTGTGCTCTTCTTCAGATTTGGAGTAGACCAAGATATCATCAATGAATACCAGCACAAACTTATTCAACACATACCTAAAGACTCGGTTCATGAGGTCAACAAAGTAGGAAGGAGCATTGGTTAACGCGAAAGTCATAACCAACCACTCATAGAAACAATTCGGTCCCCTAAATGCAGTCAAGGGAATACTGTCTTCAGCTACCCTCAACTGATGGAAACCTGAAGCTAGATCTAGTTGAGAAAAGATAGAAGCACCATGCAACTGGTCAAAAAGATCATCGATGCGAGGAAGATGATATTTATTACGGATAGTCACTTTGTTCAATTCTCTATAATCCGTACAAAACCTTAGTGATCCATCCGATTTAGTCACAAACACTGCAGCAGAACCCCAACAAGAAAACTGGGTCTAATCAACCCCTTCTCTAAAAGATCTTGAGTCTGCTTAATTAACTCCTCTCTCTCCCTAGGAGCCATTCTCCTACTGGGCCGAATCACCGGCACAGCTCCTGGAATCAAATCAATACGGAACTCTGTTTCTCGATGTGGTGGTAGACACTTAACTTCTTCAAAAACATCAGGAAATTCTTGAACCACATCGATATCTTCAATCTTCTCTTCAGAAGTCTCAATTCCTTGCAAAAGACTACTCAAGTGAATTCCAGAATTATCACATGACACTCTGGCAATTCTACCCAGATCAGTTTCCAACGAAACTATTCTCTCATCACAATTCAAAACTGCTCTATACTTATCCAGCAATCCATTCCCAAAATAAGATCGAATCCCTTAAAATTAAACACATACGGGTCAAAAGAAAAACTATGGGATAGATATGAGATCTTCAAGTCCTTACAGATAGTGTCTAATTTGGTCACCCCCTATAGGATTAGATACCAAGATAGGATTGTCTACAGAACTAGGGGTAAGAAAGAACTTTTCTACAGAGTCCAGAGAAATAAAACTCAAGGAAGCTCCCAAATCAAACAAAACTTTAATATATTTGCCATCTAAAAGTAAAGTACCTTCCATAACTCCTTTGTCTTTCTACGAAGAAGATGGACCGGCTTCCAGAGCAAAGACCTTATTCTAAGGCGCAAGTGGACAATTCTTGATCATGTGTCCAGGCTGATGACAATTAAAGCACAACAATCTCTGAACCATAGCTGATCCTGGACCACTCTGATGCGGTTGTTGCTGCTGCTGCTGGAATCCTTTTCTGGGACACTCATTTGCCAAATGTCCTTCCTGTTGACAAATGTAGCATTTGCGAGGTCCGTTGTTATTCCCAGGCTTCTTCTTACTCGGCTTTCTCCATTTGGGATCAAACTTTCGCTTATTCGTATTAGTGAAATTCCCACCTGAAGCTGCAACTGGGGCCATAGATTTCTTACTCATCAAATTCTCATACCTCAAAGCCATATCAATCAAATCAACAAAAGATCCTTTCAAAATCACCATCAATTTTCCATTGAATTCAGGCCTCAATCCTTGCATAAATTTTTCATTCTTTTTGAGGGGAGTATCGTGAGTCCTGGTCCATAACAAGAGAGTTCGTTGACTTTTGTTTCATACGCCGAAATAGACATGCTGCCCTGCTTCAAATACAAAAAATCCTAATACAATTGGGTTTTCCCTGCCGTTGGCATAAACTTCTCTTCAAATAACTCCTTAAATCCATCCCAAGAAATGGCATCCTTAGAAATATTTGCAATTGTTGCATCCCACCATGCTGCTACGCCATCCTGCAATTGCCACGATGGCAATTGCCTCTTACGCTCATCAGACAATTTCATACTCTTAAAAATGCGCTCACAAGAGTGTAGCCAGGCATGAACTTCAATTATTGACTCTGAACCTTTGAATGGTTGGCCTCCGAGATTTTTGAAATCCTTGCATAAAGCTGTAAAACTAACTTGAGGCGGTACTGGATTTACAGCCTCACTAGCATTTTGACTCCGTCCATCATCCGTCGAAGTACTGGCCCTAACTCTGCCTCTTCGTCCGGAACTCATGTTGGCCACCAGGTCAGGGAACTCAACAAATTTAGATAGATATATATAATTATATGAAAATACAAATACGCGCTCTCAAGATAAAGATAACACAAGAGCCTAGGTACTCGCTCAACCTAGTGCTCTGATACCAACTGTGATGACCCGCCTTTCTAACTCTAGAAAGACGTATCATCATTAAGAAAGAAAGGGATAGAAATAGAAAAGAATAGAAAGAAAGAATAAAAACATCAGAATCTCATAGCGGAATGGAACAAAATATAATACATCAACATAACTATTACATAGTTATACATACATCAGAGTTATACAATATCATACAACAGGACTGTCATATACATAAATGTCCATACTACATCCAAAATACAACATAAACTAACTACACGGCGGAACTACATATATATAGATACATACGTCTGGTCTTCTTCTCCAAAGCTCCTCCAGAAAATCAACACTCCAAATACCTATCACTTGGCTACTCATAAAAATTTGAGTACCCAAGAGTTTATGAAAACAAAATATAAACTCCGGGTCAGACATGGGTCTGGTGTGAGTAAACGGGTTAAAATTGTTTAACTTTGAAAATCATTTGAAAATAAAGGTATCACGTAAGACTCCCCACACATAAATACGGGTAAGTTTTTACCTTACGCTAACCAAAACATTTTATAGGAAATCCGGTGATATTATAATAGTGTCTAGGGTTTTCAAGTAAATAGAAAATAGCCGAAATTGTTACATCTATTAAATTCCAGCTACTAGCCACGAAAGTGGGTAATACAAATCAAACCCGTAGGGTCTCGTAGGGAAAATGGGTTTCCAACAATGGCAGGGCTACTGGGGTACCGCCTGTCACAGTACGGGGCCTAGATCACCGTACCGAGGATCACTCCCGACCCCCTACAACACAAGGCCGGAACCATTCCTTACTGAACAGTCCCGAACAAGATAACCCCGCAGTTGTGGCCAACAACTGCTCACATAACCGAAATAAAGGGACATCTAGACAGGGGTATACCTCGTCCTGCTTGGGTATAACCCACCTAACCTTGCTGCATCACCCCTATTTTAACCATTTCCGGTTGATGAGGCTTGAGGCTGCGATTACCTTTATTGAACATTATTCTTAGAATGCCCATTGTCCGCCTGACGATGTGCTGAAAGCATTCAATCCATACAAGTTCGTTCGGGGTTCGAACGAAACCGAAGGCATTATCTCGTTACACTCATTTTGGAATCACCCTCAGAGTTAACGACAATAACCCTTGCATTCTGAAACACCATCTCGATCTCCAATTAATAAGTCATGACCTATCGTTTAATTTGGATCGATGTGGTTTTCGAAATATCGAATTGATACCCGATCTCGGTCTCATCGAAATCCAAACGCCATTTTAAGGGCCAAGTTGTCTATTTAGTCTTAACAGTTCAATTCAATATTAAGAATACACATAACAGATATTACAGATAAATCATATACAGTTATCACAGATATATCCAGAATATATCACAACATATCACAAAATATCATCAAACAGATATCAGAGTCAATCAGCCAAGAATTATCAATTCATATCAAACTGGTTTGATTTACTTAACACTTAATTAATTACTTAAGAATAAACTACTTTATTCTGCTTAATTACTGATTAATTAACTTATTAATGATTAATTAATTACTTAGTTAATCATTAATTATTATTGAATATGCGCTTATATGATTTTTGTTTGATGATAATAAACATATATACATTCGTTTAAATGTATTTGTTAATGTACTATTTTATTTTTCACAGGTTAAATAAATATTTGCTGAATAAAATTAAATAACACAGAATTTGAATTCAAACAGAAATTTTATTCAAACAAATATTTATTACAATTTTTGAGTAGTACAAATTCAAGCTCTCACTATTCACTATACAATTTTGATTACATCACAATTCAATTTACATAAATTCCTCACTACATATCACTCACACTCGTAGTTCATCTTCAACTTCATTTCAGTTAGAATCCAGCATCTGAGCAATCTGCAAAAATATTCACTAACGTAGTAAAATTGAAAAGAAATATTTTTGCAATATAAAATAAAATGTGAATTTTTGAAAATAATATTTGCCTCAGATATTTGGGTTGTTCGTCATCATTTACATTTGAATTCATCACACACGAACAATGTGATATGCACAGTGTATCACTGTACATGCCACAAGGCCGTGCACACCGATATACACTTGATTGATTTACAGGGACAGGTGAGTACAGGTCAAACCCAAATTATCGGATTCAACTCAAGTGCAATACAAATAAATGTCACAACTCTCAGCACAAGGTCAAATCCGAACTTAAGCTGGATTCAACTCAGGTGAAATTTCGAAAAATAAACAAAATGCAAAGGTCAAGTCACTGCAATCTTGACTCAACTCAATGCAACAACCAAAGTCAAGGCAACATGAAGTCAACGACTTCAATATGCTCATGTACACAAGTGAATGAAAATTCTGTACTCAATGCAAAGAATACAAGTCAGTTCAAACATGTATCAAACAATAAAAACAAAGAACAAAGCATCATGTGTTGAACAATATAAAGAATGCCAACAGTATGGATATACAGTGATGCATGAAACAAGACTCAAGACTGCAACAATATGGCAATATTGTTACATTAATGAAATTATAAACATCAACTACAAGCCCAAGTGACAACAGACCACTGAACATGTTATATTGAAGACATACTACAGTGCAGACCAAAGAGCAAAAGTAATTTTGGATCAATGAATTGGATGAACAAGACTCAGACCATCAATACACAAAGATAGTGATCAATATGCAGATGCAGTGAAGCATGTACATGGGAAAACATCAAATACAAACTGCAACAACACAAACACCTCAGCAATCTACAACTTCAAATAACTCAAGTGAATATGTATGGTGATGCACCAAGTAAATGCACAGCAAAAATGGAACCAACATGAAACCAAATCAAACTCGGTTCAACAAGACCACTATGCAGTGTACATGAATACAACAACAGGTGAATGTGCAGACCAAACCAAAGAAATGAAAACCAAAACCAACAGCAACTACAAACTACTCACAACAATGCTCAAAGACTCGGCACTCAAATGAACACAGTGAATGCAGACTTGAATGGACAGAGACAATAACAATGAACCAGTGGCCATAAACAGAGTGCATGCTACATTAAAGTGACTCAAGCAACAGCACAAACCAAGCTACAAACATCAAGTGTCGACCAGGAAGCAAGCAAGATCAACACAGTGCATATATGAAGTACATCAGTGACACAGCAATGCATATAACCAAGACACAAAGGAATGTCAAAATGATACAAGTAGTGAAACCATGGCATGAACCAAGTAAAAAGCATATACAAGGCTACACAATATCAAAGTGCAGACGACCAAATATACAACCAAAGAAGAAAACCATCAATATGGCAACACAGCAAGCACATGAATGCACAGTGCAAGCTACAACTCAATAAATCAATGGCCGGAGTCATGTAACAACAGGAAAAATCAAATAAGGTCGAAAGTACTACCGAAGCAAGCAGAAACATGAATTCACGTATCAGTATCAAGTTCGTGCCAAAGTCAATGTTGAACAAGTCAGAGACATGATTGTAAAGAAACGAACAGTTCAGATTCAAAGCCGTGAGAGCCAAGCATCGATAATACGAAATTGACAAAGTCAAATAAATCATCAACATTCAACAAATATCAGATGGCCGAAACTAAATCGTTGAAGAAATCAGACGAACGCAATTCTAGGGTTACAAACCCTATATAAACAATCATCATCGGCAATTTCAAAACCATTCGAGTTCAAGCAACAGAGAACAATAATCATTCAACTCGAATCAAAGTCGAGCATAAGCATATCGGAAAAGCAAAAATCACATACCATTTTTAAACAATCAAGCTCGATAATTTTGAAGAAGCCGAAAGAATATCAAGAGGCAAACGATCGACGAAAGCAAGCAACGAGAAACATATATTCGATCGAACAAAAGTCGACATCTTCAAAATTTCCAAAGCCCTAATTATTGAATTTGGAACGAAGAAGAATAAACACGAGGCCGCCATTCTTTTTGAGGAAACCAGGCCGACATATTATAAAGTGAAAGAGGATTTAATTTTGGGCCGGCTATTTACTTTGGGCTTGTGTATTTTATTAATTAAGGTTTTGAGTTTAAATTGTTTTTAATTTGTATTTTCTTTTTTAAACCGTTTTAAATTTCTAGTCGTGTGACTAGGGGACAAACTACGTGGCGTAGTTTGAGAATTCGCAACTCAGTGGCTGAGTTGTGGCAGGGTTTTGAGCGTAGAGTTAGGTTTAGTCGATAGCGGGTGTCGCGAGTTTACGTGTATAAGCGTCTGACTAACTAATTTCTAGTAGAAACCTTGGGGCAACACGTAGGCAGGGTTTTGCCGAAGCTGGGTAAATTCTATGTTGTTCTGTTTCTGTTATTTATATTCTGCGATATCTGCGCTGCTATTATTCTGCTGTGAACTGTGTTGAAATCATTTTATATAAGCTTCCGCAATTAATTTTTATAATTTATACCATCACCGTATTCACCTCCCCTCTAGGGTGAAATCGATCCTACAAGTGGTATCAGAGCTAGGAATAGAAGTCTATTAGTGTTTTAAAAATTCATGTTTCAAAAATCGGTTTTTGTTTTAAAAATTTGAATTTTTAAAATGGCTTCTTTTAATAATACTTTTGTTGAGGTTCGTTCCAATATTATTCCTTCTATTTTCGATGGAACGGATTTTTTGAATTGGAAATTGAAAATGGAATTTTATTTAAAATCTGTTAATATTAAATGTTGTGATATTATTGAAAATGGGTGTGATATAACAGATAAGAAAATTATCTCCATTAATGCTCTTTCTATGCATATATTATATTCTCATATTAATCAAGATAATTTTAATTTCATCTCTCATTGTGAAAATGCACAGGAAATCTGGAATACTTTAAATGCAATATATGGTGCAAAAGTCAACAGCAATGAGAAATCCTCCACAACCAACTCAGTTAAAGAATTGCGCTTAACAGGATTCGTAAAAAGCAGTTGTGATGAGGATGATGATGATGGAGCAGCTGAGCTGGCGTTAATGATGAAGAAATTCAAAAGGTGGAACAGAAAATACGAAAATCCAGCTCTAAATCAAAAATTAAAAAGCAGAATAATCAAACCACTAGACAACTCGGAAGAACACGGGATCATTTGCAACAAACTCTGTGATATCAAGCCCAATTATCCCCGATTTCAACGCGATTTTGAAAAGAAATCAAAACGGAGAAATACTACAGCCACGTGGAATACAAGTGATGGAGATAATCAAAGTACTAGTAGTGAGAGTGAGAAAGCAGATATGTGCCTTCATGGAAATATAACTGATAGCGACGATGATGAGCCAAGCGAGGTATCAAAACTCACTCGCTCTGAATTACTTATTTATTTCCACGAAGTAAATGGCTGTTTTGAACGACTTAGGGAAAAATACGCTAAACTTGAATCACAAAAAGACACTTTGATAGAATTAAATGAACAACTTGACCAATTAGTTGAAAACTATCAAAGAAGGATTCCTAAGTGTGATAAGTGTCCAACATTCGAAGATGAAATTAAAAAATCAGAAATCAATATAAAATCACTTGAAAATGAAATTCTGATTTTAAAAGAGAGTGAAAATACTAGGAGAGAGAATTCTATTAAAAAGTGCACACAGTTGTTAAACGAAAATGAATCTCTTAAAACACAAGTCCAACAATTGTCAACGACTTTAGATAAATTTTCAAAAAGTGAAAAATCGTTGAATATGCTATTAGGAAAGCAAACTGTTAACACGGTTAGAAAAGGACTTGGATATAATCAATCTAAAATTGTTGAAAACAAGATTAATCAAGAAAATTCAATGTGCACAATTTGTAGAAAATATGGACACAATCACAATAATTATTGGTATAGACCCAAACATGTGAAAACTATACCAATTTGGGTTCCAAAAGGCACAAATATAAAAACTCTCAAAGTTAAACAAATTTGGGTGCCGAAGGGAACAATTATAAATAGTTTTGGGTCTTTACAAAATTGTTTTTCAAAATTTTCTGCCACTAACAACCATGGACCTATAAAAACAAATAGGTCACATAAATCTTTTCTCGTGTAGGTGTGGTGGCAGGCTAAGGAACAACAACAGTGTTCTCTGAATTTTTGGTTGTTCTAGAAACACAACGAGAAACAAAGCAAAGTTCCTTAGCCTAGTACAAAAGCGACAGAATCACAATGGACAACAGCAAAAATATCGTAAAGGTAAAACAGGTAATGGTATATTTATTTGAACGGTATATTAAATAATCTGCACCATATTCTGAATTAAATCAGCCAATATTGAGATGATGAAAAGATGATGATTTTGATTCTGACTTATTCAAAATAGTTGGCCAATTATATTCTTATGCCAAAAACACTATTATATTCTCTAGATTCTTTGAATTAATTCATATATATAAATTTGGATTAAAAATAGTGTTTTGTTGGATGATAATACATTTGGTTATAATACGGCTAACTCTATATTCACGGTTTTTGATTATTTACACGGCTTTAATTCAAATTCAAGAGAATGTCATTTAAATTGCTGTTAAAATTGAGTTTGAAATTTTTGGTGCACACTTCATGATTTGGTCGATCAAATTCAATTAATGATCATTTTGAGTGAAAAAGAAATTCAGATGCAGATTACACTGGTAATCTAGTTGATAGAAAAATTACTAGTTGAACGTGATTTTTTGAGACATTTAGTAACTGCATCGTTTTTCAAAGAAAATATCTACATATTTTTCATTTCAAATAATTTTCAAATAGCAGAAAATTTTCTTATAAAACCCCCTCGAGAAAATCATTTTTGACCATATTTTCAGATTAGTCATTTTGAAAAATTGATTTCATAATTATTTTTGAATTTGATTTTAAATGACTATTTTGACTAATCTGACTCCTTAATGATTATCGAAAAGATAAATAGTGATTGAAAAAGTGACGAGTGTTGATATTGATCATATATTATAACTCGAGAAAGTATAATTAGAAAATTTCTTTAGAAATTTAAACAAGGGTTATAAAACTTTTTGTTGGTAAAAATTCCATGACCATCTCTATATCTATCATATTTCTAACGACCATCACTCATCAAAATTCTATATAGTTTGTCGATATGTGGTACTTTAAACAGGAATCATTCGTTATTCATTTTTACATTTTTTTAAATAATAAAAAAATTATAGTAAAATAATAATAATAATAAATACCAAAGTATTCACTCTCATTTAAAAGTCCTCACGGTTATGCATGGGTGAATTACTTGGAATTTGTTATGTGCTTTCATGCTTATTTAAAAGTCCTCACGGTTATGCATGTATGGAACGCATATCAAAAGTTGATTTTTAAAATAAACAAGTTGATTCTAATCCTATTTAAAAGTCCTCACGGTTATGCGTGGTTAGAAGATACTTGAATTCATTTTTTAAAATAAAATTGGAATACTACTAATCTCATTTAAAAGTCCTAACGGTTATGCATGGTTAGTAGGTATTCAAATTCCTGATATAAATATACCACAAATAGACACAACTGTATGGTTTTATATGATGACATAATTCTCATCATTCTAAAAGTGGAATATGCGCCTAACAAAATATTTATGATTTTTGTTTGATTTTTTATTGAAATTTAATATTTATATTCAATTGAGTTTTAATTTTGAATTAATATCAATTACTTTATCTCTATTTTCTCTAACACTATTACTCTTTTGCTGATAACAAAAGGGGGAGAGAAAAGTTGAGATTTTATCAAATAAAATCAAGAAAAGGTCAAATAATTTTCTATTAGCATCTAAGTTCATTTGCATATTTTTATTTGTATGCATATATGTAGGGGGAGCTTAGTGTAGAGAGGAAGCATTTAAATAGGGGGAGCAATTAGAGCATATAAATGATCAAATACATTTAACATATTCAAAATCTTAAACATATGTTTGTTATCATCAAAAGGGGGAGATTGTTGAATATGCGCTTATATGATTTTTGTTTGATGATAATAAACATATATACATTTGTTTAAATGTATTTGTTAATGTACTATTTTATTTTTCACAGGTTAAATAAATATTTGCTGAATAAAATTAAATAACACAGAATTTGAATTCAAACAGAAATTTTACTCAAACAAATATTTATTACAATTTTTGAATAGTACAAATTCAAGCTCTCACTATTCACTATACAATTTTGATTACATCACAATTCAATTTACATAAATTCCTTACTACATATCAGTCACACTCGTAGTTCATCTTCAACTTCATTTCAGTTAGAATCCAGCATCTGAGCAATCTGCAAAAATATTCACTAACGCAGTAAAATTGAAAAAGAAATATTTTTGCAATATAAAATAAAATGTGAGTTTTTGAAAATAATATTTGTCTCAGAAATTTGGGTTGTTCGTCATCATTTACATTTGAATTCATCACACACGAACAATGTGACATGCATAGTGTATCACTGTACATGCCACAAGGCCGTGCACACCGATATACACTTGATTGATTTACAGGGACAGGTGAGCACAGGTGTAACGACCCAGAATTTTATTTAATTAAAATTTGAATATTTAATTAATTTTAAATATTAATAAGTGAATTTATAAGTCGAATAAATTTTAATTTGAATTATTGGATTTAATTGAATAATTAAATCGATAATTTAATATGTTAAATTATGGAAATAATTGAAAATTGAGTTAAATATGATTGAAAATGATTTGTAAAATTTTATTTTATCATATTGAAGTTAGAACGATATTTTAGAATTTTTAAAATCGAATTAAAATTTAATTTGTGAAAATTGAATATTTTAATATTAAAATCGACTAGTGAAAATAGTCAATTTTTGAACAGTCTCAGAATTGAACGAAACCAGTTCCATTGGATCCGTAATAGTTAGTTATTACTGGATTTCAATTTTCGTGTCAATCGGAGTTATCGTTTGATCGTGGCAGCTCGAAACGCATCGAATTATTTTTAATTTTAATTTGGCGAGTTAAAATAGCCATTTTTCAAAAAGTCTCGGATTTCGACGAAACCAGTTTCATCGGATCCGTAATGTGATATTATTGTAAGGTTTCAAATTTCGTGTCAATTGGATTTACCGTTTGTTCGGTACAAATTAAAACGCCTAGAAATCGATTTAAATCGGTTTAATTTAAATTGAACGTTTGTTGCCATATCTCGCATAGATGTCCGAATTAGCTTTCGAAACCTGTTCCATTGTGTCCGGAACGCGGGATAAACCCTAGGAACGTCAGTTTCGGCGCGTAAATCGGAGTCGGAATTTCCGGAATGAATAGTGTTTCGTCGGTTCCCTATAAATAGACCCCTACCTCTCTCTAAATTAAAAAAATAAAATAAAACCCTAATTGTAAACTGCAGCCGCCACCCCCACTATCAATGGCCAGAAAGCTCCAATTTTCAACCCTTAATCTCTTCCAATCCGTGAGTAATTAGGTGAAACTTTCAACTAGAAGATCGTAGAGCGTATCAAGGGCTTTAATTCTATACGGCTATGATCGAATATGGTGTCGCGTGGAGGGAGCTAGGGGAGGCCGACCGTGACAGCTTGCGCACGCAAATTGATGTGCATATGGTGGCCGAGCTTCGTGCTCTTCTTGGTGGTGGTAGCTTGCGCGTGGGGCTTTGAAGTGGAGGTGCTTGATCGGCGTGAAGATGGAAGGAGGAGGCTCGAATTCAAACCCTAAAATTTTGATAATGGGTTCGGCTATGTGCTGTGTACGCGCGTGAATATGTGCGTGAGGGAGATGAAGTTTGAGGCGCGTTGGATCTGCATTGGACGGCCACGATCTTGTGTAGGTTAAAAAGGAAATTAATGTTGTAAATTATAGTTAAAATCGTGTTTAAACTTCAAATAATCATAACTTTTTCATACGAGGTCGAAAACGCGCGAAACAAGTTGCGTTGGAATCGTATGGACGAGCACTACGCGATGAAATTGGATTGGAGTCATTTAGAGTTAGTGAGAATTTTGGGTAAAATTATTCGAAATAAATCGCTAAAACGAAATTGAAATCAAGGTGAGAAGTTCTCACTCAATCGAATCAGTTTCGATTTTATTTTAAATAGTTAGATTTAAAATATTTGAATGCATGTTTGAATGATGATTGTTATCTATTGATTGTTAAAATAGACATTATGCGCCGTTAGTAAGCGGATGTTGTTTATTAAAAACATATACCGCGAATATTTCATAAACAGTGAAATTGGTATTATATATAATAGCAATATATATATATATTGGCATACGTATATATTGGAGTTATTGATTTCCCGCATTTTTTGTTTAGCGGATGAGACCCTATTGCGCCGTCTATTAAGCGGATAATATTTTAAATCCCATATACCACGATAATTTCGTACTAGAGCGGAATTAGTATTGTGCTAATGTTTGTGATGCAGGAAATAGGTTGGAGGGATCCAACTGGATTCCTCAACAGTGTTTATTTGAATTCAGATATTTTGATATTTGATGGATTATCATATCGATATATGATATCGTTGTTGTCGTGATTGACTATTTGGTATGTAGCATCATTGGACCAAATTTGGATTTTTAAAATGATTTTCAAAGTGATTTTTGAAAATATAAAATATTTTTGGAATTGATCCATTTTAAATAAATAAACGTTATAATTTTTAAAGTTACGAAAATTATGATTTTTGAGAAATATAGTTAAAAGCTGATTTTTGAAAATATGGGATTAATGGTTTTATAAAATAGTTTAATCGGGATTTTTGAATTTATTATAAAAAGTTGAAAATATAGAATTTATAAAATTTGATTATTTTATAAATCAAAATGGTGAAATTATAAAGGAAATTAAAGATGTTTTAAAAGAATAATATAAATTGAATTATATTAAGAGATTTATAAATGGATATTTATAAATTGAAATATTGATATTATAAAATGAGTTTTTATAAGTGTTTGAATGAAGTGAAAATGGATTTCATAAGTGAATGGAATTTATAGAATTATAAACGGTGAAGTTATAAATGGAATTTTTTAAGCAGTAGGTTTATAAAATTTATAAAGTTGTTGAAAGAATATATTTGGATAAATAATTGAATCTTATAAGTTATAAGATTCATAATTATGAAGTTTAAAGGAACGATTGTGCAAACAAATAAATTATAGGTGTTTAACTTATAACATGAATTTTGTTTTATAATTGAGTTATAAATTGAATAGGTTAATAAAGGAATTTATAAACATTGTTTTATAAATTCGCAAACGACTTATTTTAAGAAGTAAATTGTTGAAACCTATTAATGGAGTTATATTCACATTTTTGACTGTGAATAATCCTTTAAAATGAAATGTATAAAAGGATGAAAATTGTTAACGTAGTATATTCACGTTTTTGAATAGTGAATAATATGTTAAAGAAATTGTTTGAATGTGATATTTGAAATAGAATTAAAACGATCTAACGATGTTTTAAAATGTGTTGAGATTCGAAACCATAGATTTCAACATTTATTGTTGAAATAGACGTTTTCGAGAAATAAAAGGAAATAGTGGACTATAACACTGTTGTTATAGTAAATGATTTCCGAAAGGAAATGTTTTGTATAGTATTGGGATTTATATATCTATTTTAATTTCGAATCCCTATACTAGTGATTTTGGGTTGTCGTAACGATGTTTTACGTAACATTCGTTTTGTCCCAAATAAATATGTTAAAAGAATGATTTCCTTAAAGAATGAAATATATACTTAATCTCGATTTAAGTATATTGGATATTTTCTAAGTGTTGAAAATAAATAAAATTTGTGAATTACTTATGAATAAGTAAGTATGGAAATGTTTTCCAATATAAAGTGAATATCTTAAGAATTTATCTTTTTGAAGATAAATTGAAATGAATAATTAAAATCGTATATGCATGGATATTTTGAAATATAAATTCACTATGGAATTTATGAATGAAAAGGGAAGTTGTTTAAAAATAAATATTGATTTATTTTTGAAGTGTGAAAACTATATATCTAGTAAAGATATTTTGAAAAATAAATTATTTGGAAAATTATTTGGAATCTGGTGATGTGTGCATATCCATTGATAGTTCAATAACCGACTATCAATATTTCCCTTTGAATGGGTATTTGATGTGATTTGTTTGAATTTGAATGCCACACTTATTTTTGAATAAGCGCTCACTATTCGGGTTAACCGGGAAAGGACCATGGGGTCGTATAACCCATTCCGAATATGTGATACGTCGTTATGAATTGCATTTGAAGATCGGTGTTGAAGACCCGGTATTTGCGAGAGCGATAGGATGACCTGTCGATTGACTCTGCATCGAGTTGCTCCGGTATTGAGTTCTCCATATGTGATGGGAAATCCGATCAGGATTGTGAATATCCGGATTGCAAGGACTTCTTTGTAAGTGCCTTCGGTTTTGTTCGAGCCCGGAACAGACTTGTATGGATTGTATGTCTGACATTACAAATTGAGATATAAAGCAGATTTCTTTCAAATATATTTCTGTTGGTGGCGGAGAATTTATTCTTTTAGCTTAACACCCTTCTCTGAGACGTACGAGTTCAGAGGTTATGTAGTTGATGGTTATCAGCGATATATTCCCAATTTGGTAATGTGACATGCTGAGTGTAGCTGAAATGATCATTGTGTTGATTATTTGTGATAGGATCGTGTATTTGATCGTCTATCCTGGTGATCATTTCTATGATCATTTGTTGACCCAAAGCATGGCTTTTGTATAAAGTATGTTTTTGTGGACGTGACTTCGTCGAGCCTCACACCCCGTGAATGGTCAAAACAGGAAAGAAGCAGCAAGGTTATGAGGGGTAGCGCCCTTTAGGATGTGTGCATTTCCTTCTAGAAAAGGGTGGTATCATGGTATGGAGCCCGGATACTTACTCATGTTGAAAACACTTTGTTATGATTGTGTGAATTGATTACGAGCGCTCGGTGAAAGGTCCCAAAGGACCGGGGGATGGCATATTCGGTCAGTTGTTACTCAGTTAGGGGTAACCCGGCCTTGTGTTGGTAGAGATCCGGTTTGGTTCTCGGGGATGTCCATCCAGAGGCATTCTCATGTGGCAATGGGAAGTTCCTTGGCCTGATTATTCGTTGGAAATCCAAAGAAACAATATGAGACTTGTACGGTTTTAGTTGTATAACCTGCTATGGAATGTGGCGGTAACCTGCTATTGAACATAGTTAGCTATAGTAGGCATACGATAATGGTCGTATGTTGGCTAAGATTTATATTCTACTTTCGAAATGAATTTTTCCTACACTATACACTAGTAATAATATCAAATGTTCTTTTAATGCGTATCAAGCATCTTTGACTATCATAAGGAGAAATCTCCTCCGATTCTGCGTTTGCATTGTGTGTGTGTGCGGGAGGCCTTATGGTAGTCTCATTTTTAAAAGCATTGCGAATTGGCTTTAAAAATATTCCTCTATTTTGATTTTACTGACTCGGAGTTTATTGTTTTCCTTCCTAAACTCTGGGTGCCCACCAATTTCCACACGGGAAGTCAAGAGTTAGGTTTATCGGGATCTTCTGGATATTCTGGAGTTGCTGGATGCAAGCTGGATGGCATGGCGTATTACTACTATATAGTATTTCTTTTTCCGTTGCACTGTTTGTTGTTGTTATTGTTGTACACTCTGATGATATGATGTAATGAAATGAAATGTGATGTAATGTAATAACTGATATAGTTCTTTGTTTAAAGATTATTCATTTATTATTATATGTTGTTCCGTTGCGAATTGTGAGATTCTGTTATTGTTCCGTTCTATTTTCTTTCTGTTCTATTTTCTACTTTCTTTTTTCCCCTATTTTCTATCCTTTCTCTCTTCTTTTCTCTCTTTTCTTCTTCTTAAACCCTCAGTGTTCGGTTTTCCGTCGTTCGATTGCTCGGCAGTCGATAAAGTGAGTATCGATGTTGAATTTTCGGAAGACGAAGAATCGGGTCCTGACAACAGGTCAAACCCAAATTATCGGATTCAACTCAAGTGCAATACAAATAAATGTCACAACTCTCAGCACAAGGTCAAATCCGAACTTAAGCTGGATTCAACTCAGGTGAAATTTCGAAAAATAAACAAAATGCAAAGGTCAAGTCACTGCAATCTTGACTCAACTCAATGCAACAACCAAAGTCAAGGCAACATGAAGTCAACGACTTTAATATGCTCATGTACACAAATGAATGAAAATTTTGTACTCAATGCAAAGAATACAAGTCAGTTCAAACATGTATCAAACAATAAAAACAAAGAACAAAGCATCATGTGTTGAACAATATAAAAATGCCAACAATATGGATATACAGTGATGCATGAAACAAGACTCAAGACTGCAACAATATGGCAATATTGTTACATTAATGAAATTATAAACATCAACTACAAGCCCAAGTGACAACAGACTACTGAACATGTTATATTGAAGACATACTACAGTGCAGACCAAAGAGCAAAAGTAATTTTGGATCAATGAATTGGATGAACAAGACTCAGACCATCAATACACAAAGATAGTGATCAATATGCAGATGCAGTGAAGCATGTACATGGGAAAACATCAAATACAAACTGCAACAACACAAACACCTCAGCAATCTACAACTTCAAATAACTCAAGTGAATATGTATGGTGATGCACCAAGTAAATGCACGGCAAAAATGGAACTAACATGAAACCAAATCAAACTCAGTTCAACAAGACCCCTATGCAGTGTACATGAATACAACAACAGGTGAATGTGCAGACCAAACCAAAGAAATGAAAACCAAAACCAACAACAACTACAAACTACTCACAACAATGCTCAAAGACTCGGCACTCAAATGAACACAGTGAATGCAGACTTGAATGGACAGAGACAATAACAATGAACCAGTGGCCATAAACAGAGTGCATGCTACAACAAAGTGACTCAAGCAACAGCACAAACCAAGCTACAAACATCAAGTGTCGACCAGGAAGCAAGCAAGATCAACACAGTGCATATATGAAGTACATCAGTGACACATCAATGCATATAACCAAGACACAAAGGAATGTCAAAATGATACAAGTAGTGAAACCATGGCATGAACCAAGTAAAAAGCATATACCAGGCTACACAATATCAAAGTGCAGACGACCAAATATACAACCAAAGAAGAAAACCATCAATATGGCAACACAGCAGGCACATGAATGCACAGTGCAAGCTACAACTCAATAAATCAATGGCCGGAGTCATGTAACAACAGGAAAAATCAAATAAGGTCGAAAGTACTACCGAAGCAAGCAGAAACATGAATTCACAGTATCAGTATCAAGTTCGTGCCAAAGTCAATGTTGAACAAGTCAGAGACGTGATTGTAAAGAAACGAACAGTTCAGATTCAAAGCCGTGAGAGCCAAGCATCGATAATACGAAATTGACAAAGTCAAATAAATCATCAACGTTCAACAAATATCAGATGGCCGAAACTAAATCGTTGAAGAAATCAGACGAACGCAATTCTAGGGTTACAAACCCAATATAAACAATCGTCATCGGCAATTTCAAAACCATTCGAGTTCAAGCAACAGAGAACAATAATCATTCAACTCGAATCAAAGTCGAGCATAAGCATATCGGAAAAGCAAAAATCACATACCATTTTTAAACAATCAAGCTCGACAATTTTGAAGAAGCCGAAAGAATATCAAGAGGAAAACGATCGACGAAAGCAAGCAACGAGAAACATATATTCGATCGAACAAAAGTCCTCATCTTCAAAATTTCCAAAGCCCTAATTATTGAATTTGGAACGAAGAAGAATAAACACGAGGTCGCCATTCTTTTTGAGGAAACCAGGTCGACATATTATAAAGTGAAAGAGGATTTAATTTTGGGCCGGCTATTTACTTTGGGCTTGTGTATTTTATTAATTAGGGTTTTGAGTTTAAATTGTTTTTAATTTGTATTTTCTTTTTTAAACCGTTTTAAATTTCTAGTCGTGTGACTAGGGGACAAACTACATGGCGTAGTTTGAGAATTCGCAACTTATTGGCTGAGTTGTGGCAGGGTTTTGAGCGTAGAGTTAGGTTTAGTCGATAGCGGGTGTCGCGAGTTTACGTGTGTAAGCGTCTAACTAACTAATTTCTAGTAGAAACCTTGGGGGCAGCACGTAGGCAGAGTTTTGCCGAAGCTAGGTAAATTCTATTGTTCTGTTTCTGTTATTTATATTCTGCGATATCTGCGCTGCTATTATTCTGCTGTGAACTGTGTTGAAATCATTTTATATAAGCTTCAGCAAATAATTTTTATAATTTATACCATCACCCTATTCACCCCCCCCCCCTCTAGGGTGAAATCGATCCTACAATTATCAATTTATTAATCATCTAATCTTTAATTAATCATTTAATCAGTTAACTTTTATTCATTAATTATTACTTAATTACTCAGTTAATTGATTGATTCCTAATTATTAATTAATAACTTAATTATTACTTAATAAAATTTAATTACTTATTTAAATATCACGAATGATTTTAATTAATCATTTATTATCAATTTATTAATATATAATCCTTAATTAATCACTTAAGTTAATTACCATTTATTATTAATTAACTTTAAGTAATTAACTAACGTCCTTAAATTGAGTTGATTAAACATACGATTAATTTCTAATTACAAATTTAATTAAAGTTACTAATTTAATTACAAGCACAAAATAGTTTACATTCGAATTACTTTATATTAATTAATTACCCTTTACAAACCTTACCTTTAATAAACTTTAAATCAATTAAACTAACTAATATTAGTTACCGTTAAACTTTGTTAATAAAAATACTAAAAGGAATTAGGCAAATCGACAGGAAGTGGACCTGAGGTAACCCACTCATTCACTCGAGCAAACCTCGAGCTCTCCTTCTCTTTCCCCGCGTCTCTCTCTCTCACTCCACCCTCTTCTTCTTTTGCCTGTTTCGTTTTCTTCCTTCTTTTTTTTATTTGAGTTTAAGTTAAAAAGAAACAACAATACTAAATGAACACACGCGCGTCCCAGGTAGAAACTCGAAGCATCTTCCAAGATTATCGAGCAAAGACACACGCGATGACCCAAATAGCTTCACCGACACAGATCGCCACCGTGCACGTGCACGGTGGTTCGGCCCACCTCCGGCGACCCATACTATCACCCACAAACCCCAATTTGACCGTGCACTCGAAATCAAACCCCAGATTTTCAAATACAAGTCGAAATCAAAAATTTGCCTAAAGCTCGAATACGAGCCACGAACGCACCAAACAAACCCCTCTCGGCCCACCAACGACGATCATCTGACGCGATGTAACTCCGGTTATAACTCAGCCATACTCTCCCCTACCTTCACCTAGAATCTCGAGATAACCGATCACCTCATGGTGCCGAAATCAAACTTTTACATAACGTTGAAAAACATATGAACAAACCCTATTTTTAACTCGACCTCAAAATCCATACATTCGAAAAAAAAATTAAGCATTTTTCCTGTGTTAATTCATCTTCAAACTTTCTTCATACGAAATTTCAACAATTTAAATAAATCGAATCAACAGATGTTGGCAAAAATCAATTTCGGCTCCCTTTTAAAACTGCACCTATAATCTTTGCTTAAAAATCATAATTTTTATGTTAAAAATCTTAACTTTGTATATGTAATCAAAATATGTTATCAAATTCACAAATTAAAACTTTCGAATTTTTAGCTTTTAATTTATTTCTTACTTAAAGCTGTATAAACAGTTTTATAAGTTACCGTGATGCCTTAAAATTCATGTCAGGTTTCAATTTAAAGCTTTAAACAACCTACCTTATCTATAAATTCTAAGCTTAAGATATTATATATGAAGATGTTTTATTTTCTTTAAATTCTTTGTCCAGAACTTTAAATATTAAAGAGCATCATATACAAATTTTCCAGAGAGCCTCTCAGATCCATATATTTACATCATACAACATACACAAAGTTTATAACTAATTACCCAATTAAACTTTAAAATTTATATGTTTACTCACCAGGTAAAACTTTGAACAGAAAGTAATATGTTGAAGGAGAACACTGCAGGTGAAATTTTCCTGATAGCTTTCTACCCTGTATTTGAATCTATTAAGTTTGCAAAGTAAAGTTATTTGTTTTCGTTCTCTTATCTAAGGGTTGCAGTTAAGTTTTTAAACGAACACAATATATGATGGATATATATATATATATATATATATAGAAGGGCGTGAACAGTATAGGTAATAACTAGACAGTTCTCACATGCCTTGATTTGCTATGTATTTAATATACTGCAATATGACATGATATAGAGATTTCGGCTGTAGGATTTTCTTGAACAAAATGTTGTGCTAATTTAATGCTTGTGTTCATTTATGTTAACATCTAATTAATGGCTTCAGATACTTGTTTATTTTTATGTATTGGACAAAGATATTTGTTTTATTTTTTTGAAGTGAATACTTTGTTTCTTATGCATATAAAGTTTTACAGCCGCATAATATAAAATTTTGTTAAAATTTTGTGTTGTACAGAATATGTTACCAGTTATTCCTTTTAACGTATGCATTGAACATATTCACATGTTATTCAGTAATATAAATGGCTTTTTTTTTAAGTTTTATGTTGTACAAATGAATTCTACAGGTTATTGTTTAGGCTATATTAATTGTATTCTATTTGTACTTCAGATTTTCAAGCCTTTGATTCATAACATTGCATTTGTAAATTTTATATTTCTAGTTATAACTTATATTTGTATATTTATATTTTTAGTTATATCTTATAATTTATAATTATGTTTTATACTTGTTTTGTATGTTTATGTTTATAACCATTTATATTGTTTTATACTTACGTTTTAGATTTCCATGTTTAATATTCATATGATTGTTTATTTTTAAGCATTATCATTTAAAAACTACAATTGTATTCATATGTATATTATCAAATAATAAAAATATAGAGTCTTTGATTTTTATTGAATAAGAGAGATTTTGTTATAAACAATTTTAAAGATTTTCTTTTTGAATTTTGAAATCAAAATTTTCTTTACAATCACATATATATCTGTTAAATATCAAAGATCTCATCATTTTATAAAATTGAAAAGCTTATATTTAATTTATATTAGATTAAATATTATTAAAATATGCTATCAAAATCCCGGGTCGTTACACTGTTGCTACTATGCATCTTCGCACCTCCCTAAAGTCGATCGGACCTCCAACCGAGCACCCCACATTTTGCCGACGATGCTTCTTCCATCGACAAACCCTAATCCAAGATTTAAAAGTTTTAATCAAGAAATTAGTTTGTTATTTTTAAGAATTTTGAATGAGTGGGTTCAGAAAAGAAAAAATATGAAAATGCAGTAGGCTTTTACATGGACGAGGTATGGGTTGGCGGCATGAGGCTATGACACAAACATGTAGAGGTATGGGCTAGAGCATGAATATAAAATATTATATATATTATTTTAATTTAAAATATCAAGTTATAAAACGTTCGAAAATTTCAAACTTCAAATGAGGCATGCCGACCGACGTCCTATATGCAACACCCCTGTTTCGAATACAATGAAACTAGTCTAGAGACCCAATCCAATCATACGTAGAAGAAAGCTTTTCAAACCCAATTATATTATATAAATTCCTGAAATTAATTTATAAGCGTTTCAAAATCGCACAGCTAGATGATACGTCCAATCGTCACGAAATTCGACAGCATATCATAATTCATTATTACGGATCCAATGAAATTGGTTTGATCGAAATCTAAGACAGTGCCTATTTTCATACGTTAATTAAAACGAATTATTATTTGAAATAAATCAAATCACTTAATATTATAAACTAAAGTATACTATATTCATTCTTAGTTGAACAGAATTTAAATAAGTTTCCAAGGTCGTTTTTTTATCCACGCTAATTCCAAGGTTCACAATTTCAAAATTCATATATCCAAATGAATCTAAATATTTGAAATTTAACTTGCTTGAGTTATAAAAATAATAATTCAATATTTAAAATCAATTGACTAAAATTCTGAGTCATTACATACCCAATAAAGAATAATTATTTATTTTGAAAATGTTGTACTATAGATATCAGATGTTTGTTATTGGCATTATGTTATGGATTTTATGACATCTAGATTTTTAAATGCAATGAGTACTATTTTTGTTATTATATTTTTTCCTTTTATTGTGAGTTTTGAATGTGTAGATAAATAACTATGTATGGTTCTTGATATCAACCAACAACCAGCTTTGAAATGAGTTTAAGTTTCGATGGGCCTTTTTCTGGGTCGAAATTTAGGTCCGTTTCAGGATGGATTATTACACAAATGATCTTGAGGTAGGATAAGGAGGCTAGTGTGGTAGAGGAGGTGGTAGCCTAATGACAACACAACTAGAAAATAGAAAATTCTCCTTTCCATGACATATGGGCTCCAAATTGTAATTTGACTAGGAAGTGGGAATCAATAAGGATGGATGTGAAAGTGTGAGGAAAGGCGGCAAGGCCTAACGAGCATTTGTCAATATTTATTTCACACACACACACATATACCTATGTAAGTATGTATGTTCTCGTGTGCATGGATGTTTATTATTAACTATAGTATATGTCATAACTACAATGCATACTTAGTAAGAGTTTACAAGTGATTGGTTATTTGATTTTTAAAATAACATTTAAAGAACTCATCATTATGGTAGTTTGTACAATCTAGATTTGAAATCAATCCATGTAGATTTGCTAGGTTAGAGATAGTCTAATTAGAATTTAAGATTTAGAAATGACTAAATCAAATACGATCCACCATACACACACATATGTATGTATGAATCATCTTTATGATTCTATATAAATAAAAAAATTGAATGAATCATAGAACCCCGGGTTTTATAAGGCAGTCAATGGATACACTAAAAATCCTAAATTTGTCCGCATCCACATTTAAAAAGCAGATAAATATCTAATATCCAAAAAAACATATATGGATGCGGATACTAAAGCATTTGCATCTGAAAATTTCTGTTCGGATTTTTTTAAGATTGTAGTATATTTTATGTGTATTTTAGCACAATGAAAGACACGTGTTTATTTTTTTATCGAGTTTGTAGTCTATATTATATGCATTTAATGTATATTAACTGCTCAAAAGTACTTAATATAATCACATTTGTTGATTTTGCATTATTTATAGTCAATAAGATTAAAAAATAATTATGTGAAATCAAAATTTATTATTCATGTTTCTTGATTTATCAATCGTCGGTGAATTTGATGACTAATTGATATTTGTCTGTATCATCGATGCAGATATCCGATATTCAAAAATTATTGCGGATGCAGATATGACGCTATCCACATCCGGAAGCATCCATTGATAGGTTCTAGATTTTGAAATAAATTTAAGATCCTAATTTCAATTTTCAAACTAGTCTATATCTACTTGATTAATTAAAAAAACATGACCCATCCATAAAAATAATCAACAAATGTTTAGTAAATTCATATTTTTCAATGGTTGGAATCAAAGTTATGATAACAACTTCATTATAAATCTAAATTTGGTTTACCATATGCCACTAATCAATTTAATCAAAGTCTATATGTAAATAAAATAATCAAATTCAGAATGAAACAATAATAGTAAACTTAAGAAAATTGTACATTAAAACAATATATATTATTAAGCAGACCGTCAGATTAACTTGGAATTTTGGTATATTGTCATGCAACCCATATCTTTCCATGGTCAAAGTTTTAAATCATTAGGATTTCAAGAAGGTATTCAAATTGGATATCATGCTGATTATAGTTTGTACCATAAATCAGATGACAAGAGAATAAGAAGAGAGAATAAGTGAAGCATGTCATGTTAAATACACGGTGTTGCGTCATTCATTCATCCGCATAAAGGTAAGAAATTGTATTTAATATCCATACTATGTAACATTCGATTCGATCGATAAAATATTAGTGTAACAACCCATAATTTTAATAAATATTTTATTGGAATTTATTTTGAAAACTTTGATTTTAAATCATTTAAAAATTGAAATTTTGTAATTTTCCAATGTAATTTTGGATTTCGTTTATGATTTGTTTTCCAGATATAATAAAACAAATATTTCCTAAAAAATTTATATTTTGGTCAACTGTGGTCAAACTTTAACTTTCAGTTGAAATTTTAAAATTTGAATTTTGAATTTCTAATCTTTTTCTTTGAAGTTATAGTTGATTCTAATATTGGTTATGCTTTTCGTTTCGCCAAATTCTGTTTTATACTTTTTAAATTTGATAAATTTCAGCGTTTTATACGTGATTATTTTCAGCATTTTTCTGTTTATTTCCTGTTCCAAATTTATAACTCATTTCTATTTTATATTTTATTTCCTATTTTCTATTTTATTTTATTTTTCCATTCTCTACTTTTCTATTTTATTTATTTGATTTTTGGCTTGGAAATTTCAAAAGTCTTAAGTTTCTTTCTTGGAAATGAAGTAAAGCCTTTTTATTTTCTAGCTATTCCAAAGCAATTACTCTCTTAGCCATTCACTTCTCTTTCTCACCTCCATAATTCAAGTACAAATATTCTCACTTATCTCTTTCCTCATTTGCCTCTTCTGATTAGAAGATTTACAGTAAGTTTCTCATGGCTTCTTCTTTCTTTCTTTTTCCTTTTCTCTTTTCTTTTATTTTCTATTTGCAAGGCTCCGTCACTACCATCATGCCCTCCTATTTGCCGACAATCTCTTCCTCACCACCACCACTAGACCGGCCTCCACCATCACCACATCATCCCCATGCTATGCCGTGACTACCTATATCCAAACCATCACCAAAATTTCCTTGAAACCCTAGCCGATCTCCACCACTTCTTCCAACCCTCTTCCGTTAGCCTTGGCCACCACCTATGCCAACACCACCTCCTTTGCCTTGCTCAAGGCTGTACCCTCTCTGATGTGACTAGATCTGACCCAAGCTTAGCATATAGGGCCGAGCCATATAGCCATAGGCCGAACCTAAAGCATCAACTTATCTTTGTCCTTTTGCCTTCCTATTGAATTTGCCTCGCCATTCCTTCACATACCCTTGCCTAGCCGTACATATGTGACCTTGGTCGAGCCTAGGTGCTTCAGATCAAGTCATGGCCAAGCCATATTGTAATGGTGTAGCCCATAGTGATGGTGGTCGAGCCACTTGAAGAGTTAATCCAATCTTGTTTCACTTTGATTCATATTTTGTACATTGTTTTGATTTAAAATCTTGTGTTGAAATGTATGTTTATGTATGTTGTATTTTATTTGGTTGCAAGATCTGAATCTTGGCTCTCCATCCATTCGAATCTAAGTCGTGCTTTCCGAAGTTTATTCGTGTGTCTTGGATTGTTAACTCCAGCTTTAGAAGGTGAGTTTATTACTCTCGACATTCGTACTTATATAATTGTGAAACAACGACATGTGAATTGTTTCCTGAAGATTTGGCCAGGCAACTTAGTACTCGGCATACCAAGGACGTTCGGCCTCTAAGTGGTTCGGCACCATTGCTCGGCCAAAGATAGCGCTCGGCCAAAGAGATCGTTCGACATTAGGAAGGGTCCGACACACAGAGCGTTCGGCACAATCACGTTCGGCCCCGTCTCGCTCGGCCAAAAGAGAAAATTCAACACAGTTGCTCCACTAGGCATTCAGTACGATCGGCGTCATCTCGTTCGGCCAAAGGAGAACGTTCGGCATAATTGCTCCACTCGGCATTCAGTACGTTCGGCCTCATCTGGATCGGCCAAAGGAGACCGTTCGGCATACAGGGCTCACTCCATTCAGACTGAGGTTTTTAGCTACCAGGCCCACCAGGGAAGTCCAACCCACCTTCATCTATAAATAGAGGGGCAGGGTCACAGAAAAAGGGATCAGATTCTAGAGAACACTGGGGAAACTCTGCCATTTTCAAGACCTATTCCATACTCATTTCTTTTACTTTGCAATTGTATTCAAGTAAGAAAAAAGGATTGTATCTGTAATCAAGTATCAAGGGAAATCAATGGAAATCAACTTCAAAGTAGATGTAGGCAGTTACGCCGAACCACTATAAATTTGGTGTTCTTACCTTCTGCATTTAAATTTATGCTCTCCTCACTGTTTTAATTTGTTTTCTTCATTTATCTCTCTACACAATCTATCTGAGGGTGTTAGTGACCAATTTTGGGGCTAACATGAATTATAGATGATGATATGATAGTAATTTATATATGCCTGTGATATGATATTTTATGATGTTATAACCTGATGCTATACCTGTTACATCACCTGATATGATATGCCATATTACACTATTTATTTTATTTATCGTTTCTCACACTACAAGTTCCCTGTATAATAAAATCACTATGGGTTGAAATGATACATACCCGAACGGAGTTTAGAATAAGGAAAAATCGTTATGAGCTGAAATGATAGGCTCAAGCGATTTTAATTTTATTTTGTTTGACTTGGGATTGCGGGTTTGAAATGATAGAACCCGGATTTTCATTTTAAATTACGGATTGAAATGATACATATCTGTATCACTTGACCTGGGTTAGAAAATTATATACTGACCCGCTGTTAATTTTAAATATTTTCTGAAGATTATTAAGTATTTTTGAAATTTAAAATATGAAATTTTAACTTAAATTGGATTTAAATGATTTAAATAAATGTTATAGTGATTTTCTGTAAGTTAAAAATGTATAAGTAAATAAATGGTTTAAAAATATAGTTTAAATATGACTTAACTTGATAATGGAAATTTAGTTTTCAAAATGTAAATTTTTAGGCTTAATTTAGTAAAAGAATATTTTATTTATGAAATGGGTATTTTAAAATAAAGTATTAAGTTATTTAAGTTAAAAAGTTAAGAAAATAATGTACTTTTGACTTAATAAATGAATTATAGTTTAGTTTGGATAATTTATTTATAAAAGTTTAATTTATTTAATCACAAGTTAAATGGTGAAAAATTGAAATTATGTTGTTTTTGAAATGTTATGATAAACCTTAGTTCTGTACTGGCAGCATTTTCAAAATTTTGTGGTTTTAAGGTAGCATTTTCTAAGTGCTACCATTTCTAAAAGTGTACAATATTTTTGAATATCACTTTATCTACAGTAGCATTTTCAAAGTGCCACCGTTTCTAAAAATATAATGTTTTTCTAAAATACCCTTATATTTACAGTAGCATTTTCTTAGTGCTGGTGTTTCTGAAATTGAATTGTTTTTGAATACTAATACATCTACTGTAACATTTTCTAAGTGCTGTTATTTCTGAAATTGAACTGTTTTGAAATACTAATATATCTACTGTAACATTTTCTAAATGCCGTTGTTTCTGAAATTGAATTGTTTTGAAATACTAATATATCTACTGTAACATTTTCTAGGTGCTGCTGTTTTCTGAAATTGAACTGTTTTGAAATACTAATATATCTACTGTAACACTTTATAAGTGCTGCCGTTTCTGAAAATACAATGTTTTGAAATTGTTCTAATTAAATAATGAACTTAGAAAATGCTACAATTCTGGAAATTGAATACTTGATTTGAAAGGATAACGACTTCATATTTAAATGGTAAAAATGAATTATTTTAATTTGGAATATAAACCATTTTGAAATTTATAACCACGGGTTATAATAACGGTTGGGTGTTAAAGAGACCGAGATCAGATATAGGCATACTTTCTGCCGATACCGAAAACCACTTTAACAACCTTGTACGCGGTGGAGATTCCAGAATGAATTATGATGGTGGCGACGTTCTATTGAGGTATGTACGTGGACCCGACTTCCGTGAGTTGGCTTAAGGTGGCTAAAACAAGAGCAATCGACGGGCTAATGAGGGTCCGCTCCTCTTATCGGAAACTTCTTCGTATGTCATTCTATTACTTTGTGATTGATTGGTGCGCACCTTTGATTTTTAAGAGTGTGGCTCGAGGTGGACTGTAGTGGCAGCTACGCGTTACCACCGGTACGGAAGTGCAGTTGGTAAATCTACCCTGGCATTGCCTAGTTGTGTCGTGTCACATACCCTAGCATGCCTTGTACGAGTTTTGATTTGTGTCGTGCCTATGGCGTATTTGTGGTAGCCTCCCGATCTGGAGATACGAAGGTACTGTATAGACTATTGGCACCATATATGTGTTAAGGTGGAAAATGTAAAGCCTTAACGCTATTTTTAAGTAAGTTTACTTTACTGTTGACATTATTATAATAGCGTATATTACTACGTAGTAAATAGTTTAACGGATCCTTAGAGGATGAGCGGTCCCAAGCATCCTTTAAGTTATTTGTGCATTTATATTACAGTTCACTTGAGTTGGTTTACCTTATATAAGTATGTATGTCCTGACTCGAGTGTTTTGTGTTTTGCTTTACGCTCGGGTCAGCTTGAGTATCAGCTTGGATTTCACCTTCTACAGATAAAGGATCTGCTGGAGTTTACCTATCTATCTAGTTGTTATCTATTTCTATTCAATATTTTTCCATTCGGTTTATGTACTAGTGAAACATTTATGGGATTTCTGTTGTATTTACTTTTCAGACTATGGTATTTTGTACTTGTTTTGAGACTGTGTTTGATATTGTATTTGTAGTAGCTTCATGAACTACTGTTGTTATTTTATTTCCGCTGCGAGTTATTCTGATTTATCTGTGTTTGTGATTGGTTTTATTTGCTTCAAATTATATTACAATCTACTATTTTGAATTATTCAAGTCAGGCATGTGTAGTTTTATTGTCGATTTGAATGGTCTAAAATAGTGAGTCGTTACAGTTGGTGTCAGAGCTTTGGTTTTAGGCAAACCTTAGCCTGCGGAGCAAAAACTCATTAGAGATTGGGTAGAAATACCCTAAATGAGTGAAATCAATCTTATAATCATTTCTTTGTGAGAGAACATATTTTAAAGTATAAATGATTTTCAAAGGATTTTCAAAAATTATTTGATATAAACTTTTCTTGTTTTGAAATCAAATTTTCCTTATCTTCCTTCTTTTCCTTATCCACCTTGTTAATAATTTCTTTATTCAGGATATTCAATTCTCGTTGCATCTTATCTTATCTAATCTTGCGTTTGTTTCTCAATTACCTCTGTCCCAAAATTCATTCTTGATTTTTCAGGATGAGTCGTAGGAATGCTAGAGGTAGGGGATGTGGTGTGCCCTAGCTCCTGAGCCTGCTGCACCAGTTAGGTTCACTAAACTCTGTATGGAATACACTGAGCTTGGTGGCACCAAGTTCACCAGATCTGAGAGCATTATTGAGGCTCAGTAGTGGTTGAAGGATTAGAGAGGATTTTCTCCGGTCTTGAGATCACTAATGCCCAACAGCGTCAGTTGGCAGCTTGGCAGTTGAAGGGAGCAGCTTTGGATTGGTGGGAGTCTATCACAGCTCACACTATTGAGGCTGACATTTCTTGGGAGCAGTTTAGGTATCATCTCCCGTTGTTTTGAATTTGTTTCGGATCTCTTTTTGAAATCTGTCTTATGTTCCTTTATCGTCCTTTAGGAATGCTTTTGTTGTGAAGTGGATGCCCAAGCAGGTAAGTCTCGGCTGTATTGGGAATTCACGGATCTCAAACAGGGCGATATTGGCTGAGTATGAGAGGAAGTTCAATGAACTTTCTAAGTTTGGCCCTAATCTGATTGACACTCCACTCAAGAAGAATGAGAAGTTCATTGTTGGTGCCCGTCCGGAGTATTATGATCGTCTCATCGCTCATGTGCATAGCCCTTTCACTAGTTTGATGGATATGGTCATTAGATATGAGAATTCTACTTCTAAGGATCCTCCAACTGCTCGTTTTGTATCATCTCAGGCTTCCTCTGGTAATCCTAAGAAGAGAAAGCCTAACTTTCATCAGCAAAGGAAGAATTGGAACAAGACTCCAGGATTGGGATCTTCTTCATCTTAGAGGCAGCCCATCGGCCTATTTTCAGTTACTTGCTTCAGATGTGATCAGAAGGGACACTATGCTAATAGCTGTCCTATTTTGGTTGGTTGTTTTATTCCTCCTCCCTCTCAGCTGAACATGCATGATCTTTGTCATATTTGTCTTTAGCCCGGTCACTTTAGGAAGGGTTGTCGTACTCAGCAGAAGGGCAAGCCTTCTGGTATTTTTGTTGTTACCTCTACATGTTCACCTGCTCCACCACCTGCACCTGCTCCTTCTCCTGCTCCTGCTCCTAGTGATAACCAAGGCACACTTCAGGGCACTTTTTCTCTGTTTTATTTTCCTGTCCGTGTTCTATTTGATATCGGAGATTCACATAGCTTTATCTCTGTGGATCATTGTAATAAATTTGAGCATCTTCTTTCTTCCGTGTTTGCTCCTGAATCTTTGTGTGTTAAAAATCCTATTGGTGGTCCTGCAAACCTTAGTAGGATTTGTAGAAATGTGAAACTCTTCTATTCTGGTTATCGGTTTTCTAGCGATTTCTATGTTCTGGGTTTTGATGCTTTTGATCTATTGCTTGGAGGTGACTGGCTGAAGAGGTATGATGTTGTTATCTCTTGTAAAACCCGAACTATTTATCTTGTTGGTGATAAAGGTGATCCTTTGGTGATTCAGTGTTGCATGCCCCATGATTTTGCTGGCAGTTTTATTTATTCTCTTGATTCTTCTCCTGGTGATCTTGACTCGACTCATGTGGTCAAACTCTATCCCGACGTATTTGGTGAAGTCGCTTCTTTACCTCCTAAGAGGGAAATTGACTTTCATATTGATCTAATTCCTGGAGCTCGACCTATAGTTCTTCCTCCTAGAAGGATGGCACTCTGTGAGAAGTTTGAGTTGAGGAAGCAAATTGAGGACTTGTTCTCCAAAGGTCTGATCAGACCTAGCCATTCGGAATGGGGAGCGGCGTTGGTTTTCGTTACCAAGTCCAATGGTTCTTTGAGTATGTGTGTTGATTATAAGGAGCTGAACAAGCTCACTGTGAGGAACGGATATCTTATGCCTCGCATCAATGATATGTTTGATCAGCTCCATGGAGCTACTGTTTTCTCTCAGCTTGATCTTGCCACAGGCTTCCACCAACTCAGAGTTGCTGAGGAAAGTATTCCCAAGATTGCTTTCCGTACTGAGAATGGTTTTTATGAATGGTTAGTTATGCATTTTGGTTTGACTAATGCTCCTGCTTTCTTTGTTGATTTGATGAATCATGTTTTTCATGATGTGCTTAACAAGTTTGTTCTAGTCTTTGTTGATGATATCCTTGTCTTCTCCAAGTCAAGGGAAGAGCATGAGTCGCATTTGAAATTTGTTTTGGAGACTCTTAGAAATCATCAGTTGAAGGCTAAATTCTCGAAATGCCATTTTTGGAGAGATGAAGTCAGATTTCTCGGGCATATTGTTTCTAGTAATGGAGTTTCTGTTGATCCAGTCAAGATCGCTGCGATCAATGTAAGTCTTTCCTTTCTTCTCTTTTTGTAGATTGATCATTCTATTTGTTCTATGGTCCTTATTTCTCCCTATTCTATTGCAGAATTGGGAAACTCCTAGGACTCCATCTGATATTCACAGTTTTCTAGGCCTTGAAAGTTATTATCGAAGATTCATTGAGAATTTTGCTTGGATTTCTGCACCTCTCACCGCTTTAACTCGTAAGAATGCTAAGTTTATATGGAATGATAAGTGTAAAGCTGCATTCAACGAGTTGAGCAAAAGCTTACTTCCACACCAATGCTTAACGTTCCAAATAGAAATGAGGGATTAACGGTATACACTGCTGCCTATTCTGAGGGTTCAGAAGCTGTTCTGATGCAAGAGGGAAAGGTGATTGCTTATGCCAGTTGAAGACCCATGAGGTCAATTATGCAGCCCATGATTTGGAATTGTTTGCTGTGGTTTTTGCTTTGAAGCTTTGGAGGCATAATCTTTTGGGTGCTAAGCTTTAGCTCTTTACTGATCATCAGACCTTGAAGTATATCTTCACCTAAAAGGATTTGAATCAGCATCAGGTCCGGTGGCTTGAATTCCTTGCTTCTTATGATCTCTACATTAGCTATACCCCTGGGAAGGCTAATGTTGTAGCCGATGCTTTGAGTTGAAAGAAGGCCATGTTGTGTTAGCTTGTTGTTTCCTCTTCTCCTCTATTGGATCGTATCATTGTTAAGTAGGATGAGGATAGGATTATCAGATTGATTGAGGAGAGTGTTCGTAGCAGAATTAGTGGTAGTAGTCTTGATGGTAGTGGAGCCCAGATCGAAGAGAAATTTTGAGGATTAATAATCGGATTTGTGTCCCGAATGTTGATGGATTGATGCAAGAGTTACTTCAGGAAAATCATCGATCCAGACTTTATATTCATCCTGGTGTGACGGAGATGTATCAGGATATGAAGAAGCTTTATTGGTGGAGAGGTATGAGGCGAGATATCTCTATCTTTGTTAGTATGTGTGCGACTTGTCGGCAAGTTTAGACCGATTATCAGAAGACCCCTGGTTTGTTGCGGCCCCTTGAGGTTCCCAATTGGAAATGGGAACAGATTTCTATGGATTTTATTGATGGTTTACTGAGGACTCGGAGGGGTAATGAGAGTATTTGGGTTATTATGGATAGATTGACCAAGTCAGCTCATTTCATTCTGGTCAAATCTACCCGTTATGCTTCCAGTTTGGCTGAGATCTATATGATGGAGATTATTCGTCTCCATGGTGTTCCTCTTAGCATTGTTTGCGATGGAGATCCTAACTTTACCAGTCAGTTTTGGAAAGCTTTTCAGGAATCTTTGGGTACTCGTCTGAATCTGAGCACTACTTAGCATTCGTAAACCGATAACCAAATGGAAACAGTTCATCAGATTCTAGAGGATCTTCTTTGTGCTTGTGTTCTTGATTATGGATGATCTTGGGAAGATCATCTCCATCTTGTTGAATTCACCTATAACAACAGTTATCAGGTATATTTTCCGTCTTCTATTTTGATCTTATCTTGATCTTTTATCTATCTCATTTCGTCTTTGAATTCAGGCTAGTATTGAAATGTCTCCGTTTGCTGCTCTTTATGGAACACCTTGTTGATCTCCATCTTGTTGGATTAAATTCGGTAATCGTTTGGTTTTGGATCCTGATTTGATTTTGGAGGCTTCTGAGAAGGTTGAGGAGATTAAGAGGAAGATGAGGATTGCTCAGGATAGGCAGAAGAAGTATGCTGATTGGCGTAGGAGGAGTTTGGAGTTTTCTGTTGGTGATCTGGTTTTCCTTAAGGTCTCTCCTTAAGGAATGTGATTTGGTTTGGTCGGAGAGGGAAGCTTGCTCCTCGGTTTGTTGGTCCTTTCCTTATCTCGGAGAAGATTAGTTCTTTGGCTTATCGTCTGGTTTTTCCTAAGAAGCTTCATGCTCTTTGATTTCCCCCTCTTCCTATGCATCAGGGATATGACGTGATGAGGATTCAGCTAGTTTCTTCCCTTTACCGGATGTGGGCTTAGGAATCGTGACACCCACAGGAAGACTAATCCGGCGACCTCCGGCTAACAATCCGAACCTTGATAACGACTTGTTTGAAATGAGGGTCCGGATGTCCCGTTCCTCGATAGGAAGAGCTCTAATGGCTTCAACGGCCTCAAAATACCCTTGGCCTCGGGACGGGGGTTGTTACCTGAAAAAAATGAAGCAAAAGGTCAGAAAAAGCACAGCTCTGATTGAACGCGAATATCAACTCAGGGAAAAGACTTACTTCCTTCGACCCATCTCTTCGCAAAACCCGGGGGGCAACGCACGTAGAACCATTCCTGTTTGTACAGGGAAAATTTGCTGCTCCACGCCCCGGTGAAGATTTGACATTTCCGATGTGGCTCTAGGAACGTGTAAGAGGGACTATCTCCCCGCTTCTTGATCATGTATATGTATCTGATATCACCGGGAGTTGGGGGTCTAGAGAAGACGGTCATGAAGAGCACATAGGTTCCATAGATGAAGGCATGGCTACTTGGATGCAACTGCGAGGGGGCGATGTCAATATACTGCAGCACATCCCGAAGAAATAAGTTGAACGGAGGCACGCTGCCGACCCAGCACATGAACTTGTTACAGGCGGTGTATCCAACTGGGGGTAGGTGTGGACGATCATGCCCCGACGGAACCAACACAACGGCAAAAGGGATTCCGTGGATAGCACATATTTGCTGAAGCGTGGCTTCGTTGATTTTCGAAGCCTGTGAATCGATCGAATTATCCAGAAGAATCGATGACTCCAGGGCATCAGGAGCGAGGTTATGAGCAGGGGAAGTCGACGGATTAGAAGTGTCCGCATCCCCTTGTTTGGAAGACGGTCCGGGCCTATCTGAGATAGTGGCGGAGCTAGATCTTTTAGACATCTTCAATAAATAGTGGATTCGGCTAAGCACCTGTGTGAACTATACTTGAAAATGATCGACGTCAGAATTAACAACACGAATAATCCCCCCACGTGGTGTGTGAACTAGTGCAATCAATCACGTATAAGCATTGAAAATTTGGAAGTCGCAAGATTACTAATATAAAACTAAGCTTAAAATCATCGCCTTTGAAGACCGTCATCACTGACCGTCTCCAAAAGCCACCTTATGGCGATTACAGTTTTAGATTCAGAAAATGTTAGAAGAAGATTAACCTAAGTTCGGGTTTATGTCTACTGAAGCCAGGGAGTTAACAGTTCGGATCAGTTCGATATGCTAGCATGTTAGAGTCCTTGTCATTATTCGGCATGATTTGTTCGGCATTTATGTGTGGTTCGGCTATGCATTGGTTCGGCACGTTTGTTCGGCATTTATGTATGGTTCGGCTATGCATTGTTCGGCCTTAATATGGTTCGGCATTGACAATTTTTCGGCCAAGCTGTCGCTCGACGAAGTTATCGTTCAGCCCAAACCATCGTTCGGCCTAACTACAGTTCGTACTGGTTAACGCTCGGCAGAGCATCGTCCGGCCAAAATACCACTCGGCCGAAACAACATTCAGCCTCCCCACTGACTCAAGCTACCCCCTAACCTTCCATCCCATCGTTTGGCCTATGGCGTGCCGTGCCGGACCTAGGTTAGGCCGAGCTTCAACGCTCGGCACGGCCTTCAAATTTTCCTCTCCTCCACCATTCTTTTTCCCAAACCTCGTTCGACACAAGGGAACCGTGCCGAACCATAGTATCTCTCTCAAACAACCCCTACGAGTGATCATCCCTGACCACTTCTCCCTACCGCACATTGTTTAGCCTTGGAAATATCCCAATCGAAGTTTGGGTCCTCCATCCACGTAGCCCTTTCGACCAAAATTCTGGTCTATGGACTTGGGTCACCAATCGAATTTAAATCAGGGAAAGGAGCTGGATAAAGGGATTTTACCTAGTTCGTGAATCGAGCTTTAGAAAGGATTGGGAGGTCTTTAGAATCTGATTACAGGGGTGGTTCGAAAGTTCAAGGTTGCAGAAGCGAAAGTAAGAAAGAAAGGAGGAAGAAGAGGATGTCAGGCTTTATAAGGGGGAAGAAGAAGTTGAAGAGACTATGACCGCTTCTACCGGTCAAAACATGGATCGTTCGGCTAACATTGAGCGTTCGGCTAACATGGATCGTTCGGCTAACATGGATCGCTCGGCACTCGTCTTCGGCTGGTATGTTCGGCATACGAAATCACTCGGCGTAACGTGGATCGTTCGGCCTTCTACACTATGTTCGGCCAGGAGAACCATGCGACCCCCATGAGTGATGACCAAGGTTCGAAGTGAAGCATAGAAGGCGGGTAATTCAAAGCGTATCACGTTCGGTCACGTAATACACTTTGGGGGGCAAGTGTTTCCTGGAGATTTGGCCAGGCAACTTAGTACTCGGCATACCAAGGACGTTCGGCCTCTAAGTGGTTCAGCACCATTGCTCGGCCAAAGATAGCGCTCGGCCAAAGAGATCGTTCGGCATTAGGAAGGGTCCGGCACACAGAGCGTTCGGCACAATCACGTTCGGCCCCATCTCGCTCGGCCAAAAGAGAACGTTCGGCACAGTTGCTTCACTCGGCATTCAGTACAATCGGCCTCATCTCGTTCGGCCAAAGGAGAACGTTCGGCACAATTGCTCCACTCGGTATTCAGTACGTTCGGCCTCATCTCGATCGGCCAAAGGAGACCGTTCGGCATACAGGGCTCACTCCATTCAGACTGAGGTATTCAGCTACCAGGCCCACCAGGGAAGTCCAACCCACCTTCGTCTATAAATAGAGGGGCAGGGTCACAGAAAAAGGGATAAGATTCTAGAGAACACTGGGGAAACTCTGCCATTTTCAAGACCTATTCCATACTCATTTCTTTTACTTTGTAATTGTATTCAAGTAACAAAAAAAGGATTGTATTTATAATCAAGTATCAAGGGAAATCAATGGAAATAAACTTCAAAGTGGATGTAGGCAGTTACGCGGAACCACTATAAATTTGGTGTTCTTACCTTCTGCATTTAAATTTATGCTCTCCTCTCTGTTTTAATTTGTTTTCTTCATTTATCTCTCTACACAATCTATCTGAGGGTGTTAGTGACCAATTGGTGCTAACATGAATTATAGATGATGATATGATAGTAATTTATATATGCCTGTGATATGATATTTTATGATGTTATAACCTGATGTTATACCTGTTACATCACCTGATATGATATGCCATATTACACTGTTTATTTTATTTACCGTTTCTCACACTACATGTTCCCTGTATAATAAAATAACTATGGGTTGAAATGATACATACCCGAACGGAGTTTAGAATAAGGAAAAATCGTTATGAGCTGAAATGATAGGCTCAAGCGATTTTAATTTTATTTTGTTTGACTTGGGATTGCGGGTTTGAAATGATAGAACCCGGATTTTCATTTTAAATTACGGATTGAAATGATACATATCTGTATCACTTGACCTAGGTTAGAAAATTATATACTGACCCATTGTTAATTTTAAATATTTTCTGAAGATTATTAAGTATTTCTCAAATTTAAAATATGAAATTTTAACTTAAATTGGATTTAAATGATTTAAATAAATGTTATAGTGATTTTCTGTAAGCTAAAAATGTATAAGTAAATAAATGGTTTAAAAATATAGTTTAAATATGACTTAACTTGATAATGGAAATTTAGTTTTCAAAATGGAAATTTTTAGGCTTAATTTAGCAAAAGAATATTTTATTTATGAAATGGGTATTTTAAAATAAAGTATTAAGTTATTTAAGTTAAAAATTTAAGAAAATAATGTACTTTTGACTTAATAAATGAATTATAGTTTAGTTTGGATAATTTATTTAATAAAGTTTAATTTATTTAATCACAAGTTAAATGGTGAAAATTTGAAATTATATTTTTTTTGAAATGTTATAATAAACCTTAGTTTTGTACTGGCAGCATTTTCAAAATTCTGTGGTTTTAAGGTAGCGTTTTCTAAGTGCTACCATTTCTGAAAGTGTACAATATTTCTGAAATATCACTATATCTATAGTAGCAATTTCTAAGTGCTACCATTTCTGAAAATATAATGTTTTTCTAAAATACCCTTATATTTACAGTAGCATTTTCTAAGTGCTGTTGTTTCTGAAATTGAACCGTTTTTGAATACTAATACATCCACCGTAACATTTTCTAAGTGCTGCTATTTCTGAAATTGAACTGTTTTGAAATACTAATATATCTACTGTAACATTTTCTAAATGCTGCTGTTTTTGAAATTGAACTGTTTTGAAATACTAATATATCTACTGTAACATTTTCTAGGTGCTGCTGTTTTCTGAAATTGAACTGTTTTGAAATACTAATATATCTATTGTAACACTTTATAAGTGCTGCCGTTTCTGAAAATACAATGTTTTGAAATTGTTTTAATTAAATAATGAACTTAGAAAATGCTACAATTCTGGAAATTGAATACTTGATTTGAAAGGATAATGACTTCATATTTAAATGGTAAAATTGAATTATTTTAATTTGGAATATAAACCATTTTGAAATTTATAACCACGGGTTATAATAACGGTTGGGTGTTAAAGAGACCGAGATCAGATATAGGCATACTCTCTGCCGATACCGAAAACCACTTTAACAACCTTGTACGCGGTGGAGATTCTAGAATAAAGTATGGTGGTGGCGACGTTCTATTGAGGTATGTACGTGGACCCGACTTCCGTGAGTTGGCTTAATGTGGCTAAAAAAGGAGCAATCGACGGGCTAATGAGGTCGCTCCCCTTATCGGAAACTTCTTCGTATGTCATTCTATTACTTTGTGATTGATTAGTGCGCACCTTTGATTTTTAAGAGTGTGGCTCGAGGTGGGCTGTAGTGGCAGCTACGCGTTACCACTGGTCCAGAAGTGCAATTGGTATATCTACCCTGGCATTGCCTAGTTGTGTCGTGTCACATACCCTAGCGCGCCTTGTACGAGTTTTGATTTGTGTCGTGCCAGTGGAGTATTTGTGGTAGCCTCCCGATCTGGAGATACGAAGGTACTGTATAGACTATTGGCACCATATATGTGTTAAGGTGGAAAATGTAAAGCCTTACCGCTATTTTTAAGTAAGTTTACTTTACTTTAGACATTATTATAATAGCGTATATTACTACGTAGTAAATAGTTTAACAGATCCTTAAAGGATGAGCGGTCTCAAGCATCCTTTAAGTTATTTATGCATTTATATTACAGTTCACTTGAGTTGGTTTACCTTATATAAGTATGTATGTCCTGACTCGAGTGTTTTGTGTTTTGCTTTACGCTCGGGTCAGCCTGAGTATTAGTTTGGATTTCACCTTCTGCAGATAAAGGATCTGCTGGAGTTTATCTATCTATCTAGTTGTTATCTATTTCTATTCAATATTTCTATTCGGCTTGTGTACTAGTGAAACATTTATGGGATTTCTTTTGTATTTACTTTTCATACTATGGTATTTTGTACTTGTTTTGAGACTGTGTTTGATATTGTATTTGTAGTAGCTTCATGAACTACTGTTGTTATTTTATTTCCGCTTTGAGTTATTCTGATTTATGTGTGTTTGTGATTGGTTTTATTTGCTCCAAATTATATTACAATCTACTGTTTTGAATTATTCAAGTCAGACATGTGTAGTTTTATTGTCGATTTGAATGGTCTAAAATAGTGAGTCGTTACAGTTGGTGTCAGAGCTTTGGTTTTGGGCAAACCTTAGCCCGCGGAGCAAAGACTCATTAGAGATTGGCTAGAAATACCCTAAAATGAGTGAAATCAATCTTATAATCATTTCTTTGTGAGAGAACGTATTTTAAAGTATAAATGATTTTCAAAGGATTTTCAAAAATTATTTGATATAAACTTTTCTTGTTTTGAAATCAAATTTTCCTTATCTTCCTTCTTTTCCTCATCCACCTTGTTAGTAATTTCTTTATTCGGGATATTCAATTCTCGTTGCATCTTATCTTATCTAATCTTGCGCTTGTTTCTCAATTACCTCTATCCCAAAATTCATTCTTGATTTTTCAGGATGAGTCGTAGGAATGCTAAAGGTAGGGGGTGTGGTGTCGTCCTAGCTCCTGAGCCTGCCACACCAGTTAGGTTCACTAAACTCTGTAAGGAATACACTGAGCTTGGTGGCACCAAGTTCACCAGATCTGAGAGCATTATTGAGGCTCAGTAGTGGTTGAAGGATTAGAGAGGATTTTCTCTGGTCTTGAGATCACTAATGCCCGGCAGCGTCAGTTGGCAGCTTGGCCATTGACGGGAGCAGCTTTGGATTGGTGGGAGTCTATCACAGCTCACACTATTGAGGCTGACATTTCTTGGGAGCAGTTTAGGTATCATCTCCCGTTGTTTTGAATTTGTTTCAGATTTCTTTTTGAAATCTATCTTATGTTCCTTTATCGTCCTTTAGGGATGTTTTTGTTGTGAAGTGGATGCCCGAGTAGGTAAGTCTCGGCTGTATTGGGAATTCATGGATCTCAAACAGGGCGATATGTCTTTTGCTGAGTATGAGAGGAAGTTCAATGAACTTTCTAAGTTTGGCCCTAATCTGATTGACACTCCACTCAAGAAGAATGAGAAGTTCATTGTTGGTGCCCGTCCGGAGTATTATGATCGTCTCATCGCTCATGTGCATAGCCCTTTCACTAGTTTGATGGATATGGTCATTAGATATGAGAATTCTACTTCTAAGGATCCTCCAGCTGCTCGTTCCGTATCATCTCAGGCTTCCTCTGGTAATCCTAAGAAGAGAAAGCCTAACTTTCATCAGCAAAGGAAGAATTGGAACAAGACTCCAGGATTGGGATTTCTCAGAGGCAGCCCATCGACCTATCTTACTTCAGTTACTTACTTCAGATGTGATCAGAAGGGACAATATGCTAATAGCTGTCCTATTTTGGTTGGTGTTGTTGTTCCTCCTCCCTCTCAGCTGAACATGCATGATCTTTGTCATATTTGTCTTTAGCCCGGTCACTTTAGGAAGGGTTGTCCTACTCAGCAGAAGGGCAAGCTTTCTGGTATTTTTGTTGTTGCCTCTACATCTTCACCTGCTCCACCACCTGCACCCGCTCCTGCTCCTGCTCCAAGTTATAACCAAGGTACACTTCAGGGCCTTTTTTCTCTGTTTTATTTTCCTGTCCGTGTTCTATTTAATACCGGAGCTTCACATAGCTTTATTCTGTGGATCTTTGTAATAAATTTGAGCATCTTCTTTCTTCAGAGTTTGCTGCTGAATCTTTGTGTGTTAAAAATCCGATTGATGGTCCTGCGAACCTTAGTAGGATTTGTAGAAATGTGCAACTGTTCTATTCTGGTTATCGGTTTTCTAGCGATTTCTATGTTCTGGGTTTTGATGCTTTTGATCTATTGCTTGGAGGTGACTGGCTGAAGAGGTATGATGTTGTTATCTCTTGTAAAACCCGAACTATTTATCTTGTTGGTGATAAAGGTGATCCTTTGGTGATTCAGTGTTGCATGCCCCAAGATTTTGCCGGCAGTTTTATTTATTCTCTTGATTCTTCTCCTAGTGATCTTGACTCGACTCATGTGGTCAAACTCTATCCCGACGTATTTGGTGAAGTCACTTCTTTACCTCCTAAGAGGGAAATTGACTTTCATATTGATCTTATTCCTGGAGCTCGACCTATAGTTCTTCCTCCTAGAAGGATGGCACTCTGTGAGAAGTTTGAGTTGAGAAAGCAAATTGAGGACTTGTTCTCCAAAGGTCTGATCAGACCTAGCCATTCGGAATGGGGAGCGGCGTTGGTTTTCGTCACCAAGTCCAATGGTTCTTTGAGTATGTGTGTTGATTATAAGGAGCTGAACAAGCTCACTGTGAGGAACAGATATCTTATGCCTCACATCAATGATATGTTTGATCAGCTCCATGGAGCTACTGTTTTCTCTCAGCTTGATCTTGCCACAGGCTTCCACCAACTCAGAGTTGCCGAGGAAAGTATTCCCAAGATTGCTTTCCGTACTGAGAATGGTTTTTATGAATGGTTAGTTATGCATTTTGGTTTGACTAATGCTCCTGCTTTCTTTGTTGATTTGATGAATCATGTTTTTCATGATCTGCTTAACAAGTTTGTTCTAGTCTTTGTTGATGATATCCTTGTCTTCTCCAAGTCAAGGGAAGAGCATGAGTCGCATTTGAATTTTGTTCTGGAGACTCTTAAAATCATCAGTTGAAGGCTAAATTCTCGAAATGCCATTTTTGGAGAGACGAAGTCAGATTTCTCGGGCATATTGTTTCTAGTAATGGAGTTCCTGTGGATCCAGTCAAGATCGCTGCGATCAATGTAAGTCTTTCCTTTCTTCTCTTTCTGTAGATTGATCATTCTATCTGTTCTATGGTCCTTATTTCTCCCTATTCTATTGCGGAATTGGGAAACTCCTAGGACTCCATCTGATATTCGCAGTTTCTAGGCCTTGATAGTTATTATCGAAGATTCATTGAGAATTTTGCTCGGATTTCTACACCTCTCACCGCTTTAACTCGTAAGAATGCTAAGTTTATATGGAATGATAAGTGTAAAGCTGCATTCAACGAGTTGAGCATAAGCTTACTTCCACACCAATGCTTAACGTTCCAAATAGAAATGAGGGATTAACGGTATACACTGCTGCCTATTGTGAGGGTTCGGGAGCTGTTCTGATGCAAGATGGAAAGGTGATTGCTTATGCCAGTTGAAGATCCATGAGGTCAATTATGCAGCTCATGATTTGGAATTGCTTGCTGTGGTTTTTGCTTTGAAGCTTTGGAGGCATAATCTTTTGGGTGCTAAGTTTTAGCTCTTTACTGATCATCAGACCTTGAAGTATATCTTCACCCAAAAGGATTTGAATCAGCATCAGGTCCGGTGGCTTGAATTCCTTGCTTCTTATGATCTCTACATTAGCTATACTCCTGGGAAGGCTAATGTTGTAGCCGATGCTTTGAGTTGAAAGAAGGCCATGTTGTGTTAGCTTGTTGTTTCCTCTTCTCCTCTATTGGATCGTATCATTGCTAAGCAGGATGAGGAGCCCAGATCGATGATAGAGGTATTTTGAGGATTAATAATCGGATTTGTGTCCCGAATGTTGATGGATTGATGCAAGAGTTACTTCGGGAAAATCATCGATCCAGACTTTCTATCCATCCCGGTGTGACGGAGATGTATCAGGATATGAAGAAGCTTTATTGGTAGAGAGGTATGAGGCGAGATATCTCTATCTTTGTTAGTATGTGTGCGACTTGTCAGCAAGTCTAGGCCGATTATTAGAAGACCCCTGGTTTGTTGTTGCCCCTTGAGGTTCCCAATTGGAAATGGGAACATGTTTCTATGGATTTTATTGATGGTTTACTGAGGACTCGGAGGGGTGATGAGAGTATTTGGGTTATTATGGATAGATTGACCAAGTCAGCTCATTTCATTCCGGTCAAATCTACCCGTTCTGCTTCTAGTTTGGCTGAGATCTATATGATGGAGATTGTTCGTCTCCATGGTGTTCCTCTTAGCATTGTTTGTGATGGAGATCCTAACTTTACCTGTCAGTTTTGGAAAGCTTTTCAGGAATCTTTAGGTACCCGTCTGAATCTGAGCACTACTTAGCATTCGTAAGCCGATAACCAAATGGAAAGAGTGAATCAGATTCTATAGGATATTCTTCGTGCTTGTGTTCTTGATTATGGATGATCTTGGAAAGATCATCTCCATCTTGTTGAATTCACATATAACAACAGTTATCAGGTATATTTTCCGTCTTCTATTTTGATATTATCTTGATCTTTTATCTATCTCATTTCGTCTTTGAATTCAGGCTAGTATTGAAATGTCTCTGTTTGCTGCTCTTTATGGAAGACCTTGTAGATCTCCATCTTATTGGATTGAATCCGGTAATCGTTTGGTTTTGGATCCTGATTTGATTTTGGAGGCTTCTGAGAAGGTTGAGGAGATTAAGAGGAAGATGAGGATTGCTCATGCCCCAATTCTCCATCTTATTGCATGCCCCATGATTTTGCTGGCAGTTTTATTTATTCTCTTGATTCTTCTCCTGGTGATCTTGACTCGACTCATGTGGTCAAACTCTATCCCGACGTATTTGGTGAAGTCGCTTCTTTACCTCCTAAGAGGGAAATTGACTTTCATATTGATCTAATTCCTGGAGCTCGACCTATAGTTCTTCCTCCTAGAAGGATGGCACTCTGTGAGAAGTTTGAGTTGAGGAAGCAAATTGAGGACTTGTTCTCCAAAGGTCTGATCAGACCTAGCCATTCGGAATGGGGAGCGGCGTTGGTTTTCGTTACCAAGTCCAATGGTTCTTTGAGTATGTGTGTTGATTATAAGGAGCTGAACAAGCTCACTGTGAGGAACGGATATCTTATGCCTCGCATCAATGATATGTTTGATCAGCTCCATGGAGCTACTGTTTTCTCTCAGCTTGATCTTGCCACAGGCTTCCACCAACTCAGAGTTGCTGAGGAAAGTATTCCCAAGATTGCTTTCCGTACTGAGAATGGTTTTTATGAATGGTTAGTTATGCATTTTGGTTTGACTAATGCTCCTGCTTTCTTTGTTGATTTGATGAATCATGTTTTTCATGATGTGCTTAACAAGTTTGTTCTAGTCTTTGTTGATGATATCCTTGTCTTCTCCAAGTCAAGGGAAGAGCATGAGTCGCATTTGAAATTTGTTTTGGAGACTCTTAGAAATCATCAGTTGAAGGCTAAATTCTCGAAATGCCATTTTTGGAGAGATGAAGTCAGATTTCTCGGGCATATTGTTTCTAGTAATGGAGTTTCTGTTGATCCAGTCAAGATCGCTGCGATCAATGTAAGTCTTTCCTTTCTTCTCTTTTTGTAGATTGATCATTCTATTTGTTCTATGGTCCTTATTTCTCCCTATTCTATTGCAGAATTGGGAAACTCCTAGGACTCCATCTGATATTCACAGTTTTCTAGGCCTTGAAAGTTATTATCGAAGATTCATTGAGAATTTTGCTTGGATTTCTGCACCTCTCACCGCTTTAACTCGTAAGAATGCTAAGTTTATATGGAATGATAAGTGTAAAGCTGCATTCAACGAGTTGAGCAAAAGCTTACTTCCACACCAATGCTTAACGTTCCAAATAGAAATGAGGGATTAACGGTATACACTGCTGCCTATTCTGAGGGTTCAGAAGCTGTTTTGATGCAAGAGGGAAAGGTGATTGCTTATGCCAGTTGAAGACCCATGAGGTCAATTATGCAGCCCATGATTTGGAATTGTTTGCTGTGGTTTTTGCTTTGAAGCTTTGGAGGCATAATCTTTTGGGTGCTAAGCTTTAGCTCTTTACTGATCATCAGACCTTGAAGTATATCTTCACCTAAAAGGATTTGAATCAGCATCAGGTCCGGTGGCTTGAATTCCTTGCTTCTTATGATCTCTACATTAGCTATACCCCTGGGAAGGCTAATGTTGTAGCCGATGCTTTGAGTTGAAAGAAGGCCATGTTGTGTTAGCTTGTTGTTTCCTCTTCTCCTCTATTGGATCGTATCATTGTTAAGTAGGATGAGGATAGGATTATCAGATTGATTGAGGAGAGTGTTCGTAGCAGAATTAGTGGTAGTAGTCTTGATGGTAGTGGAGCCCAGATCGAAGAGAAATTTTGAGGATTAATAATCGGATTTGTGTCCCGAATGTTGATGGATTGATGCAAGAGTTACTTCAGGAAAATCATCGATCCAGACTTTATATTCATCCTGGTGTGACGGAGATGTATCAGGATATGAAGAAGCTTTATTGGTGGAGAGGTATGAGGCGAGATATCTCTATCTTTGTTAGTATGTGTGCGACTTGTCGGCAAGTTTAGACCGATTATCAGAAGACCCCTGGTTTGTTGCGGCCCCTTGAGGTTCCCAATTGGAAATGGGAACAGATTTCTATGGATTTTATTGATGGTTTACTGAGGACTCGGAGGGGTAATGAGAGTATTTGGGTTATTATGGATAGATTGACCAAGTCAGCTCATTTCATTCTGGTCAAATCTACCCGTTATGCTTCCAGTTTGGCTGAGATCTATATGATGGAGATTATTCGTCTCCATGGTGTTCCTCTTAGCATTGTTTGCGATGGAGATCCTAACTTTACCAGTCAGTTTTGGAAAGCTTTTCAGGAATCTTTGGGTACTCGTCTGAATCTGAGCACTACTTAGCATTCGTAAACCGATAACCAAATGGAAACAGTTCATCAAATTCTAGAGGATCTTCTTTGTGCTTGTGTTCTTGATTATGGATGATCTTGGGAAGATCATCTCCATCTTGTTGAATTCACCTATAACAACAGTTATCAGGTATATTTTCCGTCTTCTATTTTGATCTTATCTTGATCTTTTATCTATCTCATTTCGTCTTTGAATTCAGGCTAGTATTGAAATGTCTCCGTTTGCTGCTCTTTATGGAAGACCTTGTTGATCTCCATCTTGTTGGATTAAATTCGGTAATCGTTTGGTTTTGGATCCTGATTTGATTTTGGAGGCTTCTGAGAAGGTTGAGGAGATTAAGAGGAAGATGAGGATTGCTCAGGATAGGCAGAAGAAGTATGCTGATTGGCGTAGGAGGAGTTTGGAGTTTTCTGTTGGTGATCTGGTTTTCCTTAAGGTCTCTCCTTAAGGAATGTGATTTGGTTTGGTCGGAGAGGGAAGCTTGCTCCTAGGTTTGTTGGTCCTTTCCTTATCTCAGAGAAGATTAGTTCTTTGGCTTATCGTCTGGTTTTTCCTAAGAAGTTTTTTAGAGTGCATAATGTATTCCATGTTTCGCATCTTCACCGATATCTGCATGATCCATCTTTGATCGTCCAGCTTTCTGCTCTCGAGAGTTTTGATATTGAGCCTAATCTGACTGTCGAAAGGAAGCCACTTCGTATTGTCGATCGAGGTACGAAGCAACTGGGAAGGAAATCTGTTGACCTGGTCAAGGTGTAGTGAAGTATTGATGATCGGGATTGTACTTGGGAGATAGAGGAGAGCATGCGTGCTTCGAAACCAGAATTGTTTGTTTCCGGTATTATTTGCTTTTCTATCTTATCTTTTCTTGTTTTCATGTCTCGTTCCTTTTCGAGGATGAAATGTTTTGAGTAGGGGAGAGTGTAACAACTCATAATTTTAATAAATATTTATTGGAATTTATTTTGAAAACTTTGATTTTAAATCATTCAAAAATTGAAATTTTGGAATTTTCCAATGTAATTTTGGATTTTGTTTATGATTCGTTTTCCAAATATAATAAAGTAAATATTTTATGAAAATTTTATATTTTGGTCAACCGTGGTCAAACTTTGACCTTCTGTTGAAATTTTTAAATTTGAATTTTGAATTTCTAATCTTTTTCTTTGAAGCTGTAGTTGATTCTAATATTGGTTCCGCTTTTCGTTTCGTCAAATTCCATTTTATACTTTTAAAATTTGATAAATTTCAACATTTTACACGCGATTATTTTCAGCATTTTTCTGTTTATTTCCTAGTCCAAATTTTCTACCTCATTTCTATTTTATATTTTGTTTCCTATTTTCTATTTTATTTTATTTTTTCATTCTCTACTTTTCTATTTTCTTTATTTGATTTTTGGCTTGGAAATTTCAAATGACTTAAGTTTCTTTCTTGAAAATGAAGTAAAGCCTTTTTATTTTCTAGCCGTTCCAAAGCAATTACTCTCTTAGTCGTTCACTTCTCTTTCTCACCTCCATAATTCACGTACAAAATATTCTCACTTATCTCTTTCCTCATTTGCCTCTTCTGATTAAAAGATTTACAGTAAGCTTCTCATGGCTTCTTCTTTCTTTCTTTTTCCTTTTCTCTTTTCTTTTGTTTTTATCTGCAAGGCTTGGCCCCTACCATCATGCCCTCCTACTTGCTGACCATCTCTTCCTCATCACCACCACCAGACCGGCCTCCACCATCACCACATCATCCCCATGCTATGCCGTGACCACCTAGATCCAAACCATCACCAAAATTGCCTTGAAACCCTAGCCGATCTCCACCACTTCTTCGAACCCTCTTCCCTTAGCCTCGGCCACCACCTATGCTAACACCACCTCCTTTGCCTTGCTCCAGGCCATACCCTCTCTGATGTGACCAGATCTGACCCAAGCTTAGCACATAAGGCCGAGCCATATAGCCATAGGTCGAACCTAAAGCATCAACCTATCTTTGTCCTTTTGCCTTCCTATTAAATTTGCCTTGCCATTCCTTCACATACCCTTGCCTAACCGTACATATGTGACCTTGGCCGAGTCTAGGTGCTTCAGATCAGGTCATGGTCGAGCCATATTGTAATGCTCTAGCCCATGGTGATGGTGGCCGAGCCACTTGAAGGGTTAAGCCAATCTTGTTTCACCTTGATTTATATTTTGTACATTGTTTTGATTTAAAATCTTGTGTTGAATTGTATGTTTATGTATGTTGTATTTTATTTGGTTGCAAGATCCGAATCTTGGCTCTCCATCCACTCGAATCTAAGTCGTGCTTTCCGAAGTTTATTCGTATGTCTTGAATTGTTAACTCAAGCTTTAGAATGTGAGTTTATCACTCTTGACATTCGTACTTATATAATTGTGAAACATCAACATGTGAAATGTAGATGATGATATGATAGTAATTTATATATGCCCGTGATATGATATTTTATGATGTTATAACTTGATGCTATACTTGTTACATCACCTGATATGATATGCCATATTATACTGTTTATTTTATTTACTGTTTCTCACACTACAAGTTCTCTGTAGAATAAAATCACTATGGGTTGAAATGATACATACCCGAACGGACTTTAGAATAAGGAAAAATCGTTATGAGCTGAAATGATAGGCTCAAATGATTTTTATTTTATTTTGTTTGACTTGGGATGGGATTGCGGGTTTGAAATGATAGAACCCAGATTTTTATTTTAAATTACGGATTGAAATGATACATATCCGTATCACTTGACCTAGATTAGAAAATTATATACAGACCCGTGGTTAATTTTAAATATTTTCTGAAGATTATTAAGTATTTTTGAAATTTAAAATATGAAATTTTAACTTAAATTAGATTTAAATGATTTAAATAAATGTTATAGTGATTTTCTATAAGTTAAAAATGTATAAGTAAATAAATGGTTTAAAAATGTAATTTAAATACGACTTAACTTGATAATTGAAATTTTGTTTTCAAAATGGAAATTTTTAGGCTAACTTAGTAAAAGAATATTTTATTTATGAAATGGGTATTTTAAAATAAAGTATTAAGTTATTGGTTAAGTTAAAAAGTTAAGAAAATAATGTGCTTTTGACTTAATAAATGAATTATAGTTTAATTTGGATAATTTATTTATAAAAGTTTAATTTATTTAATCATAAGTTAAATGATATCCAGATAAATATTTCTAAAACGTGAGATATGTTTTATAAGTTGAAATGGTGAAAAATTGAAATTATATTGTTTTTGAAATGTTATAATAAACCTTAGTTTTGTATTGGTAGCATTTTCAAAATGTTGTGGTTTTAAGGTAGCGCTTTCTAAGTGCTACCATTTCTGAAAGTGTATAATATTTCTGAAATATCACTATATCCACAGTAGCATTTTCTAAGTGCTACCGTTTTTGAAAATATACTGTTCTTCTAAAATACCCTTACATTTACAGTAGCATTTTCTAAGTGCTGTTGTTTTTGAAATTGAACTGTTTTTGAATACTAATACATCTACTGTAACATTTTCTAAGTGCTGCTGTTTCTAAAATTGAACTGTTTTGAAATACTAATACATCTACTGTAACATTTTCTAAGTGCTGCTGTTTTTGAAATTGAACTGTTTTGAAACACTAATATATCTACTGTAACACTTTATAAGTGCCGCTGTTTCTGAAAATATAATGTTTTGAAATTGTTGTAATTAAATGAATGAACATAGAAAATGCTACAATTTTGGAAATTGAATATTTGATTTGGAAGGATAACGACTTCATATTTAAATGGTTTAAATGAATTATTTTGATTTGGAATATAAACCATTTTGAAATTTACAACCACGGGTTATAATAACGATTGGTTGTTAAAGAGACCGGGATTGGATATGGGCATACTCTCTGCCGATACCAAAAACCACTTTAACAACCGTGTACGCGGTGGAGATTCCAGAATGAAGTAGGATGGTGGCAACGTTCTATTGAGGTATGTACGTGGACCCGACTCCCATGAGTTGGCTTAAGGTGGCTAAAACAGGAGCAATCGACGGGCTAATGAGGTCGCTCCTCTTATCGGACACACTTCTTCGTATGCCATTCTATTACTTTGGGATTGATTGGTGCGCACTTTTGATTTTTGGAAGTGTGGCTCGAGGTGGGCTGTAGTGGATGCTACGCATTACCATTGGTTTGGAAGTGCAATTGGTATATCTACCCTAGCATTGCCTAGTTGTGCGTGTCATCTACCCTAGCGCGCCTTGTATGAGTTTTGATTTGTGTCGTACCTATGGAGTATTTGTGGTAGCCTCCCGATCTGGAGATACGACGGTAGTGTTGTCACGACCCGAAATCCAATGTTCGAAAATTGACATCAAATACCTCACTTGTATTCGACTGCCAAAGATTCAAACATCGAACTCCATTCGGATGGAGCTTATAACAACATTTGATGAATATAAACAGCGAAAATAAAATGAATATCATGCATAATATCACAGATACAACATCATAATGATATCTGTTACAACACTAGAGTATCATAATACATGAATCACAACTCCAAATAGAATGACATAATAGAACAACAAGAGATAATATGCCAAAAGTCTTCAAAAAGGAAGTAGAGAATGGTAGTTAACTTCCAAGAACTAAGCCCCTTGAGATCCAAAAACTTCCAAAATATCTTCAAGGTAAGAGCCTCCAAAAACCGATAATCTCTAAACCAAAATACTCCAAAATATAGCTAATGCCAAAATACGGAAAACCTGCTACTAGGCTGCCCGTGTAGAAGTGGTGGGCACCCAGAGTTTAGAAAGGAAACAGCAAACTCCAGGTCAGTCATGGGACTGGTATGAGTAAACAAAGATGTTGCTTTTAAATAGAACAGATTATACAAGAAAATCCGATATGCTTTTGGAAAATGAAACTACCATAAGGCCTCCCGGCACACACATAATGCAATCGCACACTTGGGGGATATTTCCCCTTATGATAGTCAACTATGCTTAATAAGATAAAAGTTCTTTGATATTATTACTAGTGCATAGTGTGAAAACCTTTCGAAGGTAGGATATTAATCCTTGCCAGCATAGGTACCATGATACTATGCTACTATAGCTGCCATGTTAAATGGCAGGTTCTACAACTAAAACCGTACCGGGTTCGTATTGGGAATTGGATTTTCAACAAATGGTCAGGCTAAGGAACTTCCTATGCCACATGCGTACGCCTATAACGGGACGGGACGTCTCGAGAACTAAACCAGTTCTCTGCCAACACATGACCGGGTTACCTCTGTAACTAGGTAACTATTACACGACTATGCCATTCCCCGATCCTTTGGGGCCTTTATCCAAGGGTCCTCCATCACAAAGCAACAACCACACAGTAAATGAGATTGAAGCAACCACATAGGTAAGTATCTGGGCTCCATACCACGATACCACCTTTTTCCAGAAGGAAATGACATACCCTAAAGGACGCGACCCTCATAACCTTGCCGCATCTTTTCTGTTTCGACCATTTCCAGGGTGTGAGGTCTGATGAGGTCTCGTACACGAAAGCCATGCTTTGATCACAAATGATCAAAAGATGATCATCAACACATAGCAGCACTTAGCATGCCACATTACCAAATTGAGAGTATATCGCCGATAACCTTCAACTACATAACCTTTGAGCTCATATGTCTCAGAGAAGGGTGTTAAGCTAAGAGAATAAATTCTCCACCGCCAACAGATATGTATTTGAAAGAAATTGGCTTTATATCTCAAAGTGTAGTGTCAGACACACAACCATATAAGTCTGTCCCCGGTTCGAACAGAACCGAAGGCACTTCGTCCAATAAAGGAAGAAGCCCTTGCAAATCCGGGCGTCCACAATCCCGATCGGACTTTCCATCACTTAGGGAATCTCTATACCGAAGCAACTCAGTGCAGAGACAATCAATAGGTTATCCTATTGTTTTCGAAGACACTCGGTCTTCACCACCGTCTTCAAATGCTATCCATTTCGTCGAATCACTATTCGGAATGGGTTATATGGAACAAAGGTCCTCTCCCGGCTAATCCGAATAGTGAGCGCTCAATTTTAAAAGCATGTGGGTGTATCAATTACAAGGATTCACATTCAAGGTTCGATGTGGGTTTTGGATAACAAACTGAAATTCGATCCCTGTTGCATCGAAGTTTAAATGCCGTTTTATGGGCAAAAAGGGTTTTCACAAACATATGAGAACAAATCACAAATCACAGTTCATTACAAAGAAATCACAGCAACACAACAGAAATATCAATCCAGTACAGAATATTTGATGATGGTCAATTATCTTTGATTAAGGTGATTGTGATTAAGGTGAATTAACCATATAATTATCTTTATTAACTATTTTAAATCAATGTTTAATTTTACATAATTATGAATTAATTTAATCTTAATTGGTTCAATTAATTAATTATTCTTTAATTAATTATTTTAATTCATTAATTCTTAGTTGTTAACTAATTAAGTTTAATTACTTTTATTCATTAACAATTCTTTAAATAATTAATTATTAATTATAAAATCATTACAAAACATCAATTGTTAATTGCTATTTCATCATTATAAATAAATTTGGTTAAAGTTAATACTTGGGCATTTGATTTACTTTTAAATTTTTATTAAGTTAATTTTTTTTTTAAAACAACTATCATTTAAAGAAAATATGAGATTAAAAATATCTTTGAACTTCACAAAATTTAAATAATTGATTCAATACCATATACTTGAAATTCCATTTATAATTATCATTAATTTATAAAGAGTGGATTTAGAAAAAATTATTTAACTTGTATTTCAAAGTTTAGTAAAAACTTGATTTTCTGCTGTTTTCATGTCCCACCCGTGGCTTCCCCGAGTTGTCCCTGAGACAAACATCTCCTTGCTTTGAGTTTAGGCCAAAATTGACCCGAGTGACAATTTTTCACAAAAAATTGTTTAAGTTTTAAAATCAATCTGATACAACGTTAAAAAGGCACGGGCTCGTCTTCGAGTTTTCCCCTCAATCCCCCGCGTACTGCTTCGAGTCGCCTTCTCCTTCCCCAAACCCATCACAACTGGCACCACAAACCCCCATGTGCACATGCAAGGCCAATTTCGCCACCGTTGGTTAGAGCTGCAGCCACCAACGAGACGACCACCATCCCCCAAAACACCACAAGTACCTAGAATTTGAAAAGGATTTGAAAACGAGAATCGAGACACTTCGACCCAAAACCCATCAGAACCATCATCAGTAAAACGACTCGCGCCGCCTCCTATGACCGTTATCGATCACCAAATTTGGACCCAAGCTCCATCAACGCGCGACACCTCGATTGACACCGGAGGCACGCAGTCCGATTACGTATTTATGGCATAGCACCAACATTTCGATCATGAACAATTTTTTTTCTTAAACCCTACTTTGACCTCGAATCAGAAATTTAAGAATTTATAAATTCTGCTCATATTTTTCTGGTAATCTCAAACATCAAACCTAACTATGACGACGAACTCGAGGCCCACCATCGTTTGGATCATCTGATTTTAATAAAAATGCATTTGTCTGATAAACCCCAATATCTCGGTGAAGAGTTAATGAAAAATTTGGATTTTAGTTTCAAAAATCATTATTTTTAAAGGAGATTAAGATAGCACTACTGAATTTTAGATTCATGATAATCGAATTTTTTCCAAAAGTTAAGTGGTGCATGTATTTCATACTTTCCAAAAAAAACTACATGACCTTTGTTTTAATTTGTTGCAGAAGTATAGTGTAGGGTTAACAATACTCTAACTTATTTTATAATCTATTCTTTTCAGAAGAAATGAGGAAGAGAGTGATTTGAGTTTTGATATGATTTAACCTGTAACACAGAACTTAGGTGTGACTGTGTTCTTGCATAGTTTCTAGGAGAAAACAAAATAATAAAACACATAACTTTTTTTTAATTACTGAAACATAAAGCATGTCCAAAACATAGTTTATCATTCAAATTCAATAAGAATAGAGGGAGGGGTTTTTAATTTGGCATAGTTCACACTGTAAACTATAGAGTTACAGGAACTAGAAGAACATTTCCAGGCAAAGAAAAAAACACAAGCATAGCAATCCATTCACAAGGAAGGCTTTTTAGGCTCATTCAGGCATCCACACAAATCACCAATTTATAAAAAAAACCATGGGTTTACTCACCTTATTTTCCAGATGATAAAAGGTTCTTGACAGTTTTCAAAACAGAGATGAAGCCTGGCAACTATTCTTCTTTTCCTACTTTAAAATTTCGGGTTTAGATCTGCAAATTAAAATTACAGATCTTTGTTTACTCTTTTCTAATTTCATTTACTTAATTCATTAATAACAGTAGTTTTTATTTTACTTACGGTTGGATTTTTTATAGAACAGAGAGGCTTCTTTTTTTCTGAAACTTGAAAACCAGAAATAGCTTTTAATTCTTGATTCTTTCTGCAAATAATTGAATGTTATTGTATTAAATTCCTGTTTTATTACAGATTATAACTTCAAGTTCAAATTAAAAAAAAATTACTTGCCTTTTATTATTTCCAAAAAAAAACTATGCACTGCTCTGAAACCCAGAAGCTCCCTGCCTTTACAAATCTGCAGTTTTGTTTTGAATTGATCGTTAAAACTGGATTTAAAATTCATAATTTTTATTAACTATAAAGTTTAAAGAAAACTTACCTGAGAGATGAAGTATATCACTATAGTTTGATGCTTAAGTAAAACACTTCAGATTTTAGTTTGAACTGAAGAAGAGATTTGCAGTTTTTTTTCTTTCTTTTTTTCTTCTGATTTTTTTTTCTTGCTTGAGTGTTAAAGTTAAGATTAATATATCTTTTTTGGTTACTGAAATTTAAAGATTTGGAGGTTTAAAAATTTGAATTGGGAAGCTGAAAGTTTTTTCTGAAATTTTTTTATTTGATTATTTTACTTAAGCAATGATGTCTTCATGCCAATTGTTAAAAGATGTCATAAGCTCTAGATTTTGTTAATTATTCTACTCTATCTTCCATGTGCTATGCATGTTCAGTTTTTTTTTGATTTTTTACAAGGCAAAAGATTTTTTTTTTTATAAATTTTTATATCCTATTCATTTGTGTATATATGTATACAGTTGTTAAAGGAATTGTTTTTAACCAATATTTATATATATACATTATTAAATTCAAATTTAAATTTAAAACTTGAAATATAAACATTTATGTCCATTCATATATTCACACTTACCTTGAATAAATATAAATTAAATTTCAATATGTATTCAATTTTACTCATATTTGTAATATACATATGTATATAAGATTTTAAATTTAAATGACTTTTTTAAAACATTCATTATTTCAATATTTTCAACTCAAAATAAAATTGGAATTATTTATATATTATTATCACTTATTTTTAAGATTCTTTCCAATTTATTTCCAAATTAAATCCCAAGATTTTAAATATATTATTAATTTAAGTTGATAAATTTTTGGGATGTTACAACTGTATAAACTATTGGCATTATATATGTGTTAAGGTGGAAAATGTAAAGCCTTAACGCTATTTTTAAGTAAGTTTACTTTACTTTAGACATTATTATAATAGCGTATATTACTACATAGCAAAAAGTTTAACGGATCCTTAGAGGATGGACGGTCCCAAGCATCCTTTAAGTTACTTGTGCATTTATATTACAGTTCACTTGAGTTGGTTTACCTTGTATAAGTATGTATGTCATGAACGAGTGTTTTGTGTTTTGCTTTACGCTCGGGTCACCCTGAGTATCAGCTTTGGATTTCACCTTCTGTAGATAAAGGATCTGCTGAAGTTTATCTATCTATTTAGTTGTTATCTATTTCTATTCAGTATTTCCATTCAGTATTTCTATTCAGCTTACGTGCTAGTGAACATTTATGGGATTTCTGTTGTATTTACTTTTCAAACTATGGTATTTTGTACTTGTTTTGAGACTGTGTTTAAGACTATATTTGTTGTAGCTTCATGAACTACTATTGTTATTTTATTTCCGCTACGAGTTATTTTGATTTATCTATGTCTGTGATTGGTTTTATTTGCTTCAAATTATATTACAATCTACTGTTTTGAATTATTCAAGTCAGATATGTGTGGTTTTATTGTCGATTTGAATGGTCCAAAATAGTGGGTCGTTACGGTTGGTATCAGAGCTTTGGTTTTAGGCATAGCCTACGGAGCAAAAACTCATTAGAGATAGGGTAGAAATACCCTAGAATGAGTGAAATCAATCTTAGAATCATTTCTTTGTAAGAGAACATATTTTAAAGTATAAATGATTTTCAAAGGATTTTCAAAAATTATTTGATATAAACTTTTCTTATTTTGAAATCAAATTTTGCTTAACTTTCTTCTTTTCCTTATCCACCTTGTTGGTAATTTCTTTATTCGGGATATTCAATTCTCGTTGCATCTTATCTTATCTTATCTAATCTTGCGTTTGTTTCTCAATTACATATGTCCTAAAATTCATTCTTGATTTTTCAAGATGAGTCGTAGGAATGCTAGAGGTAGGGGACGTGGTGTCACCCCAGCTCCTGAGCATGCTGCACCAGTTAGGTTCACTAAACTCTGTAAGGAATACACTAAGTTTGGTGGCACCAAGTTCACCGAATCTGAGAGCATTATTGAGGCTCAGCAGTGGTTGAAGGATTTGGAGAGGATTTTCTCCGGTTTTGAGACCACTAATGCCCAGCAACGTCAGTTGGCAGCTTGGCAGTTGAAGGGAGCAGCCTTGGATTGGTGGGAGTCTGTCACAGCTCACACTGTTGAAGCTGACATTTCTTGGGAGCCGTTTAGGTATTGTCTCCCGTTGTTTTGAATTTGGTTCAGTTCTCTTTTTGAAATCTGTCTTATGTTCCTTTATCGTGCTTTAGGGATGCTTTTGTTGTGAAGTGGATGCCCGAGGCAGGGAAGTCTCAACTGTATCGGAAATTCATGGATCTCAAACAGGGTGATATGTCCGTCAATGAATACTTTTGGATGCTGATATTATCATATCCACATCCGCATCCAGAATCATTTTCGAATATGGATATCCGTATCTGCAGATTTGGACGGATATCAAATAATTAACGTATTCTCTAATGATTGATAAATTAAGGAATATAAGTATAAAATTTTGGTTTAACATAATTTTTTCTCAATCACATCGATTATAAAAGTGAAAAATAAACAAATATGATGATAATAAATAGTTTTGATTAGATAATATGTATTAAATACATAAAATATAATATACTAGCTTAATAAAACAATAAATACACAACTTTCTTTGTATTGTAATACACATAGAATAAACTATAATTTTAACAAAAACCGCATGAATAATTTTTTGATGTGAACGGTTTCGTATTCGTACTCGAATCAGTTTTTTCAAATATAAGATATTCCTTCATTTTTGAGATATGAATGTAGATGAATTTTAAATTTTTCGAATATCAAAGTTATTTCTACCGGTTCCACGCCAAAACGCTAGTAGAGATGCAGAAGTATTTGCTCTAACAAAAATATGCCGACCAATCCATACAATCGAGTAAACAGATTCTAACCCATTATCCTACATCAACCCAAATATTGTTTTTGTGTAACCTAGAGCACTTTTTCTCTTTCCCCAAAACCCTAACCCTAGCCATGTCCGACACCGACATCTCCGGTGCGTCCTTGCAGTCGATCGGTACCGACGCCAAAAAGCGCACCGTTACCTACTTCTACGAGCCGTCAATTGGTGATTACTACTACGGTCAAGGCCATCCCATGAAACCCCACCGCATCCGTATGGCCCACAACCTTATAATCCACTACTCCCTCCATCGACTCATGACCATCTCCCGCCCTTTCCCTGCCTCCCCTGCCGACATCCGCCGTTTCCATTCCGACGACTATGTCTCCTTCCTTGCCGATAACAATGGCCCAGAAGTCGTGGATCCTCACCGAAGAGGGTCCACTAACGAGGATTATGAAACGGAGAGGAGGAGGAGTATGAAGAGGTTCAATGTGGGGGAAGACTGTCCTGTGTTCGACGGGTTGTTTGATTTCTGTCAGGCAAGTGCTGGGGGAAGTATTGGTGCGGCAGTTTGGATGAATACAGGGAAAGCGGATATTGCAATTAATTGGATGGGAGGTTTGCATCATGCCAAGAAGTGCGAGGCTTCTGGATTTTGTTATGTCAACGATATCGTGCTTGGTATTCTTGAGTTACTCAAGTGTCATAAGGTCTGTGGTGTCACCGTTGTTTATTTATCTGTTTGTTTGTGGTTGTTAAAGCAATTTGAGATAGATAGGTAGCATTGTCAGTCATGCTACCATAATTTTGGAGTGAGACATGAGTTCTTATATATAGTATAAAAGATTGTTGCTTTCCAGGGAGAGTAAAGGTACAATAAAATCGTACAGCGTTTAACGTAATATATAATAAATAGACCATCGGATTAACTTGGAATTTTGGTATGTTATCATGCAACCCATATCTTTGTCTGGTTGAAGTTCTAAATCATTTGGATTTCGAGAAGGTGCTCAAATTAGATATATCATGCTGGTTAGGTTTTGTAACATAATTTAGATGATAAGATATCATGGAGAGAGGAAAAGTTAAGCATGTCATGTTAATTACATGTGCTGCGTAATTCATTTATCCACATAAAAGGTAAGAAATTGTGTTTTATAATCACACTATGTAACATCTGATTCAAATGATAAAATGTTATCATTCATTCCCTTAATTGCTTGACATTTTAAGCCCTTCGATCACTTCAACATGTATATATCGTAAGTTTCTTGTTTCCATCAACACATTCTAACCATTTAATTCAAACAGCAATTTTAAATCATTTAGAGTATATAGTAAGTGTAGTGCTAAGAACATCATTTTTTCACTTCCTAATACCACTATATGGTAATTTTGAAGTGTAAAACATGATGTTCTTAGCATCACGGACACCTATGGTGCTAAAGGCACAATAAAAACTACTTTCTAATACCGCAAGGTGGTATTATAGAGTGTAAAAGATTATGCCAAGCGTGTAAAAGATTTTGCCCTTAGCATACAAATCAAATTATATATAGGTTTGTTAAGGGATACTTTCAAATGCGGACAGTGCCATATCCACATCCGCATTCAAAATCATTTTCGGATATGGATATCCATGTCCACAGATTTGGATGGATATCAAATAATTATCATATCTGCTATTGATCGATAAATCAAGGAATATAATATAAATTTTTACGAAAGTGTGAAAAATAAACAAACATGGTGATAATAAATAGCTTTAAGCAGTTAATATGTATTAAGTACATAAAATATAAAATACTAACTTAATTAAACAATAAATACACAACTTTCATTGTATTGTAATACACATAATATAAACTATAATCTTAACAAAACAATGGATAATTTTTGGATTGGCTGTTTTCGTGCTCCACACCCGCATTATTTTTTTTGAATATAGGGTATTTGTTCGTTTTTGAGATACAGATACAGATGAATTTCAATTTTTTTGAATATCAACTTATTCATACTGGGTAGTATGAAGATCATGTAAGAAGACTCCCATTTTTAACCATATACGATTTTAATTGCAAGTCCACGCCAAAATGCTAGTAAAAATGCAAGAGTGTTTGCTTAAAGAAAAATATGTTGACCAACGTATACGATCCAGTAAACAGAACCTAACTCGTTACCCTAGATCAACCCAAAAACTGTTTATTTATAACCTGGAGCACTTATTTGCGTTCCCAAAAACCCTAACCCTACCCATGTTCGATACCAACATCTCCGGTACGTCCTTGCAATCGATCGGTCCCGACGCCAAAAAGCACAATGTTGCCTACTTTGAGCCGTCAATTGGTGATTACTACTACGACCAAAGCCATCCCATGAAACCCCACTGCATCCGTATGGCCCACAACCTTATAATCCACTACTCCGTTCATTGACTCATGACCATCTCCTGCCCTTTCCCTGCCGACATCCGTCGTTTCCATTTCGACGACTGTCTTCTTCCTTGTCGATAATAATGGCCAGAAGTTGTAGATGCTCATAGAAGAGGGTCAACTAACGAGGATTATGAGACAGAGAGGAGTATGAAGAGGTTCAATATAGGGGAAGAATGTCTGTGTTTGACGGGTTGTTTGATTTCTGTCAGGCAAGTGCCGGGGGAAGTTTCGGTGCAGCAGTTTGGATGAATAGAGGGAAAGCAGATATTGCAATTAATTGGATGGGAGGTTCGCATCATGCCAAGAAGTGTGAGGCTTCTGGATTTCGTTATGTCAACGATATTGTGCCCGGGATTCTTGAGTTACTCGAGTGTCGTTAGGGCTGTGGTGCTCCATTGTTTATTTATCTGTTTGTTTGTGATTGTTAAAGTAAACTGAGATAGATATGTTGTATTTTCGGTTAAGCTACATGTCAACCCGCCTTTTGGCAAGGCGGAACACATGCAGATTTAATCCAACGGACTTCATGATCATCAAGACGGGATGGCAGGAGAAACGGTTATCAAACTTAAAGATCGGTTATAAACGAGACCATGGACGATGGTCAAGTATATTCGGATCGGATCCCTATTTTTTGTCCAAATCAACGTACAATTGGTATGAAGTGACAAGGAATGCCTTTGAGGCTACCTTTTAAATTTCAAGTCGATCGAAGTCCGCATGTGAGTTATGGGCAACATAAGAGGGATCGGTTCATATTCAGCTCAGCAATACAACTCAATGATGGTAGCTTCACAACTCAACAACCACAAGGCGGATTGAAGTGAAACTTTGGGAACAAGAAGAGGAGACCCTATGAAGTCTACTCTTGGAATCTCATGACATTTAACGGAGGAGGGGTCGGCATCTATCCATCTAGATAGGTCACCCTCTTCCCTCATAGGGATCGGATGTACACAAATTTTTAGCAAAGAACGATCGATGTCTCAACATCTACACATTCGATTGGCATGAAACTTGGATGCTAAGCATAATGCAACATGGAGAAGCTTTCCTAGGGATCACATGCAATTTGGAGCAAGTTGGATGGATCGGTACCTATCCCTCTAGAGGGATCGACAGAAGTAAGGGTACATGCAACACCACTTCACGGAATATGCAATATCTCACAAACCGTACGTTGGAATTGCAAGAAATTTGGGAGCGTGCAGCTAACATCAATGTGAACCATCCAGAGGGATCACACCCCATTTGGACACCAACATAGGGATCAGTACCGATCCCTATTGTGAGCTCAAAAAGGGATCGGTAGAAATCAGAATTCACTCAATAGTACTGCATGGAAAATGCGATATCTCACAAACCGTACGTCGAAATTGCACGAAATTTGGAGAGCAAGTAGCTAACATCAAGGGCAGCCACCCAGAGGGATCACACCTTATTTGAACACCAAAATAGGGATCGGTACCGATTCCTATTGTGGGCCCAATGGGCCTAGAAATTTTTGGGTGACCTCGTCTTGATCTCTAGAACCTTCTATCAAAATCTGAACTCGATCCATGCACGTCTTTCCATATGAATACAGCAGGCATGACGTCAGAAAAAAGATATTCTTTCTGCTTCTCTTCATCTTCAACCCAGGTTGCACTCTGTCAATTTTATTTTTGGATTTCGAATTGTAACGGTAAACAATCTTCAGTATAATAAAAAGAATTTGAGAGTGGACGTAAGTCAAAGTTAGCCGAATTATTATAAATCTTGTCTCCTTTTACTTGCTTTCCAGTAGTTTTAATTTTGTTTTTCATTTATTTCTCCTCATATTATTGTGATTGGATTGGATATTGGAGTTTTCGCATAATTGGGTGTTAGCGGCCAATTTTCACACCAACATTTTGGTGTTTTCACCGAGAAGGCTTGCACACGCGGATTTGTAAGGTAGTAGCATAAATTTTGAAGCTTGGCTACTTGGATATAAAAAACAATGACAAGACAATCAACAAGAAGAGTGCTAGAAAGAAGCCACCATGGAGGAGTCAGGAGGCTTCCTCAGGAGGTGGAGCTGATCAAGCATCTATCTACATCACTAGGGATGAATAGAAACAATGATGGATGCTATACAAAAGAGGATGCTGAAAAGGCAGAAGAAGATGATGTAGAATCTACTCCGACAAACTGGACAGGCTGGAGCCAATAGGAGATGCTGGAATGCAAAACCAAGGAGCTGAAATGATAGGAACTACGAGAGCTATGGACCAAGGAGTTGAGGTGGCTGGAATCGCTGGAAATCAGATTCGAAAACATGGAAACGGAGCAAATAGACGAAGGAGTGGGGTAGAGCAGTCGGGGGTAGTCCCTTGCCATCCTAGAGGGATCGACATCGATCCCTCCAAAGGGATTGGCATCGATCCCCAAAGGCTAGGGGGCATGCTCCCGGGTCTGGTTTATCGTGATCCTAGAGGATCCGCGGTCAATCCCGTGAAGCTTGGTGCGAATCGAAATTTGAATGCTTGTCCGGAGGAATATGTTCCAGAATTCCTTCGTAGACTTGAGGAGCCACTTGGACATGTCGTTAGGAGACTGTCACTGGAAGACTGACAGGTTTGCAGAGATGATTAGGCGAGCTATGCGTGGAGGGTTAGTGAACATGGATATGGAGGATGTGAGTAGAAGTCCATTCACTCCTAATATAAGGAATTCTTGAAATCCACCAGAATTCAAACTAGCAACGCTGGAAGCTTACGACGGAAAGTCGGATCCAACTATGCATGATGAGGTATATACGACACATGAAAGTATGCATCAAAAGAAGTCCTGACATGATGTTTCCTCTTGTACTTAGCAGATGTAGCTGTGCTATGGCTAAGACAGAGCGGTTCTATTAGCACATGGACGGAACTGGTCAAAAGATTTATGAAGCAGTTTCGGGTTCACATTACAAGACCAAGAATGTGATGACATTGACACCGTAAAGCAGCGGGCATGAGAATCACTAAAGATTTTCTTAACCAAGTTCAATGCGGCAGTTGTTTCAATGGATCGACCAGATCCATCGATGGTTTTGATACGGTAACATAAGTTAATACAGTAACATTGACAAGAAGATGCGAAAGCGGATAAAAATGTAACATAAGTTAATACGGTACGGGGTGGAGAACCGTCCGGTAAAGCTCAAGAAAGGATAAAGGTAAACGGAACATGAATAATAGCTTTAATGGATCGAAGTGACAAAGGGGAGAACCCAAATTCTTTTCTTACTCTGAATTGAATGAAACTTTAGAACGGATATGTCTGGATACTCGAGGACGCCTTCCGTATCGGAGGCCAGCAAGGAGAGAACTCTCCGAATGTGAACAGACATCAGGAAAGCGCTGCTTGTTTCATGAGCTAGATGAGCACAATACAATGATTGCAAGTATTTGAAGGATATCATTAAGGAACATGTGAGGAATGACCGGTTAGAATAATACGTAAGGACTTGGGTTGCGACGGTGAAACAGGAGCAGCCACCGTCCATCTCGAATGAAAATGACGCTCGATTAAGGCATCATCGTCAACCTATCATCAATTGACCGGGATGACATAAAATAAGTAGCAAACTCCACAGTAATATGGTTAAGTCACTTACACATGTACGTGATCGATGATGGTCTTCAGGCATGCTTTGAGATGATGATAATATGTAATGCTAGGGTTTGTGAAATTTGTTTTTTTCCTTCTTGTTTGCTTCGAACTCTTGTTTTTTGGTTTTGTTCGAACTCTAGTTTATATGAACTCTTATTTTATGCACTTAGGAATGCTTACATTTGGATCAGTGTAATGGATAAAACATGTCGTCAGGTATGGATTGTCTGGTAAGGGGTAAGTCGCTTTGCTCGAACGTGATGAATCGACCTACTCAGGTCGTCGAGTACGAACTGTGCTCGGCAAGGCTTCGGAGAGATCAAAGGCTTCAGGCATGGACTATGCCTGACATGGAGTGGGTTGCTTCGCTCGCACGCAATGGATCGATCTACTCATGTCGTTGAGCATGGATTGTGCTCGGCAAGGATCCGGTGAGTCGAGAATTTGGATTAGGATAACCTGGAGAGATTATGAATTTGGATATTAGCTCCGAACAACTAGGAATTTGGATATAGGCCCAGAGTAGTTTGAGATCTAGCTAACGACCCAGTGAGGTCGAAGGTTTGGACAAAACGATCCAGAGAGATCGCAGATTCGGGATTGGATATCGATTCACAATGGTCATGGATTTTACTAACGATTCAGAGAGATCGTGGAGTTGAATTGGCAATAGATTGAAAAATATGGCTATCGATGGATTATGAACTTTGGATTTTGGATCTATGACAATTCAAAACACGCCTTGTTATAGCGAGGCATGTTTCGGGGGCAAAGTGTTAACCCGCCTTTTGACAAAGTAGTACACATGCGAATTTAACCCAATGGACTTCATGATCATCAAGACGGAATGTCAGGAGAAACGATTACCAGGTTTGGAGATCGGTTATAAACGAGACTATGGACGATGTTCATGTAGATTCGGATCGGATCCCTAATTTGTCCAAATCAAGGTGCAATTGATATGAAGTGCTAAGGCCTCTGAGGCTACGTTTCAAATTTCAACTCGATCGGAGTTCGAATGTTAGAGGGATCGGTTCATATTCAGCTCTGCAGCACAACTCAACGATGGTCGCTTCATAACTCAACAATCACAAAGCGGATTGAATTGGAACTTTGGAAACAAGAAAAGAGGACTGTAGGAAGTCTACTTTAGAGATCTCATGACATTTGGAGAATGAGAGGTCGACATCTGAGGGGTCCGCCATCTTCCCTCATAAGGATCGGCTATACACAATTTTCTAGCAAAGATCAATCGATATCTCAATATCTACACATCCAATTGACATGAAACTTGGATGCTATAAGCATAATGCAACATGAAGAAGCTCCTTTAGGGATCACATGCAATTTAGAGCAAGTTGGATGGATTGGTACCTATCCTTCTAGAGGGATCGGCAGAAGTCAGGGTATATGCAACACGACTTCATAAAAAATGCGATATCTTACAAACCGTACGTCGGGATTGTACGAAATTTGAGGAGCAGGTAGCTAACACCAATGGGAACCATTCAGAGGGATCACATCCAATTTGGACAACATAGGGAATAGTACCGATCCTTATTGTGAGCTCAAAAAGGGATCGGCAGAATTCAAAATTCACTCAATACTACTTCATGGAAAATGCGATATCTCACAACTCGTATGTCGGAATTGCACGAAATTTGGAGAGCAAGCAGCTAAAACCAAGGCGATCCATCTAGAGGGATCACACCTCATTTGGACATCAAATAGGGATCGGTACCGATTCCTATTGTGAGTTTCAATGGGCATGGAAATTTTTGGATGGACTCGTCTTGGTCTCCAGAACCTTCTATCGAAATTTCAGCTCGATCCGTGCACGTCTTTCCATATAAATACCACAGTCATGACATCAAAATAATAATTTTTTTTTCCTTTTTGCTTCTTTTCATCTTCAACTTAGACTGTACTTTGTCAATTTTATCTTTGGATTTCGGATTGTAACTGTAAACAATCTTCAATATAATAAAAATGATTATTTGAGAGTGGACGTAGGCCATAGTTAGCCGAACCACTATAAATCTTGTCTCCTTTTACTTGCTTTATAGTTGTTTTAATTTTGTTCTTCATTTCTCTTCATATTTCTTTGATTGGATTGGATATTGGAGTTTTCGCATAATTGGGTGTAGGTGGTCAATTTTGACGCCAACACTACCATAATTTTGGAGTAAGACACGAGTTCTTATAAGTAGAAAAGAAGATTGTTGCTTTCCAGGCATATTAAAGGTACAAGTATGTGAATACGATTGCTTGTTTTTATGGGCTAAAATGAGATATTGTTTACTTTTTCAAATCTACTTGTTCTGTAGACTAGCATTTGTTCCACAACAAACTAGGTGTCATGCTTAACAAAAGAGGGGGGAAATTTATCAAACTATGCACTTTACAAATTCATGCAAATTAATACATTAAGGACTAAATAAAATAATATAATGCAATATCGTGACTGTCGTCATCGTATCAAATTCAGGGATCATTTTTGCCCTATATTGTTTTGCCCAAAGACAACAAACTTTTAGTTTTGGTTAATGAGATTGGCGATGTCTAGCATTCTACTGTCATGTACGAATTTAGCTTATATACAAGTCTTTATACACATGAATTTTTGATGATATTTATATTCTTCTACATTTTATGCATGAAAAACAACACTCAAAGAAATAAAAGCAGGCATAAAAATAGAAAGTAGATAATCACAAATCTACATCATATTATTATTTATAATTTTGAAGATTTTATTAACTTTGAACTTTTAGAAACTTACCCTTCACTTTAACCATATAGTTAACCACTATAATGTTATTAGACAAAACAAAGCAAATCACCCTTCCTATATCTACCTAGTTTTAATTTTACCGATAGAAGATTTAATGCGACTATAACAAATTAGAAATGTATACATTGCTCATATCTTTCTACTGCATCTACAAAATAATGCATTATCAAGCATTGTTTGTTAAGCTTTACTTTATTTTTTTAGTTAAGCTATAAAAAGTATAATGTTGCTCAATATTTTTCAAGTTTCAGTCAGTTTTGTTAATTTTGAAGGTTTTGCTACAGGTTTTTGTTTGAGATTTCGATGATTAATTTGAATAAATATACATAAATATAATATATTTAATGTAACAAAGTACATACAGTACTGTTTTACAAGCACAGTAGTTAACGCTTTTATAATAGGGGTTTTGGACCAAAGGTCCCTAAAGTCCATGCACAAAAAGTCCATACTAATAAACCCATGTAAATTAGGTCTCTAATTTTTACCAGATTGTCCGCTTCTAGCAAATCAGCCCAGGATTGAAGAAATCAGGGGCAAAAGTGGCATAAATTAATCAAAAACTAAAAATAGAGACCAAATTTTTATAACTTTTTCGGGAGGGACTTTTCTTTCATCATCTTCCAATTCTAAGGACTTAGCAGCCGTTCCTTGTTTATACTACACATAACGTCTAATATTGATCCAATAATTAATATAGTACTTAATATCACATTTATTACATAAGATATAGGTATAAACTGGTCAAATAGCTAATTAGCAATTGACAGACTTTATTTTAGAACCAAAAAACTCTGTTCTCTATTAACATTAATAACCCATCCCCACTTAATAAATTCTCCGTTTATAATCCGTAACCCTTGCCGCAAATTTTTTATGCCTCCATGGTGCTTAAATTCATCTACTCGGTTGTGAACCAAAATTTGAAGAAATGATGAATTTGATATTGTTTCTTTGGTTTCTATTTAAGTCTGCCTTCATGATTTCTATCAAAACCTACTTAACATATATAAATATATACTTTTTTTCTTGTTTCAGACCGAAATCAAAGTTTGAAGACGATATCAAGTCAACACCCATCAGAACCAATATGGAATGGTCAGAACATAGCGATTTTGGACAAAAACTTGAATCTTGATTTAAACAACACTAAGCATGCTATTGATTTGTGCTAAGATCATGCTTAAGTCTAAAGCATAACTTGGGTGTGTTTTTATATGCATGGTATCATTCATAATTTTTGACCATCTACTACAAATAATCAGTTGTTACTTGCATGAAAAACAAGAAACTGTAAGCAAATACCAAAAAAACATCAGTTACATTATAAATGATTTCAAATGTATTAAAAACACGACTGTCTAACATCTTACAATCAACAATTGGATGTTATATATCCAGTAATGCTCAAATATCACAAAGATTTATAAATTCAACAAATATAGAGCATTATGTAACACAAGTTGTATTTTTTAAATCTAGACATATTGGAGGTTTCATGCAACATGCACATTATAATTTAAGTGGCAGTTTGTTAAGATGTTTCAGTATAACTATGTTCTTTTGCCACCATGAACATTTCCTGTTTGGTTATGAATGTTTTATATTATATGAATACAATCAGATCTGATTTATAAGACAAACGGAGTAAACAGTGAGCTATAGTAATCATTATGGTTTTTAAATCTCCAATATCTCACTCGAGATCTCCTCCGAGGTTTCTTTTTCACATTTAGACGAAATGAGACATCAAATTTCAGTCATGTTTCCTCCGACGCTTATCTCATCTAAAATGTTCAAATCTCACTCGAAATATGTATTAAAATATCAATCTGAAATCTCACCCGAAATTACAATTTTTATTCTTTTACATAATACTTTCTCATTCTCATATAGGCTCAAAAGAAACAACTCAATCAAATTACTATTTACCGACTCCCTCAGCATTTTTTTTGGCTTTTTATCTTGACAAGTCTACTTCATTTCTTGTTAATTGTCAAATAAGAGTATATTATTCAATCATAACCATATAAATTAAGCTAATCAAGCTACCTCCCTTCTCCAAAACATCAATTTCGATTCTTTTTCTACACAAATCAAGTATGTTACGATTTTAAATTTACTTTGAGAACTATAGTTAAATAAATCAATTAAGCATCTATCTTAGACACATAAGTTACCCTGAGATATTCCAAGATGTACATTTTGACCTGAGATGTCAATCCGAGATGTGCATCCGAGATACAAAGTAGATAACTTGTGTGAAAAATCCTAGACGAAATGTGATGGAAACCCAAGATTTAAAATCTTGGTAGTTACTAAATAAAAGAGCAATCCAAATACTTAACAACCAGCTCCAATTTTTTTTTTACGGTTTAAGAAAAATTATAGCACCAACTTTGCACATTTTTACTTAATTGAATGATGTGAGACCGAACAATTTTCCATATAACAACCCTACATACTTTTATTAAAATAAAATGAAAATAAGGTTAACTTCTTTAACTTCAACCGCCGCATAATCATCATTTTTTTTCTAGTTTGTTCTTAGTTTCTCAATCTTTGATCAATGCTGAAATGAATCATGTAAACCAACATTCCATTTAAGTAAAGATTTCTTGTGTTATGGTCTTTGAGAATGCTTTTTTTAATATTTAGATCCAGAAGAGATCAGTTGATCGTTTGAATAATAGTGTTAGGTGAATTTTTCATGAACAAGCCCTTTACTTATGTGATTTACGTTTCCTTTTTCTTTGTTACCATCATTGTTCTGTTATGTTTTTTTTTTACATGTTCCTTAAATTGAAATTGTCTCGTTATTGAGGCATTACGGTTTCCGATTGAGGTTTATTCTACTGATTCACAACTTATTGCTGTTGGCCGGTAAAGATACAATTGTTTGTATTGTAATTCCTTCACAACTTTTTAAAATGGCCAAGAATAAGTATATTAAATGTAAAAGTATTCATGTCAGATTCAAAACACACACACACACACTCTCTCTCCTCCTCCTCCTCCTCCTTTTTTCCCCTTCTTTTTCGACTTCTTTTATTCTTGCTCATATATAGTTTGAAGTTTTTTGAACTTGATCTCGTACGTCAATTCAAATAAATACTTTATTTTTGCTCGTTTAAAGGCAAATTTCATCTCTATTTTGAATTGTTTAATTCAAAGTTTTATAATAGTCTTATTTTAGTACTTCATAATCAAATCGAATAAAAATGTGAATATTATGTTACATACACTTGCAATAGTTTAGTTTTTAACATCAAATCATTTTTATGCTAGTAGAAGTTTCAACCATCTTATATTTACTCAAATAACTTTCTTGTGATTTTTGCTAACAAATGGAGCATAACTTCGTATTACATTTTTTCGCTTAGGACTCGCGAAAAAATGTAATATATTTCAATTTTGCACTAAATATTCATTCAACTCTCCATTACACTTGTAATACTTACTATAAGATATGCATATTTATGTATTTGTACATGTCTTATGTAGGAACACCATATAACATATATATAACTGCAAAACATGTTCATCGGTGCAATATATAAAGGTGATTTGCCTCTTCTTGTGGTTCTCCGTTATCTGGATTTTTGTAGCTTTGTCGCTTTATATATTAGTTATTGGGTATGCTTACATAATAAAATCCGAGATGTAACGACAGTGGCTAACTACAACTAACGAACAGTTCAATTCAACTAAAATATGGTTGGTTTTGTTTACTATCCAAACTGATCTTCATATGCGATATTTCTTTCTCTGAAGTATAATTTTAAAGTTATTAATTGTTTCAACTGTTAGATCTGTTTTACATTAAAATTATTTACGTTAGATTTCATACTAATTTTGTGTATGGTCAGCGTGTATTATATGTAGACATAGATGTACACCATGGCGATGGTGTGGAGGAAGCTTTTTACACAACCGACCGAGTCATGACTGTCTCTTTCCATAAATTTGGAGATTTCTTCCCTGGAACTGGTCATGTCAGAGATGTTGGCCATGGTCAAGGAAAATATTATGCTTTAAATGTTCCTCTAAATGATGGCATGGATGACAACAGCTTTAAAGGGCTTTTCAGACCAATAATCCATAAGGTCATGGAAGTATATCAGCCCGATGCAGTTGTACTACAATGTGGCGCCGATTCGTTAGCTGGAGATAGGTTGGGATGTTTTAATTTATCGGTGAAAGGACATGCAGATTGCCTTCGGTTTCTTAGGTCTTTTAATGTACCACTTATGGTATTAGGAGGTGGTGGTTATACAATTCGGAATGTAGCGAGGTGTTGGTGCTATGAGGTGCGTGATAGCTTACCTGGATCTTTATAACCATTCTTAATTTATACAAATATTTTTGTAGTCTGATTGTTTTACTGCTATACGAGGTCATAGACAGCAGTTGCAGTTGGAGTTGAGCCTGAAAACCAATTGCCTTATAACGAATATTATGAGTACTTTGGCCCTGATTATACTTTGCATGTTGAGCCATCTCCAGTGGAGAATAAGAATTCTGCAAAGGACCTGGAGAAAATGAGGTATTTGTTTTTGCCCATTGTGCGAATTTCTGGTGAAGTTCAATTTTCAAATATACAAGTACCATTCACTCTCAATGGCAAGTCAAAAATGAAGAGATGACATACCAATCAAGTGTAAAGCTACATAACACTTCATGTTTGTTGCAAAATTATGGTAAATCATTAGGGAAATTCCAGCCGTTCTGTTTGTTATATGTCGATAGAACCTTGACTTTCACATCACATTTCCCGTTTTCTGTACTTTTTTATAAATGCATTCTTATGTTTTTTTTAAACTGTTTTCCATACTAGATATTGCTAAATAGTCTAACTTACGCTGGAATATTTCCAAAACCATCCCTTTATGATTAGTCTTGGTTGCTGGAATGTGAAGCTGGGCGTAGGTTCGCCCTCAAAGGTAGGTTAGACATCTCCTGTAATAAATTTTAGTCTGTGTGGCCTTGTGTGGACTACTATGTGATGGAGCATTTCCACCTTTTCTGTGTGGACAACTTAAGCATTTTCTCCTACCTACTCTGCTTTTCACCCTTGTCAACAGCGAGTTAAGCAATTAGTCAAACATAACTTTTTTTTACAAGCTAGTTGGCTTGAGTCTTCTGCATTTGTGAGACGACTTCCATGAGAAAGTCCTAATTGATAGTAATACTAGGTTTGGAGAGTAAAATGTAGTTGGCAAAAGATTTCAAAAGTGGTTGGCAAGCAAAAGCTTTTTTTTGGCTTATTTTTCAATTGTTTGTTGGTTTTTAAATGTAAATGAATCGGAAAAATGTGTCAATATATTTGTTTGGTTGGTTGAAATATTATCTTTCAAATAAAGTCAAAATATATTATTAGAAATTATTTATTTTTCCATACTATAATTGATTATTTGAGTTTTGCTTTTAAGAAAGTATCCAGATTCAAGACTGAACATGTCGATTTAATGGATGCTATAAATAATCAAACAAGAAAGTATCCAGATTCAAGACTGAACATGTCGATTTAATGGATGCTATAAATAATCAAACAAGGCTTACTTATTGGAAAAATATCGACTTTTAAGGAAAAAAGAAAAAAAAGGAAAATCAAATTTAAGGCTTACTTACTGGAAAAATATCGACTTTTAAGGAAAAAAGAAAGAAAAGGAAAATCATAGAAATTTGAAGATTCATATTGATGGAATTTTTGTTGTTGATGGTTTAACCACTTTGACAATGGATCAGGATCAGGATCCAGTCTTACCAAAATCAACCTTATTGATCCAAATAAGTGTCTTGATTCATCCGCTTAGATTTCATGATAGACTTATGATGCATCTATATATTGATTTTTTTAGGTGTTTTTTTTTCTTCTGTATTATTTACGTATATTACACTTTGAATTGTAATTTTTAGTATTATATTATTATTATTCAGCTTGCACACAAGTTTTCTGAATACAATGATTTGATTGAAACAGGACCGTGCTTCTAGAGCATCTGTCAAAAATACAACATGTACCAAGTGTGCAATTCCAAGAGAGACCACAAATGACAGAACCACCTGAGGAGGTAGGTTCCCTGGTGATACAGTCTAGTTTACCGACTTTTGTTTCTCATCGCTTTAGTCTAATTTCATATGGAGTGGTTGATCTATACAGGAAGAGGAGGATATGGACCAGAAGCCTCAATTGTGGAATGGAGAATATTATGATTCCGAACCCGATGAACGAAATCCTCACTGAACCCCTAAATTCAGTCAGTAATCACTCTGTTTCATAGTCACTGTCTAGTTTTTTTATCTTTTTTATTTGAACTGTTTATACATTATTAGTTAAGAACCTTAGCAATGCCATTTTATCAAAATAAAAAGAAAGAAAGAAAGAAAAAGAAAACATCGTTATATTCGGTATATAATTTAAAACAGTAGGGCCAATGAGCCATAGCTCAACTGGCAAGTTCGATTCCATCAAGACGAGGGAAAAAAAAAAATTAAATGTATTTGCTAATTACATTTTTTTAGTAGCATATATGACCCTGTTTTCTGACATTTTCCGAGTTTAATATCACATATTATGAGACGGTGAAGGGTTATGTTAGTTATGCATATTAAATTTATTTGTTTTACGAACTAAACTCTTTGATACAGGGACAGTAACAAATCAGTTGCAACAGCATTTTGGCAAGTTATTGATGCGTTTAGCCCTGTCCTTTTTCTAATGAGAGGGATTAATGGTATATGATCTCCCATCGTTTGCGGCTCGTTATTTTTGTAAAATATGGTAACATTTTATGTGCAACTGTAGTTGATTTACATCTTCTGTTTATGATTTTTCAGTCAGTAAAAATTATGTCTAAGTGTTGTGCTTATATTTTGTACAGGGTTCTCGTTTTCGTTTAAATCTGTGTAATTTGCATTAGATGTGCGCTATGATGATGAGTATGAGTTAACACCATCTATATCCTGAACATGGTCAAAATTAGGGTACCCATCAATGGTAAATCGAAAACATTTTAGGATATTTCTACACGATTGAATTATTTTCTTTGGATCAAACCTTCGAGTTTTTGTGAGTATAGATTATTGAAATGGTTTGAGCATATCCTTATTTTTGAATTAATTTATAGGAATGCATTTCAATTGCACTTATATTTACCTAAGTTTCTACTTTGGAGTCGTATTTTTTATATGGTGTTATAAAAGAGTTAGATTTTTTGTTTTAGAAACACCTGTGTATATTTTTTTTTGCAGTTGTCACAGCGTTGAATGTTTTCGTATCTTTGAATCAACAAAATTAATTGGTATTGATATTGTCTTTAAGAGGAATGATTATGTTATATTAATGCTTACATAAATAATTATGAGAGGGAATGTTCGGACTGTCGGCTATTTAAATTTTATTACCAACATGTGGACAATAAAGCGAAATGTTGAAAATAAATGGGGGAAGTTACGTGGTTTAGATGTTAAAAATCTACGTGCATGAGTAAATTGTCAAATTCCTCTTTCTTGATGTGGACAAAAGCAGCAGAACAAAACTGAAATTTGAACAGGTTATGCATTTTCGATTGCGAGATTCACTAGGCCTATGAACTGCACGTGTGTGTGAATGAAACTGCAATGAGGTGCTGTCCTTTCTTTCCGGTTGAGCTATGTCATTTAATAGCACTTTTCGGTCTTGTTCTACTTTGTTGAGATCTGTGTGTTTGTCATGCCCGAGATAGTGATGCGTATAGCCTTTGTGTTGCATCGATACTTGTGAAGCGGTGCTGCATTGTTCGATCTGCAACATTTGCATAGTATTGCGTTGAAGATATATGGAGTTGGGACGCGTGGCCTAGTAGAAAAGATCGTGTTGATGTTTTGGAGATTGATTGCTTTGTATTATCCTGTTTTGAGCTGCTCTCGACATTGAACATGCTGTGCCATCACTTTTGTTTTTGAACCAGGTTTAATGATTCTGGGGATGAGTTTAGGATCTTTTGGCGGCGGTCCAAATTTTTTCCCATCGTCTTATCCCTTGAGTCCCTATGCTTGTCATATAGAACGACGGCACATTCTTCATTAATTTGATGTTGATATAAAATTGCAGCGTTGTTTTGTCACATCAGTGTAAGATGACGGCGCATCCCTATAGCTTTTTGATACAAAATTGCAGCGCAGACCTGCCACTTTTATACTGCAGTCCTATATTATTAATGTGGATTTTAGGGTCGCGATGCAATTTCTATATCTCATTATTACTTAGAAACCATGCCACGGTTCTACCCGTTGAAGCAAACGTGATGTCTACACGTCGGTTCCTACACCTTGGCCATTTCAAATTATAGTGCCAACACTATGTTGAATAAGTGGGTGCAATTCCTATATTTTGTTGCAATTTTATATTAGATTAGACGGAGTACCATCTGGATTTTGTTTTCATATCCTTTTCTTATTCCAACTTTTGTTGTGGGAGAAGTTTTTCCGGCTCGGTGCTATTATTTATTTCACATTGTCTATGTTTGAAAAATATGGATATAACACTTGTCATCCAAATCTACAGCAATCGTAGATGGTGTAGCTTGTCTCTATCCTTATATATTTTCTTTGCAACCCATCACTTCTACCTTTCTTCTTTCTTTCTTACAAAATAAAGAAAATATCTTTGTAGTCATTTCACATTTAATGTTTAAGTACATTGTCTTCTCTTTATTAGTCGATCTTCTGAAAAGTTGTCAATTTAGTTTTTTCATTTCCTACGAATATCCGTCTTGATTCTTGCACTTATTTTCCTTTTCATTAGTCAACTGATGTTTGAGAATTTTCTTCATCATTTCGATTGTGTTGCTGTGGTTTTTGTCGAGGTAAACATATTTCTCTCCTCTTCTTTTCCAGTCTTTCACGTACTTTTAGAGAGAAAAAAGAGAAACCCTAGCTGCTAATCTCGTTTTCTCCAAGACTTGTTCCTGTTTCAAACTAAATTAAGGATTTTCTTTCTTTTGTAGTTCCTTTACACTTAAATAGCAGTTGGTAATCAACCCTGCTGTTTTGATAAGGCATCTTCTTCCACTCTTCCTTACCTTTACAATCTAAGATAACCCAATTAAGAGACATAAAGAGTATCTTGGACCATTTTGGGTTTGAGGATTACGGGGCTAGAGTTTTGAGTCTTACGAACGCATCCATACTTCTCCTAATGGGTTTTATATCTATCACTTCTGAGCACATACGGTGTGGGTTTTATCTATCCTTAAATCAGATTTTTCGCGAATGGCTAACCAATATCGAACTTTTTTCTATCCAACTTGCCTCCCTTTTATTCCCTTGTAATTGCTACTTTTGTTCTTTACGTGGAGAATGGTTCCTCTCCTATCTGTAAGGAGCTCCAATTTCTGTTCAATGTTCACAAAGTCCTTTAGGGGGTGATTTTTGGTTTTATTATGCCCAAGTCAAAAAATCGATCCTGACTCATTAATGGATCGATCAATATTTCTTTATTTCGAATTCCTGAAAACTTTCTTCCTTCGATCAACATCCTATTTGGCCTATTTTTCTGTTCTTGCAGTTGATTCATATAAGTCCCGTAGGAACCGTATCTTAGGTTTAGGCAAAGATGAGAGAAAAATGAAATTATTTTTCACCGATTCAATACTGTAGAAGCATAACTTTCTACGTCCAAACCATATGTTCTCTCGTTCGATTTTTAAGTTTTCCCGAACTTTGGATGAACCCAGGGGTATAGTTTACTAAAAATAGATTAAAAAACTATTATCTTACAGTCTTGTCCACTGTAAGGACATTTGCTGACATTTGGATTTCTCTTATGTACAGGTGAAATGACAGATGATTTTCCCGATGCGTTTCTTGATCTTAAGAAATCGGCAGCGGCGAAGAAGAAAAGTAAAAAGAGGAAGTTCGGTAGGTGTAAAGCCTCTGACCAGTCTCTAAAGAAGCCTACTACATCTCTTCTCGTTCCTACTTCAGTGGCGCTTCCCATTCCACCCCTTCAGTCCCTCCAAGACCCATGCATTTGCTATTTTCATTTGCCCGAGGGTTCCATTACTGATCTTGCTGAGAAATTAGGGTGGGTCACTTTAGACAACCTATCCAGTATTACTTTTGCCTCACAATCTTATCCTCTTGCCCTTTCACTTTATACACTTTCCTTCTTTGAGCTTGTTGTTGAGCTCGAAAGATCCTTGACTTATGTATGTTTTTTAAGCAGTTTTCTTAATTACCCGTCTTCTTTTCCCTTGCTTTGTAACAAAGTGAGGTCTTAGCAATTGAACTTTTGAACAGGAGGGAAGACGATCAATTTGTTGCCAATGCCCGTACTTCCATTCTCGAGGCAGGCCCTATTGCGAGCACTTTTGACAAAGCTAAATTAAGGAAGATCTTGAAGTACAGTGGAGGAAAGCCGAAAAGGAAGAGGTGGCAGCGAAGGCGGCCTATAAGGCCTTGGCATCAAAGGATCAAGAGCTGGTGGAGAAGTAGAAGGCATCAGAGGAATCCAAAGACAAGCTCGCATGAATTACTTACCGTGTGCTTTACCAGCTGTATGCCTTGGTCCAGCATCAATTCTCCACCGAGGTCTGTTGGATCTTATGTTTTGATTAATGGCAAGAAATTCAACCGACACGAGGAATCATGAATCTACGACAACTACAACGACCGGACTCAATGATATGAAGTATGGTTAATATATATTGTTTAGAGTTTGTATATTATATTAGAATTATGTTAAAATCTCTCTGATATGATATATACACCGAAACACGCACAAGAGGCTGAAAATAGCTGGCTGAATGGACTCATTCAGCCACCTGTTTGCTAAAACGTTTTTAATGTTTCACAATATTCAGCCGGTTGAATATGTTCATTCAGCCATCTGAACTGGGCCAAATTTTGCCTATTTCCTTATTGGTTTCGAATTTAACAAATTCAGAAGGCTGAATTATTATATCAGCTGGCTGAATATTTATAACGGCTATTTACTATGAAAGGACATTTCTCTTCATCGAAAAGAAACATCTTCAAGTCAACAATTGCACCTACTTTTCAATGTTATCTTTCATGAATGATTGGAATCTTTATAAATAGAGTTTAGAATTCAACAAACAATTCATCTAACCGATTTTAATATTCTCTAATTCTTACCTCTTATTTTCTATTTTTAATTTACACACAAACTGCATACAATCTCTGATCGTTGACCACTCTATCTTCCACATTCTTCAAGCACATTACACTATATATCATAAATGAGAAGATTATTGGAAGATTGTACTTAATTGACTTATTAGTGAGCATATTATAGTCAGATACTTTTGTTTATTTGTAAAGAAGTCCATTTTGGTTACTTAGGCGATATAAGTCCTATTCAGTTTCTTAGGTGGTCGAAGTCCTGTTCGGTTGCTAAGGCGGTGTAAATCTATTCCTCCGAGTTAAGTAAGAGTTGTTAGTTTAATTCCAGAAGGAGTCTGAGACTGGACGTAGAATGAGAGTTCGAACCAGTATAAAAATCTCTAGTGTCATTTATTTTACTGCTTTAATTATTTACTTACTTAGTTTATATTCCGCACAAATAGTTTATCCATATTACACGATCCTATAGCACAGTCGCTTTTAAGGTCGACCTTAGCTTCCTGGAGGGCCTAGAAAAGATCAAAGATGCTCTTGCTTACTGCAAGGCCTAGTGGATTGAGGAGCTAGCTGTGAAGAATGCTTCCCCTTCAGCTTTATATAGTGCCTTTTTGCAGCCAAATGAGGATGTAGAGTGTAGGAAAACTGAGATCACCTAAACTCCTTATGTAACGACCCGCCCTTCTGACTGCCCCCAGTCGGTAATTAAACCAACTTGAGACGTTCAAAATGACGGATTGTTATTCAGTTTATAGAGTTTAAACAGAATCAGCCACAGAAACACAGAATAATTATATTTCACATAATGAATTTTTGTACATATATCAGAGTTTATACAATGAATTAAATTTATACAGCGGAATATTTCTTTAAGTACAAAAATATAACAATGAACTAAAGTGAGCTTTATCCCTCTCTCTCTAACTTCGCTGCCCGAAATCTTCAAGCTGTAAAATACTGGGTCTGACCCGAGTATTACGTTCAAAAGAAAATAATACACAGGTCAGTCTAATTCAAACTCAGTTAATAGTGCATAGAGGCAATAATAATCAATTGACAATTTAGACGAGAATCAAATATAAATTCACCTATCCGATCCTTTAACAAGAAATCGGATAACGGTAAATATAACACTTAACAGTGTTAAACAACAAATCAGTAGATTCAGATTATCAACGAAGATATATGAAGGGATTATTAATGAAGGTAATTTAGAAAAAAAAACATCAGAATTGCCTAAACGACAATTAACAACAAAATCATCAAAATGCGATTCAAAATATATTGAATTGGCAACATAAAACAATTTTCATCAAATAGAAAACATCAATTAAAACATTAGATTTCGTAGGGCTGCAGTACACACACGCGTGTACGGCCTCGCCACATTTAAAATGTTAACTCTGTGTGGCTGCAGTTCACGCTTGCGTGCACTGCCTTGCCACTACCGTAATGAAATATGCAAAAGATCATAAATCAAAACAAAATAGGATATCAATAAAACAATACCACGCCGTGTGGCTGCAGTTCACGCTTGCGTGCACTGCCTCGCCACAACAACATGTGAAATCATCACATCAGAGAATACTATCAGAAATCAAAGCTGCAGAGGTCAAGTCAGTGACTCAACACAACTGCAACACCAAACCCTATGCAACATGGCCGGGTTTTAAAATGCAACTGTTTGCATATACTCAAGTAAACTCAAGAAAACAAGTTTCCAAACAACTCATGGCTGCACACGTCAACAAGTGTGATATTTTATACAAAATGAAACTGCGGCCACTTTGAATCCAGAGCAAACTGCAACAAGAATGCAGTCACCACCAAAGATCAGAGACTGCAACAAAAGAACTCAGATGCAAAACTTCAACAAATCTAAACAACATCAAAGCACATGAGAATTGCCTATGTGCAATACAAATAAAATTACAGCCACCACAAGTATGCAAGGGCAACTGCAAATATACAACTTCCATATTGGGTCAAGCAAGTGCAACATAGTGACAAGCTACCCAGGTTTCGAAATACAATCATGTACAACACGACTGCAAGATGTATGTAAATATAAGGCATGAAACCCCAGTGCAACAATTCAACATGCAATATCAACACCAACAAGTAGTGCACACTGCATGTGACAATTTCAAACTACCAGTGTAACAACAAGTGGTGCAACATACATATATACAAGCAAATCAAAAATATCATGTACAAGTCTGGACAACAAGAATTCCCAGACCCAACAAATGTCACGAGTGAATCAAATAAACAGTGACAAAATACATCACAAACCAGTTCAAAATGGCACAAGAGAGTCAAAGTGCACAAGAGATACAAGTGAAGCCACAACATGAAATAATGTTTGCATGCCCAAAAGGTCAGAGGCAATATAAATGCAACTGTACATGAATGAAGACCACACGAGCTCAACGCATCCCAAATGCTCAAATATACAACAAGTGTATCAACATATTAATTATGCTAACCCAAGTTGCAGTGAAACAATAAAAAGACTCAAATCAACATATATATTCAAAAATGCAACAAAAATAGAATTGCATGATTCAGTTCAAACAAAATTGATCAACTACAAAGACAGTAGTGAGTGTAGACAAACCAAACTCAAGATTTCAGAATGCAGTGGCCACACACATATATACATACAAGAATGTATGTATACAAATGATCAGCCATCAAAGAACAGTACATATGCAATTTGGATATGCAAGCATACAGTATCAACATAAACAAAAGTGAAGAATATCTGGAGTGAATGCAGACAACTACAGACATGAAACCACAATGAAGTGCAAAAGAACAACAACAGTGAAACAACAATGTTTGCACCCATGCGATCCAGTGAACCAATTTGCCTCAAAGTAAAAATGACACAGGGGTGGCAGCATGGAGCTACAGGCCAACAAAGCACCCAAAACAAATGTACACCAAACAGTAATAGTGAAATCCAAACATTGAAACAGCAAGTTCTACAAGGGTAAACTGCAATGAAAAATGCATCCACCACAAGTATACAAATGAAAACGACTTAATGCAGCCACTAACCCAAATGCAACAGATGACAAACCAATAATCATTCGAGTTCGAGCTAAACAGTGTACTGTAATACCATCAGAGAAGGCAGAAGCATTAAACAACATGACACTACACACAATTCAACTCAGGATCAAGGAGTATAAAATTAACAAAATCAAATGGCAGTAGTAAGTTCATCTACGAAGGCCACAGTCAACAGAAACGAGCCGTGGCGACCAGAAAATCAAGACCGCGGTCAAAGCAAGGTCGAAATCACAAAATTAAGTTTCCCGAAATTCAAACAAATGAACCAAGAAAACTTCATCACAACAACTAATTTTAACAAATCAAAAAGGACCGAAGTCAACAAGGAGTCGATGCTTTCAAAACCGTGAGGATCAATAAATCAAGCAATCCAAAAATCGCGAATTTAAACAAGCAAGCAATCATGAAAAACGCTTGAATTAGATGTGAGTTACTAAAAGTACTCACCTTTGTCGAACGAGGAGCACGCGAGCGAAGAGGAGAGTCGAGATTGAAGCCGAAGCCCTAATTTGGATCGAAGGATGAAGAAGAAATACGAGCCACCATTTTTTTTTTCTCGTTTGATTTTTTTTTTTTGAAATGAAAAGGGTTTCGGCCGAATATAAAAAGAGAAAGGGGAGACGTGATTTGGCGTGGTTTAGGGCGTAAATAATGGCGTGTTTTTAGCTGATCAAAGTAAGGCAGTGTACTAATTATATTATATATATTATTATATTTTTTTTATTTTTTATTTTGAATTCAACTTGTTTTGTATAAATTCTCTTTACTTTGTTTTGTTTAATTTTGTTGTTAAAATTTTAACTAAGTGTATTTATTTATTTTATTTTGTATTGTTTAAAATTTTATTCCTTTTTATTTTAAAGAAAAGAAAAATGTTATTTAAAACTAACCATCCATTTATAAATTTACATAAATAATAATTCTTGTATCCAAATTATTTTTCTAAGTCATTAGTTCGATTTTTAAATACAAATTCAATATTCAATTTCAACTCCAAAGTCAAATTTAAATTTTTATTCAACTTTCAATAGATTAAATTCTAAAATTTAATCGCCAATTTTATAGTTATATTGGGAATTCAAACTAAACCATCATTCAAAGATTTAAAATTAATTAAATATTTTCAATTTAAATTGTTCAAAATTCAGGGTTGTTACAATCTTTCCTCCTTAAAAGAATTTCGTCCCGAAATTATAAGTTAGGAAAAACGATTGCTAAATCTCACCGATATTTATACCCTACACAATTTTATTAAGATCAAAATTTATTAAATAAATAAATATAGGATTCATTCCATTTGTTTTATTTCACTAGCTTTGTTCATTATCTTCTTTGTTCATTGATTTCTATAGTCAAGACGCAAAAGTCTTTTACCAAAATTTTCGACTTACAAAACTCAGATTTTTTAAACTTGAAATTCTTCATGCTAAAGATTTGCATATTATATCTATATTTTTTTTTCAAAGCTGTGGACTTTCAAGATATTTTAAAGATTTTCTTCCTTAGTTCATTAGGTTGGAATTATGTAATTCTTATTTCAGACTATTGATTTGCTATCTAAAGTTTTGAAAATACTTGCTAACTCGAAGTTTAACAAGTCTATCGTCGTTCTTACAGACATTAGGCATACGCTGGCCAGGCGCATGACTAAAAATCTCCAAGTACTAAATATACTTGCTTCAACTTCCAGTGAAAATACTTTTAAAAATTCTTTTAAAAATGGATATGGAAAGCACGTTCCCCCCATGGATCACAGTTTACCCGGCGGTTACGCTACTATCCTAGTAGAATCGCTTGTAACTGTAGATTTCACATCTCTCTTGAATTTCGCCATGGTTGTTGCCATAGATCGCGGTTCACACGGCAGTTTCGCTACTATCCCAGTAGAAACGCTTGTGACCGTAGGCATCTCGCCCCTCAAATTTCGCTTTGGCCTCTAGATCGCAGTTTACGCGGCGGTTGCGCCACTATCCCAGTGGAATCACTTGTAACTGTAGGCATCACGCCCCACGAATTACGCCAGCATACATCATCAATTCACATGATCCCAACACGATGATCCATCGTGGGGGATTCCAGTCCCAATGGACATTCCACTAATGGAAATTCTACGTAGCTACGATTTTCAAATGGACACTCACACCGAGTTCCAATCACCTTCACAAATTATAAATGGAAGGTACTTTTCCATATCCTCAGTTTTAGAAAACATATGTCATATACATATAGTACTTCATTTCACATTTCGTACATATCATACCTATGTAAACTTGCATAGGATTTTCATAATAATGACTTTCCAAACTGATGGTTTTCGAATTATTACATTCACATATATAAATTTACGAAAACCACAATATCCCAAACTATAACAAATAGAGGATTTCTAAACTTTCTATCTCGTTCAAAATTTTCCTCTAAATTGATTTGAAAATTTTAAGGTTATCTCAAACCTAATTCACATTCATAATCCAATTCATTATCGACTTCACATTCGATTTGGATTTCACGTTACATCGTCAATTCTCAACACATAATTGATGTCTATCGATATATAACCTCTAAGCTCGTACGTCTCAGAGAAGGGTGTTAAGCTAAAAGAATAAATTCTCCGCCACCACAGATATATATTTAATAGAGATCAATTGCTATGCCATCAATTCACAATGTTAGACATACAATCCAAATCGACTATCCAAAATTCAAAGCTCAACTTATATTGTTTTTGATGTCGAAGTTAAACTCAATTTAACTCAAAATTCAATCTTTTTGAAAAATATTCAAGTTGAACTAATCGTTCAAATTTTCCATAAATATCTTTACAAGATATATATAATTTTCCACACTTAAACATTTGAAACAAATTTCAAATATTCATTTTTCAATTTATCTTTAAAAGATAGAATTTCAAACTTTCCATTTCATATTGGAAAATATTTCCATACTTATTTAATAATAAGTAATTCACAAATCCATTTATTTTCAACACTTGAAAAATATTCAATATACTTAAATCATAATCAAGTATATATTCCATTCTTTAAGGAAATCGTTCTTTTAAACACATTTATTTGAGTCAAAACGAATGTTACGTAAACATTGTTACGACAACTCAAAATCACTAGTATAGGGATTCGAATTTAAGATAGATATATAAATCCCAATACAATATAAAACATTTCCTTTCTGAAACCATTTACTATAACAACAGTGTTATAGTCCATCATTTCCTTTTATTTCTCTCGAAAACGTCTATTTCAACAATGAATGTTGAAATCTATGTATTCAATACTTAATGCATTTTAAAACATCTTTAAAACCATTAACTTCATTTCATAATATCACTCCCCTAAAACATATCCGTTTTATTCAGTAATATATTCACTGTCCAAAATCGTGAATATACTTCGTTTATTCAATTCAATGTTTCTACACATTTATTTAAAGGATTATCCACTATCCAAAATCGTGGATAAAATTCCCAACCAACATTTACTATCACAATATTTAACTTAAAGGATAATTCGCTGTCCAAAATCACGAATATATCTCCTTTAATAACTTCTATGTTTCATTTATCAAATTCAATTGGTTTCGAATTTATAAACAATCTTTACAAATTCCATTTCTATTTATAAAACTTCGATTTATAAATCTCCTTTATTAATTCAATTCAATTTATATAACTCAGTTATATACCCAAAGTCCATATTATAAGTTAAATACTTATAATCCATTTATTTACTAAATTGTTCTTCACAACATTTGAAATTAATTTTCAAAAGAATTCAGAATCAAATTCCCAAGTTATAGTTCAATGATCCTCTTGGCTATACTAAATTGACATATCATTTTATTTCACAATTATTACTTTGGAGATATTCAAAACATTTAATTTAAACCAATTCATTAATTCACTTAACTTATATTTTATTTTTCATAAATCTCAACAAATTCGATAATGGATTTTCAAACGATCGGGACTCAAATCTAAGGAGACCTTACCAAAGAGAAACTATCGCAAACCTAAATTTAGAGAGGGGAATTTCCGATTTTTTTTTGAATTTTTCAAAATAACTTTTATTTTTCAAAGAAAACAATTTTATACTTCTTTAAACTTGAAAAACGTTTTCTTTAAAATGATTCTAGTAACTATTCATATTAAACATCATAAACTGAGCTTTGTATAAACCAAAGCTCTGATACCACTTTTTATAACGACCCGCCCTTCTGACCGCCCCAGTCGGTAATTAAACCAATTTGAGACGTTCAAAATGACGGATTGTTATTCAGTTTATAGAGTTTAAACAGAATCAGCCACAGAAATACAAAATAATTATATTTCACATAATGAATTTTTGTACATATATCAGAGTTTATACAATGAATTAAATTTATACAGCGGAACATTTCTTTAAGTACAAAAATATAACAATGAACTAAAGTGAGCTTCATCCCTCTCTCTCTAACTTCACTGCTCGAAATCTTCAAGCTGTAAAATACTGAGTCTGACCCGAGTATTACGTTCAAAAGAAAATAATACATAGGTCAGTCTAATTCAAACTCAGTTATTAGTGCATAGAGGCAATAATAATCAATTGACAATTTAGACGACAATCAAATATAAATTCACCTATCCGATCCTTTAAAAAGAAATCGGATAACGGTAAATATAACACTTAACAGTGTTAAACAACAAATCAGTAGATTCAGATTATCAACGAAGATATATGAAGGGATTATTAATGAAGGTAATTTAAGAAAAAAACATCAGAATTGCCTAAACGGCAATTAACAACAAAATCATCAAAATGCGATTCAAAATATATTGAATTGGCAACATAAAACAATTTTCATCAAATAGAAAACATCAATTAAAACATTAGATTTGGTAGGGCTGCAGTACACACACGCGTGTACGGCCTCGCCACATTAAAAATATTAATTCTGTGTGGCTGCAGTTCACGCTTGCGTGCACTGCCTTGCCACTACCGTAATGAAATATGCAAAAGATCATAAATCAAAACAAAATAGGATATCAATAAAACAATACCATGCCGTGTGGCTGCAGTTCACGCTTGCGTGCACTGCCTCGCCACAACAACATGTGAAATCATCACATCAGAGAATACTATCAGAAATCAAAGCTGCAGAGGCCAAGTCAGTGACTCAACACAACTGCAACACCAAACCCTATGCAACATGGCCGGGTTTTAAAATGCAACTGTTTGCATATACTCAAGTAAACTCAAGAAAACAAGTTTCCAAACAACTCATGGCTGCACACGTCAACAAGTGTGATATTTTATACAAAATGAAACTGCGACCACTTTGAATCCAGAGCAAACTGCAACAAGAATGCAGTCACCACCAAAGATCAGAGACTGCAACAAAAGAACTCAGATGCAAAACTTCAACAAATCTAAACAACATCAAAGCACATGAGAATTGCCTATGTGCAATACAAATAAAATTACAGCCACCACAAGTATGCAAGGGCAACTGCAAATATACAACTTCCATATTGGGTCAAGCAAGTGCAACATAGCGACAAGCTACCCAGGTTTTGAAATACAATCATGTACAACACGACTGCAAGATGTATGTAAATATAAGGCATGAAACCCCAGTGCAACAATTCAACATGCAATATCAACACCAACAAGTAGTGCACACTGCATGTGACAATTTCAAACTACCAGTGTAACAACAAGTGGTGCAACATACATATATACAAGCAAATCAAAAATATCATGTACAAGTCTGGACAACAAGAATTCCCAGACCCAACAAATGTCACGAGTGAATCAAATAAACAGTGACAAAATACATCACAAACCAGTTCAAAAAGGCACAAGAGAGTCAAAGTGCACAAGAGATACAAGTGAAGCCACAACATGAAATAATGTTTGCATGCCCAAAAGGTCAGAGGCAATATAAATGCAACTGTACATGAATGAAGACCACACGAGCTCAACGCATCCCAAATGCTCAAATATACAACAAGTGTATCAACATATTAATTATGCTAACCCAAGTTGCAGTGAAACAATAAAAAGGCTCAAATCAACATATATATTCAAAAATGCAACAAAAATAGAATTGCATGACTCAGTTCAAACAAAATTGATCAACTACAAAGACAGTAGTGAGTGTAGACAAACCAAACTCAAGATTTCAGAATGCAGTGGCCACACACATATATACATACAAGAATGTATGTATACAAATGATCAGCCATCAAAGAACAGTACATATGCAATTTGGATATGCAAGCATACAGTATCAACATAAACAAAAGTGAAGAATATCTGGAGTGAATGCAGACAACTACAGACATGAAACCACAATGAAGTGCAAAAGAACAACAACAGTGAAACAACAATGTTTGCACCCATGCGATCCAGTGAACCAATTTGCCTCAAAGTAAAAATGACACAGGGGTGGCAGCATGGAGCTACATGCCAACAAAGCACCCAAAACAAATGTACACCAAACAGTAATAGTGAAATCCAAACATTGAAACAGCAAGTTGTACAAGGGTAAACTGCAATGAAAAATGCATCCACCACAAGTATACAAATGAAAACGACTTAATGCAGCCACTAACCCAAATGCAACAGATGACAAACCAATAATCATTCGAGTTCGAGCTAAACAGTGTACTGTAATACCATCAGAGAAGGCAGAAGCATTAAACAACATGACACTACACACAATTCAACTCAGGATCAAGGAGTATAAAATTAACAAAATCAAATGGCAGTAGTAAGTTCATCTACGAAGGCCACAGTCAACAGAAACGAGCCGTGGCGACCAGAAAATCAAGACCGCAGTCAAAGCAAGGTCGAAATCACAAAATTAAGTTTCCAGAAATTCGAACAAATGAACCAAGAAAACTTCATCACAGCAACTAATTTTAACAAATCAAAAAGGACCGAAGTCAACAAGGAGTCGATGCTTTCAAAACCGTGAGGATCAATAAATCAAGCAATCCAAAAATCGCGAATTTAAACAAGCAAGCAATCATGAAAAATGCTTGAATTAGATGTGAGTTACTAAAAGTACTCACCTTTGTCGAACGAGGAGCACGCGAGCGAAGAGGAGAGTCGAGCAAAGTTGAAGCCGAAGCCCTAATTTGGATCGAAGGATGAAGAAGAAAGACGAGCCACCATTTTTTTTTTCTCATTTGATTTTTTTTTTGAAATGAAAAGGGTTTTGGCCGAATATAAAAAGAGAAAGGGGAGACGTGATTTGGCGTGGTTTAGGGCGTAAATAATGGCGTGTTTTTAGCTGATCAAAGTAAGGCAGTGTACTAATTATATTATATATATTATTTTTTATTTTATTTTATATTTTGAATTCAATCTGTTTTGTATAAATTCTCTTTACTTTGTTTTGTTTAATTTTGTTGTTAAAATTTTAACTAAGTGTATTTATTTATTTTATTTTGTATTGTTTAAAATTTTATTCCTTTTTATTTTAAAGAAAAGAAAAATGTTATTTAAAACTAACCATCCATTTATAAATTTACATAAATAATAATTCTTGTGTCCAAATTATTTTTCTAAGTCATTAGTTCGAATTTTAAATACAAATTCAATATTCAATTTCAACTCCAAAGTCAAATTTAAATTTTTATTCAACTTTCAATAGATTAAATTCTAAAATTTAATCGCCAATTTCATAGTTATATTGGAAATTCAAACTAAACCATCATTCAAATATTTAAAATTAATTAAATATTTTCAATTTAAATTGTTCAAAATTCAGGATTGTTACACCTTAAGTTCATGTAATTACCTGACTTTTGCATATGATCTTAAACCCTCTAACATGTAATAAGGATGAATTTGTTACTTAATTTTGTTGCAGCTAATTTCATTAATTTTTATTACGTTCTGTTGCCGCATAATGAATGACCATGTCATCTTCGTTCCTCTTTTTACAGTCTTTTAAGGAAGTTATATTTACTAAACCTCTGAAGGAAAGTGTGAAAGAACTCCAAATTCAAAACATAGATCGCCTAGGTCTTAGTTCAATAGTGATTTTTAGGTGTGAAAAAGAGTTAGATGAGTCTTTCATGCAACTTAGAGAGGAAATCCAAGGGTTTCTCTTCAAGATTGATCAAAAAGTTAAAGAAAAGCAAGCACTTAGTGATTTTGTACTGCATCGGTGGAAGTATACTTTAACAACCAGATCTGCCTCACCTAATAGTCCTCACTTGTAGTGGTTTAGGCTTAAACTTAGAAATCTAAATATGAACCGAGCGCTACAAATTATTATTATTTCTTATATGCAGATTTGTTGGACTTACCATATAAAAATGTTATTTATGAGATATGTTTTTAGTTAATCTTAACTTTTTGTGTATTTTGATTTCATTTGTATCAAATTTTGATTACTACCAACAGGTCGGTCCCTATGGGCCTCCATCAGAGATTACTGGAGCCTTTGAATCCAATCTACCCTCAATCCCCATCATTTATGGCCAAGGTGACACAAGTGTACTTGAGTTTGAGGCTGCGACCATGAATCCTTTTACGGCCTTGGAAGATGAGAATATCCATCTAACACTTACCAATGAAAGGCTTGAAAAAGATTCGAAGGAATCCCTTATAGAGCTTAAAGAAGCTAAAGAATATGCACTGAATTGTCAATATCAACATAATGTTAAGTTGCGCACTGAGCTTGAGGCTGCCAATTTAAAGGTGAACGAACTGCATCATGTATGATCGATTTCACCCTAGAGGGGGATGAATAGGGTGATATTAATAATTATAAAAATTTATTGCGGAAGTATATAAAATAATCCCAGCACAAATATCAGTTGAATAATAGCAGCACAGATAATAGCAGAATATAAAAATATAGAAATAGAACAAACAGATTTACCCAGCTTTGGCAAAACCCTGCCTACGTGCTGCCCCCAAGGTTTCTACTAGAATTAAGTAGTCAAACGCTTACACATGTAAATTTGCGATACCCTCTATCGACTAACCTAACTCTATGCTCAAAACCATGCCATAATTCATCCACTGAGTTGCGAATTCTCGAACTACGCCACCGTAGGTCGTCCCTTAGTCACACGACTAGAAATTACAAAAGTTTAAAAGGAATTACAAAATTAAAAGAAATATAAAAAACAAATAAAAATTTAAAACCCTAATTAACTAAAGCCTTTATTAAAATAAAACAAGGCTGGCCCTTCTATTTCTTTGCTTTGTAAAAATGGCAGCCTCGTTCCTTTATTCGCTTGTTCCTCTTTGCTAAAATTAAGGCTTTGGAGAAGTTGAAGCTGCCGACTTTAGTTGATCAATCAAATGATATTTTGGCGTTGCTTTGTTGATCGATTGTTCGTTGCTTAGCACACGACACCTTCTCGAGTTCACTTGAATTTGTACGTGATTTTTCCTTTTTGCTTTTCTTGTTAATTTGCTTTGAACTCGATTGATGATTCAAATTATTGATGTAATGTTTGTTCTGTTGTTGCTTCGAGCTCGAATAGTTTTTACATGCCGATGATGATTGGGTTTTGTAGCATTCGAATTCCTATATTTTTGTTCATATAAATTCATTTGAATTCGTCAATAATTTTGCTCTGGCTGTTCGATGTTGCTTGGATGTTGATGATTTCTCTGACTTTGTCAATTCGTATATTTTTATTAGCTTGCATAACAAGGCTTTGAGTTTGACATGTTCGATTTCCTTGGCTATCACGGTTTTGTATTTTCTGGCATTTAGACTTGACCTGCTTCTGTTCTTTGTGCTTTTTGACTTCGGCCAATTGATACTGTGATAATATTTACTTCGGCACTGACTTTGGTTTTTTGAGATCCACTGCATGATTTTTTCTCGGCCTGTACTTGTGCATTGCATTTTCCAATGACATGTGCTTCAATATGCATTGTGGTTGAAATGTACTGCCCTGGTGCACTTGCTCCTTCGAGCTTGCTCTGATAGTTGTCGTGCATTGCATATGTTTGGATATTTTCTGGTTGCCTCGAGTTTCACTGCAAATATTTGTTTATATTATACTGCTCTATATATATGTGTATATATATATGTAGTTTATTGATGTATGTTTGTAGCCTTGGCAGTTTGGTTGTGCTGCATTGCTCTGTGTCTTGAACTTGCATTTTGAACTTTGGTTTTGTATATATGTGTCATTCCTGGTGCAGTGTGACCCATTCATTTAGACTTCATGTATGTTTAGTCTTGTTTCACTTCAGGTTTTGATTTGGCCTCTGTGACTTCGACACTGTCACTACTAGTTTAAGTTCATATTGCATTAGGAACTCGTGCTTCTTTGTAGCATTTCACCATTTTGTACTGGTGCACTTGTATTTCATGGTTGTTGTTGCCACTCTGGTTTATGTGCATGCTGTTTCATTCCTGAAATGTTGGTTGATGCTTCTTGTCACTGTTCGTTCAAGTTTGCAATTCGGTTGGATATTGAACTGCTACGTTGTGTCACTGTTATCTTGTTGCATTAGGTAGTTGCTATGTACTGTGCATATCACTGCATTACTTTGAGTGAGGTTGCATACAGTCTTTGTTGGTTTTTGAGCCTGGGCATGTGTACTAATCTATGATGTTGCTCCTTGATTATATCATACATGTTGCTTGGTTGCACTGTCCACTTCGTTTCACTGTTGCATACATGTTGACTTCATATATTTGTCACTCCAAGTCTGAGTGCTCATGCATGTATATTGATCATGCTGAAATTTGTGGCCTTGGTTTCACTCGAGAATTATTTGCATTTGAATTGCACCCGTGTTGAATCCAGCTTATAGCTCGGGTTTGACCTTGTGCTAGTGTCGTGACTTTATTGATATTGCACTTAAGTTGAACCCAACTTTTGATTTGGGTTTGATCTTGTGCTCACCTGTCCCTGTAATTTTATCAAGTGTATATCAGTGTGCACGGCTTTATGGCATGTACAGTTATACACCGTGCATGTCACAAGTTGTTCGTGTATGATGAATTCAAAATTAAACGATGACGAACAACCTAAATAACCGAGGCAAATAATATTTTCAAAATACATTTTATTTTACACTGCAAAAATATTTTCTTTCCAATTTAAATGCGTTAGTATTTATTTTTACAGATTGCTCAGAGCTAGATTCAATCTGGAATAGGCTTGAAGATAAATACGAGTGAATGAGTGATATGTAGTGAGGTGCAAGGGTAAATGATAAATTGTGATGTAATCTAATTTGTATATAGTGAGATCTAAAATTTGCACCATTCAAAATAGTAATAAATATTTGTTTGAATAAAATAACCATTTGAATTTAAATTCTGTGTTATTTATTTTGTTCAGTAAATATTTATTTAATTAATGAAAAATAAAATAGTACATTATCAAATACAATTAAATGAATATATATATATATATATATATATATGTTTATTATCATCAAACAAAAATCATATACTAGCATATTCAACACATCAGTCATTGAAAGATAGCAAGGCATTCTATGGGATTGTCTATGAACCAGAGACAAAGAAGCCGAATAATACTATAGATGATATGTCTCTTCAAGCTGCCCGTTAAATTGAAGAAAATGAGGGTGTTGAAAGAGAAGATGGGGCGTTATAGCTTAGTTTAGACGTGGGCCGGTTCCCTTTGTGGGTATGGACTCTGTATTGGCAGATGAACGGAAGCAGAAAGTGGAGGTACATCTCCAGGGTGAACTTAAAGAGATGTAAGCTCAGTACAAGCTGTAAATGGAGCAACAAGAGACGAAGGTGTTCTTACTCATGGAGGAAGGGGTGAATGATGGATGCTCTTATATAATTTGGGCTTTTCTAGAAACACAAAGAAGACTAGGGCTGAATTAATTGATACTTATGAGAAAAAAAGAAAGGATGTCGTGCTCAGGATCTACGATCTTGAAGATTCTTTGCGGAAATCTCAGGCTGCCTCGTTTTGTGGCATCATCAGGTAACATGCCTGGGAAGGATGGGATTGCTTTCCTCGTAGATAAACTTATAAAAGAGAAGGTTAGGAGCAAGATAGGGCAGACCAGCTTACAACGAACCATGGACGTCTTTAGTTATCTCTACTGTGCGCTTGACTTCAGCTTCATTTGTAATACATAAGGATTTAATGTATACAAAGGATCCGATGGACTACTGGGCAAGTGCCAATTATGATCCAAGATAGTCCTGCCCTTGACCAACATGCTTTAGGTGTTTTATACTTAGAACATTGTTTTAGGATCCTATGACTTAGGATACTTATGTAAATATATGTTGTAGAATACTTTTTAATCCATAAGCACTCATAAATGTATATAGTAAATTTAATTCCTTTGTGAAAGAGTGTACGTTCCTTGTGAGTTTCTTGCTTGATTGCACTTCCTTTTAATTTTTGGTTTGTTTGGGCTTGTTTGATTTTCAGCTAGCTCTACCAATCAATGTCCGAAGATAGCTAACTTGGAAGAAAAGCTCAAGTCTGCTCTGACTCGAATTTTGAACTAAAGGGGATATTAAAAGATATCAAAGGTGTATATATGATTTATACGAAGTTGAAATCGAAGTATTGAACAACAGAGTCGAAGAGTTGTCTTTTCTAATTGCTGAGAAAACTAGTGCGGAAGACGATCATATTATCTTCTTGTCTCCCGATGTCCTTTTAAGGCTTGGTGCTGCTCCTTTACCTCCGTCGGGCGTTGATCCTCATATCATTTCCCCACGGAAGAAGTTGGAACAAGATTTAAAGAATTATTATGAGGCCAAAGTTTATGAATGAAAGAATTACTAGAAAAAGGGCGCGGTTTCGACACCTTAGGCAAGCGACGGTTCTGGTCAGGATTCTTCGTTGGACAGCCACAGATCTTGTTACTACGAGAGAATTATAATCGATGATTCCTCTACGGGTGAGTTGAAGTCATAACCTAGTTTTTTTTTACTAGGAACTAAAGTTTTGAATACAACGTTTTGTGTAATTACATGTGATAATAACTTTATTTTTACTTGTGATGTGTATGCAAATTTGAAGAATCATTCAGACATGAGTTGATTTTAGTAAATATGTAACACCCCATATTTTTGATAACATTATTTTGAATATTTAATTAGATAAATAAAATAAAATAATGTGTTAATTAGAGGATTGCAATTTGAGTTTACTTAAGGGGTAGCCATGCCATTTAACAATGAACTGAAGAAGAGTTTAAAATAAATTAGAAGAGGGGTAAAATAGGAAAGAGCCATTCCTATATCCCTTGAAACATAGCTGTGTGTGCTCCTACACATCCATTTCATTTCATTTTGAAAATTTTATAACTAAAGGTCGGCCACCATTAACAAGAAAAAAGGGGAAAAGATAGAAGAAAAAGCTGGGAAGAAGCTTAAGCAAATCAAATCTATTCATATCGCAATCTCTCAATTACAAAAGCTAAGGTGAATAATATTTAAATCTGTTATATTGATTCGTTTTTGGTTCTAAGATGATTCTGAATTGATTTACAATGTTTTGCCATATTTTTGAATGATAGAATGTTTGTATATACTTGTTGATGATTTATATATATTCATATTGATTTTATGATATGTTTAAGGTAAAAATCCTATTAAATGACATCTAAATGTCTTGCGGATTTTTATGAAGATCAAAAAATAATATTTTGGAGATGGGTTTTAATTTAATAATTTTTGTGATAAATGTGGATTTATATGATTTTTCTAGTAAAGAAAATGTTATTTCGGGTTATGAATTATTTACGGGTAAATTATAAAAGATTTGGGTCTGAAATTCTTATATGTTAGAAAACATAGTAAAAGAGTTTTTCTGTAATTTTTCCAGATTTTTTCTAAGTATTTTCATGGGTATATAAAATTATTTAAGGTATGAGACTTAATTGTTTTACATATTTTAAAAGGAGAAAGGGGACTTTTGTAAATTATTTGAAATCATTATTTTTGGAAAATGGCAACACTTTTGAAAAAGTAATTTGAAAACCAATAAGATTTAGACAAACAAGAAAGGTTAGTTACAAAAGAAATAGTTTAAAAGTACAAACAAATAGGTTTTTCATTGTTTCGTCTCCTTCGACACCAAGTTCTGCCTCCATACTATCGCCTATGACACAGTCAAAACCAATGCATATGGTATCAGGCAACTGTACATAATGAATTGGACGTGGGCGAAAGGTATTGGGACGAAACCACTGAGTTGCGAATTCTCGAACTACGCCACCGTAGTTCGTCCCTTAGTCACACAACTAGAAATTACAAAAGTTTAAAAGGAATAACAAAATTAAAAGAAATATAAAAAAACAAATAAAAATTCAAACCCTAATTAACTAAAGCCTTTATTAAAATAAAACAAGGCCGGCCCTTCTATTTCTTTGCTTTGTAAAAATGGCAGCCTCGTTCCTTTATTCGCTTGTTCCTCTTTGCTAAAATTTAGGCTTTGGAGAATTTGAAGCTGCCGACTTTAGTTGATCAATCAAATGATATTTTGGCGTTGCTTTGTTGATCGATTGTTCTTTGCTTAGCACACGGCACCTTCTCGAGTTCACTTGAATTTGTACGTGATTTTTCCTTTTTCCTTTTCTTGTTAATTTGCTTTGAACTCGATTGATGATTCAAATTATTGATGTAATGTTTGTTCTGTTGTTGCTTCGAACTCGAATAGTTTTTACATGCCGATGATGATTGGGTTTTATAGGATTCGAATTCCTATATTTTCGTTCATATAAATTCATTTGAATTCGTCAATAATTTTGCTCTGGCTGTTCGATGTTGCTTGGATGTTGATGATTTGTCTGACTTTGTCACTTCGTATATTTTTATTAGCTTGCATAACAAGGTTTTGAGTTTGACATGTTCGATTTACTTGGCTATCACGGTTTTGTATTTGCTGGCATTTAGACTTGACCTGGTTCTGTTCTTTGTGCGTTTTGAATTCGGCCAATTGATACTGTGATAATATTTACTTCGGCACCGACTTTGGTTTTTGAGATCCACTGCATGATTTTTTCTCGGCCTGTACTTGTGCATTGCATTTTCCAATGACATGTGCTTCAATATGCATTGTGGTTGAAATATACTGCCCTGGTGCACTTGCTCCTTCGAGCTTGCTCTGATAGTTGCCGTGCATTGCATATGTTTGGATATTGTCTGGTTGCCTCGAGTTTCACTACACATATTAGTTTATATTATACCGCTCTATATATATATGTATATATATAAATATATATAGTTTACTGATGTATGTTTGTAGCCTTGGCAGTTTAGTTGTGCTGCATTGCTCTGTGTCTTGAACTTGCATTTTGAACTTAGGTTTTGTATATATGTGTCATTCCTGGTGCAGTGTGACCCATTCATTTAGACTTCATGTATGTTTAGTCTTGTTTCACTTCAGGTTTTGATTTTGGCCTCTGTGACTCCGACACTGTCACTACTAGTTTAAGTTCATATTGCATTAGGAACTGGTGCTTCTTTGTAGCATTTCACTGTTTTGTACTGGTGCACTTGTATTTCATGGTTGTTGTTGCCACTCTGGTTTATGTGCATGCTGTTTCATTCCTGAAATGTTGGTTGATGCTTCTTGTCACTGTTCGTTCAAGTTTGCAATTCGGTTGGATATTGAAATGCTACGTTGTGTCACTGTTATCTTGTTGTACTGGGTAGTTGCTATGCACTGTGCATATCACTGCATTGCTTTGAGTCAGGTTGCATACAGTCTTTGTTGGTTTTTGAGCCTGGGCATGTGTACTGATCTATGATGTTGCTCCTTGATTATATCATACATGTTGCTTGGTTGCACTGTCCACTTCGTTTCACTGTTGCATACATGTTGACTTCATATATTTGTCACTCCAAGTCTGAGTGTTACTCATGCATGTATATTGATCATGCTGAAATTTGTGGCCTTGGTTTCACTCGAGAATTATTTGCATTTGAATTGCACCCGTGTTGAATCCAGCTTATAGCTCGGGTTTGACGTTGTGCTCGTGTCGTGACTTTATTTGTATTGCACTTGAGTTGAACCCAGCTTGTGATTTGGGTTTGATCTTGTGCTCACCTGTCCCTGCAATTTTATCAAGTGTATATCAGTGTGCACGGCCTTATGGCATGTACAGTGATACACCGTGCATGTCACAAGTTGTTCGTGTATGATGAATTCAAAATTAAATGATGACGAACAACCTAAATAACCGAGGCAAATAATATTTTCAAAATACATTTTATTTTGCACTGCAAAAATATTTTCTTTTCAATTTTACCGCGTTAGTGTTTATTTTTGCAGATTGCTCAGAGCTAGATTCAATCTGGAATAGGCTTGAAGATGAATACGAGTGGATGAGTGATATGTAGTGAGGTGCAAGTGTAAATGATAAATTGTGATGTAATCGAATTTGTATATAGTGAGAGCTTAAATTTGTACTATTCAAAATTGTAATAAATATTTGTTTGAATAAAATAACCACTTGAATTTAAATTCTGTGTTATTTATTTTGTTCGGTAAATAATTATTTAATTAATGAAAAATAAAATAGTACATTATCAAATACATTTAAATGAATATATATATGTTTATTATCATCAAACAAAAATCATATACTAGCATATTCAACACATCGGTCACTGAAAGATAGCAAGGCATTCTATGGGATTGTCTATGAACCAGAGATAAAGAAGCCGAATAAAACTATAGATGATATGTCTCTTCAAGCTGCCCGTTAAGTTGAAGAGAATGAGGGTGTTAAAAGAGAAGATGGGGCGTTATAGCTTAGTTTAGACGTCGACCGGTTCCCTTTGTGGGTATGGACTCTGTATTGGCAGATGAACGGAAGAAAAAAGTGGAGGTACATCTCCAAGGTGAAATTAAAGAGATGTAAGCTCAGTACAAGCTGTAAATGGAGCAACAAGAGCCGAAGGTGCTTCTTACTCATGGAGGAAGGGGTGAATGATGGATGCTCTTATATAATTTGGTGGCTTTTCTAGAAACACAAAGAAGACTAGGGCTGAACTAATTGATACTTTAGAGAAAACAAGAAAGGATGTCGTGCTCAGGATCTACGATCTTGAAGATTCTTTGCGGAAATCTCAGGCTGCCTCTAGTTATGTGGCATCATCAGGTAACATGCCTGGGAAGGATGGGATTGCTTTGCTCGTAGATAAACTTATAAAAGAGAAGGTTAAGAGCAAGATGGGGGCATATCGGCTTACAACGAACCATGGACGTCTTTAGTTATCTCTACTGTGCGCTTGACTTTAGCTTCATTTGTAATACATAAGGATTTAATGTATACAAAGGATCCGATGGACTACTAGGCAAGTGCCAATTATGATCCAAGATAGTCCCGCCCTTGACCAACATGCTTTAGGTGTTTTTATACTTAGAACGTTGTTTTAGGATCCTTTGACTTAGGATACTTATGTAAATATATGTTGTAGAATACTTTTTAATCCATAAGCACTCATAAATGTATATAGTAAATTTAATTCCTTTGTGAAAGAGTGTACGTTCCTTGTGAGTTTCTTGCTTGATTGCACTTCCTTTTAATTTTTGGTTTGCTTGGGCTTGTTTGATTTTCAGCTAGCTCTACCAATCAATGTCCGAAGATAGCTAACTTGGAAGAAAAGCTCAAGTCTGCTCTGACTCGAATTTTGAACTAGAGGGGATATTAAAAGATGTCAAAGGTGTATATACGCTTTATACGAAGTTGAAATCAAAGTATTGAACAACAGAGTCGAAGAGTCGTCTTTTCTAATTGCTGAGAATACTAGTGCGGAAGACGATCATATTGTCTTCTTTTCTCCCGATGTCCTTTTAAGGCTTGGTGCTGCTCCTTTACCTCCGTCGGGTGTTGATCCTCATATCATTTCCCCATGGAAGAAGTTGGAACAAGATTTAAAGAATTATTATGAGGCCAAAATTTATGAATGAAAGAATTACTACAAAAAGGGCGCGGTTTCGACACCTTAGGCAAGCGACGGTTCTGGTCAGGATTCTTCGTTGGACAGCCACATATCTTGTTACTACGAGAGAATTATAATCGACGATTCCTCTAAGGGTGAGTTGAAGTCATAACCTAGTTTTTTTACTAGGAACTGAAGTTTTGAACACAACATTTTGTGTAATTACATGTGATAATAACTTTATTTTTACTTGTGATGTGTATGCAAATTTGAAGAATCATTCAGACATGAGCTGATTTTAGTAAATATGTAACACCCCATATTTTTGTTAACATTATTTTGGATATTTAATTAGATAAATAAAATAAAATAATGTGTTAATTAGGTGATTGCAATTTGAGTTTACTTAAGGGGTAGCCATGCCATTTAACAATGAACTGAAGAAGAGTTTAAAATGAATTAGAAGAGGGGTAAAATAGGAAAGAGCCATTCCTATATCCCTTGAAACATAGCTGTGTATGCTCCTACACATCCATTTCATTTCATTTTGAAAATTTTATAACTAAAGGTCGGCCACCATTAATAAGAAAAAGGGGGAAAAGATAGAAGAAAAAGATAGGAAGAAACTTAAGCAAATCAAATCTATTCATATCGCAATCTCTCAATTACAAAAGCTAAGGTGAATAATATTTAAATCTCTTATATTGATTCGTTTTTGGTTCTAAGATGATTCTGAATTGATTTACAATGTTTTGCCATATTTTTGAATGATAGAATGTTTGTATATACTTGTTGATGATTTATATATGTTCATATTGATTTTATGATATGTTTAAGGTAAAAATCCTATTAAATGACATCTAAATGTCTTGAGGATTTTTATGAAGATCAAAAAATAATATTTTGGAGATGGGTTTTAATTTTAGAATTTTTGTGATAAATGTGGATTTATATGAATTTTCTAGTAAAGAAAATGTTATTTCGGGTTATGAATTATTTACGGGTAAATTATAAAAGATTTGGGTCTGAAATTCTTATATGTTAGAAAACATAGTAAAAGAGTTTTTCTATAATTTTTCTAGATTTTTTCTAAATATTTTCATGGGTATATAAAATTATTTAAGGTATGAGACTTAATTGTTTTACATATTTTAAAAGGAGAAAGGGGATTTTTGTAAATTATTTGAAATCATTATTTTTGGAAAATGGCAACACTTTTGAAAAAGTAATTTGATAATCAATAAGATTTAGACAAACAAGACAAGTTAGTTACAAAAGAAATAGTTTAAAAGTACAAACAAATAGGTTTTTCCCTGTTTCGTCTCCTTCGACACCAAGTTCTGCCTCCTATCACCTACGACATAGTCAAAACCAATGCATATGGTATCAGGCAACTGTACATAATGAATTGGACATGGGCGAAAGGTATAGGGTTGAAACCATGGGGTTTTGAAAAGATTGAAGCTTTGTTTTGTTTTAAAGGAAAATACGCCTGCTTGCTTTCGACTAAGATGCTTTCGACTTGGTTGGTTTCGACCAGGTCTAACGGCTTAAAAGGAAATGGTTTCGCTTGGATTGCATCTTTGTTTTTAAATGAATTCTTTCGACTAAGTCGAAACATCTATTTGCCGCCTTTTTATCTTTCGACCTAGTTGGTTTCGAAGGGGTTCTTTTGTTTTAGAAACATGACCTTATCTCCAATGCTTTCGAATGGATAGTTTCGACACCATCACTTCTTTACTTAGGAATGCTTTCTAAAGATGACTTCCAACTTAAATGTTTTTAGTGACCCTTTTGTTCAATTGACGTATAACCCAAATTGGTTTTGAAAGATATGATTTGAGTGATTTCAAAAAGAAGCGCTTTCGACTTTAATGGGTTTATGATTATTTTGCTCTACTTGAAGGCATAATCCAAATGGTTTTGACCAAAACATTTTTCAAAGGGTTTCGAAGGAGTAAACTTTGAATGGTTTTGAAAGGTTTTCACTTTTTTTAAATTGAATCCAATTGCTTTTGAAAGATTTAGGTTTAATGCTTTCGAAAGGTTGTAAAAGAGGTTTCGAAGGAGTGGTCTCCAAATGGTTTCGAAGGTGTCGAAAGATGTGATTTTCTAATAGTTTCAAAAGGAAAGGTTTTCTAAGGATTTCGAAAGGAAAGGTTTTGAAAGAAATATGTCTAAGGTTTTGAAAGATTTTGAAAGAAAGGTTTTAAGAGGTTTTCAAAAGAGTTTTGAGAATGGTTTCAAAAGGAAGGTTTTGGCATTTCGGCCTAGATAAAAGAAAGGGTTTTACTTGGTTTCGAAAGGGGTACTTTCAATGGTTAAGTGTTTTCATCAAATATGATTTGAGTAAAGTATATATATAACATGGCAAGATGATTTTGAGTAAAGCATAGAGATTATATATTTTCCTTGTTTGAGTTTGATTTAAAGGTCTTAAATCATCCTAAAAAGATTTTCAAGGAAATTTATGGAAAGATATCCCTAAGTAAAATGACTCAGATATTAGAATACCAAATGAGACTGCTATAGAGTCGCACCCTATACATTAGCTATTAGCCCCAGCTAATTTAGTCCAAAATTCCAGTATGTAGGGCTTTCTCATAGGTAAGACTAAAATTATGGATACATACAAAAAGGAATATATTTTTGTATACAGATAGGTTATCAGTGAGCCCGCAAAACCATTAGGATCAGATGACCCTGGAAGATGTTAAGTTAAGGACAGACTATCAAGAAGGGAAGTATTTAACAGATTATTAAGGAAGATCTTCTAAAAGAAGAGGAGCGTCTAACAGATGTTAGATAAATTTTGATATTGTCTGGTAGGCCAAGTCAGCCAAAGGTTAAAAGTTAGCCAAACAAAACATATGTGCATGAACGGATAGTTCATTTATTACCTGATATATTTATATATGTTTCAATAATGATGCTTTACAGATATTTTGATCAGTTTTGGTTGCTTGAAAAGAATTGCAAAAGATATGTCTCAAAGGAATGTTACTGAGGGGAAACCCATTCCGCGAATGTGACGTGGTCTCACTTAACATAAAATAATAGAGATGAACAATATTATTCACACTAAGCTTTATGTCTGACTCGATATTTTCATTTCCCCTTAAACTCTCGGGTGCTCAAAATTGATTTGAGTAGGCCGAGGGTTGAGGTTTTCAGGTTTTTATGTTTTGGCGAATAAAGCTTTCGGAGACGAGCAGGTGGCCAAGGATAGCTATTTTTGGAGTTTCAGTTCTATTTATTTTGATTCCGCTATGTACATTATGTCAATTATGACTATATTTCTCTGATCAACCAAGGGGGCATCGTCATATGTCACTCTTAGCGTATTATTGTAAATTATAACTAAATAGTATATGGGAAATGGTTAAGGGATTATGTAACTTGGATATGATATTGTTTTGAAATGTAATCAACAAAATGTTGTACTTTGAAATATGTGATTTTGTTCATATTCAAGTGCTGATATTTTGGATGCCTTTACCATAACCGTATTTTGTAACCAGGAGTTAATACAGTAACATTCCTGTTTTTGAGTCAAATCTAAATTGATAATTAATATAAATTTTTGAATTAACTTGTGAATTAATTTGAAATTTTCAAATTAAATAAGATATGTGCCTGTATGTTTATATAAATAGATTGTAATTTGAAATTTGAATTTGAAACTCAAGAATAAATATTTTAGAAAATAGTATAAAAAATATATAAATACATGCATTATACATATGTAAATATTTTAAACACATGAATTTGATTCAGAAATTCCAATATTTTATAAATAAATTAGATTTATTAACTTTATATTTCAAAGGAACTAATATATATATATATATATATATATATATATATATATATATATATATATAAAGTTGGTTTGTAAAATGAGATTTAAATAACAGATTTAGAATACTTTTCTTTTATATATATAGTTAGTATAAATAAATATAAAAATAAAGCTTTAATATGTATATATATTTTGAAATAAATATGGTTTGTATGATTTAAATAAAATTTGATAAAAAGGTTTAATGTACAATTTCTTTTAAAAATGTAGATTGTATATATATATATAACATTAAACACATAATACAAATTTATTTATTTAAAGTATAATAGTTTGAAAATGAATAAAAGGATTAAATACATTCTTTTAAAATAATATATAAATAAAAAACATAAACCTATGTAAATATGAAGTTAAATAAAAATTAATAAAGGGTTTAAACATCAAAATACATGTTTATGACATGTGTAAATTTATGAATACATGTATTAACACTTGTAAAATAATTTCAACATATAGTAAAGAAGTGCAAACTAAGTATATGCAAATATAAACAAGTGTCATTTGCCTTTTTATTTTCAAAATTTATGAATAAAAATAAGACAAGTTTATATATATTAATCTACTTCTTTCTTTCTAATTTTCCTTGATATGTTCAAGAATAAAATACAAAGCAAACAAATCCTCACAGATTTTTCAAATCTGAAAACAAAACAATCTTCCTGGAAGCAAAAATAGATTCCAGGTTTAAAAAAAAAACCTGATGCAAATCAAAAACAAATCAAATAAAGCTCAGATTCAAGTGCATCTCAAACAACAAGTAGATTAAGTTCAAAAAAAAACTGAAACCTGAAAACTAATTCAATTCTCAGATCAAATAAGCAAACCTGAAAGCCTGAAAAACATGCAAGAATCAACTAAGCAGGCAAAGATTCAACTAGGCAATTCAAGATCAACTCAAATAGATCAGATCATCTCAAAAAAGAATTTAACCTGATCAAATTCAAGCTTCAGAACAAAAGTAATTAGCATTTCCAGATTATGAAAATCTTTTCCAGGTTTAAATCTGTCTCTGTCTCAACATTCCAGGTGAGCAAACCCCTTGACCCTATTATATCTTTTAGTGTTTGGATCTGTATTTGAAGTATGATATGAATTGTTCTTGAATGATTGTGTGAATATGTTTGCATGTCTCTGTATATATGTATATATATGCAAATATATGTGTGCATGTCTGTGTATACCCAGAAGCATCTCTCTGTTTTAAAATTCACATGCTAACAATATGTTAAAAATCAATCCCTTCGTCTCCAATAAGTTTTAAGCTATGAATTCTAAATGAAAAATGTTTGTAATGATGTACATTTATTTTTAAAAATAGTTATAAGCAGTTGTATTAAACAATTATTTTTAAAATAAGAGAACTCAGTGATAAACAAACATTAGTCAAAAACTCGAAGAGTATAATTTCACGTTTTGATTTGATAACTTGATTTGCATTTAAAAATAAGGATTTTTGATGTTAATATTATGACATTTAAGCTTGGGATTTGTTATAAATATCAAGATGAACTGAAATTGGGTTTTTGGAAAATTTCGATGATCGAAATGGAGGTGGGTCTAAGATCATGGCCAAAGCTAGCTCAAGGTCAGGGGTCATCAGAAAAATGGTGGTAGATTTTATTAGTAGTCAAGGTGGCTGGTCGACGTTGAGATAGGGTTTTAGGAGCAAATCTAGTTGACACTGATTCTCGGATTCATACATCATCGTAGGTGATCTAGAGACGACCGGACCGGGGGAGGGGGGATAGGAGCATGGATTATCAGTGGAGCTCTGGTCGTGATCGCGAGGTCGCTGATGATCTGTGGTGGCGGTACATGGTGAGTTTTGATGATCGAGTTTTGAAGCCTGATGTGCTCAAGTGGTTCGAATATGATTTGGAAGGGCAAAGCCAGTTCTGGGTGGTCAGGAGGTTTGACGAGTTCATGGACGACTTGCCACTGATGGCAGTGATGGTCAATGATGACCGGATTGATGGTGCACGTGCATGGTGGTGAGGTGGTGTTAGTGTTTTGTTGAAGGAAGAAGAGAGGAGGTGGATACAAAGGGTTGCTCGGGAAAATCAGGGTATAACTCGAGTTTAGGCTCGTGTATTTGTGAGTGTGTTAACAGTTTAAATTTTTAAAAATAAAAACAAGTTTAAAAAATTTATAAGAAGAGAGGCTCGGGTATATTAGGTTTTTACTCGGGAGTTCTGTAGATTTACTCGGGGGTTGGCTCGGGATTTTGATAGTTCGGGCTCGGGTTAGTTTAAATTATTAACTAAGTTTTAAATTTTTAAATAAGTCAAATTTAAATTAATTTCTTGATTAGTTCTTTTATATTTTATCTAAGTTGGAAATAGTGAAGGTTTTTGGAATAAATTATCTTAAAATTAATTAAGTTTTAAAATGTTTTAAATTATATAACCTTTATTTTCAAAAGTTTATTTTGAATTAGACTTAATGTTGTAATTAAGAAGTTAATCGAGAAGATCAAATGTTTTTTTATTTAATTAACTTAAAGGTCTAAGTTGATTTATGGATTGATAATAATTTTGTTTCAAAGATTAAAGTTTTTTAAAATTTAATTATTATTAAGGATAATTTATTTTATTTAATAAGTTTAAAAGATGTAATTAAGTGATTAAGTAAATACAATTACTTTGTGTAATTGATTTAAAAGCTAATTACTTTGTGTAACTAAATTAAAGATAATTAATTACTTAAAGCTTAATCTTGATGAAAGTAATTAAAGGTTAATTATTAATTATGGTTGATTTATTAATTAAATTAAAGGTTGATTAATTAATAATAAGTAATTAAAGGGTAATTAATTACTTAAAGATAATTACTTAATTAAAAGTAATTAATTAATGATTAAAATTGATTAATCTAGTGGTTAAAGGATAATTACTCAATGTAATTAATTTTTGATTTATTAACTTAAGTGTTTAGGGATAATCACTTATTGTAATTAATTAAAGAAAATTAATTAAATGATAATTAATTAAGGGTTAATTAATCAATGAAATTAAGGATAATTAATTAAAGAATAATTAATAAATTGAGATTATTATTTAATAGGTTAATTAATAAATGATTATAGGATAATTAATTAAAAATGGTTTGTAATTAATTAATATTAATTTACCAGAGTTAATAATTTGTTCATAAGTAATTAATCTGGTTTAAATAAATCAGATGACTAATTGATCTTACTTATGGACGTTTGAATTGTATTAAATGTTTTGAATTATTTGATATCCCTGATGTATGATGCTTTATGATATGAATTATTTTGATTTGAGCTGTGATGAATGTAATTTATTTACCTACGATGCATTTATATTATTTATCTGTGAATTTGTGAATGAAGATGAGCGTTATAGGATTATACCGCTTATCGATATTGCTATGCTTAGATTTGTGATGATTGATGATATTGTATTGTTGTATATACAACCCCTGGACTGTACTATACACACAATATGGATTTCACAAGGAAATCAGTTAAATCACAATTTTTTTTAATTTAAATATTATTTTGTTAAAGGTTGAATTTTGAATCCAATTGGTTTGGAAGTAAAACTAAGTTGAATATGAAAAGCTTTTTGAAAAGGAAGTTTTGAACTCTAAATTTAGTTTGAATATACTATATCTTATTATTTTGGAAATTATGGTTTGGAAAGGTTATACAAGTTATATAACATGGATTTTAAACCATTGTTGAAGTATATTAAATGAAATTTTTTGGGAGTTTGAATTTAATTCAAATTAGAACTTGCCGATGATACGGCCGTTCGCTAATTTTCTGATTTATACTTTTAATGGCTATAACTTGTATATATTTGATCGGATTTTTCCGAAACAAAAAGAATTTGTTTTCAAATGATAATGACTTCCATAAAATGAAAAAATCCCAGTTTTTGATGGAATGATTTCAAGTTTGAAATGAAAATAGCTTTGAAAACTATCAATTAATCTTTGTGAAAGATTGGTGAACCTTAGTTTCAAATTGAATTGGATTTTAAAGGGTGAATCTTTTGTTTAAAAAAATTTGAAAATGGTAATTTGTTTAAACCATTCAAGAAGAAAGGTTTTGGGCTTTAAGTTGTGACTTAACTATGATCCCATATATCCATATGGTTTTAAAATTAAGCGCTCATTCTTCGATTTAGCCGGGAGAGGACTTTGTGTCATAAAACCCATTTCGAATAATGATACGACGAAATGGATAACATTTGAAGACCGGTGGTGAAGACCAGGTATTTTCGAAAGTGAAAGGATTACCTGTCGAATGTCTCTGCACCGGATGACTCCGGCATTTGAGATTTGATCACCCTTTGTGATGGGGAGTTTGGACGTGTTTAGGGATTATCCGGATTTGCAAGGGCTTCTTTTGAAGTGCCTTCGGTTCCGTTCGAACCCAGAATGGACTTGTATGGATGTATGTCTGACGTTACACTTTGAGATGTAAAGCTGGTTTCTATCAAATACATTTCTGTTTGGTGGCAGAGAATTCATTCTCTTATCTTAACACCCTTCTCTGAGACGCATGAGCTCAAAGGTTTTGTAGTTGATGGTAACTAGTGATACATTCCCAATTTGGTAATGTGGCATATGAAGTGCTGCTGATCATTTGTTGACCGAAGCTTGGCTTTTGTGAAAAGCGTAGCTTTGTGGGACGAGACTTCATCAGAACCTCACAACCCGGTAATGGTCGAAACATGAAGGAGGTGGAAAGGCTATCAGGGGTCGCGCCCCTTAGGGTATGTCCATTTCCTTCTTGATAAAAGTGGTATCATGGTATGAAGCCCAGATACTTAACTTATGTGGTTGCTGCAAACTTATTGCTTCGTGGTTGTTGGTGTTGAGAGCTCTCGGATAAAGGTTGGTGACGACTGGGGGATGGCATACTCGTGATAGTTAGTTACCTAGTTACAGAGGTAACCCGGCCTTGTGTTGAAAGAGAGCTGGTTAAGTTCTTGGGGCGTCCCTCCAGAGGCGTACCCATGTCGCATAGGAAGTTCCTTAGCCTGACCATTTGTTGGAAATCCAATCATCCAATACGTACCCTTTACGATTTAAGTTGTATAACCTGCCATTCTTAAATGGTAGCTATATCAGACATAATATAATGGTACATATGCTAGCTAAGATTAATATTATACTTTCAAAATGTTTTCTGCACTATGCATTAATAATAATATCAAAAGGATTCCGCGTATCAAGCATGTTTGACTGTCATAAGGAGCAATCTCCTCCAATTGTGCGCTTGCATTGTGTGTGTGCGGGGAAGCCTTATGGTAGTTTCATTTTCCAAAAACCATAGCGAATTTCCTTTTAATTCTTTTTGTTTGTTTCGTTTCAAATAAAACTGTTTTTGTTTGCTCACACATATCCCATGACTGAGCTAGAGTTTATTGCTCCCTTTCTAAACTCTGGGTGTCCACAATTTTCCACACGGGCAGCCTAGAGTCTGATTTTCAGATAATCAGCTAGTAGATATAGATTCGGTAGCCTTCAGCCTTCTGTTTGGAAATCTTTGAAGTCTTTGGTCTTTGAAGCCGTTTGGATTTGGCGATCACATTGTGTTTCATTCTACACTGACCTTGCTTAATACAACGTGATGGTGGTTCGAGCTAGTGGTTTGGAGCTTTGGCTATGGAGTTGCAGTATTGTCGGATTTTCTTTCTCTCTTACTTGACATTGAAGATATCTTATCGTTGTTGTGTTTTCCACTATTGTGTATCTCTGATTGTGTTGGGCATCTGTTGTATCATATTGTATCAGATATTGTATCTATAGTTGTATCAATGATATTCATTTTTGTTTCCGCTGTGTTGTTGTACTCAGTGTGTTATAAGCTCCAGTGAACCGGATTCGACGTTTGAATCTGCCGCATTTGAATGCGAATGATGTATTTGGATGTCGATTTTCAAAGGTCGAGTCAGGGTCGTCACATTTGGTATCAGAGCTGACGGTTGAGTAAGAACTTTAGCTCAGGAGTATAACACATTACATGACTCATTAGTAGGATTACAAATGCCCTAGAATGAGTATATCCCTAAGATATCCATCTGTATGCTTCAGTAAATTCACTTATTATCCACCGATAGTAAGTATGAGTGCATGAAGAGGATGAGATGGGAGACAGGGAAGTGCCACTATAAATGGCCAATACTCTACAACAACAAGGAAATAATATTTTTCCCTCAATCTCTTTGATCATCATTCGATATCAATTCTTTAAAGGCTTCGTGGCAGCTACAAGAAGAAGCATTGGTGTGGTGGTGGCCCTGCGATTCGTGTAGATAAGTTCCTATTTCGTATTCTAATCATCAGTTTCTTAGCAATCTTTTCATTATTAACTTTAATAAATTTGAAATTTATTTGAAATAAATTGGTTAATTGAATATGAAGATGAATTGAGTTGTATCCGTTTGTCTGTTCTTTGGGGGTCCCGATATATTCTACGAATGGTTAGTTGCCCTTTGAACTAACCAATGCCCCTGCATATTTCGTAGACCGGATGACCCGAGTACTTCGTGAAATATTGAATGAGTTCGTTCTTATAATTATTGATGATATTCTGATTTGGTAAGCCAAATGCAGAATAGATATTCAGTTTAATCTGGTAAAACATTTTCCATCTATTCTTTGTTGTCTCCCTGTCTAGCAAATTTCGAGGACGAAATTTTCTTAAGGGGGGAATCTATAACATTCCTATTTTTGAGTCAAATCCAATTGATAATTAATATAAAATTTTGAATTAAATTGTGAATTAATTTGAGTTTTTCAAATTAAATAAGATATGTGCCTGTTTATTTATACAAATAGATTGTAATTTGAAATTTGAATTTGAAACTCAAGAATAAATATTTTAGAAAATAATATAAAAATATATATAAATATATGCATTACACTTATGTAAATAATTTAAACATATGAATTTGATTTGGAAATTCAAATATTTTATAAATAAATTAGTTTTATTAACTTTATATTTCAAAGGAACTTGTGTGTGTATATATATATAAAGTTGGTTTGTAAAATGAGATTTAAATAAAAGATTTAGAATACTTTTCTTTTATATATATAGTTAGTATAAATAAATATAAAAATAAAGCTTTAATATGTATATATCTTTTGAAATAAATATGGTTTGTATGATTTAAATAAAATTTGATAAAAAAGTTTAATGTGCAATTTCTTTTAAAATGTAGATTGTATATATATACATAAAACATTTAAAACACATAATGCAAATTTATTTATTTAAAGTATAATAGTTGAAAATGAATAAAAGGATTAAATATTTTCTTTTAAAATTATATATAAATAAGAAAACATAAACCTATGTAAATATGAAGTTAAATAAAAATTTATAAAGGGTTTAAACATCAAAATACATGTTTATGACGCGTAAACTTATGAATATATGTATTAACACTTGTAAAATAATTTCAACATATAGTAAACAAGTGTAAACTAAGTAATATGCAAACATAAACAAGTGTCATTTGCCTTTTTATTTTCAAAATTTATGAGTGAAAATAAGACAAGTTTATATATATTAATCTACTTCTTTCTTTCTCATTTTCCTTGATATGTTCAAGAACAAAATACAAAGCAAACAAATCCTCATAGATTTTCAAATCTGAAAACAAAACTATCTTCCTAGAAACAAAAATAGATTCCTGGTTTCAAAAAAAACCTGATGCAAATCAAAAACAAATCAGATAAAGCTCAGATTCAAGTGCATCTCAAACAACAAGTAGATTAAGTTCAAAAATTTCAATTCTCAGATCAAATAAGCAAACTCGAAAGCCTGAAAAACATGCAAGAATCAACTAAGTAGGCAAAGATTCAACTGGGCAATTCAAGATCAACTCAAATAGATTCAAATCATCTTAAACAAGAATTTAACTCGATCAAATTCAAGCTTCAGAACAAAAGTAATTAGCATTTCCATATTTTGAAAATCTTTTCCAGGTTTAAATCCTTCTCTGTCTCAACATTCCAAGTGAGCAAACCCCTTGACCTTGTTATATCTTTTAGTGTTTGAATCTGTATTTGAAGTATGGTATGAATTGTGCTTGAATGATAGTATGAATATGTTTGCCTGTCTCTGTATATATGATATATATGTAAATATATGTGTGCATGCCTGTGTATACCCAGAAGCGTCTCTCTATTTTAAAATTCACAGGCTAACAATATGTTTAAAAATCAATCCCTTCATCCCCAATAAGTTTTAAGCTATGATTTCTAAATGAAAAATGTTTGTAATGATGTAAATTTATTTTTAAAACTAGTTTCAAGCATTTGTATTAAATAATTATTTCTGAAATAAGAGAACTCGGTGATAAACATACATTAGTCAAAAATTCGAAGAGTATAATTTCACGTTTTGATTTCATAACTTGATTAGCATTTGAAAAAAGGATTTTTGATGTTAACATTATGAGTTTTAAGCTTGGGATTTGTTAGAAATTTCAAGATGAGCTGAAATTGGGTTTTTGGAAAATTCCGATGATCGAAATGAAGTTGGGTCTTGGGATCATGGCCATAGCTAGCTCAGAGGTCAGGGATCATCAAAAAAATGGTGGTAGTTTTATTAGTGGTCAAGGTGGCTGGTTGACGTTGAGATAGGGTTTTAGGAGCAAATCCAGTTGACATTGGTTCTCGGATTCGTACATCATCGTGGGCGATCTAGAGACGATCAGACCGAGGGGAATAGGAGTGTGGATTATTGGTGGAGCTCTGGTCGTGATCGCGAGGTCGCTGATGATCTGTGGTGGTGGTACGTGGTGATTTTTGATGATCGAGTTTTGAATTCTAACGTGCTCAACTGGTTCGAATTCGATTTGGAAGGGCGAAGCCAGTTCTGGGTGGTCAGGATGTTTGACGAGTTTATGGACGACTTGCCACTGATGGCAGTGATAGTCAATGATGACCGGATTGATGGTGCACGTGCATGGTGGTGAGGTGATGTCAGTGTTTTGTTGAAGGAAGAAGAGAGGAGTTGGACTCGAAGGGTTGCTTAGGGAAATCAGGGTATAACTCGAGTTTTGGCTCGTGTATTCGTGCGTGTGTCAACAGTTTAAATTTTTAAAAATAAAAACAAGTTTTAAAAATATAGAAGAAGAGAGGCTCAGGTAGATTAGGTTTTTACTTGGGAATTCTATAGATTTACTCGGGGGTTGGCTCAGGATTTTGATAGTTCGGGCTCGGGTTAGTTTAAATTATTAACTAAGTTTTAATTTTTTAAATAAGGCAAGTTTAAATTAATTTCTTGATTACTTCTTTTATATTTTATCTAAGTTGGTAATAGTGAAGGATTTTGAAATAAATTATCTTAAAATTAATTAAGTTTTAAAATATTTTAAATTATATAACCTTCAAAAGTTTATTTTTAAAGAAACTTAATGTTGTAATTAAGAAGTTAATCGAGAAGATCAATTTTTTTTAATTTAATTAACTTAAAGATCTAAGTTGATTTATGGATTGATATAATTTTGTTTCAAAGATTAGTTTTTAAATTTAATTATTGTTATGGATAATTTATTTTATTTAATAAGTTTTAAAGGATGTAATTAAGTGATTAAGTAAGTACAATTACTTTGTGTAATTGATTTAAAACCTAATTACTTTGTGTAACTAAATTAAAGATAATTAGTTACTTAAAGCTTAATTACTTGATGAAAGTAATTAAAGGTTAATTATTGATTAATGGTTGACTTTTTAATTAAATTAAAGGTTGATTAATTAATAATAAGTAATTAAAGGGTAATTAATTACTTAAAGATAATTACTTAATTAAAAGTAACTAATTAATGACTAAAATTGATTAATCAAGTGGTCAAAGGATAATTACTCAATGTAATTAATTTGTGACTTATTAATATAAGTGATTAGGGATAATCACTTATTGTTAATTAATTAAAAATAATTAATAAAATGATAATTAATTAAGGGTTAATTAGTCAATGAAATTAAGGATAATTAATTAAAGAATAATTAATAAATTAGGATTAATTGTTTAATAATTAAAGGTTAATTAATAAAGGATTAAAGGATAATTAATTAAAAATGGTTTGTAATTAATTAGTATTAATTAACTGGAGTTAGCAATTTATTCATAAGTAATTAATCTAGTTTAAATTAATCAGATGACTAATTGATCTTACTTATGAATGTTTGGATTGTATTAAATGCTTTGAATTGTTTGATATCCCTGACGTGTGATGCTTTGTGATATGTTTTATTTTGATTTGAGCTGTGATGAATGTAATTTATTTATCTATAATGAATTTATATTATTTATCTGTGAATCTGTGAATGAAGATAAGCGTTATAGGATTATACCACTTATCGATATTGCTGTGCTTAGATTTGTGATGATTGATGATATTGTATTGTTGTGTGTAGAACCCCTGGACTGCACCACACACAAAGTATGGATTTCACGAGGAAATTGGTTAAGTCATAGATATTTTTAATTAAAACATTATTTTGTTAAAGGTTGAATTTTGAATCCAATTGGTTTGGAAGTAAAATTAAGTTGAATATGAAAAGCTTTTTGAAAAGGAAGTTTTAAAATCTAAATTTAGTTTGAATATACTATATCTTATTATTTTGGAAATTATGGTTTGGAAAGGTTATACAGGTTATATAATATGGATTTTAAACTATTTTTGAAGTATATTAAATGAATTGTTTTGGGAGTTTGAATTTAATTCAAATTAGAACTTGCCGATGATACGACAGTTCGCTGATTTTTTAGTTTATACTTTTAAAGGCCATAACTTGTGTATATTTGATTGGATTTTTTCGAAACAAAAAGAATTTGTTTTTAAATGATAATGGATTTCACAAAATGAAAGAATTCCCAGTTTTTGTTGGAAGGATTTCAGGTTTGAAATGAAAATAGCTTTGAAAACTATGAATTAATCTTTGTGAAAAATTGGCGAACCTTGGTTTCAAATTGAAGTGGATTTTAAAGGGTGAATCTTTTGTTTAAAAAGATTTGAAAATGGTAATTTGTTTGTACCATTGAAAAAGAAAGGTTTTATGCTTTAAGTTGTGACTTAACTAAGATCCCATATATCCATATGGTTTTAAAATTAAGCGCTCATTATTCGGTTTAGCTGGGAGAGGACTTTGTGTCATAAAACCCATTCCGAATAATGATACGACGAAATGGATAACATTTGAAGACCAGTGGTGAAGACCGGGTATTTTCGAAAGCGAAAGGATTGCCTATCGAATGTTTCTGCACCGAATGACCCCGGTATAGAGGTTTGATCACCCTTTGTGATGGGGAGTCCGGACGTGATTATGGATTATCCGGATTTGCAAGGGCTTCCTTTGAAATGCCTTCGGTTCCGTTCGAACCCGGAATGGACTTGCATGGATATATGTCTGACGTTACACTTTGAGATGTAAAGATGGTTTCTATCAAATACATTTCTGTTTGGTGGCGGAGAATTCATTCTCTTAGCTTAACACCCTTCTCTGAGACGTACGAGCTCAAAGGTTATGTAGTTGATGGTTACAAGTGATACATTCCCAATTTGGTAATGTGGCATACGAAGTGCTGCTGATCATTTGTTGATCGAAGCATGGCTTTGTGAAAAGCGTAGCTTTGTGGGACGAGAATTCATCAACACCTCACAACCCGGTAATGGTCGAAAGAGGAAGGATGCAACAATGTTATCAAGGGTCGCGCCCCTTAGGGTATGTCCATTTCCTTCTGGACAAAAGTGGTATAATGGTATGGAGCCCAGATACTTAACTTATGTGGTTGTTGCAAACTTATTTCTTTATGGTTGTTGGTGTTGAGAGATCTCAGATAAAGGTTGGTGACGACCGAAGGATGGCATATTCGTGACAGTTAGTTACCTTGTTATAGAGGTTACCCGGACTTGTTTGGCAGAAAGCTGGTTAAGTTCTTGGGGCGTCCCTCCAAAGGCATACCCATGTGGCATAGGAAGTTTCTTAGCCTGACCATTTGTTGGAAATCCAATCATCCAATACGCGCCCTTTACGATTTCAGTTGTATAACTTGCCATTCTTAAATGGAAGCTATAGCAGGCATAATATAATGGTACCTATTCTGGCTAAGATTAATATTATATTTTCGAAATGTTTATACACTTTCCATTAATAATAATATCAAAAGGATTTAGCGTATCAAGCATGTTTGACTATCATAAGGAGAAATTTCCTTCAATTGTGCGCTTGCATTGTGTGTGCGGGGAGGCCTTATGGTAGTTTCATTTTTCAAAAAGCATAGAAAATTTCCTTTTAATTCTTTTTGTTTGTTTTGTTTCAAATAAAAATGTTTTTATTTGCTCACACCTGTCCCATGACTAATCTGGAGTTTTTTTTTCCTTTCTAAACTCTAGGTGCCCACAATTTTCCAGATGGGCAGCTGGAGTCAGATTTTCAGATAATCAGCTAGTAGATATAGATTCGGTAGCCTTCAGCCTTCTGTTTGGAAATCTTTGAAGTCTTTGGTCTTTGAAGCCATTTGGATTTGGCGATCGCATTGTGTTTCATTCTACACCGACCTTGCTTAATACAACATGATGGTGGTTCGAGCTAGTGGCTTGGAGCTTTGGATATGGAGTTGCAGTATCGTTGGATTTTATTTCTCTCTTGCTTGGCATTGAAGATATCTTTCTGCTGCTGTGTTTTCCACTATTGTGTATCGCTGATTTTGTTGGGCATCTATTGTATCATATTGTATCATACATTGTATCTATTGTTGTATCAATGATATTCATTTCTGTTTCCGCTGTGTTGTTGTACTCAATGTGTTATAAGCTCCAGCGTACCAGATTCAACGTTTGAACCTATGGCATTCGAATACGGGTGATGTATTTGGGTGTCGATTTTCGAAGGTCGAGTCAGAGTCGTCACAAATACTATAGACGACTACAACATCTGTAGCGCTTAGCTTTCGACCTCTAGATACAGGATGCTACAACTTGGTAACAAAGCATGGACTTATGAAAAACTTTAACTAAAAATGGTTTTGAAAACAAAATCCTAAGAAATTAGAATAGGATTAGAGTATGGGATAATGCTATAGTAACATACTTGTATTTGCTATATATAGGTATGCATTTTATCTTTAGTCTTCTGCCTTTGATTAAGTTATCTTTCTATATCTCATGAGGTTTGAATACATATATGGGTGGTAGAAATGGAAGAGTTAACCCAAGAAGGGGAAGCACCGAAGAAAATGCCGGACTTATTGCAAGGAGAGGTCAAGGTCAGGCACAGGTGGAGAATGTAGGTGTTGGAGTCCCGCAGGTTGGAATAGAAGCTGTGTATCAGTTCCTCGTGAATATAGTGCAAGCGGGTGTCGCTGCTGAAGTAGTAGTAGGAGGAGTTCTGGAGGTTCCGATTATCCATGATTATGCTAAGCTGAGTGGAGACTCCACTAAGCTTGGAGGGAAGCCATTCGCCGAAATCGAGGATGCTATAGAGGTAGAGAACTGGTTGTTGCACTATGAAAGGATTTTTGCAGACTTGAGACTCAATGAATAACAAAAAAGGAGGTTGGCATCTAGACAGCTTCAGGGAGCTGCTTCTGTCTTGATTAGGAAGTTTGCTGAGCTAGAACAATGAAAGATGACTATTCTTGAGTATGCTAGTAGGTTTGAAGAGCTGGCCTAGTATGGGTATGCTTCAATGGACACAGTGACGAAGAGGAACGATGAATTCATTAGGAGATTGAAGCCCAAGTTGGCTAGGGCTACTTTACTATATATCAGAGATCTTTGTGATGTGGTTGTGGAGATGGCTTTGAGGCACAAGGAGATGCTTGCTTGTCAGGAGAAGAATAAGGTTAGGGAGGTCGACGTTGGGCAAGGCCATAAGCAGAAGTTTTTCCACAAGAAGGGTGCTAAGAAGTGTGGAGTAGCTGAGAGAGGAAAGTCTAAGGTGGTCTGTTTTAAGTGTGACAAGAAGGGGAATTTCAGCAATGAGTGTCTTTCTAGGAAGGCTAAGGAAGTGGTCGGGAAGAACAACATTAGGTGCTTCAACTGCGATTAGGTTGGCCACTAAAAGAACCAGTGAAGGAGCCTGCTAAGGATGGAAAGGGCAAGGTTTATGCATTGGAACCTATTGCTTCTAAGCCGACAACTCAGGAGAAAGGGAAGGCAGTTTTGGGAGGTATGCTTCACATTCATAGTACGTCTGTTAACGTTCTATTTGATACTGGTGCATCGCATTCTTTTATTTCTAGATGTTTGATAGATAAGATTAACTTAGAACCCACATATTTAGTTACTTCCTTATGAGTTGCAAATCCAATAGGAGAGTATGCAACTCTAGGGTTGAGATGTGACTAGTTAGAGTTTGACCTGTTGGGTTATACTTTTGTTTGCAGTTTGCATGTGTTTGATTTTGTGGGGTCTAGGATCATTCTCGGGATGGATTGGTTAAGTGAGAACGATGCCAGGATATTTTTCTAGGATAAGAAGATATCTCTTAGACACCCTGATTGTAGTAACATGATTGTTTATACTGTAAAAGGTTCTAGCGGTGAGATGTATGCTTTGTTGGGTGTTATGGAATTAGATGATGAGTTGAGTCGAGTTTTCATGGTTAAAGAATTCGTAAGTATTTTTAAGCCTATAGTTGGGTTTCCACCGAAACGAGCCATTGAGTTTTGGATAGATTTGGTTCTAGGGGAAGAGCCAGTAAGTAGGCCGCCAATCAGGATGACCTCTTCAGAGATGAGGGAGTTGAATGTGCTGTTACCCGGCACCTTGGGCCGGCTACAGAACGACAGGTGAAGATATTATTATTAGCACTAAACAAGATTCTGACCAAGAAGATCCTAGAGGTATAAGAGTTTGATGCAATTGACATGTTTCGACATCACTAACATGGTGCAGACTGGAGGTGTTAACAAGTTGTCAGGCCCAAGGCAAAGCAAGAGCGTTTGGCCTGCCTGGCCCGGTGCACAGAAGTCACCTACTATGGGACGAGATACCTTGTTCCAAAGCCCATGAGGGAAGTCCAACCCATCTTCGTTTATAAATAAAAGGGCAGGGGCACAGTGAAAGAGACCTTTTTCCGGGAATTCCTTGAGAGACTCTGCCATTTTCTATACTCTCCTCTTTTTAATTCAAACTTGTATTGAAGTGATCGATTTATGGATTGTATCTGTATTCAAGTAATGGAGAAAGCAATAAGATTAAACTCAAAGTGGACGTAGGCAATTACACCAACCATTATAAATCTGGTGTTCTCGTTTTTGTTGTTCGTTTTGCAGTGAATTACACTATTCTTCTGTTCTAATTTACTCTCTTCATTAATCTCTCTACATAACTCTACTCAAGGGTGTTAGTGACCAATTTTGGTGCTAACATTTTGGTGCTTTCACTGAGAATTGAATTCTCAGCTTGATTGGATCTCATCGTCTACTAGTTGATTTCCATATTCGTGAGATAGATCCAGTTGTCTACTAGAAAACTTCCTATTCTACTAAGATTTGAAAGAAATCTAAAGGAAGCTGATAGACATAGATTGGATTCACTGATGTACGCAAGATCTGGGAATTGGACGTTGAAGTTTGCACTTGAGTTGAATAAAGGCCGACCCTCCTCTAAAGGCGTATGCCGATCGTTCCAGAAAAGGCATATGCCAATCGCCCCAGAAAAGGCGTATGCCGACCCTCCTTTAAAGGCGTATGCCGATCGTTCTAGAAAAGGCATACGCTAATCGCCCCAGAAAAGGCGTATGCCGATCCATACCTCCAGGCCGAGCGACATTCGAATGCCGATCCATACCTCCAAACCGATCCATACCTCCAGGCCGAGCGACATCCGAATGCCGATCTATACCTCCAGGCCGAACGACCTTGAATGCCAATCCATACCTCCAGACCAAGCGACATTCGAATGCCGATCCATACCTCCAGGCCGATCCATACCTCCAAGCCGATCCATACCTCCAGGCCGAGCGACATCCAAATGTCGATCCATACCTCCAGACCGATCCATACCTCCAGGCCGAACGACCTTGAATGCCGATCCATACCTTCAGGCCGATCCACACCTTCAGGCCGAGCGTCATTCGAATGCCGATCCATACCTCCAGGCCGATTCATACCTCCAGGCCGAGCGACATTCGAGTGCCGATCCATACCTTCATGCCGATCCATACCTCCAGGACGAGTGACATTCGAATGCCGATCCATACCTCCAGGTCGATTCATACCTCCAGCCCGATCCATACCTCCAAGCCGAACGACATCCATGCCGAGCGCTCTTGAATGCCGAACGCTCTTAAATTCCAAACGCCCTTGTATGCCGAATGACCCAGTTGTGCCGAACATCCCTGGAAGCCGAACGAGCTTGGATGCCGATCAAACCTGTTATGCCGAATGACATCCATACCGAGCTGCATTCCTATGCCGAGCAACATCCAGGCCATTCCAAACTTAAGTTATACCGGTCTCTTATACGACCCCTATTTTCAAATTTTTTTTTTTGGGTATGACCTAAATTTTTGAAACCTAGCCACAGCATAGTGCCTCCAGATAGTGAATTCTAAACTCAACTTAATAAAGGAACATTCTATCTACTTACCTTACATCCCATGATCGATCAAGGCCTAGAGGATCTAGCGACAGCTTCTGAATGGCAACAAGGGAACGGACAAACATCCGCTACTCAAACGAAACTATCAAAGGGATATCATACTGATCGCCCTTGAGGAGAATCGACCTCCATATATATTTTGGCAGCCAGTTAGCTGGAGAGCCTCCTACGACCATGGATCGTTTCTATGACAAAAATGAATCTAAACCAAAGTGTGGAGGAGCGGAACAGACTAAGAAAAATAGCAATGAAGGCCCGTTGGCTAAGGATGCAGATCTTAGTAGCCAAAACAAGATCTCAAAATTCGTCTCATATGCTCTTTGAAAGATTCAATTAACAACCTCTACTTGAAGACTCATGACTCGGAGTGGTACTTGAAACCAACCTCGAGAGAGTACACCAAAGTCTAAAGAAAATCAGGGGAATGTTGTATATTCCCAGATGCTCACTGATCCTAACACGGGCGATTTCAAACACCTCCGAGGTGTGATCGAAAAGCCAATCTAGAAAGGAAAGCTTCAATAGTGTGAACAAGTCCTGCGGAATGGCGAGCAGTGAACATACGATGCCTATTAATAATGGGCTATGATTATCAACTGGACTGCTGATGGCCGACATCCCTTTGAAAGGAGCCAGGGGAAAGTCGAATAGCGAGCACAAGATGCTGCTTCACTTATCAATGAGATTTATCCTAATCTTCTTTGAATTATTTCCAAATCTATTTTTATTTTAATTGTTCTATGAACTACGACTAGCTTGAAATAAACTACTTTCAAAACGATGCAGGTGACCAGGTATTCAGATTTGGTCGCCAACCAATCCACACAGACTATGATCGGACGTGTGGAGTTACATTTAGACGAGCATAATTCAATCACTCATCATCAACCATATGCCTTTGATTTGGGGCTATGGACTAGATATTGAAAAGCTCATCACGATCAGAGCCCAATACAAAGTGAACACGACTGACCTCACATTCATCGACCTCCACATTTGACTTGGAGACCTAAGCAAGGCTTGGAATGAGCATGGTCTGATCATCCACTCAAATCGAGTCACAGAACAAAGTTCGACAAAAAACAGATGCCCCTCTTGAAGCTCAGTGACGTTGGGATCTGTCTAGAGTGGACGTGATTTGATCGTCTACACATCATATCCTACCTTGAACACAAAAGGTTATTCGAATGCCCGACTTGGAGTAGTTGTGATGGACTACCTACTCATCAACCATCGCTCTCAATACATGGACACGACTGCACCTTGAAACATATGCAACTTACCGTGTCTACTCAATAATCCATTATTCTTAGTTTCTAGAAAGAGATACAAAAAAATGTGTGAGATTTGACTATCTAACCCAGCATGGATGTGATCCAACCATCTGTCATATACCTCCTTCCTTGACTTGATTGGAAGAGCTATATTCACCAAGTGGACGAGAATCGGCCGTCCATTCTTCAAGTTTCATCCTTCATGCTGGGGGCAGAGTCCCATTCCATGAGCAAATGTGGTCTGATCATTCATTCGACAGCATTAGCCTAGATACGGTAAATGAAATACAAATTAAATGGATGGAAATACGACTGCTCTTGACTTCAATCTCCAAGTCCCCTGAGTGCGGTCTGGAGTACTCTGAGTCCCCAGAGTGTGGACTAGAGTATAAACGACTTTAGTATCCAAGTCCTCTGAGTGTAGACTGGAGTACGCTAAGTCCCCAGAGTGCGGACTAGAGTATAAACGACTTAAATCTCCAAGTCCCCCGAGTGCGGACTGGAGTACTCTAAGTCCCCAGAGTGCGGACTAGAGTATAAACGACTTCAATCTCGAAGTCCCCTGAGTGTGGACTGGAGTACTCTAAGTCCCTAGAGCGCGGACTGGAGTATAAATGACTTATTTTTAAGTCCCCAGAGCGTGGACTAGAGTACTCTAATTCCCCAGAGTGCGGACTAGAGTATAAGCGACTTAAATCTGCAAGTCCCCTGAGTGCGGACTGGATTACTCTCAGTCCCCAGAGTGCGGAGTGGAGTATAAATGAATTATTTTTAAGTCCCCAGAGTGTGGACTAGATCACTCTCAGTCCCCTGAGTGCGGACTAAAGTTTAAATGACTTAAAAACCTCTAAGTCCCCAGAGACTAGAGTACTCTCAGTCCCATGAGTGCGGACTAGAGTATGAATGACTTAAAAACCTCTAAGTCCCCAGAGTGCGGACTAGAGCACTCTAAGTCTCCTAAATGCGGACTAGATTACAAACTACTTGAGAAAAATCTCTAAGTCCCAAAAGCGGATTAGAGTACTCTAAGTCCTCGGAATGCGGACTGGAGTATAAACGAATTAACGAAAATCTTTGCATCCCGAACGGTGGACTGTAGCATAAACCGTTCAACAAATCTCTAAGTCCCCAGAGAGTGGACCAAAGCATGAACACATATTGGGCGCGAGTCGAATGAGGGGAGAATAACACTAAGTCACCAGAATGCAAAGTGGTGCATAAACATCGACAAATAGACGAGTGGATTCCGATCATTCTCTATTCTGCAAACTTCGGCCTATAATCAACAGGAGGATTATTAACTCGCTAAGGATGGAGCTCGACAATCCAACTAGTGGCCTGACTAAACCATTGCTGGGAGCAGGGGTACAAATCACTAAAAGCTGAATATGACAGCTTACTGTAGCTCTAGCTTGAAGTTCTTTATAACTTAAGGCAACGACTAAATGGAGGCCGCAATACAGAACTAATCAAAACGGCATCCAAAGCTATGAGCAACCGACTATATCATACTTTAGATCGAGGGTCAATACCGATCCGCACTAAGCACATACGAATGTGACTGGGATGTTCCTTGAAAAACTATGACCTCTAGAGTGTGGAAAGGAGAGTAAACCATGAAGACTTGGTCAAAAATTCTCCAGCATCCTCCTTCGATCCATTAGGAGGAGTATGAAACTGGATGGGCATGACCGAACTGCATTTGTAGCCAACTTTACCTCGAGATCTCATTACAGAACATGAACCAAAGTGGACGTGGATGACCGTCCAGTGTCCAAATTACGCCCTAAAACTGATGAGGCATCAAAGTATTCCTCTTGGAATGAAAAACCATGATAAAATCCAAGATAGGCGAGACCCTGTCTCCCATCGACTGACGTGATCCCCGATTCAACGGGAAAGAGAGTAATGCTAAAGTGGGCATGGCTGACCTTCTTACTTATTGGTATATATGCCCCAGACCTGGGGGCATGAGCTAGAAGCAACATGAATGTGAACCGACTATTCATCGATCAACTCTATGTTTTCGAAGTTTAGGTGGGAATATAAACATAACTAGGACGAGACTCAACTGTCCATACAGTACATTTATCAACCCAAGACTGGGAGCAGATGCGTGGTCATCCAAAGACTGGCTGCGATAGCTCAATATTGAAACTTATATATAATGTTTACAACTACTCAAGGCTACGACCGAAAGAATGCCTAGGGATAGAATCATTAAATCGATACCTAAGCTAGTGCGCAACTAACCGTCACTCCAACCCGAGGCATGCAGATCATGAATGTTGCTCGAATGTGGAAGATGGAACCCTTACAAAACAACAACGCATGATGACAGACGATATAGTGTTTAGAATTCGAGATGTAGACAAGGTGGACAGCTCCGTCCACATCCAAAACACTGACAATTGGCAAGTAGTGCCCGAGCCATGGCTCGGGCAGCATTCTTCGATCTATAGAGACATAGATCCGAGAGATGATGATGGGGGGCTTAGGGAAACGAATGAAGCACCTGCTGAACTGACGATTGACATACTAGTCAGCTGGGATGACCTATCATGAGTCCTTAAGATTGGATTGCAACTCGACCCATCATTGACCGAAGATCTTACTGATTTCCTCCAAGCGAACCTAGACGTTTTCGCTTGGACACATTCTGATATGTGTGGGATTTCTCCCGCTATTGTGAGTCATATGTTGAACATAGACCCGAAATACGTCCCTGTAAAACAAAAAATAAGAGGCATAGACCTGGAGAGGTCCGCTGCTCTCAGAGAGGAGGTGGACAAACTCAAAGCCAATGGGTTCGTCCGTGATGCTTCTACCTTGAATGGATTTCTAACCCTGTGCTTGTGAGGAAAGAAAACGGGAAGTGGAGAACTTGTGTTGATTACTCTGACCTGATTAAAGCATGCCCCAAGGATAGTTTCCCTTTACCTAGAATCGACCAGGTCGTCGACTCTACGGCCGGACACGAGTTATTGTCTTTTATGGATGCGTATTCGGGATACAATCAGATCCTGATGCACATTTCAGACCAAGAACACACAAGTTTTGTCACAGATGTGGTGCTATATTACTATGTAGTAATGCCTTTTGGATTGAAAAATGCGGGAGCAGCTTATCTGCGTCTGGTGAATCGAATGTTTAAAGACCAGATTGGTAGAATGATGGAAGTCTATGTGGATGACATGCTCATGAAGTCACGGCAGTCAAATGATCACATCCGAGACCTAGCGAAGATGTTTGATATACTCAGGCATTATGAAATGAAAATCAATCCTTTGAAGTATTCATTTGGCATAGCGTCGGGAAAGTTTTTGGGTTTCATTGTGAATGCATGGGGAATCGAAGCTAACCCGGAGACGATTCAAGCTATCCGAGACATACAAGTGCCTAGAACTATGAAGTTAGTACAAAGCTTGAATGGAAAGGTAGCTGCGCTGAGTCGATTCATATCCAGAGCTACAGACAAGTGTATTCCTTTCTTCGATGTGATAAAGAAAGGAAAGAGGAATTTCGAGTGGACATCCGATTGTGAGGAAGCATTCCAAGCTCTGGTAAGGAATTTGGAAAGTTCTCCGGTGCTATCGAAACCAATAGACCACGAAATGTTGTATGTGTACTTGGCAGTATCCCAACATGCTACCAGTACGGCTTTGGTTCGCGAAGAGGACCGAGCTCAAAATGCAGTTTACTATGTTAGTAAACGTCTGACGGGAGCAGAAAGAAATTAGCCCAAGATCGAGAAATTAGCCTATTGCTTGGTGATTGCATCACGCAAGCTTCGCCAATATTTTCAGGCACACTCAATCAGTGTTTACACTGACCAACCCTTGCGACAGGTACTCCAACGACCGGAAACTTCTGAAAGGATGTTAAAATGGAATATCAAGTTGAGTCGGCTCGATATTACCTAGCAGCCACGAAGGGCCATATAGGGGAAAACACTAGCAGACTTCATTGCTGAATTCACTGTGTCAGACGACTCAAACGGCCACAATGTCATACCTCCCGTTCGATGGAAGATGAATACCGATGGGGCATCTAACGACCATTGTTCGGGAGCTGGAGTAGTTCTTGTGATTTCTAAAAACCGATCAGTTTGTTATGCTTTGAAGCTTGAATTCCCAGCAACAAATAACAAAGCCGAGTATGAAGCATTGATTGCCGGCTTAAGACTCATCAAAGAACTGAGAGTAAGATCGGTTTAAACCTTTTGCGACTCGCAACTGGTGGTGTACCAAGTGCGGGGAGACCACCAAGCAAGGGGCAGAGACTTGCCCCGTATTTGGTCCGAGTTTAGGAGCTGCCAGCGAATCTCGAGTATTATGATATTTCACAAGTCCCACGTGAGCAAAACAGAGCAGCCGATTCATTGGCAAAATTTGCAAGCACTGACGATGCACAACAGATGGGATTGTTTCCCGTTGAAACCTTACATACTCCGAGTATAAATATGATGAAGATAGATTTCATGTTAGAAACCGAAATCGATAAGGAATCATGGATGACCCCATTTAAGCAATATCTACTACATGGGGTCTTATCCGAAAGAAGGAGCAAAAGATGACAAGTCATTCGTAAGGCTTCGCGATATGTAATGGAGAGCGGAATAATGTATCAAAGGGGATTCTCGACCCCCTTACTCCGGTGCATAGCCCATGATGAGATAAAATGAGTCCTGAAGGAAGTCTATGAAGAAGAATGCGACGATAACATCAGGAGGAAAACCACGATAAAGAAAATACTCTGCTACAAGTATTACTGACCAATTATCAATCCAGATGCGGTTGATCATGCTAGTCAATGCGACGAGTGCAAGATGTTTACAAAAGACCCAAGAACCCTGCCGATGGAAATTACTCAAATGGCTAGTCTATAGCCGTTTGCTGCTTTGGGGCATTGAAATTATCTTCTTGCTGATCCTAAAGGTGGTGTGAAATACACCATCATAGAAGTTGTTTACTTCACCAAATAGGCAGACAAAGAACTTTTAGCCACAACCAAATAAAAAAATCAACCTCACTGTCCGTAACGTCATCTGTCCTTATGACCTTCTATGATCTATTATTACCGCAAATGGACAGGTTGAAGATGTGAACAAAATCATAAAGCCTGTTCCGAAGAGAAGTTTGAAAAAGGCTAGAGGTAAATGGGTGGATGAACTCCCTACAACACTATGGGCTTATAGAACCACCCATGGGTCTGTGACTAGCCATACTCAATTCACCCTTGCTGACCGCTTTGAGAAAATACAAACAAGGAATCGCAATTGAATTGCAATTAAACCAGATGGAATTGGTGACGACTAATGAGTATATAAAACGCGTCCAACAACTAATGGCAAGAACATGTACCCGAACATGGACGTGTACATCCGAAAAAGTTTGACTTCTTGAAATCAACAGGGAATTGAATTCTCACTTAAGGTTACTAAGAAAAGACTGGATCAAATAGCCGAAGCTTATTGGCCCTGTAGAACCGGACATGGATGGCCATTGATGAACTACAACCCTGGATTTATAATATTTGGAATCGACCAAGCGTCATGAAGACCAAAGAAGGTTACGAAACCTTGGGAGGATAAAATTGAAGAATAATGACTATTCAGGAAATATGATGGATTTCTTTCTGTAAACAAGGAATACTCGCTGATTCAAAGCGTGTCATGTTGCTTCACACGACATACTTTGGGGGGCAAAGTGTTACCCGACACCTTGGGCCGGCTACAAAACGACAGGTGAAGATATTATTATTAGCACTAGACAAGATTCTGACCAAAAAGATCATGAAGGTATAAGGGTTTGATGCAATCGACATGTTTCGGCATCCCTGGCACGGTGCAGACTGGAGGTGTTAGCAAGTTGTCAGGCCCAAGGCAAAGCAAGAGCGTTTGGCCTGCCTGGCCCGGTGCACAGAAGTCACCTACTATGGGTCGAGGTACCTTGTTCCTAAGACCATGAGGGAAGTCCAACCCATCTTCGTTTATAAATAAAAGGGCAAGGGCACAGTGAAATGGACCTTTTTCTGAGAACACTGGAGAGACTCTGCCATTTTCTATATTCTCCTCTTTTTAAGTCAAACTTGCATTGAAGTGATTGATTTACGGATTGTATCTGTATTCAAGTAATGGAGAAAGCAATAAAGATTAAACTCAAAGTGGACGTAGGCAACTACGCCAAACCACTATAAATCTGGCGTTCTCGTTTTTGTTGTTCTTTTTGCATTGAATTACACTATTCTTCTATTCTAATTTACTCTCTTCATTAATCTCTCTACATAACTCTACTCAAGGGTGTTAGTGACCAATTTTGGTGCTAACAGGTGCAGTAGGTGGATTAGAAGGCAAGAGTTTTATTTGACTAAGTAGTTCACCTTAGGGTGCAGCAGTAGTGTTTGCTAAGAAGCTGGATGGATCATTGAGGCTATGCATCGATTATCGTAAGTTGAATGAGAGGAGGATAAAGAATCGATACCCATTGCCTGGGATTGACGATTTTTCGACCAGTTAAGTGTAACCAAGGTATTTTCTCGGTTAGATTTGGCAACAGATTTCCGTCAGCTCAGAGTATCGTAGGATAGTATATCTTTGACAGTGTTTAGGAACAGATATGGATCGTACGGATGGTTAGTTATGCTGTTTGGACTTACTAATGCACCAGTTTTCCTTATGGATTTGATGAACGGAGTTTTCCAAGAGCACTTTGACAGGTTCGTATTGGTTTTCATACATGATATCTTGAGTTACTCTAAGGATGAAAGAAAGCATGAAGTTCATCTTAGAGTGGTGCTTGAGACTCTGAGGCAGCATCAGTTGAAAGAGAAATTTTCTAAGTGTCATTTCTGCAAGAAGGAAGTGAAATTTCTTTGTCATGTAGTCTTCTAGGAAAGATTGTCAGTAGATATGACTAAGATTGAGGCAGTGAATAGTTGGAAGGGACTCGAGATAGTAACCGAGATAAAGAGTTTTCTTGGATTGGCCGGTTATTTTCGACGGTTCATTAAGAATTTCTCGTGGATAGCAGCACCGATGACCAAGCTAACGAGGAAGGATTTGAAGTTTGTGTGGACCTATAAGCGTGAGGAAGCATTCCAGAGTTTGAAGCACTTATTGACCCATGCACCTATGTTTGTTGTTCCAGAAGATAATTAGAATTTGGTAGTGTATACAGATGCATGTGGAACATGATTAGGAACTGTGCTGATGCAAAGAGGTAAAAGTGATTGCCTATGCTTCCAGACAGCTTTGACCGCATGAAGTTGATATCCGATGCATGATTTGGAGTTGGCTGTAGTGATTTTTTCTTTGAAGGTGTGGATATATTACCTTTTGGGAGAAAGGCTTGAGTTATACACAGTTCATAAGTCATTGAAGTACTTATTCTCTCAAATGGCTTATTCTCTCAAATGGAGCTGAGCATGAGATAGCAGAGATGGTTAAAGTTTATAGCCGCTTATGATTTTGGGATCGAGTACACACTAGGAAAAGGCAACAAAGTAGTAGGTCCATATAGCCGGAATCATCAGAATGCAGTGTTAGCGATGTTGCTGAGTGGAAGGATTTGGAAGCATTAGCAGATTGCAAAATGTAGTGGAAATCTGAGGCAGGGACTCGCGGAGAAACCGCAGTGTTATCTTGTTTGGAAGTTCAACCAGTGATGATCGAAAGGATTGCTTCTATATAGAAGGAGGATCTAGTGTTAGCTGAATAGATCGGGAAGTTAAGAACCGATAACATGTACCCAGGTAGCAGAGAGAAGTTTTTGAGCAATAATTGCACTAAGATGCACATTTCATGCATTTATCACACTCCAATTAGTGCCCTTGAACCAACCAAACACTTCATATCCCCCATGTGGGTCACAAGCTAGCATTACCTGGCTCGGCATCCTTGATTCATCACCCTAAGTTCGACCACCTAGGTTCGATAGTACTCTTGATCAGCAGTTCCAAAATTGGTCACTAACACCCAATCATCGATGAAAGCACCAACTAACAATCCCAGATCATAGTTAGATTGTATGTAGAGAGTATAAATATGAAGAACAATCAAAATTAAAAAAAAGCAGTAATAACAGAAGATTTATAATGGTTGGGCTGACTTTGGCCTACGTCCACTCCAGTAATTTTCTTTTTATTGATATGTGAATTAATTACAGCTACAATCCGAAGTTTTAAAATAATAATGGTGGAGTACCCTTAATGAAGATGATGAAGGAAAACAGAATGAAGATCCTATTTTCTGAAGCCCCGCATGTTGTATTTATAGGCAAAATCCAGATTACAGGGTTTTCTCAGTGATATGGACCCATCACAGACTTAGCCGAGCCTATATACTTCGTCGATGCCGATTCCAAGTTGCATATACATCGACCCGAATTTCCCTAGGAGATGACCAGAAGCATACCGTGACTCGAAGTAAATGAGGCTGGGACTCAAAGTAGAAAACACGCCGACCCCCTTTTCTTTGAGTTGCCGACTCGAAGCTCATAAGTTGCCGACTCGAAGCGGAGTGTTAATGCCGATCCCCATGAATGCACCGACCTGACTATAACGCCGACCTGAAGGAAATGAGCGCCGACCCGGAGTTTGTAGCTTACTGACCCAATGTAGAAATAAATGCCGACCCGAGTACTTTTTCCATGAGAACCAATGACTTACCGACCTAAGAACAAAAGGCCCACCCCTGACTCGAAGATGCAAGTGTGCCGACCCAGATTTATCCTCCAAACACGCTGATCCCATCCATTTCCTAGATGCCGACCTGATCTCCAAAATACTTGTCGACCTGTTCTTCCTTCTGCTGACCCGAGGAATCACTACAACTGACCTCATTTCCTATATGCCGATCTCATTCCAAGCTGCTGACCCGAAGTACAAGAGTAACTAACCCGGAGTAAACCAAAACACACCGATCCCATCCACTCATTCAATGCGGACCCAAGTGACTCGAGGCAGCCTTGCAAATGACTCGAAGCAAGCAGCTTGAAAACCCGAAGCAACTCCAATGATGACTCAAAGCAAACTCCAAGCAATCCAAAATGACCCGACTTTTGTCGAAACTCATATTTCAAGTATCCCACGCCTTTTGTCCATCGACTATGCCGAATCCCTGTTCATAATCATATTTATCATCCATGATTGATCGTTTGTCCATCCAGTTGACTCAAATCCATCGTAGTCCTGCCTCGATAACCCAGCAATCGATTTAGTTAAATACACCTGCCAATGGACTTGCCAAAAGGCGGGTTAACATTTGCACCCTAAAACATGCCTTTCTATTGAAAGGTGGGTTTTGGATGACTTTAAATTCGATATCCGAATCCGTAATTTTTCAGAGTCGTTATCTGATTCCAAATCCATTCCAAATCTATTAACAGAATCTATGACCACTCCGGATCGTTTTATCCAAGTCGGATAATTCTCTGGCTCCAAATCCAAAGTCGGACTGTGATGGGTCCTATAATCTGTATCCGAGATCTCGCCGGGTTCATCTCCAAAACCGAGACCTCACCGGGTCCATATCCAAAATGGGGACCTCGTCAGGTCCATATCCAAAATCGCAGCTGTTTAAAGCCGCTATCCAAATCCATCCCATAACTTGGAAGTTAGCAATCAAATCCTATGATCTCTCTGGATAGATCTTGGCCTTTCCGGAACCTTGCTAAGCTCGATCCAAATTTAACGATTGAATAGGCATATCCTGTCGCGCTCCGACGAAGCAACCTATTCCATGCACTCCGGTTAAGTGTCAATGAACATTAAGCGATGCCTTAATCCTCCTGGACCGATATTAGCCTCTGCGGGCACTTACTAGATCCAATCCTGCCACTCTCTGGTAAAGGGGAAACAACGTTGAGCAGGCCAATCCTATCGCTCTCCCGCGAAGTGGCGTCACTCCATGCACTCCAATTCAGTATCCCTGAACATTAAGCGGTGCCATGGCATAAGTCCTATACCGATTATAACCTCTCCCGGCTCTTGTTGGATCCCATCCTATCACTTTTTGATGAAGGGGAAACAACGATGAGCGAGCCGATTCTGTCGTTCTTGGGCGAAGTGGCCTCACTCCCTGCATCCGATTCATTGTCCCTGAGCACAAAGTGATTAAATTCCAACCGACTTCCAATATCCATCCCGTAAATCTTCGGTTAGGGGTTTGTTTCGAAAAATCCAAATTCATTTATTAAATCTAAGTTCCAAATATCCTATGAGAAAAACAAAAAAAATTAAATGTTGCTTCTCCGGGCAGAGCAGCATATTATCACCTCAGAGCATGCTTGAGGATCGCTCTGGTTCTCTTACATGTGTAAGTGGAATAGCTGCTTTATTTTATTTTTTTGAATCAGAAAAATATTTCGATGGCCGGAGTCCAAATCCTGAACTCTGCCCTAACCATCACGATCAACGGATGACGAGTCGTAACCCTAGTCCAGGGTCATTCCTGCTTGATTCACGTGGTAGTTGCTTGTGTTTTACCGCTCTCATCCGGTCCCTCACATACTATGGCATCTACCACTCTCGATGTGTTCCTCCACCATGTCCTTCAAGTGGTGGCATCCATCCGTGGCATGCCCTTCTAGCTCATGGAATAGGCATTACTTCCCGCTCCTGTGCTTCTATTGTATGGGATCCCTCCTGGTTGGTTTTTGATAGAGGAGTTTCTCCCATGTTTCCAAGTAAATTCGTTCTAGATTATCTGTCAAGTCCGCATATGTTGCGAATTTGGGTTCCCAATCTCTCCTTCGTTTATCAGAACTACCATATCCGTCGTCCTGCTTTTGCTTTCCTTTATCTATTCCTCGTCCTTCTCCAGACGTTCCCTCGCCTTGCACGTTATCTCCTGCCTCTCGGCGTGTGAATCCTCTAACTGAATGAATCTTTCCGCCTCGTGATAGAAATCTCCATGATCCTGTGGTGGATCCCTTGCAATGAATCCTTAGCTCAGTGCCTTCTGCAATCCCTGCTACCGTCACCGTCAAAATCATTTATCGATCCGGGCGATCTAACAAAGCTACGGTTGCATTGAACTGCATTAGAAAACCCCTCACGGAAACTCATGTCCTTTTCTTCGTCGATGCCAGTGTCATTACATTCTTGGGTCGCATCACGTGGACCCTGAACTATCTCATGAAGCATTCAACTAGCTCGCACCATGTCTTGATCGATCCATTTTCAAGTTGCCCGACCCAAAGTGCGGCCAAATCTGTCAAGTATAAAGGGAAACATCTCGCCATCAGCTCCTCGGATTCCCCCAACACTTCCGTATGCGTGATGTATCTGGTTACACGCATGGTCGGGTCTAACTTCCCATCATAGGCCTCCAGTGTTGGCAACTTGAATTATGGAGGGTTCCTTGCATTTCTGATATTCGAAGTGAACGGACTCCAACCGACTTCCTTCAAGCCTCTGCTTGGTAGTCCTCCTCTCATAATCCTTCTTATCAATCCAACCATGCACTCGTTTTCATCTGGGGGTAGTCCCCTGTTTGCATCTCCACCCTACCCCCATGTCCTGGAGTGTACTTTGAGTAGTACTCTTCATGTTGCTTATTCACGTTCACGTTGGCCCCAACTCACTAAGCTTCATTCACAGTCCTTCCAATATCCAATCCCAGGGGTCTGCCCCCAGGCCTTTGCTGGTTTCCTTCAATCTCTCCATTTTGATTCTGAATCTGACCTCCAAAAATTTCTACAGCTCCGACTCCTCGCTCTGCATTGCCAACGGCTGCGGTTGGTCCATTCCCTTGACTTTGCACTCCAACTTGTCCATCCTATCGAAGTAGGTTCAGTATCATGTTGTGACGACCCGGAATTTTCGAGCATTTAAAAATTGGAATATTTAATTGATTTTAATTATTCAGTAGAGTAATTTTAACTTGAGTTACGAATATCACAATTTATTTGATAATTGAATTATTAAATTAAATAAGTGAAGTTGGGTAAATTATTGAATTTGGAGTTTTAAGCCTATTAAAAATAATTTGATGGCTTATGAAATTTATATTGATAATACTGAGGATAATAGAAGTGTTAAAACTGAATTTAACAACGATTTGTTCGGTTTTGAAATTTTATCATTTTAGATTGAATTTAAAATAGCCTTCTGATGCACAGTCTCGGAATTCGACGAAATCAGTTCCACTGGGTCCATAATATTGAATTATTACCGAATTTCAAATTTCATATTAATCGGGGTTAGTGTGTGGGTGTACGATATATAAACGCGCTGAAAATTTAATTGATAATAATCTAATGAAATTTAATTTAATTGGTCAAGCTTCTTGTATACGCCATCTTATATTCGTTTTAACACACTACCCTTATCTTCCATCGCACACTTCTCGTTCCTTCTTCTGAAAGCCGAGCGAGTTTTTTTTGCCCAAATCGATATCATCTCGTATAACAAGCCCTTATTCCTTCTTCAATTAATCGAAAACTTCCCTTGTCCTTCTTTTTAAAACAGCCGAAACCTTTCCCTTTCCTTCAAATCAAAATCAAGATAAACATCTCAATTTTTTTTACAAATTAATGGCCGCCGCGACTTGGTTTCGGCCACATTTTCCGCTTCGAGCCTCTTCAATTTAATCGAAGGGTATGTCGCGACTTGGTGTTGAGATTGGGGACGAGGTGTTTGAGTCGAGAGGGGCTCGAGTTCGTTTGGAAACGGCGACGAGATTTCGAAGTCGCATGGGCGACTGCGTAGACTCGCTCGCGGTAGAGTTTCTTGTCGCGAGTACCTATCGAAGCGGCGACATCGTAAAGTGGTGGCTCGCCTGGAGTATGGGCCGGTGGAGGTGTTCGTTCGAGTGGTGACGTCCGAAGCTCCTAAGGAAGAGGCTGGTAGGTCTGAGGTAATCTCTAGGGTATATTATTATTGTATAGTTTTTTAAAAAAAATGTTGTTAACAGTAAAACAGAAACTGTTTATAGGAAAATAAAGTATATATACATGGGGGTTTGGATTTTGAAAAATTATAAGGTTTAATCTGAAATATAGATGTGGATAAGAAAGAAAAAAACATAGGATTTTAAACACTACAGAGTTTATATGAATTTGTATAATGTATATACATATTTGTGTAACAGAAGTTACTACGGATTTTGAAAATATAAGGATTTAAATGGGAAAATGATAGATGTGGTGGTTAAACTGTTTAAAGTAACTTATATAAATTTTTGAACTAAAAATAATCGGTTTAAGGAAATGTTTAGTTAAGAATTTAAGTCAAGTTATATGTTAAATTAAATAAGTGAATGTTAATAAATTGTTTGATTCAAGTGTTAATTAAGTTAATTAAAAGTAAATTGATTTGCTCGATTTCTTCAAATATTAATAAAGCCATATAATGTTTATTCAATGTCAAAAATCGGGAAACCAAGCCAATGTTGAAGTGGAGTGCAAATAAAATCGAAGGTGAGTTAATCTCACTCAGTTTAAATTTAAATTTAAACTTAAATGATTAAATTTAAATAAGTGTTTGAATGGTTGAAATTAATTGATGTGCTATAGTATGATATATTCTGGAATTGGCATATTATTGTACTAACATCTGTGGATGCAGGGAAAACAGGTTGGAGGGATCCAACTGGACCCCTCAACATTTATTATTTAATATTCTCTATTGTGATTACTTGATATTCTATGATGAATATATTGGAATATTGAACGTTATGATTTGATTGGATATATTCGAGTATAATGAATTACCAGAAATATATAAATTGGATTTTTGAAAGAAAATAAAGGAAGTAAATTGTAAACGAGATAATTAGAGAAAATTGAATTAATTAAGAATGAATTGAAAAAGAAATGGAAGTATGTTAAATAATAATAAATAATTTCGTGTATGAAAAGAAAGGGTTGAATAAACAGTAACTAATGAATTGTAGAATTATGTGATATTAATTTAAATGGATAAAGGATTATTTTGAAACTTAAAGTTTTAAATTTATTTAAAGGAATTCAAAAGTAAATTTAGAAATCTAAATTGGTATTTCAATTAAAAGTATTTTAAATCATAATTAAGGAATAAAATATGAAATTAAAAGATTTTTGAATAAATGAAGTGAATTGGAAATCAATTTGGAAATTGATCTAAATGTTTGAAATTGGATATTTGGAAGAATAAATTCAAAGTGGGGAATGAGAAAATTGTTTAAAAATAAATAGTGATTTATTTTTAAATGTTGTGAAGAGAAGTATATTTCTCTGGATAGCCAAGTATGTTTTAAGTAAATTTTTAAATATAAGATAAAGGTTTAATGTTGTTTTAAAAAGCATGTTTTAGAAAATTTATTATTTCTGAATGTTAAAAATTCTAAAGTAACATTTTTCAAATCTATTTTTGTAATAATTGTTCAAAGGTGACTTAGTATTTTGTTTTTTTAAAAGTGAAGACCTAGTTTTATATTTATAAAGTAACATTATTTTCAAATATTCATATAGTATGTATTTTTAACAAATTGTTGAAGTAGTTTTAACTTAAATATTTTAAAGTATATTTCAAAGTAAGCGTTTTAAATTATTTTAAAAATCTAAAGTTTTGTGCTTGGTGATTTCAGAAGAAATAGAAAATATTTGGGAAATTTATTCAGAAAAGGAAGATAGTTTTGAAAACTGCTTTCAAAAGGGTTTGAAAGTGAAAATATATCTTGTAAAAATATTTTTGAGGTTAATAAATAATTTGGGAAAATTATATATTGTTGGATGGTTGTTTATGAATATTAATTGATAGTTAAATAACCGACTATCAATATTGGCCAAATTCGTTGATCGCTTCAAAGAGACCGGGATCGAGATTTATTTCTCGAAAACCACTTCGATCCGGTTTGTACGTTTCAGGAAAACGATTTTGGATTCGAAGATGGAGCAGTGAAGTACAAGGGCTAGTCGCTACTAATCCTGAGGATATTTCCAAAATGGATGTAGTAGGAATAGTGCCTTCGGTTCTGTTCGGGCCCGGGACGGACTTGTATGGATGAATGCTTGCGAAACATCGTCAGGTGGACGATGGGCGTTCTAAGGAATATGTTCTAAAAAGGTAACGCTTAGCCTCAAGCCTCATCAAATGGGAATGAACAAAAATCAAGGGTTATGCAACAAGGCTTGGTGGGTAGCACCCAAGCAGGGTGAGGTCATTCCTGTCTAGATGTCCCTTTTTATTTCGGCTTAGTGGGCGGTTGCTGATCCCAACCGCGAGGTGATCTCACTCGGGATTATCCAGTAAGGAGTAGTCCCGGTCTTGTGTTGCAGGGAAGCGGGCGTACTTCTCGGTACGGTGATCTAGGCCCCGTACTGTGACAGGTGGTACCCAGTGCCTAGTCATTAGTTGGAAATCCATTCTCCCTATGAGCCTTGTACGAGTTTTGTTTGTATTACCCACTTTGTGGCTAGTAGCTGGAATTTAATAATGTAACAATTTCGGCTATTTAATAAGTATTTGTATATAGACCCTATTATAATATCAGAGGATTTTAAAAAAATTGTTTTAGCTATCATAAGGTAAAACCCGACATGTTTATTTGTGGCGCGGTCTTACAAGATGCTTTTGTTTTCAAAAGGATTTTTGAAACTTTAATAATCAATTGAGTGTGATTTTCCTCACGCTGGTATTCCAGACTGACTCGGGTGTTATTTAACTGTAATGTTCGGGTCAGACCGAGTATTATAGGATACAGGATTTTGATGCTGGTAGCTTAGGAGACGAGCTGGATGACGATATGTACTCCCGTACTTGTTTATATATATGTTCCGCTGTGTTGTTTAGTTGTGTATCCAGTTGTATGTTATTGATGTTGAGCTGTGATTGATGTACTCTGATAATGTAATATATAAACAGAGATATATTTGATTTGAGTAAAGATCATTTATTATCTATTATATTTTGTTCCGCTACGATGGTTAGATTCTGATGTTATTTTCTATTTTCTCTCCTTCTACCTCTTCTTCTTTAACCAAATGGTTCGTATTTCTGTGCAACTTGAGTTGATTGTCGTAGAATAGTGTTAACTCAAGGGGCACGGGTTTGCGGGCTATTACACATGTCCTCCTGCCTTTTCAGCATCGTCTCCATCTCGTCTCTAACGATATAGATTGAGGCCTGATTAGCTCCAGAGGAAGCCTCATGACTTCCTTCTTGCTGACTCCTTTCCGTCCTTTGTCTCCTTGTCGATTGCTTTACCATAATCTCCAGAATCCGAGTTCATAAATCTTTAAATCCAAAATCCAATCTCTAGAACTCCTAAGTGCTAGCTTTCTCAATGAAAGCACTAAAATGTTAGCACCAAAATTGGTTACTAACACTCAATCGTCAATGAAAGCACCAACTAACAATCACAGGTCACAGATAGAGTGTATATAGAGAGTATAAATATGAAGAACAATCAAAATTAAAAAGAAAGTAGTAATAATAGAAGATTTATAACGGTTTGGCTGATTTTGACCTATTTCTACTCCAGAAATTTCCTTTTTATTAATTTAAGAATCAGTTACAGTACCAATCCAGAGTTTTTAAAATAATAATGACAAAGTAACCTTAATAAAGAAGATGAAGGGAAACAGAGTGAAGATCCTCTTTTCTGAAGCCTTGCATGCTGTATTTATAGGCAAAATCCAGGTTATAGGGCTTCCTAAGTGATATGGGCCCACCATAGGCATAGCTGGGCCCATATACTTCGTCGATGTCGATCCTAAGTTGCATATACGCCAACCTGAATTTCCCTAGGTGATGACATGAAGCACGCCTACCTATGACTCGAAGTAAATAAGGGTGGGACTCGAAGTGGAAAACATGCCGACCCCCTTTTCTTTGATATGCCAACCTGGAGCTCATAAGTCGTCGAACCTAAGCGGAATGTTAATGCCAATCCCCTTGAATGCACCGACCTGACTATAACGCCGACCCGAAGGAAATTGAGCGCCAACCTGGAGTTTGTAGCTCACGACCCGATGTAGAAATAGATGTCGACCTGAGTACTTTTTCCATGCGAACCAATGACTTGCCGACCCAAGAACGGAAGGCTGACCCCCTGACTCGAAGTTGCAAGTATGCAGACCCGGAATTATCCTCCAAACACGCCGATCCCATCCATTTCCTCGATGCCGACTTGATCTCCAAAATTCTTTCCAACCCCTTCTTCCTTCTGCCAACCCGAAGAATCACTACAGCCGACCCCATTTCCTATATGCCAATCCCATTCCAAGATGCCATCTCGAAGTGGAAGAGGCACCGACCTGGAGTAAACCAGAACATGCCAATCCTATCTACTCATTCAGTGCCGACCCGAGTGACTCGATGCAGCCTTGCAAATGACTCGAAGCAGGCAGCTTGAAAACTCGAAGCAACTCTAATGATGACTCAAAGCAAACCCAAGCAATCCGAAATGATTCGACTTTTGTCGAAACTCATATTTCAAGTATTCCGTGCCTTTTGTCCATCAACTATATCTAATCCTAGCTTCATAATCATGTTTATCATTCATGATTGATCATTTGTTCATCCAATTGACTCAAACCCATCATATTCCAGCCTCGATAACCAAGCAATTGATTTAGTTAAATCCGTCTGCCTACGGCCTTGCCAAAAGGTGGGTTAGTAGATGACTTGAAAGATTCAATCTTGACCAGAATGTGTAGTTGAGAAAGAAAGGAAGATTATTTGTTCTAAGTGTAGGAAACAAAAGGAAAGAAGTTTTGGAGGAATGTCATCGATCGAAGTTCTCTATTCATCTAGGAGGAACTAAGATGTATCAGGATATAAAGAGGAGTTTCTTCTAGGTAGGTATGAAGCGGGATATTGACTTATGTGTAAGGCAGTGCTTGAATTGTTAGCAGACAAAGGCCGAACACCACATGCCAAGTGGTTTGCTTCAGCCATTAAATATTCCAGTATGGAAGTGGGATTCTATTTCCATGGACTTTATTGACGGGTTGCCGAAGTTGAATAGAGAAAATGGAAGTATATAGGTCATAGTGGATAGATTGATCAAGAGTGCCCATTTCATTCCAGTTAGGTCAACAGGATGGCGTCTGTTTTAGTGAAGTTATTCATGAAGAATGTGGTTAGATTGCCTAGAATTATTAGTAGTATAGTAAGCGACAGAGATTTCTTGTTCACTAGTGATTTTTGGAAGAGTCTGTAGGAAGTTTTGGAAACCAAGCTCAAGATGAGTACCGCTTACCATTCGTAGACAGATGAGCAAACGGAAAGAGTTAACAAAATCTTTAAGAATTTTTAAGAGCTTGTGTTCTTAATTTTGGGGGATCATGGGAGGACCATCTGCATCTAGTCGAGTTTTCATATAACAACAGTTATCAAACTAGTATTGGGATGGCACCGTTTGAAGCTTTGTATGGAAGGCCATGCAAATTTCCTGTTTGTTTGTTGGAGACCGGGGATTGGTTGGTTCTTGGTCCAGATTTTGTTAAAGAGGCTGTAGAAAAGATTTAGGTTAATCGGGCTTGAATGAAGGAGGCTTACTCTAAGTAGAAGAGTTATGTAGATAAGAGATGGAAATATTTAGAGTTCTCAGTTGGGGACCAGGTTTTCGTCAGGGTGTTACCGATGAAAGGTGTTATTTAATTCGGGAGGTCGGGGAAGTTAATCACCGAGATTCGTTGGACCTTTTCCTATTATTGAGAGGATCGGGAAACATGCATATAACATTGAGTTACCGAACAGTTCGACAGGATTCCATGATGTTTTTCATGTTTTTTATCTCAGAAAGTATGTTAGAGACCCGAAGACTGCTATTGCACAGACTATGCCAGATGATTTAGTAGTAGAACCGAATTTGACCGTAGTTAGAAACCGGGTTCACATAGTTGCCGGAGATGAGAAGAGGCTTAGAACCAAGACATTCAAATTAGCCAAGGTCCAGTGGAGTGACGATGACATGACTGTACTTGGGAGGTTGAGAGTAGGATTAGAGATGCTTATCCTGATTTATTTAATGGTAGGTTTTACCTTCTTTTTTGATTGTTGTGTAGCTTATTATAATTTCAAGGACGATTTTTTTTAGAAGGGAGTCAATAACACCCAATATTTCGATAATATTATTTATGATATTTAACTAGATAAATTAAATAAAATATTATGTTGATTAGGGGATTGAGATTTGATTTTATTAAAAGGGTAGGCGTGCCATTTAACAATGAACTAAAGTAGAGTTTAAAATGAATTAGAGGAGAGGTAAAATAGGAAAGAGCCATTCTTATATCCCTTAAAACATAGCCGTGTATACTCCTAGACTTTATTGCATTTCATTTTCAAAATTTTATAACTCAAGGCCGGCGACCATTAACAAGAAAAAGGGAGAAAAAAATAGAAGAAAAGATAGGAAGAAGCTTAAGCAAATTAAATCTATTAATATTTCAATCTCTTTAATCACAAAGACTAAGGTGAATAATTTTTACATCTCTTGTTTTGATATTTTTTGGTTTTAAGATGATTTCGAATTGATTTGCAATGTTTTGCCATGTTTTTGAATGATGGAATGTTTATATACACTTGTTGATGATTTATACATGTTCATATTGATATTACAACATGTTTTAAGGTAAAAACCCTATTAAATGACATCTTAATGCCTTGTGAATTTTTATGAAGATCAAAAATAATATTTTGGAGATGAGTTTCCATTAATAGAATTTTTTGGGATTTATGTGTATTTTATATGATTTTTCTAGTAAAGAAAAAGTTATTTTGGGTTTTATGGGTAAATAATAAAAGAATTGGGTTTGAAATGTTTATATGTTGAAAACATATAAAAGGAGATTTTCTAGAATTTTTTCAGTTTTTTTTAAGTATTTTGATGGGTATATAAAATTATTTAAGGCATGTGACTTAAGTGTTTTATATATTTTAAAAAGAGAAAAGGGCCTTTTGTAAATTATTTGAAATTGTTATTCTAGAAAATGGAAGCATTTTTGAAAAAGTAATATGACAACCAATAATATTTAGACAAATAAGGCAGGGTAGGTATAAAAGAAATAGTTTAAATGTACGAATAAATAGGTTTTCGCTGTTTCGTCTCCTTTGGCACCAAGTTCCGCTCCACACTATCGCCTCCGACACAATCAAACCAATGCATATGGCATCTGGCAACTAGTACGTAATGAATTGGACGTGGGCGAAAGGTACAGGGTTGAAACCATGGGGTTTCGAAAGGGTTGAAGCTTTGTTTTGTTTTAAAAGAAAATATGCTTGCTTGCTTTCGACTAAGATGCAATCGAATTGGTTGGGTTTCAACCTGGTCAAATGGTTTAAAAGGAAATGGTTCGATTGGGTTGCATCTTTGTTTTTAAAGGAATTATTCGACTAAGTCGAAACACCTAATTGGTGCCTTTTTACCTTTTGACCCAGTTGGTTTCGAAAGGGTTGCTTTGTTTTAGAAATCTGCCTTTATCTGTAATGCTTTTGAAGGGATGGTTTCGGCACCATCACTTCTTTACTTAGCAATGCTTTTGAAAGATGGCTTTCGACTTAAATGGTTTTAATGACCCTTTTGTTCAGTTGAAGTATAACCCAAATTGGTTTTGAATGATTTGAATGATTTCAAAAAGAAGTGCTTTCGACTTTAGTGGGTGTATGATCCTTTTGCTCTACTTGAAGGAATAACCCAAACGGTTTCGACCGTAACTTTTTTCAAAGGGTTTCGAAGGAGTAAATTTTGAATGGTTTCGAAAGGTTTCCATATGTTTTCAACTGAACCAAAGTGCTTTTGAAAGGTTTCAGTTTAATGCTTTCGAAAGGTTTTAAAATAGGTTTCGAAGGGATGGTTCCCCAATGGTTTCGAAGGTGTTGAAAGGTGTAATTTTCTGATAGTTTCGAATGGTTTCGAAAGGAAAGATTTTCCAAGGATTTAGGCAAGGTTTAAATGGTTTTGAAAGAAAAATCTCTAAGGTTTTGAAAGCTTTCGAAAGAAAGGTTTTTCAATGGTTTAGAAAGGGTTTTGAGAATGGTTTTGAATTGAAGGTTTCAGCCATTCGGCCTATAAAAAATAAAGGGTTTTACTTGGTTTCGAAAAGAGTACTTTCAATGTTTTCAAAAGGGGTACTTTCAACGATTTTGGAAGGGAAACTTTCAAAAGTTAAATGTTTCCATCAACTTAGATTTGAGTAAAGTATATATATAACACGGCAAGGTGATTATAAGTAAAACATAGAGATTATATATTTTCCTTGTTTGAGTTTGATTTAAAGGTCTTAAATCATTTTGAAAAGGTTTTCAAGGAAAATTTTGGGAATATTCCTAAGTAAAATGACTCAGATATTAGAATACCAGATGAGACTGGTACAGGGTTACGCCATATACATTAGCTAGTAGCCTCAACTAATTTAGTCCAAAATTCCAGTGTGTAGGGCTTTGTCAAAGGTGAGACTAAAATTATGGATACACACAAAAAGGAACATATTTGTATGCAGATGGGTTATTGGTGAGCATGAAAAACCATCGAGATCAGATGATCCTGGAAGATGTTAAGTTAAGGACAGACCATCCAGAAGAGAAGTATTTAACAAGTAGTTAAGGACAGGTCGTTCAAAAGAAGAGGAGTGTCTAATAGATGCTAGATAAAATTTGATATTGTCTGGTAGGTCCGAGTCAACCAAAGGCTAAACATTAGCCAAACAAAACCTATATGCTTGAACAGATAGTTCATTTATTACCCGATATATTTATGTATGTTTGCATAATGATGCTTTATAGATATTTTGACTAGTTTTGGTTAGAAGAAAGAATTGCAAAAGATATGTTTTAAAGGGATGTTAGTGAGGCGAAACCCGATTCGCTAATGCGGCACAGTCTCACTTAATATAAAATAACAGAGATAAACAATATTATTCACATCAAGTTTTATGTTTGACTCGAAGTTTTTATTTCCTATTAAATTCCCGGGTGCTCAAAACTGATTTGAGTAAGCCGAGGGTTGAGGTTTTCAAGTTTTTGTATTTTGGCGAATAAATCTTCCGGAGTTGAATAGGTGGTTGACGAATAACTATTTTAAGAGTTTCAGTTTTATTTGTATTGATTCCGCTATGTATATTATGTTAGTTATGACTATATTTCTCTAATCAACCATGGGGGCATCATCATATGTCGCTATTAGCGTATTATTGTAAATTATAATTGATCAATACCTAGGAAATGGTTAAGGGATCATGTAACTTGGAAATGATATTGTTTTGAAATGTAATCAACAAAATGTTGTTTCTTGAAATATGTGATTTTGTTCATAGTCAAGTGCTTCTGACATTTTGGATATCATTAGCATTACCGTAATTTGTCACCAGAAGTTAATATTATAGATGACTGCAGCATCTGTAGTGCTTAGATTTTGGCCTCTAGATACGAGATGTTACAAAATATGAGTAAATCTTATTTTTTAGATTTACCCAGCAAGTTTTATGTTATTTCTGAAGTTGCATATGATTTTTATGTCATTTTGCATTCCATGCATCGTCTTTTCTTGATTTTTTTGATTAGTTCCTTGCGTAGTTCGTGTTTTCTAAACTTAGCCTTTGTATTCATGCTTTGTTGTATACTCTATATGACCTGCCTCGCTATTTGAGGGTGTGCTTGGCATGGTCCACTCTATATTTGGTGGTGGACTATATTTTGACTGTGAAATCAGGTCATGTATTTACAATCGTTTCAATTCATGCGCATGGTTTTTTTGTACTAGTTCAACCCTTCCAATGTCCTTACATTCAGTGTAATTATTCAGTTGTGAAGTCGGGTTGTGTATAGTATAATCCTATTGTAGCAAACTAAATTTTCGACCCTCAATCGACACTAATACGTCCACTGTATTTTGTGTCGAGCGTCCAAGTGTAAAAAAACCCAATTGTTAGGGGAAAGAAAAGAGATAGAAGGTAGAAGAAACTAAACAATTATAGAATCTCACAACGCAATGGAATAACATATATTAATCAACATAATAATTTGCAAAGTCATTTTGAAAATGATACATAAGAATAATGCTAATACAATTCTACCCTTAGACAGTTATAATAGCCTATCCTTACCTAACTGATAATGGATTCATATATATCATATAGTGGAAACAAGATAATGACTAGCTATCGATGAAGCCTTCTGCTCCAAGCTCCTCCAAGATGCATTCATGGGAAAACCTAAACTACTTGGCTGCCCATAAAAGTTTGAGCACCCAAGAGTTTCAGGGAAAGAAAATAAAAAATCGAATCATATATGGATATGGTGTGAGTAAAATCAAACAATTGAATTATTATGTTTAAAACCCTACTAAAATCAAAGGTGTCTCTTAAGACCACACCGCACATAAACACAGACGGGTTTTTACCTTACGATAACTAAAATATTTCATATGAAATTCTCTAATATTATAATAGTGTCTAGATACAAATACTTCTAATTTTAGTCGAAATTTTACATTTATTAAATTCTAACATAATAGGTATACGATTGAATTCGCAAAGGCTAATATTAGAAAATGGATTCCATACAATGACTGGGCTACCGAGGTATGACCCATCACGGTGCATTTCTAGATAAAATAACACCGAGGACTTCACGTGGATTTCCTGCCAATACGGAACCGGCCTACCTCTCACTGGATAGTACCGAATATGATCACCCATCCATTAGCCTCGAAGCATACAAATGAGGTATAATAGCGATTCTAGATAGGGATGATCATACCCTACTTGGGAGCGACCCACTTAGCCTTATTTCATCTCCCATGTTTTAGTCACTCCCAGTTTATGAGGCTTGAGGCTATGCTTACCTTATGAATTAACAATCCCACTTGGAATGCTAACACTGCCCTCCAGGTAGCAATGCAGTGCCATTATTCATCCATACCAGTTGTCTAGGATAAGGACAGATCGAAGACACTACTTCTACTACATCCATTTTAGAATCACCCTCAGGACTAGTAGCAAGCAGCCCTTGCACGTCATTGCTTCGTCTTCGATTCCATATTCTTCAAGATGTCTTCATTTCGAACGCTTGAGTTATATCGAAGTGGTTTTCGGATAACATATCTGATCCCGGTCTCTTCGAAACAACTTTCGATAGTTTGTGGTAAACTCAACCCCGGTTCTTTAGAAAATAAGCAGACAAAGATAAGAGCAGAGATCACCTCCTAACCGTTAGTGGACGTATTTCCTTATCATTTATCCTAGAAAAACGAAACAAATTTATACATACAATATAGCACCACCGGCAGTAACTGTACCATATAATTTCCGTGTTTCTCCTAGATATTTCCAAAGTTACGCTTTGGTCTAGGTTTGATGGTCAGTTATTTAACTATCAAATAAACAAATATTCAAACATGGATTTAATTCCATATGGGATGTACCAAGCCTTTATTAATTAATCTTTCATTAATTAAAACATTGCAAAATTTGATCAAAAGATCTTTTGAAAACACTATTCCCGAAACACTTTACATTCCTTTTGTTCTTGGAAAATAGTATAGGCATTTACCAAAACATTTTGAAAAATTATCTCTTCTCACATTCCATATTAAATGGCATAGCAATTCCTTTTTCAAAACATTACTTACCACAAAACACATTCAAATATCCCTTTTCATTTTTATAAGTTCACTTCATATTTCAAATCTTTTACTAAATTTTCAACTAGATTTAAACTTCTTTAAATTCTCTAAATTAATTTATAAAATATCTTTCTATTTTTGAAACCATTTATAAATCTCCCTTATAAATCCTTTATAATATTTCTTTATAAAGTACCATTTACCAAATATCATATGTAAAACACTTTAGGTAAACCCTTTTATCTAGTAAAACCATTTTATAAATTTTTTATTTTTTATTATCTTTATAAAATTATAATATAATTTTAAAATCATTTATGAACGTTAATCCCCCAATTTGATTAAAGATTTTAAGATAATTTAAAAACACATTTTATAAATTAAAAAAGAGTGGTTTTGCAGTCCTAACTGTACTAATTTAAATTACCATTCAATTTAAAATCCAATTCACTTAATAGTTATTTACATAGGTCAACATTTATGTAAATACAACTTGTATCCAAATCAAGGAATAACATATCAATATAACTAACTGGAATATACATATCCAAATAACATAATAGCAGGATGGTGATTTCTCTTGCTAAATAGATGTCCAAACAGTTCATTACATATTGTAGAATGGTGATTTATTCTACTAGCATATGTCACATAATCAACATTGAATTTATAACAGAATGGAAATATATTTCTTTATCGCGCGCCATAACAACTAAACAATTACACTATAACAGAACGGGGGTTTATTCTGCTATTAGATGTCCAAACAATTCAAGTAATCAATATTATAACTTAGTCATAGTTATTTTTCAACTTAATATATCAACATTTGAATCCCTTGTGCTCAAAGCTATCCTTCATTAAAGAATTCCCTTTTCAAATAAATTGATTCTTGGAAAATCAAAGGATTTAAAACTTAAACCACCCTTTAAAATAATTAATTATAAGTTAAACTGTTATTAAATCATAATTAATATTTATCAAATCTAAATTTAATTAAATAAATAAATTAAGAAATAATTAAACCTTTAAATAAACAATCTAACAATAATAATTATTAAATAAATAATTGAACACTAATCAATCCTTTATTAATTATTAAATAATAATTTAATATTAATTAACCTAAATTAATTAATCTTTAATTAAGTCTTAAATAATAAATTAAGCTTTTAATAAATAAGTTATAAATTAAAAGCTTATATAATTTAAAATTAAACACATGGTTAATAATTAATTAATAATTAACCCTATATTTAATTAGAAAATAACTAAAAGTAAATCATATAATTAACTTATAATCAATTAAAAATTAATCATACTTAACAATTTATTAATTAAAATTAATCTTATCCCTTAAAAGGTAACTAATTATTAACTAATCTTCACTTAATTAAAGTTAATAAACCTTATTGACACTTACTTAATTAATAATTATTAAAACTTAATTAATTAATTATTAATTATTAAATCCTTAATTAAATTTTAAAAACATTATTATTAGGCTTATAAAACATTTACAAAATAATTTTAAGTATGAAACTTAAATTTGAAAAATTCGGATTTTTAAAGCGAAACTACACAAGCGACTATCGCTATGGACAACATAACTTGAAAATGTTTTGACTTTCCTCCTTGAACCCTCAACACTTAAATACATACCAACAAACATAGCGTAAGAGTTTGCATTAGAAAACAAAGTTGAAAACTTTGAGACGATTTTAAATTTCCTTTAAACTAAACACTAGTTTTTCCACGAAGAAATCCAATCGTCCATACCATATCGAAGTGTCCACACCCTTAGCATGACATCACATACACATGCCTAAATATCCATAAACATATCATTATCATAGCAAAAACCCAAAAATCACATCTTTATAATGAAACATAACGCCTTTGCTTTCGATTCACAAGTCAATATCCAAACTGCAATTAGCAACATATACATATATTCAAACCGTATAATATTTCAACCAAACAGCCAAATTATTTTACCATCCTATATTAATGTAACAGCCCGCAAATCCGTACCTCTTGAGTCAACACTATTCTATATCATTTAACCCAAGAACAGAAATACGAACCATTAGGGTTAAAGGAGAAGAGATAGAAGGAGAAGGAACTAAACAATATCAGAATCTCACAGTCGCAGCGGGATAAAATATAATAGTAAATAATAAATCTTTACACAAAATGAAACTGTAACTGTTTTATACATCATATCATCAGAGTATCTCCTACAAACAACACTTACCAGACAGACAAATCCATACAATCACAGCAACGGATATATATTCTAGTACGGATAATACATCTCGGACTCCAGCTCCTCTCCAGCTCCATCGTGTGACGCCCCACCTCTATACCCACACTAGCCAAGAACATTAAGGTGTAATGCCGTCAACTAGCACGGAGAATAAGGCAGTTGAGGAGCGACCATCCGTGTAATTGCTTTGTGCGAGCACCAATATGTCAGATAGTATAACATGCATTTTATTTCAGGAGGAAATCCGACATGCCGATACAAACTCAAAGGTACCACACAATGGCTATATATATTCTTCGAAAACAAATATAGAAATAAACATAACACAAATCAGTCACAGACATCCATATCACAAAGGCAGAAATAGATATGAATATATAACACATAAAAGTGTTCATCAGAGTAGTGGTCTAATAAGATCAGAGCTAGACGAATATATGTATACATCAAGGAGTCTATATCTCAAATGTATACAACAAAAACTACTAATCTAAAGTAGTTAGCTAAAAGTCAGATGATGATCCGACAAGGAGTCAAGCCGAAGCACCTGAAACATCTCGGTCTGACCCGAATATTATTTAAGAAGAAAATAATAAACGGATCAGTCTAGCTATAATTATCAGGTAAAATGAGATATAAGAAGAGATGTAATAAAAACGTATGATAACCAAAAATGTCATACTACGACAAGTATACATAGAAAATCAACTAAATCATACAAATATCTCAAGAATCTCATAGCATCAAAAAGAATATCATATTCTTTATTTACTTCACCAAGCCACAATAAGTGACATACATATCAATGCCAATCGTGAAAGTTGGTGAAGCATAAAATTCTAGAAATCATCAATTAGAAATCCAGAAATCACAAGAAAAGATGGCCAATCCCAAACAGAACGCTATTCCATAAACCGAACATCGACGCACCTAAATAGACGCGCCCCAAGCACAGTCAAACATCGACGCACCTAGACAGATACGCCCCATGTAGTGTCTAACATCGATGCACCTCGAAAGATACACCCCATGCATAGTCGAACATCGACGCCCCTAGATAGATATGCCCCATGCATAGACGAACATCGACGCACCTAGAAAGATACGCCCCATGCCCCAACTAATTGAGCCGATTGCTCCATGAAGTCTAACATCGATGCGCCTAAATAGATACGCCCCATGCATAGACAAACATCGACGCACCTGAATAGGTACGCCCCATGCATAGACAAACATCGACGCACCTGAATAGGTACGACCCATGCATAAACAAACATCGACGCACCTAAGTAGGTACGACCCATGCATAAATAAACATTGACGCACCTAAATAGGTACGACCCATGCATAAATAAACATTGACGTACCTAAATATATACGACCTATGCATATATAAACATTGACGCACCGAAATAGGTACGACCATACATAAATAAACATTGATGCACCTAAATAGGTACGACCCGTGCATAAATAAACATTGACGCACGTAAATAGGTACGCCCCAATGTGAACAAAGAGACATCGCATATCGCTAGTCTAAACCATAAAATGATCATCATCGATCATCAAGAAGTGTCAATTACAGTAAGCTAGTAAATATATGAGCTTAGCTTCATGTCCCATAACCACTAGCTTAACTTAAATATTTACGAGCAAATTGCAGATCTCCACTAGAAAATTGTCACAAGAGATTCAATCGAACAAGTCCAAGAATTAACCAACGAAGTAAACGCAAGCGTTTCATACCACTTGTTTTACTAAGCCGTTTAATTAGATTTCTCATAGGAGTGAGGTAAAGGTTTGTATATACTAATAGATTGGAAAACTGTTTAAGAAATGAGCTTTGTAATAAAATAGTGTTGAAATCGTTTTGATGAAAGAATTTTGATATTTACTACTAGTATTGAAAACCTTTATATTTTTAAAGTGACAAATCACAAAAATGATTGTAGAAACAATCAATCACTAAAATTCACATTCGTGGACGTGAATGAAAATCCAAAGAAATCGATACCGAATCCATCAAAGTGGAAATACCCAAAAATTCCAAAAATAGAAGTTATCAAAGTCGACAAAGGTGATAACAACTAGTCGGAGAAGAAGAATCGATTAACAATTGGAAAAACAAAGCAAATTGAGCATAAATAGGCTAAACAGGGAAATAGGAGCAGGTTGGTTGACTGAACTCGTTGAGGCGGTCGACCGAAAATAGCCCAGAATATTTCGGCTTCAGCTTCGGTCGGCCGACTCAGAGAGTTCGGTCGACCGAACTACAATTCCTGCATTTTTTTAAACCCTATTAATTGAAGTGCAAACTCTCTCAATTCGCAACAGGTCGAGCACGGACGCTAGGGGATTACGCCCATCGGCTACCCGGTCCTATTGGCTCCTCGATGCATCACCAAAAACATATTCAAACATCAAAGTTAGGATTTTAAAGATTTGAACCCAAAACACTAAATATTGGGATATTCACCAATTCAATCCAAACAAAAAGCAAGTGCACATGAATAAGTGTTAGGAATTAATACCCAATAATCAAAGATAGTTATAGACAAAGATGTGAGATAAAAATCTCACCTTTGAACCCAAAACAAATGAAGAAGAAGCTATAGAGCAAAGGCAAGGACAATCACTCTTCAATTCCAACCCAACAAGCTTGAATCTAAGCTAAAAAGAGAAACATTTCCTAAGTTAGGTTTAGGAATTTCTGAAATTGGTAAGAGAATGAGTTGGAGAAGAAGAAGAAGAGGCTTACCAAAGCTTCTTGTATAAATTTGGAGCTAGAACTTGATTTGCAAATGGAAACCAGGGCTTGGAGTTTTAATTTCCCATTCCTTTCTCCATTGTTGCTAAAGCTTGAGTACTAGGAAATAGAAAGGAAGTAATGAAGAGAAGAGGGGTGAAGCTTGGGTCTAATGGGCTGAAACAAAAACCAAAGCCCTGAGTAAAAAAGTAGCAAAATTCTACTATCTCCAAACATATCGAAGTTTATACTCAAAAAGATCGCAAACGTCATTTTGAACTCAATGAGGGTGGTCTCGAGTCCTAATTTGACCGTTTGCAAAAAGTAGCTTTTCGGACTATAATCCGACTAACGATGAAATATTTAAATGAAATATTTAAATATAAAATCGATAAATATGCGGGTTGTTACAGACTCCCCTCCTTAAAGAAATTGCGTCCTCGCAATACTTAAGAAGAAAATAAAGAGTAACAACCATAGAAGCATGTCAACACAAAAGGAAATTTTGAAATAAGAATTTCACCATAAAGAGCACGAAAGAGTTAGCCCAAACGTGTTCGCTCGATGAATTCTCTGGATTCACAAGAAAAATCCATGGGATTTGAGAACCAATGAACTTTCACAAGAAAAAACATCTTTATTTAGAAGGTGCTCAACCTCCGAAGCAATGATGCGAATAAAATGTTGCTCAAAAGTCAAATTAGGTGAAACTTCAATTTCTTCAACAATATCGGGCTCAAGAATAAAAATCGGAATTCCAAAGGCATTTCCGTAGTTGAGAGACGTGGAAAACGTCAAGAATAGTAGAAAAATTGAGCCGGTGCAACGACGTAGGACAATAATAGTACGCCCGAGAAACTAGAAACTCGAATAATTTGGAACAATGGCGTAGTACAATAATACGTCCAATGAACCAAAAAGTCGGGACATCGATGTAGTTCAAAAACGGTACATCCGATAAACCGAACACCATAAAAGAACATCGGAAGCTAGTCCATAAAAGAAATGAGATGAAGCTCAATAAAATGAAGTATATCAAAACGTCCGATGAACTTGATAAAAAGATAATTCCATTTAGACATCATCAAAGAATCAACCACTTGTTGCTTACGACTAAGCGCATTGGCAATGCGATTTCCCTTCGGGAATAAAAGAATATCAAGATCATAAGATGCTAGGAACTCGAGTCAACAAGAAGTTCCTTATGAGAAAATAAATATTCCAAAGATTTATGATCGAGGTGGAGAACAAATTCCTTCCCCAAAAATGATGACGCCATACTCTAAAAGCGAAAACAATGGCCGCGCGCACTAGATCATGAGTGGCATACCTAGTCTCGATCGGCTTTAATGATTTAGAAGCACAAGTGATAGCACGTTCTCTTCGGGAATCACAAGAATAAGAGTATCGGAAAAGAATTCTTTCAATTAATCTTCTTTCCCGAAAAGCTAAAACTTCAAAATTACATTTATCTTTTTGTAATAATCTTTCTAGAAATTTTTAAAATTTTTACAAGTCAATATATCGTTCTGACTATCTCATCAAAGCATTTAGGAGATTCCTATCGATAACGTTGATCAAGCGCATCGACCAAAATTCTTAAAACACTAAATGGGCAATATAATCACAAAATCATCTTCTATATGACAAAAATGTCTCTTAAAAACTTTTAAGAATATTCTTTGTTCGTTTTAGAACAAAATCCAACTATACTTATAAATAAATCTTATGAAAAAGATTTGTAATTTTTTTTAAATTGCTATTTTCATCCAAAATCAATAAATACAAGAATGGTCTCATTGAAATTTTCATAGAATACTCGATTTATAAAATGGATGAAATTCGCTGGACAAATTGAATGACATAATAAGTCATTCATAAGAATCATAACGAGTGCGGAATGCGGTAAGTGGAATGCTAACTTCCGTGACACGTAGCAAATGAAAACCGGTGGCAAGGTCGAGTTAAAAAGACCTTAACACCGCTCAAAAGATTGCTTAGGTGATAATCCTAAGATAAAATAAAAAATACCAGAAAATTCACAACTACCAAATGAGAGAAATAACACTTTGCTGAGCATGTGAGCTTAAATAATAAATTGATGCCATCAAATTGGAATCGAAATCATAAAGGAAAAATAGAAATCTGCTTAACAGATTTATAATGTCGAGGATGGATAGTCCAACCGGAAAATAGGATATGGGCTTCATAATGATTAAGCCAATCCTTTCACACAAATCAATTCCAAAGCCAGAGTAACGCATAACATGCAAATCGGCTCGGAAAAAAAAATCACATAAAATAATCTCGACATCAAAGCAAACCAAACAAACTAAGTGTTATGGATCCACCAACCAGATTCACAAATCTCAGAGAAGACATCAAGCCCAAAATATTTTTAAAGAAAAAGAATCAACAAGTTCTTTTGATATAAAATAATGAGATGAACTCATATCAACAAGGACTTGAAAAGGATAATCACAAAACAAACCAAATCAAGGATTGAATGAGAAATACCTTGACCAAGAGAAGTGCCACCAGGGGCTTGCACTGCATTGAGCTCTCCCTCCTTCTTACTTTGAAGTATGGGACATGCAGTTATATGGTGACCCGAATTTTTGCGATAGCGACAAAAGAGGTGTTTCAGACACTCTCTTGCATAGTGGTCCGTGGAACGACAATCGTAGCATTGTCCACGATAGAGGTAGGAGTCTTTGCTACCGGAGTTTGTTGCTTCCCTTTCTTGTTGGGAGTGGGACCTTTGAATTTGATAGGCCTCTTCATGTTATTGTTGAAGTTCTTTTGGGCACCCACAACTTCAACATCGCCTTCATTATTGGCCTCTTCAAGTCGAAGAGCGATATCAATAAGCTGATCAAAAGAAACTTCTAGTTTCAGAAGTAATGGCTTCTTGAGGTTCTTATTCAACCCATATACGAACCTCTGATTTTTCTACAATGGGGTATTAATATACTCGAACCCATACTTAGAGAGAGATTCGAAAGATGCAACGTTGTCTGTCACAGAAGATTCACCTTGAACAAGGTCAATAAAACGCCGGGCGAAAGTTACCTTTTCAGCCTCCGACACAAATTTTAGTTCAAATCGTCCCTGGAATTGCTCCCAAGTAAGATCCGCTTCGATAATCTCCGAAGTTAAGAGCTCATACCAATCTAACGCTCTTTCTTGGAGCATGCTAGAATCCACTTGGACTCGATGAAGGTCAATAAGATTCATGCGAGTAAAGATGCGATCGCATGATTTGAGCCAAGCTTGGATTTCTATAACGCTCTCGGATCCTTTGAATGGCCTTCCACCCAAATTGGTATAGTCTCTGCACAAGCGTGCAAAACCGGATCTAGGATGAGTAGGCTCAGGGATGGGACCGACAGCTTGAGCATTCTTCACAAGATCTAAAAGCTGCTAGGCAGATATGAATACTCCATCCTGGGGAGTAGCACTGGATTGTCCGACACCGGGACGATTTGTTCTAACCATTTCTCTTCTTTAAGAAAGACAGAAGAAGAAAAGTTATTCTAAAATAAATATCAAGCAATCTTGATAGATAAAACAAGGAACCATAAAGAAAATAGGATGAATCGGTACGAAGACTCGATTTAGATCCTAAAGCATGACTCCTAAGATGGACTTAGGACAATGATCATTGTTAAATTATTCTACATTGTTCCGAGTCTGGCTCCGATACCAAGTTGTAACGCCCCCCCTCTATACCCACACTAGCCAAGAACACTATGGTGTAATGCCGTCAACTAGCGCGGAGAATAAGGCTTTGAGGAGCGACCATCCGTGTAATTGCTTTGTGCGAGCACCGATATGTCAGATAGTATAACATGCATTTTATTTCAGGAGGAAATCCGACATACCGATACAAACTCAAAGCTACCACACAATGGCTATATATATTCTTAGGAAACAAATATAGAAATAAACATAACACAAATCAGTCACAGACAACCATATCACAAAGGTGGAAATAGATATGAATATATAACACATAAAAGTGTTCATCGGAGTAGTGGTCTAACAAGATCCACAATAACACAATAGAATAGGTACAAGAGCTAGACGAATATATGTATACGTCAAGGAGTCTATATCTCAAATGTATACAACAAAAACTACTAATCTAAAGTAGTTAGCCAAAAGTCAGATGATGATCCGATAAGGAGTCAAGCCAAAGCACCTGAAACATCTCGGTCTGACCCGAGTATTATTTAAGAAGAAAATAATAAACGGATCAGTCTAGCTATAATTATCAGGTAAAATGAGATATAAGAAGAGATGTAATAAAAACGTATGATAACCAAAAATGTCATACTGCGACAAGTATACATAGAAAATCAACTAAATCATACAAATATCTCAAGAATCTCATAGCATCAAAAAGAATATCATATTCTTTGTTTACTTCACCAAGCCACAATAAATGACATACATATCAATGCCAATCGTAAAAGTTGGTGAAACATAAAATTCCAGAAATCATCAATTAGAAATCCAGAAATCACAAGAAAAGGATGGCCAATCCCAAACGGAACACTATTCCATAAACCGAACATCGACGCACCTAAATAGACGCGCCCCAAGCACAGTTAAACATCGACGCACCTAGATAGATACGCCCCACGTAGTGTCTAACATCGATGCACCTCGAAAGATACACCCCATGCATAGTCGAACATCGACGCCCCTAGATAGATACGCCCCATGCATAGACGAACATCGACGCACCTAGAAAGATATGCCCCATGCCCCGACTAATTGAGCCGATTGCTCAACGAAGTCTAACATCGATGCACCTAAATAGATACGCCCCATGCATAGACAAACATCGACGCACCTGAATAGGTACGACCCATGCATAAACAAACATCGACGCACCTAAGTAGGTACGAACCATGCATAAATAAACATTGACGCACCTAAATAGGTACGACCCATGCATAAATAAACATTGACGCACCTAAATAGGTACTACCCATGCATAAATAAACATTGACGCACCTAAATAGGTACGCCCCAATGTGAACAAAGAGACATCGCATATCGCTATTCTAAACCATAAAATGATCATCATCGATCATCAAGAATTGTCAATTATAGTAGGCTAGTAAATATATGAGCTTAGCTTCATTTCCCATAACCACTAGCTTAAATATTTACGAGCAAATTATAGATCTCCACTAGAAAATTGTCACAAGAGATTCAATCGAACAAGTCCAAGAATTAACCAACGAAGTAAACACAAGCGTTTCATACCACTTGTTTTACTAAGCCGTTTAATTAGATTTCTCATAGGAGTGAGGTAAAGGTTTGTATATACTAATAGATTGGAAAACGGTTTAAGAAACGAGCTTTGTAATAAAATAGTGTTGAAATCGTTTTGATGAAAGAATTTTGATATTTACTACTAGTATTGAAAACCTTTATATTTTTAAAGTGACAAATCACAAAAATGATTGTAGAAACAATCAATCACTAAAATTCACAATCGAAGACGTGAATGAAAATCCAAAGAAATCGATACCGAATCCATCAAAGTGGAAATACCCAAAAATTCCAAAAATAGAAGTTATCAAAGTCGACAAAGGTGATAACAACTAATCGGAGAAGAAGAATCGATTAACAATTGGAAAAACAAAGCGAATTGAGCATAAATAGGCAAAATAGGGAAATAGGAGCAGGTCGGTCGACTGAACTCTCTGAGTCGGTCGACCGAAAATAGCCTAGAATATTTCGGCTTCAGCTTCGGTCGGCCGACTCAGAGAGTTCGGTCGACCGAACTGCAATTCCTGCATTTTTTTAAACCCTATTAATTGAAGTGCAAATTCTTTCAATTCGCAACCGGTCGAGCACGGACGCTAGGGGATTACGCCCATCGGCTACCCGGTCCTATTGGCTCCTCGATGCATCACCAAAAACATGTTCAAACATCAAAGTTAGGATTTTAAAGATTTGAACCCAAAACACTAAAAATTAGGATATTCACCAATTCAATCCATACCAAAAGCAAGTGCACATGAATAAGTGTTAGGAATTCATACCCAACAATCAAAGATAGTTATAGACAAAGATGTGAGATAAAAATATCACCTTTGAACCTAAAACAAATGAAGAAGAAGCTATAGCGCAAAGGCAAGGACAATCACTCTTCAATTCCAACCCAACAAGCTTGAATCTAAGCTAAAAAGAGAAATATTTCCTAAGTTAGGTTTAGGAATTTCTGAAATTGGTAAGAGAATGAGTTGGAGAAGAAGAAGAGGAGGCTTACCAAAGCTTCTTCTATAAATATGGTGCTAGAACTTGATTTGCAAATGGAAACTAGGGCTTGGAGTTTTAATTTCCCATTCCTCACTCCATTGTTGCTAAAGCTTGAGTATTAGGAAATAGAAAGGAAGTAATGAAGAGAAAAGGGGTGAAGCTTGGGTCTAATGGTCTGAAACAAAAACCAAAGCCCTAAGTGAAAAAGTAGCAAAATTCTACTATCTCCAAACATATCGAAGTTTATACTCAAAAAGATCGAAAACGTCATTTTGAACTCAATGAGGGTGGTCTCGAGTCCAAATTTGACCGTTTGCAAAAAGTAGATTTTCGGACTATAATCCGACTGACGATGAAATATTTAAATAAAATATTTAAATATAAAATCGATAAATATGCGGGTTGTTACACATAGCATCCTGTCTTGAACATATAATACTCGGTCTGACCCGAGCATTATAATAAAATAACACCCGAGTCAGTCTGGATACCAGCTGATAATAATAATGCATCCAAATTGATTATTAAAGTTTCAAAATCCTTTGAAAAACAAAAGCATCTCGTAAGACCACGCCACAAATAAACATGTCGGGTTTTTACCTTACGATAGCTAAAACACTTTTTATAGAAATCCTCTGATATTATAATAGGGTCTATATACAAATACTTATAAAATAGCCGAAATTGCTACATGATTAAATTCCAGCTACTAGCCACAGTGTGGGTAATACAAACAAAACTTGTAAAAGGCGCGTAGGGAGAATGGATTTCCAACAATGACTAGGCATTGGGGTACCATCTATCACAGTACCTGGTCTAGATCAGCGTACCGAGGACCACGCCCGATCCCCTGCAACACAAGGCCCGGACTACCCCTTACTGGATAGTCTCGAGTAAGATTACCCTGCGGTTGGGATCAGCAACCGCACCACTAAGCCGAAATAAAAGGGACATCTAGACAGGAATGACCTTACCCGGAAGTGGGTGCTGCCCACCATGCCTTGCTGCATATCCCCTAATTTTCAGTCATTCTCGGATGATGAGGCTTGAGGTTAAGCGTTACCTTTTAGAACGTTTCACTTAGAATGCCCATCGCCCTCCTGACGATGTTCCGAAAGCATTCATCCATACAAGTCCGTCCCGGGTTCGAACGGAACCGAAGGCACTACTCCTACTACATCCACTTTGGAAATATTCTCAGGATTAGTAGCGACTAGCCCTTGCACTTCACTGCTCCATCTTTGACTCCGAACTCGTTTTTTTCCACGAAACGTACAAACCAGATCGAAGTGGTTTTCGAGAAATAAATCTCGATCCGGTCTCTTCGAAATGATCAACGCATTTGTCCAATCTTGATAGTCAGTGATTTATCTATCAATTAACATTCACAAACATGCATCACACAATAAATAATTGCCCAATTATTTATTTCCTCAAATATCTCTTACAAGATATATTTTCATTTACAAATCCCGTTGAAAACACTTTTCAAACTCAATTCCTCAAGGAATAAATTTCCCAAGTGTTACTTCCCTTGAAAGCATCCAAGCACCAATCCTTAAGATTTAAAATAATTTAAATACTTTATTCTTGAAAATACATTAACATATTGATATTAAAACTTCTTACATACTTGATTTAAAATATATATATATATTTTTTTAAAACTATCTCAAATAAAACTGCTTAATAAAATATAAACTATTATCTTTAAAATAAAGTTAAGTCATACTAAATTTTTAAAAGAAAGTTACAAAACTCTATACAATTTCTAAATAATATTTTGATTGATTATCTTTAAAATAGAACCATTTTATAAGGCATTAATAATAATAATATTCTTTAAAACATAATTCTAATTATCCCTTAAAAATAATTACTTCTATAAGTACTTTGATATATATTTACTTTTAAAATTCTTACAACTTAAATAATCTTTCTTGAAATCATTCTTTAACATAACTTTAAACTCTAACGTTTAAAAAAATCTATTTTAAAAACGTACTTGGCTTTCAGGGAAATACACTTCCATCTTAGAATAACCAAAGAATTCTTTTTATCAATCCGACACGTTTTATCCCAATTGAATTTTACGTTCATCCCGTAAAATCCTTTCCATACTTTAAAAATAGCTCCTTTTATTTTAAACACATTGCTATTTCCTGGAAATCACTTTCAAATATACGTTTAAAATATTTAAATAAAACTTTTAGAAATCATTTAATTGAAAATAATACTTAAGGAAATATATAGGGGTTTCCTAAGTATTTTAAATAAAATTTAACTTTTTAAAATAAGGTTATTAAATCAAATATTAAAATTTCTTTTTGAAAACTTAATATTACTTTATTTTTTTTAAAAATAATTAAATACCATAATTACTTAATCAAATATTTGCTTTCACTTAAAAAAAACATTTAAAATAATATTTCTTTCTAAAAATATTCTAAACATATTTAAACTGCAAATTTATAATTTGAAAGCTTTCTTAAAAACAAAACAAAATTTCCAGGAGAAAGCACACGTCTCATTCTTTAAAATAAATCTCGCTATTAATTTAAACAATTCTCAATTCCCTTTGAAATCAAATTTCAAACACTTGAAATTTTTCAACCTATTCCTTGGATTTAATCTCTTTTAAAATTCTTTACTTAAGAATTTCTTTTATATTCTTTAAACCCAATTCATCTATTTGTATTTAAAATTTTCAGGTTGTATTTACCCAATCACAGTACAACACAATTTAAATTTCAATTTAATTCATCACAACATATAAATAAAACGCATCATATCAAGATCTAAACAAATTATCACAGAACAATAAATAAGGTATATCACAGAATATAAATTAATTTCTATTTGTGAGGGATCCAGTTGGATCCCTCCAACCTGTTTTGTATGTGCGAGTTACGGAAATAAACGATCAATTTTAAATTAAATCAATTAAGTATTTTCTATGCGTTTTAAGCTACCGGGGTCAAACGATAACTCCGATTGCTACGAAAATTGAAATCCGATTATAACTAACAGTTATGGATCTAATGGATCCGAGACTGTGCCCCGGAAGGCTATTTTAACTCGTCGGTTAAATCGAGCGATTTTCAAAACGTCGAAATCACTTAAAATTTCACTTTTAAAACTTTATTAATTCTATTATGACTCGTATAAAATTTATATTCGCATTTAAAATCATTCTGGTTTAGTTTAAATCAAAATCTGATTATTTGCATTATTATATTATTAAATTCCATTATTAAATTAATATAAAATTTCATATTCAATTTATCAACTTCTAATTTCATCCAAAAGTCCAACATTACTATTTAAATCAAAATAAATTTAATTTAATTTTTAGAAACCATTTTTATATTTATTTACACCCAGATTCACTCATTATCCCAATTCTAATATTAAGCTATTATTATTCAAATCTCAATTTAATTCCCATATTTGAAATTTACTAATTTTATTAATTTAACCAAAGTCTTTTATTTCAAAATTCAAAGTTTAACACATATTAAACATTTAACATGAATTAAATGTCCAAATCTAGCGACCCAAAATTCCGGGTCTTTACATTCCTCCCCCCTTGTAAAAATTTCATCCCCGAAATTTGCTAAGGTAAAAGAATGTTCCAAACCCAATAGCAAAACCTACTTAGTGAAAATCTCAATTTCACCTTGCCTGCATTCATGTTTCAAATCGAAACTGCTAGTTCCAATTCCTATTCCAAAATCCTTTTTATTTTAATTCTTAATTTGAAATCAATTTTGTCGTTAATGAAACATTTCAAAATTTTCAAAAATTTTCTAACTCCTAAAATTTTCGGAAAATTTTGGCAGAGTCTCCCCTGTACGAAGGAGATTTTGCAATATCACAATAGATATAAATATATATACATCGACCCACACAGTCGTAAAAACCAAAAACAGTTCATATTTCCTATTTTTATTGCGTAGGCGTACCTTTATTAGCATTTTAACAGCATGCGGCTAATTTATATTGCATATACACACTCCAACTCTATCTACTACCTCCCGTACCTGTACTTACTTAAATAAACACATCAGTTTTCAATAATATGAGAATTTATTAACATTCCATCCATTAATCTTAACCAAACATATCGATTTCATAGCCTAAGCAAGCAAACTTCATAATTTAACAATGTTAACCTTATTTTATCAACAATTCAAAGATTTCAATCACCTTTTAATTTCTCGACAAATCCAAACTTCACTTTTATTTCACTTGAATGGTTTATATTCAAGTTTACTTCTTTTATAATTCAACTCTACTACAACCAAATCCCTCTTTCTTCAATATGATTAACATATGTATTACTTACATCAATTTATTCCAATCCAGTTTCAAAGTGATTCACAATCAAATCCTTATTTTCAATTTGATGCCTTTGCATTCCTTTTATGATTCATTTCCATTCATGTGCAAAACCACTTAATAAAATTTCAATCCATTCCAATTGATTCAAAAACCCATTTCATTTGCTTCTTTAAACCAATTCTATTCCGAATACAACAATCGACCAATTTCTATGCAAATTTAAAGGTATCCAAGCAAGTAACGATCACTTAAGCTTATAACTATTTAAAATTAATTTCCAACTTAGATTCATATTAATTTTATTCAATTCTGCATGGTTCACAATCCAAGCATTCTTATTCCATTGCAATTATTTATTTCAATCTCTTTTTCTCACTTCAAGTTCATCATCCAACTAAAGTTTATATTAATAACATCCCATTCTATATTATTTACAGCCCAAACATTCTTATCACATTGCAATTATTCAATTTCATTAACCAATTCAAGTTTATATTAATATCATTTCACTTGTAATTCAATTTTATTATCTAAACAGAACTTATCCAAGACAACATTATAAAGCTCGACCACAATTATTATCCAATTTTATTTCATTTTCATTTGATTCTCATCAAACCAAATTTCAATTCACTTACAAATTTTAATTCAATTTGTTTATTCATTCACTCCATTTAAAATTTAATTCATCTCCTCGTTTCATTCTGAATTTTATTAATAATATGACCACTTTAAATTATTCCACTCATTTGAATTTATTAAAAATTCAAACCATCACTATTATAATCTAATTCCATTATTCATTCATACTCTCAACTTTTATTGCCAAAATTAAATCCCATATTTTTTTCCTTTAAAATTTTCTTAACAATCCACCAAAATTTCATCCATGCCAATACAAATTCTCTTTAATTTAGTTTACACTAAGTTCATCTTCAAGCTTCTCTTTATTTAATTTAGCGTACGCTAAATTAATTCTCAAACAAATCCTTTCAATTTGATTCTTTTCCAAGTTTAATTCAAATCAACTAAGTTTATTCAGCCATCTTGAGTTTATACCATTTCCTTTACTATTTTAAACAAGAATTTAATTATATTCAAAATTATTTGTAACACAATGGAATTTTATTTTTATTCAATCCAAATTCAACTCCATTCATTTAATCGAAGTTAAATCCAATACAAGCCAATTTTAATTTTCCATATACAAGTTCAAAATTTATTTAATGACTTAAATTCATTCACCCTTTTACCCTTCATATTTTCTTCACCTTATTTCAATTCACATTTCATTTAGGATTAAGTTGAATCCACCATACCATTCAACTATTTCTCATTTGTGATTATAATTCCATTTTACTTCGTTCACCAACTTATTCACTTGAAAGCTTATATTGCTCATTTTAATCCATTTACATCTTATAATCATAATTCCAATTTCTATATATATGTATCTCTGAATTCTTAAGGATACAAATTTTATTTCACCTTAATCCTTTGCAAATTTTAAATTCACAATTTTAGATTATAAGTATAACACTTAATAGCTTGTGGGTATAATTCATTACACAATGACCCACAATTACAAAGTCATCTACATTTCAATTTAATTCAAAACACTTTAATTCTAAGTTCAATTTATTTAACTTATCCCAAGTTAAATTCAAATTTTCTATTCACTTCAATATATTTCATTCACTTTCATTTACTCAAGTTAAATTTTAATTCCAAGATTAAAAATTTCATTTCCTTCTTATTAATATCAACTTCACCAAATAAGTACAATAGCCGGTTCATTTTAACTTTACACATTATTTAAATAGAATTTTCCAGAATTCAATTACCCGGTTTTATTTCAAAACCATGTTGAAATATATCAAATATATACCCACTTGGTGTATCAATCAAATCTCCAAATTTCCAAACCAACTTGGTTGTACCAAAACAATTTCCCCATTTTGAAATTTCTAAAACAACTGTTATACCCAACAAGTCCAAACAAGATCATAAACAACCACTTTGGTAGCAATCCATCACTTTAGAAACTCGAAAATGAATTCTAATGATGTGGCCAGCATCATCAGAATTTTTTTCTTGTGACTGAAATGAGTTCAGTGCTTCCTTACCTTCCCAAATTCATTCCAAAACAGTTTCTATTCAAAAATACTTCCTAAAATAATATTCCATTATTACCTTCAATCACCTTAACAAACATTTCAAACATTTCCAGGATTTTAAATTTCCCAAACCTTTGTTTCCAATATATTTAAAATCTTTTTTTCAAAATTCCCGGGATTTAAATTCTGGTTCAATTCAAATTTAGTTATTCTCCTCTTGTATAATTTATACTTATAGAATTTTATTTGATTATAACCATTTCAAACTTTAGATTAAATTTTAGATTCTTATTTAATTAAGATATCCACATCCAAACAATCAAATATATAATATTTTCAGAAAATTACTTCTTTTATATCAAAATATAATTTTGGATAAAATTATTTCATTTACCCACTTTAAAAAAACAATACTATGTCGGTTTATCTTGTTTAAGAGTTTAGAAACCCCTATCGATACGGTTGTACTTCCCGCATCGACCAGAATTCATAAAAACTCAACCGATAAGTCAACACAGTATAAAAACAACTTTTATATGCACTAACAAGTACGCTCTCATATCTATTATTACACTCAAATCATTATAGAGTACTATTGACTCTGTTAATTAATGAGTAATTTCCCCACCAAAGCCTAGGTTGTCGCCAACCTAAGCTCTGATACCAAGTGTAATAGCCCGCAAATCCGTACCTCATGAGTCAACACTATTCTACATCAATTAACTCAAGTGGAACAGAAATACGAACCATTAGGGTTAAAGAAGAAGGAGAAGGAACTAGACAATATCATAATCTCACAGTCGCAGCGGGATAAAATATAATAGTAAATAATAAATCTTTACACAAAATGAAACTGTAACTGTTTTATACATCATATCATCAGAGTATCTCATATAAAGAACATTTACCAGACAGAAAAATCCATACAATCGCAGCAGCGGATATATATTCTAGTACGGATAATATGTCTCGGACTCCAGCTCCTCTCCTGCTCCATAGCATCCTGTCCTGAACATATAATACTCAGTCTGACCCGAGCATTATAATGAAATAACACCCGAGTCAGTCTGGAATACCAGCTGATAATAATAATGCATCCAAATTGATTATTAAAGTTTCAAAATCCTTTGAAAAACAAAAGCATCTCGTAAGACCACGCCACAAATAAACATGTCGGGTTTTTACCTTACGATAGCTAAAACACTTTTTATAGAAATCCTCTGATATTATAATAGAGTCTATATACAAATACTTATAAAATAGCCGAAATTGTTACAAGATTAAATTCCAGCTACTAGCCACAGTGTGGGTAATACAAACAAAACTTGTAAAAAGCGCGTAGGGAGAATGGATTTCCAACAATGACTAGGCACTGGGGTACCACCTGTCACAGTACCTGGTCTAGATCAGCGTACCGAGGACCACGCCTGATCCCCTGCAACACAAGACCCAGACTACCCCTTACTGGATAGTCCCGAGTAAGATCACCCCGCGGTTGGGATCAGCAACCGCACCACTATGCCGAAATAAAAGGGACATCTAGACAGGAATGACCTTACCCGAAAATGGGTGCTGCCCACCAAGCCTTGCTGCATATCCCCTGATTTTCAGTCATTCCCGGTTGATGAGGCTTGAGGCTAAGCGTTACCTTTTAGAACGTTTCACTTAGAATGCCCATCGCCCTCCTGACGATGTTCCGAAAGCATTCATCCATACAAGTCCGTCCTGAGTTCGAACGGAACCGAAGGCACTACTCCTACTACATCCATTTTGGAAATATCCTCAGGATTAGTAGCGACTAGCCCTTGCACTGCACTGCTCCATCTTCGACTCCGAACTCGTTTTTTCCATGAAACGTACAAACCGGATTGAAGTGGTTTTCGAGAAATAAATCTCGATCCCGGTCTCTTCGAAACGATCAACGCATTTGTCCAATCTTGATAGTCGGTGATTTAACTATCAATTAACATTCGCAATAAATAATTGCCCAATTATTTATTTCCTCAAATATCTCTTACAAGATATATTTTCATTTTCAAATCCAGTTGAAAACACTTTTCAAACTCAATTTCTCATGGAATAAATTTCCCAAATGTTACTTCCCTTGAAAGCATCCAAGCACCAATCCTTAAGATTTAAAATAATTTAAATACTTTATTCTTGAAAATACATTAAAATATTGATATTAAAACTTCTAACATACTTGATTTAATATATATATATATATATACACTTTTAAAAATATCTCAAATAAAACTGCTTAATAAAATATAAACTATTATCTTTAAAATAAAGTTAAGTCATACTAAAATTTTAAAATAAAGTTATAAAACTCTATACAATTTCTAAATAATACTTTGACTGATTATCTTTAAAATAGAACCATTTTATAAGGTATAAATAATAATAATATTCTTTAAAACATAATTCTAATTATCCCTAAAAATATTTACTTCTATAACTACTTTGATATATATTTGCTTTTAAAATTCTTACAACTTAAATAATCTTTCTTGAAATCATTCTTTAACATAACTTCAAACTCTAACGTTTAAAAAAAAATCTGTTTTAAAAACGTACTTGGCTTTCAGGGAAATACACTTCCATCTTAGAATAACAAAAGAATTATTTTTATCAATCCGACACGTTTTATCCCAATTCAATTTTACGTTCATCCCGTAAAATCCTTTCCATACTTTAAAAATAGCTTCTTTTATTTTAAACACATTGCTATTTCCTGGAAACCACTTTCAAATATATGTTTAAAATATTTAAATAAAACTTTTAGAAATCATTTAATTGAAAATAATACTTAAGGAAATATATAGGGGTTTCCTAAGTATTTTAAATAAAATTTAACTTTTTAAAATAAGGTTATTAAATCAAATATTAAAATTTCTTTTTAAAAACTTAATATTACTTTATTTTTTAAAAAAATAATTAAACACCATAATTACTTAATCAAATATTTGTTTTCACTTAAAAAAAACATTTAAAACAATATTTCTTTCTAAAAATATTCTAAACATATTTAAACTGCAAATTTATAATTTGAAAGCTTTCTTAAAAACAAAACAAAATTTCCAGGAGAAAGCACACTTCTCATTCTTTAAAATAAATCTCGCTATTAATTTAAACAATTCTCAATTCCCTTTGAAATCAAATTTCAAACACTTGAAATTTTTCAACCCATTCCTTGGATTTAATCTCTTTTAAAATTCTTTACTTAAGAATTTCTTTTATATTCTTTAAACCCAATTCATCTATTTGTATTTAAATTTTTCAGGTTGTATTTACCCAATCACAGTACAACACAATTTAAATTTCAATTTAATTCATCACAGCATATAAATAAAATGCAGCATATCAAGATCTAAACAAATTATCACAGAACAATAAATAAGGTATATCACAGAATATAAATTAATTTCTATTTGTGAGGGATCCAGTTGGATCCCTCCAACCTGTTTCCTTGCATCCACAAATATTAGCACAACAACATATATCGATTCAATTTAATAAAAATTATCATATTCAACCAACCAAGCAATCATTCAATTAATGACTATTAAAATTAACTAATATTCCAGATGTGAGTGATTTAAACTCACCTTGGGTTTTCGGCGAGCGTTCAAATTTAAATTAAATCGAACGGCGTTCGATTAAACCTAAATTTTTACTTGCTCGAAACAACTCCAGAACTGCAGCACTACGTAGTACGCGTCTCTGCGATTCCAGCGTCGCCAGTTTCGTCTGAATCTGACAACGTATGTACTAGATATGAATTTTCAAAGTTAAATCACCAATTTAAAAAAATGATTTCCATTATTTTTTTTATTTTACCACAAACGATCACGGCCGTACAAAGCATTAGGAAATCTAAGCCGTCCCTCCTATCTTCCTCACGCACGCGAATACCCAGCTAGCCAAACCCAAAACCACGTTCTAGGGTTAGATGCCGTACCTCTCATCATTGTTAAGAACTAGATCCATTACCCCCACGGAGCAACTCGACTCGACCTCTACCTTCACCCTAAGCACGCGTGAGCTCAGCCAGTCCCTGACCTCGAGATGCATGCACAAATGCGAGACAAACGCGGCCATCTTGCACCTCCAAGCAACAGCTTCACACGAGATCAACCGTTGGATCTGAAGGTCTTCTCATTCTCTACAACTTTCATGTTGGAAGATTCACGAATAAATGCGTGGATTGATCGATAATTGAAGAGAAAGGTTGTTGTTTTTTAGGCCATTAAACATTATAAGCGGCGGCTGAGGAAATATCTTAGGGTTAGGGTTCCTTAAACGTGAATATATACGTATAACATATTATTTTAATATTAAATTCAATTTTAACAAGCTTTTACAAATGAACTCCAAATCTCACGTGCCGCCTGGCGTTTCTAAGGTTTTACCTAAGTTCCGAACATAATGGAACATGTTTCGGAAGCTAATTTGGTCATATGTGCGAGTTACAGAAATAAACGATCAATTTTAAATTAAATCGATTAAGTATTTTCTATGCGTTTTAAGCTGCCGGGGTCAAACGATAACTCCGATTGCTACGAAAATTGAAATCCGATAATCACTAACTGTTATGGATCCAATGGAACTGGTTTCGTCGAATTCCGAGACTGTGCCCCAGAGGGCTATTTTAACTCGTCGATTAAATCGAGCGATTTTCAAAATCGTCGAAATCACTTAAAATTTCACTTTTAAAAATTTATTAATTCTATTATAATTCGTATAAAATTTATATTCACGTTTAAAATCATTCTGGTTCATTTTAAATCAAAATCTGATTATTTGCATTATTATATTATTAAATTCCATTATTAAATTAATATAAAATTTCATATTCAATTCATCAACTTCTAATTTCATCCAACAGTCCAACATTACTATTTAAATCAAAATAAACTTAAATAAATTTTTAGAAACTATTTTTATATTTATTTACACCCAGATTCACTCATTATCCCAATTCTAATATTAAGCTATTATTATTCAAATCTCAATTTAATTCCCGTATTTGAAATTTACTAATTTTATCAATTTAACCAAAGTGTTCTATTTCAAAATTCAAATTATAACACATATTCAACATTTAAAATGAATTAAATGTCTAAAACTAGTGACCCAAAATTCCGGGTCGTTTCAATTAAATACATATAAAGGTAAAACTTTCCCAAAAGTTAAAGAATTTGCTCACCATAAATCCTTTGAAAACTCGATACATTTCGGAAGAAAGCTTGAAAAATCAAAAAATCCACTTGAAAATAGGTCAAAGTACCCTCAATTTTTCGACATGTAATCCTCGGATGTTGGAAAAGTGTTCAAAAGGAAATTTTAGGAAATTCTTTCCTCAACAAGTTGAATAAAAGAAACACTCAATTCCACTTATTTTTGAGGAAGATATGTTAAAAATAAGAAGGACCATTTTTGGACTTGGATCTTTGAGTCCAAAAACACTTTGCAAATAAACAAGAGTTTGACATAACTAAACCCAAAAACCGAAAAAGTGACCTACATAAAAGCTATAGCCACTGAAATTAACATGATTTGAAAAAAAAATCTTGATTTAGAGTAGTCTATAGGAAGTTGTACCCGAATGAAGTTGGATGAAAATGGAGAAAGAAAAATTTTAAAACTAAGATTTTAAAACATATAAAAAGAAATAAAAACTCAAATTTAAATTCTTTAGAATTTTGAAAGGAAGCCATTAAAGAGTTTTGAAAGGTTAGGAACAATGAAACAAGTTTTGTAATGTGAATTGGAAATGAGAAAAATGAGATGGAAAAATGAAAAATTGTTTTTATATAACATGCATATGGTGAATGACCAAAACACCCCAAGTGCATGCCCTCCTCTCAATGCTTGCCACATCACCATGTTTGTCCCCCTCTCGTACACCTTGAGCTAACATGCAATTATACTTATGTACTTATGTTTCAAATGGCTTCTTTTTATTCTAAACACTTATATTTCCCAATGTCACATCTTTGTACTTTATTTCTTTTAAGGTATCTTTACAAACTTAAGTATATACACCTATATATATACTATAATATATATACACACCAGCTTATCTACAAACATGTATACTTATGCTAAAGAGTTCACAATGTTTACAATAACTTTTAGTTGACGAAAAGTCGAAAAATGAATTTCGGTCACATTTTCTGTTTTTCATCGAACTATGTATTTTTGTAAACAAATTTTAAAAAATATTTCACCATCATTATTTATCATTTAAAAAAGTTTTATTTTCATTATAAAACCTATTATTTTGAATATTCACAAGTCAAAGTAGTGAAATTCCGGATCGTTACACTATGTTATTAGCTATGTCAAAGAGATTAACACAAAGAGATATTTATACTGGTTTGGGCCATTTAATATCCCTAAGTCTAGTTTATTGTAACACTATTTTTCATAATAAATACAATATTTATTATACAAGTAACACAGATTATAAAAAATAAGGCATGAGGTGCTCTGAATTTCATGTTTTTGGAAGTAGATTTCCATCATGTTTTAATAGCCTGCAAGTCCCATTGGCCAAGATTTCTGCGATAGCCAGTGAGCCTTCAAAAATTGGGTATAGAGCCCTATCCGCTGGGCCTTTGGTGTTGGCAATTACTCTTCGAAGCACTAAGTCTCCCTTGCGGAATTTCTTCTCCCTATGTGTAACATCCCTCTTAGAAATATAATAAAAAGATCTTTTAGCACAGTGGTTAGTGCATGGTGTTTCTTTCCAAAACGGCAGTAGTTTCAGTCTCACAGTTATCACATTTGGTATCAGAGCCTATACCCATTTGAAATTGTGCATTGTAATGCTACAAAGGCCAGACTCTATGGTACTAATGCAGGCTACAAGCAAAATGCCTGTGTGGTGTGTGATGATGAGCAAACAAGGATGTTGGGCTCTTTAAGGGGTTAGTCTATACCATCCTACTTGAAAGTTAACAAAAAGACCTTTTAGCATAATGGTTAGTTCATGGTGTTTCCTTTTGGGATGATAGGGCTTCGGGTCCCATGACCCTCACACTGAGCCTAGTACTATAGTTTTTTGCCATCCTATGTTGGTATATGGCCGATATAACTACTGCTTCATCTCTTTTCTCTGAACAAGCTCTAAAGCAGCTTCTTTTAATTCTTTCTTCTATTTCGCTATATATGATATTCATCAATATGATGGGACCTTTACTTTAATGGGGAGTAACTTCATAGCCATAGGTCAAGGAGAAATGTGTATGGCCAGTTTAGTATTTGGATGAGGTCCTATTTCATAATATCAAAGATAACTCCTCCACCACTTTCCTTTTGATTTTTGCATTCTTTCCTTAAGAAACTTCTTCATAGTATTGTTTGCTGCTTCGACTTGGCCATTTTCTTACGGGTGTGCTGCTGAGGAAAAACATTTTATTATCCTATTCTTTTCGCAGAGCTCTATGAACTCCCTACTTTCGAATTGGGTTCATTATCCGAAACTATTTTATAGGGGGATTCTAGAATTAGCAATTATATTTCTTACCAAAAACATGACTATTTTCTTTATGATAATCGAAGCTAGGGGTTTTGCTTTTACCTATATGGTGAAGTAGTCTATTGCCACTATAATATATACCACCCTTTCCTTTGACATGTGAATTGGACCTATCAAATTTATACCCCACATATCAACAGTCATGGGCTGCCTAATGGGATGAGCTTTGGGAAGGTTGCCATAGGATACTTGCGAACTTTTAATGGGTTGTACAATTATGAATCTTAAAGCTAAATAAACACTAAACAGGTGAATATTGAATGGTGTTTTATAACTTTTGTAAACCTTTTCAAATTTCTTTCAAGTTAAATGTTAAATCATAGATTTTCAACTCAGAATTGTATGAACAATCAATCATGGATGCAAACATAGATATAATAAATGCAGTAAAGTAGAGAATTAGAGAGATGACGCCAGGAATTTAATATTTGTTCAGATTTCTCCTACATCCAGCCTTACACAATTGCCGTACACATATTTTTTCAATTACAATCTTGATTCCAAGGCTACAAGACACTTGCTTCTGATTTTCTAGGCTTAGGGTACACCTACTTGATTTGGATGGGATACAACTGCACCTACTCGGATTTTGGGGCTACTTAGCACACCTAATTGATTTGAACGTGTGTAATCACACCCAAGAAAATACAACTAGAGTATGATGGTTTTTCCAATGACAATTTCTTAGTCTTATATTACAATGGATCCTATAGCCTCTTGAGTAGCACTTTGACCTAGAATTGAGAGAGAGAGAGAGAGAGAGAGAGAGATGGTTGAAATCAGATAGTAAATAATAGAGAATCATACAACGAGGATTGAATTGATTCTACTTGAATTTGAAGAGATTTGAATAAATTATTTCACTAGAAATTTTTGCAGAGTAAGAGGAGGGGAAATTAGTTGTTAAAAGGTTCGTTTGAAACCCTATTTACAGAGAATAAACAGACACATTCATTCGCAAAGAGTTACAACGAATAGACACTTCATTTCAAAATTTGAATTCGAATTTGCAGCATGTATGTCGACATACTTATAGATATACATCAACATATCCCTTTGAAAATTGAAAACTCTTTTGTCTAAAATTATTTTGAAAATTTTATGCTTTGTAAAATATTTTGATACTTTGTAAAATAATTTAAGCATATAGTTTATAAACATTTTTAAACATAGAAAAACTTCTATAAAATATCTTAAATATATTTAAAAAAATATTTTGTATTAAAAGCAAAGGATAAGAAAATGGGAAATACAAATCAAAGATTACTATAAGGGACTTTAACAATATTTTATGACTTTATAAACTATACTATATTCTTTAGATCTTCATATCTTGATCTTTATACTCATGAGTCTTCATGTCCATTCTTTTCTTTATATTGTACAATCTTCGATTCAATACTTGTGTAATATCTTACCCTATATACTATATAATTTAGCAAAACATTAGTATCCATATTTTATATAATTGTATTTTGTTATCAAGGTTATTATCATCAAATCAATAACCGAGGTATTAATAATCTCCCTCCTTTTGATGATGACAACCATTAATATCATGTATATAGAATATGATATAACTTCCTCTGAGTTAGATAACCCTCTAAATATATGCATATTTTATATTGTTCTCCCTCTTTGTCATCATAAAAGAGGGGTGAAAAAGTAAAAAATCGCACAAAATGAAATACTTAAAAACTATAGATTCAATATCAGTAATCTAAGTAAAAATAATATACATGATGATATATGATGAATATATGATAAATAATACGCTATTCTACATTAAGCAAGGTAATGTATAGTAATGAAAAAATTACAAAGTAGATTTTATTTATGTAATTTAAATTATACATAAACATATTCAATTATGTACAAGCCAATCAAACCAAATCAAACACACAAATTCAAAGAATCCAAACTAAAACACACAATTCTAAATAGAAATCTAAAATACACTAAATCTAATCCTAATAAACCAAAATATTTCATACTATACTTAAGTCTATGATTTTCATTTGATTATTGGAGATTTATGGATAGGACAGAAAGGGTAGTAAGACAAAAGTTCCTTTTTTATTCGATGAGATTTCCATCTCAATCGAAGCATACTTTGCCCACACATTTGACCTCATCATCATCTTCTTCCTCTTCCTCTTCCTCTTCTTCCTTTTCTTCTTTCTATTTTCTCTTCTTCCTCTTCCTCGTTATTCACAGGATTGTGGATGAAAAAGTTAGGAGTATCTTCTTCATTTACAATTAGATTCGTTGGATTATCCAAACAAATATATCTAGAGATTGCATAGAATTCTCTCTTATTTCTCTTGCTTCTTCAAGAGATGCAGTTGAACAACTTCTATTTCTAAAAGCGTGCTGAGTGTATGCTTTAGATCTTCTTCAATTTTGGTTACGTTAGCCATGGCGGTGGTTTGGAAAGGGCCCATAGTGGGAGTTTAGAATTAAAAGGATGCGTTCACTTTTCTTCGACGTTTGGAACTAGAGGAAGCCACTAATTTATTTTTATTTAGAATTTACAGAAGAATGAAGATTGATAAATGAGAATTATTTCAAAATTTGGTGGTCATATAGCTGTATTATGAATTTCAAATTTAGGAGGAAAAATTTGTTTTTAGAAATTTCAGCATATGTCAACATATAGTGAGGGGATATGTCGACATATGCAGTTTAATTTTTGACCTTTTTTTTTCCTTTTAAACATATAAAATTTATTTCATTATATTTAAATTTCAGAGAAAGAACATATTCCTAACCCTCTTAAGTCTAATGAAAGATGTTTAAGTTAATTGTTTTGTTAAAATATCGGCTATTTGATTTTTGGTATTTATAAATTTGAGTGCAATTACTTCTTTATTTAATTTCTCATTTATTGCTATAGGAGTTGATTTTCCACTAATATTTGACATACCAAATTTTTAACCGAGTATTTGGCATATTTTTCTTGACTTATAAAACTTCCATCATTCAATTGCCTTATCTGTAGTCCTAAAAAGAATGTTAGTTCTCCCTGTAAGATTATGGAATATGGATTTTAAGGCTAAATTATCACAGGAGGGGGGTGAATAGTGTTTTCTAATTTATACTAATCATTTTGAAATCTTTTGAAATTATACTTAGAATTATGCAATTATTACAAAATCAAAACATAGATAAAAGTAAATGTAGTAAAAGTAAAAGGAAAGAACACAATGGGATTATATATGCTGGTTCAAAGTTACTCTACATTCAGTCCCGCATAATTTCTTGTACGAATTTATTTTCAACTAGTAAATGCAAATAAAATCTTGATTTCAAAGCCATGAGACACACCCCCCCAAATCCCGACCTCTGGGTAGAGTCACTTAATTTTCGAGCTACAAGCACATTCACTTGATTTATGGGCTACTAAGCATACCAAATTGATTTACGGAATACAATCTTACCCATAAGTATAGCGGTTTGATTTGATAGAGTTACATAGACTCAAATATTCAATCTTGATCAGAAATGATCCTACAACTCTTGAATAACACTATGATCTTGATTGGAGTGAGAGAGATGACAGAAATCAGAAAGCAAATGATAGAGAATCAAACTAATGGTGATTGAGTTTGATTCTGGGTGAAATTTGGCAGATATGTTTATAATTTTGTTTAGAAAAATAAAAATAATAAGGAGGAGAGAAGAAGAATGAAAAATGATGATAAAATTCGTTAGGAAGACATGTATTTATAGAGGAATAACAATCATGCCCATTCATAAAGAGATACGGCGAATAGACACTTCTTTTGAAATTTGATTTTTGAAAATCACGGCTAGTATGTCAACAAATAGGGATAGGGTATGTCGATATACTCTTTGCAGTTTTGAAAAACACTTTAAAATATTATTTTGAATATGTGTTGCTTTATAAAATAATTTGATACGTTGTAAACATGATTAAATATAGTTTGTACAATTTTAAATCATAATATGAATTGATTAAAATTATATGATACATTATATGAAAAGTTAACCAATATAAATCAAAATTTAATAAAAATAATAACTTAGTAAAATAATCAAAACCCGAAACATTATTTATAAGTACAAGAAATTGAAAACTATCTAAAAGTTGTTTTGAAAAGAATATTTAAAAACTTATTTAAAAATAGAGAGAGGGAGAGAGAGATGAGAGAGATCAAGTGCTATCAGAATCTTAACATAAATCTATGACTCTATAAATTATATGGAATATCTTGAAATCTTGAATTCCGTAATATTCATGAGTCTTCATTCTCTAGCTCTTGAATCTCTATATCAACATCTTGAATCTCTTCAATCTTTAATTTTTACTATACAGTCTTCTTAAATCGTTACCTATCTAATATCCTGCACTATATACTATATATCTTGATAAAATATTATATTTATATTTTACATGATTTCCTAAAGTTATTGTCATCAAAACCAATATCGCAGGTACTAACAACCTCCCTCTTTTTGATGATGACAACTTTTTATATAAAATATAATATAACTCCCACTTAATCTATGCTTAATAAAATCCCCCCTTAATCTATGCCTAGTTTTTTATACATTTCTCACCATTTGTCATCAATTAAAAACAACAAACTGTAAATTCTAACCATATCTCTTAATATTAATTCTAATCCCCTCAAATAACACACTATACACTCATAATGATATACATATATATAAAAGTGATAAGTAACATGATCATGAAATACAAAATTACAAGAATGATATATAAGAAATATGATATGCAAAATGATATAACATTATTCAATATTTTAGTTAATTCCAAGTGTAAATAATGTCACACACCAAAACAATATTCAAATTTAAACAAATTCAAAACCAATCAAATCTAAACAAACAAATCCAATCAAATTAAATATATATACACACACATACATACACACACACACACACAATCAAACCTATTTTTAAACTAGACATTTCACGGGACTTCAACCCATCCATCAGTGCCAAAGTTGTAATCCGCTTTAACAACATTCCAATCATCACCGTCTTTTTTGATGGTGCACTCTAAATTAGCAGTTGGTTCTTCTTTGTTCAGGGTTAAGATCATCCATCGAATTTAGTCGAAATGTCTTTCTTGCACCTTGATCATCTGCATTTAACTCAATTCTAAGTGCTTATGGTTTAATTGGTTGAAAGAGAGAATATTTTTGAAAGATTCAAGCGTTTGTTCGAGGTTTTCAGTTAATTTTTGTGTAGGAGAAGCCATTATTATGATTTGGAGTTTAGGAATGTAAAGGAATAACAAAGAGAGTGGAAAATGGATGATTTCTGGTCTAAATGTGTATTTAAAGGAGTGGAAAGTTTTTGGAATTGAATCGACACTTATTGTTTGCTCAATTTTCAAAATTAAAAAAATTAGAAAACTTAACATTGTATGGCATACATACCTAGGGTATGTCGACACACAAATTTTCAAATCTTTTTTTGATATTCTAATGTATTTAATTTATACTAGTTTTGATTTCTAGAGATTATAATCAATGTATAACAGTAAGGAAACATATTTTTCATTAATGTAAAAGTAGGGAATACATAAAACATAAGAAAACGAAAAGATACATAGATTCAAACTACACTTAAACTAAAACAACCAAATACAACACACTTAAATAACTACATATTAGCCAGAAGGATGCGGATGAAGAGGATGATAAAGAGATTCTAAGCTTGCTTTTCACTTTTCCAATGATTTTGTCCATTTGTTGGAAATAGTACTTAACTTTTTACTCGTGGAACGCTTAAGAATCTTTTGATTTTTCAAAACCTTCTTTTGATTGTTGAGAAGGTCTTGGTTGGTTGGACAGAGTGGATATTCAATGCTTTCTAAGGGTGTTTCTTCCTCCTCCTCCTCCTCCTCCTCTTCTTCGATATCCATTTCTTCCTTTTCTTCGTCTTCCTCCTCTTCTTGCATTTCTTCCTCCTCTTCATGTGCCAACCTCTCTTCTTTCTTCACAAGTGTTTCATATGGCTCGAAAATTGGTATAATTTTAATAAGAGCTATATTTGCTTGATTAAACACTTTACAAGAGACAATCATATTCATCAATTTTGAAAGAAGTAAGGTCCATTCCAGTAGATTTGCATCCAAGAATTGTAGCTAAAAGTTCGCGATTTAAAACGATTAAGGTTTCTTTAACACCACTCCACACTTCTCCTTCTCTACCTTCATGAAATTTCCCTTTCAAATTCGCATAAAACATTTTGACCACGTGCGGATAACAAACAAAATTATTTTCAAAAGCATCAATTAAATCGAGAATTCCATTTTGAGATCAAAGAGTATCAATTCCATAAGTTGAAAAATCATTAAAAATAGCAAACTTTCCCGTAGAAACTTTTCCATAATTCATATATCTAACATAAGTTTTCATGGCTTCTTGATCATGGAAGAGAGTTTTTAAAAGTTTTAAAGTGTCTCATGAAGGTTGGAGTACTTGAGGAAGTCATTGATGAATGTTTTGAGGAGATAAGAGAGTTGATGAAGGTTTGAATTTTGAAATGAAAGGTGAATTAAATAAAAAGAGAAGCGGTGTACTTCGACATGTGTATTGAATTTTTCAAAAGTTATTATTTTTAACTGTATCCTATTTTATTTTACATATAACTATTTATAGTTATTCTATTTACAGAAATATATATTAAAAATAGCTAAAAATTATTTTAAATATTTTTTTATTATTAGTTTATTATAAAAATATATAAAAATATAATAATCACTCAATATTTAACCAATATTATTATTAATATATAAGATATTCCTAACAATCAAACAATCAAAATTCAAATAACATTAAGCTTTTAATATATTAAATGCGTACCTTTCTCTGATCCTATTTCACCAGTTATATCTGAATTATGTATTGTTGTGAAGCACATTTTTGGCTATTTCCTTATCTGATTCATTTTCACTTGATGACGTGTCTGAGTTATATAGTGTTTCAATATAGGCTCTTCTCCGTTTTCCAAATGAATCAGTGTTTGGTGTGGTTTTCAGTTTCTCGGGGTGTGGACAATCTCGTTTTATGCGACCGGGTTCATCGTAGTTATAACATCTGGTGCAGTTTCCGCATCCACTTCCATTTCCAGGATTTTTATTGTCATTTCTTTTAAAATTGTTCATCTTCCTATATTTCAGCAATTTTTTAAAGTTCCTTATCATGAAAGAAATTTCTTCATTATTATCACCATCTGAATCCAAATTATCCATTACTGCATTGAATGCTATGAATTTCTTCTCTATTGCTTTGTTTCTTCCAGAAATGACCCTGACTCGACCTTCGAAAGTCGACATTCAAATACATCACCCGTATTCGAATGCCGCATATTCAAACGTTGAATCTAGTTTGCCCGAGCTTATAACACATTAAGTACAACAACACAGCGGAAGAAAATGAATGATTTTATTGATACACAATATTTAATACAATAGCGAAATAATTGAATAATAATATAAGAGCCAAAAGGTATACAAGAGCGGAAGATAATAGCACGAGAAGAAGAGATAATATCAGTAGTAGAAAGATATCTCCAATTGCCAAATCTCCAAAGATTCCAATCTAGAAGTCGAACCACCATCAATGCTGAAGTGAAGCAAACTCGATCCAAATGCGATTGCCAAATCCAAAGACTGATTGCTATTGAATCTATGCCTACTATTTAATTATCTGAAAATACGACTCTAGGCAGCCCGTGTGAAAATTATGGACATCCAGAGTTTAGAAAGGGAACAATAAACTCCAGGTCAGTCATGCGACTGGTATGAGCAAACAAAAATAGTTTATCTTGAATAAAAGAAAATAAAAGAAATCCATAATGTTTTTTGGAAAATGAAACTACCATAAGGCCTCCCGGCACACACATAATGCAATCGCACACTTGGGGGAGATTTCTCCTTATGATAGTAAAACATGCTTGATACGCAAAATCCTTTTGATATTACTGTTAGTGCATAGTGCAGAAAACATTTACAAGTGTAATATTAATCTTAGCCAGCATACATACCATTATAGTATGCCTACTATAGCAACCATGTTAAATGTCAGGTTCTACAACTAAAACCATACAAGGGCGTGCACTGGATGATTGGATTTCCAACAATGGTCAGGCAAAGGAACTTCCTACACCACATGGGCACGCCTCTGGAGGGATGCCCCGAGAACCTAACCGGATCTCTGCCAACACAAGGCCGAGTTACCTCTGTAACAAGGTAACTACTGACACGAGTATGCCATCCCTCTGTTGTTACCAACCTTTATCCCAGGATTCACCAACAAATAGCAACAACCACAAAGTTAAATATCTGGGCTCCATACCATGATACCACTTTTTATCCAGAAGGAAATGGACATACCCTAAGGGGCACGACCACTGATAAACTTGCCGCATCCTTTCTGTTTCGACCATATGGGTTGTGAAGTTCTGATGAAGTCTCGTCCCACAAAGCTACGCTTTTCACAAAATCCATGCTTTGATCAGCAAGTGATCAGCAACACTTAGTATGCCACATTACCAAATTGGGAATATATCACTCGTAAATATCAACTACATAACCTATGAGCTCGTACGTCTCAGAGAAGGGTGTTAAGCTAAGAGAATAAATTCTCTGCCACCAAATAGAAATATATTTGATAGAAACCAGCTTTATATCTCAAAGTGTAACGTCAGACATGCGCCCATACAAGTCCGTTCCGGGTTCGAACGAAACCGAAGGTACTTCAAAAGAAGCCCTTGTAAATCCAGATAATTCCTATTCACGTCCGGACTCCCCATCACAAAGGGTGATCAAATCTCTATACTAGGGCCGTTCGGTGCAGAGACATTCGATAGATAATCCTTTCGCTTTCGAAAATACCCGGTCTTCACCGCCATCTTCAAATGCTATCCATTACGTCGTATCATTATTCAGAATGGGTTATATAACATAAAGTCCTCTCCCGGCTAAACCGAATAATGAGCGCTAATTTAAAAACCATATGGATATTTTGGGATCTTAGTTAAGTCACAACTTTAGCCCAAAACCTTTTTTTCTAAATGGTTTAAACAATTTCCACTTTCAGATCTTTTACACAGAAGATACACCTTTAAGATCCTTTTCCATTTGAAACAACGTTCACAAATTTTTAACAAAGATTCGCTCATAGCTTTCAAAACAATTCCATTTCAAATTTGAAACCCTTTCAACAAAAATTGGAAGTTCTTTCATTGGAAGTTCTTTCATTATATGAAAGCAATTATCTTTTGAAAACAAAGAGTTTTCATTTTGGGAAAATCCGATCACATTTGCTCAAGTTATAGCCCTTAAAGTATAAACTTAGGTTAAATTTAAATTCCTAAAATAATACTTTTAAAATGGTTTAAAACCCATATAAATACATTATATAACTTGTATAACCTTTTTAAACCATAGTTTCCAAACATATATTCATAGAACTCAATTTCAAATCTTGAATTCAAATCCAAATCAAACTATTTAAATTTCAAAATTTTAACAAGTTATTCAAAATAATATTTATCTTCAAAAACTCCTTTCAAAAGCTTTTCATATTTAACCCAATTCCATTTCCAAACAATTTTGGATTCAAAATTAAATTTTAAAACCATTTTGAATAAAATAATATTAAATTTGAAATCCCCGAGACTTAACCAATTTCCCATGAAATCCATATTTGTGCGTGTGTGGAGTAGTCCAGGGGTTTACACAATAGTGCAATATCATCAATCATCACAATCCAAACATAACAATATTGATAAGTGGTATAATCCTAGCTTATCTTCATATAAATATGTAAATTCATCACAGATAAATAAATCACAGTTCACAGCTCAATTCAAAACAATTCACATCACAGAATAATACATATCAGAGATATCAATCAATTCAAAGCATTCAATAAAATCCAAGCATCCATAAGTAAGATCAATTAGTTATCTGATTAATTTAAATTAGATTTATTACTTATCAATAAATTACTAATCCTGGTTAATTAATATCAATTAAATACAAACCATTTAATTAATTATCCCTTAATTATTTGTTAATTAACCTTTAATAACAAATTAATTAACCTTTAATTATTAATTAATCAACCTTTAATCATTAAATAATTAACCTTTAATTATTTAGTTATCTTTTAATCATTTATCTTTAATTAATTTCATTATCCCTTAATTAATTACCATTTAATTATTTATCCTTAATTAATTACCATAAGTGATTAACTCTAATTACTTATATTAATTAAATCACAAATTAATTACATTTAGTAATTATCCTTTAATCACTTGATTAACCAACTTTTAACCATGAAATTAATTTTCCTTAATTACTTTCATTAAGTAATTATCCTTAAGTAATTAATTATCATTAACAAATAAATTAACTTAGATTTTAAAGTTAATCAACAAGTAAAACATCTCTTCTTAATTAACTTCTTAATATTATTAAGTTTATTTAAAATAAACTTTAAAATTAAAGGTTATATATATATTTAAAACTTAATTTAATTTAAAAATAATTTTAAATTAAAATTCTTTTCTTTATTAACCCCACACTTAAATAAAAAAATTATTTTAAATGGTTTAAGAAAGTTTGTAAAATAAAACTTGATTTGTTTTAAAATTTTCAAACTTGTTATCTTACAAAATTTCACAGACTCAAAATTTACCCGAGCCGAACACTAGAGCCGAGCTAATACCCAAGGAATTCACGTCTTCATTCTCCTTCGAGTCGGACTTCAATCTTCACGATCTCAACACCGAGAAATTCATCATCCTTCTAATCTTATACTTCACCAGTTACTAACATGCACATGTGCATATGCACGTCGTTCCCGTCAACTCCGACCCATTGCCGAGACTACCCACATATCGACGATCGTCTTGCCTACCTACCCGGCTTCTAGTTCCGACGAATTTGCGAGGAAGACGAATTCGAGCCAACCAATCAACTCCAGGAACCAAAATGTCAACGAAAAACCACCATGGCCATCGCCTCTGACCATCGATACTCACGCCGAACAACCCAAAGCCGTGCCATGCTCTGATGAACCATTTCCCCCCTTCGTGATCCACTCCGGTGATTCCACGATGATGAGAAAACCTCGTCAATCACCTCAACCAAACGAGCTTCTAAACCCTAAATCCTTGTTGAATCGCCGCCTCGACCATGAATAAATTCAACTAGTATTTTTCTGATGATCACTAAACCCCCGACCACCTCCAACATCAACCACGCCACCCAATTCATTGCCGATCACCAGAAAATGCCAAAACTCCCAATATTGATCAACTCGTAAATATCCATCAATTTCAAACTTAAAAATCATAATTTTATCACCAAAATTCATCATTCTCGAGCACGATTCCAATTATATAATCAATTCATGAGAATTTGATAATGGAATTTCCTGACTTTTTTATTTTTACTGTAATTCATTGTTTTTGAATTCGTTGCTTAATATAAACACATGGAACCAATTTTAAAAATAAAATAGCATCTATACAATCATTTTTCTTTTAGGAATCATAGCTTGAAATAGATTAGAGAAGAAGATATGAATTTTTTTAAGTGAAATTTGAGCCTGTGTAATATAACAGAGATGTATGTATACATATACACAGACATTCATCAATTCTTCTATGTTTATATATACATATACATGCATAAATATTTACATCTATACCAACATTTCGCTATCACACAATCAAGCATTTATCACATGCAAATCAAGATACATACATACATACACACACACACACACACACACATATAGGGTTAAGAGTTTGCTCACAGCTTTGAAAACAGAGCAGAGATTTGAAGTCTGGAATATGATCTTGAATCTTCTGATCTGATCTGAAACTTATACTTGTTTTTTTTGAATAATCTGTAGCTTGCTTGCTTTTGAAAACTAAAACTTGAATTGATTTTGAACTCTGACCTGCTACTTTGATTTTTGTTGAATGTAGCCTGCTCAAAGCTAAGATGATCTTTGCTTTGGTTTTCCAGGTTTTGATTCCATAAAATTGACTGTGTTTGAACTTAATCTGATCTGGAAATTGATCTCTAAATGGTTGCTTGATTAATCTTGATTTGCTTGATCCTGACTTTGTTTCAGGCTTTTGAATTTTTGAAAGGAGGTTGTTATTTTATTTTGATTTTTATTTCTAGTTTTCCTTCTGATTTTTTTCTCTTTTCTGGTTTGTATTTTTGGTCACCAGGTTTTGGCTTTTGAAATAAATTTGAAGAAGAAGAAATAAGGTGTAGGAGTATAGTGGTTTTTATAAACTTGTTTTTCATTTTATCTAATATTTTGGAAAAATAAAGACACTTGTATTTTGCATGGTGAATCACCTAACACTTGTTAGTTTCTTTATTGAAATGCTTACACTTGTGTTTTTCCTTATTATAATGTTTACTCATGTTATCTTTTATAATACATATATATGTACTTATATTTATATATTTTTAAATTCATGTTAGCATTTGTTAAAATCAAATATACATATATTCTTATGTTTTCAATATATATATTTTCTTATTTAACACATGTATTATATTTTCTTCTTAGGTTTGTGTTTTGATTTCCTGGTTTATGTTTTATAAACTTTGAATAGAATTGAGAAAGATGCATATGTATATACTCTTTGTTTTAATTTTTTATTAACCTTTAATTTAATCAATTGCCACTTGTAAATTTTGTTAACACTTGTAATTACAAATTATATTTAGGCAACACATGATAATGCACGTGATCTCAACCTTACATTTGTTAAAATGAAAGTAATTTGTGTTTAAACCCTCACTTTAAATAAATTTAAAAATTATGTTTTAGACCCTTAATTTATAAACTTTGTTTTAAACCCTTATTTCAATTTATAAACTCAAGTCACTATTCCTTTTAAATAAATAAATATCTATCTCAGATGTTTTTAAAAATATATTATTAACTCTTAATAACCTTTGAAAAGTATTATATTGAATATAACTTCCAAATACACATACACACACACACATATATATTAATACTAGAAAAAAAACTTTTATTCTCTTTAAAATATAGAGTTTTCAAATTCAATTTATTTGCAATATATTTATTTTTGAATTTCAATAACAACATATATACTTTTTTCCAAATTTTCGAATTGATCCACAATTAGTCCCAAAAAATTACATAAATTATCAAATTTAAATCTGGTTAAAAACCGGGAGTGTTACAAATTCCTCTCTTAAGAAAATTTCGTCCTCGAAGTTTGCTAGACAGGAAGACAACAAAGATAGAGAAATGGTTCATCAAATCAAACTGAAATATTTATTCTATATTTGGCTTACCAAATCAGAATATTATCAATACATATGAGAATGATCTCATTCAATATTTCACAAGAAACTTAGGTCATCCGGATCTACGAAATATGTAGTGGCATTGATTAGTTCAGAGGGATAGCTAACCATTCGTAGAATATATCTGGACCCCAAAGAATAGATAAGCGGATATAATCCAATTTAGCTTCATAATTTGTTAATTTATTAATTCAAATAAAATTTCAAATTCGTTAAAGTCAAGAATGAAAAGCTGATATAAAACTGATGAAGATAATAGGAAATAGGAACTTATCTACACGATTCACAGGGCCACCATCACACCAAAGCTTCTTCTTGGTGTTGCCATGAAGCAATCAAAGAATCAGATGATGATTAAAAGAGACTGAGGGAAAAATATTATTCCTTGTTGTTGTAGGGTATCAACCATTTGTAGTGGTACTCCTCTGTCCCCTACCTCATCCTCTTTTTGCACTCATACTCACTATCTGCGGACAATAAGAGAATTTACTGAGGCATACGAACGGATATCTTACGGATATACTCATTCTAGGGCATTTGTATCCTTATCTCTAAGGAGTTACCTAATATGTTATACTCCCAAGCCAAAGTTCTTACTCAACCTTCAGCTCTGATACCAAATGAAACGACCCTGACTCGATCTTCGAAAATCGACACTCAAATACAACACCCGTATTCGAATGCCGCCGATTCAAACGTCAAATCTGGTTCGTCGAATCTTATAACACATTAAGTACAACAGCACAGCGAAAGAAAATGAATGATTTTATCTATACACAATATTTTGATACAACAGCGATACAATTGAATAACAATATCAGAGCCAAAAGATATACAACAGCGGAAAGATAATAGCAGCAGAAGAAGAGATAATATCAGTAGCGGAAAGATATCTCCAATTGCCAAAGCTCCAAAGATTCCAATCCAGAAGCTCGAACCACCATCAATGCTGAAGTGAAGCAAACTCGATCCAAATGTGATTGCCAAAGTCCAAAGACTGAATGCTATCGAATCTATGCCTACTATTTGATTATCTGAAAATATGACTCTATGCTGCCCGTGTGAAATTTGTGGGCACACAGAGTTTAGAAAGGGAATAATAAACTCCAAATCAGTCATGAGACGGGTTTGAGCAAACAAAAACAGTTTATCTTGAATAAAAGAAAATAAAAGAAATCCGCAATCCTTTTTGGAAAATGAAACTACCATAAGGCCTCTCGGCACACACCTAATGCAATCGCACACTTGGGGGAGATTTCTCATTATGATAGTCAAACATGCTTGATATGCAAAATCCTTTTGATATTACTATTAGTGCAAGTGCAGAAAACATTTGCAAGTATAATATTAATCTTAGCCAGCATACGTACCAATATAGTATGCCTATTATAGCTATCATGTTAAATGGCAGGTTCTATAACTAAAACCGTATATGGCGCATATTGGATGATTGGATTTCCAACATTGGTCAGGCAAAGGAACTTCTTACACCACTTGGGTACGCCTTTGGAGGGACGTCCCGAGAACCTAACCGGATCTATGCCAACATAAGGCCGGGTTACCTCTGTAACTAGGTAACTACTGATACGAGTATGCCATCCCCCAGTCATTACCGACCTTTATCCCGGGATTCACCAACAAATAGCAACAACCATAAAGTTAAATATCCGGGCTCCATACCATGATACCACTTTTTATCCAGAAAGAAATGGACATACCCTAAGGGGTGCGACCCCCGATAACCTTGCCGCATTCTTCCTCTTTCGACCTTTTCCGGGTTGTGAGGTTCTGATGAAGTCTCGTCCCACAAAGCTACGATTTTCACAAAAGCCATGCTTTGATCAACAAATGATCAGCAGCACTTAGTATGCCACATTACCAAATTGGGAATATATCACTAGTAAATATCAACTACATAATCTCTGAGCTCATACATCTCAGAGAAGGGTGTTAAGCGAAGAGAATAAATTCTCCGCCACCAAACAGAAATGTATTCGATAGAAACCAGCTTTATATCTCAAAGTGTAACGTCAGACATACGTCCATACAAGTTTGTTTCGGGTTCGAACGAAACCGAAGGCACTTCAAAAGAAGACCTTGCAAATCCGGATAATCCCTAATCACGTCCAGACTCCCCATCACAAAGGGTGATCAAATCTTTATACCTGGGCCATTCGATGTGTAATGACCCAATTTTTCGACGCCAGAAAGTCGATATCAATACCTCCTCTATATCGAATGCCGGAAAACCGAATCGTTAGGGTTAAAGAAGAATAAGACAGAAGAAGAAACAAAAACAACAATAGAATCTCACATTTTGCAGTGGAACAAATATAATAGATAAATGAATAATCTTTAAAACAACAGAACTATATTAGTTCACACATACAACATCAGAGTTTACAACAACATAATACAACACCAACAGTTGGTATAACTTGTCTCACATGGAAAATTTACTTTGCACCAACCATACGCAGCGGACACTACATAGTATAAGTGATACGATTCACCATCTAGCTTGCTCCTGATCTCCACAGCATCTCTTTTCTGACTTTGCTTCAGAATAACAGATAAATTGGCTCTAGGCTGCCCGTGTGAAAAATTATGGGCATCCGACGTTTAGAAAGGGAACAATAAACTCCAGGTCAGTCATGGGACTGGTGTGAGATCTTAAAAACTATTATTTTCACAAAGAAAATAAAAAGAAACCCGCTATGCTTTTGGAATATGAAACTACCATAAGACCTCCCGCCACACACACAATGCAAACGCAGAATTGGAGTACATTTCTCCTTATGATAGTCAAACATGCTTGGTACGCAAAATATTTTTAATATTATCATTAGTGCATAGTGCAGAAAATATTTCGAAAGTATAATATTAATCTTAGCCAGCATAGACATTTCGAACTATGCCTACTATAGCTACCATCTAAACAGTGGTGACCACCATAAGTAAATGGAAGGTTATACAACTAAAACCGTACAAGGCGCATATTGGAGATTTGATTTCCAACAAATGGTCAGGCTAAGGAACTTCCTATTACCACATGGGTACGCCTCTGGAGGGAGCCCCGAGAACTTAACCTGCTCTCTGCCAACACAAGGCCGGGTTACCTCTGTAACTAGGTAACTACTACACGAGTATGCCGTCCCCCAGTCGTTTGCGACCTTTATCCGAGGATCCTCAACCACAAAGTAGTAAATTTGCAGCAACAACATAGGTAAAATATGTGGGCTCCATATGAGATACTACCCTTTTCCAGAAGGAAATGACATACCCTGAAGGGTGCGACCCTCATAAGCTTGCCGCATCCTTCCTGTTTCGACCATTTCCGGGTTGTGAGGTCCGACGAAGTCTCATCCACAAAGCTACACTTTTCACAAAGCCATGCTTTGATCAAAAAATGATCAGCAGCACTTCGTATGCCACACTACCAAATTGGGAGTATATCACTAATAACCATCAACTACATAACCTATGAGCTCGTACGTCTCAGAGAAGGGTGTTAAGCTAAGAGAATAAATTCTCCGCCACCAACAGAAATGTATTTAATAGAAATCAGCTTTATATCTCAAAGTGTAATGTCAGTCACACATCCATACAATTCCGTTTCGGGATCGAACGGAACCGAAGGCACTTCAAAGAATCCCTTGCAATACGGATATTCACTAATCACGTCCGGAATCCCAATCAGAAAGGGTGATAAAATCTCCATACCGGAGCAACCCGGTGCAGAGACATTCGACAGGTAATCCTTTCGCTTTCGAAAATACCCGATCTTCAATACCATCTTCAAATGCAATCCCATTTCGTCGTATCATTATTCAGAATGGGTTTTATGACACAAAGTCCTCTCCCGGCTAATCCGAATAACGAGCGCTTATTTTAGAAGTGTTACATTCAGATTTCAAGCAAATCACAATAATTTCCACTTCGATCTTTTAAATAAAAGATCCATCACAAAGATTCGATGTGGTTTTCAAATATTTATTTGGAATTCGACCCCCACTTGCATCGAAATTCAAATGCCATTTAAAGGCCTATATTGATAGTCAGTTATTTAATTATCAATCAAAATTCACAACAATCACCAGATTTAAAAAAAATTTCCTCAATTATTTATTTTCAAATATCTTCGCAAGATATATTTTCATGCTTCAACCATTTGAAAACAAATTTCAAATTACTTTCCATATTTCAATCCTTTGAAAACAAATTTCAAATTATTTTCCACATTTCAATCCTTTGAAAACAAATTTCAAATCACTTTTCCTTACGCAGAATATATTCCTAAATATTTATTCATTTCCATTGAAAATTTGTAGAGTTTAAATACTTTAAAATAATTTAAATATATACTTGGAAATATTTAAAACAAAAATTATTTTAAACACTCACTTAAATATTAATTATGAAAACATTATACTGATATCACATATAGACTTTAAGCCCAAACTAATTTTAAAATAAAATTAGTAAATAGGGAACAACTATCTAAATAACCATTTTATAAAACAAATACCGATTAAATCTTTAAATAATCATTTCTATAATTAATTAAGTAAATCTTTATTTTAAATATTTTCAAAACAACTTAGGAAAATAATTTCTTCAAGATATTCTTTTTAAAACCAACTCTAGTACTTTTAATTTTTGAATGCTACTTTAAAACATACTCGGCTTTCCAGGGAAAATACACCTTTCATTTTAAAATGGACCATTTAAATCAATAAATAAATTCTTCTTGATTTATCTTAATTTATATTCCAAATCCACAAATTCCTTTCCAGACTTTAAAAATAAATCGATATTTATTTTTAAAACAAATTTCCCTTTCCTTTTTAAATTCCCATTATGGATTTAAATTTCCCAAATATCCATTGATATATGATACTCAAATCGATTTTCAAATATTTACTTTCAACACCAAATCAAATTCCAAATCATTTTCCTAAATATTTGTTTTCAAACACTTAATCAATTTCAAAATTGATTTCCCAAAATTTATTTTAAAACACCATATAAATTTTCATTCAAACCCCTAATTTATTATCTTTAAAAACAAATTCCCTTATTTCTTCCAAATTATTTAAATAAATTCTTCAACTATTAAATAATATTACTCGAAAACCATTAATTAAACTTTTTCCCAGATTTTGGAATTTTATTCAATAGGATTTCACTATAGATTTTCGACTTAAATTTCAAAATCCAATTTTATTTATTTCTGGTATCCTACGATACCAAAAATATATTTCGGCTAAACTATAGCTTTCAACGATTTTAGTCACAAATATGATCACATATAGATTATAAATAATCAACATACAATCATTGAAATAAATTCAAATATTTGAGGAATCCAGTTGGATCCCTCTAACCTGTTTCCCTACATCTACAGACGTTAGCACAAAACTAAATACCAATTCCACTTCGAGTTGGAATATCATGGTATATGGAATTATATAATATCATCCGCTATTATGCGGCGCATAGGGTCTCATCCACTATATAATGCGGGAAATCAATCACTACAAATACATATATAATACCAATTCCACTTCGAGGTGGAATATCGCGGTATATGGGTTTAATATAATATCATCCGCTACTATGCGGCGCATAAGGTTTAATCCAATAAAACTGATAATAATTTATCATCCAAGCACACAATCAACAATTTTAAATTTAACTATTTAAAATTAAATCGGAAAATCCGATTGAGTGAGAAGATCTCACCTTTGCTTACGCACGCAACTATTTTCAACCCACCTTGTTTTCTCCCCAGTTTTAGACCTTGTATCAAACATTATACAATTTATTAACATCTGAATCAATGGAAAAACACATTACCATTTATTCGTTTAATTTAATTTAATCCAATAATATAATTTTCAACCCAATATTTATTTTTATAAAATATTCTTATCGATTAAAATAATTTAATAAGTTTATTAATAGATTAATCCAAGTAATGCATTATTTAAAATAACTTAGAATTTAAAATAGGTATAGGTATATTTATTTTCCTCTGAAACTACTTCTATAGATACTCATAAAAATATCTATATAGATTACAAAAATCCAACCTTTTATAAATTCTTCAGGTTCAAAATTTTATTTTCAGAATCTTATACATATTTTCCCGTTTAACCATTAAAATAGGTATGTGATTATATATATATATATACACATATACATACATACATACATACATACATACATATATATATATATATAAACAGTAGATAGACCATACTGTGAAAAAAAATCAAATACTAGGTTATATATATATAAATTTTCAGTTCGTATTCTTTTAATTTAAAAATGCAAATTCGAAATTATATTTTTTTCTAAAGAAAACATAAGGAGAAATACCCCAAAACGTCGACTATCCTTCACCATCCTTCACCTCAAACTTGTGCTCACGAAAACCCAGGCCGCTCCATCCAAGATCGCCTGCGCCTTCTCCTACGTGTGCGCGAGCACGTGTTTCCCCCTCTTCCGCGACCACGAGCGATTTGAAGTCGCCGTCGCTTGAAAACTGCTATTGCGACCCCCATGAACGCGATTTTGATTTTTTTTAAAAAGGGATGCGATTTCAGGCTTCGACCACTGATTCGCAAATTTGTTTCCCATTTTTTTCATTGAATCAATCTGGTTTTGATTTTTTTAAAGAGGAGTGAAACTGGAAGGCTACGTGTGACGCCCCACCTCTATACCCACGCTAGCCAAGAACATTACGGTGAATGCTGTCAACTAGCACGGAGAATAAGGCTGTTGAGGAGCGACTCTCCGTGTAATTGCTTTTTGCGAGCATCGATATGTCAGATAGTATAACATGCAAATCTTTTCAAGGGGAAATCCGACATGCCGACACAAACTCAAAGCTACTACACAGTAGCTATGATATCTTCGGAAACAAATATAGAAATAAACATAACATAAATCAGTCACAGACAATTCATATCACAAAGGCGGAAATAGATATGAATATTACACTAGGAAGTGTACATCAGAGTAGTGGTCTAAAAAGATCCACAATATCACAAAAGAATAGTTACATGAACTACACAAAAGAATAAGTATACATTATGGAGTCTATATCTCGAATGTATACACCAAAATAAACTACTAATCTTAGTAAGCCAAAAATCAGAGAAATCGATCCCAAGAGAGAAGTCAAGCAGAAGCACCTGTAACATCTCGGTCTGACCAGAGTATTATTTAATAAGAAAATAATAAACGGATCAGTCGAACTATAGATATCAGATGAAACGGTATAGAATAAGAGATATGACAAAACACATAATAATCACAATTCCAAGCTGTGATATATATAAGTAATTGAAAATCAACGAGAGATTAATCAATATCACCAAATCTACACAAGAATCAAAGAAATGCCATACTCCTTATTTCGTTCATCAAACCACAAATATTAACGATTATATCAATGTCAATCACATAAGTCAATGACACACAAATTCACCAATGCACAAATATTGACAATAATATCAATGACAATCACAAAAGTCAATGACACACAAATTCACCAATGCACAAATATTGACAATAATATCAATGTCAATCACAAAAGTCAATGACACACAAATTCCAGAATTCAATACGCGAAATCCAGAAATCACAAAAGTCAATGACGCACAAATTCACCAATGCACAAATATTGATAAAACTTATCAATGGAAATCATGAAAATTGGTGAAACACAAATTCTAGAAATCATCTCAAGAAATCCAGAAATCACAAAGGGGGGGAGGCCTATCACAAACGGGAGCATAAAGCCCACCAACACGTGTATCACAAACGGAATGCTAATTCCATGGTTGCTAACCATCACAAATTGAGCCGAAGCTCCATAAACGGCCCGAAGACCATGGGTTGCTACCCCACCAAATTGAGTCGAAACTCCACAAAACGGGGTTTAGTCTCCCTCGCAGACAAAGAGACATCGCACATTGCTAGCCTAAATCACAAAGATGATCGTCATGATCAACGAGAAGTGTCGATTACAGTAAGCTAGTAAATATATGAGCTTAGCATCATGTCCCATAACTACTAGCTTAACTTAAATAGTTACGAACAAATTGTAGATCTCCACTAGAAAATTGTCACAAGAGTTTCAATCGAACAAGTCCAAGAATTAACCAACAAAGTGAACGCAAGCATTTCATACCACTTGTTTTACTAAGTCGTTTAATTAGATTTCTCATACGAGTGAGTTAAAGGTTTGTATATACTAATAGATTGGAAAACGGTTTTATAAACGAATTTGGTATTAAAATAGTATTGAAATCGTTTGAGGAAAGAGTTTTGATATTTACTACTAGTATAGAAAACCTTTATATTTTTAAAGTGACAAATCACGAAGAAGATTGTAAGAACGATCAATCACTAAAATTCACATACGAAGACGTGAATAAAATCCAAAGAAATCGATAAAGGATCCATCGAAATGGGTATTCAAAAATCCCTAAAAAGAGTCATCAAAGTCATAATAGATGATAACAAAGAATAGGGAAATAACACGAATCGATTAAATTTGGAAACCACACAAGATAGGCGAAATAGGCAAAATAACATCAGGTCGGTCGGCCGGCCCTCAGGGCTCGGTCGATCGGACCCTGTTCTGAAAAAATCTCGGGACAGCAGGTCGGTCGACCAAACCAGGGGGGTCGGTCGGCCGAACCAGAAACAGAGAAGTTCTCTGCAATTTTACTAGCAGGTCGGTCGACCGGACCAGGGGGGTCGGTCGGCCGAACCTGATGCTCTGCAAATTGATGCCCATAAATTGATATGCAACCTCCACCAATTCGCAACCGAACGAGCACGGACGCTAGGGAATTATGCCTAACGGCTACCCGGCTCTATTGGCTCCTCGATGCATCACCAAACACATGTTCAAACATCATAGTTATGATTTTTAAAGGATTGAACCCAAAACACCAAAAATTGGAATATTCACCAAATCAATCCAAACCAAAAGCAAATGCACACGAATAAGTGTTAGGAATTCATACCTAACATTCGAAGATAAATATAAGCATAGATGTGAGATAAAAATCTCATCTTTTCACAAAATCAAACAAGAAGAAGCTTGAAAGCAAATGGAGAATCAACCTCTCTTCAACACAACCCAATTGAGCTTGAATCTAAGCTCAAAAACAAGAACATTCCCAAAATTAGGTTTAGGAATTTCTGAAATTGGTAAGAGAATAAGTTGGAGAAGATGAAGAGAATGCTTACCAATGGGTTCTCTTGAATTTGGAGCTAGGAATTTGAAGTTGCAAAAGGAACTAGGGTTTTGGAGTTTTAATTTCCAATCTCTCCCACCATTAATACTTTAAAAACTGAAAAGAGAAGAGAATGAGGGTGAATGGGGAAGAGTGGCTCAGATTTGAGCATAAGTTAAACATAGGGCTGAGCCCAAACCCAAACCCAAAGTGAAAAGTAGCAAAAATCAACTTTCTCCAAACATATCGAAGCTTATACTCAAAAAGGTCGCAAACGGCATTTTAAACTCAATCGAAGTGGTCCCGAGTCCTAATTCGACCGTATGCAAAAAGTAGCTTTTCGGACTAAAATCCGACTAACGATAAAATATTTAAATAAAATATTTAAATATAAAATCGATAAATATGCGGGTTGTTACAGACTCCCCTCCTTAAAGAAATTGCGTCCTCGCAATATTTAAGAAGAGAGCATAAAGTAACAACCATAAAAGCATATTCAACACAAAAGAAATTTGAAATAAAAGGTTCACCTTAAAGAGCACGGGAAAGCAAGTCCGGATGTGATCACTCGATGAATTCCCTAGACTCCCAAGAACAATCTTTAGGATTTGAAGACCATTGAACTTTAACAAGAGGAACATCTTTATTTCGAAGTCGTTTGACTTCCGAAGCAATGATACGAATAGGATGTTGCTCATAAGTTAAATTAGGCGAAACTTCAATCTCTTCCACAACACCGGGCTCAAGAACAGAATCGGAATCTCGAAGGCACTTCCGTAATTGAGAAACGTGAAACACGTCATGAATAGCAGAAAATTGAGCCGGTAATAAAAGGCGATAAGCCATGGAACCAATACGTTCAGTGATAGGAAATGGCCCAATATATCGAGGCGCCAATTTTTCCGATCGACTGAAACGTACAACACCTTTCATAGGTGATACACGAATGAACACAAGATCTTCCACAGAAAATTCTAACTTCCTTCTTCGGTTATCGACATAGGATTTTTGTCTACTTTGGGCTTCTTTCATCCTATGTCGAATAAGATCAATCTTTTCTGTGGAATCGCGAATAAAATCTGGACCTAAAACCAGCTTCTCACCAGCCTCAAGCCAACAAGAAGGAGATCGGCATGGCCTTCCATAGAGTGCCTCGAAAGGTGCCATACCAATACTAGATTGGAAGCTATTATTATAGGAAAATTCAACAAGTGAAATATGATCTTCCCAACTTCCACCAAAATCCAGAACACAAGCACGAAGAAGATCTTCAAGAGTTTGATTCACACGCTCGGTTTGTCCATCGGACTGAGGATGATAAGCGATGCTAAAATTAAGCTTCGTTCCCAAAGCTTTTTGAAGACTCTTCTAAAATCCACTAGTAAACAATGGATCGCGATCACTAACAATAGAAGTAGGAACACCATGTAATTTAACAATCTCTTTAACAAAGAGCTTGGCCAAAAGAGGAACGGTTCGGTTAGACCGAACGGGAATAAAATGGGCAGATTTAGTAAGTCTATCAACAATCACCCATAAGCTATCATGACCCGAATGAGAACAGGGAAGGCCATCTATAAAATCCATGGAAATCTGGTCCCACTTCCAAATTGGAATTTCTAAAGGTTGCAATAACCCACCGGGCCTTTGATGCTCGACCTTAACGAGTTGGCAAGTCATGCAACGCTTAACGAAGTTAGCGATGTCAGTTCCATTCTCTCCCAATAATAAAGTCGCTTCATATCCGCGTACATTTTACTACTACCGGGATGAATGATAAATTTAGAATGATGAGAATCTTCTAAAATATCTTTATGAAGATCACTAATATTTGGCACGATAAGTCTATCAAATCTTCGAATGCCGCCACGAGAATCGATATCAAAGTCTTTCAAACCTTCAATATCAATTTTATCCTTAATATTTTGGCCAAGAAGAGCCAATTCGGGATCTAGCCTTTGAGCTTCAAGAATGCGGTCTAAGAGAGAAGGACGAGCCTCAAGGCTACATAAAACAAATGACGAGCATAAATCGGATACGCGCTCTCGAATCTCACAAGTGGATAAGATCTCGAGATCGTTCCATTTGGATATCATCATAGAAACAACAGCTTGTTGTTTACGGCTAAGGGCATCGGCGACACGATTACCCTTACCGGGTGTATAAAGAATATCAAGATCATATGGTGCAAGAAATTCGAGCCAACGCTGTTGACGTAAATTAAGTTCCTTTTGAGAGAATAAATACTTCAAGGACTTATGATCGGTATAAAGAACAAACTTCTCTCCTAATAGATAATGAGCCAAATACGAAGGGCGAAAACAATAGCCGCGAGCTCTAAATCATGAGTGACATATCTAGTCTCAGCAGGCTTCAATTGCCTAGAAGCATAAGCAATAACACGTTCTCTTTGCATAAGAACGGCACCCAAACCAACGCGACTAGCATCGGTATAAACAACGAAATCTTGATTCCCCTCGGGAATAACAAGAATAGGAGCATCAGAAAGGAGTTCTTTTAATTTCTGAAAAGAAGCTTCACATTTGTCCGACCAAATGTATTTAACACCCTTCTTAGTCAAGCTAGTGAGAGGCACGACAATCTTAGAAAAGTCTTTGATAAAACGACAGTAATAGCCCGCCAATCTGAGAAAACTACGAATCTCTGTCATACTCTCCGGTGTCTTCCAATCTTGAATCGCTTCAATCTTTGAAGGATCCACGGAAATTCCGGATTCAGAAATAATATGACCGAGAAACTTCACACGAGATTGCCAAAAGTGGCATTTAGAAAATTTTGCCTTTAATTGATTACTCCTAAGAGTTTCCAACACAATCCGAAGATGCTTTTCATGCTCCTCCTCGGTTTTAGAATACACCAGAATATCATCGATAAAGATGAGAACAAATCGGTCGAGAAAATCCTTGAAAACTCTATTCATAAGGTCAACGAAATAAGCCGGGGCATTTGTTAACCCAAATGGCATAACAAGCCATTCATAAGATCCATAACGAGTACGGAACGATGTCAAAGGAATACTATCCTCTGTAATACGAAGCTGATGAAATCCAGTAGCTAAGTCTAATTGTGAAAAGACTCTAGCACCACAAAGTTGATCGAATAGATCATCAATCCGAGGTAAAGGATATTTATTTTTGATAGTAAGATCATTAAGCTTGCGGTAGTCAACGCAAAGCCTAAGTGTTCCATCGGATTTCTTCACAAAAATAGCTGAAGCTCCCCAAGGCGAGGAACTAGAGCGAATAAATTGCTTCGTCTCCAATTCGGATAATTGTTTACGCATCTCCTCGTTTTCTTTATTGGACATACGATACCGAGGACGAGTGATAGGTTGAGCTCCAGGAATAATATTAATTCTAGACTCAATTGCTCGCTTAGGTGGTAACCCTAAAACGGGCTCGAATATGTCGGAAAATTCACGAACGACGTGAATAAGACAAATAATATCACCCTCATCATCATCATCGTCATCATGAGGATTTAAAGAATATAAAGATGCAACCAAAGCAGAATCCGAATCTTTAAGAATAACAGAAACCTGATTAACAGATTGAGGATGTCGAAGATGAATAGTCCGCTCAGGACATAGGATATGAGCTTCATAACGGTTAAGCCAATCCATTCCCAAAATCATTCCAAAGCCTAAATAACGCATGACATGCAAATCGGCTAGGAAAGGAAAACCACACAAAATAATCTCGACATCTTTACACAATAAACTGATTGTTGCGGATCCACCAACCGGATTCGCAATTCTCAAAGAAGTCATTAAACACAAAACATCCAAAGAAAAAGTATCAACAAGTTCTTTTGATATAAAAGAATGGGACACGCCGTATAAAAAAGAACTCGAATAGGATGATCACGAAATAAAATAACTCCATCCAGAATAGAATGAGGCATACCTTGACCACGAGATGTGTTGCCAAGGGCTTGAGCAACATTTAACTTTCCCTCCTTCATGCCCTGAAGCTTGGGGCATGAAGATATAACATGACCGAGAACTTTGCAGTAGCGACAAGAGAGAGACTTTGGGCACTTGTTCGCATAATGGTCCTTCGAACCACAATTATAGCATTCCCCACGACCAAAGGAAGAAGTCTTTGCCACGGAGGTTGCTTGCTTCCCTTTCTTATTATGATAGGGGCCTTTGAATTTGTTTGGCCTCTTCTTGTTATTGTTGAAGCTTGGTTTGGAACCCACCACTTCAACATCATTCTCCCTATCCGCCTCTTCAAGACGAAGAGCGATATCAACGAGTTGGTCGAAAGAAACTTCTAATTTTAGAAGCAATGGCTTCCTGATACTTTTGTTTAAGCCATAGACGAACCTCTGGTTCTTCTTTAAAGGGGTGTTGATATATTCAACCCCATATTTGGAAAGCGACTCAAAAGAAGCAACGTAGTCCGTCACAGAAGAATCGCCTTGAACAAGGTCAATGAAACGACGAGCCATCGTCACTTTCTCAGCTTCTGGCACGAATTTCAACTCGAAGCGTTCTCGGAATTGCTCCCAGGTGAGATCCGCTTCATTAATCTCAGAAATAAGGAGCTCGTACCAGTCCAATGCTCTTTCTCGGAGCATACTAGAGGCCACCTGAACTCGGTGAAGGTCAATAAGATTCATGCGAGAAAAGATTTGATCGCATGACCTTAGCCAAGCCTGTACTTCAATAATAGTTTCGGAACCTTTGAATGGCTCCCCACCCAAATTAGTGTAATCGCTGCACAAGCGTGCAAATCCCGACTTTGGGTGAGTAGGTTCTGGGTTAGCTCCAGCTGCTTGAGCATTCGTCACTAAATCAAGAAGCTGTTGAGCAGTCATAAAAACTCCATCTTGGGGTGGAGTGCTAGATGGCACGGCTCTGGGGCGGCCAGGTCTAGACATTTTTCTCCTTTTAGAAAGAAAGAAGAAGAAGAAAAAGGTTATTCACCAAATTGAATATCAAGCAATCTTGATAGATAAACAAGGAATCATAAGGAAAATAGGATGAATCAGTACGAAGACTCGAATTAAATCCTAAAGCACGACTCCTAAGATGGACTTAGGATGATGATCCTTGTTATATTATTCCATATTGTTCCGAAGTTTAGCTCTGATACCAAGCTGTAACGCCCCACCTCTATACCCACGCTAGCCAAGAACATTACGGTGAATGCTGTCAACTAGCACGGAGAATAAGGCTGTTGAGGAGCGACCCTCCGTGTAATTGCTTTGTGCGAGCATCGATATGTCAGATAGTATAACATGCAAATCTTTTCAAGTGGAAATCCGACATGCCGACACAAACTCAAAGCTACTACACAGTGGCTATGATATCTTCGGAAACAAATATAGAAATAAACATAACATAAATCAGTCACAGACAATTCATATCACAAAGGCGGAAATAGATATGAATATTACACTAGGAAGTGTACATCAGAGTAGTGGTCTAAAAAGATCCACAATATCACAAAAGAATAGTTACATGAACTACACAAAAGAATAAGTATACATTATGGAGTCTATATCTCGAATGTATACACCAAAATAAACTACTAACCTAAGTAGTAAGCCAAAAGTCAGAGAAATCGATCCCAAGAGAGAAGTCAAGCAGAAGCACCTGTAACATCTCGATCTGACCCGAGTATTATTTAATAAAAAAATAATAAACGGATCAGTCTAACTATAGATATCAGATGAAACGATATAGAATAAGAGATATGACTAAACACATAATAATCACAATTCCAAGCTGTGATATATATAAGTAATTGAAAATCAACGAGAGATTAATCAATATCACCAAATCTATACAAGAATCAAAGAAATGCCATACTCCTTATTTCGTTCATCAAACCACAAATATTGACGATTATATCAATGTCAATCACACAAGTCAATGACACACAAATTCACCAATGCACAAATATTGACAATAATATCAATGTCAATCACAAAAGTCAATGACACACAAATTCACCAATGCACAAATATTGACAATATTATCAATGTCAATCACAAAAGTCAATGACACACAATTTCCAGAATTCAATACGCGAAATCCAGAAATCACAAAAGTCAATGACGCACAAATTCACCAATGCACAAATATTGATAAAACTTATCAATGGAAATCATGAAAATTGGTGAAACACAAATTCTAGAAATCATCTCAAGAAATCCAGAAATCACAAAGGGGGGAGGCCTATCACAAACGGGAGCATAAAGCCCACTAACACGTGTATCACAAACGAAATGCTAATTCCATGGTTGCTAACCATCACAAATTGAGCCGAAGCTCCACAAACGGCCCGAAGACCATGGGTTGCTACCCCACCAAATTGAGTCGAAACTCCACAAAACGGGGTTTAGTCTCCCTCGCAGACAAAGAGACATCGCACATTGCTAGCCTAAATCACAAAGATGATCGTCATGATCAACGAGAAGTGTCGATTACAGTAAGCTAGTAAATATATGAGCTTAGCATCATGTCCCATAACCACTAGCTTAACTTAAATATTTACGAACAAATTGTAGACCTCCACTAGAAAATTGTCACAAGAGTTTCAATCGAACAAGTCCAAGAATTAACCAACAAAGTGAACGCAATCGTTTCATACCACTTGTTTTACTAAGTCGTTTAATTAGATTTCTCATACGAGTGAGTCAAAGGTTTGTATATACTAATAGATTGGAAAACGGTTTTATAAACGAATTTGGTATTAAAATAGTATTGAAATCGTTTGAGGAAAGAGTTTTGATATTTACTACTAGTATAGAAAACCTTTATATTTTTAAAGTAACAAATCACGAAGAAGATTGTAAGAACGATCAATCACTAAAATTCACATACGAAGACGTGAATAAAATCCAAAGAAATCGATAAAGGATCCATCGAAATGGATATTCAAAAATCCCTAAAAAGAGTCATCAAAGTCATAATAGATGATAACAAAGAATAGGGAAAAACACGAATCGATTAAATTTGGAAACCACACAAAATAGGCGAAATAGGCAAAATAACATCAGGTCGGTCGGCCGGCCCTCAGGGCTTGGTCGACCGGACCCTGTTTTGAAAAACTCTCGGGACAGCAGGTCGGTCGACCAAACCAGGGGGGTCGGTCGGCCGAACCAGAAACAGAGAAGTTCTCTGCACTTTTACTAGCAGGTCGGTCGATCGGACCAGGGGGGTCGGTCGGCCGAACCTGATGCTCTGCAAATTGATGCCCATAAATTGATATGCAACCTCCACCAATTCGCAACCGAACGAGCACGGACGCTAGGGAATTATGCCTAACGGCTACCCGGCCCTATTGGCTCCTCGATGCATCACCAAACACATGTTCAAACATCATAGTTATGATTTTTAAAGGATTGAACCCAAAACACCAAAAATTGGAATATTCACCAAATCAATCCAAACCAAAAGCAAACGCACATGAATAAGTGTTAGGAATTCATACCTAACATTCGAAGATAAATATAAGCATTGATGTGAGATAAAAATCTCATCTTTTCACAAAATCAAACAAGAAGAAGCTTGAAAGCAAATGGAGAATCAACCTCTCTTCAACACAACCCAATTGAGCTTGAATCTAAGCTCAAAAACAAGAACATTCCCAAAATTAGGTTTAGGAATTTCTGAAATTGGTAAGAGAATAAGTTGGAAAAGATGAAGAGAATGCTTACCAATGGGTTCTCTTGAATTTGGAGCTAGGAATTTGAAGTTGCAAAAGGAACTAGGGTTTTGGAGTTTTAATTTCCAATCTCTCCCACCATTAATACTTTAAAAAATGAAAAGAGAAGAGAATGAGGGTGAATGGGGAAGAGTGGCTCAGATTTGAGCATAAGTTAAACATAGGGCTGAGCCCAAACCCAAACCCAAAGTGAAAAGTAGCAAAAATCAACTTTCTCCAAACATATCGAAGCTTATACTCAAAAAGGTCGCAAACGGCATTTTAAACTCAATGGGAGTGGTCCCGAGTCCTAATTCGACCGTATGCAAAAAGTAGCTTTTCGGACTAAAATCCGACTAACGATAAAATATTTAAATATAAAATCGATAAATATGCGGGTTGTTACACTACGGCCATTAAATTTTTTTCTATCGGCTAAACGATTTTTTTCTTTTTTTCTTATTCTTTGAACGAAATAATAGTTCTCGTTATTTTTATTTTATTTTTTAATTTTGAACGATGCATGTTTCAAATTTTTTTTGCCATGCGTAAGAAATACGAAACATGTAAAAGATTTATCAATTGCAAAAGAATATTTATATTTGTTTAAATTCAAATTCAGATTGAAATTGCCTCGATAAATGCAACTCAAAATCTCGATCTCCAATCGAGGTGTGCCACCAGGCGTTTATAATGTTAAACCCCTATTCCAAATGCAATGGAAAAGGTTCCGAGTCCAAATTCGATCGTACAGAGAAGATAGCTTTTTTGACCCAGCTTTATGTTGAATTTCGATAAAATTTTCAATGCATTTGCTTTTCGTACGGCCAAACAATCACTTCGAATGCTACGAAAAATGAAATCCGATAATAATGCAATATTATGGATCCCATGAATCTGGTTTCGTCGAATTCCGAGACTATGCCCCTGAAGGCTATTTTTAAATATCGATTTAAACGATAAAATTTCAAAACTGAACAAATCATTTCCAAAACCAATTCTGAAGCTTCCAGTTTCTTCAGTATTATCAATATAGATTTTTCAAGCCTTTGAAATAATTTTAATCAACTTAAAACTAAAGATTCAAATTTTTTCCCAACTTCAATTTAAATTCATAAATTTAATTGCCAAATTCATTCTGATATTTGAAATTCTAGTTAAAATAACTTTAAATAATCTAAAATAAATAAAATATTTCAATTTCTATTGTTTAAAATTCTGGGTCGTCACACGATGCAGAGACATTCGACCAGTAATCCTTTCGCTTTCGAAAATACCCGGTCTTCACCACCGTCTTCAAATGCTATCCATTATGTCATATCATTATTCGGAATGGGTTATATGACATAAAGTCCTCTCCCGGCTAAACCGAATAACGAGTGCTAATTTAAAAACCATATGGATATATTGGGATCTTAGTTAAGTCACAACTTTTGACCCAAAACCTTTTTTTTCGAATGGTTTAAACAAATTTCTACTTTCATATCTTTTATACAAAAGATATACCTTTAAGTTCCTTTTCCATTTGAAACAAATTTCAGAAATTTTTAACAAAGATTCACTCATAGCTTTCAAAACAATTCCATTTCAAATTTGAAACCCTTTCAATAAAAACTAGAAGTTCTTTCTTTATATGAAAGCAATTATCTTCTTTCTTTATATGAAAGCAATTATCTTTTGAAAACAAAGAGTTTTCGTTTTGGGAAAATCCTATTACATTTGCTGAAGTTATAGCCCTTAAAGTATAAACTTAGGTTAAATTCAAATTCCCAGAATAATACTTTTAACATGGTTTAAAACCCATATAAACATTATATAACTTGTATAACCTTTTTAAACCATAGTTTCCAAACATATATTCATAAAACTCAATTTCAAATCTTGAATTCAAATTCAATTCAAACTATTTAAATTTCAAAAATTTAACAAATTATTCAAAATAATCTTTATCTTCAAAAACTCCTTTTCAAAAGCTTTTCATATTTAACCCAATTCCATTTCCAAACCATTTTGGATTCAAAATTCAATTTTAAAACCATTTTGAATAAAATAATATTAAATTTGAAATCCCCGAGACTTAACCAATTTCCCATGAAATCCATATTTGTGTGTGTGGTGTAGTCCAGGGGTTTTACACAATAGTGTAATATCATCAATCATCACAATCCAAACACAACAATATTGATAAGCGGTATAATCCTATATCGCTTATTTTCATATACAGATAAACAAATAAATATGTAAATTCATCACAGATAAATAAATCACAGTTCATAGCTCAATTCAAAACAATTCACATCACAGAACAATACATATCAGAGATATTGATCAATCCAAAGCATTCAATAAAATCCATGCATCCCTAAGTAAGATCAATTAGTTATCAGATTAATTTAAGTCAGATTTATTACTTATAAATAAATTACTAATCCTGGTTAATTAATATTAATTAATTACAAACCATTTAATTGATTTTCCCTTAATTATTTAATAATTAACCTTTAATAATAAATATATTAACCTTTAATTATTAATTAATCAACCTTTAATCATTAAATAATTAAGCTTTAATTATTTAATTATCTTTTAATCATTTATCCTTAATTAATTTCATTTATTAATTATCCCTTAATTAATTATCCTTAATTAATTACCATAAGTAATTATCCCTAATTACTTATATTAATTAAATCAAAAATTAATTACATTTAGTAACTATCCTTTAATCATTTGATTAACAAAATTTTAATCATTAAATTAATTTTCCTTAATTACTTTCTTTAAGTAATTATCCTTAAGTAATTAATTATCATTAACAAATAAATTAACTTAGATTTTAAAGTTAATTAACAATTAAAACATCTCTTTTTAATTAACTTCTTAATATTATTAAGTTTATTTAAAATAAACTTTAAAATTAAAGGTCATATATATCTAAAACATTGAAAACTTAATTTAATTTAAAAATAATTTTAAATTAAAATTCTTTTCTTTACTAACCCCACACTTAAATAAAACAATTATTTTAAATGGTTCAAGAAAGTTTGTAAAATAAAACTTGATTTTTTTTAAAATTTTAAAACTTGTTATCTTACAAAATTCCATAGATTCAAGATTTACCCGAGCCAAACACTAGAATTCTCGAGCTAATACCCAAGGAATTTACGTCTTCATTCTCCTTCGAGTCGAACTTCAATCCTCACGAGCTCAACACCAAGAAACTCATCATTCTTCTAATCTCAGACTTCACCAATAACTAATGAGCATGCGTGCACGTGCATGTCGTTCCAGTCAACTCCGACCCCTTACCGAGACTACCCACATATCACGATCATCTCGTCGACCTACCCGGCTTCCAATTCTGACGAATTCGAGCCAAGCAATCAACTCCAGTAACCAAAATATCGACGGAAAAACCACCATAGCCATCGCCTCTGACCACCGATACTCACGCCGACCAACCCAAAGCCATGCCATGCTCCGACGAACCATTTCCCCCCTTCGCGATCCACTCCAGTGATCCCACGATGACGAGAAAGCCTCGTCAATTACCTCAACCCAAATCAGCTTCTAAACCCTAAATCCTTATCGATTCGTCGCCTCGACAATTAATAAATTCAACTAGTATTTTTCCGATGATCTCTAGACCCTGACCACCTCCAGCATCAACCGCGCCACCCAGTTCATTGCCGATCACCAGAAAATGCCAAAACTCCTGATATTGATAAACTCGTAAATATCCATCAATTTCAGACTTAAAAATCATAATTTTATCACCAATATTCATCATTCTCGAGTACGATACCAATTATATAATCAATTCGTGAGAATTTGATAATCGAATTTCCTGACTTTGTTTTATTTTTACTGTAATTCGTTGTTTTTGGATTAATTGCTAAATATAAACACATGAAACTAATTTTAAAAATAAAATAACATCTATACAATCATTTTTCTTTTAGGAATCAAAGCTTGAAATAGATTGGATAAGAAGATATGAATTTCTTTAAGTGAAATTTGAGCCTGTGTAATATGACAGAGATGTATATATACATATACACAAACATGCATCAATTCTTCTATGTTTATATATACATATACATGCAGAAATATTTACATTTATACCAACATTTCACTATCACACAATCAAGCATTTATCATAGGCAGATCAAGATATATATATATATACACACGTATATATAGGGTTAAGAGTTTACTTATAGTTTTGAAAATAGAGCAGAGTTTTGAAGTTTGGAAGATGATCTTGAATCTTTATATCTGATCTGAAACTTATACTTGTTTTTTTGAATAATCTATAGCTTTCTTGCTTTTGAAAACTGAAACTTGAACTGATTTTGAACTCTGACCTGCTACTTTGACTTTTGTTGAATTTAGCCTACTCAAAGATAAGATGATCTTTGCTTTGGTTTTCCATGTTTTGATTCCAGAAAATTGACTGTTGTTTGAACTTAATCTGATCTGGAAATTGATCTTTGAATGCTTTTTTGATTAATGTTGATTTTCTTGATCCTGACTTTGTTTCAGGCTTTTGATTTTTTGAAAGGAGGTTGTTATTTTTTTTTCTAGTTTTCCTTTTGATTTTTTCTCTCTTTGCTGGTTTGTATTTTTGGTCACTAGGTTTTGGCTTTTTAAATAAATTTGAAGAAGAAGAAATAATGTGTAGGAGTATAGTGATATTTATAAACTTGTTTTTCATTTTATCTATTATTTTGGAAAAATAAAGACACTTGTATTTTGCATGGTGAATCACCTAACACTTGTTATTTTCTTTATTGAAATGCTTGCACTTGTATTTTTCCTTATTATAATGTTTACACATGTTATCTTTTATAATACTTATACATGTACTTATATTTATATGTTTTTAAATTCATATTAACATTTGTTAAAATCAAATATACATAATTCTTATGCTTTTAATATATATATATTCTTATGTTAACACATGTATTATATTTTCTTCTCAGGTTTGTGCTTTGATTTCCTGGTTTATGTTTTATAAACTTTGAATATAATTGAGAAAGATGCATATGTGTATACTCTTTGTTTTAAATTTTTATTAACCTTTAATTTGATCAATTGCCACTTGTAAATTTTATTAACACTTGTAATTACTAATTATATTAGTGTGTAACCCGTGCGTTGCACACGGTAATATTGTAAAATATAATATTATATCTTTAATGTTAAAATGAGAACTTTATTATATAATGTATGATAAAATTAGTGAAATAAATGAACTATAAATTAAAACTGGTATTACATTTGTGTATAATTTATGTTGTATAGCGCGCATGCGCACATATATATAACAATAAAGTAATTTATTCAGTTTTGTTAATATGGATATAACATACATGCTGAAACTGACATATGTTAGTAATTTTTTTAGATGAATAGAAAAATATTATTTAATGATTTTTTTTTACATAAATCAAATATAAAATTATGCAATTAGTTTATATATATGGACTTGAAAATAAACGATAGGAAGAATTGAGAGGAATTTTGTAAAAAATTGTATAATTTTGATGTGGATATATTGAAGCTAAAACATAATTTTGAAATATAATGTATGATAAATTCTTAATATAAAGAAATTATAACTTATTTACAAATTAATTTGTTATGACGTTTATGTACATAATTTATGTTATGTGATTTATATATCTTTATAGTTGAATAAAAAAATAGTCTTACTATTTTCCATAACGTGAGCATGTGTGTGTTAAAATTGACATATATTTTTATGATTCATTAGAAGAATATATTAACTATTCATTGAAATTATTTAAATTATTTAAATTTGAGATTTCGTAAGTAGTTTGAATACATAGATTTAAATAATAAATAATAGAAAATAATTGAGGCGGTTTAGGAAATAATTGTAAAAATGTTAAAATATACGTATTTGAAGCTAAAAATAGAATTTTTTAATGTAATACAATATAAAAAATTTAGATATATGAATAATATATTAAATATGAAAATATTGCTTATGCATATTATTTATGTTAGGTGACTCATATATCTTTGTATTTAAATGTAAAACTAAGTTTATCACCTTTGCGCCTGATATGAATATGGTATACATATTGAAACCGTTATATTTTAGCATTTATTAGATGAATTAACAAAAATTTATTAATTGAATTTATTTAATAATTTAAATTCAAGATCACATAATTAATTTGAAGATATCGACTTTAGTATGCAATGGTAGGTGATATTGTGAAGTGTTTTGTAACTAATTGGATAAATTCGAAATGTAGGTTTTTGACGTTAAAAAGGGTTTTACAATGTAATGCATGATACACATATTGATATAAATAAATAAAACTTTAAAATTGTAATTATTATTTATGAATATAATTTATGTCATGTGATTGATGTATTTATATATTTGAATGATTTTTTCATCATTTTTGTTAATATGAATATGGTTCATATTGATCAACTTATTTGAAAAATCGGTGAAAAATTGCATAGTGAAATTATTTAAATGGTTTTCAAGTTATGTAATTGATTACAATATAGGACCTTAAATGTAAAATATCATAAAGGAATTGAGGGGAGGCTGTAAATGATTATAGAAAATTTATAATGTAGGCATTCGGAGTACAAAAAATATAATTTTATAATGCATTTCATGATAAATTTATTGAGAGAAATGTGGAAAAAGGATTTATTATTATTATTATTATTATTTATGTATTCACTTTAAGTTCTTTAAGTTTTATAAATTAGATATCTTTACATTAATCATTTTTTTAACTTTTGTTAATATGAATATGGTGTACGTATTGATATTTTCATAAATTAGTAAACGAATTAACGAATATTAGTTAGTTGGATTTATCTAATTAGTTTAAATTTAGATCACATAATTAATTGATACATATAGGGTGAAAAGTAAAATATTAAAAGAAAAGTGAGGTAAATTTTGTGAATAATTATGATAATTTTAAATGTGGGTATTTGAAGTTAAAGTAGAATTTACAATGAAATGTATGATAAATTTATTGAAATAAATTAACTACAATATTTTATTATTGGTTTATGTAATTTATATATCTTTGTAGTTGAATGAAAGATTAATATTATGGTTTAGTTGTTTAAGTAATATACATATTTAAATTGTCGTTCTTTGGTATTTATAAGAAATATTAAATGAATTTATTTAAATAGTTTAAATTTTGGATTATTTAATTAACCTAAGTGTGCGGACTTAAATATAAAATATTAGAAGGTAGCTGATAAATTATATGTAAGTTATTATATAGACTTTAGAATACATGTACCAGAATGTAAAATAATAGAAGAGAATTAGAAAAATAAGTGTGAAGTAATAAATTAAAGAATTTGAAAATAAAAAAGAGAGAATTAAGGAGAAGAGAGAAAATTCCTAGAATCAAGGAGAGAGCCAGAAAATCTTCTGCTTTACTATTATTTAATAGATTTGGGCAACACATTCTAATGCATGTGATCTCAACCTTACATTTGTTAAAATGAAAGTAATTTGTGTTCAAACCCTCACTTTAAATAAATTTAAAAATTATGTTTTAGACCCTTAATTTATAAACTTTGTTTTAAACCCTTATTTCAATTTATAAACTCAAGTCACTATTCCTTTTAAATAAATAAATATCTATCTCAAATGTTTTTGAAAATATACGATTAACTCTTAATAACCTTTAAAAAGTATTATATTGAATATAACTTCCAAATACACACACACACACACACATATATATTAATATTAGAAAACAAATTTTTATTATCTTTAAAACATAGAGTTTTCAAATCTAATTTATTTGCAATATATTTATTTTTTAATTTCAAAACCAAATTTTATTAACAACATGTATACTTATTTCCAAATTTTCAAATTAATCCACTATTAATCCCAAAAAATTATATTAATTATCAAATTTAAATGTGGCTAAAAACCGAGAATGTTACACTTCTTCTGCTTTACATTTGTGCCTCGAAAGGCATTAAATTGCCGATTAACTCTTCAACCTTTCGTTTTCTAATATCATTAGCCTCTTCAATTGTAAGAGTCTTTTAGTCCCATTCAGAAGTAAGTGAATTGAGAATTTTTTTATCTTGATCCTCCTTAGAATAACTTTTACCAAATGCAATAAGTGTACTATATTTTAAAATCTACAATACATATCAGATATGGACTCATTTGGACTCAGTTTAAATAACTAAAGTTGGTTTTTTAACATGGAAATCTTGGTCTGTTTAACCACACTTATGCCTTCATGTGTAACTTGCAAAGTTCTCCAAATTTCAAATGTAGACTCACATATAGATACTCTATTAAATTCATTTTTATCTAGTGAACAAAATACTATATTCATGGTCTTAGAGTTAATTTGTGTAACTGTCTTTTGTTCAGCAGTCCATTGTGCAAAATTAGTCTCGGGTTTGGTGCATTCAGTTTGTGTGATATTCCATGTGTCTAATCCAATTGATTGTAAGTAGATTTTCATTCTACATGGACAATATGTGTAGTTACTGCCATTAAACAGTTGTGATTTAGCAGTAGATTGTCCTTCAAAAAATGAATTACTGACAAGTGTATTAACTGTGTTACTAATAGTACTATTACCAGTTTTGGAAGCCATTTAAACTTTTCAAAAATTACATTATGAACACTTTGAAAACCAATGCTCTGATACCAAATGTAAGATTGCAAAATAGGGATCTTAATGCTAAATTAAGACTAAAGGGAGGTTGAATAGTGTTTTCTAATTTATATGAATCCTTATGAAATATGTAATGATCCGCCATTCATTCCATAGAATGACGCATCATTATTAAGAAAGAGATAGAAAACATAGAGAAGAAAGAAACAAACAACATCAGAATCTCAACAGTGGAATAAATAAATTATATTAATCACATAAGATATTACATAGTATCATATACATCAGAGATATATAGCTTATACAACACATACTAGACAGTTATAAACACCTGTCTAGTTATTACAACTCAACAACAACATAGAGAAACCAACACAGCGGAACACTATAAATATCTATAACGCTGAAGCCTCCTGCTCCATTGCTCCTCCACAATTCGTCAAAGCTAACCTGAATCCCTCGGTTACTCGTAAAAATTTGAGTACCCAAGAGTTTAAGAAAATAGAAAATAAACTCCAGGTCAGACATGGGTCTGGTGTGAGCAACTGGTTAAAATTGCTTAACTTTAGAAAAACCTTTTTGAAAACAAAAGGTATCACGTAAGACTTCACACACACAGACATGGGTAAGTTTTTACCTTATGCTAACCAAAACATTTGCTAGGAAATCCAGCGATATTATAATAGGGTCTAGGATTTTCAAATAACATCGACTTCAACCAGATCCCCAAATCCTCCCTTCACCTCAACAGTTGCCTTCAACCCCAAAAATCGCCGACCACCCTCAACCCAAAATCGCAAACCGAACAACTCGCGAACTGTAGCTGCCTAAAACACGAAACCGACCTCTGTTCCTCCAGAACCACACAGAACTCGCGCTTCATCTTCGATTTGTGATTAGAACAGAGGAAAGACTTTGGATTCATTTTTAATTTGTGAAGACGATCGCGATTTTTGCAGATAGAAAAGAGTGATTGATTTTGTGTTATAGAGTTGATTTTGTTTTTAAAAATGGTATTGGGCTTGTGGTGGATCAGATTGGATTGAACGTTTAACTTGGGTTTGTTTTATTTTTTAGTTTGTTTATATTTGTCTTTTAACTTTACTCAAAAAATTTTTTTTTTTTATGTAAAACTTCACTTTTAAGTTTCCTTCCCCAAAAAAAAAAAAACTTTCGAATTTGTTAAAAAAAAGGTGGGTTGTTGTGAATTTGTTTGGGTTTAGTTTGTTCTATTTTTTTTCCGTTTGTTTTAGTCTTTCTTTGATATAAAAAATTGTATATATTTTGTTTTTATTTCAGGTTGACAAAATAGAATTTCAGAAGAAGAGGAGTTGTTGCTATAAAACTGCTGCGCTTGCTTGTTTAAAAAAAAGTTTTTTGCTTCCATCTCTAGTTTGCATTTTCCTTGCATTGTTCGTTGCTTGCATTTGCGTTTTTATAGAAAAAACAAAAATCCATTCTTAGTTGCATTGTTAATACACGTTTAATTTTTGCTTTGCATTTCATCTTAGAATTTTAATTAATAATAACAATGGCTCTTAATTGTATATAGACAATTTGTCTTCTTTGAACAATTTAATTTCTTGGTGTCTAGGCTACGGCAGAGCAATAATCAGTTATAAATATTACGGTGATTCGTAAATATTATACTGAATTGTTTCTATGAAGGTACTTAAACCTTCGGCTGCATTACTATGGTGATTCGTGGTGCACCGATAAATCCTGCCCGTTACCTGGCTGAGAACTATCTTGTTTATTTAAGACAGTTTGTGATTATACAATTTTGGGTTAACTTAGGATAAATCATTTGTAATTAACCCTTGCATTCATTTAGTTGCATTAGTTCATGCATATTTAAAAGAAAACAAAAAAAATTCAAAATCCAAAACTAAAAAAATTGTAAATATTCCTTTTTCTTTGAAATTTTTAAATCCTTTTCTTTGAAATTTCAAAAAAAATCCAAAAAATTTAGAAAAACCAAAATCCAACAAAAAAGTTTGAAAAATAAAAACAAAACAAAAATCGATTTTCCTTTTTAAAAATAAATTTTCTTTGTAAATATTTTTCGTTTATAAAAAAAAACCAAAAAAAAAATTCTTGAAAATGTCTGAATATCCATATCCACTTGAATTTTACAATAGTTGTGAAAATCAATATAATCCATACGATTTCAGTCCAAATTCGTATGGTATTTTAACAACAACTATTTTGTAAATAATTCAAATTTCAAACAACAACATTTTCAAAACGATGACCAACGTTCGACTTTGAAAATAGCATTGAAATGATTTCATCTTTACTCGAACTTTCTACACGAAAAAATCAAGAGATAAATGATTTATGTAATTCTGATTTGTGTAATAACTCGAGTCAACAATTTCAAAATTTGAATTCAATTCAAAATTCGAACGATTACGATTATAACCCATGCCAATTTAATTTCGAACTCCAAAATGAATTCCAAACTCAAGATGAAAATGGGAACAACTTTTCAAACGAATTTGGCAATGAGAATAATCTTAACCATGTTACGAGTGAAATTTTTTGTTTTCAGCAAATCCAAATCGAAGATTCTCAATTTAATAACTATAAATTGGATTTCGTTGAACAAATGAATGAAATTTATGATGATCACACGGATTTGTTGTTTGAAACTTATATGAAACAACGTGAACAACAAAATCAAATCTCAACGTGTGATGAGTCAAGTGATAATCCATCTTTTACCACAATTGACGATTTTCAAACAACAACTTTTGAAACTAAAAATAACAATCTTAATGAAGTTGTTGAAAACACGGTAATTAAGTTGGATTTCAATTCTTTTAAGGGTGCGAAATTCGATTTAAACTTCGATCTTCCTTTTTCTGAAAACTTGAATACGACAACTTTGAATTTTAAACTCCATTTACACGATGAAGTTGTTGATAATCCAACAAAGGAAGTCGGATTTAACGAACATGAGTTTTATGGACTTTTTGAGAATGAGTTGTTAAATTCTAAAGGGGAAAATTTCGATCACCGTTTTGATTTTGAAATCGATAATTTGAAAGAAGTTTTCAATGATAAGTTTGAACTTCAATTTGGTGAAAATAAACTTGAATTTCAATCAATTGTTTTATCAACCCCAAAAATCATCGAAAATAAAACAACTCATACGATTTTCAATAAAACGACTTTCGTTTTTCCAAATCCACACTCAACTTCGAAATCTTTTACGATTTGGTTTTTCGAGCTTAAGCCGTGTCTCGTACACTCGACGAAACAAATGAATCGGTTTTTGGAAGACCGTTTCATTTACTTTTTGACAATATACTTTCTGCTCTCGTGTAAATACCGTTCGTTTTCATGTAAATAATAATAAACATCCTTTTCACTTGGGTTGACTGTGGGGACACAGTCAAAATCAAGTGTGGGGGGAGACTCATCTTCTTCTTGATTTTTCAGGATTAATTTTTCATTTTTCTTCCAAAAACTCAAAAAAAAATCCAAAAAAAAGAAGAATTTATTTTTAGTGTTTTTGATTTATTTTTAAAGAAACACTATAGGATAAATATATGGTTTTGGTTTACTAAATTGAAATTATTGAAAAAAATTTTCTTAGCAAAAAATAAAAATGAAGTTTGATTATAAATAACAATGGTTTAACTAGTGTATAGGAAGATTCATACGTGTTAATTATGAAGTACATCCTAATTGAAAATCTTCGTTTTAAAAAGTGGTTGATTTAAAGTAAAGGATATAACATTTTTTGTCTTGTAAGTTAAATGGTGCTAAGATGATTTTGCAAAACTCTATCTCCCTCTTAAAAAAAAATAAAAAATAATAATAACATACAAGTATTCACTCTCATTTAAAAGTCCTCACGGTTATGCATGGGTGATTACTTGGAATTTTTGATTATGTGATTTCATACTCATTTAAAAGTCCTCACGGTTATGGTGTATGGAACACATGTAAAAAAAAAGAATTAACAAAAACCACCTACGGTCGATAGTGTATGTATGAAAGTGTGTGCACTCGCCATGCTCTGTACTCCCCTCACATAAGCCCGAAAGGCAGTGCATGGGTGGTATATCTGGCCTCAGTTTATCTGAGCTAGGTGTGTAATTTTTCTTGCAAATAGAGCAAGCAATTGAAATCCTAGCACTATTTTTACTTATTTGATTTGATTTTTTATTGAAAAGAAATGAAAATACCACTTTGATAAACTTTGATAATCAACTAAGGATCCATTTTATAATTACACTTTGTTATCAACCGAAACAACAAGTTAAACTATTGTCTATTTGTTATGATAACTTGACTTTTGTTGGAAATTCTGACGAGTAAATTACATAAATTTTCAAGATAATAACCAAAACCTAAATTTAACTTATTCGTGTCAATTTAAAAATAAATCCTTCATTTGTAAATATTTTCAAAAATTTGCATTCATCTCTTTGTAAATAAATCTTGCATTTCATCATGCATTTGGATTTTGTGGGTAGTATCCGCTGAAAACCCTCACGAGACAACACTCGTCCTACTGGGGACACCCAGAGGTTTAACGGCTTGTTGCATACGCTCAATGCAATCGTGTTTCCTACGAAAACGGATTTATCTTAGTTTCCTCTATTCGAAGGCTAATAAAAAGATAAGTGTGGGGGTATTTGATGTGCACGTAAATGTGCATATTTTTATCATCATATTTATTCTTTTTAAATTAAATAAATGATCATATTGGGTATTTTAACTTGTTTAAACCAAAATTCATATTATTTGAAATTGTCACATATTCATCTTCATATAGGGGCAAAACGGTCATTAAAGTGCATATATTTCTTTGAGAAAAATTGATTGGAAATTTATATATATTTTTGTAGGAAAATGGTCTCAAATAGGAGTGGTTTCATGAAGGAATATGCATGCACAAAGAATATAAAGGAATGAAGATGGAAATAATTCAAAGTGAAGATCATGGAGGACCCCACCTACCCACTACCTAATTTACAAATTAAAGGCTAATGCACATGCTAAAAGACATTTAAAGCTTCATGTAAAATTAAGTGGGAGATTATTAAAGCTAATGATAACTTGGTCACCACACTTCCTCCAAGGGCATTTTGGGTACTCCCCAAAAATATGCATTAGGGTTTCTAACTTGTATAAATACCCCTTATGTTTCATGTAGCCATCTTCCTCTTAGTTAGTTAGTTTTAGTTTAGAAAATAAATCAAAGCTCTCTTTCTTTCCATGGCTACTTAGCCATTTTATTTCATGTAATTTTCTTTTCTTTTATGCAATGTTAATTCTCTTTTATTTACATGCTTCTTCTCTTCTTATGTAATAGTGTAGATTTACCTTTATGCAATTAGATTAGTTGTCTTTTCCATTAGCTTTCATTTTCATTTCTTTTTGCTTTCATGTTGCTTTCTACATTTGTTGATTTGATAACAAATATGAGAGCTTAATCCCTATAATTTAGGGGTAATGAAGCTCTCTAGTATGTAGATGCAACATTTTGATGTTTATACTCTCTTTTTGTGCTTTAATGGAAACACTTGAAGTGGTTTAATGATGTTGTTTGGCTTTGAATTTGATATTCTATGTTGTTCATAACAAATAGGCTATGCTTAAACAAACATAACACAAATTGCCTCTTCATCTAAATATGATTATGGCAAAGAAGTGAATGTTGAAATTGAAATTTGATAGCCTATATTTCTAAACAATAGTTAATAGGCTATGCTTAAAATAGATTTTTATTTCAACTTTGTTGTCATACTTTATGAGATTTAAAAGTATATTAGTGGTTGTGTTATAGTTTGATGGTTTATATTGACCTAATTAATATCACAAATATACCATACTTATGATAAGCACATCAACTAATTCACTAATGACAAGAAAAGAGAGATCATAACTTCATTTTGTTGATTTATGTGATCTAGAGAGTGGAAATTGCCTCTAAATTGTCTTAACACTCTCATATTTTTATCTATTTTCTTTTGTCATTTTTCTTGTTTTTTTAGTTAATCACTCTTCCAACTTTGGTTAATTTGATTGAGTAGAATTTTAAAATCATCAATTCCCTGCGGATCGACCCGTATTCGCCGCGTGCTACATTCGCACACCGTGCGTTTGCGGTATAAATTTTATTTCAAAATTCGTTCGACGGTTTTCTAAACCGATAGAATTTCCATCAACAAACACTTGCATCTCACGTTCCAACATAGCTGGGCACAACTAAAACGTACGACACTTATTGGAGTTCGGATTCCATACAATGGCAGGGCTACTGGGGTACCACCCGTCACAGTATGTGGCCTAGATCAACGTACCGAGGATCCACCCTAAATCCTCTGCAACACAAGGCCGGAACCATCCCTTACTGGATAGTCCCGAACAAGACAACCTCGTAATTGGCCACGAACCAACTTCCCACAGAGCCGAATAAAAAGGGACTTCTAGACAGGGGAAAATCCTGTCCTACTTGGGTGCTACCCACTTAGCCTTGCTGCACCTCCCCTGTTTTAGCCATTCCCGATTGATGAGGCTTAAAGCCATGATTACCTTTAGAGCATATATCTTAGAAAGCTCATCGTCCACCTGACGATGTTTTGAAAACATTCAATCCATACAAGTTCGTTCCGGGTTCGAATGAAACCGAAGGCATTATCTCGTTACACTCGTTTTGGAATCACCCTTAGATTTAACGATAATAATCCTTGCACTCTGAATCTTCATCTTCAGTTGAGATTCATGACCTATCGTTAATTTAGATCGATGTGGTTTACGGATATCCAAATCCGGAACCCCGATCCCGGTCTCATCGAAATCCAAAACGCCATCTTTTAGGTCCAAGTTGTTTTAAAGTTTAAAACAATTCAATTCATTATCTATATACACACTGATAGATAATTCACATCATCACACAAGTAGATAATCCATATTATCATCACAAATAGATAATTCACATTATCATCACAAATAGATAATTCACATTATCATCACACTTCAACCAAACATCCATATCACACAGCAACACTTATCTCATTTCTGAGATCTCAAACCATTCAAGGCAATCAATATCATCCATCCATACATAAGCAATGATCTATACCATTTATAATTAATTTAAAGTGAATTAAATTAATTACTTCCTCTCTAATTAATTTAAAATAAATTAAATTAATTACTTCATTCTATAAATCCTGCTTACTTAACCGTTAAGTAATTACAAATTAATTAATTAATCACCATCTAATCATTCATCTTAACTAATCATGCTTGATTAATTATCCTCTAATTACATTCAAGTAATTAGCCTTTTATCAATTACACAAATTAATTATTCTTAACCAAATACAGTAATTAACCTTTAATTACTTCATTAATTAATTAATTATAATTAATTACATTAATCCTTAATTAATTACAATTAATTAATCACTCTACAATCACTTATCATTGATTGATTAATCTTAATTAACCAACTCTTAGTTACATCATTAATTATGTTAATTAATAATCCCTAATTATTTCTTTAGTTATTAATTACTCTATATAAATTAATTACATTAAGTAATTAATCTTTAATTTAACCACATTTATTAATCACTCTTGATTAATCACATTCAGTAATTAACTACCCTTAATTACTTCATTAAATAAATAAATTACTCCTTAATTAATTATCTTTAATTAATCCCTTGATTAATTACAAAATGTAATTATACTCAAATTACTTTAAATAATAAATCACCCTTCAACTAATTACATCCAATAATTATCATTAATTACTTTACTAAGTAATTGCACTATATTAATTTTATTAAGTAATTACTTACCAAATCATCAAGTGATTATCTTAAATTAATTAATCTTAATTAATTAACTTAAACTTATCACATTAATTTAATTAATTACATTGAGTAATTAATTCCTCTAATTATTTTTATTAAGTAATTATACTTAATCAATTCCACAAATGATTATCTTAAATTAATTAATCTAATTAATTATCTTAATTAATTACATTAATTAATCATTTAACAATCTCAAGTTAATGATCTTCATTAACTATTAACAATTATTTAATTACTTCTCTTAAGTAATTAAACTTAAATTAATCATTATTAATTACAAATTAATTAATCTTTAATAACCATTTAATTAATCATTAATTATTTAATTAATTAAGTGCTCAACTGTAATTAACTAATCTTAATTACTTGATTTATTAATTTCTAAACATTAATTAAAATTTTTAACTTATCTAATTAATGATCTTATTTTCAAATTAATTAACCTTAATCGATTAAATTAAACCTTAATTAATTAATTCAAACCCTTAATTATTTGATTAATTAATCCAAATCATTAATTAATTAAATTAATTAATTATCCATTTTAATTACCTTAATAATTTAATGAATAACAAATCATTAAATCTTTATTAACTTTAAAATAAAAACATTTTTCTTATTAATGATTTAATTATCATTCACAAACATATTTGAAAACATTTTACCTTCAAATTTTCTTTTAAATTCCATTTCAAATTAAAGATTCAAAATAAATACAATTTAACTTTAACAAAATTTAAAAACAATTTAAAAACCCTTTTAAATCACATATAAAGAAATACTTATCCTATAAAGAAATTTAAAAGAGTTTAAACCAAACTCCTTTTAGATTTCTATCATTTTAAAATATACATTAAACATTTAAAGTTGTTGAAACACTTAAATTTTATAAAACTTCATTTTATTTCAAACCTAGGATACAAATTTAGATTTGAATCCATACTTAAAACTGATTTAAAACTTTGTCAAATCTTTGCTTTCAAAATTTAAAATCAAATTTAAAATTTTAAAAGCAGACAAGTTTTAAAACCTATAACCATCAAATGACCCGAGCCACCCTAAAAGTACTCCGAGCCAAATTTCAAAAAAGTTCAAGCAAACACTCGAACTACTCGAGATAAACTCGAGTACAAATCCCTACAACACCCAAACTTCACCAGGCACAAAGCAATGCACCGTGCATATGCACGGTGGCTCCGACCATCTCCAGTCACCACCATAACCTTCAGCAAAATAGCGATCATCCTCAAACCTTAATCCAACCACTCGAACATCGAAACTAACTCACAATCAAAATCGAGCCTATTATCCTAAACCTAGAACCCAGACCCAACATGGAAATCCCCTCGAACTCGTCTCTTCGATCACCGGAGCGTCAGCACCTCCGGCCAAGCCTTCGTCAATGTCCAAACAATCAATCCCCAAAGTCATGTTAAACTAGATCATCCGGAGAGCTCGTGGAAAACAAATTCCCGACCAAGCCTAAAACTAGGTTTACAGCCATCTTCGATCAACCTTTGTCTCTACAGTAGCTTAAACCGCCATCTGACATTTTTCCCTCAATCTTCGATCATCCTATTACCACCAGAAGGAACCCCGACCTCCTAGACCATCAAGATCATCAGAAACTCCTCAAATACCAATTTCTCGTCAAATTAGAACTGCTTATTCAATTTACTATTAAAATTTATGATTTCATTTTTAAAAATCATGATTTTGGATAAGTATTCAATTTATAATCCTGAATCAATGAATTCGAGTGTTTGAATTTTACCCAAAACTTAAACTTCCCTGTTCATTTTGGTTTCTAGGGCAATACCCAATTTATTTTCACTCAATAAATTTTTAAACTTTGATTTATGATTAAACATAAATTTTTTGTTTATAACTTAAATCCTAACAGTGACTAGATCTAGAGATAAAGAATTTGAAATCAAAGCTAGAGTTTAAGAACTAGGAACAGAGATGTTTACAGATATTCACAAACATGCATATATTATACATCCAAAAATGCACAGAAATTCACCAATATACATTCACACAAACATACTTATTTCATACATTAATCATGCAACCAGATTTATGTACTTAAGCTTTTTAAAATAAATGTTATTCACCAGACTCAAAAATGAAGAATAGAGCTTTCTCTTTTGAAATAGTTTTGAAAACTTAAAATTGTGAAACTTGCATGCTTGTTACTAGATTTAAAACTTGTTGAAGATGACTTAAGACTTGATTTATTGAAATGCCTTTGATTTAAAAAGTTGAGTTGCTTGTCTCAAATTTGCATGCAGTAGACAAAAGAAAATGCTCAAGCTACTGATTTGATTTTGATTACAGATTTTCTTTTGATAAACTCAGTTTGAAGGTGAATGTAGGCAGGCTTTGTTCTTGCTTTTGAAAATGAGTTTACAGGTTTATGATTTTGATTTGGAAGAAGATTTTATAGGCTACTGGTTTGATTTTGATATTAAAAATGAGATTACAGGCTTTGAATTGTATAGTTCCTGGTTTTGAGGAAGTGTTGATTACCAGATTTTGTTTTGAAAATTTGTAGGTTGAAGATTTCTTGATTTTAGAAAGATAGAAAAAAGATGAACGTGAGAAAGCATGTTTTTAAAAGTTACAATGATTTATTTTAAAATAAAAGAAAAATTAAAAACACAATTTGACACTTGTCTAATATTACAACATTTGTCATATACATTAATTTATTAAATTACACATGTCACCATGGTTACTTAATATATTAACACTTGTTATTTAAGTATTTAATACTTAATTTAAATATTAATAAAAGTATTTAATTAATTTATTTATTCTTATGTAAATGCATATGTGAATTTCTTTTTAAAGAAAATGTAATAAAACAAATTATATATAAATAAAAGCTTATCCAAAATTTTTAAAAATGTTTATCCTTTTGAATTTCAAAATTAATTCAAATTCAAATCCAACTTAAATTTAAAAATCCAATTTAAAGCCAACACATTTAATTTAAAAATAGCAATTCTATTGTCTTTAAAACCTATCTATATCCATATATTTATTACTATTATTTGAAAATAACACATTTATCAATTTTAAATAATTTATAAAAGAGATTATAAATTACTTATTATTTATCTTACTTAAATGAATTAATGTTTTATATGTAAATTGTATTTTAAACTTTCATACCTAACTACAAATCATATTTATCAAGTAATATTTAAAAAGAAAAGAAAATAAACCTTTTTATTAATTTGATATTTTAACTTAAGATAAGATATAATTTTAAACAATTAACATTTACCTTAATTATTTAAAACAATATAGTTATTTATTAAATAACTTTGAAAAGTTATATATTAAATAAAATTAATTTCCAAATTATCAAAATGTATATTAGAATTTAAAAACAAGATTTTATTTATTTATTAAATTTCAAATCAAAGCTTATCTATTTACAATATATATATATACACATTATAAATAAAAAACATTTTATTAGCTTTTTAAAAAGATAAAATTCACTAATAAATATTTATTTAATTAGATTATTAAATTAAATTCATATTTTATTAACAAAGATTATCAAATCAACTTAAATTTTAATACAGATTATTAAATTGATATTGCCCAAAATTCCAGGCCAGCACAAAATATTTTGAAATTATACTTAGAATATGCAATTATTAATCACAAAAACTATCGCAGAATCAAAACAGAGATAAAAATAAATGAAGTAAAAGTAAAAGGAAAGAACATACCAAGATTTTGTACTGGTTCGGAGTTACCATACATCCAATCCCACACAATTCCTTGTATGGATTTCTTTTCAACAACTAAACGTAAATACAATCTTGATTTCAAGGGCATGAGACATACCATCCAAAATTCCGGTCCATGGGTAGAGTCACTTGCTTTCTGGGCTACAATTACACCCACCAGATTTACGGGCTACTAAGCACAACCAATTGATTTATGGGATATAATCTCACCAACAATTATAATGATTTGATTTAATAGAATTTTGCAGACTCAGATCTTCAATCTTGGTTTCAAATGATCTTACAACTCTTGAATAGCACTTTGATCTTGATTGGAGTGAGAATGATGATAGAAATCAGAGAGAAAATGATAGAGAATCAAACTAATGGTGATTAAGTTTGATTCTCGTTGAAATTCAACATAGTACAATTATATTTTTGTTTAGAAAATGAATGAGGATAAAGATAGGAGAAGAAGAATGAAAATGATGATAAAATTCGTTGGGAAGACAAGTATTTATAGAGGAATAACGGTCATGTCCGTTTATGAAGAGATACGACGTATAGAAACTTCATTTGAAATTTGATTTTTGAAAATCACGGCTAGTATGTTGACATATAAGGGTAGAGTATGTCAATATACTCTTTGTAATTTTGAAGAACACTTTAAACTAATATTTGAAAATGTATTTCTCTATAAAATAATTTGATACTTTGTAAGCATGTTTAAATATAATTCATACACTTTTAAATTGGAATAAAACCGAACTAAAATTACGTGATAAGATTTTTGAAAAATAAACCAATATAAATCAAAATTTAATAAAAACAATACTTTAGTAAAATATCAAAAACTTAAATTAATATTTCTAAGTATAAAAATTTGAAAACTATTTAAAAGTTATTTTGAAAATAATATTTAAATACTTATTTAATAATAGAGGGAAGAAGAGATTAGAAATAGATCAAATGCTATTAGAATTTTAACATAAATCTATGATTCTATAACTTGTCTGGAATATCTTGAAATCTTGAACTCTTTAATACTTATGATTCTTCATTCTCTAGCTCTTGAGTCTCTATATCAACACTTGAACCTCTTCAATCTTTACTTTATACTGTATAGTCTTCCTAAATCGTTACATGTATAATACCCGACACTATATACTGTATACCTTGATAAAACATTAGTATTTATATTTTATATGATTTCCTAAAGTTTTTAGCATAAAAAACAAATATCTCAAGTACTAACACTCCCATACGACTTATTTAAAATTCCTTACCGTTATATTTGAATGTTCTTTATTTAACTATTAATTAGTTGATCCAAAAGTATTACCATCTACTTATATTTGTATAGGTTAATTATCATTATTATTTATTTTAATAAATAGAGTAATATCTACCTTTCCTATTTCAAAATTAGATTGCAATAAATAGGATTTTAGTCTATTATATTCAGCTCTAGGAGCTTGTTTTAGACCATACAAAGCTTTCTTTAATTTGTCAACATGCTTAGTTTTCATCTTCAAAAAGGAGGGGTTGCTTTATATAGACATCTCCTTTACTAAATCCATTTAGAAAGGACTTTTGACATCAATTTGAAATAACTTAAAGTTATTATGATTTGCAAAAGCAAGTAAAATTTTGATAGCCTCCAGTCCGGCTCTAGAAGTAAAAGTTTCATCAAAATCTATACCTTCTTCTTGACTATAACCTTGAGCAATTAAGCATGCTTTATTTCTAATAACTTCTCCTTCTCCATTCATTTTATTTCTATATACCCATTTAGTTCCTATTAAAAACGTATTTAAGGTCATGGAACTAATTCCCAAACATCATTTATGTACACTGATTCAGTTCTTCTTGCATAGAAATAATCCAAGAATCATCTAATGATGCTTCATTCAGCTTTTTAAGTTCAACGGTTATGATATATGCAACATTAATCATTTTATTCAATTGATTCCTTGTTTTTACTACAGATTCTATATTTTTTAGAATATTTTCTACAGGATGATCTTCCAAATATTTTGTTCTTTTATTTGGATGTATATTTTTGGAGTTACTATCATTTTCATTATTAGTAATTTCATTAGTTTTATCAACATCCTCTGCTGCACAAAAACTAGTATTATTACTTATAAAATTCTCATCAAATGAAGCATGTAATGTTTCTTCAATGGTGTTAGTTCTGGTGTTATAAACTCTATAAGCTTTACATCTATTAGAATAACCAATAAAAATATCTTTATCTAATTTAACATTAGATTTGTCTAAATTATCCTTCGTATTTAATCATTTACTGCCGAAAACTCTAAAGTATGATACTTTAGGCTATTTATTGTAAAATAATTTATATGGATTTTTTTAATTAAAGGTCGTATTAAAATTCTGTTTAAAATATAACAAGCCATAGCAACTACTTCAGCCCAAACCTTTTGAGCTAATTGACTATCATTTAAATTATTCTAGCACATTCTTGTACTTCTCTATTTTTATGTTATACTACTCCATTTTGTTATGGAGTTCTTAGAAATGAAAAATTATATGCTATTCTTTTGTTATTACAAAATTTTTCAAAATTATCATTTTGGAATTCTCCTACATGATCACTCCAAATTGTTTTAATTTTAGTTGACATTTGATTTTGAATTTTATTAGTAAAAATTTTAAACATTTCAAAAGCTTCACTTTTAAGTTTGAAGAAAATTACCTATGTAAATCTAGAGAAATCATTAACAATTACAGAGACATATCTATTATGATTTATTGATTGTATTTGCGATGGTCCAAAAAGATCTAAGTAAAGAAGTTCAAGAGGATGAGAAGTAGAAATCGTATCTTTAGATTTAAAAGAGATTTTTCAAGGTTTTCCTAATTGAGAGGCATCACACAAATAATTGGCATTAAAACTCATTTTAGAAAGAACCTTAATAAGTTTATATTTAGCAATTTTTGGAAGGTGTTTAAAATTCAAATGGCTAAATCATCAATGCCATATGTAAGGGTCATTAGATTCATCCAAAAAGTATAATTTATTATTGGATACTTTCATACTTAAAATATAAATGTTATGTTTCCTAATACCTTCAAAGATAATTGCAACTGCCCGTAATTTTCGATAATTTAAATTTGTCAATTTAATAAGATTTTGATAATTTAATATTGAAATAAATAAAAATTTGTAATTTAATAATGAAATAATAACTAAAATAAAACATAACAGTGTTATCTAAAGTTAATTATTAATAAATTGAATGAAATTCCAATCAATTGAAATGACTAATTTTTTTTACTTTTGTAACGACCCAGAATTTCTGGTAATTAAAATTCGAATATTTAATTGATTTTAAATATTAATAAGTAAAAATTTATAAGTCGAATAAATTTTATTTTGAATAATTGGATTTAATTGGATAATTAAATCGATAATTTAATAGTTGAAATTACAGAAATAATTGAAAATTGGGTTTAATATAATTAAAAATGATTTGTAAAATTTTATTAAATCATATTAGAGTTAGAATGATGTTATAGAACTTTTAAAATTGAATTTAAAGTTAATTTGTGAAAATTGAATATATTAATATTTAATTGACGAGTTAAAATAGCCATTTTTCAAACAGTCTCGGATTTCGACGAAACCAGTTTCGTCGGATCCGTAATGTTAAATTATTGTATGGTGTCAAAATTTCATGTCAATCGTATTTACGGTTTGTCCGGGGCAAGCCAAAACGCATAGAACTTAGTTTAAATCGATTTAATTTAAATTTGATCGTTTATTGCCGTAACTCGCACATAAGATCGAATTGGCTCCCGAAACTTATTCCATTGTGTCCGGAACGCGGGGTAAACCCTAGAAACGCCGCCGGCACGCTTTGTTTGGAGTTCGGAAAATTCCGGATGAATATTAATTGGAGAATTTTTCTATAAAAGCACCCTATTATTCACTTTTGCAAAAAAATATCAAACCCTAGGTCAAAAACATTACAGCCGCCACCTCCACCTATCAATGGACGAAATTTAATTTTCTTCTCCCCTCAAAATCTTCAAATCCGTAAGCAATTACAACAAACTTTCAACTGCAAAGTTGAAGCTCATCACGAGATCTACAACAAACTTCCAACTTCCAATTCCAACTGCAATGGTGATGATCAAATTTGGTGAGGCGAATCAACGACAATTGGCTCGAGAAGGCCGGCCGTTCATCCTCGTTTTGCATGCAGCAGGGAGGGCCGAGCTTGGCCGTACTCAGGGTGATGGTGGGGGGTGGTGAGGGCTACAAGGTGAAGGTCGTTGATCGACCTGAAGTTGATCGTGGAGGTGCGATATTCAACCCTAGTTTGGGGTTATGGGTTTCGGCCGTGCGTGATTTACCTGGGAGCGACGTTGAGGGAGAAGGAAGCTTGGGCGGCTGTGATTTGCGTTCAGGGATGGAGGGTCCAGATTTCATCTAGGTTTAAAAATATAAAGAATTCGTAAATTTATTTATATTTTAATGTGTACAAACTTTGAAAAATCATATCTTTGTCCTAGAGGTCGAAAACGCACGAAACGAATTGCGTTGCAATCGTTTTGTCGAGCACTACGCGATGGAGCTGGTATGGAGTCGATTGGAGTTAGTGAAAAATTTGGGTATAATTAAACGCACGTTTAATTTTATTCGAAATAAAATGCTGAAACTGAATTGAAATCAAGGTGAGAACTTCTCACTCAATCGAATTGTTTCGATTTAAATTTTAAATAGTTAGATTTAAAATTGCTTAATTGTATGCGTGGATGATAAATTATTATCTGTTATTGATTGAAATAGATATTATACGCCATCTATTAAGCGGTTGTTATTTATTAAAAACATATACCATGATAATTCCAACTTGTATGGAATTGGTATTATATATGTACTTGGAGTTCATTTTCCCGCATTATATAGCGGATGAGACCCTATTGCGCCGCATAATAGCGGATAATATTTTATAAACCCCATATATCGCGATATTCCGTATTGGAACGGAATTGGTATTGTGCTAACATCTATGGATGCAGGGAAACAGGTTGGAGGGATCCAATTGGATTCTTCAACTGTATTAATTTATTTACAGATATTGTGATATTTGTTGATTATCATATTGATATATGATGTTTTGATTGTCGTGATTGTTTATTTGGTGCTGTTGCATCATTAGGCATATTTTGAAGTTTTAAAAGTATTAAAGTGATGATTTTCAAAATTTCAAAGGATTTTAAAGTGATTTTTGAAAGTATATGTTTTATTAAATTTTTGAATTGATTCATTTTAAATAAATTAACGTTATAAAATTTAATATTATAGAAAAGTATGATTTTTGTGAAATATAACCAAAATGTGATTTTGAAATAAGTAGTTGATTAATTTATAAAATAGTTTGAATTGGGATTTTTGAATTATTATAAACGATTTATATAAAAGATTTATAAAATTGATATTTTATAAATAAAAAAATATTGGAATTATAAACCGAGTTTTTATAAGTGTTAAAATGAAGTATTGAAGGATTTCATAAGTGAATGAGATTCACAGTTGTATAAATTGTGAAATTATAAAATGAATAGATTTTCGTAAAATAAAAGATTATAAGTAATTAACTTATAAATTAGATTTTTGGTATAAAATTGAGTTATAAATTGAATTGGTAAATAAAAGTGAATTTTATAAGTTGAAGTTTGTATAAAATATATATATATATATATATATATATATATATATATATGTGTGTGTGTGTGTGTGTGAATTTATAAACATTGTTTATAAATCCGAAATCAATTGAATTTGGTAAATTAAACATAGAAGTTTATTAAAGGGGATATATTCTCGATTTTGGATAGCGAATTATCTTGTGTATAATATGTGTAATAATAAAGAGTTTGGATCGGGAGTAATATTCACAATTTTGGACAGTGAATATATTATTAAATAAAATGGATATGTTTTGGGGAAGTGGTATTATAAAATGAAGTTAATTATTTTAAAGATGTATTAAAATGGATTAACTATCGAAACTATAGATTTCAACATTTATTGTTGAAATAGACGTTTTCAAGAAATTAAAAGGAAATGGTGGACTATAACACTGTTGTTATAGTAAATGATTTCTGAAAGGAAATATTTTATATAGTATTGGGATTTATATATCTATCTTAATTTCGAATCCCTATACTAGTGATTTTGGGTCGTCGTAGCGATGTTTTACGCCACATTCGTTTTGACCCAAATAAATGTGTTTGAAAGAACGTTTTCTTTAAAGAATGAAATATATACTTAATTTCAATTTAAGTATATTGAATATTTTCCAAGTGTTGAAAATAAATGGATTTGTGAATTACTTATTATTAAATAAGTATGGAAATGTTTTCCAATATGAAGTGAATGTTTTGAGATTTTATCTTTTAAAGATAAATTGAAAATGAATATTAGAAATCGATTTGGAAATCGTATATTCATAGATATTTTGGAATTGTAAATTCACTATGGAATTTATAAAAGAAAGGGGAATTTGTTTAAAAATAAACGTTGATTTATTTTTGAAGTGTGGAAATAAATTTACGGATTTGGAACGTAAATGTAAAGTAAATAGGTAAGGATATATTTAATTGGTTTAAATGAACCATTTTGGAAATGAAAATGAATAAAGATTTGTGAATATATCCCGTGTAGGGAAACGGTTTGAAATTTGTTTTCAAAAGTGGTAAAGGTGAAAAGTGATTTGGAAATTTGTTTTCAAATGTTTAAGTGTGGAAAATATACATCTAGTAAAGATATTTTGAAAAATAAGTAATTTGGAAAATTATTTGGAATCGGGTGATGTTGTGCACGCATATTGATAGTTAAATAACCGACTATCAATATTTACCTTTGAATGGGTATTTGTTGTGATTTGCTTGAATTTGAATGCCACACTTATTTTCAAAATAAGCGCTCACTTTTCGGGTTAGCCGGGAAAGGACCTTTGGGTCGTATAACTCGTTCCGAATATGTGATACGTCGTTATGGATTGCATTTGATGACCGGTGTTGAAGACCGGATATTTATGAAAACGGAAGGATTACCTTCGAATGTTTCTGCATCGGCTGATCTCCTATATAGAAATTTATTACCCTTTGTGATGGGAAGTTCGGTCATGATTAGTGAATATCCGGATTGCAAGGACTTCTTTGGAAGTGCCTTCGGTTCCGTTCGATCCCGGAACGGACTTGTATGGATGTGTGCCTGACGTTACAATTTGAGATGTAAAGCTGGTTTCTATCAAATATGTTCCCGTTGGTGGAGGAGAATTTATTCTCTTAGCTTAACACCTTAGAGGTTATGTAGTTGATGGTTACTAGTGATACATTCCCAAAATTGGTAATGTGGCATACGAAGTGCCGTTGAGCATTTGTTGAGCAAAGCGTGGCTTTTGTATAAAGCGTAGCTTTGTGGACGAGACTTCGTCGGACCTCACACCCCGGAAATGGTCAAAACAGGAAGGATGCAGCAAGGTTATTAGGGGGTAGCGCCCCTTTAGTGTATGTCATTCCTTCTGGATAGAGATGGTATCATGGTATGGAGCCCAGATATTTAACCTATGTTGTTGCTGCAAATTTATTACTTTGTGGTTGTTGGAATCGAGGATCCTCGGATATAGATCGGTTACGATCGGGGAATGACATATTCGTGTCAGTAGTTACCCAGTTTGAAGGGTAACCCGGCCTTGTGTTGGCAGAGATCTAACCGTAACGTTAGGTTCTCGGGTCGTCTTTCCAGAGGCGTACCCATGTGGCAATGGGAAGTTCCTTGGCCTGACCATTTGTGGAAATCCAAAGAAATAATACGAACCTTGTACGGTTTTAGTTGTAGAACCTGCCATCTAATATGGTAGCTATAATAGGCATAATATAATGGTACCTATGCCGGATAAGATTTATATTCTACTTTCGAAATGTTTTCTACACTATGCACTAATAATAATATCAAAAATGATTTGATTTTTGCGTAGTAAGCATCTTTGACTAACATAGGAAGAAATCTCCTCCAAGTTTGCGTTTGCATTGTGTGTGTGGTGGGAGGTCTTATGGTAGTTACATTTTCAAAAAGCATTGCGAATTGACTTTAAAAATATTTCTTTGTTTGTTTTTTTAAAAGAATAACCGTTTTAAGTTCTCACACCAGTCCCATGACTAACCTGGAGTTTATTATTTCTTTCCTAAACTCTGGGTGCCCACAAATTTCCACACGGGCAGTCAAGATTCAGGTTTATCAGGATATTCTGGAATTCAGGAGTTGCTGGAGGCAAGCGGATGGCATGGCGTATTCACTAGTATATAGTATTTCTTTTCCGCTGTTTGTTGTTGTACACTCTAATGATGTAATGTAATGTAATATGATGTAATGTAATAACCGATATAGTTCTTGTTTAAAGATTATTCATTTATCTATTATATGTTGTTCCGCTGCGATTGTGAGATTCTGATATTGTTCTGTTGTTCCTTTCTGTTCTGTTCTATCTTTTTCTCTCTTCTTTTATCTTTTTCTTCTTCTTTAACCCTAACGGTATGGTTTTTCGGCCTTCGATTGCTCGGCAGTTGATACAGTGGACGTATTGATGTCGGTTTTCGAGCGTCGAAAAGTCGCATTCGTTACATAATTATAAAGTGAATATAAGAAAACAAATGTAAATATTGAATTGACCAACGAAATAGTATATAGTTAATGATAATGGGATAAAATCAGTGGTATGTAAGCAATTGTAATATTGGTTGTAAATAATAACATATAAGTGTGATTGGAACGTCTTGATATTTTCAACCATTCGCATCCACACATGCCGGGCTTGAATTGCCCAAGATATCAAATTGTGAATTTATATTTGGAAAAATTCAGCATATACAGTAAATAAAATAATCACAGAATCACAGACACAGAGTATTAAAATAATAAGTAGCCGAACCAAATGAATAGTTGTTCATGAAGCTATTATATATATAACAGAGTTAAAACAAGATACAACAGAAGTCTCGAATACATAGAAGTCTCAATACAGTAGTCAAATACAAGATAAGAGTATATCGCAGGAGTCAGCTGAATAACTACAAGCTGAATAAATAGATGGATCTCTAAGCCAAGCTCCAACTATAAAGGAGAGTCTCAAATGCTGTGACACTCAGTATGACCTGAGCGTAAAGCAAAAACACAGAACACTCGAGCTAGGATTAACATTCTTATATCAATAAATCCAACTCAAGTGAAATATCAACTGACATACAAGTAACTTAAAGGATGTTTGGGATAACCATCCTCTAAGGATCCTTGTAACTATCTACTATGTAGTAATATACGTTATTATAATAATGTCTAAAGTAAAGTAAACGAAAAAATAGCGTTAAGGCATTACCCATATCTCCCTTAACACATTTTATAGTGCCAATAGTCTATACAGTACCATAAAACCTCCTAATCGGGAGGCTACCAGAGGACACTCCATAGTTACAACACAAAACTAACTCGTAACGGTCTCGATATGGTAGGTGACATGGCACAACTAGGCAATGCCAGGGTAGATATACCAATTACACTTCCGGGCTGGTGGTAACGCATAGCCGCAACTACCTCCCACCTCGAGCCACAGTCTCAAATCAAAGGTGCACACCAAATCAATCACAAAGTAATAGAATGGCAATCGAAAGAGTGTGTCCGATCGAAGGTGCTACCTCACTTGGCCCGTCAATTGCTTCTGTTTTAGCCATCTTATGCTAACTCACGAGAGTTAGGTCCACGTATATACCTCAAATTGAACTTCACCAACGTAATGACCCGATTTTTTGACGTCCGAAAATCAAATACCAGAAAACCAAACCATTAGGGTTAAAGAAGAAGGAGGTAGAAGAAAAACAGAAACAATATCAAAATCTCACAATCGCAGCGGAACAATATATAATAGATAAATGATTAATCTTTAAACAAAAGAACTATATATGTTTATACATTACATCATCAGAGTCCAATACAATCAACAACACAATTCAGGATGGTTATAATATCTCGTCCTTCCAAAGATGAATATACAGCTTACACTGCACAGCGGAAATATAAATCTACAAAAATACGCCTCGACATCCAGCTCGTCTCCTGAGCTCCACAGTAGTCCATCCAGAATCTGTAATCTACAATACTCGGTCTAACTCGAGCACTATAGTTAAATAACACCCGAGTCAGTCTGGAAACCAGCGTGAAAAAACACACTTAATTGGATTATTAAAGTTTTAAAAATCATTTGAAATCAAAGGTATCTCGTAAGACCACGCCACAAATAAACATGCCGGGTTTTTACCTTACGATAACCAAAACATTTCGTATAAAATCCTCTGATATTATAGTAGTGTTTATATGCAAATACTTATTCAAATAGCTAAAATTGTTACATTATTAAATTCCAGTAATACTAGCCACAAAGTGGGTTCTACAAAAAAAACCATAAAGGCACGTTGGGAGAATGGATTTCCATCAATGGCAGGGCCACTGGGGTACCGCCCGTCACAGTACGTGGTCTAGATCACAGTATAGGGGATCCACCCTGATCCCCTGCTACACAAGATCGGAGCTACCGCTTACTAGATAGTCCGAATAAGATCAGCCCGTGGTTGGGATCTACAACCGCCCACATAGCCGAATAAAGGTACATGTAGATAGGGATGACCTTGCCCTAATTGGTTGCTAGCCACTTAGCCTTGTGTGCACCTTCCCTGTTTTAGCCATTCCCGTTTGATGAGGCTCGAGGCTATGCGTTACCTTTTTAGCACATATTCACTTAGAATGCTCATCGTCCTCCTGACGATGTTCTGTTAGCACTTTTCCATACAAGTCCATTCCGGCTATGAAACGATGTTCTGTTAGCACTCGTCCATAGAAGTCCGTTCCGGGTTCGAACAGAACCGAAGGCACTATTCCTACTACATCCATTTTGGAATCACCCTTAGGACAAGTAGCGATTAGTCCTTGCACTTTACTGCTCCATCTTCGATTCCAAGCTCTTGTCTTCTTCACGAAAACGTTCAAACCAGATCAAAGTGGTTTTTGAGAAATTAATCGCGATCCCGGCCTCTTCGAAACGATCAGCGTATTGGCCAATATTGATAGTCGGTTATTTAACTATCAAATAACATTCACAAACAACCATCAGGCTTTAATAATTTCCCAAATTATTTATTTCAAAATATCTTCGCAAGATATTTATTTACACTTTACCCTTTTGAAACAGTTTTCAAATCACTTTCCTCTCGCGAAATAAATTTCCAAATATTGTCTATCTCTACTGAAATCACCAAGTCTAAATACTTTGGATTTAAAATAATTTAAATCACTCTATCCGAAAATATGTATTCTTTAAAAATATCTAAAATAAAACTATTTAAAACACTTCATTTGAAATACTGGTTATGAAATTTTAAAATAATTTCTCATGTAAAGCTTAAACCAAAATAAATCCTAAAACAAAAATCATTAAATTCTATACAAGTTTTCAAATAAAAATTTCATCCAAACTATCTTTAAAATAAACTACTTTATAAGATATAAATATTAATAATTATCTTTTTAAATCATAATACCAATTATCCTTTTAAAATAATTACTACTATAACTAATTTAATAAATATTTAGCTTTAAAATTTTAAACAACTTAAATAATAATTTTTAAAAACATTCTTTAAACAAATTTAAAACTTTTAACCTATGCTTAAAAAAAATTCTGCTTTGAAACGTACTTGGCTTTTCAGAGAAATACACTTTCCTTTCACACCCTTAAAAATAATCCATATTTATTTTAAAACAAATTACCCATTCCTTTATAATTTCCCACCGTAAATTTATACTTCCAAATATCCACTGATATTTATATCACTTTAAAAACTCAGTTCATAGTCTCATCCTTCCTTTAAAACATAGTTTCAAACACTAAATCAATTTCCAAATCGATTTCCCAAATTTACTCCATTTCAAAAAAAAAAAAACCTTTACTTACTCAAATTTTATTAAACTAATTAATTTCATATTTAACTTCCTTATTATGATTTAAATCTTATTTAATTGAAAATACCAATTTCATATTTGTTTCAAAATTCCTCTTTGATTTCTTCCTAAACCATTTAAATTGTGAATTTAAAAAAAATCTTTTATTCTGTAACGACCCGATATTTTTAACCATTCTTATCCGCACATTTCGGACTTGAATTGCTCAAAATACCGCGTTGTAAATAAAATTTGACAAATATCAAAATATATAGTAAATAAATAATCACAAATCACTGACACGGAGTAAATAATAATGCAGTGGAAGTAAAAGAGATAGTAATTCATGAAGCTACTATATAAATATAAAATGCATCAGAGTTAAACAAGATACAACAGAAGAGTAACAAGATACATCAGGTACAAATCAGAATACACCACTGAAATCACTGGATACAGAAAGCAAAATAGATGGCTGGATCTTCAAGGAAAGCTCCAACTCTGAAGGTGAATCTTGAATGCTGAATCAATCAATCTGACTCGAGCGTAAAGCAAAACACAAAACACTCGAGTCAGGACATAAATACTTATAAACTGTAAATCAACTCAAGTGAACAGTAACAAAATGCATCAGTAACTCAAAGGATGCTTGGGATCGCCCATCCTTTTAGGATCCGTTCAACTATTTATTATGTAGTAATATTGCGCTATTATAATAATGTCTACAGCAAAATAAACTTACTTTAAAACAGCGTTAAGGAGTGATCCAATATTCCCCTTAACATGTAATAATGCCAGTAGTTTATACAGTACCTGCATATATTCTGATCGGGAGACTATTAGAAGATACTCCATAGGTACGACACAAATTGAAACTCGTAGTAAGGCCCGCTATGGTGGGTGATACGACACACGAGGCAATGCCAGGGTAGATATACCAATTACGCACATGGGTTGGTGGTAACGTAGCAGCCACATACGCTCACCTCGGAACACACTCCCAAATCAAAATTGGAGGATGGCCATCAAATCAACCACAAGTAAGAGTATAGTATCAAAGAAGTGCGTCTGACCAGAGGAGCTATCCCTTTTGGCTCGAGATCGCTCCTGTTTTAGCCACCTTATGCCAACTCACGGGAGTCGGGTCCATGTAATATACCTCAAGAACGACGCCACCATCCTACTTCATTCTGGAATCCCCACCGCGTACACTATTGTTAAAGTGGTTTTTGGAGTTGGCAGAGAGTATGACAACTTCCGCTCCCGGTCTCTTTAATAACCAAACGTTATTATAACGCAATGGTTATTTGAAAATAGTTTATACTTTAAAAATCAAATCATTTCATTTCAAAACTATATTCCTTTCAAAATAGTTTATACTTCAAAATTAAAACAATTTTTATTTCAAAACCATACCCAAACCAATACGATATTATTTACATTTCAAACATACATTCACCTTTCAAAATCATAATACTTTCAAAGATATAACTCTTTCAAAACCAAAATACTTGAAATCGTTACACTTTGAAAATCATAAAATTTCGAAACCATGCATTTGAAATCATGGAAAATTCCTTTAATTCTTTACATTTTTACAAATTTATTCAATTAAACCCAAATTTCAAATTTCCAATTTAATTCAATTCAAACCGTCGGCTTCAATTCAATTTAGTTTCCCAACAAACCATTTCAAATCCTATAAATTTCAAATAAAGATTTGATCCACGAAATAAAATATTCAATTTTTAATATATTCTAAAGCTTTAATATCCCACATTTCAAAACTAAATTTTATAATTCATATATCTCAAATTTAACTTCATTATTATTTAGTTTTGAAATATTCATTTCATAAATCCAATATTATTTAAATAAACACAAATTACAAGTAAACTCAATATCCTTTCATACTAATATAAACTTCAAATATTAGTTTATCAAAATCAAATATCATTCTAAATTCATATTCTTTATCAAAATAAAGATCAAATCCTTTCCAAACCATTTCAATCATCAAAATATCATGTCCTTACAAAACCTCATTATTTGAATTCAAATTCAAATATTTAAATATCATATTTAAGTCAAGTGATTCATTCGTTTATTATGCCAAATCTCATTACAAAAACACATTTCAAAATTTCATTCAAAAATTCATTTATCTCATTACATTTCATTCCATTTAACACATAACCAAGTAAACCTTATTTAAATTCAAATTCAATTTAAATTCCTTAAAATTCAAAATTAAATATGTTAAATATATTCAAAACTCCTTAAATTTCATAAATAATCAATTCCAAAAATTAAATCATTTGACACTTTAAAATATAACTCAAATAATGTTAAAATCTATAATATTTCCAAACATTGTCAATTTATGGCAATGACAGCATTTATACCGTGCTATCGTAGTTTATAGTTTCCAAAATAGTTTAGTTCGGGAACAACGGCATTTATAAAATGCTGTAACATATATTTAGTGATTACAACATAGTTAAGTTCAAAAACAACTGCATTTAAAAATGTTGTCACAAGACTACAACATTTTGGAAATGCTATTAATAAATTCTGGATTTTATTATAACTTTACAAAACAATAAAACTTCAATTTTAGCAAATTATAAATTTATAAATCATATTTCTAGACTTCAAAATTCACATTTAAATCAATTTAACATATGATTTATCACAATTTTTTTATAATTAAATATCTAATTAAAAACACAATTCATTTGTTAAGTCCAAATTCACCGTTTTCTTAATTTATTAATTTAACCAAAAACTTAACATTTTACTTCAAATATCATTTCAAAACCTTAATTTAATTTCCATTATTTACTTACATTTTAAAAATAAAATTTAAAGTCAAAAATCACACTTACTTCAAATTTACATACTTAAATTCAAAAATTCAAAACTTAATATTTAGCTTTCTCAAACCATAAAATATATATTTTTAAATCAAAATATCATACTTTTATAAATACATATATATATATATATAAATCATTTAAAAATATACCACGTGGTCTATATATAATTTTCTAACCTACGTCAAGTGATACAAATATATATCATTTCAATCCGCAATTTAAAAAGAAAACCCGGGTTCTATCATTTCAAACCCGCAAACCCAAGTAAATAAAAATAAATAAAAATCGCTCAGGCTTATCATTTCAGCCCATAATGATTTTTCCCTATTCTAATGTCCATTCGGGTATGTATCATTTCAACCCATAGTGATTCTATTCTATCAGGGAACTTGTAATGTGAATAAATGCATAAACAATATAAGCAATGTCAATGTCACAATATAATTTCATATATCAGATGTCAGGTGATAATTAACAAAGTAAACATGGTAATAACATGGCATAGCATATCATATAATCATCATTTACTTGCATAAACATTTTTAATTACTAAAAACTTATCATCGATTCACTAATTCATAAGTAGAAATGTCAGAGTGAGAAGGACTCACCTTTATCGAAGCTAGAGGCCACTATGACACACAAACGATTCCAAAGGCACGACAAGCACGATACATCACGACTTTTGATTTGAATGAATGGGAGCCTAGATGATGATCTTGTATACAATAAATAAACAAGATAATATAAACATATGAATTCAATACAAAATACATTGAAACAATTGGAATTTTGAATTAACAAAGAACATCGCCCAGCTTTTCATCAACTTTGCTTGACCATGGCAACATGGCTTGTCACCTGCACACTAAGCTCAATCTAGGTGTTCTTATACTCAGCCATGATCATGCTTTGGCTCGGGTTAAGCATCAAAACTCATGGCTATGCAAGGAGATGAAGATGGTAGGTGCAACATAGGTAGAATACAAAGGAATCAAGGCAAATAAGTGGAGTTTGGTCACAATAAGGCTCGACTTGGACATTGCTTGGCTCTCCCATAGGATTTTCAAAGCTGGATAGAGGTGGGGTGATGGTCAGGGGTAGAGCACATCGGGTGATGGTGGTTCAAAGTGGTGGCCGAAGTGAATATGGAAGGGTAGGGGAAGTTATGTGTCTAGGCTAGCATAGTTTCAAGGAGTTTGGCAAAAATTTGTGGTGTTTGGTCCACTTGAAGGTCACGACTTGAGGTGGTGGTCAGAGGAGGAGGTGGTGGTTGCTGTGGCTGGTTGTGGTGGAGAGGATGTTGGTGATGGTGGGTGGTAGGGTCAGGCATAGCTAGAGAGAAGCAAGGACAAAAACCAATAAAGAAGAAGAGAAAAAGTAGAAGGACGAATGGAAACCATTGTTCATTTTTTTTTCTCAAATGGAAATAGCCGTGAATGGTGATGAGATGGGAAGGTTTTCATGTGAATCTGTAAAAGGAATACATGGCAAAGGAAAGAATGAAAGGACAAAAGGTAAGTGAAAAGTCGTGGCATATGAAAGGGTTTTTTGCCTCTTTATATTTCTTTTTCTTTTATTCAAATTAAACATACAAAATTTCAGTAAATAAAAATAAAAAGCTGAACAAAATAAAGTGAAAATAAAATAAATAAATAATTTAAGGAAAAACAGAAAATAAATAAAGAAATAGTTTAATAATTGAAACTAGACTTTAAAAATTGAGAACAATATACAATAAGCATTAGAGAATTATAACAACACTTCAAAAATGTTTTAAAAATAAAATAAATACATAACATGTCATGTTACACAAATTAGATCATGATATGACAAACAAAATATTATTTATATAAATTAAAATAAACAATTTTGTTAAATAAAACAATTTACATAAAATATTGTAAAAAGCATAACTTTCACAATATAAATCAGATTTCAACGAAACGACAAGCAGTATTCTTGAAATTTGATTTATTTTCATAATAAATATAAAATTCAAAATTTCAAAAATTTAAATTTTAAAAGTCAAAATTTGACCATATTGACCAAAATTCACATTTTCTGGAAATATTCAATTTGTTCATGTTTGAAATTCAAATTCACATAGAAATCAAAATTTATATTTAAAATAACAAAGTTTATTCATTTTAATAAATAAAAATAAAGTTTTTTTGAAATAAGGAATTCAAATTAAAACAATTAAAATATACAATTAAAATAATCATAAAATACAGGGTTGTTAACTCTTCCCCACTTAAAACTTTTCATCCCCGAAAAGGAATGAGGTACGGAAAAGCACAGAAAAAGATAGAATGAAATAGAATTAGGACAAGATGACAAGAAGATTGAAATTATACCTGATAACTGTTGTTATAGGTAGGTTTAACAAAGTGGAGATGATCTTCCCAAGATCCTCCAGAATCAAGAACACAAGCATGAAAAAGGTCTTCGAGAATCTGATTCACTCTTTCTGTTTAACCAATGGTCTGTGGATGGGAAGCAGTTCTCAGATTCAGAAATGAGTACCAAATATTATAGAAAAATTTCTAAACAGACTGGTATAAGCAATAGCCTCCCCATTCTGTAGAAAGATAAAGGGAATAAGGACAACCAAAAGATAGTTTGAAAAAAAAATTAAGATTATAAATTTGAAACCATAAAATTTTAAATTAAATAGAAAATTAAATTTACGTAAGTTAAATAAATCTTAACTATCTCTAATTTCATTATCTTATCATCCAATTATCTTAAATAACAATCTGTAAAATCATGGATTTGAAAAAAAATCATTATTATACTCATAATGTACTCAATAAATTAATTTTTCTTTATTCCTAATTGAAATTAAATTTATTCCTCTCAATATATTTTATCACCTATGTTAAATATATTTATACTTATTATAACTGCTTTAATTTATTCTTAGTTCCTTTAACATTATTTTATATTGTAAATTATTCCATTACCCTTTGTTTCTATTTACCTCTGTTAATCTTTTTATAACTAAAATTAAAGTGTATAACATTCATTATAACCACTCAAATTTTATTCATAAAATCCTTTTTATATTGATATCATCCAATTACATATTCAACTTCTTTATAATTTTGGTAAGTTATATTGGAATGAAATTGTGTATTATACAAATAAAACTTTCCAATTCAGTCATTTCAAACTTAAATATTTATCCAAATCTTGAAATTATACTTAAAAATTATCTTTCAAGATAAAATTTAGGAATTAAATTTCCGATAAATTCCAAACTATTTAGAGATAAATAAATGCACATATACTATATATCCATTCAAAATTAAATCATATATCAGCATATGTTATAGTTCAGTCTTATTTTAGAAATTCAAAACAATTAAATTCCCCAAAACAAAACTGTAGCCAGACTACAGAACGGTCTCTTCACTTCGAAACTTGAAAATGAATGTCGATAATGCTGCAGTCATCACCGAAGTTATTTTCCAGTAACAAAGAGAAGAGCACTAATTTTAAACTTTAAAATTCTTTGGAAACAAATTTCTATTCGAAAATAATTTAAATAATATATCCTTTAAAACTTTAAACACAAGGTTGAAATCCATCAGAAATTAAATTCTCAAATTCTTGTTTTAAATTCATTATAAATTTCCAAATAAATTTATAACCATGTTTTATAGTTCAATTAATTATATATGAAACAAGAGATAATGATATATAAAATCAATTATTATTTCTTAACAACCAATTCAATAAAATCTAGAAAAAGATTTATAATATAGTTACAAAATTTATTTCATTACTAAATTTGAAAAAAACATATTGTGTCAGTTTGCTCTGTTCAAGTGTTTTGGAAATCTTATCGATAGCGTTGATTAGACGAATCGATCAGAAACCCAAATCAACATCAACAACTCAAACAACACGATATATAAAACATTTAAATATTAGTTTACAAATACACTTCAAGAATGATTTGAAGATAAGTTGGAAACAAAGATGAGATGATTAAATAACATAATAGGAAGATGGATAAGCTTATATAAATCGCGGGCAACCTTAACCGGGTCAACCCTGACTTAAAGAATAAGATCGATGTGGATTTCTGGGATAAATCAACATTCGATCTCAAGAGAGAGAATTTTAGGATAATAAGAGATACTAGCATCTAAACCGAGGATATAAAATCTTTGGTGAATCGATGCTATTGTAAAGGAGTTTCACCCCTTTACAAATCAATTTGAGATAGGCGGGACCGTCGACTCATTATAAAGATCATTCGAAGTGGAGTTATGGGATACTCCAGAATCAAAAGAAGACGCTTAGTGAGTGACCCGAATGGATTTTGGAACCGCAAGGGACGTACCAAAATTCAAAGGAATCGAGTCAAAAAGAAAGAGATTCAAACTCGAATGAAAGTGATTCTGTAAATAAATTTACCATATATGCTAAGTTTTGCCTACAGCTACCAAAGCTCTGATGCCAAATGTAACGACCCGATATTTTCAACCATTCGCACCCGCACATGTCAGACTTGAATTGCTCAAAATAACGCGTTGTACATAAAATTTAGCAAATCCTAGAATATACAGTAAATAAATAATCACAGATCACGGACACGGAGTAAATAATAATGCAGTTGAAGTAAAAGAGATAGTAGGTCATGAAGTTACTATATAAATATAAGATACATCAGAGTTAAACAAGATACAACAGAAGAGTAACAAGATACATCAGGTATAAATCAGAATACATCACTGAAATCACTGGATACATAAAGCAAAATAGATGGCTGGATCTTCAAGGAAAGCTCCAACTCCGAAGGTGAATCTTGAATGCTGAATTACTCAATCTGACTCGAGCATAAAGCAAAACACAAAACACTCGAGTCAGGACATAAATACTTATGAACCGTAAATCAACTCAAGTAAACAGTAACAAAATGCATCAGTGGCTCAAAGGATGCTTGGGATCGTCCATCCTTTAAGGATCCGTTAAACTATTTACTATGTAGTAATATTGCGCTATTATAATAATGTCTATAGTAAAATAAACTTACTTTGAAATAGCGTTAAGGAGTGACCCAATATTCCCCTAAACACATAATAATGCCAGTAGCCTATAGAGCACCTGCATATCTCCTGATCGAGAGACTATGAGAAGATACTCCATAGGTACGAAACAAATAGAAACTTGTAGTAAGGCTCGCTGTGGTAGGTGACACGGCACACGAGGCAATGCCAGGGTAGATATACCAATTACACACACGGGCTGGTGGTAACGTAGCAGCCACATACGCCCACCTCGGAACACACTCCCAAATCAAAATCGGATGATGGCCATCAAATCAACCACAAATAAGAGTATAGTATCGAAGAAGTGTGTTCGACCAGAGGAGCTACCCCTTTTGGCCCAAGATCGCTCATGTTTTAGCCACCTTATGCCAACTCACGGGTGTTGGGTCTATGTAATATACCTCAAGAACGACGCCACCATCCTACTTCATTCTGCAATCTCCACCACGTATACGGTTGTTAAAGTGGTTTTCGAAGTTGGCAGAGAGTATGAAAACTTCCGATCCCGGTCTCTTTAACAACCAAACGTTATTATAACGTCGTGGTTATTTCAAAATAGTTTATACTTTAAAAATCAAATCATTTCATTTCAAAACTATATTCCTTTCAAAATAGTTTATACTTCAAAACCAAAATCATTTTTATTTCAAAACTATATCCAAGTCAATACGATATCATTTCCATTTCAAACATACATTCACCTTTCAAAATCATAATACTTTCAAAGTTATAACTCTTTCAAAACCAAAATACTTGAAATCATTACACTTTGAAAATCATAACATTTCGAAATCATACATTAGAAATCATGGAACATTCCTTTAATTCTTTATATTTTTACAAATTTATTCAATTAAAACCAAATTTCAAATTTAATTCAATTCAAACCATCAGTGTAACGACCCCGAAATTTTTCGATCCCGAAAATTCCAGATAGTTAGGGAAAAGAAGAAGAAAAAGAAGATCAGAAACATCAACATCTCTCATTCGCAGCGGATAAAATAAAATAATAAATAATAACAGTTTACAAAAGAATTTTGTACTGTCAAAATACCTTTATAATACATCAGAGTTACACATATATACAGACACCGAATATACACAATTATCATGTCACAAATATACAGCAATATAATACCGCGGAAACACTCCATACGTTCTTGCCATTCAACTCGCCTCCTGAGCTCCAGAACGTCCTTACCTGAAAATCTGTAATACTCGGTCTGACCCGAGCATTACATCAAAGTAACACCCAGGTCAGGCTGGAAATTAGCGTGAGTAAATCCAACTAACATCGAATCCCAAAGAAAACAACTTATATAAAACCCGGGATAGCACGTATTAATTTACAAATTCACAATTTGTTATAGACATCACTTATTTCACACATCCAGTTTCTAAGTACCAAAATTTAGATAGCCCAATTCACTTAAATCATTTCATTCTAGCCTATAGTTTCGACATATCAATCTATAAAAATTCGAGGTGGTTTCGAGTATTTTCTAATATCCGAGCCCGGTCTCTTTAAGTCTCATGTCATCCTAACCCAAGTTATCCAAATGAAATACACTTCCCGCTTTAAATACAGGAGGTCACTTTACACAACAATTCATCATTGATAGATAACAACAGTATCCTGTCCGCTCAAACATATGTTACCACAAAACATTTCATATCAGAGATATCCACTCATTCAAGGCATCCAATACCATTCAATCATCCATAAGGAAAGCTTGATCACATCCAAATTTAATTTAATTAATTCTGATTGAATTACTAACCTCAATCACTTTGATATCTTCACTTAACATTAATTAATTTCAAATCAATTAATTAATCATCCCTTAATTATCCATCTTAATTAATCACCCTGGATTAATTAACCTTCAATTACATTTCAAGTAATTATCTTTAATTAATTACACAAATTTATTTTTCTTGACCATAACAGTTATTAATCTTTAATTACTTCACAAATTAATTAACTAAATTTAATTACATTAATCCTTAATTACTTATATTAATTAATTTCTCATAAATCACTTATTATTGATTAATTAATCTTAATCAATCAACTTTTCATTACATCATTAATTATATAAATTAATGATTTCTAATTTCCTTTTAATTTATCCTAATCTAAATTAATTACATTAAGTAATTAATCGTTAATTAAACCACAAATATCAACCACTCTTGATTAATCTCAACCAATAATTAACTACCATTTTATATACTTCATTAAATAAATTAATTATTCCTTAATTAATTATCCTAATTAATCTCTTGATTAATTATTCAAGGTAATTATATTTTATTAATTACATTAAGTAATTACCTATCAAACCACCCAACGATTATTCTAATTTAATTAAACTTCATTAATTAACTTAATCCTTAATTAATAATTCAAACCCTTAATTACTAAATTAATTAACCCAAATCATTAATTAATTGAATTAATTCATTACCCATTTTATTTACCCCACTAATTTAATGAATCACAAATCATTAATCCCTTACTAACTTTAAAATGAAAACATTTTCTAATTTATGATTTAAGTTTAAAACAATTTAAACCCCGAATACTTCGAGTCAAGCAACAATTAACTCGAGAACCAACCAAACCAAAGTCACCAGATCATCAGTGCACATCCAATCAATTCAATCATTCAACCAATTATTTAAATTTAACCATTTAAATTTAAATAAAAAGTCCAACAGAGTGAGATTTACTCACCTTTGCTTTTATTTGCAATCCACTTCAAAATTGCCTTGGTTTCCTCGATTTTTGTCCTTGTATAAATATTAAGTGATCCTTACTAATATTCGAATAAATCAAACAAACAGTTTCCATTTAATAAATTTAATAACCCAATGATTTTAATGTTGTACATATATTTTTTTCTTTTTTCGTTCTAAATTGATATATATATATATACACACATACATACATAAATATACTTTAAAAATATTCCATTTCACAAATCTAATTTATACAAATACCCTTCAACATAAAAATTCCTTTTTCTTTTCTATAAAAATAAACAGTAATTTCCCAACTGTAAACTTTTCTTTTCTAATAAATATTTATATATGTAAAAATAAAAATAAAAATCTGGTTTCAGAAATTCTTCCTCTACATGCCACCATATTTCACCGCATATAAATTTATTTATTTTATTATTATGATTTTTTTCCTTTTTCATAAAAATCCAAAAATAAAAATTTATTTTACTGTTAACAAAAGTTTGTGGAGTAAAACCAATTACCCTAGCACACGACTACCAAAAGAAAAAAAACCCGAACCTGACAGTGGTAAGCCTCGGCCGTGCATCGAGTATTGCTCTTCGATCATCTACCGATGATGACTTGTCGCAAGTCTTCCCTTGTCGCCGAAATCAAGTACGACCTCCTCCCTCTCGTTCGTGGTCGCCTGTCGCGATTCACACGAGTCACCCCCTACATCGAGTCGAATACGACTACATGCCCAAAACCCCAAACTGGAAAGACGATCCTCCCTCCAAAACTCCTCACGCGTGCATGGGGTCGCGTGTCCTTTCCCCTCGCCTATTCGAACGCGGCAGTGTTCGCCTTCCCATGGCGATTCCAGATGCACGAATTCTCTCAAATCTGATGAACAGGCTTCGACCCCCTTTTTTTTCGAATTGAGTTGAGGACGAAGGGAGAAAGGGGAAAAATAAACAAAGCTGAGATAAATGAATTCCATTTCCCTTTCCTTTATATTTTTTTTGGGTTACAGATTGAAGAGAGCAACCATTAAAATTTGATTTGAATTACTGGGGAAGGTAAGGGGAGAATGGATAAGGTATTGGTGTTTTAACGAAGTAAGATGGCTTCGGTTATACGCTAGGCTAAGGCTGACTTGACCTGATAAAATATTATTTAATTTCAAATACCCCATGTTAAACAATTTGAAATTTTGACCTCCAATCGATGCATGCCGCTAGGCGTTTATAAGGTTTTACCCATACTTCGAACACAATGGAACGTGTTTTAGAAAAGAATTCAGTCATACGTGGAAGATAGCTTTTTGGACCTAGTTATTATATTAAATTTTCAATATAAATCTCAGCGCGTTTATTTATTGTACGCTCACACAACAACTCCAAACAATACAAAAATTGAAATCCATTAATAATACAATATTACGGATCCAATGAAATTGGTTTCGTCGAATTCCGAGATTGTGCCTCGGAAGGCTATCTTTAAATTTCAATTTAGACGATAAATTTTTAAAACCGAACGAATCACTTTCAATCTTCAATTTAAAAGCTTTTATTATCATCCGAACTATCAATATAAATTTTACAAGTCTTCAAATTATTTTTAATAATCTTAAAACTGAAGATTCAATAATTTACCCAATTTCAGTTTATTAAATCTAATAACTTAATTGCTATTAATAATAATATTTGAATTCAATTTAAAAATTAACTTTTAAATATTTACAATCAATTAAATATTCCAATTTAAATTGTTATAAATTCCGGGTCGTCACATTCCTCAACCCTTAAAAGAATTTTGTCCCCGAAATTACTAATTAGGAAGAATGGTCCAATACCCGTTTCCCCCCAAAATAAACAGTTCAACATCCTACCAACTATCTTTCATAAAAGATCCCTTATCATTCTTACTAACTTTCCAAACTCTCCCACAGTTTCCAAACAATACCCTTTTGCTCAAACATTCAAATTTCAATTTAAAACCAAATTTTAAATTATCAAAATTTTCTCAAAATTTTTCTAACTCTCTAAATTTCCGAAATTTTAGTTATTATATTAAATTTTCAATATAAATCTGAGCGCGTTTATTTATGGTACGCTCACATAACAACTCCAAATAATATGAAAATTGAAATCCGTTAATAATACAATATTACGAATCCAATAGAACTGGTTTCGTCGAATTCCGAGACTGTGCCTCGGAAGGCTATCTTTAAATTTCAATTTAGACGATAAATTTTTAAAACCGAATGAATCACTTCCAATCTTCAATTTAAAAGCTTTTATTATCATCATAACTATCAATATAAATTTTACAAGTCTTCAAATTATTTTTAACAAGCTTAAAACTGAAGATTCAATAATTTACCCAATTTCAGTTTATTAAATCTAATAACTTAATTGCTATTAATAATAATATTTGAATTCAATTTAAAAATTAAATTTTTAAATATTTACAATCAATTAAATATTCCAATTTAAATTGTTAGAAATTCTGGTTCGTCACATTCCTCAACCCTTAAAAGAATTTCGTCCCCGCAATTACTAATTAGGAAGAATGGTCCAATACCCGTTTACTTTTCCCCCAAAATCAACAGTTCAACATCCTACCAACTATCTTTCATAAAAGATCCCTTATAGTTCTTACTAACTTCCCAAACTCTCCCACAGTTTCCAAACAATACCCTTTTGCTCAAACATTCAAATTTCAATTTAAAACCAAATTTTAAATTATCAAAATTTTCTCAAAATTTTTCTAACTCTCTAAATTTCCGAATTTTTTTACCAACGTCTCCTCTGCGCGGCTAGCTCGGTACAACTACAAAATGCCTCTACAGGCTCCAAATTTTAAAAGAAAACAAAAGGCCATGTGGCTAGATCAAAAACCCAATCCAATTTCATACAGAAATTTAAATACATACCTTTTAGTCGGGCAATTCAAATTATCTCCTGAAATCAAAACCAATTTCCTTTCCCTTTATAATACCTGCATATCTTACTTAGCAATAATATCCAATCGTAACTTTTCAAATCATTTTATACATTTCCTTACATAGGTTTCATATCTACTTCTATTCTAATTAGTTTTCCCATTTCCATATGAATTAATTTATCTTCAACTCTGAATATTGAATTTTATATTTCATTTATAACTGATTCATATCATTACTTAAATTAGTTTCATCCACTAATTTATTTCAATTTCCAATTTGAAACCATTTTGCCGCTAAAAAAAATTTTCAAAAAATTTCGAAATTTTTTGGCAGAGTCTCCTTTGTACGGAGGAGCTTTTGAAATTTGACAAGAGATATAAATATATATACATCGACCCACACGGTCGGAAAAACAAAAACAGTTCATATTTCCTATTTTTGTTGCGTAGGCGTACCTTTATTTAGCATATTAAGCAAGCAGCTTATTATTTTGGCAATTAGCGCAACCAAATCAAGCCAAACGGCCTTCAGGTATCTGTACTTACTCAATTTAAATATGTAAGTGCCATATATAGAAAATTTATTAGCATTTCACTTACTTTCAATAGCTAAACACATGCATTTCATAAGCAACAAGCACCAAACGCTTTCCATAAGAGATTTATATGATTTAAAGTTTATTCAATTGCTTCCAACCAATTCATATGCCATTTCATTCAATTTTAATGGCTTACAACTCAATTTCTTACATTCAATTTATTTTTAATCCAAACAAGCTCATATTCAATTCAATTGATTTCAAAATCAAGTTATTTAACTTCTCTCAACCCATAGGATTTTAATTACCTTCATTTACGTCAAATGACAATTCATTCTATGCAAATTCGCCAATATTCGCTTAATAGAGTATTCATTTTAGTCTATAACTACTTCAAATTAATTTCAACTCATTCTATATTTAATTCCATTTCATTTCTAATTCATTCACCAACCATTCATTGCATTTCATTTCATCTCCGCATTGGATTCATTTTAAAACTATTTCATTGAGCTTGACACCCTTCGATGCTTATATTAATATCCATTTTCCAAATAAATTTAACCCAAATCTTTATTTAATGGTCTTTCATTCTTACTTGTAACCAAGCCTTTATTGACTTAAGTAATTTAACTTCAAATTAATATGCCTCATAACTCAAGTTCATTCTAATAATCCAATTCCAATTACAACTTTGATTTAGTTTTTATTCAATCAGACTTCATCCATTTATTATTTAATTCAATTAACCCATTTATTCACCCCATTTTATATTTTTAATTCACTTACTTAATTCATTTTCGAATTTATTTTATTACTACAAAGCCATTCTCAATTTATCTTTACTCACCCAGGTTTTTTTTGTTTGCAACTCAAACCATTTCTATTATAATTCACTTTCATTTTATTTTTTTACAACATCTACACTCATTCTTAATTCATCTTCAATCCAAATCGAATTCTATTTATAATTTGAATTTCCAAGCTTCATTATGAACTTACAAATCTATTTTATTTAACCGGGTTAAATTTTCATTAATATATTCTATCAAATAATTAATTTAGCTAATTAGCTTACTTCCACTTTTAATTCAATATTCGATTTTTATTACAAAAAAATCACTTTATTAAATTTTTCTGAGTTCAATTTTTTTTCTCATAATTCCAGTTTGGATTTTCTTTCATTTTTCCAAAATTCCAACACTTCTATTTTAAAATTTTAGAAATGCTTTTAAATTCACATCATACTATTAAAATAGCTCTTTATAAAAATACTTCTTATAACTCGATGTCTCAACCAGTCCATCCTTATTCTCATAGAAATTCAGTCATACGTTGATCAGGCGTAGGACTGAAAATCTGTAAGTACTTAGCACACCCATTTTCAACATCCAGTGAAAATACTTGGGAAAATAATTTTATTGAAAATATAGAAAATAGTTTCTGAAAATAGAGTAAATATCTTGGTGAGAATGCTCTGGAAATCATCACCCCCATCCATGGTCGCAGTTACATCCTGAGTTACATTGCCATCGCATCAAAAGTCCATGTAACTGTAGGCACTCCGCGCCACTCGATTGCGCCACGGAACCCACAACAGATCGCAGTTACATTGCAGGGTTACGTTGCCATCGCAGCAAAAGTCCATGTAACTGTGGGCATCAGCGCCCTCAATTTTCGCTGTCAAATCTCCACTCCTACATAGGTCGAAGTCTACCGATGTAAAATCAAACGCAGACTGTTGGCTCTCAATGGCACACACGACTTTCGCTATGTTACCATAGGTCGCAGTCTACCAATGTAAAATCAAACGTAGACTGTTGGCTCTCAGCGGCACACGCGACTTTCGCTATGGTCTGTAGTAGATCGCAGTGGCATCGAGTTACACTGTCGTCATAGCATAATCCAAATGCCTCTGCAGGCATCAACGCCCCTCGACTTTCACTACACACTACTCATAATCCTCAAGAACTAGTTTTGTCCGGACTCCTCATAGGATCAACTTTAGAACCCCCCTTAGGGTTCAAGGCAGCACCACCCGGTGGCACTCCTGAGAAGTTCATTTCAAGGGAGAGCCTTTTTCCCCAGAGCCATTATCAAAACACTTTATACTATACACATATAGTATCTTTCAAATCATACACCTAGTACGATCTCATACAAAGCACCTTTACACAAAATCGATTATCCCAAAATTGATAAGTCTCAAACTAGTCTTTCCAAATTCCAATATTGATTTTACACAAAAATCAAAAGCCTTTCCAAATCCAAAGGTTCCCAAAAGCTTTTTCCAAAATCCTCATAAGATCCTTTATATATATAAATATATATAATTTTTTTTCTTTAAAACTTTGGATCATTTCAATCTTGTATAAAACTCCTTTTATACTTCAAACACTTTCAAATACTTTTCTCCCGTCAATAGATACAACAAGGGGAGATTTATCTTATATAACAAAGATATATAACTTTGTTTATTCAACATCGAATATTCAAATTTGATTACTCTTTTCAATATCAATTTCATTCATATCCGTAGGATGTACACATATCATCCGTACGCTATACCAATCTGATCGATCGCTCGATCACACAATTTCACTTCCGAACTAGTATCGTCCACCCGACTTCCTTTAGCGGACACAGATCTGGTATCTTGATCAGAAACCATCATTCTCCTTGCATATCTATAACTATAATAGAGAATATCCAGAACCAATCAACAATCCATATCCAGGTTCGCCGTCGAAAATGGAGTGAAAAATCCCAACTCGGATCGATATAACTATCTCGAAATTATGTGCTCGAATCTGGATCAAATCACTATGCGAATAGAAAAATATACGTACATCCTACGTATTTATTTTCATTGATTATTAGCCAAATCAATTTCCTTTCCATTCACATTCACTTAAATTTTCGTTCACTTATTTACAATTGCCTCAATTCCATTGGATTATCACTTCAATCCTTATCTCAGTTGGGTATTTAATCAATAACAGTTTGAACTCCGACCAGTTTACATTTAGAAAATAGCTTGAAAGGTTTAAAAATAGATAAGTAGTTGAAAACAATTCATAGTTTGTAAAATAGCTATAAAATAGTTAAGTAATTGTAAAATAGTAGGAAAATAGTCAAATAGTTTCAGAAATTTTAGATAATTACAAAAATAGTTGCAAAATAGTAATTAATTTGTAAAATAGTTAGAAAATAGTAATTAGTTTATAAAACAGTTGAAAAATGGTTAATAGTTCCAAAAATAATTGTAAAACAAATATAAAATAATTTGGCTTTAAAAAGAAAGGTTGTACATATTAAACAGCTTGGAAAAATAAGTTTATATTTAAAACAATTTATATTGAAAATAAGCCAGAGTCAAAATTGTTCACTTTCCCATCAATTCAATTAAAATTTCCTCTTCCATTTAAATTGACTCAATTCTAATTTGAATAACTTCAATTTCCATTGAAATTGATTCAACCCCAATCCAAGTTGAATCAATCTTGCTTTCTCTCCAAATTCAAATCAAATTCCATTTGATTTTAAACCTATTCAACTTTAATTACAATTCCAAATTACCCCAATCAATTTGGACTAATATCCATTGAACCCACTTCAATATCAAATCATTTAAATTCAACCCAATTCAAATTTCCCATTAATTTTTTTAAAAAACTTATACATCTTCAATCTCAAATCCAATTAATTCAAATCAGATTTAATTTGAATGAATTTATTTCAAATTTCAATTTTAAACCATCCCGAATTATATAATTTTTAGTTAAATTATTAAATGTTGATTTAATCTTTTAAATCAAATCAACTTATCCCTTTATACCATTTAATTCTGAATCCATTTCAAACTTATTTTCATTTAATTTTACTTAGGTTGTATTTCTATTACCACTTAATTTAATTCCAATTCAAGATTTCAGTTTGGTTGTATTATATTACTTCTTAAATTAATTCCAATAATTTAAGAACCAATCATCTTAATATTTATTAGAAGGAAATATTGCTTTATATATCAAAATATATTTATATAAAATCATTTAAAACCTTTATATAAGAAAATAACAAGTACGCTCTCATATATATACTCAACTCATTTTGGAGTACTACGGACTCTATTTAAGGAGTAATCCCCACCAGAGCCAAGGTTCTCGCTTAACCTTCTGCTCTGATACCAACTGTAACGATCCTGAAAATTCCAAATAGTTAGGAAAAGAAGAAAGAGATGGAAAAAGAAGAAGAAAAAGAAGATCAGAAACATCAAAATCTCACATTCGCAGCGGATAAAATATAATAATAAATAATAACAGTTTACAAAAGAATTCTATATCTGTCAAAATACCTTTATAATACATCAGAGTTACACATATATACAAACACAGAATATACACAATTATCATGTCACAGATATACAGCAATATAATACAGAAGAAACATTCCATACATTCTTGCCATTCAGCTCGCCTCCTGAGCTCCAGAAAGTCCTTACTTGAAAATCCGTAATACTCGGTCTGACTCGAGCATTACATCAAAGTAACACCCGAGTCAGGCTGGAAACCAGCGTGAGTAAACCCAACTAACATGGAATACCAAAGAAAACAGCTTATATAAAACCCGAGATAGCTCGTATTAATTTACAAATTCACAATTTGTTATAGACATCACTTATTTCACACATCCAGTTTCTAAGTACCAAAATTTAGATAGCCCAATTCACTTAAATCATTTCATTCCAGCCTATAGTTTCGACATATCAATCTATAAAAATTCGAGGTGGTTTCAGGTATTTTCTAATATCCGAGCCCGGTCTCTTCGAGTCTCATGTCATCCTAACCCAAGTTATCCAAATGAAATACAATTCCCGCTTTAAATACAGGAGGTCACTTTACACAACAATTCACATTGATAGATAACCACAATATCCTGTCCGCTCAAACATATGTTACCACAAAACATTTCATATCAGAGATATCCACTCATTCAAGGCATCCAATACCATTCAATCATCCATAAGAAAAGCTTGATCAAATCCAAAATTAATTTAATTAATTCTGATTGAATTACTAACCTCAATCACTTAGATATCTTCACTTAACATTAATTAATTTCAAATCAATTAATTAATCATCCCTTAATTATCCATCTTAATTAATCACCCTGGATTAATTAACCTTCAATTACATTTCAAGTAATTATCTTTAATTAATTACACAAATTTATTTTTCTTGACCATAACAGTTATTAATCTTTAATTACTTCACAAATTAATTAACTAAATTTAATTACATTAATCCTTAATTACTTATATTAATTAATTTCTCATAAATCACTTATTATTGATTAATTAATCTTAATCAATCAACTTTTCATTACATCATTAATTATATAAATTAATGATTTCTAATTTCCTTTTAATTTATCCTAATCTAAATTAATTACATTAAGTAATTAATCGTTAATTAAACCACAAATATCAATCACTCTTGATTAATCTCAACCAATAATTAACTACCTTTTTATTTACTTCATTAAATAAATTAATTATTCCTTAATTAGTTATCCTAATTATCTCTTGATTAATTACTCAAGGTAATTATATTTTATTAATTACATTAAGTAGTTACCTATCAAACCACCCAATGATTATTCTAATTTAATTAAACTTCATTAATTAACTTAATCCTTAATTAATTAATTAATTAATTCAAACCCTTAATTACTAAATTAATTAACCCAAATCATTAATTAATTGAATTAATTCATTATCCGTTTTATTTACCCTACTAATTTAATGAATCACAAACCATTAAGCCCTTATTAACTTTAAAAAGAAAACATTTTCTTATTTATGATTTAAGTTTAAAATAATTTAAACCCCGAATACTTCGAGTCAAGCAACAATTAACTCGAGAACCAACCAAAACCAAAGTCACCAGATCATCAGTACACATCAAATCAATTCAATCATTCAACCAATTATTTAAATTTAACCATTTAAATTTAAATAAAAATCCAACACAGTGAGATTTACTCACCTTTGCTTTTATTTGCAATCCACTTCAAAATTGCCTTGGTTTCCACGATTTTTGACCTTGTATAAATATTAAGTATCCTTATTAATATTCGAATAAATCGAACAAACAGTTTCCATTTAATAAATTTAATAACCCAATGATTTTATTATTATGTGTATATTTTTTTCTTTTTTCGTTCTAAACTGATATATATATATATATACATATATACATACATATATATATATATACACACACATACATAAATATACATATGAAAATATTCCATATAGATTTTCAAAAATCTAATTTATATAAATACCCTTCAACATAAAAATTCCTTTTTCTTTTCTATAAAAATAAACAGTAATTTCCCAACTATAAACTTTTCTTTTGTAATAAATATTTATATATGTAAAAATAAAATTAAAAATCTGGTTTCAAAAATTCTTCCTCTACATGCCACTATATTTCAGTGTATATAAATTTACTTATTTTATTATTATTTTTTTCCTTTTTCATAAAAATCTAAAAATAAAAATTTATTTTACTGTTAACAAAACTTCCTGGAGTAAAACCAATTACCCTAGCACACGACTACCAAAAGAAAGAAAAAAAAACCCGAACTTGACAGTGGCAAGCCTTGGTCGTGCATCAAGTATTGCCCTTCGATCATCTACGGATGATGACTTGTCGCAAGTCTTCCCTTGTCATCGAAATCAAGTACAACCTCCTCCCTCTCGTTCGTGGCCGCCTGTCGCGATTCACACGAGTCAATCCCTACATCGAGTCGAATACGACTACATGCCCAAAACCCCAAAATGGAAAGACGATCCTCCCTTCAGAACTCCTCACGCGTGCGTGGGGTCGTGCGTGCTTTTCCCTCACTTATTCGAACGCGGCAGTGTTCGCCTTCCCATGGCGATTTCCAGATGCACGAGTTCTCTCAAATCTGATGAACATGCTTCGGCCCCTTTTTTTGAATTGAGTTGAGAACGAATGGATAAAGGGGAAAAATAAACGAAGCCGAGATAAATGAATTCCATTTCCCTTTCGTTTATATTTTTTTCGGTTACATATTGAAGAGAGCGACCATTAAATTTTGATTTGAATTACTGGGGAAGGTAAGGGGAGAATGGATTAGGTATTGGTGTTTTAACAAAGTAAGATGGCTTCGGTTATATGCTAGGCTATGGCTGACTTGACCCGTTAAAATATTATTCAATTTCAAATATCCCATGTTAAACAATTTAAAATTCTGACCTCCAATTGAGGCATGCCGTTAGGCGTTTATAAGGTTTTACTCGTACTTCGAACACAATGGAACATGTTTCGGAGCCTAATTAAGTCATATGTGGAAGATAGCTTTTTGGACCTAGTTATTATATTAAATTTTCAATATAAATCTCAGCGCGTTCATATACCATACGCACACACAACAACTCCAAACATACGAAAGTTGAAATTCGATAGTAATACAATATTACGGATCCAATAGAACAGGTTTCATCGAATTCTGAGACTGTGCCTCGGAAGGCTATCTTTAAATTTCAATTTAAACAATAAATTTTTAAAACCGAACGAATCACTTCCAATCTTCAATTTAAAAACTTTTATTATCATCAGAACTATCAGTATAAATTTTACCGGTCTTTAAATTATTTTTAACAAGCTTAAAACCGAAGATTCAATAATTTAACCAATTTCAGTTTATTAAATCTAATAACTTAATTGCTACTAATAATAATATTTGAATTCAATTTAAAAATTAACTTTTTGAATATTTACAATCAATTAAATATTCCAATTTAAATTGTTAGAAATTCCGGGTCGTCACAATCAGTTTCAATTCAATTTAGTTTCCCAACAAACCATTTCAAATCTTATAAATTTCAAATATAGATTTGATCCACAAAATAAACTATTCAATTTTTAACATATTCCAAAGCTTTAATATCCCACATTTCAAAACTATATTTTATAATTTCATATATCTCAAATTTAATTTCATTATTATTTAGTTTTGAAATATTCATTTCATAAATCCAATATTATTTAAATAAACACAAATTACAAGTAAACTCAATATTCTTTCATACTAGTATAAACTTCAAATATTCGTTTATCAAATTCAAATATCATTCTAAATTCATATTCTTTATCAAAATAAAGATCAAATCCTTTCCAAACCATTACAATCATCAAAATATCATGTCTTTTCAAAACCCCATTATTAAATCATTATTTGAATTCAAATTCAAATATTTTAATTTAAATATCATTTTTAAGTCAAATAAGTCATTCATTTATTATGCCAAATATCATTACAAAAACACATTTCAAAATTTCATTTATCTCATTACATTTCATTCCATTTAACACATAACCAAGTAAACCTTATTTAAATTCAATTTCAATTTAAATTCCTTAAAATTCAAATTTAAATATATTAAATATATTCAAAACTCCTTAAATTTCACAAATAATCAATTCCAAAAGTTAAATCATTTGACACTTTAAAATATAACTCAAATAGTGTTAAATCTATAATATTTCCAAACATTGTCAATTTATAGCAATGACAGTATTTATACAGTGCTATCGTAGTTTATAGTTTCCAAAATAGTTTAGTTCAGGAACAACGACATTTATAAAATGCCATAACAGATATTTAGTTATTACAACATAGTTAAGTTAAAAAACAACTGCATTTAAAAATGCTGTCATAAGACTACAGCATTTTGGAAATGCTACTAATAAAATTCTAGATTTTATTATAACTTTACGAAACAACAAAACTTCAATTTTAGCAAATTATAATTTTATAAATCATATTTCTAGACTTCAAAATTCACATTTAAATCAATTTAACATATGATTTATCACAATTTTTTTATAATTAAATATCCAATCAAAAAAAACAATTCATTTGTTAGGTCCAAATTCACTGTTTTCTTAATTTATTAATTTAACCAAAAACTTAACATTTTACTTTAAATTTCATTTACATTAATTTAATTTCCATTATTTACTTACATTTTAAAAATAGAATTTAAAGTCAAAAATCACATTTACTTCAAATTTACATACTTAAATTCAAAAATTCAACACTTAATATTTAGCTTTCTCAAACCATAAAATATATATTTTTAAATCAAAATATCATACTTTTATAAATACATACATACATACATACATACATATATATATATATATATATAAATCATCTAAAAATATACCACGGGGTCTGTATATAATTTTCTAACCTAGGTCAAGTGATACAGATATATATCATTTCAATCCGCAATTTAAAAAGAAAACTCGGGTTCTATCATTTCAAACCCGCAATCCCAAGTAAATAAAAATAAATAAAAATCGCTCAGTCTTATCATTTTAGCCCATAATGATTTTTCCCTATTCTAATGTCTATTCGGGTATGTATCATTTCAACCCATAGTGATTCTATTCTAACAGGGAACTTGCAATGCGAATATATGCATAAACAATATAAACAATGTCAATGTCACAATATAATGTCATATATCAGATGTCAGGTGATAATTAACAAAGTAAACATGGTAATAACATGGCATAGCATATCATATCATATAATCATCATTTACTTGTATAAACATTTTTAATTACTAAAAACTTATCATCGATTCACTAATTCATAAGTAGAAATGCCAGAGTGAGAAGGACTCACCTTTATCGAAGCTAGAGGCCACTATGACACACAAACGATTCCAAAGGCACGACAAGCACGATACATCATGACTTTTGATTTGAATGAATGGGAGCCTAGATGATGATCTTGTATACAATAAATAAACAAGATAATATAAACATATGAATTCAATACAAAATACATTGAAACAATTGGAATTTTGAATTAACAAAGAACATCACCTAACTTTTCATCAACTTTGCTTGACCATGGCAACATGGCTTGTCACCTGCACACTAAGCTCAATCTAGGTGCTCTTATACTCAGCCATGATCATGCTTTGGCTCGGGTTAAGCATCAAAACTCATGGCTATGCAAGGAGATGAATATGGTAGGTGCAACATAGGTAGAATACAAAGGAATCAAGGCAAATAAGTGGAGTTTGGTCACAACAAGGCTCGACTTGGACATTGCTTGGCTCGCCCATGGGATTTTCAAATCTGGATAGAGGTGGGGTGATGGTCAGGGGTGGAGCACATCTGGTGGTGGTTCAAAGTTATGGCCGAAGTGAATATGGAAGGGTAGGTGAAGTTATGTGGCTAGGCTAGCTTAGTTTCAAGGAGTTTGGCAAAACTTTGTGGTGTTTGGTCCACTTGAAGGTCACAGCTTGAGGTGGTGGTCAAAGGAGGAGGTGGTGGTTTTTGTGGCTGGTGATGGTGGTGATGGTAGGTGGTAGCCCGAGCATAGCTAGAGAGAAGCAAGGACAAAAATCAATGTAGAAGAAGAGAAAAAGTAGAAGGAAGAATGAAAGCCATTGCTCTTTTTTTTTCTCAAATGGAAATAGCCGTGAATGGTGATGACGTGGGAAGGTTTTCACGTGAATCTGAAAAAGGAATACATGGCAATGCAAGGGAAAAGGACGGCTACTCAAATGAAAAGCCAAAGGAAAGAATGAAAGGACAAAAGGTAACAAAAAAGTCATGGCATATGAAAGGGTTTTTTGCCCCTTTATATATCTTTTTCTTTTATTCAAATTAAACAAATAAAATTTCAATAAATAAAAATAAAAAGCTGAACAAAATAAAGTGGAAAGAAAATAAATAAATAATTTAAGGAAAAATAGAAAATAAATGAAGAAATAGTTTAATAATTGAAACTAGACTTTAAAAATTGAGAACAATATATAATAAGCATTAGAGAATTATAACAACACTATAAAAATGTTTTAAAAATAAAATAAATACATAACATGTCATGTTACAACAAATTAGAACATGATATGACAAACAAAATATTATTTATATTATAAAATAAACAATTTTGTTAAATAAAATAATTTACATACAATATTGTAAAAAGCATAACTTTCACAATATAAAATTCATATATTTAAATTTTAAATTTAAAAGCCAAAGTTTGACCATATTGACCAAAATTCACATTTTCTGAAAATATTCAATTTATTCATGTTTGAAATTCTAATACACACAAAAATCAAAATTTATATTTAAATAACAAAGTTTATTCATTTTAATAAATAAAAATAAAGTTGTTACATATTCCTTTAATTAAAACCACCTATGTTTAAAAATCCATTTATTCAAAATTCTCCCCTCCTATACTTGTTTATTAGTATTTAAAAAATCAACTTTTATCCTTTTCCAATTCACTCTTTAATTTATCCAAATTGTCTATAATTATTTTGCTTAAAAATTATCTCTTTTCAAAAATCCCATCTATATATTTTTGATAACTTAGAATATTCGAAAGTTATTCGATCAACCCATAACATCTAATATTTTCAGTTTCCAATATAATCTGTCACAAATTATAAAATAATCATATCATATAATATTAAAACAATCTAAATATTTTGAGGAATACAGTTGGATCCCTCCAACCTGTTTCCCTGCATCCATAGATGTTAGCACAATATAAAATACCAATTCCACTTCGAGGTGAAATATCGCGGTATATGGGGTCATCCGTTATTATGCGGGGAGCGTAGGATCACATCCGCTATATAATGCGGGAAATCAACCATTCTAATATACATATATTTACTACTATATATATACTGTCAATCCAGACTGATAACAATTTCAATTCAAGCAATCAATCCAACAATTTAAATTTAACTATTCAAATTTAAGAGGTATTAAAAATGAGTGAGATTAACTCACCTTTGATTTTTGTTTGCACTCCATTTCCATCTTGACTATTTCTCCACAAATTTTGGACCTTGTATAAACATCATACAATTTAATAATATTCGAACAAATCGAAAAATCAATTACCGTTTAATAAATTTATTTTAAACTAATAATTTACTTTTAAACTAACATTTTCTTTTAGAAACCTTTTAGTAACTAAAATAATTTAAATAAGTTAATTTAATAATTTAATCACCAAATCCATTGTTTAAAATAACTAGTAAATTAAAAATGTGTATAAGTATATTTATTTCCTTTTAAAACTACCCATATATATATATATGCTTATAAAAATAATTTATAGATCTAAAAATCTATTTTTATATAACTTTAAACCCTTAATAATTTCTATTATATATATATATATATATATCCTTCAAATTGAAATCACAAATATATTTTTATAAAAATAAACTATAGATTACAAAAATGAACTTCCAACACTTTAAAATTCATATTTGTTTTCCAAAAAAATTACCAATATTTACATATTAAATTTTATGTGTATATCAATATAGATGCATATATATATTTATTTTCTGATTCCCTATATACATTTGAACTAAATTATGAACAACATAAAAAAATTAAGAAGACTATTTAACATTTAAGATTTCCAAATATTTTAAAATTCTATATTTATTTATCTTTATTTTATTTCTGAAACTGCATATACTAAAAATCTATATACATATATTTCATGTCTGTCCAAATTAAATTTGAATCATATATGTATTTATACTTAAAACAGAATTATCTCACCTCTCAGAAATCGACTGCTCTGCCTAGCCTGGATTGCCTCCATCCTTCAACGATTGCGATGCCACCACCCAAGTCGACCATCGCGACTTCCAAACTGCCGAACCCTAGATCAATGTCACAATCTTGCCCTTGTCCACACGTGCACTTCCCATCATTCTTTCTACCCAGCTCGAACCTTACACGCTGTCGTCGAAGCCTCAAATCGCCATCGCAAACGTCTCCATGAGGTCACTACTCCCTTCGAGTTCGATCTCTCTCGCTGGTTGCGGTCGATTCGATTCACCATATTCCTACGGATTTGAGAGAGAACGTAGTCAATCGAATAAAGAAGAAGAACGAGATTTAGGGAGGCAAGCATTTGATTTATTCATCTTCCATTTTGATTTTGATGCCACTATTTGATTTTGAATGAAAATAATTGTTTTCGTTGCAAAGGAATTTGATTATATTATCTTGGCTGGTCAATTATCTCTTTTTTTCCAACACATGTCAAAAATTTGCCAAGTGTTAGAAGAGAAAAGAAACGTGTAATTTGCCTTGTGAAAACAGTATTATATTAAATACTTTGTATATTATTTTTAAATTCAAATTTAAAATTTAAATCATTACAAATACGCAGTGCTCAAACTCGACCTCCTGTCGAGGCGTGCCACTAGGCGTTTATAATGTTAAACCCCTATTCCAAATGCAATGAAAAAGTTTTCGAGTCCTAACTTGATCGTATGGAGAAGATAGCGTATTGGACCTAGTAATTATATTAAATTTTCGATATAGATTTCAGCGCGTTTATCTACTGTACGGCCAAACGATCACTCCAAACACTACGAAAATTGGAATCCGATAATAATATACTATTACGGATCCAATGGAACTAGTTTCATGAATTCCGAGAGCGTGCCTCATAAGGCTATTTTAAATATCAATTTAAACAATATATTTCTAAAACTGAACAAAATTATTTCAAACTCACATTTAAAACTTCTATCATTTCCAGTATCATGAATATAAATTTTCCAAGCCCTTTAAAATATTTTTAACAAGCTTGAAACTCCCGATTCCATATTTTACCCAATTTCGAGTTATTGATTCAATATTTAAATTATCAAATAAATAGCGATATTTGAAATTCAAGTTAGAAACTAGCCTTTAAATATTTAAAACCAACTAAATGTTCGATTTCAAATATCTCAAATCTGGGTTGTCACATTCCTCCCTCCTTAAATGAATTTCGTCCCCGAAATTACTAGTTGAGAAGAATGATCCATAACCCGATAACTATTTTTCCTAAAACCAAATAGTTTTAACAATACCCAAAAAACAATCTTTTTAATAAAGTCACATTATCACTTTTACTAACTTTCCCAAACTCAACCATAGATTACAATCCATATTACTGACTTAATCATTTCAAATTTTAATCCAAAATCAAATTTTAAATTATCCAAATTTCTCAAAAATTTCGAACTCTCTAAGTTTTCGAATTTTTTTGCCAGTGTCTCCTTTGCGTGGCCAGTTCGTACAACTACAAAATGCCTCTACGGGCCCCCAAATTACAAAAAAAAAACAAAAAGCCAAGTGGATAGATCAAAAATCACCAAATTTCATACAAAAATTCAAGTACATACTTTTTGTCGAGCAATTTCATTTATCTTCGAAAATCAAAAATCTCAATTTCATTTTTGCTATCAATTACCTGCACCCTACTCAGCACAATATCCAATCATAGCATTCAAAATCATTTTATACATTTCTTTACAAAAGTTTCAATATCTGTTTCATTTAATCCCATACGATGCACATATATCATCGGTACGCAATACCAAATCCGATCGCTCACTCGGTCACATAATTTCACTTCTGAACTAGTATCATCCACCCGACTTCCTAGTGCGGACTTAGATCTAGTTTCTTGATCGAAAACCATCATTCTCCTTGCATAGCCATAAACTATGATAGAGAATTTACAGAATCAATCAAAACCCGTATCCAGGGTTCGCCGTCGATAACCGAGTGAAAAACCCAACTCGGATCAATATAACTATCTCGAAATTCTGTGCCCGAATTTGGATCAAATCGCTATACGAATAAGATAATATGCGTACATCCTATGTATTTATCCCAATTGATTATTAGCTAAATCCATTTCCTTTTTATTCACATTTATTTTGATTTCTATCCACTCATTCATAATTTTCCCGTTTCACAACTTCCAGTTTAATCTTCATTCAATTATTCACTTAGAATATTTTTTCCCAAATCCAAATTTAAGAATTTCACCATTCATTACTTAAGTTCAATATAAGTATTTTATATACTTCTTATATTCATTTTCAAGTCACCACATTGGTTTATATCAACTTATATTTAAATTGGATCTCCAATTCCATATGAATTCAATTTACCTTCATTTTTAAATATTGAATTCTATTCATCTTATCTCAACCTATATTTATTTAATCCATTCCTCAAACTAATCCTACTTACCAATTTATTTATATCTAAAACACTTCTATTCCCAAAATTTTACTATTTTTAGTCCACTTAGAACTAATTTTCCAACTTCACTTTACTATGCACAATTTAAATTAAAAACATCCTAATATTCAATTTTAATTTATTTGCTTACCAATTAAATCAATCAGTTTACCTACTAACTTTGATTTCAATACTTTGCTTTCTTTAGCCCAACTAGACTCATTTTCCATTTCCTTTATTTTGCAAAATTTAAATTTAATTCAAATATTAAATTTCACTTCCATTAGTTAAAAATTTAATTAATTTGTTCATTCACAAATTTATTTCCATCTTAATAAATTTTATTTCCATGGCCATCTTACGAAGCCTATTTTGATTCATTTCCTCAAAGCTCTCCTTTAATTAACTTAATTTAGTTAAATCCCAATTCAGTTCAAATTTTAAACTTCTATTTCATTTACTTCATTTGATTGGTACATCTATCACTTTACTTTATTGTCATACTTACCTTAGCATAACTCCTTATTCAAATTGAATTTCATCCCAACAAGTTTCAAATTTTACAAGTTATCAAACCATATTCTATAAGCATTTTAATTAAACTTCCAGAGTTTAAGCAATTACTTAAATATTTCAAAATTATTTTCGAAATCAAGTGTATACCAAAATCCTTTAGTATATCCAATATTCCTTTGTATTTAAAAATCAAAACGGTTTTACCAAACCAAAACTTCAACATTTCAAAATCATTTTTGAAATCAATTATATACATAATTCAATTGCATATCCAAATATTCTTTGAATTTTAGACCAACCCAGTTTTGCAAACAACTCCAATTTAGAACATTTGGTAGCAATTCCTCTTTTGGACACTCGAAAATGAACATCGATGATGCTGCAGTCATCACCGAAGTTATTTCCTTAGCTGTTGGTCATAATTTTATTTTTTATTCAATTTCACACTCAAATTATAATAATTTAATATTATCACTTCCTAACAACCAGGCAATCATATACTATAATAATTTACGGAAAATTATTTCTTTTATATACAAAAATAATTTGGATAAAATTATTTCATTTACACTATTTTAAAACAATACTATGTCAGTTTATCTTGTTCAAGAGTTTAGAAACCCCTATCGATACAGTTGAACTTCCCGTACAGACCAGAATCCATAAACACTCAACCGATAAGTCAACACAATATAAAAACAGTTTTTATATTCGCTAACAATTACACGCTCATATCTATTAATACGCTCAAAATCATTCTTGGAGTACCAATGACTCTATTTCTATTGAGTAATTCCCACCAGAGCCAAGGTTCTCGCTTAACCTTCGGCTTTGATAATAAGTGTAACGATCCGATTTTTCGAAGCCCGAAAATCGAATGCCGAAAAACCAAACCATTAGGGTTAAAGAAGAAGGAGGTAGAAGAAAAACAGAAACAATATCAAAATCTCACAATCGCAGCGGAACAATATATAATAGATAAATAATTAATCTCTAAACAATAGAACAATATCTGTTTATACATTACATCATTAGAGTTCAATACAATCAACAACACAATACAACACAGTTATAATATCTCATCCTTCCAAAGCTGAATACACAGCTTACACTGCACAGCGGAAATATAAATCTATGGAAATACGCCTTGACATGCAGCTCGTCTCCGAGCTCTATAGTAGTCCATCCAGAATCTGTACTCTATAATACTCAGTCTAACGCGAGCATTATAGCCAAATAACACCCGAGTCAATCTGGAAAATCAGCGTGAGAAAACACACTAAATTGGATTATTAAAGTTTTCAAAATCATTTGAAATCAAAGGTATCTCATAAGACCACGCCATAAATAAACATGCCGGGCTTTTACCTTACGATAACCAAAACATTTCTTATAAATCCTATGATATTATAGTAGTGTTTATATACAAATACTTATTCAAATAGCCGAAATTGTTACATTATTAAATTCTAGCAATACTAGCCACAAAGTGGGTTCTACAAACAAAACCGTAAAGGCACGTAGGGAGAATGGATTTCCATCAATGGTAGGGCTACTGAGGTACCGCCCGTCACAGTACATGGCCTAGATTACCATACCGAGGATCCACCCTGATCCTCTGCTACACAAGACCGGAGCTACCCCTTACTGGATAGTCCAAATGAGATCAGCCCGCGGTTGGGACAACCGCCCACACAGCCGAATAAAAGGGACATCTAGACAGGGATGACCTTACCCTAATTGGTTGCTAGCCACTTAGCCTTGTGTGCACATACCCTGTTTTAGCCATTCCCGGTTATTGAGGCTTGAGGCTATGAGTTACCTTTTTAGCACATATTCACTTAGATGCTCATCATCCTCCTGACGATGTTCTGTTAGCATTCGTCCATACGAGTCCATTCCGAGTCCGAACGGAACCGAAGGCACTATTCCTACTACATCCATTTTGGAATCACCCTCGGGACTAGTAGCGATTAGCCCTTGCACTTTACTGCTCCATCTCCGACTCCAAGCTCTTGTCTTCTTCACGAAAACGTTCAAACCGGATCGAAGTGGTTTTCGGGAAATTAATCTCGATCCCGGCCTCTTCGAAACGATCAGCGTATGGGACAATATTGATAGTCGGTTATTTCAGTATCAAATAACTTTCACAAACAACCATCAGGCTTTAATAATTTCCCAAATTATTTATTTCAAAATATCTTCGCAAGATATTTATTTACACTTCACCCTTTTGAAAACAGTTTTCAAATCACTTTTCTCTCGCGGAATAAATTTCCAAATATTGTCTATCTCTACTGAAATTACCAAGTCTAAATACTTTAGATTTTAAAATAATTTAAATCATTTTATCCAAAAATATATATATGCTTTCAAAATATCTAAAATAAAACTATTTAAAACACTTTATTTAAAATACTGGTTATGAATTTTAAAATAATTTCTCATGTAAAGCTAAAACCAAAATAAATCCTAAAATAAAAATCATTAAATTCTATACAAGTTTTTCAAATAAAAACTTCATCCAAACTATTTTTAAAAAAACTACTTTATAGAATATAAACATTAATAATTATCTTTTTAAATCGTAATACCAATTATCCTTTTAAAATAATTACTACTATAACTAATTTAATAAATATTTACTTTTAAAATTTTAAACAACTTAAATAATGATTTCTCAAAAACATTCTTTAAACAACTTTAAAACTTTAACCTATGCTTAAAAAAAAAATCTGCTTTTAAAGGTACTAGGCTTTTCAAAGAAATACACTTTCCTTTCACACCTTTAAAAATAAACCACTATTCAATTTTAAAACAAATTACCAATTCCTTTATAAATTACTACCGTGAATTTGTACTTCCAAATAACCAATGATATCTTATTTCACTTTAAAAACCCAGTTCATAGTCTCATCTTTCCTTTAAAACACAGTTTCAAACACTAAATCGATTTCCAAATCGATTTCCAAAATTTCCTCATGAATTCCATTACTTAATTTTTATTTTAAATTTAAAAACCCATTAATTTTAGATTTAACTTTTTATTATGATTTAAATCTTATTTTGCTGAAAATACCAATTTCTTATTTATTTCAAAATTCCTCTTTGATTTCTTCCTAAACCATTTAAATTCTGAATTCAAAAAAAAAAAATCTTTTATTCCTTTAATTAAAATCACTTATGTTTAAAAATCCATTTATCACCATTTATTCAAAAATCTCCCTTCATGTACTTGGAATTTATTTATTAGTATTTAAAAATCAACTTTTATCCTTTTCCAATTCACTCTTTAATTTCTACAAATTCTCTATAAATATTTTGCTTGAAAATTCTCTCTTTTATCTTCCTTCAACAATCCCATCTATATTTTTTTGATAACTTAGTATCTTCAAAAGTTATTCGATCAAACCGTAACATCCAATATTTTCAGTTTCCAATATAATCTATCACAAATTATCAAATAATCATATCAAAGAATATTAAAACAATCTAAATATTTTAAGGAATCCAGTTGGATCCCTCCAACCTGTTTCCCTGCATCCACAGATATTAGCACAATATAAAATACCAATTCCAATTCGAGGTGGAATATCGCGGTATATGGGGTCATCCGCTTTTTGCGGGGCGCGTAGAGTCTCATTCGATATAATGTGGGAAATCAATGACTCATATACATACATACATACATACATATATATATATATACACTACTATACATAATATCAATCCAGACTGATAACAATTTCAATCAAGCAACCAATCCAATAATTTTAATTTAACAATTCAAATTTAAGAGGTATTCCAAATGAGTGAGATTAACTCACCTTTGACTTTTGTTTGCACTCTATTTCCATCTTGACTATATCTCCACAAATTTTGGACCTTGTATAAACATCATAAGATTTATTAATATTCGAACAAATCAAATAGTCAATTTCCATTTAATAAATTTATTTTAAACTAATAATTTACTTTTAAACTAATTTTTTATTTTAGAAACTGTAACAACTCGATATTTTCATCCATTCACATCCACATATGCCGGACTTGAATTGCTCAAAATATCGCATTGTAAATAAATTTGGAGCAAGTGAAATACAATCACAGAAACACAAACACAGAAATACCAGAATAACTCGCAGTGGAAATTAAAATACCATAGTAGTTCATGAGCTACTATAACAAACTATCAAAACATAATATATAATATCAGTATGAAAACATATATAATAGAAATCTCAAATGCATAGAAATTTATAAATACATGAGATAAGATAGAACACCTGAAACAAAAATAGATATAAATATAGATAAGCAGAAACTCCAGCAAAGACGAGCTCCAGAAAGAGAATCCAAATCTGTGAATACTCAGGCGGACTCGAGCATAAAGTAAAACACAAAACACTCGAGTCAGGACAATATATACTTATATAATGTAAACCAACTCAAGTGAACTGTAGTAGAAATGCACAATAACTTAAAGGATGCTTGGGACCGTCCATCCTTTAGGAATCAGTTAAACTATAAATTAAATACATCCCGTGGTTAAAGTTTCACAATAGTAATTTATACTTCGAAATCAAATATCCTTTCAAAATTCAATACCATTCAAAAGTCCATTTCAATATATCAAACTATTGTATCTTCCAAAGCACATTCATTGATTTGCAACACCATTTCAACACACAATTCAAAATAGTTTATATTTCAAAATAAATTACCTCATTTTAAATCATAAAAATGAAGTTATTATATTTAATAATTAAATTATTAAATTTCCAAAATTTGAATCTTTAAAAATTCATTTATTCACTTAATTTATTAAAACAGATGAAAATTCAACTTTCGCGCATTTAGAAATTGCTACAGAAAGTTACATTCAAAACAGTTCAATTTAACAAAAGGTAGCATTTAAAAATACTGTAATATGGTTACATTAGTTTCAAATAAAAATTAGTTAAATTCAACAATTATAACATTTACAAAAATGTTATAATAGCCTTTAATTAAACTTAGCCATTTGGTTCATTATTATCAACTACAGCATTTACAAATGCTGTATTATCATTTACATTAGAACTAAAAGCATTTCAGAAATGCAGTTAATTAACTTCAAATATTCAGTATAATTTCACAAACAATTATATTTTTATTTAAATCATTTTTAACTTATAAAATCATATGATTTCACTTTTAAAACAATCATTCAAATACCCTTATATTCATGATTTTATAAAGTTAAATTTCCATTCAAAAATCAAAATTTAATAATAATTCGCTTATTAAATTCCAACATTAAATTTTAAATTCATTAAATTAAATTTAACTTAACACTTAAGTTTAAAATTTTCAAATATAAATTAATTTCATTTTATTTACTCAACTTAAAATTCACCTTTAAGCCAAATTCACAAATTCCCAATTCTAGTTATATTTCAAAATTTCAACTTAAATATTCATTCATTTCACATTTTAACTTTATTCAAAAATCATTAATATATTATAAAATCATTTTATTTTCATTTAATTAAAATTATCATAAAATTATCATATTTTCATATTAAATTTAAATTCCATTTATAATTAAATGAAAATTACCAAAACAACTTACATTCAAATTTCCTAACTTTACCATTTATTTATTTCACTTATAAATTTTCAGAAAACTAATAATACTTTACAAAAATCATTTTTAATCAAATTTAAATCAAAATATTATAATATTTACATTTCAAAAATATTTTAAATTTTTTTAGAAAAACATATTTTAACAACGGGTCTGTATTTCATTTTCTAGCCTAGGTAAAGTGATACGGGTAATATATCATTTCAACCCGTAATTTACAAAGAAAACCCGGGTTTGATCATTTCAAACCCGCAATCCCAAGTAAATGAAAATAATTGAAAATCATTCAGGCCAATCATTTCAGCCCATAACGATTTTCTCCTATTCTAAAGTCCGTTCGGGTATGTATCATTTCAACCCATAGTGATTCTAATCTAAAGGGAACTTACAGTGTGATAAACTGATAAAATAACAGAACAACATAATATAACAGTAACAGATGATATAACATGTGTAATAACAGGGTTAAGCATCATATGATCATAATATAACAGTTATAACATGATGATATAGTTTTACAGATTCAAATGTTGTCAGTTTACTAGTTATATAAGTACAAATCGTCTAGTGAGAATTACTCACTTGTATAAGCTGGAGATGACGACCAAAACACACAACAAAGATCTTCGAAGGCACGAAAGCACGAATAAGATTTGATATAGGAAGAGCCAAAGTTAATCTCCTTGAATACATGAGACAAAACAATATAAATAAAATGAATAACACTTCACAAAAATTTAAACAACACATAAATTCATGCACAAAACATCTCCAAACCACTTGCACTTGCCTTCAACCTCATATGCTTCGGCAATGGGCTGTAAAAGAATTTTAATGGGATGGTTTGGATCAGGTTTTGGGTTCAACAAGTCGGCCATATATAGGAAAAGATGTTGCAAAGGTATGTGTGCATGGAACTACAACTACAAGTCAACACAAGTGGATTCAAGGCAACATAAGTCACGGCCACAAGAAAACATGGGCATGGCCAGGTCCAGTGGGGTCAGCTACAGGTGTGGTAGAGGTGTATGGGTCAACTATGGCAGGTGGTGGTGGTGTATGGGTCGGCCAAGGAGGAGTTTGAGGTGGTGAAGGCAAAAAAGCTAGGCTATGCGCATTTTCAAGGTGGATATTGCAATTTTGGTGGAGTTTGATCAACTAGTGGTGCATGGCCATGGATGGGCAGTGGGCTGGAGGTGGTGGCAGCCTGATTTGGTGGTGGTGGAGGTGGCCATGGTGAAGGAGGAGCAAGGGACCGAGCATCAAAGAGGAAGAAACAAGTGCAAATTAATATAAAACAATGAAAAAAAGTGAAATAGAAAAAGAACATTTACCAAAGTTTTTGAAGAAGGAGAGGCCGAAATTTTTTCTCAGGAGAGAAGAAAAATGTTTTACGTGAGATGAAATGTGATGGTCGGCTGAAGAGAAGAGGTTAAGGCAGCCTATTGAATGAAAAGTTATGTTAAATGTGAAAAGGTGGAAGATAAAGAGCCATAGGAAAATCAAAAGTCATAACCTTTTCAAATTTCTTTTAATTTATTTATATGAATTTAAATTATTGAAAATAATAGTACTTTCAGTTAAAATTTGGAAAATTCAACAAAATGTAAAATATAAATAAATAAATAATAATTATACATGATAAAAATAAGAAAATAGCTCAGAAAATGCAAACTAGTCAAGAAAATTTAAAAAAAAACAGAATGAATTTGGAAAATTTATATGGACTTAGAAAATAATTATAAATAAACATAATAACATAAAATAAAAATGCATTCACAAAATAAATAATAAAATTTAATTAAATATAATTTATATGAAGAAAATAGCAGAAAAATAGAAAACAGGCTTTAAAAATAGGAAATAAATGCAGTAAATTTTGGAAAAATTATAACATCACTTTAATCATATTTTAAAATAAACTATATAACTAACATGTCATATAACACATATTAGAACATGATTTGACAAATAAAAATATTATTTATATAAATTAAAATAGATAATTTTATTAAATAGATCAATATACACCCAATATTGTAAAAAGCATAACTTTCACAATATAAATCGGATTTCAACGAAATAAAAAGTAGTATTCTTAAAATTTAATCTATTTTCATAATAAATTAAAAAATTAAAAAATTCAAATATTTAAATTTTATCAAAGTTTGACCAGATTGACTAAAAATCTACTTTTTCTGGAAATATCCTATTTATTCAGGTTTGGAATTATAATTCACACAAAAATCAAAATATACTTTAAAATAACAAAAAAATTTCATTTTAATAAATATAATAAAGTTTTCAAATAAAATAATCAAAATAAACAATTAAAATAAATCACAAAAATTCAGGGTTGTTGCACTCTCCCCCACTCAAATCTTTTCGTCCTCGAAAAGAACAAACAAGGAAAATAAGGAAAATCAAGATAGAAAAAGCAAACAGTACCTAAAAAAACAATTCCGGATTCGAAGCACGAATGCTCTCCTCCGTCTCCCAGGTACATTCTCGATCATCGGTACCTCATCGTAATTCGATCAGATTAATAGATTTCCTTCTTAGTTACTCCATACCTCTGCTGACAATACGAAGTGGCTTATTCTCGACAGTCAAATTAAGCTCAATATCCAAACCATCAAGAGCAGAAGGCTGAACAAAAAGAGATACGTCATGAAGATACTAGCGAAGATGTGAGACGCGGAATACATCATGCACTCCAAAAAGCTTCTCGGGCAAATCTAAACGATAAGCCAAAGAACCAACTCTTTCCATAATGCAGAAAGAACTCTTAAAGAAGAAGAAGGTAGGAATAGCTAAAGGAAAAATAGGTGGGAACACAAGGATGGACCATTATTTTAAAACCATATAAATTTCAATTTAAAATTTTATATTTAACATTTTAAACATTTTATAATATGATGAATAGTTATTTGATTCAAATTTGCTAGTTCGAAGAAAACTATATTTAAAACATTTTTAAATTATTTAGACAAGTAAAATAATGATCAAAATATCCTTTATATAATATACTGTATCAAAATACTTTTATAACTCGATGTCTTAACAAGTTTACTTTCGTTTCTACAGACTCTGGCTATGCGTTGATCAGGCGCAAAGCTAGAATTCTTCAGATACTTAATAGACTTGTTTCAACACCCAGTGAAAGTACTGGAAAACTCTTTTACAAAAACAGATATGGAAAGTACAATCCAAACAAATCAACCAAACCAAAACAGTTGTCTAACCATAGATCGCAGATACACAATGGTTATGCCTGGATCCCCCAGGAAACAATCTGTATCCGTAAGCTTTCTCAGCCCTGCGAGTTACGCCATGATGACTAGTAGAGTGCAGGATACACAATGGTTACGCCTGGATCCCCCAGGAAACAATACGTACCCCTAGGCCATCTCATCCAGGCAGTTTCGCTATTAATGCGACCTACATAGAGTGCAGGATAACAAAGGTTATGCCTGGATCCCCCTGGAAACAATACGTACCCCTAGGCTAGCTCAGCCAGGCAGGTGCGCTATGCAGTCGTGCTCGTAAGACCATGGAGATCGCCATGGAATTCGATGGACACTCGAGTATCATATTCGGAAAACCCAAATCAGAGAGAGAATAATATCGATAGAATGAATCCACAATGTGGCCACAAAGCGGATATCAAGCAGAAGGCACTTTCCATATCTTTACTTCGAAAATATGTATCATATAGTACCTTTCAAAATCACTTTCAAATATCATACTTATATAAAATCCATTATATATAAGATTTCATTTTTCAAGTCAAATACTTTCCAAAATCAATAATATATCAAATCATACTTATATTGACTTCGATTAAATAAGATTTCAATTTACAAGTTGATACGTTTACAAATCAATAGTTTTCAAATCACTTCATACTTATACAAATCAATTTTATATAACTTCGATGACTCCCAAATCTAGTATTTAGTAAATCAAGGTTCTCAATTTTAATTCGTTTCAATAATATTTCAGTTTTCAAAGTCATATATGATTTCACCAAATCATTTCTTCCAAATTACATATATTCAGTTTCAAAGTTCTCAATAGGTTTAGAAAATAATCCAAATTTCCAAATCAATAAAAATTTAGGTCAAACAAATTCATTACCATTTCAAACATATATTCACTTTCAAAAATCATAATACTTTCAAAGCAATAAACCTTTCGAAACCAAAATACTTGAAATCATTACACTTTGAAAATCATAACATTTCAAAATCATACATTTGAAATCATAAAACATTCCTTTAATTCTTTACATTTCACAAATTTATTCAATTAAACCCAAATCTAAAATTTCCAATTTTAATTCAATTCAAACCATCAATTTCAATTCAATTTAGTTTTCCAACAAAAACATTCCAAATTTTATCAAATTTCAAATAAAGATTTGATCCATAAAATAAACTATTTAATCTTTAATATATTTCAAAGCTTAAATATACCACATTCCAAAACTAAATTTTAAAATTTCATATATCTCAAATTTTACTTCATTATAACTTAGTTTTAAAAAATTCATTTCATAAATCCATCATTTTTAAATAAACTCAAATTACAAGTAAACCAAATATCCTTTCATACAAATATAAACTTTAAATATTCATTTATCAAAGTCAATTACCATTTCAAATTCACATTCTTTATCAAAATAAAGATTAAATCATTTCCAAACCATTTCAATCACCAAAATATCTAAAATGGTTACTAAGTTTAAAACCTTCAAACTATTTATTTCTATATGAAAAATCCAGTTTACCATTAGAAAGATTTTTATTCTATATATATACTTTATTCAAAACATTTCAAATCTATATTTCATACCAGTATAATTCAGCATAGTCTTATTTATTTTACTCAACAAACAGTTTCAAACTTATATAAATCATATTACTTTATACTTGAATCATACAAAACTAACTTATATTCTTTATCTAATACCCTATACCATTCAAAATTACTTAGCTTTGAAAAGTTAACCTTGATTTGGAAGTGTTCGAACCTTCAAAGTAGTCAAAGAAATCATATTTCAATCCAAGAGTTGGAAATCACCAACAAATCGGTAAACCAATTCCAAAAGGTAGGGTTATACCAAAACGAATCTGAATCTCAAGGACTGAACTCCGGCTTACTTTAAATTATTTCAAATATATATATATATATATATATATATATATATATATATATATATATCTTTCGAATATCAAATCGTACTTCGAAATTTGAAATCAATATTTGGTTTCACAAAATCACTCGCATAGCAAAGCTACTAGAGTGGCCTATCCCCCACTTAGAAACTCGAAAATCAATGTCGATGATGCATGCATTCATCACCGAAATTATTTTCCAGTGACATCAGTAGGTTCTGGACTTTTATTTTCTTGAAACTTATTTGAAATCTCTTCGAAATCATTGGAATTCATTCGAATACATTTGAAACATTTCTTATTCGAAAAATATCTTTAAATCATATTATTATTATTATTATTTTTCAAAATCTTAAAACCAATTTCAAAACGCCGGAGTTTGATTCCTCAAAATTCAAATTCAAAAACCTTTCAGTTATAAATCATTTTTATATAAATTTAAATTTCTCATAAATTTTCAAAATTTCAAATCCTTTTAAAGCTTCAAATTTTCATTTTTTAAAAGATATAAAATCTTTATCGAAAACATTTTACTTTTATATATAAAATATGGCCATCCTTATCAAAAAATAATAATTTCGATGTATGCACAAATTCAAAATACAATCAAGCACAAATTTCCAAGGGATGATTCAAGGATGAATTTCCAACAAACAGATATTCAAATTTAGAGGAACTCTAATCAAATAGAATTCTGATTCGAAGATAAGCTCGAACAAAGATGAGATAATTTAATTACCAAGTAGAAGATGGATAAGTCTATATAAATCGCGGGCGACCTTAACTGGTCAACTGTGACTTCGGGAATGTATCAAATGAAGAAATCTAAGGAAAATCGACCTTTGATTGCCAGAGATACAATGAGCAGGAGATAGATAGCATCGTAAACCAAGGATATAGAAATCTCCGGTGAATCAATGACAATTGTAAAGGAGTTTCACCCCATTACAAATCATTCAAAGATTGGCGGAATCACAGATCTTTAGAGAGATCATTCCAAAGTAGAGTTATGGAATGCCCAAAATCAAAAGGATAAAATAGGGAAAACATGATTGGATTTCAGAACAAGTGGGAGTTTTCCAAAATTCATGGAATCCTAATCGATAAGAATCCTAACCAAGAGATTTCTAACAAGCTGGATTCAGAAGGGATGAAGTTTAGAAAATCTTGGTTTGAAAGTAAGAAAAAAAATTTATACCAAAATAATCTTTGAAAAACTTTTAAAATCATTTGGAAATCATTTTATACTTCGAAAATACGTTTTCTCACAAAGAAAGGATTCTGAGATTGATTTCACTCATTCTAGGGTATTTCTACCCTATCTCTAATGAGTTTTTGCTCCGCAGGCTAAGGTTTGTCTAAAACCAAAGCTCTGATACCGCATGTAACAACCCAATATTTTCATCCATTCACATCCACACATGCCGGACTTGAATTGCTCAAAATATCGCATTGTAAATAAATTTGGAGAAAATGAAATACAATCACAGAAACATAGACACAAAAATATCAGAATAACTCGCAGCGGAAATTAAAATACCATAGTAGTTTATGAAGCTACTATAACAAACTCTCAAAACTTAATACATAATATCAGTCTGAAAGCATATACAATAGAAATCTCAAATACATAGAAGTTTATAAATACATGAGATAAGCTAGAACAGCTGAAACAGAAATTCCAGCAAAGTCGAGCTCCAGAAAGAGAATTCAAAGCTGTGAATACTCAGGCTGAACCGAGCGTAAAGTAAAACACAAAACACACGAGTCAGGACAATATATACTTATATAATGTAAACCAACTCAATTGAACTATAGTAGAAATGCACAATAACTTAAAGGATGCTTGGGACCGCTCATCCTTTAAGATCGGTTAAACTATAAATTAAATACATCCCGTGGTTAAAGTTTCACAATAGTAATTTATACTTCGAAATCAAATATCCTTTCAAAATTCAATACCATTCAAAAGTCCATTTCAAAATATCAAAATATTGTATCTTCCAAACCACATTCATTTATTTACAACACCATTTCAACACACAATTCAAAATAGTTTATATTTCAAAACAAATTACCACATTTTAAATCATAAAAATGAAGTTATTATATTTAATAATTAAATTATTAAATTTCCAAAATTTCAATCTTTCAAAATTCATTTATTCACTTAATTTATTAAAACAGATGAAAATTCAACTTTCGCAGCATTTAAAAATTGCTACAGAAAGTTACATTCAAAACAGTTCAATTTAACAAAAGATAGCATTTAAAAATGCTGTAGTATGGTTACATTAGTTTGAAATAGAATTTAGTTAAATTCAATAATTATAACATTTACAAAAATGTTATAATAGCCTTTAATTAAACTTAGCCATTTGGTTCATTATTATCAACTACAGCATTTACAAATGTTGTATTATCATTTACATTAGAACTAAAAGCATTTCAGAAATGCAGTTAATTAACTTCAAATATTCAGTATAATTTCACAAACAATTATATTTTTATTTAAATCATTTTTAACTTATAAAATCATATGATTTCACTTTTAAAACAATCATTCAAATACCCTTATATTTATGATTTTATAAAGTTAAATCTCCATTCAAAAATCAAAATTTAATAATAATTCGCTTATTAAATTCCAACATTAAATTTTAAATTCATTAAATTAAATTTAACTTAACACTTAAGTTTAAAATTTTCAAATATAACTTAATTTAATTTTTATTTACTCACTTAAAATTCACCTTTAAGCCAAATTCACAAATTCCCAATTCTAGTTATATTTCGAAATTTCAACTTAAATATTCATTCATTTCACATTTTAATTTTATTCAAAAATCATTAATATATTATAAAATCATTTTAAATTCATTTAATTCAAATTATCATAAATTTATCATATTTTCATAATAAATTTAAATTCCATTTATAATTAAATGAAAATTTCCAAAACAACTTACATTCAAATTTCCTAACTTTACCATTTATTTATTTCACTTATAAATTTTCAGAAAATCAATAATACTTTACAAAAATCAATTTAATCAAATTTAAATCAAAATATTATAATATTTACATTTCAAAAATATTTTAATTTTTTTTTTAGAAAAACATATTTTAACAACGGGTCTGTATTTCATTTTCTAGCATAGGTAAAGTGATACGGGTAATATATCATTTCAACCCGTAATTTACAAAGCAGACCCGGGTTTGGTCATTTCAAACCTGCAATCCCAAGTAAAAGAAAATAATTGAAAAGCATTCAGGCCTATCATTTCAGCCCATAACGATTTTCTCCTACTCTAAAGTCCGTTCGGGTATGTATCATTTCAACCCAGTGATTCAAATCTAAAGGGAACTTGCAGTGTGATAAACTGATAAAATAACAGAACAACATAATATAACAGTAACAGATGATATAACATGTGTAATAACAGGGGTAAGCATCATATGATCATAATATAACAGTTATAACATGATGATATAGTTTTACAGATCCAAATGGCGTCAGTTTACTAGTTATATAAGTACAAATCGTCTGGTGAGAATTACTCACTTGTATAAGCTGGAGATGACCAAAACACACAAAAAAGATCTTCGAAGGCACGAAAGCACGAATAAGATTTGAGATAGGAAGAGCAAAAGATAATCTCCTTGAATACATGAGACAAAACAATACAATAAAATGAATAACAGTTCACAAAAATTTAAACAACACATAAATTCATGCACAAAACATCTTCAAACCACTTGCACTTGCCTTCAACCTCTTATGCTTCAGCAATGGGCTGTAAAAGCACTGTAATGGGATGGTTTTTGGATCAGGTTTGGATCAGGTTTTGGGTTCAACAAGTCGGCCATACATAGGAAAAGATGATGCAAAGGTATGTGTGCGTGGAACTACAACTACAAGGCAACACAAGTGGATTCAAGGCAACATAAGTCACGGCCACAAGCAAATATGGGCACGGCTAGGTCTAGTGGGGTCAGCTACAGGTGTGGTAGAGGTGTATGGGTCAACTATGGCAGGTGGTGGTGGTGTATGGGTCGGACAAGGATGAGTTTGAGGTGGTGAAGGCAAAGAAGCTAGGCTATGCGCATTTTCAAGATGGATATTGCAATTTTGGTGGAGTTTGATCAACTAGTGGTGCATGGACATGGATGGGCAGTGGACAAGAGGTGGTGCAGCCTGATGTGGTAGTGGTGGAGGTGGCCATGGTGAAGGAGGAGCAAGCGGCCGAGCATAAAAGAGGAAGAAACAAGTGCAAATCAATAAAACACAATGAAAAAAAGTAAAATAGAAAAAGCACATTTACCAAAGTTTTTGAACAAGGAGAGGCCGAAATTTTTTCTCAGGAGAGAAGAAAAATGTTTTACGTGAAATGAAAAGTGATGGTCGGCTGAAGAGAAGAGGTTAAGGCAGCTTATTGAATGAAAAGTTATGTTAAATGTGAAAAGGTGGAAGATAAAGAGCCATAGGAAAATCAAAAGTCATAACCCTTTCAAATTACTTTTAATTTATTTATATAAGTTTAAATTACTGAAAATAATAGTAATTTCAGTTAAAATTTTGAAAATGCAACAAAATATAAAATATAAATAAATAAATAATAATTATATATGATAAAAATAAGAAAATAGCTCAGAAAATGCAAACTAGTCAAGAAAATTTGAAAATAAACAAAATAAATTTGGAAAATTTATATGGACTTGGAAAATAATTATAAATAAACATAATAACATAAAATAAAAATGCATTCACAAAATAAATGAATAAAATTTAATTAAATAAAATTTATATGAAGAAAATAGCAGAAAATAGAAAACAGCCTTTAAAAATAGGAAATAAATGCAGTAAATTTTGAAAAAATTATAACATCACTTTAAAAATGTTCTAAAATAAAATATATACATAACATGTCATATAAAAAATATAGAACATGATTTGACAAATAAAAATATTAGTTATATAAATTAAAATAGATAATTTTATTAAATAGATCAATATACACCCAATATTGTAAAAAAACATAACTTTCACAATATAAATCATATTTCAACGAAACAAAAAGTAGTATTCTTTAAATTTAATATATTATCATAATAAAAGATAAAATTCAAAAATTCAAATATTTATATTTTAAATTTAAAAGTCAAAGTTTGACCAGATTGACCAAAAATCTACTTTTTCTAGAAATATCCTATTTATTCAGGTTTCGAATTATAATTCACACAAAAATCAAAATATACTTTAAAATAACAAAAAAAATTCATTTTAATAAATATAATAAAATTTTCAAATAAAATAATCAAAATAAACAATTAAAATAAATCATAAAAATTCAGGGTTGTTACAGAAACATTTTAGTAACTAAAATAATTCAAATAAGTTAATTTAACAATTTAATCTCCAAATCCATTGTTTAAAATAAATAGTAAATTAAACATGTGTATAAGTATATTTACTTACTTTTGAACCTACCCATATATATATGCTTATAAAAATAATTTACAGATCTAAAAATCTAATTTTATATAACTTCAAACCCTTAAAAATTTCCATTGTATATATATAAATATATACATACATATATATATACATATACATATATATATATTTCCTTCAAATCGAAACCACAAATATATTTTTATAAAAATAAACTATAGATTACAAAAATGAACTTCCAACACTTTAAAATTCATATTTATTTTCCAAAACTATTACCTATATTTACATATAAATTTTATGTGTATATCTATAGAGATGCATATATAATTATTTTCTAATTCCCTATATACATTTAAATTAAATTATGAACAACTTAAAAAAAATCAGAAGACTATTTAACATTTAAGATTTCCAAACATTTTAAAATTCTATATTTATTTATCTTTATTTTATTTCTGAAACTGCATATACTAAAAATCTATATACATATATTTCATATCTATCCAAATTAAATTTTTATTATATGTTTAAAATTACTTAAAACAGAGTTATCTCACCTCTTAGAAATCGACCTTCTCTGCTTAGCCTTCTTCCCGAATCATTACGCAACTGCCAAAATCGAACAGCCTCCTTCCTTCAACGATTGCGACGGCGCCACCTAAGTCGACCATCGCGACTTCCAAACTGTCGAACCCTAGATCAACATCACAAGCTTGCCCTCGGCCACACGCGCACTTCCCATCACTCTTTATACCCTGCTCGAAACTCACACACCGTCGCCTTAGCCTCAAATCGCCATCGCGAACGTCTCCATGAGGTCGCCGCTCCCTTCGAGTCGAGCTCCTCTCTGGTTGCGGTCGATTCGATTCACCATATTCATATGGATTTGAGAAAGAACGAAGTCGATCGAATAAAGAAGAAGAACGAGATTCAGGGAGGCAAGCGGTGGATTTATTCGTTTGCCATTTTGATTTTGACGCCACCGTTTGATTTTGAACGAAAATAATTGTTTTTGTTGCAAAGGAATTCGATTATATTATCTCGGTTGGTCGATTATCTCTTTTATTCCAGCGCATGTCAAAATTTTTGCCAAGTATTGGAAGAGAAAAGAAACGTGTAATTTGCCTTGTGAAAACAGTATTATACTAAATACTGTATATATTATTTTCAAATTCAAATTTTAATTTTAAATTGTTACAAATACGCAACTCACAATCTCAACCGCCTATCGAGGCATGCCGCTAGGCATTTATAATGTTAAACCCCTATTCCGAACGCAATGAAAAAGATTTCAAGTCCCAACTTGATCGTATGGAGAAGATAGCTTTTTGGACCCAGTAATTATATTAAATTTTCGATATAGATTTCAGCGCATTTATCTTCCGTACGGCCAAACAGTCACTCCAAACACTACGAAAATTGTAATTCGATAATAATATACTATTACGGATCCAATGGAACTGGTATCGTCGGATTCCGAGACTGTGCCTCGAAAGCCTATTTTTGAATATCAATTTAAACAATATATTTTTAAAACTGAACAAAATACTTTCAAACTCATATTTAAAACTTCTATCATTTCCATTATAATAAATATAAATTTTCCAAGCCTTGGAAATATTTTTAACAAGCTTGAAACTCCCGATTTCATATTTTACCCACTTCCAGTTATTGATTCAATATTTAAATTGTCAAATAAATAGCGATATTTGAAATTCGAGTTAGAAACTAACCTTTAAATATTTAAAATCTATTAAATATTCAATTGCAAATATCAAAAATTCTGGGTCATCACAACCAACCACCTACTTCATTCTGGAATCTCCACCGCGTACAACGTTGTTAAAGTGGTTTTCGGTATTGGCAGAGAGTATGACAGTAACCGATCCCAGTCTCTTTAACACCAAACGTTATTATAACACCGCGGTCATTTCAAAATAGTTTATACTTCAAAACCAAAATATCATTTCCATTTCAAAACCATATCAATACGATATCATTTACATTTCAAAACCAAGTACGATATCATTTTCATTTCAAAACCATATCAATACGATATCATTTCCATTTCAAATATATCCATTTCAAAAAATCATAGCACTTTAAAGTTTTAACACTTTCGAAATTATAAAGCTTCTAAAACCATAACACTTTAGAAACCATAACACTTTGGAAATCATAATTTAGAAATCATAATATTTTGGAAATCATAACACTTTGAAATCATAACACTTTCCTTTAAACCGTTTAGATATTAATGATAGTATATTTAATAAAGTAGTTTATACAATAAAATAGTTTATATAAAATAGTTACAAGTTAAAATAGTTTATAATAAAATAGTTAGTATATTAAAATAGCTTATATTAAAATAGTTTATATTTAAAATGATTTATATTAAAATAGTTTATACGAAATTTTTTTGTAAAGTAAAATATAAAATAGTTTTAAATATAATTTAAAAATACTTTATATAATAAAATAACTTCCTCAAATTTCACAAATCGATTCCAAATCACTCGAATTCCAAAATTCAATTTTAATCCAATCTCAAATCATCAATTTCAATTCAATTTAGTTTCTCAATAAATTATTTCAATTTCAATATATTTCAAAGCTTTAAATATTCCACAATTTCAAAACTAAATTTGATAATTTCATATTTATATTAATTTAACAACATTGTTATTTGGTTTTGAAATATCCACTTAATAAATCCAATATCATTTAAATAAATCTCAAATTACAAATAATCTAAAAAAATTCTTCAATTTATTTAAACTTGAAATATTCATTAATCACTTTAAACCAAAATCAAGTTATAAAATCATATCCTTAAATTCTCAATATCCAATAAGTTTCAAATTAATTTTATTTAAATATGATTCTTAACAGAATATTATTTCAAATCAACTTAAATTTATCTTTCCAACCTTTACTTATAAAATCTATTTTAAATAAAATTATAAATAAATTCTTAAACATATTATACATTAGTTAAATCAAACTTTATCATTAAACTTATTTTACAATAAGACTGATTTATACGTATTTTAAAATAGTAAAAATATAAGTAAATTCTTAAAATTTATAATTTTCAAAACTAACTTATAATTTTAAAATTTTCAAACGTATAAATTTAAAATCAAGAATCTAACAAAAATAACCTTTATAAGTATAACATTTAAAATCAATATTTATATAAACACACACACAGATATATACATACATACATACATACATACATACATATATATCCTTTTAAACCTTGGAATTCATTTCAAAATATTTATATATAGACCAACGGTATATGTATACAATTTTCTATCATATGGTCAAGTGATACAGATATTTATCATTTCAATTCGCAATTTAAATTATATACGGGTATATATCATTTCAACCCGCAATCCCAAATTCAATTCAATGAAAATTGCTTGGGTTTATCATTTCAACTCATAATGATTTTCTCCTATTCTACAGATCGTTCGGTTATGTATCATTTCAAGCCATAGGGAATCCTATACTAACAGATAACTTGCAGAGTGATAACAAATATGATAATAATATAACATGCATATATCATCAATATAAATAAAAGATAATGGTGTCAGATGTCACAGGTGAACATATAACATATATATATAGTAATGTAAATAACTAACAGCAGCATATTTCAATTGTCATTTCAACTAAAATCAAATTTAATTCATATAAGAACGTTAATCGTGAGTGATTGCTCACCTTTCGAGGCTAGAAGATAGCGAGAACAAGGATGTGATGCATGGACACAGATAAGTAACAAATCAAGGCAACTACGATCAAATCTGGGCAGCGGTGAAATCAAAAGAAAGGCATGATTTAGCTGGATTTTGATGAAGATCAAATATGTAAATGAACTTGTATATATAAACACTTTATATGTCAAAATCATATTTTAGTTCAACACATATATTTATTATATATATATATATATGAAAATTTTCTTCCCAAAATTAGTATTTAAATTAACAATATATATATATATATATATATATATATATATATATATATATATATATAAACTTCCCCATGTTATGATTTAATTCAATAGTTAATGAAAACCATTTTAAAATAAAACATTGTCTAAAATATATATAAATAGAACAAAGGATAAGATTACAATACAAGTTGCACCCTTTCTACTATATATCCAAGAATAGAGACAGTAGGCAACAACTCTAAATATCATATATATAATGCTATTTAAATCCCAAAACTATAAACTGAAAACAGGAGAATAAAAAAAATCGCAACTTGTATATACGTATCTACTTTAAACCCATACAGTACTTCTTGAAACCGATATATTGTAACATTATAAGCAATATGTACATATAGTAGTTTATAAGCTAATGTATATCAACATATAATATATATAACACTGAAATTTACCGTTCATATATTATAACCAAACACATAAAATATACGAAACAGTTATATATATAATTAACAAACTGTTATAAGTTCTCACTTTGTAGAAACTGTACCCATCAACCAATATATACATACAACCCAGTATGAAAATAGGGGCATTTCACCATAAGGACAAACTTTGCAGTCCAATTAGTTTCTAGGACACACATTCAAAGAAATTACTTTTAAGGCCAAAGTCAGCAGAATAATTACTTTCAAGGACAAAGTCAGCAGTCCAATTACTTTCAAGGACATAATTTCATAGGTTTTTAGGCACTAGAAACTAATTATTTTGTGTTTTGTCCTTGAAAGTAATTATTTCAGTTATGTGTCCTAAAAACTAATTCCACTTGCTAAAGAGGCCCTTGTGGCTAATTTCCACATGAAAATATATGACTCACGCATATATATCATGATTCAAAACAATATTAAATAAAACAAATACATAGGTTACATTACCTTATGATAAAATGTATATAAATCTAAAATGTAAATGTTTATATATCGTAACTTGTTTAAAATCTCAAGTATAAATAGATCATATAACTATAGATCAACTAAAGCAAAGAATATATAAACTATATTTCTAAACTTATACAATATAAAACTAATATATATTGGCTAAAGCCAGACAACACTTACATACAAAATAGCAGTATAAAAATATAAACTAACATTACAATATGTATATATACGTGATATATAATTCACTTATAAAAATGCAGGCATATATATTTTTCCATATATATACAACAAATATAACTTTATATGTAACAGACTATATATTTTAACTTATATAACTTAACCTACCTATATACAACATAGGAGATGCAAGCATGTTGGAGGGAGGAGGTTGGTTGCGGCTGTCATGGTGATGGGTTTGAACATGGCTGACGCACGACCAAGGATAGGTTATAGGGCGAGGTGTTGCCATCAGTGAGGCAAATAGGACGGAGGGTGTTGTTTGAGTTGGAGGAGATGGTGTCGGTTGGAGGTTTGGGTTTGACTATCAACGAGGTTATGGGAAGTCGCCTGCATGGCGAAACTGACATGGAGGAGTGCTCGGGTTTTGTAGATATGATGGCTTCGACGATAAATGGGGGGATGGATGAGGTCGGAAAAGTATAAAGGGTGTGGTCACAGCAACGAAGGGGACGGCTTCGACGATCTGGTGCTTGGGGTGGAGGACATGCGGTGGGAGGTGGGTTTTGGCATTGGCAGAGGAAATAAGATCAGTGGAAGAGGTTGATCAAAATGGAGGAGCAGGTGCAAATAAAAATGTAAGCTCAAATATATATTTATTTATAAATTAGGGGGCAGAGGAAAGGTTGAACGTTTGCTTTGGGAAAATAAAGAGACAGGCTGGAGTGAGCAATTAAGTTAGTAGGCAAGCAAGCAGATCCCAATGTAAACGTATTAACTTTATATATATTGTGTTTTAAACTCGAAGAAATGAACAAACATAATAAAATAAGTTGAATATATGGGATAATAAAGCAGTGACCATTTGAATTCGACCGTTAGGCAATTTAAATGGACATGGGAAGCCAAAAGCTCCAAACGGGTACCAATAGGTTAACCGTTTCACGGTTTCCGCCAAGTGAATATACTACGGAGATCAGCACGACGAGATGATCAAACGGTATGCCGATATCAGTGGTACGATCATCCTATCAAAAGTCGATAATCGGCACCGAAAATGCTGCTAATATACCGGAATTAAGATAAACGGAGTAATAGCAGTCAAAATTTGAAGAAATGAAATATGGCGTCTCACTCAAAAATGATTTACAAATTTATTATATAAAAATATTCAGGTTTGGAAAACCATTTATTATCATCAAATATTAACTGATTTAAATTTAAATAAAATTATACTATAAAATAAACTTCCATATTATCTAATGAAAATTTACCATTTGATATGTTTAAGTAGACGTATTCCAAATATTAAACTTTTATTTCCAAATCCAGTTTTTAAAAATTCACAAAATTCAGTTAGATTACGTTAACAAAACCATTAAAATTTTATGAGTCGTTGCAGTGATTAAAAGTTAATGGTAACAATTATTATATGTCACCTATTTATTTAGTCTATTAAATTGAATTGGAAATCAATTAAAATTAAATGAAATTAAATGTCACATTAATGAGAATTAAGACAATAATTTAAATTTGTGAATGTGATAAAGTGAATGGAAATGCTTATTTTATTTATAAGATAATAATTAATTTAATAAAAGAATTAAACCAAGATAAATAAAATGTAAAATTCACAAAATCTAATATAATTGAAATTTAGTAATTAATAAAAATAAAAGATGGAAATTGGAGAATATTAATGTAGTGAAATATAAAACAACATTAACCTTGTCTGTGGAATAATAATTGATTGAATATAAAGATTGAAATTAAATTAAGTAAATTTATTGGAATTAAACTATAATTAATTGGATTTAATTAGAGTTGAAATTAATCACTGTAATTAGTAAAATAATTGACATTGAATTATTATATAAGTTTGTTTTAAACTATTATAAATGTCCAAGAAATCAAAATTGAAGAAATTTGTTAGTTTATAAATACTGAATTAAAAAGTGATTAATTAATTTAATATTAATTTTTTTAATTAACGTGAAAATAGCCATTTTGGCAACTATCTCGGATTTTGAAGAAACCAATTTCATCGCATTAGTAACGGTAAATTATTACAGGATTTCAAGTTTCATAGCGATCGACTTGTTGTTGATTGTAAGGACTCGAAACGCCTAGAAATCAATTTAATTAAATTCAATTCAAATCAATTTGAAATAGGCTGATTTTAACGTAACTTCTTCATAGACGGAATTAGGACCTGAAACCTGTTCCATTGAGTTTAAAACTATCCAAAACATCTATTTTGATATATGGCACTACCCATTTTCGTTCCGGAGTAGAACAGGCTTTTCAGGTCGTTCATCGTTCATTGTTCAATCAAATCTTGTATGTTCTTTCTATTTTTAGCTCTGCCTATAAATAGCCTATTATAAACCCTAGTATTTCTCAACTCAGTTTGTCTGTACAATTCCATTTGTTTCTCTCTTTCCAATGGCAGACAAACCCTAATTCCCAATCGCAATTTCAAATCAAATTCAAATCCAAAAATCAAACTCCTCCAAACCCTATCAAATTATATCTTTATGAAGCTCTCGAAGAGCGCAACTCAGATCTGCAATTCATTTCTGTTATCATCATTTATCCAAAAATTGAGGTTGAACGTCAACCGTCCATATTAGGGTTTTAATTGTTCAACAGTGAATCTTCAACCTGGCGACGATCAGGAGGCATGGGCTTATAGAGATCGTCGAGTGGCATGCATCTATGGTCTTCGTTTTGGCTATAGGCATCGGAGTTGTCCAGAAATTGGCCGAACATGTGGGCGACGGCGAAGGCATGGAGGGTCACCGGAGACTGCAATGCTTGGACCTTATGCGCGGTCGGTAATGTGCATGAGCGTGGCAGCATTGGATCTGGGTCATGGAGAGGCGGTGAGCGGCGTTGGGAGCATAACAATAGGCGGCTGAGCATTTGCGTATGAGAGAATTTGGGTTCGAACGCGTTTTAACGAAGGTGCTGACGTGTAATAAATTATTAATTTTTTATTTTGATTTAAATTTAATTTCAAACATTCTAATTTATACAACTTTTACATACGGGCTCGGATTTGGGCGCGGTTTCTTCCGCTGGGATCGTATCGAAATTCATAAATTTTAAAATTTGGCCAAGTGAGGTCGCACCTCCGATCGGGCACATTTCTTCGATACCATCCTATTACTTTGTGATTGATTTGGTGGCCTCCCTTGTTTTTGATTTGGGAGTGTGTCCAAAGTGGTCGGTAGTAGCTGCTATGCATTACTACAAGTCCATGTCAGTGATTGCTATATCCACCCTGGCATTGCCTCGAGTGCCATGTTCACATGCCCTAGAGCGTCTTCTAGAGCATTTCAGGGTTGAAGACCTTATTTCTGGAGGACAAAAATGAAAATTTGTACTATTACTATTTATCATATCTATTCCGTTGCATCATGTTGTTCCACTGCATTTATTTATTTATTCTTGTTGTCCGTAACTCTGATTCTATATTGTATAAGTATAATCAAACTTATTCGTAAATAGCTTCATGAACTGTTGTTTGATTATTATATTTTGTCATTCCGCTGCGAGATTCTGTATTTGTTTTGATTTCTTTCTCCTTTGCTTATTTACCCCATAACAATCTGCCCTTTTAAATGGTTTGAGTTTGACACGTGTGTCTTCTTAAAACGTCCAAAAAGGCAGGTCGTTACAATAAAGTTTGACTCCTTATCTTCAACACGTCAATTATCTTTTTTAAACTTAATTCTAAAACCTTTACCACACAATTGACTACTAATAAGCAAGTTCTATTTCAAATTCCTAACTAGGAAAACATTAGAAATGGTAGGAGTTTGAGAGTTACCAATATTGCCGATGCCAATCACATATCCTTTTGAGTTATCTCCAAAGTTTACTGATCCGCCATCTTTATAGATAGCATTTTTCAAGATCTCCAAATTTCCAATAATGTGCCATGAGAATCCACTGTCAAGTATCCATTTGTCCCTTTTGATTTGTGATTTTGATTTTCAAATGTCTGTTAACCATTAGCCATATAAAAAAAATTGGTCCTGGAATTTGAAATCATACCTTTCCAAGAAATCAAGTAACTTTTCAATACTATTAGTTTCTAATAATGTACTGGTTTCACAAACCATTTTTCAATAAAAGTATTACAATATTACCAGCCATTTAAACTTTTCAAAACCAAATTATTAGATTTTGAAAACCTAATGTTCTAATACCAAGCGTGGATTGCGGATTTATAGATCTTAAGGCTAAATAAACACTATAAGGGGGATTGAATAGTGTTTTTTAAGTTTTCTAAACCTTTATAAATTTATTTCAAGTTAAATGTTAAATCGTAGATTTTTAACATAGAATTAACCAACCACAAAAGCAAACACATATAAAATAAATGCAGTAAAGTAAAGTAAAGTAGAGAGTTATAAAGATGACATTGGGACTTTATACTATTTTTGGATTTCTTCTACATCCATTCCCGTGCAATTTCTTGTACATATTTCTTTCCAAATGCCAATCTTAAAATGAGTAGTAGACAAATCTAATTACAATTTCGATTCTAAGGCTACGAGACACACCCTCCTGATTTTCCAGCATCAGGGTACACCCACTTGATTTGGACGGGCTACAAGCACACCAACTCGAATTTATGAGCTACCAAGCACACCCAATTGATTTGAACATGCTACAATCACACCCAAGAAAACACAAATAAAGTTTAATGGTTTTTCCAAAGACAATTTCTTGATCTTTGGCTATAATGGATCCTATAGCCTCTTGAGTAGCACTTTGAACTTGAATTGAGAGAGAGAGAGAGATGACTGAAATCAGATAATAAATAATAGAGAATTAATATAGTGAAGATTGAATTAATTATGGTTGAATTTGAGGAGATTTGAATAAATCTTTCACAAGAAATTTTGGCGGAGTATGAGGAGAGAAGAAACCGGTAACTAGTTGTTAATAAATTCATTTGAAACTCCCTATTTGTAGAGAATAAATAGACATGTCCATTCGTGAAGAGTTACGATGAATAGACATTTCATTTCAAAATTTGAATATTAGATTTGTGGCATGTGTGTTGACATACTTATAGGGTATATATTAACATATCTCTTTGAAAATTGAAAACTTTTTTATTACTAAATATTTTGAAAATCTTATGCTTTGTAAAATATTTTTATATTCTATAAAATAATTTAAACATAGTTTATAAAAAAATTAAACATAAGAAAATTTTTATAAAATATTTTTAAACATATATTTTGTTTCAAAAATAATGGATAGTAAAATGGGAAATAGAGATCAAAGGTTACTACCATGGACTTTAACAATATTCTATTACTCTATATACTATATTATAGTCTTGAGATCTTCATATCTTTATGTTCTACTCATGAGTCTTCATTCCATTCTTTGAGTCTTTATACATATTGTTTTGATTCAATGCCAATGTAAATCTTGCACTACATACTATATAACTTGGAAAAACATTAGTATCCATATTTTATATAACTATATTTTGTTATTAAGTTTATCATCATCAAAATCAATAATTGAGGTATTAATAATTTTAACATCTGTCACATCTTCTCACATATTTTTTTGCATCCTGTAGTGTAGTGGGCCAATAGTAACCATGTCTTATTAACTTTTTTGCTAATTTGGCTACCTTTGAATGATCCCCGCACTGCCTTTATGTACTTCACTCAAGACCTATATTCCTTCTTCTTTGGAAATGCACCAAAGGTAAGGGGTAGTGTACTCTCTCTTGTATGATATGCCATCAAAGAAGGAGTATTACAAAACCAAATATCTTATCTTTCGGGATTTGTTTCGATTTGGGGCTAGGATTCCATTTATCAAGAACTGCTTGATAGGGGTCATCCATATTTTCTTTTCTTTTTGTTGAGGCATAGGCTCAATTGGAGGCTGCCCTTTATTTCCGCCATTCTCAGGTCATGAACTTGTTGGATCATTTCCAATTAGGGCCTAGTTCGAACTAGAATTTTCTTAGCTTCATTGATGCTTGGCGTCCTATTGGAACAACTTCCATTTCGTACGCTACTTTTGTACTGTTGAGTTTTATCAAAGATTTAGCATAAGAGTTGTTCTTACACGGGAGTTGTTCCATATCAAATTGTTTGAATAGCCCTAACTACTTCTTGGAGGGTACCACATATTTAGCTAAAGTAGGCTCCTTCACTTTGTAATTACCATGAACCTGTTTCACAACTAATTTGAAATCGCTGTGAATTTTAGTATGGATTACCTTCATTAACTAAGCCATCCTTAAGCTTGTGATGAGAGCCTCGTATTCTGCCACACTACTAATAGCTTTGAATCCAAGCTGCACTGCTCCGTATAATATCTGCTTATCTAGAGTGATTAGCGGATATCCAGTCCCTACCTCTTGTTTGTTTGATGTTTCATCCACGAATAATTGCTAGAACTATAGAATGGGCACTTTTTCTTTGAGTTGGGGCTAAGTGGGTAGCATGTATTCCGCAATGAAATCTGCTAGTGCTTTACCTTTGATTACTTTTCTCCGACAATAGGAGATATCATACCGACTAAGTTCTATTGCCCACTTCAGCAAACGATCTGGTGCCTCTGGCTTCTGTAGTTGTTTAGCGACTTATTTATGAGGTCTTTGATGGGATGTGCTTGAAAATAAGGCTACGATTTCCTTGCCATGAGAAGCAAGTTCTAAGCTAGAATTTTGTTGACTGAATAATTGAGTTCTGCTCTCAATAGGTGTTTTATCATGTATTAGATAGGTCTTTAGGTTCCTTTATCTTCTCGGACCACTGTGACACTAACAGCATTATCAGTTACAGCTAAGTACACATATAAGTCCTCACATATCACTGGTTTTAATAGGATTGGGGCATTAATCAGGTGGTCCTTTTGATTATGGAGTGCGATCTTGCCTTCCTTGGTTCACTCAAAACTTCATCCCTTTTTAGTTGGTCAAAGAACGATATACACTTTCCAGTTGCCTCTGAAATGAATATGCTTAGAGCAGCCACCATGCCATTCAAGCTCATGATGTCTTTTGATTTCTTCGAGACCCACATATTCTTTATTGCTTCAATCTGCTCCAAATTTGCCTTTATTCTACGAGTGCTCACTATGTATCCTAGGAACTTCCCTGACTGAATAATAATAATACACTTCAAGGGGTTCGGTTTCATATTATACTACCTTAGAACTGCAAATGTTTTCTCCAGATCTTATATATGATTTGATGCCGCTTTTGACTCAATTAGCATGTCATCCATATATTGTTCAATGTTTTTGCCAATATGATCTGCAAATATTATGTTAACTAATCTTTGGTAGGTTTCTCTAGCATTTTTGAGTTTGCACGACATCATTTTATAGTAGTATAAGCCTTTATCCATCAAAAATAGTATGCTCTTGGTCTGCTTTGAACATAGCTATTTGATTATATCCTGACTATGCATTCATGAACATATGTATTTCATGTTAGCTTGTCGCATCCACTAATTGGTCAATTCTAGGTAAGGAAAAGATATCCTTTGCTCGGGCCTTGTTGAGGTTTGTATAGTTTATGCAGGTTCTCCATTTCTCATTGGGATTATTCACAAGAACAGAGTTGGCTATCCACTTTGGGTACTATACTTTTCCAATGAATCCATTTGCCTTCGGCTTCTTGGCTTCTTCATGTAGAGCATTAAACCCTTTATGGTCCAAAGTTCTGTATTTTTGTTTGACACGATGAGCATCAGGATCGATGATAGGTGCATGGCAGTTGATGGCTGGAATTATTCCTACCTTGTCCGAGTGTGCCTAAGCAATATCATATGTTGACTCTTTAAAAAGGCTATTGATTCGATTTTGGATTCTGCACTAATGTCCTTTCCTATCATGAGAACCTTCATGGGGTCTTTGGGATCTATTTATAGGGAAAATAAGGTTTTGAAAGAATGTAGTAATTGTTGAATAAAGTTCCCTCGCTCGTTAGGGGAAGCGAACGGTTGGCTATAAGAAGGAAGAGAGAGTGTCAACTAAATTATCATAAATAAAGAGAGGAATATATTTATTTCCTCATTGATTGATAAAGTGAATTTCACACTTCTTCGGTATCATCCACTGGCCTCAATTCTCTTTTTATTGCCTCTAATCATGGGTCTATTTCGTTTTCTTTTTTCTCTTCAGATTGAGAGGAGGTGTAGGGTATCTATTTCTAAGCTTCTTCAGAAAAATACTATCTATATATTGAGTTGTACTCGATAGTGCCAATCATATGCATATACTTTCTCTTTTCTTTCCTTGCCAATGCTATGGTCGTAGAACGACCTGATTCAGCATCAGTCTTGGTGTCTTTTATCGATATAGCTCTTATAACTAGCTTATCTTCTTTTTTAGCATCATCATAATTATTAGAGGAGACAAAAGAATAGCTTTGAATAATTTTATTGCTACGGTTGAGGTTTACATTATATTATTCTTTAGTCAATAACTATTCTCCCTAATTGATCCTATCCCGATTAGAGTATGAAACTTCATGAGCATCTCCTTCTAAGATATGACTGCATCCATGTCAATTAACGTGTATCTTCCCAAATGCATTATATGGTGATGGCCAATCGATGACAAAGAAGCTCGCATTGTAGGATTAGTGAAAAGGAGTAGTTCCAACAGTAACAAGCAAGCATGCTGATCCAACAAGAATGGTGGTAGTGTTGTTGAAGTTGTAGATTAGGGCTAGGCTTCAATATTTCAACTAGAAGCTTCATTTATTCGAATGCAGAATTGAGATGACGTTCACTAAACTTCCAGAATCAACGAATACTTTCTTCTTGGTGCAAATGGAGATCTGCACCATGATAATGAGTGGACCTTGATGAAGGAAGACTGCATCTGCTACCGTAAAGACTGTATCATGTGATGGCTTTTGCTTAACAAGAAAAATGGTTTTCTGCTCCACTCTCATTTCCTGGACATATCACACCCGTGCCTTCTTGCATTTTCCTGCCATTTGTGGTCCTCCAAGAATTGAGGTTATGTGGTTAAATGGTTTTCCTATATGGTTTTCATTCGGGTATGGTGTTAGGTTTCTTATCCTTTCCCATTCTTATCTTTCTAGAAGCTGCCTAGGTACCCTTTCTGAATCAACATCTCTATTTCACTTGCCAGGTGTCTGGATTTGTCTGTGCGGTGGCCGTTTACTCTATGGAAGCAGCAATATGCTCCACCTATGTTCTGCTTTGCCTTTTCACCTTGTTTGGAACATTATAGGCTAGTTTGGTGTTGGCCACTTCATATATCCGAAGGGTTTTTTTGTGAGGCAAAAATTCCCTCTATTACATTGCAGGTGGATGGTACCTTTTTGCCCCCCTTTTCTTCTCGTTATTTAAAGCAGAAATTCTCTCAAGATGTGCTTTAGACCCAGCCTCTTCCATTCTAATATAGCCACTTTCCTTTCATAGAAGGCCATCATACTGTGACATGATTTTCTTTCTACTTTTTTTATCATGCATGATAACATCCCTTCTAATCCTGACATGTGCTGCCATTAATAATGCCTCTTTGCAAGTTACCCCGATCTAGAGTGGTTAAGATTTGAAACATGTGTTGAAGTTGCGTAGACTATTATTTTCACCCTATTTTACACAAGACATGGTGTTGACATCCAGGGAAGCTTCCCTAGTCGAATTGAACTTTCTTAGAAAATCAGTATATAACTAGTGCCAAGAAAGGACATCTTCCGATCTATACCTCCTGAACTGTAACGACCCGTTGAATTTGATAATGTTAAATGAATTAAATTAATATGTTTCTAATCTAATTTAGAATAAAATAAAGGTCTTAAGATTTTATTTGAGAAAATGTAGTAATTTGTTATAGTAATTGGAATTTAATGTAACAATTTAATAGTTACATGGAAATAGATTTGAACTATGTAAATTTGCACACCTTGTTATAAGTTAAATATAAGAAACCAATATAAATGTGAATCAATGAATATTAATAAAAATATTTACTAGAATGGAATTATTTAATATAAAATAAATAGTGGAGATTGTACATTTAGTTGTAATAATAAATAGTGACTAAATAAAAGTGTCCGTTGGAATAAATCAATGCAATAAGTGTGATAAGTAATTTTATTGAATGTTGTCTCTAATAAATGTACTTGATTTGGTAATTTAGATATTTATACGTAAAGTATATATATATAAAGATATATTGATTCCAATAGAATTAATTGGAAATCTAATATTAAATATAATGTTGGTAGCAATTGAAATTTACTGTTTTGCAAAATAAATGAGAAATCAAGTCAAATGTGAATTATACCGTAAAGGATCAATTCATTTAAACAGTAGGATTGTAAATAAATAAACATTCTACGTAGGTTGCAATTGGACAATTTATGTAGTTTAATGGAAAAGCAATTGGAATTAATTACCATAAATTGTGTAGTTAGGGTAGTTTTGATTTATCACTTAAGATGGAGGATTTTTATAAAATGTAATAAATGCAGTTTAAATTAAGGCATTGACGTTTGGGTATTTAAGAAGTGATAAACTAAAATTTATATATTTTTTTGAAAATTTGAAATCCAATTTGTGGATTTATTGCAAATAAGTGAAATTTGTGTTTAACCATTACATCGATAGGAATAAATTAAATTTAAGGTTATGTTAATAAAATTTGGACTAGAGAAATGATATGTATCGGTTTTAGAAGCCTTAAATATAAAATGGGAAGTAGACGAGATTTCACGTTACAACCATTTTTAAAAATCCTGATGTATGTAGAAATATTAATGAAATATAACGTAAACCAATGTTGAATCAAAAGAATAGAGTCAACACTTATTTATTCATTTAATGTGATATAACTACGAGTATGATTTATTGCAAATTACATGGAAATCTAATATATAGGACATTACCTAAAAGGAAGAGTAGATAAAATTTATGATAAACATATTTGTATATGAAGGTTATTGATTTAAGGAGAAATTGGGCAAGTTTTATGTATTTGGGTTAAGTGCAACCTTTAATAGATAAATTTAGTGCAATTAAAGAAATTGACATTTAATATTTCGATAACTTAAAATTTGATGGGATAAGAACATTTGGGTAATGAAGGGATGACAAATATTAGCTATGATTCTAGAAGGAATTAAATAGATAATGAGAAGATTAAAATCAGGTTCTAAGCAATAATTATTAAATAACAGAAGTTTAGGAGTAAAGTGAGATAATTGAAAATTTTAATCATTCATATAAGTCATTTGTTTATTAATATGAGTTAGCTAATAAATTTAACTTGGGCAATACCTATATATTGGAAACACATTTGTAAAGTGTAATTAATTGAATTTGGTGAATTGGGAATGAATCCAAGGTTATAGGAATTGATGTAATACTACGCAAATAAAAGGTAACTGCATAAAATCAATGTTTCGTAATAAATTGTAATTGATAATTAAGTAGGAATGGGTTTGAATTTGACAAAAAGGAAAATTTATTATTTGCTTACCCATCTATTCAATCTATTAAATTTGATCAGATCCATTTGCAATTAAATGAATTTATTTACAAGTTAGTATGTATTTAGCTGATAACTATAAACCAATTAGGGCAATCGGGTATATATATTACCAGTTAAGTTATATAAGATAATGGTTGACTTAATTAAGGGAGTTTATGTAATAATTTCATTTATTTTGTAAGTGGAAATAAAACGTTAATGATAACAAGTATTCAAAATTTACCATCTATTTAGTATATTAAGTATAATTGATAATCAACTGCAGCAAGTAATAAAATAAATACGTAACGTTAAATGAAGTAATATTTGAAATTTAATATTTAGAAACTATTGTAAATATAAGTGCAGATGAAATTGGGGATATTTACATATTGAAATATGAATCCAATGATAAATCAATTCACGTTTCAAAATTTAATGCTACTTTATTACATATATGTTTATGCCTAAATTTAAACTTATGTTTAGATCCAATCCGATCCATCTATTATTTTTCAGCCTTGTCTATATATAATCTGTTATAAACCCTAGCCCCATTTTATTTTCCCTTTCGCTGTACGTTCATTTCTTCATCTCCTTCTCCTCCTCAAATGAATGCAACCTAGATCTACCCCAATCCAAATTTCAGTGAAAATGCAAACACTTCAGAAAAATTCCACAAAAATATATGTTAATGTTCTCGAGGCACGTAATCTACTGGTGCAATTCGTTTTCTGTTTTGAACATTCGTTTGACCAGAATTAATTCAAACAGTCCGTGACCATTCATCATCGTCGTCGCAAACTTCGTCGGATCGTCAAACCTTTTCTGGGTTTTGTAGAGTGGACGATGGGGATCGCATCTATATGGTTTTTGTGTCAATTCAACGGTTAGATCGTCGTAGATCTTCGATTAGGGTTTCTGGAAGGGGGCCGCGTGCGTTTCTGGGAATAGAAGGAGTGACGTGGCACATATATTTGTAAGTGATGAATGTGTGTCGTTTTATTTATTTTCAATTTTGAATTCAATCATCATTTTTCGACGTAACTTTCTCATACGACCTCGGATTCAAACGAATTTTTTTTGTTAGGTTCTTATTTGAATTCCAGACCCAATGACGCTGGTTTGGACAAATTCTGAGACCGTCAAAATTTTGGGTTTAAATTGGATTTGAATTCAATTTAAATTCAAAAGGTGAGTGTTTTAACCCACTCACAACTACTAGAAGCTTTTATGTTTGTTAAATTAATTTTAGAAATGAATAGAAATTTATTTATGAGTATTTGGCATGTTTATTTTATTCATATCTGTTGAATTGCATTTATTTAATTTAACTGTTAATTTAATTAATTTATTGCGTATGAATTTACAGTTAAAATTTATTTGTTTGTATATGAACTGCTAATTAACAGTTATATAATTTATTACTGAATATAGACTGTAGATTAATAGCTGTTAAATTTAATTTGAATGAAATTGCCAGTATTACCTGTTATGTAGTACCAAAAATAATATTGTTATTGATTGATATTGATTGATGATTGCGATTTGGATGATGGATGATGTTGATGAATGGATGTTTATTGTATATCATTAAATTGCAAATTATCATGCATATTTCATTTCATTCGGGATTGTGGTTTGAAATGATATATAACCGCAAAATTTTATATCTTTTAAATTGCGGATTGAAATGATAAATATCCGTATCACTTGACCATAGGATAGAAAATTATATACAGGCACCGCGGTATATATATAACTATTTAAATGTGATTTCTATGGTTTGGATGGAATACGGTTTATAATAATCTTAAATTTTATATTGTATAAATATTTTTCTTCCATATATATACATATGAAGTTGAAAATTTTGAAATTAAAAGGTGTATAAAAATCTTTATTAAAAATGGAAGAAAATTAAGAAAATGGAGTTTAATAACTTATATCATATGTTTAAATGTTAAGTTTGGAAATTTTAAGATATGATATTTATAATTGGATTTTTCCCAAAATAAATTGAAATGAATATTCTAGTATAATTTGAATTGGGAAAAATATATATATTTTATTACTAGAAATTGAAGTCTTATTATTTATGGATTTTATATGAATATTCAAGACTAATTAATAGAACAATTGATTTGTTGAAAGCATAAAATCCAACTTTAGTTTGAAATATTGATACTCAAAATGGATATACGTATATATAAATAAATTGAAGTGGTTTTGGAACTTGTGAGAGATAATATAAATTTTGGTTTAGACTTTAATAAAGAAATGTATTTGTAAGCCATGAGAACTATTTTCTTTACAAAGTAACATTTAAGTTAAACCATTTAATTCATATACCGTTGAATGTCCAAACCATTCAAGTTTTTAGAAGTTATGGTTTTAAATTATGATTTTCAAAATATTATGCTTTGAAAATATTTGATTTTCAGACGTTATGAAGTTAAAGCATTATGATTTTGGAAAATAATTATATTTGGGATAAGTGATAAAATATGGTTTTGGGTTTGAAATGATATCGTATTCATGGTTATGAAATGGAATGTTTATTCTGATTTTTAAAGTGTAACCTATTTTTAAATGACCGTGGTGCTATAATAACGATGGGTTGGCAAAGAGACCGGGATCGGATATGGACATACTCTCTGTCGATACCGAAAACCACTTTGACTAACCGTGTACGCGGTGGAGATTCCAGAATGAAGTAGGTGGTGGCGACGTTTCCTGTAAGGTAAATACGTGGACCCGACTCCCGTGAGTTGGCATAAGGTGGCTAAAACAGGAGCGATTCTCAGGCCAATGAGGTCATTCCTCTGATCGGACCCTCCTCTTCGATATTATACTTTGATTTTGGATTGATTCAGTGGCCACTTCTATATTTTGATTTTGGGGAGTTAGTCCGAGGTGGGCGGTAACTGCGGCTATGCGTTTCCACCAGCCTGGATAGCAATTGGTATATCTACCCTGGCATTGCCTAGTTGTGCCGTGTCACCTACCATACCGAGCCTTTACTACGAGTTTCTATTTGTGTCGTACCAATGGAGTATCCTCTGGTAGCCTCCCGATCAGGAGGTATTACGGTACTGTATAGACTATTGGCATTTTACGTGTTAAGGTGGAAAATGTAAAGCCTTAACGCTATTTAAAAGTAAGTTTATTTTATAAATAGACACTACTATAATAGCGCAATATACTACATAGTAAATAGTTTAACGGATCCTTAGGAGATGTAAATCCCGAGCATCTCTTGAGTTACTGTACTCATATTTATTTCTATAATTTAACTCACATAAGATCTTTTAGTTCTGACTCGAGTGTTTTGTCTTTTCAAATTCGCTCGGGTCAGTCCGAGCGTTTCAGGATCGAAGATTTTAGCTTTGGAGGACGAAGACGAAGAATCCGTATTATATTATTTATAGTATTACACCACACTCTAAATTTCCGCTGCATTGATTGTATTGGTACGTGTAACTCTGATATTTATTGTGTAAAGAATAACAAGTGTTTGTAAACCATTTATGAACTGAATATTTATTATTATATTTTATCCTTCCGCTGTGAGATTCTGTTTTGTTTTTATTTCTTCTCTGTTTTTCTTATTTACCCCATAACAATCCGCCCTTGCGTATGCTTTGAATTGGCACGTGTGTCGGTTTAAAGTGTGCGAAAAGGCGGGATGTTACAGTTGGTATCAGAGCTTTGGTTTAGCGATAAACTTTGGCTCTGTGGGGTTTGACTCTTTGTAAATGGGGTAGTAATACCCTATGGGAGTCGCTGAGAGTATATATATGAGAGAGCGTATTTGTTAGTTTTATAAAAAGATTTTGATATTGTGTTAATCTGTTCCACTTTGTATTTATAAATTCTGGTTGAGACATGGGACGCTATGTCATCAATAGGGATTTCTAAACACTTAATAGGACAGACCGACATAATATTTGTTTTATATAGGTGAATGAAATAATTTTTCCTATTATATTTTCTATATATAAAAATATTTTTATAAAGATATATTTTGGTTGCTATAGTTGGGTGTTAGGTAATAAAAATATTTGTAATGAATTAAAGCTAAGTGAATTTTAATAAATCAAATTGGAGATTTTAGAACTTAAGTCCGGGATTTTGAAAAAATTTCTGCTTTCAAAGGATTTATGAAATATAATGATTTGGTTTATAAATATTTTCTTATATAAATATTTAGTATAATTCGAAAGAATTGGTTTAAGAGGATTTTGAAGAAAATAAGTTTGTACTTTCCTCTCTGTCGCTGAAAAATAATTTCGGTGATGACGGCCGCATCATCGACTTTCATTTTCGAGTTTCGAAGGGAAAGGCCACTGTAGTAAGTTCTACTGCAGATTTGTTTTGAAATTATTTAAAATTTTAATTGTTTAAAGGTAATTAGAGATATAAAAGTTGTAAGAAATTAATTATCTATTATTTTAAAGTAATTTTGGAATTTGACCCGGTATTAATTCTTGAATTTCCATTAATTAGTTGTAAAAAAAAAAAATTAGGTTAGTAAAATAAAGGTTAAGTAATCAATGAATTAAAAGGGTTGAGATTAAACTTGTATAAGTTCTTTTGCTTTTTCTTTAACATAAATAACTTACCAAGTATAAAAAGTTGAAATGTAAATTAAGAGTGGAATAGAATATTATGCAAGTAGAATTTTTGGAAATAATGAAGTATTCAATAAATTACTGTTATAAATAAGAATTTAATGGTTTTAACTTAAGTGATGATTGGAATTTTACTAAAATTAAAGGTTGTATTATTAATAGGTGATTTTAACCGTAAGAAAGTAAAAATGAAATTCCTTAATTTATAAAGTTTGATTGTAGGGTTATTAACTTAAGTACGCCTTAATTTCCCCTATTCTAATATAATAGAAAGTAGGAAAAATATAAATGACTGCAATCCATAGTTAATGAATGAGTAAAATCTTTCACTTATAGGAATGCAAGTTATAAGGTTAATAAATTAAGTGTAAGTAGAGGGTTACTGTAATTAAATATAATGGAAACTTCAACATTATATAAATGAATGAGATTAAAGGTAAGTTGAAATTGTAATTTATAAAACAAATATATATTAATTAAAGGAATGGAGAAGAAACTTGTAAATTTTCACTTACATTCTTAAAACATACATAACTTACCATATAATAAAAAGTTGCAAATGTTAGTAGGAAAATGTAAGGGGAAATCTTACCAGTGAAGAGTAAGGTAATAAAGGTATTCTATTAATTTGCTATTATTAATGAGAATTAATTGTGTAGACTTAAGTTAAATTGGAAATTTTACTATAAGTAAAGGTAAGTAGTATAAATAGATGATAGAAACTTTAGTAAATAAATTGGAATACAAATATAATGAATTTTGTGATAAATGGAAAATGAAAATTTGTAAGAAATAAAGAAATCACTCCATAAATGAAAGAAAGAAAATCAAACCATTGAAGCATGAGATAAATGTATAATAAATAAATTTGGGTGTTGGTTTGAATTGTGTTGTTTGATTTATGTTGTTGGGTAAGAAATTTGAAGTGGTTAAATGAATAAGTATCTATCTTTGTTCCATCTAAGACTGTTGAGTAAAGGATGCACTTGATAGTTAATTTCATTTCATACAAATTTCAAGTTTGAACCCAAACAACTATTTGTTTGATGGATTAAATGGTTGCTTTGTTTGTGTATGTATGTTGTTTGTAAGGTTGATGGTTGTTGAATTGTTTGGTTGATTAATGATTGAATCCACTTGAATAGTTCACTTTAAAATAAATATTTAACCTTTTAGATTTTATAAGTGAATACAGGTGATGGAAGCAACTGCTACTGCTTTTGGTTCCAAAATAATAAGCGTATATTGCCCGACAAATAGGTACGTTTTCGGATTACGTTTAAAGCGCTATTTTTCCCGTGTTGGGATATAATATTTTGATAATATATGTAATATATTTGTATATTTTGATATTATATTTTCTCCCGAGCCTCACCGTACAAAGGAGACTCTGCCAAAAATTTTCATAAATTTTGGACTTAGAATTTTGTTGAAAATGATTTCCAAACTTTAATTATTTAAGTATAAAAGGATATAATGATTATAAAACGAGTATATTCCGTTTAAGGAATTTTTTTTGTAAATTATTGATTATAAGTTAATATTTGAAATAGATGTACTGTTTTTATTCTTCCTTCTCCCTTCTTTTTCCTTTTCGGGGACGAAAAGTTTTGAGTGGGGGAGATCGTAACGACCCGTTGAATTTGATAATGTTAAATGAATTAAATTAATATGTTTCTAATCTAATTTAGAATAAAATAAAGGTCTTAAGATTTTATTTGAGAAAATGTAGTAATTTGTTATAGTAATTGGAATTTAATGTAACAATTTAATAGTTACATGGAAATAGATTTGAACTATGTAAATTTGCACACCTTGTTATAAGTTAAATATAAGAAACCAATATAAATGTGAATCAATGAATATTAATAAAAATATTTACTAGAATGGAATTATTTAATATAAAATAAATAGTGGAGATTGTACATTTGGTTGTAATAATAAATAGTGACTAAATAAAAGTGTCCGTTGGAATAAATCAATGCAATAAGTGTGATAAGTAATTTTATTGAATGTTGTCTCTAATAAATGTACTTGATTTGGTAATTTAGATATTTATACGTAAAGTATATATATATATAAAGATATATTGATTCCAATAGAATTAATTGGAAATCTAATATTAAATATAATGTTGGTAACAATTGAAATTTACTGTTTTGCAAAATAAATGAGAAATCAAGTCAAATGTGAATTATACCGTAAAGGATCAATTCATTTAAACAGTAGGATTGTAAATAAATAAACATTCTACGTAGGTTGCAATTGGACAATTTATGTAGTTTAATGGAAAAGCAATTGGAATTAATTACCATAAATTGTGTAGTTAGGGTAGTTTTGATTTGTCACTTAAGATGGAGGATTTTTATAAAATGTAATAAATGCAGTTTAAATTAAGGCATTGACGTTTGGGTATTTAAGAAGTGATAAACTAAAATTTATTTATTTATTTGAAAATTTGAAATCCAATTTGTGGATTTATTGCAAATAAGTGAAATTTGTGTTTAACCATTACATCGATAGGAATAAATTAAATTTAAGGTTATATTAATAAAATTTGGACTAGAGAAATGATATGGATCGGTTTTAGAAGCCTTAAATATAAAATGGAAAGTAGACGAGATTTCACGTTACAACCATTTTTAAAAATCCTGATGTATGTAGAAATATTAATGAAATATAACGTAAACCAATGTTGAATCAAAAGAATAGAGTCAACACTTATTTATTCATTTAATGTAATATAACTACGAGTATGATTTATTGCAAATTACATGGAAATCTAATATATAGGACATTACCTAAAAGGAAGAGTAGATAAAATTTATGATAAACATATTTGTATATGAAGGTTATTGATTTAAGGAGAAATTGGGTAAGTTTTATGTATTTGGGTTAAGTGCAACCTTTAATAGATAAATTTAGTGCAATTAAAGAAATTGACATTTAATATTTCGATAACTTAAAATTTGATGGGATAAGAACATTTGGGTAATGAAGGGATGACAAATATTAGCTATGATTCTAGAAGGAATTAAATAGATAATGGGAAGATTAAAATCAGGTTCTAAGAAATAATTATTAAATAACAGAAGTTTAGGAGTAAAGTGAGATGATTGAAAATTTTAATCATTCATATAAGTCATTTGTTTATTAATATGAGTTAGCTAATAAATTTAACTTGGGCAATACCTATATATTGGAAACACATTTGTAAAGTGTAATTAATTGAATTTGGTGAATTGGGAATGAATCCAAGGTTATAGGAATTGATGTAATACTACGCAAATAAAAGGTAACTGCATAAAATCAATGTTTCGTAATAAGTTGTAATTGATAATTAAGTAGGAATGGGTTTGAATTTGACAAAAAGGAAAATTTATTATTTGCTTACCCATCTATTCAATCTATTAAATTTGATCAGATCCATTTGCAATTAAACGAATTTATTTACAAGTTAGTATGTATTTAGCTGATAACTATAAACCAATTAGGGCAATCGGGTATATATATTACCAGTTAAGTTATATAAGATAATGGTTGACTTAATTAAGGGAGTTTATGTAATAATTTCATTTATTTTGTAAGTGGAAATAAAACGTTAATGATAACAAGTATTCAAAATTTACCATCTATTTAGTATATTAAGTATAATTGATAATCAACTGCAGCAAGTAATAAATAAATACGTAACGTTAAATGAAGTAATATTTAAAATTTAATATTTAGAAACTATGTAAATATAAGTGCAGATGAAATTGGGGATATTTACATATTGAAATATGAATCCAATGATAAATCAATTCACGTTTCAAAATTTAATGCTACTTTATTACATATATGTTTATGCCTAAATTAAAACTTATGTTTAGATCCAATCCGATCCATCTATTATTTTTCAGCCTTGTCTATATATAACCTGTTATAAACCCTAGCCCCATTTTATTTTCCCTTTCGCTGTACGTTCATTTCTTCATCTCCTTCTCCTCCTCAAATGAATGCAACCTAGATCTACCCCAATCCAAATTTCAGTGAAAATGCAAACACTTCAGAAAAATTCCACAAAAATATATGTTAATGTTCTCGAGGCATGTAATCTACTGGTGCAATTCGTTTCCTGTTTTGAACATTCGTTTGACCAGAATTAATTCAAACAGTCTGTGACCATTCATCATCGTCGTCGCAAACTTCGTCGGATCGTCAAACCTTTTCTGGGTTTTGTAGAGTGGACGATGGGGATCGCATCTATATGGTTTTTGTGTCGATTCAACGGTTAGATCGTCGTAGATCTTCGATTAGGGTTTCTGGAAGGGGGCCGCGTGCGTTTCTGGGAATAGAAGGAGTGACGTGGCACATATATTTGTAAGTGATGAATGTGTGTCGTTTTATTTATTTTCAATTTTGAATTCAATCATCATTTTTCGACGTAACTTTCTCATACAACCTCGGATTCAAACGAATTTTTTTTTGTTAGGTTCGTATTTAAATTCCAGACCCAATGACACTGGTTTGAACAAATTCTGAGACCGTCAAAATTTTGGGTTTAAATTGGATTTGAATTCAATTTAAATTCAAAAGGTGAGTGTTTTAACCCACTCACAACTACTAGAAGCTTTTATGTTTGTTAAATTAATTTTAGAAATGAATATAAATTTATTTATGAGTATTTGGCATGTTTATTTTATTCATATCTGTTGAATTGCATTTATTTAATTTAACTGTTAATTTAATTAATTTATTGCGTATGAATTTACAGTTAAAATTTATTTGTTTGTATATGAATTGCTAGTTAACAGTTATATAATTTATTACTGAATATAGACTGTAGATTAATAGCTGTTAAATTTAATTTGAATAAAATTGCCAGTATTACCTGTTACGTAGTACCAAAAATAATATTGTTATTGATTGATATTGATTGATGATTGCGATTTGGATGATGGATGATGTTGATGAATGGATGTTTATTGTATATCATTAAATTGCAAATTATCATGCATATTTCATTTCATTTGGGATTGTGGTTTGAAATGATATATAACCGCAAAATTTTATATCTTTTAAATTGCGGATTGAAATGATAAATATCCGTATCACTTGACCATAGGATAGAAAATTATATACAGGCACCGCGGTATATATATAACTATTTAAATGTGATTTCTATGGTTTGGATGGAATACGGTTTATAATAATCTTAAATTTTATATTGTATAAATATTTTTCTTCCATATATATATACATATGAAGTTGAAAATTTTGAAATTAAAAGGTGTATAAAAATATTTATTAAAAATGGAAGAAAATTAAGAAAATGGAGTTTAATAATTTATATCATATGTTTAAATGTTAAGTTTGGAAATTTTAAGATATGATATTTATAATTGGATTTTTCCCAAAATAAATCGAAATGAATATTCTAGTATAATTTGAATTGGGAAAAATATATATATTTTATTACTAGAAATTGAAGTCTTATTATTTATGGATTTTATATGAATATTCAAGACTAATTAATAGAACAATTGATTTGTTGAAAGCATAAAATCCAACTTTAGTTTGAAATATTGATACTCAAAATGGATGTACGTATATATAAATAAATTGAAGTGGTTTTGGAACTTGTGAGAGATAATATAAATTTTGGTTTAGACTTTAATAAAGAAATGTATTTATAAGCCATGAGAACTATTTTCTTTACAAAGTAACATTTAAGTTAAACCATTTAATTCATATACCGTTGAATGTCCAAACCATTCAAGTTTTTAGAAGTTATGGTTTTAAATTATGATTTTCAAAATATTATGCTTTGAAAATATTTGATTTTCAGACGTTATGAAGTTAAAGCATTATGATTTTGGAAAATAATTATATTTGGGATAAGTGATAAAATATGGTTTTGGGTTTGAAATGATATCGTATTCATGGTTATGAAATGGAATGTTTATTCTGATTTTTAAAGTATAACCTATTTTTAAATGACCGCGGTGTTATAATAACGATGGGTTGGCAAAGAGACCGGGATCGGATATGGACGTACTCTCTGTCGATACCGAAAACCACTTTGACTAACCGTGTACGCGGTGGAGATTCCAGAATGAAGTAGGTGGTGGCGATGTTTCCTGTAAGGTAAATACGTGGACCCGACTCCCGTGAGTTGGCATAAGGTGGCTAAAACAGGAGCGATTCTCAGGCCAATGAGGTCATTCCTCTGATCGGACCCTCCTCTTCGATATTGTACTTTGATTTTGGATTGATTCAGTGGCCACTTCTATATTTTGATTTTGGGGAGTTAGTCCGAGGTGGGCGGTAACTGCGGCTACGCGTTTCCACCAGCCTGGATAGCAATTGGTATATCTACCCTGGCATTGCCTAGTTGTGTCGTGTCACCTACCATACCGAGCCTTTACTACGAGTTTCTATTTGTGTCGTACCTATGGAGTATCCTCTGGTAGCCTCCCGATCAGGAGGTATTACAGTACTGTATAGACTATTGGCATTTTACGTGTTAAGGTGGAAAATGCAAAGCCTTAACGCTATTTAAAAGTAAGTTTATTTTATAAATAGACACTACTATAATAGCGCAATATACTACATAGTAAATAGTTTAACGGATCCTTAGGAGATGTAAATCCCGAGCATCTCTTGAGTTACTGTACTCATATTTATTTCTGTAATTTAACTCACATAAGATCTTTTAGTTCTGACTCGAGAATTTTGTCTTTTCAAATTCGCTCGGGTCAGTCCGAGCGTTTCAGGATCGAAGATTTTAGCTTTGGAGGACGAAGACGAAGAATCTGTATTATATTATTTATAGTATTACATCACACTCTAAATTTCCGCTGCATTGATTGTATTGGTATGTGTAACTCTGATATTTATTGTGTAAAGAATGACAAGTGTTTGTAAACCATTTATGAACTGTATATTTATTATTATATTTTATGCTTCCGCTGTGAGATTCTGTTTTGTTTTTATTTCTTCTCTGTTTTTCTTATTTACCCCATAACAATCCGCCCTTGCGTATGCTTTGAATTGGCACGTGTGTCGGTTTAAAGTGTGCGAAAAGGTGGGATGTTACATGAACCATCTAGAGGCAGCACTAACAAGATGAACTGGAAAGAGTTTGCATAAAGCCAACCCCCTACCTTAAAAATTTCCATATAGTACTCAAAGGTGTAGATGTAGTCATCTAGGTTTATGGTTCCGTTCGAATTTATAGTTGTCGAAGCTTTGAAGTTGTTAAGAAAATATGTTTCTATAATAGTTTCACTAAATAGGGAAGAACCTTCCTCCCTTACTTCTTCTCTGTTATTTTGTAGGAAATTTTTTTTCAGCTACTCTGCATCTGCTTTTAGTTGTCGGATGTCTTCTGCCCTAGGATCCATTTGAGGTGAATCATCACTACATAGTGAGATAATGTCATTGTCATCGAGAGTAGTTCATGATTGCTTTTTTAAAAACAGTGGATTGATGTTAGCGGGCTTTGTTTTGATTTGGATTTTGGCTTTTAGTTTAGTATCGGATTTGGGGCCAGCTTCATCATTCTTATGTTTGAGAGTGCCATAATCACTCACACGCTGCACTGCTAGCGTGGTTGGTGAGTGACGGTGGTGAGTCATGGATTAGACTAGCATGTTGGGCTAGCGATCTCTCTAATCCCTCCTTGCATTGGTTCATTTGGTTCATAAAGGCTTTAAAAGCCACTAAGATAGGATCCGAGGCGGGCTCTATCGAGGCGCCTACCTCAGATTGGATTATGGAGGTGCGGAATAGTGTTTTCGACATTTTTTAAGTATCATAAAGTTTTTTTTGGGGAAGGGGAGTGGAACCTGTAGGATTCATCATATTTTAAAGAAAATGTAGCTAGAGAGAGAAGTTAGGTCCTCCTTCTTACGCCATAAATGTTAGTGAGATTTTTGTCTCAAAAACATTCAAGTATTTTTTATGTTGTAGTTATGATGCTGAATTCTTTCATGACAATGAATCAAGAAAATTATTGGTACTAAAGTTGCCTGTAAGAGCAATAAATATATTACGCCAATCAAAGTGTAAATTCATTACACGGAAGCTATTTCTATTTTATCACTAGCAAATATTGATAATAAAATACAGCGCTGAAAACAAAATGATATAAAGAATTTACGTGGTTTAGAGGCTCGGGAATTTTACGTCCATGAGTAAATTGTCAATTCTTCTTTCTTGATTTCTTGTACAAATAAAAAATGGTAGAAAATGTACAAATTTTGGTTTTTTCTACCCAAAAAAAGCGAGGGAAAATTCTCCCCTTTCCTGCTATGGTACCCTATTCATTCATAGTACATGGATATTCATATAGATTGCAAACATCACTCTTCCACTCTCTAGATTGATGCTATTGAATTGTGCTACCGGTCAAACATCAATCTGGAGTATTCAATGTGCACTACTTAGCCTCTATTAGGAAATTGTGATTTAAGCGGTTGGATTTTGAACTTTGGAGGAGAGCTTGAAATTAAAGCAATGCTTGGAATTGAGGTGAGAAACTCAAATTTTAATAGGTTATGCGTTTTTGATTTTAAGAGGCACCAGGCATCATGAACTGCACATTTGTGCGAATGAAATTGCAATGAGGTACTGCTCTTGCCTTCGGGTTGAGCTGCATCATTATTAGCACTTTTGGGTCTTGTTCCACTTTGTTGATAGATGTGCCTTTGTCATGCCTGGGATAATGATGCCGTATAATCTTTATGCTGCATCAATACCTGTGAAGCTGTGCTGCACTATTTGATCTGCAATATTTGCAAAGTACTATGCAGAGGATAGTTGGAGTTGAGTTACATAGCCTAGTACAAAAGATCGTGTTGCTGATTTAGAAATTAATTGCCTTATATGATCTTATTCTGAGTTGCTGTCGACATTACGGGTGCTACAACATCGGCTTTGTTTTTGAACTAGGTTTAATGATTTTGGGGATGAAGCTAGGATCTCTTGGCGGTAACATGGTCTTTTCCCATTGCCTTATCTAATTAGTCCCTATGCTTGTCATATTAGAATGACAATGCAGTCTTTAGTAATCTGAGCTTGATATAGGATTGCAGCACTGTTCTGTCACATCAGTGTAAAATGGGCAGTGCATCCCTATGACCTTTCGATACAAAACTTCAACGCAAACCTGTAACTTTTGGATGTTAATTTAAGAGTATGGTATATCCCTATTTGCATATATTTGCTTAAGGGGATATGATGCCATCCTGTCTTGTTAGTGTGGCTTTTGGGGTCGTAGCATAGTTTTTATGTCTCATTTTTACCCAAAAACCATGCCGCAAATCTACCCGTTGAAGAAAATGTGATTGCTGCAGGTTGGTTACTATACCTTGTGGCCATTTTAGATTTTAGTGCTGATGTTGTTGAATTGGTAGGTGCAGTCCCTATATTTTGCTATAGTTTTATATTAGATTGGCACAGTACCATATGGATTTCATTTTCGTATCCTTTTCATTATTCCAACTTTTATTACGGAAGCAATTCTTCTGGCTCAATGTTGTTTTTTTATTTCACCTTATCTATGTTTGGAAAATACGGGTATAATAAAAAGGATTTAATGAATGTCAAGTTATAAGGAGAATTTGATTAAACATAATTTTTTAAGAGGAAAATTTTTGTCAAATATCTGTTCATGATAACTGTGCTGCCCTTCTTGTTTCTTTTTATTCTTTTCAAACTCAAACACAAGGGGGAAAAAAGCCAATACAATAAGGGAGAAGCTACAAACGAATATTTTTTTATCCTTATTTAAAATGAGAAACAATAACAAAGCATAATTAAGATTCAAATTAGTGGAAATTATATGTTTCTAGTTTAAACTGATTAAGTTTTGTAAAAGTTTGGGTGATTTGATTTGATTTTGAATTTGATTTTCTATGTTTTTAGATTTCCAGTCCAAAACATTATCAAAAAATTTAGCTCTGATTTAAAATTGTATAAGGTTTTTATTTCTGGTGTTAAAGAGACTAATAAATTTTGAAAAAATTCTATGTTTAAGTTCTCATCAAAATTTTATCCTTTGAATGGTTATTGTGATGTTATTTTATTTAAGTTTAAGTTTGGTTTCTATGCTTTTAGAATTTTCTAATTTCAAACAACTTTAGGGTTTTAACTTTTATTTGGTTTTATATATAAATATTGATTTGGAATTTGAAAATAATTCATAATTTATTGAAAGAAATTGATGAAGAAAGCTTGGGGCATGTTAGAAATTAAAATTATTTAATAAGATTATCCATTTGTTAGCTTTTTTCTAATGAAAATCGTCTTAATTAAAATTTTATTTAATTTTTTGGATCCACCGTTTAAAAGGATTTAAAATAGGTAAAACAGTCCTTTTAGTAATACCTTTTAGATTATGTTTACATATTTTTAGCACTCATCCAAATCATCAGAAATATATTATATATCAACCTGTAAATAATATCGTTCTTTAGTTGATTTTTCTTTCTCTTATATTTGAACTAAAGTTAGAATAAAAATATGGTAGAATATTAGAACTACGAAAAGAAAATTCAATACATAATGTTATTGGAACTAGGCTAGTCTACAGCGGAAATTATAGGTGAATTTTATTTTTTCCATATTAAATCTTTATTGGACCTATGAATTCTAATTTGTTTAGAATATTTCTAAATTTAATTTATATAAAATCTCTTATTTTATTTGAATTTATAAATTACATAAAGTTTTATTTAGTTTATATTTTACGCATGTTAAAATACACATATGTATCATATACATATGTGTATATGTGTGCATGTGTAATATGATAACCCATGCAAGGTATAAAATGTCCGTTTATAGGTGTAGTGATTTATACCATAATAGACATATTAGCTCATCCGATATGTATTGTATATTGCCCAAATATATGGATGCATTTAAACTTGTTATTTATATAAATATTATAAATCTACATATAAATGTATGGGTTACTTTAATTTAAATAATTTTACGAATATGAAAATATTTAAACATATATATATACACACACATATGTATTTATTGTATATAAATAACATATGTATACATGTAAAATATATATATATATATATATATTTGTATATATGTATGTATTATTGTAATAAATATTAAAATAATATATATAAACATAATTTAATGTTTTTAAATTATGAACTAATATATATATGTGTGTGTGTGTGTGTTACAGTAACAAAACAATATTTTATTATATATATCCATAAGCATATTTATAATATTAATTATAAAATTAAATAATTTTTTTGATTTTAAATATTTCTAGATTATATGCATAACATAATTAAATTTATTATATTAATATATATATATATATATATATATATATATTGATTAACTAGTCGAAAAATAATCAAAATATTAATCAAAATATTTTTGAAGCATATTATTCACAATTTAATTTTTCATAAAATCTAGCATTATATTTTTAGTTTTAAAAAAATTCTCTATTTTTTCTATATGAATTCATTTTTTATTAATTATTATTTTTGGTTGTATATTATAATAATTTTTAAAAATAGGAAAAATGATTTTTTAATTCTCATTTTCTGGGCTAGAATTTTCGAAACATATTTTATTTTATATAGACTATTTACACTGTACATTGATTTAAATAATATAAAATAATAGTAAATAATTATTAAAATATTTTACAGCTACCAAAAATCATAATTACTGTAAATATACATATATAAACTATTTGTTTAATTGTTAGCATGAAATGATGTTATAATTAAATGCAAACCATATAATGAAATCAAATGATGTGTATGTATATTATAACAATAACAATAATAATAACATAATTATTATTAAAAATAAAATTATTCGATTGTGCATATCTAGCCTATATGTGAAAAAAGTTGTTTTTTAATTGATGAATACATACATATAACCAATCTTTATGTGACAATATCAATATGTATAAGAATTGTTATCTAACTGAAAATGTAATAACAATATAGCTCCACCACTAATAATGTAAATTCAACCCACTAATTTCAACCATAATTCCAAAAATGCCCTCTATGATTCCAAAAATGCCCTCCATGATACCATTAAACCTCCCGCTTTGTAAATCCAAACATGCTCTTTCTCCCCCAATTACCATAGTTACCTAAAATCAGGTCCTTAAAATCCAATTCTAAGTCTGTATCGCTAACATTCCAAATTCTTTACAAATTTAACTTCCACTATCACCACCATCCGTCATCATCGCTAGATATCCTCATCTTCGTTATCGTGTTTAGCATCTTCTCTCACAATCCTTCAGGTTAATTCTCCTCTTAAACTCTTTCGCCAAATCAAGATTTTTAATTACTAATTGGAATTAATTTTATGATTCGATTATACTCATGTTCTACGTGTACATTTACGCAAATTAAATTTTCAACTCTAGATTTTCATATTTCATTACAGTTCGGTAGTTTAAACTGCCACACTGAGTTCGATGGTTCCATATTTCAACACTACTTTAAGGTATACTCAAATTAAATTTTCAACCCTGGATTTTCATATCACATTGTAGTTCGATAGTTTACACCGCCGCAACTCAGTTCATTCAATTTTGATTATGACAAAGTTTGCTTTGTTAGTTGTTGAACCTTTTCTTCATTTAATGTTTGATGACCTGCTATGTTTGTTTTGATTTTTTTTTCACAGTTTAAATAAATTAAAGTGGAAATGTTAATGTTGCTGAGTAATTGTTGAATTAACCTTCAGTATCACTATTGGCGCTTAATTTGTACACATGGTTGCTTCGCTTACTGATAGTTTAATAAACAAAGTTAACAATATTTCTCTTTTTCTTATGGACTAATTTTATTTTGGGGATTTTATCAAAGAATTAAATCAAGTACATTTATAATTCTGTCACAAAAAATATATTCATGACTCAAATAGCCTTAAATCGAGTTTAACACGATCAGCCACATCATTCTTTCCAAGAAATTAGCTTCAATCGTGTAAATATAAGCGCATAATTAATACCGCAACTATGAAAACAGTCTACTTTTCTTAAAAGGTGAATCGATTCAACAAATATTTAGGAATAAAACTTGGACAAAATTAAATTATTAAAACCGATCTAGTTAATGAAAATGAGAAAAAAAATTGGAGTAGCTAATCTACTAATTTCTTCAAACATAATGAGTTAAACGAATAATATTACCTTCGAAAGATCTCTATATGAAGAAGGATCATTAATATCCAGTGCCTTAGATGACTAATTTACTACTAAATAAAAATAAGATATTGTAAATAGTGGACAAATTTTATTTTTTCAGGAATTATTAAATATAATTAGTAATTACTATAAGACATTTCGATTAGAACAATTATCCAAACATGCATAATATCATTATAGCTTCGTCCAACCATTATGTTTAGTTCCATAAGATATTTTTTATTCGGCATTTGAAACCTACTATATTTGAACAAATTGAAAACATTAGATTCGACTTTCATTAAAGCCAGTAAGTCCAGAGCGATGATTGTGAAGTCTAAACATCAAGTATAGATGGTAATATGAAGCCATGGTTGAATAGAACTTGTAAGATCGTTTAGGGTGATACTAATAATAATAAAAATTAATGTGGAAATAAAAACAATAATAGAAAGTAATGCAGTAGAGATCACACATAGATTTACCCAGCTACGGCAATAACCTACCTATGTGCTTCCCTCAAGGTTTCTATTAGAAACTAAGTAGTCAGTCACTTACACACATAAACTTGTGACAGCCGCTGATTTAATCTAACTCTACGCTCAAAACCCTACCACAACTCAACCACTGAGTTGCGAATTCTAGAACTACACCACCACAGTTCGTAACCTAGTTACACAACCATAGTTTCACAAATTTTAAAAGAAAACTACAAAATAAAATAAAACTACTAAACAAAAACATAATTAATTAAAACTCTAAGCCCAAATTAAAATAGGACCAGCCCACTTAAATTATAACGCAAGAAAAATAAGGACGTCTCCTTTTTCTCTTCAATTCGTATGCTTGGTCGATCTTTCTTCGTTCCTCTTCCAAAAATTAGGGCTTCATTCGATTGAAGCCACTGCTTCTTGAATTGATCGATTGAGGTGTGCTTTGCTTCTGGTTGCTTCGTTAATTAATTTGCTTGCGTTGCTCTCGGTAGCTTCTATTGATTTGAGTTCGAATGAAAGGAAATTATTATGTGATTTATGTTTTATTTTACTTGTTGGTTTGTTTGAACTCGAATGCTTGAATGTCGATGATGATGTAGGAAAGTATAGGGAATAAAACCCTAAATTATCGTTCGTATATTTTCTGTTTGAATTCTTCAATTTTCTATGCTCGACCATTGATTTGTAATCGAACGTTGGTGATGACTTCTGACTTGTTCTTAGTTGAATATTGTTGAATAGTTTGAGTCGGTTCCTTCTTTTGCACCTATAACTTCGGCATTTTGAATTTTGAGATAATATATTGTTGAATGTCTGACTTTTTATCATGTTATCACCTGCGAGTTCCATTCTTTACTGGCAGTATTCGAATTTGAGATAATATTTTAACATGTCAAAAAGCACTTTCAACACAGTTTCGATTTACAAATTCTTTTTGAAATGTGACCCACGACTTCATGTAACCAACATATAAACTTGTATATATCTTGTTGCACTGATGTTCTGGTCCATTATGCTAGCTGCACTATTGATCGAAATGGTTTTGCTAGTCATTATCATGTACGTACATACATACATACATACATACATACATACATACATATGTGTGTGTGTGAGAGATTTTGACTTTGCTTGTATTCATGCCTGAATTGTGTGGTTCCACGTGGGTTTGATCCGATGCACTTGATTTGAAGTCTTGTTCAATTTGTTTTGAAGTTTTGACATGTTCACTTCTAAACTGTAGTCTTGCTTCACTGCTCCATTGCCGTCTCCTTTATTGCATATGTGCGTCATTGTGTATACAAATGTATACATGTATGAACAAGCATGTATATATGTATGCTACGTTGAGGCATTTGTATATATATGCAGTGTTGTATGTTGAATTGTTTTCATGCTTTTCTTGTTTCATTTGAAGTACTCATGTTGAAGTTTGCTTGTCACTGCACACTGATCTTGTATGAAGTCTAGTTCACTTTAGTTCTGAACTGTTCATTTTCTTTTTGACCTTTGTACATTTGAGCATGTTGAACTTGGTTCTGGTTTTGTTATGAAGTTTGGTTTGTGGTTCGTTTTGAAGCTAGTTTAGTTCTTGTACCATTTTGTGTTCAGAGTTGTTTTCATATGCTTGCATATTGTTGATTTGAGTCTTGTTAGGAGCTTGTTGACATGTTGGGTTGCACCTGATCATTTCATTGAACATGTTTATTCGAATCTTTTGTGATCTGGTTTCATGTGTACATGTTACTGCTATGTTCATGCCTTTGTGCCATTTGATGTATGTTCATGTTGACTGGTTTGTGTTGAGTAAATTTCTAGTTGAGTCTGTTATCATGTGATCTGGTTGAGTATTTTGAAGCTCTGTTTTAACGACCCATAAATTTTTGATAATTAAATTTGTTAATTTGAGAAGATTTTGGTAATTTGACATTGAAGAAAATAAAAAATAGTGAATTGTTAATGGAAATAATAACTAGAATGAATTGCAACAATATAAATGTAAGTTAATTGTTAATAACTTGAATGCAATTCCAATAAATGAAATAAAGTAAATGTTATACTTGGTTATAAAACTGATATAAGAAGACAAATGTAAACATTGACTTAATAAATGACATAGTATGAAATAAATGACCATTTAATAAAATTTGGGTTATGTAAGAAATTGTAACATTTGTATGTAAATAATGAATTTGTAAGTGTAATTTAAAGTTAATGGTAACAATGAATATACGTTACCTATTTATTTAAGCCTGTTATATTAAATTGGAAACCAATTGCAATAAATGTTGTTATGTATTAAGTAAATAGTAAATTAGGAAATAAATTCAAAGTTATATTAATTGATAAAATAATACGTAATAAACTGTAATTTGATAAAATCAATGTTAGATAAGTAATTATAATATTTGTTGGTTGATAATAAAGTATGAATGGGATTAAATGTGACGCCCAACCTCTATACCCACGCTAGCCAAGGACACTACGGTGTAATGCCGTCAACTAGCACGGAGAATAAAGCTGTTGAGGAGCGACCATCTGTATAATTTCTTTGTGCGAGTACCGATATGCCAGATAAAATATAACTTGCATTCTTTTCAAGAGAAAATCCGACATACCGACACAAACTCAAAGCTACTACACAGTGGCTAGAATGTCTTCGGAAACAAATATAGAAATAAACATAGCACAAATCAGTCACAGATAATTCATATCACAAAGGCGGAAATAGATATGAATATAACACATGAAAGTGTACATCAGAGTAGTGGTCAAACAAGATCCATAATAACACAAAAGGATAGCTACAAGTGCTAGACAAAAGAATAAGGATACATCAATGAGTCTATAACTCTAATGTATACAAAAAAATATGCCACTAATCTAAGTAGTTAGCCAAAAGATAGGATGATAATCCCAGATGTGAAGTCAAGCAGAAGCACCTGTAACATCTCGGTCTGACCCGAGTATTATTTAATAAGAAAATAATAAACGGATCAGTCTAGCTATAAATATCAGATGAAATGATATAGAATAAGAGATATGACTAAACGTATAATAATCACAATGCCAAGCTGTGATAAATAAGTAATTGAAAATCAGCAAGAGATTAATCAATATCACAAAAATCTTCTCAAAGATCAAAAGGAATGTCATACTCCTTATTTCATTCACCAAGCCACAAATATTGACAACATATAAATGCCAATCATAAAATTGATGAAACTCAAATTCTAGAAATCATCAATAGAAATCCAGGAATCCCAAAAATGGTCGTAGAAACAATCAATCACAAAATGGGGGAGGCCTATCACAAGAACGGGAGCATGAAAACTCACCAACACATGTATCATAAACAATTTGGAACATCGACGCAGTACAAACGGTATGTCCAATGAATCGAAAAGCCGAGACATCGATGTAGTACAAACGGTACATCGAATGAATCGAAAAGCCAAGACATCGATGTAGTACAAACGGCACATCCAATGAATCGAAACACAAAACAATTCAAAACATCGACGCAGTACAAACGGTACGTCCAATGAATCGAAAAGCCGAGACATCGATGTAGTACAAACGGTACATCCAATGAATTGAAACATAAAACAATTCGAAACATCGACGCAGTACAAACGGTACGTCCAATGAATCGAAAAGCCGAGACCTCGATGTAGTACAAACGGTACATCCAATGAATCGAAAAGCCGAGACATCGATGTAGTACAAACGGTACATCCACTGAATCGAAACACAATAAAAGTACATGGGTCGCTAGCCCACAAAGAAATGAGACGAAGCTCAATAAAATGAGGTACAATCCTCCACCTGGACAAAGAGACATCGCACATTGCTAGTCTAAACCATAAAATGACCATCATCGATCATCAAGAAGTGTCAATTACAGTAAGCTAGTAAATATATGAGCTTAGCTTCATGTCCCATAACCACTAGCTTAACTTAAATATTTACGAACAAATTGTAGATCTCCACTAGAAAATTGTCACAAGAGTTTCAGTCGAACAAGTCCAAGAATTGAACAAGTCCAAGAATTAACCAACGAAGTAAACGCAAGCGTTTCATACCACTCGTTTTACTAAGTCGTTTAATTAGATTTCTCAAACGAGTGAGGTAAAGGTTTGTATATACTAATAGATTGGAAAACGGTTTTAATAAATGAGATTTGTATTGAAATAGTGTTGAAATCGTTTTGATGAAAGAGTTTTGATATTTACTACTAGTATAGAAAACCTTTAAATTTTAAAGTGACAAATCATAGAAGTGATTGTAGAAACAATCAATCATAAAAATTCACATACAAAGACGTGAATAAAATCCAAAGAGATCGATATCAAATCCATCAAAATGGATATTTCCAAAAATTCCGGAAGAAAATGTCATCAAAGTCGATAATAAATGATAACAACAAAAGGGAAACAACACGAATCGATTAAAGTTGGAAATTCAACAAAATAGGCAATATAGGCAAAATTGGCAAATAGGAGCAGGTCGGTCAACCGGACTCCCTGAGTCGGTTGACTGAACCAAAGATGGAAGTGGTCGGGTAGCAGGTCGGTCGACCGGACCCTGAGCTCGGTCGGCCGGAGCCTGTAACCTGTGCTTCCAAAACAGAGGCAGGAAGTCCTCGGGTAGCAGGTCGGTCGGCCGGCTACAGAGCTCGGTCGACCGGACCCTGTTGCCAGCACTCCCATGCCTATCTAATGAATGCCAATCCCTTCCGAATTGCAATCGGTCGAGCAACGGCACTAAGGATTTACGCCATTGACTATCCGACCATATAAGCTCTTCGATTCATCACCAAAAACATGATCAAAACATCAAAGTTATGATTTTTAAAGGTTTGAACTCAAAATACCAAAAATTGGAATATCCACCAATTCAATCCAAACCAAAAGCAATTACACAAGAATAAATGTTAGGAATTCATACCTAACAATCGAAGATAATTATAAGCATAGATGTGAGATAAAAATCTCACCTTTTCACAAAAACAATAAAGAAGAAGCTTGAAAGCAAAGGAAGAATCAATCACTCTTCAATCCCAACTCAAGAAGCTTGATTCTAAGCTTTAAAAGAAGAACATTCCCAAAGTTAGGTTTAGGAATTTCTGAAATTGATAAGAGAATGAGTTGGAGAAGAAGAAGAAGAGGCTTGCCAAAGCTTCTTCTATTGATTTGGAGCTAGACTTGATTTGTAAATGGAAACTAGGGTTTGGAGTTTTAATTTCCCATTCCACTCACCATTAATCTCTTTAGAACAGAAAAGTAGAGGAAGAGGGAGTGAATGAAGAGGGGGTTTCAGTTTGGGGTATTAAGTTGGCTAATGGGCTGAACCCAACCCAAAGCCCTAAGTGAAAAAGTGGCAAAAATCAACTTACTCCACACATATCGAAGCTTATACTCAAAAAGGTTGCAAACGGCATTTTGAACTCAATGGAAGGGGTCTCGAGTCTCATTTCGACTGTTTGCTAAAAGTAGGTTTTCGGACTAAAATCCGACGAACGATGAAATATTTAAATATACAATCGATAAATATGCGGGTTGTTACAGAGTCCCCTCCTTAAAGAAATTGCGTCCTCGCAATACTTAAGAAGAAAATAAAGAGTAACAACCATAAAAGCATATCAACACAAAAGAAATTTCGAATTAAGAAGTTCACCAAAAAGAGCACGAAAGAGTAACTCCGAACGGGTTCGCTCGATGAATTCTCTGGATTCGCAAGAGCTATCCTCGAGATTTGAGATCCACTGAACTTTCACAAGAAGTACATCTTTATTTCGAAGGCGCTCAACCTCCGAAGAAATGATGCGAAAAGAATGTTGCTCAAAAGTCAAATCTGGTGAAACTTCAATCCCAACTATAATACCAGGCTCAAGAATAAAAATCGAAAACCCAAAAGCATTTCCATAGTCGAAAGACATGGAAAACGTCATGAATAACAGAAAATTGAGTCGGTGCAGCGACGTAGTATAATAACAGTACGCCCGAGAAACTACAAACTCGAATAATTTGGAACAACGGCGTAGTACAATAACGGTACGTCAGATGAACGAAAGCTCGAATAATTTCGAAACACCGACGTAGTACAAATATGGTACGTCCAATGAACTGAACACCATAAAAGAACATCAGACGCAAGCCTATAAAAGAAATGAGACGAAGCTCAATAAAACAAAGTACACCGAAACGTCCGATGAACTTGGTAAAAAGATCATTCCATTCGAATATCAACAAAGAAACAATCACTTGTTGCGTACGACTAAGGGCATTGGCAACATGATTTCCCTTCCGGGAGTATACAAAGAATATTAAGATCATAAAATGCAAGGAACTCCAGCTAACATTAAGTTCCTTATGAGAAAATAAATATTCCAAAGATTTATGATCGGGGTAGAGAACAAATTTCTCATCCAAAAATGATGATGCCAAATTCTAAAAGTAAAAACAATAGCCGTGAGCACTAGATCATGAGTGGCATATCTAGTCTCGATAAGCTATAATGATTTCGACGCACAAGTGATAGCACATTCTCTTTTGCAAGAGAACGACATCCAAACCAATACGACTAGTATCGGTACAAATAGCAAAGTCTTGGTTCCCCTTCAGGAATCACAAGAATAAGAGTATCGAAAGGAAGAGTTCTTTTAAATAATCTTCTTTCCCGAAAAGCTAAAACTTTCAAAATTACATTTATCTTTATGTAATAATCTTTCTAGAAAAATTTACATTTTTTTTACAAGTCAATATATCGTATCTGATTGTCTCATCAAAGCGTTTAGGAAATTCCTATCGATAACGTTGATCAAGCGCATCGACCAGAACTCTTAAAACACTAAATGGGCAATATAATCACAAAATTATCTTCTATATGATAAACATGTTTCTTCAAAGCTTTGAGAATATTCTTTGCTCGTTTAAGATCAAAATCCAGTTGTACTTATAAATAAATCTTATGAAAAAGATTTGCAAAATTTTAAATTTCTATTTTCATCCAGAATCAATAAATACAAGAATGGAATTATCGAGATATTCATAGAATACTCGATTTATAAAATGGATGAAACAAGATGGGCAAACTGAATGACGTAATAAGCCATTCATAAGTATCATAACGAGTACAGAATGTGGTAATTGGAATGCTAACTCCCGCGACTCACAGCAAATGAAAATCGGTGGCAAGGTCGAGCTAAAAAGACCTTAACACAACTCAAAAGATTGCTTAGGAGATAATCCTAAGACAAACTCAAAAATACCGGAAAATTCTCAAACTACATGAATGCGAGAAATAATACTTTCCTCATCATGTGGGCTTAAAGAATAAAATGATGCCATCAAATTGGAATCGAAATCACAAAGAAAAATAGATATCTGCTTAACAGATAGAAAATGTCGAAGATGAATAGTCCACTCGGAAAATAGGATATGGGTTTCACAACGATTAAGCCAATCCTTTCAAAAAAAGTCAACTATGAAGCCTAAGTAAAAATATCGGCTCGGAAGGAAAAATCACATAAAATAATTTCGACATCAATAGAAACAAATTGAGTGTTGCGGATCTACCATCCGGATTCGCAATCCTCAAAGAAGTCTTTAAACACAAAACATCCAAAGAAAAAGTATCAACAAGTTCTTTTGATATAAAAGAATGGGATGCTCCCGTATCAAAAAGAATTCGAATAGGTTGATCACGAAATAAAACAATGCCATCAAGGATTGAGTGAAAAAACCTTGACCAAGAGAAGAGTTGTTAGGGGCTTGCAGCTTTCCTTCTCCCTTGCTTGGAAGCTTAGGACACGAAGATAAAAGATGACCCGAACTTTTGCAATAATGACCAAAGAGAGGTTTCGGACACCTATTAGCATAATGGTCTGTGGAACCACAATTGTAGCACTGTCCACGACTAGAGGTATGGGCTTTTGCTACCGGAGTTTGCTGCTTCCCTTTCTTGTTGGGAGTGGGGCCTTTGAATTTGATAGATCTCTTCATGTTATTGTTGAAGTTCTGTTTGGCGCCCACAACTTCAACATCACACTCTTTATCGGCCTCTTCAAGACGAAGAGTGATATCAATAAGCTGATCAAAAGAAACTTCGAGTTTCAGAAGTAATGGCTTATTAAGATTCTTATTCAAGACATAGAAAAATCTCTGATTTTTCTTCAATGGGGCATTAATATACTCGACCCCATACTTAGAGAGAGATTCGAAAGATGCGACGTAGTCCGTCACAGAAGATTCACCTTGAACAAGGTCAATAAAACGCCGGGCCAAAGTTACTTTTTCAGCCTCCGGCACAAACTTTAATTCGAAGCGTTCCCGGAATTTCTCCCAACTAAGATCCGCCTCGATAACCTGAGAAGTCAAGAGCTCATACTAATCTAATGCTCTTTCTTGGAGCATGCTAGAAGCCACGTGGACTCGATGTAGATCAATAAGGTTCATGCGAGAAAAGATGCGATCGCATGATTTGAGCCAAGCTTGAATTTCGATAACACTCTCGGATCCCATGAATGGCCTTCCACCCAAATCGGTATAGTCTCAGCACAAGCGTGCAAAACCGGATCTAGGATGAGTAGGCTCTGGATTGGGTCCGGCAGCTTGAGCATTCTTCATGAGATCTAAAAGCTGCTGAGCAGACATAAAAACTCCATCTTGGAGAGTAGCACTAGATTGACCGGCGCTGGGACGGCCAGGTCTAACCATTTCTCTTCTTTAAGAAAGAAAGAAAGAAGAGGAAAAAGTTATTGTCAAAGAAAATATCAAGCAATCTTGATAGATAAAACAAGGAATCATAAAGAAAATAGGATGAATCGGTTCGAATACACAAATTAAATCCTAAAGCACGACTCCTAAGAAAGACTTAGGACGATGATCCTTGTTAAGTTATTCTACATTGTTCCGAAGTTTGGCTCTGATACCAAGCTGTGATGCCCCACCTCTATACACACGCTAGCCAAGGACACTATGGTGTAATGCTGTCAACTAGCACGGAGAATAAGGCTGTTGAGGAGCGACCATCTGTATAATTGCTTTGTGCGAGTACCGATATGCCAGATAAAATATAACTTGCATTATTTTCAAGAGGAAATCCGACATACCGACACAAACTCAAAGCTACTACACAGTGGCTAGAATGTCTTCGGAAACAAATATAGAAATAAACATAGCACAAATCAGTCACAGATAATTCATATCACAAAGGGGGAAATAGATATGAATATAACACATGAAAGTGTACATCAGAGTAGTGGTCAAACAAGATCCACAATAACACAAAAGGATAGCTACAAGTGACAGACAAAAGAATAAGGATACATCAATGATCTATAACTCAAATGTGTACAACAAAATATACCACTAATCTAAGTAGTTAGCCAAAAGACAGGATGATAATACCAGATGTGAAGTCAAGCAGAAGCACCTGTAACATCTCGGTCTGACCCGAGTATTATTTAATAAGAAAATAATAAACGGATCAGTCTAGCTATAAATATCAGATGAAATGATATAGAATAAGAGATATGACTAAACGTATAATAATCACAATGCCAAGCTGTGATAAATAAGTAATTGAAAATCAACAAGAGATTAATCAATATCACAAAAATCTTCTCAAAGATCAAAAGGAATGTCATACTCCTTATTTCATTCACCAAGCCACAAATATTGACAACATATAAATGCCAATCATAAAATTGGTGAAATTCAAATTCTAGAAATCATCAATAGAAATCCAGGAATCCCAAAAATGGTCGTAGAAACAATCAATCACAAAATGGGGGAGGCCTATCACAAGAACGGGAGCATGAAAACTCACCAACACGTGTATCATAAACAATTCGGAACATCGACGCAGTACAAACGGTACGTCCAATGAATCGAAAAGCCGAGACATCGATGTAGTACAAACGGTACATCCAATGAATCAAAACACAAAACAATTTGAAACATCGACGCAGTACAAACGGTACGTCCAATGAATCGAAAAGCCGAGACATCGATGTAGTACAAACGGTACATCCAATGAATCGAAACACAAAACAATTCGAAACATCGACGCAGTACAAACGGTACGTCCAATGAATCGAAAAGCCGAGACATCTATGTAGTACAAATGGTACATCCAATGAATCGAAAAGCCGAGACATCGATGTAGTACAAGCGGTACGTCCAATGAATCGAAACACAATAAAAGTACATGGGTCGCTAGCCCACAAAGAAATGAGACGAAGCTCAATAAAATGAGGTACAATCCTCCACCTGGACAAAGAGACATCGCACATTGCTAGTCTAAACCATAAAATGACCATCATCGATCATCAAGAAGTGTGAATTACAGTAAGCTAGTAAATATATGAGCTTAGCTTCATGTCCCATAACCACTAGCTTAACTTAAATATTTACGAACAAATTGTAGATCTCCACTAGAAAATTATCACAAGAGTTTCAGTCGAACAAGTCCAAGAATTAACCAACGAAGTAAACGCAAGCGTTTCATACCACTCGTTTTACTAAGTCATTTAATTAGATTTCTCATACGAGTGAGGTAAAGGTTTGTATATACTAATAGATTGGAAAACGGTTTTAATAAATGAGATTTGTATTGAAATAGTGTTGAAATCGTTTTGATGAAAGAGTTTTGATATTACTACTAGTATAGAAAAACTTTATATTTTAAAGTGACAAATCATAGAAGTGATTGTAGAAACAATTAATCATAAAAATTCACATACGAAGACGTGAATAAAATCCGAAGAAATCGAAAAATGGATATTTCCGAAAATTCCCGAAGAAAATGTCAACAAAGTCGATAATAAATGATAACAACAAAAGGGACACAACACGAATCGATTAAAGTTGGAAATTCAACAAAATAGGCAACATAGGCAAAATTGGCAAATAGGAGCAGGTCGGTCAACCGGACTCCCTGAGTTGGTTGACTAAACTAAAGATGGAAGTGGTCGGGTAGCAGGTCGGTCGACCGGACCCTGAGCTCGGTCGGCCAGAGCCTGTAACCCGTGCTTCCAAAACAGAGGCAGGAAGTGCTCGGGTAGCAGGCCGGTCGGCCGGCTATAGAGCTTGGTCGGCCGGACCCTGTTTCCAGCACTCCCATGCCTATCTAATGAATGTCAATCCCTTCCGGATTGCAATCGATCGAGCAACGGCACTGAGGATTTACGCCATCGACTACCCGGCCATATAAGCTCTTCGATTCGTCACCAAAAACATGATCAAAACATCAAAGTTATGATTTTTAAAGGTTTGAACTCATAATACCAAAAATTGGAATATTCACCAATTCAATCCAAACCAAAAGCAATTACACAAGAATAAGTGTTAGGCATTCATACCTAACAATCAAAGATAATTATAAGCATAGATGTGAGATAAAAGTCTCACCTTTTCACAAAAACAATGAAGAAGAAGCTTGAAAGCAAAGGGAGAATCAACCACTCTTCAATCCCAACTCAAGAAGCTTGATTCTAAGCTTTAAAAGAAGAACATTCCCAAAGTTAGGTTTAGGAATTTCTGAAATTGATAAGAGAATGAGTTGGAGAAGAAGAAGAAGAGGCTTGCCAAAGCTTCTTCTATTGATTTGGAGCTAGACTTGATTTGTAAATGGAAACTAGGGTTTGGAGTTTTAATTTCCCATTCCACTCACCATTAATCTCTTTAGAACAGAAAAGTAGAGGAAGAGGGGGTTTCAGTTTGGGGTATTAAGTTGGCTATGGGTTGAACCCAACCCAAAGCCCTAAGTGAAAGAGTGGCAAAAATCAACTTACTCCAGATGTATCGAAGCTTATACTCAAAAAGGTTGCAAACGGCATTTTGAACTCAATGGAAGGGGTCTCGAGTCTCAATTCGACTGTTTTCTAAAAGTAGGTTTTCGGACTAAAATCCGACGAACGATGAAATATTTAAATATACAATCGATAAATAAGCGAGTTGTTACATTAAATTAGGCAAATGGTGATAATTATTAATTGTTTACCCATTTATTTAATCTATTGAATTAGATCTAAATCCATTGCAATCAATGTAATTAAATACTACGTTAATATAAATTTAGTTGATGACTGTAAAATATTAGGGTAATTGGATATATAGTAATGTTAAATTTATCCATGAGATGATGATTGATTGAATAAAAAGATTGAAACCAAATTGAATTAATTTATTTGAAATTAAAAATATAATTTATTTGAATTTACTTAAATTGAAGGTAGACCGTGTAATTTTGCAATAAATTCTTATTTGATTAACATTGAATTTTGGTTAATGAATTATAAGTTTATATGTAATCAAGAGTGATAGAAATTGTTAACTATTAAATTTGAATTGAAAGTAATTTAATTAATTTAATATTAATTTATTTAATTAATGTAAAAATAGTCATTTTGGCCACTGATTCAGATTTCGACGAAACCTATTTAATCAGATCCGTAACGGTGAATTATTGTAGGATTTCAAGTTTCGTAATGGTCCGACTTATCGTTTGAACGTACGACTCGAAACGCCGAGAAATCAATTTAATTAAAATCAATTTGAAATAAGTTGATTTTAGCATTACTTTTTCATACGATGGAATTAGGACTCAAAACCTGTTCCATTGATTTCAAAATATTTGAAAACATCTATTTTGATATATGGGATGACCCATTTTCGTTCCGGAGATAGAATGGGCTTTTCGGGTCGGTTGTCGTTCAAACCTAATTAGATCGTATCCATTCATTCTATTTTTCTGATCTGCCTATAAATACCTCATTATAAACCCTAGCCACTCCTCATCTTCATTTGTTTGTATGTACATCTCCTTCTCAACTCCTCATTCCAGTGATAGACAAAACCCAATTCCCAAATTTCAATTCAATTCCAAAACTAAAACTCCTCAAACTATATCGAATTATATATCGATTTGAAGCTCTCAAAGAGTACAAGTCAATTATGTGATTCGTTTTTCATTTTGCATTATCGTTTGTTTTGTAAACATCGAAATACTCAGGGCCATCCAATCTAGCATTGATCAATTTCGTCCGATCGACGAATCGGAGGTCTGGATGTGTAGAGGGGACCGAGTGTTGTAAATCGGCGTGGTTCGTGGGTGAAATCAACGGTCTGATCGCATGCAATAATTCGTTAGGGTTTACTCAAATCGGTAGCGGCCTGGGCTGCGCTTCACGTTTTGGCGAATTGTGGCAGGTCGCGGAGGCATGGGAGTCTCAAGCCGAGCTCGGAGGTGGTGGCGCCATGGCCTATGGCGGCACAAGGAGGGAGAGAGCCGTTGTCAAAGGGGTCAACGACTGTTCCTGATTGGGTTTCATTTTCGGGTACGAGCATGCCTTGGGGAGAGGAGATAGGTGACGTGTATTTTGCGTTATTTTATTTTGTTTATTTTAAATTTAAAATTGTTTAACTTCTTATATCGATAACTTGTATGTATGAGGTCAAATTCACGCGCGGTTTCTTGCGTTGGGATCGTATCGAAATTCCAGACATTTCTGAGCTGGTTTGGACGAATTCAAAGACCGTTTAAATTTAGGGCCTAATTTGGATTTAAATTCGATTTAAATTCAAAGGTGAGTGTTTTAACCCATTCACAACTTCTAAAATTTCTTATGTTTCTTGAATTTAATTTATGATGTGATTAGTAATTTATTTATGACTATTTAGTATATTTTAAATCATCGTCTAAGTTAATTTGAATTTATTTGAATTAAATCATCATTTAATTTGTTATTGAATATAAACTGCTGGTAAATACATGTTATTGATTATCAGTTCTATATTGATATTTATTGATTGATTTGGATGAGGATTGTGATGGATGTTGATTCTTGATGTTGGTTAATGGATGTTGAATTTTTTACCGTTATAAACTGCAAGTTCGTTATGGATTTTTATTTATTTCGAGATTGCGGTTTGAAAAGATATACAACCGTAAAATGTTTAAATTGCGGATTGAAATAATAAATATCTGTATCACTTGACTCTAGGATAGAAAATTATATACGGACACTGGATTGGTTAAATTAAATGGTTTTAAAATCCTTAAATTTTTGAATTTTATCAATTGATGTTTGAAATAAAATTTGATTTATATAAATTGAAGTACTATAGAAAAATCAAGTTTGTGTTGAAATGTGAATTGGTTTAGAAGGGAATTTCTTTGTGAAATCAAATTGGAAGTTTAAAGTTAAACTTTTATGCATAAATGAATTTTTTTCAAAATTGAGTTATTGAATTTGTTTGAAAATAACTTTGAAATATTTTTGAATTGGAGTGATCCGAAATTTAATATTTGAACATGGGTTGAAACGATATGAAATTTGATAGTTTATTTAAATTTGGTTTGTCGATTTGGAAATTTGAAATGGTACAAATTGTTGAAATAAAATGAATAGTTTAATTTGATAATAATTTCAAACTCATATTTTATATAAACTGTTTTAAAAATATATTATTTTAAAATTTTTTAATTATTAAGATTTCAAATTTATTAAACTATTTAACTAATATTAACTATATGAATTATTTTAATCTATTTTAAATCAATTTAATTTATTTTAAACTAATTAAACTATTTTAATTTATTTTAAACCTAATTAATCTATTTAATCTATTTTAATTATATTTAATCTATTTTAAATCTATATTAATTATTTATAACTATTTAAGCTATTTTCTTTCAAATTCCAAACCAAGTAAAACGGATGGGTTTATATTCAAATTTCTCAATTTTTAAAGGTGAAGATAGTTAATGATGTCATAACCTAAGTTAGGATTTAAAAGTTATACTAATTGAATATGATGATTTTGGAGTAAGGATTTTACCTATTTTGGAAGTATGATTTTTGAAAGAAATCATGATTTTGGAAACGATAATTATTTGAAAGCGATATAGTTTTAAGAATACGATATTTTAATATAAATTATGAATTTGACTTTGAAAGGTAATATAATTATCGAACTATGATTTCAAAGGCGAATATAATTTCGAAAGTAAGTAATCATTTCAAAAGTGATATGGTTTGAATTGAATATGATATTTTGATATCAATTATGAAATGATTTTGGAAATGTAAAAGAACCATCCGGTATGTAATAAGCGATTGGTTATTAAAGAGATCGGGATTGAATATTGTCACACTCTCTGCCAATATCCAAAACCACTTTGACAACTGTGTATGCGGTGAAGATTCCAGAATAAAGTAGGATGGCGGCGACGATCCTATATGAGGTATATACATGGATCCTACTCCCATGAGTTGGCTTAAGGTGGCTAAAATAGGAGCAATCGACGGGCCAAGTGTGGTAGCTCCTCCGATCGGGCACACTCCATCGATACTATATTCTGACTTTGATTTATTTGGTGGCCACACTTTGATTTTTACTTGGGAGTGTGTTTCGAGTTGCGCGGTAGTTGCGGCTATGCGTTACCAACAGTCCCAAAGTGTAATTGGTATATCTACCATGGCATTGCCTAGATTTTCCTGTCACCTACACTGGCGCGCCTTCTACGAGTTTGTTTTGTACCCTACCTATGGAGTGTCCTCTGATGGTGCCCAGTATGGGTGGGATTACGGTACTGTATAGACTACGGGAATATTTAAAATGTGTTAAGGTGGAAAATGTAAAGCCTTAGCGCTATTTTAATACCTTTACTTTAGTGTAGACATATTATAATAGCGTACTGTACTGCATAGTAGATAGTTTAACGGATCCTTAGGAGATGTGAATCCTAAACATATCTTAAGTTACTGCACTCACGTTAGTCACTGGATAGGAGATGTCAAAACCCATAAACATCTTTGACGTCGTTCCACTCATATTTATTTACCATTGATTTAACTTACATAAGATCTTTTAGTTCTGATTCGAGTGTTTTGTCTTTCCAATTCGCTCGGGTCAGCCTGAGCATTTCATGATTTGAAGACCTATTGGAAGACGAAGACAAAGATTTTGTTATTATTATTTACTATATTATTTCACTGCATCACACTGTTCCGCTGCATTGTTATTTATTTATCTCTGATATATGTAACTCTGATTCTGTGTCATATAAGTATAACCGAATGTTTTATAAACAGCTTCATGAACTATTATTTAATTATTATATTTTGGCATTCCGCTGTGAGACTCTGTTTTGTTTTATTTCTTTCTCTGTTTTTTCTATTTACCCCAATAACAATCTGCCCCTTTTGTATAGTTTGAGTTGGCACGTATGTCTGCTTAAACTGTCCAAAATGGCAGGATGTTACAGTTGGTATCAGGGCTTAGGTTTAGCAAAAGCCTTAGCTTTGTGAGGTCTGACTCTTTATTAGTAGGGTAGTAATACCCTATGATGAGTCGCTGAGTGTATATATATGAGAGATCGTATTTGTTAGTGTTATAAAAGGTTTTTATATTGTGTTAATTTGTTCCGTTTTGTATTTATAAATTCTGGTTGGTTCATATGATGCTATGACATCGATAGGGATTTCTAAATGCTTAATAGGGCAGACTGACACAATATTTGTTTTGAAATATAGGTAAATGAAATAATTTTTCCTATTGTATATATTATATATAAATAATAAATTTTATAAATGATATATTTGGTTATAATATATTTGTTATTTAGGTAGTGAAAATTTATAAATATTGGTTGAAAATAAAAGTTTGTAAATAAAATAAATATAAATTGGAAATTTAGAACTTAAGTTCCAGGGTTTTTGAAAATTTCTTTCGAATGATTTTGGAATATAATAATATTATCTATAAGTATGTTCTGATATAAATATTTCAATATAATTTGTATTTTAAAGAAATATTGGAAAGAAATAAGTTCTGTACTCCCCTCTCTGTCGTTGGAAAATAACTTCGGTGATGAGTGCACGCATCATCAATGTTCATTTTTGAGTTTCAAAGTGGGAAGACCGTGTAGTAATTTTCTACATAATTGTTTAGATAAATTAACCTTAAATTTTAAAATTCCAAGTATGATTTGATGTATATATAAAGATATGATTGTGTATATTATTTTAAAATAATTAAAATGGAACCCGACATTAGTTCTTAAATTTCTATAAACTAGAGATTTCAATTATTGTAATGAAATAAATTGTTAACTATTTAATAATTGGAACTTCTCAATGAAAATAAGAAATTAAATGCTAAGTTATGAATGAAATATACAAGAGTTGAAAACTTGTAACCTGTAAATCAAAAGAATGAAATATGAAAAATATGATTATTGAATATTTTGCTAATTAAAATAAGTAAGTCAAACTTGTGTAACTTTCGATTGCATTCTTAAAAACATATATATAACTTACCAAAAGATTTAAAAGTTGAAATGTCTAATGAGAAAATGTAATGGAAATTTTTACAAGTGAAAATTATGTAGCGAAAGTGGTCAATGAATTTCTTTTATAAATAAGAATTTGATGTTATAATGGTTATAAACTTAAGTTATAATTGAAATACTACTATAATAAAATGTGATAGAAAGTAAGTATTGAAGTGGATGATTATAAACTTAAGTTAATGAATTGATATGCTAAGAAATTGAATTGCACATGAATATTATAAATAAATGAATGTAAATAAATGAAACTAAGTTATAAATGAATGAAACTGAATTTTTGTAAGGAATAAATGTAAACTAAATAAATGATCATTTAGAAATGGAATTAAAAAGAATGAACTTGATTTATTGCTTGGAATTGTTGTTCGTTTTGGCTTTTGAGTTGTTTGGGATAGGATACTTCTAATTGTTTAAGATGTACGATTAACCTATTGAGTTTTTCCTAAGACTATTGAGTAAATGGTGCACTTAGTAGTTTATTTGTCATTCTAGGCGATTAAATTTTTTTGAACCCGAACAAACCATTTGTTTTGCTTACCATGTATGAATGGTTGATTGCTTTGATTTCATATGATGATTGTATGCTTCTAATTGCAAGTGATTGTGGTTGAATTATATTGATTTGTTTTAATATTAATTGAAGCAACTTTAAAATATTTCATTTTATATAGTTATTAACTCTTTTGGATTATATAAGTGAAATACAGGTTATGGAAGCAATAGCTACTGCTTTTGGTTTCATAAATTTAGCGTTGTTTGCACGACAAATAGTTACGTTTTCGATTTACTGTTTTCTAGCGATTTTATATTATTTTTCCCGCTATTGGGATATATTATTCTAAAATATATGTTATATATTGTTATATTTGATATTATAATTTCTCCCGAGCCTCTTCGTACAAAGGAGACTCTATCGAAATTTTGGACTTAGAAAATTTTTCTAAATATTTTCCAAACTTTTAGTAGTTTGAGTATAAAAGGATTTAATGGTTATAATTTGGTACACTTTATTTAAATTATTTAATTTTGTAAATTTATTTGTTTATAAAGTTAATATTTTTGAATAAGCTATATTATTTACTTAATTCTTTCTTTTCACTTTTTTTCCTTTTTGGGGACGAAAAGTTTTGAGAGGGGGAGAGTGTAACGACCTATAAATTTTTGATAATTAAATTTGTTAATTTGATAAGATTTTGGTAATTTAATATTAAAGAAAATAAAAACTAGTGAATTGTTAACGGAAATAATAACTAGAATGAATTGTAACAATATAAATGTAAGTTAATTGTTAATAACTTGAGTGAAACTCCAATAAATGAAATAATGTTAATGTTATACTTGGTTATAAAATTGATATAAGAAGAAAATTGTAAACATTGAATTAATAAATGAAATATTATGAAATAAATGACCATTTAATAAAATTTGGGTTATGTAAGAAACTGTAACATTTGTGTGTAAATAATGAATTTATAAGTGTAATTTAAAGTTAGTGGTAACAATTATATACGTTACCTATTTATTTAAGCTTGTTATATTAAATTGGAAACCAACTGCAATAAATGTAGTTAAGTATTAAGTAAATAGTAAATTAGGAAATAAATTCAAAGTTATATTAATTGATGAAATAATACGTAATAAACTGTAATTTGATTAAATCAATGTTAGATAAGTAATTATAATATTTGTTAGTTGATAATAAAGTTTGAATGTGTTTAAATTAGGCAAATGGTGATAATTAATAATTGTTTACCCATTTATTTAATCTATTGAATTAGATCTAAATCCATTGCAATCCACGTAATTAAATAATACGTTAATATGAATTTAGTTGATGACCGTAAAATATTAGGATAATTGGATATATACTAATGTTAAATTTATCCATAAGATGATGATTGATTGAATGAAAAGATTGAAACCAAATTGAATTAATTTATTTGGAATTAAAAATATAATTTATTTGAATTTACTTAAATTGAAGGTAGACACTGTAATTTTTCAATAAATTCTTATTTGATTCACATGGAAATTTTGGTTAATGAATTATAGGTTTATATGTAATCAAGAGTGATAGAAATTGTTAACTATTAAATTTGAATTGAAAGTGATTTAATTAATGTTATATTAATTTATTTAATTAATGTAAAAATAGTCATTTTTTCCAGTGATTCAGATTTCGACAAAACCTATTTCATCATATCCGTAACGGTGAATTATTGTAGGATTTCATGTTTCGTAACGATCAGACTTATCGTTGAGCGTACGGACTCGAAACGCCGAGAAATCAATTTGATTGAAATCAATTTGAAATAAGTTGATTTTAGCATAACTTCTTCATAAGATGGAACTAGAAATTGAAACTTGTTCCGTTGAGCTTAAAATATTTGAAAACATCTATTTTGATATATGGAATGACCCATTTTTGTTCTGGAGACAGAACGGGTTTTTCGGGTCGGTTATCGTTCAAACCCAATTTGACCATGTCCATCCATTCTATTTTTCTGATCTGCCTATAAATACCTCATTATAAAACCTAGCCACTCCTCATCTTCATTTGCCTGTATGTACATCACCTTCTCAACTCCTCATTCTAATGGCAGACAAAACCTAATTCCAAATTTCAATTCATTTCCAAATTCAAATTCCAAAACTAAAACTCCTCAAACTATATCGAATTATATATCGGTTTGAAGCTCTCGAAGAGTGCAAGTCAATTATGTGATTTTTTTTTCGTTTTGGTTCATCGTTTGTTATGTAAACGTCGAACTACTCACGGCCGTCTTATCTAGCGGTGATCAATTTCATCGGATCGACGAATCAGATGTCTGGATGTGTAGAGGGGACTGAGTGTTGTAAATCAGCGTGGTTCATGGGTGAAATCCACGGTCTGATCGCATGCATTAATTCGTTAGGGCTTACCCAAATCGGTGATGGCCAGAGTTGCGCATCGCGTTTTGGCGAATTGTGGTAGGTCGCGGACGTCTGGGGGTCTCAGGCCAAGCTTGGTGGTGGTAGCGCCACGGCCTACAGCGACGCAAGGAGGGAGAGAGGCGTGGTCAAAGGGGTCAATGGCTATTCTTGGTTGGGTTTTGTCTTCGGGTACGAGCATGCCTAGAGGAGAGGAGATAGGTGACGTGTATTTTGCATTATTTTATTTTATTTATTTTAAATTTAAAATTGTTTAACTTCTTATATTGATAACTTGTACATACGAGGTCAAATTCACGTGAGCTTTCTTGCGTTGGGATCATATCTAAATTCCAGATATTTTAGAGTTAGTTTGGATGAATTCGGAGACTTTTTGAATTTGGGTCCTAATTTGGATTTAGATTCAATTTAAATTCAATGGTGAGTGTTTTAACCCACTCACAACTTCTAAAATTTCTTATGTTTGTTAAATTTAATTTATGATGTAATTAGGAATTTATTTGTGACTGTTTGGTATATTCTAAATCATCATCTTAGTTAATTTTAATTTATTTGAATTAAATCGTTATTTAATTTATTATTGAATATAAACTGCCAGTAAATACCTGTTATTGATTATCAATTCTATATTGATATTTATTGATTGATTTGGATGATGTTTATGATGGATGTTGATTGTTGATGTTGGTTGAATGGATGTTGTATTTTATACCGTTATAAACTGCAAGTTCATTATGGATTTTTATTTCTTTCAAGATTGTGGTTTGAAATGATATACAACCGTAAAATGTTTAAATTGCGGATTGAAATGATAAATATCCATATCATTTGACCCTAGGGTAGAAAATTATATACGGACACCGAATTGGTTAAATTAAATGATTTTAAAATCCTTAAATTTTTGAATTTTATCAAGTGATGTTTGCAAAAAAAAATTGATTTATGTAAATTGAAGTACTATAAAAAATCAAGTTTGTGTTGAAATGCGAGTTGGTTTAAAAGGGAATGTCTTTAAGAAATTAAATCGGAAGTTTAAAGTTAAACTTTTATGTATAAATGAATTATTTTTTTGAAATTCAGTTATTGAATTTATTTGAAAATAACTCTGAAATATTTTGGAATTGGAGTGATCCGAAATTTGATATTTGAACATGGATTGAAACGATATGAAATTCGATAGTTTATTGAAATTTGGTTTGTCGATTTGGAAATTTGAAATGGTCCAAATATGTTGAAATGAAATGAATAGTTTAATTTGATATTAATTTGAAACTCATATTTTAGTAAAAACTGTTTTAAAAATATATTATTTTAAAATTTTCTAATTATTAAGATTTTCAACTTTACTAAAATATTTAACTAATATTAACTGTATGAATTATTTTATTCTATTTTAAACCAATATAATTTTTTTAAAACTAATTAAACTATTTTAATTTATTTTAAATCTAATCAATCTATTTTAAAGCTATTTAATCTATTTTAATTATATTTAATCTATTTTAAATCTATATTAATTATTTATAACTATTTAAACTATTTCCTTCCAAAGTCCAAACTAAGTAAAATGGATGGGTTTATATTCAAATTTCTCGATTTTTAAAAGTGAAGATGGTTAGTGGTGTCATAACCTAAGTTGGGATTTAAAAGTTATAACTAATTGAATATGATGATTTTGGAGTAAGGATTTTACCTATTTTGGAAGTATGATTTTTGAAAGAAATCATGATTTTGGAAACGATAATGATTTGTAAGTGATATAGTTTTGAGAATACGATATTTTGACATAATTTGTGAATTTGACTTTGAAAGGAAATATAATTATCAAACTATGATTTCAAAAGCGAATATGATTTCAAAAGTAAGTAATAATTTCAAAAGTAGTATGGTTTAAATTGAATATGATATTTTGATATCAATTATGAAATGATTTTGGAAATGTAAAAGAACAATCCGGGTTGTAATAAGCGATTTGTTGTTAAAGAGACCGGAATCAGATATTGTCATACTCTCTGCCAATACCGAAAACCACTTTGACAACTGTGTACGCGGTGGAGATTCTAGAATGAAGTAGGATGGTGGTGACGGTCCTATATGAGGTATATATATGGACCCGACTCCTACGAGTTCGCTTAAGGTGGCTAAAACAGGAGTAATCGATGGGCCAAGTGAGGTCGGTCCTCTGATCGGGCATATCCCATCAATACTATATTCTGACTTTGATTTATTTGGTAGCCGCCCTTCGATTTTTACTCGAGAGGGTGTTTCAAGTTGGGCGGTAGTTGCGGCTATGCGTTACCAATAGTCCGGAAGTGTAATTGGTATATCTCCCCTGGCATTGCCAAGTTATGATGTGTCACCTACCCTAGCGTGCCTTCTACGAGTTTGTTTTGCACCATACCTATGGAGTGCCCTCTGATGGCACCTAGTACGGGTGGGATTATAGTACAATATAAACTATGGGAATGTATAAAATGTGTTAAGGTGGAAAATGTAAAGCCTTAACGCTATTTTAATACCTTAACTTTAACGTAGACATACTATAATAGCGTATTGTACTACATAGTAGATAGTTTAACGGATCCTTAGGATATGTGAATCCTGAACATCTCTTAAGTTACTACGCTCACGTTAGACACTGGATAGGAGATGTCAAACCCCGTAAACATCTCTGACGCCGTTCCACTCATATTTATTTACCGTTGATTAACTTACATAAGATCTTTTAGTTATAACTTGAGTGTTTTGTCTTTTCAATTCGCTCGGGTCAGCCTGAGCATTTCAAGATTTGAAGACCTTATTTCTGGAGGATGAAGCGAAGATTTTATTATTACTATTTACTATATTATTTCACTACATCACACGGTTCCACTACATTGTTATTTATTTATCTCTGATATGTGTAACTTTGATTCTGTGTTGTATAAGTATAATCAAATGTTTTGTAAACAGCTTCATGAACTATTATTTGATTATTATATTTTGTCATTCCACCATGAGATTCTATTTTATTTTATTTCTTTCTCTGTTTTTTTTATTTACCCCAATATCAATCTTCCATTTTGTATGGTTTGAGTCAGTACGTGTGTTTGCTTAAACTGTCCAAAAAGGTAGGATGTTACACCTGTTGTCACCTCTTGAAATCTGGTTGTATGTTTTTTTATGTGTAGTTTTGAGTCTTCATGTGGTTGTATTTTGCTTTTCCATTTGAGGCTTGTCTCGTATCTTTGCTTTGGTTGAACAAGAGCATGTCTGAAATGTTAGCTGAGTAGAAATGTTGCATTCATGTGTTCATTTGAGTTGAATGTTGGTCTGGTCCGAGTTTTGATCAAGTTTTGTTTCATATGTGGATACTTTGATGTTGCATTGTGTTCATGAGTATTTCAATCTGGGTTGATAAACTTGGTGTTTTGGTTGCATTCCATGTCCAGTTCCTTGTATCCACTTGTGTCTGTCTGGTGTGGTTGATCTTGTTCACCACTTTGAGTCTGCACTGTTGTTCCATTTGCATTCTTGTTGCTTTGCACTGCACATATTGTTTTGCATTATGGTTTTTCTTGTGTTCATGCCTACTTATGCCTTGAACTCGAAAGCCTGACCATGTCTTGTGTACTTTCATTTGTGAACTTGTTTTGTTTTGTATTTTGGATTGCACCTGTGTTGAATCCGGCCTCAGCTTGGGTTTGACCTTGTGCTCACCTGTCCCTGCTGTTTTAACAAGCAAGTGTATATTGGTGTGCATGACCTTATGGCATGCACAATGATACAACGTGCATGTCACAATTGTTCATTTATGATGAATTTAAAGAATTGATGACGAGCAACCCAAATAACTGAGATAAATAATATTTTCAAAACACACATTTTATTATACACTACAAAATATTTTCTTTTTCAGTTTTACCGCATCAGTGTTTATTTTCAAATAGCTCATATGCTTGATTCAGGCTGGAACAGAGTTAAAGATAAAAATACGATTGTTGAGTGAATATGTAGTGAGCTGTAATATGTAAATTAAAAATTGTGATGTAATCGAGATTGTAATGTAATTGAAAATGTATATATGTAGTGACAGCTCAAATTTGTTCTATTTGAATTTGTAATAGAATATTTGTTTGAACAAAAAATTTGTTTAAATATGAATTCTGAGTTAATTATTTTATTCAACCAATATTTATTTAATTATGCGAAAAATAAATTAGTATAACAACAAATACATTTAAACAAATATATATATATATATATATATATATATATGTTTATTATCGTCAAACAAAATCATAGGCTATGGTATTCTACAATCTCCTCCTTTTGATTATAACAAACATATATTAAGATTTTGACTATTAAATGTATTTGGTTTTAATGGATTCTATTAGGTCTCCCTATTTGGATGCTCCCTCTACAACAAAACTCCCCCTATACAGATGCATGTAGTTAAAACTGAAAAATTAGTTAAAAATAACTTTGAGTAAAAACACTCTCGAATTAGTAAGGATATGGCTTAAAAATCAAAATCTTAACCTCTCTCCCCTTTTTGTTATCATCAAAAATAATAGTAGTAACTGAAATAGCTACGATTTTGATTAAAAATATAAAATCAAATTAAGAGGGAAATATTAATTTCAAATTCAAATTAGTCAAACAAAAACCATAATATTTTATTAATTATAAACAAGCTCCACTTTAAAGAAATAATAGGATTATGAAAAAATTTATATAGTGACAAAAGTATGATATTTTCAATAAAGGAATAATTTGTGCATTTTCCCTTTTCAAATATGATACAAAAAAATGTGAAGCACTTACTAACCATGCATAGTCGTTAGGACTTTTAAATAAGGTTAGTAGTTACCCATTTTTTTTTAAAATATGTCAAGTATTTTCTAAACATGCATAGCCGTGAGGACTTTTAAATGAGGTTATAATATACTTGATATTCATCCCTTTCTTATATACGTCCCATCTATGCATAACTGCGAGGACTTTTAAATGAGAATGGAAGCCCATATATAGAAATTCAAGTAATTCACCCATGCATAACCGTAAGGACTTTTAAATGGGAGTGAATACTTTAGGATATAAAATATTTCCTTTTTTAAAATAACAAATTCTGCACACTATATTATGATGTATGGATTGACAGAAAGGTGAAAGTGATAGAAATGATCATGGAGTAAGTACTAATCTAATTTTTTTTAATTTTCAAGAGATTATAAAATTAAACTTCCTCTTGGTGTGAAATATAATTTAATCACCATCCATTACTTTTCAAGCACTATAATAATTTTGATGAATTCAAATAGTCAATGATTATCTTTTCTAGAGTACATCTCTTATCGAAATAAACTAGAGTATTTTTAACATGATGAAAACCCAACTTTCAAAAATTAAAATAAGTGAAAATCAATTTTTCTAAGGGGGTTTATGAAAACGATTTCTAGTTGAAAATCAATATAAATAATTAAATAATTGCAAAAATGATTTCAACATGAGATGATATTAGATAACACTTGTATTTAAGGTATTCATGGTGATATATAGTGGTATATAAGAAAAATGTGTGCTCCTCAACACTTGAATTGTTTTTTAAAATTTCAGCACATCCCTTTATACCAAGCATAAGTAAAGTAATCTATATTAAAAACACACATTCTAAAAAAAATCTTCAAAGCAGTTTTTCATGACATTCCAAAGTGAACCAATTAAAACTAAAAATAGAAAAGTTGTAGAATTATCGGTTAGCTTTCTAGAACTTCAAAATTTTCAAAAATCAAACATGAGGTGTTTAAGATATGGCAGAAATAATTTAACAATGTCAATGAAAACATAATTAACAATATGTGAAAAAAATTGAATTAAGAGATCATACCTCACTTTCCTTCGATGCCGTGATATTCGAAATGCGATGATCTCCATCTAATCTTTATAGGCTAAATTTACATTTAAATATGTCTCTAATTTTACATTTTAGTTTATCTATCACCTAGAACGGCTCGAAATATGTCTCTATCAAATTTGTTCCTTAACCCACTTATGTGTCTAAATTTTGGAGATGGCAAGTGGTCTAACTAAGGATGTCGGGCCACTATTACTATCTATTGAAATCTTTGGTACTCAAATTTGTCTATATAACAAATCGTTAGCTTCTACAATTGTACCATTGGGAATCTAAATTTGTTTAACGATTTTGCGTTTGTATATATTTTGACAATTATTCTTGTCATGTCCAATATTTACACACTTAGCGCATTTGGGTATCACACTTTTCCCTTTAATAGTGTTATTAATCGTTTGTTCATATTTTAACACTTTTGCAAATCCAAATCCTTTCCTTTTATTCACAAAGAGTTGATTTTCAAGAGCATATTAAATGAATTTTCTATAGTGAAATTTTTTCGAGCAATCAAGTCAAGCTTATTAACTTTGGATTTTAAAAGTTTATATTCATTCATTAGCTTCGAACAACAACTAACGTTACTATCTCCCTTTTCAAAATTATTCATTTTCAAGCCCATATTTTCATTTTGAAGCTCTCTAATTTTAGTTTCAATTTCTAGCATGTTAGTTTCAAAGAGTTGGAGTTTTTTAAATTCAATTTTTCAAAATCCTTGATTCTTTCAATCTCCTTTTCAAACTCGTGATTTTATCGAACAATTTCAGATTTGCTCAAAATTATGTTTTCCTTTTTAAGGGTTTTGAAATTTTCATTGGCCTCGTTTAATTTCTTTTCAAAAGTCACACATTTAGAACTTTCCGACCTCTTAAAACTCTTCAACCATTTTTGCAAAATATTAATTTTACAAATCAACTCAGTTTTTTTTCTCCGAAATTAAAATTTCGTTTTCTAACATTTGAAAATTTTCATAAAGACAGGCAAATTCTTTTTCATAGTCCAAACACCTTTTACAATTAGAACATTTATTTTTATTAATATTTTTAAGCTCATATTCCAAATCATTATTTTTTGACGTAGTTTTGATTGTTCCCTTTTCAGCTTATTGTTTTTCATCTCAAGAGATTCATTATTTTCAATTAATTTTTGGCATATAAAAACTAAATTATTGAATGAAAGATCACTTATCTCATCGGCTATTGAATTTTTATCACTACTGTCTTTTGCAAATCCTATCAAGCACGTTTCTTTAACTGAGTGGACTATGGAGGATTTCTCTCCGTTGTTGACTTTTGCACCATGTATTGCATAAAAGGTATTCCAAAATTCCTTCGCACTTACAAAATAAGAGATACGGTTAAAATTATCTTGATTAATATGAGAATATAGTAGATGCATAGTAAGAGCATTAACCGAAGTATTTTTCTTATCTACTATATCACACTCATTTTCGATAATATCCCAACATTTAAAATTAACAGATTTTAAATAAAATTTCATTTTTAATTTCCACTTTAAAAAATTTATTCCATCAAAAATAGGGGGAATAATACTGGACCGACTCTCGCTAGACTTGCAACTAGGGTTAGACTTCTATGCTATTAACCTTGCTCAGATACCACTTGCAGGATCGTTTTCACCCTATAGGGGGGTGAATAGGGTGATACTAATAATAATAAAAATTAATGAATAAAAACAATAACAGAAAGTAATGCGGTAGAGATCACACACAGATTTACATAGCTTCGGCAATAACCTGCCATCGTGCTGCTCCCAAGGTTTCTACTAGAAATTAAGTAGTCAGATGCTTACACATGTAAAATTGCGTCACTCGCTACTTGACTAACCTAACTCTACGCTCAAAACCCTGCCATAACTCATCTACCGAGTTGCGATTTCTCGAACTACACTACCGTAGTTCGTAACCTAGTTACACAACTAGAGTTTCAAATTTTTTAAAATAAACCTACAAAATAAAATAGAAACTAAAAGAACCCTACTTAATTAAAACTTTAAGCCCAAATTAAAACAAGACCAACCCACTTAAATTATAACACAAGAAAAATAAGGACGTCTCCCTTTTCTCTCCAATTCGTATGCTCTGGCCGATCTTTCTTCATTTCTATTCAAAAAATTAGGGCTTCATTTCGATTGAAGTCGCTTGATGTGTGCTTTTGCTTCTGGTTGCTTCATCAATCAATTTGCTTGAGTTGCTCTCGGTAGCTTCAGTTGGTTTGAGTTCGAATGATAGGAAATTGGTATGTGATTTATGCTTTATTTTACTTTTTGATTTGTCTGAACTCAAATGCTTGAATGCCGATGATGATGTGGGAAATTATAGGGAATAAAACCCTAAATTATTGTTCGTATATTTTCTGTTTGAATTCTTCAATTTGCTATGCTTGGCTAATGATTTTTAATTGAACGTTGGTGATTACTTCCGACTTGTTCTTAGTTGAATATTGCTTGAATAGTTTGAGTCGGTTCCTTCTTTTTCTCCTACGACTTTGGCATTTTGAATTTCGAAATAATATATTACTAAACGTCTGACTTGTTATCATGTTATCACCTGCGAGTTCCGTTCTTTGCTGGCAGTATTCGAATTTGAGATAATATTTTAACTTTTTGAAAACACTTTCAATACAGTTTCGATTTACAAATTCTTTTTGAATTGTGACCCACGGCTTCATGTAACCTGCATATAAACTTGTATATATCTTGTTGCACTGATGTTCTGGTCCATTGTGCTTGCTGTACTATTGCTCGAAACTGTTTTGCTAGTCATTACCATGTATATACATACACATATATGTATGTCTATATGTGTGATTCTGAATTTTCTTGTATCATCTCTGAGTTGATCTTGTTTTCATGTTCGTGCCTGAATTGTGTGGTTCCACATGGTTTGATCCGATGAACTTGATTTGAAGTCTGGTTCAATTTGTTTTGAAGTTTTGACATGTTCACTTCTTAATTGTAGTCTTGTTTCACTGCTCCATTGTTGTCTCCTTTATTGCATATGTTTATCACTATGTATATACATGTATATATGTGTGAACATGCATGTACATAGGTATGCTATGTTGAGGCATTTGTATTTATGCAGAGTTGTATGTTGAATTGTTTTCATGCTTTTCTTCTTCCATTTGAAGTCTTCATGTTGAAGTCTGGTTGTCACTGCACATTGATCGTGTATGAAGTCTGGTTCACTTCAGTTCCGAACTGTTCATTTTCTTTTTGACCTTTGTACATTTGATCATGTTGAAGCTGGCTTTGGTTTTGTTATGAAGTCTGCTCTATGGTTCATTTTGAAGCTGGTTTAGTTCTTGCACCCTTTTGTGTTCATACTTGTTTTCTTGTGCTTGCATATTGTTGATTTGAGTCTTGTTAGGAGCTTGTTGACATGTTTGGTTGCACCTGACCATTTCATTGAACATGTTCACTCGAGTCTTTTGTGATATGGTTTCATGTGTACACGTTACTGCTGTGTTCTTGCCTTTGTTCCATTTGATGGTTGTTCGTGTTGACTGGTTTGTGTTGTTTACATTTCTGGTTGAGTCTGTTATCATGCGATCTGGTTGAGTATTTTGGATCTCTATTGTCGCCTCCTGAAATCTAGTTGTATGTTTTTGTGTGTAGTTTTGAGTCTTCATGTGGTTGTATTTTTCTTTTGCATTTGAGTCTTGTCTCGCGTCTTTGCTTTGGTTGAACCAGAGCACGTCCAAAATGTTGGCTGAGTAGAAATGTTGCATTCATGTGTTCATTTGATTTGAATGTTTGTCCAGTCTGAGTTTTGGTCAAGTTTGGTTTCATATGTGGATACTCTGATGTTGCATTGTGTTCATGAGTATTTCATTGAACTGGGTCAATAAACTTGGTGCTTTGGTTGCATTCCTTGTCCAATTCCTTGTATCCACTTGATTCTGTCTAGTGTGGTTGATCTGGTTCACCACTTTGAGTCTGCACTGGTGTTCCATTTGCATTCATGTTGCTTCACACTACACATATTATTTTGCATTATGATTTTTCTTATGTTCATGTTTGCTTATGCACTTGAACTCGAAAGCCTGACCATGTCTTATGTACTTTCATTTGCGAACTGTTTTTTTTTTGTATTTTGGATTGCACCTGTGTTGAATCCGGCCTCGCCTTGGGTTTGACCTTTTGCTCGACTATCCCTGCTGTTTTAACAAGCAAGTGTATATCGGTGTGCATGACCTTGTGGCATGTACAGTGATAAACTGTGCATGTCACAAGTTGTTCATATATAATGAATTAAAAGAAATGATGGCGAACAATCCATATAACTGAGGCAAATAATATTTTCAAAACACACATTTATTGTACAATGCAAAATATTTTCTTTTTCAATTTTACTGCATCAATATTTATTTTGCAGATAGCTCAGATGCAGGATTCAGGTTGGAATAGAGTTGAAGATAAAAATATGAGCATTGAGTGAATATGTGGTGAGATGTAATATGTAAATTGGAAATTGTGATGTAATCGAGATTGTAATGTAATTGAAAATGTATATATGTAGTGAGAGTTCAAATTTGTACTGTTTGAATTTGTAATAAAATATTTGTTTGAATAAAATATTTGTTTACATATGAATTTTGAGTTATTTATTTTATTCCACAAATATTTAGTTAATTATGTGAAAAACAAAATAATACAACAAAAAATACATTTAAATATATATATATATATATATATATATATATATATATATATATATATGTTTATTCTCATCAAACAAAAATCATAAGATATTGTATTCTACAGAATTGAGAGATATGCAATGTAGAATGTTTGAAGTATGAAATATAGTTCAACATAGAGAGGAGGGATCCGCTATAACCATTCTCCCAAATAACGATCAACATGTTTCAAGAAGGAAGTGTAATTCCATAGAAAATAATTAATATCTCAATATATACAATGCATATGAAATTTTATGATCAAGATCTGTGGACCCTAGGGAGCCTACCCTAGGGACCGCACCTCAAGAAGATGAAATAAGAGGGATTGGCCCTCTTCTGTCAAATGGATCGGCTGAAAACAGAAGACAACTCATATTGAAGCAAAGATCGAGTAATAACTCAAGTTTTACTAATCCAGTTAGTACGAAATTTAGAGTCAAAGCATAGTACAACATAGGGAGCTGCCATAGTGATCCCACCCCTAAGCTCACGTAACATAGGGATTGACATTGATCCTTGTTCCTTGCGATTTGGGCCATGCGATCCCTCTTATGGGTTTATATGGTCTTGGAGGTCCTTTTACTAAATTTTCAAGAAGATATTTTGTCATCTTCGTCTATAAATAAAGGCTTAGTTGTTCAATTTTGGGGCTTTTACGCTGCTAGTTACTTTGTACTCTACTGTAACTAAGGATTTTCATCTGATCGCTATTGTGCTTAGTTTACAAAGTGATTAATAAAGCAATTTATTCAAAGTGGATGTAAGAAAACAACGTCGAACCACTATAAATCATTGTTTTTTGTTATTACTTTAATTTTCTTCTATTTCATTACTATGTTCCTGTATTTTCATTTTATATTCTTTATTTATTTCTTTATAAAACTTTTATTGGGTGTTTGTGCCAATTTTGGGTGCAAACATTTTGGTGCTTTCATTGAGAGTTTGATTCTCAGTCCTTTTGTTACTACTGGATTGCATAAATCCATTAAAGAGATCTAGAATTATCTTTAATAAGCTTATTGTTCTATTTCAATTTGTAAAAAACTAAGAAAATATATCAACAATGGTTAGGAATACCATATCTAAATCCCAAAATGCAAAAGGAAACGAGAATGCTGGAATCCAGCAAGGAGGCTCGAGCATCTACCAATAGATGTGAATGCTACCAATCCAGTTGATGTCCAAAATCAGGCTGATTCCATCACAAGAGCTAAATTACAGAATCTAATGAAAGAGCTATTAGATGGCCGCCGATAGTTGAATTTGAATATTCAAGCCAACATATATCTAATGAACTAACTAGTCAGCAACAACGCGGTAAAGCTATAAGGGACCCTACTCCTTATTCTACATCGAAGAGTTCTAGTTCATTGGATGATTATTACAAATGCAGACTTGCAGAACTAATGGATATCACGTAGAAGCTTTAGAACATCAACATGAAAACAAACATGGTCTACGGAGATTGGTCGGTGCCGATCCCTTCATAGGGATCAGTATCGATCCCTCTTCCAAAGGAGGAAGCCTATTTTCCATGCTGGTGCTCAAGCTGGAGCTGCTACTGTTAATTTTGAAGCTGGAGTTTAGGTGGATGCAAATCAATTACCTCCTCAGAATGGCGATGAAGTGAACGTATGTGATATACATCGAGAGATGTTGATCCAAGAAGGCATGCAATGGCTCGTAGATATCAATCATGCGAGGTGGAGCATGACCATCACTTAGCTCCAATTATCCCAACGCTGGACCTGTTGGCTATGGTTAGACAGCTAGTGAGAGAGAACCAAGGTTTGACTAATGATGATTGGGGGATCTCGAAAAGCGATACCCCGTTCACTGACAATATCTTTCTTGCAGAGTGTCCAAAGAGGTTTAGTATGCCATCAATGCCTACCTACGAAGGAAAAATCGACCCTAGGCAGCATATCATGAGATATAAATGGCTGATGGGTTCTAAGCGAGATGATAATGCAACCAAATGCATATGTTTTCCTATTACTCTCTTTGGCATAGCAACGATGTGGTTTAGGAGATTGCCCCCATGATCAGTCTTAGATTTGATGATTTGGCAACAAAGTTTGTGAAGTAGTTCCGTATGCAGCCCTAAAGATGTGATGTCCATATCCAGTGTGATCTAGGCTGGAGAAGAATTGCTGAAAAATTATTTGAGATTTCATACAGCTGTTACAGAAATCTGTAATCTGAACGACCATTCAATATTAATGGCAGTAACCATAGGGATTGATCCACAATCATGACATTGGCTATTAGTTAGACGGTAAACCACGTGCAACATTAGAGCGTTTCTACGCAAAAATAGCTTAGTATTTGAGGAAAGAGGAAATTAGATGCTCTAGGAAGAAGAATGATGTGGGATCAAGTGGAGAAGGAGTATAGAGTAACATTGCAATGAAACAGTCTGATGATAATTCTGGAAAAATTCAAGTGAATGTCCGAATCAGCAAAAGAAAGGCGGTGATCTGAACCGTAAATGAAAAGAAAGATTCTGAAAGTGGAAAGCCTAGGATTCCAATGTAGATACCTACACACTGCAAAATACATCTCTAGAGAACATTTATTTGTCTACCTACAATACCATGCAGTATAGGAAGCCACCTGCAAAAGAATCGACGGAGAAACAAAAGAAGACTAGAAAACATTGTCGGTTCCATGAATGCTATTGGCATAACACGAATGAGTGTAGGCATCTTTAGGATATAATCGAGAGACTAATTCAGGAAAGGAAGTTATAGCGGTTTATTGAAGCCCAGTAGGATGGAAGGAAGGGGACATCCTACCTCGACCAAGGACAAGCCTCGCACTGGGCAAGGAGCCTGCACGGATTGGTAGAAGATTAGTGATAAATACAGCTGTTAGAGGACCGCATCTAGCTGATAAGAGTTGGCATAAAATGGAGCGAGCATGATTAAGCATATGAGCTTTGACTGTTATTCGAGTACAGAGGTTGGTGCTAAGGCAAAACAACAGCGTACGATGGCAGATGACATTGTGTTAAGAAACATAGATGACGATATGGTGGAGGTACCAACAATCGATCCAATGATCATTTCATCCATGATCGGCCCCGCCTTAGCGAGAAGGATTTTGGTTGATTGTGGAATTCATGTAAATATAATTTTAAAAAAGGCTTATGGTCAAATGAGGATGGATGAAAAGGACTTGAAACCATCTAAAGCTCATATTCATTGCTTTAACGATACCGCAACCAGAGCTATCGAATACGTCGAATTGCACATGGAGTTAGGATAAGGTGACCATAGGAGAGTGTAGATTTTACCATTTGTTGTCTTAGATCTTGACTCTCCATACAATGCTTTTCTGGGCCGACGAACCCTAACTAAATTTCAAGTAGCTCTTGCCCCATGGTATTTGACGTTGAAGTTCCCAACCGATAACGGTGTTAGGGGTTATGCATGGTGATTAGGCTATCAGACATGCTTGCTATGTAGCTGAGTTGAGAGATGCTTAATGGAAGGGAAAAGTAAGGGTGTGGACAAGTCTCTCCACATCCAAACCATTAAAAATTGAAAACCAGCGCTTGGGTCTTGGCTTGGGTGACACAATCAGTTCTGCAAAGACATAGATCCTAGGGATGATGAGAAGGAGCCTAAAGTGACCAAGGCTGCACCAGTTGAGTTGATGATAGACATCATGGTCACTACGATGACCCTTCATAGGTCCTAAAGGTTGGATCGCATCTCTACCCTCGATGATAAAGGACTTGCCGGTTTTCTCCAAGCAAACCTTAACGCGTTCGCTTGGACTCATTCTGTTATGTGTGGGATCTCGTATTCCATTGCAAGCTATGCATTAAGTATTTACCCGAGGCATGTACCGGTGAAACGAAAAAGGCATAGCATGGATCCAGAGAGATTTACTGCCCTTAAAGAGGAGGTAGGTAATCTCAAAGGCAATGGGTTTACTCATGACACTCTCTACCCTAAATGGGTATTTGATCCTATACTCCTGAGAAAGGGAAATGGAAAGTAGTGGACGTGCGTTGATTACTTGGAATTGAATAAGGCATGCCCAAAAGATAATTTTCTCCTTCCAATGATCGACCAACTGGTAGACTCAACTGTAGGATAGGAATTGCTTTCTTTCATAGTTACATACTCTGGATATAACCAAATCTGGATGCATATCTAGCACATCAGTTTCATAACCGATGTTGGATTGTATTACTATGTGGTAATGCCATTTGGATTGAAGAACGCTGGAGCATCTATCATTGCCTAATCAACAGTATGTTTAAAGATCGGATTGGAAAGACGATGGAGGTATATATGGATGATATGCTTGTGAAGTCATGATGATCAAGCAGCCACATTAGAGACAAAGTAAAGATGTTCGATATCCTCCAATATTACCAAAAGAAAATTAATCCTATCAATTGTTCTTTTAGTGTTGCATTAGGAAATTTCTTAGGTTTCATCATCAATGCCTGTAGAATCGAAGCCAATCCCGAGAAGATTCAAGCAATTCGCAACATCCAAGTGTCGAAGACCATCAAGCAAGTACATAATCAAAATGGGAATGTTAATGCCCTAAGTCGATTTATTTCTAGAGCTACCGAAAATGTATTCCTTTCTTATACTTAATTAAAAGAGGGAAAAGGAACTTTGAATGGATGTAGGATTATGAAGACGCATTCCGAGCTTTGGTGAACCACTTAGAGAAGCCTCCCATCTTATCCAAGTCGATGGATCATGAAGACTTGTATATCTACTTGGTCATTTTGTAAATGCTATAAGTACCGCACTGCTTTGCGAAGAGAATTAGATGTAGAGAACAGTCTATTATGTTAGAATCAATTAAAGGAGAAGAAAGGAACTATCCGAAGATAGAGAGATTAGCATATTGCTTGTTGATTGCTTCATGAAAACTCCACCCCTTTTTTCAGGCTCATCATATCAATATTTACACCAACCAGCCATTATGACAGGTCCTTCAGCGACCTGAGATGTCTGGAAGGTTACTCAAGTGGGACATCACACTAAGCTAATTTAACTTTACTTATCCCCGTCGAAGAACCATCCAAGGACATGTACTGGTGGACTTTATAGCAGATTTCACTGCATAATATGATCTCTCAAAGAGCGATAAAGCCCCTACCATTCGATAGAAAATGTATATTGATGGAGTATCCAATGATCTATATTCTAGCGCTAAAATCATGCTAGTAACTTTAGAGAATCGATCAATTTGCTATGCATTGAAGCATAACTTCTATACAATGAACAATGAAGTTGAGTATAAAACTCTAATCGCTGGATTCAAACTTGTTGGAGAATTGGGGATGAAATCTCTTGAAATCTTTTATGATTTACAGTTGGTAGCATACGTAATTAGAGAAGATTACCAAGATAAATGAAAACAACTCGCCCCATACCTTATCCAAGTCTAAGAGCTATTGACTAACCTTGAGTATCATGACATCACACACATTCCTCGGGATTAAAATAAAGAGTCCGACTAATTGGAAAAGTTTGCAAGCACCGGGGATGCATAACAGATGGGCTTGGTTTCAATTGAAGTACTAGACGCTTCGAGCATAAAGCAGATGAAAATCGACTGGGTACTAGAGACGAAGCCTGAGAAGGAGTAGTGAATGACTCCGATAAATAACTATTTTCTACATGGATTCCCTTCCAATCAAAGGAATGAAAGGCAGCAAGTCCTTTGCAAAGCTTCATAATATATCATTCAAGAAGGATCATTTATAGAAAGGGTTTTTCCACTCCCTTGCTCCAATGTATCGCTTACGATGAAAGAAAATGAGTATTCAAGGAAGTTCATGAAGGGAAATATGGCGATCATAGTAGAGGGAAAACCCTAGCCAAGAAAATACTCTGTTATGGATATTATCGACCGATTGTCAATCAATGCTGCCAATTACGCTAAGTGATGTGACAAGTGCTAGACGTATGCCAAAGTTCTAAGAGCTCCATCGACGAAAATCACACAAAGGGTCAGTCCATTGCCGTTTTCTATATGGAACATAGATATTATTCTTTAAAGGTGGCGCAAAGTACGCCATCGTGGTACTTGATTACTTCACCTAATGGATCGAAGTGGAACCTTTAGCCACAATAAAAAAAGAGGAAGTAACCTACTTCATTGTTTGGAACATCATCCATTGTTTTGGTCTTTCATGAACCATTGCAATTGATAGTGGAATCCAATTCGATAACGCTGAATTCAAAGACTTCTGCCATTGGCATATATCGAGAAGAGATTTGCGATATTTGCTCACCCTTAAGCCAATGGATAAGTTGATGTAGTGAATAAAATCACAAAGTCCATCCTGAAGAATCGTTTTAAAAAGACTAGATGCAAATGGGTGGATGAACTCCAAACAATATTATGGGCTTACAGCACCACCCATAAGTCCACGACTGGCCATACTCCATTTGCCTTTGCTAACAGCTCAGAAGCTATCATTCCTTTGAAACTAGAAGTTCCTTCTCTTCGAGTAACCTACTATGACCCTCAAACAAATAGAGATCTCCTTTTCAAATCTCTAGACTTTGTAGATGAGAAGCGCAAGGAAGCTGATTTGAAGGCAGCTGTACATCGACACCGAGTCATCTGATACTACAACAATAAAATCTAACCAAGAACCTTCAAAATCGGTGTTCTCTTTTTGAAATGGGTCTTTTATTCCCCGTCACATATAAATCCTACTTGGGAAGGACCATGTGTCATTGAACAGATGCTTGGAGAGTGAAATTTCAAGCTAACAACTATTGATGGCGTTATACTTCCAAGATCGTGGAATAGAAAGCATTTACGATGCTATTTCACTTAGTTTATTCTTTTTCATTCGGTTGTATTCAATTTAAGAATTTTCTTTAGCATTTTTTTTAGGTTTGTAGTAAGACAATATATGTCATTTCTTTCCATTTGTCAAATAAAGTTTTAAATTTCCTTTATATCTACGATTGTTGTAGCATTATATATTAATTACGATACACGACTAACTAATATTGATACGTCCGATCAGGTTCACAAAGCATGAAGCTAGTAATTACATAAGTTCACAATTGAACTAAACAAAATGAATGTACCTCGACCGTTCATTTGAGGATTCTCGCTCATAACTCGATGGAATGAGTATCTAATGAGGAATGGATGAGATTTGACCATCCTATTACCAAGTTAATCCTACCAAGTGAGATAACAAACATGAATCAAAAGAGATCATGATACGACTGATTGGAGGGGAAATCAATCAATTAAGGAAAATACCATCCAACTATTTTCCAAAACAACTCTAGGTCCTCATAGTGCGGACTGGAGTATAAACACAAGTTGGGTACCATTCGACCAACTGCCAATGAACTCTTATCCCCAGAGTGCGGATATAAGTATAAACAAATAGATGCATGCAGTTCAATTGCCCATTGTTCCATAAACTCTGATATGAAACCGACAGGAGGAGTATAAACTCGCTAAGGATGGAGTTCGACCATTCACTATCTAACTCTGCCAACCCAAGACTGGGGGCAGAAGTTTAATCACTCAAATCCTTAAACCCGACGGTGTAATACTAGGGCTTGAGCTCAGTGTTTGATATAATTTAAGGCGACGACCACATAGAGTCCTTGAGTAAAAAATTGATAGATGATTGTCTGAATTAACGAGCAATGAATTACAAGTACATTGAATGAAATGTAATAGCTCGACAACTTTAAAAAAAAAATAAAAGAGTTCGACAGAAAATAAAGAACTTTTATTTGCATAATGACCTTGACAATTGTTGTACAAAGTTTATTCAAAAGCGAGGGTCGTATCCGCATAATCACGACCAGTAAATGAGAAAACATCGATACAAGTCATATACAAACTAAGCTGAGGCAATGACTATTTCTTCTGCCCTTTCTCCCTTTTGGATTTATTGGGAATGCCACCACCCAAACTTCCACCTGTCCATTTCCTTGATCCTTTACCACCCTTGGTAGGTAAACTCTCAGAGGTTGGAGGGAATTCTTCGAGAACCGACCTGTCGAGTGGAATGACTTGAAGTGAAACAAGATTTGGATCATCGATGCCCAAGTCAGCAGGTTCGGCCTTTGCATTTTTCTTTAGAAACTCCTCTCTCTTGATATGCTCTTTTAGGCTAAGCTCATTGGTATGTTTGGTTGCATCGGAAATGACAATGTCATTTGGTTCATTTGGCAACTGTAGGTCATCAGCCTTCTCATCATCAAGTGATCTGTTAAATTGAGCATCGAGCCCTGGAACGTCGGGGGCCATCGGAATTTCAGTATATATCGTTGGTACTCCACAACAAAACCACTTCCTGGAGTTTGACCAGGACCAAAAGACTTGCAAATTCGCAAAAATAAGAAGTAATCCTATGACTATGGGGCATAAGAACAAAATCTCTCGAATAATGGAGAACAAAGCAGGATACCTATGTTCAGCTGACTTTCAAATATCACCGGCATGCTCCCTTCTAAATAGGAGTCAAAACCTTTGATTGATAGCTGAGTTTGTCTGGACCGTAGATCAGATTCGGTCCAAGCTAAGAGAAACTAATGCTTCAACCATTTGAAATGAAGTGGGGCCTTTGGGATCGGACTCCAAAGACTCAACAATGTTTTTCTCTTTGCTGGAGGGTGCTAGAATATCAAAATATCAAGTCTTGTAGCAGCAAAGTCTAAACGTTCATCCCTGCGGAGAATCTTCCGCACCAGCTTCTCTTAATCTAAATTGGCTTCACAGAGGGCTTTCTTCTTTATTTCAGCAATATACTCCCATGCCTCGATGAGTGATTCAAGATAGCCCTCTCCAAGGAAACTTAGATCGCGATAAATTAAGACTTTAACATTATATTCTATAATAAGAGGATCAAGCATGTCCTTAATTTCATTTCAACCGGCTTCTTTGGCATCTTCTAACTGGTCCTTGATCTACCATCTAATCTTATTACGACAAGCTTCTCTTGCCTCTTCTTTGAGGAATTCAATTTGAGCGAGTTGCTTGTCAAGCTTAATTTTCAATCCTTGGGAATCGACGACCTCTTCGCAATATCTTTTGGGCTTCTACCGAGCTTCACGCTTGTTCCCTTTTTAAGGAGTTCCTCAAGTTCCTCAATGCGGCGAGCCAGAATATTTTTCTCCTTTTGCGATGTATCGTTTTCCAAAGCAAGAACACCGTTGCGGTTGAGGGCAGCATCCAGTTAGCCGCTTTTAGATGACTAACTGCCTCAAATGTTTCTTTGGCACTCTTTTCTACCGCGGTCAACTTTGCTGTCAACTCCGAGATATAATTATCTCTATGTTTAATTATATCGTTGTCATGGATTTCCTCTAGCTTGAGACGATCTATTTTATATTGCCTCTCGAAAGAAACCTTGGAGATTTTTTTGGCTAAGTGTTGAAATGCTTCACGCTGCACAAAATCATCATTGGCGCATGCAACGAAACTCACTTTCACACTCTTTGGAATAATATGAATGGATAGAAGAAACTTAAGCCCATCGAAATAAATTTTTGAAAAATTGACCTTAAATTTGGCCAATTTCTCTATTATGGAAGCCTTAGGAGCTACAGTAGGCAAAGCAAGATCAGAAATAAGTGGACGTTTGCTTGACCTACTATAGTGGGACTGTCTAGAACTAGATGAACCAGAGTACTGCTTAGGCGGAACAACAATTTGTGGAGCATTGAAAGAAGTCTAATCGCCATTGTGTATAGGAAGATTAGACCGAGCTTCCTGATGAGATGATTAAGATCGGGACTTATGTTTGGAAGATGACGACTCCTTCGAACGACGACTTCTTTCCCAACTGTCATCTCGCTCTACGCCTACTCGATTTTGAACTACAACCGGATCCGTGCTGTGTTGATGAGCTCCTCAAGCGATCAAAGGCGCGGGATTGGGACATTGCACCTGCAAACCAAACAAGAATGTATAAGTGACCATCGAATAAAATATAGACGAAAATCATGTAGTGAAGTGCACTTGATTGCGAGTGTCCTAATGTTCCCCCGATGGACCACTTGCTAAGCCTTGGTCATAGGAGTTTTCTCCTCATTGATAGTGGGAGGAATGTCGTCACCACTCCTTGGGGGAGAATTGATCCCCCCAATCCTTATGTTAGGGAAGTCATAAGTCCTAATTTTATCATGGATCGGGAGATTCGAGAACCATTCCATCGAACTTTCTAGATGTTGGGAAGAAGACTCTTCATTAACCAAGTTAATGATAAACTCCATCATTTTGGCAGTTCTGCAGAGTTTATATGTGAGTTTCTTTCCTCTCCTTATTGGCGTGTGAGATTATGCGCCTTGTGATAGTTCGATAATAGATGCTTTGCCTGGACCTGCATCAACGCCGCCAGGCTTGTCGTTTTGGCACCTTTAATTTCACCATCTTTGACGTCATCCTGAGCCCCCTCGACTGGGGGCACAATAGGGTTGTTGGCATCACCTTCTCATTCCCCTACATTTCATAGTGGTGCAATGCTTCCTGGAGGCCCAATTTTGTGACCATCTTCTACCAGCCAAAAGAGATAACCATTCATTGGTTACAAGGTTTTGATGTTCCTGTCTTTAACTAGGGCGGCACGAATTGCGGAAACTGCCCTTGATAAGCCATTACCTTTTAGATGTGGACAGACACCTATGAATTTTCAAAGTATAAGTTAGTTCATGATATGACTTGAACTAAGGAATATAAGAATAAACTGAAGACAACACTTACGTCCTTCCAACCATCGCCTCGCAAAGCCAGAAGGACAATGAATGAAAAACCATTCATGTTTCAAGATGCTAAGCTTGTTTCAACTGTCGGTTAGATCTTGACAATTAAGCAAAGGCTTGAGAAAATGTAAGAAAGGCTTCATGTACATCTTTTGAAATTGTAAATGAACCTAATGTCCTCAAAAGATGGAAGACAAAATAGAACATCCATAAAAAGTAAGAAAGTGCCATGGAGGAAAGCATAGTTGTCAGGTGCAGAAACTATTCGTAAATAATTTAGCATTTAACAGATGAAAGAATTGAAAGGCAACATGCATCCAACCCAGCACATGAATTTATTTCATGTCGTATGTCCCTCTGGAGGCAAATGGGACCTACCATTTATTGAGGGGACAAAAACATCTCCAAACGAAATCCCAAGTTTAGAGCATAGTCCGCGAAGAGTGGCCTCACCAATTCTCGAGGCTTAGGAATCCATCGGATTATCTAGAAATATAGAGCTTTCTACAGCATTGGGGGTAGGACTTATATCTTCCATCAAAAGTACAGGAATATAAGAAAATCAATGGGTCAAAAACCTCCAGTTGCTCAAATTGACATTCAGAAGAAAGTCTATCGGAAATAGTAGCAAAACTCGACTTGGCTTCAAGATTGTTAAGTTGAGAAGCTTGTCCAAAAGGCATTGCAGATAAATGCTCTGAATGTCTAGAGCGCATATCAAATAAACTCAGTAGATAATCGACATTAGAAACATTTACTTGTCCCCCGTGTTAATTATGAAATAGTGTGGTACAGAGTTGTGTAGTGCAAAGAAAAATAACTCAAATTAAAAGAAAATGTAAGAACTGACAAGACTTTGGATTTTGACTGGAGTGACCACCACACTATAAGTTTATTTACAGTAAGTTTTTAATCTTCAAATCTGACGGTCCGAGATCACTAAGCCACACTATAAATAGAACCCTAGACCTAGCTATTTTTCTCATTTAGATTTTCTCCCAATTGGGTTCATTGCCTGAGGCTGAACCCTAAATAGAAAAATTATTTTAGGAAGGAAATCTTTTTGATTAAAATATTCTATGCCCTAGAAGTGGATCCAGAAGGGCCCAGGACTAGAGCTAAAGACCATAGATGAGCGTTTTGTAACTATTTTAGATTTGTAAGCAATTTAAAATAATAAGTTCTCAATAGTTGTAGTTTTTCTACAATTTTCGACAGTTTTTACGTAAGTATATTCACAGTCAGTTTTTAAGTAAATTTTATAAATTCTTTTTAGTCAATTTTTATTCAGCTATTTTATTCAGTTATTTACATTTATTTATGGTTATTTACATCTATTTTAAGTTGGAATTTAGTCTGTAAATGTTAGTTTCTTCTATAGAGATTTAATCCTTTATGACGCGAATAAAATATTAAAAAAAGAAGAATTCGCAAATATTGATTAAAATAGAATAACATTAAATTTACAGAAATCAGATGTAAAATGAGAAAAACTAAAATAAAAATAGAGATGGACTAAAATAGGCAAACTTAAGATAGAAAATAGAAGAGTAATAGTTGTAAGAACAATTATAACATACATATTATAATTAGAAAGAAAGAAATAACAGAAGAAGCTTTTTTCAAAACTTAGATCTTGTTAATAAGAAAATATAGGATAAATAACATAAGAGGCTTGTTTTAAAACTTAGACCTTGGATTAAGTTAATAAGCTAATATAAAAGAAATAATAAAAGAGGCTTATTTTAAAACTTAGATCTTGGATTAAGTTAATAAGAAAATATAGCAAAAATAACAGAAGAGGCTTATTTTAAAACTTAGATCTTGGATAAAGTTAATAAGCAAATATAGAAGTAGAGCTCGTACCAACGGCATTCCCTTTCAAGTCTAGGACTGATGGTTTCACACATAGGTGAGGTTGGGACACGATTATGCTGATTAGAGTAAATAAGTGGCCAATAGATAGAGGCTCAAATATGAGGATTTGGGCTAGGGGGGCAATGCTAAAAGATTTTTTTGCTAGGACCAGTACCGGCAGCATTCTCTTTCACGTCGAGAACTGATGGTCTCACATGTAGATGAGGCAAGGCAGGCTTATGCTGATTAGGGTAAATAAAGTGTCAAACAGGTGGCGACATTTAGTGTGTATCGGCGATGACCGAGCACGTGGCATTGATTATGGTAAATAATTCACTACTGCATCCTAAGCACTAAAGAGGTGCCTTTTTCTATGACCGATAGGATTGGTTCACAGTGGTACAATAGAGATAGGAAAGGCCGATCGATGGGTAGGATTAGGATTTTAGCCTAATCAAGATTAGCAGTTGAGACAGGATTAGGGTTTCAGCCTAATCACAATAGTTTAAGACAATCAAACAATCAAAGAAAAAAATTAAACAATCAAAGAAAACAATTAAATAATCAAAGAAAACAGTCAAACAAAATCAGAAACGGTTTTTTATTTGAGTTTTTTCTTTTTTGCATTTTCCTTTCATACTAGAACTATTGCTTAGTCTATTATCTTTATCTTCCTCAGTTTCACTCACCAGACTTATTGTCTGACCCACTCCTCTATCTTTCCCATCTTCCCCTAATAGGCCAGCATATTTGAGTATATGGTTCAAGTTGCTTGGAGATTCATTCCCGGAGTTTTCTCATTTCAGAACTATTATTATGCTTTTCATCATTTTCATTTGAATTATGATGGATTGGCACTTGTAAGAGGAACGATTATTATTGTTATCTTTATACTCTGATTTTATGAGACTGAGATGTATTTTCATGAGACATGAGACATTTTGAGTTTTTAAGTTGTGTTATGTTTTTATGACTTATTTTGAGATAAAGTTTAATTTTGAATGATAAGTTACTATTTAAATATTTCCGCTGTTTTTACTTATTTGTCATGTGAATCTTAGTCCCTATGATGCTTTTGCTATACCTATAACGCACCACATCCTTTGGTGAGCCTTTTTTGGGAATACTAAGAAGTGTGGGGTATTTGATTTGGTATCTGAGCCTAAGGTTCCAGGGTTCCTAAAAGCTTTTTTTAAAAGTAAAGTATTTTTGAAAGATAACATATCTTCAAACTAAAAGTATTTTTCTGAAAGAAACTCTTATTAAAGAAATAGTTTTTAAGTATAAAAGAGTTTTTATAAAAATCCCCTCAAAGTCCTGCTCAACATTCTTTCGATTATTTCGGGCCTAAATTTTCTTTACTTCGCATAGTATGGCGAACATCCCAAATCTTCCAAAGGGTGTCCAAGTCCCTCGCTGGTTCCATGGATATCACCAAACTATGGTACCATGAGCGCAAAGGCAAGTACCCAATGCAACATCGGCAGGTGGAGGTCCCGCTAATCCACCTACAATAGCCAATTTTTCTAAGCTATGAAAGGACTTCACTAGTTTAGGAGGCAAGACATTTTCTAGCATGGAGGATTTCGTAGAGGCTCAGACTTAGTTGAGGAAGACGTAGCAGATATTTGGGCTATTAGGATTGGAGGACCCGTAGAGATTTTAGCTTGGCTGAAGGAAGAGGCTTCTTGCTGGTGGGAGATTTTAAAGATGGAGGGTAAAGATATTGGTTGATTTGGATTTCGGGAATGGTTTGAGAGAAAGTTCTTTTCGCGGGTCGAGGAAAGCATAAAGTTGGAGAAGTTCATTAGTTTGAAGCACATGAGTCTTTCGATGAAATAGTATATAAGTTTGTTTAATGAATTATCGCGGTCCGAGATGGAGCTTATTATTACACTGCATAAGAAGGCCACCAAGTTTACTAAGGGTTTGAACCAGTCCCTCCAAGGATTGACATTGACACATGTACCTATGAGAGCGACATATGAATCACTTGTGGAAATGACTCTCATATCAGATGTTGCTAAGAAAGAAGAGGTTAACGAGGTTCCTAAATCAAAAAACTCTAAGAAGCAGTGGTGGAAGAATAAGAAGGATCGGGACAAGAAGAAAGGAGGAGGACCTTAGTAGGGACAAATCAAGAAGGGCGAGAAATGTCATAATTGCGGATTGGTTGGGCATTTCACAAAGGACTATAAGAAGGACACGATGAAGGGGAGGTGTTACAATTGTGGGCAGCCTGGACACCTTAGTAGAGCTTGCCCTCAGAAGATGAGGCAGAGAGAAGGCACACGTACGGCGCAAGTATAGACTTTGGATGCAGCACCCTCTAGTAGTGGACCGGATCGAGGTAGGAAAGTCTCTGTAGAAGTTTTGATCTCTATTTTGGATTTTCCTATTCGAACTCTTTTTGACTCCGGAGCGTCGCATTCTTTCATTTCTAGTTCCTTGGTTGATTGTTTGCACTTAGATATTTCTATAGTTGTAGACCTATAGTTGTTTCAAACCCCATTGGACGACTGGCACATTTATCCATGGTTTGTAGGGTTTGAAAATTTTTATACTAGCGTAGGGTTTGATTGTGACGCCTATGTGCTGGGATTTTCAAGATATGAGATGATTTTGGTGATGGACTGATTATCCACCTATGGTGCGATATTGGACTGCGAGAGGAGAGTCTTTAGACTAGGGACATGTAGCGGATGGACTCTCGATGTTCCTTGTGGCCCACAAGGGTCGGTCATGTTAAGATTCCTTTAATGCCTTGAATCATCACTAGGAAAGTTAGATTCAGTTCCAGCTGTTAGAGATTTCCTATATGTTTTTAAGAAGGTTAGGGGGCTACCCCTTAAGGGAGAGATCGACTTTAGAATCTATCTAAATGAAAATGCTAAGCCAGTGGAATTGCCCGCGAAATATATGGCTTCTAGGTAGACAAAGGTGTTAAGTAAGCAGATCGTTGAGCTATTAGAGAAAGGCTTCATCGGACGGAGCATATCTAAGTGGGGAGCGCCAGTCGTCTTCGCTATAAAGGAGAATGGTTCCCTTCGACTTTGCGTAGACTATAGAAAGTTGAATAAACTCATGAAGAAGAATCGTTGCCCACTTCCTAGGATAGACGATCTTTTCAATCAGTTGGTTGGCTCTTCAGTATTTTCTTAGCTTGACTTAGCCACTGAATTTCATCATCTTAGGGTCGCTGATGATAGCATCGATAAGATAACATTTAGGACACCTGATGGATTCATTGAGTGGTGGTTATGCCATTTAGGCTAACCAATGCCCTAACCTATTTTGTAGATCTGATGAGCCATGTTTTTCAAAATGTCCTAAATAAGTGTGTTGTAGTGTTTGTGGACGACATTCTAGTGTTTTCCAAGTGTATGGAAGAGCATGCTATTCATCTTGAGGAGGTTCTTCGCACACTTCGTGTCCATCAGTTGAAAGCAAAATTCTTGAAGTGTCACTTTTGGCATGAGGAGGTACGTTTCTTGGGGCATGTAGTCTCAAGAGAGGGTTTAGCTGTGGGTCCCGCTAAGATAGTAGCAGCACAGGATTGGAAGGCCCCAAGTATTCTATCGAAGTTAGAAGCTTTCTGGTTTGGCTACTTATTATAGGAACTTTATCAGAGATTTTGCTAAGATTTCAGCATTTGAGGTTAAGCCTACCCTCATAGATTAGATTGGTTCAAGGTAGCGAGAGGATTCAGAGCTTGTGAATATTGATAGGATTAGCAGAGGAGAGGTCTATAGACATCTCCAAAGTTATTCCATCGAAAGTAAAGAGTGGCTAAGGAGATATGGAAGACTTTGTGTCCCCTGCACTGGTGATTTGATAAGTGCTGTTTTAGCAGAAGCACACCATTCTCCGATGACTATTCTTCTAGTGGTGATAAGATGTATAGGACATAAAGAGAGTGTTTTATTGGAGTGGCATAAAGAAGGATCTAGCAGAGTTCATGGCTAAGTGTATTGTGTGCCAAAGGGTTAAGGCAGACCAGCAGGAGAATACCGGTATTTGAGTGATTGTAGATCGTTTGACTAAGAGCGCCCACTTAATTCAGTTCAAGATTAAGAGGCCAACACCTTATTTGGCATCCATATATGTTCGTGAGATATTCCGACTTCATGGAGTTCCCTTTAGCATAGTGAGCGACAGAGACCCTATCTTACTAGTGAGTTTTGGAGAAGCTTGCAAGAGGCTTTAGGGACACAACTTAGATTAAGTACGGACTATCACCCTCAAATGGATGACCAAACGGATAGAGTTAATAGAGTTCTTGAGGATTTTTTAAGGATAGGCATTCTTAATTTTGGAGGAACTTGTGAGGAGCACCTTCCTTTAGTGGAACTCGCTTAAAACAATAGTTTTCAAGCTAGCATTGGGATGGCTCCTTTTGAAGCCCTTTATGGAAGACCTTGCAAGTCGCCTTTGTGTTGGTTGAAGTCTACAGAAAGATTACTACTTGGTCCCGACATGGTTAGAGAGACTTCATAAAAGATTGATCTGATTAGAAGAAAAATGAAGATGACCCAAGATAGACAGAAATTCTACACAGATAAGCGAAGAATGGATATTGAGTTCGAGGTAAGAGATTTGGTTTTCATTAAGGTGCCTCCGTTAAGAAAGGTAATGAGGTTTCGATCAAGTGGGAAACTTACTTCCATATTCGTAGGATCGTTCCCCGTTGTGGAAAGGGTCAGGAAGATGGCGTATCAAATAAAGCTACCGAAGAGGCTTGCGGGAGTTCAAGACGTTTTTCATGTTTCACACTTTAGAAAGTGCTTACATGATTCAACAAAGGTAATGGAACCTAGCCTACTGAGGAAGTTGAAGTGAAGAGAGAAGCATCTATCTATCACATTCCTACCAAGATCGCTGGACATGATACCAAAAGGCTTAGGAATAATGAAGTCTCTTTGGTTAAGGTGTAGTGGGGAGATAGTATTGATGATGCTACGTGAGAGGGTGAGGAGAAAATACATACCTCTTATCCGCATCTCTTCGGTAGTACGTCTTGAATTTCCTATTTTCATCTAGCTTTTTGAGTAAGTTCTTTCCTTTAGTATCCTTTGGGAGAGTAGAATCCTAGGATTTATCCTATGGATGGTAGGATTGAATGTAAACATGTTACTAGAACATGTTATGTATGATGGACACTAATGGTTGAAAGTGTTTGCTAGTGGATGCTAATAGACGCATATACACACGCTAGGCACTATTATCTCTTAGAGATCGGCCTAACAGGTCACTAAAGCATATGCATATGGATGTATGCGCACTTGCATTTTTATTTTATTTTCATGGTTTCTATAATGAGTGATTAGCATATGATTGTTGCAATTGGATGATGATTGTAGCACGCATGTAGAACTATCAGTTATCATTAGGAAATTTGCATTCATTTGGATATATGGCACGGACATGATTGCATAAAAAGGAGGTCGACTAAATTAGTAGACCACCTAATCATTTGCATTAGTTAGGAACACTGACACTACACTATTGCATATATTATAAATTTCATTAGAAAGCTTAAGGACAACGGATGTAATGGATGATGGTTGAATATGTGGTTGCAAAATTTGCATCAAAATATTTATTTCATTCTTCTGTCCTTGGAGATTTTGTGGACGAAATCCTTTAAAGAGGGGAGAATGTAACAACCCAAAATTTGAGCTATAATAATTAATTAAAGAATTAATTAAACAATAAAATAAGTTTGTGAAATTATCAGAATCAAGCCACGGAAGTTGCTCCATTAGGTCCGTGGTAATTTTCTAATCAATTTCCATATATAACTTGCCGAAATCCGAGCTAGTATTGAGAAGTTACGAGAGAAAAAAGAAATCAGAATTATATATATATATATATACGTATCCGTAGGTCAACCCACATCAGGGTCAAGTCGACCCCCAAAGGGGTCGGGTCGACCTACGCTTTTGCCTGGACGATATTTCGTCTAGGTGCGAGCCAAAGAGAGTAATTTTGATTTTTGGCCAAATCTTGTGCGTTCATAGCTGCATCCGACGGTTCACAATGAGCCTATGATGTGGTTGCGCTAGATTTAATCTTCAAATCCGACAGTCTGAGATCCCTAAGCCATACTATAAAAGAACCCTAGGCCTAGCTATTTTTCTTATTTATATTTTCTCCCAATTGGGTTCATTCCCTGAGGCTGAACACAAAATAAAAAAAAATTCTAAGGAGGAAATCTTTTTGATAAAAATACTCTACGCCCTAGAAGTGGATCCAGGAAGGCCCATGACTAGAGCCAAGGACCATAGGTGAGTATTTTGTAATTATTTTAGATTTGTAAACAATTTAAAATAATAGAGTTCTCAATAGTTGTTGTTTTTCTAATATTTTGAGACATTTTTTATGTAAGTTTATTTCCACTCAGTTTTTAAGTAAATTTCATAAGTTCTTTTCAGTCAATTTTTATTCAACTATTTTATTCACAATTATTTACATCTGTTTTAAGTTGGAATTTAGCCTGTAAATGTTAGTTTCTTTTTATAGGGCTTTAATCCTTTTTGACGCGAATAAATATTACACACAGAAGAATTCGCAAATATGGATTAAAATAGAATAACACTAAATTTACAGAAATCAGATTTAAAATGAGAAAAACTAAAATACAAATAGAGTTGGACTGAAATAGAAAAATTTAAGATATTTACAAGCATAATTATAACAAGTGGTTATAACTGAAAAGAGAAAATAGAAGAGTAACAGTTGCAAAAACAATTATAACACATATGTTATAATTAGAAAGAAAGAAATAACAGAAGAATCTTATTTTAAAATTAGATCTTATTAATAAGCAAATATAGCAGAAATAACAAAAGAGGCTTATTTTAAAACTTAGATCTTGGATTAAGTTAATAAGCAAATATAGCACAAATAACAGAAGAGACTTATTTTAGAAATCAGATCTTGGATTAGGCTAATAAGAAAATATAGCAGAAAAAACTGAAGGGACTTATTTTAAAACTTATATCTTGGATTAAGTTAATAAGCAAAAATATAAGTAGGGCCGTACCGGTAGCATTCTCTTTCTGGTCTAGGACTGATGGTTTCACACATAGGTGAGGCTGGGACACGCTATGATGATTAGGGTAAATTAGTAACCAATAGATAGAGGCCCAAATCTGGGGATTTGGGCAAGGGGCACAAAGCTAGAAGATTTGTTTATAAGGACCAGTGCCTCCAGCATTCCCTTTTAGGTCGAGGACTGATGGTCTCACACGTAGGTGAGGCTGGGCATGCTTATGCTGATTAGGGTAAATAAAGGGTCAAACAAGGGGTGACAGTTAGTGTGTACCGGCGATGACCTAACTTGCGGCATCGATTAGGGTAAATAATTCGCTACTATGTCCTAAGCGCTAAAGATGTGTCTTTTGATATGACTAACAAGATTGGTTCATAGTGGCACAACAGAGATAGGAAAGGCCGATCATTGGGTAGGATTAGGATTTTAGCCTAATTAAGATTAGCAGTTGAGATAAGATTAGGGTTTCATCCAAATCAGAGCAATTTAAGACAATCAAACAATCAAAGAAAACAATCAAACAATCAAAGCAAACTGTCAAACAAAATCAGAAACGGTATTTTATCCAAGTTTTATCTTTTTTGTATTTTTCTTTCATACTAGTACTATTGCTTAGTCTATTATCTTTATCTTACTTAGAATTAATTACTTTCACTTACCAAACTTATTGTCTGACCCACTCCTCTATCTTTCCCTTTTTCCCCCAATAGGCCAACAAAGTTGAGGATATTTGATTCAGGTTGCTTGGAGATTCATTCCCGAAGTTTTCTCATTTCAGATGCATTCTTCTGCTTTTCATCTTTTTCATTTGGCATATGATGGATTGGCATTTGAAAGAGGGATAATTATTATTTTTATCTTTATACTCTGATTTTATGAGACTGCGATGTATTTTCATGAGACATGAGACGTTTTGAGTTTTTGAGTTACGTTATGTTTTTATGACTTATTTTGAGATGAAATTTAATTTTGAACAATAAGTTACTATTTAAATGTTTCTGCTGTTTGTGACATCCATTGTCTTTAAGCTTTCTAATGCAGTTTATGGTATATGCGATAGTGTAGTGTCATTCTCCCTAACTAATGCAAAAGATTAGGAGGTCTACTGATTCGGTAGACCCACTTTTTTGTGCAGTCATGTGCATGCCCTGTATCCAAATGAATGAAAATTTGCTAATGATAACTAGTAGTTCTACATACGTGCTACAATCGTCATCCAAATGCAACAATCATATGCTAATCACTCATCATAGCAACCATAAAATAAAAATGCAAGTGCACACACATAAATATGCATATGTTTTAGTGACCTAGTTAGGCCGATCTCTAAGAGATAATAGTGTCTAATGTGTGCATATGCGTCCAGTAGCATCCACTAGCAAATACTTTCAACCACTAGCGTCTCATACATAACATGTTCTAGTAATATGTTTACATTCAGTCCTACCATCCATAGGTTAAATCCTAAGATCTACTCTCCCAAAGGATACAAAAGGAGAGAACCTATTCAAAGCTATAGATGAAAATAAGAAATTCAAGACGTACCATTGAAGAGATGCGGATAAGAGATACGTATTTTCTCCTCAGCCTCCCACGTAGGAATCTCAATACTATTTCCCCACTGCACCTTAACCAATAGAGTTTCTTATTCCTAAGCTTCTTAGTATCATGTCCAAAGACCTTGGTAAGAATGCGACGAACCAATGCTTCTCTCGCCACTTCAACTTCCTCAAGTTGGCTAGGTTCCACTACCTATGCAGAATCATGTATGAACTTTCTCAAGTGTGAAACATGAAAAACATCATGAACTCCCGCGAGCCTCTTGGGTAGCTTTATCCGATACGCCAACTTCCTCACTCTTTCCACAATGGAGAATGATCCTACGAATCTAGGAGAAAGTTTCCCACTTGATCCAAACCTAGCTACCTTTCTTAGCGGAGACGCCTTAATGAAAACCAAATCTCCTATCTCGAACTCAGTATCCCTTCTCGCTTATCTGCATAGGATTTCTATCTATCTTGTGCCATTTTCATTCTTCTTCTAATCACATCAATCTTTTCCGAAGTCCCTCTAACCATGTCGGGTGCAAGTAGCAATCTTTCTGTAGGCTCCAACCAACACGAAGGCGACTTGCAAGGTCTTCTATAAAAGGCTTCAAAAGGAGTCATCCCTGTAACGACCCATAAAATTTTAATAATTTTTAATTGGTTTTATAATGTATTTAATTGGATTTTTGAGAAATTTTAAATAACAATATTTTGAAATAAAAAGTTAATATTTGGATTATCTCCAATAAGACATAGCAAATGTTAAATTTTCAATTTATTTTATGGAGGTTTGTTTTATTAAGTAACTCTACTACATTCAAATTAGTTAATAATTTATGATGATAAATTAATTTTCAAACATAAATATTTTTCTACAGAAAATTTCTAAATCATCTTCTGAGTAAGACTGTATCTTTCGTTTTTTCAAATTTGGACTTCTATTGCTCCGTTTATCTTAATTCTGATCAAATAACAGCATTTTCAGTACCGGTTATCGACTTTTGAATGGATGATCGTACCACTGATATCTGTATACCATTTTGGTCGTCTCGTCGTGCTGATCACAATAGTATATTTATTTCTGTATTTTGAGGTCCGGTACGCAACGGAACCAATAAAATGCCCGTGTAACGGTACCCTTAAATGTTGACCGTTAACTTTGCTTTGCTTTTCAAACTTGAACGTGAATCCCAAGCAATATAATAAATTGCTTTCTTAATTTATTTGCAAAATTCAAGGATCAGCTGTTACCATTTTCATCATTTCCATTTATTGTACAGTAGTTTTTCTCTACCTTCTTTCGTACTGTTCCTTTCCAATAGTTGGTATATTTTAGCTGATACTATCCCACTATTCATTTTTGAACGCCAGCTCTCATTTATTTTTTTTCTAAATTTCAGCATTGAAATCACAATTGGAAAGTTTAAAACGTATAAAAGTGTACAAGTTTTCGTATTTATTATAATTGAATGCTCGCTTCATATTTGCAAAAGAGTTATATTTCTGCCTGTAAACCGGTCACATTCTTTCCAATTTAATTTATTATATACATCACCTTTATTTCGCATTTATCATTTTTGACTCCGGCTTTTATGACCGTTGCTTTTTTTAGCATTTTTATTTATTCTCGGTTCCACTGTTATTTTTCCCCTCCTCTCTTTTGCTTCTCAATTGTATAAACCTCGACTACTTTCTTCTGCAAAATTTGTTTCCATAGAAAAAAAAACTATTCCTCCCTTATTTCTCCCATGCCCACCGCTCTCCCTCTCCATTCTTCCGCTCCACTTTTCCACTCCTCCAACACGCCTCGCCTCGGACCCAAACCTTCCATCGGCTTAGTCACCTTCCCGAACACCACGGTTCGTTCTCGAGCTCGCAAACCCACTTTTTTCCCTTCGTGCTTCGCCTGTAGGCTCAGCCGCCTGGCAACCGAACCCCCTCTTCCCTCGCGCCGCCTCCACCTCCTCCTCTTTTCCCTCTCTGTCAACTCGGCAGTCGCCTCCACGTGTAGCACCTGAGTTGCATGATCTCTATTCCGTAGTTTGGAGGTATATATGCTTGTATGTGGGTTTGCATATTTATTTATTACTGCAACTATATGGATTCTGAATTCCCAAACAGTTGAACTTTAAAAATAAAAAAATATATTTTATAATAGTTTATATATGATATTTGCTACATATATAAACGTGTATATAAATATTTAACTTCTGTTCATATATAAAGGTTACAGTAATATTAGTTTCAAAATAATGTTATATGTATTATTGGATTCGTATACATAACTGTATACTATACTGGGAATGAAATGATATAGAGGTTGAGTATAATATAAGACTTACATACAACGTTTGTACTTTTCTTTACAGTCATTAGTCATATGTTATTTTTTTATTTTTTATTTTTTATTTTTTTTAGATATGGGTTCTGGAACGGTCAGTTTTTAAATCTTATAAATATAGACTTTAAACTAAAATACATATATATGAGTTTGATTTGATAATGATTGGAAAGTTATATTATCTTAATATTTGTCTATGGTGTTTAACGCATACATATTTGATTTTAGTATACGAGATGATAATTTAAAAACAATAATTTTGATATATAATTTAATATGTGTTTAAATTAATAGTGATTTGAAATTGATTTTATAATATTTGGGGAACTTAAAGTGTACTATATTAGTTTATATAAGTTGTATTAGTTTGTTTATGTCTATGTATATGGATATGTTTATAAAATTAGTATATATATATATGTATAAGTCATATTATTATTTTAAATGTACATATAATATGGCACTTTGAAAGTAATAAACTATAATAATTATATATATATATACATAAGTATTCATTTCAAAAGGATTTTATATATATATATATTTGTTTTGATTTTAATATATGTGTTTTATGTTAGAACATTGATTTTTAACTATACATATATATTATTTTAATATTGGTTTAAAATAAATATTTATTACATGGAAATGACGACCATAAAATGAATATACTATATATGTGACATTTTGAATAAATTATATATTTGTTATTTAACATTGATATGAAATGGAAGCGTTTTTAAAGTTATATTGTTTTCTTGGGTGTGTGTATATATATTTCATTTTAAACGCGTGTTTTGATTTAACGTTCATTTTGAAAGAAAGTAATAAATTAATCATATAATCTTCATTTCAATTTTATCAAGCTAATTTGATCCGTTCTCATCAATTTCTATCTATCAGCTTTTCCGTCGAAATCGTACCATCTAGCTTTGCTTTGGAAGTCGTGCTTGCATTTCGTAATTCAACTTCATTGTCTTTTCTCTCTAGCCTCGAAAGGTGAGCAATCACTCACGATTAACGTTCTTTCATTTATTAAATTTGATTTCAATTGAAACAACAATTGAAATATGAGCCTGTAGTTATTTAAATTGTTATATATGATATTATCTATAACTGTTCACTTATGGGATATGACACCATATCCTATTGTTTATATTTATTTGATGATATATGCCTGTTGTTATTATTATTTTCATATCTGTTATCACTCTGCAAGTTCCCTGTTAGTATAGAAATCATTATGGGTAGAAATGATACATACCCGAAAGGACTTTAGAATAGGAGAAAATCGTTATGGGTTGAAATGATAAACCCAGGCGATTTTCATTTAATTGAATTTGGGATTACGGGTTGAAATGATATCCACCCGTATATATCTAGTGTACGGGTTGAAATGATAAATATCCGTATCACTTGACTATATGATAGAAAATATATACAGACACCGTTGGTCCATATAAATATTTTGAAAAAAAATTTCTACAGTTAAAAAGAAATATATGGGATTTAATAAATATTGGTTCTTAAAATATTATATATAAAAATGGAAATTTGATATATAGATTTAATAATAATATTATTGAGATTGATTTAATCCATATAATATGTTTGAGTATTATTTAAGATTTATATTTCAAAATTTACCATTGTAAAAAGTTGAATAATTAAGATTGGGAGATAAATTTGGGTTTATAAAAAATGGTATTTAAATAAGGATTTATTTAATTAAATCGATTTGAAATTATTGAATGGAAAATTTAAAGGTATGATTTTGTAACTGGATTTTTGATTTAAGTGATTTAATGAATATTTCACGTTTAATAAAATTAAAGAAAATATTGAGTAAAATGTAATTTAAGGTTACTTAAATGATATTGAATCTAATAAGGGAGTATTTCAAGACTAAATAATAACGAGGTTAAATCAAGATCTATATGAAACTGTTATATAGAACATTTAAATATTAAAGCCTTGAACTATATTGGAATTTAAATGGTTTATGTTGAGATTCAGATCTGTATTTGAAATCAACGTAGTTGAATTTTTTATTTAGCAACTAAATTGAATTAAAGTGAAATTTAGGTTGAACCAAATTTGAATTTATTATTTAGAAAACTAGATTGAATAAAAATTTAGTTGAAACGTTGAATACTTAAAGTTTTGAAATATATTGAAATATAAAGGGGTATTTTTGTGATTACAAATCCGAATTTGAGATCGAAAAATTGAAGTGTTTATTTTAGGAATTGAGTTGAATTTAAATTGATAAATTAAGATCGAATTTAATTCAAATGGGAAGTTCGGGTTGATGTTGAAATGATTTGTTAAGGGTAGGGAATTGAAAATACTTTATTGTATAAATTATTTAATATAGATAAATACTATTTTGGGAAATATAGAGATATTTGAAGTGAAATGATATTTGGTTTTGAAGTATAAATTAAGATGAAATGACCACGGTGTTATAGTGTATATTTCTACCTTGTAGATAGTTCCGTGAACCCTTAGAGGATGGTTATCCCAAACATCTTTTAAGTTATTTGTATTTTAGTTGATATTTCACTTGAGTTGGATTTGTTGATATAAGAATGTTAATCCTGACTCGAGTGTTTTGTGTTTTGCTTTACGCTCGGGTCAGACTGAGTGATACAGCATTAGATACTCACCTTTGGAGTTCGGAGTTTCATTTGGAGATCCAACTATCGATTCGGATTCCAGCCTTTCCAGTTGATTGGTTCAGAGAAGTCATCTGTTGCATTGGAGACTTCACTGCATTTGAACTATTCGGTTGTATTTTATTTCTAACTCTGATGTATATAGTAGCTTCATGAACTACTATTCTTTATCTATTCCGCTGCATTATATTACTCTGTGATCTGTGATTGATTTATTTATTGTATATTTTAAGTTTTGCCAAATTTTAATTAACAATTCGGTATTCTGAATTATTCAAGTCGGATATGTATGGTTTTATTGTCGATTTGAATCGTCCAAAATAGCGGGTCGTTACAGTTGGTATTAGAGCTTTGGCTCTAGGAAAAACTTAGCATATATGGTAAATTTATTTACAGAATCACTTTCGCTTGAGTTGAATCTCTTCCTTTTGACTCAATTTCCTTTGAATTTTGGAATGTCCCTCGGTTCCGAAATTCATTCTGTCTCTCCCTATTTATATTCGTTTGATTCTGGAGTATCCCATAACTCCACTGAATATTTTGTAAATGGGGTGAAAACTCCTTTACAATCGGCATTGATTCACCGGAGATTCTGAATCCTCAGTTTATGATGCTGCTATATCTTGTTATGCCGAATTCTATATCTCTAGCGATCGAATGTCGAATTGCCTCAGAATTCTACACCGATCTAATTTTGGAATCACGATTGACCGGTAAAGGTCGACCGCGATTTATAGAAATATATCCATCTTCTATTTTGTAATTTAATTATCGCATCTTCGATCGAGTCTATCTTCGAATCAGAATTCTATTGATTTGAGTTCCTCTAATTCAAATCTCTATCTTTGTTTTAAAATTCATTCTTAAAATTATCCTCTAAAAATCGGGTATGTTTGCAATTTTGAAATTGTTTTACATATCGAAATTATTATTTTGATAACTATGATTTTATTCTATATATAAAAGTGAAAATGTTTTCGATAAGGATTATATACCTATATATAAAGCAAATAAGAAATGTTATTCTATATAAAAAGGTTATGAAAGGATTTGAAATTTTGAAAAATTATAAGAAATTGATTTATATAAAAATGATTTATAACTGTAGAGTTAAATTTGAAATTCGAGAATTGAATTCCGGTATTTTGAAATTGGTTTTAAGATTTTGGAAAATGTATAAAAATAATACGATTTAAAAGTATTTTTCCGAAAAGAAATGTTTCAAATGAGTTCAAATGAATTCCAATAATTTTGAAGAAATTTCAAAGAAGTTTTCAAGAAAATAGAAGTCTAGAACTCACTTATATCGTTGGAAAATAATTTCGGTGATGAGTGCACGCATCATCGACATTGATTTTCGAGTTTAAGAGTGAGGGAGAGGCCACTTTAATAGCTTCGCTATGCGAGCGATTTTGTAAAACCGTTTTGATTTTAAATTCCGAAGTATAATTTGATATTTTCGAAAGTTATATGTATATTTTTGAAACAATTTAAAGTGAGACCGGTGTTCAGTCCTCGAGTTTCGGATTTGATTTAGTATAATCCTATCTATTGAAATTGATTTATTGATTTATGTTGATTTTCAACTCTTGAATTTGGAAATTTGATTTCCCTAACTATTTTGAATGTTCGAACACTTCCAAATCGAGATTAAATTTTCAAAGTTAAGAAATTTCGAAGAGTATAAAATGTTTGAAAAAAAAAATTTAGTTTTGAAATGTTTGAAAAAAAAAAAGTTTTGAATAATGGTTTTCAGAAAGGTAAATTGAATATTTCAACTAGAAATAGATAGTTTAAAAGTTTTAATGGGATAATTATAAATTTGGAAACCATTTGAGTATAGTTGATTTTGAGAAAATTTTTAGTTTTGAAATTAAATTGAAATTAAAAACCAGTACTCTTATGGAGATTTTGGAAATGAATTCGTTTGACTTGAATTATTTTAATTTAGAAACTGGGATAATTTTCTAAACCTATTATTTTGGGAACTTTGAAATTTAGATACTTAGTTTGGAATAAAATTTGGTGAAATCATATATGATTTGGAAACTGAATGGATATTGAATGATTTGAAATTGAGAACCTTATATTATTAAGCACTTGATTTGGGAGTAGTCGAACTTATATAAATTGGATTTGTAAAAGTATGAAATTGATTTGAAATCCATTGATTTGAAAGGTACTCAATTTGGAAAGAGATTTTATATAATCGAAGTCTATAAGTATGATTTGATCTACTATTGATTTGGAAAGTATTCGATTTGGGAAAAATAGAATCCTATATGTATGGACTTTATATAAGTACAATATTTGAAAGTGATTTGAAAAGGTACTATATGATATATATTTTCGAAGTAAAGATATGGAAAGTGCCTTCTGCTTGATATCCGCTTTGTTGCCACATTGTGGATTCATTCTATCGATATTATTCTCTCTGATTTTTGGTTTTCCGGATGTAATACTCCAGTGTTCCCACCGTGGAGTAACCCATGGTTTCTTTTTTTTCTCTCGCGAATGCATAGCGCAATTGCCTGGCTGAGTCTTGCCTAGTGGTACGGATTGTTTCCTGGGGGATCCAGGCGTAACCATTGTGTATCCTACAATCTGTGTAGGTCGCGAATAGTAGCACAAGTGCCTGGCTGAGTCTTGCCTAGGGGTATGGATTGTTTCCTGGGGGATCCAGGTGTAACCATTGTGTATCCTGCACTCTACTAGTCATCATGGCGTAACTCGCAGGGCTGAGAAAGCTTACGGATATGGATTGTTTCCTGGGGGATCCAGGCGTAACCATTGTGTATCTGCGAACCATGGTCGGACAAAGGTTTTGGTTTGGTTGTTTGTTTGGATTGTACTTTCCATATCTGTTTTTTTTAAGGTTTTTCAAGTATTTTTACTGGGTGTTGAAACAAGTCTACTAAGTACTTGAAAAATTCTAGCTTTGCGCCTGATCAACGCATGGCCAGAGTCTGCAAGAACAAGGATAAACTTGTTGAAACATCGAGTTATAAAAGTATTTTTGAAAGGAAAATTTGTTTTGATATAAAAGTATAATTTATTATAAAGGTATTTCCAACAAGAAAACTGCGTATTAGTTTTGAAATTTAAAATTCTTATGGTTTGAAATAAATTATTCGTGCCCGATTCTATTCTTTTGAATCTACTTCATCTGCTCAGCTTTATTTTTCACCTATATTCCATTTCCAGAATCTACCTTCCTTTCCTTTTTGAATAAATCTTCAAATATTGCTTATTTGTATACTACCTGGTTTAGTAGAAAAAATTTAGTGTTATAAATTATAAATTAAATAAAACATATTTAAATAAAAGATTAGTGATAATATTTGGAAAATATCTTTAGATAAATTTATAAATTCATGAATTATAGAATTAATGTTTTTCAATGACTTCTGGGTCAATATAACTAATTAGGTAAAGAAATCATTTTCAAATAGTTTTCATATATTTATTAAGGGTTATTTAAACATATTTAATTCCAATGGGTTTTGAAATTTTTTAAAGTATTAAGGATAACTGAATCGCAAATGAAGTTTTCAAATAAATATTTCAAGTAAAATTTATATAATTTTAAATTGATTTTTTTCCCTTGATTTTCAATCTACCTTTATTTTTGGTTGCTCTATTCTCCAACCTCCCTCCTTTTCGAGGACGAAAAGTTTTGAGTGAGGGAGAGCGTAACGACCCATAAAATTTTAATAATTTTTAATTGGTTTTATGATGTATTTAATTGGATTTTTGAGAAATTTTAAATAACAATATTTTGAAATAAAAAGTTAATATTTGGATTATCTCCAATTAAACATAGCAAATGTTAAATTTTCAATTTATTTTATGGAGGTTTATTTTATTAAGTAACTCTACTACATTCAAATTAGTTAATAATTTATGATGATAAATTAATTTTCAAACATAAATATTTTTCTACAGAAAACTTCTAAATCATCTTCTGAGTAAGACTGTATCTGTCGTTTTTCCAAATTTGGACTTCTATTGCTCCGTTTATCTTAATTCTGATCAAATAACAGCATTTTCAGTACCGGTTATCGACTTTTGAATGGATGATCGTACCACTGATATCTGTATACCGTTTTGGTCGTCTCGTCGTGCTGATCACAATAGTATATTTATTTCTGTATTTTGAGGTCCGGTACGCAACGGAACCAATAAAATGCCCGTGTAACGGTACCCTTAAATGTTGACCCTTAACTTTGCTTTGCTTTTCAAACTTGAACGTGAATCCCAAGCAATATAATAAATTGCTTTCTTAATTTATTTGCAAAATTCAAGGATCAGTTGTTACCATTTTCATCATTTCCATTTATTGTACAGTAGTTTTTCTCTACCTTCTTTCGTACTGTTCCTTTCCAATAGTTGGTATATTTTAGCTGATACTATCCCACTCTTCATTTTTGAACGCCGGCTCTCATTTATTTTTTTCTAAATTTCAGCATTGAAATCACAATTGGAAAGTTTAAAACGTATAAACGTGTACACGTTTTCGTATTTATTATAATTGAATGCTCGCTTCATATTTGCAAAAGAGTAATATTTCTGCCTGTAAACCGGTCACATTCTTTCCAATTTAATTTATTATATACATCACCTTTATTTCGCATTTATCATTTTTGACTCCGGCTTTTATGACCGTTGCTTTTTTTAGCATTTTTATTTATTCTCGGTTCCACTGTTATTTTTCCCCTCCTCTCTTTTGCTTCTCAATTGTATAAACCTCGACTACTTTCTTCTACAAAATTTGTTTCCATAGAAAAAAAAAACTATTCCTCCCTTATTTCACCCATGCCCACCGCTCTCCCTCTCCGTTCTTCCGCTCCACTTTTCCACTCCTCCAACACGCCTCGCCTCGGACCCAAACCTTCCATCGGCTTAGTCACCTTCCCGACCACCGCTGTTCCTTCTCGAGCTCGCAAACCCACTTTTTCCCCTTCGTGCTTCGCCTGTAGGCTCATCCGCCTGGCAACCGAACCCCCTCTTCCCTCACGCCGCCTTCACCTCCTCCTCTTTTCCCTCTCTGTCAACTCGGTAGTCGCCTCCACGTGTAGCACCTGAGTTGCATGATCTCTCTTCCGTAGTTTGGAGGTATATATGCTTGTATGTGGGTTTGCATATTTATTTATTACTGCAACTATATGGATCTGAATTCCCAAACAGTTGAACTTTAAAAATAAAAAAATATATTTTATAATAGTTTATATATGATATTTGCTACATATATAAACGTGTATATAAATATTTAACTTCTGTTCATATATAAAGGTTACAGTAATATTAGTTTCAAAATAATGTTATATGTATTATTGGATTCGTACACATAACTGTATACTATACTGGGAATGAAATGATATAGAGGTTGAGTATAATATAAGACTTACATACAACGTTCGTACTTTGCTTTACAGTCATTAGTCATGTGTTATTTTTTTATTTTTTTTATTTTTTTAGATATGGGTTCTGGAACGGTCAGTTTTTAAATCTTATAAATATAGACTTTAAACTAAAATACATATATATGAGTTTGATTTGATAATGATTGGAAAGTTATATTATCTTAATATTTGTCTATGGTGTTTAACGCATACATATTTGATTTTAGTATACGAGATGATAATTTAAAAACAATAATTTTGATATATAATTTAATATGTGTTTAAATTAATAGTGATTTGAAATTGATTTTATAATATTTGGGGAACTTAAAGTGTACTATATTAGTTTATATAAGTTGTATTAGTTTGTTTATGTCTATGTATATGGATATGTTTATAAAATTAGTATATATATATATGTATAAGTCATATTATTATTTTAAATGTATATATAATATGGCACTTTGAAAGTAATAAACTATAATAATTATATATATACATAAGTATTCATTTCAAAAGGATTTTATATATATATTTGTTTTGATTTTAATATATGTGTTTTATGTTAGAACATTGATTTTTAACTATACATATATATTATTTTAATATTGGTTTAAAATAAATATTTATTACACGGAAATGACGACCATAAAATGAATATACTATATATGTGACATTTTGAATCAATTATATATTTGTTATTTAACATTGATATGAAATGGAAGCGTTTTTAAAGTTATATTGTTTTCTTGGGTGTGTGTATATATATTTCATTTTGAACGCGTGTTTTGATTTAACTTTCATTTTGAAAGAAAGTAATAAATTAATCATATAATCTTCATTTCAATTTTATCAAGCTAATTTGATCCGTTCTCATCAATTTCTATCTATCAGCTTTTCCGTCGAAATCGTACCATCTAGCTTTGCTTTGGAAGTCGTGCTTGCATTTCGTAACTCAACTTCATTGTCTTTTCTCTCTAGCCTCGAAAGGTGAGCAATCACTCACGATTAACATTCTTTTATTTATTAAATTTGATTTCAATTGAAACAACAATTGAAATATGAGGCTGTAGTTATTTAAATTGTTATATATGCTATTATCTATAACTGTTCACTTATGGGATATGACACCATATCCTATTGTTTATATTTATTTGATGATATATGCCTGTTGTTATTATTATTTTCATATCTGTTATCACTCTGCAAGTTCCCTGTTAGTATAGAAATCATTATGGGTAGGAATGATACATACCCGAAAGGACTTTAGAATAGGAGAAAATCGTTATGGGTTGAAATGATAAACCCAGGCGATTTTCATTTAATTGAATTTGGGATTACGGGTTGAAATGATATCCACCCGTATATATCTAGTGTACGGGTTGAAATGATAAATATCCGTATCACTTGACTATATGATAGAAAATATATACAGACACCGTTGGTCCATATAAATATTTTGAAAATAAATTTCTACAGTTAAAAAGAAATATATGGGATTTAATAAATATTAGTTCTTAAAATATTATATATATAAATGGAAATTTGATATATAGATTTAATAATAATATTATTGAGATTGATTTAATCCATATAATATGTTTGAGTATTATTTAAGATTTATATTTCAAAATTTACCATTGTAAAAAGTTGAATAATTAAGATTGGAAGATAAATTTGGGTTTATTAAAAATGGTATTTAAATAAGGATTTATTTAATTAAATCGATTTGAAATTATTGAATGGAAAATTTAAAGGTATAATTTTGTAACTGGATTTTTGATTTAAGTGATTTAATGAATATTTCACGTTTAATAAAATTAAAGAAAATATTGAGTAAAATGTAATTTAAGGTTACTTAATGATATTGAATCTAATACGGGAGTATTTCAAGACTAAATAATAATGAGGTTAAATCGAGATCTATATGAAACTGTTATATAGAACATTTAAATATTAAAACCTTGAACTATATTGGAATTTAAATGGTTTATGTTGAGATTCAGATCTGTATTTGAAATCAACGTAGTTGAATTTTTTATTTAGCAACTAAATTGAATTAAAGTGAAATTTAGGTTGAACCAAATTTGAATTTATTATTTAGAAAACTAAATTGAATAAAAATTTAGTTGAAACGTTGAATACTTAAAGTTTTGAAATATATTGAAATATAAAGGGGTATTTTTGTGATTACAAATCCGAATTTGAGATCGAAAAATTGAAGTGTTTATTTTAGGAATTGAGTTGAATTTAAATTGATAAATTAAGATCGAATTTAATTCAAATGGGAAGTTCGGGTTGATGTTGAAATGATTTGTTAAGGGTAGGGAATTGAAAATACTTTATTGTATAAATTATTTAATATAGATAAATACTATTTTGGGAAATATAGAGATATTTGAATTGAAATGATATTTGGTTTTGAAGTATAAATTAAGATGAAATGACCACGGTGTTATAGTGTATATTTCTACCTTGTAGATAGTTCCGTGAACCCTCAGAGGATGGTTATCCCAAACATCCTTTAAGTTATTTGTATTTCAGTTGATATTTCACTTGAGTTGGATTTGCTGATATAAGAATGTTAATCCTGACTCGAGTGTTTTGTGTTTTGCTTTACGCTCGGGTCAGACTGAGTGATACAGCATTAGATACTCACCTTTGGAGTTCGGAGTTTCATTTGGAGATCCAACTATCGATTCGGATTCCAGCCTTTCCAGTTGATTGGTTCAGAGAAGTCATCTGTTGCATTGGAGACTTCACTGTATTTGAACTATTCGGTTGTATTTTATTTCTAACTCTGATGTATATAGTAGCTTCATGAACTACTATTCTTTATCTATTCCACTGCATTATATTACTTTGTGATCTGTGATTGATTTATTTATTGTATATTTTAAGTTTTGCCAAATTTTAGTTAATAATTCGGTATTCTGAATTATTCAAGTCGGATATGTATGGTTTTATTGTCGATTTGAATGGTCCAAAATAGCGGGTCGTTACAATCCCAATGCTAGCCTAAAAACTATTGTTATAAGCGAATTCCACTAAAGGAAGGTGCACCTCCTAAGTTCCTTCAAAATCAAGAATGCACATCCTCAACAAATCCTCAAGAACTCTATTAACTCTCTCCGTTTGGCAATCCGTTCGAGGGTGATTGGCCGTACTCAATCTAAGTTGTGTCCCTAAAGCCTCTTGCAAGCTTCTCCAAAACTCGCTAGTAAATATATTGTCTCTGTCGCTCACTATGCTAGAGGGAACTCCATGAAGTCGAACTATCTCATGAATGTATATGGATGCAAAATAAGGTGTCATCCTTTTACTCTTGACTGGAATGAAGTGGGCACTCTTTGTCAAACGATCTATAATCACCCAAATACTAGTATCCCCCCTCCTTGATCGGGGTAAACCATCTATGAAATCCATCAAAATACTATCCTACTTCCATTCGGGTACATCCAACAGTTGAAGCAGTCCGCCAGTGTAACGACCCAGAATTTCTGTCATTTAAAATTCGTATATTTAATTGATTTTTAATATTAATAAGTGAAATTTGTAAGTCGAATAATTTATTTTTTCGAATATCTGGATTTAATTGGATAATTAAACCGATAATTTAATATTTGAAATTACAACAAAATTCAAAAATTGGGTTTAATGTGTTTAAAAATGATTTATAAAGTTGTATTAAATCATATTGGAGTTATAATGATGTTATAGAACTTTTAAAATTGAATTAAAAGTTAATATGTGAAAATTGAATATTTTAATATTTAATTGACGACTAAAAATAGCCAATTTTTAAACAGTCTTGGATTTCGACGAAACCAGTTTTATCGGATCCGTAATGTTATATTATTGTAAAGTTTCAAATTTCGTGTCAATCGGATTTACGGTTTGTCCGGGGCAAGCTAAAACGCATAGAAATTTGTTTAAGCGATTTAATTTAAATTTGATCGTTTATCTCCGTAACTCACACATACGATCGAATTAGCTCTCGATACCTATTCCATTGTGTCTGGAACGTGTGTTAAACCCTAGGAACGTCGGTCACCGTGCGAGATTTGGAGTTCGGAAATACGATGAATAGTGTCGCGTAATTTTGTATAAATGGACCTTAACACCATCATCTTTCACAAACCCTAGAAGAAAAACGTTCAGCCGCCTTCTACAGTTTTAATGGCCGAAAATACACAACATTCTTCTTTCGATCTCTCCAAATCTATTCAGTTTCATCAAAAATGTTTAACTACAAAGTTGTAGATCTCATTGCGACGAGTAAATCCAACGGTGGTGATCGAGTTTCGTTGCATGGATTGACGGCAATTCTTGTTCAATGGTTGGCCGTTCACAAATGAATCTCGAAGAGAAGGCAAGGCTAGGGGGTGCGGTCGACTGGAGTGGGGTGAGCGAGGCTAGGCGCACGTCGCAGCATCGCTTGATCGTCGTCGAACGAAGTGTGGAGGTGGCGAAAATTCGAGAGAGACGGCGGCTTCATTGGGTTTTTCGCGTGCGTGTTCGAACCTGGGAAGAAGGAGGAAATACAACACGCGGCCTGGATCTGGGATTCAAAAATCAACGGCCCAGATTTACAGAGGTTAAAAAAATATGAAATAGAAAATGAAATTGAATTATATTAAATCGTGTAATCTTTGTAACCTCATAACTTGTTCATACGAGGTCGAAAACTGACGAAACGAATTGCGTCGGGTTCGTATTCGCAAATACTACGCAATGGAGCTGGATTGGAATCGATTGGAGTTAGTGAAAATTTCGAATAAAATTAAACGCACGTTTAATTTTATTTGAAATAGAGCACTACAACTGTTATTGAAAACAAGGTGAGAACTCTCACTCAATCGAATTTGTTTCGATTTAAATTTTAAATAGTTAAATTTAAAATTGCTTGATTGTGCTGATGGTATGCTTGGATGATAAATTACTATCTATTGTATTGAAATATACCCTATACGCCGTATATTAAGCGGAGGTTATTTATTAAACACATATACCGCGATATTCCACCTCGAAGTGGAATTGGTATTATATATGTACTTGGAGTTGATTTCCCGTATTATATAGCGGATGAGACCCTATTGCGCTGCATAATAGCGGATAATATTTTATAAATCCCATATACCGCGATATTTCACATCGAAGTGGAATTGGTATTGTGTTAACATCTATGGATGCAGGGAAACAGGTTGGAGGGATCCAACTAGATTCCTCAAATGATTGAATTTGTTTCAATGTTGTGTATTGATCTATTTATAATCTGCGTGATTATCTTTGTGATTGAAATCGTTAAAGGCTAAAATTTAGCCGAATATATTTTTGGTATCGTTAGATGCCGAAAATAAATAAAATTGGATTTTTGAAAATTTAAGTTGAGAATTTATAATAAAATTTATTTTTGGGAATTGGATTAATTCAGATGAAGGAATTTTAAAAAGATAAAGTTTATTTTTGAATCATATCGAATTATTTCAAAAATATGGGAAAAGCTTTAATAAATGGATTTCGGGTAATATTATTCAAAGGTTGAAAATTTATTCAAAATATAGATTTTAAGGAGTTTGAAAATAAAAGAATTTGTATTCTTTAAAAAGAAATTTTTTTAGAAAAGAAATAAATTTAGAAATCCATTTGGGAATTGATTTTGGTAATTGAATATAGATCTTATGGAAATCCATTTGGAAATTTATTTGGTGTTTTGAAATGAATTTGGAATCAATTTGAAAATTTATTTGGGGTTTAGTAGAAATTGATTTCAATTTGAAATTTGAATGAAATTCACTTAGTGTTTAATTTCTTGGAAAATCAATACGGAATTTGATTTGGTGTTTTTGGAAATCAATTGAAAACTGATTTTTGTGTATAAAGTGAATAATTGAAATCGATTTGAAAAATCGTATAAAAAGTGAATTGGAAATGTAAATTCACGATGGAAATTTATAAGGGGAATTTGTTTTGAAAATAAACATTGATTTATTTTTAAAAGTGAGGAAATAAATTTACGGATTTGGAACGTAAATTTAATAAATCGGCAAGGATTTATTTAATTGGTTTGAATGAACCATTTTGAAATGAAAGTGTATTCTCCTTGGGAAGCCGAATAAGATTTTCTGAATAGTTTTGAAATATATGTATATAAAATTCTAGAATTGGTTTTGAAAAGAATATTTTGGAGAAATTAACTTCTTAAACCGTTTTAAAACCTTTAAGTAAAGATTTATTAATTTGATTTTTGAAATGATTATTTCTAAGATTTAATCAATAATTGTTTTAGAAAATAGTTATTTAAATAATTATACTCTATCTACTAATTTTATTTTGAAAAAAGTAGTTTGAACCTAAGTTATATGTAATATTGGTATAATATTTTTATAACTAATATTTTAAACAAAGTGTTTGAAGAAAAATAGTTTTATTCCAAAGAGTTTTCCAAATATATTTTGGATAATTAATATAAGTTATTTTTAAAGTATTTGAACTCGGCAGATTTCCAATGAAAATAAATAACTATTTGAAAGTGTTTCCGTTTAAGGAAATTGATTTGAAATTTGTTTTCAAAGATTGAAAGGTGAAAAATGATTTGAAATTTGTTTTCAAATGGTTGAAGTATGGAAAAATATATCTTGTAAAGATATTTTGAAAAATAAATAATTTGGGAAGATTATTTGGAATCTGGTTATGTTGTGAATATTGATCGTTAAATAACCGACTATCAATATTGACCCTTACATGGCTATTTGTTGTGATTTGTTTGGAAATATTGGATGCTACACTTATTTTCAAAATATTGCGCTCGTTATTCGGATTACCCATTCCGAATAGTGATACGACGTAATGGATAGCATTGAAGACCGGTGTTGAAGCCCGGATATTTGTGAAAACGATAGGATGACCTATCGATTGTCTCTGCACCGTTAGCTACGGTATGAAGATTTCCTTTGTGATGGGAAATTCGATCGGGATTGTGAATACCCGGACTGCAAGGGCTTCTTTTGAAGTGCCTTCGGTTCTGTTCGAACCCGGTACAGACTTGTATGGTTATGTGTCTGACATTACATTTTGAGATATAAAGCAGATTTCTTTCAAATACATTTCTGTTGGTGGCGGAGAATTTATTCTCTTAGCTTAACACCCTTCTCTGAGACGTACGAGCTCAGAGGTTATGTAGTTGAAGGTTATCAGTGATATATTCCCAATTTGGTAATGTGGCATGCTGAGTGCTGCTGTGTGCTGATCATTTGTTGATCAAAGCATGGCTTTGTGCCTAGCTTTGTGGACGAGTGTAACAACCCGGTATTTCGCGTCTATTTTTAATCGACATTAAATGATTAATATTATTGCAAATTTCCATTTGAAGTTTTTGAATTTTGAATTTTTAAATTATTTTATAAATTGTTAAAAGAAATTTTGGGCTTTATAATTTAAATAGTGATCCATATTTTATTGGGCCGTGATTATTTGATAAGGCTTATAACCGGTTTCTTTTCCCCGTTCTTTCATTTTTCATTCGAACCCTAAAACCTAGCTCACGAAGAAAATAGACTGGAGGCGGTCTCATTCGTCCTCTTCTCCAAATTAGGGCTTGGGATTGTGGTGGCTGACCTTACTCTCTCGTTGGTCTAGCGTCGCGCGTCTCCGTGATGCTTCAATTCGTCGACAAGGTGAGCTTCCTCACATCTAATTCAGGTCTCGAGTTATCTGTGTATTTTGTTGCTTGAATTCTTGGCTAATGTTGCTTCGAGTTTTAGTGATTTCTAATTTTTGTTCTATTTCTGTTCCATGACTTTTGAACTTGAGTGAGTTTTACTCACATCTTTTTCTACTTGGTTGTCTCGGCACTGTTTTGTTGAGATGTCGAAGATTTCCTGGTGCACTTATTTCAATTTTTCTGGAAACTGATGTTTGGTTGATTTCGGCAGTGACTTTGGTTGAAATTTACAGTTATAGTTTTGTGTAAATGTTTGAATGATTTCGATCGTTTTGCTGAAATTTCTGATTGGAAATTCCTTTTGTTCGAATTTCTTTTGTGTTTCACTGCCTCTGACCAGTTTTGACACTTATACTTGCTGTGTCATGCGTGATTCTTGCTGCACTATCCTCATGAGTTCATTTAGTTCTGTGCATTCTCTTGTGCTGCAGTGTTATTACTGCTTGAATCATGTTTACTTGATGACGTTTGGTTTGTTGAAGTTGTGCACTTGTGACTTCACTTCAGTTTTTTTTATATGTACACAAGTGTTCACTTGTTACATTGAGCCTGCTTTCGAGCTGCAGTTGCTTTTCTTGACTTCGTATTGCACTGCTACACGATGCTTGTTGTGTCTGGACTTGTTTGCTTCTGACCCATGTTTTGGGTACTATAATTGTTATTTGAAATTCCCAATTTCAATTAGTGCAACTGATCCATTTCCCTAGGTTGAGTCTTGTGGTCTTTTGTTGCATTGAGTTGCACTGCATCGAGTTCATGATGTGTTATTCACTTGAACTCAGTTCCATTTGTCTAGTTCAGTCTCATACCTTGTTGTTCCTTTCTCTGTTCAATTGAAGCTATGGCTATTTCACTTGTGCGATATAAGATCGGGTTCATGTGAGTCATGTGTATTGATCTCCTGAGTAGTTTTGTTGACATTGAATTATAGTTCATGTTTGAACCTTCCAGTCAGGCCTTGTTGCTTCATGCGTATGCCCTGTCCACTGTAGTTTCATTATGGGACTATTCATTGCTTTGAGTTGTAGAACTGATTTGAACTCCTGCAGTGTTATACTTGAGCTTCAATGTGTCTTTGAGTCTGCCATATTGAGGTTGTTTGTTGCTGTATCTTGTGGTTGCTATGTCTCTTACACAAATGCATCACTTGATACATAAATTTTGCCTTGCATTTGTGTATTGTGTCTTTGACTGTTCTACACTTTGCATATAAACTTGGTCTCTGGACATTTGTTGGAGCTAGCTGTTGTCATCTTCACTTGCTACTTTTGAACTTGATTTTTTGTCTCGACTTAGGCTGCTTGCATTGCATATTTTCTTCAATATGCAGCCTGGTCGACATGTATGTTGTCCCTACCCACTCTGATCTAATTCACTGTCATGTGTATATATGTACACATTGTCCATTGCCATTCTGCTATGACCATTGAGGCAGCGACATTGATGTTTGAATCTTCGGTTGCTTGTGGGATCACTGAACTGTGGTATCACTCATTCACATATTTAGGTGCTGTTGTCATGTGCATTATCTTTGTCTTTGTACCTGGTTGCAATTGTAGTTTCATTGTGACCTTTGCTTTGTATTTGCTTCTGTACAGTGAGTGGAACCTGATTCTGGGTTTGACCTTGTGTTCGGTGGTGAAATTTCATTTTTGTACATATCACCGTGGTGGCAAGGCAGTGCACGCAAGCGTGAACTGCAGCCACATGGTATTCGGTTAGGTACATCATCACTGTAGTGGCAGGGCAGTGCACGCAAGCGTGAACTGCAGCCACACGGTATGGCGAGTATGATATTTTATTTTGTTTTGATTGTTTGATCTTTTGCGTATTCCTTATGCAGTAGTGGCGAGGCAGTGCACGCGTGCGTGTACTGCAGCCCTACTTGAATTAATATTTTAATTGATATTTCAATGGTTTGAACTGTTTGTTCATTTCAATTCAATATTCTGAATTGCATTCTGATTTGGTTTAATTACTGTCGTCTATTCAGTAATTAATTATTATTGCTTCTGTGCACTAATAACTGAGTTTGAATTAGACTGACCCGAGTATTATTTTCTTTTGAATCTAATACTCGGGTCAGACCGAGTATTTCAGGTTGTAGATATTCAGCTTTGGGGGTTGCTGCTAGAGCTATGAAGTTCTTTCATATCTTTTGGAGTAGTCATCGTCATTTGTTGTAGTCTGAAAAATTGGATAGGAAGATATGTATTCATGTATATTATATACGTTAATGTACTCGTATATGTAACTTCTTGAGTCGACTGTGGTAGTTGTATCATATGTACCGTGTCTTATGTATTGTATCAAATGTATTGTAACTGACATCAGTTATTGTATATACGAGACTTTATGTTTTATTTGTGTTCCGCATTATATTATCTGTGTAATATTTTATATTTACTATTCTAAACTATTATGAACCATCGTAGTTCGTTTTATACTGGAATTGGGGTATTTCGATGGGAGAAAATAAATCAGAGATGGAAAATGAAAGAATATATATATATATATATATATATCACTCCTATCGAGATAACCAATACTAGTGTAAGGCCAACTATTGATGGCCGCTCCTCAACAGCCTTATTCTCCGTGCTAGTTGACAGCACTACACCGTAGTGTTCTTGGCTAGCGTGGGTATAGAGGTGGGGCGTCACAGCTTGGTATCAGAGCCTGGGGTTTAGAACAAATATAAAACATAACTTGGATGGAACATATGTTACAACTATTTGTCGACGTTTAATCTCTCGTATTTGCATATGATTGTCTTTGATTGTTAGGTATGAATTCCTAACGCTTATTCATATGCATTTGATTTTGATTCTTGTGTTTTCGGCTTTGATTTGATTTAGCCGATGATTGATTTTTGTTCGAATCTCAGCGATTCTGAACTTGATATTTTATGTTTTCCTCGGCTTGATTTCCATTCGACTTCGGTCACTTTGTTTTTGAGAAATTTCTAATTTCTTGATTTCCAAGACTCTGACTTTGTTTGCCGTTGAATTCTTTGTTGATGATGTTGAATCGTTTTGTACTCTATTATGGTCACTACTTGTTGACTTCAGCATTGACTTGATTTCATTTTTGTTGAAGTCATTTATTCATTTATGCTCGTTCTACTTTGTTTTTCTAATTGTTAATCGAATCTTCTTTTCCGATTAGTTATCTTCTTTGTCGACTTTGATAACTTCTATTTCTGCAATTTTTAGGTATTTCTACTTTGATGGATTTAGAATCGAATTCTTTGGATTTTATTCACGTCTTCGTATGTGAACTTTAGTGAATTGATTTGGTTTCCAAATTTAATCGATTCTTGTTAATTCCCCGATTTGTTGCTACCGTTTATTAGCAACTTTGATAACATTTTCTTCGGGATTTATGTGAACATTCCTTTTGATGGATACAGTATCGATTTCTTTGGATTCTATTCACATCTTTGTATGTGAATTCTTGTGCTTGATTGTTCCTACAATCATTTTTGTGATTTGTCACTTTAAAAATATAAAGGTTTTCTATACTAGTAGTAAATATCAAAACCCTTTTCTTCAAACGATTTCAAAACTATTTTACTACAAAACTCTTTTCCTAAACCGTTTTCCAATCTAATAGTATATACTAACCTTTACCTCACTCGTATGAGAAATCTAATTAAACGACTTAGTAAAACGAGTGGTATATAACGCTTGCGTTTACTTCGCCGGTTAATTCTTGGACTTATTTGATTGAATCTCTTGTGACAAATTTTATTAGTGAAGATTTACAGTTTGTTCGTAAATATTTAAGTTAAGCAAGTGGTTATGGGACATGAAGCTAAACTTTTATATTTACTAGCTTAGTGTAATTGACACTTCTCGTTGATCTTGACGATCGCTTTATGAATTAGACTAGCAATTATGCTATGTCTTTTTATTTGCGAGGTTAGACTAGACACCACTTGTGTGATTCCATTCACACATACCTTTCTGCTTTTTGGTTAGTCTTGACCTCAATCTGTGTGATTCCATTCACACATGCTTAGTGTAATTGACACTCCTCGTTGATCATGATGATCGTTCTGATGGTCAGACTAGACACCACTTGTGTGATTCCATTCACACATACCTTTCTGCTTTTTGGTTAGTCTTGACCTCAATCTGTGTGATTCCATTCACACATGTGGGGTAGCTCCCCTTGGTCTTCGGACCGTCATGTGATAGGCCTCTTTCCCTTTTTCTGTGATTTCTAGATTCCTTATGTTGATTTCTGGAAATTTTATGCTTCACCTATTTTTGTGTACTGGTGAATTCATATGTTATTGATTTTTCATGAGTACGAATTTGAGGTATGATACCTCTTTGGATCTTTGAGAAGATCTTGTGATATTGATTATCTCTTATCGGTTGATCTCCTGTTGATCATTATTTGCATACTTATAGTCATATGTCAGTATGGATATTCCATATTTATGCTATACCTCTCATCGGTTGATCTCCTGTTGATCATTATTTACATACTTATAGTAGTATGTTATTATGGATATTTTATGATTTGCGTTGCACGTGTTGGTGATTTTCATGCTCACGTGTAGGTGAGATTCCGTGCTCCCGTTCTCGCTTTGCGTTGCACGTGTTGGTGATTTTCATGCTCACGTGCAGGTGAGTTTTCATACTCCGGTTCGAGTTTTCATACTCCCATCTTGTGATTTCTGGATTTCTTGTGTAGATTCCTAGAATTTGTGCTTCACCAATTTTCGTGATCTCTATTGATAAGTTTTATCAATTTTTGTGCATTGGTGAATTCGTGTGATATTGACTTGTTATGAATACGAGTTTAGGGTATGATACCCCTTCCTATCTTTGAGAAGATTCTTGTGACATTTTTGATGAATGAAAATCCACTTATCGAAGTTGCTACTGATGTCGCTGTTTTAATCACGTGTTTTAAAAATTGTTTTCAAATTTTTTTACGATTTGCGCTTTCAAAAGAATGAGGAAGCGAATTAAACGTTTCAGTAAAATCGAGGACTATGACCCCTTTCTTTTGCTGATTCGCTTAATTCCGGACTTGTTCGTTTGAGAATGTAAATTGTAATTTTATAAATAAAATGATTTTCAAAATTTTTACAGTTTACGCCTTCAAAAGAATGAGGAAGCGATTTAAACGTTTCAGAAAAATCGAGGATTATGACCCCTTTCTTTTACTGATTCGCTTAATTTCGGACTTGTCCGTTTGAGAACGTAAAATGTTATTTATTTAAAATACACAATTTTGCACTTTCAAGGAAACGATGAAGTGAATTAAACGATTTAGTAAAACTCGTGGTTATGGGTCATGTGCGTTTGCTATTTCGGTTAATTTCGGACTCGTTAATCGAAAAATTTGTGATTTGAAATTTGATTACCGTTGTGGTAATTTCTGATTATCGTTTTGATAATTGGATGTTTATGATTTCTGATTTATCGTTTTTGATAATCAGATATTTATTGTTTCTAATTATCGTTTGTGATAATTAGATATTTGTGGTTTGATTATCGTTTGTGATAATTAAACATTTGTGATTTGAAATTTGATTACCGTTGTGGTAATTTATGATTATCGTTTTGATAATTGGATGTTTATGATTTCTGATTTATCGTTTTTGATAATCATATATTTATTGTTTCTAATTATCGTTTGTGATAATTAGATATTTGTGGTTTGATTATCGTTTGTGATAATTAAACATTTGTGATTTGAAATTTGATTACCGTTGTGGTAATTTCTGATTATCGTTTTGATAATTGGATGTTTATGATTTCTGATTTATCGTTTTTGATAATCAGATATTTATTGTTTCTAATTATCGTTTGTGATAATTAGATATTTGTGGTTTGATTATCGTTTGTGATAATTAAACATTTGTGATTTGAAATTTGATTACCGTTGTGGTAATTTCTGATTATCGTTTTGATAATTGGATGTTTATGATTTCTGATTTATCGTTTTTGATAATCAGATATTTATTGTTTCTAATTATCGTTTGTGATAATTAGATATTTGTGGTTTGATTATCGTTTGTGATAATTAAACATTTGTGATTTGAGATTTGATTATCAATTGCGATAATTAAATAATCGTTGATTCGTGAATTCTGATTTATCGTTTTTGATAATCAGATATTTATTGTTTCTAATTATCGCTTGTGATAATTAGATATTTGAGATTTAATTATCGCTTGTGGTAATTAGATATTTGAGATTTAATTATCGTTTGTGATAATTAAATATTTGTGATTTAAGATTGATTTTCGATTGTGATAATCGAATACTTGTTGATTTGATTATCGTTTTTGATAATCGAATATTTGTGATTTGAGATTTCTGAATTATCTATTGATAATTAGATTTTTGATGAGAATTTGTGAATTTCTTTTATGAAATTAAGAGATTTCTTTGGCGTTTATATTGTACTACGCCAGTGTGCCGGCTCAATTTTCTACTATTCATGACGTTTTCTACGTCTTCTGGTTCCGGAAATGCCTTATGGATTTCCGATCCTTATTCTTGAGCAACCTTCTATTCACATCATTGCTTCGAGGGTGTAACACCTTCGAAATAAAGATGTTTCTCTTGTGGAGATTCCCAATGGTTCTCAAATTCTATGGATTTCACATTGGAATCCAGAGAATTCATCGAGCAAACACGTTCAGGCTCTCTCTCTCTCTCTCGTGCTCTTTGTGGTGAACTTCCTATTTCAGATTTCTTCATCTTGTGATGATATGCTCTTATGGTTGTTACCTTTTGTCCATTTATTCCTTACGATTGCGAGGACGCAATTTCTTTAAGGAGGGGAGTCTGTAACAACCCGGTATTTCGCGTCTATTTTTAATCGACATTAAATGATTAATATTATTGCAAATTTCCATTTGAAGTTTTTGAATTTTGAATTTTTAAATTATTTTATAAATTGTTAAAAGAAATTTTGGGCTTTATAATTTAAATAGTGATCCATATTTTATTGGGCCGTGATTATTTGATAAGGCTTATAACCGGTTTCTTTTCCCCGTTCTTTCATTTTTCATTCGAACCCTAAAACCTAGCTCACGAAGAAAATAGAATGGAGGCGGTCTCGTTCGTCCTCTTCTCCAAATTAGGGCTTGGGATTGTGGTGGCTGACCTTACTCTCTCGTTGCTCTAGCGTCGCGCGTCTCCGTGATGCTTCAATTCGTCGACAAGGTGAGCTTCCTCACATCTAATTCAGGTCTCGGGTTATCTGTGTATTTTGTTGCTTGAATTCTTGGCTAATGTTGCTTCGAGTTTTAGTGATTTCTGATTTTTGTTCTATTTCTGTTCCATGACTTTTGAACTTGAGTGAGTTTTACTCACATCTTTTTCTACTTGGTTGTCTCGGCACTGTTTTGTTGAGATGTCGAAGATTTCCTGGTGCACTTATTTCAATTTTTCTGGAAACTGATGTTTGGTTGATTTCGGCAGTGACTTTGGTTGAAATTTACAGTTATAGTTTTGTGTAAATGTTTGAATGATTTCGATCGTTTTGCTGAAATTTCTGATTGGAAATTCCTTTTGTTCGAATTTCTTTTGTGTTTCACTGCCTCTGACCAGTTTTGACACTTATACTTGCTGTGTCATGCGTGATTCTTGCTGCACTATCCTCATGAGTTCATTTAGTTCTGTGCATTCTCTTGTGCTGCAGTGTTATTACTGCTTGAATCATGTTTACTTGATGACGTTTGGTTTGTTGAAGTTTTACACTTGTGACTTCACTTCAGTTTTTTTATATGTACACAAGTGTTCACTTGTTACATTGAGCCTGCTTTCGAGCTGCAGTTGCTTTTCTTGACTTCGTATTGCACTGCTACACGATGCTTGTTGTGTCTGGACTTGTTTGCTTCTGACCCATGTTTTGGGTACTATAATTGTTATTTGAAATTCCCAATTTCAATTAGTGCAACTGAACCATTTCCCTAGGTTGAGTCTTGTGGTCTTTTGTTGCATTGAGTTGCACTGCATCGAGTTCATGATGTGTTATTCACTTGAACTCAGTTCCATTTGTCTAGTTCAGTCTCATACCTTGTTGTTCCTTTCTCTGTTCAATTGAAGCTATGGCTATTTCACTTGTGCGATATAAGATCGGGTTCATGTGAGTCATGTGTATTGATCTCCTGAGTAGTTTTGTTGACATTGAATTATAGTTCATGTTTGAACCTTCCAGTCAGGCCTTGTTGCTTCATGCGTATGCCATGTCCACTGTAGTTTCATTATGGGACTATTCATTGCTTTGAGTTGTAGAACTGATTTGAACTCCTGCAGTGTTATACTTGAGCTTCACTGTGTCTTTGAGTCTGCCATATTGAGGTTGTTTGTTGCTGTATCTTGTGGTTGCTATGTCTCTTACACAAATGCATCACTTGATACATAAATTTTGCCTTGCATTTGTGTATTGTGTCTTTGACTGTTCTACACTTTGCATATAAACTTGGTCTCTGGACATTTGTTGGAGCTAGTTGTTGTCATCTTCACTTGCTACTTTTGAACTTGATTTTTTGTATCGACTTAGGCTGCTTGCATTGCATATTTTCTTCAATATGCAGCCTGGTCGACATGTATGTTGTCCCTACCCACTCTGATCTAATTCACTGTCATGTGTATATATGTACACATTGTCCATTGCCATTCTGCTATGACCATTGAGGCAGCGGCATTGATGTTTGAATCTTCGGTTGCTTGTGGGATCACTGAACTGTGGTATCACTCATTCACATATTTAGGTGCTGTTGTCATGTGCATTATCTTTGTCTTTGTACCTGGTTGCAATTGTAGTTTCATTGTGACCTTTGCTTTGTATTTGCTTCTGTACAGTGAGTGGAACCTGATTATGGGTTTGACCTTGTGTTCGGTGGTGAAATTTCATTTTTGTACATATCACCGTGGTGGCAAGGCAGTGCACGCAAGCGTGAACTGCAGCCACACGGTATTCGGTTAGGTACATCATCACTGTAGTGGCAGGGCAGTGCACGCAAGCGTGAACTGCAGCCACACGGTATGGCGAGTATGATATTTTATTTTGTTTTGATTGTTTGATCTTTTGCGTATTCCTTATGCAGTAGTGGCGAGGCAATGCACGCGTGCGTGTACTGCAGCCCTACTTGAATTAATATTTTAATTGATATTTCAATGGTTTGAACTGTTTGTTCATTTTAATTCAATATTCTGAATTGCATTCTGATTTGGTTTAATTACTGTCGTCTATTCAGTAATTAATTATTATTGCTTCTGTGCACTAATAACTGAGTTTGAATTAGACTGACCCGAGTATTATTTTCTTTTGAATCTAATACTCGGGTCAGACCGAGTATTTCAGGTTGTAGATATTCAGCTTTGGGGGTTGCTGCTAGAGCTATGAAGTTCTTTCATATCTTTTGGAGTAGTCGTCGTCATTTGTTGTAGTCTGAAAAATTGGATAGGAAGATATGTATTCATGTATATTATATACGTTAATGTACTCGTATATGTAACTTCTTGAGTCGACTGTGGTAGTTGTATCATATGTACCGTGTCTTATGTATTGTATCAAATGTATTGTAACTGACATCAGTTATTGTATATACGAGACTTTATGTTTTATTTGTGTTCCGCATTATATTATCTGTGTAATATTTTATATTTACTGTTCTAAACTATTATGAACCATCGTAGTTCGTTTTATACTGGAATTGGGGTATTTCGATGGGAGAAAATAAATCAGAGATGGAAAATGAAAGAATATATATATATATATATCACTCCTATCGAGATAACCAATACTAGTGTAAGGCCAACTATTGATGGCCGCTCCTCAACAGCCTTATTCTCCGTGCTAGTTGACAGCACTACACCGTAGTGTTCTTGGCTAGCGTGGGTATAGAGGTGGGGCGTCACAACGAGACTTCGTCAGACCTCACACCGCGGAAATGGTCGAAACAGGAATGATGCGGCAAGGTTACGAGGGTCTCTCCCTTTAGGGTATGTCATTTCGTTCTGGAAAAGGGTGGTGTTAGGTATGGAGCCCTGATGCTTAACCTATGCGGTTGCTCCAATCTCATTTTTTGTGTGGTTGTTGCTTTGTGATCGAGGGCCCTCGGATAAAGGTCCCAAAGGACCGGGGGTGGCATACTCGAGAAGTAGTTACCTAGGTATAGAGGTAACCCGGCCTTGTGTTGGTAGAGATCCAGTTAGGTTCTCGGGACGTCCCGCCAGAGGCGATCCCATGTGGCAGTAGGAAGTTCCTTAGCCTGACCATTTGTTGAAAATCCATTCATCAATACAAGCCTTGTACGGTTTTAGTTGTATAACCTTCCATTTACTTATGATGGTCACCACTGTTTAGATGGTAGCTATAGTAGGTATAAGTGTGAAATGTCTATGCTGGCTAAGATTTATATTATACTTTCGAAATGGTTTTCCACAGTTTGCACTTATAGCAATAATAAAAAAGAAATTCTATGCGTATCAAGCATGTTTGACTATCATAAGGAGAAATCTCCTCCAAGTCAGCGTTTGCATTGTGTGTGTGGTGGGAGGCCTTATGGTAGCTACATTTTCTAAAAGCATTGCGAATCGACTTTAAAAATATTTCTTTGTTTGTTTTTAAAGATTAACTATTTAAGTTCTCACACCAGTTCCATGACTGACCTGGAGTTTATTGTTCCCTTCCTAAACTCTGGGTGCCCAAAATTTTCCACATGGGCAGCCTAGAAACAGATTATCAGGTTATACTGGATTTAGGAGTGCTATGGAGATCTGGAGGCAAACTGGATGGCGAGACGTACCACTTGTATATGATATTATCTTTTTCGCTGTAGAATTCAGATTGTAAGGACAAGTTTGTATAGCTGTCCATTCTTGTATTGTGTTGCATATTGACTCTGATGATGTAATGTATAAAACGTACAGTTGTTTTGATTTAAAGATTTTTCATTTATCTATTATATGTTGTCTCGCTGCGACTGTGAGATTCTGTTATTGTTTCTGTTCTGTCTTCTTTTTCTTCTACCTTTTTCTTCTTCTTAAACCCTCATGGTTTGGTTTTTCGGGATTCGATTGCTCGGCAATTGATACGGTGGACGTATTGATGTCAATTTTCGAAAGTCGAAGAATCGGGTCCTGACAGCCAGGCCTCTACTGCTCCGCCTTAACTCTTTAGCACACAAGACACTCAGCCACAAACTCTGTTACATCCTTCTTCATGCCACTCCAATAAAATACTCTCTTCATATCCCTATACATCTTATCACCCACCAAATGAATAGTCATCTGAGAATGGAGTGCTTTTGCTAGAACTGCACTCATCAAATCACCATTGTGGGGGACACAAAGTCTTCCATCTCTCCTTTGCCACCCTTTAATATTGATGGAATAGCATTGGAGATGTCTAGAGACCTCTTCTCTGCTAATCCTATCCAGAATATTCACAAGCGCTAAATCCTCTCGCTGCCTTGAGCCGGTCTGATCTATGAAGGTAGGCTTAACCTTAAATGCTAAAATCTTAGCAAAGTCTTTGATAAACTTTCTATAATAACCAGCTAAACCTAGGTAGCTTCCAGCTTCGCTAGCGTTCTTGGGGGCCTTCCAATCCTATACTGCTACTATCTTAGCGGAATCCATAGCGAAACCCTCTCTTGAGACTACATGCCCCAAGAAACACACTTCCTCACTCCAAAAGTGACACTTCGAGAATTTTTCTTTCAACTGATGAACACGAAGTGTGCGAAGAACCTCCTCAAAATGAATAGCATGCTCCTTCATACTCATGGAAAACACCAGAATGTCATCCACAAACACTGCAACGAACTTACTAGGGACATCTCGAAAAACACGGCTCACTAGATCTATAAAATAGGCTGGGGCATTGGTCAGGACAAACGGCATAATCAACCACTCAAACTGTCCATCGGGTGTCCAAATGTTGTCTTATCGATGCTATCGTCAGCGACCCTAAGCCGATGAAATCCAGTAGCTAAGTCATGCTGAGAAAATACTGAAAAGCCAACCAATTGATCGAAATGATCATTTATCCTACGAAGTGGGTAATGGTTCTTCTTTGTGAGCTTATTCAACTCTCTATAGTCTATACAAAGTCGAAGGGAGCCATCCGCCTTTGTAGCGAAGAAGATTGGATCCCCCCACCTAGATGTGCTTTGTCTGATGAAGCCTTACTCTAGTAGCTCACCAATCTGCTTACTTAACTCCTTCCTCTCCCTAAGAGCCATATGCCTTACAAGCAATGCCACTGGCTTAGCATTGTCATTCAAATAGATCCTAAAGTTGATCTCTCTCTTAGGGGGTAGCCCTCTAACCTCCTCAAAAACGTATGGAAATCTCTGTCAAATGAAACTGAATCTGACTCTGCTAGTGATGAATCAAGGGCATAAAGGAAGCTCAATGACTGACACCTATAGGTCTCAAGAAACCTCGAGAGTCCGTCTGCTACAGTCGCTAGTTTAACAACCCTCCTCTCACAGTCCAATATCGTACCATAAGTGGATAACTAGTCCATCCCCATAATCATCCCATATCCCAAAAATCCTAGTACATAGGCATCACAATCAAACTTTACACCTAGTATAAAAAAATTCAAACCCCTACAAATCATGGATAATGTGTCGATCCTCCTATGGGGTTTGAAACAAATATAAGGCCTACAGCTAGAGAAATATCAAAGTGCAAACAGCCAACTAAGGAACTAGAATTGAAACAATGCGATGTTATAGAGTCAAAAAGAGTTCGAATTGGAAAATCCGAAATAGAGATCAAACCTTCTACCGAGACTTTCCTAACTCGGTCTGGTCCACTACTAGTAGGTGATGCATCCAAAGCCTGTACTTGCGCCATAGGTGCGCCTGCTTTCTGCCCCATCCTCTGAGGACAAACTCTACTAAGGTGTCCAGGCTGCCCACGGTTGTAACACCTCCGCTTCATCGTGTCCTTCTTACAGTCTTTTGTGAAATGCCCAACCAATCCACAATTATGACATTCTTCGCCCTTCTTGATTTGTCCCTTCGAATGTCTTCCTCCTTTCTTCTTGTCCTTATCCTTCTTATTCTTCCACCACTGCTTCTTAGAGTTTTCTGATTTAGGAACCTCCTTAACCTCTTCTTTCTTAGCAACATCTGATATGAGAGCCATTTTCACAAGTGATTCATACATCGCTCCCATAGGTACATGTGTCAATGCTAACCCTTAGAGGGGCTGGTTCAACCCCTAGCAAATTTGGTGGCCTTCTTGTGCGGTGTATTAACAAGCTTCATCCCGAACCTCGATAACTCATTAAACTGATTATATACTCTTTCACCGAAAGACTCCCCTGCTTCAAAATGAACTTCTCCAACTGCATGCTTTCCTTGGCTTACAACAAGAACTTTCCCCCAAACCTTTCTCGAAATCCATACAACCAATGTCTTTACCCTTCATCTCTACAAACTCCCACCAGTAAGAAGCCTCTCCCTTCAATTGCCAAGATGCAAGCTGAACTCTCTATTGGTCCTCCAATCTTAACAGCCCAAATATCTGATTCGTATTTCTCAACCAAGCTCGTGCCTCTACAAAATCCTCTGTGCCGAAAAACGTCTTGCTTTATAGACTAGCGAAGTCCGTGCATAGCTTAGAAAAATTGGTTGCTACAGGTGGATTAACGGGACACCACCCGGCGGTGCTGCATTGGGCGTTTGCCCTTGTACCTCTGGTGCCGTAGCTTGGAGGTATCTACGAAACCAGGCAGGGACTTGGACACCTTGTGGAAGATTTGGGGCGTCCACCACACTATGCAAAGAAAAGAAAATTTAACCTCGAAAAAATCGAAAGAAGGTTAAACTGGGCTTTGAGGGGATTTTTATAAAAACTCTTTTATACTTGAAAACTATGTCTATAATAAGAGTTTCTTTCTGAAAAATACTTTCAGTTTGAAGATATGTAACCTTTAAAAATAATTTACTTTTAAAACAAGTTTTAAGAATCCTGTAACCTTAGGCTATGAAACCAAATGAAACACTCCACACCCCATCGTATTCCTGAAAAGAACACACCAAAAGATGTGGTGCATTATAGGTATAGCTAAAACATCACAGAGATTAAGATTCACAAGTAAATAAGTAAAAACAGCGGAAATATTTAAATAATAACTTATCATTCAAAATTAAACTTCATCTCAAAATAAGTCATAAAAATATAACACAGCTCTAAAACTCAAAATGTCTCATGGTTCATGAAAATACATCTCAGTCTCATAAAATTAAGTATAAAGATAACAATAATAATCATCCCGCTTACAAGTGCCAATCCGTCATAAGCCAAACGAAAAAATTGAAATGCAAAAGAATACATCTGAAATGAGAAAACTCTGGGAATGAATCTCCAAGCAACCTAAATCAACTATCATCAACTCTGCTGGCTTATTAGGGGAAAGGGAAAAGACAAAGGAGTGGGTCAGACAATAAGTCTGGCGAGTGGAAGTAATTAATAGCATTTCTAAGCAAGATAAAGGCAATAGACTAAGCAATTGTTCTAGCTTGAATGAAAATACAGAAAAGATAAAACTCGGATAAATACAGTTTCTAATTATGTTTGACTGTTTTCTTTGATTGTTTGCACTGGTCTTAAACTACTGTGCAGGCAGAAACCCTTATCCTATCTCAACCGCTAATCTTGATTATGCAGAAATCTTAATCCTACCCATTGATCGGCCTTTCCTATCTCTATTGTGCCACTGTGAACCAATCTTGTTGGTCATGGCAAAAGACACTTCTTTAGCGCTTAGGACATAGTAGCGAATTATTTACCCTAATCAATGTCGCACGCTCGGTCATCGCCGATACACACTAACTATTGCTCCCTATTTGACTTCTTATTTACCCTAATTAGCATAAGCGTGTCCAGCCTCACCTATGTGTGAGACCATCAGTCCTCGACCTGAAATGAAATTCTTCTAGTACTAGTCCTAATAAACAAATCTTCTAGCTTTGCGCCCCTTTCCCAAATCCTCCAATTTGAGCTTCAATCAATTGGCCACTTATTTACCCTAATCAGCATAAGCATGTCCCTACCTCACTTACGTGTGAAACCATCAGTCCTAGATTTGAAAGGGAATGTTGTCGGTACGGGCCCTACTTCTATGTTTGCTTATTAACTTAATCTAATATCTATGTTTTAAATTAAGCCTCTTTTCTTTTTTTGCTATATTAATAAGAAGATCTAGGTTTGAAAATAAGCCTCTTCTGTTATTTCTGCTATATTTGTTTATTAGCAAGATCTAAGTTTTAAAATAAGCTTCTTCTGTTATTTCTTTCTTTTCAATTATAACCTATGTGTTATAATTGTTATTGCAATTGTTACTCTTCTATTTTCTCTTTTACTTATAACCATTAGTTATAATTATGCTTGCAAATATCTTAAATTTTCCTATTTCAGTCCATCTCTATTTTTATTTCAGTTTTTCTCATTTTACATATGATTTCAGTAAATTTAGTGTTATTTTATTTTTATTCATATTAGCAAATTCTTCTCTTTTTAATATTTCACGTCAAAAAGGATTAAATCTCTATAAAAAGAAACTAACATTGACAGTCTAAATTTCAACTTAAAATAAATGTAAATAACTACAAGTAACTGTAAATAACTGCAATTAACTGTAAATACCTGAATAAAATTGCTGAATAAAAACAAACTGTAAAGAACTTTTAAATTTACTTAAAAACTGACTGTAAATAAACTTACATAAAAATTGTCTCTAAATTGTAGAAAAACTACAATTATTGAGAAACCTATTATTTTAAATTGCTTAAAAAACTAAAATAATTACAAAATACTCACTTGTGGTCCTTAGCTCTGTTCCTTGGCCTTCCTGGATCCACTTATAGGGCGTAGAATACTTTTATCAATAAGATTTCCTCCCTAGAATTTTTTTCTATTTAGGGTTCAGCCTTAGGCAATGAACCCAACTGGGAGAAAATCTGAATGAGAAAAATAGCTAGGCCTAGGGTTCTATTTATAGTGTGGCTTAGGGATCTCATGCTATCGGATTTGAAGATTAAATCTGGTGCAACCACGTCATAAGCTCACTAGGAACTGTCGGATGCAAGCACGAACGCATAGGATTTCACGAAAATCAGATTATAGGGTCTTCAGCTCATACCTGGACGAAATAGCATCCAGGCAAAATGGGGGGTCGACCTATGTTCCTTGGGGCCGACCTACAGGTGGACCTGACCAAAACTAGGGTCGATCTCTATGGGTCTTGTTATATATTTTTTTGTTTATTTAATTTTGATTTCTTATTTTCCTTATAACTTCTCCATACTAGCTCGGATTTCGACAAGTTATATATCGGAATTGATCAGAAAATTACACGGACCCAATGGTGCAACTTCCGTGGCTTGATTCTGACAATTTCACAAACTTATTTTATTGTTTAATTAATTCGTTAATTAATTATTGTAGCTCAAATTTTGGGTTGTTACATATAGAGTGTTTTAACATGTTTAAACCAAAATACAAATTATTTTCAAATCATCATATATTCATCTTCATATAGGGGAAAAATGGTCATTTTTGTACATACATTAATTTTGATGATATTTATTTATGCATTTTATTTTTAATTGTAGGAATTTGAATGAAAATAACAAGAAGCTCCATGGAAAATATGCATGCACAAGAGAAGACAAGTAAACGAAGATGGAAATAACTCAAACCATGCAACATGGAGGACCACACCTGTTCACTTACTATGATCACCTATTAGGAGCTAATGCACATGCTAATGAAGATTAAAGTTACATGCACATGTAATGGTGGATTATGCTCATGCTAATGACAACTTGAAAGCCGCACTTCCTCAAAGGTATATTGGATAGTTCCCAAAAATATGGATTAGGGTTTCAGGCTTGTATGAATACCCCATATGTTCATATAATTAATCCCTTAGCCTCCCCTTAGCCCCCTCTTTAGTTGGTTTAGTTTTAGGCTCAAAAATAAAAATAAACACTCTTCTTTTATTTCATAGCTACTTAGCCATTTTCTTCTTTTATGTAATTTATTTTATATAATGTTAATTCATGTTATTTCCTATTTACATGCTCTTTTTCCTCTTATGTTAGTAGCTTAGTTTCATTTCTTATGCAAGTAGATTATATTTTATTTTATTTTATTTTAATTATCTCTCTTTTTAATTAGCTTGCATTTTCTTTTTGTTTTTGTTTCATGTTTCAATCTACATTTGTTGAAATGATAACAAATATGTGAAGCTAAACGCCTTCAATTTAGGAGTAATGAAGCTCTGTTATTCATATAGACTCAACATTTTGATAACTTGTGATCTCGTTTTGTGCTTAAGGACAATGTTTGATATGGTTAACTTTGTTGTTCTAGTTTTGAATTTAATAGCATATGTTGTTGACACTAAATAAGTTATGCTTTAACAAATAAAAACACAAATTACCTCTTTATCTACCTATGATTATGATAATGAAATTAATTTTAAAATCAAAATTTGATGGTTTATATTACTAATCAATAGTAAGTAGATCATGCTTAGAATAAATTTTATTTTCAAGTTCATTAACATTTTATTGAGAGTTAAACAAGTGGTTTAGTGGGTGTGTTATAGTTTGATGATTTATATTGAGCTAATTAATAGCATAAATATTTCATGCTTATGATAAGCACATCAACAAAGTTCACTAATAACCAAAAAAGAGATCATAATTTCATTTTGTTGATTTTTTTGACTATGAGAAGGAATTACCTCTAAATTGCCTTCTACTCTCATTTTTTTTTATCCACTTTCTATTGTAGATCATAGAGATGAGTCGTGTAGAGATGAGTCGGGTAGAAGATAAGTGGGTTGTACGACTTAAGGAGTTGGAGCGACTCATGGTAGTGACTGACTCATAGGAGTTAACGGCTTAAGGTGGTTAGCAAGTTAGTGGATTGAGCGACTTATAGGAGTTAACGACCTAAGGGTTAGTGGCTTAAGGGAGTTAGCAGCTTAACAGGATTAGTAGGGTAACGGCTTAGGAGTTAACGAGTTAACGTGTTAGTGACCTAGAGATTAGCGCTGTGTTGAGATAGGTCGTGGGAGTCTTAAGTCGTTGGGTCGTAAGTCGCGCGCGTGTGTTATGGCTGGGGTCGTTGAACTATTGGGTCGGCAAGAGTTAGGTCGTACGAGCGACTTAAGTGTTAGGTCGGCAAGGTAGTTAAGTCGAGTATATGTTCGTGTGTGTTAGGTAGTTAGGTCGGCTACATTTGTAAGTCGTTGAGCCGTGGAGTGATAAGTCGTAGGTCGTTAGGTCGGCAAGGGTTAAGTCGTGACCGACTTAAGGAGGCCGAACGACTTAAGAATTTGGCCTATAAATACACGGCTTTGGTTCACTTTTTGGCACAGGATTTTGAAGCGACGAAGTGCTGCTGTTTTGAGAGCTCGACTACAACACTTCTTCACTTCTTTTCTCTACTCTAATCTAGTGCTTCCTTCCATCCAAGATCGAAGATCCAAGAGCCAAAGTTGAAGATCTCCATCCATCGAAGAGAGATTTCATCGTTTGAAGGGAAATCTTGTCGGATCAAGCTAGATCCTTTGCTGTCCAGATCTGAAGGTAGTTGCTTTTGAAGTGTTTAGGTGATTCGGTGAGTGGTGGTTATCTCTCACACGGACCCAAAGGAGTATATTGGATTGGTGGCTTGTTTGTGTGTTAAAGATAGTGATTTCATGCATTTTCCTTAAGTCTGCATGTAGATCCATCGTTCATAAAGTTTTGATATCCATTTTACTACATGTTGACCTATGCTAGTTCATTCATCAAGATATTACTTAGAATTCATGTTTGTTAGATTTGCACTCTTTATTTATGAAATTGCCATTATTGTTATAACTGTTTATTTAGATCTTGTTTGAATGATTGATTACTTGGATTAATGATTGATTTAATTGATTGTTAGAAATTAGTTGATTGATGATTTGATTTGGACAAGTTTGTTGAAGATGATTCAAAGGCTAAGTGGAAAGGCTCTTGAATAAGGAAAGCTGCTGTGGCATATGAAGCATGATGTTGAGATGAGACTTTGCTATGATACGATGAGGCAAAGCATGATGTTGAGATAGGACTTTGCTATGATACGATGAGGCAAAGCATGATGTTGAGATAGGACTTTGCTATGATGCGATGAGGCAAAGCATGATGTGAGATAGCCTTGGTTTAATCCAGACAGGATCATCCCAAGCATGTTGATAACTCGGTGATATGGTTCGAGTTTGTGGATAATGATTGGCTCGAGAGGCGCTTGAGCTAGTATGAGAATAGTCGTCGAGGAGGATGACTAGAAGGCTGAGATTTCACCGTTGTTGAATGTTCTAGCATGCTCAAAGCAAGAGTACGCTGGGAAGATTCGATAGTCCCAAGACTAATAGTTGATGGTCTAGTACTCTGGGCAGATTCGATAGTCCTAGGCACGGGTCACGATGACGTGCGGAGTTATGTCTAGAACCGGGGTTACCATTAGCCCTTGACGGACGGATGAAAGAATGAGCCAGTCATTCAATTAACAGTGACATCGAGGCAATGATAACAGTGATAGCCAGAGTTATGGATGTTTGGATGCTTTGGTTGTATCGTCACTCGGTCTCAAGAGCGATGTTTTGTGGGTGCTTATCTGATCTTGGTTTAGGCCTTGGGGGTTTGTACTTGGAAAACATCGACCTTGACTCGAGTGATAATTGCTTTACTTTAAGTGTCAGCTTTGCTATGTTTGCTTCTGCTTAGTGGGTCTGGGGGCTATCACTGTAGAAAGAGGTGGAGTGGGATGGTTGGGTTCCTATTCCTTTTACCCTTTATGCTCTTTTGGTATGTTTGATAGTTGATTTACTGCTCACTAGGACTTTTATCTGACTCAAGGTTTTATGTTCAACTCTTATTACCTTGGGTTGTTCATCCGTTTTGGGATGGGCAGACTAGGTAGCAGGTGACAGGTGCTGTTCTTAGTGACCAATGCTGTTAATAACGAAGACGAGCTGGAGGCTTTTGCATATTGTTTTCTTACTATATGTACTGGATATTCCGCTGTTTGTATGATTCTCTGAGTGATATGTAGTGAGGCTTGCTGTATTGATTTTCAGATTGTTGTACCAAACTATTATGAGTTTATATGATGAGATTCTGTTCTATAGAGCTTCACTATGTATACTTTTTTATTGTATTTTATCCATGCGCTGTGAGTAATACAATAGACTATTCTGTGTTTACATTACCTTGATGATCATCCATGGCGGCCTGGCACGCTTTTCAGCGCACTATTTCCCTGTTTGGTGCAGGAGTCATGGGCGGTCGTCACATTTGGTATCAGAGCCTTGGTTAATCGATTTTAGCCAACGCTCGCTGACGTAACTACGTATGAGAGACGTAATTGTAATTTTGATGGATGATTACTATATATAATATAGTAGCTTAGAAGGATTTGAACTCCTTATGCAGTTGTTTCTCAGGGTATATTAATCAATTTCTTATAGATATTAGGAATGAGTCGAAGAGGGAGGCCAGCTGCTAGGGAAGGCCGTACTGTTGAGGGGGCTGCTGATTATGTTGCTATGTTCGAGGCTATGATGACTTCGATCATGAGAAGGATGCCAGCTCCAGGGCCATCAGTAGATGTTGGAGTTCAAGTTCAAGCTCCAAAACCAGTGGATTTTGCTAAGTTGTGTAAGGACTATACTGCTCTTGGAGGAAAGGTTTTCTTGGGGACAGAATCAATCTGTAACGACCCACTATTTTGTACAATTCGAATTCGACAAAACTTAAAAATTGTCGAGCTGGAATAGTTCAAAACAATAGGTTGTAAATATAGCTAAGGAACAAATGAAACCAAATACACAGAATCACAGACACAGATATCAGAATCTCACAGCGGAACATAAAATAACACAGTGGTTCATGAATCCACTGAAAACTTTTACCAAATAGAAATACGTTGTTCATAAACTTCAATACAATTTTAAGCCATAAGCAAATATAAAGTCTTTAATGCTTTGAATTACAAAATAGATAAAGATGAAAAAGCTTCCAACTAGCAAGAGTGATCTATGAGTGGTCCTAGCTCCGGAAAGAAAGCTGTAGCTGCAACTCAGGCTGACCCGAGCGTAACATAAAACATAAACACTCGAGTCAGGACATACATACTTATATAATGTAAGCTAAATCAAGTGTACTGTAATATAAAGCAAGTAACTTAAAGGATGTTTGGGATCGCCCATCCTCTAAGGATCCGTTAAACTATTTACTATGTAGTATATTGCGCTATTATAATAGTGTCTATATTAAAATAAACTTATTTTTAAATAGCGTTAAGGCTTTACATTTTCCACCTTAACACGTAAAATGCCAATAGTCTATACAGTACCGTAATACCTCCTGATCGGGAAGCTACCAGAGGATACTCCATAGGTACGACACAAATAGAGACTCGTAGTAGGCTCGCTAGGGTAGGTGACACGGCACAACTAGGCAATGCCAGGGTAGATATACCAATTGCTATCCGGACCGGTGGAAACGCGTAGCCGCAGTTACCGCCCACCTCGAACAACACTCCCAAATCAAAGGTGCGCACCAAACAATCACAAGAGTAATAGAATGGCATACGAAGAAGTGCGTTCGATCAGAGGAGCTACCTCATTAATCCGAGAATCGCTCCTGTTTTAGCCACCTTATGCCAACTCACGGGAGTCGGGTCCACGTATATACCTTTCAAGAAACCGTCACCACCAACCTACTTCATTCTGGAATCTCCACCGCGTACACGGTTAGTCAAAGTGGTTTTCGGTATCGACAGAGAGTATGCCAGATATCCGATCCCGGTCTCTTTGCCAACCAAACGTTATTATAACCCGTGGTTATAGTTTGAAAAATGGTATTTATATTTTCCAAATCAATATATATATTTCAAATACCTTTAATTTCAAATCCTTGATTTAAAACATTTCCTTTGAAGATATACCATTTCAATTTATTCAATTAAATCTGGAATTTATTTCTTTTATCAAAAGAATAGAAATCAATTTTCTTCTTTTAAATCTTTCCAAACTCAATTTCTTACTTTATTAGCAATTTCATATTTAAATTCCAAATCTTAACGTATTCCCAAAATAGAGATGAAATTTTAAATAAATAAATTTTAAATCAATTTCACTTCTACAGCATCTAGGAAATGCTATCTAAAGTATGGGTTTAAAATAGTCAAGTTTCAAAAGACAGCAATTAAATGCTGTAGTAGACTTTTAGCTAAACATCAAATTTCAAATATAACTTATTATTTATTATTTCTGTATTGAAATCTTTACCTTTCCAAAAATATAGAATTTCTAAACAAGTTATATTCCAAAATTTTAACTCAACATTTATTTATTTAACCCCTTTTAAATCATTGTAAATCTCATAAAAATCCTTTATATAATTTAAATTAGAATATCATCAAATTTCTAAATTTAAATAATTTAAAATAATTTCAGAAAATAATATATAAACCACGGGCCTGTATAAGATTTTCTAGCCTAGGTCAAGTGAAACGGATTTATATCATTTCAATCCGATATTTACACAACTCCGGGTTCTATCATTTCGAACCCGCAATCCCAAGACAATTTACAGCAGTTAACAGAACAAGTGAACAATAATAATCAATTAGGCCTATCATTTCAGCCCATACCATCTATAATAACAGGGAACTTGCAGTGGTGATTTAAGCAGTAAATAAACAATAACATAACTGCAGAAATAATATAACAGATAATGAGGTGTCAATTTAAATGGGGTCCATCATTCTATATTACATTACAGACAGATAATAGTGAAATACAATTTTACACATACACTTGCAATAATTTACCAAATATAAATACGTATGTCTGGTGAGAAATACTCACCTGAATTTTTGCAGAAAATTTTGAATTTCAAAAATGACAGTTCACCGGTACAGACCGACAGAGGGTAACGATAAAGATTCTCGGACGTCGCCTAGATTCAAATCTAGAAAAATTCAAATATTGAAACGCGACTTAAGAATTTATGGTCAAGGAAAATTAAGAATAGAACAAGAATATGTTTGCTTTGCTCGACCACTTCACCGTGTAACGTGACCAAAACATACCCAAAACTGTGAACCGTGCTAAAATTTTACGACCAAAATTTTTCCTAAACAACTACGGCAAAAGTTGAACACGAATACACGTGCACCAAATTTTCTTCATGAACGTGATATGGATATATGCACGTACGTGCACCACTCTATATTCATGCACACGGCCAAAATTTTGTGCAGCCTTCCCTTCCCATCTTTTCAGTTTTCTTTTTCTTTTCTTCTTTTTTTTTTCTTTTTTTCTTTTTTTCTTTTTTTTTTTTTTTTTTTCAAAGCTTCGCACTTATTCAATTTCAAGTACCTCCCAACTCCTCTGTAACAGGTATCCACTAAACTCATTTACCCGAGCCAAAACCCACCTACTTCGAGTCTTCCCCACGTCTCAAGCTCACATGCTTCGAGCCAATACTGAAATTTCTTCGAAAAAAATGCAAAGAAACTTCCAGCCATCTCTTTTTCAAAAATTATTGGAAACACAAATCTCACACTCACTGACCCCTATTTCCTAGTAGCATCAACATTTCACTTCATTTATGCATCAATACTCCTGTCCAGATCTTTAATCTCAGAAAAGAAAAGAAAATAAAATAAAATAAAGAACATGACTCCTCTCCCCTACAAACAGACAACCCCTTTCTTATATAAAGGCAACTGAAAGACTCCCCTAAACCCCACATAAATGTATGCAGACTACTCAACACAAATGCAAGTTAACTCCCTTAAAGAATATAATATATATAATATAATAAAGAATAAAATGTAATTTTTTTTTTTTTTTTTTTTTTTTTTCCACTACTAACTAAATCAAATCCTGGAAAATCTTAAACAAATCAACCAAAGTCCTTCCCATACATTAAATATCATATCCAGGTTCTTGGCTAAAACTCACTAGCCTACAACTACAAAATGCATGCAAAACTCAACCTATATCTACACTCATCTTTATATCAGTGTTACTTCACCCCACATCCCTCAACATGAAAAAGGCCTACTGATCACTATATGCAGTTCGAAAATCAACAGGTTCAATACAAGGCTATTTCTTATATTGTCACTGAATCTAAACTTCCTAAATGCAACTTATCACTATTGTATAAAATTTCAACCATTCCTCATAACACTCAGTTTCTCCCACCAATCTACTGCTTCACCCTCTGATATGCACAAGACTAGCCTATATCTCAGCATAGGGATGAATGTACAGACATCTTATGCATGGCATAACAATGGAAATGGCCGAGCAAGGCACAGGTAGGACAAAATTTCGAGAAAGAGAAAGGGAGAAAAAATATCTGAACCGAAAGAAAAGAACAATACTATAACTATTTACCTGATAGATTCACGAGAAGGAGCAGAGAATTGGATCGATGCAGAGAACAAATGGGCAGAGGGGAATGAGTTTATAGGCAGATGAGAAAAATAACGTGTCAGTTTCTATTGATATAAATGCTATTGATATGGACGAGAATTCTTCCCATCAGTTACAAAAGAATATTGCAAGCATTGATCTTCTGGCATGATTAATGGAAGGCAGGCATAAAGAGAAGGCCGAGAGGATTTTATTTTTTTTGAAAACTTGTTGATGTTTATAAACTAGATTTTATTTCCTGCGTGAGTTACGTACTTGATTCAAGGATTTGAATTGATATATAACTGATGAGAACAGAGGCTAAAGGAAGAGAAATGGTGTGTATGGTTTCAAGCTTTAATTGCATGCATTTAAGTAAAAAGGAAATCATCAGAGAGAATAAGGTTTTTAATGTTACCCTATAATTAAGTTTTGTGTGATGAAGGCAGGGTTAATACACACATTCTTATAAATTAAAACTTGCGTGATTATAGGTTGATAATTGATGAGATAGAGGCAGAGGAAAGGAATTGATGTGCATGTTGATTTCTTTAAAGTGACAGTTAGGTTTCACACGTCTAGCTTAAATTTTGTACGTTACTACTTGTTGAATTTATTTCAGTTTTATGTATTTTGATTTGATATTTTTCTAGTTTGATATCAAAATGAAAAGGCAAATTTATGTAGGCAGTTGAAATGGAAACGTATACAATATGTGTAAAGTCAAATTGTCAATTAAAACAAGGTAACATTTGCTTTTTAAAACACTGACTGATATTTTTCTTCAAAAATATATGAAAATATGATTTTTACACTACGTTAAACAGACGCAAACTAAAACATAAAAAATTTGTGTGAAAATATCGTTTTGAAAACACACGTTTTATTACGTCACTTATACCCTATAATTGACGCGTCTTCCAAACGCGAAATTTAACAGTTCAAAAATAGCTTAAAATTTTACAGTTATTATTTAATTTTATTGGCATACAAAATTTTATAAAATATATCTCCAAATCAAATATTTAACCATATTGTTAAACCTAATCTATAAGAATATTATTTCAAATTTGAATAATTAAAATAAAATAAATTGTTAAAACTAGGGTTGTTACACAAGCTATTAAATAAAGATGTACATAAGAAATATTTAATAGATAAAATAAGATCTAGAAAAATAAAGAAATAAATGTCAAGAGATAGACATAGGAAAATAATAAAGAGGCTAGGCAAATAAAAAGTAAGAATTAAGGAGAGAGAAAACTTATATATAATTTATTTTTAAACGCAAATGAAAATGAGAAGTGGGAAATAAATCTTTTTATTTGAATGGCGAAAAGAAATACACAGTTATAAATGAGGTGGATAAAATATTTCTCACGGTCAGGTATGTTAAGATTTCAAACTTGCCCAATTGATTGATAAAAGCAGGGAGTTTCTTACGTAAATGTTGGCAAGCATTAAATGTTGATTGAACCAAAGAACGGCAAGAAATTTGATTGAATGTTTCATAGATGCATGCTTTATTTCCAGACATACAAAACTTTTGATTTCAACATTTGTTACCAATAAACAGTTGCGTGATTTTAGGAATAACGGTAAACAAATAAATTGGCTTTGAACTGAACATGCAACAAGTATTAAATCTCTTTGGACATTTCAAAGCATGCGTTGATATCCCTTCCAGCTTCTTTATATGTGTGATTGAAGATTTAGGCAGATAAGGTTTCGTGATCAGAGGAATGGCAAAATATGAACCGTTCCAATTATATGAGAATTGATATATATATATATATATTTTTAGTTTGATTAATTAAATGACGGCAAGAATTTTTCAAAGCTTTTGGAAATGGAAACGTATATACACCTTTTATTTAAAACCAAAACTGTCAGTTACAACCAAAAGTAACGTTCGTCTTAAAAATCACTAACTGATGTTTTAATCCATAAAGGTGTTTATATATGATTTTAAAAGTACGTCAAACTGACGTAATACAAAACATCAAAAATATATATATAAAATAACGTTTTAAATTTTATACGTTTTATTACATTACTTACCATAAATTTTACGCGTCCTTTTAAACGCGATATTTAACAGTTTATAAATACACTAAATTCTTCAAAATTAATACTTAACTAAAATTCAATTTGGTTTACATTCTTCATATCTTATATATATATACGGTACTTATTCCCTAAATTTAGGCGCCCTTTTTAACGCGTAATTACCCAGTTCATTTATATACAAAAAAATTAGAAATTCTGACCATGCCGAGACTCGAACTCGTGACCTGTTGTGAATAGCCCAGATGTCTTAACCACCTAAGCTATAAATGTTTTCTTAATTAAAACTTGATTTTTCCAGAGATCTTATTAGTTAATCCTAAAATTTATTTTTCACTTTAAATAAACCCCAAGGTTTTTTTTTTTTAAAATACAAGTGAAAAATACTTGTAAAAAAAATTGGGTTATTACACTCTCCCCCACTCAGAACTTTTCGTCCTCGAAAAGGAAGAAGGTAGGGGTATAGAAACAACCTGAAAGAAAACTAAATTGAAACCTAAATTTAGAATCATTAATCTAAACAATAAAATTCAATTTTAAATTAATCTTTGATTTCATCTATTTATACTTAAAATTTTAACATTTATTTATTTACATATTTACTTGTATAATATCCCTACACTAAAAAAAATCATTCAAAATTTTTATTTATAAAATCCTTTTATATTATACATTTTCCAATTACATAGTTAATTTCTGAATGATTTAGGTAAGTTATATTGGCATGCAATTATACAAGTAAAATTTTTCCAATTTTATTATTCAAGTTTAAATATTCATTCAAAATTTGACTTTATTTTATCATTAGAATCACCCTTTTAACATAAATTTATGAATTAAATTTCCAATTAACTTCAAACCCTTTAGAGATAAATAAATACATACATATAGTATATGTCAAATCAAATTTAAATCATATATCTATATATATTATAAATTAAGTCATATTTAGAAATTCAAATCAATTAAATTTTTGAAACAAAACTACAACGTGGTCTTTTTACTTCGATACTCGAAAATGAATGTCGATGATGTTGTACTCATCCCCGAAATTATTTTCTAGCGACAAAGAGAAGAGCACTGATTTTTAAAACTTTAAAATTCTTTGGAAACAAATTTATATTCGAAAATAATTTAAATAATAATATATCCTTTTAAGACTTTAAACACAAGGTTTGAAACTATCAGATATTAAATTCTTAAATTCTTGTTTTAAATCCATTTCTGTTTCCAAATAAAGTTATAACCATGTTTTATAGTTCAATTATTCATTAAGACAAAACCAATGGTTTACAAAACAATAAATAAAACCAAACACTATTATCTCTAAACAACTAGTTAAATTCTGAAAATTATACTTATATATATAATATTAGATTTTTCCCAAATATAGGAATAAATTTTTCAAACAAGGATAGAGATTCAAATTTTGAAGGACTCAAATTAAATAGAATTTTGATTTAAAGATAAGTTGGAATCAGAAGATCCGATGGTTAAATAACAGAATAAGAAACCAGATAAGTTTATATATATCGCGGGCAACCTTAACCTGGTCAACCGTGACTTAAAGAGTCAGATCGATGTGGATTTTCTGGGGTAAATCTACATTCGATCTGAAGAGATAGAGTTCAGAATAACCAAAGATACTAGTATCTAAACCGAGGATAAATATAAATCTCCGGTGAATCAATGCTAGTTGTAAAGGAGTTTCACCGCTATATTAGAATATTGGCGAAACCGCCAATTCACTATAAAGATCATCCTAAGTGGAGTTATGGGATACTCCCGAATCGAAAGAAAAATAGTGAGGGACACGAATGAACTTCGAAACCGCAGGGAACGTTCCAAAATTCAAAAAGGAAGAGATTCAAGCTCGAATGAAAGTGATTCTGTAAATCAAATTTACCATACATTCTAAGTTTTGCCTAGAGCCAAAGCTCTGATACCAGATGTAACGACCCGGTGTTTTCAATCATTCGCATCCGCACATGTCGGACTTGAATTGTTCAAAATACCGCGTTGTAAAAATAAATTTGGCAGAACTCAGAATATGCAGTAAATAATTAATCACAGACACAGATATCAGAATCTCACAGCGGAACATAAAATAACACAGTGGTTCATGAATCCACTGAAAACTTTTACCAAATAGAAATACGTTGTTCATAAACTTCAATACAATTTTAAGCCATAAGCAAATATAAAGTCTTTAATGCTTTGAATTACAAAATAGATAAAGATGAAAAAGCTTCCAACTAGCAAGAGTGATCTATGAGTGGTCCTAGCTCCGGAAAGAAAGCTGTAGCTGCAACTCAGGCTGACCCGAGCGTAACATAAAACATAAACACTCGAGTCAGGACATACATACTTATATAATGTAAGCTAAATCAAGTGTACTGTAATATAAAGCAAGTAACTTAAAGGATGTTTGGGATCGCCCATCCTCTAAGGATCCGTTAAACTATTTACTATGTAGTATATTGCGCTATTATAATAGTGTCTATATTAAAATAAACTTACTTTTAAATAGCGTTAAGGCTTTACATTTTCCACCTTAACACGTAAAATGCCAATAGTCTATACAGTACCGTAATACCTCCTGATCGGGAAGCTACCAGAGGATACTCCATAGGTACGACACAAATAGAAACTCGTAGTAGGCTCGCTAGGGTAGGTGACACGGCACAACTAGGCAATGCCAGGGTAGATATACCAATTGCTATCCGGACCGGTGGAAACGCGTAGCCGCAGTTACCGCCCACCTCGAACAACACTCCCAAATCAAAGGTGCGCACCAAACAATCACAAGAGTAATAGAATGGCATACGAAGAAGTGCGTTCGATCAGAGGAGCTACCTCATTAATCCGAGAATCGCTCCTGTTTTAGCCACCTTATGCCAACTCACGGGAGTCGGGTCCACGTATATACCTTTCAAGAAACCGTCACCACCAACCTACTTCATTCTGGAATCTCCACCGCGTACACGGTTAGTCAAAGTGGTTTTCGGTATCGACAGAGAGTATGCCAGATATCCGATCCCGGTCTCTTTGCCAACCAAACGTTATTATAACCCGTGGTTATAGTTTGAAAAATGGTATTTATATTTTCCAAATCAATATATATATTTCAAATACCTTTAATTTCAAATCCTTGATTTAAAACATTTCCTTTGAAGATATACCATTTCAATTTATTCAATTAAATCTGGAATTTATTTCTTTTATCAAAAGAATAGAAATCAATTTTCTTCTTTTAAATCTTTCCAAACTCAATTTCTTACTTTATTAGCAATTTCATATTTAAATTCCAAATCTTAACGTATTCCCAAAATAGAGATGAAATTTTAAATAAATAAATTTTAAATCAATTTCACTTCTACAGCATCTAGGAAATGCTATCTAAAGTATGGGTTTAAAATAGTCAAGTTTCAAAAGACAGCAATTAAATGTTGTAGTAGACTTTTAGCTAAACATCAAATTTCAAATATAACTTATTATTTATTATTTCTGTATTGAAATCTTTACCTTTCCAAAAATATAGAATTTCTAAACAAGTTATATTCCAAAATTTTAACTCAACATTTATTTATTTAACCCCTTTTAAATCATTGTAAATCTCATAAAAATCCTTTATATAATTTAAATTAGAATATCATCAAATTTCTAAATTTAAATAATTTAAAATAATTTCAGAAAATAATATATAAACCACGGGCCTGTATAAGATTTTCTAGCCTAGGTTAAGTGAAACGGATTTATATCATTTCAATCCGATATTTACACAACTCCGGGTTCTATCATTTCGAACCCGCAATCCCAAGACAATTTACAGCAGTTAACAGAACAAGTGAACAATAATAATCAATTAGGCCTATCATTTCAGCCCATACCATCTATAATAACAGGGAACTTGCAGTGGTGATTTAAGCAGTAAATAAACAATAACATAACTGCAGAAATAATATAACAGATAATGAGGTGTCAATTTAAATGGGGTCCATCATTCTATATTACATTACAGACAGATAATAGTGAAATACAATTTTACACATACACTTGCAATAATTTACCAAATATAAATACGTATGTCTGGTGAGAAATACTCACCTGAATTTTTGCAGAAAATTTTGAATTTCAAAAATGACAGTTCACCGGTATAGACCGACAGAGGGTAACGATAAAGATTCTCGGACGTCGCCTAGATTCAAATCTAGAAAAATTCAAATATTGAAACGCGACTTAAGAATTTATGGTCAAGGAAAATTAAGAATAGAACAAGAATATGTTTGCTTTGCTCGACCACTTCACCGTGTAACGTGACCAAAACATACCCAAAACTGTGAACCGTGCTAAAATTTTACGACCAAAATTTTTCCTAAACAACTACGGCAAAAGTTGAACACGAATACACGTGCACCAAATTTTCTTCATGAACGTGATATGGATATATGCACGTACGTGCACCACTCTATATTCATGCACACGGCCAAAATTTTGTGCAGCCTTCCCTTCCCATCTTTTCAGTTTTCTTTTTCTTTTCTTCTTTTTTTTTTCTTTTTTTCTTTTTTCTTTTTTTTTTTTTTTTTCAAAGCTTCGCACTTATTCAAGTACCTCCCAACTCCTCTGTAACAGGTATCCACTAAACTCATTTACCCGAGCCAAAACCCACCTACTTCGAGTCTTCCCCACGTCTCAAGCTCACATGCTTCGAGCCAATACTGAAATTTCTTCGAAAAAAATGCAAAGAAACTTCCAGCCATCTCTTTTTCAAAAATTATTGGAAACACAAATCTCACACTCACTGACCCCTATTTCCTAGTAGCATCAACATTTCACTTCATTTATGCATCAATACTCCTGTCCAGATCTTTAATCTCAGAAAAGAAAATAAAATAAAATAAAATAAAGAACATGACTCCTCTCCCCTACAAACAGACAACCCCTTTCTTATATAAAGGCAACTGAAAGACTCCCCTAAACCCCACATAAATGTATGCAGACTACTCAACACAAATGCAAGTTAACTCCCTTAAAGAATATAATATATATAATATAATAAAGAATAAAATGTAATTTTTTTTTATTTTTATTTTTTATTTTTTTTCCACTACTAACTAAATCAAATCCTGGAAAATCTTAAACAAATCAACCAAAGTCCTTCCCATACATTAAATATCATATCCAGGTTCTTGGCTAAAACTCACTAGCCTACAACTACAAAATGCATGCAAAACTCAACCTATATCTACACTCATCTTTATATCAGTGTTACTTCACCCCACATCCCTCAACATGAAAAAGGCCTACTGATCACTATATGCAGTTCGAAAATCAACAGGTTCAATACAAGGCTATTTCTTATATTGTCACTGAATCTAAACTTCCTAAATGCAACTTATCACTATTGTATAAAATTTCAACCATTCCTCATAACACTCAGTTTCTCCCACCAATCTACTGCTTCACCCTCTGATATGCACAAGACTAGCCTATATCTCAGCATAGGGATGAATGTACAGACATCTTATGCATGGCATAACAATGGAAATGGCCGAGCAAGGCACAGGTAGGACAAAATTTCGAGAAAGAGAAAGGGAGAAAAAATATCTGAACCGAAAGAAAAGAACAATACTATAACTATTTACCTGATAGATTCACGAGAAGGAGCAGAGAATTGGATCGATGCAGAGAACAAATGGGCAGAGGGGAATGAGTTTATAGGCAGATGAGAAAAATAACGTGTCAGTTTCTATTGATATAAATGCTATTGATATGGACGAGAATTCTTCCCATCAGTTACAAAAGAATATTGCAAGCATTGATCTTCTGGCATGATTAATGGAAGGCAGGCATAAAGAGAAGGCCGAGAGGATTTTATTTTTTTTGAAAACTTGTTGATGTTTATAAACTAGATTTTATTTCCTGCGTGAGTTACGTACTTGATTCAAGGATTTGAATTGATATATAACTGATGAGAACAGAGGCTAAAGGAAGAGAAATGGTGTGTATGGTTTCAAGCTTTAATTGCATGCATTTAAGTAAAAAGGAAATCATCAGAGAGAATAAGGTTTTTAATGTTACCCTATAATTAAGTTTTGTGTGATGAAGGCAGGGTTAATACACACATTCTTATAAATTAAAACTTGCGTGATTATAGGTTGATAATTGATGAGATAGAGGCAGAGGAAAGGAATTGATGTGCATGTTGATTTCTTTAAAGTGACAGTTAGGTTTCACACGTCTAGCTTAAATTTTGTACGTTACTACTTGTTGAATTTATTTCAGTTTTATGTATTTTGATTTGATATTTTTCTAGTTTGATATCAAAATGAAAAGGCAAATTTATGTAGGCAGTTGAAATGGAAACGTATACAATATGTGTAAAGTCAAATTGTCAATTAAAACAAGGTAACATTTGCTTTTTAAAACACTGACTGATATTTTTCTTCAAAAATATATGAAAATATGATTTTTACACTACGTTAAACAGACGCAAACTAAAACATCAAAAATTTGTGTGAAAATATCGTTTTGAAAACACACGTTTTATTACGTCACTTATACCCTATAATTGACGCGTCTTCCAAACGCGAAATTTAACAGTTCAAAAATAGCTTAAAATTTTACAGTTATTATTTAATTTTATTGGCATACAAAATTTTATAAAATATATCTCCAAATCAAATATTTAACCATATTGTTAAACCTAATCTATAAGAATATTATTTCAAATTTGAATAATTAAAATAAAATAAATTGTTAAAACTAGGGTTGTTACACAAGCTATTAAATAAAGATGTACATAAGAAATATTTAATAGATAAAATAAGATCTAGAAAAATAAAGAAATAAATGTCAAGAGATAGACATAGGAAAATAATAAAGAGGCTAGGCAAATAAAAAGTAAGAATTAAGGAGAGAGAAAACTTATATATAATTTATTTTTAAACGCAAATGAAAATGAGAAGTGGGAAATAAATCTTTTTATTTGAATGGCGAAAAGAAATACACAGTTATAAATGAGGTGGATAAAATATTTCTCACGGTCAGGTATGTTAAGATTTCAAACTTGCCCAATTGATTGATAAAAGCAGGGAGTTTCTTACGTAAATGTTGGCAAGCATTAAATGTTGATTGAACCAAAGAACGGCAAGAAATTTGATTGAATGTTTCATAGATGCATGCTTTATTTCCAGACATACAAAACTTTTGATTTCAACATTTGTTACCAATAAACAGTTGCGTGATTTTAGGAATAACGGTAAACAAATAAATTGGCTTTGAACTGAACATGCAACAAGTATTAAATCTCTTTGGACATTTCAAAGCATGCGTTGATATCCCTTCCAGCTTCTTTATATGTGTGATTGAAGATTTAGGCAGATAAGGTTTCGTGATCAGAGGAATGGCAAAATATGAACCGTTCCAATTATATGAGAATTGATATATATATATATATATTTTTAGTTTGATTAATTAAATGACGGCAAGAATTTTTCAAAGCTTTTGGAAATGGAAACGTATATACACCTTTTATTTAAAACCAAAACTGTCAGTTACAACCAAAAGTAACGTTCGTCTTAAAAATCACTAACTGATGTTTTAATCCATAAAGGTGTTTATATATGATTTTAAAAGTACGTCAAACTGACGTAATACAAAACATCAAAAATATATATATAAAATAACGTTTTAAATTTTATACGTTTTATTACATTACTTACCATAAATTTTACGCGTCCTTTTAAACGCGATATTTAACAGTTTATAAATACACTAAATTCTTCAAAATTAATACTTAACTAAAATTCAATTTGGTTTACATTCTTCATATCTTATATATATATACGGTACTTATTCCCTAAATTTACGCGCCCTTTTTAACGCGTAATTACCCAGTTCATTTATATACAAAAAAATTAGAAATTCTGACCATGCCGAGACTCGAACTCGTGACCTGTTGTGAATAGCCCAGATGTCTTAACCACCTAAGCTATAAATGTTTTCTTAATTAAAACTTGATTTTTCCAGAGATCTTATTAGTTAATCCTAAAATTTATTTTTCACTTTAAATAAACCCCAAGGTTTTTTTTTTTTAAAATACAAGTGAAAAATACTTGTAAAAAAAATTGGGTTATTACACTCTCCCCCACTCAGAACTTTTCGTCCTCGAAAAGGAAGAAGGTAGGGGTATAGAAACAACCTGAAAGAAAACTAAATTGAAACCTAAATTTAGAATCATTAATCTAAACAATAAAATTCAATTTTAAATTAATCTTTGATTTCATCTATTTATACTTAAAATTTTAACATTTATTTATTTACATATTTACTTGTATAATATCCCTACACTAAAAAAAATCATTCAAAATTTTTATTTATAAAATCCTTTTATATTATACATTTTCCAATTACATAGTTAATTTCTGAATGATTTAGGTAAGTTATATTGGCATGCAATTATACAAGTAAAATTTTTCCAATTTTATTATTCAAGTTTAAATATTCATTCAAAATTTGACTTTATTTTATCATTAGAATCACCCTTTTAACATAAATTTATGAATTAAATTTCCAATTAACTTCAAACCCTTTAGAGATAAATAAATACATACATATAGTATATGTCAAATCAAATTTAAATCATATATCTATATATATTATAAATTAAGTCATATTTAGAAATTCAAATCAATTAAATTTTTGAAACAAAACTACAACGTGGTCTTTTTACTTCGATACTCGAAAATGAATGTCGATGATGTTGTACTCATCCCCGAAATTATTTTCTAGCGACAAAGAGAAGAGCACTGATTTTTAAAACTTTAAAATTCTTTGGAAACAAATTTATATTCGAAAATAATTTAAATAATAATATATCCTTTTAAGACTTTAAACACAAGGTTTGAAACTATCAGATATTAAATTCTTAAATTCTTGTTTTAAATCCATTTCTGTTTCCAAATAAAGTTATAACCATGTTTTATAGTTCAATTATTCATTAAGACAAAACCAATGGTTTACAAAACAATAAATAAAACCAAACACTATTATCTCTAAACAACTAGTTAAATTCTGAAAATTATACTTATATATATAATATTAGATTTTTCCCAAATATAGGAATAAATTTTTCAAACAAGGATAGAGATTCAAATTTTGAAGGACTCAAATTAAATAGAATTTTGATTTAAAGATAAGTTGGAATCAGAAGATCCGATGGTTAAATAACAGAATAAGAAACCAGATAAGTTTATATATATCGCGGGCAACCTTAACCTGGTCAACCGTGACTTAAAGAGTCAGATCGATGTGGATTTTCTGGGGTAAATCTACATTCGATCTGAAGAGATAGAGTTCAGAATAACCAAAGATACTAGTATCTAAACCGAGGATAAATATAAATCTCCGGTGAATCAATGCTAGTTGTAAAGGAGTTTCACCGCTATATTAGAATATTGGCGAAACCGCCAATTCACTATAAAGATCATCCTAAGTGGAGTTATGGGATACTCCCGAATCGAAAGAAAAATAGTGAGGGACACGAATGAACTTCGAAACCGCAGGGAACGTTCCAAAATTCAAAAAGGAAGAGATTCAAGCTCGAATGAAAGTGATTCTGTAAATCAAATTTACCATACATTCTAAGTTTTGCCTAGAGCCAAAGCTCTGATACCAGATGTAACGACCCGGTGTTTTCAATCATTCGCATCCGCACATGTCGGACTTGAATTGTTCAAAATACCGCGTTGTAAAAATAAATTTGGCAGAACTCAGAATATGCAGTAAATAATTAATCACAGACACAGATATCAGAATCTCACAGCGGAACATAAAATAACACAGTGGTTCATGAATCCACTGAAAACTTTTACCAAATAGAAATACGTTGTTCATAAACTTCAATACAATTTTAAGCCATAAGCAAATATAAAGTCTTTAATGCTTTGAATTACAAAATAGATAAAGATGAAAAAGCTTCCAACTAGCAAGAGTGATCTATGAGTGGTCCTAGCTCCGGAAAGAAAGCTGTAGCTGCAACTCAGGCTGACCCGAGCGTAACATAAAACATAAACACTCGAGTCAGGACATACATACTTATATAATGTAAGCTAAATCAAGTGTACTGTAATATAAAGCAAGTAACTTAAAGGATGTTTGGGATCGCCCATCCTCTAAGGATCCGTTAAACTATTTACTATGTAGTATATTGCGCTATTATAATAGTGTCTATATTAAAATAAACTTACTTTTAAATAGCGTTAAGGCTTTACATTTTCCACCTTAACACGTAAAATGCCAATAGTCTATACAGTACCGTAATACCTCCTGATCGGGAAGCTACCAGAGGATACTCCATAGGTACGACACAAATAGAAACTCGTAGTAGGCTCGCTAGGGTAGGTGACACGGCACAACTAGGCAATGCCAGGGTAGATATACCAATTGCTATCCGGACCGGTGGAAACGCGTAGCCGCAGTTACCGCCCACCTCGAACAACACTCCCAAATCAAAGGTGCGCACCAAACAATCACAAGAGTAATAGAATGGCATACGAAGAAGTGCGTTCGATCAGAGGAGCTACCTCATTAATCCGAGAATCGCTCCTGTTTTAGCCACCTTATGCCAACTCACGGGAGTCGGGTCCACGTATATACCTTTCAAGAAACCGTCACCACCAACCTACTTCATTCTGGAATCTCCACCGCGTACACGGTTAGTCAAAGTGGTTTTCGGTATCGACAGAGAGTATGCCAGATATCCGATCCCGGTCTCTTTGCCAACCAAACGTTATTATAACCCGTGGTTATAGTTTGAAAAATGGTATTTATATTTTCCAAATCAATATATATATTTCAAATACCTTTAATTTCAAATCCTTGATTTAAAACATTTCCTTTGAAGATATACCATTTCAATTTATTCAATTAAATCTGGAATTTATTTCTTTTATCAAAAGAATAGAAATCAATTTTCTTCTTTTAAATCTTTCCAAACTCAATTTCTTACTTTATTAGCAATTTCATATTTAAATTCCAAATCTTAACGTATTCCCAAAATAGAGATGAAATTTTAAATAAATAAATTTTAAATCAATTTCACTTCTACAGCATCTAGGAAATGCTATCTAAAGTATGGGTTTAAAATAGTCAAGTTTCAAAAGACAGCAATTAAATGTTGTAGTAGACTTTTAGCTAAACATCAAATTTCAAATATAACTTATTATTTATTATTTCTGTATTGAAATCTTTACCTTTCCAAAAATATAGAATTTCTAAACAAGTTATATTCCAAAATTTTAACTCAACATTTATTTATTTAACCCCTTTTAAATCATTGTAAATCTCATAAAAATCCTTTATATAATTTAAATTAGAATATCATCAAATTTCTAAATTTAAATAATTTAAAATAATTTCAGAAAATAATATATAAACCACGGGCCTGTATAAGATTTTCTAGCCTAGGTTAAGTGAAACGGATTTATATCATTTCAATCCGATATTTACACAACTCCGGGTTCTATCATTTCGAACCCGCAATCCCAAGACAATTTACAGCAGTTAACAGAACAAGTGAACAATAATAATCAATTAGGCCTATCATTTCAGCCCATACCATCTATAATAACAGGGAACTTGCAGTGGTGATTTAAGCAGTAAATAAACAATAACATAACTGCAGAAATAATATAACAGATAATGAGGTGTCAATTTAAATGGGGTCCATCATTCTATATTACATTACAGACAGATAATAGTGAAATACAATTTTACACATACACTTGCAATAATTTACCAAATATAAATACGTATGTCTGGTGAGAAATACTCACCTGAATTTTTGCAGAAAATTTTGAATTTCAAAAATGACAGTTCACCGGTATAGACCGACAGAGGGTAACGATAAAGATTCTCGGACGTCGCCTAGATTCAAATCTAGAAAAATTCAAATATTGAAACGCGACTTAAGAATTTATGGTCAAGGAAAATTAAGAATAGAACAAGAATATGTTTGCTTTGCTCGACCACTTCACCGTGTAACGTGACCAAAACATACCCAAAACTGTGAACCGTGCTAAAATTTTACGACCAAAATTTTTCCTAAACAACTACGGCAAAAGTTGAACACGAATACACGTGCACCAAATTTTCTTCATGAACGTGATATGGATATATGCACGTACGTGCACCACTCTATATTCATGCACACGGCCAAAATTTTGTGCAGCCTTCCCTTCCCATCTTTTCAGTTTTCTTTTTCTTTTCTTCTTTTTTTTTTCTTTTTTTCTTTTTTCTTTTTTTTTTTTTTTTTCAAAGCTTCGCACTTATTCAAGTACCTCCCAACTCCTCTGTAACAGGTATCCACTAAACTCATTTACCCGAGCCAAAACCCACCTACTTCGAGTCTTCCCCACGTCTCAAGCTCACATGCTTCGAGCCAATACTGAAATTTCTTCGAAAAAAATGCAAAGAAACTTCCAGCCATCTCTTTTTCAAAAATTATTGGAAACACAAATCTCACACTCACTGACCCCTATTTCCTAGTAGCATCAACATTTCACTTCATTTATGCATCAATACTCCTGTCCAGATCTTTAATCTCAGAAAAGAAAATAAAATAAAATAAAATAAAGAACATGACTCCTCTCCCCTACAAACAGACAACCCCTTTCTTATATAAAGGCAACTGAAAGACTCCCCTAAACCCCACATAAATGTATGCAGACTACTCAACACAAATGCAAGTTAACTCCCTTAAAGAATATAATATATATAATATAATAAAGAATAAAATGTAATTTTTTTTTTATTTTTATTTTTTATTTTTTTTCCACTACTAACTAAATCAAATCCTGGAAAATCTTAAACAAATCAACCAAAGTCCTTCCCATACATTAAATATCATATCCAGGTTCTTGGCTAAAACTCACTAGCCTACAACTACAAAATGCATGCAAAACTCAACCTATATCTACACTCATCTTTATATCAGTGTTACTTCACCCCACATCCCTCAACATGAAAAAGGCCTACTGATCACTATATGCAGTTCGAAAATCAACAGGTTCAATACAAGGCTATTTCTTATATTGTCACTGAATCTAAACTTCCTAAATGCAACTTATCACTATTGTATAAAATTTCAACCATTCCTCATAACACTCAGTTTCTCCCACCAATCTACTGCTTCACCCTCTGATATGCACAAGACTAGCCTATATCTCAGCATAGGGATGAATGTACAGACATCTTATGCATGGCATAACAATGGAAATGGCCGAGCAAGGCACAGGTAGGACAAAATTTCGAGAAAGAGAAAGGGAGAAAAAATATCTGAACCGAAAGAAAAGAACAATACTATAACTATTTACCTGATAGATTCACGAGAAGGAGCAGAGAATTGGATCGATGCAGAGAACAAATGGGCAGAGGGGAATGAGTTTATAGGCAGATGAGAAAAATAACGTGTCAGTTTCTATTGATATAAATGCTATTGATATGGACGAGAATTCTTCCCATCAGTTACAAAAGAATATTGCAAGCATTGATCTTCTGGCATGATTAATGGAAGGCAGGCATAAAGAGAAGGCCGAGAGGATTTTATTTTTTTTGAAAACTTGTTGATGTTTATAAACTAGATTTTATTTCCTGCGTGAGTTACGTACTTGATTCAAGGATTTGAATTGATATATAACTGATGAGAACAGAGGCTAAAGGAAGAGAAATGGTGTGTATGGTTTCAAGCTTTAATTGCATGCATTTAAGTAAAAAGGAAATCATCAGAGAGAATAAGGTTTTTAATGTTACCCTATAATTAAGTTTTGTGTGATGAAGGCAGGGTTAATACACACATTCTTATAAATTAAAACTTGCGTGATTATAGGTTGATAATTGATGAGATAGAGGCAGAGGAAAGGAATTGATGTGCATGTTGATTTCTTTAAAGTGACAGTTAGGTTTCACACGTCTAGCTTAAATTTTGTACGTTACTACTTGTTGAATTTATTTCAGTTTTATGTATTTTGATTTGATATTTTTCTAGTTTGATATCAAAATGAAAAGGCAAATTTATGTAGGCAGTTGAAATGGAAACGTATACAATATGTGTAAAGTCAAATTGTCAATTAAAACAAGGTAACATTTGCTTTTTAAAACACTGACTGATATTTTTCTTCAAAAATATATGAAAATATGATTTTTACACTACGTTAAACAGACGCAAACTAAAACATCAAAAATTTGTGTGAAAATATCGTTTTGAAAACACACGTTTTATTACGTCACTTATACCCTATAATTGACGCGTCTTCCAAACGCGAAATTTAACAGTTCAAAAATAGCTTAAAATTTTACAGTTATTATTTAATTTTATTGGCATACAAAATTTTATAAAATATATCTCCAAATCAAATATTTAACCATATTGTTAAACCTAATCTATAAGAATATTATTTCAAATTTGAATAATTAAAATAAAATAAATTGTTAAAACTAGGGTTGTTACACAAGCTATTAAATAAAGATGTACATAAGAAATATTTAATAGATAAAATAAGATCTAGAAAAATAAAGAAATAAATGTCAAGAGATAGACATAGGAAAATAATAAAGAGGCTAGGCAAATAAAAAGTAAGAATTAAGGAGAGAGAAAACTTATATATAATTTATTTTTAAACGCAAATGAAAATGAGAAGTGGGAAATAAATCTTTTTATTTGAATGGCGAAAAGAAATACACAGTTATAAATGAGGTGGATAAAATATTTCTCACGGTCAGGTATGTTAAGATTTCAAACTTGCCCAATTGATTGATAAAAGCAGGGAGTTTCTTACGTAAATGTTGGCAAGCATTAAATGTTGATTGAACCAAAGAACGGCAAGAAATTTGATTGAATGTTTCATAGATGCATGCTTTATTTCCAGACATACAAAACTTTTGATTTCAACATTTGTTACCAATAAACAGTTGCGTGATTTTAGGAATAACGGTAAACAAATAAATTGGCTTTGAACTGAACATGCAACAAGTATTAAATCTCTTTGGACATTTCAAAGCATGCGTTGATATCCCTTCCAGCTTCTTTATATGTGTGATTGAAGATTTAGGCAGATAAGGTTTCGTGATCAGAGGAATGGCAAAATATGAACCGTTCCAATTATATGAGAATTGATATATATATATATATATATTTTTAGTTTGATTAATTAAATGACGGCAAGAATTTTTCAAAGCTTTTGGAAATGGAAACGTATATACACCTTTTATTTAAAACCAAAACTGTCAGTTACAACCAAAAGTAACGTTCGTCTTAAAAATCACTAACTGATGTTTTAATCCATAAAGGTGTTTATATATGATTTTAAAAGTACGTCAAACTGACGTAATACAAAACATCAAAAATATATATATAAAATAACGTTTTAAATTTTATACGTTTTATTACATTACTTACCATAAATTTTACGCGTCCTTTTAAACGCGATATTTAACAGTTTATAAATACACTAAATTCTTCAAAATTAATACTTAACTAAAATTCAATTTGGTTTACATTCTTCATATCTTATATATATATACGGTACTTATTCCCTAAATTTACGCGCCCTTTTTAACGCGTAATTACCCAGTTCATTTATATACAAAAAAATTAGAAATTCTGACCATGCCGAGACTCGAACTCGTGACCTGTTGTGAATAGCCCAGATGTCTTAACCACCTAAGCTATAAATGTTTTCTTAATTAAAACTTGATTTTTCCAGAGATCTTATTAGTTAATCCTAAAATTTATTTTTCACTTTAAATAAACCCCAAGGTTTTTTTTTTTTAAAATACAAGTGAAAAATACTTGTAAAAAAAATTGGGCTATTACACAATCATTGAAGTCCAGAGATGGATTGATGCTTGTAGAAGGATTTTTGGTGACTTAGGAATTGAGGATGCAACTAAGAGGAAGCTTGCATCTAGACAGCTTCAAGGGAGAGCTTCTGATTGGTGGAACTCTATCACCATTGATACTCCAGAGGAAGAAATTACTTGGAAGCAATTCCAAGTCAGATTTGAGGCTAAGTTCATTTCTACAGCTCAGAAATCTGTTTTGTTCAAGAAGTTTGTGGAACTCAAGCAAGGTGGAAGACCAGTTCTTGAGTATGTTTCTGAGTTTGAAGCTTTGTCCAAGTATGCTCGGTCATATATTGAGTCTTCATATCAGAAGAATGAGAAGTTTGTGACAGGCTTGGACAATTATCTTGGGAGGCAGTTGGTGGATCATTTGGACGATCCGTTTGAGAAGCTTGTGAAGAAAGCTCTCAGGCATGAGAATTTGTTTCCTAAGGAAGGATCTGTTGTTGCTGTAACCGAGTAAGGGTCTAAACCACAGCAGGGTGGAAACAAGAAGAGGAAACAGCAGCAACAGAAGGGTAAGGATGGCCAGAAGAAGCCAAAGGGTGAAGTAACCTGCTACAATTGTCAGCAGAAGGGCCATTTTTCTAGGGATTGTAAGAATCCGAGAGTGCCGGTGAAGTGCCACAACTGTGACAAGCTAGGGCATATCAAAAGGAATTGTCCAGAACCGAGGAAGGACAAACAGATTGTGCAAGCTTACGCTTTGGGGGCTGTGCCATCGTCTTCGAAAGCTCCTGTGGCGGAAGAGAAAGGAAAGAGTGTAGTGGTTCAAGGTACTCTTTCCATTTATGGTGTTCCAGTTAGAGTGTTATTTGATACTGGGGCGTCGCATTCTTTTGTTTGTAGTGAACTTGTAGGCCGGTTGGGTTTGGAACCAGATATTGTTGATAGACCATTGGTTGTGACTAATCCAGTTGGGGGTTCGTCTTGTTTGTGTATGTTATGTCGTGGTCTAGTTGTATTGAGTCATGATTTCTCTTTTGTATGTGATTGTTTTGTTCTGAACTTTGCGGGGTTCGGAATTATTTTGGGTATGGACTGGCTTAGGAAGTATGTGGCAAGGGTTGATTGTAAGAGGCTGGAGGTGACAGTCGAGAATGTGGAGGGGCGAAAGGTTGTGATACGATGTAAGCATGAAAAAGGCGTCTTCATGAGCTTCATGTATTCGCTAGTTGTTCCACGGAATGGACTGTCATCGGTGCCTATTGTGAATGGATTTGAGGATGTCTTTGACGAGGTCAAAGGGTTACCGCCGCATAGAGAGATCGAGTTTCGTATAGATCTAGTTGAAGGAGCCAGACCTGTTGTGATGCCTCTTAGGCGAATGGCGCCTAGGGAACAGCAAGAGTTGAAGGTGCAAGTTGATGACCTTTTACAGAAAGGATTCATTCGGCGTAGTGTGTCCGAATGGGGTGCACCATTTGTGTTTGCAACCAAAGAGGATGGATCATTGAGGTTGTGTGTGGATTATCGTGAGCTGAACAAAGTGACTAAGAAGAACAAGTATCCATTACCGAGAATAGATGACTTGTTTGATCAGCTTCACGAAGCTAAGGTGTATTCTCAGATGGATTTGGCAACGGGATTTCACCAGTTGAGAGTGGCAAAGGATAGTGTGCCGAAGACTGCTTTAGGACACCATCCGGTTTCTATGAGTGGCTGGTAATGCCGTTTGGATTGACCAATGCACCAGCATATTTTGTGGATCTTATGAATAGAGTGTTCAAAGATCAGTTGAACAAGTTCGTACTTGTGTTTGTGGATGATATTCTGATTTATTCCAGAACTGAAGAAGATCACAAGACGCATTTGCGTATTGTTTTGGAAAGCTTGCGGAAACATCAGCTGAGGGCTAAGTTTTCGAAGTGTCACTTCTGGAAGAGTGAAGTGAGGTTCTTAGGCCATGTTATCTCTGGAAATGGAATAGCGGTTGATCCCGCCAAAATGGCAGCAATCCAGGATTGGGTTAGACCTAAGAATGCATCCGACGTGAGAAGTTTTCTTGGATTAGCAGGATACTATCGTCGGTTTATCAAAGACTTTTCCAAGATAGCTGCACCATTAACAGGATTGACGAAAAAGAACCAAGTGTTCAGATGGGATGCTAAGTGTGAGCAAGCTTTCGGAATTCTGAAAGAGCGACTGACAAGTGCTCCTGTTTTGACTATTCCAAGTGGAAATGATGAGATGGTGGTTTACACCGATGCATGTGGTACTGGACTTGGAGCAGTGCTGATGCAGAAGGATAAAGTTGTTGCGTATGCAAGCCGACAACTGAAGCCGCATGAAAGGAATTATCCGACTCATGATTTGGAGTTAGCGGCGATTGTTTTTGCTTTGAAGATGTGGAGGCATTACCTATTGGGAGTTTGTAACGACCCGTAATTTTTAATAGTTTTAGTAACATATTTCATTGAATTTTTGGAGAAATTTTAAATAATAAAATTTTGAATTTAAGATTATATATTTGGAATAAGTATATTTAAATCTAGAAGATGGTAAATTTTCGTCCGAAAATATGAAGTTTATTTTCGTGCGTAAATTTACTTCAATCTAATCAGTTAAAAAGCGATGAAAATAAAACTTTTTGAAAATCAAAATATTTTTACATAGAAAAATTCTAAATCATCTTCTGAGCAAGTTGTCATTTTGTCGTTTTTCCAAATTCGGACATTTTTAGCTCCATCGATCTTATTTTTCTGCATTTTTCATGCATTTTCATTAGTAGAAAAATTCAAATTTTTGTAATTCAATCAAACCACTGATATCCATATACCATTTTGATCGTCTCGTCGTGCTGATCTCCACGGTATATAGAATTTTGTGTTTTGAAGTCCGGGAAACGGCGGAGTCTATGGAACGTTAACCGTATCGGTTTCAAAATTTCATCTTTTAAACTTCAAGTGACCGTGTATTATCTTAGTAGCCGTGCACCCCAAGCATCAATAACTTTAATAAATTTACCTAAATCTAAGAGTTGGACGTTGGAGATTTCAAATACATTTAAATCAATGTCTATTGTATATGAATCCTCTCATCCCTCCTCTGCCAACTGTTCGTTCAATGGAGCACATTATATTCTAGCTTTTTCAATTCTTGAAAAAATTTGACGGTGACCATTGCCTTTGATATTCTTGAAACTATTCGAATATTTTATACGGTTCATTTATATAGTTGCGTCTGTTCTTTAAGGTGATATAATATTTACTGTTGGTCTTCCTCCAGAGCTTCAAACAAACTTTCATCTCCATCAACACGTTTCCCCTCATCTCTTCCCCATATTCGCCGCATCCCCCACTTACCCGCACCCTCTTCCCTCACTTCCCACTAACATGCAACGCAACCTCACCTTCGCCCCACACGCACAGCAGATTCCTCCCCTCTTCCGCTCATCTCCACGCACACATCACGCAACCTGACCCCGCCACATAGCAGCTCTGAAGCAAGCAACAACAATCCTCTGGCCTTTCCCTCTCTTCGCCGATCCATACTACGAGCCTAACCCCACCTAGAAATCATCTCAGACTTCACCTTTCTCTGCAGTGCATAAGGCTACTAGCTTTGCAACCAAGATCCGGCCAAGACCCACTACCACAGCCGTTAACTCTTCCAGCACTCAGCTTCATGCCGAGCCCACCGTAAACCGTCTCAACCCCACAACAGCGACACTCCAACCAACTACCGTTCGTGCCGCACCCATCATCTCTGCCATGCTTCACGTTTTCTTCGTATAAGGTAGCATGGGTATGTTCTATTTCAAACTATATGATATCCATCTCTATGCCTCTTTACATAAGTTTTTATATATCAGTTCATAGGATATTTGTTTTATATAAGTAATATGGGTTACTTTTTGTTTTGCTAGAAAAGTTAGTTATATGTAGATCTTGTATTTTATTTTGTATATATATATATTTAGTTTTTAATCCTTGATTGTATAAGATGAATAGTTATGTTGCATATATATAGTTGTATAAACTGTGTTACAGCAGGTTGTTATAATAATGATATAGTATTATATATATGGGTAGCTGATAGTATGGGTTTGTTTTTAATTTTTTTATTATTTGGGTTATGTTCAGATTTTCGAAAACTTTATAGCAAGTAAATATATATTTCTGTTTGTTATATGTATAAACATATGTTTGTATGTATGTTAGTCGCGTGAGTTATATACGTGGGTTTCTTCAGATATTTTATATAATTGCAACTATATACATATCAATGTTTTATACTATAATATAAATGTTGCAATCTGTGTTTATAATATGTAGATATTCAAATCTTGCTAGTGTCAGTTGGTTATAGAGGTTAAAAATTTAAAAGTAAGTATGGGCATATATATATACACTATATTGATTTTGAAATTTTATAATAGTTACCGTATGAGTCATATGTGTTTATAAGTACATTGTAGATCCTGTATTGATGTTTTATGTGTTGTTAGTTGCATTTTCTGTGTATATTAGTTTTGGGATATTGTTATATAGAGATTATTAGTTTGTTTATATGTGCATATTAGATTTGTCTACCATATATACATGTGTTTTGAAATGAGGCTTACTGGCTTTCTTTTATGTTGTATTTTTTATAATAATAATTTTAAAGGTACGGGTTTAATAATAAATAAATATATATATGTGTGTGTGTGTAATTGTTTCAAAGTATATAATGCATATACTTTGATTTGATATATGTGTTTTAATTTATATTTATGAATTTCGAGAACTATATATATATTCGATATGTGTTTTAATTTTTAAATAAGATTTTATATAAATAGTTATATATAGCATGCATATATGGTCATTTATACCATTTATCTACACCTATCTTCATCAATCCGATTCTGATTCGATTTCATCTATCCCTTATTATCAGCTTTGACCAGCGAATTCGTGCTTGGATTCAGAACTCAATTTCAGCGTCCGTATCAGTGTGTGTATCTATGTCATCTCCTGTTCTCTCTAACCTCGAAAGGTGAGAAATCACTCACGATTAATATTCTTTTATTTATTAAATTTGATTTCAATTGAAACGACAATTGAAATATGCTACTGTTGGTTGTTTACATTGTTATATATACTATTTACTTGTATCAGTTCACCTGTGACATCTGACACCGTTATCTGTTATGTATGCATTAATAATCCAGTTTGATTGATAATTGATTAATTGTTTGTTGTTTATATTGGATGTTAAATTGTAAGGTATAAAGTGAAAAATATTATGCAATTGAAATTGACGTAGAATAGTTAAAAAATTTAATCGATATATGTGTTGAACTTGATTAGTTAAATTTGTACAATATGACCCCTTTTAATGGTTAAATTAATTGACACGTAGAATTTGGTTAAGAACACCTTGAACCGTTGAATGTATGTTATATAAGTTGTTGTAGTATAAGTTGAACAATAGATGACAAATGAAGAACCGTATAAATAATTAGTGTAATAATCTTTAATCTACATGAAATGATAGTGTAGATTCTAGAAATAATTATGTAAATTCGCACAAACAACAATGTGAATTAATACGATTATTTCGGGATTATTTGAATTAATTATTGGATCGTTATTGATTGTTGTTATTGCTTGTTTATTTACTTTGACACCATCCCAGTTATCACACTGCAAGTTCCCTTTATTATACTTGATCTTGAATTGAATTTGGAATCGGGTTGAAATGATAAATACCCATATGAATTTGACCTAGGATAGAGAATTAAATAAATCCGATTGGTCAATAATTTGATGTAAAAAAATAAAATAATGACTTTATTTGAGCAAAGAATAAGTTTTGAAATGAAGTCGGAATTTTAATTTTTGAAAGGAAATGTAAAGATTGAAATCTGAAACAAATTTTAACGCAGTAATTGATGAAAGAACGTTGTTTGAAATTCGATTATCTAATAATTAAATTTGGAATTAGTAATAATTAAGTTTTGAAATTATTATGTTGAAATCATTTAATAATTAAATTTGAAATTATAATTAAGTTTGAAATTATAATTAAGTTCGAAATTATTAAGTTGAATGTATAATTAAGTTAAATGATTTGATAATTAAGTTTGAATTCATAATTAAGTGGAAATGAATTAATAATTAAGTTTGAATTTATAATCAAGTTGTAATTATTAAGTTTTGAAATTATTAATAATTAAGATTGAAATTATTTAATAATTGAAAAAGATTGAATTATTTGATAATTGAATAAAAAATGAATTCTATGATAAGAGAAATTGAACTTTTGAATAAGTGAATTCGAACTTCGTCAATAAATGAAATTGGGTTTCTTATTTAATTAAGCTTTGGAAAATTTAAGTAAGTGAATTAGTGAAATTGAACTTCTCGGACAAGTGAAATTGAGTTTCTTTATTTATTTGAGTTTTGAAATTCGTAAGAAAATGAATAAATGGGATTGAATTTCTTTAACAAGAAAAATTGCGTTTTATTGAAATAAATATAAGACTTGAATTTAAAAAAAAAAATTGATTTGACGAATTTAATCTAATCGAATTTGAAGTTTCATATAATGAAGTTGAACTTAAGTGGTTGATTTAATGAATTGGAAATCTAATAGAAACCGTTTTGAATGATAATTTAACTTAACGAATATTGAATGAAATCGGTAAATGAATTTGAAATTGATTCGAGTGTTAAATTAATTTATTTAAATGATTTCGAAATAAAATTTATATATGAATTTGAATCAATAATTGAATTGTTTAAATAAAAGTTGAAATCGAATTATAAGATTTTGAAATGGTAATTTGAAGTTTTGAAACGTAAACTTTGGAAATTGATTTAGAAAGACAAATGAAATGTTGATTTACGAATTGAAATTGAATTGATTTGGTTTTTGAAATTTATTACACGACCAATCGGTGTAATAATTACGAAAGTTATTAAAGAAACCGGAATCGGTTATGCACATAACTCTCTGTCTAAACCGGAAACCACTTTAATAACTATACGCGGAGTGATGATCCAGAGTGAAGTGGTTGGAATGATGTACGTGATGACTGAAGAAAGAGAACGATAATGGATAGCCTTGACACTTGTGTCAAATTGGAAATGACTAAAATCAAGAGCCGTGCTGGGCCAAATGGGGTTAGCCACCTCGAGCGAACACACTTCTTCGTAACTACTACTTATTACTTGTGATTGATTGGTGCACCCTCGGAATTTCAGGAGTGTTGTTTCGCGGTGTTGCGATCGCTGCGGCGATGCGTTCTCACCAGTCCGGATCAGGCAAACGGTAGTTTCACTACCTTGGGTATTGCCTCATGTGCCTTGTCATACTTGTATCCATATATACGCGACCACTACGAATTTGTTTTGCGTTATACCTATGGAGTACTCCCTGATATCCCACCAGTTTACGGTGGAGTTTACAGTGCTGTATAGACTATGACATTATATAAAATGTGTTAAGGGGGGTAATGGTAACGCCTTAACACTATTTTGATACTTTATATTACTGATAGACATTATCTATTTAGCGTACACTACTACATAGTAGATAGTTTAACGGATCCTTAGAGGATGGTGATTCCAACATCCTTTGAGTTACTTGTATTTTGATTGCTATTTCACTTGAGTTGGATTTATTGATATAAGAATATTAATCCTGACTCGAGTGTTTTGTGTTTTGCTTTACGCTCGGGTCAGACTGAGTGTACCAGTATTCAAGACTCACCTTTGGAGTTGGAGCTTTGCTTGAAGATCCAGCCATCTATTCTGCTTCCAGTATTCGATGATTTCAGTGATGTATACTTATTTGTACCTGTTGTATCATGTACTCTTCTGTTGTAAACTCTGATGTATCCTATATATTTATATAGTAGCTTCATGAACTACTATCTCTTTTACTTCCGCTGCATATTATTACTCTGTGTCTGTGATTCTGTATTTATTATTTACTGTATATCTCAGTTTTGCCAAATTTAAATTAACAATTCGGTATTTTGAATTATTCAAATCCGACGTGTGCGGATGCGAATAGTCCAAAATACCGGGTAGTTATAGTTGGTATCAGAGCTTTTGGTAGCTCTAGGCAAAACTTAGCATATAGGGTAAATGTATTTACAGAATCGCTCCCACTCGAGTTTCAATCTCTCCCTTTTTGACTCGGTCCCTTTGAATTTTGGAACGTTCCCTCGGTTCCGAAATTCATTCTTGTCCCTCACTATTCGAATTCGTCTAAATTCTGGAGTATCCCATAACTCCACTTCGAATGATCCTTATAATGAATGTCTCGCCAACCTTCGAATTATTTGTAAATAGGAGAAACTTATTTTCAATAGCATCGATTCACCGAAGATTTATATGTATCCTCGGTTTACGATGTTATATATTTCCTGCTATACCTGAATTCTATTCTTGAGATTAGATGCCGATTTACCTCGGAATTCAGCATCGATCTTATTCTTGAAGTTACGGTCGACCAGGTTAAGGTTGCCCGTGCATTAAATCAGCTATCCATCTTCCGATTCTGTTAATTGAATTATCTTACTTTTGTTCGAACTTATTATCAAATCAAAATTCTCTTTGATTTGATTTCCATCAAATTTAAATCTCTATACTATTTTAAAATCCATTATTATATCGTCGAGCGAGGAAGTGTATTTGAAAATTAATATTTAAATGTCATATATATATTGTGTTGTTTGAGTTGTTGATGTCGATTTGGATTTCCGATCGATTCGTCTAATCAACGCTATCGATAGGAATTCCAAAACGCTTGAACAGAACAAACTGATACAATATTGTTTTCAAATTTGGTAATCGGAATAGTTTTGCATGATTATATTTTATATAAGTATAAGTTTTTTTAAAATTAAACAGTTAATGAATCTGTTGTTGAAAAGAAATATTTGATTTTCATTATTTTGTAAACCATTGACTATTTCAACATGCGAATTTGAAAATTTAATTGAATTTAAATTTAGAATTTGAGAATTTAATTTTTGATAAATTCGAATTATGGTTTTAAAGTTTTAAAATGTACATTATTTAAAGTATTTTCGAATAGAAATCATTTTCAAAGAATTGTAAATGATTAAATCAGTGCTCTTCTCTTTGTTGCCGGAAAATAATTTCGATGATGACGGCCGCATCATCGACATTCATTTTCGAGTTTCGAAGTGGAGAGACTATTTTGTAGCTTTGCTACGGTTTGTTTTGGAAAATAAATTGATTTGAATTTCTAAACATGACTTGATTCGTAATATATATTGAAATTTTTAAATTTGATTTGGTATATTATGTATATATATATATATATTTATTTTATCTCTAAAATGGTTTGAAGTTAATCGAAAATTAATTATTCAAATTTTGATTTAAAGATGATTTTCAATGAAGGCAAAAGGTTTTGACTAAAATACTTAACTTGAAATAAGCAAATTGTAAAATTTTATTTCGATAATACTCAATTGCATTATATATAACTTACCTAAATTTTCAAAAGTTAACTATGTAATTGAATATTATACAGTAGAAAATGACATCAAGGGATTTTTAAATAAATTTGAGTAGTTATAATAAATGTAAATATACTTAATATATATGTGATAGGATATATTAAGTAAAATAAATTTAATAATAAGTTGGAATAAAGAAGAATTAAATTTGTCGAATAAAGTATGATTATAATAAATGACTATTCAAATTTATGATCTTTAGAATTGTTAATTTAAGATAACTGGATAATGTATAATATAAATTGTTTTTATAAATAAAATGTGAGCGCGTATAATAAATGTTATTCACTTAAATTTTAATTATAAATTGTTTATGGAGATAAATAGAATAATAAGTTAAATAAATAATAGGCATGATTAACAGAAGAAAATTTGTTTTGAAAGTTAATAAACTGAAGTTAAATCAACTTAATTAGATATCTTGAATTAATTGAATTTAAATTAAATTTCGTTTGAAAGAAACCTTTTGTACCTAACAATAATAAATGTGAAATCAAATCAATTTAATGAAAATTTTGAATTTAAAAACAAATTGTTGAATATAAATTTATTTAAATTGAAACTTATATGGTTTAAATTAATTGTTTATTATGTAATTCAAGTATATTTTCTTCTGGTTGTTTCTATCCACCTACCTCCTTCCTTTTCGGGGACGAAAAGTTTTGAGTGGGGGAGAGTGTAACGACCCGTAATTTTTAATAGTTTTAGTAACATATTTAATTGAATTTTTGGAGAAATTTTAAATAATAAAATTTTGAATTTAAGATTATATATTTGGAATAAGTATATTTAAATCTAAAAGATGGTAAATTTTCGTCCGAAAATATGAAGTTTATTTTCGTGCGTAAATTTACTTCAATCTAATCAGTTAAAAAGCGATGAAAATAAAACTTTTTCAAAATCAAAATATTTTTACATAGAAAAATTCTAAAATATCTTCTGAGCAAGTTGTCAGTTTGTCATTTTTTCAAATTCGGACATTTTTAGCTCCGTCGATCTTATTTTTCTGTATTTTTCATGCATTTTCATTAGTAGAAAAATTCAAATTTTTGTAGTTCAATCAAACCACTGATATCCATATACCGTTTTGATCGTCTCGTCGTGCTGATCTCCGCGGTATATTGAATTTTGTGTTTTGAAGTCCGGAAAACGGCGAAGTTTTTGGAACGTTAACCGTATCGGTTTCAAAATTTCATCTTTTAAACTTCAAGTGACCGTGTATTATCTTAGTAGCCGTGCACCCCAAGCATCAATAACTTTAATAAATTTACCTAAATCTAAGAGTTGGACGTTGGAGATTTCAAATACATTTAAAACAACGTCTATTGTATATGAATCCTCTCATCCCTCCTCTGCCAACTGTTCGTTCACTGGAGCACATTATATTCTAGCTTTTTCAATTCTTGAAAAAAATTGACGGTGACCATTGCCTTTGATATTCTTGAATCTATTCGAATATTTTATACGGTTCATTTATTTAGTTGCGTCTGTTCTTTAAGGTGATATAATATTTACTGTTGGTCTTCCTCCAGAGCTTCAAACAAACTTTCATTTCCATCAACACGTTTCCCCTCATCTCTTCCCCATATTCGCCGCATCCCCCACTTACCCGCACTGTAACGACCCAGAATTTTTAATAATTTAAATTTGAATATTTAATTAATTTTAAATATTAATAAGTGAATTTTTGGAGTCGAATAAATTTTATTTTGAATTTTGGATTTAATTTTTGCAATTAAATCGATTAATTAATAGTGAAATTCCGTAGATAATTTAATATTGGGTTAAATATGATTGAAAATGATTTGGAAAATTTTATTTTATCATATTAAAGTTATAGAAATATTTTGGAACTTGTAAAATTGAATTTGGAGTTAATTTGTAAAAATTGAATATTTTAATATTTAATTATCGACTGAAAAATAGCCAATTTTTGAACAGTCTCGGAATTGAACGAAACGAGTTCCATTGGATCCGTAATAGTTAATTATTATCGGATTTCAATTTTCGTAGCAATCGGAGTTGTCGTTTGACCGTGGCAGCTCGAAACGCATCGATATCGTTTTAATATTAATTTAGCGAGTTAAAATAGCCATTTTTCAAACGGTCTCGGATTTCGACGAAACCAGTTTCATCGGATCCGTAATGTGATATTATTGCAAGATTTCAAATTTCAAGTCAATCGGATTTATCGTTTGTCCGGTACAAGCCAAAACGCCTAGAAATCGCTTAAATCGGTTTTAATTTAAATCGAGCATTTATAGTCGTATCTCACACATACTTCCGAATTAGCTTCCGAAACCTGTTCCATTGCGTCCGGAATGTGGAAAAACCTTAGGATCGCCTGGCGGCACGCGTCGTTTGGAGTTCGTTTGCAAAAGTGTCAAATTGGAGATTTTATTATTAAAATAATATTAGTATATATATGTTATTTTATCTCAAAACCCTAGGAGATTAGGGCCAGCCGCCAGTATTTGTTCCAATGGCCAGAAATCTCCCGTTTTCTCCTCCATTTTGCAATCAATCCATGCAACGATTATCAAAATCTCCAACTAGGAAAGCGTAGAGGGCGCTTGGATCTATAGATCCAACGGTTATGATGGGTTTTCGTCGATCTGGGGGGAAGTTTGGAGGCCGCGAACGTGCGCCGTTAGTGCTCGATTTTCGAGCTACAGGGACAACCGAGCTTCGAAGCGTTTGGGCTGAAGGTGAACGTGCGTGAGGGCTTCCATGTGAAGGTGGTTGATTGTGCTCTAGTCGCTTGTAGGTGGAGCGGCCGTCGTTTTCTCCTGCGTGATATGGGTTTGAAGTCGCGCGTGTATACCTGGGAAGAGAAATGCGAACGGGAGAGAAGGTGAGGGTGGGGCCCGCACGCGTGAAGAGGGGGTGAGGTGTTTTCTTTTAATTTTTAGTTTAAATTCAAAATTCAAATTCGTTCAATCTTTAAAACGTGATATCTTTTTGCTGCGAGGTCCAAATTGAACGAGATTTTTTGCGTTGGCTTCGTATCGCCGAGCTCTTCGCAATGCAGCTGGTTTGGAGTCGATTGGAGCTCGTTTGAATTTCGGGTAAAATTAAACGTTCGTTTAATTTTATTCGAAACGAACGCCGAAACCGGAAATAAAATCAAGGTGAGAACTCCTCACTCAATCGAAAGGTTTTGTTTAAAATTTTAAATAGTTATTATTGATTGTTGATTGCTGTTGATTGTGCTAGTAGATATAGTAGGATATATACTATATATAGCGATATATATATATTGGCATATGTATATATCGGATTTGATTTCCCGCCTCGTATAGCGGATGAGACCCTATTGCGCCGTTATTAAGCGGAATATTTATAAAATCCCATATACCGCGATATTCCACCTTGAAGTGGAATTGGTATTGTGCTAACGTCTGTGGATGCAGGGTAACAGGTTGGAGGGATCCAACTGGATTCCTCACATATTTATTTGTTTATGAATATTATGTTGATTGTTGATAATCACATTGATATATGATGTTATTCCCATGATTGACCATTCGATGTCGTTGCATCATCGGATTCTAATTTTTAAATTAAAATAACGGTTTTGAATTTAAAAGGGGTTTTAAATCGATTTTTCAAAGAATATGGTTTATTAAAAATTTTGAATTGATTAAATTTTAAAATAAATAGATGGATAAAATTTTATGTTTTAAAAATTTATATTTTTATAAAATATAACTTAAAAGAAATTTTTAACAATAATAGGTTTTTATAAAATAGTTAAATTTGGTTTTTGGGAAGTTATTATTATTAATGGGTTATATAAAGGATTTTATAAATGGATGTTTTTAAATAAAAAATTATTGAAGTTATAGAATAAATTTATAAAGTGTTAAGTTGATGTATAACATGAATTTCACTAGGATTTATAGATTAATAAATGTGAAATTTATAAAACGAATGGTTATTGGAAAATTTTAAGCTTATAAGTTATTAACTTATAAAAATGAATTTGGGGCATAAAAAGGGGAATTTTATAGAAATTGTTAATAAATGAAGATTTCATTAGTTGAAATTATTATAAACCATAAAGAAATCTTGTAAGTGATAAGATTTTAAATTGGTGAAGTTCAAAGGAACGATTTGGTAAATAAATAATATTATAAGTATTTAACTTACAATATGGCTTTTGGGTATGAAATTGGGTTATGTAAATTGCATCGGATTAATAAAGGAATTTATAAAATTGGGGTTTATAATAGAAATGGAATTTATAAACTATGTTTATAAATTTGAAATTCATCGAATTTGATAAATTGAAATATGGGAATTTGTTAAGTGGGCTATATTCACTATTTTGAATATTGAATAGATTATTAAATAAAATGGGTTTGTTTTTGGGAAAGGAATGTTTTAAATGGAATTTAAAACGAATTAAAGGTGTTTTAAAATGTATTGAGTATTGAAAACATAGATTTCAACATTGATTGTTGAAATAGACGTTTTCGAGAAACAGAAGGGGATAATTTGTATAGTATTGGATTTATATATCTATTTTTTTTTTTATTTCAAATCCATATACTAGTGTTTTTGGGTTGTCGTAACGATGTTTTACGTAACATTCGTTTTTAACCCAAATAAATGTGAATAAAGGAATGTTTTCTTAAAGAGAATGGAATAAATACTTAACTGTGATTTAAGTATATTGAATATTTCCAAATTGTTGAAAATAAATAAATTTGTGAATTACTTATTTTTAAAATAAGCATGGGAATGGTTTTCTAATATGAAATGGAACGGTTTTTTGTGAATTCACCTTTAAGGTAATTGAAAGCAAATAACTTGAAATCGATTTGGGAATCGTATGCTAGTAGATGCTTGGAATTTAAATTCACTTTGGAATTTATAAATAGGAAGGGAAATTTGTTTAAAAATAAATGTTGATTTATTTTTAAAGATGGAAATATAATTCACAAATTTGGAGCGTAAAATTTAAAAATAAATCGGTAAGGATTTATATGTGATTTGAAATTTGTTTTCAAATGGTTAAGGTGTGGGATTTGAAATTTGTTTTCAAATGGTTGAGTTGTGTAATTTGAAATGGGTTTTCAAATGGTTAAGTGTGGAAATTTTATCGTGTAAAGGTGTTTTGGTAAACCAAATAACTTTGGGAAATTAATTGGAAATTGTGTATATATATCTTGTAAAGATATTTTGGGACTTAATAATTTTGGAAAAATTATTTGGAATCTGATGATGTGGCGCATCTTTATTGATAGTTAAATAACCGACTATCAATATTTACCCTTGGATGGTATTGATTGTGTTTGTTTGGAATTGAATGCACACTTATTTTTAAAATAAGCGCTCGCTATTCGGTTTAGCCGGGAGAGGACCTTTGTGTCGTATATCCCATTCCGAATATGTGATACGTCGTTTGGATTGCATTTGAAGACCGGTGTGAAGACCGGGTATTTGTGAGAACGATAGGATGACCTATCGATTGTCTCCGCATCGTTAGCTACGATATGGAGATTTCCTTTGTGATGGGAAATTTTATCGGGATTGTGAATACCCGGATTGCAAGGGCTTCTTTGGAAGTGCCTTCGGTTCTGTTCGAACCCGGAACAGACTTGTATGGTTACGTGTCTGACATTACATTTTGAGAGATAGAGCAGATTTCTTTCAAATACATTTCTGTTGGTGGCGGAGAATTTATTCTCTTAGCTTAACACCCTTCTCTGAGACGTACGAGCTCAGAGGTTATGTAGTTGAAGGTTATCAGCGATATTTCCCAATCTGGTAATGTGGCATGCTGAGTGCTGCTGTGTGATGATCATTGGTTGGTCATTTGTGATATGATCATTTGTTTGATCATTTATCTTTGTGATTATTGCTTTGGTCATCTGTGGACCCGAAGCATGGCTTTGTTACACAAAGCGTAGCTTTGTGGACGAGACTTCGTCAGGACCTCACTCCCCGGAAATGGTCGAAACAGGAATATGCGGCAAGGTTATGAGGGTCGCGCCCTTTAGGGTATGTCATTCCCTTCTGGAAAAGGGTGGTATCATGGTATGGAGCCCAGATATTTACTCATGTGGAAAACACTATATCTATTTCTGTGTGGTGTTGTTGGTATCGAGCGCTCGGATAAAGGTCCCAAAGGACCGGGGGATGACATATTCGTGTAGTAGTTACCTAGTTACAGAGGTAACCCGGCCTTGTGTTGGCAGAGATCTAACCGTAACGTTAGTTTCTCGGGACGTCCCGCCAGAGGCGATCCCATGTGGCAGTAGGAAGTTCCTTAGCCTGACCATTTGTTGGAAATCCATTCCTCCAATACGCGCCTTGTACGGTTTTAGTTGTATTACCTGCCATTCACTTATGGTGGTCACCACTGTTTGGATGGTAGCTATAGTAGGCATAGTTCGGAATGTCTATGCTGGCTAGGATTTATATTGTACTTTCGAAATTGTTTTCTACACTATGCACTAGTAATAATATCAAAAATGATTTGATTTTCGCGTAGTAAGCATCTTTGACTATCATAAGGAGAAATCTCCTCCAATTCTGCGTTTGCATTGTGTGTGTGGCGGGAGGCCTTATGGTAGTTTCATTTTTCCAAAAAGCATTTCGAATTTCGAAAGTTAAATTTAAATTCTGTTGTTGCTTGTTTAAAGATAAACTGTTTTGAGTTCTCACACCAGTCACATGACTGACCTGGAGTTTATTGTTCCTTTCCTAAACTCTGGGTGCCCACTATTTTCCACACGGGCAGTCTAGAGTTAGGTTGTCAGGTTATTCTGGATTCGGGAGTTGCTGTGCAGATCTGGAGGCGAGCCAGATAGCGTAGTCTATTATCTATTGTATATATAGTATTTCTTTTCCGCTGTTGTTGTTGTACACTCTGATTGATGTAATGTAATGTGATATATAAAATGTATAGTTCTTTGTTTTAAATGAATGTACATTTATCTATTATATATTGTTCCGCTGCGACTGTGAGATTCTGTTATTGTTTCCTGTTCTGATTGTTTGTTCTGTTTCTTCTCTCTTTTCTCTCTTCTTCTACCTCTTTCTTTTTCTTAAACCCTAACGGTTTGATTTTTCGGCAACGAAAAATCCCGATCGTTACATTTGGTATCAGAGCATATGGTTAAGCGACAACCTGCTCTGTTGGGTATTACTCATTAGAGATAGAGTCAGCAGTACTCTAGAATGAGTGTGAGTGTAATAATAGATATGAGTGCGTATTTGTTAGTGAATATAAAATTGTTTTATATTGTGATGATTGGTTTGTTGAGTGGTATATGAACCTTCGTCGGCGCAGCCTCGAAAACTGAATCGAAGGGGTTCCTAAACACTTGAATAGAACAATTCGACACAATATTGTTTTAAATTGGGTAAATGAAATAATTTTACCTCGATTATATTTTATATATAAAAAGAAAATAATTTTTCAGGAATTATTGAAGTGTGTATATAATTGATTGCTTGGTTGTTGTAAATGATATATATATATATAAAATAATTAAAAGTTGTTTGAATAAGCTAATAAAAGCAACTATTGTAAAAGAATAATGGTATAAACCAATGAATCATAAGATGAAATTATAATTGATAATGATTTACAATTGTAAGATAATCATGTATGTATATAAGAAGTAAAATTATATAAGTAAAAGGGTTATAAAAGTGATTTATGAATAGAAAGAAAACTTTTTGAAAGAATAATTAGCATTGATTTCACTATTGTCACTGGGAAATAATAAGGGTGATGACTGCAGCATCATCACTATCATTTTCGAGTTTCTATGTGATGGATTTGCTACAAAAATGAATTAAAAATTGAAGTTTTGTTGTAATAAACCAATTTGAAATTGTTAAATATACGTGAAAAAGGTTTTGGACTTATAATAAATGTTGGAAGTTGAATAATAAATTGTATAACTTATAGTATGGAATATGAATTTGAATATTGATATGAATTTGACTTAAGTAAAAGTTAAATAGGATTTACTTTGGAATTTAAAATCCGAATTGAATTGATAAGTAAAACTTAAGTTTAATTAACAAATGATGTTTAAATGGAATAACTTAAGTGAAGTTGAATAAAAAAAAAATCGATCTTTGCATCAAAGTTAAATAATCAAGTGAATTAAATGATGTAAATAAAGTTGAAATGGAATGCAAGTTAAGTAATGTTGAAAGAATTGATGTTAATATCAAAATAAATGAATAAAGTGAGTAAATGAAATTGTTAAAGATGTGAACTTAAGTTATATAAATGAAATTCAATTTTATTTGTAAAAAGAACTAGCAATTGAGTTAAAGTATGAATTGAATGTTAATCAATAGAATATGAATAAGTTGATATGAAATGATGCATGCAAGTGTAAATTCATTTGAAAATAGTTGAATAATAGAATGAAAATCAATTGAATGTTAAACCAATTGAAATTAAAACAGTTGAACCAAATTGAATGTAAGTAAAATGGATAAAATTTGGTTGTATTGGATGTGCATTGGTTGTTATTTGCTTGTTGGTTGATTGTATGTAAATTCATTAAGTGTTAACGAAATTGAATCTGCTAAATTGAAAGCTATGAAATTGAATAGAATTGAATTGGAATTGAAACGAATGAAAATGAATATGCAACTTTAATAGTAAGCTAAAAGTGGTATAAGAAGCATGTATTGGAAATTTTATAATTGAATTGGCAAATTGGTTTGAATATTATAATTGGATATTATGCTAGCAGGATATACAGGTATATAATGGATTGGAATTTTGATTTTGAAGTTAAAAAAAAAATTGAATTGCTCGACAAAAAGGTACGTATTTCAGTTTTTATATGAGATTTGATGATTTCCTTCTCTAGCCACTTGGCTTTCTCTTTTCTTTTTGATTCTGAGGGGCCGTAGTGCCATTTTGTAGTCGTACCGATCTAGCCGCGCAAAGGAGACTCTGGCGAAATTTTTCGAAAATTTAGGGAGTTAGAAGATTTTTGAGAAAATTTTGAAAGTTTGGGAATTTGAATTTAAATTTAAATTTGAATTGTCAAATAAACAATGTTGTTTGAAACCTATAACTGAAGTTGGAAAGTTAATTGAAATGATAGTGGATCTTTAATAAAAAGGATTGTTTTGAAAAGTTAATAAAACTAATTAGTTTTGGAAGAGTAATAAACGGATTAAGGAATCGTTTTCTTAACTTGCAATTTCGAGGACGAAATTCTTTTAAGGGGGGAAGATTGTAACGACCCAGAATTTTTAATAATTTAAATTTGAATATTTAATTAATTTTAAATATTAATAAGTGAATTTTTGGAGTCGAATAAATTTTATTTTGAATTTTGGATTTAATTTTTGCAATTAAATCGATTAATTAATAGTGAAATTCCGTAGATAATTTAATATTGGGTTAAATATGATTGAAAATGATTTGGAAAATTTTATTTTATCATATTAAAGTTATAGAAATATTTTGGAACTTGTAAAATTGAATTTGGAGTTAATTTGTAAAAATTGAATATTTTAATATTTAATTATCGACTGAAAAATAGCCAATTTTTGAACAGTCTCGGAATTGAACGAAACGAGTTCCATTGGATCCGTAATAGTTAATTATTATCGGATTTCAATTTTCGTAGCAATCGGAGTTGTCGTTTGACCGTGGCAGCTCGAAACGCATCGATATCGTTTTAATATTAATTTAGCGAGTTAAAATAGCCATTTTTCAAACGGTCTCGGATTTCGACGAAACCAGTTTCATCGGATCCGTAATGTGATATTATTGCAAGATTTCAAATTTCAAGTCAATCGGATTTATCGTTTGTCCGGTACAAGCCAAAACGCCTAGAAATCGCTTAAATCGGTTTTAATTTAAATCGAGCATTTATAGTCGTATCTCACACATACTTCCGAATTAGCTTCCGAAACCTGTTCCATTGCGTCCGGAATGTGGAAAAACCTTAGGATCGCCTGGCGGCACGCGTCGTTTGGAGTTCGTTTGCAAAAGTGTCAAATTGGAGATTTTATTATTAAAATAATATTAGTATATATATGTTATTTTATCTCAAAACCCTAGGAGATTAGGGCCAGCCGCCAGTATTTGTTCCAATGGCCAGAAATCTCCCGTTTTCTCCTCCATTTTGCAATCAATCCATGCAACGATTATCAAAATCTCCAACTAGGAAAGCGTAGAGGGCGCTTGGATCTATAGATCCAACGGTTATGATGGGTTTTCGTCGATCTGGGGGGAAGTTTGGAGGCCGCGAACGTGCGCCGTTAGTGCTCGATTTTCGAGCTACAGGGACAACCGAGCTTCGAAGCGTTTGGGCTGAAGGTGAACGTGCGTGAGGGCTTCCATGTGAAGGTGGTTGATTGTGCTCTAGTCGCTTGTAGGTGGAGCGGCCGTCGTTTTCTCCTGCGTGATATGGGTTTGAAGTCGCGCGTGTATACCTGGGAAGAGAAATGCGAACGGGAGAGAAGGTGAGGGTGGGGCCCGCACGCGTGAAGAGGGGGTGAGGTGTTTTCTTTTAATTTTTAGTTTAAATTCAAAATTCAAATTCGTTCAATCTTTAAAACGTGATATCTTTTTGCTGCGAGGTCCAAATTGAACGAGATTTTTTGCGTTGGCTTCGTATCGCCGAGCTCTTCGCAATGCAGCTGGTTTGGAGTCGATTGGAGCTCGTTTGAATTTCGGGTAAAATTAAACGTTCGTTTAATTTTATTCGAAACGAACGCCGAAACCGGAAATAAAATCAAGGTGAGAACTCCTCACTCAATCGAAAGGTTTTGTTTAAAATTTTAAATAGTTATTATTGATTGTTGATTGCTGTTGATTGTGCTAGTAGATATAGTAGGATATATACTATATATAGCGATATATATATATTGGCATATGTATATATCGGATTTGATTTCCCGCCTCGTATAGCGGATGAGACCCTATTGCGCCGTTATTAAGCGGAATATTTATAAAATCCCATATACCGCGATATTCCACCTTGAAGTGGAATTGGTATTGTGCTAACGTCTGTGGATGCAGGGTAACAGGTTGGAGGGATCCAACTGGATTCCTCACATATTTATTTGTTTATGAATATTATGTTGATTGTTGATAATCACATTGATATATGATGTTATTCCCATGATTGACCATTCGATGTCGTTGCATCATCGGATTCTAATTTTTAAATTAAAATAACGGTTTTGAATTTAAAAGGGGTTTTAAATCGATTTTTCAAAGAATATGGTTTATTAAAAATTTTGAATTGATTAAATTTTAAAATAAATAGATGGATAAAATTTTATGTTTTAAAAATTTATATTTTTATAAAATATAACTTAAAAGAAATTTTTAACAATAATAGGTTTTTATAAAATAGTTAAATTTGGTTTTTGGGAAGTTATTATTATTAATGGGTTATATAAAGGATTTTATAAATGGATGTTTTTAAATAAAAAATTATTGAAGTTATAGAATAAATTTATAAAGTGTTAAGTTGATGTATAACATGAATTTCACTAGGATTTATAGATTAATAAATGTGAAATTTATAAAACGAATGGTTATTGGAAAATTTTAAGCTTATAAGTTATTAACTTATAAAAATGAATTTGGGGCATAAAAAGGGGAATTTTATAGAAATTGTTAATAAATGAAGATTTCATTAGTTGAAATTATTATAAACCATAAAGAAATCTTGTAAGTGATAAGATTTTAAATTGGTGAAGTTCAAAGGAACGATTTGGTAAATAAATAATATTATAAGTATTTAACTTACAATATGGCTTTTGGGTATGAAATTGGGTTATGTAAATTGCATCGGATTAATAAAGGAATTTATAAAATTGGGGTTTATAATAGAAATGGAATTTATAAACTATGTTTATAAATTTGAAATTCATCGAATTTGATAAATTGAAATATGGGAATTTGTTAAGTGGGCTATATTCACTATTTTGAATATTGAATAGATTATTAAATAAAATGGGTTTGTTTTTGGGAAAGGAATGTTTTAAATGGAATTTAAAACGAATTAAAGGTGTTTTAAAATGTATTGAGTATTGAAAACATAGATTTCAACATTGATTGTTGAAATAGACGTTTTCGAGAAACAGAAGGGGATAATTTGTATAGTATTGGATTTATATATCTATTTTTTTTTTTATTTCAAATCCATATACTAGTGTTTTTGGGTTGTCGTAACGATGTTTTACGTAACATTCGTTTTTAACCCAAATAAATGTGAATAAAGGAATGTTTTCTTAAAGAGAATGGAATAAATACTTAACTGTGATTTAAGTATATTGAATATTTCCAAATTGTTGAAAATAAATAAATTTGTGAATTACTTATTTTTAAAATAAGCATGGGAATGGTTTTCTAATATGAAATGGAACGGTTTTTTGTGAATTCACCTTTAAGGTAATTGAAAGCAAATAACTTGAAATCGATTTGGGAATCGTATGCTAGTAGATGCTTGGAATTTAAATTCACTTTGGAATTTATAAATAGGAAGGGAAATTTGTTTAAAAATAAATGTTGATTTATTTTTAAAGATGGAAATATAATTCACAAATTTGGAGCGTAAAATTTAAAAATAAATCGGTAAGGATTTATATGTGATTTGAAATTTGTTTTCAAATGGTTAAGGTGTGGGATTTGAAATTTGTTTTCAAATGGTTGAGTTGTGTAATTTGAAATGGGTTTTCAAATGGTTAAGTGTGGAAATTTTATCGTGTAAAGGTGTTTTGGTAAACCAAATAACTTTGGGAAATTAATTGGAAATTGTGTATATATATCTTGTAAAGATATTTTGGGACTTAATAATTTTGGAAAAATTATTTGGAATCTGATGATGTGGCGCATCTTTATTGATAGTTAAATAACCGACTATCAATATTTACCCTTGGATGGTATTGATTGTGTTTGTTTGGAATTGAATGCACACTTATTTTTAAAATAAGCGCTCGCTATTCGGTTTAGCCGGGAGAGGACCTTTGTGTCGTATATCCCATTCCGAATATGTGATACGTCGTTTGGATTGCATTTGAAGACCGGTGTGAAGACCGGGTATTTGTGAGAACGATAGGATGACCTATCGATTGTCTCCGCATCGTTAGCTACGATATGGAGATTTCCTTTGTGATGGGAAATTTTATCGGGATTGTGAATACCCGGATTGCAAGGGCTTCTTTGGAAGTGCCTTCGGTTCTGTTCGAACCCGGAACAGACTTGTATGGTTACGTGTCTGACATTACATTTTGAGAGATAGAGCAGATTTCTTTCAAATACATTTCTGTTGGTGGCGGAGAATTTATTCTCTTAGCTTAACACCCTTCTCTGAGACGTACGAGCTCAGAGGTTATGTAGTTGAAGGTTATCAGCGATATTTCCCAATCTGGTAATGTGGCATGCTGAGTGCTGCTGTGTGATGATCATTGGTTGGTCATTTGTGATATGATCATTTGTTTGATCATTTATCTTTGTGATTATTGCTTTGGTCATCTGTGGACCCGAAGCATGGCTTTGTTACACAAAGCGTAGCTTTGTGGACGAGACTTCGTCAGGACCTCACTCCCCGGAAATGGTCGAAACAGGAATATGCGGCAAGGTTATGAGGGTCGCGCCCTTTAGGGTATGTCATTCCCTTCTGGAAAAGGGTGGTATCATGGTATGGAGCCCAGATATTTACTCATGTGGAAAACACTATATCTATTTCTGTGTGGTGTTGTTGGTATCGAGCGCTCGGATAAAGGTCCCAAAGGACCGGGGGATGACATATTCGTGTAGTAGTTACCTAGTTACAGAGGTAACCCGGCCTTGTGTTGGCAGAGATCTAACCGTAACGTTAGTTTCTCGGGACGTCCCGCCAGAGGCGATCCCATGTGGCAGTAGGAAGTTCCTTAGCCTGACCATTTGTTGGAAATCCATTCCTCCAATACGCGCCTTGTACGGTTTTAGTTGTATTACCTGCCATTCACTTATGGTGGTCACCACTGTTTGGATGGTAGCTATAGTAGGCATAGTTCGGAATGTCTATGCTGGCTAGGATTTATATTGTACTTTCGAAATTGTTTTCTACACTATGCACTAGTAATAATATCAAAAATGATTTGATTTTCGCGTAGTAAGCATCTTTGACTATCATAAGGAGAAATCTCCTCCAATTCTGCGTTTGCATTGTGTGTGTGGCGGGAGGCCTTATGGTAGTTTCATTTTTCCAAAAAGCATTTCGAATTTCGAAAGTTAAATTTAAATTCTGTTGTTGCTTGTTTAAAGATAAACTGTTTTGAGTTCTCACACCAGTCACATGACTGACCTGGAGTTTATTGTTCCTTTCCTAAACTCTGGGTGCCCACTATTTTCCACACGGGCAGTCTAGAGTTAGGTTGTCAGGTTATTCTGGATTCGGGAGTTGCTGTGCAGATCTGGAGGCGAGCCAGATAGCGTAGTCTATTATCTATTGTATATATAGTATTTCTTTTCCGCTGTTGTTGTTGTACACTCTGATTGATGTAATGTAATGTGATATATAAAATGTATAGTTCTTTGTTTTAAATGAATGTACATTTATCTATTATATATTGTTCCGCTGCGACTGTGAGATTCTGTTATTGTTTCCTGTTCTGATTGTTTGTTCTGTTTCTTCTCTCTTTTCTCTCTTCTTCTACCTCTTTCTTTTTCTTAAACCCTAACGGTTTGATTTTTCGGCAACGAAAAATCCCGATCGTTACACGCACCCTCTTCCCTCACTTCCCACTAACATGCAACTCAACCTCACCTTCGCCCCACACGCACAGCAGCTTCCTCCCCTCTTCCGCTCATCTCCACGCACACATCACGCAACCTGACCCCGCCACATAGCAGCTCCGAAGCAAGCAACGACAATCCTCTGGCCTTGCCCTCTCTTCGCCGATCCATACTACGAGCCTAACCCCACCTAGAAATCATCTCAGACTTCACCTTTCTCTGCAGTGCATAAGGCTACTAGCTTTGCAACCAAGATCCGGCCAAGACCCACCACCACAGCCGTTAACTCTTCCAGCACTCAGCTTCATGCCGAGCCCACCGTAAACCATCTCAACCCCACAACAGCGACACTCCAACCAACTACCGTTCGTGCCGCACCCATCATCTCTGCCATGCTTCACGTTTTCTTCGTATAAGGTAGCATGGGTATGTTCTATTTCAAACTATATGATATCCATCTTTATGCCTCTTTACATAAGTTTTTTTATATCAGTTCATAGGATATTTGTTTTATATAAGTAATATGGGTTACATTTTGTTTTGCTAGAAAAGTTAGTTATATGTAGATCTTGTATTTTATTTTGTATATATATATTTAGTTTTTAATCCTTGATTGTATAAGATGAATAGTTATGTTGCATATATATAGTTGTATAAACTGTGTTACAGCAGGTTGTTATAATAATGATATTGTATTATATATATGGGTAGCTGATAGTATGGGTTTGTTTTTAATTTTTTTTATTATTTGGGTTATGTTCAGATTTTCGAAAACTTTATAGCAAGTAAATATATATTTCTGTTTGTTATATGTATAAACATATGTTTGTATGTATGTTAGTCGCATGAGTTATATACGTGGGTTTCTTCAGATATTTTATATAATTGCAACTATATACATGTCAATGTTTTATACTATAATATAAATGTTGCAATCTGTGTTTATAATATTTAGATATTCAAATCTTGCTTGTGTCAGTTGGTTATAGAGGTTAATAATTTAAAAGTATGGGCATATATATATATACACTATATTGATTTTGAAATTTTATAATAGTTACCGTATGAGTCATATGTGTTTATAAGTACATTGTATGTAACGACCCGTTAAATTAATAATATTAAATGAATTGAATTAATATAATTTCTAATCTAATTGAGAATAAATGTAGAAATTTGGTATAGTAGTTGTAATTTAGTGTAACAATAAAATTTTATGACAATAGATTTGGATAATGTAGATTGTCACAATTTGATTTAAAGTTAAATATAAGAAACTGATATAAGGGTTGAATTAGTGAATATCAATAAAAAAAATTAAGTAGAATGGAATTCATTTAATATAAAATAAATAGTGGAAGACTTACATTGGATTGTAAAATGGATAGTAACTAAATAAAAGGTGGCCGCTGAATAAGTCAATGCAATAAGTGTTGATAAGGAAATTTAATGAATGTTGTCAATAATAAATAGACTTAAGATAGTAATAAAATTTGTTTTGCCTATGTAAATTTTATGTATTGATAAGCCAAAATTAAATTTGAAATTTGGTAGTAAATAGGGGATAAGTTGACTAAGGCAATTAGTAATTTAATAAATGAATGCATAGTAAGTAAGTGGAAATGTATGCATAAAAATATTTTCATATATGGGATAATTACAAAAGTTTACCCATTTATCTAATGTATATAATTGAATCTAAATTTAGGGCAACATTTTGTTATTGATGGTATAAGTGAATTTGAATAAAAGGGTAAAAATTATGTAGATTTAACATGTATTGAGTATATAGCTAAGAAGGGCATTCGATGTAAATGAATCTAAATTTATGTGTCTAGTCAATAATGGAGAACAAAAGGGTAAATAATAATATACAAATATACTAAACATTAAATAGTAGGATTACTAGAAAATTCAATCATTTACCAATATAGATAGTTGATGCGCCTTAATTGTAATTAAGAAACAACGAAAGGTGTAAATGAAATTTTTTAGAGTATAAATTATAATTGGACAAAGATTTTAGTATAAAATATTAATGCAAGGAAATTAATGCTGAATTTAAGGCAATAGTAATGAATAGTAATTTATTTAAAAAAAAAAATTGTAACACCTATCATAAAAATCTATCTGCTTATTTGTTAATGGGATTAGGATCGGTAATAGGTGGTAATAATTAAATGAATGTTACACTAATTGAAAGTGGAGTAACGTTCGTTTAAAAGTTGAGAAATTATAGGAGCATATTTATTAAGCGTTACTTTAAAATTTATGTTTGATTGTGAAATTTATACGAGAAGTTGCAAAGTAATAATTAAGAAAGAATACATATAAATTGTTTATAACCTAAAACTTAAGGGTAGTTAAATGTTGAAATTGAATCTAATCAATTGGAAACTTAATTAAATTGGGTTCAATGTAAATAAAGGGTTATTTTAAGAAATTGAAATAAGTATTATAATTGGCAAATTTAGTTACTTTAAAGTGAAATGGAAAATATTAACGCAATAGTTTGAATGCAATATTTAATTCATCTAATTTATATTAAAGATTCGTTAGATTAATTTAATAGAAATTTTGGGACATTTAATAGATAATTGCTGATTTTGAATGGAATTAAAGGAATTACTGAAATCGAAATTTAGCAACTTTTAAACCTTTGCAATTGATTTTGGATATAAAGAGTCAATGGAAATTTGTGGATTAATTTATGAATTCATGAAATCAGTGTATTGACTTAGTTGTAACTATATGTAAATGTACGCAATAAGGTTGTGCAATACCAATTATTTGGATTCAAATTTATATTAGATATAATGTTGGTAGCAATTGGAATTTACCGTTTTGCAAAATAAATGAGAAATCAAGTCAAATGTAAATTATATTGTAAAGGATAAATTCATTTAAACAGTAAGATTTTTAAATAAATAAACGTTTCACTTAGGTTTCATTTGGATAATTTATGTAGTATAATGGGAAAGCAATTGAAATTGATTACCCTAAATTTGTGCAGTTAGGGTAGTTTTGATTTGTCACTTAAGATGGTAAATTCTATAAAATGTGATAAATGTAGTTTTAATTAAATTATGACGATTGGGTATTTAAGAAGTGATAAACCAAAATTTATTGATTTATTTGAAATTAAATTGTGGATTTATTTCAAATAAGTGAAATTTATGTTTAACTATCACATCAATAGGAATTAATCTAATTTAAGGATATGTTAATATAAATTGGGCAAAAGGGTGTTTGGACTAGGGAATAATATTAATCGGTTTTAGAAACCTTAAATATAAAATGGGAAGTAGACAAGATTTAACGTTACAACCATTTATACAAAATCCAGGATGTGTGTAGAAGTATTTATGGAATAAAACGTAAACAATTGTTGGATAAAAAGAGTAGGAATCAACATTTATTTATTTAATTGGATATAACTACGATAGTATGATTTATTGCATTTAAATGAAATCTAATATATAGAACATTGCCTAAAAAGGAAGAATAGATAAAATTAATGATAAATCTATATACTATATAAGATTTATTGATTTAAAGACAAAAGGGGCAAGATGTATAAATTAGATTAAGTGCAACCTTCAGTAAATAAAATTTGATGGAATAAGAACATTTGGGTAATTTATTTCCAATTAAATCAATTCACGTTTCAAAATTTAATGCTAGTTTATTACATATATGTTTATGCCTAAATTTAAACTTATGTTTAGATCCAATCCGATCCATCTATTATGTTTCAGCCTTGTCTATATATAACCTGTTATAAACCCTAGCCACTCCTTATTTTCATTTTTCTATACGTAGATCTCCTTCTCAACTCCTCATTCTAATGGCAAAAAAAAAACCTAATTCTCAAATTCAAAAAAAAAAAATTTCAAAAAAAAAAAAATTCGGATCTGCAGCAGCTTCTGGTCGCGCTTCGGGTTTCAGGGGAGAAAACCCTAGAGCAACTTCGGGTCAGGAAGAAAATGACTCGGGTCGCTCCGGGTCGTTTTGGCGAAAACTCCAAGCAAGCACCGGGGTATTGAGGCGGCGCACCGAAGTCGAACCCGAAGTCGACCCAGGACCAGAATTTTCCATTTTTCAAATTTTCATAACTTTTGCATACGAGCTCGGATTCGCGCGAGGTTTGTTTTGATGGGATCGTATCGGAATTTCTGACGTTTTGGCACTAGTTTGGATGAATTTGGAGGCTGTCCAAATTTTAGGTTTAAATTGGATTTGAATTCAATTTAAATTCAAAAAGGTGAGTGTTTTAACCCACTCACAACTACTAGAAGCTTTTATGTTTGTTAAATTAATTTTAGAAATGAATAGAAATTTATTATGAGTATTTGGCATGTTTATTTTATTTATATCTGTGGAATTGCATTTATTAAATTTAACTGTTAATTTAATTAATTTATTGCGTATAAATTTACGGTTAAAATTTATTTGTTTGGATATGAACTGCTAGTTAACAGTTATATAATTTATTACTGAATATAGACTGTAGATTAATAGCTGTTAAATTTAATTTGAATAAAATTGCCAGTATTACCTGTTATGTAGTACCAAAAATAATATTGTTATTGATTGATATTGATTTACGATTGCGATTTGGATGATGGATGATGTTGATGAATGGATGTTTATTGTATATCATTAAATTGCAAATTATCATGCATATTTCCTTTCATTCGGGATTGTGGTTTGAAATGATATACAACCGCAAAATTTTATATCTTTTAAATTGCGGATTGAAATGATAAATATCCGTATCATTTGACCATAGGATAGAAAATTATATACAGGCACCGCGGTCTATATATAACTATTTTAATGTGATTTCTATGGTTTGGATGGAATACGGTTTATAATAATCTTAAATTTTATATTGTATATATATTTTTCTTCCATATATATATACATATGAAGTTGAAAATTTTGAAATTAAAAGGTGTATAAAAATCTTTATTAAAAATGGAAGAAAATTAAGAAAATGGAGTTTAATAATTTATATCATATGTTTAAATGTTAAGTTTGGAAATTTTAAGATATGATATTTATAATTGGATTTTTCCCAAGTTAAATTGAAATGAATATTCTAGTATAATTTGAATTGAGAAAAATATATATTTTATTACTAGAAATTGGAGTTTTTATTTATTTATGGATTTTATGTGAATATTCAAGACTAATAAATAGAACATTCGATTTGTTGAAAGAATAAAATCCAACTTTAGTTTGAAATATTAATACTCCAAATGGATATACGTATATATATATAAATTGAAGTGGTTTTGGAACTTGAGAGAGATAATACAAATTTTGGTTTAGACTTTAATAAAGAAATGTATTTGTAAAGCCATGAGAACTATTTTCTTTACAAAGTAACATTTAAGTTAAACCTTTTAATTCATATACCGTTGAATATCCAAACCATTCAAGTTTTAAAAGTTATGGTTTTAAATTATGAATTTCAAAATATTATGCTTTGAAAGGATATTTGGCTTTCAGACGTTATAAATTTTAAAGCATTTGGATTTTTGAAAAGGTTTATATTTGGGATAAAGGATATCATATTGTTTTGGGTTTTAAAATGATATCGTATTCATGATTTTAAAATAGAAATGTTTATTCTGGTTTTAAAGTATGAGCTATTTTTAAATGACCGCGGTGTTATAATAACGATGGGTTGGCGAAGAGACCGGGATCGGCTATGGACATACTCTCTGTCGATACCGAAAACCACTTTGACTAACCGTGTACGCGGTGGAGATTCCAGAATGAAGTAGGTGGTGGCGACGTTTCCTGTAAGGTAAATACGTGGACCCGACTCCCGTGAGTTGGCATAAGGTGGCTAAAACAGGAGCGATTCTCAGGCCAATGAGGTCATTCCTCTGATCGGACCCTCCTCTTCGATATTATACTTTGACTTTGGATTGATTCAGTGGCCACTTTTACTTTGATTTTGGGGAGTTAGTCCGAGGTGGGCGGTAACTGCGGCTACGCGTTTCCACCAGCCTGGATAGCAATTGGTATATCTACCCTGGCATTGCCTAGTTGTGTCGTGTCACCTACCATACCGAGCCTTTACTACGAGTTTCTATTTGTGTCGTACCTATGGAGTATCCTCTGGTAGCCTCCCGATCAGGAGGTATTACGGTACTGTATAGACTATTGGCATTTTACGTGTTAAGGTGGAAAATGTAAAGCCTTAACGCTATTTAAAAGTAAATTTATTTTATAAATAGACACTATTATAATAGCGCAATATACTACATAGTAAATAGTTTAACGGATCTTTAGGAGATGTAAATCCCGAACATCTCTTGAGTTACTGTACTCATATTTATTTCTGTTAATTTAACTCACATAAGATCTTTTAGTTCTGACTCGAGTGTTTTTGTCTTTTCAAATTCGCTCGGGTCAGTCCGAGCGTTTCAGGATCGAAGACTTTAGCTTTGGAGGACGAAGACGAAGCATCCGTATTATTATTATTTATAGTATTGCACCACACTCATACTGTTCCGCTGCATTGATTGTATTGGTATGTGTAACTCTGATATTTATTGTATAAAGCAAATCAAGTGTTTGTAAACTGTTTTGAACTGTATATTTATTAATATATTTTATCCTTCCGCTGTGAGATTCTGTTTTGTTTTTATTTCTTCTCTATTTTTCTTATTTACCCCATAACAATCCGCCCTTGCGTATGCTTTGAATTGGCACGTGTGTCGGTTTAAAGTGTGCGAAAAGGCGGGATGTTACATTGCAGATCCTGTATTGATGTTTTGTGTGTTGTTAGTTGCATTTTCTGTGTATATTAGTTTTGGGATATTGTTATATAGAGATTATTAGTTTGTTTATATGTGCATATTAGATTTGTCTACCATATATATATGTGTCTTGAAATGAGGCTTACTGGCTTTCTTTTATGTTGTATTTTTTATAATAATAATTTTAAAGGTACGGGTTTAATAATAAATAAATATGTGTGTGTGTGTAATTGTTTCAAAGTATATAATGCATATATTTTGATTTGATATATGTTTTTTAATTTATATTTATGAATTTCGGGAACTATATATATATATTCGATATGTGTTTTAATTTTTAAATAAGATTTTATATAAATAGTTATATATAGCATGCATATAGGGTCATTTATACCATTTATCTACACCTATCTTCATCAATCCGATTCTGATTTGATTTCAACTATCCCTTATTATCATCTTTGACCAGCGAATTCGTGCTTGGATTCATAACTCAATTTCAGCGTCCATATCAGTGTGTGTATCTATGTCATCTCCTGTTCTCTCTAACCTCGAAAGGTGAGCAATCACTCACGATTAATATTCTTTTATTTATTAAATTTGATTTCAATTGAAACGACAATTGAAATATGCTACTGTTAGTTGTTTACACTGTTATATATGCTATTTACTTGTATCAGTTCACCTGTGACATCTGACACCGTTATCTGTTATGTATGCATTAATAATCCAGTTTGATTGATAATTGATTGATTGTTTGTTGTTTATATTGGATGTTAAATTGTAAGGTATAAAGTGAAAAATATTATGCAATTGAAATTGACGTAGAATAGTTAAAAATTTGAATCGATATATGTGTTGAACTTGATTAGTTAAATTTGTACAATATGACCCCTTTTAATGGTTAAATTAATTGACATGTAGAATTTGGTTAAGAACACCTTGAACCATTGAATGTATGTTATATAAGTTGTTGTAGTATAAGTTGAACAATGGATGACAAGTGAAGAACCGTATAAATAATTAGTGTAATAATCTTTAATCTACATGAAATGATAGTGTAGATTCTAGAAATAATTATGTAAATTCGCACAAACAACAATGTGAAGTAATACGATTATTTCGGGATTATTTGAATTAATTATTGGATCGTTATTGATTGTTGTTATTGCTTGTTTATTTACTTTGACACCATCCCAGTTATCACACTGCAAGTTCCCTTTATTATACTTGATCTTGAATTGAATTTGTAATCGGGTTGAAATGGTAAATACCCATATGAATTTGACCTAGGATAGAGAATTAAATAAATCCGATTGGTCAATAATTTGATGTAAAAAAATAAAATAATGACTTTGTTTGAGCAAAGAATAAGTTTTGAAATGAAGTCGGAATTTAAATTTTTGAAAGGAAATGTAAAGATTGAAATCTGAAACAAATTTTAACGTAGTAAGTGATGAAAAAACGTTGTTTGAAATTTGATTATTTAATAATTAAATTTGGAATTATTTAAAAATTAAATTTGGAATTAGTAATAATTAAGTTTTGAAATTATTATGTTGAAATCATTTAATAATTAAATTTGAAATTATAATTAAGTTTGAAATTATAATTAAGTTCGAAATTATTTAGTTGAATTTATAATTAAGTTAAAATGATTTGATAATTAAGTTTGAATTCATAATTAAGTGGAAATGAATTAATAATTAAGTTTGAATTTATAATCAAGTTGTAATTATTAAGTTTTGAAATTATTAATAATTAAGATTGAAATTATTTAATAATTGACAAAGATTGAATTATTTGATAATTGAATAAAAATTGAATTCTTTGATAAGAGAAATTGAACTTTTGAATAAGTGAATTCGAACTTCGTCAATAAATGAAATTGGGTATCTTATTTAATTAAGCTTTGGAAAATTTAAGTAAGTGAATTAGTGAAATTGAACTTCTCGAACAAGTGAAATTGAGTTTCTTTATTTATTTGAGTTTTGAAATTCGTAAGAAAATGAATAAATGGGATTGAATTTCTTTAACAAGAAAAAAATGCGTTTTATTGAAATAAATATAAGACTTGAATTTAAAAAAAAATTGATTTAACGAATTTAATCTAATCGAATTTGAAGTTTCATATAATGAAGTTGAACTTAAGTGGTTGATTTAATGAATTGGAAATCTAATAGAAACCGTTTTGAATGATAATTTAACTTAACGAATATTGAATGAAATCGGTAAATGAATTTGAAATTGATTCGAGTGTTAAATTAATTAATTTAAATGATTTCGAAATAAAATTTATATATGAATTTGAATCAATAATTGAATTGTTTAAATAAAAGTTGAAATCGAATTATAAGATTTTGAAATGGTAATTTGAAGTTTTGAAACGTAAACTTTGGAAATTGATTTAGAAAGACAAATGAAATGTTGATTTACGAATTGAAATTGAATTGATTTTGTTTTTGAAATTTATTAAACGACCAATCGGTGTAATAATTACGAAAGTTATTAAAGAAACCGAAATCGGTTATGGACATACTCTCTGTCTAAACCGGAAACCACTTTAATAACTATACGCGGAGTGATGATCCAGAGTGAAGTGGTTGGAATGATGTACGTGATGACTGAAGAAAGAGAACGATAATGGATAGCCTTGACACTTGTGTCAAATTGGAAATGACTAAAATCAAGAGCCGTGCCGGGCCAAATGGGGTTAGCCACCTCGAGCGAACACACTTCTTCGTAACTACTACTTATTACTTGTGATCGATTGGTGCACCCTCGGAATTTCAGGAGTGTTGTTTCGCGGTGTTGCGATCGCTGCGGCGATGCGTTCTCACCAGTCCGGATCAGGCAAACGGTAGTTTCACTACCTTAGGTATTGCCTCATGTGTCTTGTCATACTTGTATCCATATATACGCGACCACTATGAATTTGTTTTGCGTTATACCTATGGAGTACTCCCTGATATCCCACCAGTTTACGGTGGAGTTTACAGTGCTGTATAGACTATGACATTATATAAAATGTGTTAAGGGGGATAATGGTAACGTCTTAACATTATTTTGATACTTTATATTACTGATAGACATTATCTATTTAGCGTACACTACTACATAGTAGATAGTTTAACGGATCCTTAGAGGATGGTGATTCCAACATCCTTTGAGTTACTTATATTTTGATTGATATTTCACTTGAGTTGGATTTATTGATATAAGAATATTAATCCTAACTCGAGTGTTTTGTATTTTGCTTTACGCTCGGGTCAGACTGAGTGTACCAGTATTCAAGACTCACCTTTGGAGTTGGAGCTTTGCTTGAAGATCCAGCCATCTATTCTGCTTCCAGTATTCGATGATTTCAGTGATGTATACTTATTTGTACCTGTTGTATCGTGTACTCTTCTGTTGTAAACTCTGATGTATCCTATATATTTATATAGTAGCTTCATGAACTACTATCTCTTTTACTTCCGTTGCATATTATTACTCTGTGTCTGTGATTCTGTATCTATTATTTACTGTATATCTCAGTTTTGCCAAATTTAAATTAACAATTCGGTATTTTGAATTATTCAAGTCCGACGTGTGCGGATGCGAATAGTCCAAAATAGCCGGTCGTTACAGAGTTCGATTTGAGTTGTTTACGGATCATAAGTCATTGAAGTATCTTTCCTCCCAAAAGGATTTGAATCTTCGACAGCAACGATGGCTAGAGTTTTTAGCATCATATGATTTTGGTATAGCCTATACTCTGGGAAAAGGTAACGCAGTGGCAGATGCGTTAAGTCGAAGACATGCAGGATTGGGAGCCATGTTTTCGGAATGGAAGAGCCTTGAGTATTTAGCTGGATTTGACTTCAGGCCTAGGTGTGAATTGGAACCTGAGATATTAGCAAACTTATCAATAAGACCTACTTAGGTGGAAAGAATTGGCGAGAGCCAAAAGTGAGACGATAAGCTTGTCAAGATTATCCGTGATTTGGAATCTAGATTGGATCCAGAGAAGGATAAAGGATTCGAGGTCGATCGAGATGGTTGGCTTCGAAAACAAGGACGACTGGTTGTTCCCGATATAGATGAATTGAGGAATGAAGTTCTGAAGGAGAGTCATCACTCGAAGTTGACAATTCATGCAGGTGGAAATAAGATGTATCGGGATATGAAGAGAACCTATTACTGGGAAGGTATGAAGAAGGATGTTGGAAATTTTATTTCCAAATGTATGAACTGCCAGTTGGTAAAAGCCGAACAGAAGAAGCCAAGTGGATTGCTTCAGCCGTTAGAAGTTCCTACATGGAAGTGGGAGCAAATGTCGATGGATTTTATCGATGGATTATCTAGAACCAGAGCAGGAAATGAAGGGATTTGGGTCATCGTAGATCGTTTGACTAAGAGTGCAAGATTCATTTCTGTTCGATCAACCAGGACTGCATCGAAATTGGCTGAGCTATATGTTAAGTGGATAGTTCGATTCCATGGTATTCCGAAGAGTATAGTGAGCGATCGAGACCCATTGTTCACTAGTGGATTTTGGAAGAGCTTCCAGGAAGTTTTGGGAACCGAGTTGTGTTTGAGTACAGCTTATCATCCTCAAACAGATGGTCAGACAGAGAGAGTCAACCGAGTTTTGGAAGATCTCCTCAGAGCATGTGTTTTGGACTTCGGAGGATCATGGGAAGATTATCTTCATTTGGTGGAATTTTCATACAATAACAGTTACCAGTCAAGTATTGGTATGGCACCGTATGAAGCATTGTATGGAAGACCATGTAACTCTCCGACATGTTGGCTGGAAATAGGAGAAAAGTTAATACTTGGGCCAGAAATGATTCGACAGACTTCGGATTGTATAGAGATCATTCGGCGACGGATGAAGATAGCCCAAGACCGTCAGAAAAGTTATGCCCATAAGCGTCGTAAGGATTTGGAATTCGACGTAGGAGATATGGTTTTTGTGAAGATTTCTCCTCTAAAGAATGTTATTCAATTCGGGAAGAAAGAGAAATTGACTCCGAGATTTGTTGGACCATTCCTGATCATCGAGCGAATTGGAAAGCTTGCGTATAAATTGGAATTACCAGATAAGATGTCGGGTGTGCACAATGTTTTTCATGTATCGTATCTACGGAAGTATGTGCACAACCCAAGTACAGTGGTTTCTGCTGATAGCTATGAAGATTTGGAGGTTGATCCAGTAGTTAAGAGACCTCGTAAGCCGCTTCGTGTTGTGGAGACTGACACGAAACAGCTTAGGAGGAAGGTAGTCAAGTTGCTCAAGGTACAATGGAGTGATGATGTTAACGACTGTACATGGGAGGAGGAAGAGAGGATGAAGGCAGCTCATCCTGAACTCTTCGAGGTATGGCCCTAAGGTGTCGTGACATCTCATGAATTTGTAACTTGTTCTAGTCTTAGAATTCTGCATGCTAGGCTAGTAATTGGATGCATGGTTTGTCGATTGCTATGGATGGTAGGCATCCAAAATAGTTTTGATTGCTCTTGTTTGTTTGGAATTTCGGGGGCGAAATTCCTAAGGGGGAGAGAATGTAACAACCCGTATTTTACGAATCGAAAGGGTCGTAGAATTGTTGTTATTAGGATGTTAGTGTTGTTAAGTCGTTCCGAATTTAAGTCGTAGAGATGAGTCGTGTAGAGATGAGTCGGGTAGAAGATAAGTGGGTTGTACGACTTAAGGAGTTGGAGCGACTCATGGTAGTGACTGCTCATAGGAGTTAACGGCTTAAGGTGGTTAGCAAGTTAGTGGATTGAGCGACTTATAGGAGTTAACGACCTAAGGGTTAGTGGCTTAGGGGAGTTAGCGGCTTAACAGGATTAGTAGGGTAACGGCTTAGGAGTTAACGAGTTAACGAGTTAGTGACCTAGAGATTAGCGCTGTGTTGAGATAGGTCGTGGGAGTCTTAAATCGTTGGGTCGTAAGTCGCGCGCGTGTGTTATGGCTGGGGTCGTTGAACTGTTGGGTCGGCAAGAGTTAGGTCGTACGAGCGACTTAAGTGTTAGGTCGGCAAGGTAGTTAAGTCGAGTATATGTTCGTGTGTGTTAGGTAGTTAGGTCGGCTACATTTGTAAGTCGTTGAGCTGTGGAGTGATAAGTCGTAGGTCGTTAGGTCGGCAAGGGTTAAGTCGTGACCGACTTAAGGAGGCCGAACGACTTAAGAATTTGGCCTATAAATACACGGCTTTGGTTCACTTTTTGGCACCGGATTTTGAAGCGACGAAGTGCTGCTGTTTTGAGAGCTCGACTACAACACTTATTCACTTCTTTTCTCTACTCTAATCTAGTGCTTCCTTCCATCCAAGATCGAAGATCCAAGAGCCAAAGTTGAAGATCTCCATCCATCGAAGAGAGATTTCATCGTTTGAAGGGAAATCTTGTCGGATCAAGCTAGATCCTTTGCTGTCCAGATCTGAAGTTAGTTGCTTTTGAAGTGTTTAGGTGATTCGGTGAGTGGTGGTTATCTCTCACACGGACCCAAAGGAGTATATTGGATCGGTGGCTTGTTTGTGTGCTAAAGATAGTGATTTCATGCATTTTCCTTAAGTCTGCATGTAGATCCATCGTTCATAAAGTTTTGATATCCATTTTACTACATGTTGACCTATGCTAGTTCATTCATCAAGATATTACTTAGAATTCATGTTCGTTAGATTTGGACTCTTTATTTACGAAATTGCCATTATTGTTATAACTGTTTATTTAGATCTTGTTTGAATGATTGATTACTTGGATTAATGATTGATTTGATTGATTGTTAGAAATTAGTTGATTGATGATTTGATTTGGACAAGTTGGTTGAAGATGATTCAAAGGCTAAGTGGAAAGGCTCTTGAATAAGGAAAGTTGTCGTGGCATATGAAGCATGATGTTGAGATGGGACTTTGCTATGATACGATGAGGCAAAGCATGATGTTGAGATATGACTTTGCTATGATACGATGAGGCAAAGCATGATGTTGAGATAGGACTTTGCTATGATGCGATGAGGCAAAGCATGATGTGAGATAGCCTTGGTTAAATCCAGACGGGATCATCCCAAGCATGTTGATAACTCGGTGATATGGTTCGAGTTTGTGGATAATGGTTGGCCCGAGAGGCGCTTGAGCTAGTATGAGAATAGTCGTCGAGGAGGATGACTAGAAGGCTGAGATTTCACCGTTGTTGAAGGTTCTAGCATGCTCAAAGCAAGAGTACGCTGGGCAGATTCGATAGTCCCAATACTAATAGTTGATGGTCTAGTACTCTGGGCAGATTCGATAGTCCTAGGCACGGGTCACGATGACGTGCGGAGTTATGTCTAGAACCGGGGTTACCATTAGCCCTTGACGGACGGATGAAAGAATGAGTCGGTCATTCAATTAACGGTGATATCGAGGCAATGATAACAGTGATAGCCAAAGTCATGGATGTTTGGATGCTTTGGTTGTATCGTCACTCGGTCGCAAGAGCGATGTTTTGTGGGTGCTTATCTGATCTTGGTTTAGGCCTTGGGGGTTTGTACTTGGAAAACATCGACCTTGACTCGAGTGACAATTGCTTTACTTTAAGTGTCAGCTTTGCTATGTTTGCTTCTGCTTAGTGGGTCTGGGGGCTATCACTGTAGAAAGAGATGGAGTGGGATGGTTGGGTTCCTATTCCTTTTACCCTTTATGCTCTTTTGGTATGTTTGATAGTTGATTTACTGCTCACTAGGACTTTTGTCTGACTCAAGGTTTTATGTTCAACTCTTATTACCTTGGGCTGTTCATCCGTTTTGGGATGGACAGACTAGGTAGCAGGTGACAGGTGCTGTTCTTAGTGACCAACGTTGTCAATAACGAAGACGAGCTGGAGGCTTTTGCATATTGTTTTCTTACTATATGTACTGGATATTCCGCTGTTTGTATTATTCTCTTAGTGATATGTAGTGAGGCTTGCTGTATTGACTTTTCAGATTGTTGTACCAAACTATTATGAGTTTATATGATGAGATTCTGTTTTATGGAGCTTCACTATGTATACTTTTCTATTGTATTTTATCCATGCGCTGTGAGTAATACGATAGAGTATTATGTGTTTACATTACCTTGATGATCGTCCATGGCGGCCTGGCACGCTTTTCAGCGCACTATTTCCCTGTTTGGTGCAGAAGTCATGGGCGGTCGTCACAACTGCCCTGTCTGTTCATTACTTCAACACCACTTCACAACTACATCACTGCCCCGCCATCATCAGTGTACCACAACTGCAAGCGTACGCAGACAACAAACATTCCACTGCAAAAATTCATCCTACAACAAACATTCATTAAAACAACTCTGGAAACTTCTACATCACCTCTTCTTCCCACTGTCATCTTACTGTAATCCAAATAACTGCATACATACTCCACTCAATTGTCACCTTGCTCGATACACAACCACCAACAAACATACACCATCATCCCACAACCCATAACTTCTATCAGACATCACAGCCACTTCAAAACAACTCTGCCTGACCACCTCGAGAACTGCCAATCACTCACCGACCAAGTTAGAACCTCCCCCCCGGCTGTCTACAAACCTCTGCAACAACTACTCAAAACACTTGCCTGAAACCACCACAGTCATATACCACTAAAACACTTCATCATATAAGCCAGTTCATCATCAAATTATCAGTGCAGCACTGTTGTACACTGCCATCACCATCATCTGATACTTCAACATCTACCCATCTACAAGAGTGAAGCACTTCTTCCCCTCTTCCTCTATCTTTGTTCCTCAACCACTTGCTGTCTAAGCTTCTCCTCTCACAAACAACCAACCTGCCTGTTGTACTTGCAACCATCCATTAAACATACTGTGGCTGTCACATTCACCTTGCTGCAAATCTTCCACTGTCTTGCCATCTATCAATTGCCCATACATGATTCGCAGCTTCAGCTAAACAATCACTTCACACCCACTCAAAATCCATACTTCTAACTCCTACTCAACAAACCTATCCACGAACCCATCCATGAACAATAGATAGGACCTTCTGCATCATCAAACACTGCTTCGAACTACCACTTCCCCCACACAATCAATAGTCACTGCTGTCCCAATTCATATACCACTGCACCATACTACTTCGCATATCACCACAACACAATTCAATACCAAAATCACCTGACCACTGTTTGCAACCCATAGCATTGCTAATGCATATATTCATTACCATCAACATTATCAACTTGCCGTAACCTGACTTATCACAAACCGAATCCTAATCACTTGCATTGCAATTTCGAACTCAAAACCCTCGAACCCGCGCCTGAAATGATTTAATTTTGCGAATTTTAATTAAGGGGATTTTTTGGCTTTGGGAATTTTGGGAGCGTGATTTTGATTTATGAATTTGGGGAATGTGATTTTGATTTAATGAACTTTGGGAACGAAATTTCTAAATCAAGGGGACTTTTGGGCTTTGCATGTGTTTGATTTTTGGGCTTTTTTTGGCATATGCATGTGCTAGCTAACATGATTTTGGTTTTGACTTCTCAAATTGATTTTGGTGTTTTCTTTCATTTATTTTATTTTGGTTTCATTTGACTTCATTTGTTTTGATTTTCCTTTGCTTAGTTTCTTCTTTGATATGTAAAAAGATTTTAAAAAAACTGTATATATCTTGTTTTTAGTTTCAGGTTGCAAAAGCAGAAATTCAAAAGAAGAAATCGTTTGCTAGTTGCTTTGCTTGCCAAAAATAAATTGTTTTGCTTGCTTGTATAAAAAAATGTTTTGCCGCTTTAAAATAAATTGCTAATAATTCTGCACGCTCTGGTATCGTGTTATTGGCCCTTGTTTTTATTTGCTTTACATTGTTTTTGTTTGCATTTTAAAAAAAACAAAATTTTCAAAAAAAAACAAACAAAATTCATTTGTAGTTGCATCATTAATTCATGTTTAATTTCTGTTTTGCATACCGTCTTATTTTCCCTTTTTAAGAGCAATATAGAAATCCACATAAGGTGGGTGATTTCATCACCCCTTCCTTAGCCCATAAATTGCGTTTCATCGTAGAATTTGTTAATAATAATGGTTAGACTTCAGACTTAAGAAAGTCACGAGTTTATCCAGGGCTTAATTGCATATGGACAAGTTGTCCTCTTTCGACAATTTAATTTCTTGGTGTCTAGGCTACGGTAGAGCAATAACCATTCATAAATATTATGATGATTCGTAAATATTATAGTGGTTGTTTTCCTAAAGGTACTTAAACTTTCGGCCGCATTACTACGGTGATTCGTGGTGCACCGATAACCCTGTCCATTACCTAGCTAAGAAATATTTTATTGAATTAAGATAAAGTATGATTATACAATTCAAGGTTAGGAGCTACTTAGGATAGAAAATTCATAATTAAGCCTTTGCATTCATTTAGTTGCACTAGTTCATGCATATTTTAAAAAAAATTCAATTACCAAAACTAAAAAATTATAAATATTTCTTAACTTAGTTTTAAATCCTTTGAAATTTTTCAATCAAATAAAAAAAATCCAAAAAAGAAATTAGAATGACAAAGTTTAAAAAAGTACATATAATCTTTACAAAAAATTTGAAAATCCAAAAAAAAAATGAAAAAAATCAATCATCCTTTTGAAAAATAAATTCTTTTTGCTAGATATTTTTCCTTTATAAAAATAAATTCTTGAAAATGTTCGAACTTTCTTACTCGTCAGAGTTTTATAGTAGTTGTGAAAATCAATATAATACATATAATTTCACACAAAACTCTTATGGATATTTCAATGACAACTATTATACAAACAATTCGAATTTTGAATCACAAAGTTTTCAAAATTATGACCAATCCTCGAATCATAAAAATAGCATTGTAACAATTTCGTCTTTACTTGAGCTCTCTACACACCAAAATCAAAGGATAAATGATGTTTGTAATTATATTAGTGCAATAACTCAAGTCAAGGATTTCAAATTAGTCAAAATTTGAATTCGTTTTAAAATTCAAATGATTTTGAGTTTAATCCATGTCAATTCAATTTTGAACTTCAAAATGAATTTCAAAGTCAAAACGAAAATGGAAATAGCTGTTTAAACGATTTTAGCAATGGGAATAATCTCGACTACGATGCGATTAATTATTTTAGTTCTCAAAAAGTTCAAATTGAAAATTTTGAAATTAATAATTATAAATTTGACTTTGTTTAGCAATTGGACAAAATTCACAAAGATCACACAGATTTATTGTTTTAAACATATATGAAACAACGAGAGTAACATAATCAAATCCCAACATGTGACGAATCAAAAAATAATCCATCTTTTACCAAATTTGATGATTTTCAAATAACAACTTTTGAAATTGAAAACGACAATCTTAATGAAATTATTAGAAATACAGTAATTAGTTAGATTTCAATTTTTTTAAGAGTGAGAAACTCATTTTAAAATTCGATCTTCCTTTTTCTAAATTCAAAAAATTGAATACAACAACTTTGGATTTCGAACATGGTATATGCAATGAAGTTGTGAATAATTCAACAAAGGAAGACGAATTTAGTGAACACAAATTCTTTGGACTTTTTGAAAATGAGTTGTTAAATTCTGAAGGAGTAGATTTAAATCACCAATTTGATTTTGAAATCAATAATTTTAAAGAATTTGTCAATGATGAGTTTGAGTTTCAATTTGGTGAAAATAAACTTAAACTTCAACCGCTTATTTTATCTACCCAAAAGTCATCGAAAATAAAACAACTCAAATGATTTTTAAAAAAACGACATTCATTTTTTCAAATCAACATTCAACTTTGAAATCTTTTATGGTTTGATTTTTTATGCTTAAAATGAATCGGTCTTTAGAAGACCATTTCATTTACTGTTTAACAGTATATTTTCTAATGTCGTGTAAATAATAATCGTTTCATGTAAATATAGGTCATAGTTTTATTTTTATTTTCTTCTTTCACATGGGTTGACTACGGAGACACAGTCAAAATCAAGTGTTGGGGGGAGTCTCTTTTTCTTTTTGATTCTTCATGGTTTATTTTTTGCATTTTCTTTTCAAAACTCAAAAAAAATTTGAAAAAAATTCTAAAAACATATTTTCTTTTTAATTACTTTTAAAGAAGGACTATAGGATAATTATATGGTTTTGGTTGTTAAATAGAAATTTTGAAAATTTATCTGTCTTGATAAAAATTATAATAAAGTTTGACTACAAGTAACTATGGTTTATCTAGTATACAGGAAGGTTCATAGGAGATAATTATGAAGTATATCCTAATTAAAGATCTTTGTTTAAAAAGTGGTAGATTTAAAATAAAGAGTATAAAATTTTTGATCTTCTAAGTTAAATGGTGCCAAGATGATTCTACAAAACTCTCCCTTCAAAAAAAACAAAAAACAAAATATAACAAAAAAAACAAACGAAGGATTTTTTTGTACATATGTATATATTTTATAAACAACTAGAGTCATGTGTTCACACGCAAGTGCATACACTCGCCATGCTCTTTACCCTTCTCACATAAGCCCGAAAGGCAGTGCAAGATCGGTATATCTGGTCTCAGTTTATCTAAGTTTGGTGTATGTATACAAAAATTCTTCTATCAATAATACTTACAGTCGATAGGTGTACACAGTTGTGTGTTCACTCTCCACACTCTGTATTCCTTTCATGTAATCCCGAAAGGCAGTGCATGGACCTCAGGTTTCTGAGTTAGGCATATGTAAATATTGTTATTTTTGATAAAATTTTCAAATAAAAGAGAGATTAAGTAATTGAAATCCAAGCACTATTTTGACTTATTTGATTTGATTTGTTATTTAAAAGAAATAAAAGTATCACTTTGAAGAACTTTGATAACCAACTAAGGATCCATTTCATAGTTGCACTATGTTATCAACCAAAACATCTAGTCAAAGTAATCTATTTGTTATGATAACTTAATTTTTATTGGTAATTTTGACAAGTAAAAGGACTTCAATTTCTTGATAATGACAAGAACTTATATTTAACACTAATTTAAAAGTAAATTCTTCATTTGTAAATGTTTTCAAAAACTTGCATTCATGTCATTGTAAATAAATCTTGCATTTAGGAATTTCTCATATTGCATTTGGATTTTATGGGTAGTATCCGTTGACAACCCTCACGAGACAACATTCGTCCTACTAGGGACACCTATAGGTTTAACGGCTTGTTGCATATGCGCAATGCAATCGTGTTTCCTCCCAAAATAGATTTATCTTGGCTCTAGTTTTTTGGGGAGGAGTAAAAAGTCAAGTTTGGGGGTATTTGATGTGCACGTAAATGTGTATATTTTTACTTCCATATTTAATCAAATTTAATTAAATAAATGAGTATATAGGGTGCTTTAACATGTTTAAACCAAAAATTCAAATTATTTTCAAATTATCATTTATTCATCTTTATATAGGGGAAAAATGGTCATTTTATGCTAATATTAATTTTGAGAATATTTATTTGCATTTTATTTTTATTTGTAGGAATTTGAATGAAAATTAGAAGAGGCTTCATGGAAAATATGCATGCATAAGAGAAAACAAGTAAATGAAGATGGAAATAATTCAAACCATGCAACATGGAGGAGCCTACCTACCCACTTACCTTGATCACCTATTAGGAGCTAATGCACATGCTAATGAAGATTAAAGTTACATGCACATGTAATGTGGATTATGCTCATGCTAATGACAACTTGGAGGCCAAATTTTCTCAAGATTATTTTGGGTAGTTCCCAAAAGTATGGACTAGGGTTTTAGGATTGTATAAATACCCGATATGTTCATGTAATTAATTCTTTAGCCTCGCCTTAGTCCCTTATTAGTTAGTTTAGTTTTAGGCCTAAAATTAAATATAAACTCTCTTCTTCTGTTTCATGGCTACATAGAAATTTTCTTCTTTTATGTAGTTTATTTTTATGCAATCTTAATTCATGATTTTTCCTATTTACATGCTCTCTTTCCTCTTATTTTAGTAACTTAGTTCCATTTCTTATGCAAGCATATTAGATTTTATTTCATTTTAATTAGCTCTCTTTTTGATTAGCTTGCATTTTCTCCTTGTTTTTGTTTCATGTTGCAATTTACATTTGTTGAAATGATGAAAAATATGAGAAACTAAAGCCCTTCGATTTAGGAGTAATGAAGCTCTCTTAATCATGTAGACTCAATATTTTGGTAAGTTGTGATCTCTTTTTGTGCGTAATGACAATGTTTGATGCGGTTAACTGTAACGAGCGGCATTTTTAAACATTTAAAAGTATTAAATTAAATAAGATTTTTAAATAAAATTGTTAGGAATAAAAAAATAAGATTTTATTGATACAAATTAGATTATATTACAAATTATGAGCTTGATTAAAATTTCTATTAATGACATATGTTTGCAATAATATAAGGATGATAACAAATGTTAGTGCGTATTTTAATAATATTGGTTTGAATGATATTAACAATTATCTGAATGTAAATTTCCAGTTGATTGGAATAATAAATATTAATAAGGAATAATAAATGTTTCTTTATTAAAAAAGAATCATATGTTTGTTTATTTAAAATGTTTGGTAGCTAAAAAATTGATTTCAGGGATGATAAACTATTATTTAGTAAGAAATATATAATACCTATTTGTATCCAATAGTGCATAAATATGTTTAAATCACTGTTTGATAGGAAATAATTTTTCTATTTCTTATTACATTTATTTGGTCCATTTTGATATTCACCTCTTTAATCAATTGAAATTAATGTAATTGAATAATTTCAGTTAGTAAGAGAGAGAACATTAAATTGTAAGTTTATAAGTATAGTTAAACGTAGCTTATGTTTTGTGAAAATATAAGAAAAGTTTGATTTAATGAAAAGAAGAACGTTTATATCAAATAAAATGAATGTTTCATTTGTGAATGTAGATTTAATTTCATTAGAATAAAGAATAGAATGATTTGTTAAAAAAAAGAAATATATATTTATTTGAACGCTGTTTTAGCATATAGATTGATTAGAAGAATATGAATATAATTTAAGTAAGTTATTTATTATTGTGGCGTAAAACAACAAATTTATAAACATGTTTAAATGACTTAAAAAAACAATTGTCCTATTTCTCATCCATTTTGGTTTATCTATTTTGAAATTTAACTTTGTTATTAATTGCAATTAATGTAATGGAAATATTTCGATTAAAAGGAAAGAAAACGTTGATTGCAATTAATAGATTTAATAAAAGAAACACACGTTTTGTGTTAAACAGAAATGGTGCTTTAATGGAAATAAAAGAATCGAACGTTTTCATTTTAAGGTAAGTATAATTTTATTAATTGTGCATAGATAAAAATTTATATGTGTACGAATTGAGTATTATTTGAGTGAATGAAATTAATTCGGTTACGTTTCGAAAAAAATTGAATTTCAAAATGTGTATACGGTCCCTTCATTTCTTATTTATTTATTGAATGTACATTTAAAATAGTTACCTCATTATTAAAACTTGGTCCCTTCATTTCTCCTACGGTTTAATACCGCTATATTTAATTCTTTCCATCTCATTTTTGGTTATAAATTTTTTTTATTTTCCTTTGGTTTGCAAATTTTCTCATTCCTACATACATTTCCTTATGCATTATCAATGCTTAAAGCATTTAAAGCTAAACGTGCATTTTGTCCCCGCACCTTTATTTCCTTATTATTAAATAATCTATAATTTTATTTCTTCATTTGCATTTTAGTTCTCTTAACACCTCATATTCATTTAGTTCTCATCTTTCAATACTACGTTTTAGGGCTGTTCATATTTTACTTTATTTTAATTCGTAGTTTGTTTATATATACCTTATTAGCTTTTAATTTGTTTCCATCTTCATTCCTTTAGTCATATTTCATTTTCTAATCTCATCTTCTGTAGCTTTATTTTTCAAATAAAACTTCCATCTCATTTTTCTCTTTCTTCACCTCCCTCCTTCCTTTTTCATTTTCTTCTTCTTTAAATCTCCTTCTTTTTTTGCTTCATTTTTTTATCTTTTTTGTTTCTTCTTCTTTAAATTTTCTTCTTTTTCTTTTTGAAAGCTTCCTTTTATTTTTCAATTCTTCATCTTCTTCAAATTTTCTTCTTCTTTTCCAAACATTCTTCTTTTTTCCAAATCTTTTTCTTCAAATCCAGATCTATAACAACTTCTCTATCTTTTCCAATACATTCTTAAAAAAAGATTAAGATAGAAGGAAACAAATCAAAAGGAGGAAGTAGTAGCGGATCCAAATCCGACTAGAAAAGGGAAATCCAGAAGGTGAGTGTTTAAACTCACTCACAAAATACTAAAATTTTATTACAAGTTAAACCAAGTCATATAGTGATAAATTTTTTATTGTTGGTTTGGAATTTCTATTGATATTTAATTTGAATAGCTAAATTCCAATATGTGATGACTAATAATTACTATAACATGTTATTAAATTGGTTGATTGTTGAATTGATTGATTTGAATGTTGATTGTATGTTGTGATGGATGCTATTGTGATTGAATGTGTTTTTTTTCATCTATTTGACACATCCTTGTTATCATCCTATAGTTTATTGTAGTTATATAAATTTTCATAATGATTATTTGCAAACTGAATAAAGATATAAAATCCATGAATTTCAAGTATTTACATCAGAGGAAAAATAGTACGTTTAGATTTACTATTTAAACCATAAAAATGATTTTGCGAAGTTAACCGTCGTTACCTTATTTAAAAGTTTTCAAAATTAAATTTTGAAACATTGGAAAGTTTCCATAAAATTGAATATTGAAACTTCGAAACATTTTTATAAATCAAATCTCTTGAACTATGAAATTTAACTAGGAATTGTTCTGCAAAGTTTTAATTTACTAGAATGGATCTATTGCAAAATCTATTTTATTTTGAATATGGAAACAATAAAATTTCCAGAAATTTGAACCTTCAAAAATGTAGTTATCTGCATTCTTTATTACATCTATTTTTGATTTAATTTGTATAAAGATTTTATTTCTAACTCGAGCATATTATTTTCCTTTACGCTCGGGTCGGCTTGAGTTTTTCAGCATTGAAGACTATTTTCTGGTGGACAAAGACGAAGATTCAGTATATTATTGCTATTTATTATTCCACTACATTCTGTTTTCTGCTGTATTATTTGTTTATTTATGATATATGTATAACTCTGATTTGAATTTGTAAAAATGTAATCAAATGTTATTTGTAAAACAGCTTCATGAAATGTTTATTTGATTATTATATTTCGTCGTTCCGCTGCGAGATTCTGTATTTTGTTTTTCTTTCCTTTTTTTTTTATTATTTACCCTATTAACAGTCCTTCCTTTTGAATGGTTTGATTCTGACATGTGTGGTTTATTGTCGATTTGAACCATACAAAAAGATGGGTCATTATAGTTGGTATCAGAGCTTTGGTTTAGATATACCTTAGCCTGTTGGGGTTGACTCGTTAAGAATAGGGTAGTAATACCCTAGAATGAGTTATTCGAGTGTATATACGAGAGCGTGTATTTGTTAGTATTATAAAATGTTTTGTATAAATTATTGTGGATTGAATTAATGTGGACTAAACACTAGTTTAATAATGGTGTATTAAAGAGAATAAAATGAATAATTAAGATATTTGTTTATGAAATTGAATTGTTGTTGTGAATTTTGTTGTTTGTTGACATGTAGTTTCGACTATTGAAAAAAGGGAATATTTGGATATTTTGGATAACCGAAACCTTTTGAATTAATACATGAGTGAAACTTGATAATTGGGTTGAATTATATAGTTGAATTGATAACCTTAATTTTAAAGCAAGTAAAACAAGGTTTAATTTGTTATATCTACGTTTAGTAAATGAATAGAATTGGGGTATACATTCTTAGCATGTAATGTAATAATATACAAGTGTGAACTTTAAGCCTTGGGATCTTTAAATTGAAATTGTGATTAAGGAAATGTTGTAAATGAGATTAAATTGGAAAAATATGTTTATAAACTTAATTAACATTTATGAAACGTGTCATAAATAAATTGAAAGGTAAAGGTGAAACTAAATGGAATAAGCAAATATGAATTAAAAGTGAAATGATTCCAAATAAAGCCATGACTTGTAAATTATTATGGAATAAATGGATGTTGTAATAAATGTTTATAAATAAAGTTGTGATAACTTTAAACTCAAACAATGTCTTATAAAAAGGAATTAAGTTTAATAAATTGGTTATAAACGTAAGAAAATTCCTTATGAAATGATTTGCAAATAAATGTAGTATTAAATGAGAAATATTACATGTGAAATGAATGTACTTTAAATTAAAGAGAAATATAAGCAATATTATGAGAATGGATATATTAATGTTTATATCAAAAGGAGAAATTCTATGAAACAAATATTAAGTATGAAGTTGATTTGAAAACTATTGATTTGGAAAGGTACTCAATTTGAAAGTGAAATCTTATATAATCGAAGACTATATAAGTGTGATTTGATACTATTGATTTTGGAGAGTATTCGATTTGAAAATGGAATCTTATATATAATGGACTTTACATAAATATGATATTTGAAATTTATTTAAAAAGGTACTATATGATACATATTTTCGAAGCAAAGATATGGAAAGTGCCTTCTGCTTGATATCCGCTTTGTGGCCACATTGTAGATTCATTCTATCGATATTATTCTCTCTGATTTTGGTTTTCCGGGTGTGATACTCAAGTGTACTACCATGGCATAACCCATGGTCCTTTTTTTGGGGTAGCATAATCCATAAGGCAGTTATTGCTTAAAGGGCACAGATGTTTCCTGTGGGATCCAAGCGTAACCACTATTATGTATCCTACGGTCTACCAATTTTGTTGTCGTGGAGTAATCCGCAAGGAAGAGATTGCTTAAAGAGTACAGACATTTCCTGGGGGATCCAGGTGTAACCATTGTTATGTATCTTATGGTCCACAGTTTTGGTTATCTGGCGTAATTCGCAAGGTAGTGATTGCTTAAAGGCACGGATGTTTCTTGGGGGATCTAGGCGTAACCATTGTGTATCTACGATCCATGTGATTTGTTTGGATTGTACTTTCCATATCAGTTTTGAAGGTTTTTCAAGTATTTTCACTGGGTGTTGAAACAGGTCTACTAAGTACTGGAAGAATTCTAGCATTATGCCTGATCAATGCATGGCCATAGTATGCAAGAACGAGGATAAACCTATTAAGAAATCAAGTTATAAAAGTATTTTGATAAAGTATTATATAAAAGATATTTTGGTCATATTTTTCTCTTTTCTAAATACTTCAAAATGTTTAAAATATTATCTATTTATGCACAGCATGGTTTATTGGTGTTGTAAATATCATGAGAAATTATTAATTCAATAAAACATATTTAAAGTAAATGATTATTGATTTATTAATAATGTTTGAAAAGTATCTTGAGATAAAACTAATAAATTTATAAATAATGGATTTAAGGGTTTCAATAGCTTCTTTGTAAATATAAGTAATGATGTAAATAATTATTTTCAAATAGTTTACATATATTTATAAAGATGTTATTTAAAATATTTAAATGGTATTTAAAAATGAAGCAAGAAATTTTACAAATGAATTTTTGAAAAGTATTAAAGTATTAAATATGATTTCATTGCAAATGAAGCTTTTAAATGAATATTGCAAGTAAAATTTATATAAGTTTCTTTGAATGTAGAATTTAAAGATATTATATAAATGGAAAAAAATTGATTTGCGAAGTTTATCTATAGTAATATATTTGGCAAATAAATTTGAAGCTCTACTTTGCAAGTATAGTTTGGAATATTTAATTGATTTCAAAGTACTAATAGTAAATTTATTGGTTCATTTGCTGTTTGAATTTTTGTATTAAACCATAATAAATGTTTTTCCATGATTTGAATATTCATTTTAAAACAAGTGTGTAAAATTAATTACGAAGACATGAAATTTTAAAGTTTGATTTAGAAATTTAATGTAAGATTTGAGTATTCTATTAGTTTCAATTTAACAATCTTGAGTTTATACTTAGTTTAAAAATAATGAGTCTAACAAATTATCGGATTTAAGGAACTTTATTTTAAACTTTATTATAATGTTTTGATATAAATTTCTAACATTGTTTTAGACTTTTGAAAAATCTTTGCATAATGCTATGAGGATTTTTTAAATATATCTTATATTTTTACTAAGTGAATGAGGTTAAATGTTTTAACTGAATTTTTAAATATGTTGAAATATTTCTTTTCTCTTCAACGACAAATACCAAAAACTTAAATTTTTATTCAATAACCAAATGGAGTGATAAAATAAGTAGGGCAGTAGAAGCTTAAGTAATATTTTTTTGAAATGATTCTTTAGTGACTTAAATATTTAATGGAAACCAAATTATGTAAGTGTTTGATCTTTATATAAATAAATGAATGAAAGGTAAATGATGGAAAAAACCAATCGAATAAACTTAAATAAATTTAAAATTCTTGTTGTTTGACTGATGGTAAGTTTAGGAAAGAATACTTCTAGTTGTTGAGGTTGTTTGACTAATATATTAAGTAATTATCTAAGGCTTGTGAGCATAGGGTACACTAGACAGTTTATCCATCACTTTGCTTGATTTAAGTTTTCTGAACTAAACAAACCATTGGTTTTGGTTACTATGGATGTATAATGGATTCTTTGGTTGCATAAATGGTCGTGCTGTTTGTTTGTATATGTTTTATTTTTGAAATATGATACATATATTGTAATTATTAATATTATTGTTTTTCGGACCTCTCTATACAAAGGAGACTCTGCCAAAAAATTTCTAAAATTTAATACTTCGAATTTTTTTGTAGAATTTGAGTTATTTTTTTTATTTTTATTAAACTTAAATATGTAGGTTTAATTGTTTATAAATTGACTATTTAAATAAAATATAACATATTTTTGTATTCCTTCTTGTTTCTTTTCGGGGACGAAAAGTTTTGAGTGGGAGAGATTGTAACGACAGACATTTTTAAACATTTAAAAATATTAAATTAAATAAGATTTTTAAATAAAATAGTTAGGAATTAAAAAAATTAAGATTTTATTGATACAAATTAGATTATATTACAAATTATGAGCTTAATTAAAATTTCTATTAATGACATATGTTTGCAATAATATAAGGATGATAACAAATGTTAGTGTGTATTTTAATAATATTGGTTTGAATGATATTAACAATTGTCTGAATGTAAATTTCCAATTGATTGGAATAATAAATGTTAATAAGGAATAATAAATGTTTCTTTATTAAAAAAGAATCGTATGTTTATTTATTTAAATTGTTTGGTAGCTAAAAAATGGATTTCAGAGATGATAAACTATTTTTTGGTAAGAAATGTATAATACCTGCTTGTATCCGATAGTGCATAAATATGTTTAAATCACTGTTTGATAGGTAATAAATTTTTTATTTCTCATTACATTTATTTAGTCCCTTTTGATATTCACCTTTGTAGTCAATTGAAATTAATGTAATTGAATAATTTCGTTTAATAAGAGAGAGAACGTTAACTTATAAGTTTATAAGTGTAATTAAACGCAGCTTATGTTTTGTGAAAATATAAGAAAAGTTTGATTTAATGAAAAGAAGAACGTTTATATCAAATAAAATGAATGTTTCATTTGTGAATGTAGATTTAATTTCATCAGAGTAAAGAATAGAATGATTTGTTAAAAAAAAGAAATATATATTTATTTGAACGTTGTTTTAGCATACAGATTGATTACAAGAATAGGAATATAATTTAAGAAGTTATTTATTACTGTAGTGTAAAACAACAAATTTGTAAACATGTTTAAATGACTTAAAAAAACAATTGTCCTATTTCTCATCCATTTTGGTGTATCAATTTTGAAATGTAACTTTGTTATTCATTGTAATTAATGTAATGGAAATATTCCGATTAAAAGGAAAGAAAACATTGATTGCAATTAATAGATTTAATAAAAGAAACGCATGTTTTGTGTTAAACAGAATGGTGCTTTAATGGAAATAAAAGAATTGAACAATTTTATTTTAAGGTAAGTATAATTTTATTAATTGTGTGTAGATAAAACTTTATATGTGTACAAATTGAGTATTATTTGAGTGAATGAAATTAATTTGGTTACGTTTCGAAACAAACTCAATTTCAAAACGTGTATGTGGTCCCTTCGTTTCTTTTTTATTTACTTATTGCATGTACATTTTAAAATAGTTACCTCATCATTAAAACTTGGTACATTCATTTCTCCTTCGGTTTAATACCTAAGCCTAAGCTTTTAGGCTATATTTAATTCTTCCATCTCATTTTTGGTTACAAAGTTTTTTCCCTTTGGTTTGCAAATTTTCTCATTCCTACATACATTTCCTTATGCATTATCAATGCCTAAAGCATTTAAAACTAAACGTGTATTTTGTCCCTCCACCTTTATTTCCTTATTATCAAATAATCTATAATTTTATTTCTTCATTTGCATTTTAATTCTCCTAACACCTCATATTCATTTAGTTCACATCTTTCAATACTACGTTTTAAGGTTGTTCATACTTTACTTTATTTCAATTCCTAGTTTGTTTATATATACGTTATTAGCTTTTCATTTATTTCCATCTTCATTCCTTTAGTCATATTTCATTTTCTAATCTCATCTTCTGTAGCTTCATTTTTCAAATAAAACTTTCATCTCTTTTTTCTCTCTTCATCTTCCTCCTTCCTTTTTCATTTTTTTCTTCTTTAAATCTCCTTCTTCACTTTTTTTGCTACATTTTTAATCTTTTTTGTTTCTTCTTCTTCAAATCCTCTTCTTCTTCTTTTTGAAAGCTTCCTTTTCTTTTTCAATTCTTCATCTTCTTTAAATTTTCATCTTCTTTTCCAAACATTCTTCTTTTTACCAAATCTTTTTCTTCAAATCTAGATCTATAACAACTTCTCTATCTCTTCCAAAACATTCTAAAAGAAGATTAAGATAGAAGGAAACAAATCAAAATGATGAAGTAGCAGCGGATCCAAATCCGACTAGAAAAGGGAAATCCAGAAGGCGAGTGTTTAAACTCACTCACGAAATACTAAAATTTTATTGCAAGTTAAACCAGGTCATATAGTGATAAATTTTTGATTGTTAGTTTGGAATTTTTATTGATATTTAATTTGAATAGCTAAATTCCAATATGTGATGACTAATAATTACCGTGACATGTTATTGAATTGGTTGATTTGAATGTTGATTGTATGTTGTAATGGATGCTATTGTGGTTGAATGTGTATTTGTTTATCTATTTGATATATCCTTGTTATCACCATATAGTTTATTGTAATTATATAAATTTTCATATTGATTATTTGCACACTGAATAAACATATAAAACCCATAAATTTCAAGTACTTACATCATAGGAAAAATAGTATGTTTAGATTTACTATTTAAACCATAAAATGATTTTGAGAAGTAAACCGTCGTTACCTTATTTGAAAGTTTTCAAAATTGAATTTTGAAACATTGGGAAGTTTCCATAAAATTGAATATTGAAACTTTGGAACATTTTTATAAATCAAATCTCTTGAAGGGAATTGTTCTGTAAATTTGTAATTTACTAGATTGGATCTATTGTGAAATCCATTTTATTTTGAATATGGAAACAATAACATTTCCAAAAATTTGAACCTTCAAAAATGTAGTTATCTGCATTCCTTATTATATCTACTTTGATTTAATTTGCATAAGAATTTTAGTTCTAACTTGAGTGTATTATTTTTCTTTACGCTCGGGTCGGCCTGAGTTTTTCAACATTGAAGACTATTTTTTGGTGGACGAAGACGAACATTCAGTATATTATTGCTATTTATTATTCCACTACATTCTACGTTCTGCTGCATTATTTTTTTATTTATGATATATATATATATAACTCTGATTTGAATTTGTAAAAGTGTGGTCAAATGTTATTTGTAAAACAGCTTCATGAACTGTTTATTTGATTATTATATGTTATCATTCTGCTGCGAGATTCTGTATTTTGTTTTTCTTTCCTTTTTCTTTTTTTCTTATTTACCCCATTAACAATCCTTCCTTTTGAATGGATTGATTTTGACATGTGTAGTTTATTATCGGTTTGAACCATCCAAAAAGATGGGTCGTTACATTGACTTTGTTGTTTTAGCTTTGAATTTGATAGCCTATGTTGTTGACACCTAATAGGTTATGCTTAAACAAACAAAAACATAAATTACCTCTTGATCTACATATGATTATGCAATGAAGTGAATTTTAGAATAAAAATTTGATGGTCTATACTGCTAATCAATACTAAATAGATCATGCTTAAAATAGGTTTTATTTTCAAGTTTATTAACATTTTCATGAGAGTTAAACAAGTGATTTAATGGGTGTGTTATAGTTTGATGGTTTATATTAGACTAACTAATAGCATAGGTATTCCATACTTATGATAAGCACATCAACTAAATTCACTAATGACCAAAAGAGAGATCATAATTTCATTTTGTTTATTTATGTGACCATGAGAAGGAAATTACCTCTAAATTTCTTTCTACTCTCATATTTTTATCCACTTTCCATTGCTAGTTCATTTACATTTTTTTAGCTTAACACAACTTCAAATATTGGTTTAAATTGATTGAGTAGAAATTTTAAAATCTATACAATTCCATACGGATCGATCCGTACTCTCCACGTACTAACATTGTATGTCGTGTGCTTGTAGTTAAGTTTTAATCTAAAATTTTCGACTACTTTCTAATATAGAATGTTGGCCGTTAAACATATGCTTCGTTTTGTATCTTAGTACTTTGAAAACGTTTAAAAAAATTAGTTTGGTTATTATATTTTCACAATAAATCACTGGAATATTGTCCATCTAGGGATCAGTAGTTTGAACGGCCTATAATATTTATTGCTGAACTGACCATATTATTAACTTTTGCACTCACTACCAGGTTTGCTCCACTTGTATAAGGTTGTTTATATGCACTCATGTAGCGACAAGAGTGCTTTAAATGCAATGAGTACTTTGTATATTGGCTATTCTCTCATAATTGAGTACAAACAATGTGAGGTATACTATTGTTTTGACTAACTCCGCACTAACCATAAATTTTGTACTCTACTTATCAAGCACTAATGGCTCACATACCTTTTTCTTTGTAAGGCAGGTGGCTAAAGGCAGCTGAAGGTATTCTATTGGATCCTTTATTTCTATCGAGTGAGGGTGTTTTTTTACTCTATTTCTATATTTGCATCCTTTACTAAAATATGACAGAGTTTTTTTTGCTTACAATTGAGCTTCATATTTCCACCGAATTTGGATTTAATAGTTAATAAGCATGGATGTTTTTATGCACGTGTTTTGTTGTTTACATCATGAAGTATTATTAAGTGGGCATGTCTTTAAGCCTATTTTTTGTTATCAACAAACCTAGCAGAAGAACCTCACAGGTTGAGAAGGAACTCGCTACATGTGCGCATTTATCGATTGTAACCAAAATGAATCAGAGAACCTGATATCAGAATTGTATGATAGAATCATATTTGTAGATGCAACCAAGTCCAATAATTTTGGTGATAATAGAGCATTAAATTTAGAAAGTGGATGGTTATTCATGCTATCCTTTTTTGTTGAACTGTTCTTCTATAAGATGGAAGTAGAAAATTACTATTTGTTAACAATCTGATGCTATGTTTGAGTACTGATAGTAATCTAATATTCTATTGATTTTATTTCATTTTTTTATTATTGTAAATTTCTAAAAGGAAGATGTTTGGAGGGATGACGAAGGCTAGGGCCGTTGATGTTGTGTGAACTCAGCCAAAATCCCACGTGTTAGGTAAATTGAAACAAATAAGTTGTTAGGTATGTTTTTAACAAATAAATTTTCTGATATATAATATGGGTATTGATTAATAATGGGTTGCCATAGATGTACAAGCTTATTAAATGGTCATATTTCCAAAACTTTTGTGTTGCAATCATGAAAGTGGTGATCACAAATTATAAAAAATTGAACCTGTCAAAATATGTACTGGATTATCAATGTTTATTCAACCTGTAGGCTTTCCATATGTCAAGTTGCTGAAAATATCGGACACATTTGCTTTGCATCCATGGAATTCCAACCATACCTAGAGTGCAAGGCATCGTTGGTTGAAAACTATGAATGTATTTACAGATTCAGGGGAAACTGGTTGTATTTTCTATAATCGTCTATAATGCGTGTTGTTCTAAAGTTTAAGGGTGAACATTGGCTAATATACAAACATGCAATAGTGGAGGAATTACAATGGCAGTGATATGTGGAATTCAATTTTGAACTTCACCTAAATAGTAGAAAACCCTTAATTGTATTTTTATATCTTACTCATGTGTGTACATGCTGTACATGTTATTCTGGTAATAGTATATTATAACATTTGATCATGCAGTAAACATAAACATTGGAGCCATGAGTTAATATTTATATCAAAATATAAGTTTTAACTTAACTATTAACAATCATAAGTATGTTTAGTGCAAAATATATCATATCAAAGTAGTTACACCAAAAAATACAAGATCAGAATAATGTTAAAAACTCCTAAAGCTAAATATAGAAACTTTAACCATTAAAATTAACTTCAAAACCACATGCTCATCAAAAATGATAAACCTAATTAATTGGATGCTGGCCCACAGAGGCATGCACACACGCTTGTATGAAAAATAAAATATTATCCAGAAACTATAAATTATATAACATAGTAAAAACATATCTAAAATAAATGTCTTAAAGCACACTTTGTAATGATGAACTCTCTCTTTTGAAAGCTTTTTGATTTGGCAGAATCCTAATCCTTGAACTATAAACCTTTGACTATCAAATAGCAATTGCCATTTGAATTGATTTGATTTAGATTTGCTTAAGCTTCTAGAGGATGAAATCGGCCAACAGTGAATGGGAATGGTGCATTGCTAGTAATAGTGAAAGCTGAAAAGATCTAATCAATTTAGGGTTTGAGGTCTTTATAGTGGATGAAAGGGAGAAAATTATTGATCATATCGTACCAATTCTTATTAAATCTGAGCCATCCATTTCTAATACCTTTAACCTATTTTAGCGACCTCCACTTGCATTGGGGGTCAATTATAGAATCTTATTCTAACTTCTCCAATTGGTTTTCTCAAAACCAATTCCATCAGTCCCTCGGTGAACGGGTATATCATTATGTTTCAATTGTCTACTCTATCTATCAACTCTCTCCGACGTTGATAAACTACCTTTATCATGTGGAATAATTCGGAGTATGTCTCTCGACGTTCAATGAGCTCTAACTTTTTTTATGAACTATATCGTGACATTGTTATCATAGAACAGTGTTATGGAATTCTTGACATTCGAAATTACCATCGGCTTGGGTATAAATTTGTGCGTTTATATTTACATACATTGTTGTATTATGACACTGTTCAAGGCAGTGTACTTATCCTTTTTTCATTGAATCAACTATAGTTTTCCACTTGAAACATTTCCAAATTAAATGATTCTTGACTTGAATTTATTACTGAAATATAATACTTAATATCACCTATGAAAATATGAGTCTGAATACTCGTCTACATAGAGTTCGTTGTTTTGATAAACAATTTTCTAGTATTTTGTAAATACACGAGAACACTCTGAACTATCATTTAGTAGTATCAATTTGGATTTTCTAATTGCTTCACAAATCAAATCATAAACAAATCACTATATTGTAGAAAATATAACATGTACGATAATTCATGTTAATAAGGCATAAAAAATTCATCTAACATTTTCCCTATTAAACATTTTAATAAGGTGTCCTCGCATAACGTTAGGACATTCCGAACATGTTTTATACTTAATATGAAAGACATCGTTTATAAATCCATTTCGAGTATCCAAACAACCTAAAACTAATTTAACATAAGTACAATGTTAAAAATCAGTAGAGTGTTGTATATTTATGATTTAGAAATATCTATGTACTTTTTAATGTTCTTTCTTATGAACACACACTTCCTCTTCATTTTGACTGATAATCAAAATATTTGATATCTCTATCAAAACACTTATTCAATTTTGATGCGTTTATGAATAATATTTTGTACTTATTCTTAGATCATATCCGAAAACCCACAACCATTATATTGCTCGCGCGGACTTTGAGATACTTTGGTTGTTATGTGCATATGATTTATTCTAAAGCACACGCGTACCACAACACTAAGTCTTATCAAGCAATAATTTTGTGAGTAAAGCTGGAATAACACGAGCACATTAAATGATGAATATATTATGTTAATTTTAACAATTGAAATTCATGAGATTATTCTTATCAACATTGCTCACTAAATTCCAACTATATTAGTCTTTCTCTTAATGATACAATCACAGTCGGTGGAAGTTAATGTACTTGAAATTCTTTAAGATTTGCACATCATACCACATCGTAGAGTCGGTACTCTTAATAGTTTGATTAAATAACCAAGGATTATATATATTTTCGACATTGATAATAAACTCCTAGCTTCTTTCCAACGAGGGAGAATACCTATTAGGCATTCTAATGTGATGTGTTTGTTTAGGTTAGTTAATTCCATTTCATCTCATGTAATTTGTTTTAACTTTGAATTGTATCCAATTCCATTATACTACCAATAATTTCTCAACGATATTCTTTCATTATAACGTCTCGCTTTTCTTACTACTAAAGATGACAGTTAATATCTCGTATGACCACGCCGCATAATAACGGACAAGTTTTTACCTCACGATAACCAAAACATTTCTATATAAAATCTAGTGATTTTAAAATACCAGTAATCAAGTAGCTATGTTGTGTGTGCATGACACCAATAATATGTATACAATCAAAAACCAAATGCGCGTATTGGATAATGGGTTTCCAACAAATGGCAAGATAAGGGACTACCTTCCGAAAATCTGTACACCTCTAGATAAAATGTACAGTGAGATCAAAAACCATTGGACCTCCACCGACATATGACTAACCTACCCCTGCACTAGGTGGGATCGAATATGATCACCTCTTGGCTGTGATCAACAACCAAAAATTGGCCCCGAAGCATACATAGAGATATTTTTGATTGTGATCGACAAATAGCCGATCGATAAATAAATCCCATGGATTTAATAACATTTTTTAAAGGAAAGTTGATTTAACACAAAATTCTTTGGAAATAAAGTGGTTTACAACCTCAAAACGTTTATTTAAAAATTAAATATCAAACTTCTTATTTAATAATAAGTAAACCTTTAATTAATAATCAAACCATAATTAACTTTTAAATAAGTAATTAAACCCTATTGATCTCTGATTAATTATTAAATAAAAATTTAAACTTTTAAATAATAATTAGATTTAATTATTATCAATCAATTAATTAAATAATCCTTAAATAAAATTATATAATAAATTAAAACTTTATTTAAAATAATTAAATCATAATTAAGTTTTAATTAAATCTTAACTTAAATTTAACTTGATTAATAAATAAACAATACTTAAACCCTTTAAAAGAAATAACTAATTATTACTTAAAATTTATTAAATAATAATTAATCCTTAAATAATTAATTAGATAATAGTTAACCTTTTATTAATTACTAATTAACACTTAACTTCTTTAATTAACATTTAAGTACTAATCATCTTTATAACAAATGATTAAGTACTATTTACGTTTATTAACAAATGATTAAGTACTAATTACATTAATTAATTAATTAATTTAATAATCATTTAATAGATAAATAATATTTATTTTCAAATACTTATAATAGGTTTTGGAAAGAATTTCAAAACGATAATTAAGATTTTTAAAAAATTCAATTTGCAAAAGAGTTTGGTTTACGAACTGCTTTTATAACAACTATCGTTATACGACCTAAATGCAAATTTATATATCAAATGACTTAAGAAAACATTATTTATATTAACTACTTTATAAAATTTGAACAAAGGCTTTGGAAAACCAAAGTAAAGGTAAAAACTTTATAATTTTTCTATAAAACCCTTATGTGGAAACATATTTAAACCAAGGATTTCTATGCTGCATTATAGCACAAATCAAGTATTAATTTTACTTTTAACCTACCGTATCATAAGCAAGATCATAAATAGTTATACATGCCATAATCACCATACACAAACAAAGATCTCAACTTACAAATTAAACTTGCTTTTAAACTTCCATTTTCAAGACTATGTAACATTCCATCCAAGCACATAAACAATCATTCAAGTCACCTTCTTTCTTAACCAAAAATGCTTCATAATTAATAACCAAGACAACAAAAATGTGAGTTATAAAAAATTAATTAAATGAGAAAACTTTGCTCACCATAAAAGTAACCAAAACTAACCGAGCTTACTAACTTTTGTTGATGAATAGGCTTTTACTTTTCCTTTACAAAAATGAGTTTCTGATGGCCTTAAGGCCAAGAAGTGTGTAATGACCTGGATTTTTAGCCATATGTTATTAGAATTATTAACTAATTTTAAATATTAAAATATTAATTTTTATAAGTCGAATAAATAAATTTTACGATATTGGAGATATCTGAATATATAAATTTTGGAGATCATACTAAATTTTAAAACGCTAATTACTGAAGTGATATATATGTGTGTGTGTGTGTGTGTATACTCCACCATTTCAAAGTTATGATGACAAAATATATATAATTATATATATGAATAAAATAGTGAATATGTAAATATGTGTATGGTAAAACTATGTATATGTGAATGTATATCTCTATATATAGGTGTGTATATACATATAAAGCTTCATCATGGCAAAACATAAAATCAAGCATACAATAAATCAAATCAAGCCATAATGAATCAGATCAACCCATGAAAAATCAAATCAAGGATACAATCAAGCACAAAAAGGTTGAAAAAAAATGAAAATGTGAACCCTGTACATGCATCAGCCACCCTAGTGTATACTCACAAGCACCCTATACTTCACTGATTCCCTTCCGTTCTCTATATATATGGCCGGGCTTGTTCATATAAAAAAAGAAATCTGCCATTAAACATTAGAGGATCAAGTGGTTCAAAAGCTTAGAGGAGATTAAAACAAGCAGCAGTGTGTTCATCAATTTTTACAGTGAGTAAAACAACTTCATATTATTTACAGGTTTACATATATACTTATATAATACCTTTAGTTTAAATAAATCTTGATCCGTGTAAAGTGGATATGGGTTTGTTATATTAATATGAAAATATATATGTATGTTAGACATGCTCAGTTCTACCTATCCACCCCGACTACGGTACTTCTTCCTCAGAGTTGCTTTGTACAAGTTTTGGTCTAAAAATAGTTAGGTCCTTAAACTTTAAAAATCATTGTCTCATCAACCATTTAGTTTTAAAGCCTAATTCCAAAACAAAAGTTAGTTATTTTGAATATAGAACATTTTAAAATTTGTTTCATTCGATTTCATCAGGCAGAGAGGAAGAAAACCTAATGTAACAGTAAGTGGGTCATAAATGGTCTTGATTCAACCTTCATAATTAATGAATGTATCACATATTCATGATCGCTATCGAAAATCATGATTTTTGGAAGAGGTTCGGTAATTTTTAATGGTGTATGGTAGGAGAAACCAGGAGTTGTCCTTAGTTAGGGTTTGGTTGAATTAAGGCGACTTGGATGATTTTAAGGCGAAGGGTTGGACGTGGAGGATGCTTGGGTGATGGGGGATCCAAGAAAAATGGGGCGGCGATTTCTGGTGAAATGTGGGGGTCAGACGAGGTAAATTTAGGGTTTAAGGTGGGTTGGGTTGGTTTCGGGTTTGTGGCAATGGCGCGGTGGAGGAAGAGAAGGAGGGTTGCGCACCAGGGGGAAAAGGAAGAGGTGGATGAGGCAAAGAAATATGCGAGGTCTGGTGGTTGATGGTGGACCATGGTGGCAAGGCGAGGCATTTTGGCGGCTTCGGTGTTGTTCCCTATTTTGGGTTTGAGTTTGAATCTTCGAACTAGAGGTTGTTAGTTCCAAAGATGATAGTTTTAATGAAAATAACCTTAGGACTTGTTATAAAATATAAATACTAATATCTTTGTCTAGATATATATGTATATGCAGGATATATATATATATATATATATGCAAGTACTGAGAATGAAGACTGTATAGTATAGAGATTCAAGACTGACAAATTCAAGATTGAAGAAATCAAGACTAAAGACTCATGAGTATCAAGAGTTCAAGATATCAGGATAAGTAATAGAGTGTAGGTTTATGTTAAAACTTCATAATAGCACTAAAATCTTTATTCATATTTTAATTGTGGAATGGAATCCAACTTCTCGCTTTAGTATTGGGATGGAACCCACGACTCTTTAGTGGGATGGAACCTACGACCTTCTCTAGTGGAATGGAATCTATGAAATTTTTAAAACAACTTATTTTTAGATTTTTTCAAAACTATCATTTTAAAAAAGACATCTCTCTCTCGGTTTAAATATTTTAGCCTTAATTCAAAAACTGATTTTAATCATATTAGTTCAAAATCATTTCTTGTTTTTAAACTATCTCATGTTTTTAATGCTTTAGCTTTATCTCAAAATATTTATATATTTAGTTTCTATTACTTTTATATTTCGAAAGATCACTTTCCAAAGGTTTTTATAATCGTAAAGTATATTCAAAATAGTTTACAAAGTTCTAAGATTGTTTCAACAAACTTTACAAAGAAAATATCTTTTAAAACAAAAATCAATTTTCAAAAAATACTTGGGAAGGTTGACATACCTATACCCCCGATGTCGACATGATAGTCGTAGATTTTAAAATTCGAATTTTCAAAAAAAGTGTCTATTCATCATAACCTTTCACGAATGGACATGACTGTTATTTTCCAATATATACCAGTAGTTTTCAATGAATTTTCACTTAAGATTTCTCTTTTTCTCTCCTCTTTATCTTCCATTCTTATTTTCAAATATTCTTAACAAAACTCTATCGAAATCCGAAGTGAATCAAACTCAATCTCCTCTAGTTCGATTCTCTGCCTCTCTCTCTCAAAGATCTCAGTGCAATTCAGAGTTATAGGATCACTTGTAATCAAAGATCGAAAGATCGAAGTGTATCGAGTCTTTCTCTATCAAAGTGTGATTAGAAACGGTGTGGTTGTAGCCTGTAAATCAATTGGGTGTGATTATTGCCCATAAATCAATCAGGTGATCTTATAGCCTAGTTAAATCATGAGAGTTTGTCCTAGACTCAGAGATAGGAGGGTATATCTCATGGACTTAAAATCGAGGTTGTAATATCGACATTATATTTGAAAAGAAATCTGCACAAGAAATTGTGTGGGACTGAATGTACGGTAACTCCAAACCAATATAAAATTCTGGTGTGTTCTTTCCTTTACTTTTTTTATTTACTATTTGCATCTATGTCTAGTTCTGTGATTGTCTCTGTGTTTGTGAATTGCATCTGTTTGGGTTTAATTTGAAAAGATTTCAAAAAGATCCATAAAATTAATTAAACACTATTCACACCCCTCTAGTGTTAATTCTGCCTTAAGATCCGTAATCCACATTTCCTACATTTGCTATCAGAGCTAGGTTTTCAAAGTTATCATAATATGAATTTTGAAAAAGTTTAAAATGGCAATTTTGGAAATTCTATTAACACTAGTTCAAAACTGTCCAAATCATCATTGTCACGTAAGTCTGCATATTGTTATTATAGAAAATCAAGTTATCTACCGAATTGGTGTGTTGTGCAGGAACAGATGTGTTATATGGCTTTTGAAAAATTAACACTCAATGGACAAATGGTGCAAATCAAGAAAAAAATGGATACTTAATAATGGATGTTCAAGACACATGACTTGTAATTCGGAGATACCAAATGACATAATTTATGAAGATGGAAGGAATGATCAACTTTGGAGATAATTCAAAAGGATACGTGTTTGGCATCGGCAATATCGGTAACTCTAAAACTCGTATTATTTCTGATGTTCTGTTAGTTAAGAATCTAAAACACAACTAACTTAGCAAAAGTCAACTATGTGAGTAGGGCTACAAAATTAAATTTGAAAAGGATGAGTGTCACATCGAAGATAATAAATCAAATACTATCTTTGAAGGAATTAGGAAGAAAAATATTTATTCTCGGTATGAAAATATCAAATGATAACCTATGTCTTTTGGCTAATACAAGTGACCTTTGGATTTGGCATAAAAGATTACGGCATTTGAATTTGAAACTCTTATCTAGACTTTCAAAACTTGACCTAGTAACAGGTCTTATAAAAATGGATTTGAAAATAGATAGAATATGTGATGCTTGTTAATTAGGAAAACTTAAGAAGAGTCCATTCAAATTGAAAGATATGATTTCAACTTCAAAACCTCCTGAGTTACTTCATTTAGATCTGTTTGGTCCATCTCAAATTCAGTTAATAAATCACAGTACATATGTTTTTGTAATTATAAATGATTATTCTAGATTTACATGGATAATTTTTCTGAAACATAAAAGTGATACTACAGATTTATTTAAAACTTTTGCAAAAGAATTCAAAATCAACTTTCTTTAAAAATCTAAATTATTCGTAGTAATCATGGTGGAGACTTTGAAAATGAAAATTTTGAGAATTTCTGTAATTAAAAAGAAATAACTCATAATTTTACTTTTCCAAGAATTCCACAACAAAACAGAGTGGTAGAGCGTAAAAATAGGACGATTCATGTAACAGATCGATTTTGTCGGGATCCGAAGGTCGGCATTCTTACGTCCACTGTATCAAATGCCGCATAATTGAATGTCGGAAAACCGAATTGTTAGGGTTAAAAAGAAGAGGTAGAAGAAAAAGATAGAAGAAATAAGAAAACAGAACAGAAACAATATCAGATTCTCACATATCGCAGCGGAATAACATATAATAGATAAATGAATAATCTTTAAAGCAAAGAACTATCTCAGTTAATACATTACATCATCAGAGTGTACAACAACAACATATAACACAACTGGACAATGGACAGTTATACAAACGTGTCCTTACAAGTGAATTAACAGCGGAATGATGATACCATATACAAATAATACGTCTCGCCATCCAGCTCGCCACTTGACCTCCAAAGCACTTCTGAATCCAGAATGACCTGATAACCTGACTCTAGACTGCCCGTGTGGAAAATTATGGGCACCCAGAGTTTAGGAAGAGAACAATAAACTCCAGGTCAGTCATGGGACTGGTGTGAGAACTAAAACAGTTATTTATCTTTAAAAACAAACAACAGGATAATTTTAAAGTCAATTCGCAATGCTTTTTGGAAAATGAAACTACCATAAGGCCTCCCCGCACACACACAATGCAAACGCAGAATTTGGAGGAGATTTCTCCTTATGATAGTCAAAGATGCTTATTACGCCAAAAAAGAATCATTTTTTAATATTATTATTAGTGCATAGTGATGAAAGCATTTCGAAAGTAGAATATAAATCTTAGCCAACATACGACCATTATCGTATGCCTATATAGCTACTATGTTCAATAGCAGGTTACCGCCACATTCCATGGCAGGTAATACAACTAAAGCCGTACAAGGCTCGTATTGTTTCTTTGGATTTTCCAACAAATGGTCAGGCTAAGGAACTTCCTACTATCAATGGGATCGCCTCTGGCGGGACGTCCTGAGCACCTAACGTTACGGTTAGATCTCTGCCAACACAAGGCCGGGCTACCCATGTAACTAGGTAACTACTACACGAATATGTCATTCCCCGGTCCCTTTGGACCTTTATCCGAGCGTCGATAACCAACATCACAAAGTGATAAATATAGTGTGTCAACATGAGTAAGTATCTGGGCTCCATACCATGATACCACCCTTTCTAGAAGGAAATGACATAACCTAAAGGGCGCGACCCTCATAACCTTGCCGCATATTCCTGTTTTGACCATTTCCGAGGAGTGAGGTCTGACGAAGTCTCGTCCACAAAGCTACACTTTTTCACAAAGCCACGCTTTTTCACAAAGCCACGCTTTTTCACAAAGCCACGCTTTTTCACAAAGCCACGCTTTGATTAACAAATGATCAATAAATAATCATCACACAGCAACACTCAGCATGCCATATTACCAAATTGGGAATATATTGCTGATAACCTTTAACTACAAAACCTCTAAGGGTGTTAAGCTAAGAGAATAAATTCTCCGCCACCAACGGAAATGTATTTGAAAGAAATCTGCTTTATATCTCAAAATGTAATGACAGACATGTAACCATACAAGTCTGTTCCGGGTTCGAACAGAACCGAAGGCACTTCAAAAGAAGCCCTTGCAATCCGGGTATTCACAATCCCGATCGAATTTCCCATCACAAAGGAAATCTCCGTATCGTAGCTAATGGTGCAGAGACAATCGATAGGTCATCCTATCGTTTTCATAAATACCCGGTCTTCACCACCGGTCTTCAATGCTATCCATTACGTCGTATCACTATTCGGAATGGGTAATTCGAATAACGAGCGCAATAATTTAAAAATAAGTGTAGCATTCAATTTCAACTAATTCACAACAAATACTTATTTAAAGGTCAATATTGATAGTCGGTTATTTAACTATCAATTAATATTCACAACATCACCCGATTATAAATAATTTCCTAAATTATTTATTTTCAAAAATATCTTTACAAGATATATTTTCCACACTTCAACCATTTGAAAACAAATTTCAAATCATTTCCCTACACGGGATATATTCACAAATATTTATTCATTTTCATTTCAAAATGGTTCATTTAAACCAATTAAATAAATCCTTACCGATTTACTTTAAATTTACTTTCCAAATTCGTAAATTTATTTCCACACTTCAAAAATAAATCAATGCTTATTTTTAAACAAATTTCCATTTCCTTTATAAATTCCATAGTGAATTTAAATTTTTAAATATCCACTGATATATGATTTTCAGATCGATTTCAAATATTCGCTTTCTATTTATCTTTAAAAGATATATCTCAAAACATTCACTTCATATTGGAAAACATTTCCATACTTATTTTCACAAATCTATTTATTTTCAACATTTTGAAAATATTCAATATACTTAAATCATAATTAAGTATATATTTTATTCTTTAAGGAAAGCATTCTCTTAAACACATTCATTTGAGTCAAAACGAATGTTGCGTAAAACATCGTTACGACAACCCAAAATCACTAGTATAAGGATTCGAAATTAAAATAGATATATAAATCCCAATACAATATAAAACATTTCCTTTCGGAAATCATTTACTATAACAACAGTGTTATAGTCCACCATTTCCTTATATTTCTCGAAAACGTCTATTTGAACAATGAATATTGAAATCTATGTATTCGATACTTAACACATTTTAAAACATCTTTAAAACAATTAACATCATTTTATAATATCACTTCCCTAAAACATATCCATTTTATTTAATAATATATTCACTGTCCAAAATCATGAATATACTTTTTTTTCCCAATTCAGTGTTTCTACACATTTATTAAAGGATTATCCACTGTCCAAAATCGTGGTATAATTCCCAACCAAATTCTTCATTACTACACATATCATATAATTGATAATTCGCTATCCAAGATCGCGAATATATCCCCTTTTATAAACTTCTATGTTTAATTTATCAAATTCAATCGATTTCGGATTTATAAAACAACGTTTATAAATTCACACACACACACACACATACACACACACACACACATATATATATATATATATTTAAAAACTTGAACTTATAAAATCACTTTTATGTACCAATTCAATTTATAACTCAATTTTATACCAAAAATCTAATTTATAAGTTAATTACTTATAATATTTTATTTTACAAAATCTATTCATTTTATAACTTCACAATTTATAAATCTATAAATTTCATTCACTTATGAAATCCATTTTTATTTCATTTTAATACTTATAAAAACTCGTTTTATAACTCCAATATTTTAATTTATAAATATCAATTTTATAAATCTTTTATATAAATCATTTATAATAATTCAAAAATCCCAATTTAAACCATTTTATAAATTAATCAACTATTATTTCGAAAATCACATTTTGGTTATATTTCACAAAAATCCTAATTTTTATAACATAAAAATTACAACGTTTATTTATTTAAAATAAATAAATTCCAAAATTAAATTTTATTATGAATTCTCAACTTAAATTTTTAAAATCCAATTTTATTTACTTTCAGCATATAACAATACCAAAAATATATTCGGCTAAATTTTAGCCTTTATTGATTTCAATCACAAAGATAATCACGCAGATTATAAATAGATCAACACAAACATTGAAACCAATTCAATCATTTGAGGAATCTAGTTGGATCCCTCCAACCTGTTTCCCTGAATCCAAAGATGTTAGCACAATACCAATTTCGCTTCGAGACGGAATATCACGGTATATGGGATTTATAAAATACTATCCGCTATTATGCGGCGCAGTAGGGTCTCATCCGCTATATAATGCGGAAAAATCAACTCCAAGTACATATATAATACCAATTCCACTTCAAGGTGGAATTATCGCTGTATATGTTTTTAATAAATAACATCCGCTTAATATACGGCGTATAAGGTCTATTTCATTATAACAGATAATAATTATCATCTAATCACACAATCAAGAAATTTTAAATCTAACTATTTAAAATTTAAATCGAAACAATTCGATTGAGTGAGAAGTTCTCACCTTGAGCTTTCGATAATAGTTGAAGCGTTTTATTTCGAATAAAATTAAACGTGCGTTTAATTATACCCGAAATTTTCATTAGCTCCAAACGACTCCAAACCAGCTCCATTGCGTAGTGCTCGACAAAATGAACCCGACGCAAGTCGTTTTGTAATTTTCCGACCTCGTATGAAAGAGTTATCGCTTTTAGAAGTTTATATGAATTTTAAATATAATAATTTACAATTTCTTTTCAAACCTTCAATCCATCATAGCCGTTCATTTCAGAAGACCAAATCTAGGCCGCACTTTAGCTTTCTTCCCCAATCGTGAAAATCACGTTCACGTAACCCATCGGCCGCCTACTTTCGTGAATTTACGCACCACCACTGTCAACATATACGACAATCAACTACTGCCGTTCCCCTCGCCGATGCTACCACCACCTGCGGCCGAAGTATGCCCAAGCTCGGTTGTCCCCAGGCATAGAAATTTGTGCCCATTCGTGTGTACTTTCCTGGCCTATTGCGCCTCCATCAATGCTCCGATGACGATCTTGACCATTGGAATCGTAGATCTCGACGAGCTCTACAGTTTTCTAGTTGAGAGTTCCTCGAATTATAGCGTGGATGAAGAGAAAAATTGAGGGAAAAGCAAGAACATTTCGGCCATTGATAGCCTGGCCGGCGGCTGAAGCTAAAATTAGGGTTAGGGTTGAATTTCTTTGCAAATGGAAATAACTAGGTCCTTATGTAGAAAAATTCACAAATTACTATTCATCCGGAATTTGCGAACTCCAAATCTCATGCGGTGACCGGCGTTTCTAGGGTTTAACCCGCTTTTTGGACACAGTGGAATAGGTTTCGGGAGCCAATTCGATCATCTGTGCGAGTTACAGCAATAAACGATCAATTTTAAATTAAATCGATTAAACCAATTTTTATGCGTTTTGGCTTGCCTGGACAAACCGTAAATCTGATTGACATTAAATTTGAAACCTTACTATAATTTGATATTATGGATCCGATGAAACTGGTTTTGTCGAAATCCGAGACTGTTTGAAAAATGGCTATTTTAACTCGTCAATTAAATATTAAAATTTCAATTTTCACAAATCAACTTTTAATTCAATTTTAAAAGTTCACAAACATTGTTCTAACTCCAATATGATTTAATATAACTTTATAAATCATTTTTAATCACATTAAACCAAATTCCCAATTATTTCTGGAATTTCAAATATTAAATTATCGATTTAATTATCCAACTAAATCCAGATATTCGAAAAATAAATTATTCGACTCATAAATTTTACTTGTTGATATTTAAAATCAATTAAATATCTGAATTTCAAATAACAGAAATTCTGGTCGTTACAATTCAAGAGTGTGCAAGAACTGTGCTTTAAGGTAGTAAAAATTACCGAGAAACTTTTAGGCTGAAGTAGTCGCTACAGCTTGTTGCATTTTGAGTAGACCTCTAACCAATAAAATACCATATAAACTTCTTTTCAATAAGAAACCAAAGGTATCTTTTTTAAAGTTTTTGGAAGTAAATTCTTTAATCTAAATACAAAGGACAATTTGGATAAATTTGATCCTAAATCCGACAAAGAAAGCTTTATCAGATATTCTAATAGAAGTAAAGCATACATAGTTTTCAATTTAAAAACTAACATCATTGAAGAAATAATGCATGTATCTTGTGATGAAAATTTCAAATATTTTTTTCTAATAAATGATGAAGACGATTTTGTTACTTTAAATAATGAATCAAAAGAAACAAATTGTGAACCGTTCATCCTAATAAAAGGATCAGGCTTTTAAAAGATCATTGTGACGACCTAAAATTTTCAACATTAGAAATTGAAATATTTGATTGATTTTAAATGTTTGAAAAATAGTCTAACTAGAATTTCAAATATCAGAATGAATTTGGCAATTTATTTTTTGTATTTAATTATACAAATTTGGGTAAAATATTGTATCTTCAATTTTAAGTTGACTAAAAATAATTCAAAGGCTTAGCAAATCTATATTGATAATAATGAAGATAATGGAAGCTTCAAAAATGAATTTGAGAACGACTGTTCAGTTTTGAAATTTTATCGTTTAAAATCGACGTTTAAAATAGCCTTCCAAGGCACAGTCTCGAAATTCGACGAAACCAGTTCCATTGGATCCGTAATATTGTATTATTATCGAATTTCAATTTTCGTAGTGTTTGGAGTGATCGTTTGGCCGTACGATAAGCTGACGCGTTGAAATTTATATCGAAATTTAAAATAAACAACTGGTTCAAAAAGTTATCTTCTCCATACGATTGAATTTGGCTTCGAAACCTTTTCCATTGTGTTTGGAATAGGGGTTTAACATTATAAATGCCTAGCGGTACGCCTCAATTTGAAGTCGAGATTTTGAATTACATAATTTGGAACGATTCGAATTCGAATTTAAATTAAATAATTATGTGTGTTTAATATAATCTCTCAAGGCAAAAATTTTACACGTTCTTTCTTTACTAAAACTGGGCAAATCTTGTTACACGCGTCTTCATTTTTATATAAAAAAAAATGACAAAAGAAATATTCTTTCGTTCAAAATTTAATCCCTGGCCGAAGCCTCTTTAGACAAAATCAAAGCAGTGACTTCAAAATCAAAACTCAAACTTCCCTCTTACTTTATAATTAAAAAAATGACGAATTCGTTCATAATAAAGAATAGTATAGAAGGATGCCACTGCGAACTGTTACTCGATTTCATCGGCATCGCAATCGAGTAATCTCAATTTCAAGCGGGGGGGGGGGGGGGGGGGGATAAAGGGGTTCGAGGTCAGGTTTGGTCGAAGCTAAAAGGGAATTGCATCGCAACGTCGAACTCGTGTACGAGCGAAGAATGGAAAGCAGAAAGAGGCGGCAACGTAGCATAGGAGGTTAGCAGCAGAGGGAGCATCGCATGTCGTCGTCAGGGTGCGTGTCAGGGAGGCTCACGTCGTGGTCGCGTGAGTTAAGATGAGTCAGCGAAGTGGTGTTCGATTGAGGGAGGAGCTCGAGTTCGTAGGCGAAGTCGATTGGGTTTGGCAGTGGAGGCCGATGTTCAAGTCGATGCATGTTTGGGGGCAGTAGGTATTTTCCTCTAATTGATTTAAGTTTATTGAAAATTTAGAGTAATTGATTTTATTATAGAAGAAAAAAATATACAGTAAAGTATAAAACAGTTTGTTATTTTCAACTTAAAATTTGCATATGTAAACAAAAAAGTATTCCAGTGAGACTTAAATGTTTTGAATTGTAAAGACAGTTTAAAATTTAATTATTTGTTTAATTGAATCTAATGAATCCTTGTCACTAAAAATAATTTATTAAAGGAAATTAGTTTAAAATTAAATTATTAGGTGAATTAAAATTATAAAATGCTAATAGATTGTTCGATTTATTCGAATATTAATAAAATTGTATAATTATTTATACAAGGTCTAAAATGAAGAAAATAGGACGGAATGGAAATGAGTCGGAATGGATTGCATGCGTAAGAAAAAGTGAGATCTTCTCACTCAATCGAATTTTCTAGTTTAATTTTAAATAGTTAAATTTAAATTGATTTACAGTGTGCTTGGATGATTGATTTATTATTAATTATATTAGTTTAGACCCTATGCGCCGCATAACAGCGGATGATATAATATAAACCCATGTACCGCGATATTCCACCTCGAAGTGGAATTGATATTTAATTGTTGTGCTAACGTCTGTGGATGCAGGGAAACAGGTTGGAGGGATCCAACTGGATTTCTCAAAACATTTTGATTTGTTTTCAAAATTTTGTGTTGATTATTTATAATCTGTGTGTAATTATTTGTGATTGAAACCGTTGAGGGCTAAAATTTAGCCGAATATATTTTTGGTATCGTAGAATACCAGAAATAAATAAAATTGGATCTTTAAATTTTGGTAGAAAATCTATAGTGAAATCTTATTAAATAAAATTCTAAAATATGGAAAAAAGTTTAATAAATGGATTTCGAGCAAAAATATTCAAAAGGTAAATAATTTATTTTAAAAATATGGTTTTTAAATAATTTGGAAAAGATAAAGGAATTTATTTTAAAAATAAATTCAAAAATTGATTTGGTGCTAAAAGAATAAATCTTTAGGAAATCAATATGAAAATTGATTTAGCATTTGAATGAAAATCGATTTAGTTTTGAAATAAATTTAGAAATTAAATTTGAAAATTAATATGGTGTTTTAAAAATAAAACCCTTGGGAAATCAATATGAAAATTGATTAGAAATCAATCTGGAATTAGATGTGGTAATTGAAATAAATTTGAAAATCAATTTGAAAATTGATTTGGTGTTGAAAGTGAATATTTGGAAAACGATTTGAAAATTGTATATCTATGGATATTTGAAGATTAAAATCCACAATGGGAATTTTGCAAAAGAAAGGGGATTTGTTTTAGAATTAAATATTGTTTTATTTTAAAAGTGTGGAAAGGAATTTACAGATTTGGGACGTAAATTTAAAATAAATCCAGAAAGATTTATTAATTGATTTGAATGAACTATTTTAGAACGGAATGTGTACTTTCCCTGAAAGCCGAGAATGATTTCATTATAGTTTATAAATATAGATTGAAGTTGTAAAGATGGTTTTAAGGAAAGAATATTTTGGAAAAAATTATTTACTGAAGTTATTTTGAAAATCTTTAAAGTTAAAATATATTTTAAACTATTACAGAAGTGATTATTTAAAGTTTTAAATTTATATTTGTTTTAGAAATTTGATATTTAAATAGTTATATCCTACCTACTAATTTTATTTTAAAATTAGTTTTGGACTTGAATTTTTATATGAGATATTAGTATAATATTTTTCATAACTAATATTTAAGAAAATATTCTAAAATAGTTTATTTTAAATGTTGGCAAGTATATTTCGAATAAGTATTTTATATTATTTTAAAATATTTGAACACGGCAGATTTTCAGTGGAAATGAATAAATATTGAAAATGTTTTCCGCGTGGGGAAAAAATTCATTTGAAATTTATTTCCAAAGGATTGAAGTGTTAAAAATTGATTTGAATTTGTTTTCAAAGTGTTGAAAAGTGAAATTTTATCTTGCGAAGATATGTTGAAAATAATAATTGGGGGAAAATTATTTGAAATCCAGCGGTTGTTATGAATGATGATTGATAGTTAAATAACCGACTATCAGTATTGGCCTTTTTAAATGGCATTTGAATTTCGATGCGACCGGTGGTCGGATTCCAAATGGATATTCGAAAACCACATCGAATCTTTGTTATTGTGATGGATCTTTTGTTTAAAAGATCAACGTGGAAATTATTGTGATTTGTTTGAAAACTGAATGAACACTTATTTTTAAATATAAGTGCTCGTTATTCGGATTAGCCGAGAGAGGACCTTGTGTCATAAAACCCATTCCGAATAACATACAACGAAATGTGATTGCATTTGAAGATGATTTTGAAGAACGGGTATTTTCGAAAGCGAAAGGATTACCTGTCGAATGTCTCTGCACCGGGTTGCTCCGGTATAGAGATTTTATCACCCTTTGTGTAGGGGGTTCCGGACGTGATTAGTGAATATTCGGATTGCAAGGGCTTCTTTGGAAGTGCCTTCGGTTTCGTTCGATCCTGAAACGGACTCGTATGGATATGTGTCTGACGTTACACTTTGAAATGTAAAGTTGGTTTCTATCTAATACATTTCTGTTGGTGGAGGAGAATTTATTCTCTTAGCTTAACACCCTTCTCTGAGACGTACGAGCTCAGTGGTTATGTAGTTGATGGTTACTAGTGATACATTCCCAATTTGGTAATGTGGCATACGAAGTGTTGTTGATCATTTGTTGATCGAAGCATGGCTTTTGTGAAAAGCGTAGCTTTGTGGACGAAACTTCGTCAGACCTCACACCCCGGAATGGTCGAAACAGGAAGGATGCAGCAAGGTTATAGGGGGTAGCGCCCCTTAGGGTATGTTCATTTCCTTCTGGATAGAGGTGGTATCATGGTACAGAGCCTAGATACTTAACCTATGTGATTGCTGCAAATTTATTACTTTGTGGTTGTTAGTATTGAGGATCCTCGGATAAAGGTTGTTTACAACCGAGTGATGGCATACTCATGTCAGTAATTACCTATTTTTGCAGAGGTAACCCGGCCTTATGTTGGCAGAGATCCGGTTAGGTTCTCGGGGCGTCCCTCCAGAAGCGTACCCATGTGGCCCAGGAAGTTCCTTAGCCTGACCATTGTTGGAAATCCAATTACCAATACGCGCCTTGTACGATTTTAGTTGTAGAACCTGCCATCTAATATGCTAGCTATAGTAGGCATACTATAATGGTACGTATGCTGGCTAAGATTAATATTATACTTGCAAATGTTTTCTGCACTATTTACTAATGATAATATTAAAAAGATTTTGCGTATTAAGTATGTTTGACTATCATAAGAAGAATTTCCTCCAAGTGTGCGATTGCATTGTGTGTGTGCCAGGAGGCCTTATGGTAGTTTCATTTTTCAAAAAGCATTGCAGATTTCTTTTAAATTCCTTTGTTTTCTTTTGGTTAAAGAATAACTGTTTTAAGATCTCACACCAGTCCCATGACTGACCTGGAGTTTATTGTTCCCTTTCTAAAACTCTGGGTGCCCATAATTTTCCACACGGGAAGCCTAGAGTTAGGTTGTCAATTATTCTGGAGCAAAGTCAGGAAGTTGTTGTGGAGATCAGGAGTTGAAGTTGGATGGCGAGACGTATCACTTATATATGTTATATTTCTTTTCCGCTGTCTGTTGTTGTAAATTCCGATAATGTGATGTATAAGATGATATAGTGTTTTTGTTTTAAAGATTTTTCTTTATCTATTATATATTTGTTTCGCTGCGAAATGTGAGATTCTGTTTATTATTTGTGTTCTTCTTCTTCTTCTTAAAACCTAATGGTTCGGTTTTCCGGCATTCGATCGTTCGGAAGTTGATACAGTAAGCGTATTGATGTCGACTTTCAGAAGTCGAAAAATCGGGTCGTTACAGAGTGGTATCAAAGCATTTGGTTAAGTGACAACCTTGGCTCTAGTGGGTGTTACTCATTAGAGATTGAGTCAGTAGTACTCTAGAACGAGTTTGACTGTATTAATAGATATGAGCGCGTATTTGTTAGTGAATATAAAAATTGTTTTATATTGTGTTAACTTATCGATTGATTGTTTATAGATTCTGGTCGGTGTGGTTTGGCCAACTGTATCGATAGGGGTTTCTAAACTCTTAACCAAGATAAACCGACACAGTATTGATTTAAATTCGGGTAAATGAAATAATTTTACCCAAACTATTTTGTATGTAAAAGGAAATGATTTCCATAAATTATTATAGTATATATATGGTTGCTTGGATGTTAGGAAGTGATAATATTAAATTATTATCATTGACTATTGAATAAGAAGTTGAAATCATAACTTAAAACTAAGAAATAAAATCCATATACAAATGGTATTTGTAAATATAAATTGTAAATGTGATTTATAATTTGAAATAGAATTCCAGAGAAATATTGAAAATGTTTTTGAAAGGATTTGAAATTTGAAATTTTAGTGGAAAGGATTAAATTTCCTTGAGTTTGAAAATAGTTTCCAAAAGGTTTGGACAAATGTTTTAAAGGGATAAAAAGCTCTAAACTCTTTTCGGTTGCTGGAAAATAATTTCGATAATGATCGCGACATTATTGGTGTTCATTTTCGAGTTTCCAAAGGAGGAATTGCTGCCAAATTATTCAAAAATTGAAGTTATTTGGAAAACTGGGCTTGGTTTTGGAAATTCAAAAGAATTTGAATTGATTTCAAAAATGATTTTGAAATGTTGGAAAGACTCTGGAATCTAAAAAAAATATGAATAAAAAATTTATTAAAGTGGAAAATAAATTTGTCATCGAATAAATAAATTTACAATTGTAAGTAAATGAAAGTGAAATTGAAGGTTGGAATTCATTTCGAATTTATAAGTAAATAAAACTGAAATTGGAATTGAATTTGATTTTGACAAACAAAGTGAAGTATTGAAATAAAATTAGTAAGTGAAACTAATTGAAGGAATGACAAAGAAAATATGGTTTGAAATGAATTGAATTCAATATTTATAAATAAAAGGAAAATTAAATTCATATGGAATTTGAAATCCAATTTAAATATAAGTGGTTGTAAACCCAAAATAGTGAATTGAAAATAATTTGGGAATGAACAAAATAATAAAACTGGAATTGAAACTGAATATTGGAAACCAATTTGAATGTGTGAAATAAAATGAAGTTGTAGAATTTAGTTCGAAGTGAACTAAAGATAATAAAGGTGGGAAAAAATGGTTTGAGATAAAATGAATTGGAATTTGTAGTGAATTTGTAAATGAAACTAATTTAAAATAGTGATATGAATCAGTTATGAATGAAAGATAATTGATGAAATTCAATATTCAGAAGCTAAATTGAATCCAAATAGAACTGAAATTTTCAGATGAAATTAAAAATGCAAGATAGAATGAAAATGGATATATAACTTCAATAGAAAAGTAAAAATGGTATAAGAAGTATATATTGAAAATTTTGTAATCAAATATGCAAAATGACATTTGGATGTTGTAATTGGATATTATGGCTAGCAGGATATACAGGTGTATTAAAGGAAATGGAATTGGGATTTTGATTTTTGAAGATAAAAAATTGAATTGCTTGACAAAAAGGTATGTATTTAGATTCTAGTATGAAATTTGATGATTTTCTTGCCTAGCCACTTGGCTTTTTATTTTCTTTTGAAATCTGGGGGCCGTGGTGCCATTTCTGTAGTCGTACCGAGCTAGCCGCGCAAAGGAGACGTTGGGGAAATTTTTTGAAAATTTAGGGAGTTAGAAAAATTTTGCGAAAATTTTGAAAATTTGAAATTTAAATTTAAATTTGAATTATTGAGAAAACAATGTTGTTTGGAATCTATGATTGATTTTGGAAAGTTGGATGAAATGATGGTGGGTCTCTAATAAAAAGGTTTGTTTTGGGAAAGTTGATAAAACTGTTTGTTTTGGAAAAATAATAAACGGGTTAAGAATCATTCTTCTTAACTAGTTATTTCAGGACGAAATTCTTTTAAGGGGGAAGGATATGACGACCCAAAATTTTCAACATTAGAAATTGAAATATTTAATTGATTTTAAATGTTTGAAAGATAGTCTAAATTGAATTTCAAATATCAGAATGAATTTGGCAATTTAATTTTTGAATTTAATTAAAAAAAATTGGGTAAAATATTGTATCTTCAATTTTAAGCTGATTAAAAATAATTCAAAGGCTTACAAAATCTATATCGATAATACTGGAGATAATGTAAGCTTCAAAATTGAATTTGAAAACGACTGTTTAGTGTTGTAATTTTATCGTTTAAAATCGACGTTTAAAATAGCCTTCCAAGGCACAGTCTCGAAATTCGATGAAACCGGTTCCATTGGATCCATAATATTGTATTATTATTGGATTTCAATTTTCGTAATGTTTGGAGTGATCGTTTGGTCGTACGATAAGCAGACGCGTTGAAATTTATATCGAAATTTAAAATAAACAACTGGTTCAAAAAGCTATCTTCTCCATACGATTGAATTTGGCTTCGGAACCTTTTCCATTGTGTTCGGAATAGGGGTTTAACATTATAAACGCCTAGCGGCATGCCTCGATTTGAAGTCATGATTTTGAATTACATAATTTGGAACGATTCGAATTCGAATTTAAATTAAATAATTATGTGTGTTTAATATAATCTCTCAAGGCAAATTTTTTACACGTTCTTTCTTTACTAAAACTTGGCAAATCTTGTTACACGCGTCTTCATTTTTATATAAAAAATAAAATGACAAAAGAAATATATTTTTGTTCAAAATTTAATCCCTGGCCGAAGCCTCTTTAAACAAAATTAAAGCAGTGACTTCAAAATCAAAACCCAAACTTCCCTCTAACTTTATAATAAAAAATGACGAATTCGTTCATAATAATGAATAATATAGGAGGATGCCACTGCGAACTGTTACTCGAATTCATCGGCATCGCAATCGAGTAATCTCGATTTCAAGCGGGGGGGTAAAGGGGTTCGAGGTCAGGTTTGGTCGAAGCTAAAGGGGAATTGCGTCGCAACGTCGAACTCGTGTACGCGCGAGGAAATGTAAGCAGAAAGGGGCGGCAACGTAGCATAGGAGGTTAGCAGCAGAGGGAGCATCGCATGCCGTCGTCAGGGCGCGTGTTAAGGAGGCTCGCGTTTGAATCGTGGTCGCGTGAGTTAAGATGAGTCAACGAAGTGGTGTTCGATTGAGGGAGGAGCTCGAGTTCGCAGGCGAAGTCGATTGGGTTTGGCAGTGAGGCCGATGTCGAAGTCGATGCATGTTTGGGGGCAGTAGGTATTTTCCACTTATTGATTTAAGTTTACTGAAAATTTAGAGTAATTGATTTTATTATAGAAGAAAAAAATATACAGTAAAGTATAAAACAGTTTGTTATTTTCAATTTAAAATTTGCATATGTAAACTGAAAAAGTATTCCAGTGAGACTTAAATGTTTTTAATTGTAAAGACAGTTTAAAATTTAATTATTTGTTTAATTGAATCTAAAGAATCCTTGTCACTAAATATAATTTATTAAAAGAAACTTAGTTTAAAATTAAATTATTAGTTGAATTAAAAATATAAAATACTTATAGATTGTTCGATTTATTCGAATATTAATAAAATTGTATAATTATTTATACAAGGTCTAAAATGAAGAAAACAGGATGGAATGGAAATGAGTTGGAATGGATTTCATGCGTAAGCAAAAGGTGAGATCTTCCCACTCAATTGAATTTTCTAGTTTAATTTTAAATAGTAAAATTCAAATTGATTTACTGTGTGCTTGGATGATTGATTTATTATTAGTTATATTAGTTTAGACCCTATGCGCCACATAATAGCGGATGATATAATATTAAACTCATATACCGCGACATTCCACCTCGAAGTGGAATTGGTATTTAATTATTGTGCTAATGTCTGTGGATGCAGGGAAACAGGTTGGAGGGATCCAACTGGATTCCTCAAAACATTTTGATTTGTTTTCAAAATTTTGTATTGATTATTTATAATCCGTGTGTAATTTTTTGTGTTTGAAACCGTTGAAGGCTAAAATTTAGCCGAATATGTTTTTGGTATCGTAGGATACAAGAAATAAATAAAATTGGATCTTTAAATTTAGGTAGAAAATCTATAGTGAAATCTTATTGAATAAAATTCTAAAATATGAGAAAATGTTTAATAAATGGATTTATAGAAATAATATTCAAAAGGTAAAGAATTTATTTTAAAATTTTGGTTTTTAAATAATTTGGAAAAGATAAAGGAATTTATTTTAAAAATAAATTCGGAAATTGATTTGGTGTTAAAAGAATAAATCTTTGTGAAATCAATATGAAAATTGATTTAATGCTTGAATGAAAATCGATTTGGTGTTGAAATAAATTTAGAAATTAAATTTGAAAATTAATGTGGTGTTTTAAAAATAAAACCCTTAGGAAATCAATATGAAAATTGATTAGAAATCAATTTGGAATTGTATGTGGTAATTGAAATAAATTTGGAAATCAATTTGAGAATTGATTTGGTGTTGAAAGTGAATATTTGAAAAACGATTTGAAAACTGTATATCTATGGATATTTGAAGATTAAAATCCATAATGGGAATTTTACAAAATAAAGGGGAATTTGTTTTAGAATTAAATATTGTTTTATTTTAAAAGTGTGGAAAGGAATTTGCAGATTTGGGACGTAAATTTAAAGTAAATCCAGAAAGATTTATTAATTGATTTGAATGAACCATTTTAGAATGGAATGTGTACTTTCCCTGAAAGCCGAGAATGATTTCAATATAGTTTATAAATATAGATTGAAGTTGTAAAGATGGTTTTAAGGAAAGAATGTTTTGGAAAATATTATTTACTTAAGTTATTTTGAAAATCTTTAAAGTTAAAATATATTTTAAACTATTATAGAAGTGATTATCTAAAGTTTTAAATTTATATTTGTTTTAGAAATTTGATATTTAAATAGTTATATCCTATCTACTAATTTTATTCTAAAATTAGTTTTGGACTTGAATTTTTATATGAGATATTAGTATAATATTTTTCATAACTAATATTTAAGCAAATTTCTAAAATAGTTTATTTTAAATGTTTCCAAGTATATTTTGAATAAGTATTTTATATTATTTTAAAATATTTTTAAATGTTTCCAAGTATATTTTGAATAAGTATTTTATATTATTTTAAAATATTTGAACTCGGCAGATTTTCAGTGGAAACGAATATATATTGAAAATGTTTTCCGCGTTAAAGAAAAAATTGATTTGAAATTTATTTTCAAAGGATTGAAGTGTGAAAAATTGATTTGAATTTGTTTTCAAAGTGTTGAAAAGTGAAATTTTATATTGCAAAGATATGTTGAAAACAATAATTTGGGGAAAATTATTTGAAATCCAACGATTGTTATGAATGATGATTGATTGTTAAATAACCGACTATTAATATTGGCCTTTTTAAATGGCATTTGAATTTCGATGCGACCGGGGGTCGGATTCCAAATGGATATTCGAAAACCACATCGAATCTTTGTGATTGTGATGGATCTTTTGTTTAAAAGATCAATGTGGAAATTTTGTGATTTGTTTGAAAACTGAATGGACGCTTATTTTTAAATATAAGCGCTCGTTATTCGGATTTGCCGGGAAAGGACCTTGTGTCATAAAACCCATTTCGAATAACGATACGACGAAATGTGATTGCATTTAAAGATGGTGTTGAAGAACGGGTATTTTCAAAAGCGAAAGGATCACCAGTAGAATGCCTCTGCACCGGGTTGCTCCGGTATAGAGATTTTATCACCCTTTGTGTAGGGGATTCCGGACATGATTACTGAATATTCGGATTGCAAGGGCTTCTTTTGGAAGTGCCTTCGGTTCCATTCGATCCCGGAACGTACTCGTATGTATGTGTGTCTGATGTTACACTTTGAGATGTAAAGTTGGTTTCCATCGAATACATTTCTATTGGTGGGGAGAATTTAATCTCTTAGCTTAACACCCTTCTCTAAGATGTACGAGCTCAGAGGTTATGTAGTTGATGGTTACTAGTGATACATTCCCAATTTGGTAATATGGCATACGAAGTGCTGCTGATCATTTGATGATCGAAGCATGGCTTTTGTGAAAAGCGTAGCTTTGTGGACGAAACTTCGTCGGACCTCACACCCCGGAATGGTCGAAACAGGAAGGATGCAGTAAGGTTATAGGGGGTAGCGCCCCTTAGGGTATGTTCATTTTCTTCTGGATAGAGGTGGTATCATTGTATGGAGCCCAGATACTTAACCTATGTGATTGCTGCAAATTTATTACTTTGTGGTTGTTGGTATTGAGGATCCTCAGATAAAGGTTGTTTACAACCGAGGGATGGCATACTCGTGTCAGTAGTTACCTATTTTTGCAAAGGTAGTCTGGCCTTGTGTTGGCAGAGATTCGGTTAGGTTCTCAGGGCGTCCCTCCATAGGCGTACCCATGTGGCCCAGGAAGTTCCTTAGCCTCACCATTGTTGGAAATCCAAATACCAATACGTGCCTTGTACGGTTTTAGTTGTAGAACCTGCCATCTAATATGGTAGCTATAGTAGGCATACTATAATGGTACATATGCTAGCTAAGATTAATATTATACTTGCAAATGTTTTCTGCACTATGCACTATTGATAATATTAAAAAGATTTTGCGTATTAAGCATGTTTGACTATCTTAAGAAGAAATCTTCCCTAAGTGTGCGATTGCATTGTGTGTGTGCCGGGAGGCCTTATGGTAGTTTCATTTTTCCAAAAGCATTGCGGATTTCTTTTAAATTCCTTTGTTTTCTTTTGGTTAAAGAATAACTGTTTTAAGATCTCACACCAGTCCCATGATTGACCTGGAGTTTATTATTCCCTTTCTAAAACTCTGGGTGCCCATAATTTTCCACACGGGCAGCCTAGAGTCAGGTTGTTAGTTATTCTGGAGAAAAGTCAGGAAGTTGTTGTGGAGATCAGGAGTTGAAGCTGGATGGCGAGACGTATCACTTATATATGTAATATTTCTTTTCCGCTGTCTGTTGTTGTAAACTCTGATAATGTGATGTATAAACTGATATAGTGTTTTTGTTTTAAAGATTTTTCTTTATCAATTATTTATTTGTTCCACTGCGAAATGTGAGATTATGTTTATTGTTTGTGTTCTTCTTCTTCTTAAACCCTAATGGTTTGGTTTTTGGCATTCGATCGTTCGGCAGTTGATACAGTAGGCGTATTGATGTCGACTTTCGAAAGTCGAAAAATCGGGTCGTTACAATCATCCTATAGAAAATATACTAGGAAATATTGAATATTTTTTAGAACTAGAAATTACCTATATAAAATGAATAATGTAACTTTTATATCAACTATTGAACCCAAAAATCAAAAGGAAGCATCATCTAATGATTTATGGATTCTTTCTATGCGAGAAGAACTGAATCGATTCAACGAAAATGATGTATGGGAACTTGATCCTAGACCTAAGGACAAAACGGTAGTAGGAGCTAAATGGGTTTATAAAAATAAAATGATTGAACAAGGTAAGGTCTTTAGAAATAAAGCCTGGTTAGTCGCACAAGGTTATTGTCAAGAAGAAGGAATAGACTTTGATGAAACCTTTGTATCCGTAGCAAGATTAGATGCCATTAGAATCCTACTTGCTTTCGCAAACCACAATAATTTCAAATAGTTTCAAGTGGATGTCAAAAGTGCCTTTTTAAACGGTTTTGTTAAAGAGGATGCTTATGTTTAACAACCTCCACTTTTCAAAGAAGAAAAGTTTCCAAATCATGTATGCAAATTAAAGAAAGCTTTGTATAGTTTGAAACAAACTCCTAGAGCCTAGTATGACAGACTAAGATTTTACCTATTATAATCAAATTTTGAAATTGGTAGAGTAGATACTACTCTTTTTTATTAAAAGAAACAAAAATGATATCCAATTAGTACATATATATGTAGATGATTTCATTTTTGGATCAACAAATAATGAAATGAACAATGAGTATTCTATAGTAATGACAAAAGAGTTTGAGACGAGTCATATGCGTGAACTTAATTTCTTTTTAGGATTGAAATAAAACAATTAGATAGTGGTATATTCATTAGTCAAGAAAAGTATGCTAGGGATCTAGTTAGTAAGTTTGGTATGACTACTGCAAGTGGAAAACCCTCTCCTATGGCAACCAATAAAGCCTTGAATAAAGAAGACATGTCAAACGATATTGATCAAAAACTATACAGGCGAATGATTGGATCGCTACTCTATATAACGACGAGTAGGCCTGATATCATGCATAGTGTTTGTCTCTGCGCAAGATACTAATCTTAACCCAAGAAACCCATTCAAAAGATTTTAAACGTATTCTAAGATACTATAAACACACTTTAGACTATGGCCTGTTTTACCCTAAAAATGATTCATTTGATTTAATCTCATATTGTGATGCTGACTATGCTTGTTGTAAATCAGACCAGAAAGTACAAGTGGAATTTGTCACTTTTTGGGACATTCTCTGCATTCCTGGTTTAGTAAAAAGAAAAATACTATCTCACTTTCAGCAACTGAAGCAGAATATATCTCTTCTGCTTTGGCTTATTCTTAAGTTATCTATATACAATAGACCCTAAAGGATTTTTGATTAAATATTTCAAAAGCACCAATTTATTGTGACAATACAAGTGCAATAAATTTATTCAAAAATCCTACTCATCATGCCAGAACGAAACATATAGATATCAAACATCATTTTCTCAAAGATAATATAAGTAAAGAGATTATTTCACTTGAATTTATCAACACTGAGAATCAAATAGCTGATATTCTCACCAAACCCTTGAATCAATCATCCTTTACTAAATTAAGAAGAGAACTAGGTATTTGTTCTGTAACTGAGATATAGAATATAGAAATAGTAACATATATATTTAAATAAAGAAAGAAAAACAAAATTGTCAAAATTTTCAAAGAGACGTCGACATGCCCCTAACCCCATGTCAACATACAGAGGTCAGATTTGAAATTTTGATTTCCCCTCTAAAATCAGTTTGGTAGTTATATTACCATAATATTTTGAATTCATCTGTCTTCTCACTTCATTTTCTCTGCAATAAACTTCTGAAAATACAAAGTAATAGCCTCATCTTCTAAATCAAACCAAAATGCAACCATTTCTTTCCCTTCTTCTAATTCTGGTGCATTCCAACGTACTACATTAGCTCGAGTAATGAAGATCGAGAAAATTATGAAGGATTCTCTGCAAATGCTGACTGAATTACAAGTCATGCAAATAAGAATGGCAAAGAAACAAGAGAAATAAGGCAAGACTATTATAAATTTGCAAAAATTTCTAATGAATGATCATGCAGACCCTATTATGATTGAAGATGTTTCCTCTAACATACGTATTCATAATCCATTAAAGGATGAGGAAGAAGAAGAAGAGGAAGAACCACAAATGGGCAAGGACGATAATGTTGTTTGCGTTGGAAAAGTTTGTTTTGATAAAAATGGTAATTTGGTCGAACAATGTGGAAACTTTTGTCTCCATTACCCTGATTGTTCGATTCACAAGTCACCAATTGTCAAGTACTCTTGTTAGATTGTTATTATATTAATGTTTTTATATTTTGTACTTGTATATGTTTGTGAATATGTTTTATATATATGTGTAACGTAACATCATATATAATAAAATTAGATTTATGTTTCGCTTATTATACTTCATTCTTAGCATTTAGTTCCATAATATTAGTTTAAGGGGGAGTTATGTAGTATAGGCTTAGTTTTTGTTGATGACAAAGAAGAGAATTATAAAATAGGATAGTTAGCTTATTAGTTAGGCTTAGATTAAGGGGGAGTTAGTATATTAAGGGAGAGTTGTCGAAATAAGGGGAAGTCATATTAGAATCAGAGTTTGATGGAGTATATTTTATAAACATAAGGTTGTCATCATCAAAAGGGGGAGATTGTTAGTTCCTGAGATGATGATTTTGATGATAACAACCTTAGGACTTGTTATAAAATATAAATACTAATATCTTTGTCTAGATATATATGTATATGCAAGAAATATAAATATATATAAAAAGGTACTGAGAATGAAGACTATTTAGTATAGAGATTCAAGACTATTGAATTCAGGATTGAAGAAATCATGACTGAAGGCTCATGAGTATCAAGAGTTCAAGATATCAAGATAAATAATAGAGTCTAGGTTTATGTTAAAACTTCATAATAGCACTAAAATCTTTATTCATATTTTAATTGTGGAATGCAATCCACCTTCTCGCTATAATAGTGGGATGGAACCCACGACCTCTTTAGTGCGATGGAACCCACGACCTTCTCTAGTGGAATGGAATCCACCAAATTTTATAAATGACTTATTTTTAGATTTTTTTCAAAACTATCTTTTTAAAAAAGACATCTCTCTCGGTTTAAATATTTTAGCCTTAATTCAAAGACTATTATGAATCATATTAGTTTCAAAAGCAATTCTTGTCTTTAAACTATCTTCTGGTTTTAATGTTTTAGTTTTAATCTCAATTTTTTTATATATTTAGTTTTTATTACTTTCATATTTCGTAAGATCACTTTCCAAAGGTTTTTATAATCATAAAGTATATTCAAAATAGTTTACAAAGTTATAAGATTGTTTCGATAAACTTTAGAAAGGAAATCTCTTTTAAAACAAAAATTGATTTTCAATAAATACTCGGGGATGTCAACATGCCTATACCCCCCATGTTGACATGGCAGCCGTAGATTTTAAAATTCAAAATTTTCAAAAAATTGTCTGTTCATCATTATCTTTTACAAATGGACATGACAGTTATTCTCCTATATATACCAGTAGTTTTCAAAGAATTTTCACTTAAGGTTTCTTTTTTTCTCTCCTCTTTCTCTTCCATTCTTATTTTCATACATTCTTAACAAAACTCGTTGAAATCCTAAGCAAATCAAACTCGATCATCTTTAGTTTGATTCTCTACCACTCTCTCTCAAAGATCTCAGTGCTATTCAGAGTTATAGGATCATTTGTAATCAAAAATCAAAGTGCATCGAGTCTCTCTCTACCAAAGTGTGATTGGAAACAGTGTGCTTGTGGCCCATAAGTCAATTGGGTATGATTGTATCCCGTAAACCAATTAGGTAATCTTATAGCCTGGTTAAATCAAGCGAGTTTGTCCTGGACTCGAAGATAGGAGGGTGTATCTCGTGGTCTTAAAATCGAGGTTGTAATATAAAAATTGTATTTGAAAAGAAATCTGCACAAGAAATTATGTGGAACTGGATGTAGGGTAACTCCGAACCAGTATAAAATTCTGGTGTGTTCTTTCCTTTTTTGCTTTTATTTGCTATTTTCATCTGTATCTTGTTCTGTGATTGTATATGCGTTTGTGAATTGCATCTGTTTGGGTTTAATTTGAAAAGATTTCAAAAGGATTCATAAAATTAATTAAACACTAATCACCTCCCCTCTACTGTTAATTCTGCATTAAAATTCGTAATCCGCATTTCCTACATTTGGTATTAGAGTTAGGTTTCAAAGTTATCAAAATCTAAATTTTGAGAGAATTAAAATGGCAATTTTTGGAGATTTTGTTAACACTAGTTCAAAACTGTCCAAATCATCATTATCTCATAAGTTTGCATACTGTTATTATAGGAAATCAAGTTGTCTACCGAATTAGTGTGTTGTGCATGAACATATGTGTTATATGGCTTTTGAAGTATCAACACTCAATAGACGGTTGGTGTTACTCCAGAAAAAAAATGGATACTTGATAGTGGATGTTCAAGACATATGACTAGTAATCCAAAGATATTCAATGACCTGATTTATGGAGATGGAGTAATGGTCAACTTTGGAGACAATTCAAAAGGATATGTGATTGACATCAGCAATATCGGTAACTCTAAAACTCCTACTATTTCTGATTTTCTGCTAGTTAGGAATCTAAAACAAAACTTACTTAGCATAAGTCAACTATGTGATAAGGGCTACGAAATTAAATTTGAAAAGGATAAGTGTCACATCGAAGATAATAAATCAAATATTATCTTTGAAGGGATTATGAAGAAAAATATTTATTCTAAGTATGAAAATATCAAGTGATAACTTATGTCTTTTGGCTAATACGAGTGACCCTTGGATTTGGCATAAAAGATTTGGACATTTGAATTTCAAACTCTTATCTAGACTTTTAAAGCTTGATCTAGTAAGAGGTTTTCCTAAAATGGATTTTAAAGTAGATAGTATATGTGATGCTCGTCAATTAGGAAAACCTAGGAAGAGTTCACTCAAATTGAAAGGTATGATTTCAACTTCAAAACCTCTTGAGTTACTTCATTTAGATATGTTTGATCCATCTCAAATTCCATCAATAAATCACAGTAAATATGTTTTTGTAATTGTAGATGATTATTCTAGACATACATGGACAATTTTTCTAAAACATAAAAGTGATGCCTTTAATTTATTTAGAAATTTTGCAGAAAGAATTCAAAATCAACTTTCTTTAAAAATCAAAACTATTCGTTGTGATTATGATAGAGAATTTGAAAACGAAAATTCTAAGAATTTCTGTAATAAAAAAGGAATAACTCATAAATTTTCCAATAACTCCATAACAAAACAGAGTGGTAGTGCGTAAAAATAGGACAATTCAAGAGTTTGCAAGAACTATGCTTTCAGATAGTAAAATTACCAAGAAATTTTGGGGCTGAGGCAGTCACTACAGTTTGTTACATTTTGAATAGGATTTTAATTAGACCTCTAACCAATAAAACACCATACGAACTTCTTTTCAATAAGAAACCAAAGGTATCTTATTTTAAAGTTTTTGTAAATAATTGCTTTATTCTAAATACAAAGGACAAGTTGGATAAATTTGATTCTAAATCTGATAAAGAAGTCTTTATCGAATATTCTAATAAAAGTAAAGCATGCAGAGTTTTCAATTTAAAAACTAACACCGTTGAAGAAACAATGCATGTACCTTTTGATGAAAATTTCAAAGATTTTGTTCAAATAAATGATGAAGATGATTTTGTTACTTTAAATAGTGAAACAAAATGTAAAACTGTTCATCCTAATAAAAGGATCAGGCTTTTAAAAGATCATCCTATAGAAAATATACTAGGAAATACTGAATTTGTTGTTAGAACTAGAAATCAACAAAACAAATAGAATAATGTAGCTTTATACCAACTATTGAACCCAAAAATCCAAAGGAAGCATCATCTGATGATTCATGGATTCTTGCTATGCAAGAAGAACTGAATCAATTCATTAGAAATGATGTATGAGAACTTGTTCATAGGCCTGTGGAGAAACCTATAAAAGAAACTAAATGATTTATAAAAATAAAATGAATGAACAAGGTGAGGTCGCTAGAAATAATGCTCGGTTCGTCGCGCAAGGTTATTGTGAAGAAGAAGGAATACACTTTGATGAAACCTTTTCCCCCATAGCAAGAATAGATGCCATTAGAATTCTACTTGTTTTCCCAAACCACAACAATTTCAAATTATTTCAAATGGTCAAAAGTGCCTTTCTAAATGGTGTTGTTAAAGAGGATGTTTATGTTGAACAACCTCCATTTTTTGAAGAAGAAAAGTTTCCAGATCATGTTTACAAATTAAAGAAAGATTTATATGGTCTGAAACAAGCTCCTAGAGCTTGGTATGAAAAACTAAGATCTTATCTATTACAATCAAATTTTAAAATTGGTAGAGTAGATAATACTCTTTTTATGAAAAGAAACAAAAATGATATCCAATTAGTACATATATGTAGATGATATCATTTTTGGATCAATAAACAATGAAATGAACAAAGAGTTTTCTGAAATGATGACAAAAGAGTTTGAGATAAGTCATATGGGCGAACTGACTTTCTTTTTAAGATTGCGTGTAAAGCAATTAGATAGTGGTATATACATTAGTCAAGAGAAGTATGCTAGGGATCTAGTTAGTATGTTTGGTATGACCACTGTGAGTGGAAAATCCACTTATGTGGCAACCAATGAAGCCTTGAATAAAGAAGACATGTCAAAAGATGTTGATCGAAAACTATACATGGAAATGATTGGATCATACTCTATATAACTGCGAGTATGCCTAATATCATGCATAGTGTCTGTCTCTGTGCAAGATACCAATCTCAACCAAAAAACCATTTAAAAGCTGTTAAATGTATCCTAAGATATGTTAAACACACTTTAGACTATGGTCTATTTTACCCTAAAAATGATTCATTTGATTTAATTTCATATTGTGATCTTGACTATGCTGGTTCTAAATCAGATCGAAAAAGTACAAGTTAAACTTGTCACTTTTTAGGACATTCTTTCGTTTTTTGGTTTAGTAAAAAGAAAAATACCGTCTCACTATCAACAACTGAAGTAGAATATATCTCTGCTGCTTTGGTTTGTTCTCAAGTTATGTTTATGCAATAGACCCTAAAGGATGTTGGATTAAACATTTCAAAATCACAAATTTATTGTGATAATACAAGTGCAATAAATTTATCCAAAAATCCTACTCATCGTGCCAAAACCAAGCATATTGATATCAGACATTATTTTCTCAAAGATAATATAAGTAAAAAGATTATTTCTCTTGGATTTATCAACACTGAGAATCAAATAGCTGATATTCTGACCAAACCTTTGAATCAATCAACATTTATTAAATTAAGAAGAGAACTAGGTATTTGTTCTATAAATGAGATATAGAATATAGATACAATTACATATATATTTAAATAAATAAAGAAAAACAAATTTGTCAAAATTTTCAAAGGGATGTCGACATGCCCCTACCCTCCATGTTGACATACAACAGTCAGATTTGAAATTTTGATTTTCCATCTAAAATCAGTTTGCTGGTTGTATAACCATAATATTTCGAATTTGTCTGTCTTCTCACTTCATTTTCTCTGTAATAAACTTTTGAAAATACAATGTAATGGCCTCCTCTTCTAAATCAAACCAAAATGCAACCATTTCCTTCCCTTCTCCTAATTCTGGTCCATTCCAACATATTACATTGGCTCGAGTAATGAAGATTGAGGAAATTATGAAGGATTCTCTGTAAATGCTGATTGAATTACAAGTCATGAAAATAAGGATGGAAAAGGAACAAGAGAAACTAGGCAAGATTCTAAGAAATTTGCAAAAATTTCTGATGAATAATCATGCAAACCTTATTGTGATTGAAGATGTTTCCTTTAACATACGTATTCATAATCCATTAGAGGACGACAAAGCAGAAGAAGAAGAGGAAGAAGCGCAAATGGATGAGGATGATAATGTTGTTTGCGTTGGAGAAGTTTTTTGACAATAATGGTAATTTGGTCGAACAACATAGAAACTTTTGTCTCTATTACCCTAATTGTTCGATTCACGGTCACCAATTGTCGAGGACTCTCGTTAGGTTGTTATTATATTAATGTTTTTATAATTTGTATACTTGTACGTATTTGTGTCTATGTTTCCTATATATGTGTAATGTAACATCATATATAATAAAATTAGATTTATGTTTCGCTTATTATACTTTGTTCTTAGCATTTAGTTCCATAGTATTAGTTTAGGGGGGAGTTATGTAGTTTAGGCTTAGTTTTTGTTGATGACAAAAAGGGAGAATTATAAAATAGTATAGTTAGGCTGTTAGTTGGGCTTAGATTAAGGGAGAGTTGCTGGAATAAGGGGGAGTCAAAGTTATTTAAAAGTATTTAATTTTTGTTTCAAAGTTATTAATTATTTAAAACGTTAAAAAAGTATATTTGAATTATTAATTAAAGTTATCTTATAATTATTTGATTTTTTAGTTAATTATTATTTAAGAATTAATCAGTATTAAAATATTATTATTTCCAGGGTAATTTGTAATATAAATATTGATTTTTTAAAATAATATATTATATAGTAAACTTTTATAAAAGAGTATTTTCCTAAATTAAACTTGGAAATTATTATTGAAACTTTATAAGTAATATTTTGAGATAATTGTTAAAATAAAAGAATTATAGGAGGTAATGGTATATTTTCATGGTGGAAATCGGGAGGCAGAGATTGCCTAAGTTAAGTTTCGTTTTTCTGGGATAGAGACGTAACCATTGAGCTGCGATCCATGGTCGATATCGAATGTTACTTTCTAAATATACTTATACATATATATTTATTTATTTATTTTAGAAAGTTCTCAAATATTTTTGAAGGAATGATTTCTGAATATACTTATCCTGGTGAGATAAATATATGTCTATTTTTGACAAAGTGATTTAATTTATTGAAATTAAATTAAATGAGGCTTAGTGATTTCAGTGGGAAATGAAATCTTTGTTTGAATGTTTGTATATTTGATAGTTAAATAACCGACTATCAAATCTTGGCCCACATATGTAAATCCTTCTTAATTTTGGTGGTACGAAAATATTCCCTACTTAAAACCAAAGGATTTTAACTCTGGAAATATCTAGGAGAAATGCGAGAATTATATGGTACAGTTACTATTCGAGGTGCTATACTATACATATAAACTCGCTATTTTCCTACGATAAATGATAAGGAGATCCGTCCACTTAAATGGTTAGAGGGTAATCCCTGATCTTATGTATTATCAGATTATTTCCTAAAATAAGTATTGAGCATTATGAAAATCAGTGAATAGTTTTTGGAGCACCCAAGGAATGGAGAGTGTACTCGTAAGAGATGACTTGGAACCCATGACCTACTCCAAAACCATATATGGTTAAATGGAGCGGATGTGTTATATTTTGAGATGTTGAAATCCATATGTGGTTTTGTGACTCGTTGGAGTGTCAGAATCTTTGTCGGATTCCAAAATCCTTTAAGATGTGGAATTCGGGTGTGATTCCATGACCTGTTAAGGTGTGGGAGTCCGTATAGGATTCTATAATTTTTTTGGAGACAGTGCATGAGCTGGAACACTAGGCATAGCCTCATCAGCGGAGATGACTAAAACCAGAGATAGGATGCATAGCCCAGGGGCCTAGCTAACCCATGAGGTTGTAGTCGTCTCTCTTTCTAGCAAGTCCCTATCATTTATTTTATGCATGCCGAGAGCGATTCACTCGAAATAGGTGGCTAGTTATGTATTCATATGTACCTCAGCTAGACAGGTACTGACCCTCGGAAGGATAGCTCTGATCTTTGTGTAGGAGGACCATTCTCGAAGTACTGAGGGAACCTCCATTATAATCCTACACAATTAGCGAACAAGACTTATCGGATTTCAATTTTATAACTAGTATCATTGTGATGTACACAGCACATACGTCGCAACTACTTGTTATTATTTCTTTGGCGATTAGAACTATTATCATATCAGATGATTTTCTATAAAAGATTTTTGGTTATCATAAGGTAAAAAACCGTCCGTATTTACTTGCAATAAGATCTTACGAGATACTTTTGTTTTGAAAAGGTTATTAAACTTTACGAATCCATTCAATTGTGTTTCTCACGCTGGTTTAACCAGACTGACCCGGGAATGGTTTTTTATAAATGTTCGAAGTTAGACCGAGCATATTTTCCAGATATAGATGGATATTTTGGAGCTTCAGGAGAGGAGCTGGAGGCTCAGAGACATATTTACGTAGATGATTATATTTCCGTTGCTTTTATTGTTGTATCTTACTTAGCAGTTGTGAGGACAGGTTGTTATAACTGTCCGCGTTGAGATAGGTTAGTGTACTCCGATTCATGTCTTTATATACTTATATTATAGATTTATTTTTGTGCAAATACTTATTGCATATATATTATAAATTATTCGATCCGCTGCGAGATTCTATATTTGTTTAGTTTTCTTCTTATCATATATCTCTTTCTTGTCTCTAACAATCTGCATTTTCATTCAATTTGAGCTGGACATGTGTAGTTTATTGTCGGCTTAAACTATATGGAAAAGTGGGTCAGAGTGGTTCGGCCATGATAAGATATGGCTCGGCTATGGCTTGAATAGGGATAGTGAGGGCTTATTTGGAAAAAAAAGGAGTCGTAGAAGTAGAGGAAAGGCTTTAAAAAAGGTTTTAGAGTTTTAAAGTGCTAAAGCTAATGTTTTTTTTTAATTTTAGAATTTCCTTTGGAAGCCATAAGAGAGTTAAGGAAGAAGGTGGGTTTTGGAAAAGAAGAAATAAAATGAAAATGAGAATGGGAAAATATAAAAATTTGTTTTTATATAAAGTGCATTAAACAAATTACCAATATCACCCTTAAGGTACATTGCCCTCCACTAAAGCATCACCAAACATGTCTCCTCCCCTTTAGAATTCTGAAAATTATGGCCCATCCACATAATTTTTCCATGTCACCATATTCCAGCATGTTTTAGTACTAATGTAATTATGTTTACTTATGATGTGACACTTACTTTTTTACTTAATTATATTTAAACCTTATATACCTACATATAAATACATACGTGTATATATATATAGTAATACACATACACACACATATCATAACTTATTTATAAATGTGAATATTCACACTAAAGAGTTCATAATGTTTTCGACAAGTTTTAGTCGATGAAAAGTCGAAAAATGAATTTTCGTTCACATTTTCGATTTTTCTTCGAACTTTATATTTTCGTAAAAAAATTTGGGAAACTATTTCATCATCATTATTTACCATTAAAAGGGATTTATTTTAATTATAAAACATATTATTTGAATATTCTAAATTAATTAAATGTTCACAAATCAAAGCGGTAAAATTCTGGATCGTTAGAATGAAGTTGGTATCTTTTGAAATAAAAATTGTTTGTCAATACAATGGAATAGAAATTCATAAATATTTTATAAATGTCCTTATATGTAAAACTAATTTTGATTTAGTTTTCAAAACATGTGTTCAAAACATATATATATTTCATCCAATGATCGTCCCAAAATCCTTTTGGGAAGATTCATACAAGATCCCTCACTTCGTGTAGAATTTCGAATCGTACAACCTGCCAACTCTTAGGCTATATTGGGATTTTTGTAAACCTTTATCTTATATGATTTCGTAAACTATTATTTTGGTAAAATTAAACTAATTTTGTGCGCTACCCAAAAGTACATGTTCATATTGAAAGAAGTTAACTCAACATCACTCATAATTAATCATGCTTTGTCCAACCAGATTTGACTAGCCCTTATCAATACATGATGTGCACATAAATGTGCATATTTTTATCATCATATTTAATCTAATTAAATTAAATAAATGATCTGTAATATCCTGCCTTTTGTACGTTTTAAATCGATGATAAACCACACACGTCAGACTCAAACCATACAGATGGGCAGATTGTTGTTTGGGTGAATAAGAAGAAGCAGAGAAAGAAAGAAAACACAAAGAATCTCGCAGAGGAATGACAAAATATAATAATCAAATACAGTTCATGAAGCTGTTTTATAAAACATTTGATTATACTAATACAATACATATCAGAGTTACATATACCAGAGAATAATAAATAAGGCAGCGGAACAGTATGGATGAGTGGAACAATATAATAAATAATAGTAAAAACAATCTTCCTCTTCGTCCTCCAGAAATTAAGTCTTCAAAACCTAAAATTCTCAAGCTGACCCAAGCGAATTGAAAAGACAAAACACATGAGTCAGAACTAAAAGTTCTAATGTGAGTTAAATCAATGTAAATAATATGAGTGGAACGGCGTCAGAGATGTTTACGGGATTTTACATCTCCTATCCAGTGTCAAACATAAGTGCAGTAACTTAAGAGATGTTCAGGATTTACATCTCCTAAGGATTCGTTAAACTATTTACTATGTAGTAATATACGCTATTATAATAATGTCTAATAGCAAAATAAACTTACTTTAAAATAGCGTTAAGACTTTACATTTTCCACCTTAACACATAAATAGTGCCAATAGTCTATACAACACCTACGTACCTCCTGATCAGGAGGCTACGAGAAGATACACCATAGGCACAACACAAATCAAACACGTACAAGGTTCGCTTGGGTAGGTGACACGGCACAACTAGGCAATGCCAGGGTAGATATACCAATTACACTTCCAGACCGGTGGTAATGCGTAGCAGCTACTACCGCCCACCTCGAGCCACACCCCTAAAATCAAAAGGGCCCCAATCAATCACAAAGTAATAGAATGGTATCGAAGGAGTGTGTCCAATAAAAGGTGCTACCTTCTTAGTCCGTCAATCGCTCCTGTTTTAGCCACCTTATGCCAACTGATGGGTCCATGTATATACCTCAAAGGAATGTCGCCGCCATCCTACTTCATTCTGGAATATCTACCGTGTACACGGTTGTTAAAACGGTTTTCGGAGTTGGCAGAGAGTATGACAACTTCTGATCCCGGTCTCTTTAACAACCAAACGTTATTATAACACCGCGGTCATTTCAAAATAATTTATACTTCCAAACTAGAATATAATATCCATTTCAAAATCATATAAATACGATATCATTTCCATTTCAAAAACCAAACCAATATGATATTATTTTTAATCAAAACCTAAATCAATATAATATCATTTTTATTTCAAATATATCCTTTTTCCAAAATCATAGCACTTTCAAAGTTATAACACTTCGAAATCAAAACACTTCAAGTGTAATACTTTCAAATCATAATACTTTGAAACTCATAACTTTGAAACATTACTTTTACCACTTAAATGGTTTAAATATTAGAATACTATATATAATAAATAGCTTCTTAAATTTCACAAATCAATTCCAAAACAACTCAAATTTCTAGATTTTAATTTAACCAAATCCCAAATCATAAATTTCAATTCAATTCAGTTTCCAAAATTTAAATTAGTAATTAATGTAAATTTTGGATAAATTTTTGGAATTAATTTGAAATTTTTTAAAACAAATAAAATAAGTGTTAATTTTTATGAATAAGATTTCAATTTCATTTGAGTTTAAAATTTGAAATAATATGCTTTTGTGGCACTATGTGCTCCTCTGTACTCTCTGAGCTTGCTCTTTGTTTGTGTTGTAATCTTTCTGGTGCTGCAATAAAATGGTCGGGGTCCATTCAACCCCGTCGGCCTTGCCAAAAAAAAATTTGAAATAATAAATGTTTTTAATATCATTTGAATTTAAATTATATATATATGTGTGTGTGTATGTGCGTGTGTATGAGTATATTTGAATTTGACTTTGAATTTAAATTTTAAATAAATGATTTAGTAAAATAATTTGGATTTAAAATATATATATGTAATTTATTTAATGTGTACTTAATTTCAAAACGTTCTCCTTAAATAGTATTTATTAATATAAAGCAAATGTCTTTATAAAATGGAATATATAAATTAAAAATACAATTAAATAATGTAAAAAATATTATTCTAATGAAAATTACAAATGTTAAATAAGCAATATATATAAAGTCAAGTGTTAAAAATTTAAGTAAATGGATTAACAAGTGTGATCCATGTAGAAAGAAAATTAACATGCGTCATCACATTATTTTTATTTTTGAGAAATTCATAAAAAGAAAATAAAACTACATAAGCTATTTCGTCTCCTCCCTCTCATCTCTTTTATCCTCATTTTCAAAAGTCTGTACGTTATTAAATCAGCAACAAAGTAATCAAACCAGACAACTTCCTCAACATTTAAACCAAGACCAAATTCCAAAAAATAAAATCTGAAAACAACTTTCTCAAAGTTCAAACCAGAAAACGAATTTCAAGTAAAAAAACAAGATCAACCTAGAAATTAGGCAAATCAAGAGCAAAGCAGGATTCAACTTCAACCACTAAACTGAAGCAAGGATCATCACATAAACAGCAGATCAGAATTAACTCAAGATTTTCAAAACTCAGTCTTTAAGTTTTCAGACAGAGTTTTTTCTGTGTTTTCATAAAAACAAACTGTAAGTAAATCCTTTTAAGGATTGAATTTTAATTTGTTGTTAAGAAATTAAGCAAGTTAATCCATCAGAAACTAAGCAAGTTTACATTAATTAGTTGCAAACAAAAATTCAAGATCAAATTTAAAACAGCCTTCCGGACTTTTCAACTTTAAAAACAACATTCCAGACTCTCCTATGTTCTCAAACATTAGGTGAGTAAACCTTATTTGATTTAAAATAAAATCTGTTGTGGTCAATAATATTGGAGTTTGAATTGTAAATTTAAGTTTTCATGTATATATATACACACCTGGAAATGAGGTGTGCATGTCTGTGCACATGAACCTGAATTTTGTTCCAGGCTTGCAAGTTCCAAAACCTGTTTTTAAATTCAAAAACTTTATCTCGAACCATTTTTAAGCTTTGAAATCTAAATAGAACATGTTTGTATGATCATGCTTTAAGATTTAAAAATAAATTTAAGTAAATTTAACTTAAGTTTCTCTGGAAATTTTAAAGATAAAGGTAAACCTAAATCATGCTAAAAATTTAATTATCATAATTCTTGATTTCAAGTATATGATTTGAAATGTTTTTGAAATCAATGATTTTTAAAAGAAAAATCAAAATTTTTAATAATGTATCCTCTGTGAAACATGAGGATGAACGAAAATGTCATTTTCACCAAATTCTGGTGATCGTTGGAGCTTTGGTTCTCGAGATCGAAGTCATGGCTTGCTGGGAGGTTGGAGTTCATCAGAAAAATGTTCGTTAATTTTATATTTCACTGTGGCGATGGCATGGCAAGGATTTAGGGTTTAAACCCTTAGTTTGGTCGTGGGCAGAGTTTTGATCGTTGTGGCGTCCTCGTTGCACCGAAACGATCGCATCAGTGGCGATTGAAGCTAGAGAGGTAGCGAAGCTCTGACAAAGTTTTCATGGCCTCAAACGGCCTGAGGTAGCGGTGCGAGTTAATTTTGTGACGATTGTTCTGGTTCCAGATTGAGTTGAGATGCTCAATTTTAAATCCTTGTCGAATAGAATGACCTGAGTGTTAGAAAATGATAGGGACATGATCATTGTCTTGCCGGAAGCCTTAGCAATGATCGAAAGTCGACCAATTGATCATACATGTGCACATGGTCTTAATTGTGTCAGTAGACATGGGTTGGGAAGAAGGCAACGACTCGAAGCTGTTTTGGGGGAATTTGGGTGATAGCTCGAAGTTGGACTCGAGTAAATTCATGTGTGCGCCGGGTTTTATACTTAAACAAAAAGTTAAGTTTGGCAAAAGGGTATACGGGTTGATTTTGAAGAGAACTCAAAGTAAACAGTCGTTTTCCTCGGGGAGCACTCGGGTAACCCTCGAGATTGATTGAAAACAATTTTCAAAATTTTGAAGTAAATTCAAAATTTAAAAAATTCTCAATATATGTTTTCCAAATAATTTTTTTCAAGTTAAATTTGAATTTGTAAATGGTTTTTATAATTTAATTTAATTAAGTAAAGTGTTTAATAAATTTATAACCTTAGTTTTAAATATTTATTTTAATATAAACTTAATTTTTTTAATTAAGAAAATAATTATGGAAAATGAAATATTTTTCTAAACACTAATCAAACTTTAAAGTCTTAAGACAATTAGTGTGATAATGATGATTAATTAAACAAGGTTTAAATGGTAATTAAAGTAGTTAATAAATATATAATGGTTTATCTTTAAATTCATTTAAGTAATTAATGATTTGTTAATTTAATTAATTAAAGAATAATTACCTAAGTAATTGCTTAATAATTAAGGTTAATTAAATTAGTAATTAAGGTTAATTAATTTATTAATTAAGAATTAATTTATCATTTGTTAAGAATTAATTTATCATTAATTAAGAATTAATTAATAAATAAATAATAATTAATTAATAATTAATTAATAATTGATTAAATAATTAAGGATTAATTAATTAATAAATAATTAAAGATTAATTACTTTAAAATTAAGAAATAATTAATCATCAATTAAGGATAATTAATGAAAATAGTTATGTGATTAATTAATTAAAATCACACGATTAGTCCATCTTAATTTCAGATGATTGATTATTGTTGAATGCTTTGCATTGATGAATGTCTCTAATATGTGATTGTGATCTATGTGATATGAATTACTTTATGCTGAGTTATGATATATGTGATTTGTTTCTGTGTGAATGTGGAAACCCATTGGCCCATCGAACTCTGTAAGTGAATCTTTATGAATGTCATATCCACGTGAAATTAAACGCTCACTATTCGGTTTAGCCGCGAGAGGACTTTGTGTCATATAACCCACTCCGAATAGTGATACGATGAAATGGATAGCATTTGAAGACGGTGGTGAAGACCGAGTGTTTACGAGAACGATAGGATAACCTATCGAATGTCTCTGCACTGAGTTGCTCCGTTATAGAGATCTCCATATGTGATGGGGAGTCTGATCCGGATTGTGGATACCTAAATTGCAAGGGCTTCTTCCTTTATTGGACAAAGTGCATTCGGTTTCGTTCGATCCTGGAACAGACTTGTATAGTTGTATGTATGACATTACACTTTGAGTTATAAAACTGATCTCTATCAAATACATTTCTATTTGGTGGTGGAGAATTTATTCTCTTAGCTTAACACCCTTCTCTGAGACGTACAAGCTCGGAGGTTATGTAGTTGATGGTTATCGGTGATATACTCCGAATTTGGTAGTGTGGATGCTGAGTGTTATTGCGTGTTGCTGATCACTTGTCGATCAAAGCATGGCTTTTGTGTAAAGCGTAGCTTTGTGGACGAGACCTCATCGGACCTCACAAACCGAAAATAGTCAGAACAGGAAAGACGTGGCAAGGTTATGAGGGTCGCGCCCTTTAGGGTATGTCTATTTCCTTCTGGAAAAAGGTAGTATCATGGTATGGAGCCCAGATACTTAACCTATGTGGTTGCTGCAAATTCATTACTTTGTGGTTGAGGGCCCTCGGATAAAGGTCGCAAATGACCGAGGGATGGCATACTCGAGTAGTAGTTACCTAGTTACAGAGGTAACCCGACCTTGTGTTGGCAAAGATCTCGGTAGGTTCTTGGGACATCCCCTCATAGGCGTACCCATGTGGCCTAGGAAGTTCCTTAGCCTGACCATTTGTTGGAAATCCAATCACCAATACGAACCCTATATGGTTTTAGTTGTAGAATGTGCCATCTAATATGGAAGCTATAGTAGGCATACTATAATGGTACGTATGCTGGCTAAGATTAATATTATACTTTCAAATTGTTTTCACACTATGAACTATTACTAATATCAAAAGAGTTCTCGTATCAAGCATATTTGACTATCATAAGGAGAAATCTCCTCCAATTGTGCGATTGCATTTTCTGTGTGCAGGGAGGCCTTATGGTGGTTTCATTTTCAAAGCATAAATGGATTTCTTTTATAAACTGTTTTTGTACAAACAACTTTTTTTGTTTACTTATACTAGTCTCATGACTGACCCGGAGTTTATTGTTCCCTTGCTAAACTCTGGGTGTCCATAATTTTTACACAGGCGGCCTAGAAATAGGTTGTCCATATTTTGGAGCTAGCTTGGAATTTTTTGGAGTCTTTTGGAAGCTGTTGGATTTTGTAAAGCTTTGGTCTTGGGAATCTTTTGAAGTGTTTAGAGTTTTTGAAGACTTATCGAAGTTGAAGTATGTTGGAAACTATATGAAACCCTGTTGACAGTGTTCCGCTGTGATCTTATCATTTTATTGTTATTATCACATATGTATCACTCTGATGATGGTGGTGATTTGTTGTATCAAACATTGTGATGATGTTGCATATGTGTTATGATCAATGACATTCATTTTGTTTCCGCTGTTTATATTCATCTAATGTTGTTATAAGCTCCATCCGAACTAGAGTTCGACGTTTGAATCTCTGACAGTCGAATACAAGTGAGGTATTTGATGTCGATTTTCGAACGTTGGATTTTGGGTCGTGACAAGTGGTATCGAAGATAAAGGTTGAGTATGAACTTTAGCTACAGAGTATAACACATTAGGTGGCTCATTAGAGATTGGGTGAAGTATACCCTAGAATAAGTATAAACCGAGAGACCGAAACTCTAAAATTTCTTGGTCTATTTCTTTTAACTATTGATATTTCCTAAGATATCTCGTCCATATACCTAAATCAAGTTTTCTTACTATTTACAGATAGTAAGAATGAGCGGGCGAAGAGGAGGAGCTAGGGGTCGGGGAAATACCACTACAACTGGTCAAGTCCCCACAACAGCAGAAGCAGCTATGCCTACTCAACATCAACCGAATCTGGCTGATCTATATAAAAGCTTCTCGAGGCTTGGTGGTAAGCCGTTCACTGGCAATGAATCTATTGTTGAAGCCCAAGCCTGGATCGGATAATGTGAAAGAATTTTTAAAGGGCTAAAATTGGAAGACGATCAAATGCGACAATAGCTTCTTGGCAATTCCAAGAAGAAGCCCTAGCCGAATGTTACTATAGATGAACCAGAAGAAGAGTTTACTTGGAGTCAATTCAAGGAAGTGTTTGAGAAACGCTATATGCCGTCTGCTGGCATTTCCCCAAGGTACCAGGAATTTATGGACTTGAAGCAGGGGAGTTTATCATTTGAGGAGTACTTAAAATAATTCAACGAATTATTTCGTTTTGGTCCGGAGTTGGTAAATACACCTCTAAAGAAAAATGAAAGATTCATTCTTGGAATGAATAAGAAATTTCACGAAAGAATGACTGCCCACGTTAAAGAATCTTTTTTTGATCTTATCGATATGGGGTATAGATATGCTACCCTCGATATGCAAGAAGCTCCAGAGGAAAAAGGAAATACGAGCAATCCAAATTGGAAAAAGAGAAAGTTCGGAGGCGAGAAACCATATCTAGGTAAGGAGAAGAAGAGCAATCAGGAAAACCTAACGAGGAATATTACTTGTTTCAATTGTCTAGAAAAAGTCCATTATTCAAACAGTTGCAAGAAGCCAAAGAGGGATCAATCGTATAAACAAGACGCAGGAAATGCTATTATTGTGAGAAACCGGGACACGAAGTTAAAGATTGCCCAACAATGAAGCAAGCTCAGACAACAAGGGTGTACACAGTCAAAGAAAAACCTGCAACCTCTAAAGGAGATAAAGAGAAAGGAGTTTTAGAAGGTAACCTTACTACTTATGATAGAGTTGTTAGAGTTTTGTTTGACACGGGCGCCACCCATAGTTTTATCTCCCAACAAACTGTAAATGAATTAAATCTTGAACGTGAATTCATCGTTGAGCCCATTTGTGTGAGAAATTTAGTTGGTGGCCCTGAGAACCTTTGTCTACGATGCAGAGACGTTCCTATCTCATATTCTTGTTACCATTTCCCTATCAGTCTCTTTGTCTTTGATTTTAATTAGTTTGAAATCATACTCGGAATGGATTGGCTAACAAAATACGAAGCCAAATTAGATTGTAACAATCGATTGATTTCGATCAAAATCAAATTTGGAGATTTCATTGAGATTTCTTGTAAGGGTCCGAGTCCTAAGAGAGATAAGCTGATGTATACCTTAGGATATTCTGAACCTAGTCTGGAGTCCTTACCTATAGTCCGGGAATTTCCAAACGTGTTCGAAGAACTAAAATCCTTACTGCCACATTGAGAAATTGAATTCGGAATTGACTAGTACCTAATGCTCATCCTATTGTTCATGCTAGTTGTAGGATGGCACTCAGGGAAAGGACAGAGTTAGTCAAGCGAACTCGAGATTTGCTAGATAAAGGACTAACACGTCCTAGTATTTTTGATTGGGGTTCAACTGTGGTGTTGTAGCCAAATCTGACGGATCTTTGGGATTGTGTGTAGACTACCACGATCTCAATAAACTAACTCTCAAGAACAAGTTTCCTTTACCTAGAATCGATGATCTGTTTGATCAACTTCATGGTGCTCGATTCTTTTCAAAGATGGATCTAGCTCAAGGATTCCATCAGCTACGAACTGCCGAAGATTGTGTTCACTTGACTACTTTTAGGGGTCCATACATCTTCAACAAATGGTTAGTCATGCCTTTCGGACTAACCAATGCTCTCGCATACTTCGTAGACTTAATGACCCGTGTATTCCAAGGAGTATTGAATAAATTTGTTTTGGTGTTTATTGATGATATTCTAATCTATTCCAAAACCGAAGATGAGCATGTTGAGCATCTTAGAATTGTTTTGGAGATATTAAGGAAGAATATTCTGCTTGCAAAATTTTCTAAATGTCATTTTTGGGTTAAGGAAGTCAGGTTTCTCAGGCACATTGTTAATGAAGAGGGAATCTCTGTTGATTCGGGCAAGATTTCTGCTATTCTAGACTGGAAGCGACCCACTACTCCAAAAGAAGTTTGAAGTTTTTAAGGTTTAGCGGGATATTATAGAAAGTTTGTCCAAGATTTTTCCAAGTTGGCCAGTCCATTGACTAAGCTAACGATGAAGAATGCTAAATTTGATTGGACTCCAAAATGTGATGAAGCTTTCCAGGAGTTGAAGAGGAGATTAACTATCGCTCCCATTCTTGCTATCATTAACGGGAACCAAGGTTTATCTGTCTATATTGACGCTTGTGGTAATGGTTTGGGTGCGGTGCTAATGCAGAATGGGAAAGTAATTACCTACATAAGTAGACAATTACGTCTGCATGAGAAAAATTACCCAACCCACGATCTCGAACTTCTAGCCATTATTTTTGGTTTGAAAATCTGGCGACACTATCTTCTGGGTAAAAATCTCTTTCAGCTTTACTAAAAATTTAAACGTTTAATTTAACTCAAGATATACATTAAATAAACCCTTCTTGTTCTAGGTGAAAATTTTGAATTATTCACCGACCACAAATCTCAGAAATATCTCTTCATCAAGAAAGATTTAAATATGAGGCAACAACGATGGCTAGAATTTCTAGCGTCATATGACCTAGATATTCTGTATACGTCCGAAAAAGCCAATGTGGTAGTCGATGCCTTGAGTAGGAAATTTGCTCACCTTGTTGTCACTCCTACTCTTCTTAAGAAAGTCGCTGGCAGGCAAAAATAAGACAAGTTTCTTCGAGATATTTATGGGAGAATCCTTCGAGGCGAAGATACTAGTTTTGAAAACCAATCATAGTGGAATTATTAGATTGAAAGGCAGATTGTGTGTCCCAAATATCCTAGAACTAAAACGTGAAGTTTTGGACGAATATCACAAGTCTAAACTCAGTATCCATTCAGGAGTTAATAAGATGTATAGAGATATCAAAAGAACTTTCTCGTGGAAAACAATGAAAAGGGATATATCTATATATATGAGTCGTTGTGCTACTTGTCAACAAACTAAAAGTGATCAGAAGAAGATACCGGGTTTACTCCAACCATTGGAGGTGCCTAAGTGGAAGTGGGATCAAGTGTCTATGGATTTCATAGACGGTTTTCCTAGAAGTCAGAAAGGTAATGAAGTAATTTGGGTTATAGTGGATCATCTGACTAAAACGGCCCATTTCATCCCAGTAAAATCTAACCGAACAGCAGCAAGTCTGGCAAAGTTGTATATAAAGGAAATTGTTCGTCTTCACGGTATTACTAGTATTATGGTGAGTGATCATGATTCGATCTTCACTAGTAGATTTGGGAGGCATTTCAAGCCGCATTGGGAACAAAACTAAACTTTAGTACTGCATGTCATCCATAGTCTGATGGGCAGATTGAAAGGATTAATGGAATCTTCAAAGACCTTTTGCACGATTGTATTCTCGACTTTGGTGGTTCATAGGAGGACCATTTACATCTGGTTGAATTCTCATATAATAATGGCTATCAGGCCAGTATAGAAATGGCTCTTTTCGAAGCTTTATATGGTCGTCCGTGTCGATCACCGGCATGCTGGATTGAGTCTAGTGATAGACTCGTTCTTGGACCAGTATGATTAAAGAAGCTACCAAGAAAGTGTATTTTATTCGAAAGAAATTGATAACTGCACAAAGTCGTCAGAAGAGTTATCACGACCGTAGGAGAAGAGCTCTAGAGTTTCAAGTTGGAGATTCTGTATTCCTAAAAGTGTCTCCAATGTGTGGTGTGTTGAGGTTTGGAGAAACTGGTAAGCTGGCCCCACGTTATATTGGTTCTTTTCCTATTCTAGAGAGGATCAGTCCTCTGGCATATTGAGTGCAGCTTCCCAGCTGGTTATCTGGCGTACACGATGTAATCCACGTTTCACATCCTCGGAAATATGTGCACGATCCAGATAGTATCATTGAAGAAGCTGCCCAGCGGGATTTGGAGACTACACCAAATCTAATAATTAAAAGAGAACCGATAAAGATCATTGATCGTGATGAAAAACAATTGAGGAATAAAGTTGTGAATTTGGTCAAAGAGCAATGGAGCGGTGATTCAAATGACTGTACTTGGGAAACAGAAGACAGCAAGCAAAAGTACTATCCCAATTGCAGAGCAGATATTCCGGCTTAATCTCGTAAGCCATTTCTCTATCTTTTTCTGAATTCGTATATTCTTTGTTTGTCTTTCTCTCTCTTTCAAATTTCGAGGACGAAATTTTCTTAAAGGGAGAATCTATAACGATCCCATTTTTGAATAAAATTTAAATTAGTAATTTTAGAATAAATTTTTGGAATTAATTTGAAAATTTTCAAAACAAATAAAATAAGCGTTAATTTGTATGAATAAGATTTCAATTTCATTTGAGTTTAAAATTTGAAATAATAAATGTTTTTAAAATCATTTGAATTTAAATTATATATGTGTGTGTGTGTATGAGTAGATTTGAGTTTGACTTTGAATTTTAAATAAATGCTTTGTTAAAATAATTTGGATTAAAATATATATGTGTGTGTGTATGTGTGTGTGTGTGTAATTTATTTAATGTGTACTTAATTTCAAAACATTCTCTTTTAAATAGTATTTATTAATATAAAGCAAATGTCTTTATAAAATGGAAAATATAAATTAAAAATACAATTTAAATAGTGTAAAAATATTATTCTAATGAAAATTTACAAATGTTAAATAAGTAATATATATAAAGACAAGTGTTAAAATTTAAGTAAATGGATTAACAAGTGTAATCCATGTAGAAAGAAAATTAACAAGCGTCGTTACATTATTTTTATTTTTGAGAGATTCATAAAAAGAAAATAAAGCTATATAGGTTATTTCATCTCCTTCCTCTCATCTCTTTTATCCTCATTTTCAAAAGTTTGTACATTTCTAAATCAGCAACAAAGTAATCGAACCAGGCAACTTCCTCAACATTTAAACCAAGACCAAATTCCAAAAGTCAAATCCGAAAACAACTTTCTCAAAGTTCAAACCTGAAAAGCAATTTCAAGTAAAAAAACAAGATCAACCTAGAAATTAGGCAAATCAAGAACAAAGCAGGATTAAACTTCAACAACTAAACTAAAGCAAGGATCATCACATAAACAACAGATCAAAATCAACTCAAGATTTTCAAATCCCAATCTTCAAGTTTTCAGACCAGAGTTTTTTTTCTGTGTTTTCATAAAAACAAACTATAAGTAAATCCCTTTAAGGATTTGAATTTGAATTTGTTGTCATAAAGTTGAGCAAGTTAATCCATCAGAAACTAAGCAAGTTTACATCAATTAGTTGCAAACAAAAATTCAAGATCAAATTTAAAACAGCCTTCCAGACTTTTCACTTTAAAAACAACACTCCAGACTCTCCTCTGTTCTCAGACATCAGGTGAGTAAACCTTGTTTGATTTAAACTAAAATCTATTGTGGTGAATAATACTGGAGTTTGAATTGTAAATTTAAGTTTGCATGTATATATATACACCTGGAAATGAGGTGTGCATGTCTGTGCACATGAACCTGAATTTTGTTCCAGGCTTGTAGGTTCCAAAACCTGTTTTTAAATTCAAAAACTTTATCTCGAGCCATTTTTAAGCTTTGAAATCTAAATAGAAGATGTTTGTATGATCATGCTTTAGGATTTAAAAATAAATTTAAGTAAATTTAATTTAAGTTTCTCTGGAAATTTTAATAACGCAGGTAAACCCAAATCATGCTAAAAGTTTAATTATCACAATTCTTGATTTCAAGTATATAATTCAAAATGTTTTTGAAATCAAAGATTTTTAAAAGTAAAATCATAATTTTTAATAATGTATCCTCTGTGAAACATGAGGATGAACGACATTGTCATTTTCACCAAATTCTGGTGATTGTTGGAGCTTTGGTTCTCGAGATCGAAGTCATGGCTTGCTGAGAGGTCGGAGTTCATCAAAAAAATCTTCATTAATTTTATATTTCGCTGTGGCTATGGCACGGCAAGGATTCAGGGTTTAAACCCTTAGTTTGGTCAAGGGTAGAGTTTTGATCGATGTGGCATCGTCGTTGCACCGTAATCAATCGCATCAGTGGCAATCGAAGCAAGAGAGATAGGCGAAGCTCTAACAAAGTTTTCATGACCTCAGACGTCCTGAGGTGGCAGTGCGAGTTGATTTCATGACGATTGTTCTGGTTCCAGATTGTGCTGAGATGCTCGATTTTAAATCCTTGTCGAATCGAATAACCTAAGTGTTAGAAAAGGATGGGGACGTGATCGTGATCTTGCTAGAAGCCTCAGCAATGATCGAAAGCTGACTAGTTGATCGTACACGTGCACATGGCCTTAGTTGTGACAGTAGACATGGGTTTGGGGAAGAAGGCAATGACTCGAAGCTGTTTTCGGGGAATCTGGGTGATAGCTCGAAGTTGGACTCGAGTAAATTCATGTGTGCGTCGGATTTTATACTTAAACAAAAATTTAAGTTTGGAAAAAGGGTATACGGGTTGATTTTGAAGAGAACTCGAAGTAAACAGGCATTTTCCTTGGGGAGAACTTGGGTAACCCTTGGGATCGATTGAAAACAGTTTTCAAAATTTTACAATAAATTCAAAATTTAAAACATTCTCAATCCGTGTTTTCCAAATAATTGTTTTCAAGTTAAATATGAATTAGTAAAGGTTTTTATAATTTAATTTGATTAAGTAAAGTGTTTAATAAATTTATAACCTTAGTTTTAAATATTTATTTTAATATAAACTTAATTTTTTAATTAAGAAAATAATTATGGAAAATGAAATATTTTTCTACAAACTAATCAAACTTTAAAGTCTTAAGGTAATTAGTGTGATAATGATGATTAATTAAACAGGGTTTAAATGGTAATTAAAGTAGTTAATAAAGATATAATGGTTTATCTTTAAATTCATTTAAGTAATTAATGATTTGTTAATTTAATTAATTAAAGAATAACTACCTAATTAATTACTTAATAATTAAGGTTAATTAAATTAATAATTAAGGTTAATTAATTTATTAATTAATAATTAATTTATTAATTAAGAATTAATTTATCATTTGTTAAGAATTAATTTATCATTTGTTAAGAATTAATTAACAAATAATTAAGAATTAAGTAATTAATAATTAAGAATTAATTAAATAATTAAGGATTAATTAATTAATAATTAAGAATTAATTAATAAATAATTAAGGATTAATTAATTTAAAATTAAGGATAATTAATGAAAATAATTATTGATTAATTAATTAAAATCACATGATCAGTCCATCTTAATTTCAAATGATTGATTATTGTTGAATGCTTTGCATTGATGAATGTCTCTGATATGTGATTGTGATCTATGTGATATGAATTACTTTGTGCTGAGTTGTGATATTTCTGTTCTGTGTGAATGTGAAAACCCATTGGCCCGTAAAACGGCATTTGATTTTCGATGCAACAGGGAGTCGGATGCCAGTTGGTTATCCGAAACCCACATCAAACCCTGTAAGTGAATCTTTGTGAATGTCATATCCACGTGTTTTTAAATTAAGCGCTCACTATTCGATTTAGCCGGGAGAGGACTTTGTATCATATAACCCACTCAGAATAGTGATACGACGAAATGGATAGAATTTGAAGACGGTGGTGAAGACCGGTTGTTTACGAGAATGATAGGATAACCTATCAAATGCCTCTGCACTAAGTTGCTCCGGTATAGAGATCTCCATATGTGATCGGGAGCCCAATTGGGATTGTGGATACCTGGATTGCAAGGCCTTCTTCCTTTATTGGACGAAGTGCCTTCGTTTCTGTTCGAACCCGAAACAGACTTGTATGCTTGTATGTATGACATTACACTTTGAGATATAAAACTGATCTCTATCAAATACATTTCTGTTTGGTGGCGAAGAATTTATTCTTTTAGCTTAACACCCTTCTCTGAGACGTACGAGCTTAGAGGTGATGTAGTTGATGGTTATCAGTGATATACTCTCAATTTGGTAGTGTGGCATACTGAGTGCTGTTGTGTGTTGTTGATCATTTGTTGATCAAAGAATGGCTTTTGTGTAAAGCGTAGCTTTGTGGACGAGACCTCATCGGACCTGACAAACCAGAAATGGTCGAAACAGGAAAGGTGCGGCAAGGTTATGAGGGTCGCGCCCTTTAGGGTATGTCTATTTCCTTCTGGAAAAAGGTGGTATCATGGTATGGAGCCCATATACTTAACCTATGTGGCTGCTGCTAATTCATTACTTTGTGGTTGAGGGCCCTCGGATAAAGGTCGCAAACGACCGGAGGATGGCATACTTGAGTAGTAGTTACCTAGTTACAGAGGTAACCCGGCCTTGTGTTGGCAGAGATCCGGGTAGCTTCTTAGGACGTCCCTCCAGAGGCATACCCATGTGGCCCAGGAAGTTCCTTAGCCAGACCATTTGTTGGAAATCCAATCACCAATACAAACCCTATATGGTTTTAGTTGTAGAACCTGCCATCTTATATGGTAGCTATAGTAGGTATACTATAAGTGTACGTATGCTGGCTAAGATTAATATTATACTTTCGAAATGTTTTCACACTATGCACTAATAATAATATCAAAAGAGTTTTCTCGTATCAAGCATATTTGACTATCATAAGGAGAAATATCCTCCAATTGTGTGATTGCATTGCGTGTGTGCTGGGAGGCCTTATGGTGGTTTCATTTTCCAAAGCATAAACGGATTTCTTTTATAAAATGTTTTTGTATAAACAACTGTTTTTGTTTACTCATACCTGTCCCATGACTGACCCGGAGTTTATTGTTCCCTTCCTAAACTCTAGGTGCCCATAATTTCCACACGGACAGCCTATAAACAGGTTATCCGTGTTTTGGAGCTAGCTTGGAATCTTTTATAGTCTTTTGGAAGCTGTCGGATTTTGGAAAGCATTGGGTTTGGGAATCTTTTGAAGTGTTTATAGGTTTTGAAGACTTATCGAAGTTGAAGTATGTTGGAAACCATATGAGACCCTATTGTTAGTGTTCCACTGTGATGTTATCATTTTGTTGTTGCATCATATATGCATCACTCTGATGATGATGGTGATTTGTTGTATCAAACATTGTGATGATGTTGTATATGTGTTATGATCAATGATATTCATTTTGTTTCCGCTATTTATATTCATCTAATGTTGTTATAAGCTCCATCCGAACCGGAGTTCGAGGTTTGAATCTCCGACAGTCGAATACAAGTGAGATATTTGATGTCGATTTTCGAACGCTGGATTTCGGGTCGTGACAAACTTTTCCAAATTATGTCGATTTCAAAACCATTTCAAATTCAATATATTTCAAACTTTGAGTATTCAACAATTTCAAAACTAAATTTGGTAATTACGATTCAACAATTAAATTTCTATTATTTAGTTTTGAAATATTTTTACATAATAAATCCATTATCATTTAAATAAAACTCAAATTACAAATACTAAATATTTCCTTCAATTTATTTGTACTTGAAATATTCATTTAATTCACCTTAATCAAAAATCAAGTTATAAATATCATACCTTCAAAATTTTCAAATTTAATAAATTTCACATCAAGCTTATTTGAGTTTAATTCTTAAATAAATTCACTTCCAATTAAATCTCAAATTTATCTTCCAACCTTAATTTATTTAAATCATTATAAACTCTATATTAAACTATAATTTAAATACTTAACCGTATTTTCTTCAACAAAAACCAAACTTATTATTAAGCTTATTCTAAATTAAAACAAATTATACATAGCTAAAAATCAAGGATAAAATAACATTTATACAATATAAAAAAATGAACATTTATATAAAACCATATGTCTCTTTACAAAACCGTAGAAATCATTTCAAAATATATTTTTTATATAGACCACGGTGTCTGTATAAAATTTTCTATCCTATGGTCAAGCGAAATGAATATTCATCATTTCAATCCGTAATTTAAAATATAAATACGGTTATATATCATTTCAAACCGTAATCCCGAATGAAATAAGAATCCATAACAACTTGTAGTTTATAACAATATAAATACAACATCAATTCATCCAATATCAATCATCAAACATTTATCACAGTCATCATCCAATTCAATTAATAACATTAATATAGAATAGATAATAAATAACAGGTATTTACTGGAAATTTATATTCAATAATAAATTAAATAACTATTTTACCCAAATAAATTCAAATAAACTGAAATGATGATTCAAAATATGCCAAACAGTTATAAATAAATTTCTAATCACATCATAAATCAATTTAACAAACATAAGAAATTTTAGAAGTTGTTAGTGGGTTAAAACACCCACCTTTTGAATTTAAATTGAATTTAAATCCAATTTAAATCCAAAATTCAGATAGTCTCAGAATCCGTCAAAATTAGAGTCAAAATACCCGGAATTTCAACACCATCCTAGTGGAACGAACCGCTCGTGAAACGGACCTCGTATGCAAGAGTTATGCACGTTAGTGCGTTTTAAAATTTTAGATTTAAAATAAAAAAACAAATCATAGCACTCACCTTCCTCTCATGATTAGCCACATCACCAAGCTGTAATACGTGAAACCCTTGTCTCGTTCAATCTCACGAAGTTGCCGCCAATCGTTCGATCCTTCCATGCCGTCGCTGGCCATCGCGGTCAAGACCTAACACATCAACGACCTCCCCTGCCCTCCTCAAACACCACGCGATCATCCATCATCGCCCGGTCGCACACAACAAGAGCAACCACCGCTTGAAATTTGGAACCCTAATCGAATTATCGTGCGCAATCCAACCGTTGATTCGACGAACGAATAACGCTGCTGCACTCCCCTCGGTCCCCTCTACAATACTGTATGGTTGATTTGACGATCTACTGAAGTTGGTCGTCGCGTGATGAACGGCTGAGAATAGATCATCAATTTATGGACAAATAAAGCTTCAAATTGGAAAACGAATTTCAAATCTGAGATGCGCTCATCGAGAGCTTCAAATTGATATATAATTTGATTTGTAAGGAGTTAGAGTTTTTGACGTTGAATTTTGTATTGAAACTAGATGTGAATTTTAGGGTTTGTCTACTATTGAGAAAGAGGAGCAACAGAAATTTCTGTAGATACAAAAATGAGAAATAGAAGGCTGCAAGGGTTTATAATGATATATATATAGGCAGAATATAATAGAAACAAATGAGCTTGATTGGTTTGGAAAATTGAACGATAACAACTCGAAAAGCCCATTTCGACTCCGAAACGAAAATGGGTCAACCCTATATCAAAATAAATGTTTTTAAATATTTGAAATAAAATGGAATAATTTTCAAGTCCAAATTCCATCGTATGAAGAAGTTATACTAAAATCAAGTTATTTCGAATTGATTTCAATTAAATTGATTTCTAGGCGTTTAGAGCCCGTACGATCAAACGACAAGTCCGATCGTTACGAAACTTGAAATCCTATTATAATTCACCGTTACGGATCCGATGAAACTAGTTTCGTCGAAATCCGAGTTTGTGGCCAAAATGGCTATTTTTACATTTAGTAAATAAATTAATAATTAATTAATTAAATCGAATTTTCAATTTCAATTATATACAACTTTTATCGTTTTTAAATTTCTTAATCATTCACACTAATTTAAATAAATTTAGATGTCAATTTAGAGTTGATTAATTTATCAAGTTCAGTGTTAACCTTAATTTCATTAAATTCAGAAATTATCAATTTAATTTCCAATAATTCCATTTAATTTACTTTTCATTCTATTATCCAATTCATTATTGTCAAATGGATGTAATTAACATTGGATTCATGATCTATTATATTAATATTCCCAAATTCTATCTTAATTTCAATTAACGTAATATTTAGATATTTAATTTTATTTAATTGCAATTAATCCAATTATTATTGTTCAAATCCCAATAAATTGATAAATCTTTATTTCCATTCTTTTAATTCCACAAATTTCCTATTATAAATAACATTATTTTCAAATAATATTATAATTACTTGCAGAACATTGATTTTATTCAATTAATATTTATTATTATTAATTCATTAATTATTTCAATATCTACATTCGTTTTCTTGTATTAAATTTATTACCAAGTATACGGTTACCTTATTTCAACTGATTGGAATTCCATTCAAGTTGTAAATAATTAACTATAAATAACATTGTTGCATTTCATTTTAGTTATTATTTCGTTAAATAAATTACAAAATTTTTATATCTTCCAATATTTGTTCAAAATTTCTTATTAAACAAACATCTTAATTATTAAAAATTTACGGGTTGTTACACTCTCTCCCACTCAAAACTTTTCGTCGCCAAAAAGGAAAAAGAAGGGAAAAGAAAGAAATAAGTAGTCAATACATCTTATTCAAAAATATAAATTTTATAAACAAATAAATTTACAAAGTTTAATAATTTAAATACGATATACTATTTATAACTATTAAATCTTTTTATACTCAAATTAATAAAGTTTGGAAACCATTTTTTTTCAAAATTTTTCTAAGTCCAAAATTTTTGAAAAATTTCGATAGAGTCTACTTTGTACGGAGAGGCTCGGGATAAAATATAACAATATATATCACAATATCTCAAAATAATATATCCCAACAACGGGAAAAACAATATAATAACGCTATAAAACCGTAATCCGAGAACGTACCTATTTGTCGGGCATTTAACACTTATTTTATGAAACCAAAAGCAGTAGCAATTACTTCCATAACCTGTGTTTCACTTATATAATTCAAAAAGAGTTAATACTTATATAAAATGAAATATTTATAGTTGTTTCAACCACTCACAAACAATCAATATAAACAATAATCACTTGCAACCAACATACAATCATCATATAAAATCAGCACAAATCAATCATCCACATCAACCAAAACAAATAGTTAGCTCGACTTAGACACTTTTAAATTGCATAGAATGACAAATAAACTTTTAAGTATACCATTTACTCAACAGTCTTAGATAAAGCTGAATTGATTATTCATATATCCAAACCATTTTGAAGTATCCTTTCCCAAACAAACCTTAAGCCCAAACAAACAACATTTTCAAACAGTAGATCAAATTCATAGTTATTAATTTCATTTCATAACATTTGTTGTTTGATTTCCCTTTCATATAATGATTTATCTTTTTAATTTATGTTTAACTTCTTACAATTTTTCGTTTATTTTCATTTATTCATATCATGTAAATTTTCTTTTTATTGTATTACATTCATTTATTCACTACTTAATTTCGTTTATTTACTTTAATAATAAATAGTTTTAACATTATCTTAAGTTCAAAATCTTTACTTACATTACTCGTTTCCTATTTCATTTAATTAGTAGTATTAAATTTTGACTCAAGTTTATAACTATTTCCATGTCAAATCTCTTATTTATAAAGTAAATTTTATTGAACACTTTCATTATTTAAGTATTACTTGTATAATATTCTATTACATTTTCTTATTAACATTTCAACTTTTAAATCTTTTGGTAAGTTATATATATGTTAAAGAATGTAAATTGAGAATTACACAAGTTTAACTTATTTCATTTTAATTAACTTGATGTTCAATAATCATATCTTTTATTTTTTTATAGGTTACATATTTCAAATTTCTGGAAATTTCATTTATAACCTAGCATTTAATCTCTTATTTTAATTAAATGTTCCAAGTATTACTTAGTTACAACCCATTTCACTATAATAATTAAAATTATTAATTAAAGGAAACTTAAGAACTAAATACCGGTTTAAATTTCAAATCATTTTAAAATAATAGATAGATGTATACACTTACAATTTATATATCCAATTATATTTAAAACAGTCTGAATTTTACATTTATTTATCAAAATAATTCTATAGTAGAACTACTACAGTGGAGTTCCCACTTTGAAACTCGAAAATGAAGGTCAACGATGCATGCACTCATCACCGAAATTATTTTCCAACGACAAAGAAGGAAGTACATAACTTATTTCTTTCCAAAGTTCCTTTAAACAATTCTTTCGAATTATACTGAAATATTTATATCAGAAAATACTTCTAAATAATATTATTGTTATATCACAAAATTATTCGAAAGAAAGTTTCAAAACCCCGAAATTTAAGTTCTAAATTTCCAATTTTACTTTATTTTTATTTGTAAATTATTTCCAACCAATATTTATAAATTTCACTACCTAACAACCAATATATTACAACCAAATATACATCATTTATAAAAATTTATTTTATATACATGGAAAATATAATAGGCAAAATTATTTCATTCACCTATATTCAAAACAAATATTGTGTTGTTTTGTCCTATTAAGTGTTTAGAAATCCCTATTGATGTCATAGCATCCTATGCATCAATCAAAATTTATAAATACAAAATGGAACAAATTAACGAAATATCAAAACCTTTTTATAACACTAACAAATATGCTCTCTCATATATATACACTCAATGACTCATCATAGGTTATTACTACCCTATTAATAAAGAGTCAGATCCCACAAAGCTAAGGTTTATCGCGAAACCTCGCTCTGATACCAACTGTAACATCCTGCCTTTTTATACGTTTTAAATCGACGATAAACCACACATGCCAGACTCAAACCATACAAAAGGACGGATTGTTATTGGGGTGAATAAGAAGAAGTAGAGAAAGAAAGAAAACAAACAGAATCTTGCAGCGGAATGACAAAATATAATAATCAAATACAGCTCATGAAGCTATTTTATAAAATATTTGAGTATACTAATACAATACATATCAGAGTTACACATACCAGAGAATAATAGATAATGCAGCAGAATAGTATGGATGTAGTGGAACAATATAAAAAATAATAATAATAAAATCTTCGTCTTCATTCTCCATAAATAAAGTCTTCAAATCCTGAAATGCTCAGGCTGACCCGACCGAATTGAAAAGACAAAGCACTCGAGTCGGAACTAAATTTCTTATGTGAGTTAAATCAATGTAAATAATACGAGTGGAAAGACGTCAGAGATGTTTACGGAATTTGACATCTCCTATCCAGTGTCAAACGTGAGTGCAGTAACTTAAGAGATGTTCGGGATTTACATCTCCTAAGGATCCGTTAAACTATTTACTATGTAGTAATATACGCTATTATAATAATGTCTAATAGTAAAATAAACTTACTTTAAAATAGCGTTAAGGCTTTATATTTTCCACCTTAACACATAAATGGTGCCAATAGTCTATACAACACATGCGTACCTCCTGATCGGGAGGCTACGAGAAGATGCTCCATAGGTACGACACAAATCAAACTCATACAAGGCTCGCTAGGGTAGGTGACACGGCACAACTAGGCAATGCCAGGGTAGATATACCAATTATGCTTCCAGACCGGTGGTAACGCGTAGCAGCTACTACCGCCCACCTCGAGCAACACTCCCAAAATCAAAAGGGCCCCAATTAATCACAAAGTAATAGAATGGTATCAAAGAAGTGTGTCCAATAAATAGTGCTACCATCTTAGCCCGTCAATCGCTTCTGTTTTAGCCACCTTATGTCAATTCATGGGAGTCGGGTCCACTTATATACCTCAAAGGAACGCCGCCACCATCCTACTTCATTCTGAAATCTCCCGGCGTACACGATTATTAAAGTGGTTTTTGGAGTTGGCAGAGAGTATGACAACTTTCGATCTCGGTCTCTTTAACAACCAAACGTTATTATAACACCGCGGCTATTTCAAAATAATATATACTTTCAAACCAGAATATAATATCCATTTCAAAATCATATAAATACGATATCATTTCCATTTCAAAAACCAAACCAATATGATATCATTTTTAATCAAAACCCAAATCAATATAATATCATTTTTATTTCAAATATATCCATTTTTCAAAATTATAGCACTTTCAAAGTTATAACACTTCGAAATCAAAACAATTAAAGTATAATAGTTTCAAATCATAATACTTCGAAACTCATAACTTTGAAGCATAACTTCCACCACTTAAACGGTTTAAATATTAGAATACTATATATAATAAATAACTTCTTAAATTTCACAAACCAATTCCAAAACAACTCGAATTTCTAGATTTTAATTTAACCAAATCCCAGATCATAAATTTCAATTTAATTCAGTTTTCAAATAAACTTTCCAAATTATGTCGATTTCAAAACTGTTTCAATTTCAATATATTTCAAATTTTAAGTATTCAATAATTTCAAAACTAAATTTGATAACTACGATTCAACAATTAAATTTTCTATTATTTAGTTTTGAAATATTTTTGCATAATAAGTCCATTATCATTTAAATAAAAGTCAAATTACAAATACTATAGATTTTCTTTAATTTATTTATAATTGACATGTTCATTTAATTCACCTTAAACAAAAATCAAGTTATCAAAATCACACCTTCTAAAATTTCAAATTTAACAAATCTCATATCAAGCTTATTTGAGTTTAATTCTTAAATAAATTCAATTTCAGTTAAATCTCAAATTTATCTTCCAACCTTAATTTATTTAAATTATTATAAGCTCTATATTAAACTATAATTTAAATACTTAACCGTATTTTCTTCAATAAAAACCAAACTTATTATTAAGCTTATTCTAAATTAAAGCAAATTATACATAGCTAAAAATCAAGGATAAAATAACATTTATACGATATCAAAAAAATGAACATTTATCTAAAACCATATATCTCTTTACAAAACCATAGAAATCATTTCAAAATATTTTTTTTGATATAGACCACGGTGTCTGTATAAAATTTTCTATCCTATGGTCAAGTGATACGGATATTTATCATTTCAATCCGTAATTTAAAATATAAATATGGTTATATATCATTTCAAACGGCAATCCCGAATGAAATAAGAACCCATAACAACTTGCAGTTTATAACAATATAAATACAACATCCATTCATCTAATATCAATCATCAAGCATTTATCACAATCATCATCCAGTTCAATCAATAACATTAATATAGGACAGATAATAAATAATAGGTATTTACTGGTATTTTATATTCAATAATAAATTAAATAGCTATTTTATCCAAATAAATTCAAATAAACTGAAATGATGATTCAAAATATGCCAAACAGTCATAAATAAATTTCTAATCACATCATAAGTCAAATCAATAAACATAAGAAATTTTAGAAGTTGTGAGTGGGTCAAAACACTCGTCTTTTGAATTTAAATCGAATTTAAATCCAAAATTCAAATAGTCTCAGAATCCGTCCAAACCAGAGTCAAAATGCCCGGAATTTCAACCCGATCCTAGCGAAACGAACCGCACATGTGATGGACCTCGTATGCAAGGGTTATGAACGTTAGAGCGTTTATAAATTTTAAATTTAAAATAAACAAAACAAATCACAGCACTCACGTTCCTCTAATGATTGGCCACGTCACTAAGCTAGAATACGCAAAACCCTCGTCTCGTTCAATCTCACGAAGTCACCGCCAATCGTACGATCCTCACATGCCGTCGTTGGCTATCGCGGCCAAGACCTGACACATCGACGACCTCCCCTGCCCTCCTCAAACACCACACGATCATCCATCACCGCCCAGTTGCACGCAACAGGAGCAGCCGCCGTCAGAAATTTAAAACCCAAATTGAATTATCCTGCACAATCCAACCATTAATTCGACGAACGAATAATGCTACCGCACTCCCCTCGGTCCCCTCTACAATACTGTATGGTCGATTCGATGATCTACTGAAGTTGATCGTCACGTGATGAACGGTCGAGAACAGATCATCAATCTCTAGAGAAACAGAGCTTCAAATCGAAAAATGAATTTCAAATCTTAGATGCGCTCATCGAGAGCTTCAGATCGATGTATAATTTGATATCTATTGAGGAGTTTGAATTTTTGAGGTTGAATTATGTATTGAAACTGGTTGTGAATTTTAGGGTTTGTCTACCATTGAAAAAGAGGAGCAATAGAAATTTTTGTACGTACAGAAATGAGAAATAGAAATGCTGCTAGAGTTTATAATGATATATATAGGGGAACACAATAGAAACAAATGGGCTTGATTGGTTTGGAAAATTGAACGGTAACAATCTGAAAAGTCCGTTTCGACTCCGGAACGAAAATGGGTCAACCCATATGTCAAAATAGATGTTTTAAATATTTTAAACGCAATGGAATGGGTTTCAAGTCCAAATTCCATCGTATGAAGAAGTTATGCTAAAACTAAGTTATTTCGAATTGATTTCAATTGATTTGATTTCTAGGCGTTTCGAGCCTATACGATCAAACGACAAGTCCGATCGTTACGAAAATTGTAATCCTATTATAATTCACCGTTATGAATCTATTGAAACTAGTTTCGTTGAAATTCGAGTCAGTGGCCAAAATGGATATTCTTACATTAATTAAATAAATTGATAATAATTATTAATTAAATCGAATTTTCAATTTCAATTCTATAATTGACAATTTTTATCATTTTTAAATTTCTTAATCATTTACACTAATTTAAATAAATTTAGATGTCAATTTAGAGTTGATTAATTTATTAAGTTCAATGTTAACCTCAATTTCATTAATTTCAGAAATTATAAATTTAATTTCCAATAATTCCATTTAATTTACTTTTCATTCTATTATCAATTCATTATTGTCAAATGGATGCAATTAACATTGGATTCATGATCTATTATATTAATATTCTCAAATTCCATCTTAATTTCAATTAACGCAATATTTATATTTTTAATTTTATTTAATTGTAATTAATCCAATTATTATAGTTCAAATCCCAATAAATTGATAAATCTTTATTTCCATTCTTTTAATTCCACAAATTGTCCTATTATAAATAACATTAACATTATTTTCAAATAATATTATAATTACTTGCAGAACATTGATTTTATTCAATTACTATTTATTATTATTTATTCATTAATTAATTCTATATCTACGTTCGTTTTCTTGCATTAAATTTATTACCAAGTATACATTTACCTTATTTCAACTGATTGGAGTTCCATTAAAGTTGTAAATAATTAACTATAAATAACATTGTTGTGTTTCGCTTTAGTTATTATTTTGTTAAATAAATTACAAATTATTTATATCTTCCAATATTTATTCACAATTTCTTATTAAATTGACATCTTAATTATTAAAAATTTATAGGTTGTTACATGATCATATCGGGTATTTTAACTTGTTTAAATCAAATTTAAAATTATTTTCAAATCGTCATATATCAATCTTCATATGGGGGCAAAATGGACATTTTTGTGCATATATTAATTTGAGAAAATTTAATTTGAAATTTCTAAAATATTTTGTAGGAATTTGGCTTCAAATATGAGTGGTTTCATGAAGATGTATGCATGCACAAAAAAGATACAAATGAATGAAGATGGAAATAATTCAAAGTCATGCTCATGGAGGGCCCTACCTACCTTAATGTACAAATTTGTGCTAATGCACATACTAAAAATCCATTAAATTTTTATGCACATTTAAACGATGGATTATCTTATGCTAATGGTTGCTTGGCTAAAACACTTCCTCAAGGGGTAGTTTAGGCATTCCCCAAAAATATGAATTAGGGTTTCTAACTTGTATAAATACCCCTTATACTTCATGTAACCCTCTCTCTTCTCTTAGGCTCTTCTCTTTTAGGCTCTCTTCTCTTAGTTTAGTTTAGGATCAAAAATAAAATGAGAGCTCTCTTTCTTTTATGGCTATTTAGCCATTTCTTATTTTATGTAATTTCTTTTTTTATGCAATTCAATACATGCTCTCTTCTCTTCTTGTTTATTTCCTTTCATGTTAGTAGTTAGTTTATTTTTAGTGTAAGTAGAGTAGATTTTATTTTATGCAAGTAGAATAGTTCTCTTTTCCATAAGCTTTCATTTTCCTTCTTTTTTAAGTTTCATGTTGTATGCTACAAGTGTTGATATGATAACACAAATGAGAGGCTAAACCCCTTCAATTTAGGGGTAATGAAGCTCTCTAATTATGTAACTTCAACATTTTGATAATTTTTGCTCATTTTATGTGCTTAATGACAATGCTTGAAGTGGTTTAACTTGTTATTTTTTTCTTTAAATTTGATAGCCTATATAGTTGACACCAAATATACTATGCTTAAACACTCACAAACAAAAATTACTTCTTCATCTACATATGATGATGGTAATGAAATGAATGTTTAAATCAAAATTAGACGGTCTATAATTCTAATTAATAGTTAATAGGCCATGCTTAAAATAGATTTTGCTTTCAATTTTGTTGTCATATTTCATGAGAGTTAGTAAGTGGTTTATGGGGTGTGTTATAGTTTGATCGCTTATGTTGAGCTAATTAATAGCATAATTAAACCATACTTATGATAAACACATCATTTAAATTCACTAATGACCAAAAAAGAGCGATCATAATTTCATTTTTGTTGTACTATATGATCTAGAGAGTGAATTTATCTCTATATTGTCTTTCTACTCTCATATTTTTATCACTTTCTTTTTGTCATTTTCTTACATTTTAGCTAATCACTCTCAATTTTGGTTTAATTTGATTGTAGAGAAATTTAGAATCTAACAATTCCTTACGGATCGATCCATACTCGCCACATACTAACTTTTATATGCCATGCGCTTGCGGTAATTTTATTACAAACATTTTAGCGATTTTCTAATTCGATAGAAAATTTGTCGTTAAACAAGTTTTTGGCGCCGTTGTCGGGGAATAGTTTTGATTTTGATATTCTATTCTTCGAATTATTTTTGTTTGATTTTTGTGTGTTTTTATTTTGTGTTTGTTTCTCATTTAAAAAAATTATTGTGTGTTTGTATGATTTTTCTGTGCATTTGTTTATGTGCTTGTTATTCTAGTTTCCTTTTCCATTTGCATTTTCATTATTTTAAAAAAACATACACAATCTAAATAAAAGTGTATTCTATTTCATTTTCAATTTTTCATTTACATTTTACTTTTTTTTATTGCTTTTCTTTTTGAAGAAAAAAACAAAAACTGTCTTCCCGAACATTCCTCTACATTTCTTCCTCTGTGCATTTAAACTTCTTCCTTTGTGCACTTCAACCCTTCACTCCCATTCCATACACTTCTACATAGCAACTTCTCGACAAAATTCCTACCACTCTACAAAACTCACGCGTATACAACAGCAGCTCCAAACAACTTCAACTGATCAACATAGAATCTACCTCCAACCGTACAACTGCCTTGCCAAACCTTTACACTGCCGAACCATCTCCAAATACTACTGCTTCGACAACAATATTCCTCACCAATTACATTAAATACATAATAATACAAACTATCTATAGATAACACAGTACTTCACAATCGACCACCTCCCTGTTCAACCCCCTTCCTTTGAAATTATGGCTACAACATCTCAAACAACTACACTTACACCTCTGCATCTACCAAGTCATACTGTGTTGCTCCTCCAACACCATTCAAACCCATTCGACCTCTATCCCCTCTGCACCTCAACCCCCTCACTAGCACCACTGCCATACAATCTTCTCTTGCTTGCCATTAGAATGTCATACCACAAATTATCATATAACATTCAACTCTGTTTCAATCTACACCCTGCAATCAGAAAGAACGCTGATCATACATCACCTTCAACAGACCACAACCTTTGTAAATCAATAGCTCACCCACCACAACTTACTATAGGCACATCAAACAACTTAAAAATTGTGCTAGCACCGACAGTACACTCAATACACACTGCTATAACGAACACCGGCCATCATCCCCAACGTCCCCGCAAACCTCAACCTTCGTTCGACAATCGAAATCACTCTGCAACTTCTTTCTTCGAATTCGATTTTAATTTGGAATTTTAATGTTAATCTTGATTTGAAAATTCACGAGGAAGAGGAAGTGAATTGTGGGTTTGATAATATCTGGTTTGAGTAGAGCAATTAGCTTTTGGGTTTGGTTTGGGCCGGATATAATTAGTTTGGAGCAGGACTGAAATTAAGCATGTGTTCTTCTTTTTTTATTTTGCCATTTTGTTTAATTAGTTTGAGTTTAAAAAAACAAAAACCAGTTTGAATTTTTTTTGTTTTCATTTATTTCATTTTCACTTGTTTTGTTTTCATTTTAGTTAGTTTTAAAGTCTATCTTTCAAAAAAAGTTATAAAAAAACAATCATATATATTTTGTTCATTTGTTTTGTTTATTTTGTTTCATTTGTTTTGTTTTCCATTTGTTTTAAGTCCCAAAAAAAATTCAAGTTTGAATTTGTTTTCTTTTCGTTTTAATTTATTTTAAGTTCCATCCACATATAAAAAAACTGTATATATTTATGTTTAACTTCTTTTCAGGTTGCCAAAGCAGATAGGACGAACTGCTTGCTTCACTTAGCTTGTCAAAAGATAACTGCTTGCTTATAAAATTTTTGCTGCTTTTAACCTTTATTTATTGCTTTTATCTTGCTTTGCATTGTTGGTTGTTTGCGTTTGCATAAAAAAATTCAAAAACCAAAAAACCAAATAAAAATAAATTCATTCTTAGTTACATTGTTAATACACGCTGATTTTCTGCTTTGCATTTCATCTTAGAATTTGATTAATAATAACGGTTAAAAATCGATAACACTTAATTGTATATTGACAAATTGTCTTCTTTGAACAATTTACTTTCTTGGTGTATAGGCTACAATAGAGTAGTAACCATTTATAAATATTATGATGATTCGTAAATATTATAGCGGTTGTTCCTCTGAAGGTACTTAAACCTTCGGCTGCATTGCTACAGCGATTCGTGGTGCAGCGATAAATCATGTTCGTTATCTGGCTAAGAACTATCTTGTTGATTTAAGACAGAGTGCGATTATATAATTTTAGGTTAACTTAGCATAAATCATTTGTAATTAACCCTCGCATTCATTTAGTTGCATAAGTTCATGCATATTTAAAAAAACAAAAAACAAAAAAAATTCAAAATTCAAAACTAAAAAAATTGTAAATATTTAGTTTTCTTTCATTTGAAAATTTTCAAAATCAAAAATGCAAAAAGTCCAAAAAAGTTTTTACTAGTTTTTTAAAAAATCAAAAAAATATATAAAATCTTTTCAAAAAAGACAAAAATCAATTTCCATTTTGAAAAATAAATTCTATCTGAATATTTTTCCTTTATAAAAAAAACATTCTTGAAAATGTTTGAGTTTCCTCACTTACGTGAATTTTACAATAATTGTGAAAATCAATGTAATCCATATGACCTCACTCCAAATTCATATGAATATTTTAACAACAACCATTATATAAATAATTTGAATTTTGAACAAAAAAGTTTTCAAAACAATGACCAACCTTCGACTCTCGAAAATAGCATTGACATGATTTCAGCTTTACTCGAACTCTCTACACAACAAAATCAAGAGATAAATGATTTGTGTAATTTATATTTATACAACGATTCAAGGCCAAGTTTTCAAAGTGATCAAAACTTGAATCGCCTCTAAATTCAAATGATTTCAAGTGTAACTCATGCCAATACAACTTCGAACTCCAAAACGAATTTCAAAATGGAAATGTGATTCACTTTTCAAATAATTTTGGCAATGGGGTTAATCTCGACTACGATGCAAGTGAAATTTTTTCTTCTTAACATGTCCAAAATTGACAATTCTCAAGTTAATAATTATAAATTTGATTTTGTTGAACAAATGAATGGAATTTATGATGACGACATGGATGTTGATTGAAACATACAAGAAATTACATGAAAAGCAAAACCAAATCCCAACGTGTGACAAGTCAAACAATAATCCATCTTTTACCCAAATTGACCATTTTCAAATAAAAACTTTTGAAATTGAAATTAACAATCTTAATGAAGTTATCGAAAACTTGGTAATTGAGTTGGATTTCAATTCTTTTGAGGGTGTGAAACTCGATTCAAAACTCTATCTTCCTTTTTCCGATCATGAAAATTTGAACACAACAACTTTGGATTTTGAACTTGACACATGCAATGAAGTTGTCGATAATTCAATAAAGGAAGACAAATTTAATGAACACGAATTTTTTGGAATTTTCGAAAACTAGATGTCGAATTCTGAAGGGGAAGATTTAAATCACCATTTTGATTTTGAAATCAATGATTCAGAAGAAGTTTTCAATGATAGGCTTGAATTTCAATTGGTAAAAATAAACTTGAACTTCAATCAATTGTTTTATCAACCCTGAAAATTATCGAAAATAAAACAACTCATATGGCAACAAAAAGACATTCTTTTTTCCAAATAAACATTCGATTCTAAAATCTTTTACGATTTGGTTTTCTATGCTTAAACTTTGTCTCACATACTTGACGAGACAAATGAATAGGTCTTTGGAATACTGTTTCATTTACTTTTAGATGATATACTTTCTGATCTCAATTTAATGTCGTTTATTTTCATGTAAACATAGGTCATCATTTTATTTTTGTTTTATTTTTCTCCTTTCACTTGGATTGACTATGGGGACATAGTCAAAATCAAGTGTAGGGGGAGTCTCATTTTCATTTTTATTTTTTCATGGTTTATTTTTTGCCTTTTCTTTCAAAAATATCCCACCTATACTCACTCATTCAAAGAAAAAAGTCAAAGGGAGGAGTGACTTTTGAGGTTGAATCTTTGTTCGTTTTTAGGTATGTTCGAAAACCTTTCCAATATACTCACTAATTCGATTAAATTGAATCATTCCTATCACATATAATTATTTACTTCCGTTTTATATTCCATGAGCTTATCTTACACTTATACATGCATATCAATTATGCAAGTCTATGTCTAGGATAAATCATTGGTGAATATGACGAAGTATGTGGAACCGTTTTGGTTTAATAGAATTAGGATTGCATCATCTATGATGCTTCTACTAAATGAATTCATCAACTCCCTCCCACTAAATGGGCACTTTGCCCTTGAATGTTTGAGATATAATTAACCAGTACCATATGATTCATAATCATATAATAAAAATTATTTCTTTAATACACGGCTAAGTTTGTAATTTTAAAATAATTGTAAATAATTTTAGATACTTCAGTATTTTCAATGTATCACTTCATTGTGAAAATAAATACCACACTGTGGTTTTATTTCATAACAAATATTCATAATATTCATATTGAAATATAATAATGTCTATTTTTTAAGTCAATACCGGAAAAAGTCATTATTTCATAAATAACGTTCGGTATGTTTTATGAATACAATTTTTGTAATTTGATGCATTCAATAAGTGTTATATGGCATGCTCCCACTATTCCCACCATTACTGTAATATTGTATTTAATTCGAAGTTTCATTATTCACTTAATATAAGTTATTTATTTTATATACCACAATTAGTTTACAGTGGAAAGTTCTTTAATCAAATACCTTGAACTCAAAGAAACAAATCTCATAGAAAACAATTTTCCATATGAAAATACATTTTGAAATTGAAATTGTATTTCTCATTCCAATGTTAAATAATAACTATTATTATTACAATTCTCGTTTTCGATGTTTCTTTATGAAGCAGAAGTGACTATTCACTCTCCTTATTCCACTTGTACCTTAAATCATATCTACTATTGCGCATTCGTTTTTCTTTCTACATGATCAAACCAATCAAAAGCAAACCCTGACTACAACATCATAACGAATTCTTTAAAAAAAAACACTCGATCTGTAACAACCTGCATACTTTACGATTGTATATTTAAAATATCTTATTTAAATATAGCATCGTTAGTCGGATTTAAGTATGAAAAGCTACTTTTTGCAAACAGTCGAATTAGGACTCGAGACCACTTCCATTGAGTCCAAAATGCCATTTACGACCTTTTTGAGTATAAACGTCGATATGTTTGAGTTGGCTAGAATTTCGACATTTTCATTTAGGGCTTTGGGTATTGGGATTCAGCCTAATAGCCTAACATAAGACCCTAGCTCAACCCCTCTCCTCTTCATTCCTTCATAATATTTCCTAACACTCCAGCTTTAGCAAAAATGGGGGAAGAGATTGGAAATTAAAATCCTACGCCCTAGTTTCATTTGCGAATTCAAGTTCTAGCTCCAAAATCAAAGAGAAGCTTAGGTAAGCATCATATTCTTCTTCTCCATCTCAATCTCTCTCCAATTTCAGAAATTTTCTGTAACCTAACTTAGGAAATATTTGCTTATGATCTTATATTAGAGCTTTTAGAGTTGTGATTGAAGAGTGGTTGATCTTCATTTGTTTTCAACCTTCTTCTTCCTTGTTTTTTTGTAAAAGATGAGTTCTTGAACTTACATCTATGTCTATAGCTTTCATTGTTATTAGGTATGAATTCATAACATCTATTCATGTTCATTTGCTTTTGATTTGAATTGATTTGGTGAATTTTTCAATTTTGGTGTTTTGAAGTCAAAATCTTTAAAGATCCTATCTTTGATGTTTGAACATGTTATTTGTGGCGTATCGAAGAGCCTATAGTGCTGGTTGTCGACTGGCATAAATCCCTAGCATCCATCGCTCGTTTGATCGCATTTCGGTTTGGATTTTCCATTTTTGTCTAGGCTGTTTTTTTACTAGTAGAAAATTTCAGACGTCTAAAACCAAATTCAAACGTCTGGTTGAAAAATCCAAACGTCTGGAGAGGGGTTTGGAAAAGGCAAAGACAAAATCCAAACGTCTGAAACAAAATCCAGACGTCCGAAACCAAATTCAGACGTCCGATTGAAAATTTCAGACGTCTGTAATGGCCCAGGATTAAAAAGAGAGAGGAGAAAAGCGTATATTTTCCAGAATATAGGGCTAGACGTCTGGAAACATCTACCAGACGTCTAGAACTATCAATTTTGCCTATTTTGGCTTTTTCGAGTTAATTTCCAATTTTAATTGATTTATGTTGATCCAATTAGTTTTCATCACTTATTATCGACTTTGATGACTTCTTTCTTTGAATTTTTGGGAATATCCATTTCGATGGATTTGGTATCGATTTCTTTGGATTTGATTCACTTCTTCGAATGTGAATTTTTGATGATTGATTGTTTTTATAATCAATTTTACGATTTGTCACTTTAAAATGCAAAGGTTTCTATACTAGTAGTAAATAACAAAACTTTTTCATCAAAACGATTTCAACACTATTTTTAATACAAAGCTTGTTTATAAAAACCGTTTTGCAATCTAATAGTATATACAAACCTTTACTTCATTCGTTCAAGAAATCCAATTAAATGACTTAGCAAAACAAGTGGTATAAAACGCTTGCGTTTACTTTGCTGGTTAATTCTTAAACTTGTTCGATTGAAACTCTTGTGACAACTTTCAAGTGGAGATCTACAATTTGTTCGTAAATATTTCAGTTAAGCCAGTGGTTATGGGACATGAAGCTAAACTCATTTATTTACTAGCTTAGTGTAATTGACACTTCTTGATGATCGATGATGATCATTTTTGTGGTTTAGACTAGCGACGTGCGATGTCTCTTTGTCCATGTGGGGGACTGTACCTCATTTTATTGAGCTTCATCTCATTTCTTTTATGGGATAGCGACCCATGTTCTTTTATTGGATGTTTGGTTCATCGAGCGTAACGCTGCATTACGTCATTGTTCCATATTATTGGATGTTCGGTTCATCGGGCGTAACGCTGTACTACGTCGTTGTTCCGTATTATTGGATTTTGGTTCATCGGGCGTAACGTTGTACTACGTCGTTGTTCCATATTATTGGAGTTCGGTTCATTGGGGGTAATGCTGTACTACGTCGTTGTTTTCGATTATAGGAGTTTCAGGTTCATCGGGCGTAACGCTGTACTACGTCGTTGCATCGGCTCTATGGTTAGCGACCATGGAATAGCGTTTCGTTTGTGATGCACGTGTTGGTGTGTTTTCATACTCCCGTTTGTGATAGGCCTCCCCCTTTTGTGACTTCTAGATTTCTAATTTGATGAATTCCAGAATTTATGTTTCACCAATTTTGTAGTTGGCATTGATATATTTGTCAATATTTGTGGTTTGGTGAATAAAATAAAGAATATGACATTCTTTTTGATATTATGAGATTTTTGACATATTGTATGATTTTGGTTGATTTTCTAATGTATACTTTTCGTAGTATGGCATTATTGTTATCATACGTTTTATCGTATCTCTTATTTTATCTCATTTTAATATGATATTTGTAGCTAGACTGATCCGTTAATTATTTTCTTATTAAATAATTCTCAGGTCAGACCGAGATATTACAGGTGCTTCTGCTTGACTTCTTATCACGGGCTGTCACTTGATTTTTGGCTAACTACTTTAGATTAGTAGTTTTTGTTTTATACATTCGAGATAGAGACTCCTTGATGTATACTTATTCTTTCATCTTGAACTTGTATCTATTCTTTTGTGATGTTGTGGATTATGTATGACCACTACTCTGATGTACACTTCTACGTGTAATATTCATATCTATTTCCGCCTTTGTGATATGAATATCTGTGACTGATGTATGTTATGTTTATTCCTATATTTGTTTTCGAACACCACATAGCCACTGTGCAGTAGCTTTGATTTTTTATCGGTATGTCGTATTTCCTCTTGAAATGAAATGCATGTTATACTATCTGACATATCGGTGCTCGCACAAAGCAATTACACAGATGGTCGCTCTCAACAGCCTTATTATTCGTGCTAGTTGATGGCATTACTCCGTAGTGTCCTTGGCTAGCGTAAGTATAGAGGTGGGGCGTCACAGCTTTGTATCAGAGCCAAACTTCAGAACAATGTAGAATAATTTAGCAAAGATCATTGTCCTAAGTCCTTCTTTGGAATCGTGCTTTAGGATTTATCCGAGTCATAGGACCCGTTCTATCCTATTTTCTTTTATGATGCCTTGTTTTATCAATCATGATTGTTTGACATTCATTTTATGAATAACCTTTTTTCTTCTTCTTTCTTTCTTTCTTAAAGAAGAGAAATGGGTAGACCAGGCCGTCCCAGCGCCGGTCAATCTAGTGCTACTCCTCAGGATGGAGTATTTATGTCTGTCCAACAGCTTCTAGATCTTGTAAAGAATGCTCAAGCTGTCGAACCCATTCCCGAGCCTACTCATCCTAGATCTGGATTTGCATGCTTGTGCAGAGACTATACCGATTTGGGTGGAATGCCATTTAAAGGATCCGAAAGTGTTATAGAAATCCAAGCTTGGCTTAGATCATGCGACCGCATCTTTTCTCGCATGAATCTTGTTAATCTCCATCGAGTCCAAGTGGCTTCTAGCATGCTCCAAGAAAGAGCATTAGATTGGTATGAGCTTTTGTTTTTTGAAATCGTTGAAGCGGATCTTACTTGGGAACAATTCTGAGAAAAATTCGAATTAAAGTTTATGCCGAAAGATGAAAAAGTAACTTTGGCCCCGCACTTTATTGACCTTGTGTAAGGTGAATTTTCTGTGACAGATTACGTCGCATCTTTTGAATCTCTCTCTAAATATGAGGTCGAGTATATTAATACCCCATTGAAGAAAAATCAAAGGTTTGTCTATGGGTTGAATAAGAACCTTAAAAAGCCTTTACTTCTGAAACTAGAAGTTTCTTTCGATCAACTTATTGATATCGCTCTTCGACTTGAAGAGGCCGATAATGAAAGTGATGTTGAAATTGTGGATGCCAAACAGAACTTCAACAATAATATGAAGGCCTATTAAATTCAAAGATCCCAATCCCAACAAGAAAGGGAAGCAACAAACACTGGTAGCAAAGACTTCTACCTCTAGTCGTGGGCAATGCTACAACAGTGGTTCCATGGACCATTATGCTAATAAGTGTCCAAAACCTCTCTTTTGTCGTTATTGCAAAAGTTCGGGTGATCTTATATCAACATGTCCCATACTTCAAAGTAGGAGAAAGGGAGAGCTGAATGTTGTGCAAGCTCCTTGTGACACTTCTCTTGGTCAAGGTATTTTTCATTCTATCCTTGATGGCATTAATTTGTTTTATGATTATCCTATTCGAGTTCTTGTTGATATGGGTTCATCTCATTATTTTTTATATCAAAAGAACTTGTTGATTCTTTTTCTTTACATATTTTGGGCTTGATGACTTCTTTCAAAATTGTGAATCCGATTGGTGGATCTGCAACACTCAGTTTGCTTTGTAAAAATGTCGAGATTATTTTATGTGATTATTCTTTCCAGGCCGATTTGCATGTTACGTGCTACTTAAGTTTCAAAATTGATTTTTGTGAAAGGATTGGCTTAATTTTTATGAAGCCATATTCCATGTCCCAAGTGGACTATCCATCTTCGACATTTTCAATCTATTAAGAAAATTTCTATGTTTCTAGATGATTTCGAATCCAATTTGGTGGCACCATTTTACTCTCTAGACCCACTTGTTGAGGAAGATGTTATTCTCTTCATTTAAGTAGTTTGGGAATTTTCCGGTATCTTTGAGCTTGTCTTAGGGTTATCACCTAAGTAATCTTTTGTGTGGTGCTAAGGTATTTTCCGTTCGACCTTGCCACCAGTTTTCATTAGCTATGAGTTGCAGACGATAGCGTTCCCCTTACTGCATTCCACACTCATTATGATTTTATGAATGACATGTGATGTCATTCGAGTTATCCAGCTTATTTCATCCATCTTACGAATCGAGTAATCTACGAATATCTCGATGAGTCTGTTTTTGAATTTATTGATTATGGATGAAAATAGCAATTTAAAATTTGTAAATCTTTTTCATAAGATATTTATAAGTATAATTGGATTTTGTTCTTAAAACGAATAAAGAATGTTCGTAAAAATTTTAAGAGGTATTTTTATCATATAGAAGATGATATTGTGTTGTATTGTCCATTGAGTGCTTTAAAAATTCTAGTCGATGCGCTTGATCAACGTTATCGATAGGAATCTCCTAAACGCTTTGATGAGACAATCAGACACAGTAAATTAACTTGGAATAAGTAAATTTTTCTAGAAAGATGATTACATAAAGTTAATTGCAATTTTGAAAGTTTTAGCTTTTCGAGAAAGATGATCATTTGAAAGAACTCTTTTCCGATACTCCTATTCTTATGATTCCCGAAGGGAACCAAACTTCACTATTTGTACCGATGTTAGTCGTATTGGTTTGGGTGCCGTTCTCTACAGAAAGGGAAAGTTCTATCATTTATGCCTCTATACAATTAAAACCTATCGAGACTAGGTATGCTACTCATGATCTAGTGCTCACGGCTATTGTTTTCGCTTTAGAATTGGCATTATTATTTTTTGAAGAGAAATTTTTTCTCTACACCGATCATAAATCTTTGGAGTATTTATTTTCTCAAAAGAAACTTAATTTGCGTCAACAACGTTGGCTCGAGTTCCTTGCATCTTATGATCTTGATATTCTCTATATTTTGGAAAGGTAAATCGTGTTGTCAATGCCCTTACTCGTAAACGACAAATGGCTTTTTTTAATGATGTCCGAATGGAATGATCTTTTTGACAGGTTCATCTGACGTACCGTTATTGTACTGCGTCGTTGTCTAATTTATTTGAGTTTCGGGTACATCGGACGTACTGTTATTATACTACGTCGTTGTTCCGAATTATTCAGGCATACCGTTATTAAATTTCGTCGTTTCACCGACTCGATTTTTTGCTATTCGTGACATTTTTCCACTCTCTCAACTACGGGAATGCCTTATGGATTCCGATTCTATTCTTGAGCCCGGTGTTATTGAAGAAATTGAAGTTTCACCTAATTTGACTTATGAGCAACTTACTCCCTCGTGTTCTTTAAGGTGAACTTCTTACTTCAAATTTTCTTTTGTGTTGATGTGCTTTTATGGTTGTTACTCTTTATTTTCTTCTTAAGAATTGCGAGGACGGAATTTCTTTAAGGGGGGAGTCTGTAACAACCCGCATATTTTATGATTGTGTATTTAAAATATTTTATTTAAATATAGCGTCGTTAGTCGGATTTAAGTCTGAAAAGCTACTTTTTGCAAACAGTCGAATTAGGACTCGGGACCACTTCCATTGAGTCCAAAATGTCGTTTGCAACCTTTTTGAGTATAAACATCGATATGTTTGGAGTTGGCTCGAATTTCGATATTTCCATTTAGGGCTTTCGTATTGGGTTTCAACTCAATAGCCTAACATAAGACCTTAGCTCCACCCCCTCTACTCTTCATTCCTTCATAATATTTCCTAACACTCAAGCTTTTGCAAAAATAGGGGAAGAGATTGGAAATTAAAATCCTAAGCCTTAGTTTCCTTTGCAAATTCAAGTTCTAGCTCCAAAATCAAAGAGAAGCTTAGGTAAGCACCTTCTTCTTCTTCTCCATCTCAATCTCTCTCCAATTTCAGAAATTTCCTATAACCCAACTTAGGAAATATTTTCTTATGATCTTAGATCAGAGCTTTTAGAGTTGAGATTGAAGAGTGGTTAATCTTCCTTTGTTTTCAAGCTTCTCCTTCCTTGTTTTTTATGTAAAAGGTGAGTTCTTGAACTCACATCTATGTCTATAGCTTTCATTGTTGTTAGGTATGAATTCCTAACATCTATTCATGTTCATTTGCTTTTGATTTGAATTGCTTTGGTAAAATTTTCAATTTTGGTGTTTTGAAGTCAAAATCTTTAAAGATCCTACCTTTGATGTTTGAACATGTTATTTCTGGCGTATCGAAGAGCCTATAGTGCTTGGTTGTCGATTGGCATAAATCCCTAGCATCCACCGTTCGTTCGATCGCATTTTGGTTTGGATTTGCCATTTTTGTCTAGGCTTTTTTTTGCCTAGCAGAAAATTTCATATGTTTGAAACTAATTTCAGACATCTGAAACCAAATACAAACGTCTGGTTGGAAAATCCAGACGTTTGGAGAGGGGTGTGGAAAAGGCAGAGACAAAATCCAGACGTCTGAATCAAAATTCAGACGTCTGGTTGAAAATTTCAAACGTCTTAAATGGCCCAGAATTAAAAATAGAGAGGAGAAAAGCATATATATTCCAGAACATAGGGCCAGACATCTGGAAACATCTACCAGACGTCTGGAACTGTCAATTTTACCTATTTTGGCTATTTTCGAGTTAATTTCCAATTTATGTCGATCCAATTAGTTGTCATTACTTATTATGGTCTTTGATGACTTCTTGCTTTGGATTTTTAGGAATATCCATTTTGATGGTTTGATATCGATTTCTTTGGATTTAATTCACTTCTTCGAATGTGAATTTTTAATAATTGAATATTATTACAATTAATTTTGTGATTTGTCACTTTAAAATGCTAAGGTTTCTATACTAGTAGTAAATATCAAAACTCTTTCATTAAAACGATTTCAACACTATTTTTAATACAAAGCTCGTTTATACAAACCGTTTTGCAATGTAATAGTATATACAAACCTTTACTTCATTCATTCGAGAAATACAATCAAACGACTTAGCAAAACAAGTGGTATGAATCGCTTGCATTTACTTTGTTGGTTAATTTTTAGACTTGTTCGATTGAAACTCTTGTGGCAACTTTCGAGTGGAGATCTACAATTTGTTCGTAAATATTTAAGTTAAGCTAGTGGTTATGAGACATAAAGCTGAACTCATTTATTTACTAGCTTAGTGTAATTGACACTTCTTGATGATCGATGACGATCATTTTTTTGGTTTGGACTAGCGATGTGCAATGTCTCTTTGTCCACGTGGGGGGCTGTACCTCGTTTTATCGATCTTCATCTCATTTCTTTTATGGGATAGCGACCCATGTTTTTTTATTGGACGTTCAGTTCATCGGACGTAACACTGTACTACGTCGCTGTTCCATATTATTGGACGTTCGGTTCATCAGGCGTAATGCTGCACTACGTTGTTGTTCTGTATTATTGGAGTTCGGTTCATTGGGCGTAACGTTGTACTACGTCATTATTCCGTATTATTGGAGTTCAGTTCATTGGGCGTAACGCTATACTACGTCATTGTTCCGGATTACTGGAGTTTCAGGTTCATCGGGCGTAACGTTGTACTACGTCATTGCACCGCTTCTATGGTTAGCGACCATGGAATAGCGTTCCGTTTGTGATGCATGTGTTGGTGAGTTTTCATACTCCCATTTGTGACTTCTGGATTTCTAATTTGATAATTTCTAGAATTTGTGTTTCACCAATTTTGTGGTTGGCATCGATATATTTGTCAATATTTGTGGTTTGGTGAATAAAATAAAGAATATGACATTCTTTTTGATGTTATGAGATTTTTGAGATATTGTATGATTTTAGTTGATTTTCTAATGTATACTTTTTGCAGTATGGCATTATCGTTATCGTACATTTTATCATATCTCTTATTTTATCTCATTTTGATCTGATATTTATAGCTAGACTGATCCGTTTATTTTTTTTATTAATAATACTCGGGTCAGACCGAGATATTACAGGTGCTTCTGCTTGACTTCTTATCAGGGGTTGTCGCCTGATTTTTGGCTAACTACTTTAGATTAGTAGTTTTTGTTTTATATACTCGAGATAGAGACTCCTTGATGTATACTTATTCTTTTGTCTAGCACTTATATCTATTTTTGTGATGTTGTGGTCTTGTATGACCACTACTCTGATGTACACTTCTACGTGTAATATTCATATCTATTTTCGCATTTGTGATATGAATATCTGTGACTGATTTATGTTATGTTTATTTCTATATTTGTTTCCGAAGACCACATAACCACCGTGTAGTAGCTTTGAGTTTGTATCGGTACGTCAGATTTCCTCTTGAAATGAAATGCAAGTTATACTATCTGACATATCGGTGCTCGCACAAAGCAATTACACAGATGGTCGCTCCTCAACAGCCTTATTCTTCGTGCTAGTTGACAGCATTACTCCGTAGTGTCCTTGGCTAGCGTGAGTATAGAGGTGGGGCGTAACACGATCATCCTTAATATTTAAGGACATCAAATATGTTGCACTTTACGTAACCTGATCAAACTGAGATTTCAACGATCGATTTTTTAGATTTATATTATAGTTTTAGTCTAGTATACATTTTAAAAAATACGAACCTTTTGTAATCAATCAAACTGAATATATATTTGATCTCACGGTATTATTTATTGGCTTATTTTGAAAGAACTAACTTCATCGAAGTATCATACATTACAAAATGTGACCACTCCCTATAAAACAATTTATGTGATAGTATATGGACTAAATATTTATAGTCTTATATTGATTTTAGAGTTCAAAACTCATAGAACTCAATATACAATCTCGACCAAATAAACGCATAAGCAACCAAATTACAAATGTATAGCAGTTGCAAATCAGATGCTTTGCATTGGTATAGAGACATTAACATGCAAGAAGCTGTTATTAGTAAGTATAAGATTTATTTTTCTATTTGTCAATCTTCAATTCAGTTCATTTGTATACTTTAATTGATAAAGGTTTCATGTATCATATTAAACACAAATTTATCATTGTAGATTACTATAACATTATGCAGCATGTATTCTTACTGTATCGACCCGTAAATTTCGATAATTAAATTGGTTAATTTAATAAAAAATTTGTAATTAAAATTAGAAATAAATAATTTTTTTATAATTTATACTGAAGTGAATGGAAAAAAATAAAAGGTAGCAATGGTAATTAAAACTAGTTATGGACAATTGGAGTGAAATCCCAATTTTATCGGATGTAAATTGCTGCACTTGGTTATAAAATTGAATGTAAGTAAATAAGGGTAAGTGTTGTATACTTAAATGTAAGTATTGAATTAACCAATGAAATAATATATTGATTAGTAGTAATGGAATGAAATTAGTGTTAGGAAACTAATGGTAACAACTGGTTGTAAATGATAAACCGATAGATATGATTAACAGTTAATGGTGACAATTAATATAGGCTATCTAATTATTTAGCCTATTAAATAAAATTGAAATCAAATTGCAATTAAATTAAATTAAATATTTATATGTTACGTAAATAGGAATTAAGAGGAAATTGGGAAATAGGCTATCCTGTTATTAATTTATTTAATTAACTGAAATATAGTCCTTTGGCCACTAACTCGGATTTCGATGAAACCAGTTTTATCAGATCCATAACGGTGAATTATTACAAGATTTCGAGTTTTGTAACGATCAGACTGTCTTTTGATCATACGGACTCAAAACGCCTAGAAATCAACTAATTGAAATCAATTTGAAATCAACTGAATTTTGCATAACTTAACGGAATTTGGACTTGAAGCTTGTTCCATCAATTTTAAAATATTTAAAAATGTCTATTTTGTTATATAGGTTGACCTAATTCCGTTCCGGATCGAAACGGGCTTTTCGGGTCAATTATCGTTCAAACCCAAACCAATCAAGCCCATTTATTTCTATTGCGTTTTGCTTACATATATGTCGTTATAAACCCTAGCAGCCTTTCTATTTCTCATTTCTGGATGTACAGAAACTTCTGTTGCTCCTTTTCCTCAATGGCTGAAGACCCTAAATATTCCAATTCAATTCCAATTCAAAAGTCAACCTCAAAATTCCAAACTCCTCAAATAACATCAAATTATATATTGATCTGAAGCTCTCGACGAGCGCATATCAAATTTGAAATTCGTTTTTCGATTTGAAGCTCTGTCTGTCCAGAAATTGATGAACTACGGCCGCTTATCATGTCGCGATCAATTGCGACAGCGTCGATTGAAGGGTACAAGGAGGTGGAGATCATCATACGCTACTCATCGGTGGTGGTCATTCGTCAAATCAACGGTCGAATCTGCTGCAGTAATTCAATTAGGTTACTAATTATTGGCAGCGGCTGCTTCTTCTTTTCATGATCGGGCCGACGTGGGTGGTTCATCGAGTGAGGTAGTGGCCTAGGTGAAGTCGCAGCGGCTGTGGAGTCTGGATCGGTGGTAAGAGGATACGTGCGTCGGCGATTTTGTGGTTGCTTCGGCGGCTCAGTCGATGTCGCGAACGAGACGTGAATGGCTAGGATTCTGGAACGAGAGGAACTTGCTGTGACGTGGCGTAACACGGTAGGCCATTTGTTTTATTTTATTTTATTTATTTATTAGTTTTGATTTCAAATTTTCTAATGCATATAACTCTCACATATGAGGTCCAATTCACGCTTGGTTCCTTGCGCTAGGATCGTATCAAATTTTTTGACAATATGACGTTGGTTCGGATGGATTCTGAGACTGTTTAAATTTTGGATTTAAATTGGATTTAAATTCTTCAAAAGATGAGTGTTTTAAACCACTCACATCTTCTAAAATTTCTTATGTTTATTAAATTGATTTTGATGTGATTAGAAATTTATTTATGACTATTTGTCATATTTTGAATCATCATCTCAGTTTATTTGAATTTATTTGGATACAATAGTTATTTAATTTATTATTGAATATAAACTGTCAATAAATATCTGTTATTTGTTATCTATTCTACATTGATGTTATGGATGATGATTGTGATAAATGTTTGATGATTGATAATGGATGAATGGATGTTGTATTTTATATTGTTATAAACTGCAAGTTGTTATGGATTTTTATTTCATTCAGGATTGCGGTTTGAAATGATATATAACCGTATTTATATTTTAAATTGCGGATTGAAATGATAAATATCTGTATCACTTGATCATAGGATAGAAAATTATATACAGACACCTCAGTCTATATATAAAAATATTTTGAAATGGTTTCTATGGTTTTATAAAGAAATATATAGTTTTGGATAAATATAAATTTTAGATACTATATAAATGTTATTTTATCCTTGATTTGAAGCTATGTATAATTTGTTTTAATATAGAATAAGCTTAATAATAAGTTTGAGTTTTATTGAAGATAATATGGTTAAGTATTTAAATTATATTTTAATATAGAGTTTATAATGATTTAAATAAATTAGGGTTGGAAGATAAATTTGAGATTTATTTGAAATTGAATTTATTTAAAAATTAAACTCGGATAAGTTTGATGTGAAATTTAGTAAATTTGAAATTTTAGAAGGTATGATTTTTATAACTTGATTTGGTTTAAGGTGAATTAAATGGATATTTCAAGTATAAATAAATTGAAGGAAATATTAGTTATTTGTAATTTGAGCTTTATGTAAATGATAATGAATTTATTATGTAAAATATTTCAAAACTAGATAATAGAAAATTGAACTATTGAATCGTAATTAGCAAACTTAGTCTTGAAATTATTGAATACTTAAAGTTGGAAATATATTGAATTTGAAATGGTTTATTCTGTGGATTCAAATCTGTTTTGAAATCGATATAATTTGGAATAGTTTATTTGGTAATTGAATCGTATTGAAATTTATGATTTGGGATTTGGATAAATTTAAAATTTTGAATTCGAATTGTTTTGGAATTGATTTGTGAAAAATGAAGAAGCTAGTTATCATATAAATTATCTTTATATTATAACCATTTAAGTGATGGAAGTTATGTTTCAAAGTTATGAGTTTCAAAGTATTATGATTTGAAAGTGTTATATTTTAAGTATATTGATTTAGAAGTGTTATAACGTTGAAAGTGGTATGATTTTTGGAAAGAATATATTTGGAATAAAAATGATATTGTATTGATTTGGGTTTTAATAAAAATGATATCATATTGGTTTGGTTTTTGAAATGGAAATGATATCGTATTTATATGGGTTTGAAATTACAATGACATTTCGATTTAAAGTATAAATCATTTTGAATTGATCGCGGTGTTATGATATCATTTGGTTGTTAAAGAGACCGTGATCGGAAGTTGTCATACTCTCTGCCAACTCTGGAAACCACTTTAACAACCGTGTACGCGGTGGAGATTCCAGACTGAAGTAGGATGGTGACGGTGTTTCCTTTGAGGTAAATACGTGGACCCGACTCCCGTGAGTTGGCATAATATGGATAAAACATGAGCGATTGATGGGCTAAGAAGGTAGCACCTTTTCTCGGACACACTCCTTCGATACCATTCTATTACTTTGTGATTGATTGCGGCCCTTTTGATTTTGGGGGTATGGCTCGAGATGGGCGATAGTAGCTGCTACGCGTTACCACTGGTCCAGAAGCGTAATTGGTATATCTACCCCGGCATTGCCTAATTGGTCCGTGTCACCTACCCTTGCGAGCCTTGTACAAGTTTGGTTTTCTCCCGTAGCCCGTGTGGTATCCTCTACTGACTTCCCGATCAGGAGGAACCATGATACTAGATGGTCTACTGAGACTATTACGTGTTAAGGGGGAGATTGGGTAACTCCTTAACGCTATTTAAAAGTAAGTTTATTTTACTATAGACATTATTATAATAGCGTATATTACTACATAGTAAATAGTTTAACGGATCCTTAGGAGATGTGAATCCTGAGCATTTCTTAAGTTACTGCACTCACGTTAGACACTGGATAGGAGATGTCAAATCCCGTAAACGCCGTTCCACTCCTATTATTTCTGTTGCTTTAACTTACATAAGATGTTTTAGTTCTGACTCGAGCGTTTTGTCTTTTCAATTCACTCGGGTCAGCCTGAATATTTTAGGATTTGAAGGCCTTATTTTTGGAGGACGAAGACGAAGATTTTAGTACTACTATTTACTATTATAATTCACTTCATCATGTATTCCGCTGCATTATTTATTATTCTCCGGTATGTATAACTATTATATGTGTTGTATAAGTATAATCAAATGTTTTGTAAAACAACTTCATGAACTGTTATTTGATTATTATATTTTGTCATTCCACTGTGAGATTCTATTTTGTTTTATTTCTTTCTCTGCTTTTCTTATTCACCCCAACAACAATTCGCCTTTTTGTATGGTTTGAGTCTGACGTGTGTGGTTTATCATCGATTTAAAGCATACATAAAGACGAGATGTTACACTTACAATATTAGAAAAGGTTAAATGTTACAATTTTATTTTTCTAATAAGGCTTCGACTTGTTTTTTATGTTTCACCGAACCCTGAGTCAAAACATAGAAGTCTTTTGACTTCACTAGTAGATGTTGGGACTCGACTGTCTCAGAATTCTGACCTTGAGTTTGTTTAACAAATAATAGCTTCATAGACGATGGATAACTCCTTATAGGTTGTATTACATACAATTCCTAGTACATGATTTGTTGTCCTAATCTCATTTTGACCTTGAGTTTGCTCAATAAATCAAAAACGATTATTCACTTGTACTTGCCGTGCCGCGATGGCTTAAGTGTACTATATGTATCTTGAGTTTGCTCAACAAATACATATAATAATCTTACCTTGTCTATTCAAAATATTAATAATATTATACGTAACATCCCTAGCTTGAGGTATATATATGGTAGATGACAATATTATATTGGAAATTTGTAAATTTTAATATATTTAATGTTGAGTGATATCAACTTATGAAAACTATAATTCTTATGAATTGCTCTCGTAACTCAAGTGTCAGACATAACATAATTCACGATATACATATATTTACGCAAGTATTTATTCCTTCTATTTGGGTCAAAAATATATTATTATAAAACTTTTATATTTCATAATACGTATATAATAGTCTTATGTATAATATTGTGCTGATTGAATCTTATTTAATTGATTCTAATTAATTAATATTTTAGTTAATTTCATATTAACATAACATTTACATTTAATAGTTATTATATAATGTAACCTTTGTAGTATAACAATATATCATATATATGTATATCATTTATTCGATTATTTAATTAAACAATTTTAGTTAAATTATATTAATTTTTAAATTCATTTTATGTACATTCACATAGACTTATGTCATTTTAACATTTTAAAACAACATAACTAATATCACGATATATAACACATGTGTATATTTATTAATTAATTAACTCATTTAATCAATATATTTTCTTAATCTTATTAATAAATTTTAAATTTCAAAATTAACTTATATTGATTTTCCAACATTTTTTAAAATTATATTACAAATTTAAAAATATGTCGTTTATTTTAAATTTTAAATTTTATTTTTATTTTCAAAACGATTTGAAAATCTATATTATAACATTTATAATACTTTTTTATTGTAAATTTAACTTCTAAATTCAAAACTTTTATTCTAATTTTAATACAATTTTGAAATTATCCCAAGGCCCAATTCAAATTGGGCCTTTCTGTTAGAGATAACCTTTTGGGCTTATCACATCGTTTCAGGCCAGACTGGTAACCATGTATGGCAGAGTACTTGATTACCAAAACCTAACCTTAAACACTACTTTCCTAGACACTCTTTAACATGGGTAGACCTTAATTAGTTAGTCGTAACATGACTAATTTAAATCGTATAAACTATTGAGCTCTTATATCATTGTTGAAACTAGGCCAATCCATAGCGGAAGTTATAGGTGAAATTCAAATTTGTTACCTTATTGCATCTTTCTTAGTCCCATGCACTCTGATTCGATTAGAACATTTCTAAATTTTATTTAAATAAAATCTCTTTTTTTATTTTTTTATTTAGAAATGATACTTTATTAGTAATGAAAAAAAACATATACTTTCATAATATGCCTCATTTAACCTTACAATCTCCTAAGCTAAATGGGTGCCTTGCGAGAAAAAAAATACGTGTTATTTTCATATATTCACTTACAATCCGATAGCGATCTCAAGACAAGTATTTCAAATATACACAAGAGTGTTATGTATACAGGTACTCAAAACCACTTATACGAAAACAGTAATCCAGATAAAAGCAAAAGCCAAAAACGAGACAGTTAAAAAGTAAAAACACTTCGGATTAGAAGCACAGCTGTCCTTCATGCATTCAACCAAGTGTTAGGAAGACTGAACCGGACCGTGATTCAACCGTGAAAAACCTTAAACCGTGAGCTGGTTCAGTTAGAAGCTTATTTAAACCGTCTTCGTGCACGGACCGGCTGAACAATTGAGCCGACGGCTGAAAATTTGAGCCGGCAATTGGACCATGCTTTGAACCGAGGACCAAAATCAAACCTTCACTTTCTATTTCTAACTCATTCAGCTAAGGTACCGTTTGTTTTTTTCAAAAAGCACTTTTTCAACTGCTGAATGAGAAAAGCTTAATGTAGTCGGTGCTTTTTGGGTGTTTGGTGACATTGCTCATTCAGCAAGAATGGGTCAAATTGGCTGAACGGTAAAAAGCAGATATTTTTTGCTTTTTAAACTGCTGATTCCAACCAACGACTAGTTTACATAGATGCCCTTCTCCTTTATATATAACAACGTTTCCAGTCAATTATTACCTGCAACATCGGCTCAGCTTTGCAGACTTTATTCATATGAGGTAACTTCTGTGAATGCTTTTATTTACAAATATCATATTGCAGCACTTTTTTATTTCTGTTAGCTTCATTTCCAACGCATAGGTTGTACTTCTGTTAATAAAGCATGCTGAATTGAAATGACACTGTGATGGAAAATGCATGGCCTTAAATGCTTTACTGTTAATATGTAGTTGTGGCCTACTTTTGGTGTAGAGGCCATGTGTAATTGTTATATTCCATTGGAGTAAAACTTTATCCCCACCAATGAAATTAGTTTGCTCTTGAAGCCACTTTTATTTTTCTCAGTTCACCTACTTCAAAGAATCTTACCAGTTCTTCTCATTTGGATTATATTTACCTTCAGTATTTATCTTGTACAAACTTCTCCTATCACACTCCTGTTTTGACAGTACCCAAGTATTTATATATGTATGTAAATATTGTTCTCCTCCTATGTTGATGTTGACAAAAGATAATAGATCAAAGACACTATAGACCAGTTTGCATTTTACCAAAAAAAGAGACAAAAGTCAGGTTGAGTTACTAGTTAATTAACAAAGTAAAAAACTCAGTAATACAGTTAAATAGTTTCGAGCTTTCGCATGTACACGCCTTTGCATTTCGGATGTGATTGTCATGTGAGCATCATTTCCTACAAGGTACAACATGGAGATTCATGAACATGATAGTTGATAGGAGGAACATCAATTATTAAGACTATTATATCAAAATATAAATATATGTAAACTTTTTTTTGCATTACCAGGAAAATTCATTGTTGTTCATTCTTTTTTTTCTAACTAATAATATTGCAGATGTTATGTAACAATTTTCCATAAAATACAAAACACGTGTAGGAATGGCATCACGTTGAAACTATAAGCGTAAGTATACGGAAAGTGAAATTTCAAATTCAGGTTCGAAGAGTAGGGCTGCTTTTTCTAAAAATCCTGAAATGGAAAAAACACTTCCTTGAGCTATGTGTGAGAGAGGTCAACAATCATGGTCATAAAGGAGCTTCATTTACTTTAGATTCGTGGAAAAGCATAGAAAAAGAATTTAATGCAAAGTGGAGTGTCAACTACGAACATAAACAATTTAAAAATCATTATACTTATTTGAGAGACAATTACACGCTTTGGATAAAAATGATTGGATTATCTGGGCATGGATTTAATGCTGAGACGAATACCATACTCTGGCCCCCTGAAAAATGGAATGACGTCATTCAGGAAAGTCAATTGCATATTCTTGAAATAATTAGTAATAACAATTTAGTTAATGTTATTGTATTTGTATATTGATTTATCATATGTACTTTAAATACACGGCAACATCCTAAAGCATGAAAATTTCGAAATAATCCTTTAGAGAACATTGAGATGTTAAAGGTGATTTTTGAAGCTACACTTGCAAAAGGAGAAAATGCATGGTCATCTGCATCAACAGAACCACCCCCTAATGTGGATAATACCCAAGTGGATGAAGGTGTACCAATGTCAACTAATGCAGAAGTAGAAAAAACTCACATACCCGCTTATGTAGATGATGATTTTTTTGATGGGATTGCTGTTAACGAAGAACGTGATAGTCCTTTTAATGGAGAAGTTGGTGATAATGGTCCTTCCAAGTGCACACCTCGTCTCTCAAACAAAAAGAAGCGTAAATGTTCAGATGGTGAACCAATAGAGAAACAGATTGAAGAACTAGTTGGTGTTATAAAAGAACAAATTAACAAGGAGGAGACTCGTATGGGACCTTCACTAAATGACGTAATTATTGCTTTAAAAGAATTGAAGGACATGAGTGTTTTGTCTCAGCAAGATTATATCAGAGCGAAAGTGTTATTTTGTGAGAAACCAGAACTAAGGATAGCATTCATGGACAAAGAGGGTATAGTTAACAGAATTGAGTTCCTGACTTATGTATTAGGCATGCAATAATATACGATGTTTTATAATAAATAAGAACAAAATGGTGTTGTTGGGTTTAGTTTCTTTAATAAATGACGGATTACAATAGTTATGTGTAATCAAATAAAATGTTATATGTATCTCCACTTATTTTGTTAAATAAAATGTGCATTAACTAAATTGTCCAGTCTTCGCTGATGTATGTACTTAATACAAGTTGTAGGACCTTTTTAAATACTACAGCATAATTTATGATTATTCTAACTTTTGTTGTCTTAAATTATAGGATAATGTCAAAAAAATGATTACTAGTGAAATTGCTGTCACTTTTACTATTTCTTCAGACAAAGAACCGCAGAAATATTCGACAAAAGTTTTAACTTCGTCACTTTCTGGAAAAAAGTACATGCAGGAGCTCATGAATGGTTCTTCTACTGTGATGTATGATAAGTTCAGAATGGACAAATCATCCCTTATAAAGTTATGTTCCTACTTTCGAGAAAAGAGTTGGCTTCGAGATAGTAAGCATATAGATGTTGAAGAGAAAATGGCAATGTTCTTAACCATCATAAGTCATAATTGTAGAAACCGTATTGTAAGATATCGTTTTCAACATTTAGGTCAAACGGTCAGCAAGTACTTTCACGAAGTTTTGACAGCCATGAGAGATTTTGCTCGAGAAATGATAGTCCAACCTGATTTTGATAAATCTATCGAAAATATACGATCTCATAAAGAACTTCGACAAGGACCTTTTGAGGGTGCGATTGGAGCATTAGATGGTACTTTAGTAGATGCAAATATTCCAATCCATGACCAAGTTCCATTTCGAGGCAGGGGTCAAGGTAATTGCTATCAAAATGTCATGGCGATGTGTGATTTCGATATGAAATTCGTATATGTAATGGCGGGATGGGAGGGAATAGCTCATGATTCTAGAGTTCTCAATGAAACAGTTCGTAATCCTACGAATAATTTTTCAATTCCTCCCTTATGTAAGTAAATTCAAATATTTTAGTTACATTAATCATGTTAACATATTGACTTAACTTCTTATTTTAATACAGATATGTACTATCTTTGCGATGCTGCTTATACAAATACTAGAGGATTTTTATCTCCATATCGCAATACACGTTATCGGTTGAAAAGTTATAAAAATAACGCCGCTACAAGTAAGAAAGAAAGATTCAACCATGCACATGCTAGATTAAGAAATGTCATTGAACGAAGCTTTGGGGTACTAAAAAAATGATTCACCATTTTAGTTAAAATGCCTCCGTACAAATTTTCTTGTCAAAGAGACATTGTGATTGCATGCATGGCGATACACAATTTTCTACGCCGCGTTTTACTTTCTGATAAGCTATTTTTGGAAGCAGAACAAGATGATGACACTAGAAATGTTTTCGATCAAATAAACAATGAAAATGGTAATCAAGAACCGCCACCGGCTCCACCAAGTCATACTGAAGTGTTTTCAACCGAATCACAAGCTTTTATGTCAAATTTACGCGATCAAATTGCAGATCTTCTTCAACTTTTGTAAATTTGTTAGTTTTGCTAATAAAACGAGTGGAAAATGTTTTTTTATCCTTATTTTGCAGGATAGTTGACTAATTTTATAGTTTCAATTTATTGAAAAATTATTGCATATATACACACCTTAAACATTCAAATTATTAATAATGAAGGACAAAGTTGTCAAACAAAAATACAGTATAACAAAATAAAATTTTAAACAGCAAACAATCAAACAACATTTCTAATACTCGGCATACCTTTACAATTCGGCATGCTTTCAGCATCCAGCCATTTTTTAACAAACGAAGCCTAAGTCATTTTTAGCCCCAAAATCAAAAAAATCGAAAACCCCAGTTTCTTCCTAGTCGCCTCTACAACGATCGTTGCCTTCACCGCCTCCGCAAGCACCTCCGCAAAAGCCTCCCCAACCTCCTCCTGGTCCGCAGCTGCCTCCTGCTCCGCAACTTGCTGCTTCACGATGAATTTTTGTTTGCGACCTGCAATTTCCAACTACTGAAGGTCAAATTCTTTATTTTTTAAATGTATTTTTACATTATTATGCATAATAGTATACATGTGAGTTTTAGTTGGATGTGTATTTGTGTTGTGAATTTACGTTGTGAAGTATAATGCTTGTTATTAAGGCTACTATTAGTTCGTGTGTTCTATGATAGTGTAGTGTGTAGTGAAGTTAGGTTCGAGTTAGTTCCTCCTGTTCCGTGTTATTTTATTGGACAGACTGTGCTGTGCTATGCTGTGAAATGTAAACATTGTTCTTCGTCATTTCTTCAAGTTCTGTGCTGCTCATGTTCAGTGTTGTTCCATGAACATGTTCTGTTTTATAAAAGTGAATGAAACATTATGATGACTTCACTGTGCTGTGAAATATAAATTATGAACATTGTTTTATGTCATTTCTAGCCTTATTGTTCTATGCTCTGGTTATTTTTCTAGCCTTATATATGAAACATAGTAGTGAAACCTTGTTTTGTTTTAGGTCGTCAAATATAAACATTATGATGGCTGTGTAGTTATATTATGTATGTTGGCAATTTATTTGTAATTATAGTTGTACAAATACAGTTACTTATTTTCAAGCTTTCATCTATTTAAATGTTAACATATAAAATTTTAAAAATAGAAAAAAGGCATGGTTCCGTGGTTCGACCGGTTGGACCTTGGGAACGTTGAGCCTTCCGTAGTCGCGGTTAGACTGACAGTTCAGTCTTCATAACATTGATTCAACCTTAGTACGAGCAACTATACTCTTTCCATTGTTTCCATTACCATAGCGAAAAGAGTAGAATCAAATCGCCATAGCTAAACGAAGCGAATCAAGTCGAGCAGGAGGTCTAAACTTGAGCAAGCACATGTACAGGCGGAGATTAATTTTGAGAGGCACACCAGCAGCAACAGAAGCATGGCAGGGGAGGCTAATCAGGATCTGCTACAGAATTGAGGTCAAATGTAAACCCGAATTCTACAAAGATATGTTCTTTACCTTTAATCTTAGTTGGTGTAATCTTGTGTTGAGTTAATTAGTCCTTACAGTCTTGGATTATAAGAAGAGTTCGAACTTTAGTTGGAGTTTGTATGTTGTTGAAAACTCTTCAATTCCTTTCACACCAGATATGCCAAATAGTAGAAGTAATAAACACGCTGATTAGGTGGTTAATCATATTTTTTCCATGATGATTGTAGGATAATTGGTCGAATATTTGAGTAACGTCATAACTGTTCAGACCGTCAATCTTGCGCTTACTGATAATGTTGTCCCAAATTTCTTTAGAGTAAGAACAGTTAAAAAAGGTGGTCTCTGTTTTCTAAGTGTTTAGAAAATAGATTGCAAACTTGATCGATATTACTGATAATGTCTTTTGTCTGGAGTTTGTTAAGTCTAGCAAGTAGTGAACACATTGACATTTTAGGGGCACAAGGAGAATCCCAAATCATTTTGCACCAGTTGAATTCTACAGATTTGGTCCTAATCTGATTCCAAGCAGATTTAAACTCAAACTTACCATGTTTTTTAGGCAGCCAGCACCAAAAGTCTTTGTCAGTTGGATTATGGATTTTAGTGTTATTGATTTCTTGTCTAATAGAGCTAGGCAGTAAGTTAAAATTTGCATTGCAATGAGAATTATCAAGGAGGTATGAAACTTTGTTGTTGGTACCACCAATCATTGATAATTGATTCCAACCAAGAATGTCTATGAGAGAAGATCCATTAACCCAGGTGTCAAACCACATGTTTGAGTCTTCACCATTGCTAGTTTTCCTGCCAATGAGGCCTTTGCAACAATCTATACTTTTTAAGAGAGTTTTCCATGTAAGATGCCTTGTTGTCTATTTGAAAAGTCCAAAAGTTTTTGTTTTTACAGTATTTATTTTTAACCCATTTAGCCCAAAAGCCGTCCTGCTGTAAGTATTTCCAAACCAGTTTTATGTTTTTTTCCTTGGCCACATCTTCCAATTTTCTTATGCCAATGCCACCCTCTTCCTTGGTTTTGCACACATCAGCCAAGACATTTTGTATGATCTGGATTTCCATATGAAGTTAGCACACAAAGAATTGAGCTTAGAAATGATGCTAGAAGGGATTTGACTAAATTGCATCCAGAAAGTAATCAAAGGGAAAATGACAGCTTTGATTAATTCTATTCTCTCACTAATGTTCAATTGTTTGCTACGCCACCGGGAGAATTTTCTGTTGATTTTATCCATTAAAGGCCCATATGTTGCCTTTAATTTGTTGTGTAAGAAGGGAATACCCAAATGGATTATTGGCAGATTTTCATTTTTAACATTAATTATTTCATTAATTACCTGCCTGTCTTTGGTGCCTTTGCTGAAAAACATGCTAGATTTGTTTTCATTCATCACAAGTCCTGCATTTATCTGCATCATTTGCATTGGTCTGTTAATAGCTTGTGCACCATCTTTTGTTGCTTTAGCCATTATTAAAATATCATTAGCATATAAGAGATGTGTTACTTGAGGTTCAACTAGATAAACTGGGGTTAGATTTCCATTTAAATATTCCAGGTACAATAGAATAGATAAATATTCCATGGCAATGGAGAATAGATATGGGGATGAAGGATACCCCTGTCTTAAACCTCCCTTGCTATCAAAAAATCCATAAGGAGGTCCATTAATCAATAGGAAAAATGACGAGGAGGAGATCAGCTCATAGATAAGATTGGCAAAAATGTATGGAAATCCCATACAATTCAGCATATGATGGACAAATTCTCTATTGATCCTATCATATGCCTTATGTAAATCAATTTTCAGGCATAAGTTGTTGATATTCTTTCTATTAAAGCCCATGACAGTTTCATATATGCTAATAAAGAATTTTCACTGATTAATCTTCCTATGATAAAAGCATTCTGATTTTGGAGAAATAAGATCATTCATGTATGTTTTCATCCTATTGCAGAAGATGTTAGCTAGAATTTTGTAAATAACATTGCAAAGTGATATTAGCCTGTAGTCTATTATGCTTTTAGGGTCAGGTTTCTTAGGTATTAAACAGATGACAGTATGGTTTATTTCGCTGATAATTTTACCCGATTCTTGAATGCCTATCATGGCTTCTCAAAGATCCATCTTGATCTGTTCCCAGTAAAGTTTATAGAATTTTGAGTTCAAACCATCAGGACCAGATGTACTATTGTCTTCAATTTGAAATAATGAATCTTCAATCCCTTCAAGCTAAATGGTTTGGTCAGGTTTTCTCTTGCTTTTTCAGATAGAATCTTTTTACAAATAATGCCTGAAAATTGATTGTTAAGGCTAGGAGAACTAAATAAATCTGAGAAGTACTTCAGTGCTGCTTGTAGTTTGCCTTTAGAATCAAGAATACATTTTCCTCTATTATTGGTTTTGGGATTGACATTTTGTTGCGAATTATTTTTATGGTTTTATCACTCTGAGTTAACCATTTTATTTTCATTCTGTGAACTTTTTCAGTTGCTAATTTCCTTATCAAATTGGATAAACGCTCATTTTTCTCTGGATACCCTGACACAATATGATCATCTAGATAGACCTGTCAAATGGGTCGGGTCGGGTCATAAATGGGTCGGATAGAATTTAACCCAATTCATTCAAGACAAAAACAAACCCGACCCATTTTACCCATTTAATAAACGGGTTGACCCAACCCGATCCATTTAATAAAAGGGTCAACCCGACCTGACCCATTTAAAAAAATGCCAATAAAATCTGCACAATCAAAACACAAACTGCATTGTATAAAAGCATCATAAAACTACAACAACTGCATCAAAACTGCATCATAAAAAACATCAGAAACTAAATGATTCACCATGATACACAAGATTGAATACAAAGAGTGCATTGTAATAAACTAAAAAGCAGCAAAATAACCGAAATAAACTAAATATCTGCAAAAATAGCATCACTGTAATAAAACTACAAATGATTTATAAGTTATATTTGAAAGTTCTACAACATTTGAGCAATCTGATAGTCTTTAAGTCCTTAAGCACAACCATATAATCCTGAAACGACATAAACAATCAACTCATGAATGAATGTTTTATGTCGCAAATAGTACACAGGTGAGAAACATGAAACCGCTGAATATATAAGAGATAGGCATAGACCACAGTCACAATCAATTTTTATAAGTCATATTCTAAAAGAAAACATCATAAGATTGATATTTGTTTCCTTTCATAAGCTACAAAATATATATTATCAATTTTAAATGATACTTCATTTCCAGTGAGTAATTCTAACTTACTATTATGTCTATAATAACTTGTATTTGATGCTAAAGAGATGAACTGCCTGTGCATTCTTATTTTGGAATTTGCCAAACTGGTAGGCCAACTGAAGTAATTTTGGAAAATATGCAGGGTTATAGAATATTTGTACAGATAATTCTAAACAAGATGAGGTTCCATCATTTATGATGTTCTTCTTGTCTCAAATGAAATTGCAGCCATGTATAAAGGATTTAAATATGATGAATTGTAACTTAAAGAGATTCACCTCTAATCCAAGGAACAAATTGAAAGCATCTTCACAATTGATTTCCTGACAGTCTCAAATTTCTTGTCATTTAAGTTGTTCATTCAAATGATCATTCAACTAATCCCTAAAAATGAATAAGCTCAGACCTGAAATTGTTGTACAGTAATCAATGCAAATCTATACATTTATTCACTCCATATTGAAAAATGGGAACTTAAAAATAATACCACTGTATTTCTGGCTAGCCATATATTTAATGTGTATGAAACTTACCCTTATAAACTAACTACTTAGGATAAGTTTATGTCATCCATAAAAATTAATGAATAAGCTTTGACCTGGAATGGTTGCAATTCATGAATGTAATTAATGAAAATCTAAAGCGTATTTACTTGATATTGAAAAATGGAAACTTCATAAATACCAATGCATTTTTGGCAAAGACATATATTTAATGCATGTGAAACATTTTCTTTACAAATTAACAACTTGTGATAATGGGATCATCCCTAAAAATTAAAGAATAATTAAGCTTTGATCTGAAGTGATTAATGAAAGAAAAATCAGAACAGTGTATTTACTCCATATTGAAAAATGGGAACTGTCTTGCATATCATTGTATTTTTGGCAAGCCAAAAGGTCGATGCATATGAAACTTTTGCTCATAAATTAACTGCTTGTGATAAGGTTAAGGCACCCATAAATTTGCGACGAGAAAAATAAGGTAGAAGAACTCAAAGAAAATGACTCGGGTTTCTTTACTTTCCTCTGCTATTCTCGTTCTCCTTGCCTTGGCCTTGATCCTCGACTTCTCTCAGGTCTAATCACTTTTTCCCTTACAGATATAAGATGTTATTTGCACAAATAGACAAAGAAGAATTTGAAACTAAAATATTCATCTTATTTTTTTGTAGGCAGGAGGAGAAGGATCACTTAAACCAAAAGGTATAATACATGTCCCCTTTCTCTCATGATTAAATTGCAAAATAGATAAAAAAAAAATGTGAAACGTGGCATCGAAATAATAAATAATGATTATATATAAACGATTACATGCAGAATGTGCTCCAGCTTGCGATTATAGGTGCCACTTGAAAGGTCACAAGAAGAGATGTTTATTTTACTGCAACCATTGCTGTAGTAAGTGTCTATGCGTGCCATCAGGAACCGTTGGGCAAAACAAAGAAGAATGCCCTTGCTATAATAACTGGAAGAAACAAGATGGCCAGCCAAAATGTCCTTGATCATTACCAGCAATTATATAATTTGATGAGAAACAAATCAAATTATGCTACTTACTACTTGCTTGCTCTGTAATATTCATCAAACGAAAACATGTTTCTTATAAAATTGCAGCATGATCTTTTATTTATTTCTTGTCCCTTCCCTTTAAGTGGAAATAGTGCCAAGCTATCAGACTTTAAAATAACAATTTAACTAAAATTCTCAGAGATATGACACCAACTAAACCATTGACACCTTATACCTACACCGACTTTGTTTTATTATCATTATGTATATTTTCCATTGATTTTTATCATATTTAGTTTTTGGAATGGATTATAAAAATATAATGCTCATAAGTTCATATCATAATGACAGTGTACTGTGTTAATGATGAGATCTCCAAAGTTATTGCTTGTCTCCAACTACTCACAAATTTTCAGTTCCATATATTTTAAGTATTCATTTAAAACAGTTAATTCACAACAGGAGATTATGGTTGTGTAAAAATAGGGGGAAAATGGGTGTGGAGGTGGAAATTTTGTTCTCTTAGTCTCATAGAGTAGGAGAAGGGGCTGTAGACAAGGGATTTGATTTGTATGCCAAGGATGAGATAATGTCATAACTTTAAGTTCATCTACCACATGTATCTAGTTAGAGCATCTACAGTAGTTAGCTAGTATGATCCAATAGTAGCAAAAGCTTTTGAAAATGGGACCTCAACTTAGAAAAACTGTACCCCACGCATCCTGTATTCAAGCAAAAATAGAAAACTTATCATTGGTGCAATTATTCTCTTTTGAGACCCATTGTGACATCCATGCAATAAAACAAAAGGGTAATATTCATATATGTTCGATGTTATAAACATGGGATAACTGAAAACTATAAGACAACTAAATTCAGTTTGTTTGATATCTATCTGATAAGTAAGAATCACGCAGATTTAAGCAACATATATCCTCATATGTGAAAAGTCTACTATAACAAATCATATACCAATCACTAAACTAAGAATGTATATAAATAAAAGCAGACATGATGAGGAAACACCGAATAGTTTGCGTTCAGCATTTCATACTATAACTTTCTAAGTGCTGCCTAAATTAAAATCAAAATAAAGCATATAAATTCTAAAAGATATCCAGTAAGTAAAAGAAACTAACTATTGCAGGCGACATGACATTCTCAAACTGTAAAGCGTCAGGCTTATCAGCAAGAATCGAAGACTTGGTCCACAGGCAAGCCAACCCACATCGACATTGATACAAATTGTCCAAATTATTAGGAATCCAAGTCCACTCCATTACCAGAACACTAACAAATTTTGCATTTACCCTCTCGCACTTTACGCCATTTGCACTTTGCACCGTAGACTGATTCACCTGCCAAGATCCAAACTTCTCCCTGAATTCGACACAACCAGATGCTGGATCCCATGAGTTGAATGCTAATTTAAGGTTTCCAAACACTGTAAATAGAAGATTAGGAAGAATCGCCTTTTTCTCTTTTATAGATTTGGGCCGACAGAGCAAATTGAAAAATAAGAATTAGGGTTGGAGGGTCAGGCGGGTTAGGTTTGGTTGCTTCTGTTTTTTCTTACTCGCAAATGGGTTGGGTAAAAACTGAAAGAAAAATAAACGGATCCGACCCAACCCTTATAATATTAGGGTTATTGGGTTGGGTAAATGGGTTAGGGTCCATTTTGACAGGTCTACATCTAGAGGATTTTTCTGTATCTGCTCATATCAGTCATTTGCTTCTGATTTGATCTGATCACACAATGCTTGAGTAGAACACTTGGTTTTTCGCCAGGCTCGAAGTGCTATTTTAGTAGCTTTTAAGTTTTTTCAGAAACACAAAAAAGGGGTTACCTTGATCATGAGTGTTTAATGAATGTTGAACAACTTCATTGTAATCCCTATTTAAGTGCCAGTAACTTTTATACATGAAGGGGACTCTGGAATTGATTGAGTGGTTGAGACTGAATTTAACATGAATGGGAGTTGTGGTCACTTAGAGAGTGAAAACCAAAAATGAATTCCGTATTCAGAGAATCTACGGTTCCAAACATTCATTAATGAATACTGTATCAATTTTTCTATGAATTGAAAAATTAGTACCATCCTTCCATCTGTAGAAAATGCCTATAAATTCTGGCTCAATTAAATTAACCAAGTTTACACAATTCATAAAGTCAATATCAACCATAGTGGAAAAGATGCCTTGGTTAATTCTTTCTTCATTAGAGAGTATAAAGTCCCCTTGAATGATCCATGGAAAATTAATACAACTAGCCTGGTTAGTAAGATAGTACCAAAGCTCTTCTCTTTGAACTGTAGAGTTGGATGCATAAATAACAGTGCATATTAAACTAGTGCCACTGGCATTATGAAGAATACTTGTAATATTAGGCCAACAAGTAGAATACCACAAAATTAGGCCAACAAGTAGAATACCACAAAATTAAGATTCTGCTTTTTTGATTTGATAAGCTGTTGTGAGTATACTTTCATTTACTGTTTATCTTATACGTGAACTGTGTTCTATGGCCTGAGTACTCAACTTATTCTCCACCAGCCCGATAAATGAAAATTTGCATGTGTTAATTATGTGCAAAATGTCTTGTTGTTTTGCTGAGGAGTTCACCCCTAATGTTCCATACAAGGAACTCTATCAGATAGAGGAAGGGGGGTTACCACTTTTTTCTAGGGAAGTAGCAGCCTCTGTTGTCTTCAGATTTTTAGGATTTTTTTTGAACATAGTTTATTAATGCCAACAAGTGTCGTTCTCGAGAATCGAACTCGTGACCATCAATCTCGTAGTCTAAACTACCAACCAACTGAGTCAACCATGTTGGGCTTTTTTAGGAATTTTCTTTTTCAATTTAATTTGATTAATCATACTGTTTCCATGCAGCGTTGTCCATGACGTTAGCAGATATGTAGCTTTGAATTTGAATGGAAGATCATCAGATTTGGTTTTACGTGTTGATTTGGATCTGGTAGAGCATTCTGCTTTCGAAGAGTGCACTGATTTCTAAGAGGATACTTTATTGGGAGAAGTTTCCATGTCATCAGCTTTAGTACCTTTGTTGATGGTCTTTGACTGAGAGGGGTCTTCATTTGAATTTAAATCTATTTGTATATCATTTCGATTTGTGATACAATTGTCAGTCATGATTTTCTTGTAATGAATCATGTTATATTACCTGGGACTTTGGACTATTTTTCTGATTGATTGTAATAATTTGCTGCACGACCTCGTTTTCTGTTGGAAATTTACTACTATCATACATCTTATTATTGCTGCAGTTATTTTGTTTATTGTGTCTGTCTTTATTGGCATGAGGTTATGGGTCTAAATCAACATGTTCGTGTTGGTGCACTATATGTGTTGTGCGACAAGTTATCTACCTCCATAGCATTAGGGTTAGCTACGTTAGTTTTAGCTGTCTTAGGAATCCAAACTTCTGAAAATTGACATGCATTCTTTAAGTGACCAAAGCGTCGGCAGTTCGTGCACTTTGAGGGATTCTATTCGTATTCAACACTTTGTATAATTAATTGACCGTTTTCCACGAGAACGGGAATGTTGTTGGGGGTAGGAGAACGAACTGGGGACTTTCTATCAGGACTCTAGCATAAGCAATTTAAGTAATACCTTCGGTAACTTTGTCTAATTTAATACGGTTCCCTAGAATTGATGCGATATGGCTTATGACTTATTCCGTCCAATAATCTAGTGATAGTCCTAGGAAGTGAATCCAAATATGCATCGAGTGGAGCAAATCTTTATCCAATTGCATCCCTAATTTCCAATGTTTCATCATCATAGGCTTTTTGTTGGATCTCCTTTTAAAATCCTATGACAATCGTTTACTCGTTCGAATTTAATGACATGGAAACCATTTTCTTTAGAATACATGGTGAAATCACCTGTAGGGTTTTAGACCCTGTAAATGGAAGCCTCAAAAAAGATAGTGAGGTTTAGATCCGACAACATAAATTACTATTGCATTGTTCTATGATTTCCTAGCATCTTGGACAATTTCTCCTATCATTTGGCACATTTAAGAGAGTTAAATTCCCATGGTCGGAAAACTTTAATTTGAATGCAAATTGGGATTTGATTGCCTTTGACAACCTCGATCCAAGCCCGACTAAGCTTAGCCATGTTATGCAATTGGTTGGATTCGAAAAATTACCCGAATAAGTAGGATTCTGGTTGACGTTAAGGTGGAGACTACGGGCGGGTAGAACGGCTTGCTTGTAGAGGATGATTAGGACGTGCTTGGCGTTAAGGCTGGGGCGGCGGGTAGGTAGAATGGCTCTTTTGTAGAGGATCATTAGGACGTGCTGATAAAGGATTGGAAGAAGCGGACGGATCTGACTTGCGCTTAGGAAAGAGGGGGGAGGGGGTCTAGGAGAACTTTTCCATTTTCTAGGTTTGGCAACCATGAAACTGGTGTCATCATGGTCAGTGGGAGGTTGAACGAATCAGAGGGCAGGAAGATATCAAACGACAGATCTGGTATCGAAGGAGGGTAGCACTTAGGGGAGGTAGGAGTCTCCATGGCTAGGGTTTTTTCTAACTTGTTAATCTTTGACTTAGGTTTATCAGTTTTATCTATTTTATATTTTGTACATATAAATGTACACATATGTATCATATACATAAATGTATGTGTGTGCATGCGTAACATGATAGCCTGTGTGTAATGATTCAGAATTTCAGTCATTTGAAATTCGGATATTTAATTGATTTTAAATATTCACAAGTTAGTTTTATAAGCTGGATAGCTTATATTTCAAATATAGTGATTTAATTGGATAATTAAATTATTAACTTAATATTTGAAATTGTGTAAATAATTGGAATTTGAAGTTAATGAGAATGAAAATGATTTATAAAGTTGAATTAAATTCTATAAGAACTAGAATGATGTTAGAGAACTTTTAAAATTGAATTAAAAGTTAATTTATAGAAATTGAATATTTTAATATTTAGTTAACTTGTAAAAATAATCATTTTTCAAACAGTTTCGGATATCGATGAAATCAGTTTCATTGGATCTGTAATGTTATATTATTGTAGCATTTCAAGTTTTGTGTCAATCGGATTTACGGTTTAGTCGTGGCAAGCTAAAATTCGTAGATATTTGTTTAAGTAAATTTTAAATTTAAATAGTCGATTCGAAAACCTATCTTACAAATACGATCGAATTGGCTTTCGATATATATATTCCATTGTGTTCGGAATAGGGGTAAAATATTATAAACGTCGGGCGGCACGCTTCGTCTGGAGTTCGGAAAATTTCGGGTGAATAGTGCGCGTAAATCTTATATAAAAGGACCTCATTATTTTCTATTTTCATTAAAACCTAACTAGGGTTTCATGCCGCCGTTTCTTATATATTCCATGGTCGAAAATGCTTGATTCTTTTCCCCTTAATCTCTCTCAGTCCATTCACATTCACGAAAAACATTCAACTACAAAGTGATAGAGCTAGTCGAGATCTTTCAATCCATACGGTGATGATCGTGTGAAGTCGATTGACGTGGCGGCAAATGTTATTCAAACTCCGGCATTCAAACACATTTTTCGAGGCCACCAAGCGACCGAGTTCGACCATTCTCCTGCTGTGACGCCCCACCTCTATACCCACGCTAGCCAAGAACACTACGGTGTAGTGCTGTTAACTAGCACGGAGAATAAGGCTGTTGAGGAGCGACCATCAATAGTTAGGCCTTACACTAGTATTGGTTATCTCGATAGGAGTGGTATGTAAATATATATATTCTTTCATTTTCCATCTCTGATTTATTTTCTCCCATCGAAATACCCCAATTCCAGTATAAAACGAACTACGATGGTTCATAATAGTTTAGAACAGTAAATATAAAATATTACACAGATAATATAATGCGGAACACAAATAAAATAGAAAGTCTCATATATATAATAACTGATGTCAGTTACAATACATTTGATACAATACATATGACACGGTGCATATGATACAACCACAACAGTCGACTCAGGAAGCTACATATACAAGTACATTAACGTATATAATATACATGAATACATATCTTCCAATACAATTTTACAGACTACTACAAATGGCGACGACTACTCCAAAAGATATGAAAGAACTTCATAGCTCTAGCAGCAACCCAAAGCAGAATATCTACAACCTGAAATACTCGGTCTGACCCGAGTATTAGATTCAAAAGAAAATAATACTCGGGTCAGTCTAATTCAAACTCAGTTATTAGTGCACAGAAGCAATAATAACTAAATAACGAATAGACGACAGTAATTAAACCAAATCAGAATGCAATTCAGAATATCGAATTGAAATGAACAAACAGTTCAAACCATTGAAATATCCATTAAAATATTAATTCAAGTAGGGCTGCAATACACGCACGCGTGCACTGCCTCGCCACTACCGCATATGGAATACGCAAAAGATCCATAAATCAAACAAATAGAATATTATAAAAGCCGCACCGTGTGGCTGCAGTTCACGCTTGCGTGCACTGCCTTGCCACTAAAGTGATGATGTACCCAATGAATATCGTGTGGCTGCAGTTCACGCTTGCGTGCACTGCCGTGCCACTATAGATGAGGTACCCAATAAAGATTCACAAGCATCGCCGTGAATTTCATAAGGCCGAGTGTCGATTAAATTGCAGAGAGAAATGCGAGGTCAAGCCCAATGAATTTTAGGCTCAACACAAGGCAATGAGCAAAGTAGCAAGTCATGTACACCAAAACAAAATCAAGAAACATATAAATGCACATGAACAAGCTACTGACCGGACACACAAGTGCACAAAGGCACTGTTACTGCATAAAGTCATCAAAAATGAAGGTGGGAGCACCATAAACATGGCACCACAACACAACATAAAAGAACATAGAGAGTCAGTACCCAACAGAGGCAAGTCCAAGTAAAACACATAGGAAAATTGTAATCAACAAGGTTGCATGCATGCATATGTATGAATACACATACATATAACACCAATTGAAACAGCACTTAGCATAGGCAATTGCCAAAGATAGTTCGATCAGAACCATTTAAACTGGGTCGAACCCAAAGTTAAAATGCAGCAAGAACAAATAAAGGCAAGGCAAAAATTGAACAACAAGAACAAGTCAGAAATCAGGTCAGAGAAACGAACATGTGGAACAACAACAAGTATGCAAACAGGTACAACGGCACTGCAATTTCAAGAAGGCAGTAAACTGAAGTCTAGAAGTAGTTCAAGTGCATAAACACATAAACCAAGTATCAGCATATAAAATATGCAAAACAAAAGTTGCAGTGGTGAAGAACAATTCAACTACAAACGCACTGTCACGACATGTACACAGCTGCATGAAACAGCAAGTACAAACACATGTAAACTACATGCCTCGAAGAATAGAGCACAGAACTAGAATGACCAAAAGCATACGTCAGTGGTCCAGCATGAAGACGCTGCCGAATGGAGGTGAAGGCAAACAAGATGGCAACTTTAACTAAATCAAAAGAAGTCCAAATATACTGCAACTACGCTCTCAACCTCAATTTTCTCAAATACAACTTGACAGTAAAAGGCTCAGGACAGTTTTAAATATGAATACTGTCACAAATGAAGTATAATGATCAAATACAAATGAATACACTGCATCAATACAGTGTATCAGGTTCGAGTTCAACCAAGGAGACAGACATCAAGTGGACACAAGACTCACATATATACATATACATGTATATACATTATATACATGGAAACAACAGCATCTAGTAGAGACCAAAAGTGTTCAGGAACACAAACAAGTACAGGGATACAGTGGACAAAAACAAGCCTACAAACAAATGTGCCAGATTGCAATTCAAGTCAATCCACCCATATATGCATACACACAAACATATGTATATATGCACATATATGCAGACACTGGTGACAGAGCAAGCTTGTGTACAACTCGACACATTCATTTCATTTCATTTCATTTTACTTTTCTTTAAAAACATTTGCAGGTCTAAAAATCATATAAATAAAAATCTACCCGAGCCTTACAAAGTTTTACCCGAGTCAAAAGCAACGAAAACCCGAGGCAAGCCTAAAATAATCAAGTAGCGAAACAGGTCAGTGAAGCCGGTCATAATGAATATGACAAAAGAAATGGCCAGCAACAACATGCTTAAGGACACTACGGTGTACAATGAACAATGTAAGTCATGGGATCTAAATCAACAGCCCCGAAATCATCTCAAGGCAGAAAAGCATCAGCATCGAACAAAAACAGGGTCGAGGCGACAAAGTTACAAAATCAATCATCAAAATAAATCGAATGGCCGAAGTCAGGTACAAAAATTCAAGGCCGAACACAAAATCACCAAACAATGAATTTGAATTAGATGTGAGTAGGGATTACTCACATTGTCGACGAATTTAGGGGAAGCCGACCAGAATTCGAGCGAAGACGAACGAAGCGATCAACCGAAGCCCTAAATTTGGACAAAGAGGGAACGAATGCGAGCGCCCCCATTTTTTTATTTTTCGGTGGTTTTAGGTTTTGCAAACGAAAATAGATAAGGGGGGAGAAGGGGAATGGTTTAAATAAAAAGAGGGGATAAGGCCAAATAAAATAAAAAGAAAACTTTTATTTAAAGTCCTAAATTTCTTTTAACAATTTATAAATCAATTTTAATTCAAAATTTAAAAACTTCAAATAGAAGTTTGTGTCAATATTAATCGTCAAAATGTCAATTATTAATTGATGCAAATACCGGGTTGTTACACCTGCCGTTGGTAGAGCTCGCGAAGGTCTTCGTGGTGGCAGGCTCTAATCGACGTCGAAGTGATCGGGGAGGGTGCGATAATTCGATGAAGTTCGGCATATTGATGGGTTGTTTCGATCGGCTGTTTCGAATGGAGGAAGAAGCAATGATCGGCTGCCAGATTTCGTAGATACAGATCGAACGGCCACGATGCAGTAGGTTTATTAAATATAAAATAAAAAGAAATTGTAAAATTAATTTATATATAAATTTGTGCAATCTTTAAAACACCATAACTTCTTCATACGATGTCCGTTTTTGACGAAACAAGTTGCGTTGGTTTCGTATGGACGAGCACTAAATTTTAGAGCGGGTTTGGAGTTGAATGGAGCTAGTGTAAATTTTGGGTTAAATCAAGCTTGTTTAATTTTATTCGAAATAAAACACTACAACTGCTATTGGAACCAAAGTAAGTACAACTCACTCTTTCTACCTCACTGAGGTTTTTACATAAGTGAGAATAAATTTATTTTATGATGATTGATTATTATTTGGATGATATATGATATATTATATATATATATATATTGATTAGTATTTGGACATATTCCTGCCTATTGGAGCAGATAAGACCCTATAAGTTCCTGTGCATGAGCGGATGGCCCTTTGTACGCGCGTCTGCCTTGGAGCGGACATTGTACACATGTTCTAATATGTATTTGTTGTAGGTTACGGGTTGAAGGGATCCAACTGCATTCCTCAACAGTTTTGGTTTTATTTACAGATATTGATATATATGCTGTTATCATGTGATATATGTTGATTTGGATGCCGTGATTGATGTATTTAGTTGTAACATCATGGTATTTTCAATCCTTCGCATCCACACATGTCAGACTTGAATTGCTCAAAAGATCAGATTGTTAATTTATATTTGGCAAAACTCAGCATATACAGTAAAAAAATAAATCACAGAATCACAAACACAGAGTAACATAACAATAAGCAGCAGAAACGAATAGTAGTTCATGAAGCTACTATATATATATATATATATATATCAGAGTTAAAACAAGATACAACAGAAGTTTCGAAGACATAGAAGTCCCAATACAATATTGGAATAACAAACTGAATATATCAGTGAAGTCAACTGAATAACTGAAAGCTGGACAGATAGATGGATCTCCAATCGAAGCTCCAACTCCAAATGTGAGTCTCAAATGTTGTGACACTCAACTGGCCCGAGCGTAAAGCAAAAGACGAAACATTCGAGTTAGAACTAACAGTCTTATATCAATAAATCAAAATCAAGTGAAATATCAACTGAAATACAAGTAACTTAAAGGATGTTTGGGATAACCATCCTCTAAGAATCCGTGGCATTATCTATTATGCACTAATATACGCTATTAACAACCAAACATTATTACAACACTGTGGTCATTTCAAAATATCATACTTCAAAACCAAAATATCATATCCATTTCAAAACCATATCAATACAATATCATTTCTCACTTAAATAATATTCATTTCAAAAATAATAGTACTTCAAAATTATAACACTTTCAAACCCAAACACTTGAAATTATAACACTTCGGAAATCATAACACTTTGAAATCATAACACTTTCCTTTAAACAACTTAGATATTAATAATAGTATATACAATAGAATAGTTTATTAAAATAAAATAGTTATATAAAAAAATTATAAGTTAGAATAGTTTATAATAAACTAGTTAGCATATTAAAATAGTTTATATTAAAAATGATTTATATTAAAATAGTTTATATTAAAATAATTCATAAAGTAAAATATACAAATAGATTAAATATAAATTAAAAAATACTTTATATAATGAAATGGCTTACTCAATTTCACAAATCGATTCAAATCAACTCGAATTCCACAATTCATATTTAATTCAATCTCAATTCATCAATTTCAACTCAATTCAGTTTCTCAATAAACCATTTCAAATTAATCGATTTGAAATACAAAATAAACCACTTCAATTTCAATATATTTCAAAACTTTAAATATTCCCCATTTCAAAACTAAATTTGATAATTTCATATATATCTTAATTTAACTTCATTATTGTTAGTTTTGAAATATTCACTTAATAATTCCAATATCATTTAAATAAAACCCAAAATTCAAATCACTAAATATTTCCTTTAATTTATTTATACTTGAAATATTCATTTAATCACCTTAAACCAAAACCAAGTTATAAAATCATATCTATAAAATTTTCAAATTAAATAAGTTTCAAATCGATTTAATTAAATACAATTTCAAATAAATTCAAATTTATCTTTCCAACTTTAACTTATAAAAAACATTAAAAAAATCTATTTTAAAATAAATTTTAAATAAATACTTAAACATATCATATATTATTTAAACTTTATTAAATTAAAGTTTATTATCAAATCTATTTATACTAAACTAATTTATACATATTTTAAAATAGTAAAGTTATAAGTAAATTCTTAAAATTTATAATTTCAAACTAACTTAAAATTTTAAAATTTCCAAAACATAAAATTTTAAAAATCAACAATTTGAACATATATAAAATAACATTTATATATAATATTTAAAAATCAATATTTATCAAAGCCGTATATTTCTTGTCAAAATCATAGAAATCATTTTCAAAATATTTACATATAGACCAACGGTGTGTGTATATAATTTTCTACCCTATGGTCAAGTGATATGGATATTTATCATTTTAATCCGCAATTTAAATATATACGGTATTATATTATTTCAGCCCGCAATCCCAAATTTAATTCAATGAAAATCGCTTAGTTTATCGTTTCAACCCATAACGATTTTCTCCTATTCTACAGATCGTTCGGGTATGTATCATTTCAACCCATAGGGAATTCTATACTAACAGGGAACTTGCATAGTGACAACATATGTGATAATAATATATCATGCATATATCATCAATATAAATAACAGATAATGGTGTCAGATGTCATAGGTGAATAGATAACATATATATGACAATGTAAATAACTAACAACAACAGATTTCACTTGTCGTTTTAATTGAAATCAAATTTAATAAATACAAGAACATTAATCGTGTGTGATTGCCCACCTTTCGAGGCTAGAGCGATGGACAATGAAGTTGAGCTACGAAATCCAGGCACAAATTCCAAAGCAAAGCTAGATTGGCACGAATCGATGAACAAAGCTGATAAACATGAATATGCGAAATCAAATCATATAGATAAAAATCATATTCTAAATTCAAATACATTTTGAATTTAAATATATATATATATATATATGTATGTATGTATATATATATGTATGTATGCATGTATTTCAAAATCCATTGTTTCAAATTAAAAAACATATATTAAACTCAACATATATATACATAATATATTTAAAATCAATACTTATATATTATATTCATTTCAACCTAACTTATCATGTATATATTTTAAAGCACCATATTTATACTACCACATTCAAAATTAGTATTTATAAAACCAATTTAAACATACATACATATTTTTATTTTAATAAATATTTTTTTCTATACATATACATGGAACAAAAATGAATATACTTGGACATGTGTATAAAACTGTAAACATCAGTAGACAACAGTGAACACCCAGACTGATAATATCTATATATATGCCTTCTTTTACATTATCAAATACACTTAGAAACCAAACCGTAAAATGAAATAAAATATACGTATAAACATATATAAGTGGTCATGTTATACTTATATAACCAATAAACAGATTATACACACCTATAATCTAACAATATATATCTAATATATACTGTACAGTATGTATGGAGACAACACGTCATAAAATCATTACAGAAAAATCCCTTTATTTTCTAAATCTTTCCACAACAATATATCAATCATACGAAATATATATAAACAATTGTATATATTAATATAAAATGTCAAAGTATAACTTATACATTATTATATATACGAACAGTAAAATACTTAATAGACAACTAGTTATATATAACATATATATACAAACGAAACTTGATAGAATTTGTTCTCTGTAAAAGTAAATATATATACGACCTTACATATACTAACTATAAAGAACTTTACAAACAAAACCTTTTATATATAACTGAACATAATTTATATAATATTTTACATAATAATAGATCAAAACTTTTATAAACTGATAACTTTGAAACTGTATAAAGAGGACACCTATGTATATTATATATATATATATAAAGTATGCAAACATTTATTAAAACACTTAAAAAAATCAAAATAAAAAACTTTATACCATCAGGAAAGAGGTTGAAACGAGATAAGCAAGAAGTGGAGGTTGAGGGGCCGAACTACGGCAGATCATGGCGGAACAAGGTGGAGGATCATGAAGTGGTCGGCCTGATGGAGTAGGGGAGAGTTTTGGTGGTAGCAAGTGAGCAGGCGAGGAGAAGAAAGGCCATGGTTATTGAGGAAGGTGTTGGGTCGGTTGAAAAGGTGGGGTGCTTGGTTGCCAAGGTTGCTTGAGGGGTTGCCACCAGAAAGTGAGGCTACAAGGCTACAGGTTTGTCGGGAAAGCCGATGACGTTGGTTGCAGGGAAACGTGGGTTGCGAAGCTCGGTTGAGTTTGTGTTGGAGGAGTGAGCACGAGTGAGAGGATGCTTCAACAGGTTAGAAGGAAGAAAAAATATTGAAATGGGAAGAGAAGAATGAGAAGTCGATGGATAATAATATTGAAAATGTACGTGAATGAGACCAAAAGTTTGACAGTTGGAAATAGCAAAGGTCATCAATCGAACAACTGGCTGAAATTATTAAGCTCATCAATTTTACGGGGGTAACTGAAAAGGCAAAAGAAACCAAAAGATTTTAAAATCGCTACCAATACGAAATCGTTTTACGCGTATTCCGTTGCGTACCGGACTTCAAAACACAGAATTGAATATCTCAGTGGTCAGCGTGACGACACGATCAAAGCGATACATAGATATCAGTGGTATGATCAATCTATCAAAGGTCGATAATCGGTACCGAAAATGCTGCTAAAATTTCAGAAATAAGATAAATGGAGTAACAGCAGTCCAAATTTAGAGAAACAAAATACGACGTTTCACTCAGAAGATGATTTACAAATTTATTATATAAAAATATTCAGATTTGGAAAACATTTTATTATCATCAAATATTAACTGATTTAGATTGAAATAAAAAATTTCACAATAAAATAAACTTCCATATTATCAGATGAAAATTTATCATTTGCTACATTTAAATAGACATATTCCAAATATCAAATTTTTATTTCAAAATTTAGTTATTTAAAATTTCTCAAAAATTCAACTAAATACGTTATAAAAATTATTAAAATATACAGTTCGTTACCCTCTCCCCCTTCAAAACTTTTCGTCCTAAAAAAGGAAGGAGGTAGGAGAATAGAAACAACCAGAAAGAAAAAAATAGATTGAAAGACAAGATAAACAAGTCGTTTAAAACTATATAAATTTCAATTTAAATTAATTAATATTCAATAATTTGGTTAAACCCATTTTAGTATATCCATAAATAGTCATTCGATTCAAATTTGTTAGTTCAAAGTGTCAATTCAGATCATAAAAATTTCATTTAGTTTTAAATTGATTTCCATTCACTTATTTATGTAAAGATCAATCACTTACATGATTTGTTCTCCATTAAAGATTTAAATCATTAATGACTCATTTCATAAAATATTACTTAAGCTTCTATTGCCTTACTTAAATTTATAACCTAATTCGATTATCGAATAAAAATTTAAGTTTTTGGTATTCGCCTTTGAAGAGAAAAGAAATATTTCAATATATCTAAAAAAATTTAGTTAAAACATTTAACCTCATTCACTTAGTAAAATATAAGATATATTTAAAACATCCTCATAGCATTATGCAAAGATTTTTCAAAAGTCTAAAACAATGTTAGAAATTTATATCAAAACATTATAATAAGCTTTAAAATAAAGTTCCTTAAATCCAATAATTTATTAGACTCGTTATTTTTTTAAAATAAGTATAAACTCGAGATTATTAAACTGAAACTAATAGTATACTTCAAATCTTACATTAAATTTCCAAATCAAAGTATAAAATTTCATATCTTCATAATTAATTTTACACTTGTTTAAAATGAATATTGAAATCATGGAAAAACATTTATTATGATTTAATGCAAATTTCAAATAGTAAATAAACCAATAAATTTATTATTAGTACTTCGAAATCAAATAGATATTCCAAACTATACTTCCAAAATAGAGATTCAAATTTATTTGTCAAGTATATTACTATAAATAAACTTCGCAAATCAATTTTTTTCCATTTATATAATATCTTTAAATTATACATTCAAAGAAACTTATAAAAATTTTACTTGAAATATTCATTTGAAAACTTTTTTGCAAATCAATCATCTTTAATACTTTAATACTTTTCAAATTTTCATGTGTAAAATTCCTTGCATGATTTATAAATACCATTTAAATATTTAAATATTTAAATAACACCTTCATAAATATATGTAAGCTATTTGAAAACAATTATTTACATCATTACTTATATTTACAAAGAAGCCATCGAAAACCTTAAATCCATAATTCATAAATTTATTAATTTTATGTCAAGATTCTTTTCAAACATTATTAATAATCCAATAATCATTTAATTTTAATATGTTTTATTTAATTGATAACTTCTAAAAATTTTACAACACAATAATTTACTACTAAACCAAGTTGTATATAAATAAACAATATTTTAAACATTTTAAAGTATATATAAATAAACAATATTTTAAACATTTTAAAGTATATAGAATTGACAAAAATGACCAAAATGCTTTTTATATAATACTTTACCAAAATACTTTTATAACTCGATGTCTTAACAGGTTTATCCTCGTTCTTGCAGACTCTAGCCATGCGTTGATCAGACGCAAGGCTAGAATTCTCTAAGTACTTAGTAGACCTGTTTCAACACCTAGTGAAAAATACTTAAAAATAGGTATGAGAAGTACCGTTGAAAATCTAATGTCTGATCCAGTATTTACGCAATGGGCACAAAAATTTCCAGAAGATCCTTCCAACTTTCAGATTCTAGAAAAATATCTTAGCCAGTTCGTAAACAAGGGACCATCGACACCTGCTGCAGTGGTACGCTGCTACTTCAATGATTTACGCAATGGATGCACTTCCTTTTCAGAAGATCCATAAGCAATAGATCTCAGGATCGAAAGCGCCTCCATTGGGTAAACTAAAGAACCATCTACCTTGAAAAGAAAATCTAGGAACTCATGAGTTTAAGTCCGGGCAACCATATCAGTTCGAATCCATTTCTGAATTCACCCAAGTCTGTTTGGGTTTATCAGTCATATCCATTCCTAGATTCCCCAAGTCCATCTGAGTCGAAGCATATCACTATACTTCTTCATGGAGGGTGCTTCCCGGTACCTCTTACTTCAAAATATAACATACCGTGTACAGTACCTTTAAAAATCAAAGCTTCAAATATCACACTTATATAAATTCCATTATATATAAGATTTCATTTCAGATAAAGTACTTTCCAAAATCAATATTCTAAAATATATCAAATCATTCTTATATAAATTCCTTTATATATATAAGGTTTGTCTCTTCAAATCGAATACCTTCCAAAATCAACAGTTTTGAAAATCACCTTATACTTATATAAAGTCTGTCTTATATAAGAGTCAAAAGTTTTCCAAAATCAATTTCATTGTATGAAAAGTCATATGAGATTCAAAATTAGAGGAGTCCTAATCGAAGAGAACCCAAATCACGAAAACAAACTCGGGAGGAAGATATTAAATTACAAACGATGAAGATGGATAGCCTTATATTAATCGCGGGTGACCGTAACAAGGTCAACCGTGACTTCAAGAATAAGATCAATGCAGAATTCTAAGGCGAATCGGCATTCGATCGCAAGAGATAGAATTTGGGCATAGCAAAAGATAGCAACATCTAAAGCGAGGATACAGAAATCTCCGGTGGATCAATGCCCGTTGTAAAGGTGTTTTACCCCTTTACAAGTCATTCTAAAGTTGTCGGGACCACCGATTCATTATAGAGATTAACAGGAGTGGAGTTATGGGATACTCAAAAATCTAAAGAACACGTATAGGGAGACAAAGATGGATTCTAGAACAAAAGGGGTGTCCCGAAATTCAAAGGAGATCCGAATCAAAGAGGAAGAGGTTCAAGTTCGCACGAAGGTGATTCTGTAATTAAATTTACTATACGTGCTAAGTTTTTCCTAAAACCAGAGCTCTGATACCACATGTAACATCCTCGTATTTTCAACCATTCACATCTGCACATGCCGGACTTGAATTGCTCAGAATATCATATTGTTAATTTATATTTGGCAAAACTCAACATATACAGTAAATACATAAATCACAGAATCACATACACAGAGTAATATAACAATAAGTAGCGGAAACAAATGAATAGTAGTTCATGAAGCTACTATATATGTATCAGAGTTAAAACAAGATACAACAGAAGTCTCGAAGACATAGAAGTCCCAATACAATAGTGGAATAACAAACTGAATATATCAGTGAGGTCAACTGAATAACTGAAAGCTGGATAGATAGATGGATCTCCAATCGATGCTCCAACTCCAAAGGTGTGTCTCAAATGCTGTGGCACTTAGTCTGACCCGGGCATAAAGCAAAACACAAAACACAAAACACAAAACACTCGAGTCAGGATTAACATTCTTATATCAATAAATCCAACTCAAGTGAAATATCAACTGAAATACAAGTAACTTAAAGGATGTTTGGGATAACCATCCTCTAAGGATCTGTGGCACTATCTACTATGCAGTAATATATGCTATTAACAACCAAACATTATTACAACACCGTGGTCATTTCAAAATGTCATATTTCAAAACCAAAATATCTTATCCATTTCAAAACCATATCAATACAACATCATTTCTCACTTAAAATAATATTCATTTCAAAAATCATAGTACTTCAAAATTATAACACTTTCGAAAAAAAAACACTTGAAATTATAACACTTCGGAAATCATAACAGTTTGAAATCATAACACTTTCCTTTAAACAACTTAGATATTAATAATAGTATATACAATAGAATAGTTTATTAAAATAAAATAGTTATATAAAATAAATGTAAGTTAAAATAGTTAGCGTATTAAAATAGTTTATATTAAAAATGATTTATATTAAAATAGTTTATATTGAAATAATTCATAAAGTAAAATATATAAATAGATTAAATATAAATTAAAAAAATACTTTATACAATGAAATAGCTTATTCAATTTCACAAATCGATTCAAATCAACTCGAATTCCACAATTCAAATTTAATTCAATCTCAATTCATTAATTTCAACGCAATTCAATTTCTTAATAAACCATTTCAAATTAAATCGATTTCAAATACAGATTTGAAATACAAAATAAACCATTTCAATTTCAATGTACTTCAAAACTTTAAATATTCCACATTTCAAAACTAAATTTGATAATTTCATATATATCTTAATTTAACTTCATTATTGTTAGTTTTGAAATATTCACTTAATAATTCCAATGTCATTTAAATAAAACCCAAAATTCAAATCACTAAATATTTCCTTCAATTTATTTAAACTTGAAATATTCATTTAATCACCTTAAACCAAAATCAAGTTGTAAAATCATATCTTTAAATTCTCAAATTAAATAAGTTTCAAATCGATTCAATTAAATGAAATTTTTAATTAAATACATTTTCAAATAAATTCAAATTTATCTTCCTAACCTTACCTTATAAAAATCATTATAAAAATCTATTTTAGAATAATTTTTTAATAAATACTTAAACATATCATATATTATTTAAACCAACTTTATTAAGTTAAAGCTTATTATTAAATCTATTTATACTAAACTAATTTGTACATATTTTAAAATAGTAAAATTATAAGTAAGTTCTTAAAAATTATAATCGCAAACTACCTTAAAATTTTAAAATTTCCAAAACATATAATTTTAAAAATCAAGAATTTTAATATATATAAATAACATTTATATGTAATATTGTAAAAATCAATATTTATGAAAACCATATATTTGTTTTCAAAATCATAGAAATCATTTTCAAAACATTTATATATAGACCAACGATGTATGTATATAATTTTCTACCCTATGGTCAAGTGATACAAATATTTATCATTTCAATCCCAATTTAAATATATGCAGGTATATATCATTTCAACCCGCAATCTCAAATTTAATTCCATGAAAATTGCTTGGGTTTATCATTTCAACCCATAACGATTTTCTCCTATTCTACAAATCGTTCGGGTATGTATCATTTCAACCCATAGGGAACTCTATACTAACATGTAACTTGCATAGTGACAACAGGTATGATAATAATATAACAAGCATATATCATCAACATAAATAACAGATAATGGTGTCAGATGTCACAGGTGAACAGATAGCATATATAGCAATGTAAATAACTAACAACAGCACATTTCAATTGTCGTTTCAATTGAAATGAAATTTAATAAATATAAGAACGTTAATCATGAGTGATTGCTTACCTTTCGAGGTTAAAGCGATAGACAAAGAAGTTGAGTTACGAAATCCAGGCACAAATTCCAAAGCAAAGCTAGTTTGGCATGAATCGACGAACAGAGCTGATAAATAGGAATATGCGAAATCAAATCAGAACTGGATCGATGAAAATAATTGGTATGAGTGAACTTATATATATAACTATATATAACTATATATTGATAAAAATCATATTCTAAATTCAAATACATTTTGAATTTATATATATATATATATATATATGTATGTATGTATGTATTTCAAAATCCATTATTTCAAACTAAAACACATATATTAAACTCAACATATATATATACATAATATATTTAAAATCAATACTTATATATTATATTCATTTCAACCTAACATATCATGTATATACTTTAAAGCACTATATTTATACTTCCACATTCAAAATTAGTATTTATAAAACCAATATAAACATACATACATATTTTATTTTAAAATCAATATTTGTTCTATACATATACGTATAACAAAAATGAATATACTTGGACATGTGCATAAAACTGTAAACATCAGTAGACAACAGAGAACACCCAGACTGATAATATCTATATATATATATATATATATATGCCTTCTTTTACATTATCAAATACACTTTGAAACCAAGCCCTAAAATGGAATAAAATATACGCATAAACATATATAAGTGGTCATGTTATACTTATATAACCAACAAACAGATTATAAATACCTATAATCTAACAATATATATCTAATATATATTGTACAGTATGTATGGACATAACACGTCATAAAATCATTACAGAAAGAGCCTTTTATTTTCTAAATCTTTCCAGAGCAAGATATCAATCATACGAAATATATGTAAACAATTGTATATATTAATATAAACTATTAAAGTATAACTTATACATTATTATGTGTACATACAGTGAAATACTTAATAGAAAATTAGTTATATATAACATATATATACAAACGAAATTTGATAGAATTTGTTCTCTGTAAAAGTACATATATATACAGCCATACACATACTAACTATAAAGAACTTTACAAATAAAACCTTTTATATGTCATAGAACATAATTTATATAAAATTTATACATAACGATAGATCAAAACTTTTATAAACCGATAACTTTGTAACTGTATAAAAGAGGACACCTATATATATTATATACATAAAAAAAAGTATGCAAACATTTATTAAAGCACTTAAAAAATCCAAAATAAGAAAACTTTATACCATTAGGAGAGAGGTCGAAACGTGATAAGCAAGAAGTGAAGGATGAGGGGCCGAACTATAGCAGATCATGGCGGAACAAGGTGGTGGGTCATGAAGTGGTCGGCCTAATGGAGCAATGGAGATTTTTGGTGGTAGCAAGTGAGAATGCGGGGAGAACAAGGCTATGGTGATTTAGGAAGGTGATGGGTCGGTTGTGAAGGTCGGGTGCTTGATTGCCGAGGTTGCTTAAGGGGTTGCCACCAGGAAGTGAGGGTGCAAGGCTACAGGAGTTTGTCGGAGGAAAGCCGATGATGTCGGTTGCGGGAAACATGGGTTGCGAAGCTCGGTTGAGTTTGTGGTGGAGGAGCAGGCACGAGTGAGAGGATGCTTCAGCAGGTTGGAAGGAAGAAAAAAATTTTGAAATGGAAAGAGAAGAATGAGAATTCGGTGGATAATAATAAATAAAATATACGCGAACGAGACCAAAAGTTTGAACGGTTGGAAATAGCAAAGGTCATCAATCGAACAGCTGGCCGAAATTATTAAGCTCATAAATTTTACGTGGGTAACTGAAAAGGCAAAAGAACCCAAAAGATTTTAAAATGGGTACCGATACGAAATCATTTTACGCGGATTTCGCTGCGTACCAGACTTCAAAACACAGAATTGAACATATCGCAGTAATCAACGCAATGAGACAATCAAAATGGTACACAGACATCAGTGGTATGATCATCCTATCTAGTGTCGATAATCGGTACTGGAAATGCTGCTAAAATATCAGAAATAAGATAAATGGAGTAACTGCATTCCAAATTTGGAGAAACGAATGACGTCTCACTCAGAAGGTGATTTAAAATTTATTATATAAAAATATTTGGATTTGAAAAACATTTTATTATCATCAAATATTAACTGATTTAGACGGAAATAAAATTTTTCATAATAAAATAAGCTTCCATATTATCAGATAAAAATTTACCATTTGCCATGTTTAAATAGACGTATTCCAAATAACAAATTTTTATTTCCAAATTTAATTATTTAAAATTTCTCAAAAATTCAATTAAATATGTTATAAAAGTTATTAAAATTTATGGGCCGTTACATTAGTGTTGTTGCAGCATTGGGCCTATCTTTGGTTATTTAAAGGTATTAAAGTTGATGATTTCAATTTAAAAAAGGATTTTCGATTGATTCTGAAAATAGATATTTTCTTAATTATAATTGTTAAGGAAACAAATTTATATTAAATAAATAAATAGCTATAATTTTTATGTTATAAAAATTATGTTTTTTGTAAAATATAATCAAAATGTGGTTTTTGGAATATGAAGTTAACTATTTGGTAAAATAGTTTAATTCGAGATTTTTGAAATATTATAAATGATTTATGTATAAGATTTATAAAATTGAATTTTTATAAATCATAATTATGGGATTATAAAGGAGTTTTGTAAATGTTAAAATGAAGTTATAAATGGATCTTATAAGATTTATTGATTATGAAGTGATGGTGTTATAAAAAGAATGAATTTTGTAAATAAATTATTTATAAGTGAATTAACTTATAATTTGGATTTCGGAATATAAATAAGAAATAAATGGAATCGGTTCATTAAGGGATCTTATATATGGAAGTTTTTATAAAATATAAATGTAAATTTATAAACATTGTTTTATAATTCCGAAATCGACTTATTTTGATAAGTAAATATGAAAGCTTATTAAAGGAATCTCATCCACGATTTTGGATAGTGGATTATCCCCAAATAAATGTGTAGAAATATTAAATTGGGATAAGAGAGATTTTGGAAAGTGGATAATAATTTAAATTAAATAAATGTTTTGGAAAGTGATATTTTAAATGGAGTAATATGGTTTGAAGATGTTTTAAAATGTGTTAAGTATAGAATACATAAATTTCAATATTTATTGTTGAAATTGACGTTTTCGAGAAATAAGAAAATGATGGACTATAACACCATTGTTATAGTAAATGATTTTCAAAAGGAAATGTTTTTTATAGTATATGGGATTTATATATCTATCTAATATTCGAATCCCTATACTAGTGATTTTGGGTTGTCGTAACGATGTTTTACGCAACATTCGTTTTGACCCAAATAAATGTGTTTTAAGACAACGTTTTCCTTAAAGAATAAAATATATACTTAATCTTGATTTAAGTATATGTAATATTTTCTAAGTGTTGAAAATAAAGTGATTTGTGAATATGCTTATATTTTCGAAATAAATATATGGATGTTTTCCAAATAGTGAAAATTTGAAATGGTTTTTGGAATTGTATCTTTTTAAAGATAAGTTGAAGTAAATATCTGACAATTAATTAAATTAATGAAAGATTAATTAAAAAGGGCTTAGTGACTGCTTATGGTGCTAGATATTTGTTTGTTGCTTTGATAGTTAAATAATCGACTATCAAATTTGGCCATTTTCAGTTCCTCGACTTGATGAGGGAACTACTTAGTCGTACACTTATACCTAGCTTTCTGTGTAGGCTTGGTTATCATTTGTGTTGAGGATGTTGATTCGTATAGTGCGGAGTATTACTCCAATCTTTCGAGCTTTCTTCTTGGCCCGAAGGATAACAAGTTGAAAGTTGGAGACGTGATAAGTCTATGAGACATAAGTTCTGTGTGAGGTTGAGAAATGCTTTTGCGCTGTTGATGCGAAGAGACTGGGATCGGTTTATCCGAAAACCACTACAGACCAACGTTTATGCGACGATTGTGCAGGTTGGTTATGATGATATTGATATTCAGGATTTTCGTAGTGGAGGACTACTTGTCGATCGTTTGGGGTTAAAATCCCAATATACATCCAGTAGCAGTGGTTTTTTTGTTATGAAATATCCAATGCAAGAACTATTCGCTACTGACCGTTGGGATTTCCCTACAGGATGTGGTTGGAAAGTACCTTCGGTTTGTCGTATTCCTGGACAACTTGTATGGATGTTTGTATGATATTGCATTTCTAAAGATTATGTACATTGGTTTCTACAACCGTACATCAGTGGTGGCGGAGAAGGCAACTTCTCTTAGCTTAATACCCTTCTTGAGACATACGAGCTCAAGGGTTGTATTTTTATGGCAGGGAATTAGTTGTCAAAGGAAATGGCCGTGTGACATTCAAAGTGATGTGATTATGGTAAGTAATATGTGATTGGATCTTTACCTCAGGCCTCATCAATCGAAAATGACCGAAACAAGGTTAGATGCAGCATGGCTAAGTGGGTTGCTCCTATTAGGATATGATCATCCTATTTTAGATATATCTCTATAAGCTACGACATCGTGTATCTGATTATTGTGCTTTGTATGCTATGAAGGCCCTCGAAAAAGGTTGGTAAAGATCGAAGGATGACATATTCGGTACCGTCTAGTTATAGAGGTAGGCCGGTCTTCTGTTGGTAGAGGATCCTTTGTGATGGTCCACGGTACATTCTTCTAGAGATGTACCACCGAAAGGTAGTCCCTTCATCTGGTCATTTGTGTGGAAATCCAAACTCCACTACGTGCCTGCCATTTTGATTGTATTACCCATTTTGGGCTATATGCTGGAATTTAATCAATGCAACAATTTAGGCTATGATTAATATTATTTGTGCAATGACACTATTATAATATAAGAGGATTTGATATTAGATGTTTTAGTTATCGTAAGGTAAAAACACGTACATGTTTATATGTGGGCTTGTCTTACGAGATACTTTTGTTTTGATAAAGGAAAAGTTTGATAATTTGATAAATTCAATTGAGTGTGTTTCTCACGTTGGTTTACCAGACTGATCCGGGCTTTCTTCCCTTTCAATGCTCGGGTCAGACCAAGTATATTTACAGGTTTAGATTTGGTGCTTTTGGAGCTTCAGTAGGAGAGCTGTAGATCTTTATTTTCATATACACACATATCAGTTTTGCTTATCCACTTTGCGCATTATTGTTGTTGTATATTATCGACAATTGTGAGGACATGTTATTATAACTGTCCAAGGCTAATAACTTATGATTGATTATTGAACTCTGATTGGTGTATGTATATACAGTTTCTGTTTTGCAAAGATAATTGATATGATATTATATGTTTTCCGCTATGATGTGAGATTCTGTATTGTTCTGTTGGTTATCTTCTCTCTTTCTTCTCTTCTCTTCTTATCTCTTCTTTTCTTTCTCATGACTTTCCGTCAGTCTATGCTTTTTAGGTCGGACACGTGTGAATTATTGTCCATTCAAAGGATACGGATTTGCGAATCGTCACATTTGGTATCAGAGCTTAGATTTTGTATATCCTAGGCTTTGATTTGTACTTAGTATAGATAGGGGCAATAGCACCATAGATTGGGTTTGAGTGTATTATATATATGAGCATGTATTTGTTAGTGATATAAAATGTTTTATATTGTGTTTGCTTATCTGTTGAGTAGTTTTTGAATTTTGGTCGTTATGTGGGACGCCATGTTATCGATAGGGATTTCTAAACACATAAACGAGGTAAGTCAACAAAATATTATTTTAAATTGGGTAAATGAAATAATTTTACCTCGATTATATTTTATATATAAAGGAAACAATTTCTCATAATTATTAAATTGTATATTAATTGATTGTTTGGTTTTTTGAAAATGTAAATATATACAAGTTATTGAAAGCTATTTGAATAATCTTAATAAAAGCAACAATTCTAAAAGAATAAGTTATAAAAATAAGTGAATTGTAATTATGGAATTATAATTAATATGGTTTACAATTGTGAAATAATCTTATATAATAAATGAAACTATATGAATATATTTATAATTATAAGTTAAAAATAAAATGAATTTAAACTAAGAATTTGAAAATTTGAATCCTGTTGATTTTGAAAGTTGTTTTTCAAAGTTAAAGAGGTTATATTATTATAAATCTGAATAAGATAAATGAATTTGGAATGATCTTATATAAGCAAAATAGTGAAATTATATAAGTATAAATTTATAAATGTGATTTATAAATAATAAAAGGATTTTTTTAAAAGAACATAAAGCATTGAATTCATTACCGTTGTTGAGAAATAATAAGGGTGATAACTGCAGCATCATGAGTATCATTTTCGAGTTTCTGTGTGATTGATTTGCTACAAATAGTAAGTTGAAGTTGAAGTTTTGTTGTGATAAACAAATTTGAATTTAAAATCAAAGTTGTAATTTATGAATATAAGTGAAATGAGTTTTGAACTTATAATATGAAATAATAAAATTTAGTTTTAGTAAAGTTTAAATAAATTGAGTTAGCATGATAAAATACATAATTTGAAATTTAACCAAAGGAAGGTTAAATAAATTGAATTGAATTTGAACTGGATTAGACAAGTTATTGAAATGGAAATTTAACTTAAGAGGTAAGTGATTATATAATATGAATTTGAAAGTTTAAATAAATAGGTTGTATAACTTATAAAATGGGAAATGTAAGTAAAACCAAATATTAAAATGGTTAAACAATTTTGTTAAGCAAAACGAAACATGAATTTGAATAAGCGATATAAATTTGACTTAAGTAGAAGTTAAATAAAGTAGAATTTGAATTAAAATAGAGATGAACTTAAGATGTATAGTGAAAGTGAATGCAAGCGAGGATGAAATGAAATATAACTTAAGTGCTGAATGAAGTTGAATTTGATATCAGAATGAATTAACGAAATTGAACTAATAAAAATTGAAAGCTAAGTAACCAAATTCAATTGGTGATAAGTGAATCTAAATAGAACTAAATTTGATTTGAATTGGAAATGAACCAACTAGAATGTAAATTAGTGGATGTAAACTAATTGAATTTGAATAAATGAATGTTTGTAAAGTCCAATGTTAATGAATCAAATGTGAATAAATTGAAAACCAATTCAATGAATATTAATAAGAAGCGAATGTATATTGGTTTGGTGTGGATTGATTGGATAGATATTGATTTGTTGGATGTTAATTGGATGATAGTTGTTTGATGGTTGGATTTGTTGCATTGATATATTGGCATATATGTTATTGTATTTGTATATGTTGTATATTGATATTACTTCCCACATACACATGTTTCTCATTATTTGTTGTGTATTTAGTAGGTGCGGATGGCGCTTGCTTCGCATTTGATGCTTGCTTTCGCATTATATTAGCCGTATATGCTCGCTAATAATATATAAGGTACATATCTCGGATTACATATTATACTTTTATATTTTTCCCTACGAGATGCCTCATCCTCGAAGATGAAATGTATATTTGTGATGTATATATATATGTTGTGATCCTACTACGATCGAATCGCGCAAAGGAGGCTATGGCAAAATTTTCTGAAAATTTAAGGTGCTAGAAAATTTAGAGAATTTTGAAATTTTTTTGATAACTAAAATTTTGATATTGGATTATAATTTGAAATGATGTTAGTTGATTTGTGGGATGGTGTTAGTAGATAACTATAATTGAATTTGAAAACTTAATAAAGTTTTTATAAGAAGTTTAACTAATGGATTTTAAAAGGTTAAATAAATTTGATATCTAAATTGAATGAATTGTTTTAAGAAGTTAATGGATTTTGTGACTTTTTCTTACTTGGTAATTTCAGGAATGAAATTATTTTAAGTAGGGGAGAATGTAACGACCCAGAATGTTAGTCCTTTGAAATTTGGATATTTAATCAATTTTAAATATTCACATGTTAATTTTATAAGCTGGACAACTTATATTTCGAATATAGTGATTTAATTGGATAATTAAATTATTAATTTAATATTTGAAATTGTGTAAATAATTGGAATTTGAAGTTAATGCGAATGAAAATGATTTATAAAGTTGAATTAAATTCTATTTGAATTAGAATGATGTTAGAGAACTTTTATATTTTAATATTTAATTAACGTGTAAAAATAGTCATTTTTGAAATAGTTTCGGATCTCAACGAAAGCAATTTCATTAGATCCGTAATGTTATATTATTGTAAAATTTTAAATTTCGTGTCAATCGGATTAACGGTTTAGTCGTGGCCACGTAGAAATTTGTTTTAAGTAAATTTTAAATTTAAATAGTCGATTCAAAAACCTATCTTCCAAATACGATCAATTTGGCTCTCGATATATATTCCATTGTGTTCAGAATAGGGTTAAAACATTATAAATGTCGGGGGCATGCTTCGTTTGGAGTTTGGAAAAATTTCGGGTGAATGGTGCACGTAAATCTTATATAAAAGGACCTCATTATTTTCTACTTTCATTAAAACCTAACTAGGGTTTCAATTCGCCGTTTCTTATATATTCCATGGTCGAAAATGCTCGATTCTTTTTCCCTTAATCTTTCTCAATCCATTCGCATTCATGAAAAACATTCAACTACAAAGTGATAGAGCTAGTGGAGATCTTTCAATCCATACGGTGATGATCATGTGAAGTCGATCGACCTGGCAGCAAATGTTGTTCAAACTCCAGTATTCATACACATTTTTCGATCCCATCATGCCACTGAGTTTGACCATTCTCCTGCCATTGGTAGAGATCACGAAGGTATTCGTGGTGGCAGGCTCTGATCACCGTCGAAGTGATCGGGGAGGGTGTGATAATTTGATGAAGTTCGGCATGATGATGGGTTGCTTCGATCAGCTATTTCTAATAGAGGAAGAAGCAATGATCGGCAGCCAAATTTTGAAGATGAAGATCGAACGACATCATGGCTTCTTCATACGAGGTCCGTTTTCGACGAAACAAGTTGCGTTGGGTCTGTATTGATGAGCATTACATTATAGAGCTAGGTTGGAGTTGATTGAAGCTAGTGTAAATTTTGGATAAAATCAAACGCTCGTTTAATTTTATTCGAAATAAAACACTACAACTGCTATTGGAACCAAAGTGAGTACAACTCACTCTTTCTGCCTCACTGATATTTTTATATAAGTAAGGATAAATTTATTTTATGATGATTGATGATTGTTTGAATGATATATGATATATTATCTATATATTGATTTGTATTTGGATATATTCCTACCCATTTGGAGTAGATGAGACCCTATATGTTCTTGTGTACGAGCGGATGAAGCTTTGTACGTGCGTCTGCCTTGAAACAAACATTGTATACATATTCTAATATGTATATTTGTTATAGGTAACAAGTTGGAGGGATCCAACTGGATTCCTCAACAGTATTGGTTTTATTTACAGATATTGATACATATGCTGTTATCATGTGATACATGATGATTTGGATGCCGTGATTAATGTATTTAGTGTTGTTGCAGCATTTGGCCTATTTTTTATTATTTAAAAATATTAAAGTGATGATTTCAGTTTAAAAAAGGATTTTAAAGTGATTGAAAATAGATGTTTTGTTAATTTTGAATTGTTAAGGATACTAATTTATTTTAAATAAATAAATAATTATAATTCTTATGTTATAAAAGTATGATTTTTGTGAAATATAATCAAAATGTGGTTTTTTGAAATATAAAGTTAACTATTTGGTAAAATAATTTAAATTGAGATTTTTGAAATATTATAAATGATTCATGTATAAGATTTATAAAATTGAATATTTATAAATCAAGATAATGGGATTATAAAGGAGTTTTGTAAATGTTAAAATGAAGTTATAAATGGATCTTATAAGATTTATAGATTATGAATTGATAGTGTTATAAAAAGAATGAATTTTGTAAATAAATTATTTACAAGTGAACTAACTTATAATTTGGATTTTGGCGTATAAATAAGAGATAAATGGAATCGGTTAATTAAGAGATTTTATATACGGAAGTTTTTATAAAATATAAATGTATATTTATAAATTTGTTTTATAAATTCAAAATCAACTTATTTTGAGAAGTAAATATGAAAGCTTATTAAAGGAAGTTCATCCACAATTTTGGACAGTGGATAATCCTTTAATAAATGTGTAGAAGTATTGAATTGGGATAAGAGAATTATATTCAGGATTTTGTACAATGAATAATAATTTAAATTAAATAAATGTTTTGGGAAGTGATATTTTAAATGGAGTAAAATGGTTTAGAAGATGTATTAAAATGTGTTAAGCATCGATTGCATAGATTTCAACATTTATTGTTGAAATAGACATTTTCGAGAAATAAGGAAATGATGGAATATAACACCGTTGTTATAGTAAACGATTTTCGAAAGGAAATGTTTTGTATAGTATATGGATTTATACATCTATCTAATTTTCGAATCCCTATACTAGTGATTTTGGGTTGTCGTAACGATGTTTTACTCAACATTCGTTTTGACCCAAATAAATGTGTTTTAAGAGAACATTTTCCTTGAAGAATAAAATATATACTTAATCCTGATGTAAGTATATGTAATATTTTCTAAGTGTTGAAAATAAAGTGATTTGTGAATATACTTATACTGTCGAAATAAGTATATGCAAATGTTTTCCAAATAGTGAAAAGTTGAAATGGTTTTTGGAATTATATCTTTTTAAAGATAAGTTGAAGTGAATATCTGGCAAGTAATTTAATTAATGAAAGATTAATTAAAAAGGGCCTAGCGATTTCTTATGCTGCTAGATATTTGTTTGTTGCTTTGATAGTTAAATAACCGACTATCAAATATGGCTATTTTCAGTTCCTCGACTTGATGCAGAAACTATTTCGTCGTACACTTAGTACGTAGCCTTCTGTGTAGGCTTACTCATCGTTTGTGTTGAGGATGTTGATTCGTATAGTGCGGAGTGTTACTCCAATCTATCGAGCTTCCTTCTTGGCCTGAAGGATAGCAAGTTGAAAGTTGAAGACATGATAAGTCTATGAGATTTAGTTTCTATGTGAGGTTGAGAAAAACTTTTGCGTTGTTGGTGTGAAGAGACCGAGATCGGTTTATCTGAAAACCACTTCGGACCAATGTTTATGCAACGATTGTGCAGTTTGGTTATGATGATATTAATATTCATGATTTTCATAGTGGAGGACTGTTTGTTAATCGTTTGGGTTTAGAATCCCAATATGCATCCCGTAGCAATGGTCTCTTCATTATGAAATATCCAATGCAAGGACTATTCGCTACTAATACTAGGGATTTTCCGATAGGATGTGGTTGGAAAGTACCTTCGGTTTGTCCTGTTCCTAGACAACTTATGTGGAAGTTTTTCTGACATTGCATTTCTAAAGATTACGTACATTTGTTTTTACAAACGTACATCAGTGGTGGCGGAGAAGGCAACTTTTCTTAGCTCAACACCCTCCTTGAGACATAAGAGCTCAAGGGTTGTAATTTTATGGAAGGCAATTCGTAGTCAATTGAAATTGCCATATGGCATTCAAAGTGATGCGATTGTAATACATAAAAGGTAATCGTTACCTCAGGTCTCATCAACCGAAAATGACCGAAATAGGGTTATATGCAGCAGGGCTAAGTGGCTCACTCCCACTAGGATATGATCATCCTCTTCTAGATATATCTTTACATGCTATGACGTCGTATATCTGATTATTATGGTTTCTATGCTATGAGGGCCCTCGAAAAAGGTCGGTAACGACCAGAGGATGACATATTCGGTACTATCTAGTTATAGAGGTAGGCCAGTCTTGTGTTGATAGAGAATCCTTTGTGATGGTCTTCGGTACATTCCTCTAGAGATGTACTCTCGGAAGGTAGTCCCTTCACCTGGTCATTTGTATGAAAATCCAAACTCCACTACGTACCAGCCATTTTGATTGTATTACCCAATTTGGGCTATATACTGGAATTTAATCAATGTAACAATTTCGACTGTGATTAATATTATTTGTGCAATAGACACTATTATAATATAAGAGGATTTGATATGAGACGTTTTAGCCATCATAAGTTAGAAACATGTCCGTGTTTGTTTGTGGGCGTGTCTTACAAGATACTTTGTTTTGATAAAGGAAATGTTTGGTAATTTAATAAATTCAGTTGAGTGTGTTTCTCACGCTGGTTTACCAGACTGATTCGGGCGTTCTTCCCTTTCAATGCTCGGGTCAGACCGAGTATATTTACAAGTTTAGATTTGGTGCTTTTGGAGCTTCAGCGGGAGAGCTGGAGATCTTCGTTTCGTATATAACATAAGTTTTGCTTAACCACTTTGCGCATTATTATGGTTGCATATTATCGGCAATTGTGAGGACATGTTATTATAACTGTCCATGGCTGATAGCTTGTGATTGATTGTTGAACTCTGATTGACGTATGTATATACAGTTTCTGTTTTGTAAAGACCATTGATATGATATTATATGTTTTCTGCTGCGATATGGGATTCTGTATTGTTCTATTGGTTCTATCTTCTCTCTTTCTTCTCTTCACTTCTTCTCTCTGTTTTTTTTTTCTCATGACTTTCCGTCAGTCTGTACTTTTTGGGTTGGACATTTATGGATTATTGTTGATTCAAAGAGTATGAATTTGCGGGTCGTCACATCGTTCAAGGTATAACATGCTCATATATAGATGTTGGGATTTACGTTGCAACGGACATGTTAACTCATCATATATATAGTATATGTTGTCCAAATATATGTATGTATTTAAACTTATTATTTATGTAAATATTATTAATCTACATATTTATAAATGTATAAATGTATATGTTAATTTTATTTAAACAATTTTATAAGAATAAAAATATTTAAACACACACGCATATATGTATGTATATAACTTATGTATATATGTAAAATATTAATAATATATGTGTGTATGTATTATTGCAATAAAATAACAGTATATATACAGATAATATAATTTCTTAAATTATAAACTAATATATATATGTGTGTGTGTATGCGTGTATTGGGATGACAAGATAATATTTTTTTATTATATATATATATATATATATATATATTCATAAGCATATTTATGATATCTTGATATATACATATATACATACATACACGTATATACATTATTTAACAAAGTTAATTTTTTTTTAATTTTAAACACTTCCAGATCATACGCACAATACAATAAAATTTTATTATATTAAAAATATATAAATTAATTAATTAGTCGAAAAATAAAAAAATATTAATAAAAAAATATTTATGTAAAATTTAGCACAATATTTTGAGGTTTGAAAATTTTTCCATAATTTTTTTAGCCAAAATTTATTTTATATTAATTAATTATTTTTGGTCATTTATTATAATAATTTTAAAAAAATAGGAAAAATGATTTTTTAATTCTTATTTTTTGGCCGTGTCGTATTTCATGATAAAATGATTTTATAAAATTCACAAATTTTCAAAACATATTTTATTTTATATAAATTATTAACATAGTATATCAATTTTAAATAATAGTAAATAATTATTGAAAATATTTTATAACTACCAAAAATTATAATACATTTTAAAATATATGTCTAATTATTAGCATATTATGATGTTATAATTAAATACAGACCATATAAATATAATTAAATGATATATTAATATATATGTATATATTAATTAATAAAATAATAATTATTATAAATAAAATTATTCGATTATGCATATCTTACCTATATGTGAAATTTTTGTTTTATTAAATGAATACATACATATAACCAGTATGGTATGTGACAACATCAATACATATAAGAATCGTCACCTAACTAACACTATAATAATAATATGTATAAACAATAAAATACTGTCCAGAAATTTTAAACAAAATAATACAGTAAAAACATACCTAAAACTAATGCCTTGAAGCACACCTTCTAATGATGAACTCCCTCTTCTTTGAAAGCTTTTTGATTCGGCAGACTACTAATCCTTGAACCGTAGAACTTTGACTATCAAATAACATTTGCCTATTGAATTGATTAGATTTGGATTTTCTTGAGCTTCTATGGTATGAAATCAAATAGCAATGGGTAGGAATAGTGGTAGCCAAAGACATCTAATCAATTTAGGGTTTGATAAATAGTGGACGAAAGAGAGAAAGCCATGGATCATATCTCATACCAATTCTCACTAAATCTAATCCATCAATTTCTAACACCTCTAACTTATTTTAGCAGCCCCTATAGTCCTCATTACGAATGACATTATCAGCCTATCATTATGGGCCGACGCCCCCATGTAATCCCAAATAAATTTTATTAATTAAATCTAATTTAATTGCTTATCGATATCGTATACCAATCGATATATTTGTAACTATAGTAACATCGAACTATTCGAACGTTAATATTCACACGTCACTTAGCAGGTGGTGTGACATTTTAGCCAAATTTATCACTTACTTAGTTCCGATCAAATTCAATTTCACTTTGTTAATCATTACCCGGTTGCGGATTTTATTTACACCAATTCTCTTCGTCAAAACTATCACTTTGGACTTATTAGATTTGGTAATGGTCAAAATTCCAATATCGTCCATATTTAACTCAATAGTCCAAACACAAAGTCTTTGGTTCAATAATAACAATTATTATTAATCAAAATGCTCTGGCCAGAGGCTTTGACTTTGAGTTGACTTGAGTTAACCATGATACTAAACCCATATAACTAAGGAGAAGAATCCTCTCTTGAACAATGCTTCACTTCTAATACTTCCACTCGATCTAACTGCAGTCACTCGATGGAGGTCGTGCCATGATTTATTATAATCAAAGTGGAGCTTTCATATTGATGATTCATGTTTCAAATCGAGAGAACTGTGTAAATCAGTCACATTGATATTTCATGTTTGAAATTAGTTATATTAACCAACAGAAAACTATAGTTTCATAGTTATCCAATAACCATCAGTGCCTAGGTGCCCGAAGCAGTTATGAGTAATTGATCACCCAACATTTGGAGAGCATTACGTACTCTAGTGTCAACGATACAACGATATTCAATCTTGACGTATCTTGATTAGGAACATTTAAAATGGTATATATATTTTCATTGTGATAAATTACTCATGGTTACACCATTTTGTAACTACTATCACAAAGCATACCATTTATGGATTTTCTATTAAATATACTTTTGATTAAATTAATTAACCCATTATATCAAGTATATAACAAAAGAAAACACCTTTTATTTCAAATAAGATTGGTTATCAAGTTAGATATATATAACAAATTATATAATTTCCTTTAGGGCATACCTTTAACTCTAGCAATTTTAAATATTGGAAATATTTGTAGTGCAACTTCAAATATTTGCAAAAATAATGTCTAAAATTAATATTGCAAATATTGCATAAAATTTTCGTAAAAGAAATTACTAAAAATATTTTTTCGAGGTTAATCTTATAGGTTTCATTGAAAGGGAAAATTTTATATTAAGTTTGGAAATAAGGGATAAATCTTATTTGCCAAAAAATTATAACCACTTAATATTCAAATTCCTTTTGTTTTATCTTTCTGTTATTTATGGTATTTACTGAAAACACCACGTGCTTTTTCATATTAAGGGATTTCATATTGTAAGTATAGTTCCTAAAATTGATTATTAATAAAATAACAATACAACTTTACCATGCCAAAAATAGCAATCTAAGTCATAATCTAAAACCAAATCCTTCAAATTAAGTGCAATAAAGGAAAGTATATTATATCAGGTTTCTTGCGTTATTTAAAATTTAGAGGATAATGAAGCAAACAATAATGTGCAAACATATACTATTATGAATATTTAGTCTTTTCTATTATTTGTGTGTGTACAACATACCATCATATATATAATATAATGAAAATTATTTTGGAAAATCCATATACATCAGAAATCTTCATGTGATTTTCTTTGTAATTAACTTTAAGTACAAAAAGTAATCAAAATTATATAAAAGGTTGCTTGGAGTATTAAAATGCAAGGTATAATAAAATCAGAACTGTAAAAGAGAGAAGCATAACTATGAACATTTAGTAGTTTACACAATTTAACTTCTTATGATAGGTCGTTTTAGTCGTACTGCAAAACGTTTTCGCCAAAATAATTTTTTTTCAAAATTTACAAGTTTTTTGCACTATAAACTAACAAGGTGCAATAAATACCACCAAAACTGCATAAAATAACATGATTTGAATGTGAAAAAAAATAAATTTTCTAAATTAAACCACATAAATAAAACTAAGGACTTGGTTTAGATCATTAACAAAAATAAGTATTCATTTTGAAATATGAAAAAGGGTATTGGTATTTGAGAATAAATGACAAATTACGAGATCTATGTAGTCAGTTGTACCTTTCTATATTATAGAATTTATATGAATCCGTGTATTGAAAATGGTACTTTCTACTAGAAGTAGAATTTTATTTACACCGTGAAATCAAAAATTATATGTTATTTTGATTTAGATTAATATGGTAATAAATAAAGAAGTAAATAAAATTACATATATCACAAGTGAAAATATTTATATTTTAATCAATGACCACTAGCTCAATCAATTAGCGATATGGTGCTCTAGATATAGGTTCTAGAGGTCATGGGTTCGAGCCCTTAGGACATCAAAATGAGTTCTCATAAATTAACAAAAATGATTGGATAGTGACAATTTATTCAAATAGAGCTAATGTCATGGAGTTCAAACCCAAAATAATCACAGTATCATTCTGAGCGCCTTACCACTTAGTAGTTGAGCTAATGGTCTTTTGTAACGACCTACCATTCGTAACACCCATAATGCATGCACAAATCCACTTAGATTTCATAAGTATCACGGATGATGGTTCGTTGGGTAGTATTTAAGAAAAACACACAGACACACATAGAGAGAGAGAGGGTGTGTGTATTGTGTATACGTTTGTTAACTATCTAACAACAGAATTGATAAATATAATATCAATATAAATATGTAATAGACTAAATTCATTCATATAAGTGAGATGTAAGATGCAATATCACAGTACATCGTGTTTCCTAGCAAATGGAGTCTGAATTACATCAAATCCATAAACAACGCATCTCATAATACATAATAGCCTAACATGTAAATAACCCAAAGTACTAGATATATCATTATAGCGATAATAGCTATAGCTTTTAAACTCACCACCAACTAGTAGAATCCCTCTTTTAAGTCAAATCATTCAAGAGATAGACAACAAAAAAAGGATAATATAAAGAAGGCCAAATATAATTCTAGTGAAAAGTAAATATCACTAATCAACATGATTACCAATACACTAATATATCATGTATAACACCAATTGACTTAACACGAGGTAACGAAACCGTATCTCAATCAACATCTTCACTTGCATCCAACAAGTTAGCACATTTATACTATGTGTTATATAATACGTGATAAATCAATCAATTACTAATCATCATGGCATCCGAACATGGCTTAACCACCATACACTGAGGTAGTGGGCACTGGGTCTTCCGATAAGGCCAAGACCCACTAAGTACAGTCACTAATGTAATACCGATACTATGAAAATTTACTACAAATTGCCAACCACTTATAATCATATAAAACACAAATCAATATACGCGTGCTAACCTTTTACGATTTGTTTATCACAAGGACTTAAGACAAGTAAACCAAGGCCAATAACCCTTGTTACAATGTAGCTTGATGTCTATCGCCTTTGTTACCAAGATGGTACATCCCCTATCTTCAAATCAACGCCGACTGACACAAGAAATCAAAACAACCACACCTCATTCTACAAATGGTTTGTAATATCAAATCCTAAAAGCTGTGATTAAGGGATACATGCTTAGTCCATACAACATTGTATGGAACCGTATATCACAATAGCCTAGTTGTTTCGTCTAGAAGCCGTTGAACAACTCTATAAAACTATCATGCGAATTGAATTGCATATCAAACTATGATCACAATCTTTATATCACTTAACATCCATCACCTATGATCCGAAATTTGAAATACTATTCCTGGACTCATCGTATTGCTTTTTAGTCACTCCAGACCTTTTGAGCATTAGGCTTATCCACAAAAAAATATGGATTCTCAAGGTCTCAACATTTTGAAGTTTGAACCAATTGTTAATTTAGTAGCATATTAGATGGTCGAACTAGGAATTAAAACATCTAACATTAGTTTCAAACATTTGAACCAAAAATCAAATTTCTATATCATCTTATTTTTCATTGAAATAATGCGGGTTTTAGTTTCTTGAAATCTATACATCTGAATCCAGAATTTAGACATCTCAAATTCTATATGGCTAGGGTTGAACCAAGATGGAAGAATTTCCTTCATGGATTTTCATTCACCTTGTTTCAAATAATAAAGGGCAAAGCACCCATTCAGCGAGAGCATCATAACAGTTGATGAACTCTTTTCAGATTAATACATATAGATGTAAGATATCACAAATCTATTAATAATTAAATGATTCCATATATTTCGTTATATTCACCGACGAGTTATCACTGACACAGACATGTGTATTTGATACAAAAGTAGCACATCTATGATAAGCTCATAGAGTATAAAACGAAGTAAATTAAATAACATGGAATAGAAAATAAATTGATTCGATTTAATCAAATAGGTAAGTATATTGGAAAGAGTTTCGAGTGTACCTAAAATGAATAAAGGTTCAATCTCAAAAGTCACACCTCCCTTTACATAATGATGTATCAATAAAGAGTAATCGAACTTTGTTAAACAAAGTATAATTTACTGTGAGTGAAGTTGAGTTAACTTCTTTTTATAAGGTCGTATACTTAAGAGCGGTACATAAGGTTAAAACTAATTTCATCTGAAGAAAATTTTACAAAATCATACAAGACAAGGGTTTATTAGAAACCCCAACATATCACAGGCCAAGGGGTTGGTAGGTTGTGCGAGCCGAAAGACTACACATAATAATTGCATATTAGAGATCTTGTATAAATCACCCCAAAAGAATTTTGGATACGATTATCATTGGATGAATGATTTATGTTTTAAATATAATTATTATAACCTAAAATCAAATCATTGTTATTCATAAGGAAATTCATAAATTGTTTATGAATACCTATTTGGTTGCATTGAAAAACAATTGTTGTTTCAAGAAATACCAACTTTGTAGTGAAGGAATTTCTTTTTGAAGTTAATGGTAGTTAAATAGATTTGGATATGATCCAAGGATAAAATTAACTACAGGGGATGAAATGAAATTGAAAAACCTAAATGAACATAACTCATTAGAATGTGTAATAAATATTCTTACATATTGAAGAGAAACTATGAGTTTCTTATCAAGTCAATAACGATAAATCAAAGCTGTCAATTAAAAAATTATGAGCATTAACTCCATGATATGATATGATGCACAAATCCAAAGTGGATTCCAAGTATGCTATCAAAATTATGGTTTCGGTAATTGTACCCGAAAGGATACGATCCATCAACCGTGAATATATCTTCAAAAGCTATATTAATGTAGTTGGAATAAAATGAGCAACATTGATAAGAATGAAATCATAAATTTCAATTGTTGCAATTATGCGTAATAAACTTGTTATTCAACATGCTCAAGTTAATCAAATTTACACAAAATTATCATTCAGTATGACTTAAGCTTTGATACATATATATTGAAATGGAAAATTCTAAATAATGATTTAGAGTAGACTATTTTCACATAACAACCGAAGTATCTCGAAGTCGTTAGGAGCAATGTTGAGTTTGCGGGTTTTAGGATATGACCAAAGAAATTATGCAGAAGCAACATTTTAAAAGCATCGAAATTAATTAAGTATTTTGAAAAAAACATTGAATGGTTTGATTTTCAGTCAAAATGTAGAGGAAGTGCGTGTCCATAAGAAAGAACCACTAAAAGGTACATAAATATTTCTATATTATAAATAAACAACATGATGCTAATTGTTAACGAAGTACTTGTGTTTAAACCAGTAAAAGTTTGGTTGTTTAAAAATCAATATTGCATTTGCAAATTATACATTTTATAAGAAGTATAATGGATGTTGGGAATGTCCCAAATAATATGCAAAGACACCATATCAAAATGTTTAATATAAAATATGTAAGATGGGTTCCTCATGCTTAGTAATAGTAAATACCATACATGTTGTATTATCCAAATTATCATAACTTGCTTATGTATTTGATACATGAAACAAATATCAAATCTAAATTAAGATCACTAAATGGCTATTTAGAGTATTGTCGACAATTTACAAAATACAAGAGAATTGTTTATGGAAACAATGAAATCCTTATGAAGGAGCGTAGAAACTCAAACTTTATGAGTGATATGAAGAATAATATATCAATATTAAATTCATATTCAAACCTTACTAATAAGCTTTAAGTTGGAAATGTTCCAAATAAAACATTATGGCTAATTCAATGAAAAGGCTAAGTACATCCCCTTGAATAATGCCACGATAACAGCAACGTACGAACATAAATGCATAAATTTATAAACGAGCTAGGGTGATTCCAAGTATTAAGAATACTAATCATTGTTATATGATAACAATGTAATAATAAGAGCTCGCTATAAGTCAAGAAACATACTATGAATAGTTTAACATGACAAAGGTAGTTTATCAGTATGAGAGAGTTAATTGACAAAGTAGATAATTAAACAACATAGCAAATCCATTCACGAAGAGTCTAACTCAATCAGTTCTCATCAAATTGGTCGAAGGGATGAGATTGAGATTCCATAATTGGCCCCAAATTCAGGTGGAAGATTTATAGAGTAGAAGTGTGCCTAGGGGAAACTATGTAATTGTTATATATATATATATATATATATATATATATATATATATATATATATATATATATATATATATATATATAAAACTCGATAACCAATCTTGCACAAAATAAAATGTATTTTCTTTCTGTATATTAATTAAATAATTTTTCGCTATGCAAAACTGATCACTGACATATCACAACACAAAATTTTTAAGCCATCTAAGGTCTAATCTACACTATCAATAATGATAATTTGAATAGTAATATAAAATCTCACAAATATGTCTCGATGGTTATTCCCTAATAGTCATTTGTATTACTATCCTGAGTAGGAAATAAATTCTATATCCTACCCTACACCCTAAATAGACTTAGAATCTCATCCCTTGGGGTGTAGGATAGAATTTAGAATATTTTTCGTATTTAGGGTAGAAGTACAAATGATTATTAGGGAATAATCATATGGACATGTTTGTAAGATTTTATATTACTATATAAATTATTGTTATGGATAGTGTAGATTAGACCTTAGATGGCTAAGAATTTTTGTGTTGTGATACATTAGTGATCAATGTTAATTAAAAGTATATTTAATAGAAATTTCATAAGTGGTATATTTTGTGACAGTAGTTACAACGTGTTGTAACTACGAATGATTTATCACACTAAAAGACATACAATTTAAATATTCTTAGTAAAGATGTATCGAGATTGGATATCGATGCATCTGTTGAGACTAGAGTTTGTAACGTTTTCCTAATGTTTGGAAGTGTATTACTCATGGCTATTAGAGGCACTTAGGGGTTACGTACTGATAGTTATTGGATAACTATGGAATGACTCACTCGATAGTTTTCTATTGGTTAATATAACTAAGGTCAAAAAGAAAATATCGATGTGACAAAATTACCAAGTTCCCTCAACTTGAGAATGCTGTTGATCTTCAATGTGGGAGCTCCACATATATTATAGTTAAATCATAGCATGATGTCCATTAAACGACTATAGTTGGATCAAGTGGAAGTATTGGAAGTGAACTATTCAAGAGAGGATTCATCTCCTTGGTTATATGGTTAGTATCATTACAACTGAAGTCAACTCAAAGTCAATCTCTAGCCAGAGCAGTTTAGTTAACAATAATCGTTATTATAAAATCAAGAACTTTGTATTTGGACTATAGAGCTGAATATGGATGATATGGGAATTTGGACTATTACCAAATTCCATAACTCCAAAGTGATATAGCTTTTATGAAAGAATTGATGTAAATATTTTTCACAACCCAATAATGCTTAACAACGTAAAATTGGATTTTAGTGAAACCAAGTAAGCGATAAATTTAGCCAAAATGTCACACCGCTTGCTAAGTGGTGTGCGAATATTAATATTCAAATTATTCGATGTAATCGCTGACCAAATATACACCTGAGAGTCACACAACTGAAACGATAAATACTCATTTTATCATCTGATTTGATTAATTTGTAATTATTATAAATTAACTAAATTAATTAATATTTATGAAATATTAAATCCTAAATCTTGTATTCAATGTGTTGAATAATATTAAACAATACATTTATAATAGTTATAAATATATTAATCGATATACGATATAAGTACACGTTTAAATTTAGATTAAATGTAACAGACATTGTTCGGGATAGAATCGGCTTTGAGTTCCATATTGGGCATGAAAATCTTGACTAGAATAACCAGGATTGGCCAGCCAAATGTTGGAAAAAGAGGGACGCTTTTGAATGGTTTAAAAGAGTGGAATTGGTAAGAGAAATAATGATAAGATCCATTTTTCTCTCCATTTGACTTCCTATTTATATTCCATTCTCTATGCCATTCTTTTTGATACTTTGTCTCTCTTCTCCCTCTGCAAATTTCATCCAGCAATTCTAGAATTTGGAATTAGATTCACGGAGTCATTTCATCATTTCAGAGTGAGATACCTAGTCCATGGTGAAAGGTATTTAGCACGTTTACTGATTCATTTAATATTATAATCATCTATTATTGTAATAAATTGTAGGTTATTAGATTACATTATGAATCTAGTGTATTGATGTTCTATCACATATTGGATGGTTGAATATATTGGTGCGTCTATTTATATGTTAACTAAAAAAATTCATTTACATACTAGCATTAACTCATGGCTTAAAATAAAAAAACCATTTTTAATTAAATAATATTATATATATGATTCTATTAATTAATATATTATATCTTAAAGTTAAAAGTCATATGATAAACATTTTTAAATTTATAAAGTTTTGTTGTTACACAATATTAATTCACCAGTAATGAATGTTTAATTTTAATATATATATATGTTTATATATATTTATATTTAATTAATGATATAACTATTTATTTAACTAACAACTGATTATGTGTACATATACCATATTGTTTGAAATTAAGTATAAAATTGTACATAAAAATATCACATAATTTTCATGTCTCGAAAATGATTTTTTTATAATTTTAATTAATTTAATTAAATCAATCTTAAAATTATTTAATTAAAAATAAATTTTAAATTCAAAAATATTATTTTTTCTACCCTAAGCTTAAAGTTAGGTATTATTTATATATATATATATATATTAATTTATTTATGTACGTGCACATGTGTATGTATATTTATAAGTATTTATAATTAAATGAAAAATTGATTTTGCACACAACTTTGCAGCAGCAATTCGAATAAAAAAATTTAAAATTATTTTATATTAATTATTAAATGATTTCTTATTTAATATAAATAAATATTTTTTCGAATATCTTTTAGTATATTATAAATAAATTATTATAATTATTATTTCCACATATGTGTGTATATATGTGATTATATTTTGCATAAGTATAATTTACATATATATAAAAAAATATGCACATATGTATGTATATATATATATATATATTCATTTAGATATAACGTAGAACACTAAAGGGGCTAACATGTCTGTTGTAGTGTAAATCTCACCACTTATACTTGGGCATGTCAAACCATGTACGTTTTATTATATTGCACGTGCACGTACGCAGATATGTGTATATGATACATATATTCAAATATAATATAATATAAAGAAAATTTTTTCTAATAAAATTAAATAAAACAATGATTATCTTTAAAATAAATTTAGGAAAGTTCTAAATGAATTATACTTCATTGGCCCAATGAAGATCCAAAATGGTAATTTTTTTTGAAATTCATCCATTTCTTCTACTGCGAGCTGACCCAGTTCTTACAACAATAATCCAAACAAATTTATAATCAATATACCATACTTAAAAATATCATTTCTTAACCTTTTTATGCCTTCATTTCATGAATAAACACATTAAAAATACACATAATTCAAGACTCTCACCTCTAAAACCACAAGTCAAGTCTACTCAACAAACCCTAACTCAAGCGTTAACATTTGACCATAACATATGACATATTTAGTGATCACAGCACATAGAAGATAAATCCTACTTATTAAATCCTATGAAATACAAGCCTAAAATCCACCCAATCATGAGGGTTCATTTGTGATTTCAAAAATCCAACTTCAACCATCACCAAAATGCCAACTTGAGTAACTGGATTTGTAAAGAATCATTTCATTTGAATATAAATATTTTATTCAGAATAATTTTTTAAGAAATGAAGGAGTTATGGAAGTACTAAGATTAAAGAATAAATTATCACTTTTAAGAAGAGGCGAAAAAATGAGTGAATGAAGTGGAGAAAGGGTTCATTTTAGAAATATAGTGGACTAACTCAAACAAATTACTATTTTTCCCATATCTTCACTTTTCGTCTCGCTCTATCATATTATCCGATTTTGATAAACTTTATATATTTTTCATATGTAAATGACAATAGGAAGATAATGGAATAGGTCTCAGTTTCAAATTCATTCATCATACTTTTTAAGTCATTTTTTCTTTTAGTTTATTTAATTCAATTAAACCAATTTATTATGCTAAGTATTAAGTGTTAAAAATACGGGTTGTTAGTTCTCCCTCCTCAAAAAGATTTCACCCTCGAAATCATCAAGATGCAGAACAATGTATCGTATCTATTCCATGTAAATAATGCCACTAACACTTAGATAAGTCATAGCAATAAAAAGCAATTTCTACGTTGCCATGCAACTTAAATCATATAACTGGAAATAGAATTTTCGTAGAGTAGATGGAATCATACCGGTGAAAAGTATAAATAGGAAGCATGAATCTTCTCTTTGGCTCTCATATGGCATTTTCGAATTTTGTGCCCCACTGGATATGGATAAGTTAACAACCTTGTTCTAAAGAATTTTTACCATACTCTCAGGAATATAAACAAGCCCTCTAGTCATCGATGCTTTTGGTTCAACATCCACTTTCTCTAATTCGTTGAGCTCCACCACTACACTTGATTCATATACACACTTGCATAAGTGTGAAACATGTTATGTACTCTGATCATCTTTCCAAGAAGATCAACTCTATATGCTTACTTTCTTATCCATTCCAAAATATACAATGGTCCAACGAATCTTATTGCAAATTTTCCCAAATCTTCAAATCTAACAACTCTGGTTAATGTGATGAATTCATGAACCATGTCACTTACTTTAAAACTAGATCAATACATCTTTAATCGATATAAATCTTATATCGATCCCGAGATTCTTTTATTCCTTTCTATATTAAGTTGAATTTCTTCGAAGTCTCATAGATCATACCCGGTCTAAGTATTACCTTATCGGTTGTTTCCCACTAACATGTAGGCGATTTACAATGTCGTTCAAACAACACTTCAAATAGTGACATGCCTATACTAGCTAATAGCAATTATTGTATGAAAATTTATCAAGAGGCAAGTGTGATCTTCCCATGATTCTCCAAAGTCAAGTACACAAGCTTTCCCCAAATCCTTAAACACACAGTTCACTTGTTCGGCATGACCATCCGTTTGGGACGATAGGTCATGATAGAGTTTAATTCTGTGCCCAAAGCATGTTACAAACTCTTATAACACTCACCTAGAAAAGTGGGTCCGATCACCTACTATACTAGACTATGTAATGTCACTATTTCTTATACATACAACATAGATAATATGGAGCGGTCCTAAAGCTTCATCAAAATGAAATGGGCGTTTTTCATCAAGCAGTCTATAATAGTCGAAATGCTTATTACCTCACCAACTCTGTAGAAAACCATCTATAAAATCTATGGAGAAATATTCTTACATCCAACACAGAACCTCCATAGGAAATAACAAACCACTAGGCTTCTTTTATTCGTGTTTGACTTATTGACAAATCATGCACTTCTTTATGAACTTTAAAAAAAGCATTTCATATGCTTTCAATAATAAGTGCATTTAAAACCATTGTACATCTTTTTTTCACAAGGATAAATAGTCATCTTAAAATGATGACACTCTTGAAGTACGTCATCAATTAAATCTTATACTCTAGGAAACATGTAATCTCTTATCTCTATGGAGCCAACCCATCACATCAATAGAATGTCATCCCATGTGACTAGACTTTTCTTGCTTCCCTATCCAGTCCATGATTTCTACTAAATTTGCATCAATTTTTTGGCAAGATGCAGTCCGATCTATAAATATGTACCTAACCTCTAATGTCATCAACAAATTGGGAAACAAATCATAAGAGGTTCAAGAATCAAACTCCTTAATATATTCCAAACTCTTCTACTCGACAAACGTTGTGACGACCCGAAAAATTATAGATATTTGAAATCGGAATATCTAATTTATTTTAAATATTTAAAGTTAAATTTTAACTTGAATTTCAAATATCGCCGTTTATTGGATAATTAAACTATTGAATTTAATTATTGAAAATTTAGGTAAAATATGAAATCGAGAGTTTCAAGTTTGTTAAAAATAATTTGAAGGCTTATAAAATTCATATTAATAATACTAAAGATAATAAAAGTTTTAAAATTAGATTTTGAAGTAGTTTGTTTAGTTTTGAAAATATATCGTTAAATCGATATTTAAAAATAACCTTCCGAGACACAGTCTCGGATTTCGATGAAACCAGTTCCATTAGATCCGTAATAGTGTTTTGTTATAAAAGTTCATAGTGTTTGGAATTATCATTTAGCCATATGAGTTGTAAACACGCTGAAATCTCTATCGATAATTCAATATAATAACTAGGTCCAAAAAAGCTATCTTTTCCATACGATCGAATTAGGATTCGAAACCTTTTCCATTTCGTTTGGAATAGGGGTATAACATTATAAATGCCTAGTGACACGTCTCGATAGGAGATCTAGATTTTAAGTTGCGATATCGAGACGATTTAAAATTTAAATAATATTTTATATACATATTACTTATTTTGACCAGTCAATTAATTTCACATCAATACCTTTTCACTTTGCACTGTAGCAAAACCATTCCTTCGCTCCAACATCTCCACTTGTCTCCCCATTCTACTTTTGATAAACATATAGCAGATCAACAGAAGGAGATAAATAAATGGCCGAAGCCTCTTTCATAAAAAACAAACGACTGTCTTCTTCCTTATAAATCATTGGCCTCTTTCTATTCTAATCAAATCAGGATCGAAGGGAATTCGTTAGAAATCAAATCTCACTTCGTTCAAACGAAATTATCTCATATCTATTCGAACCCAGATCTATCCGCTCGATCATAAATTTTCAACCTATCGGAAATAAAGGCAAGCGAATAGATCGCAAAGGCGGGGGAGGACCGCATTAGGTCATAGATGCGGTGACGGTATGAGAGGTGATGTCGCGATGGAGGGAGGGGTTCGGCCTTGAATATAGGCGCGTGGAGTTCGCCGAGAAGCTCGGAGTCAGGGTCGATGTTGCTAACGAGGCGACGACGGCGGTGAAGCATTGGGAGGTTAGGGCTTGGGATCATGGTCGATTAGGAAGTCATTGGCGTTCGATTTCAGAGTTTGAGCTCTAGACTTGTGATCGGCAGGTGATCTGCAAGAGGAAATCTTTTAGCAACAGTCGAGGCTTGTGTTTCCATAAGGTAGTATATGTATTTTCAATTTATTTTGTTAAATTATATATTTGTAGATAAGGGTTTGAATAAGAATATAGTAGGGATTTAAAATGTTGAAGAGTTTTTAAATCTATATAGATAGATTATTGTTTCAGTATATATATAGTTTCAAAAAGATAAATTTACTTATACACAGACTAAACCTACTAATTAATTTTTAGAAAAACGTATTATGGTGATCTACTCGGTTTATTAACTTATTAAACTATTTTAGTTACTAAAAATTATTTATGATAGGAAATTAGTTTAAAACTAAAACTTTTAGTTTAAATAAAATTAATATACGATTATGGATTGTTCGATGATTAAAATATTAACGAACTATACAATATTTGTACAAGGTTTGAAATCATGAAGCAAATAGCCGATTTGGATCGGACTGCAAATTAAAGGTCAAAGGCGAGTTAGTCTCACTCACATGTGGATTACCGGTTAATTAAATTAGTTGAAATTAAATAGTGGATTGATTGCTTGAATTGAGGATTTATTATCTGTTTGGACATGGTGTTATATATAGTAGTGTATATATATTGGAGTGATTGATATTCCAGCATTATATATCGGACAAGACCCTATGCGTCCAACATAATAGCGGATGACCATATATACCGTGATATCCCCCTCGAAGTGGGATTGGTATTTTATATTGCGCTAACATCTGTAGAGGCGGGGAAACTGGTTGGAGGGGTCCAACTGGATTCCTCAAAACGTTGAATTTAATTTATATTCAGCGATGTGATTTATTTGATGATTTCTGATAGATTATATTGATTATATTAGTGATTAAAATTATTGAATGCTATGCTTGGCTGAATATATATAGGTATTTTTAGAAACAAAAAATATATACAAAGTTTGGATTTTTAAAGGAAATGAAAAGAAAATTCTTAAGTAAATAATTATTAGGAATTGGATAAATCGAGTAATAAATTTTAAAGGGAATTTCAAACCAAGAAATCGGTTTGAAATCGATTTAGTGTTTTGGAAACTGTGATTTAAAGGAAAATGAGAAATGGAAATTTATAAACTGATTTATAAATGAAGTGGAATATTTATTGGTGGATAAATTTGAAAGTATAGATTCCGTTGGAATTTATAAGAAAAGGGTGCAATTTATTTTAAAAATAAAAAGGTGATTTTATTTTTAAAAGTTGGAAAGTATATTTTCTTGGAAAACTAGTATATTTTCAGAGAAAAGATTTCAAAGTATAAACTAGAAGTTACAAAAAATGTTTTTTAAGAATGTTTTAGAAAATTTATTATTTTAATTATTTTTAAGTGAAAAGTAAATATTTATTTAAGTTAATTATGGTAGTTAATTATTTTGAAAGGTAAATTAGTATTATGATTTTTAAAAAGGAATTTTAACATAAATATTTGATATAATAACTTTATTTTAAAAGGAAATTTTGATTTAAGTTTTACTTAGAAACTCTTATAGAATTTCTTAAGTATTATTTTTATTTTAGTAATTTTAGTAGCCTATGTAAATAATTTAAGTATATATTTTTGAAGTGATTATAAAGAGATGGAAATGTGTTTTTAAAAATAAAAAGTGGTTTATTTTTAAAGTGTTGAAAGAAATTTACGTGTTTGGGACGTAAATTAAATTGGGATAAGTCGAGAACGATTTATTAACTGATTAAATGGATTATATTGGGATGGAAAGTGTATTTCCCTGAAAGGCCAAGTATATATTCAAAGAAAGATTTCCAAGTATAAGTTAGAGGTTTTTAAAGTGATTTTAAAAGAAGGTTTTAGAAAGAAATTATTTTTAGTGTTTTTAAATTTTTTAAAAGTAAATACTTATTAAGTTAATTATATAAGTAAATTATTTTAAAGGTTTAACTAGTATTATGATTTAAAGAAAATTATTTAATATTTATACCTTATACAATAGCTTTTATTTTTAAATTAGTTTTGGCTCAAGTTTAACATGATAAATTATTATATAACTAGTGTTTTAAATAAAGTTTTTTAACTAGTTTCTATTTTAAGTGTTTAAAGTACATATTTTTGGATAAAGTGATTTAAATTATCTAAAAACCTAAAGTATTAAGACTTGGTGGTTTTCAGTGGAAATAAACAACTGGGTGGAATTTATTTCGAGAGAGAAAAAGTGATTTGAAAACTATTTTTAAAGGGTTGAAGTGTAGAAAAATATCTTGCAAAGATATTATGAAATAAATAATTTGGGCAATTATTAAGGAATGATGGTGGTTTGTGGATGTTATATGATAGTTAAATAACCGACTATCAATATTGGCCAACACGCTGATCGTTTCGTGGAGACCGAGATTGGGATTAATTTCCTGAAAATCACTTCGATCTGGTTTGAACGTATTCATGAGGAAGACAAGAGCTTGGAGTCGAAGATGGAGCAGTGAAGTGCATGAGCTAATCGCTACTAATCCTGAGGGTGATTCCAAAATGGATGTAGTAGGAGTAGTGTCTTCGGTTCCGTTCGGGCGATAATGGACTTGTACGAACGAATGCTATCATAACATCGTCAGGGTGAGATGAGCATTCTAAGTGATTGTGCGCTAAAAAGGTAATGCATAGCCTCGAGCCTCGTCAACCAGGAATGACTAAAACAGGGGAGGTGTAGCAAGGCTAAGTGGCTAGCAACCAATTAGGGTAAGGTCATCCTCGTCTGGATGTCCCTTTTTATTCGGCTGTGTGGACGGTTACTGATCCCAACCGTGGGTTGATCTTATTCAGACTATCCAGTAAGAGGTAGCTCCTGTCTTGTGTTACAGGGGATCAGGGTGAATCCTCAGTACTCTGATTTGGACTAGGTACTATGACGAGCGGTACCCCAGTAGCCCTGCCATTGATGGAAACCCAATCTCCAATAACTGCCTTTAGACTAGTTTGTATACCTATTATGCTAAAATTTAATGAATGTAACAATTTCGGCTATTTGAATAAGTATTTGTATATAGACACTGCTATAATATCAGAGGATTTGATAAGAAATGTTTTGGTTATCGTAAGATAAAAACCCGACATGTTTATTTCTAGAGTGGTCGTACGAGATACCTTTGATTTTTAAAGGATTTTGGAAACTTTAATAATCCAATTGAGTGTGTTTTCTCTCGCTGGTTTTCCAGACTGACTCGGGTGTTATTTCGCTATAGTGCTTGGGTCAGACCGTGTATTATAGAGCACAATTCTGGATGGAATGTTAGGGAGCTCAGGAGACGAGCTGGGCGGCAAGATGTATCGCACGTACTTGATATATATTTCGATGTGCAATATAAGCTGTATAGTCTGATTTTGGGTGAGGAAAAGTTATTACAATTGTCCAGTATTTGATTATTGTTTGTATGTACCTTGATGATGTAATGTATTACTAAGTTGCAGATTCTTTTGTGTAAAATCTGTTGCTATCTATTATATATTATTCCGCTTCGATTGTGAGATTCTGATATTGCTTTCTATTTCTTCTTCTACCTCCTTCTTTTTTAACCCTAATGGTTCATATTTCCGTCCACTTTGAGTAGATCTGATGGAGTATATTGTCGGCTCAAAAGGGTTTGGATTTGTGGGCTGTTACAGTTGGTATCAGAGCAAAAGGTTAAGCGAGAATCTTGGCTCTGGTGAGGATTACTCATTAGAAATAGAGTCCATAGTACTCTAGAATAAGTTTGAGTTTATAATTAGATATGAGTGCGTATTGTGAGTGAATATATGTTGTTTTATATTGTGTCGACTTATCAGTTGAGTGTTTATGAATTCTGGTCGGTGTAGTCTGGACAACTATATCGATAGGGATTCCTAAACTCTTAAACTAGGCAAACCGATGCAGTATTGTTTTTAAAAGTGGGTAAATGAAATAATTTTTCCCAAATTATTTTTGTATAAAATAAATAATTTTCCATAAATTATTATAGTTATATATGGTTTCTTGGTTGTTAGGAAGTGATAATATTAAATTATTGTCATTATTATATGGAAATTGAAAATAAAAAATAATGTTATAACCAAAGTTAAGGAATAATTTAAATAATGGAATGAGATTTGTAAATGTGAATTATAAATATGATTTATAATTGAAATGAGATAAAATTCCAGAGTAATGTTTGAATATAGATTGGAAGAATTTAAAATTTGAAATTTTGGGAAAAGTTTAAATTCCTTTGGGTTTGGAAATGGTTTTCCAAGATTTTGGAGAAATAATAGTGGTATTATTTTAGAAATATTTTTGAATTGGATTTGAAATATGGTGAGATTTTGAATTAGAAATATTTGGAAATGTTTTTAAAGAGATAAAGCACTGAACTCTTTTCGGTCGCTGGAAAATAATTTTGATGAAGACTGCAGCATCATCGATGATCATTTTTGAGTTTCCAAGAGAAGGATTGCTAATCGTATGTTTTGAATGGGTGTTTGTTTGCAAAAAAATTAGGTTTGGTTTTGGAATGCAAGGAATAAATTGGTTTGGATATATATGATTTCGAAAATGTTTTTGAATATTTAATAAATTGTTTAAACTTGAGAAATTTAATTAAAAATGAATATGGAATATAAATGAGATTGATAACTTATAAAAAAAATTGAAATTTGTTGGAATAAGATTCAACTTGAAAAGGGTCAAATAAAAGTAAGTGTGAAAAGAAAATAAGTTGGAAGGTAAGCTCATTAGTTGAAGTGAATTAAAAGAAGTTAGCAAATGGAATTTAAATAAGTGGAAAACCTATAGAAGTTTGAATTTTAAATGGAATTCGAACTGAATATTGGAATTAAATTTGAATTGGGTTAAGTTTTGTAAAGTTGAAGAATTAGTTCGAAGTGGACTAATTAATAAAAGTTTGGAAATAGAAATGATTGAGATTTGTAATAAATTAGTAAATGGAACTTATTTAAAGAAAGGGCTAATTAAGAATGGGTTTGAGATAAGGTAAATAGAATTCAATATTTAAAAGTGAAAGGAAAATTGAATCCATTTGAAATTGGAGATCCAATTTGAATATAAGTAGACATAAACCAAAATGGTAAAGTGAAAATAAATATAAGAAGTGTATAAAATACTTATATTGAATTTAAATGGATGAATGGTGAATTCTTAAATAAATTTGGAGTTGAAAAATATATTCTCAGTTAATATTTGAATGAAGATTTAATAAAAGCGTGTGAGATGATAATTGTGAATAAGTGAGTAGAAATCGAAATAAATGTGAATAAAAGAGAATTGATTTAGCTAATAATCAATTGAGATAAATACGTAGGATGTACGTATATTATTTTATTCGCATAGTGATTTGATCCAGATTCGTGCACATAATTTCGAGATATTTATAGGGATCCGAGTGGGGGGTTTTTACTTGATTTTCGACGGCGAACCCTAGATATGGATTTTTGATTGATTCTGAAAATTCTCTATCATAGTATGTGGCTATGCAAGGAGAATGACGGTTTTCGATCAAGAAACCGGATCTGGATCCGTACCAGGAAGTCGGGTGGACGATACTAATTCAGAAGTGAAATTGTGTGATCAAGTGAGCAATCAAATTTGATATTACGCACGGATGATATATGTACATTGTACATGCTTGAATGAAATTAATATTGAAAAGTTTGAAAAGAAAAGTATAAAATGATTTTGAATGCTATGATTGGATATTACTACTGAGTAGGATATATAGATATTTAAAAGAAAAAGGAAAGGAAATTGGTGTCTTTGATTTCAGGAGATGAATATGAATTGCCTGACTAAAAGGTATGTATATAATTATTATATGAAATTTGATGATTTTCTGGTCTAGCCACTTGGCCTTTTGTTTTCTTTTGAAATTAGGGGCCCGTAGAGGAATTTTGTAGTAGTACCGATCTAGCCACGCAAAGGAGACGCCGGCGAAATTTTCCAAAATTTTAGAGAGTTAGAAATTTTTTGAGACGACCCGACTTTTTCTCCACAAAAAGTCGTATCATCCTTAAGAAAGAAAGGGATAGAAAAGAGAAAAGAAAAAAGAGAAAGAAGAAACAACACAAGAATCTCAACAGCGGAACGAATAAATTATATTGATAACATAAGTATTACATAGTATACATCAAATATCAGAGTTACACAGACAATACATCACATACTAGACAGTTATAAACACCTGTCTAGTTATTACAATTCAATACACAATACAGAAACACTCAGAGATACCAACACAGCGAAAAACTATATAACTATACGCAGAAGCCTCCTGCTCCATATGCTCCTCCACAATTCGTCAAAGCTAACCCGAATCCTAACCTGAATTCCCTTGGTTACTCGTAAAAATTTGAGTACCCAAGAGTTAAAGAAAAACAGAAATAACTCCGGGTCAGACATGGGTCTGGTGTGAGTAACAGGTTAAAGTTGCTTAACTTTAAAAAACCTTTTGAAAAGAAAAGGTATCACGTAAGACTTCCCACACATAAACATGGAAAGGTTTTTACCTTACGCTAACCAAAGCATTTGATAGGAAATCCGATGATATTATAATAGTGTCTATGATTTTCAAGTAAAATACAGAAATAGCTGGAATGCTTACATCTCATGTTCCAACATAGTTGGGCACAAATAATACGTACGGCACTTATTGGATTTTGGATTCCATCAATGGCTGGGCTACTGGGGTACCGGCCGTCACAGTACGTGGCCTAGATCACCATACCAAGGAGTACGCCCGCTCACCTGCAACACAAAGCCGGACCCATTCCTTACTGAACAGTTCCAAACAAGACAATCCGGCAGTTGTGATCAGCAACCACACCACTAAGCCAAAAAAATAAAGGGACCTCTAGACATGGATAAATCTTGCTCTCAAATGGAGGCTACCCACAAAGCTTTGCTGCACCTCCCCTGTTTTAGCCATTCTCGGTTGATGAGGCTTGTGTCTACGATTACCTTTATAGGACATAACACTTAGAATGCTCATCGTCCACATGACGATGTTCTGAAAGCATTCAATCCATACAAGTTCATTCCGGGTTCGAACGAAACCGAAGGAATTATCTCGTTACACTCATTTTGGAATCACCCTCAGAGTTAACGACGATAACCCTTGCACTCTGAATCACCATCTCGAATCTATAAGTACTATTCCGTCAACTCATTACGGAATCACCCATAGAGTTATACTGACGTAAAGCCCTTACACCTCGAGTCTTCACTCGTTTCACTTGGATTAACGACCTAACGTTAATTTGGATCGATGTGGTTTTCAGATCCCAAATATGGAAACCCGATCCCGGTCTCATCGAAATCCAAAGCGTGTCTTTTAAGTCCAAGTTGTTCTAAGTTTAAAACAATTCAATTCATTATCTAAATATACACAGACAGATAATTCACAACACAATAGATAATCAACATTATCATTATCAACAGATAATTCATATCAAAATCAGATAAGCCATATTATCATCCCAAAACAACCAATGCATCCATATCAATAATCATTACTCATCTCATACCGAGATTACAACCAATACATGGCAATCAATACCAATCATCAAACATAAGCAACTATCTAATGATCACACCATTTATAATTAATTTAAAATGAATTAAATTAATTACTTAAACTCTAATTAATTTAAAATAAATTAAATTAATTACTTCGTCATTAAAATTCTGCTTAATTTAATCATCAATTGATTACAAATCAATTTAAATAATCACCATCTCAATAATCATTTCAATTAATCCTTACTGATTAATAATTCACAAATTACAATAAGTAATTAGCCTTTAATATTAATTACACAAGTTAATTAGATTAAACCCTTTGCAACTAATTAACTTGTAATTACTAAATTTATTAATTAACTAAAATTAATTACATTAATCACTTATTCATTATTAATTATACCTTAATTAATCAATTCCAAATTACATCATTAATAAATTAATTAATGATTTCTGATTACATTTAATCAACCTCTATATAAATTAATTACATAAGTAATTAATTTTCAATTTAAACCCTATATATTAATCACCCATGATTAATAACCATTCAGTAATTAACTGCTTTAATTACTCATCCCATAAATTAATTATTCTTAATTAATTATCTCAATTATTCCTTGATTAATTTTCAAATAATTTAAATCAAATTACTTCTATAATAAATATCTTTAATTACATTCAGTAATTATTAATTAATTACTCCCTTAAGTAATTACAAATCCATAAATTACATAAAGTAATTATCAAACAATCCATAAATGTTTAAATTAATTTAACTTAATTAATCTAAACTAATCATATTAATCAAATTAATTACACTAAGTAATTAATTTATTAATTACTTTCATTAAGTAATTAACAATTGATTATTATTAATTAATTAATCTAATTAATTATCAAAATTTAATCACATTAATTAATTATTTAAATAATCTTAAGTTAATGACCTTCATTAACCTTTCTTAATTACATAATTAAGAGTTAACTTCAATTAATCATTATTAATTATCAATTAATTAATATTTAATTACAATTTTATTAATCTCTAATTATTAATTAATTAAGTGTTAATTAAAAACTTAATTAATTCTTAATCACTTAAATAAATCTTAATCATTAATTAAAATTTAATTAACCATCCTTAATTATAGATTAATTAACCTAAATTAATTAATCTTAAATCTAATTAGTTAACTTAAAAAAAATATTACTTAATTAATCATCCACATTATTAATTAATTAAATAATTAATATTCCATTTAAATTAATTTAATAATTTAAATGAAACCAATTTCTTAAGTTCAAAATTAAGAACATTTTTCTTATATAAAGAATTTTAAACAATTTGTTTCAAACAAAATTCAAATTTAAAAATTTCTTTTTAAATTTCAAACTGAAATATAATTTAAATTTTGATTCCAGATTTAATCTTAAAAATTTAAAACTTTACCTACTCTTCCATCTTCATTTTTAAATTCAAATTATTTAACCTTTCCTAAAATAGTTAAAACAAATTTAAATTTAAAAACTTATTTAATTTTAAAAGCTGACATTAAATAAAAGTTCAGGTTTTAAAATAGAATTTAAACCCATTTTAAATCCTTATTCATAAGTTAAAACCCATAGTTTTAAATTCAAACTAATGTTCCTTTATACTTTAAAAAGTTTAAAATCTAAATTTAAATTTCCAGTTTTAAATTAAATTCAAACTTAGATTCATTTGCCAAGTTTCAGTTTCCAGATTTAAATTTTGTTTAAATTTTCAGTTACATCTAAAAATTTACTTTTAAATTTAAAACAGAAAATAGTTTCCTGTTTTGGTTTAACATCTTAAATTTTGAATTCAAACATGTTTAAAAATCCAAGATTTAAATTATTGAATTCATAATTAAGTTTCAGGTTTAAAAACTTCAGTTTGAACTTAATCTTACAATTTTAAACTTACTTTTAAAGTTAAATAAAAACAGAAACAGTTTCCGTTCTGTTTTAAAATCAAACTAGAATTTAAAAGAAATTTCAAATTTATTTCAGAGATCCAAAATTTAAACTTATTGAATTTAAATTCAATTTCAGGTTCAACTTAGTTTTAAGATTTTTGGTTTTGCATTTTAAACTTGTTTTCAAAAATTAAAAACAAAATCAGGTTGCCTGTTTTATTAAACCAAACTTGAAAATCTAAAAAAAATTCAAATTACTACAAAAACCAGAATTCAAACTATTTTGAATTCATATTTAGATTCAAGTTTAAAGCCTAAGTTAAATTCTAGATTAAATTCAAACTATACTTTAAATTTCTTAAAACAGAAACAGGTTTCTGTTTTATAAAATCTGAAACAAAGGTTATACCCGAGCAACCTATAATTTACTGCGAGTAAATAACTTCCTTGCTTCGAGTCACCCTTCCCATTTTCCCGAGACCATCCCGAGGAAAAAAAACCCGGCAACCCAAAAACAAACACCACCATCATCACCATAACCCCCTTGCTCCTGTGCACCTGCACATCGTCTCCGACCATCACTGGCCATCCAAACGACCACCCTACTGCCAACAATCCTCCCCTCAGACCATCTCAACATCAACCTCTACAACATATACTCAAATTCAAGTTCGAGGCCCAATTCCAAACCTAGAACTACCGACAGCAACAACATTCCCAATCTGTCAATCATCAATTTCCCCCATCACCAACCACCATCACCTTTCATACTCCGGCGAGGACTTCTCCAAACCACCATCCACCCATACACTAATCATGGTTGAACTCGATCAACCCAGGAGGCCAAAGTCGAACAAAATTAGTGACCCAATAAAACTAGGTTTCATAACTGACAATTCCAAATTGCCACATCACAAATGAATTACAATCCAATTCAGTAATTTACCTATGATCTTTGGTAGCTACACTATCTCCAGAATCAAATTCACCCAAAACCATTGCAAGCTTCAACTGTGATTAGCTAATATGTAAAATACAGTAATTTCAAAACTGCACTTTATTTAAAACACTAAAAATTGTAGAATTTGATTTAAAATTCATGAATTCACTTGATGTTTCTATTAATAAACCTGAAACAATAAATCATAAAGTTTGAATTTTCATCTTATACACTTGATTCTTCTATTAACTTTACTTCCAGGCATACACAATATTGCTTATCTTATATGAAGTTTTTAAAACTTACTTTATCTTGAAATAAACAGATTTCATTCAAATATAAATCATAATAGCAACTGATCAAAGAATATTTTTTTTAATCAATTTAAATTTGTGCTGTAAATGGTCAGCAGCATAAGTAAACAACATGCATTCCATTCAAATATATACCCAGAAATGTTTTTAACAGTAAGTATAGGCCTACTTATCTTCATGAATATCAAGCAACCGTCCTTTATAAAAAATTTAAAAATATTTAGGTTACTCACCTGAAATTAAAATGCAGGCAGAACCCAGATTCTTGAACATGCAGAGCACAGTTTGAAATCCCCTATGATACTTTTGAAACTTGCATCCAATTTGATGTCTTTAAACTTGTTTTAGAAGATGCTTCCAGATTTGAAAATTCATGCATGCAGACATCTTGCCTTTCCAGATTCAATTGCATGTTTTAGATCAAATGCAGGTTGCTTGAATGGTATGCATAGCAATTTTGCAGTTTCAACCCAAGTTGTTTTTGAAAACATGCAGGCTTGTATTTTGCATTTTGAGGAGCTACAGGCTTGATTGTAATGCAGGTTTTACAATTTGTTTGAAATGTATGGGTTACTGATTTGAAGAGTGTTACAGGGATTTAGATATTTTTTTATATGAAGAGTTTTCAGCTGAGAATCCTTAGATGAAAATGAAGAAAAGGAAAAGAAATGGAAAGATGCAAGTTTTATAACAATATTTTGATTTAATTTAGAAATCAAAGAAAAATAAAAATTGAAACATGACACTTGTCTTAAGTGTTAACACTTGTAAGTATCTTTGTTTAAACATTTAACACATGTTAACTCATGTTCTAAATTACATACACATGTCATCTTAATTTAATTAGTATTTAAAATTAGAGTTAATGAAATATTAAGCTTAGTTAATTAGTTTTAATATTTAGTTATATATAGATAAATAATTTTTAAAGAATAAAACAAAGTGATATTATAAATGAAAATAATATACAAATAAATCATCTAACAAAGATACTTTTAAATAATAAAAATAGATTTATAAAGAGATTACAACTTACATGAATACATATTTCATATTTTAAATTGTATTTTAAATTTCATATTAAATTTACAAATCACATTTTATAAATCAATATTTAAAAAAGAATAACACAAACATTTTATAACTCATTTTAATATTCAAACTTAAGTTAAAATGAATTTTTAAACCAATAAAACATTTATCTTATATATTTAAAATCATTTAGTATTTTATTAAATATTTTTGAAAAGCTTAAATCCAAAATAAATCACAATTTCCAAATTCAAAACGTTAAAATTATGTTATACTAATTTAACAACTTATCTATTTAAAATATACATATACATTTTATAAATAGAAAACAATTTTATCAGTTTATTAAAAATAAATTCACAAATTAAATGTTTAAATAAAGAAGATTATTAAATCAAATCAAATTTATCAACAAAAATTATCAATTCAATTTAAATTTAAACACAGATTATTAAATTCATATTGTCCAAAATTCCGGGATATTACAATCTTTCCCCCTTAAAAGAATTTCGTCCCCGAAATTTAAAACAAAGGTAATTTAATAATCTATTTACAGATTTTATTTTAAAATACAACATATGTTAATCATATGTTGATAACCAAAGCAACAAATTCACACAATCATAACAAATCTAATTATCCAAAAGAATTTTGGATAAAACCTCACGAGTTTCCCCGGTATATATGTATATCGGGATACTCGCTCTATAGAATACAATCAATCAATACTACTAAGCTATAGAGCTCCTAACAACAATTCTAAACAGAATATCAAACTACAAACGAGTCTGACTCAACAACCAATCCATCCTAAACTGCTGGTCCTACAACCAGAAATATCAAACACGTACTCCCTCAGAGATACGTGAAACACCCTGAATTCCAGTTATCCAAACTGGCAATTCAACTCTAGAAAACCAAACACTGATCTTACCCATCACAGAAGAAACCAAAACACTACGGAGCTAGCTTCCCAAACTTATAGCTCCTTGGATCAGAGAAAAACTTAACCAAAATCCAATCTCCGACTCCAGAATCCAAATTTCTCTGCCTTTTATCCATAAATACTCTTCGGACGATCCTGGGCTACCAACATCCTTCCTGATCAGCTTAACCCTTGCTGATTCCATTAGAAACAAACTGGATCAAAACAATCCAATGATCTCCTCAAGATCACTCAAAACCAAGAACACAAACCCTGCTTCTCAACAACATAAGACAGAACAAACTTCTTCTTATCCGGAAAAAGAAAAACAGAAATACTCCAAACTACTTCTGCTGCACAACTCTGATCTGAAGCAGAAGAAAATGCTGAAGAACACAAGCACAGACTAGACGACACATCATAGAAATATGATTCCACATATCCATAAGAAAACTCAGATATTTCTCCGAAACCAGAGTTACTTCACCAACTACTATCTCAGGGGACCATCTATCTATTAACTGAACCACCTGTTCCAATCCTGGAAAGAAAACTCGATCTCCAGATGCAGACAAACTCTGACTTCCTGGAAGAAATTCGGGCAATCTCCAACAACTCAAAGGAACACTATCGCAAGTCACTTTTGCGATCAACTCAGCCTAAATCCAAATAAACTGCTCTCTCTTCCAAACAGAACAGCTTATGCTGGCCTAGCCAACTTATCAGAAATGAGCCCACTCTGCTGCTTCTGAACTCCACTTCAGAGAAACTACTCAACCAGAAGACTCCTTACCAAATCAGCCACATCACCGAGCAGACTCACTTCTTACTCTTGTTCCAAAGAAACATCTTCGGAAATATCCATAGTCACTGCATCTCATCACGCAGCTACAATTTCCTGAGATATCAAGATATAATCACTCACTTGCTTCAGCCTTATCGACAGATCCAAACTCAATTCTGCACTTCAAAGATGAACTCCGGACCTTTACAAGTTTCCTTCAGAGATCGATGAAGTCCTTACACCAAGCAAAACTCACTCGAGACGGTATTTGGTCTACAGTCTCGACAAATACACTTCCAACCTCATCCATCAAATTCCAACCAATGGTAGTCGTGTTACACACACTTCTACCTCATCTACCTTTATAACTTATATTGGAAAACCTGAACAGGTAAACCAACAAATAGGTAGAACCATATATATATATATATATATATATATATATATATATTAAAAATACAAATACGCTCTCTCAAGATAGACACCACTAAAGAGCCTAGGTATTCTCTCAACCTAACGCTCTGATACCACCTGAGACGACCCGACTTTTTCTCCACAAAAAGTCGTATCATCCTTAAGAAAGAAAAGGATAGAAAAGAGAAAAGAAAGAAGAGAAAGAAGAAACAACACACGAATCTCAACAGCGGAACGAATAAATTATATTAATAACATAAGTATTACATAGTATACATCAAATATCAGAGTTACACAGACAATACATCACATACTAGACAGTTATAAACACCTGTCTAGTTATTACAATTCAATACACAATACAGAAACACTCAGAGATGCCAACACAGCGGAAAACTATATAACTATACGTAGAAGCCTCCTGCTCCATATGCTCCTCCACAATTCATCAAATCAAACCCGAATCCTAACCTGAATTCCCTTGGTTACTCGTAAAAATTTGAGTACCCAAGAGTTAAAGAAAAACAGAAATAACTCCGGGTCAGACATGGGTCTGGTGTGAGTAACAGGTTAAAGTTGCTTAACTTTAAAAAACCTTTTGAAAAGAAAAGGTATCACGTAAGACTTCCCACACATAAACATGGAAAGGTTTTTACCTTACGCTAACCAAAGCATTTGATAGGAAATCCGATGATATTATAATAGTGTCTATGATTTTCAAGTAAAATACAGAAATAGCTGGAATGCTTACATCTCACGTTCCAACATAGTTGGGCACAACTAATACGTACGACACTTATTGGATTTTGGATTCCATCAATGGCTGGGCTACTGGGGTACCGCCCGTCACAGTACGTGGCCTAAATCACCGTACCGAGGAGTACGCCCGCTCCCCTGCAACACAAAGCCGGACCCATTCCTTACTGAACAATTCCAAACAAGACAATCCCGCAGTTGTGATCAGCAACCGCACTACTAAGCCAAAAAATAATGGGACCTCTAGACAGGGATAAATCTTGCTCTCAAATGGGGGCTACCCACGAAGCTTTCTGCACCTCCCCTGTTTTAGCCATTCCCGATTGATGAGGCTTGAGGCTACGATTACCTTTATAGGACATAACACTTAGAATGCTCATCGTCCACCTGACGATGTTCTGAAAGCATTCAATCCATACAAGTTCGTTCCGGGTTCGAACGAAACCGAAGGCATTATCCCGTTACACTCATTTTGGAATCACCCTCAGAGTTAACGACGATAACCCTTGCACTCTGAATCACCATCTCGATCTATAAGTACTATTCCGTCAACTCACTACGGAATCACCCACAGAGTTAAACTGACGTATAACCCTTACACCTTGAGTCTTCACTCACTTCACTTGGATTAACGACCTAACGTTAATTTGGATCGATGTGGTTTTCAAATCCCAAATATGGAAACCCGATCCCGGTCTAATCGAAATCCAAAGCGTGTCCTTTAAGTCCAAGTTGTTTTAAGTTTAAAACAATTCAATTCATTATCTAAATATACACAGATAGATAATTCACAACACAATAGATAATCAACATTATCATTATCAACAGATAATTCATATAGATAAGCCATATTATCATCCCAAAACAACCAATGCATCCATAACAATAATTATTACTTATCTCATACTGAGATTACAACCAATACATGGCAATCAATACCAATCATCAAACATAAGCAACTATCTAATGATCACACCATTTATAATTAATTTAAAATGAATTAAATTAATTGCTCAAACTCTAATTAATTTAAAATAAAATAAATTAATTACTTCATCATTAAAATTCTGCTTAATTTAATCATCAATTGATTACAAATCAATTTAAATAATCACCTTCTCAATATTCATTTCAATTAATCCTTACTGATTAATAATTCACAAATTACAATAAGCAATTAGCCATTAATATTAATTACACAAGTTAATTAGATTACACCCTTTGCAACTAATTAACTTGTAATTACTAAATTTATTGATTAACTAAAATTAATTACATTAATCACTTATTCATTATTAATTATACCTTAATTAATCAATTCCAAATTACATCATTAGTAAATTAATTAATGATTTCTGATTACATTTAATCAATCTCTATATAAATTAATTACATAAGTAATTAATTTTCAATTTAAACCATATATATTAATCACCCATGATTAATAACCATTCAGTAATTAACTGCTTTAATTACTCATCCCATAAATTAATTATTCTTAATTAATTATCTCAATTATTCCTTGATTAATTTTCAAATAATTTAAATCAAATTACTTCTATAATAAATATCTTTAATTACATTCAGTAATTATTAATTAATTACTCCCTTAAGTAATTACAAATACATAAATTACATAAAGTAATTATCAAACAATCCACAAATTTTTTAAATTAATTTAACTTAATTAATCTAAACTAATCATATTAATCAAATTAATTACACTAAGTAATTAATTTATTAATTATTTTCATTAAGTAATTAACAATTGATTATTATTAATTAATTAATCTAATTAATTATCAAAATTTAATCACATTAATTAATTGTTTAAATAATCTTATCATTAACCTTTCTTAATTACATAATTAAGAGTTAACTTCAATTAATCATTATTAATTATCAATTAATTAATATTTAATTACAATTTTATTAATCTCTAATTATTAATTAATTAAGTGTTAATTTAAAACTTAATTAATCCTTAATCACTTAAATAAATCTTAATCATTAATTAAAATTTAATAAACCATCTTTAATTATAGATTAATTAACCTAAATTAATTAATCTCAAATCTAATTAGTTAACTTAAAAAAATTTATTACTTAATTAATCATCCACATTATTAATTAATTAAATAATTAATATTCCATTTAAATTAATTTAATAATTTAAATGAAACCAATTTCTTAAGTTCAAAATTAAGAACATTTTTCTAATATAAAGAATTTTAAACAATTTGTTTCATACAAAATTCAAATTTAAAAATTTCTTTTTAAATTTCAAACTAAAATATAATTTAAATTTCATTCCAGATTTAATCTTAAAAATTTAAAACTTTACCTACTCTTCCATCTTCATTTTTAAATTCAAATTATTTAACCATTCCTAAAATAGTTAAAACAAATTTAAATTTAAAAACTTATTTAATTTTAAAAACTGACATTAAATAAAAGTTCAGGTTTTAAAACAGAATTTAAACCCATTTTAAATCCTTATTCATAAGTTAAAACCCATAGTTTTAAATTCAAACTAATGTTCCTTTATACTTTAAAAAGTTTAAAATCTAAATTTAAATTTCCAGTTTTAAATTAAATTCAAACTTAGATTTATTTGCCAAGTTTCAGTTTCCAGATTTAAATTTTGTTTAAATTTTCAGTTACATCTAAAAATTTACTTTTAAATTTAAAATAGAAAACAGTTTCCTGTTTTGGTTTAACATCTTAAATTTTGAATTCAAACATGTTTAAAAATCCAAGATTTAAATTATTGAATTCATAATTAAGTTTCAGGTTTAAAAACTTCAGTTTGAACTTAATCTTACAATTTTAAACTTACTTTTAAATTTAAATAAAAACAAAAACAGTTTCTGTTCTGTTTTAAAATCAAACTAGAATTTAAAAGAAATTTCAAATTTATTTCAAAGATCCAAAATTTAAACTTATTGAATTTAAATTCAATTTCAGGTTCAACTTATTTTTCAGATTTTTGGTTTTGCATTTTAAACTTGTTTTTAAGAATTAGAAACAAAATCAGGTTGCCTGTTTTATTTAACCAAACTTGAAAATCTAAAAAAAATTCAAATTACTACAAAAACCAGAATTCAAACTATTCTGAATTCATATTTAGATTCAAGTTTAAAGCCTAAGTTAAATTCCAGATTAAATTCAAACTATACTTTAAATTTCTTAAAACAGAAACATGTTTCTGTTTTATAAAATCTGAAACAAAGGTTATACCCGAGCAACCTATAATTTACTTCGAGTAAATAACTTCCTTGCTTCGAGTCACCCTTCCCATTTTCCCGAGACCATCCCGAGGAAAAAAAACCCTGCAACCCAAAAACAAACACCACCATCATCACCATAACCCCCTTGCTCCTGTGCACCTGCACATCGTCTCCGGCCATCACTGGCCATCCAAACGACCACCCTACTGCCAACAATCCTCACCTCAGACCATCTCAACATCAACCTCTACAACATATACTCGAATTCAAGTTCGAGGCCCAATTCCAAACCTGGAACTGCCGACAGCAACAACATTCCCAATCTGTCAATCATCAATTTCCCCCATCACCAACCACCATCACCTTCATTACTCCGGCGAGGAATTCCCCAAACCACCATCCACCCATACACTAATCATGGTTGAACTCGATCAACCCAGGAGGCCAAAGTCGAACAAAATTAGTGACCCAATAAAACTAGGGTTCATAACTGACAATTCCAAATAACCACATCACAAATGAATTACAATCCAATTCAGTAATTTACCTATGATCTTTGGTAGCTACACTATCTCCAGAATCAAATTCACCCAAAACCATTGCAAGCTTCAATGTGATTGGCTAATATGTAAAATACAGTAATTTCAAAACTGCACTTTATTTAAAACACTAAAATTTGTAGTATTTGATTTAAAATTCATGGATTCACTTGATGTTTCTATTAATAAACCTGAAACAATAAATCATAAAGTTTGAATTTTCATCTTATACACTTGATTCCTCTGTTAACTTTACTTCCAGGCATACACAATATTGTTTATCTTATATTAAGTTTTTAAAACTTACTTTATCTTGAAATAAACAGATTTCATTCAAATATAAATCATAATAGCAACTGATCAAAGAATATTCTTTTAATCAACTTAAACTTGTGCTGTAAATGGTCAGTAGCATAAGTAAACAACATGCATTCCATTCAAATATATACCCAGAAATGTTTTTAACAGTAAGTATAGGCTTACTTATCTTCATGAATATCAAGCAACCATCCTTTATAAAAAATTTAAAAATATTTAGGTTACTCACCTGAAATTAAAATGCAGACAAAACCCAGATTCTTGAACATGTAGAGCACAGTTTGAAATCCCCTGTTAAGTTAAAATGAATTTTTAAACCAATAAAACATTTAACTTATATATTTAAAATCATTTAGTATTTTATTAAATATTTTTGAAAAGCTTAAATCCAAAATAAATCACAATTTCCAAATTCAAAACATTAAAATTATGCTATACTAATTTAACAACTTATCTATTTAAAATATACATATACATTTTATAAATAGAAAACAATTTTATCAGTTTATTAAAAATAAATTCACAAATTAAATGTTTAAATAAAGAAGATTATTAAATCAAATCAAATTTATCAACAAAAATTATCAATTCAATTTAAATTTAAACACATATTATTAAATTCATATTGTCCAAAATTCCGGGATATTACAATTTTTGAGACTATTTTGATAATTTAAAATTTGATTTTGAATTATAATTTGAATGGTTGAGTAAGTAATGTTGTTTGGAAACTATGGAAGAGTTTGGAAAGTTTGTAAAGTGATTGTGTCTTTATAAAAAGATTGTTTTGGGTGTTGTTAAAAAAAGTTTGGTTTTGGGAAGTTGTTAAAACCTATTTGGATTGGGAAAATAATTAATGGGTTTTGGATCCTTCTTCGTAACTAGTAATTTCAGGGACGAAATTCTTTTAAGGGGCAGGAATGTGATGTCCTGGAAATTTTAGATATTTGAAATCGGAATATTTAATTGATTTTAAATATTTAAAGTTAAGTTTTAACTTGAATTTCAACTATTGTTGTTTATTGGATAATTAAACTATTGAATTTAATTATTGGAAATTTGGGTAATATATGAAATTGGGAGTTTCAAGTTTGTTAAAAATAATTTGAAGGCTTACAAAATTTATATTAATAATACTGAAGATAACAAAAGTGTTTAAATTTGATTTGGAAGTGGTTTATTTAGTTTTGAAAAAATATCGTTAAATCGATATTTAAAAATAACCTTCCGAGCCATAGTCTTGGATTTCGACGAAACTAGTTGCATTGGATCCGTAATAGTGTATTGTTATCGAATTTCAAATTTCGTAGTTATTGAATATGCGATTATATGATTTTTGTTTGATAATATATATATATATATATATATATATATATTCATTTAAATGTATTTGTTAATGTACTATTATATTTTTCACATGATTAAATAAATATTTGCTGAATAAAATTAATAACACAAAGTTTAAATTCAAACAGATTTTTCATTCAAACAAATATTTATTACAATTTTGAATAGTACAAATTCAAGCTCTCACTATACATATACAATTTTGATTACAATACAAATTCAATTACATCACAATCTTTCTTTTACAAATGTCCTCACTACATATCGCTCATTCACTCATAATTTATCTTCAACTACATTCCAGATTGAATCCAGCATCTGAGCAATCTGTAAAAATAAATTTTGACGTAGTAAAATTGAAAATAAAATATTTTTGCAGTATAAGATAAAATGAGATTTTGGAAAATTTATTTGCCTCGGCTATTTGGGTTGTTCCTCATCATTTAATTCGAGTTCATCATACACGAACAGCTTGTGACATGCACAGTGTATCACTGTACATGCCATAAGGCCGTGCACACCAATATATACACTTGATAAAATTACAGGGAAAGGTGAGCACAGGTCAAACCCAAATCAAAAGCCGGGTTCAACTCATGTGCAATAAAAATAATGTCACAATATCAGCACAAGCTCAAACCCGAGCTCCAAGCAGGATTCAACACAGGTGCAAGTTCATGAAAATGGTCAAGATAACTAAAACAAGCCACGACCAAAAATCCAAATGTACAAAACCATGGCATGAACCAAGTTTAATCAGAGACTTCAAAATCAAATACCAGACAAAACAATGGAGCAACAGTATGAGTATCAATACAACGGTCATGCAATGTAAAATACAAAGCAATATCAATACAACAGTGATGAACCACTGACCCCAGTGAACAGCAAGTAGAATCAAGACTCGAGCAAAACAAGGATGACCATGCCACCAAACTATATGAATACACAAAGTAATGACAACATACACAATGCAGAAGTGATCATCACAAGGAGGCAACTAGACTTCGAGTCAAGCAGTGCACAGTGGAACGAAGAACAATCACGACATTTCACAAATACTATAAGGATTGCTACCAAGCTAATGAACACATAGCATTATCAATGGAACCTGACTTAAGACTGTAATACCACCATAGTGCGGACTTACGAAAACACTAGGTCAGTACCTATGAAAACAGAGCTATCACAATAGTTTGAAAATGCAGGAAGTACTCGGGTCAACAGAATGAATGCATGAAACAATATCCATAGCAAACAACATGGTGCAGCAATCTAAATATACAGAGAACAGTGCAGTCTTGATATGCAAGCATCAACGACATATACAAAGTCAATGCAACAATGGGCAGTGCAATAGGATTCAACTCCAGTACATGTGAAAACAAATGAACGAAGAGCATATATATACACATGACAGTAAAACAGGCCAGAGGTGAGAACAAAACAACATATCAAATGAAACAGTACCAACATAAGCAAGTGACATAGCTAGTTCGAACAAGTATACATGTATGCAGTGACAACATCAGAGAGTATATGCAGAGTATAACAAAGTCAAGGCTGCAAGTAAATCAAGTAGATAATGGCCGAAGCTAATACACAAAGAAAATGCAAAGTCGAAGTCAGGTGAAGACATGAAACAAATTAAAGTCAAGCTAGAAAATCATCACGGTTTCAATTGGCCGAAGTCATGAAACAACAGCTACATGAAGACCAATAGCAAGTGGATATGACCATCAAGCCGCAAGTCAATCAAGTTCAAATTTTAGCAAAAGCAGTGACAAGTCAGTGCCGAAGTTGAACATGTCAGAAATTGACACCGTGGTAGCCAAGCAAAGTCAAAATCGAAGCAGTGTTAACCAAGAAAAAAATATACGAATTGAAAATGTCAGAAATCATCACAATCTTCAATGCAAAATCGAACGGCAAGCCAAAAATTATCAGACGAACTCGTATGAAATATATGAACGAAAAATAAGGAATTTGATTCCTATATAAGCCCTATACATCATCGGCAAAACGCATCGAGTTCAAGCAAACTAACGAGTAAAGCAAAAATAACAAATTACATACCGGAGCAAGATGAAATTCGATCAAAATTGAAGGAGCCGTGTGCAAAGAGAAGAGAGCGTCAATCGACGAAGAAGGGACAAAAATAATCATTCGATCGAACTAATTAAAGTCGGCTTCTTTGATGTTCTCCAAAGCCCTAATTCATCAGAGAAAATCGAATAAGGAAGAAGCAACGAGACGCCATTATACAGAGCAAAGAGGAAAGAACGGGCCAACATAATGAAAAGAAGGAAAGGGCCGACATATTTTATTGATAATTATTTTAGGCCGGTTTTATTAAGAGCTTTTGGGATTAATCTTTCAAATTAGGGTTTTGTTTTATTCAGATTGTTTTTAAATTTTATTTTTCTTTTGAAAATTGTGTATTTACTAGTCGTGTGACTAGGGGACAAACTATGCGGCGTAGTTTGAGAATTCGTAACTCAGTGGCTGAGTTGTGGCAGGTTTTGAGCGTAGAGTTAAGGCTAGTCGATAGCGGGTGTCGCGAGTTTACCTGTGTAAGCGTTTGACTTCTTAATTTCTAGTAGAAACCTTGGGGGTAGCCGTAGGCAGGGTTTTGCCGAAGCTGGGTAAATTCTGTGTCGTTCTATTTCTGCATTTACTATTCTGCTACTATCTGTGCTGCTATTTTGATATATCTGTGTTGAAAATATTTTATAAACTTTCACAATAATTTTTATAATTGATAGCATCACCCCATTCACCCCCCTTTAGGGTGAAATCGATCCTACAAGTGGTATCAGAGCAAGGTACAAAAGCCATTTTTGTATTAAAAAAATTCGATTTTTCAAAAACCAATTTTTGTTTTAAAAAGTTGAATTTTTAAATGGCTTCTTTTAATAATGCTTTTGCGGAGGGTCAGTCCATAGTTAGACCACCAATGTTCAATGGTGCATATGCTTACTGGAAAAATAGGATGGAAATTTTTCTGAAATCCATTGATGCTTGGGATATTGTTGAGATAGGGTATAGAGCACCAACTATAATTGTAAATAATTTGGAAATAAATAAACCGAAGGATCAATGGACAGATCTAGAAAATAAGTTACATAATACTAATGCCAAAGCTATGAATCCAATTATTTGTTCATTTGATCAGTTTGAATTTAATCGTGTCTCACATTGTCTAACTGTGCAGGAAATATGGCACACACTAGAAGTGACTCACGAAGGAACATCTCAAGTCAAGGAATCTCGCCTTGCCATGTTGAGTAGCGAATACAAGAATTTTACAATGGCCAAGGAAGAAAATGTTAAAGAGATGTACGGACGGCTTTCCAATATCGTATACAAATCAAAAGCTCTCGAAAAATCATACACGGAATTGGAAATAGTCCGAAAAATCCTCAGAGTCCTTCCATGAAGTTTTGAAGCAAAAGTGACTGCCATTCAAAAATCGAAAGATTTTAAAAAAATCAAAGTTGAAGCACTCATCGGAAATCTCACCACTTATGAGCTAGAAATGAAATTCAATGAAGAGCGTGAAGGAGGAGATATTCGAAAGAAATCAATAGCTCTCAAAGGAACTACTGAAAGTGACGATGATGAAGAAACAGAGTTGGAAATGGTAATAAAGAGATTAAAAAAGTGGAACCGTAAATACGGAAATCCAGCTCTAAATCAAAAATTAAAAAGCAAAATAATCAAAGTTTTAGATAACACAGAACAACAAAAAATAATCTGTCATAAGTGCAATCAACCCGGACACATCAAGCCCAATTGCCCTCAAAACTGACACGATTTTGAAAAGAAATAAAAAAGGAGAAATTTTGCAGCCACGTGGAATACAAGTGATGAAGATAATAAAAGTACTAGCAGTGAGAGTGAGAAAGCAGATATGTGCCTTCAAGGTAATATAACTGATAGCGACGATGACGAACCAAGCGAGGTATCAAAACTTACTCACTCTGAATTACTTATATATTTCCATGAAGTAAATGGCTATTTTGAACGACTTAGGGAGAAATATGCTAAAATTGAATCACAAAAAGATAGTTTGATTGAAGTAAATGAATAGCTTGAACAATTAGTTAAAAACTATCAAAATAAGTGTCCTAACTGTGGCAAGTGTCCATTGTTTAAAGAAGAAATTAAAAAAATCAGAAATTAATAAAAAAACACATGAAAATGAAATTCTAATTTTGAAAGAGAGTGAAAATACAAGAAGAGAAAATTCTATTAAAAGATGCACACAATTGTTAAACAAAAATGTATCTCTAAAAACACAAGTCTAACAACTGTCAACGACTTTGGATAAATTTTCAAAAAGTGAGAAATCGTTGAACATGCTATTAGGAAAACAAACAGTTAATACAGTTAGGCAAGGACTTGGATATAATCAATCTGAAAATGTTAGAAATGAAATTAATCAAGTCAATCCAATGTGCACAATTTGTAGAAAATTTGGACACAATCAAAACAATTGTTGGTATAGACCCAAACACGTGAAAATATACCAATTTCGTTTCCAATAGGCACAAATATAAAATCTCTCAAAGTTAAACAAATCTGGGTGTCGAAAGGAACATATATAAATAGTTTGGGTCTCCACAAAATTATTTTCCAAAATATTCTGCCACTAACAATCATGGACCTATAAAAACAAATAGGTCACAAAAATCTTCCATCGTGTAGGTGTGGTGGCAGGCTAAGGAACAACAATAGTGTTACTTGGATTCTAGCTGTTTCAAGGACACAACGAGCGACAAATCACAGTTCCTTAGCCTAATACAAATGTGACAGAATCATAATGGACAAGAATGAAAAATTATCGTAAAGGTAAAATAGGTAATGGTATATTTTGAATGATATATTAAACGTGATAATCTGCGCCATAATTTGAATTTAATTCATCCAGTTATTTGATAATGAAGTGAATAATGATAATGATTCTGACTTTTTCAAAATTGTTGGCCAATTATTCTTTTAGCCTAGAATACTACAATCCTTGAAATACTTCATATAGATTTGTTTGATGATAATACATTTGGCTGACTCTATATTCACGGTTTCTGTTACACGGTTTCAATTCAAATTCAAGAAAATTTCATTTAAAAAGTTGTTAAAAATGATTTTGAGATATTTTATTACACACTTCATGATCTGGTCTATAACATTCAACTAATAATATTTTTGACCGAAAAATTCAGATGCAGATTACACTGGTAATCTAGTTGATAGAAAAATTACTAGTGAAACGTAATTTATGTTGAGACATTTAGTAACTGCATCGTTTTTCAAAGAAAATATCTGCATATTTTTCATTTCAAATAATTTTCAAATAGCAGAAATTTTTCTCATAAAACCCCTTTTAGAAAATCATTTTTGACCTTGTTTCCAGATTGGTCATTTTTAGAAAAATTGATTTTACAATTATTTTTGAATTTAAATGACTACATTGACTAATCTGACTCCCTACTAATTATCGGAAGGATAAATAAAGATTGAAAAAGTGATGAGTGTTGATATTAATCATATATTATAACTTGAGAAGGTATAATTAGTAAATTTCTTTAGAAATTTAAATAAGAGCTATAAAACTTTTTGTTGGTAAAAATTCCATGACCGTTTCTATTTATATCATATTTCTATCAACCATCACTCATCAAAATCCATTATAGTATGTCAATATGTGGTGATTTAAACAGGAATCATTCGTTTTTCATTTTATATCTGAAAAAAATTATTAAAAAAAAAACCAAAGTATTCACTCTCATTTAAAAGTCCTCACGGTTATGCATGGGTGAATTACTTGGAATTTGTTATGTGCTTCCATGCTCATTTAAAAGTCCTCACGGTTATGCATGTATGGAATGCATATCAAAATTGATTTATTAAATAAACAAGTTGATTTTAATCTCATTTAAAAGTCCTCACGGTTGTGCATGGTTAGAAGATACTTGAATTCATTTTTAAAAGAATGGAATACTACTAATCTCATTTAAAAGTCCTAACAGTTATGCATGATTAGTAGATATTCAAATTCTTGGAATAAATATACCATAAATAGACATAACTGTATGGTTTTATATAATGACATCATTCACATTATTCTAAAAATGGAATATGCGCCTAACGGAGTATTTATGATTTTTGTTTGATTTTTTATTGAAATTTAATATTTATATTCGATTGAGTTTTAATGTTGTACTAATATCTATTACTTTATCTCTATTTTTCTAACACTATTACTCTTTTGCTGATAACAAAAGGGGGAGAGAAAAGTTAAGATTTTGTCAAATAAAATCAAGTAAAGGTCAAATATTTTCTATTTGCATCTAGGCTCATTTGCATATTTTTAATTGTATGCATATATGAAGGGGGAGCTTTGTGTAGAATGGAAGCATTCAAATAGGGGGAACAAATTGAATGATCAAATACATTTAACAAATTCAAAATCTTAAATATATGTTTGTTATCATCAAAAGGGGGAGATTGTTGAATATGCGATTATATGATTTTTTTTGATAATAATAAACATATATATATATATTCATCTAAATGTATTTGTTAATGTACTATTATATTTTTCACATGATTAAATAAATATTTGTTAAATAAAATAAATAACACAAAGTTTAAATTCAAACAAATATTTTATTCAAACAAATATTTATTACAATTTTGTATAGTACAAATTCAAGCTCTCTCTATACATATACAATTTTGATTACAATACAAATTCAATTACATCACAATCTTTCATTTACTAATGTCCTCACAACATATCGCTCATTCACTCATAATTTATCTTCAACTACATTCCAGATTGAATCCAACATCTGAGCAATCTGCGAAAATAGATTTTGACGCAGTAAAATTGAAAATAAAATATTTTTTCAGTATAAAATAAAATGTAATTTTGGAAAATTTATTTGCCTCGATTATTTGGGTTTTTCGTCATCATTTAATTCGAATTCATCATACACAAACAGCTTGTGACATGCACAGTGTATCATTGTACATGCCACAAGGCCGTGCACACCAATATATACACTTGATAAAATTACAGGGACAGGTGAGCACATGTCAAACCCAAATCAAAAGCCGGGTTCAACTCAAGTGCAATAAAAATAATGTCACAATATCAACACAAGGTCAAACCCGAGCTCCAAGCTGGATTCAACTCGGGTGCAAGTTCATGAAAATGGTCAAGACAACTAAATCAAGCCTCGACCAAAAATCCAAATGTACAAAACCATGGCATGAACTAAGTTTAATCAGAGACTTCAAAATCAAATACCATACAAAAAAATGGAGCAACAGTATGAATATCAATACAATGTTCAGGCAATGTAAAATACAAAGCAATATCAATACAACAGTGATGTACCACTGACCCCAGTGAGCAAAAAGTAGAATCAACACTCGAGCAAAACAAAGATGTCCATGCCACCAAACTATATGAATACACAAAGTAATGACAACATACACAATGTAGAAGTGATCATCGCAAGGAGGTAACTAGACTTCGAGTCAAGCAGTGCACTGGAACGAAGAACAGTCACGACATTTCACAAATACTATAAGGATTGCTACCAAGCTAATGAACACATAGCATCATCAATGGAACCTGACTTAAGACTGTAATACCAGCACAGCGCGGACTTACGAAAACACTAGCTCAGTACCCAAGAAAACAGAGCTATCACAATAGTTTGAAAATGCAGGAAATACCCGGGTCAACAGAATGAATACATGAAACAATATCCACAGCAAACAACATATTGCAGCAACCTAAATATACAGAGAACAGTGCAGTTATGATATGCAAGCATCAACGACATATATAAAGTCAATGCAACAATGGGCAGTGCAATTGGATTCAACTCGAGTACACGTGAAAACAAATGAACGAAGAGCACGTATATACACATGACAGTGAAACAGGCCAGAGGTGAGAACAAAACAACACATCAAATGAAACAGTACCAGCATAAGCAAGTGACACAGCTAGTTCGAACAAGTATACATGTATGCAGTGACAATATCAGAGAGTATATGCAGAGTCTAACAAAGTCAAGGCCGCAAATAAATCAAGTGCATAATGGCCGAAGCCAATACACAAAGAAAATGCAAAGTCAAAGTCAGGTGAAGACATGAAACAAATTAAAGTCAAGCCAGAAAATCATCACAATTTCAACTAGCCGAAGTCATGAAACAGCAGCTACATGAAGACCAACAGCAAGTGGATATGACCATCAAGCCACAAGTCAATCAAGTTCAAATTTTAACAAAAGCAGCGACAAGTCAGTGCCGAAGTTGAACAAGCCAGAAATCGACACCGTGATGGCCAAGCAAAGTCAAAATCGAAGCCGTGTTAACCAAGCCAAAAATATACGAATTGAAAATGTAAAAAATCATCACAATCATCAATGCAAAATCGAACGGCAAGCCAAAAATTATCAGACAAACTCGTATGAAATATACGAACGAAAAATAAGGAATTCGATTCCTATATAAGCCCGATAACATCATCGGCAAAATGCATCGAGCTCAAGCAAACTAACGAGTAAAGCAAAAATAACAAATTGCATACCGGAGCAAGATCGAACTCGATTAAAAATGAAGGAGCCATGTGCAAAGAGAAGAGAGCGTCGATCGACGAAGCAGGAACGAAAATAATCATTCGATCGAACTAATTAAAGCCAGCTTCTTCGATTTTCTCCAAAGCCCTAATTTAATAGAGAAAATCGAATAAGGAAGAAGCAACGAGCCGCCATTATACAGAGCAAAGAGGAAAGAACGGGCCAACATAATAAAAAGAAGAAAAGGGCCGGCATATTTTATTGATAATTATTTTGGGCCGGTTTTATTAAGAGCTTTTGGGCTTAACCTTTTAAATTAGGGTTTTGTTTTATCTAAATTGTTTTTAAATTGTATTTTTTTTTGAAAATTGTGTATTTATTAGTCGTGTGACTAGGGGATAAACTACGTGGCGTAGTTTGAGAATTCACAACTTAGTGGCTGAGTTGTGGCAGGATTTTGAGCGTAGAGTTAAGGCTAGTCGATAGCGGGTGTCGCGAGTTTACGTATGTAAACATCTGACTTCTTAACTTTTAGTAGAAACCTTGGGGGCAACACGTAGGCAGGGTTTTGCTGAAGCTGGGTAAATTCTGCGTCGTTCTATTTCTGTATTTACCATTCTGCTAATATCTGTGCTGCTATTTTGATATATTTATGTTGAAAATATTTTACAAACTTCCGCAATAATTTTTATAATTGATAGCATCACCCTATTCACCCCCGTCTAGGGTGAAATCGATCCTACAGTAGTGTTTCGAATTATCATTTACCCGTACGAGATGTAAACACGCTGAAATCTCTGTCGATAATTCAATATAATAACTGGGTCCAAAAAAGCTGTCTTTTCCATATGATCAAATTAAGATTCGAAACCTTTTCCATTTCATTCGGAATAGGGGTATAACATTATAAATGCCTGGCGGCACGTCTCGATAGGAGATCGAGATTTTAAGTTGCGATATCGAGATGATTTAAAATTTAAATATTAATTTCAAATAATATTTTATATACATATTACATATTTTGACCAGTCAATTAATTTCACATCAATACTTTTTCACTTTGCAATGTAGCAAAACCATTCCTTCACGCCAACATCTCCACTTGTCTCCCCATTCTACTTGTGATAAACACGTAGAAGATCAACAGAAGGAGATAAATAAATGGCCGAAGCCTCTTTTATAAAAAAATGATTGTCTTCTTCCTTATAAATCAATGGCCGCTCTCTATTCGAATCAATTCAGGATCGAAAGGAATTCGTTCGAAATCAAATCTCATTTCATTCAAACGAAATTATCTCGTATCTGTTCGAACCTAAATCTATCTACTCGATCATAAATTTTCAACCTATCGGAAAGTAATGCCAAGCAAATAGATCACAAAGGCAGAGGAAGGCCGCGTCTGGTCGTACTTGTGGCGACGGCACACGAGGTGATGTCACAATGGAGGAAGGCGTTCGACCTTGAATATAGGCATGTGGAGTTTACCGAGAAGCTCGAAGTCAAGGTCGATGTTACTGACGAGACGACGACGGCAGTAGAGCATTGGAAGGTTAGGGCTTGGGATCGTGGTCGATTAGGAAGTCATTGGCATTCGGTTTCAGAGTTTGGGCTCTAGAATCATGGTCGGCAGGCGATCTGCAAATGGAAATCTTTGAGCAGCGGTCGGGGCTTGTGTTTCGATAAGGCAGTATAGGTATTTTCAGTTTATTTTATTAAATTATATATGTAGATAAGGGTTTGAATAAGAATATGGTAGGGATTTAAAACGTTGAAGAGTTTTTAAATCTATATAGATTATTGTTTCAGTATATATATAGTTTCAAAAAGATAAATTTACTTATACACAGACTAAACCTACTAATTAATTTTTAGAAAAATGTATTATGGTGATATGCTCGGTTTATTAACTTATTAAACTATTTTAGTTACTAAAAATTATTTATGATAGGAAATTAGTTTAGAATTAAAATTTTTAGTTTAAATAAAATTAATATACGATTATGGATTGTTCGATGATTATAATATTAATGAACCATACAATGTTTGTACAAGGTCTGAAATCATGACGGAAATAGCAGGTTTGGATCGGATTGCAAATTAAAGGTCAAAGGTGAGTTAATCTCACTCACATCTGGATTACCGGTTAATTTAATTAGTTGAAATTAAATTATGGATTGATTGCTTGAATTGATGACTTATTATCTGTCTGGACGTGGTGTTATATATAGTAGTATACATATATTGGAGTGATTGATATTCCGACATTATATAGCCGATGAGACCCTATGCGCCTCGCATAATAGCGGATGACCATATATACCGCGATATCTCCCTCAAAGTGGGATTAGTATTTTATATTGTGCTAACATCTGTGGTTGTAGCGAAACAGGTTGGAGTGATCCAACTGGATTCCTCAAAATGTTGAATTTAATTTATATTCAGCGATGTGATTTATTTGATGATCTATGATAGATTATATTGATTGTATTGGGGATAGAAATTATTGAATGCTATGCTTGGCTTAATATATATGGGTATTTTGAGAAATGAAAAATATGTATATAAAGTTTGGATTTTAAAGTAAATGAAAAGAAAATTCTTAAGTAAATAATTATTAGGAATTGGATAAATTGAGTAATAAATTTTAAAGGAAATTGAAAACTAGGAAATCGGTTTGAAATCGATTTAGTGAATCGATTTAGTGTTTTGAAAACTGTGATTTAAAGGAAAATGAGAAATAGAAATTTGTAAACTGGTTTATAAATGAAGTGGAATATTTATCAATGGATAAATTTGAAAGTATAGATTCCGGTGGAATTTAACAGAAAAGGGTGCAATACTTTTTAAAAATAAAAAGGTGATTTTATTTTTAAACGTTGGAAAGTACATTTTCTTAGAAAACTAATACAAATTTTAAAGTATAAACTAGAAGTTAAAAAAAATGTTTTTAAGAATGTTTAAGAAAATTTATTATTTTAGTTATTTTTAAGTGAAAAGTAAATATTTATTTAAGTTAATTATGGTACATAATTATTTTTAAAGGTAAATTAGTATTATGATTTTTAAAAAGGAATTTTAACAAAAGTATTTGATATAATAACTTTATTTTAAATGGAAATTTGGTTTAAGTTTTACTCAGAAACTCTTATAGAATTTCGTAGGTATTATTTTTATTTAAGTAATTTTTGTAGCCTTAATGTAAATAATTTAAGTATATATTTTTTAAGTGATTATAAAGAGATGGAAATGTGTTTTTAAAAATAAAAAGTGGTTTATTTTTAAAGTGTTGAAAGAAATTTACGAGTTTGGGATGTAAATTAAATTGGGATAAGTTGAGAAGGATTTTTAGCTGATTAAACGGATTATATTAGGATGGAAAGTACTTTACCCTGAAAAGCCAAGTGTATTTTCAAAGAAAGATTTCCAAGTATAAGTTAGAGGTTTTAAAGTGATTTTAAAAGAAGGTTTTAGAAAGAAATTATTTTTAATGGTTGTAAATTTTTTAAAGGTAAATACTTATTAAATTAATTATATAAGTAAATTATCTTAAAGGTTTAACTAGTTTTATGATTTAAAGATAATTATTTAATATTTATACCTTATAGAATAACTTTTATTTTAAATTAGTTCAGCTTAAGTTTTACATGAGAAATTATTATAAAATTTCATAACTAGTGTTTTAAATAAAGTGCTTTAAGTAGTTTCTATTTTAAGTGTTTATTGTATATATTTTTGGATAAAGTGATTTAAATTTTTTAAAAACCTAAAGTATTAAGACTTGGTGGTTTTCAGTGGAAATAAAACAACTGGGTGGAATTTATTCGCAAGAGAAAAAGTGATTTGAAAACTATTTTCAAAGGGTTGAAGTGTAGAAAAATATCTTGTGAAGATATTTGAAAATAAATAATTTGGGAAATTATTAAGGCCTGATGGTTGTTTGTGGATGTTATATGATAGTTAAATAATCGACTATCAATATTGGCCAATGCGCTGATCGTTTCAAAGAGACCGGGATCGGGATTAATTTCCCGAAAAGCACTTCGATCCGGTTTGAAAGTTTTCGAGAGGAAGACAAGAGCTTGGAGTCGAAGATGGAGAAGTGGAGTGCAAGGGCTACTCGCTACTAATCCTGAGGGTGATTCCAAAATAGATGTAGTAGGAGTAGTGCCTTTGGTTCCATTCAGACAGGGAGCGGACTTATATAGACGAATGCTATAAGAACATCTTCAGGGGGACGAGCATTCTAAGTGTATGTGTGCTAAAAAGGTAACGCATAGCCTCGGGCCTCATCAACTGGGAATGGCTAAAACATGAGAGGTGCGGCAATGCTAAGTGTCTAGCAACCAATTAGGGTAAGGCCATCCCTGTCTAGATGTCCCTTTTTATTCGGCTGTGTGGGCGGTTGCTGATCCTAACCGTGGGGTGATCTTATTTGGACTAGCCAGTAAGGGGTAGCTCCGGTCATGTGTTGCAGGGGATCAGAGTGGATCCTTGGTGCTCTGATCTAGACCAGGTACTATGATGGGCGGTACCCCAGTGCCCCTGCCATTGATGGAAACCCAATTTCCAATAAGTGCCTTCAGACTTGTTTGTATGCCTGTTATGATGGATTTAATGAACGTAACAATTTCTGCTATTTGAATAAGTATTTGTATATAGACACTACTATAATATCAGAGGATTTGATTAAAATGTTTTGGTTATCGTAAGATAAAAACCTGACATATTTATTTGTGGCGTGGTCTTATGAGATACCTTTGATTTTTAAAGGATTTTGGAAACATTAATAACCCAGTTGAGTGTGTTTTCTCTCGCTGGTTTTCCAGACTGACTCGGGTGTTATTTCGCTATAATGCTCGGATCAGACTGAGTATTATAGAGAACAGATTCTAGATGGATTGCTATGGAGCTCAGGAGATGAGCTGGAAGGCGAGACGTATCGAACGTACTTGATATATATTCCGATGTGCAGTATAAGATGTATAGTCTGCTTTTGGGTGAGGACAAGTTATTACAACTGTCCAGTATTTGACTGTTGTTTGTATGTACTATGATGATGTAATGTATTATTCAGTTACAGATTCTTTTGTTTAAAATATGTTGTTATCTATTATATATTATTCCACTGTGATTATGAGATTCTTATATTGCTTTCTATTTCTTTTTCTACCTCCTTCTTCTTTAACCCTAATGGTTCGTATTTCCATCCACTTTGAGTTGATCTGATGGAGTATATTATCGGCTCAAGAGGGTTTGGGTTTGCGGGCTATTATAAACGTAGTACCCAACATCGCATGCCTCCTATTTAACTTATCCGCTATAACATTTTCCTTTCTAGGAGTATTAGAAATATCAAAATTGTGCGATGTTAGGAATTCCATCAATATTTGTTGTCTACGGTCATTTCGGGAAAATAAAAACTCACCCAACAAATAGTAAGTCCACATATTCAAAGCAATGATAATGATCCTTTACTTTAAACCATGAGTTGGATGATTCCTTTTATAGGTCTTGAGTTTCTTACTTACATATGTGATCACTTTCCCTTCTTGCATCAGAACCACACCGAGTCTCATACCACAAGCATCAATATATAATATAAGATTTAACTACTTCTGATATAACAAGAACAAGAGAAATAGTCAAAAATTGATTCATCTTAATAAAAGAGCCTTCACTACATGCATCACATAAGAAAACTTGGTTCTCTTAGTTAGTCATGTCAAAGGTGTAGCAACCTTAATAAAGTCCTTAATAGTACCCCGTCAAATCAAGAAAACGATGAATATCAATGACATTACTTGGTACCTTCCAATCTTGCATCACGACATCCTTTTGTAGGACCAATAAAAATCCCATGCTCGGATACAACATAGACTAAGAATCACACTTCTTTTCTCTAAAGGCGACATTTAGAAAAATTAACTTTCAAGCAATTTTGCATCAAAATTTCCAATACTTATTTCAAGTGTAATTTAATTCTTCTTCGCTTCAAGAAAAGATCAATTTGTCATCTTCAAAAACAATCACGCATTTGTTGAGTTGGTCCTAAAAGTGTGAACTCATATGATCAATAAAATATATTGGTGCATTCATAAGAACAAATGACATTACCAACTATTCATTATATGCATCAAGAGTTCTAAATGTTATCTTTCAAATGCTATCTCTAGCCATCCTTAGTGAATGCATATAGCAAGATCGCGTTAAGAGAAAATATTTTCTCCTCATAGTTAATCAAAGAAATCATCAATGCAAGGTAAATAATATTTGTTCTTCCTTGTCTGTTTACTCAATTATCTATAGTTAATACATAACCTTAAGGACTCTCCTACTTTAATCGCAAACACGACGGATGCTCCCTACTCTGATGTACTTCTTTAAACGAACCTTCACTTAGAGAGCTCGGTAATTTGCATTTCTAACTCTCTTCTCTCCTTAAAAGTCACATATCTAATAGGTAAGAAAACCGACTCTGCATCTCTCTCCAAATCGGTTTGAAATTCAACCTCCCGATGAGGAGGTGAACCCAAAACCACTTCGAACACCTTTATTAAATTATATACTCTAAGAACTTGTAACAACTCATCAAGTAAGACATCCAAAGAGTACAAATAACTCAACATCATGGAACTCTTGGGATCACAATAAACATTTAGCCCTTTACCACTACTATTGTTCATGGAACAACATAGATGCCACAAACAATAACATCCCCATGTTTCGTCATCCAATCAATCCCTAAAATAAGTCCATAACCTGAATAATCGATTGCATAAGCATTAAAATAAAACCATACACTCCCTTCTATACATATCATAAACAGATGTATCAACCCCTTAATAAGATTAGAAAATATAAGTGAATCAAAAACAAGGGACACTAGGCATAATTAATCAATAAGATGAGCGACAATAAAAGAATATGAAGCTCCCATATCAAATAAAACACATGTAGAAATGTTATAAATAGAAGGAACGTCTTTTAAGACAATGATTTCAGAAATGTTATAAATAGAAAGAATATGAAGCTCCCATAATTAATCGATAAGTTCGAGCTTAGGTGAAGCATTCGATCATGCACTAGCATATACAATGTAAATCTTTGACCACTTATCCACTTTTTGGAAGTGAAGAAAATCCTTGTAAAAATTACCAGCATAATTTAAGTATTTCTTCGCTTGGAGGTTGATTTTGCAATATTTAGTAACATGCCCCTTCAAATGGAATACGTGGCCAGTCACTTCCTCCTTAGCTTGGCTTGATCAATTTTGGCCCATTTTCTTTTTTGCTTACCATGAAATTTGGGTTTGATTTCAACCCTAATATCCTCCTCCTTTGAGGCCTTTCTAGAAATATATTTCAATAATGCCACTTTGACAAGACCTTCTAAAGTAGCACCCATATGAACATGACCAATAGAAAGATCCCTAAGAGGTGTGTTGAGTACTATTTCGAACTTCTTGGTTTTCTTAGTGAGATTTCTAATCATGGTAGTCCTAAATGTTGCAAAAAGTGTGAACTCATTAACGTAATCCTTCAGGTCTTATCACATTGTTGGATATATATGAACTTCTCTACTCGCAAGCTCTTATCGGCCTCAAAAATAAACTAAGCCTCAAAACTCTTCCCATGTCATAACATACTCTAACACTTTCATAACATACCACCAACACAAGGCTTGCTCTTGAGTTATAATGAAGGAAGTCTCCTCTTCACCAAAGTCTCAACTATTGTATCATGAGATATCTTCTCACTGGTCTAGAGCCACCCTAGGGTCTCAGTGAACGTATCTGTTTCCATACAAGGCTTGCCTCCTATATGAAGTTAATCTCCATAAAGCCTTAGGAAGTCATGAGTGGACGGTGGAGGTGATGGAGGAATCTACATCACTCCTACCATTGTAGGGACATATAGGACTCTAATTAGACCCCGGGGGGGGGGGGGGGGAGGGGGGGGTGACCGGTGCTATCGCCCATAAGTACCTCCAACACCGTGTTAGGATATGAATATCCAGAACTTTAGCGCTATCTTTGGTAACCATTGCTCTAGTGGACAGCTCACGGTAATTATCCTTTTATGGTAATTATTAGCAACTTTCCCAATAGATAGTATAGAGTACTAGAAACAAAGTGTATGTGCCTAAACGTAATAAATATATTAGAATATAAGTATGCACTCTCACAGTTTTATCTTAATTGATGGTAATCCGATAACCTAAGCTCCGATACCAATGTAATGATCCACCATTCGTAGCAACCGTAATCCATGCACAAACGCGATAAGGTTCCATAAGTATAATATATATAAAAATTCATCAGGTAGTGTTTAAAACAAACATAGTATATCTATCAAAATATAAATTAACTATCTTATAGTGGAAGGAATAAATATAATATCAACATAAAAATGTAATAGACTAAATGCATATCATATAAGTGAGATATAAGATTCATTATCAAAGTTCATCATGCTCCAAAGAAAATAGAGTCTAACTAGTATATTAAATCCAAATATGACATGTCCAATAATAGATAATAGTCTAGCATGCCACTAACCCAAAATGTTGAGTAGATATCATAACAGTGATAATGACTATAGCTCCAAAACTCACCTTCAGCTAGCCGAGTCCCTCCTCTAAGTCAAACTATTCAAAGAATAGATAACAAAAGAGTCAATATAAAGATGACATAAAATATAATGAACAGGAAATATCATTAATATAATGATCATCAAAACATTAATATATCATGTATAATACTAGATGGCATAACACGAGGTAATGAAACCATACCTCAACTTACATCTTCACATGTATCCAACAAGTTAGCACATTTATACTATACTGCTATGAAACACATGATAAGTATATCAACTACTAATCCTTATAACACCAGAACGTGACTTAACCACCATATACTAGGCTAGTGGGCTTGAAGCCTCCGGTATGCCAAGACCCGCTAAGAATTTTCACTAATGCAGCATCAATACTATGACACTGTACCTCATCGTCCACCACCTATAATCAAATCGAACATAAATCGATATACACATGCATAATCGCTACCATTTATTTATCATGAGGACCTAGACAAGTAATCTAAGGTCAATAACCCTTGTTACAACATAGCCCGTAGTTTATTGCCCGTGTTACTAAGATAAAAGGTCTCCTATCACTCCGTCGATGCCACCTAACACAAGCAATCGAGACCATTCCTCATTCTACAAATGATATATAAACATCAAACTCCAAGGTCGTAACTAAGGGATACAGACTTACTCTTTATCGCAATTTCACATGGAACTATGTATTGCAATACCTTAGTTATCTTATTTTGAAGACTCTATAAACCACCATATGAATCGAACCCCATCGAACTATCGACATATTCTCTATATCACTTTCTATCCATTGCATATTTTTTGAGAATTATCATACATTTCATTAACTCATCATATTGCTCCTTGGTCACTTTGGACCTTCCGAGGGTCACGTGGATCCATAAAACAAATCCAGACTCCTAAAATATCAATGTTTCAAGTTTAAACCAACAGTTTAATTCCACGGCACTTCAAATGTTCGAATAAGGATTTAAACATCTGATCTTGGTTTTAGACATCTGAACAAAACATCCAAACATCCAAACATTTGAATCACCCTATTTTTACACAAAAATAATGCAGAACTCAGTTTCCTAAAATCTACACTTTTGAATCTAGATCTCAGACATCTGATTGCCTATTATAGCTAGGGTTGAACCATGATTGAATAATTTCCTTAATGGAAATTCATTCCACCTTCTTCTTATTTTTCTTTATATTACAAGCTTCGATATTTTGCTTTGTGTCACCAAGACACTTCGCACTAATGATCCTCTGCTCAAATCCACACCCTTATTATAAGTTCTTCGACATTAGATGAGTATCTCTTTATACTTGATGATCAACCTTAAGGTGGTGAAGCATTTCAACAAACTGTTTGAGTTTAACTACTTAATTTTCATTTTAATTTCTGCATTCATTTACAACATCATTCGCTAAATGTCTTAACTCATTCTCTACTCACTTTATACTTTTCACATCAAACAACAATCCAAACAAATAAATCATCAACATAACAATATACCATATTTAACAATATCATTTTTTAAGCTTTATACACATTCACTTTTTAATTATGCATAATATCTATTTATTAATTCAAGGTTCTTATCTCTAAAATCCCAATTCAAGTCTACTTATCAACCTCTAACTCAACCATTAGCATTTAACAATAACATATATAATTTTTAGTAAATCCCTCCTTTAAATCAACCTATTTAAGAATAAATAACCAAAAAGACCACATTAGAAGGTCATGCATAAACTCAAGTGAAAAGCAAATATCACTAATCTATATGATTACCAAAATACTAATATATCATGTATAATACTAAATTTCATAACACGAGGTAATGAAACCATCCCTCAAATTACATCTTCATCTACATCAAATAAGTTCGCACATTATACTATAATGCTATGTAGTATGTGATAATTTTATCAACTACTAGTCATCATGGCACATAAATATGACTTAACCATGATATACTAGGCTAGTGGCCCTCAGGTCTATTAGTAAGGCCAAGACCTATTAAGTATGGTCATCAATGTTACACCGATACTACGACACTTTATCGCTTTTTGCACCACCTATAATCGTATCAAGCACAAATCGATATACATATGCCTAACTGCTACCATTTGTTAATCACAAGGACCTAGGAAAAGTAACATAAGACCAGTAGCCTTGCTACAAAGTAGACTAAGGTTTTTCGACTATGTTGCCAAGATAGGACATTTCTCACATCGATAACGCCTAACAGAAATTATCGAGATAACCATGTCTTGTTCTATAATTGGTCTATAATTTAAAAAACTCAAGCCTATAGCCAAGGGATATATACTTATTTCATACATGAAAATTCATATGGAATTGTATGTCACAATACCCTAATCATCTTATCTTAAAGCCATTAGACGACTCTGCAAACAATTATAGTTATCAAACCTCATGTCGAACCATCACCATGGTTTCAACGCATCCATTTTACTTTTTCTATGACTTGAAAGTCCATTCCTGAACTCATCATATTAGTCTTGGTTACTTTGGACCTTCTGAGCATCACGCCGATCAATAAAAATGAACCCAAACTCCTATAATCTTAACATTTCAAATTTTAAACCAACTTTTTAATACCAGGGTGCTTTACATGTCTGAAGTAGTTGTTTAGATGTTTGACCTTGATTTTAGATATGTGACCTAAAAAACCCAACATCTGAATCGCACCAATTTTACACTAAAATATGCAGGTTTTAGTTTCCTAAAATCTAGCCATTTAAATCAACAATTCAAACATCTGAATGCATGTTATGGTCAGGATTGACCCTTGACAGAAGAATTTCTAGAAGTTCATTCCAATATCTTTATGTTCATCTCTATCTTCTCCTCGTCTTATCGAGACACTTTACACTAACATCTATCTACTTAAATTCACACCCTTGATACACTTCGTTTAAAATTTGGATGAGTTTTTGTGACGGCCCTGACTCGACTTTCGAAAATCGGCACCGAATATGACACTCGTTTACAAATGCCGCAAATTCAAACATCGAATCTGGTTCGCCGGGGCTTATAACAACATCATATGAATATAAAATAGCAGAAACAGAATGAATATCATGCATACATCACAAATACAACATCATAATATCCATTACTACATCAGAATATTTTTAATACATACACCACAACTCCAAATAACCATCATAATAATACAACAGTGATCATATATCCAAAAATCTTCAAAGAAATGAAGTTGTAACAACCCGCATATTTATCGATTTTATATTTAAATATTTTATTTAAATATTTTATCGTTAGTCGGATTTTAGTCTGAAAAGCTACTTTTTGCAAAAAGCCGAATTAGGACTGGAGACCACCTCCATTGAGTTCAAAATGCCGTTTGCGACCTTTTTAAGTATAAACTTTGATATATTTGGAGTTAGTCAAAAATTTGACCTTTTTCACTTTGGATTTGAGTTTGGGTTCAGCCCACTAGCCAACTTATACTCAAAACTGAACCACTCTTCCCCATTCACTCTCACTTCTTCCCCTTTTCAGTTCTAAGGCAATAATGGTGGGAGAGATTGGAACTAGAACTCCAAAACCCTAGTTCCTCTTGCAACCTCAAATTCCTAGCTCCAAATTCAAGAGAACCCATTGGTAAGCATTCTCTTCTTCTTCTCCAACTTATTCTCTTACCAATTTCAGAAATTCCTAAACCTAATTTTGGGAATGTTCTTGTTTTGAGCATAGATTCAAGCTCATTTGGGTTGTGTTGAAGAGAGGTTGATTCTCCTTTGCTTCTAAGCTTCTTTTTCGATCGTTTGGGTTCAAAGGTGAGATTTTTATCTCACATCTTAGTCTATAATTATCTTCGATTGTTAGGTATGAATTCCTAATACTTACTCTTGTGCAATTGATTTTGGTTTGGATTGATTTGGTGTATATTCCAATTTTGGTATTTTGAAATCAAAATCTATGAAAATCCTTTTATGGAATTTGGACATGATATTTGAGGCGTATCGAAGAGCCGTTTAGGCTGGGTTGTCGTTCAACGTAATTCCTTAGTCATCGCCATTTGCTCGTTCGATCATTTCCGATACTCGTTTGGCCATTTTTGGCCTAGGTTCAGGGAATGCCCTGAACCCTTCATTCAGACGTCTGAAACGTAATATTCAGACGTCTGAATATTGTTCTAGGAAGATTTCTATTCCCAGATTCAGACGTCTGAATATATGGTTTCAGACGTCTGAATTGGTTCATTTGGAACCAGAAAGGAAATAGGCTAAAAAGTGCCTATTTCAGACGCCTGGATTCAAGGATTCAGACGTCTGAATTCTGTCTTTGGAAAATATTTATTTTCCTGATTCAGACGTCTGAATCCTTGATTTCAAACGTCTGAATCTGCACTCTTTTTGCCTATTTGCCTATTCGCTTGAGAATTCCAATTTAAATCGATTCGTGATGATCCTATTTGTTGTTATCATTGCCTTTGATGCCTCCTTTTTAGGGATTTTTGAATATCCATTTCGATGGATTCTTTATCGGTTTCTTTGGATTTTATTCACATCTTCGTATGTGAATTTTAGTGAATGATTGTTCCTACAATCTTCTTTGTGATTTGTCACTTTAAAAATATAAAGGTTTTCTATACTAGTAGTAAATATCAAAACTCTTTCTTCAAATGATTTCAACACTATTTTATTACAAAGCTCGTCTTTTTAAACCGATTTCTAATCTATTAGTATATACAAACCTTTACCTCACTCGTACGAGAAATCTAATTAAACGGCTTAGTAAAACGAGTGGTATGAAACGCTTACGTTTACTTCGTCGGTTAATTCTTGGACTTGTTCGATTGAATCTCTTGTGATAATTTTCTAGTGGAAATCTACAGTTTGTTCGTAAATATTTAAGTTAAGCAAGTGGTTATGGGACATGAAGCTAAACTCATATATTTACTAGCTTAGTGTAATTGACACTTCTCGTTGATCATGACGATCATCTTTGTGATTTAGACTAGCAATGTGCGATGTCTCTTTGTTTGCGAGGGAGACTAAACCCCGTTTTGTGGAGTTTCGACTCAAATTGGTGGGGTAGCAACCCATGGTCTTCAGGCCGTTTGTGGAGCTTCGACTCAATTTGTGATGGTTAGCAACCATGGAATTAGCATTCCGTTTGTGATACACGTGTTGGTGAGCTTTATGCTCCCGTTTGTGATAGGCCTCCCCCCTTTGTGATTTCTGGATTTCTTGAGATGATTTCTAGAATTTGTGCTTCACCAATTTTCGTGATTTCTATTGATAAGCCTTATCGATATTTGTGCATTGGTGAATTTGTGCGTCATTGACTTTTGTGATTTCTGGATTTCGTGTATTGAATTCTGGAATTTGTGTGTCATTGACTTTTGTGATTGACATTGATATTATCGTCAATATTTATGGTTTGGTGAACGAAATAAGGAGTATGACGTTTCTTTGATTCTTGTGTAGATTTGGTGAAATTGATTAATCTCTTGATGATTTTCAACTAATTATATATATCACAGCTTGGCATTGTGATTATTATGTGTTTAGTCATATCTCTTATTCTATATCGTTTCATCTGATATTTATAGTTAGACTGATCCGTTTATTATTTTCTTATTAAATAATACTCGGGTCAGACCGAGATGTTACAGGTGCTTCTGCTTGACTTCTCTCTTGGGATTGATTTCTCTGACTTTTGGCTTACTACTTAGATTAGTAGTTTATTTTGGTGTATACATTTGAGATATAGACTCCATGATGTATACTTATTCTTTTGTGTAGTTCTTGTAACTATTCTCTTGTGATAGTGTGGGTCTTGCTTGACCACTACTCTGATGAACACTTTTATGTGTTATATATATTTGTATCTATTTCCACCTTTGTGATATGAATTATCTGTGACTGATCTGTGTTATGTTTATTTCTATATTTGTTTCCGAAGACATTATAGCCACTGTGTAGTAGCTTTGAGTTTGTGTCGGTATGTCGGATTTCCTCTTGAAATAAAATGCATGTTATACTATCTGACATATCGATGCTCGCGCAAAGCAATTACACAGATGGTCGCTCCTCAACAGCCTTATTCTCCGTGCTAGTTGACAGCATTACTCCGTGGTGTTCTTGGCTAGCGTGGGTATAGAGGTGGGGCGTCACAGCTTGGTATCAGAGCCAAACTTCAGAACAATATGGAATAATATAACAAGGATCATCGTCCTAAGTCTACCTTAGGAGTCGTGCTTTAGGATTTTATTCGGGTCTACGTACCGTCCTATCCTATTTTCTTTTATGATTCCTTGTTTTATTTATCAAGAATTGCATGATATTGAATTTGGTGAATAACCTTTTTCTTCTTCTTCTTCTTTCTTTCTAAGGAAGAGAAATGCCTAGACCAGGCCGCCCCAGAGCCGTACCATCTAGTACCCTACCCCAGGATGGAGTTTTTATGACTGCTCAACAGCTTCTTGATTTAGTGACGAATGCTCAAGCAGCTGGAGCTAACCCGGAACCTACTCACCCAAAGTCGGGATTTGCACGCTTGTGCAGCGATTATACTAATTTGGGTGGGGAGCCATTCAAAGGTTCCGGAACTATTATTGAAGTACAGGCTTGGCTAAGGTCATGCGATCGAATCTTTTCTCGCATGAATCTTATTGACCTTCACCGAGTTCAGGTGGCCTCTAGTATGCTCCGAGAAAGAGCATTGGACTGCTACGAGCTTCTTATTTCTGAGATTAATGAAGCGGATCTCACCTGGGGGCAATTTCGAGAACGCTTCGAGTTGAAATTTGTACCAGAAGCAGAGAAAGTGACGTTGGCTCGATGATTTATAGACCTTGTTCAAGGTGAGTCCTCCGTGACTGATTACGTCGCCTCCTTCGAGTCGCTTTTCAAATATGGGGTTGAATACATCAACACCCCTTTAAAAAAGAACCAGAGGTTCGTCTATGGCTTAAACAAAAATCTCAAGAAGCCATTACTTCTAAAATTAGAAGTTTCTTTCGACCAACTCGTTGATATCGCTCTTCGTCTTGAAGAGGCGGATATGGAGAATGATGTTGAAGTGGTGGGTTCCAAACCAAGCTTCAACAACAACAAGAAGAGGCCAAACAAATTCAAAGGCCCCTATCCTAATAAGAAAGGGAAGCAAGCAACCTCTGTGGCAAAGACTTCTTCCTTTGGTCGTGGGGAATGCTATAATTGTGGTTCGAAGGACCATTACGCGAACAAGTGTCCAAAGTCTCTCTCTTGTCGCTACTGCAAAGGTCCCGGTCATGTTATATCCTCATGCCCCAAGCTTCAGGGCAGGAAAGAGGGAAAGCTTAATGTTGCTCAAGCCCCTGGCAACACATCTCGTGGCCAAGGTATTTCTCATTCTATTCTGGATGGAATTATTTTATTTCGTGATCATCCTATCTTTTTGATACGGGTGCGTCCCATTCTTTTATATCAAAAGAACTTGTTGATACTTTTTCTTTGGATGTTTTGTGTTTAATGACTTCTTTGAGAATTGCGAATCCGGTTGTTGGATCCGCGACAATCAGTTTATTGTGTAAAGATATCGAGATTATTTTGTGTGATTTTTCTTTCCGAGCCGATTTGCATGTCATGCGTTATTTAGGCTTTGTAATGATTTTGGGAATGGATTGGCTTAACCGTTATGAAGCTCATATCCTATGTCCTGAGCGGACTATTCATCTTCGACATCCTCAATCTGTTAAGCAGATTTCTATTAATCTTAAAGATTCAGATTCCAGCTTGGTTGCATCTTTATATTCTTTAAATCCTAGTGATGACGATGATGATGATGAGGGTGATATTATTTCTCTTATTCACGTCGTTTGTGAATTTTCCGACATATTCGAGCCCGTTTTAGGATTACCACCTAAGGGAGCAATTGAGTTCAGAATTAATCTTATTCCTGGAGCTCAACCTATTACTCGTCCTCCTTATCGCATGTCCAATAAGGAGAACGAAGAGATGCGCAAACAACTATCTGAGTTGGAGACGAAGCAATTTATTCGCTCTAGTTCCTCGCCTTGGGGAGCTTCAGCTATTTTCGTGAAGAAATCCGACGGTACGCTTAGGCTTTGCGTTGACTATCGCAATCTTAACGATCTTACTATTAAAAATAAATATCCTCTACCTCGGATTGATGATCTATTCGATCAGCTTAGTGGTGCTAGAGTCTTTTCACAATTGGACTTGGCTACCGGTTTTCATCAGCTTCGTATCGCAGAAGATAGCATTCCATTGACCTCGTTCCGTACTCGTTATGGATCTTATGAATGGCTTGTCATGCCATTTGATTTGACGAATGCTCCGGCGTATTTCGTTGACCTTATGAATCGGGTTTTCAAAGATTTTCTCGACCGATTTGTTCTCATCTTTATCGATGATATTCTTGTGTATTCTAAAACCGAGGAGGAGCATGAAAAACATCTTCGGATTGTGTTGGAAACTCTTAGGAGTAATCAATTAAAGGCAAAATTTTCTAAATGCCACTTTTGGCAATCTCGTGTGAAGTTTCTCGGTCATATTATTTCCGAATCCGGAATTTCCGTGGATCCTTCAAAGATTGAAGCGATTCAAGATTGGAAGAGACCGGAGAGTGTGATAGAAATTCGTAGTTTTCTCGGATTGGCGGGATATTACCGTCGTTTTATCAAATACTTTTCTAAGATTGCCGTGCCTCTCACTAGCTTGACGAAGAAAGGTGTTAAATACATTTGGTCGGACAAATGTGAAGCTTCTTTTCAGAAATTAAAAGAACTTCTTTCTGATGCTTCTATTCTCGTTATTCCCGAGGGGAATCAAGATTTCGTTGTTTATACCGATGCTAGTCGCGTTGGTTTGGGTGCCGTTCTTATGCAAAGAGAACGTGTTATTGCTTATGCTTCTAGGCAATTGAAGCCTGCTGAGACTAGATATGCCACTCATGATTTAGAGCTTGCGGCAAGTGTTTTCGCCCTTCGTATTTGGCGTCATTATCTTTTAGGAGAGAAATTTGTTCTTTATACCGATCATAAGTCCTTGAAGTATTTATTCTCCCAAAAGGAACTTAATTTGCGTCAACAGCGTTGGCTCGAATTTCTTGCACCATATGATCTTGATATCCTTTATACTCCCGGAAAGGGAAATCGCGTTGCTGATGCACTTAGTCGAAAGCAACAAGCGATTGTTTCTATGATGATATCCGAATGGAACGATCTCGAGCTTTTATCCACTTGTGAAATTCGAGACCGTGTTACCGATTTATGTTCATCTCTTGTTTTATGTAGCCTTGAGGCTCATCCTTCTCTTTTAGACCGCATTCTTGAAGCTCAAGGGTTGGATCCTGAATTGGCTCTTCTTGGCCAAAATATTAAAGATAAAATTGATATTGAAGGTTTGAAAGACTTTGATATCGATTCTCATAGCGGCATTCGAAGATTTGGTAGACTTATTGTGCTTAATATCAGTGATCTTCGTAAAGATGTTTTAGAAGATTCTCATCGTTCTAAATTTACCATTCATCCCGGAAGTAGTAAAATGTACGCAGATATGAAGAGACTATATTATTGGGAGGGAATGAAACTTGACATCGCTAACTTCGTTAAGCGTTGCATGACTTGCCAACTCGTTAAGGCCGAACATCAAAGGACCGGTGGGTTATTGCAACCTTTAGAAATTCCAATTTGGAAGTGGGACCAGATTTCCATGGAATTTATAGATGGCCTTCCCCGTTCTCGATCGGGTCATGATAGCTTATGGGTGATTGTTGATAGACTTACTAAATCCGCCCATTTTATTCCCGTTCGGTCTAACCGAACCGTTCCTCTTTTGGCCAAACTCTTTATTAAAGAGAGTGTTAAATTGCATGGAGTTCCTACTTCTATTGTTAGTGATCGTGATCCATTGTTTACTAGTGGGTTTTGGAAGAGTCTTCAAAAAGCTTTGGGAACGAAGCTCAATTTTAGCACCGCTTATCATCCTCAGTCCGATGGACAAACCGAGCGTGTGAATCAAACACTTGAAGATCTTCTTCGTGCTTGTATGCTTGATTTTGGGGGAAGTTGGGAAGATCATATTTCCCTTGTTGAATTCTCCTATAATAATAGCTTCCAATCTAGTATTGGTATGGCACCTTTTGAGGCACTCTACGGAAGGCCATGCCGATCTCCTTCTTGTTGGCTTGAGATCGGTGAGAGGCTGGTTTTAGGTCCCGATTTTATTCGTGATTCCATAGAAAAGATTGATCTTATTCATCATAGGATGAAAGAAACCCAGAGTAGACAAAAATCCTATGCCGATAATCGAAGAAGGAAATTAGAATTTCCCGTTGGAGATTCTGTTTTTGTTCGTGTTTCACCATTGAAGGGTGTTGTACGTTTTAGTCGATCGGGAAAATTGGCACCTCGATATATTGGGCCATTTCCTATCACTGAACATATTGGTTCCATGGCTTATCGCCTTTTATTACCGGCTCAATTTTCTGCTATCCATGATGTGTTTCACGTTTCTCAGCTTCGAAAATGTCTTCGAGATTCCGATTCTATTCTTGAGCCCGGTGTTGTGGAAGAGATTGAAGTTTCGCCTAATTTAACTTATGAGCAGCATCCTATTCGAATTGTTTCTACGGAGGTCAAACGCCTTCGAAATAAAGATGTCCCGCTTGTTAAAGTCCAATGGTCTTCAAATCCTAAGGATTGTTCTTGGGAATCTAAAGAGTTTATCGAGCGAACACATCCGGACTTGCTTTCTCGTGCTCTTTGAGGTGAACTTCTTATTTTAAATTTCTTTTGTGTTGAATATGCTTTTATGGTGGTTACAACATATCTTCTTCTTAAATATTGCAAGGACGCAATTTCTTTAAGGAGGGGAGTCTGTAGGAACCCGCATACTTATCGATTTTATATTTAAATATTTTATTTAAATATTTTATCGTTAGCGGGATTTTAGTCCGAAAAGCTACTTTTTGCAAAAAGCCGAATTAGGACTCGAGACCACCTCCATTGAGTTCAAAATGGCATTTGCGACATTTCTGAGTATAAACTTTGATATATTTGGAGTTAGTCAAAAATTTGACCTTTTTCACTTTGGGTTTGAGTTTGGGTTCAGCCCACTAGCCAATTTATACTCAAAACTGAACCACTCTTCCCCATTCACCCTCACTTCTTCCTCTTTTGAGTTCTAAGGCAATAACGGTGGGAGAGATTGGAAATTAAAACTCCAAAACCCTAGTTCCTCTTGCAACCTCAAATTCCTAGCTCCAAATTCAAGAGAAACCATTGGTAAGCATTCTCTTCTTCTTCTCCAACTTATTCTCTTACCAATTTCAGAAATTCCTAAACCTAATTTTGGGAATGTTCTTATTTTGAGCATAGATTCAAGCTCATTTGGGTTGTGTTGAAGAGAGGTTGATTCTCCTTTGCTTCTAAGCTTCTTTTTCGATCGTTTGGGTTCAACGGTGAGATTTTTATCTCACATCTTAGTCTATAATTATCTTCGATTGTTAGGTATGAATTCCTAACACTTACTCTTGTGCAATTGATTTTGGTTTGGATTGATTTGGTGTATATTCCAATTTTGGTATTTTGAAATCAAAATCTATGAAAATCCTTTTATGGATATTTGGACATGATATTTGAGGCGCATCGAAGAGCCATTTAGGCTAGGATGTCGTTCGACGTAATTCCTTAGTCATCGCCATTTGCTCGTTCGATCGTTTCCGATATTCGTTTGGCCATTTTTGGCCTAGGTTCAGGGAATGCCCTGAACCCTTCATTCAGACGTCTGAAACGTAATATTCAAACGTCTGAATATTGTTCTGGGAAGGTTTCTATTCCCAGATTCAGACGTCTGAATATATGGTTTCAGACGTCTGAATTGGTTCATTTGGAACCAGAAAGGAAATAGGCTAAAAAGTGCCTATTTCAGACGTCTGGATTCAAGGATTCAGACGTCTGAATTCTGTCTTTGGAAAATATTTATTTTCCAGATTCAAACGTTTGAATCCTTGATTTCAGACGTCTGAATCTGCACTCTTTTTGCCTATTTTCCTATTCGCTTGAGAATTCCAATTTAAATCGATTCATGATGTTCCTATTTGTTGTTATCATTGCCTTTGATGACTCCTTTTTAGGGATTTTTGAATATCCATTTCGATGGATTCTTTATCGGTTTCTTTGGATTTTATTCACATCTTCGTATGTGAATTTTAGTGAATGATTGTTCCTACAATCTTCTTTGTGATTTGTCACTTTAAAAATATAAAGGTTTTCTATACTAGTAGTAAATATCAAAACTCTTTCTTCAAATGATTTCAACACTATTTTATTACAAAGCTCGTCTTTTTAAACCGATTTCTAATCAATTAGTATATACAAACCTTTTCCTCACTCGTACGAGAAATCTAATTAAACGGCTTAGTAAAACGAGTGGTATGAAACGCTTACGTTTACTTCGTCGGTTAATTCTTGGACTTGTTCGATTGAATCTCTTGTGACAATTTTCTAGTGGAAATCTACAGTTTGTTCGTAAATATTTAAGTTAAGCAAGTGGTTATGGGACATGAAGCTAAACTCATATATTTACTAGCTTAGTGTAATTGACACTTCTCGTTGATCATGACGATCATCTTTGTGATTTAGACTAGCAATGTGCGATGTCTCTTTGTCTGCGAGGGAGACTAAACCCCGTTTTGTCGAGTTTCGACTCAAATTGGTGGGGTAGCAACCCATGGTCTTCGGGCCGTTTGTGGAGCTTCGACTCAATTTGTGATGGTTAGCAACCATGGAATTAGCATTCCGTTTGTGATACACGTGTTGGTGAGCTTTATGCTCCCGTTTGTGATAGGCCTCCCCCCTTTGTGATTTCTGGATTTCTTGAGATGATTTCTAGAATTTGTGCTTCACCAATTTTCGTGATTTCTATTGATAAGCCTTATCGATATTTGTGCATTGGTGAATTTGTGCGTCATTGACTTTTGTGATTTCTGGATTTCGTGTATTGAATTCTGGAATTTGTGTGTCATCGACTTTTGTGATTGACATTGATATTATCGTCAATATTTATGGTTTGGTGAACGAAATAAGGAGTATGACGTTTCTTTGATTCTTGTGTAGATTTGGTGAAATTGATTAATCTCTTGATGATTTTCAACTAATTATATATATCATAGCTTGGCATTGTGAATATTATGTGTTTAGTCATATCTCTTATTCTATATCGTTTCATCTGATATTTATAGTTAGACTGATCCGTTTATTATTTTCTTATTAAATAATACTCGGGTCAGACCGAGATGTTATAGGTGCTTCTGCTTGACTTCTCTCTTGGGATTGATTTCTCTGACTTTTGGCTTACTACTTAGATTAGTAGTTTATTTAGGTGTATACATTTGAGATATAGACTCCATGATGTATACTTATTCTTTTGTGTAGTTCTTGTAACTATTCTCTTGTGATAGTGTGGGTCTTGCTTGACCACTACTCTGATGAACACTTTTATGTGTTATATATATTCATATCTATTTCCACCTTTGTGATATGAATTATCTGTGACTGATCTGTGTTATGTTTATTTCTATATTTGTTTCCGAAGACATTACAGCCACTGTGTAGTAGCTTTGAGTTTGTGTCGGTATGTCGGATTTCCTCTTGAAATAAAATGCATGTTATACTATCTGACATATCGGTGCTCGCGCAAAGCAATTACACAGATGGTCGCTCCTCAACAGCCTTATTCTCCATGCTAGTTGACAGCATTACTCCGTGGTGTTCTTGGCTAGCGTGGGTATAGAGGTGGGGCGTCACAGCTTGGTATCAGAGCCAAACTTCAGAACAATATGGAATAATATAACAAGGATCATCGTCCTAAGTCTACCTTAGGAGTCGTGCTTTAGGATTTTATTCGGGTCTACGTACCAGCCTATCCTATTTTCTTTTATGATTCCTTGTTTTATTTATCAAGAATTGCATGATATTGAATTTGGTGAATAACCTTTTTCTTCTTCTTCTTTCTTTCTAAGGAAGAGAAATGTCTAGACCAGGCCGCCCCAGAGCTGTACCATCTAGTACCCTACCCCAAGAGGGAGTTTTTATGACTGCTCAACAACTTCTTGATTTAGTGACGAATGCTCAAGCAGCTGGAGCTAACCCGGAACCTACTCACCCAAAGTCGGAATTTGCACGCTTGTGCAGCGATTATACTAATTTGGGTGGGGAGCCATTCAAAGGTTCCGGAACTATTATTGAAGTACAGGCTTGGCTAAGGTCATGCGATCGAATCTTTTCTCGCATGAACCTTATTGACCTTCACCGAGTTCAGGTGGCCTCTAGTATGCTTCGAGAAAGAGCATTGGACTGGTACGAGCTTCTTATTTCTGAGATTAATGAAGCGGATCTCACCTGGGGGCAATTTCGAGAACGCTTCGAGTTGAAATTTGTACCAGAAGCAGAGAAAGTGACGTTGGCTCGATGATTTATAGACCTTGTTCAAGGTGAGTCCTCCGTGACTAATTACGTCGCCTCCTTCGAGTCGCTTTTCAAATATGGGGTTGAATACATCAACACCCCTTTAAAAAAGAACCAGAGGTTCGTCTATGGCTTAAACAAGAATCTCAAGAAGCCATTACTTCTAAAATTAGAAGTTTCTTTCGACCAACTCGTTGATATCGCTCTTCGTCTTGAAGAGGCGGATAGGGAGAATGATGTTGAAGTGGTGGGTTCCAAACCAAGCTTCAACAACAACAAGAAGAGGCCAAACAAATTCAAAGGCCCCTATCCTAATAAGAAAGGGAAGCAAGCAACCTCTGTGGCAAAGACTTCTTCCTTTGGTCGTGGGGAATGCTATAATTGTGGTTCGAAGGACCATTACGCGAACAAGTGTCCAAAGTCTCTCTCTTGTCGCTACTGCAAAGGTCCCGGTCATGTTATATCCTCATGCCCCAAGCTTCAGGGCAGGAAAGAGGGAAAGCTTAATGTTGCTCAAGCCCCTGGCAACACATCTCGTGGCCAAGGTATTTCTCATTCTATTCTGGATGGAATTATTTTATTTCGTGATCATCCTATTCGAGTTCTTTTTGATACGGGTGCGTCCCATTCTTTTATATCAAAAGAACTTATTGATACTTTTTCTTTGGATGTTTTGTGTTTAATGACTTCTTTGAGAATTGCGAATCCGGTTGTTGGATCCGCGACAATCAGTTTATTTTGTAAAGATATCGAGATTATTTTGTGTGATTTTTCTTTCCGAGCCGATTTGCATGTCATGCGTTATTTAGGCTTTGTAATGATTTTGGGAATGGATTGGCTTAACCGTTATGAAGCTCATATCCTATGTCCTGAGCGGACTATTCATCTTCGACATCCTCAATCTGTTAAGCAGATTTCTATTAATCTTAAAGATTCAGATTCCAGCTTGGTTGCATCTTTATATTCTTTAAATCCTAGTGATGACGATGATGATGATGAGGGTGATATTATTTCTCTTATTCACGTCGTTTGTGAATTTTCCGACATATTCGAGCCCGTTTTAGGATTACCACCTAAGGGAGCAATTGAGTTCAGAATTAATCTTATTCCTGGAGCTCAACCTATTACTCATCCTCCTTATCGCATGTCCAATAAGGAGAACGAAGAGATGCGCAAACAACTATGTGAGTTGGAGACGAAGCAATTTATTTGCTCTAGTTCCTCGCCTTGGGGAGCTTCGGCTATTTTCGTGAAGAAATCCGACGGTACGCTTAGGCTTTGCGTTGACTATCGCAAGCTTAACGATCTTACTATTAAAAATAAATATCCTCTACCTCGGATTGATGATCTATTCGATCAGCTTAGTGGTGCTAGAGTCTTTTCACAATTGGACTTGGCTACCGGTTTTCATCAGCTTCGTATCGTAGAAGATAGCATTCCATTGACCTCGTTACGTACTCGTTATGGATCTTATGAATGGCTTGTCATGCCATTTGGTTTGACGAATGCTCCGGCGTATTTCGTTGACCTTATGAATCGGGTTTTCAAAGATTTTCTCGACCGATTTGTTCTCATCTTTATCGATGATATTCTTGTGTATTCTAAAACCGAGGAGGAGCATGAAAAACATCTTTGGATTGTGTTGGAAACTCTTAGGAGTAATCAATTAAAGGCAAAATTTTCTAAATGCCACTTTTGGCAATCTCGTGTGAAGTTTCTCGGTCATATTATTTCCGAATCCGGAATTTCCGTGGATCCTTCAAAGATTGAAGCGATTCAAGATTGGAAGAGACCGGAGAGTGTGACAGAAATTCGTAGTTTTCTCGGATTGGCGGGCTATTACCGTCGTTTTATCAAAGACTTTTCTAAGATTGCCGTGCCTCTCACTAGCTTGACGAAGAAAGGTGTTAAATACATTTGGTCGGACAAATGTGAAGCTTCTTTTCAGAAATTAAAAGAACTTCTTTCTGATGCTCCTATTCTCGTTATTCCCGAGGGGAATCAAGATTTCGTTGTTTATACCGATGCTAGTTGCGTTGGTTTGGGTGCCGTTCTTATGCAAAGAGAACGTGTTATTGCTTATGCTTCTAGGCAATTGAAGCCTGCTGAGACTAGATATGCCACTCATGATTTAGAGCTCGCGGCTATTGTTTTCGCCCTTCGTATTTGGCGTCATTATCTTTTAGGAGAGAAATTTGTTCTTTATACCGATCATAAGTCCTTGAAGTATTTATTCTCCCAAAAGGAACTTAATTTGCGTCAACAGCGTTGGCTCGAATTTCTTGCACCATATGATCTTGATATCCTTTATACTCCCGGAAAGGGAAATCGCGTTGCTGATGCACTTAGTCGAAAGCAACAAGCGATTGTTTCTATGATGATATCCGAATGGAACGATCTCGAGCTTTTATCCACTTGTGAAATTCGAGACCGTGTTACCGATTTATGTTCATCTCTTGTTTTATGTAGCCTTGAGGCTCATCCTTCTCTTTTAGACCGCATTCTTGAAGCTCAAGGGTTGGATCCTGAATTGGCTCTTCTTGGCCAAAATATTAAAGATAAAATTGATATTGAAGGTTTAAAAGACTTTGATATCGATTCTCATGGCGGCATTCGGAGATTTGGTAGACTTATTGTGCTTAATATCAGTGATCTTCGTAAAGATGTTTTAGAAGATTCTCATCGTTCTAAATTTACCATTCATCCCGGAAGTAGTAAAATTTACGCAGATATGAAGCGACTATATTATTGGGAGGGAATGAAACTTGACATCGCTAACTTCGTTAAGCGTTGCATGACTTGCCAACTCGTTAAGGCCGAACATCAAAGGCCCGGTGGGTTATTGCAACCTTTAGAAATTCCAATTTGGAAGTGGGACCAGATTTCCATGGATTTTATAGATGGCCTTCCCCGTTCTCGATCGGGTCATGATAGCTTATGGGTGATTGTTGATAGACTTACTAAATCTGTCCATTTTGTTCCCGTTCGGTCTAACCGAACCGTTCCTCTTTTGGCCAAACTCTTTATTAAAGAGATTGTTAAATTGCATGGAGTTCCTACTTCTATTGTTAGTGATCGTGATCCATTGTTTACTAGTGGGTTTTGGAAGAGTCTTCAAAAAGCTTTGGGAACGAAGCTCAATTTTAGCACCGCTTATCATCCTCAGTCCGATGGACAAACCGAGCGTGTGAATCAAACACTTGAAGATCTTCTTCGTGCTTGTGTGCTTGATTTTGGGGGAAGTTGGGAAGATCATATTTCCCTTGTTGAATTCTCCTATAATAATAGCTTCCAATCTAGTATTGGTATGGCACCTTTTGAGGCACTCTACGGAAGGCCATGCCGATCTCCTTCTTGTTGGCTTGAGATCGGTGAGAGGCTGGTTTTAGGTCCCATTTTATTCGTGATTCCACAGAAAAGATTGATCTTATTCGTCATAGGATGAAAGAAACCCAGAGTAGACAAAAATCCTATGCCGATAATCGAAGAAGGAAATTAGAATTTTCCGTTGGAGATTCTGTTTTTGTTCGTGTTTCACCATTGAAGGGTGTTGTACGTTTCAGTCGATCGGGAAAATTGGCGCCTCGATATATTGGGCCATTTCCTATCACTGAACATATTGGTTCCATGGCTTATCGCCTTTTATTACCGGCTCAATTTTCTGCTATCCATGATGTGTTTCACGTTTCTCAGCTTCGGAAATGTCTTCGAGATTCCGATTCTATTCTTGAGCCCGGTGTTGTGGAAGAGATTGAAGTTTCGCCTAATTTAACTTATGAGCAGCATCCTATTCGAATTGTTTCTACGGAGGTCAAACGCCTTCGAAATAAAGATGTCCCGCTTGTTAAAGTCCAATGGTCTTCAAATCCTAAGGATTGTTCTTGGGAATCTAAAGAGTTTATCGAGCGAACACATCCGGACTTGCTTTCTCGTGCTCTTTGAGGTGAACTTTTTATTTTAAATTTCTTTTGTGTTGAATATGCTTTTATGGTTGTTACAACATATCTTCTTCTTAAATATTGCGAGGACGCAATTTCTTTAAGGAGGGGAGTCTGTAAGAACCCGCATACTTATCGATTTTATATTTAAATATTTTATTTAAATATTTTATCGTTAGCGGGATTTTAGTCCGAAAAGCTACTTTTTGCAAAAAGCCGAATTAGGACTCGAGACCACCTCCATTGAGTTCAAAATGGCATTTGCGACATTTCTGAGTATAAACTTTGATATATTTGGAGTTAGTCAAAAATTTGACCTTTTTCACTTTGGGTTTGAGTTTGGGTTCAGCCCACTAGCCAACTTATACTCAAAACTGAACCACTCTTCCCCATTCACCCTCACTTCTTCCTCTTTTGAGTTCTAAGGCAATAACGGTGGGAGAGATTGGAAATTAAAACTCCAAAACCCTAGTTCCTCTTGCAACCTCAAATTCCTAGCTCCAAATTCAAGAGAACCCATTGGTAAGCATTCTCTTCTTCTTCTCCAACTTATTCTCTTACCAATTTCAGAAATTCCTAAACCTAATTTTGGGAATGTTCTTGTTTTGAGCATAGATTCAAGCTCATTTGGGTTGTGTTGAAGAGAGGTTGATTCTCCTTTGCTTCTAAGCTTCTTTTTCGATCGTTTGGGTTCAACGGTGAGATTTTTATCTCACATCTTAGTCTATAATTATCTTCGATTGTTAGGTATGAATTCCTAACACTTACTCTTGTGCAATTGATTTTGGTTTGGATTGATTTGGTGTATATTCCAATTTTGGTATTTTGAAATCAAAATCTATGAAAATCCTTTTATGGATATTTGGACATGATATTTGAGGCGTATCGAAGAGCCATTTAGGCTGGGTGGTCGTTCGACGTAATTCCTTAGTCATCGCCATTTGCTCGTTCGATCGTTTCCGATATTCGTTTGGCCATTTTTGGCCTAGGTTCAGGGAATGCCCTGAACCCTTCATTCAGACGTCTGAAACGTAATATTCAGACGCCTGAATATTGTTCTGGGAAGGTTTCTATTCCCAGATTCAGACGTCTGAATATATGGTTTCAGACGTCTGAATTGGTTCATTTGGAACCAGAAAGGAAATAGGCTAAAAAGTGCCTATTTCAGACGTCTGGATTCAAGGATTCAGACGTCTGAATTCTGTCTTTGGAAAATATTTATTTTCCAGATTCAAACGTCTGAATCCTTGATTTCAGACGTCTGAATCTGCACTCTTTTTGCCTATTTTCCTATTCGCTTGAGAATTCCAATTTAAATCGATTCATGATGTTCCTATTTGTTGTTATCATTGCCTTTGATGGCTCCTTTTTAGGGATTTTTGAATATCCATTTCGATGGATTCTTTATCGGTTTCTTTGGATTTTATTCACATCTTCGTATGTGAATTTTAGTGAATGATTGTTCCTACAATCTTCTTTGTGATTTGTCACTTTAAAAATATAAAGGTTTTCTATACTAGTAGTAAATATCAAAACTCTTTCTTCAAATGATTTCAACACTATTTTATTACAAAGCTCGTCTTTTTAAACCGATTTCTAATCTATTAGTATATACAAACCTTTACCTCACTCGTACGAGAAATCTAATTAAACGGCTTAGTAAAACGAGTGGTATGAAACGCTTACGTTTACTTCGTCGGTTAATTCTTGGACTTGTTCGATTGAATCTCTTGTGACAATTTTCTAGTGGAAATCTACAGTTTGTTCGTAAATATTTAAGTTAAGCAAGTGGTTATGGGACATGAAGCTAAACTCATATATTTACTAGCTTAGTGTAATTGACACTTCTCGTTGATCATGACGATCATCTTTGTGATTTAGACTAGCAATGTGCGATGTCTCTTTGTCTGCGAGGGAGACTAAACCCCGTTTTGTGGAGTTTCGACTCAAATTGGTGGGGTAGCAACCCATGGTCTTCGGGCCGTTTGTGGAGCTTCGGCTCAATTTGTGATGGTTAGCAACCATGGAATTAGCATTCCATTTGTGATACACGTGTTGGTGAGCTTTATGCTCCCGTTTGTGATAGGCCTCCCCCCTTTGTAATTTCTGGATTTCTTGAGATGATTTCTAGAATTTGTGCTTCACCAATTTTCGTGATTTCTATTGATAAGCCTTATCGATATTTGTGCATTGGTGAATTTGTGCATCATTGACTTTTGTGATTTCTGGATTTCGTGTATTGAATTCTGGAATTTGTGTGTCATTGACTTTTGTGATTGACATTGATATTATCGTCAATATTTATGGTTTGGTGAACGAAATAAGGAGTATGACGTTTCTTTCATTCTTGTGTAGATTTGGTGACATTGATTAATCTCTTGATGATTTTCAACTAATTATATATATCATAGCTTGGCATTGTGATTATTATATGTTTAGTCATATCTCTTATTCTATATCGTTTCATCTGATATTTATAGTTAGACTGATCCGTTTATTATTTTCTTATTAAATAATACTCGGGTCAGACCGAGATGTTACAGGTGCTTCTGCTTGACTTCTCTCTTGGGATTGATTTCTCTGACTTTTGGCTTACTACTTAGATTAGTAGTTTATTTTGGTGTATACATTTGAGATATAGACTCCATGATGTATACTTATTCTTTTGTGTAGTTCTTGTAACTATTCTCTTGTGATAGTGTGGGTCTTGCTTGACCACTACTCTGATGAACACTTTTATGTGTTATATATATTCATATCTATTTCCGCCTTTGTGATATGAATTATCTGTGACTGATTTGTGTTATGTTTATTTCTATATTTGTTTCCGAAGACATTATAGCCACTGTGTAGTAGCTTTGAGTTTGTGTCAGTATGTCGGATTTCCTCTTGAAATAAAATGCATGTTATACTATCTGACATATCGGTGCTCGCGCAAAGCAATTACACAGATGGTCGCTCCTCAACAGCCTTATTCTCCGTGCTAGTTGACAGCATTAATCCGTGGTGTTCTTGGCTAGCGTGGGTATAGAGGTGGGGCGTCACAGAAGTGATAACGAACTCCCAAAAACTAAACACCTGAGATCCCCAAAACTTCCAAACTTTCTCCAAAGCCAAAGCTCCAAATACAGCTACACTAGAACACGTAAACCTGCTACTAGGCTGCCCGTGTGGAAATTATGGGCACCCAAAGTTTAGAAAAGAAACAATAAACTCCGGGTCAGTCATGGGACTGGTATGAGTAAACAAAAACAGTTGCTTTTATATAAAGTAAGATTTATAAAAGAAAATCCGGTATGCTTTTGGAAAATGAAACTACCATAAGACCTCCCGCCACACACACAATGCAATCGTAGAATTGGACGAGATTTCTTCTTATGATAGTCAAATATGCTTGATACGAGAAAATTCATTGATATTATTACTAGTGTATAGTGTAGAAAACATTTCAAAAGTATAATATTAATCTTAGCCAGCATACAACCATTATTGTATGCCTATAGCTACCATGATTTGTGGCAGGTTACCGCTATGCTGCATGGTAGGTTATGCAACTAAAACCGTGCAGGGCTCATATTGTTTCTTTGGATTTCCAACAAATGGTCAGGCTAAGGAACTTCCTACTGCCACATGGGTACGCCTCTGGCGGGACGTCCTGAGAACTTAACCAGCTCTCTACCAACACAAGGCCGGGTTACCTCTGTAACTAGGTAACTACTACACGAATATGCCACTCCCGGGTCCTTTGGGACCTTTATCCGAGGGCCCTCTATCACAAAGCAACAACCACACAGTAAATGAGATTGGAGCTACCACATAGGTAAATATCTGGGCTCCATACAATGACATCACCTTTTTCCAGAAGGAAATGACATACCCTAAAGGGCGCGACCCTCATAACCTTGCCGCATCTTTCATGTTTTGACCATTTCCAGGTTGTGAGTTCCGATGAGGTCTCGTCCACAAAGCTACGCTTTACACAAAAGCCATGCTTTGATCATATATGATCAACAAATGATTATCAACACACAGCAGCACTTAGCATGCCATACTACCAAATTGGGAGTATATCGCTGATAACCTTCAACTACATACCCTCTGAGCTCGTACGTCTCAGAGAATGGTGTTAAGCTAAGAGAATAAATTCTCAGCCACCAACAGAGACGTATTTGAAAGAAATCTGCTTTATACCTTAAAATGTAGTGTCAGACACACAACCATACAAGTCTGTTCCGGGTTCGAACAGAACCGAAGGCACTTCGTCCAATAAAGGAAAAAGCCTTTGCAAATCCGGGTATTCCCAATCCCGATCAGACTTCCCATCACTTAGGGAATCTTTATACCGGAGCAACTCAGTGTGGAGACAATCGATAGGTTATCCTATCGTTTTCGAAGACACCCGGTCTTCAGATGCTATCCATTTCGACGTACCACTATTCGAAATGGGTTATATGACACAAAGGTCCTCTCTCGGCTAAACCGAATGGTGAGCGTTTAATTTTTAAACATATGGATATATCAATCACAAAGATTCACTTTCAGGGTTCGATGTGGGCGTCAGATAACTAACTGAAATCTGACTCCCTGTCGCATCGAAGTTTAAATGTCGTTTTACGGGCAATAGGGTTTTTTACATCAATACAAAACAAATCACAATTACAGTGCAGTACATAGCAATCTACATCACACAGTATCACTACCAGAACCGAAATATCAATCTAGTGCACAACCATTATTAATTATTTTCCAATGTGGTTTAAGTAAATTAACCACACAATCATTTCAATCAATGATCAATTATTCTTAACGATAATTAAATTAATTAAATCTCAATTACTTTGTTAATAAATTATTCCTTAATCAATTAACTTAGTTAGCTACAAAATATAAATTGATTAACTTAAATTATTTAACTAACAATTCTTAATTATAAGAAATTTAGACACTTAATTGTTATTAATCAATTTTAATTGTTTATTAATCAATTTTAATTACAAATTATAAATCATTCTTAATTACTTTTCAAAACCATTAGTTAATAAAAATTAAATTAAGAGTTTAAAATAATTTAAAGTATTGACTAAGTAATTAAAACTTGTGTTAAAGTTTTAACTTAATTTGTTAAACACTTTCTAAGTCGACAAATGTTTATCTTGTTGAAACATACCTTGCTTAATCTTATTATTATTTTATAATACTGCAGTTATGAAAACCCGATTGCACCCCTGATTAAACTCGAGTGTTACTTCAAGCTAAACACCCATATCACCCGAGACGTTCATCTGTAACATCTTCTTCTCCCTTTTTTTC